>OY284489.1:6113281-10913281 GCA_958336395.1 Ctenicera cuprea
TCCCATTAAAGCACACCAAATTTTTTGGTAAAATAGCAAGTCGTTTAAAAGTTAGTTGGGCGGGGGAGGGGGTTACTTTATAGACACAGTGTATATATTTTTGAGTGCATAGATACGCGCATAATTCAACGTTTTTTTTGTGCATATAAATCGGCGCCTTGGTTATAACGAATGACTTGAAATTTCAAAATAGTTACATATGGGCCAGTTGGGAACTTTCACCATCATTTAGAATAAGCTCACAGCGAATTCCTTCGAGGTTCATAAAACTATAAGTTATTTTCGAAGTTTCGGCTAAACAGTTCTCAGTACACAGCAATTACGGTGTCTAAAACAATACATGGAAATATATGACTTGTGATGAGATGATAACCTTTATAATTTATAACCAAGAAGTTGGGTGTCATGAGTTTTTATTGTAATCGGTAGAGCTTGGAATTATATGCACTAATAAACTTTAAAATAATATTATAGGTGGATATAAAAATCTTAACAGAATTAAATTTGTGAAATTCATCTAATTTTTGCGATTACTTTCTTTTCCTGGCATACTAAGCCAAATTTTAGTATGTATCTCTTTGGTACAGTGATTATGTCCGTAAAACGTCAACTCTGCGTTAGAAAATAATTAATATTAATATATGGATCTACAGCAAAATAGGAGAATTTTGTACAAATTTACCTAATTATCTCAGGCCGAGCTTTATTACACAAAGTCCTTCCCCCACCCCATATAAAGTTTATACTTCATCTCTGTATAACGAAAGTCTTTACAAAGTCTCAATATTGGCGGAGTTACGAATGTTTCTAGTTTTAGGCTGAATTGTGCAGCAAAAAATTACAAAAATTGCTAAAAAGCTAAGTTTCTACCATTGCTGGTTTCTAAAGATTTTATTTTTAACTTTACTATCGGTATGTGGTTCCAGTATGCCGCGCCAGCACCCTTTTCCATATGTGTAATTGTGTAAGACAAACCAGGGGTTTAAAGAACGCTTCATCGATCGGGAAAAAGCACAGACTGGCCAGCAAGGTCTTCCGACTTGACATCACTCTATTAGTAATAATGGGCCTAGATACATCGTGTATTTGAGACGACCTCACCCTTAATACGCAATTACACAAAAATTATTAGAAATATTATGGTTAATTTTTTATTATAATCAGTAGAGCTCAGAGTTATATGCATTAAAAAAATTTTAAATGATAATACGTGTCTACATTATATTTATAGAATAAAGTTTGTAGAAATTTAACCAATTTTGGTCATAACTTTTTAATTCTATTATCCTAGGCCACACTCTGTTTATTCGATGCTTAACTTATGTTTAGCGGAAGTCTTTACAATTCGAATATAAAAGTGATAAATTAAAGTATCTACCATTGCTGACAACTGAAAGTGTTATTTTTAACAATACTTGCTATGTAGATAGCACGACGGCGGCGTACCAGCGCACTGGTCGAATGTATAAGACAATATTTAAACCAACAGTTTGAAGGTCGTTTTTCGGCTGGAGAGAGGCAAAAGCTGGCCGATTAAGTTTCCCGACTTGATGCTACTAAATTATTACTGATAGGGGCATGTGATACATTTTGTGTATGAAACGACTTCGCCAATTCGCTTTTAAATTTTTATTGAAATTCTTAGAGCTCTGAATTTAACACATTAAATTACTTAAAATGTTAATATACACTGAATTTCATTTTAGGTAGACCATGGCAGATTAACGCGCAAAAAACTGGAATAGCTGTATTTTATGTTCCCAGAAAATCTTCATTACTTGCAGTCATCCTAAATAAAAAGATATTATTTTACATCAGGCGATGAAAATTTATTTAAAAGTTTAGCACATATAAGACTTTAAATAAATTATTTAAGAATAGTTAAGCCAGTAAGTGCATTGATTTTTAAATTATTCCGTAACGCGCAGGTAGAGGGTGTGCGTCGTAAAGGAAAGGTTATGAGTTCAAACCTCGATGAAGTCTACTACTACGTTTGTTATCATTTTTATAATTACTGTAAAAAGACAACCGAGTCTGTTTTATTTCTTTTAAAATGTATAATTCTTATAATTTAATGCTACATAACTCTACAATGCTTTTACAGCCGTAGAAAATGACTAGCTACATTAAATGAAGTCCATAAACGGCACTCCCATTTTACAAAATAATTAAAAATGAACATTTAATTTGATTCTTAGCACCAAAATGATTATTATTATTATTAATAATATCCGCCTGATTGTATTTTTACAGTAACAAAACTAAACATTATGAAAGTTTGAACTCATAACCTTTCGTTTAAGAAGCAAATATTTTATCTGCTCGTTACGCATACTTCTAAAAATTGATTTTGCAACCAATTATATCAATTTCACTAGTAGCTTGACTATTATTAAATAATTTATTTAAAGCTTTATTTTTATTAAATAATGAAAACAAATTGCCATTAAATGAAGAAAAAAATGTTATTTTTTATTTAGGGTGATTAGGTAATAAAATTCTTCTGGGGACATAAAATACAGTTATTTTATTTTTTACATGTTAATCTGTCATGTTCCAGCTAAATTAAAACGTATATTTTTGGTAAAATCATTACGTCCCTTAAAAGTTAAGTTAAGAGCCCGTCAGCAATAATCCAAAAAATTGGTCTTCAGCCGATGGCCAAGGGTGACTAATTCCGAATTTAGTCTAAGTGTCGCACAAATTGTTATTATTTAAACGATAAAGAAAATCACACACAAGGTTCTTTACAACCAAAGGACACAGCCTAATTTTTGCGAAGAACTGTTGGTGACGGTACGCGTATGTCTAGGAATAGTCAACGAGGCTGTTTGATGTTAGAAATTGGAGTAATACGACCTCGGGCTTTCATATCTGACTCAGGAAAACTCAGATTTCATAGAAGTGCGTTTAGGTTGATGTTGCTTACGGTCAAGTATGGATCATGTGTGCACAATGGCTCTTTACCTGCTGTTGTTTCTCAAGACGGCAGCGTTATTGAAGTTATACCCAGAATTCCAGATGCTATACATTAAGCATGCTTTTAAGTTTGAGTACATTTCTATTTGCTCTTAAATCCGTTTACTCTAGGAAGTTCTGCTAAATATCAAAGTTAATTTATTTTTTCTGTAAATATTGTTATTGTTATTTTGAGAATTTTTTATTTGCAATTTAAAATCATAATAACACAATGTAACAGTTTCGGATTTGTAATCTGAAAATTTTTGTACAATTTTGAATATTAAATAATATACAGGGGATCACAGAAAACTAAATGACATCTAAAGCTTTTATGTGAAAGAAAACAGAATAGAATTATGCAATTTTATTGCATTCGATGTTTTGTTATTTTGGCGAACTTAATATTCCAACAAGGATTAAATGTTTCTCTTTGTGACGCTGAGCGTCGCGACACCTTAAAAATTTATTTTGCTAAAATCCCAATTGAATTCTCACTAAGCCATATTGTTTTAAAATTAAAAGAGTTTTCTAATGGTATTTAAATGCAATTGTTAAGCGACGTCGCGACGCTTAGCGTCGTGAAGACAACCATACAACTTTTATTGAATTATTTAGTTTTTCTCGTGAGCAAAGCTTTGGAAGAATAAATTCTGTACTTCCTTTTGCTTTTTTTGAAAGAAAACCCTTCGACGTTGGTAAATGATCACTCAAATCGTGTTTGATGTTAAAAATTCGACAACTTTTAAATAAATATTACCTGAGGGGACCGCCAAAAACACAACCAGCGGCAAACTTTTCCAATTTACTTGAGGAAATAGAAAATATTAAGAGAATCCCAACATCTTTTATGATCGACTTAAACTCGCCTATGAAAACCACAGTGTACGAGGTATCCTGCAAGTTTTCGCATAAACCTAAGGGTTAGCCAAATTAGGGTAATATTGCGGAAGGACGACCGTAAAGGTTTTAGGTTAACATGGAAAACAAGAAATTAAATTTTTCAGGCTTTGCGTATGCGGCGAGAAACAATAATATAAAAATTCACAAATATAACAACGGGATGTGATTTGGTATGCAGCAACGGTACGCAAAAAAGGCATTAAATTTATATTTTCCAGAAGTTTGTTGCGCGTTACAATGTACTTCAATTATATATTAATTTAGTAAGTTGATTACATCATGAATATTTTGCCTTGCATGCATGCAAATGAAGTTGGCTGTGTAACTAACAACTTGCACAAAAATATTTTATTATACTCTACGCGAGGAACGGTATGATTTATAGTATTGCGGAATTTTACACAATTGTTGAATAATGAAAACAAGTTCTTATGAGGAGAGCGTGAGACACTTTAGATTTTATACAGAGTGCTAAATAATTAGTGCAGATTTACAAATATTTAGACCCTCAGTTGAGATTGTTTGGTTTTGTCATATATTTTTGCCATAAAATTAGGATCTAACCTCATTTAATTTGTTAAAACCTAAATGGCTTAAATAAATCCAATTTGTTTCATTGCCCATTGTAACTTTAATTAGTTTTGGTACCTAATGTGAAACTAGCAATTTATTTTCCCTAAACCAATTGTTATTGTGCTCAAAACGGCAGCTAACGTATTTTTGGTGGTTAAAAACTAACACTCGCTATTTGTTTCGACGCCCAACGAGACACCTAAGTTTTTACTTGGTGGTAGAAAAAATGTGACATTATTTTTGTTTTGTTTGTATACAAATAGAATTCCAATTTTTGCCGTTCCGTGTAATAAGAGACCTAACTTTTTTATTTTATTTTTAATTATGTCCTAATTATAAGTTCTCTTTCTGATATTAAATCGGATGCTAAAATAGTTGACTAATGCGGTAGCGCAGATAGCAATAATTAATAGTATGTAATGGGAGCTGATTGTTAAGCCTACATTCTAAGAAACGGAGTGAAATGTGACCTATTCGCACATAGTATTTGCATTTATAATTTATGTCACTGATTATATTTTATCACCCTTTTGTAACAATCTTGTAGCCATTTATTGCGGAGTACAACTTACTATTTCATTCATAAGTACGTGTTTTAGTTCTCGTTTTGTCCGTGCCCACATCATCTTGTAAAATAATTATTAGCTGCGAGTGGTACTCGTATGTGTAAGTTGAGACTCCATTTTCTAGTCGTTTACTTCCCAAGTCTGTTAACGCGAAGTTCGTTTTTGAAACTAAAATGATAAATTGCCTTGTAAAACGATTATTACCAGCGACTCGTTATATGTTATTTGAAACTACGTTTCGCTGATGTCTGTCTTTATTTTTGTTACAAGCGGTTTGTTAGTTAGAATTTACCTTTTGATGATTTACAGCCGCATCTTGCGCTCGAAGGTTTGTGTAGGGTAATAATATAAAAATTTTATGCGAGGTAGAAACTCCTCGCGTGTCAACGACTGTTGGTTTTAAGTTTAAAAGCAAAATTCTTTGACGTAACTGAGATGTTATCTGGAAACTAACTGTGCTTAGAAATGTAATTGTAACTCTGCTTTGTGACACGTTTAAAGTACAGTAAGTTGTGATGCCTCTCTAGGGAAAAGTGAACGGGCAGAATTATAAATAAAATTGCTGAACGTAGAGAAAATCACGTAGTGATTGCCCTAACTGTAACTTTTGCATGGTATTAATATTTATTGAGCTTGCATTAGTTCTTCTGGTATTTCGTTTAAAAAGCTCTTGAAATGTGAGTTTTAATATTGAAGCGTTAAAGACAGAAATTTTTTATTACCAAAATTTGTTTAGCAAATATCGGCCTTAACAATTATTTTTTTGAAGAAATAAATATGTCTGAAAGCTTCTGAAATGAAATTAAGCAAAGCTCATGGAAGGGTGATTTAGCCAAGAAAAACAAAGCTCATGAAAAACGTTGTGCGAGTTCGTGAAAAGTAGTGAAAGTGCAAAAAGTGATTTAGCTACGTGGAATAAAAAAAAGGAAATACATAACTTTAAGAAGGACTGATGTGTCGTCTAAAAACGGAATTTTTTAAACTACAAAAAGCTCTCGAAACTCAATTCCGAAACATTAGCTGGAGGTACAGGTACATGAAAGTTTTATGAAAGTGAAGGTACATGAAAGTGATCATATTTTAGAAAATTACGTAAAGGCGCATGAAAGCTGTACATAAAAGCTTTTGAAAACGAAAGCTCAAAGGCGTAATTTTATTTGCAGAAACGAAAGCTTCTTGGAAACAAGTACCAGTAAAATATCCAAAAACGTTTGAAAGTAAAATTTATATATTTGTTTAAATAATAAAATTCCTGAAAGCTACAAACAAGATTATAAATAAAGTTAGTTTGCATGAAATCTTAATGGAGCTTTTGACCTAATAATTGATTTTAAATTAAGCGTATCGTGTTTGGCCTGGAAAATATTTCAGAAGATATATTTTGTTCCGCAAGCAAAGATTCAGAAATCTTCAAAAATAAATATGAGTAATTTAAAAAATTTAACTTCAACCACCAAATAATTCGTAAAAGTTTCTAGAAACTGCTGATGTTTTTTTAAAATTGTTTAAAGATTTCTTTAAAATTCCAAAAATATACGAGAAATATTATGAAAGACTTAACAAAAAAATCTGATAACCTCTTCGGAATTTGAACCGATTCAAATTCGATGTTAATATGATCCAAATCTGACTAGAATGTGCGTAATACGAACCTTAATCGAATTTCATCCGAATTCATCACGAATCCGATCCGAACTCGGATCCAAATTAATCCGGGACGCGAAATTTAAATTGATACTACGATCGAACGTTAGAACTCGATCTGACGTTTACGTTTTAATTGAAATAAATCAAGATTTACGAAAATTAATCTATATCCGTAGTTATCAATTGCGTTTGAAAATTGGCTAATTGTTTACTGAACGTTTAAATTCATAATTTTTGTCAAAATTGTATTTTTTCGCCGAATATTAGGTAAACTTTAAATATCTATATACTAAATCCGGATCCCTTCCACCTGTCTTACCTTCTTGCGACAACGAGCTTCCCCTCACGCCCAGCCGGATCTTTATAAGTCCATTGTATAAGACACATATTTGTATAAACTGATATGTATCGGCCTAGTGCAGTATTCGATGTAAATAAAAAAAATTGGGTTGATACCATTTGTTTGTATTACTGGAACATAACCAATCGTAAAATATAAAAAAAACCATGTTGGATTGCTGAATATCTGTTTAAGATTATAATGCATGAAATAAATAATATAATACAATAAATATTAAGTTTGGACTCTTCTGGAATAAATTGCAGATAAATCATAGATATTTTGGTCAATGTTAATACGTTTAGCTGAATAGAGAGAACGCCCTTGCAAAGTATGGTTCGGTCGATCTAAATTGCGCCGATTGTTCTTTAAAAGGGCGTGGTCACAACTGCAATTAAAAAAAAACAAATAAGTGAAGTCTGTCGGCCATTTTCTACGAGGTCAAATAAATTTCAAATCAAATGCTGTGTAATTATATATTTACCATAAGATTCCCCATTATTTCGTAATAATCGCATACTTAACAAATTTGTTTTAAAATTTAATTTATAAACTTCGAACAGGTTTTTTTTTCCAAAGATTTGTGCAACTAGTCGCACAAGACGCTTGCAACGTACCTTTCTTAAGTTTGCAGTATTAAAAATATTTAAACATTATTCTGTATCAAGGCTGCATTGCAAAACACTGTTTGAATTTTTACCATTTCACAAACTCACACTGACCTCTTACAAAATGGCGTCTAGCTTCAGTTTATAGAAGTACATATTAAGGTTTAATTCATAGATTATTGCAAATTTCTTTAAATACATTAAATTATGTTTTTTTTTCATGGCACTCTGCTAAAGTTTTTAAAGTTTTAATTTTTTGTAATAAAATGCAAAGTATAATACATCGTTAAAATCAGAGTAAAAAATTGTTGTCAAATATGAAGGAATTTAAAATGACGTTCATAAGATAAAAGAAATTGACACTCAAAATTCGAAAATGGTAGCAGTTATACCAAAGCTAATAAACAATTTAGATTTAGCATAAAAACGTGTTCCAATAATGCGTAGCTAGAAATATGTAATATCAGTGATAAATGAGTTATAACCAAAAACAAAAAACCCAAAATTTTATTTTTTTTTAGTTTTTTTAGAGATTAAGCAAGGAAGCTCTAATTTCTTTTTTTGTGGTTCGTGACCTAAAATTCTTACTTTTATCTAGTTTAACGCATTCTTCAAATAGTACAGTAAAATATGTGTTTCTGTAAGACAATTATAAATATTTTGCCGCCCCTTGAATTGGCCGCCCGTGTCCAATGCACACCTTGACATCTATTTCAATTTTTTGCAGTTTCAATATTCCATGTTGTTGATTTATTTCCCAAAAGGAAGTTAACATCTAAGATTACTTTGTTCAATTTTTCGAAATCCAAATAAAGATCTTTAATTACCAGTTGAAAAAATTAAATAAGCTGTTTCTACTCCCTTCTATTCTTCTACTTCTACATTTCGCAGGCGCTTCCGTCGCCTTGCTCTAGTCCTGGCCCTGTTCGGAACCTCGAAATATGATGAAATCGCATCGGATATCGTATTGGATGGGATTTAAGATTTATTATTCCGATTTTGATGGTATATACAGATTTTGAAAAGTAGCTCGTGGGGAAAGTTTTTGAGAAATAATTCTTTGGAGATGTCTAAAATTTCCAACAATTTTGAATATGTTTATTGTTTTGAGTTTTCCTGTCTCCGAATTTTATTGAATTGAAGGCATCAATTTCCACATTTCAAAAATTCATAGAGGATGTCACAGAGTAGTCCTACTCGAGGGGTGTCTCACTAGCGGCAATAGGTGTACAAATTTTCGGCAATCACTCGGCAATCACGGCAATCATTCGGAAAACACGGCAATAACTCGGCAAACAGGGCAATCACTCGGCAATCACGGCAATACAACGGAAATCAATGAAAATAAGTGAACGATTAACAAAAATATGCGGGTGTAATCGAAGCTAGACAAAAGCTAAGTCTTAATTTTGTATTTTGTATTACTATTACAGTACATAGATAATGTGAACTAGTTAAAACCAAGCTTGTTCCCGTTTAGGACAAAATCAAAAAGTACGTAATTCCCAGCTAATTATTATTTAGCTGGTGTTTACTACATAATTATTGTTTATTTACTAACAAGTATTAGATGAATAACAAATTGAAAAAATAACTTCAACTCAAATATTACCGACGCCATCAACTTTACTTGTGGAAGCTCACGCAGTTAAAGTGGAAGTCCCTACAAGCATGAGAAATGCCACCATGCAATAACGTATATTAAAGATAAATACAAATTTATTTTTTGGTTTTCGATATGCATAATGTGTGTAAACTTTATGTGAGGCTATTAATCCCCATATCTCATATCATTTAGACAGTTAAATGTACTTATGAAAGTGTACCACTGTGTGCTTTACATTGAGGAGTATTATAGCCTAACCATCGTAAGATTTCTTGATCTTCGCTTTCAGGAATAAAATGGATTTTTTAAAATAAAATTTCAAGTGAATGTAATATCTTATTACCAAAATATTTAACACAATTACTAATCTATACGAGATTTGATAACATACATTCTCTAAGTAAGTTCCAAGAAAAAGATGTTGAGATAGAAAGGTTTGCAAAGGAATACTTACCAAATTTAATATTAGATGAAGAAAAAATAAAGAATTTTACGGAATATATGCCGCGATTATAACGATATTTCAAGTTGCAGAAGGCCACAAAAAATTGTTGGTTGAGCCATTGTATAAGAGCAAATACGCTAGAAAAAAGAAAAATATCCGACAAAACATTAGATTGTTGTTGCTCATGTACAGAAAAATGGGCGAAACAGGTCGCTGGTACATTCTCGTACTTTTTACGTTTTAAATATTCTCGCGTCAAGAAGTGATGGAAATTTACATCTCACCTAGCAGGTACAAGCCCGCTGCAGATTCAAGACGTTGGTTACTTACGGGCTGCGCGCGCTCCTACGACGCGACGACGTGACAGGCGCTAAGATATTTAAAGCGCTCACGAAAATAGTTATAACAGCTTTATTTATACAGTTATCAAAAATTTGCAAAAAATGAAAAATATTTATTTTTATTAGAGCTAATTGATAGACGTATTTAAAATCACGTAACTGCCGGAAAACACGTCGATACTAAAAGGTATCGGTTTTTCCCTTAATTTTCAAAATAATTGAAAATTCTTGCTGATCCTAATAAGGTACTTCAAATAGTCTATCGAACTGATAAAAGTTTATAACGATCGGCTTTTGCGTTTATGAATAAACAAGTAATCAATTTCAATATTTTCAAAAATTCCTAGAGAGGTCAGAATGAAATTTGAAAAATTAGTAAAAAAATTTGTAGTTCATTGCAAGCTCTATCGGCTCAGAAAGTTTACAGAAAAATGTTGTGGGCAGTTTTTGAGAAAAATTTTTTTTAAATATGTCCAAAACTTTGAACCTAGCTAGTATATTCACAATTTTCATATTTTCCAAAATATTTTTGCATCACTATTTTATGCTTATCAAGGGCTCTTATATAATAGGATAATTTGTATTGATTGGATATTTTGTTTTTGAGTAATCGGGCATTAAATTTATAATTTTCAAAAATTCGTAGAGGGCTTCATTTTAAAGATACAGCATTTGGTAAAAAGGCATTTGATTTATCTTTAGATGCACCACAACGCTATGTATTCAAAAGTTCAAAACAGTGTTTATATAAAAATCTATAACAAAAAAACAGGTTTAATTTCTGGGCATGCATTGGACTATAATTTGGGAGATTAGTAAAAAACAAATTTGTAGTTCATTGCAACCTCTATCGACTAAGAAAGTTCAAAAAAATGGTGTGGGCAGTTTTTGTGGAATAAATTTAAGTATATTTACAATTTTCATATTTACAAAATTATATTTGCATTACTTGATTATACTTATTAGGGGCTGTTAGATAATGTGACAATTTGTGTAGATTAGATATTTTGCTTTTGAATAATCGTGCATTAAAGATACAGCATTTGGAAAAAATCATTTGATTTGTCTTTAGATTCACTGCAACGCTATGTACCCTATAAAAATCGGGTCCGGAGATACAGGAAAACGAACGCACCCACCGACCCACAAACGGACTAAAAAAACACTTTTTTGGGTTCCTTGGACTCCAAAACGCGTATTTCCATTAAAATCTGAAGTTCGAAAATTTACATGAACTCGTCGGTTTACTTACTTCAGCAAAAGTATGGGAAAGTAAAAATAGGAAACAGGATTCAAACGATTCTGATAGTCCATCAATAAGGAACAAACAAAACCATCGTCAAAAGCTTTCGGCGTAGACCATAAACGAACCGTAGCAATAAATTATGTAAAAAGTGTTTTTAAATTTTCGAAATAGGATGTTTTAAAAGTAGTTGTAGAAAACGCTGGCGACCTATCTGCAGAAATTGACAGCGATTTCTGCACGCTAAAAGTATCTGTTTCAGGTGCGACTACGCGGCAAAATTTACTACGTTCCAGAAAATAATGGCAAAAAATGGGTGCTTTGAAGTATTAACTGGCATTTTAGAGGACATTTCCCTTCTGATAAAAAAAACGCCGAGACAAAATTCCTCAGGAAACTTAAGAGAAAAGTCAAAACCCAAACCGGCAGAGACAATGAAAAATATTAATTTGATGTCGATTATAATTTTAGTTCGAACTTCAATATAATTTATATTCAGTATAATGCATTAATATATTCGTTTACCCAATGTTCATCCCATATCTTCCACAATATTTTATGAAGCAATTTTAAATATAATATACAGAAGTAACAATTATTAGTATTGTCTTGAGATTTAGATCATACCTAATACCATTACAATTTTTGTGGTAATACCAGATAATGGTTTTTCCTACCCACTAAATATTAATGTTGTTTACATAAAATTGCAATGAGAAATTTACAAGATTTCAAGTTGAACACCAAAATACTGTAATCGAAAACGAAATTACCTTCTTGTTTTTGATGAACGAGGCAAAGTCTAAAATAGAAATAATATAATAACACAAAAAGTGTCTGCTAATGAAGGCGGTACAGAATCAGAATAATCATTGAAATACATCGAAAATCGCAGCAATAATCGACAATAACGTCCGCAAACAAGACAATCAGTGGACAACAACCCGAAAATCACGGCGATAACTAGGAAATCATCGGCAATAACTCGGCAATCACGGCAATCAAGTCGGCAATCACGGCAAACACGACAATCAAGTCGGCAATCACGGCAAACACGGCAATGCGGCAATAGGTGTACACAATTTTACTGAGTGAGACACCCCTCGGTCCTACTTCTAAATTAAATTTTCAGCATTTGCACAATTATTCATTATTTGTAAACACTTTCTACTTCATTCTTCTTTATTATCCGACGCTCTGATAGGAAATGGTACTTTTCAAAACATTTTCCAAGATCATCAGAAGTTTGTGCTTTTACCTTCCCTAAATCGTATGATCTTGTTTTTCACAATCTTGTTTTTCTAAATTATACCAAATACCGTTTGTTTCATAGACCGCATATAATTTTTTTTAATTGGTTCAGTTAATAACAAAGAGAACTGAATGTATGACTGGGCGTGAATGAACGGAAACGTTGAAAAATCGCGGTAGCTTTGAAATCGGCCAAGCCGCACTCCGTTTAAAATTTGCGAAGGAAAAGCACAACAGGCTCTCACATTCTTCATTTATCTTCCTCGATTATCGCAGAGAAGAAGAGGACGCTCCGTCCAAGTAGCAGTATATTTCTATCAAAGCGTTGCTACTGAATGAGCCTCGTCGATTTATTTAATAGATAGAAACCTGATATTCACGATACATATCTTTTAGATTAGCCAGATTGCTATAATTAATGAATTATAGTGAGAATGAGATTACCTAGAAGTGAATGTGAGTTTAGAGCGTACGTTTTCAAGTCGTGATTGTTCACTTTTTAATTTTTTGCTGCTTGTTGATTATTAACAATGCGTGTAATAGACTTAAAAGCTTTCTACCTTGCGTAAAAATTCCTAAAATAGCTTCTTGTTGCTTCATGAAATGGATTTTGAAGCCAGAGGCTAGGTCTCATCCTCATTTTTTTCTTTAAATTACTTTTCCCTCGGTTCTAGGTTACTTTATGCTCATAAATCTTTTTATTTTACCCTAGTATTTTTTTAATCCTCGGCATTATTTTTAATTGCCTACTACTTTTCTGCCCCCTGGTTAAAGTAAATCTCAAGCTTGTTAAGTTCACAAAAAAATCAATTAAGTTAATTTTAAAACAAGAGGTAGCTAAAGGAAAATTAGTTTTTTTTGTTGAAAACTCCAAGAACCAATTTGTCATGAGCGCCGCGTAAAAAATTGAACAACATCCGGCAGCAGAAAAAGTGCTGAAACGAAATCGAAACCTGTTGGGAGCCTTCAGAAATTATGACAAGGTCAAAATGAAGAATTCTTTCTTCGTAGGGTCAATGGCACTAATTACAACTAAATTTAAATGCAAACAATTTGTTCTATCGAACAGGAAAATCAGTTTGGTATTGTTTGATTTTTACTTTTTTTCCCAATAGGTTATTTCCAAAACAAAAACAGTGAGTCAGCAGTTCGTTCACTTCTTCAACCGAAATAGTGTTCGTGCGGTAGAAAGATCTGACTGAAACACGCAATGAACTTAATAAGGAGGAAAAAAATGGACACGTCTTAGAAAATTATCAATTATGGTGTTTAACGGGAATACAGAAAAAAAATGTGGCAGTTTAAGAAAAGCTTGAATTATTGTTTGAATTTGCAACAAGAAATAATTTTCTCATGCATTAAAGTGTACGGAAAAACGTGCAGATTCTTCAGTTTTTTAATTATTAATAATAACATTTTTTGAAATATTTAAATTTATACCTTTGCTTCAATTTGTGCAAAAAGTAAAAGTGACTTACTGAAAAACCCCACCACTTTTGTTCAAATTTGCTTTTACGTAAGAAACTAACTTTACAGTTTCATAATAAAAAGCTTGAAATTTTGTACTAAAATTCTTTACTTTAGAAACAAGTTTGTTTCTAATGGTTCTTTCTATGTAGATTCTTTCGCACAATACCAGAGAAAATTTATTTTCTCATAATTAACAATTCTTAAATAAGTTTCTATTTTCACTTTAAAGGTTTATGGCAACAGTTTTTAAATTTCAAGCACGACGTGCTGAATGAATTTGCCCATACTATGCGTACGCACATATAAAATCAGGAAGTTAAAGGAAAATACGAAATATCCATAAATAAAATAAAACATAAATTTCCCAATTGGTTTTGGCCCTGACAGCAATATTAGATCACGTTTTCGCATATCTTTGTGTAACTCAGCATCAGATTTCGAATAAATTTGGACTGAAATGCGATATTTTTTTGTTTGTGTTTGGAAATGGTTTCTAAAGGAAATTAGTAAGAATTGTTTGTAGCCATTACGTGATGACAGATAATTGCATAGTAATAAAAATTTGTGTTAGGAAGAAAGGAAGCCAATTTATCTCTTAATAAATAATATTATTCTATATTACAGGTTACAAGTTCAAAACTTATTGTTAACCTTTTAGCTGGTACCTGCAGCAATGTCTAATATTATGCCTCATTTTAAACTTTTCAAGAGCTTTCAGATTTTTTAAAGTTTGCTAGACCTCATATTAATTTTTAAATGTAAAGAGCTTTTAAATGGTTTTGGAAATTTAAATGGTTGTGAAATTTCCAGAAATTTTTACTAGTTTAAATATTTTAGAGCTTTCGCATTCGGTTTTGAAGCTATTAGTAAGGTATAAAATATTTTAAAATTATGAACGCTTTTAGAATTTTTAGAGATTTTGAAGCTTTAAGAGATCTTACAAAAGTTGGAAATTTTAAAGGTTGCTTGAAAGCTCTCAAACCTACACCTCATATTAATTTTAATATGCAGATACATTTCAAAGGTTTCGGAGGTTGTCTAACTTTTAAAGGTTGTAATGTAATGTAATTCTAGAAGTTTTGGATATTTTAGATATTTTGGAACTTCTACAGATTTTAGCGTTTTTAAAGTATTCATCTCGATCATTTAAAGGTTTTATAATAAAGAGAGCTCTTAAAGGCTTTAAAGCGTTTAGAGTGTCTTTGAATATTTTGGAAATTTTAGAGGTTTTCGATCACTCACATTGTTTAAGGCTTTAACAAGATTTGAATCTCATAAACCAATTAATATTTAGAAAATTAATAAAAAGTTTTGGATTTTTTTGAACTTTTAAGCTTCAATTATATTTTAGACATCTTGTAATTTTCAGAGGTTTTAGCGTTTCTAAAGTATCTATCTCTATACATTTTAAAATTAAGAGAGCTTTTAAAGGTTTTGAAGCGTTTAGAGTGTCTTTGGAGATTTTGGAAATTTTAGAGTTTTTGGATCAGTCGCATATTTTAAGGCTTTTACAAATTTTGAAGCTCATAAATTTAAACCTTATAATTATTTGAATATTTAAAAGTTTTTAAAAGCTTTTGGAATTTTCGAACATTTAAAGATTGTGAAGGTTCTCGAAATTTTAGATATATTCGATATTTTCGAACTTTCACAGGTTTTGTACTTTTTAAAGCATATATTCTTGGCCTTTCAAAGATATTAAAATTAAGAGAGCTTTTGTAGGTTTTAGAGCGTTTAGAAATTTAGTCTTTGGAGATTTTGCAAAATTTAAAGATGTTAACTTACTTAGATATTTTAAAGCTTTTACAAGTGTTGAAGCTTTTAAGCTTAGGAAAGCTTTGAGGGCTTTAAAACTTTGAATTTTTTTTAAATTTTGTGGATTTCGAACATTCAAATCTTTTAGAAATTTTTGCAAATTTCGCTGGTTTTGTAACTTTTGAACTATCTATCTCGGTCTTTCAAAGATTTTAAAACTAAGGGAGCTTTTGAACGCGTTTCCTTACTTGGATAGTTTAAATTTTTCAGAATGTTTAAACCTCTTTAGGCTCACCATGTTAGAGCTTTTGCAGGTTTTGAAGCGTATTTTCTGAAGATTTATAAATTATGAGCGCTGTTAAAGGTTCTCGAGCGTTTAGATTCTTTAAAAATTTTTGAAGCTTAAAGAGAATTTATATCACTTAGATATTTTAAAGTTTTCGCAAGTTTTGAAGCTCTTAACACCTTATGTTATTTTAATATGTAGAGAACTTTAAAGGTTTTCGAGATAATAGACGCCAAACTTATAAATATTACAAAGCTTCTAGAAATTTTCAGTGATTCAGATATTCTTGAGCTTTTACAGGTTTTTGAGCTTTTAGACTATCTATCTTGATTTTTTAGGATCTTCAAATTAAGATTTACAGTCTTTAAAAATACAGAAAGTTCTAAGGAAATCAAAGCTTAGATATTTTAAAACTCTTAAACCTAGACATTATATTAATTTTAATATGTAGAGAGCTTTTAAATACCCTTGGAAATTTTAGACGTTGTTGAGTTTTCAAAGGTTGTAAAGCTTCTAAAAATGTTCTATATTTTAGATATTTTTTAGCCTTAACAGGTTTTGCAGCTTTTAAAGTACCTCTCTTGATTTTAAAAAGATTACAAACATAAGACAGCTTTCAAGGGTTTGGAACCTTTAAAAGCTTACAGTTTTTAGAGATTTTGTAACTCAGTGATTTTAAAAGGCTTAGATATCTTAGTTTTCACAAGTTTTTAAACTCTTAAGGCTGGTCTTTATATTAACTTATTTAAATTTTATAGGTTGTTGACCTCTTAAAGGTTGTAAACCTCCTAAAAATCGTGGATATTTTATTAATATTGTGGAGCTTTTGCAGGTTATGGAATTTTTAAAGTATCTATCTCGATTTTCTAAAGATTTTTAAACTATGAGAGCTTTAAAAGGTCTTGAGGCATTTGGAGTTTAGAGTCTTGAGAGATTTTGAAGCTTTTGTAGATTTTAGATCACTTATATATTTTAAAGCTTTCTCAAGTTTTAAAGCTTTTAACCCTAGACTTGGTATTAATTTTAATATTCAGAATTTTTAAAGATTTTAGAGCTTTTAAAGGTTGTGTAATTTTTGTAGTTAAATGAAGCAGTTGAACGTTTGAAGCATATCAAGCAATTTAAGAGCTTTTAACTGAAATAACGAATGTGTGATGCGTTTAGAGCTATTGAGACATTTGGATTTTTTGGAGCTGTAAGAGGTATTAGATTTTAGGAGCTTATGTAGTCTTTGTGATTTTTAATTGTGCAATTTTAGATCATTTGGAAGTTTTTAAGTTTTAGATGTCTGGAAACTTTCAAAGCGCATAGTGCTTGGAAAGGATATTTGGAGCTTTTAAAATTTACGGATATTTTAAAGCTTCTATAGTTTAAGAAACCTTTCAGAATGTGCCATATGATGTGTGCTCTTAGCCGAAGTATAAGTAATATATGTAGCATAATTAAAAATTTGTAATGTTTTAATTATTACGATACATTTGAAATGGTGTAATCTTAATATTATTTCATGTTTTAATTTACTTCAACACAGTAGCTTAGTAAAAATTAATTTTTGTTGTGAGGAAACGTAGAGTATGTGTAAGTTACAGTTACATACTAAATTTGTTGTAATTTGCTTTCTTCATTACATTTTCTAAGTTTCAAAGATCTCTGATTTGATGTGTATAAAAATCTAGAGTCAATGAAACAAAGTCAACAAAATAATGAATCAACCCCACGTTCGCGCCCGCACAGCCAATTTTATTGAGTGCAGATCGTATCAATTCTTTGAGAAAAAGCTCGTAGCACATCAGAGCGACATCTCGTTTAGAAAAAGCATCCACCCACCGCATGCAATTATACGTGATAGATGGCGCCAGTGCACCACTTTAATTAACGGAAGGGTCAAGTTTTAAATAAGAAATGTGATGATTCCTCTTCCCATAATTGGTAACGTATGCTTTAAGGAAAGTTATACCTCTTGAGAAAGGCAGACACACAGGCTGCCTCTGAAAATGAGATATTAATTGCTAGTTTATCTTTTTATCTACATTACCGTGGGTGTTGATTAGACACAGCCATGGGTGTCTAATTATAGTTAGGTACACGAGAACGTTACAGGTTACACTTTTCAACGCCGCCTTTCTCTAGGAATCTTTTATCGTAAAATATTTGAATACGTGAGAGGTGGTAACCTTGTGCGTGTATATTTTTTGGGCTGCACGGTTATTTATTATTTTTTTTTTATTTCCTTCATCATTAAAGTTCCCGACAAGATTTATATTAAGCAGATCGACAAATCCTTTTTATAATTACACACATAGGTGTTGCTAATCTATTTCATATAAAATCAATGACCCCCTCTCATTTTGATCATTACAAATGAGTTATCAGACACATACATTAATGAAAAGTTAAAAAAAGTGCAGATGCTGTTTTGTTGAGCTACTCTGTATATATCATAAAATAAGATGCCGCATCATCATTTTAATTCTAAAGAAAAACATATACTGCTCAAGAGAATATACATTTCACTTCCGTCTTCTACGCGTAATTAACACCCATAAACATAAGCCTACTCGAAGTATTAAATTACAACTTTGATTACCACAGAAAAATCAAAGTGTGTAAAATTAATGGGCTGAAAAGTCAACGGAGCTTAAAAAATAAGCGATTTTCATACTTAGACTTATGAAAAGAAGAGTCGTTTTGCTCTGGAGATTTTATCTTGCCTTAAAGGTACATGCACTCTTTATTTATAAGCATCTAGTACGTTTAAAGTGCTTTAATCAGTTTTATATTATATTAGATGTGATAGGGCAACGTACCTGCTTGCGCTTTTATAATATATACAATATGTTTGCTTCATAAATGCTTTACTCGTACTCGTTTTGTGAAAGCACCCATGAAATGCAAATGTTTATTTACGGATTTTTTTAACCTATAAATCATAGGCTGGGGTAATAAAAAGTTTGCTTTTTGGGATGTAACCAAGTGTAAATTACGCCTGCTGCTCGGTTTAAAGAATCGCGTGCTGGTGTGTGTTTAAAAATGGCAAAAAAACATAAATAAATAATGAAATTTGTTCCCCCACAATTTCGATTTTATGCAAAAACTGTCACTACGAATTATGTATATTCAATTTCAAATTAAATATTATGTTTTCAATATTACCTTCATCGGCTTTATTGGTTTTTGGTGTCTGATGAATGGGAGAAAAATTTTATTGCTAAATTCTTTTATTTTTTTTACATACGAAACGTTGTGTGCATGTAAAAATGGAGGATGTCCAAAACCGATTTACTGCAACGGGACCAATATAGCCAGGTCGTTTTTTCTCAGAAAACTACCTTAAATACGTACGTAAATATGTTTCTCTCAAACACATCAAACGTTCAACATTTGGAATATTATTTGCATCATTAATATGTAAAACAGGCAGATATACATTACTACGCCAGCAAAAATTCATCAAAATATGCGAAGAGGGGGGATTTTCCCCCATGGCAATCCTACAACCTCTAGTCGTTAACATTTTGAGTGTGTTAGATATTATCTTTAGTGCACCAACTCAAAGTACCTAAAATTCTCTAATAGTAGAATGTAAGCAAGTGTTAACCCGATCAATGGAAATCGCATCCATGTCAATTTGTTCAACATTTAAAATACATCCCTCCTGAAAGACATGACCCACATAGGTATCAAGGTAATAGGCATGATGTGACACCCCGAGATATATGTTCCAGGGTAACTGGGTCGTACTGTGACGATCTTTTATTCCGTGGTTGATGTTACGGGAAGGATTGTCATCATCATCATCATAAATCAGCGTATAATGTTCCATCGTTGGACGAACGCCTCCCCTAACTGCTTCCATTTTTCGCGATCTGTTGTGTCTCCCATCCACTGTATTCCGGCGATTTTGTCGATGTCGTCTCTCCAGCGTGTACGAGGTCTTCCCCGTGATCTTTTCCCTATTCTCGGCCTCCACTCTGTCACCCTTCTGCTCCATCTGTCGTCCTGTCTTCTCATTAGATGCCCAGCCCACTGCCACTTTAGTCTGGCGATACGGGCTACCACATCTTCCACTTTTGTTCTGTTCCTTATCCACACGTTAGTTATCCTATCTCGCAGTTTGATTCCAAGCATGGATCTTTCCATGCGTCGCTGTGCCACCCTTAATTTATCCAAATCCGTTTCTGTAAGTGACCATGTCTCTGATGCATAGGTGAGTATGGGAAGGATGCATTGGTTGTACACCCTTGTTTTCAGGTGTTGCGGGAATTTTGACTTGAAAACGTCTCTCAATTTTCCGTATACGGCCCAAGCCAATCTTATTCTTCTGTTTAGTTCTTCTTTTTGCGGGTTTTCGATCATAGTTAATTTTTGCCCGAGATATATATATTCACTTACTATTTCTATAATATTGTTATTCAGTTGGATTGGTATTGCGTCGTTACGATTTGTCATAATTTTCGTCTTATTAATGTTCATCCTCAATCCCACTTTCTTTGTAGCTTTGTGTAATTCTGTAACTAGATTTTGCAGTTCTTGCATGTTGTTGGCTAGCAGTACTATATCATCCGCAAACCTTAAATGTGATAGACGTTGCCCGTTTATGTTTAGCCCCTGTGCTTCCCAATTTAGTGTCTTAAAGACATCTTCCAATAGATTCGTGAAAAGTTTCGGAGATATAGTATCTCCTTGTCTGATACCCCTTTTTACTTGGATGGGGTTGGTATCTTCAAAGGTTTGAATCGTCATTGTTGCGTTTTTGTATACATTCCTGATCACTTCTATATACCTATGGTCAATTCTGCATCTTATCATAGCGTTTACAAGGGCCCAGGTTTCGACTGTGTCAAAGGCCTTTTCGAAATCAATAAAAGCCATATATAATGGTAAGTTGTATTCGTAGGATTTTTCCATAATTTGCCGTACTGTATGAATGTGATCTATAGTGCTATATCCATGCCTGAAGCCCGCTTGCTCTGGTGGTTGAAAGGCGTCCAGCTTGTTCGTTACTCTGTTTGTTATTATTTTTGAAAATAATTTGTATAAATGGGACAGTAAGGAAATAGGGCGGTAGTTTTTTATATCTTGTTTGTTTCCTTTTTTGAATATTAACACCACATTTGCGTTTTTCCAATCATGGGGTACTTCACCTGCATCTAAGCAATGATTAAACAGCCTTTCTAGGTGCCCAAGGATTATGCTTCCACTAGCAGTGATTAGTTCGTTTATTATTTTATCCGGGCCTGCTGCTTTTCCGTGTTTCATCTGCTTCAGTACCGTTTTTATTTCGTATTTACATATAGGTGGAATGTCTTCTGTGTAATGTTTGGTAAGAGCTGATCTTCTGTCTCTGGGATTGGTGACCGGTTTTTGGACTTTGGATTCATACAGATCTTCGTATAACTGTTCTATGTGTTTCAGTATCTGCTTTCGATCTCTTATTATTTCTCCCGTATCAGTCTGTATAGATGTCATTTCAAAATTTCCTATTTTAAGTTTCCTTCTAAACACTCTCGGACCTCTGTTTTCTTCTATAGTTTCTTTTATTACTTTTTCATTAAATGCTGCTATATCCTCTCGTACCTTCCTTCTGATCTCTTTATTTGTTTACTTTAACGTTCTTGGCGCCATTCTCGATTTTTCTTTGTTTCTTTTATTGATTAGTTCTTTTGTTTCTTCAGATATTTTACTAGTGCCTTTTGTTTTGATTTTGTTTTTAAGCGTTTTATCTGCCGCTTGCGTTATGTTATCTGTGATGTAATTATTAAGTTCGTCCACGCTCGCATCCATTTTGATAGGATTATTTTCTAACCCCAGTTTTAGATGTTGTCTATATGTTTCGTCGTGGTTAAGTATTTGTGTATAGTCAATTTTCTTACTTTTAGTGTGGATTAAGTTCTGTCTTTCCAATTTTGTATTTAATCTTACCCGTGCTCTGACCATTCTATGGTCGCTAACAAGAATTTCGTTTAGGACGGTTACGTCTGTTATAATTTCACGTCGGTTTGTAATGATGAAATCAATCCCATTTCTGGTATTACCGTCGGGGCTTTCCCATGTCCACTTTCGATGCTCCTTCTTGTGGAAAAACGTATTCATTGCCTTCAATTGATGTTGTTCCATGAAGTTAACCAGTGTCTGTCCTCTAGAGTTTCTGGTTTTTATTCCACAGTGTCCTACACACGTTTCGCCAGCTTTCCGCTTTCAGCTTTATACGTACGACCTCGTTAAAATGCTTGGGCGCCAGATTTTATAACGGAGTTTACTCTCCGAGCGGACTTCACTAAGCGACGGCTTTTCTCTAACAAAATAGCACTTTGTGAAGAAGGTTTTTCTCCAGTGAGGAATGTATTTTCCTCGCAGAATGGTATTTCAATGGTATTAGGAAAAATATATTTACTTAACAATACTCTTATATTAATACTAAAATTAGTTGTTTCAGAACCAGCGAAAGTATTTTTAATCGTTACTTAAAAAAAAATATAAGTAATAAATAATTCTCGTGTCGGCTCATCGCAACAAAAGGCGCCCCATGTTTTCGCGCGACAAAGGGTGGTTGACGCATAACGTTTTAGCTCGGCAAACAGCGGACGACGCTTTGGCGGTGCACATGCTTGTACCATGGTAATAGTTAGAATTTGTCAGCGTCTTCCAGCATTTTCTAGAAACTATACTAAGGTATATAAAAACTTGCAATTTACATGTTATACGCTAAATAATATCGAATCATTTTGAGCCCCATCTAATAAAATTATAGCCCCCTTCTCTTTCCTGGGGAAAGGATAGGGAATCTATACGTGAATATACAAGCGAGTTAATTCTATCCATGGTTACGTGAACTTTTGAAATTGAATTAAAAGGTATCCATGCATACGTGAATCCGCACTTAGCTGGCTCAGTATCCTCCATCCTTGTCGCACTCATTAGTTGCCTATCTTTGCATTCATTAGTTGCGTATAATTTTCTACTAAAATAGTGACAATTTGATTATAAAACGTAATGGGAAGGCATCCTACACCTAATACTTTACATGTTTTTGGCAATTTGAAGTGACCCTATACTGATTGGTCCACAATTTAGGGACTAAGTTAATTTTGTGCCGATGTAAAATTAATACAATATTATTACTTTGGGGAATCACAGTTTTTAATTTTGGTTATTTGAAGGGAACTCACTCTGGGGAGAAACCATTTTAAAAATGTTAAAGGCGTAAAAGAAATATGTAGGTATGCTAATCAAACAGCGATAGATGAGAAAGTACAATGGTAACAGTTTTAGATTATTATTTTGTTTATTAGAACCTGCTATTTAATTTCCATGACCGTATTCAGTATTTTTTGCTGAAATAGAAGTAATTTTCCATTACTTTTAAACGAATCAACACCATCAGACTAAATAAAGAAAACTATATTGAGAACAAAGAACACTGGTAATAAAGGAAGCTTCAATGCGCTTACAATAAAATACTTAAGAAACATCGGTGCACGTATTTGCAGAATTATTAAATATACAACGTACACGAGCTTAGCATGAAATAATGGCTGAAATTTGTCAAGTTTGCCACATGAGTTTAATTTACGATAACGTGTGTGTGTTCATGATCAATTTAATTTGTTTTTACTCTTGAATATAACAATATTTCAATTATAAAGGCGTTGGTTATGACACATTATAAATTTTGTGTCTTTATTCAGAGCTGTCCATATTTATGAGAAGTTTTTATTTATTTTATTGTTGCTTAAATCTGCAGTTCGCAAGTTAGCAAGTACCGGTTAATAAAAATTTTAATTTAAATTCATCCCTACACAAATTAAACTGTACATCGTAAGCAAATTTAATTAGTTCTAAATAAAAATCTAAAATTGTTAAATCATATTAGCAAAGCCGTGTGTGTGGTCAAGACTTCATTTCTTGCAATTTCTAAAAAATCGTTACGTGCTTCTACTCTTCTCGCTCCAAGCTAATCGTTTGCTTTCTTTATGTTAAAATAACCACCTTTTTAGACGTGAAGAGAAATTTTTGGTTAAAAACACCCAAGCACGTGTAAAGTGTGTGTTCGATTGAATGAGTAAACAAGATTCAGCTAAAGAAATGCGTTATGGATTAGTACGCTTATGTTTTATTAAATTCATGGACGTAGCAGAAACGAGTTGACTACATTTTTTGTCCAGAAATGCAACGTAAGCGTATACATGTCGCGGCAAATTGCAACGGAAAGGCAAACGTCTGTCAGATTTTATGTATAACATGATTTTATCCGGCATGAAGTGATCCTATGCGCTTATACAAGAGATTAGCAAACAAAATGTTATTACATGTATTGCATTCCTAGATCACATTGGATTAGATTCCATACCATTGCGGCACTTAATAGACCGCACTGTTGAATAAGATTAAAGAGGATTATACGTTTCGACTTTGAATAGATTTTCATTTTTCTGAATAGAAATTAGGAATTATTATTTAAATTTTCTGTGCCATACTTGACGTGTGAAGTTTTTTATTTGTACCACACCTACGTAATCTGCTTGTTTCTTTAAGTATACGGTAGTCTAATATATGTTGTTTTATATTGGACAAAAAGTGCTAAAACGAAGAATAACACACTAGCTGTTGCACAAACGCTACGAGACCCTCCTCGCAAACGTCCCGTATTAAACGACTTATACGAACTGTAAAATATGATTTGAATGGGTCACTCGTGACTCACGCACTCGACGCAAAGATGTGCTTTTCTGTCAAAATCTCGAGACTTTCCTAGCAGACGTCCTGCTTTAGACTACTTATACGAACTGTAAAATATGGTTTGAATGGGTCACCCGTGACTCACGCACTCGTCTCAAAGACTCTGTCAAAATCTCAAAGTAATTTCTGGACAAAATATAATACTTTCTTCTTAAATACTTACGAGATACGTAACATTCATTTATGATATCTACCCAGATAGCACAGGATATCTTATGGACATTTGTTTTAGGTCCAGTACACATCCGTTCATTTGTGGGTATAGTCCATACGATATCCTGAATTGGATGTCCATAAGACGTTCTACAAAGACGTGCCTATTTACTTAACGTGCTAGACATTTAATCATTTTTTGTTTGTTTGCACAGCAGTAACTAAAAATTATTGTAAATAAAGAATTACAAATGTATTTCAGTGTAGGACATATTTATATGAAAAAATCATCAAAAATCTCGCCAACAATTTAATTATTCGAATTTTTTAATAAAGTAGTATGTTGACACAATAGTTATTAAAAATTAATTTTAGTAATTTTCTTATGCATGTTTGTTACAAACGACAAAGCACATCAAAGCACTTTTTCCAGCTCATGCATGCATCAAAGTTTCTTTCTCACATGAAACTAACTAAGAAATTTAATTGCATTTTAAAATTATAGGTTAGCAATGGTATCATTCACAGTGCAACGGAAATATAAGAACGAACTTTTATGTTCTAATATCTTCCTGCACACGGTAAATTGTTTCGACGTCCTTTGCTCGCACTGGAACATTTGTTCAAACGGATAAAGACAGTGAGAAGTCATAAGGTATTTTTATAACGTGCATTACGTGTCGTATTATGAGCGCCATGGAGACTCCGATCATCAGAAGTGATTCTTGAATTTTAATGCAAAATACGATTGAAATATGGACACGTTCGTTGTTTTTATGGCTAGGTTTGTTTTTGTACTGCTTGTACATGATTAATAAAAATGTTGTTTGTATGTCAATTTTGTAAACCAAAATATAATATTATAAATGTGAAGACATTATAACAAACGTGTAGCAGTAGCTTAATGAGTTATCCGTTTACTGTTATAACGACGATTCTAAGCCCACAACAACAAATCAACACAAAAATTATTATAATACAGTTATCTGGGATTTTAATTACATGGGACTTCACAAATTAATGGCAATTTTTCGATTTAATTTCTTCTTAAATAGCCCACATCCCGTGCTCATTAATATTAACAATCGACGTAACCGTTTCACATCAATAAATTGTTAATATTAATCGTCGGTATCTTTTCTAAAGATTTTCTAAAAATGGAGATGAAATAGCTCTAGGTTCTTATTTTATGAACGTTTAGATCACCCACGTCTAGTTCCCAGCCTTTCAGACAAATGGGCGTATTTTCTTTTTCAATATTTACACTCGTCAAAATTGTGCTCATTAGCACATACCAATCCCTAAAAAAGAGTTCGTTTCAATTTATCTTCTACTTGTTGAGTTTTCATAACCTAAAACAAAATATTTGCTGTTTGTTTTTCTTTAATTGCTATGCTAATACACATGAGGAATTTTTTTTATGTCGTAGTTTGGATTTAATACGAAATTAGAATTTAAATTAAAAAATAAAATGAGTTGCTTATACATAGATGCTAATTTTGGGCCTAGATAGACCTCAGTTTTTAATCATTAGCCTTAAATTACTAATGGGATTATTATTATTATTATTATTATTATTATTATTACAATCCTGGCAATAAGTAATAAAAAAGTTTAAGTTATAAATTAAAATTAAAAATAATTAAAAAATAGGAATTTTATGGAAATTGAACCTGGGATCCTGCCATTGGTGAGCAAGTGCTCTACCTCAAGACCACTCCTACCAACCACTTAAGTTGCAATTTTGTCAAATTAAAGCGTAAACTTAAAATTTTAAGAAAAATTGTTTTTAAAACTGTTTTCTATAGGTTGCTTCCTAAAAGTTGTCTTGCATCGAATTTAGCCCCGTTTTATTATACCACAATCTGAGAAATTTGAATGTGTTTAGTCTCGGAGCTACTAAATCTGTTCGGCATATTAATGAGGGCCTTACCTTCGTAAAAAAACCTTCAAAAAATTATGAACACGTGTCGTCGCAGTTAATCCTCATTAATTCTAACTAATACCGGCCTCACGGAAGCACAAGCGCTTATCAACATTTAATTAATTTTCTAATAAATATCATCATAACTGTCACAATCCATAATAATAAACAAAACTTTTAAAAGAAAGTGGACATCTCCAAAATAACCTGCAATCTTGTTTCATTACTCGTGCCTGTTTATACAAAAATTTTAAAAAAATAAAAAAATGTATCCTTAACCAGGCGATAAACAGTTTTAAGCAAGTAGGAAATCTCCATAAATTATATCATAAATGGTGAGCACTCGCATAGTTGTTATGATAATTAGAAAAGCCACGATTTTGTTTCATTCCTAAACGTTACTTTTTATTGCTTAATTACTCTATAAATTTTAACGCAATAGGAACGCCTTTATTCCATAAGGGTCACGCAGCTAGCCGGGCCTATGCATAAATTTAGAGATTCTATCACGGAGACTTCAACGCTCGATCAGACAACAAACCCGAAATTAGCTCATATACAAACCTGAATTAAACTAACACAATTACGCATAAACCGTGTGGGAATTTGATTTTTTTGTAACGCCCTAATCGAGATATATTACAAAATTATATCTCGAGGCAATTTTTTGAAGGTCAGATGGGGGAAAATTTCAATCCTACACCGTATATAAAATCATACAAAACTGTAACGAGGAAAAGCCGAAGTATGCTCGCATGTCAAACTAAATTATTCTAAACCTTATTTACACCGCTTTAATTCCTAATACCTCGAGTTGCGAAGCAAAAGATGATGAATGAACTAAATCAGAAGATTTATTAGGGATTTTTGAAAGCGGAACGAGGAGGAAGCGAAATGATACTAGAAAATAGAAAAGGATGGAGCGTATTTTTGTTGTAAGTATCTACAAATAAATTAATACCCCGAAGCCATAATAAATAACGTTATCATATCTGCACTTCAAGAAGATTTGTGAGTTTTGGAAAAACGCACCACGTCGTCTGTTGCGTCTTCCTCCAGGCTTTTTGGGAGGACGTACGAAAGTCGGCGTGGAGGAAGCTTGGCGCGAGATAAGTTCGCACGTGGGATTTATACACCTACTACTTTAATTTATATTATTTTTATGTGAGCAAACTAGCATTATTTTTTTACGAACGGTGATGTAATGGTTTTTATTATTAATGGAGGTGTGATAGCGCCCAAGAGATAGATCCGAGCAACAAAGTATTTATGAAGCCATAAAACAGAGTTTTAGTTCCCATTACTAATGCTCACAGTAGGGGCCACGTACGTTAGGAATTATTCTTCTTTTACCGGTTACGAGGCTGTAAAATAGTGCTAAATTAAAAATTATGTTATTTTGATTTTAAATAAGGCAATGGAAGATTAATATCTTTTATAACCTTTCAGCAAATTTGTTGATTTATTGTCATTTTAAAAATTATACATAAATAAACACTCGTAAATATTTAAATTGTATTTTTGAACACCCGAGAAATTTATGGAGTGAAGAAAATAAATAAGTAATATATCAAAAATATGTTTAATCTCTTAGTTCAAGTTTTCTGTATGACAGGGATATGGCACTGTGTGTAGTAAGGTTATACAGGGTGTTTTGAAAAAATGATGCCATTGAACCTGGGCGTGAATATACACTGTGTCTATAAAATAACCCCCCCCCCCCCCCAACTAACTTTTGAACGACTTGATATTTTACAACAGAATTTGGTGTGCTTTAATGGGAAATTAAATACTATTTTTTAGCCAATAATTAAATTTTGTTTAATTCAAAATGGCGGCTGGGTGCCATTTTAATTTTCTTTTAATGAAAAGGGGGGTCAATTGAAAGGTCTTTTAGTTCTGCGCTTGATCCTAGAGTTTCAAAGAAAAATATTTAGCCATAACAAAATGAAAGTGTTTGAAGATAAAGAAGTCTATTACAAAAACCTAACAATTAAAGCAAAAGGTCGGTTATGAAATTCCTGCCACACATTTTCATAAGTTTCTGGAGTGATATTTTTGCAAACTTCTGTAATGCGTTGCTCCAGTTTTTCAATTGTTTCTGGACGGATGCTGTACACTTTCGATTTCAGATATCCCCATAGAAGACATCTAAAGGGGTTAAATCTGGGGAGCGAGCCGGCTATTCTACAGGCCCCCGCCTACTAATCTATCTTCCAAGAAAATGTCCGTTGAGAAAATCAGAAACAGGTCTATAATAATGAGGCGGCGGACCGTCTTGTTGGAACATAACGTGTTCAATATTATTTCCAGGCACCTGAGATATTTCTGGTAAAATTTTGTCCTGCAAATGAAAAAGTGGACTACTGGATAAAAAATTCAAAACAATTTTGAGTTGGGTGTTTTTCACCAATTTTAAAAACCCAATTGCCAGCCACTGGTGTAAATGCTATAATTGGATGCAAACTAGTTTGGACAAAAACACACAAAAGTGTGTTTTTTTTTTAGTATTGACAAACAATTCACTACAAAGATAGGTATCTCAATGTGTTCGCGTGTGTAAATGGTCTGAAATAAAAACTAAAATAATTTAAAAATTAGGCGTGCCATAATTTTTAATTGCCAAACCAATCCGTTTTCTTTTAAATTAAATGAAAAACTTGAAAATCTGTTAGATTTATTAACGTTATTTTTGCTTTTAAACTTTTGCTATTGTCTATATTATTTTCCTAACTGTCTCACCATAACAAAACCTCGAGACATAATATTTATGATTATGTTTATGAATGTTTATATGTTCAAACGTATAAAGCGGTAAGAAGTTATCAAATCAGTGTGAGGTAGAAATCTTGGCTTTCATTCAAGGCTGTTTATTATTGCCAGACGCACACACAGGCACAGACGTAAATACCAGAAGGGTTGGCTATTGCCGACTGAAATTTTGTCCATTAGACGCGTTTGTTACTTTCTTTAGAGCACGTATCAGCACTTTACATAATCCCGTTTTAAAAACCTGTGTTCGCAAATTACATTTCTGTTACTACATGTTTAATGAAAATAGATATTTATAAATGTATTCACTAGGTAAGGTTTTAGGTACTATTATTTTTTCCGTTACTTCTACATCAGTACGTAATTATTAAAACGATTCTGTTACCGCTTAACGAGATAAATAACACATTTAATCTTTAACCGACATTTGTAGACAAAACCGAACGGATTCGTTTATGTAAACACATTAGAATTTATTACATACTAGTGTTACCCCAGCGCACAATGCACTGACAGACTGAGCGTTGACAGAACGGGCTAAATGATAAGTCACGTGATGCATTAGTTCCATAAGGGAGACGCGACGTTGGTGTAGATGTCGCCTCAAGTAAAGCGCGTATAGCAGACTTTCATATATATTATAAATTAAAATAATTATTATTGAAAAATCGACGTACAATAAAAATATAAAAATGTTTCATGTTCTATCTGAGGATAGAGACCTTTCATTGGAAAAAAATGGTCCAAATTGGTGAAGCGGTAGCCGCTGGAGGAACCGGAGAAAAAAACCCTTTGAGCTTTTATATATGTATGGATTGGGGTATTTAAAATAATTCCTTGATTTACATTAAATTAGCAGAACTCGTGAACTACGCTCCGATTTTTTTAGTATATTGTTTTTTTTTAAATAAATAAGCCGTTTGGAGCTGTAGGACATAAACTTAGTGCGTGCACAGTGGCGTAACTGTGCCAATGAACCCAATGCAGTTGCATTCGGACATAAGTTAAAAGTGTTTTTTTATAATACTAAAAGAATTAGGTATTATATTTAGTATTTGAACTAAAAATTGTAAAATCAAAACTGAGAAACTACTTCTAACGGGTGTTTTCCGCAGAAAGCTTCTGGGATTTGCTTGTTAAAAAAAATTGGCTTCTCCTAGATTTATTTTTCTTACAGTTAGAAGTTGAAATTTCGCCTGTTGACGCTTGCAGAATAAAAGCAGAGAAAAATTTTTTTTCACAAACAGATTGGTACTGAAACAACAACAGAGATCAGAAACCAAAATTTGCAGTTAGAAATAACGGTGGTGAGAGAGTAGCACCTTTTTCGTTTTAGAAAGTAAGCTAGAATAAAATTTTAAATTTTGTTTTATTCGGTTTTATTCTAAATAGTGGAGAGTTTGTCCAATTTAACAAAATTCGTCCTTTGTCTTTTCGGAAATCCAACTATGCATGTTTGGGACACCCTGTATATTTCATCAAAATCATCACACCTGCTGTTATAAAGATCTGGGGAAATCACTGAACCCAAAAAAACTTATTTGGGTTTCCTGAGTCTCAAGCTTGGATATTTCGGTAAAACTTCGAAATCTAAATTTTCATAAAATCGCAGTGTTTTTGTGCCAGAAATATGGGGAATTAAAAAGTACAAAAAAGACAATTTTAATTCATAGCTTTGCAATTTGAATTGGAAATAAAACGGTCTGATTTAGAAGTGTTTTAGGAACATGCGTAAAGGTATGCCGTAACAGCTCAATAAAATAGTGTGTCGGCCACCTGTGCTGAAGGTTCAGGGTTCGTATCTAAATAGACGATCTTTTATTGTTTTAGTAAAGTTAAGTTAAAATACCGATCGAAAATGACTTTGGAGGGACATATCAATGTCATTTGCAAAAAAAAATTTAGGAACTTGCGTCCAGGTAACGCTCTTTTACAATACACGTAACTGGAATGAGCTTGAAAACAGAACTTTCCAATTTAAGCAAATTTTTTGCATTTTTCGTTAAATGATATTTATTTTATATTGCTTTTTACAATATTTCGCTTTAATTTTATTTGTTTTTAAGTTACTCCCTTCATTTAAATCCTAACCTAGTCTACAATAAGCGGCGTCCTGCGTTTAACTTTTTAATTTCTTTTCGACGACAGGGCTAACAAATTACAAGCATGCATACCTGCACTTAAAACGTCCCAAACATTTTTTCTTCGCACAGTAATTAACTCGGGCGGCACCGACAGCCCAGGTAAGTGCTCTAAAATCTAAATCACTCAACGTTTCTTCCCGAAGTTAATTTGTTTCTATATTAGGCCGCAATAATTTAGGCATTCCGATGGGCTTACACCTTAACGTGCGTAATTAATGCAGCAGGGATGCGTCGTTAGAGAAGGACATGGCGTATGTGATAAACCTCACACGTGTCGGTAACGTGAGACGAGTTGGTAAAGAGTTATTGTATTATTTTCAATTTTACTTTCAAGGTTTCGATTAGTTTATTATTGTAACCGAATTTGGTGGGCTCGTATGTGTCTAATCAAAGGAATCTCAAGGATTTTAATGTATGTTTATAAATTTGTTGCCAAATAGTGAAACTGGAGAAAAGCCTTGCAAATACACATACTGGAGAAAAACAACTTTAGAAGCGCAATTATATTATTTTTTTGCGTTTACAACATAGCTATGTTAATTCATTACATAATGTGTTTAAAAATATTCCTGACAATAGCATGTAAATATTTTAAATTATTTACGGATTCATCCAGGAACTGTAAGGTGGGACACTAAATTTTTTTAAATTTCTTTTCGCCACTGTATGCGTGTCTAATTTTTTTTACGAGAAATTATAATTTTCTCCTGGGTACATTTTTAGGAATTCTTTCGTTCTGAAAAAACATTTGTTGTTGATTAATTATTAACGTAATTGCTGCTACACCAACGAATAACGAGGAAGGTCAAGGAGAATAGGACTGGATGTAATTCTTCTGGTAGAATAATAATGCGTTTGCGTTTAATTTTTAATTGCACTCCTAGTGTGTTGTTGTTGTTGGCATATTTATGTGTTTTCGTATTATTTTTTTATATCATCATCGCTGTGACACAAAAAAGGAGTGTTTTGAAATCTTTGTGAATGAAATAATGATGATTTTGCTTTCGTGTGCATGATCTGAATAAGTAGGTGCTTAGTGCACGTAATTTCGTTGCAATTACGGTTATTAAGAAGACAATTAGCGTAATTGTAACAGGTTCAAGATTCAAATGAAAATTGTATCTTAATTAGTAAGTGAAACCTTTGACGTCAAGACATGAAAATTACGAAAGTTAAAAAACCCGTGCGCTAAGAACGTTTTTTCTGGTAGATATTTAAAAAGAATAAATAAGAGATGTAAGACATGCACTTAATGCATTCAGCAATATTGTAAGTCCTCCACTAACTAATCACGTTAATTTTTATTCTTTTCGAGTAAAATCCCGACACAACGAAAGTGGTAGGAGTGGACGTAGTACAACCTCACTTTACAGCGAAATTAACTAAAGTTAATTGAAAAGTAGTTCTGAAGAATACATACGAAATACAACTAAAAACATATTAAAATTAGATTGGTAAATTGTGATTCAAAGAAATGTTTGTTGATAACACAGGTACCGGTTCTCTACCTTTTCACTTATCATCATATATCGGGACAACACTGTTATACAGCTGAAGTTAGGTATTTGTGTTTGATTACGCAAGCCTACAACTGGAAATTTTAATATCTCGTCTGTTCATAAACAATATCGAAGATTCTTAATTATTTTGAATAATTAAATTCAAATAAGGATATTTAGCTTGTTGTAGCTTAATTATTACACTGATTAATTTAGAAATTATTTTTATATTGAACATGCTTATTGTTATTCTCATAACGGTATTTGACCTGTTATTAAAACAAAACCTTGACGTCAAGAGATGACAATTATTCAGTTTAACGAAAATAATTTGAATAATTGCTTCATTAAATTTTTGATTGTTAATAATGTCATTTAGAGGATGTTTTTTCATATTTTTTGAAGAATACTTACGAAATACAACTAAAAAGATATTAAAATTAGTTGGTAAATTGTAAACCAAAGAAATATTTGATGATAATAAAGATACCGGTTCGCTACCTTTTCACTTATCATCACATATCAGGACAACACTGTTATAAAGCTGAAGTTAGATGGTGGTTGGAAGATTCTCAGAGTATTTTTTGGTCACCAATTAATTATTTTGAATAATTAAACTCAAATAAGGATATTTAGCTTGTAGTTTTAAAATTACGTCGATTAATTTAAAAATTAACTTCATTTTTAACATTCTTTCCAACCTGTAACCTGTAATGCTTCCTCTATCAGTTTACAACCACGTACGCTAACTTAATTAAGAATCCAAAAAACAAACAGGATTTCAAATGACATTTTCATCCATTAACAAATCTCCTACAGCTAAAAAAAATCGCCTTCATCATGTTAATTTGTAAGAAATGAGGCGCTGCCGAATTCCATGCAATTTATTTAGCAGCGAAATTTAAATACCAATTTTACATTAATTCGTTTTTGAAGCCCACTCTGCCGCACATTAATTAGCTAATTGGAGAAACGTGAAAATCGAGGTTAATCAATTTCTACATTTCTCTTCGTGGGGATACAGTTTTTAATAGTTGATAGATTAATTTTTTCGACTTGCACATCTGTATTTGTTAGTTTGTTCCAAGTTGTTCCGAATCTGTCCACTTCGATAATAATTTTAATCAGTTGTATATGAATCCAATATGTGGCCTGCGGCCTGATTGGATTTTTTTATCGGTTGTAAAAAAGCAATTGGAATTATTGTGGGCTTCGATACTTAACAAAGGATATGCAAGGTGTAGTTATTGGAAAATGCTTGTTTTTATTAACAGGAAATGGAAGATTATGTATATGTTCTTGGTAGGTGTTGTAAAGCGTGTGTGTGTGTGTTTAAGATTAAAATTATTTGAAATTTTTTTTATTTGCCTTCAGGTTTTAAAAGTCTGATTTTATGGCTTTTCGATCGAACAAGCGTGTTGTAAACGGGGTATGCCATAAAACAGTAAAAATAAATTTTAGATCTTTTTCTATAAACTATAATTTTAGTGAACATGGGAGAGAAGATTTAAGACCACACGTAAAGGTGTAAAATGGAAATTATTAAAAGTAATATCAGGTTGTAAAATTCTCTTAATGACATGCATGTCATGGATTCCTAATCAAATAATTTAGCATCTTGTCCCCCTCTAAGATACAAAAATTCTTGGAATTTCTATACATTTTTATACAGCTTTATATACAAATTTTTTAAATTATTTCGATAGCCTCATGCATCATATGAAAGTATGATTTAATCTTAATTCTCAATCTTACAAGAAAAATAAACACTAAAACACAATTAAACAACACTTTTTATAAATCATAAAAATTTAACAAACTTTAAGTGTAAAATTGCAGCGATTATTGCGCTCACATGTCATCAGACCAATCACAATGCTCGGCTGTGGAGTTTACCACTAATCAAATTAGGATTACAGCGATAATCCGTACTTGTGCCAATTATCAGCAGAAATTCCACATGTGTATTACAACTTTTCGAAAATTCTGTAGTTTCGTTGACAACCCAAATTCCACTGCTATTGAAATTTTGAAAATGTTAAAAGTATTTAAAATGTTTTACCTGAATGATTTAAAAATTTGGTATTTTCTTTAAGTTGCATATTTTAGAAATATATGAACTCAAAATGTTAAATATATTTTTTGAAAAATTCGAAATTCTGGTATTTTTGATATTTTTGAATTTATTTAATAATCTGAAAACTTTTTGTTGTAATATAAAAATAAAGAAAGTGTAATTATAGTAAAAGTTAAAAAATATTCGATATTTCGTGATTTTTGAAAATAATGAAACATTCGGAAATTTTGAAAGTTTATTTCGAACTTTATGAATATTTTGAAAATTTTCTACCTGAAAATTAAAAATTTTGATTATTCACATATATTGAATTTTGAAAATGTTTAAAATTTCAAAAACTCTGATTTTAAATTGTTTTGAGTAATTTAAAGATATTTGAACTCAAATTTCTAATCATAATTTTTAGAGATTTCGTCTTTTGGTAGTTGTCCAGTATTTTCAAAATTTTCGGTGTTTCGTAATTTTTGAAAATAGTGATTATTTCGAAAATTGTGAATATTTTGAAGTAACGTACTTGAAAAATTGGAATATATATTAATTTTGATAATTTTGCAAATTTCGGAAATTTTTAAATTTTGAAAACTCTAATTTTTAATTATTTTGAATATTTTAAAAACATTTAAACTGAAAATACATAATTATCGCCTTCTTCAAAATTTCATAATTTTTGATTTTTGGACATTTCCTATTATTGTGAATAGTTAATAAATAACTAAACAAAACATTTTAAAATATTTGTAAAATATTCGTATTTATGGTATTTTTGATATTTAGGAACGTTTTTCAATTACTGAAAATTTTAAAACATTTATTCTAGGTACATTAAAATTTTGAAATTTTCGGTATTTTGTAATTTTTGAAAATAACAAAAATTTCGGAAATTTTGAAAACGTTGAGTTTTGGGATTTTGGAACATTTACAAAATTGTTTACCTGAAAGTTTGGAAAATTTAAAGATTTTGGTTGAAATTTCGGGAAATGAAAAGTTTGGTAATTAATTGTTCGGTAATTTGAGAATTTAAAAATTTTAATTATTTTCAAAATTTTGATAGTTTTTAAAATAGCAATTGTTTGAAAATTTTCATAAGTTTTGAAATTCTCAAGATTTTTAAAAGTTTCAATATGAACTTTTAAACTGTTAAAATTTTCACACTGAATAGTTGTTGTAATAAACTTGGATTAATAGTAAAATAGTGCTAGTTAATTTAAGACAATTGAACTCGCTCCTATCAAGCTTGAAATTATTGACTTAACTAGCATTCGTTAACAAATTAATTAATGTTTATAAAAAAGTCGAGATCACTAGTTATAACATTTGTGAGAATTTGCACTACTGCAATTTTTTGAAGGTATTGTTTATTATTATGAATTGTGACAGTGGAGATGATCTGTTTATTTGAAAATTAATTTAGTGTTAGATATTAGTAAGAATTAATGAGGATTGCCAAATACCACTATACTTGAAATATTATTTTACTAATGTAAGGCCCTCATTAATATGCTGAACAGATTTATTAGGTTTTAGATTGATTATATTAAAACTGGTCAAACTATTAAGTAATAAACCGGGAATAAAATGCTTGTAAGATGTAACGTGTAACAAGAAATGTTGCAGAATTATGTTAAAAGAATTAGAGCAAACATTTTTTTAGAAAATTATTCCATGATTTCGTTCAGAATGGCGAAACTTAACATGAGGTTGTGGTTGATAAAAATTTGACAGCACCAGCTGCCATTGTATGCACTTGTGAAAGGGAAAGGAACCGGTTTCGTAACTCCCAATTTACCATGTTAAGTTGATCGTCATGAATTTTTAAAAAACCCAAAATGCCTTTTTTTATAATAATAACTTACAAGAAAGTTCTAACATCCTCTTGGAAGCATTTATGTGAAAGGGACAAGAACCGGTTTTTTAAATTCTTGAAAAACCTGGAAGATAGTTTTGGGAAAGCAGATAACTAGTTTACTACTTTGTTTATAAAAAAAACTGCTGTGGTTCTCAGTCTATCAATTTATAAAAAAAACGTTTGCCTAGAAAAAAAAATCAAAATAGTCAGAATGTTATCACAGTAGTCACACAGTCACTTTGAATAATTTTATTGTAACAATAAAATATTTTTTGAATATGTCGAACCACTATGTGCTGTAATAACTTAAAAAATACTCTTCAATAAATTCTGCAATGTTTTTGCCCATTTTGGCAAGGTGATTTTGGAGAGGTGCGCGTATTGCATACGTGCTTCGGATTCGGAATTATCAATTTGAACTTAAAATTCACAGGTTGGTTTTCTACATTCTGTTGGTGAGAACCATTACAGTTAAAACATCCAAGTTGCTTGAAAAAAATAAAGCACAAGTTATTTTCGAATTGGCTCGGTCTGTACACAAAGACAAAAAATACTCGAATATCGTTTAGGTATTCCTTTATTGACAGCTTTTCGAAAAGTATAAGATTGATGATGAAAATAAAATGCAATCGTTAGACTAACGAAGTAGGTGACACAAAAGTGTTCTACTTTTGAATTTTTTTGAACTTTTTGTTGTATTTCGTATGGTTTTATTTCATTTTTAACTAAAAGTTGCTTCGTTCTAGAATTTCATTAGCAAAAATAGATAACATGGTCGTTTATAACACTTCAGATTATGAGAATCATTATTTAAAATGATCTTCTTTTCAAATAAGGTTCTGTAAAGATAGCAACTTTCCTGTTTCGACATATCGACTCCTGAGAGATGTCAACGACAAAATGAACAACCAGCCTCCGCTGCCCATTTTTTATATTTTTAATATTTATGTGCTTTATTTTAATTTATTTTATTACTGTTTTTTCTTCAGTTTTGAGTGTTGATTTAGTTTACAGTATTGTAATAATTTAAGCTTAGTCTGTGGGTTGAAATGGCGGATTTAGAAATTTCTGCGTTTTAAAGTTAGTTAAGCCTCAAAACAGGTAAAACCACTGAAATTTTTCAAAAATATTTTGTGATAAATTTTCAACAATTTAAAACTTTACCATTGTTGGTTTCACGGCTAAACAAATAATGTTCTACTTTGAAACTATAAAAGCAACTTAGTAGGGGAGCCAAAGACTAGAAATATTGTGTTTTCCATTTTTTAAATTAGCACCCAAGCGTAAGAGTCTCTGTTCAGAAGTGGAAGAGTATGAAAAGCCGTAATTTTGTTGCCGCAATAAAATTTATTTCCAACGCCTGAAATCTTTAAAAATAATTTTGCGGTTTAAACAAAATATGTATTTTTCTGGAGACTAGAAATATTATTTTAGTGAAGTATTAAAAATATATTTTGTGAATATAAAAGCTTATATTCGTTCACACGAGGTGGCGCAATCGCGTTAGCATTTTACTTGGAAAACATCGCCAAGCACCAAGGGTTGTGAAACAAATATGTTGGATCATAGACATTTTCTTCTAAATAAATGAAACAATTATAACCAATAATTAGCTAGTTTCAAGGCAATTAAATATTTCATCTCTACCTTAATTTCGCTAATTGATTGTTTTTAGGTTGGTTGCATGGCGGAAAACTGCGGATGCCGGTCATACGGTATTCAAAGTTAAGCACTGTCCGCTCTGGTCCCCACTCGGATGGGTGACCAATATAGGGGTATATCTGCAACCAACCGTGCTTCGGATGGGCACGTTAAGCCGTCGGTCCCGGTTGTCATACTACCATCTTTGGCAATCGTAAACCATTTAGTGGAACTTCTTCCCCTTTCGACGGGTAAGGCCAGCCTCCTGCCCGGCATACGTGCGAAGAGGGCTCACAGAACCCGCACTAGTTGCGGGTATTAAACAGGCCATTGGCCTATTACAAGAGGAAGAAGAAGAAGATTGTTTTTAGCAGGGATGTGAACCAAAATGGTACTGGAGACGAAATAACAGTAACCTGACGGTGGACCTTAAGCCCCAGGGTTTTTATGTAAACTTTGTTTTCGAAATACTCAATACGCTCCGTCGCAATTCAGCAGTATATTTTTAAATACGCATGGAGTTAGCGATCATACACATGCTTTTTATAATAAAATTATGAAGTCTTCAGTACTGTTATTAAACGTTAGCGTTCTACACAACACAACTAAATGGAAGTCAAAGTAAATTTCCAATGCAATTAAATTGTGGTAATAAAATTATGAAGTCTTCAGTACTGTTATTAAACGTTAGCGTTCTACACAACACAACTAAATGGAAGTCAAAGTAAATTTCCAATGCAATTAAATTGTGGTAATAAAATTATGAAGTCTTCAGTACTGTTATTAAACGTTAGCGTTCTACACAACACAACTAAATGGAAGTCAAAGTAAATTTCCAATGCAATTAAATTGTGGCCCCAATTTGAAAGGGCCCAAAGTTAAAAAAAAAATTTTAATCATAAAAGCAAATGCAATTGAAATACGTAGTATTTAATAGAAGAAAAATATGTGAAGACTTGCTCGCCGGTATTTGTTGCCTTGCGGCTCCGATGTAACGGTTTTTTAGATTTTTTTTCGTAACGATGTCTATAAGCAGATCATGTTTCATTGATAAAAACAAATAGTGTCAACCTAATTCTTTTATTCGCCACGGAAACTGTACTGGTCCGCTGGATATTAGCAGGTGCAAATTACTGCCTTATATAATAGACGCGCAACGATGCGGCTTCTAGTAGCGGTAGCCCAGCGGCAGTAAAATCGTTAATAGACAGTCACTTTATAACTTATGAATTGATGGTAGCGTTTTAAGTATTAACAATTGAAACATAAACTAAAAACGTTGTAGGTAAAATATTAGGATTTTATGCCCACCAACGCAAATGTTTACCATTTTGGTGGTACATTGTGAATTGCATCTGGCAGAATTTGTGGCGTGATTCTTAAATTTTTCGCAGAGTGTTTCACTAAATGTGATAAACGGACGGTGTAAACTTTACTGTTCAAATATCGCAAAAGCCATTAATCTAGAGGATTCATGTCAGGGGATCTTGTCGGCCAATTATCATTTTAAGCTCTACCAATAACTAACTTTTTATCAAATTGTTGTAAGCTGCACTATTGCAAGGTCATCTTGTAATCGTTAAGTTGTGTAAATAACCGAAATGGTATTGGCACTGCAATATTTAAATGCGATCTTGTCAATTCGAGCTTATAAAAAAACACCATTTTACACAACTTTAAATAAAATGCTCAGAAATTTTAACTTTTTTACAATACTTTGTTTAGAATCCCATTGTCGACTTAATTTTTTATACAACCCGATTCTTTTATTTGCAATTTATTTTATAATTGTCTGACTAGCATTACTAATTAAAATGTTATTGCAATTTAATGTTGAAAGTGACTTTATAATCACCTTGATAATTTTTCCAATATGAATAGTAGATATATATATTAAGCAATCCATGACGCCTAGTTTCAGAAACAACACCATCCTTCCTCTATACACTATTCGTACCTGCGAGGAAGTAACAAGCTGACATTCAAAGTGTCTTACAGTTACATTGACTAAAATCGGAATTAGAAACCGATATAGACCTTTAGATACAATCAGGAAAATGTACTTTATCTAGTTGTATAAATATTAATGTATTTTAGTTCATAAAGGTCAAGTTATTTAAATAGGTCATTTATCTCAGACTGTTTATTTTAGCTTAATACCATTCTCGTAACTGTTATAGCTCACATGCTGTTATTCGCAAATATCCTCTTAAAGAACAGTTAATTAAAAGAGGAAGAGGTTTGTTTTTTCCCACAAAATTTAATAGAAATATGGTCTGCAAAACGGTTTTTCTCATTAATTAATAATAATTATTCCATTTAAAAAATTGTACAATTTATTTAAAAATTAAAACAAAAAGTTAATCGGCTTAATATCTACATAATCCGCTATCTTTGTCTTATTCATAACAATAATCCAGTTTGATACTAACAGTAATAATATTAAACGGAAATAATGTACAAAACTTTTAAAAAAGTTAGCTTTTCACATTGTGCTTCCATAACATTAGCCCTTAATAATAAAAAAACAGGTGCTCAAAATTTAACAACAAAGATACACAAAGCCATCAAACTAAATAAATTTCAAATCGTTTTTGAAATTCAAAGCAGTCACAATTTAAAACCGTTCTGACCCGGTGATTTTAACGGGCGATTAAGCGACGAACCTGCTTCAATGTTTGCTTTAATAATAGTTCCCGTTAAAAAATGTGGGTGACTACTTAAACGAAAGTAAACAACGCCAACGACAACATCCACGCATTTATCCACTTATCATCATTTTCTAGAGTTGCGGAAAAATCAATCACAGCAGGCAATGATTTGCAACTGTCGTCGTTGCATAACAGTAAAATATGCACCTGCATTAGTTTATTTTACAGACGATTTCTAAGCGGATTTCGATCCGTTAGGCCTAAAAAGTTGTGGATGTATACAGGGTGATTAGTTGCTACTCACTTTAACTACATTTTACTGACGATGTCAGTATTGTTATACCGGTGCTAAACACAGTATGCGGTACACATAATTGTTATAGGCTTGAAAAAAAAAGATTTATCGTTGAAAAATAGCAACAGATGAAGATAAAGAATTTGACATCTTGTTTCACTTACTGAAAATCCAGAATCTTTAACTGGGAAACTTCAACTTGCGTTGAATTACGATAATAGAAAGCTTCCAATGAGTGCTAAATGGCATAATTGCATTATGAATTGCATATACGTCGATATCAATGTCGGAATAGGAGAGCATACTCAATGGCCAGCTAGATCTTTAGCCCCAGCTCCCCCTCCTGGACTTTGTTTTGCAAGTTATTCTTAAAATAAGATTCTACCAAGATCTGTGAACCACATTATAAGCCAAGATTTTAATAAAGTTGAAGGCGTACCAAATGTTTGAATCTGGTCGAAACAACACGGTGCTTCTTCTTATTGCGTATTACATGTGCTTTACTATCTATACAGTATAAAGCCTTAACAAGTAGATCGAGCGCATGCAAAAGGAATATTAAGCAGCCAGCAACGTCTCCAGACCCAAGTTCTATGTGTTCTTCATTTTCAAAAACTGATGAATTTGAAGAAATTAAAATTCAGTAGCCAGCTACATCTCCAGTCCTGAATGTAGGTTACACCAAGAGAAGCCAGCTAACATAGAGAAACCTCAATATCAGCCAAGATTCCAAGTAAAATGAGAGGCGCGTATCAAATGGTAAAGCCTGGTTCCAAGAAGATGGTACTTCTAGCTCTGATGCATTACATTCTCGCCTCTATCCGCTGGGATATGGTGGTTTCAAACAGATCGATCGGACGGAGCGAGCATATTGTGTGGTCGGCTAGATCTTCGGACCTAACGTCTGTCAATTTTTAGTAAGTAATCTGAAAATTGGAATAGATTAAGACAAGCTGGATAACGTTAAAGAACGGCAACATCAGCCAAGCCTTCAAGTAAAATGTAGGGGATATTAAATGATAAAATCTGATTTCAAGGAGATGGTACATCTCTCTGCAATCGATTACTTTTTCTTAATCAGCTCTACCAGCTTGGATACAGTGGTGACAAACAGATCGGTCGGATGGAGGGGGTATATTGAGTAGCTAGCTAGATCTCTAGAGCTCCGTATTGATATCTGAAAAGTAGGTTATAACCAAACTAGCCAGCTAACATAAAAGAATCGCAATATTAGTCAAGTTTTCTAGTACATTGGACAGCGTAACAAATAGTAAAATCTGGTTCCTAGAAAATGGTAATGGTACTGGAGTGCTCCCAAATAGATCGATTGCATGGAAGGGGTATATTGGGCGGCCAGCTAGATCTCCAGATGGCATGTCTGTGTTTTCTTTGTAAGTTCATCGTTGTCAAACTGTTAACAATATGGGTCTCTCTACCATTAGGTAAATCGAAAAGCAAAGAAATATTGAGCTAAATCTCTAGACCTAACCCCTGTTGTTTTATAGGTGTAAAGTAATCTAAAAAGTCAGTTAACATAGACGAACCACAATATTAGTTAAGCTTTCAAGTAACCGAAAGACGTAGTCTGCATCAGGTAGGTAAAAAAAATGGTTACAATTAGATCTATCGCACGGAGAGGGCATATTAGGCGGCCAGCTAGGCTTCCAGACCTTATCTCTAGATTTTTTAATAAGTTCACCGTCATCAAGCTGTTAACAATACGGCGCTAAATTCATAATAAATTGCATGTACGTTGATAATTGTTTAGAGTTTTAACAAGTAGATCAATCGGAAAGCAAAAGAATATTGTGTAGCCAGCTAAATCTCCAGACCTAACCTCTTTTTATTTCGATTGTTAAAGTAGCCTAAAAAGTCTATTTAGATGGAAGAACCGCAATATTGGTTAAGCGTCCAGACAAAATGAAAAGCGTATTAAATGATAAAAATGTATGTCTAAGAAGAGGGTGCTTCTTCCTCGTCTGTATCAGCTGAAAAAAGGTGGTTCCAATTATATTGGTCGAATAGAGACGACCAGTAGAGGCATGGTGGGTGGCCAGCTAGATCCTCATGCTGTATCTCTAAATTATTTTGTAAGAGTAAATAATAGAATCTAACAAGACGGCCACAGGAAAATTTGATTGAAACAAAATGGAATTAATGTCGACAGAATACTTGGAAAATTCTATTCAAAACTTTCTACATCGGCATGACCTTTGTCAAACTGCACATTATTTAAACATTACACTTAAATTTCTTTTACACCTGGCATTTATTGTTCTGTTATTTGTTTTAGTGATTGTGATAATGTGAAATAATTTTTAATTATGTTTTTCCAATGTTATCGTGAGTAGAACCATAATCCCATATTCTCTGGTCACCCTGTAGATCGAGCTACCTATCATTCGAACTCAATCTAGCAGTTTTCGTGTGCAGGTGACTGGGAGCAATATAACATCGCGATTAAATAAATTGTTCCATAATATTCACTTTCCGGTAAGTGAGTTCTCTAGGAAATCAAAAGTAACGTTATATAACGTGTCTTAAAGTGACCGTTGGTTGCGTTCAATGTGGTCGTTGCGTTTCCTCGAAATGTGCAAAAGTAGAAAACAGTTTTGTTCCGTCCATTAGGAATTAACCCAAATGTGAAAGAAATCGAGTTTTATCTACAACTGCGAATTTCCATTAAGCAAATCGTTTTACAATCATATTCTTGCAAAAGAGAGAAGTGAAGACATTGCGATGATCCACATTTTGCTTTTTAGATAAAGATGCGGTCTGCACATGCGGAAGTGGAGACCTACATTTAGTTGTGTGTGTGCAAATAGTGCTAGATGCTTTAGAAGTTAACTTTGTAATGAAAAGTTTATGACCTTGTCGCAATTAAACATAATTTTGCGCTGCAGTAAGCGATTTCATTACTGATTTCGCATTGGATTCTTGGAAGCCGTAAATACTCATCAAAGCGCTACATAAATTCGATTCGGTTCGCAATAACAATAAAATAAAGCGATTTCTGCAGTTTGAAAACATTTAATACACGGTATAAAAATTAACTAGGCACGTGAAGAACGTACCTAAATATTTGTTTCGGTGTCACTGGATATTTACAGGTGCAACACTTCAAAAATAAATTTTATCACAAGTAATATAATTAGTGATCTTGATTTTCTGATAAACCTCAATTGATTATTAAACGGTCCGTGTCAGGACGGTAATGTAACGAGAGCAAAGTTCATCTCATTTGAAAAAATTTAAAGAATTTTTCGTTAAGCCCTATTTAATTCCTTAAAACAGGGTGGTTTTTCAACAATCACTTATTATACGGCTACTGACGCCCCATAAAATTAAAAAAAAATGGTGCTCAATTTTTTATAGTTGTAAGAAGATATCAGCCTGTAACACTATACTTGCCGCGCCATGTATAATACCAATACTGGCAATGATTTTTTTGGCAATTTTCGCACTACAGTTTATTATTGTGACTAAACTCCACAAGAGTACGAAACAGAATTATGACAGCAGCCATAAGCAGTTACCGTAACAACGTAATAAATAAAATTAGTGCGAATATTACATTTAAATGTCATCAGACCAATCACAATGCTCGAAATTGGAGTTTCTCACCACTCAAATTAATATTATATTGTTAATTTGCCCTAGTGCCATAGTAATTGCTTATGGCTGCTGCCATAATTCTTCAAATAAAACGTAAAATGCCTGAAAGTTTGTTGCTATATTAATGCCGAATACCACACTGCACCATGATTTTTTGTGTAATTTTTGCACTAGTACCTGTTCTTCGCACTCTTATCTATTTTCATAATGGTAAATACTTGTGATCTGTATCGCAAAAATTGCTGATAAAATCGTTGCCACTACTGCGATTATATTGACAATTTGCACCATTGCAATTTATTTGTAGTAATTACACAAGAGCTTATTGTTTTATCGGGTATAATTTAATTATTGTATTTAATTACAGTTTTGTATTTTGTATTTAATTACAGTTTTCAATTTTTTCAAATTACTTTTCTATTAATAGAAAACAAAAATCTCAAGTGAACTCGGTGAGATAATTGCACGACTTTGAAGAAAAATGCGTTACGTTATAAAATCTCTTTGTTTTTGGTGATTTTTAAATCTTTTCTATGACAAAAGGTAAATACAAAAATATCTACAGAGTGGCTAGGAAAACCTCGGCCACTTTTCTTGCGGCGGTCAAGAGATGGCGCTTTAGTAAAGAAAAATTAAATTAAAGTACTGGCAACAACGCAGAATCTAAGACGTTTTAGTTAATAAATACGCCCCATATTAAATCAAAACAACTAAAATGTCTTGGATTCTGCGTTGTTGCCAGTATTTTAATTTAATTTTTCTTTACTAAAGCGCCATCTCTTCAACGCCGCAAGAAAAGTGGCCGGGGTAAAGTAGTATGTTACGATTGGTCTGGTAATATATTAGTGCAATTATCGTTAAAATGTTTAGGTTGGAACAATTTTAAAAATTCATAGATGGCCTCACAAAGATTAGAAAAAAAAAACTAAATAACCACCCTTCTCTCTTCATCTATTAGCTTACAAAATATAATAAAACGTATAACCAATATTTGATAAATATTTCTTTGAAAAAATAACAAAACAATTCAGTTTTTAGTTTTATCAACTAAACTAGACTAAACAAAAATGTCTACTTTAACCGGATTTGTAGCACGTTAATTGGGATACCATTTAATTCCTAATAACATTCTGTACCAATCTGTTTCTAATATCTAACTGGCTTAGCCTATTCTGTTATTCTCATGTAGCTCAAAGCGAAACATCCCCCCTTCCAACCACAAAGTAACAGCAGTGAAATATGTTTTTAATTTTTTCTGAAAAGTATAAAAACTAAAGCACACCAGAGCTCAGAATAGAATATTTTCCTCGCCGCACAGAGAAGGCATTATATTTGTAAGTCTCCAACCAAGCTTTTGTCCTTCTGCTATATTATTTGACGTCGGTTTTGGTTTCGACTATGGATGGGATTAAGGCTAGCTGAAGAGTTCTATTAAGTATGAAACGCGTCGTGGTCTATCGTGAACAATATTGTACTGTAGAGAATTGAAATTTTATTTATTTTTAGTTTTTAATGTTTTGTTAAAATATCTTTGTATGCCCTCTAGCGGTATTAATCGTTTTATCAACTAAACTAGAAGAAAATTTTAAAATTAGGTTTTTAGTTTTATTTTGAATTGGACATTTTGCTAATTTAATCGAATTCCGGTAGCTTAGAGGTTGGGAGCTCAGCCTCTAATGCGTAAAGGTCTGGGGTTGGATTCTCCGCCGAGGCCATGCAGCAATAAAAATCTATGACGCAACCCGCAACACACGTTCTCCAATCCGGTGTAGGCAGCCGTGGGGTTTTTAATACCTGAAACCTTCTCTGGTATTTAGTCGTTCGGATTCGACGTTAAACTGTAGGTCCCCCGTACTTCACCTTAGCGCTAAGGAGAGTACGTGGCAGAGAAGAGTGTCGGAGCCCAGTTTCCGAGATCCTTGTTGTTTGGGACACCTTGTATATTATATATTAATTTACCACATTCATTTCAAATTTAATCAAATTGGATTTCCCGAGGCCATAATCATGGGTTTCAGTTTAAATTGCGATATCAAATTTTTTTAATAAAATTAATGTTTTCTACGCTATTCGTGTAAAGAATTACAAATGCAAACAAAAAATGCAATTTAAAAAAATCTAAGTTCATCCATTAACTGCGCTTTTAATTTACGTTTTAGGTTTGCAATTTGAATTGTAAATAAAATAGTCTTCTGGTTTTAAATGACGTACTAGGTTACTAAATTACTGGAACAAAAATTATTTTGTTTTACAGAATGTGTTAAATGTACTGATTCGTAAGACAACTGTATCAAATTAGCTTAATTCTACTTAAAATTCATGTTGGCTTTAAACGTGCTCAATTGAAATATTTTCTAGATAAAAACAGCACTTACTTGCATGACCGTTGGTCTTCACATGTCCGTTTTGCAAATAATGTCCAGTGTGATGCCCGTTGTGATGAATATATCCGTTATGGTGGTTGTGTCCATGGCCACTGTGATTTATGTGTCCATTCGGAATATTATGGCCGGAATGTGCGTGATGTAGGTGATTCCCGTGATTACGGACCACGGTTTGCGGCATTTTAATTTTTTTTATGTCAAGTTTAATTAAACACAGGTTTTTTATATTTATTGTCAAGTTAATTTCACGCCCATTCAGAGTTGGCACTTGTAAGTTTCACAGTTATTAAATAAATCAAAAAGCGGTCAATCACATGTAATTTAAAAATTCCAGTTAAGTCATCACGAGTTTTATTCATTCCTTTCAAGCGTTTGAATTGTTGGCATTGTAAGAGTCTCTTCTAAACTTTTTTTTTACGGTAGTCGTCAGTTCAAGGCCAGTGGCTGTTGCGCTCTGGTTATTGTAATTTATTTTCCTCTAACTGTATTTTTTGCACTGTGAATTAATGCCGTTTGCGGTAATAAGGAATTATATTTTGTTAATTAACGGGCGCGTCTTCAACGCGCCGTACTGCAGTTATTTGTGTCTTGTAATATTTGCTCGCATATAACAAGAGGAGTAACGGTTAATAATAACATTATGGAAATGTCTGTTATGGTAGCGCTTCCTCGATGGTTCATTGCTTGCAGAGGCCGGAGATTTGGCAGGAAATCGATGTTAAACAAACTCCGACCGTGACCTACTCTAATGGTTCTCTAAATTTGTTGCATCCTCGAACACCTGCGGAAGGTATCAAACTGATGAGCCGACAAAGTTCCTAAACCTTTGTAAATTTTCAAGTAAAAGTTATTTTCGGCCTTTAATACTTCCGCAAAGAAAAATTATTTATTTACACAATAACGTATTAAAACAGGAAGCTAAACATTCAATAAAACCTCAACAAGTAAATATTACGATATCATACACAGTGTGTTTATTTATTGGACATAAGTTTATAAGTCGCTTGTTCGTAAAGATAAATATAGTAAATATCAAACTGACACCTGCAACATGTTCAATCTGATGGTGCCAACAGAAATTTTACAGCACTTCCGGTTTAACCGGAAGTAACCATAAAACTATTCGGTGTTGCATTTCGTTCACAACATTAATTTAAGTACTGATTTCTGACTTGTAACTCATTTAAATCTGTCGGTCTACCTCCATAACCTTTTTACTTTCCTATACTAAGGGAAGTATTGATTTCAAAAAAATTTTTGGACCTCCAACAACCCAAAGAAGTGATTTAAAAAAAATGTCTGTTTTGGGTGGGAGTTGGGAGTGTGTATGCGCTTCATAACTCCCAACCGCATGATCCGATTTCGATGAGCTTTGGTATGTAGGTTTATATCAAAAATTCATCGAATAAGAGCTTTTAAAAAAATCCGAAACCGGAAACGGACGTTGGACATGTTTTTTGAGAAGCATCTTTTCCGAAACCAAATTTTATGAATTTGAAAGCGGAATACGATAGCAGCTTTTGCGGAAAATTTAACACTTTTATTCTAATTTTCTAGATTTAAAATGGCGACCGCTACAGGTTTTCGAAAATTTTGAATTTAGCGCCTTATTATTCAAAAACAGGTTGACAGAGCGGGTTTAAATATTTTATCGCAATAGTTCTTTAGAGACATAATGTTAGCGTGCAGAATCATTTTCGAAAATTTGAAAACTAAGAAGTGAAAAAAAATTCGAAAATTTCAAAAATTTTCAAAGAAATATTGCTCAAAAACTGGCCACACAATTTTCTGGACATAATAAGCTATAGATGAGGTACAATTTAGTTTGTGTCCCAGTCGGCAAACTTTTTTGCGACACCTTCTATGAATTTTTGAAAATCGAAGATTCCTACCCCTTTATTTTATAAACAGGGGCCGATATAAAATTTTTGTTTCAGCTAAATTGCTCTTGAGTGATAGTAAAATAAATTTTCAATTCATTTTGACATACGGCAATATTTGGGAGGGGGGAAGTAATTTTCTCCCGCCCACCCAACTTTATCTTTCCGTTTTAGGGCTTCTTTAATTCCAAGCAATATTTTTCCAGAAAACCAAAAGGTCGATTTTCTTTACCAAAACTTTTCAGTGTACTATTAGTTTACTTTATAATATCACTCGCTCTCTCTCTATCTGACTCCCATGCGTTGACCGAAGTCTTTCGGCGCGTGACCTGTCGACCTTTGCTACACTAATCTCTATTATACAGGGTTGTGCAAAAGTACGGAACAATGCAAATATCTTTAATACGGCAACCGCGATTTTGACAACATTTTCTACATGAAGGTTCTGATATTCGGCGGATACAATGAAAGTATCGGCGGTTTAAAAGGGCTTCCGGTTTAGCCGGAAATAATATCAACTTTTTTATTTTAAATAGAACACCCTGTATATTTTTGATATATCGATTATTGTTCAATATCTCTAGAATTATTGAAAATAAAAGCATAAAACCTTATATCACTGAACTCGCAAAAAAGAGTTCTATCGATATATCAAAAAATATATAGGGTGTTCCGTTTAAAATAAAAAAGTTGATATTATTTCCGGCTAAATCGGAAGTCTTTTTAAACCGCCAATCATTGCATCCGCCGTATATCGAAACCTCCATGTAAAAATTTGTGTCTAAATCACGGTTGCCGTATTAAAGATATTTGCATTGTTCCGTACTTTTGCACAACCCTGTAGATATATAAATTTGAGTTAATAATGCTGTATAAAATTTTTTAAATATTTTTAGTTTTTTGAAAATTTTTGTAACATTGATAATATTGAAAGTCTTTAAATAATGCTTGAATATTGAAAAAACGTGAAAAACAATTTGAAAAAAGTTTTAAAAAATTTTGAAAATTTTGGAAAGCTAAATACTTATGTAAATATTATTAAAAATGTTTGTCTATTTTAAAAATTCTAGAAAAAATAATGTTTATCCCTTGAAATCTCAAAATTGATTTCATAATTCGGTGATAACCGTTTTTTGGCGATTACTCAATTAATCTGTTCAAGTAAACGACCAAAAGGAAACCTCTCAGTGGTGTTTTCCCAGTGCAAAGTGGTTCCTATTGTCATTTAACATGCTCATACCGATTTTGAAACTGAAACTTGTAAATGTTTTAAAAAACAAAAAATGTGTTTTAAATGGGTGATAAGAAAATAGCGTTTGCGCTTGCGCAAATCAGCCGATCGGATATGTGTAGAATACTAATCTAAAGTTCTTTTCCGAGCGCGTCTGTATTAAACTGGACCCCCCCTTTTTTTTTAATGCAGTCACCAGCTTTTATGATATACAGAGCAATTGTAACCATAAAATAAACACTCTTCCTCTATCTATTAGCTTAAAAAAATTTAAGAAGTCGTATAGCCTATTTTGGAAAAATATTGCTTTGAAAAATGCATATAAATAATATTTTTCTGACAATTTTTACAGGTTTCATTGCTTGGAAATATCTTTGTATAGAAAACTTGTTTACCTCTAGTAGTAATATTTTTTTCTCCATGGTTTAGAAGATAAATTGTTACATTAAATTAAGCATTGTTTAAACGTCTTTATTTAGTGAAATAATTAAGAAAATCGAAACAAAGACGAATTACGTTGAAAAATATCTCTTTTCACTGATCCAAACAATTAGATAAAAACTTAAATTTCAATTACGTAGCAAATATTTCTTTTATCTGTCTGTAATAATTTAGAATATTCAAGAAAAATACGTCTTAAGAAATTTAATCCATTCGACTTCCAACCGATCAACCTGTTAGATAAGATACTAAATTCCACAAAGTTTCTTTTAAATATAAATATATCCCACCGCATGCATCGCTAATGCCAACATTTATAGCGATATACAGTTAGAATTTGGATATTCAATTAGTATATCTGCCATCTATTTTCCCATAATTTCTCTCTCGAAGTAGGACAGGTTGATTTACAGCCGTTAAAATTGAATAGCTACGAGAAGATTAGCAAGTCAATAATCTAAATACTTCGACACCTATTTGATGTATCTCCAATTAGGCAAACATCATTGGAAAATACCATTGCTATTAAATCCCGAAGGAGTTCCAAAGGTTAAAAATAACTGCGCCAAATGCCAAACCGAGAGGGCGGTTCTAAAAATTAATTTTAAGGTGTCGCTGAATTGCTAATCTGTTAGCCAGAAATCAATGCAATTATTGTTCGTAAAACGTTCACATAAATAATGATGGATTTCGCAACTTACAAGCTTGCCCAATAATCTAAAATTGCAATCTCGTATAAAGCTTTTTTCTCTTTTTAGCTTCTCATGGATCAATTTTCATTTTTAATGCAATTTCTCTTAAAAACTAGGACGAACTAACTAATAGACAAAATCAATATTAATGTTTCCGGTGTTACAAATTGCCACCGGTATTGATCAGCTACGTCACTAATGATCAATTTAAAATTTAGAAATTTAAGATTGGTGACACCGTCGTGTTGGTTTCACTTAGAAAATCAAGTTGAATGACTCTAGAAATGTTATTCGATATTGGAACAAAATTGCCAAAAGAAAAATTTTGTTTTGTATAAATTCTGTCCCCAAAACATAAAATTAATTTTTTTCCCTAATTGCAATTATGTAAAACTAGAACGTGTCTGTAAATATTGCAAATGCAAATGAACATTAGCGCATTGTCTGTATAATTTTAATTATACCAGCATGAACATGTCACTGCTTATTGCGACATGTTAAAAAGTAGAAAACAAGCCGAGGGCTTCAGAAGAGCAAGGCATTGAAATTGGAGCAAGCCGAGTTACCTGATTAATTGTAAGCAAAGTCTGTTCACAGTAATAAATCATTTTGTAATATTATTCGTGCTAAAAAATTTCCTATTAAGTTTTTTTGGTTAATTTCTAAAAATTAGGAAAAACTTTTTCATACATCAATTTTCTTTTATTATATTTTGTACTATCAAGTTTTAACTGCAACAGTTACTACAAGATCAAGATCGGCCTGACATGCTCACTCTCAGGTGCGTTTAGTTGCAACTTATGACATCACTCGCTTAAAGTCAGAAACTCTATAAAGGTAATACGGATATACAGATGAAGTTAAAAGTATTATGTATCAATAAAAGTATAAATTTTGTTTGCTCTGGTGGAAGATGATAGCTTACAATTATAGGGATTAGCAGAAGATCGTTAACTAAAAAGTGGGGGAGGGGGGGGGGCTATTCCATTTTTGTATCCGAAACCCAAATTTGGAAGTTTATTTTATTCTCATTGGCAAGTAATTTGGCTCACTCGCAAATATCTTTTGCCCCTTTTCTGACAATTGACCGCACAATTAAGTGCGTACGACAATTGATCACGTTCCATAATTGTGCGCGTGCGATAATTGATCGTGTGCGGTATTTTATCACGTCCAAAACTTAATCGCATGCCGAAATTTATGGCAGAATTGGTTGCACAGCAATGGATCACGTCAGACAATTAAATGCGTGCGACAATCATGCGCGTGCGACAATTGATCGTGTGCGACATATGATTGCTTGCGAAAATATATCGCGTGAGGCAAATGATCGCACACTTGGTCACATAGCAATTGATTACGATCGACAATTAAATATGTGCAACAATCGATCGCGTGCGACAACTGATAATTTGCGATATGTGATTGCGTGCGAAAATATATCGCGTGAGGCAAATGATCGCACACTTGATCGCATGGCAATAATTCGCGTGCGACAATTGTGCGCATGCGACAATTGATCTTGTGCGACATTTGATCGCGTGCAAAAATTGATGGCGTGCGGAGATTAATCGGACAATTGGTTGCACGACAATTAAATGCGTGCGAACATCGATCTTGTGCGGCAATTGTGTACGTGCGATATTTAATCGGACGACAATTCATCATACAGTAATTGATTGCGTGCGACAATTAATCACATGCGACAATTGACCGTGTGCGACATTTGATTAAGTGGGAAAATTGACCGCTGCGGTAATTTATCGTACAATTGGTTGCACGACGATTGATCACATCCTACAATTAAATGCGCGAGACAATCGAATTTCTGCGACAATTGTGTGCGTGCGACAATTAATCGGACGACAGTTCATCGTGCGCCAATTGATCGCGTGCAACTATTGATTGCTTGCGACAATTAATCTCGTGCGACAATTGATAACGTGCGACAATTGATCGTGTGCGACATTTGTTCGCGTGCGACTATTGAGCGCGCGTGGCAATTTTTTTCGTGCGACTGTTGCTGAAGTACGACAATTGCTCAAGTGCGACAATTAAATGCCTGCGACAATCGATCGATTGCAACAATTATTCGCGTGCGACACTTGATAGGGTGGAGAAATTGATCGAAAAACAATTGATCGCGTGACAATTGTAATTGTATGTTTTTAGCGTTTTAATATGTAGATAATACTAAGTATCTCATAAATAAGCATATTTTTCATCTTTTCTAAGTGTTTTTGATTATTATAAAATCAGTTTATACAAACGCGAAAACAGGAGTAATATTAACTTGTCCTATGCGATTGATATTGTCGTACGCAAACAATTGCCGCCCGTAATAAAATTTCGCACGCGATCACTTGCCGCACAATATAAATTGGCGCACACGTCCAAATACCGCGCGATGTATTGTTGCGATCAATTCCGTAGATTCCTAAAGAAAGACTCATTAACATTACAAAAATCCATAGAGGGCGTCACAGGGAATCTAGGTAATGGAAAACAACCCAAATTGTACTTCTTCTTTAGTTTTATTAGCGCGCCATATTTAAAAGAAAGCGTGTGAGTAGTTTTTGAGAAATAATTTTTTGAAGTTTTCAAAAATTTTGAAAATTGTTACTTTTGCAATTTTAGACGAATTCGAAAATATTTGGATGTGATAATATTGTGTTCCCCTAAGGCTATAACGATTAAAATTGTTAAATCGATGTGGCAACAAATTTTTGAGCCTAAGGCGTTAATGGCAACATTTTCAAAAAACTTGAAATCTTTTGTATATTTCTTTCGAAATTTGCTTCGGTTTTTCTAAAAACTTTTTGTAAAACGATTTAAAAAAAGCTCATTAAAACAATAATAATTTACATTAGTTCTTTCATTATACAAACGTAACGAGAACTATCAAGATTTTTTTTAGAAAAGCGCTAACGCAGTTTATATACGTTTGAATGCACTAATGCCTTTGACAGATTTATGCTTCAGTATTGCACTATCGATATATCATTAATAACGATAACTATCGAGATATCAATAGATACCCATACCGGCAGAATTTATATAGACAGACACGTTTCCGATCTATGAGGTCGATATCCGTTTTACTTATGAAATAATGAGAATTTTTTTAGTATTAGAAAAGTAAAAGTTTTGTAACTTCTGTCAATACTTATTTTACATTTCTTTGTCAGTTAATGAGGAATTGTGAAAAATCGCGTGAAATTATTACTTTTTTTACTTGGAATACGTCATAGCTGAGAGGGGGTTACAATTTGAAAACATTTAACTTCTTAATCTTCCTGCGACCTTGAACATAATATTCTCGTGTGCATTTTCATAGTTTAGTGCTTGTTTCGAAAGGATTGCCTTTCTTTTACACTAACTGCCCTTCTTGTTTTTTTATAGTCAAAAGGACAGGTTTTGTTTTTCTTGAACGGAGTTTTTTAGAATTTGGTAGTTCGTTATTAATTACGTACGCTTGGACTCACTTTTACCGTCACAATAGACACGTTTATTTACTTATCGTACAATTGTACTTATACTGTGTTTCCCAATAATAAAATTATGTGATAATATGGGGGGGGGGGGGGGTGACTCGCTCCCTTAAGTCAAGTGAACACCTTGGGCTTGACTACTTATGAGCTTCTTAAATACACTTTTTGAGTTTTTGGGGTACTTTTTTAGTGTTTTGAATACTTTTCGACTGCTTGAGTAGTTTTTTTTAAGTCTTACAATTTTTGAGTCAGTGCACAATTGTGGGCCTACTGGGCCAACCCCCGTAATGACAATTAAAATGTATTATTTTCCGAAATACAGCTAAAATGACTCAAGGATTAACCCACGTAATATCAAATACAAACAAAGCTAAATTCATGCATAATATTGCATATTTCACTCTAACGTTTAAAAATTTTCATGGATCCCCATTCTACTGAGAGGAACTCCGAGCTAATGTGTGACGTCTATCTCGAACAATTTCAAATGGTGAAAATCGTAGCACATTTGTTACAAATCAAAAGTTTCATAAATTTATTAAACCATTTGAAAAATGTCAATTATTTCACAAATAATCTAAATGTTGCTGTGGTTGAAAATTTTAAACTGACTTCGTTATGTTTGTTATTTTCTGGAAATTGTCTTTGAGAATGCATTTATTTAATGAAATATTTTAATGGTTTTACGCCCAAAAATAATCAGAAAATTTTGATTTAAAAGTTTGCTACTTTAACGTAAACTACATTTTTAATATGCTACTTTTAAGCTTTGTTTGAAATTTTAATTTTTGAGTATTTTGTAAAAAATATAATAATTTTTTTGTTCTGTAGGTTTATTTTTTCGTTTTCTGCGCGAATTAAAAGGTAAAACAACGAAAACAGTTTTACAAATAATGAATTTCTAAATTTTTTAGCCAATTTCCGAAGTTTAAAGTCATTCTGGGCAGTTTGGATGTTTAAACAAAATTCTATGATTTTTGCTATTTATGGACACAAAATTAGTTTTTTGTTTTTCTCACTGAAAATTGAAGTTTAATTGTAATTTTGTGTATTTTTGCTTTGCTTTTCCAGCTTGGTCTGAAGTAGGAATCACCAAAATTGTATTTTTTTAAATTTATTTTAATAATTTATTATTATTTTATTTTATTACAAAACATAAAAATTATTTAATATCTGACCTGGAGCTTAATTTTTTATGCCATTTTGTAGATTTTTAGTATACATATCCAAATTTTTATATAATCCAATTTTTTCACTTGTTAATTAAATCACTTCTCAATTATTCGTTAAAAATTCATTGATCAATTTTTTGTTTGTTCATGAAACACCCCCGACCGCTTGAAATAAACCGCGACAAACGAAAGCTCGAAAGCACGTGCAAAGAAGCTCGCGGAGGCACCTGAAGCAGGTGTGCTACAGAATCTAACACAACACTAACACATTGCAAGGAGGAAGCTCGCTCGTCAGGCTAACCAACTGTTACCGTCTTTTCTCGAATACATTCGCTCGCTGTCGTGCTACCCCTTTTCATGTTTTATGCTTGGTTGGCCTTAGCGGGGTTTGTTCTTTTTGACTTCACTAATTTTTCGGCGGTTGCCACTTATTTGTTTTTGGACGACGGTTGAAAGACAGGAAATTGGATTGCTTTGTGGTGGGCAAGTAGGATTTTTGAATTCTTTTCGGCGGGGCTGTTTCTAAATCAACCCTAGTTTGTCAGTTCGGTATGCGAGACGCTTTGAATATTTCTCAGGGTTGAGATTTTTTTCGATATTAAATTCCAAATTTGATTTGGGATTTGTAAGTTTTTTTTTTTTGGGACGTATAACATTTAACGTATTGGCAAGGTAATGGCTGGGAAACAAGAAGCGACGGGGTTTCATTTTAATGCACTGGTGGTCAAAGCTCTCTTGATTTGTTTGCAGAATTTGCAGGAAATTGTAAAGTATAAGTTGTAAGTATGCAACCATTATAACTCGTTCTGGCAAAGTCATTAAGCGGTATGGAAACCCACTTCTACTGCCGTTATTTTTAACGGCGGAACAAAAAGTACTGAGCAAAAATTGTTTGGTCAGTTACGTACTATATTTTACACCATTTAAAATTTGGTTGACGTCATTACAAACTTTTTCATTTTTTATTTTTTTAATAATCCGCTAAATATATTTCAAAAAAATTAGCAAAGGATTTCCCGTGGACTTTCCTAGTTTTTAGAAATTGTTGCTTTTCATATTTCAAAAGTATTTTTGTATCAACGGTCTAGGCTATAGAATGCACTACTCCTAGCACTCTAGCGGGAGCGAACCAAAGAACGAACGGCAGCATCATCGGGAATATAATAGCCGCGGGCATGGTCAGCTTCATACCATACTGTAAGCTAACCGAATTTGTCTCAAGAAAAGTGGATTTTAATTTATATATAATTACGCCAATAATAATTTTTCCGATGAGTTTTCTGAAAAATTATACCTACTGTGTATTTTTTAAGAAATTTATGAGGGGGTGGGGGAGATTTTTCAGAATTTCCGTGTAAAATAATTTTTTTAAATATCTTTTGGAGTTTAAAAATAATTTTATTTTAATTATTTTCCACATAGAAATACCATTATTTTCACCAGATTTATTTTCCAACACAGAAGAGTTCGTGAAGTTTGTTTTCAGAAGTTGCTACTGGTTTTCTAAGGTATTAGTTCTTGAATAGTGGCGGATTACCGCACACACGCATGAGGTGCTCGCTTGGAGCCTCGATCCTCGCAGGTGGCTCAAAACAAATAAAAATTTTCCTGTAAATTATTTACATGCGTGTGGTCGCTCGAGGTCACGAAAACTATGAAAAACAAGACTGCATGCGCTTTGTCTAGTAGACAAGGTTGAAAATCCCTCCTGGGGCTCGCTATGTAGTATATGTACGTACGTGTACGTTTAGACGGGCAAGTTCCTTAATCCCCTACTGTTCTTGAATCATTTTCTAAATGCGAATCTCAAGAATCGAAGCGATATAAATATGATTTTTTCTGAAATTTTTTTTACAGAATATTTTATGGAATTTTCTGAAACCGTATTTTACTACGTTTTTAGATTTTTTTCTGCTGTGTTGCTTGGTGAACAACCGCCATGCAAAATTTTTTGTTGCTTGATTCTTTTCGAGAAACTACTTTATGTTTGTTTATTTAGAACATTTTGTAAGCACTTATTTTTCAATTAATTTTTGACCGGTGCAATTGCCTAGGGGCGCCAAAAAATAGAGCGATAAAATTCCTTAACAGGTAAAAAATATTATATTTTTTTATATGCAGTTTACATTTCTGCAATATTCTCTGCTAGGAGAAAAATATATAAGCTTAAGCCGGATCTGCGAACAGGCAAACCTATGCAGTTGCCTAGGGGCGCCAACAAATAGCTATAATTTCTTCAATTGTAAACAATATTATATTTTATTTAATTTCTGCAATATTCGCGGCTAGGACAAAAATATTGCAACTACCCAGAGCCGGATCTGCAAATAGGCAAACTTATGCAGTTGCCTAGGGGCGCCAAAAAATAGAGCGCTTAAAATTCTTTAAATCCTAAAAATTATTATATTTTATTTAAATTCAGTTTACATTTCTGCAATATTTGCGGCTAGGAGAAAAATATTGTCACTACCCAGAGCAAGATCTGCGAACAGACAAACTTATGCAGTGTCCTAGGGGCGCCAAAAAAAGAGCGTATAAAATTCCTTAAATCGTGAAAATTATTGTTTTATTTAAATTCGGTTTACAGTTTTGCAATATTCGCTGCTAGAAGTAAAATATAGCCACTACCCTGAACCGGATCTACGAACAGGCAAACTTATGCCGTTACCTAGGTGCGCCCCCTCAAAGATCCCTCAAAATTCTTTAAATCGTAAAAACTGTTATATTTTATTTTAGTTTACTTTACACGTCTGCAATATTCGCCGCTAGGAGAAAAATACTGCCACTACCCAGGCCCGAATCTGCAAACAAGTATACCTATGGAGTTTCCTAGGGGCGCCAAAAGATAGGGCGCTTAAAATTCTTTAAATCGTAATAATTATAAAATTTACTTAAATTCAGTTTACTTTTCTGCAATATTCGCGGCTAGGAGAAAAAAATTGCAACTACCCAGAGCCGGATCTGCGAATAGGCAAACTTATGCAGTTGCCTAGGGGCGTAAAAAAATAGAGCGCTTAAAATTCTTTAAATCCTAAAAATTATTATATTTTATTTAAATTCAGTTTACATTTCTGCAATATTTGCGGCTAGGAGAAAAATACTGCCACTACCCAGGCCCGGATCTGCAAACAAGTATACCTATGGAGTTTTCTAGGGGCGCCAAAAGATAGGGCGCTTAAAATTCTTTAAATCGTAATAATTATAAAATTTACTTAAATTCAGTTTACATTTCTGCAATATTCGCGGCTAGGAGAAAAAAATTGCAACTACCCAGAGCCGGATCTGCGAATAGGCAAACTTATGCAGTTGCCTAGGGGCGTAAAAAAATAGAGCGCTTAAAATTCTTTAAATCCTAAAAATTATTATATTTTATTTAAATTCAGTTTACATTTCTGCAATATTTGCGGCTAGGAGAAAAATACTGCCACTACCCAGGCCCGGATCTGCAAACAAGTATACCTATGGAGTTTCCTAGGGGCGCCAAAAGATAGGGCGCTTAAAATTCTTTAAATCGTAATAATTATAAAATTTACTTAAATTCAGTTTACATTTCTGCAATATTCGCGGCTAGGAGAAAAAAATTGCAACTACCCAGAGCCGGATCTGCGAATAGGCAAACTTATGCAGTTGCCTAGGGGCGTAAAAAAATAGAGCGCTTAAAATTCTTTAAATCCTAAAAATTATTATATTTTATTTAAATTCAGTTTACATTTCTGCAATATTTGCGGCTAGGAGAAAAATACTGCCACTACCCAGGCCCGGATCTGCAAACAAGTATACCTATGGAGTTTTCTAGGGGCGCCAAAAGATAGGGCGCTTAAAATTCTTTAAATCGTAATAATTATAAAATTTACTTAAATTCAGTTTACATTTCTGCAATATTCGCGGCTAGGAGAAAAAAATTGCAACTACCCAGAGCCGGATCTGCGAATAGGCAAACTTATGCAGTTGCCTAGGGGCGTAAAAAAATAGAGCGCTTAAAATTCTTTAAATCCTAAAAATTATTATATTTTATTTAAATTCAGTTTACATTTCTGCAATATTTGCGGCTAGGAGAAAAATACTGCCACTACCCAGGCCCGGATCTGCAAACAAGTATACCTATGGAGTTTACTAGGGGCGCCAAAAGATAGGGCGCTTAAAATTCTTTAAATCGTAATAATTATAAAATTTACTTAAATTCAGTTTACATTTCTGCAATATTCGCGGCTAGGAGAAAAAAATTGCAACTACCCAGAGCCGGATCTGCGAATAGGCAAACTTATGCAGTTGCCTAGGGGCGTAAAAAAATAGAGCGCTTAAAATTCTTTAAATCCTAAAAATTATTATATTTTATTTAAATTCAGTTTACATTTCTGCAATATTTGCGGCTAGGAGAAAAATATTGTCACTACCCAGAGCAACATCTGAGAACAAACAAACTTATGCAGTGTCCTAGGGGCGCCAAAAAATAGAGCGTATAAAATTCCTTAAATGGTGAAAATTATTGTTTTATTTAAATTCGGTTTACAGTTTTGCAATATTCGCCACTAGAAGTAAAATATAGCCAATACCCTGAACCGGATCTGCGAACAGACAAACTTATGCCGTTACCTAGGTGCGCCCCCTCAAAGATCCCTCAAAATTCTTTAAATCGTAAAAACTGTTATATTTTATTTTAGTTTAGTTTACACGTCTGCAATATTCGCCGCTACCCAGGCCCGGATCTGCAAACAAGTATACCTATGGAGTTTCCTAGGGGCGCCAAAAGCTAGAGCGCTTAAAATTCTTTAAATCGTAATAATTATAAAAATTACTTAAATTCAGTTTACATTTCTGCACTATTCGCGGCTAGGAGAAAAAAATTGCAACTACCCACAGCCGGATCTGCGAATAGGCAAACTTAAACAGTTGCCTAGGGGCGTGGAGAAAAATATTGTCACTACCCAGAGCAAGATCTGCGAACAGACAAACTTATGCAGTGTCCTAGGGGCGCCAAAAAAAGAGTGTATAAAATTCCTTAAATCGTGAAAATTATTGTTTTATTTAAATTCGGTTTACATTTTTGCAATATTCGCGGCTAGAAGTAAAATATAGCCACTACCCTGAAGCGGATCTGCGAACAGGCAAACTTATGCCGTTACCTAGGTGCGCCCCCTCAAAGATCCCTCAAAATTTCTTAAGTCGTAAAAACTGTTATATTTTATTTTAGTTTAGTTTACACGTCTGCAATATTCGCCGCTAGGAGAAAAATACTGCCAATACCCAGGCCCGGATCTGCAAACAAGTATACCTATGGAGTTTCCTAGGGGCGCCAAAAGATAGAGCGCTTAAAATTCTTTAAATCGTAATAAATATAAAATTTACTTAAATTCTGTTTACTTTTTTGCAATATTCGTCGCTAGGGGAAAAATATGATCTATACCCAGAGCCAGACCTGCGAACAGGCAGAGCTAGACAATTGTCTAGAGGCGACAAACAAAATAGGGCGCTTAAAATTTTTAAAATCTTAAAATCACTATATTTTCCAGAAAGGGTGGAATGGAACGCCGTTTCACTTTTATCCTGAGTTGTGAAAAACAAAATTTCATTTTCTTTAAGTTGTTAAAAAATTTCTGGTGTCAAAAAGTGAATACTAGATATCATAAATTAAATTTAAATGATTGATTTCTTGACGCCAAAAATAAATTTCAAGGCGTTAAAAACTGATAACTGTTTAGGTATTTTAAAATAAGATGCTGAAGAAAACAAATATTTATAAACTACATGAAAAGTATTTTCAAACATCTATAAATAAATTTTTGACGGCAAAAAATACATTTTAGAAGGTTAAATTCAATTTTTGGTGACAAAACCAATTACTGACGTAAGAAACTAAGTGGTTGGTGTCAAAAATGTTTTATAACGTTAATAAATGCGTTTTCGATGCCAAAAACAATTTTATGACAACGGAAAAACGCCAAATATTTATTTTCTAACATCTAAGTATATTTCTGACGTCAGTAAATGTTTAATAGAAAGTAAAACGGCGTGCCATATGGGGACGCAAAAATATAAATTGCCTAGGGGCGCCAATATTACAAACCGAACTCTGCCACTACCTTTATTTGCAAACTAAGACTGGCGTTTCATTTTTAAACTCAATAACTGAAAATGTTTACATTTCGTTAAAATTTGGGGAAATAAAAATTAGGTCATCGTCGGTATACTACAATTTTCGTCGAGAAATAATTATATTTTGCCTTTTAATACAGATGGGACTAGGCAAGATGAATGCGTTCAATTAAGGGCATTATGAAAATTAAGCGTCGTCCTCTTTTTTGGAGCTATCTCAGTTTCTGTAATTGCTGTTTCTAATGAGAAATTAACGATTTTTCTCGAACCAAACGGAAATAAACGCAGAGTGTACGAAAATGAAATTAACTTTAGCCTGTTTCTGTTTATTTCTTCTATATTTTACAATCTTTTAAACATTTATGTACAAATTGAAACTAAACGTTTCCAAAGATAAAGTCAGACGATAGAAAAGGCACAGATACATGTACTTACGCGTCATACATGATTTCCTTTTAAAATCTAAATAATTAGTTTGTAAATATTATAAATTATCCTATATTAACTGCAAATCAGCTATGCTATTATAAAGTTATAATGGAGAGCATTACAATAGTGAAAAATAGACTGTGATTATTACAAGCGGGTCATTACAATTAATGACTAGATAATTGTAGCAGAACTAGAAAGACAAAACCCAGTTCATCCGGTTTTCAAAATCAAAGTGCAATAATGCCCTCCGTTTGCACCAAAAATATTCAACACTAGGTATATTACAAAATAAAAATACAAAAATAATACTTTGTTCTGACGGACTGACTTGGAATGACAAGGTTTTCTTTTTCTGGAAGCGTAAATTGATGGTATTCTAATCACACGCGGAGTTTATGATTCTGGATGGATTTTTTTTATAAATTGTAAACAAACAAAATTTTAGTTTAAAAATTAACACATTCAAATTAAAAATCAGACACTTCCAAAAATTAACTCCGCGTCATTGCTTTCGCTTTCAGTCGTTTTCTATAAAAAATGTTTGTATCTAGAAAATCTTACAAATATTCTATGATTTCCAAATGTCCTGGACGCGCCTTTTACACAAATATAGTGCAAAATATTTATCAAAACTTCTAAATCTTTCACTTAGTGCTGAAATAGTTCTTTTTGTTATAATTAATCATCTATTCAATCACATTTCTTGACCACCTTATCTAAAATTATTCTACATTCTTTGTATGTATTAATATTTACTATACACTCATCACGACATTATCGCACTCTCGAAAGTTATTTCGTCCTAAAACCTTGATTCATCACCAATGTTGGCTTTCACCTCATACTAGGGTTTGAGTCGCTTAAATCCAGCACCATCTTGACCGAGTTTCAATTCTTCATACAACGTGGGGTTGACTTCTGTCGAAGCAGGTACATGAAGAGGTTCTTGTTTCCATCCTTGCCCACCAGATGACGTTGAAACGGCTATACCATTTGCCGTGCCATTGGACATGGTGCTTTCAGATTGCCCTTGAGGTACCTGCAAACAAAACAGGCCCTCGCGTAAAACCATGAGAAACCCCAACACAAACACGAGCTTACCTGAATGTGATCCATGTTCACTTCTCTGAGGTAGCTGGGATTTTCAAACGCTACGCCCCCAGAATTCTTACCACCCAATAGTCTTTTGGTTCGTACGAACCATACAGCACCAACAATAATGGCTGCCACTACAAGCAGCGCTGAAACTACAGCGACCGCCACGCCGGTGTGTGAGGAATCATCACCGTGACTAGCGGCGGATGTGATGTATTTGTCTCCCGTTGTGAATTTGATTGAGTCACTTAGCGTGGACGTTCCTTTGTGGTTTCCTGCTTTTATTACGCATTCGTATAGGGAGCCTTCCGTTAGTCCACCAATTTTAAAGTGTGTCTCTGGAGTATCAAAACGTTGAGCTGGATGGCCGTTTGAATCAGCTAACTTCCAAAACACTCTGTACATTTCGACGGTGTGCGGATTCTTAACGGGCGGATCCCAAATGACGTTAACCGAGTGGGCGTCGATGGGTTCAACACGTAGGTTCTGTGGAGGTCCTGGTAATTTATCTCGTCCTTCATGGAAACAGCTCATTATTTGTTTGGTGTAGGACAAAACGCACAATTTGTTGTTAAGCAAAGGCTCTCCTCTACACCAATCCAGACATCTCCTTGGTACACCCCATTGAGAACAGCAGCTACGATGATCAGAACCATCGGCAGCACATTTCATTAGTTTATCGAAGTCGTTAATACATTCAGGTTTGTCTATCACAGAATCAATGTCGAGGTAAAACGAGCAAGCAACCATGCAAGGTGACGTTACGTTTTGCTCGATGCAACACTGTGTAACATTATTGGTTGCTGCAACGTTTCGAATTCGAACTGATACGGGTTGGGTGGCGCTACCAAAGACGTTTTCGGCACGACAGAAATAATCTCCAACATCCATATCCGATATCTGGTTAATTGTAAGGTGCATGATGTATTTGTCTTCTTCATCTTTTACGGGGCCCACCGTTATGTCGTACTTTCCTCCTTGAATCACGGGGGTTCGTTCTTCGTGGTTCTTCCAGAACAACATCTTGGGTTCAGGATGAGCATCTACTTTGCATTCAAGCTTCACTGAATCTCCTAGTGCTGCCATTGTTATGCCACTTGCATGGATGTGAGGTGCATCTAAATCAAACTTATTAATACCATTTAAGGGTAATTACAAGATAACTTACGGCTTATGGTTATTTTTCTTGAAGCCTGCATGGGTGTTCCATATCCATTATCGGCGTAGCAAGAAATTTGATCCATATCTCTCGTAACGTTATGAATGACCGTTACCATATGCCTTGTAATTTCTTGCCTAACAAGTCTTCCTGAAATGTATAACGATATGGTCGGCATTGGAGTGCCCATTGCAATACAAAGTATTGTCATGCTGCTTCCTTCCATAACTAAATTAATAGGATGAACCGTTGGAGGCTGCAAATTAAACGATTTAAATTTAAATGTGATCACTACATTCAAAGAATTTTAAACAAACCTCAACGAATGCAGGGTATGCGGGGTCGGTCCATGCAATTAAGGTTTCAGACGGCAAGCTCTGTCTTTTCTTAGAAATTGCGGTCACGTAGACGATGTATTGCGTATTGGGGTTGAGGCTTTCTATCATGTGGGAAGTAACCGTCGTATTTGTAATTTGGAATGTTTCATCCGCTGTAGACTTGTGGTAGAGCCTAAAAAATTACGGTAAAAACACTTCGCTATTAAGTTAACCATGATATATGAACCTGTAGGTGATTTGCTCAGAGGGATGACTAAATTCCGGTGGTTGCCAGGTTATAGTAACCCAAGTTGCACTGTGGCTCGCAACAGCCAAAGAATGCGGGGGTGACGTGACTCCGTTAACCCATTCTCCATCTGAAATTGTAAGCGTTTTGTAATGTTGCAAAATATAAATTTGGGATATTAGTACTTGGTTTGACGATATGTATCATGATGGTGGAAGAAGGTAGAGAAGTTCCATGCTTATTGCGGGCTACAACGAAAATTTGATACATTGCTCCATTTTCTAAGTCTTTTAGTGTAGTTGCTGTTTCTGTTATGTTAAATTGCTGTAAAATTAAAATGTAATTTTTTATTTTCAAAAAACAAGAAAACTTACGTTTTCAAGCTTCAACAACGTTTCGTGCATTGATGTATTATCGACTTTTTGGTAATGAATAACATAGTCAGTTACGTTACTACCATCGTCAGGTCCTTCCCATTCCAAACCCACACTGGTTTCACTCTGTACAGTTGCATGCAGTTCAGAAATCGGCCCAGGAAGTAAACCAGTTCCTATAAAACATTGTATTACGTGATGCTTTTCCCTAATTTTAGACAAATTAAATGTACCTTCTTCAAAACACTGGGCAATGTTTCCAATGTAAGGTATACAAGTAGTTGCTGTAACCAATAAAGAATCAACCATGACACCAGAACATAGGGAAAGACATCCTGGTGGGACACCTCTTCGCGAACAACAAGCTCCATGATTACGTCCTCCAGCGCCACAACGGAGAAGTTTGTGGAATTCGGCACCGCAAACTCCCGCTAGTAGTTTAATGTCGGTCATACTGGCGTCGTAGGAACAAAGTGGAAGGCACACGCTGCTTAATTCTGCTTCAATGCAGCACGCCGTTACATTGTATATGGAGGCTTCTTCTACTTTCTCTTCAATTATCTGCAAATTTAAAATAAAGTTGTATTTTTCTGGAAAATAGGTTTTAGAATCCTAGACATGGTCTTTGAAGAAATTGATAAAACCCAAGGCGTTCTGGAACCAAATCCACTCTATCTAGGTATGGTACAGTCCACATCCACAAACAACCATGAAACTGTTGACATTTTGATGCTTAACCCTAAATTATAATTTTTATTAATGCAGTTGTGACAACTGACACATAGATTAACGCAGACGGTGGCGGATGCACCACATCAAACGTCAAAATTGACAGTGTCATTTAAAACTCACATCTTTTCAAATTTTCCCAATTTCAGTGATTAAAATTAAAATTTTAATAATAGAATTCAACATAAACAATATCAATGGGCGCAGATCCACAAAACCCATCTACTGAACCACCTGCTGGTCATTCAAAAGAAACATTGCCACAAAGAAATGGATCCCATCAAAGTACAGATTCCCAACATGGAAAAGGTTCGGGTAACCCCACATTAACAACACACAAAAGCAACAAACCCATTAAACTCGTTGAAGACTGGTTTGGACATTTTGTGGATGAAGCTGGTAAGCAGCACGATATCAAACGCTTTACTTGGACCAATCACAACTGCATTCAAGCTCAAGTCATCACCTATGGGGCTAGGATATTGTCCTTAAAATTACCCAGTCGTAAAGGTATCGTTGATGATGTAGCAATGGGGTTTGATGACATAGCAGGATACATACACTATAGTGATTTGCATGCAGGTGCTACAATAGGGCGCATTACAAATAAAATTGAAAAAGGAACTTTCGCCCTGGACCAGAAGCAGCATTGGTTGAGTATTAACGATGATATCCACCATTCTAATGGTGGCTTTAGAGGTTTAGATAAAGTCGTTTGGGTTCCAGATGTACAAGACAGCAAAGTCATGTTAAGCTACGTGTCTCGCGATTTAGACGAGGGGTATCCAGGAGATCTACTTGTTCGGGTCGTTTTTGAATTAACGCCCAAAAATGAATTTATCATCGACATGAACGCCGTCACCACGAAACCAACAATTGTGAACCTTTCCAATCTACTTTATTTTAACTTGGGAGGGCATGGATCAGGTCCAGAAGAGCTTTACAAACACATTGTAAGCATTAACGCAAATTGCTTTACGCCCTTGCAGGATAACGGACTACCCAGTGGGGAAATCCAAAACGTAATATACACCGAAAATGACTTCCAAATACCTAAAATTTTGAAAAAAGAAATGGGAATTAAACCAGATGATGGTTTCGACGCACACTTATGTGTTAACCGTGGAATTGAACAAGGGCTGTGTTTTGTAGCACGTGCCGTGCACCCTCCTAGTGGAAGAGTTTTAGAAATGTATAGTAACCAATGTGGGGTTCATTTCTCCACAGCCAATCATTTTGGATTTAATGAAGTAAATCTTCCAGTTACTATAACAAGCAATGAAAACGCGAGTTGTTTACAAAGTAAAAGTGTTGATGAAACGGACAACGTATTTCAGTTAATAGATAAGCTTTACGCAAATGTTGCCGAAACTTTAAGCAGTGATAGCAATACAAACTATAATGAATTAAGATGCCTTATTCGAACGCTGCATAAACGTAAATTTTCTTGCAAAGAATCTGGTAACAATCCCGAAGGATTCCTTGAAGAAGACGAATATCTTCTTGTAGAGCCTCCGCAAATGCAAAACTTGGTATTAAATCCAGTCCAAGTTAAATATCTCGAAGGAATGGCTGATGCGGCAACAAAACGTGACACCTTGACAGACTATTCCGAACTACAAGAAATTATTTTGAGTATCCTTGACAAAACCACCGCAAAAACCGAACTAGAAATGCACTCCAAAAGCGTTACGATAGAGGTACCAAAAACCGAAAGTCAGCTGCACGCGGAGCAACTTAAAAAGGAGATGGCGGAGGTAAAAGCAAAAGAAGATGCTGAAATAAAACGTAAAGGATCGGTAAGGTTGGAAAATAACATTCCTTCATTTTATAAAGATGGAAGGGTACATGGAAAGAATAAGGCGATTTATAAAAGACATGGAGCAATGTGCTTCCAGTCGGAAAACTACCCCAATGCCATTTATCATAAAAACTTTCCCAACTGCGAACTGCGTCCTGGTGAAACTTATAGGCATACAATTGTATATAAGTTTTGGATTCAGTCTGGAGATCCAAATAAATGGCTAAGACGCAATTTTCCTGTATCGCGGAAATAAAATATTTTACCCTTTATTTACGAAAGCGTAGATGGAAGATCCCATAACATTCATGCTCGATTAATTAAAACAGTTTCATCCCTAACAGTGAACTTTTAAAACAACTTTACACGTATCAAATTTAAACCAAACCCAAACTCAGCATGTATATTCATTAGTAATACCTTGCTTTCGGTTCTGAAAGTGATCCTACTGCTCGGTTCGCCAACTCCATGCGTATTTACAGCTTCTACGTAGAATTCGTAATCGGTATCGCTGTCCAGACCTTCCAGAATGTAAGGGCTGTGGACCATCGCAACCGCCTTGTATTCATTATCGTATGTTGTCATCAATCGGTAGTGGACATTGTAGTGCATAACGGTATCTCCCAGGGTTTTGGGAGTGGACCAGTGCAATATGGCAAATTCTGTTTCAATATTAGTCACGTGTACTTGTAGAGGAGCGCTGGGAAGGACTCCGTATCCTTGGAGCAGACAGTTTGTGTATTCTCCCATGTAACGAAGACACCTAAAACAATTGTTAGTTAGTTGTTTCGTCCAAAGATGGCGTTAAGATGTTTTATAAAGGAATGTTAGAGATATCAGCTGTAATTCACAGTTAAACGTCAACATTTTAATCATTAGCGTTGAAGAGAACGCACACTTATGTTTTTAACTCGTATATATAATGAAACGGTTACGTGTTGTGATATTCCTTTGTGTTTTAACAAAAACCTACAGTTTGTGTACTTCCGGATATTCGATTAAGTGCGATTCCATTGCAGATGTTGCCCAATATGAAGATGGGGAGTTATGGGAAAACCTAATTATTGGAGATGAGTCAAACAACGTACCAAATGAAACTTTGAAGTTCGCGTTTTTAAATAAGTTTCCGCATGTACAAGACCTGACGATTGTATCAAGATTAAATGAAATAGAAGCTGGGGCTTTTGGTGGATTGGAAAATCTATTGGTGCTAAAACTTTACCATAATGTTATTAAAACGCTGTCGTTTGGCGAGTTTATTCCTTTGGATCAATTAGTTAGAGCTGATTTTCAACACAATCAAATTGAAATTATTAGTGACGCCGATTTGTCAACATCTGCATACCTGGTTTCAATAGACTTGTCCCACAACAAACTTAAAAAATTAGACCACAACTCCTTTACCAGAGAAAGCACAAAAAGGGTAACAATTACTCATAATAAAATTTCAGAATTTGGACAAGCGCCAATTTTTTCCGAAAACTTGCAATATTTGAACATGGATAACAACGAGGTATATTACATTCAAGACGAAATTTTCAATTTAGCAAACCTAAAAGAACTAATCCTTTCTAATAATAAGTTTACCAAGTTTTCGTTTAGTTTTCGATTACCAAATTTGAAGAAGTTGGATTTGTCTCATAACAATATTAATACAGTTGCATCAGGAGTATTTGACAATATGACGAAACTAACTCACATTTACCTTAACCATAACCAAATAAAGCAATTACCGCTAGATATCTTTGTCGTTTATACAACGCAAAAAGCGAACATTTCTGCGCTTCATCTGGATAACAACAAAATGGAGAATTTGCAATTTTTGGTACTAAATAATTGGCCGGCTATAAGGGAAATTTCAATTGCTCAAAACCCTTGGACGTGCATGTGTTTGGACCAATTGCTGCTATTTTTTGAACTGTCAGGAGTCAAGATAACTCAAAGTGATAAAAAATATTTTTTTGAAAACGGGAACCTTCCTACGTGTGTTGTGGTAAACAGTGATTGGAGTAACGGGGAATGTAGGTTGCTGGAATATGAAGTTTATGCACATAAAGAATTTTTCGATGCAATAAAACCTGTTAAATTTTAAGTGCATTTTTTTAAATGTTTTCCCTAGAAATATAGTTGAAATATATAACTTGTCTCGATATGTTTATTTTTATTAATTTACACAGAATCATGAAGAAGTATAATAGCCAACCAAAATGTTACTTGATACTACAATGTTTTGTGAAGTCATATTAAATTTTTTTAATTTGCAATAAACGAATTTTTAAATTGGTTCAAATTGTTTTAATTATTTATTTGTTAAAATCTGAACATTATCGCTGTGCTGTGCAATCGAGTTTAGTACTTGACCTCATAAAATTGGATTTTCCAGATTAATAATAGCTTGGGTCCTTGACACGTCATTGTTTTGCAGAATTCTTCACTTTTAATTTATCAAGAAAAATATCAGTTTGTAAACCGAAGAAGTTAGCCACGCAAAATCAACCTTGATCTTTTCTCTTTTTTGCTTGCACAATCGTAATCACTATTTTTGTACATGCAAGTTCAACTTTAGTAACATTTGAGCCGTCGCACAGTGACCATGTTTGTCCACAATCTCAACAATTCACTGCACGTTTTTCAAAATTTCATAGTCTTCTGTTTAATTTTCACCGAAATTCAAGGAAAATGCAAAACCACGTTTATAACAAAATGTGAAAAAACCTCCGATATTGATCGCTACGGAAAACCAACTTGGAAAAACCTAATCATTGCAAATGACGAGTGCAGCAAAGAAGTTTTCGGACCTCCAAGTGAAATTTTAAAATCTCGCGCCTTTAATAAAACTCAAAACTTGGAAGAAATGTACATCGTGGAAAAACTGGTGGAAATTCAACCAGGTGCCTTTGATGGTTTAGAAAAATTATCTTACCTCAAGTTGTACAAAAATTTGATCAAAGTTATCCCACGGGGTGCTTTTGGAAATATCACCCAATTAGCCAAGCTGGATTTACAGGACAATTCAATCGAAAATATTCAACATGGGTTATTTGAAAATTCCTCAGTTAGTTTTATCGATTTATCTCACAATAAGTTAAACAATATTCAAGTAGATAAGCTTGCTTTAGCAAGCTTGAATAAACTCGTCATTACCAACAATGATATTTCATTGCTCGTTCCGAACTGTTTTCATGAAAATCTACAACACCTAAACTTGGATCACAATAATCTCGACGACCTTGGCGAAGGAGTGATGAGGCCCTTACAAAGTCTCAAGGAACTAATATTATCGAATAACAAGTTCAAAGGCATTGCAGCTACTTACGAAATGAAAAGTTTGGAAAAAATTGATTTTTCCCATAACCAAATTGAAGGGATTCAAGAGGAAAGTTTCAAAGCGTTCCCCGAATTGAGAATCCTGTTATTAGGATACAATCGTTTGACTTACTTAAACCCTAATATTTTCCCGTATAAAAATCACGTTGAAGTGTTACACCTGCACCAAAACAATTTCATGAGCTTGGATGCCCGATTAGGAACAAATCTATCAAATCTCAAGGAAATGTCCATTGGTGGAAATCCGTGGCCGTGTTCGTGTCTTCAGGAAGTGACAAATTATTTTGGAAAGAAGAAGATTAGACAACCAGAATGCGAAAGGGAATTTTTTTCTCAAGGCATTTCTGCAGTGTGCTGGGTGACAAACAGTGATACGTGTACGGGAACAGAAGTACTACCTCAAGATACTGATGAGGAATTTCAGAAGAATTTGAGATATCATAACTGTTAGCAAAATCTTGTTAGTAATCACTAATCAAAATCAAATATTTAATTAATAAAAATATTTAAAATCATTTTTATTTATGTTTTTATATTTTTTTATTATTTTTATGGGTTTAGCAGTTAAGTAAATTTGAACAATAATAAACATGGACTTTGGTTTTTCGAATATAGTCAGTACAGTTCCTGTCCAAACTATTAGACTTACTAACAATATTGTTGCATCACGGTGTTAAACCCCATTGTTGAAAACAACAAGAATCTTCGCTGTTTTTAAAACTACAGTTTTAAACCACCCTCAAGTGCACCTCCAACACTTAAATATTGGAAATTTGGAAAATTTACGGGAATGATTTTATTAAAGTAGTGTTTCGAAACCACCCTCTAGAAGATCTCAATCCAAATTTATATTTACCACCCCCGAATCTTAAAAAATTACAAAAATTGCGATGATAAGACTCATTCCCATATATTAATAAGGTTTTGGGGTGGTTTAAGGTGTTGATTCATTTAGGGGTGATCCTTTCAGTAATTTTTCAGAATTCACGTGCACTAGAGAGGGTGGATTTAAAGCATTGCTTTGATAAAAGTGATACTTTTCGCCATTTTTTCTAATTTTAAATATTTAGCGGTTGGAGTAGACTGGAGGGTGGTTTGAAACTGATGCCTTAGTAAAAGGAAATATTTATAAACATCCTGATACAATAATATTGTAGGCAAGTCTAAAAATTTGGGCAGGGACTGTATACTCGCCGGCGTTTCGTCCTCAGATACTCGGGAATTCATCAGCCCCGTAATAACTGCTGTTGAGTTTCAGTCGACACCACGACCATGTGCCAAGTAACTGAAACGAAAATGATAGCAAGTCATAGTCAGTTGAGTTCTAGTAGCAGCAGTTTCCACACCCCTGATCAAGCCTGAAGTAAACAATGACAAAACGTAGGCGAGGCATAGTCGGTAGGGTTCCAGCTAAGGCGCCGATCAACTCCCAAGTAACTAAGGACAAGACTTCGGCAAGTTATTGTCAGTTAAGTTCTAGCAGCAGTTGCCACAGTCCGCATAAAGTTTCAAGTAACTGAGGACGAAACATAGTCAAGTCATAATCAGCTGTTTTGCAGCAACAGCGTTCATAAAGCCGTAAGTAACTGAGGTGCAAAATTTTGGCCACTCATAGCCAGTTGTGTTAGAGCTAATATCCTGATGAAGTACCATGTAACTAAAGTCGAAACGTTGGCAATTGTGTCTCTGTTGATGTCTCAAGCAACTGAGGATGAAATGTAAGCGTGTTATAGTAAGTTTGGTTCCACATTCGGCCCTTATGAAGTCCCATATGACGTAGGACGCAACGTAGGCGAGTCATAGTCAGCTCTGTTGCAGATAAAGTTCCAAGTAACAATAGCGAAGCTTTGACGAACTATAGCCAGTGGCGGTACAGTTAAAATCTTGATGAAATTCCATGTAAGTGAAGGCGAAACATTGGCAAGTTATAGTCGGTTGTGTCGAAGCCCAAACCAACTAAAGACAATATAAGCAAGCCATGGTAAGTTGGAATATAGCTGCGGTTCTGATGAACGTCCAAGTATCTGAGGACAAAACGTTGGCAATTCATAGTCAGTAAAGTTTTAACAGCAAGTTGCCACAGTTCTGACATAGTTTTAAGTAAATTACGACGAAACGTAAGCAAGTCATAGTCTGCTGAGACGCGGCGGCTGTAGTTATCAAAAAAAGGCTTGTTATTGTAAGTTGACTTTCAGTTACGTTCTAGACGCCGCGCATTCTCTAATAACCAAGGACGACACATTAGCAATCCATAGTTAGTTGAGTTTTACCAGCAGTAGTTGTCACAGTCTTGATAATGTTCTAAGTATCTTAGGAAGAAACGTCAGCGAGTCATACTCAGTTCTAGTTATAGCAGCAGCAGTTGCCACAGGCCTGATGAAGTTTCAAATAAACGAGGCCGAAACGTAGGACAGCGAAAATGAGCTTTGTTCCAGCTACAATGTTGATAAAGTCCCACGTAACTGAAGGTCAAAACCCTGACGAGTTATAGTCGTGTTCTAACTAAAATCCTGGTAAAAATCCAAGTAACTGAGGACGAAACCTCTGCAATTCATCAGCAGCAGTTGCCACAGTTCTGATAAAGTTCCAAGTTGCTTAGGAGGAATCGTCCGTCGACAAGTTAGTCGAGTTTAAGCAGCAGAAGTTGTCACAGTCGTGATAAAGTTCTAAGTAACTGAGGTGGAGTACCAACAACAGACCTGATTAAAATAACTAAAGACGAAACGTTGGCAAGTTGTAGTCAGTTATGTACCAGCACCGTCCATGTCGAAGTTCCAACTAAATAGTTACGAAATGTAAGCGAGTCATAATAAATTGGGTTCCAGCTACGGACTTAAAGAAGTTCGATGCAACTGGGATTAAAACATCGGCGAGTGATAGTAAATTGAATGCCAGTTGCAGCAGTTATCACAATCCTACTGAAATTTCCACTAAGGCCGAAACGTCGGCGAGCCACGGCCACTTAAATTTATGCGTTGGCCCTATTGAAATTTCACGTAACTGAAGAAACAACGTACTCTAGTCGTAGTCATTTGTGTTTAAAGTACGACTCTGATGAAGTCCCACTTAACTGAGGACGAAACACCAGCGAGCATTTCATTGCGGAAACCAAGATGCTGTTAATAACTGCAGTAAAAGGTTTTGACTTAGTATAATTAATAGTTTTTTTGGCATAAATATCTAAAATTGTAGGCTATTACTAAGACAGTTGTTTTAGGAATATTTTATAATGTACAGATTGTCAGTATTTTATGGAAACATGGGCAACTAATGAGTGCGACAAAGAAGAAAGTAGTGAGGATTCATGTATTTGTGGACATTTGTAAATTAAAAACGAATACGTGAATTTTTTTAAATAGAAGTATCCATGGATACGTGAATTCCCACTTGGTTCACCGATAATTTCTCTTTCTTGTTGCACGCATTAGTGCCTATCCCTTCCTTGTCGCACTTGTGTTCGATGAACTAGTAAAAACCTGTATAATATTTAACAGTGTTGGAAATTTTTAAGAATTACCTGTAATATGTGTTAGGTACACTTAGAAACTAGGGGAATAATATTGAAAATTTTAAAATCGTTTTGTTATTGCAAAACCCTTCGGAGTTTTAAACGTTGCGCGTTTTTTTTTTGTTTTTTTGTATTTACAGTAGAAATTGTGAAACGTATACGTCGGTAATTGGTTTAGGTTTATCATCAAAGCTATTCATATTATTTTAAAATGTACCAAAACTGTGTAATTTGGTGGAAAAGTAATTACGGTCGAGAAATGTTTACTAAATTATTTAACAAAGAGAAAAGCACAACTTTTTGTCTTCAAAGAATTTTTTTTACCTACCTCTTTCACAATTTCTCTTTATTATTTTCCACTAAACGAGCACACATAATTTATACACACAAACCTTCGTCCGGTTGTTCAAGAAACGAGAATAATGGAGCATTGCTAATTAAATTCGCATGCCCTCATGGGTTCAACTTGAGCTAGGAACAATGTCGACAAAAACATGGGAATTTCAAACTATGCAGACAAGTTTATCAAACAACTATTACAATTATGCTTAGCACGTTTTTTATCACTCCCAAGTTTTGTCAGACTATTATTGGAATAACTTTGCAAATATTAAACAGTAAGGGTCAGCAAGAGGTCAACAAGAACCCGCAGATTTCACGAGTCATTTGAAATGTTGGGATTCTGGTTTATGTTAAGGGTGTTTGAAAGCTCGCCGGAGGAAGAGGGATGGAACATGAACCCTTTGCTCGTTTGTGTCTACAAGATTTAAAACGGGTCGCTGGAAAGCCCTAAAAAAGTTTCATTCTAACTTACTTAAAGAAGTTGAAGTCGATAGTGGTGACATTTCCCGTGCAAAGTTGTTGACAAAGTTCCGGCAGCCCTCTCGCCTTGCAACAGGGTGTATGGTCCATTCCATTGATCAAACACCCGAAAGTGTCAGCAGCCCACGGAGCGCAAATCATAAGATCGGTTATTTCCGCCGTATCAGCCAGCAGTGGGTCACACAGTTTGTTGGTACAAGTTTTGTGTACAATTCCCTTGTTTGTACAGCATGCCTTAATGTCCGGAAGGCGAGGCGCCTCCGCCACCGTTGTGGGCTTAAGTTTTCCGGGGGTCAACGTCAAGCTTCTTAAGGAATACGAAGGCAAACTTTCTCCGTGCGCGTTCCTGGCTGCAACAGTAACTTCGTACATGGTAAATGGAGTGAGGTCGTTCAAAATCGTTTGATTTTGGGAACTGGGAACCTTGACGTAGACTGTGTGAGATACTGCGGGCGGAACTTTTGTAGATCCTGTTTCTGCAGGGTCAATTAGATGGTCGTCGAAAGTTTTCAAAGAAGTTACGTTAATTTGGTACTCTATTATTGATTCAGAGTTGGATACGGGTATCGACCATGAAACTTTGAGGGATTTTTCTGTTAAGGCCTCCACTTCTACGTTTTCGGGCGGACTTGGTAAGAGTTCTTTAAGGAAACATGTTTGGTGTTAATAAAAAAATTTAATAACAAATCAGCAAAATTACCCAATCTTGTTAATAATTTTCTCTCGAAATTCTATCAGAATGGATATAGAAAGTAGGAGACAAAATCACTAACAATATCAAGTCGAAACCTTTCAATCCTTCTTTCAATTTACTAACCTATTCCCTCGACAATGCAAGCCAGGGTTTGTTCAGTGTAAGCTGAACAAGAAAAATGGGTTTTTATGTTGTCAGTTATGGTTGTGTATTCGCCTCTGCAAACGTCTTGACATATATCAGGGACTCGTTCCTGTATACAACATGGCACGTGGTTTCTACCATCAGCCATACAACGCACTATGGAAGGAAAGTCGTTTTCGCAATTTTCTGGATCCTGACCTGTATTTCCTGTAACAACATTTAAATTTCATTTTTTTATAATTAATATCTGTCAAAATAAAATATTCCACAATCACGTTGGTTGGTTTTTTTGCACTAATTATTAACAAGGTTCAAATCTGGGGATCTTGCAGGCCACGCTTGAGTTCGATACATTTTTAGCTCGCTGTATTTACAAAAATTTTACAATCTTTTTAAAGGTGATACTTTGAATTGGTTGCGCATAAGAAAAGTCTATAAATTTGCGCAAAAACCTTTAAAAATTTATTTTTTAACTCGATTAGTCATTTTCTGTCAGCAATATATATTCCCTTTAAATCAAATAGAGGAATTTTTTTTATTTCAGAACATGGCTTGCATTGAAATAAAATACGCTAGCCCAGCGCAAGTTCATTTAAAATTGAAGTAAGTACCTACAATATTGAAGCAAATGTTTTATCTTTTTATATTTTACAAATATGCGAGACATGTGCCGTGTTTTCATTTTAAATAGAGGCAGCCTTGACGTTAACAGAAAACACTTTTATTATTTCCTTCAAATGGAACATTCATGCCATTGTTGAATTTATGTACAATGCTTAATATTCTTGGTTTTAACCCTGCGGTGGTGGCGCCCTTTAGCAGAACACGGGTGGTGACACCAAGTCTGACAGACCCAATATTTAAAAAATGGTTTTCAAAAAGTGTTATTGGCTTTAGTAATTTGCGAGTGCTTAATGTTTATTAGGTACGTTTCCTATAAATATACGTCATTTTGAAAGTTGTTAAATTTTTATAAGCGCTAAAATACCGCTTATTACATAATTGCTATAAAATGCACGAAATAAAACAGGGGTATAGAAAAATCAAAATTTTATTGTTTTAAAATAACGCAAACATAAAACCAAATATTTTTCCTAAAACTACACCTTATACAGAACATTACTGCTGATTTTCGGGCAATACAACACATTTAGGGCACCGAAAGTTAGTGGTGGCGCCAAGTCCAATAGATCCAAAAAGTTCACTACATCTCTGGCAAAAATATTAGCAATGCTTTCGGCACGGTAAACTGCACTGTACTGAATGCTAGGAAGGTACTGGGATGCGTTAGTTCATAGGTCCAACCCCACACTTTTTATGCTGACTATTATGACGCTCGGGTCTGAGAGAACAGGCGCCACCACCGCAGGGTTAAAAAACCTTCTGCTAGAAATGTGACAAGGTAATATTCTTTGTTTGAAAGTAATAAATCTAAAAGACGACGTAAAATGTCAGCGGATATGTACATCCTTTGTCGTATTGAAAAGTTGCATTTAAATAAAAATGCACGAATGAGACACTAATCAAAACTTAATTGCAATTTAAAAAATTTCTCCCTGTTAGGAGTCAGTTTTTTCTTATTACCACAGAACTCGTTCTCTTTTTCGCGGTTGGCTCAGGGTCTTAAGGTTTGGGTCGCTTTTTGTAACAGTAATTTGTTTTTAGACGAACGTGTACACACACAAGTATATCGCACATTTGCGTTTTAATTAACATTAATGGGATTTAAATCTGGGGATCGTGGAGGCTTTTTTTGCGCCATATGTGTAGTTACGAAAATATAAGATTCTGTAAAAAATGGTAAAGTGTAAATAAACGAAATTGCTTTTTAAACTTGAAATTCGCAACTAGCATTTTTAGGTAATACTCACGGGGTTTAAATCTGGGAATCTTGAAGGCCATATCGTTCCCGCCAATTTGTGTAGTTAAGAAATTGTAAAAATTGCTTAATAAAGCTTTAAATTTGCAATCTGTGCCTTAATTAAGATTTATACAGAGTTTAAATTTGGGGATCTTTGAGGACACTCGAAATTGCCGTTTAGGCATGAAATATGCAACTTGCGTTTTAATTAATATCCACTGGGTTTTGAACTGGCGATCTTGGAGGCTACACTTTTTGCGCCAAATCTGTAGTTATGATAATGTCAAATTTGTTGTGCGAAAAACATCGAAACTTATTTTTAGCCTTGAAATATCCAAACTGTGCTTTAATCAATTTTCACAGGGTTTAATTCTGGGTGCTTAGGAGGCCACACTTTTTTGCTTCAAGTGTTTAGCTAAGAAAATGTCCAAGTTTTGTAAAAATTGTTACGTGAAGAATAGATGAAATTGCTTTTTAAGCATGAAAATTGCAAAAATTTCAATAATGTTCACAGGACTTAAATCTATCATTGTTGCGCCAATTGTGTGTTTAAATAAATGTCAAAATTTTGTAAGAATTGCAAAACAACGATATTGCTTTCAGAGCAATTTGCAACTTGTTATTTAATGAATATTCATGAGGTTTAAATCCAGAGGCTACACCTTTTGTGTATAGTACGAAAACGTCGACAGTGTTAAGTGTTAAAAACAAAATTGTTTTTAAGCTTAAAATTTGCAATCTGTATTTAAAAATTCTCAGGGTTAAGACTGGGGATCTTGGAGGCCCCACCGTTTGCACCAATTGGATAGTTAAGAAAATGTAAGTGTAAGAAAACGAAATAGCGTTTTCAGCTTGAAGTTTGCAACCTGTGTTTTAGTTCACAGGGTTTAAATCTGGGGAACTTGGCGGCCCCACCGTTTGCACTAATTTATATTTAAGTAAATGCCATGTGCTTTAATTAAGGTTTACAGAGTTTAAATCTGGGGATCTTGAAGGACACCCGAAATTGCTTTTTAAACTTGAAATTTGCAATTTGTGTTTTAATTAATATCAATTGGGTTTTGACTTATGGATCTTGGAGGCTTCACCTTATGCGCCAGTTCTGTAGTTAAGATAATGTCGTGATCGTTAAGTAATAAAACCAAATTGATTTTAGCTTGAAATTTTGCAACTTGTGTTTTAAATAAAATTCGCAGGGCTTAAATCTGAGGACTTAAGAAGCCACACATTTTGCTTGAATTGTTTAGATTGTTAACTGTAAAAGAAAACAAAATGGATTTTTAAGTTTTAACTTTGAATCCTGCGTTTTAGTTCATATTCACAGGGTTTCAACCTGGGGAGTTGGAAGGCCGTACTTTTTGCTTCAATTGTGTAGTGTAGAAAACGTCGAAATTATTATGTGTAAAAAACGAGACTTCTTTTTAAGTGTAAAAAAGATTTTGTTTTAACTGAATTTTACAGGGTATTTGGGAGGCCAGAGTTTTTTGTCAATAGTGTAGTTAAGAAAATGCCAAAATCGCCTTTCTCGGCAATTGTGTACTTAAGAAAATAACAGAATTCTGCGAAAATTCTGAGTAAAATAACGAAATTGCTATTTTAATTTTTAAATTATTTTACAACTTGCGTTTTAATTAATATTCACGGGATTTAAATCTGTAGATCTTAAAGGCCACACTTTTTGTGTCAGTTGTGTAGTTAAGGAAATGAGAAAAAAAGAAAAAAAAAACAAAATTTATTAGGCTTGAAATTTGCAACCTGCCTGTGAATTTTCACAGGGTTTAAATCTGAGGATATTGGAGGCCCCTTTTGCGTCTAGTTAAGAAAATCCCAAAAATGTGTAAAAATTGTGAAGTGTAAAAATCAAACTAAATCGCTTTTTAAATCCGAATTTTGCAACCTGTGTTTTAATTAATATTCACGGGGTTTAAAGGAGGGGATCTTGGCGGCCACAACTTTTATGCCAGTTGTGTATCTCATATATCAGTTTTTTAAGCAAAACAGTAATAATATTTTATTCCGCTATGTTTTTAAACAAACATATAAATTCTGTTTGTTTATCTTCTAATGCTGAGAAGAGGTTTTTACTTTGAATTTTAATTAGCATTTACAAAAATTGTAAGATGTCATTGTTTATTTACTAGTAGGACAAGAACAAGAATTTTATGATAATTATTATATCTAATGTACATACATACCTTCTAAAATACTCTGTATATTACAAAATCCAATACAGTTTGATGAGACGTTCTTGGAAATACAGCAATCTGTGTAGTTGTGGTTTCTACTGCTAAAACTTTCTCGTTGCCCCTCGTACATAGTGGTATCTACAGTGGTGAAGTTGTTGGGTGGTAGCAGCTCTTTTGGTACAACTGTAACATCAGATTATTTTAGTAAATATCTTACTATACCACAAAACAAAATACTGGTTCCTTATTTTATATTTTTCGCCAATTGTTTGCTGTATTGCTTTCAAACAGTTACAAATCGGAATAGGCTGAATTTTTCTCATTACGAATTCTACAGTGTCGCAAAGCGGGGGTTTCTCTACCGAAATTAAATTTGGATCATTTAAATGCAAAAGAAACGCGTGATATACACACTTTTCCAAATTGCTTTTTGCGGCAACATTAAAAAGAAAGCCAACGCACGCCTTACCTCAAACAAAATACAAGATATATTATGTATGTTCGGATTTGGATAATTCCTCTTTTGCATTCAAATGAACCAGAGCATTGGTAGGGGTGAAAGAATATATATTATACTGAATGTTTTATTTGATGCGACATAAACAAAAGTAGTCCAACGCTGATCGAAGGTTAGAGTGTTGACAGCTTTTTCTGGTCCATAAAAGGAAATTTACGAAAACGGTTTTCTCTTTTATTTTTCCCGTTTTCGAGACCATGTCATTTTTTTGAACGAAGTGCGCAAACAAGTTTACACAAACACAAAAAAAGAATTGATTCGATGTGAAGGAACAAAGGCCTACCGCTTAGTTTATGGAAGCTTCGTACAATTGGGTTGCTGTTTACTTCACAAACGTATATTCCGGAGTCTGCAGGCTTTGAATTTCTTATGACTAGAACCCAAACATCCCCTCCTGTTGGAAGTTTCGGTTCGTCTCCGGATGCTACTGGAACAATAGCGTACAACATTAATTTAGGAAACGCTAAATAGATAATTATATATAACATTTCTAGATTATTCAGGCTGACTTGAGTTTGCAGCCATTTTGTTCCCAAGATATGTGCATTCATTTTGGGTATGGGCGTCTTGCATGGGGAGCGATCTAAAACAATTTATAAACGAATGGTTTCGACGTTTCGAACAAAGGGGCATTTTATTCAGAATCAAACAAGTTTTCCTCATTTCCAAGTCTAATATTACAGCGTTTCATATTGAAAATGTTTTAGCTTTAGGAGACTCGCAATTTGTGTGTAAATTCTATTCGAATTTTCATAATCTCCAGATCAGGACCATATAAACTTCCACGGCTCGAAGAAGGTGTTTTATTGTACAGGGCGAGTCATTTTAGTCCCACCTCGCTATTATTTCCTAAACGATTAGGAGTATCAAACTTTTTTCTTAATAAAAGTTGTTAACAATTAACTGCTGCATATCCTAAAATTATTATTAATTATACTGGGTGTTTATTTATGCTTGTACAGTACATTACATTGTTGTTTTAAATGACCCACCCTGTATATTATTACATTTTTTGATTCTAAATTAAATTCTAGATATAAAAGTGTTAAGGTACTATGATCGTAAAATTAGTTGGTAATTGTACAAATGATATTAGTTTTGTTTTTAATAAGAACTTAGGTTAAAATACAATATCTAATGAACAAAAATCTTTGGAAAACTAAAAAAAAATTGGAATTTAATAATTATTTACGCCTAATTACATGACATATAAGAATTGCTTTTTAATTTTACGAAATTAAACAAACAGACGTATGTGAAAAAAATGACCGGTTAAAAATTATTAATTACGTATTTTAGGGGAAATGAAATATCGTTAAATGACTAAATTTTTCACGCAACGGTTGATAGTTGCAAGGGGTAGGGGCGTTGTACTTAAATTAGGCGGACTGGAAAAAGAAGCTCAGATATGTATTCTACGTATACCCACCCAATAGCCCAAATGCACGATATCAATTTTATTTATTCAACAATTTAGAAATATCTACTTAAAATTTGATATGAACCAATTACATGACAACTTTTTATCGATAAAAACCCGTAGAGGTTTCTTTTTTGTCGCTCACCTGAACAGTTTACTTCGAAATTATGAAATGCAAAAATGGGGTCATATGACTTCCACAATGGAAAGATAATGTTGAAGTTTGAATGAGAGAATAGAAAAAGAAAGAGGGGGTGTATGCGAGGGAAGTCTGGTTGGGGTTGCGTGAGAGCGTTTTTCATATTTATATTAGATGAAATTTCTGTAAACTTACTACTTTTATGAAGTTTGATAGTTTTTAAAATATGAAATTCAAAAATTTCATAGTTTTTAGGAATTCAAAAAAAAACTTGTCTATATTTTTCAAATTTACAAAGAATTTTCAAAATTATAAAAGTTTTCAATATTTTCAAATTTTCAGAATATTTAAATTTCAAGTTTTTCAGTATTTTCTTGACTTCGTTTTCGTTTTGCAAAAAATACTTTTTTTTTAAGTTCATTTTTTTAAAACTTAGTCCTATAACGTAGGTGGTGACGGCAGAGGTGAGCCCTACAACTATAATAGCTTGGCCGAATCATTTGTGCGATGCAGAGGTAAATAAATATTGCAACTGTATAATATCTAATAGAGTGGCAATTGTGCGGGCCTAACAGCTAGAAAATTTTGTGTGTGGTTCCACATTATAACATAACTGTTTTATTATTGGAAATTATTGGCATTGTATTTGCTGCAACTAATATTTTACATTATATTCTTTTATTCCTTTTTTTTTCATTTTTTGTTTATTATAAAAAAGAATTGAAAAAAATTTAAAATAGTCCATAATTAATTGTTTTAACTATCTGGAGTTGCTAAACATTGGGGACCCTAGATGCGCGCCTGGTGACTTATTTTTAAATGCGCGACTGCCGTTTGTGTATTGCAACGTTGTGCATAATAACTTTTGGAAATGTAATATGTACATGTTTTTAAAGTATAGGAAAATTCGATGATTTTCTTAAATAAAATGCCCAATATTTAAAGATAGTTCCATTAAATAATACAGGAAAGTGCTGTACAGGCATAACTAAACGCCCAGTATAATTGGTAATACTTTTAGGTTATGCAGCAGTTAATTACCAACAACTTTTATTAAGAAAACATCATGATATTCTCAATAGCTTAGGAAATAATAGTGGTGTGACACTTAAATGACTCACACTGTATGTTTCATACATTATTTTAAACATTTTCGCAATTATACCGAAATGTTTATTTCGAGCATTCACATCATATAATCGGGACTTAATCGATTCCAATATAAATTCCTGGGGGAATGGAATTCAGACGCTTATGAACTGCTGCCATATTACACAAACTTTTCAAATATCGCCGTCATCGGTATCATAGGGACCGTTGATTTCCCGCCGCGCGTTAGCCGTTAAAAAACCCTTAAGGAACTTTGTACGTTCGCGATCGATATGGGAGTAAAATGCAAGGAACGATAAAAATGTAAAATTCCGCTCGTTGAGCCCCCCCAAAAAAAGACAAACACGGGGAATCGCTGATTTCTTTCGCTCTTACGTCTTGCTTGATTATTTGTTTGCACAGGAAAAGAATTTGTTTTCTTTTCATTTGCAAAATAAACAGCTTCAATGGATATCTCTATTTAAATTTGCGTTCCTAAATTCTTTAAAGTATGTCAATACAATCTGGACGGTTCACGTGTTGGATCAAAGAAATTACGTCCGAATGTTTATTTTGGTAGCCCTTAAATCTGGGAAAAAGTTGCAATAACGGACGGTTTCGAAGAAACCAATCTGGACAAGTATCATCGATATCTAGAACAAAACTTGCAACTGCGTCTGGAAGGAGCTCCTTGAAAGTTAATGGTTAGTTAGGTTCGAGTTCGAAAACTCGTGTCTTTGAAGCACCGAACACAATGGGCGTTCATATAACGACAGAATAACTTTTTTTCTGCAATAATGGCCAATAACTGAAAGACCCCTGGAAAGTCTCAACTCAAATTACGTACGCCAATTATCCAAAAGTCGATGCGACACAGACTACTGAAAGTTCGGTCCCGCCGAGAGTTTACTTTGTCAATAATGATTGGGTCGATAACAAATTGGGGAAGCGTTGGGGAAATTTTTAATTAGCTCTTCAAAAATTCAGCGAGTTAATGATCCTTGCACAAAAGAAACAAAGAAATAACTTTTTCGTTGTTAAGACAAAACAACCGATTAATTACAAGTTAAATAATAATAAATTTTAAACTAAGTTGCAGGCTTCCACGGCCGTTGTTAATAACATCTAGGCTTCCGGGTTGGAGCCGCGTCATATGTGCTTGAACTGCCGACGTTTCGTCCTCGGTTGCACGGAACATCTTCAGGGCTGTGGTCGCTTTGGGATCTGGGACACAACTGGCGAGACCGGTGCCGGCACCGGGTTTATAAGGGACGGGTGGGTAACAAGGTGTGACTGCTGGGTCTGTGATTGGCTGTCGGGCTGTAGCGGTTAAGCGGTTGCAGGGCGGGGCTTGGGTTTTGTCGGAAATAGTAGTTTGTAGGCATTGTGGAGGGGATAGCTGTGGTCTCGGTTAATATTGTTAGGAGTTTTGTGTATTTCTATGGATTCACGGATCACACGGTTGAGGTAGATGGAAGAACAGGCTAGGATTTTGGTCTTGTCAAATTGAATGTTATGGCCTGTATCGAGTTTATGTTCTGCAATAGCCGACTCTGCGGGACGTTTCAGTCGGGTGCAGCGTTCGTGTTCAGAAACTCGAACGCCGATCGGCCTCTTCGTCTCACCGATGTAGGCTTTCCCACAGGAGCAAGGTACACTATACACACCGCAGGATTGGAGGGTAGGTAACTTGTCTTTGGTCGGAGGAAGGAAATTGTAAAGTTTTTGAAACAGTGTAAATCGGTTTTATGTTTTGTTGTCTAAGTAGACTGCTGATGCGGTCGGTGGTTTTGTCTATGTAAGGTAGAAATAATGTAGAGGTAGGTGGTGTAAGAGTATTGGTACGTTCTGTGTTTGCGGGTTGGGCCTTTTGAGTAATAGCGTGTTGGATGTCTCGTTTGTTGTAGCTGTTTTGGGACCACAGCCCTGAAGATGTCCCGTGCAACCGAGGACGAAACGTCGGCAGTTCAAGCACCGATGACGCGGCTCCAACCCGGAAGCCTAGATGTTAATAAATTGTAAAGTTAAAACACTTAGTGATGTTTTTTTTGTGCTTTTTAAAGTGAAAATTTTGGCGTTAATAGAACTGTTTTTGAAAACTTCTTCATGCAATTACAAATTACAGATAAAATAAAACAGCTCATGTACTATACAAGCTACCCCTGGGGATTTAAAAGGGTTAACCCTTTCGTTAGTATTTAATGAGCTACCCAATAGTTCGATTGAAACAAAAATTGCTTCCGCCAGTCTAACAACATTGGCCTACAAATTCTCAAGTTTAGCCCTTAATTTGTTAGTGTATGCTTTGTTAGTTATTTACAAGAATCGTGCAGGACGGCGTATCTTTTATCGGCTGTGACCCTCGCCTCCCCTGCAGTGAGGACCCTCCGGCTATGTCTCTCTCGATCTTCCTTTTTCCACAATACCGAATTGTCACCCATGTCCCTGACGACGCAGGTGATAAGGGCGTCATCTCCTTCGTATACGTGCACCGGGTTCGTCAGGCTATCTCTCATGGAAGGCAACCCTGTAACAATACAATAAACTTTAATCAAATTTCATATCCGTCTTTGATGTAATATTGCAGGATATGAAAAAGAATGCTTTTGCGAGCGTTCTTAACTTTAAAGGGATGAGGTATTAAAATTAAAATTGGTATGTCTATATTATAAGACGCTAAACGTAAAGCCCTGTTACTTTGTTTTAAAAGTATACCTACATGCTTGTAGGTACAAGTATTTTAATACAGAAAATCAATAATCAAGTTGGTAGTACTTTCTCTTGTTTCTAAAGCTGAAATAATTTTAAATGAATCGTAAACTCACTTAACGAAACTTCAACAAATGTGTATAGTCGAACTAATATCAGAACGAGGCAAAAAATTACAAAATCTGCATAAACGTGGATATTTTATGTATTTTCTATATCTGACGCTGCTAAGAGCTTTTCCCTAGTTGGCATTTAACGGCAGCATCTAGATATAGGGGACCTACGGCTGTAGGTAAAGATACCTCTAAAATGACCAAACTTAGCGGTATACCTGAATGTATTAGCTTAAGTAGAAATACACCTAGGAGCGAAATGGGATCGCCCCGCTCAGAGCCGTCCATGTACTATATTAACTGAATAGCGACGGGATCAAAAAGTTAGGCGAACTGCCAAGCTATAAGGAAGTACTTCTGTTTTCTCTAATGTAAAAGATAGAATTAAAGAATCTGAATGAAACCAGAGTGCTTATGCGAAAATCTTGTAAATTTAAAATTTGCGACGATAAAAAAATTAATAATTTTTGAAATTTTGGAATTACTTATCTTGCTTAAAGCTTTTAATCTCAAAAAATTTTCAAATTTTGAACTATTGCAAGTTTATTAAAATTTTGATATTGAATATATTTGAAATTATTAAAAATTTGAAAATGTTGCAAAAAAATTTTTTAATGTATTGAGAAAATTTTATTTAAACGATTCTGAGAATTTTGAATATTTATGATAATTGTAAAAATTTAAACATTTTTGTAACTGTTCATGAAATTCAAAATTTGAAAATTTCGGTAAGTTTCGGAAACAAAAATTTCAAGCTTTTGAAATTTTTAAAACTTAATTTTAATTATTTTGAAAATGTTGATAGTAAAGACTTAGAAGAAAATTAAAAATTTGATATTAAAAATTTTTCAAAAATTTCAGTTTTAAAGATTTCCGAAATTTTAGAGATTTTAATTTTTCCAGATTCGTAAATAACCAAAAATTTTAACAATTGAAAGTTTTTAAAATTTAAAATATCGAATATTCTGAAAATTTTTGACAACTTAGGAAATTATTATTTGTTTAAAAATTTTCAAAAGTACTGTTTTCGTTTCTATTCTTGAAATTTCAACATTTTCAAAATGGCCAGAAAAAGTTAAATTTTTAAAAATCCAAAAATATTAAAACTCTACAATTTAGTTTTGATAATTGTGAAAACGTTCAAAATTTTTATAATTGTCCATGAAATTCAAAATTTGAAAATTCTGATAATTTTGGGAAACAAAAATTTGAAAATTCTGATAAATTTGGGAGACAAAACTTTCCAGCTTCTGAAATTTAAAAAACTTAATTTTGATTAATTAGAAAATGTTGAGAGTACCGAATTTTTTTTTAAATTTTGTAATTAGGAATTTTACAAAAATTTTAAAATATCGAATATATCCAAAATTTTCGAAATTTTAATTTTTCCAGATTCATACATAACCAAGCATTTTGAATATTGAATTTTTGGACAATTGCCAATATTATGAAATTTTTGAAAGTTTTTAAAATTAAAAGTATTGCACAATCTGATAATTTTTGAAAAATGAGGAAATTGGAATTGGTTTAAAAATTATCAAAAGTTTTCGTCTCTAATCTCTAATTCGAACTTTTCCATTAGTTTCAATATTTTAAATAACTTAAAATTTTTAAAATTTTTCAATTTTCAATTTTTTTCATAACATCTGAAATATTGAAAACTAGAAAAACAAAAAAAATTTTAAATTTTGAAAAATTATAATTTTTTTAATAATTTATAATAAAGTAAATTTTCTAAAACAGAGAAGGAAGGAATGTTGAAACTTTTTCATAATATAAATCGACTATTAATGAGTTGTATAATAATATATTTTTTCGTCATATTATAATATTGAGTGTAAGCACCCTTCACCGCTCAATACTGTTATAAACGGACCGACCTCGCTTAGTTTTTTAGTTATCCTAATGTTCATGTAAGTTTGATGTTACTACATATTATTAATTTTAATCGGTAAGGTCGTTCATCATACTTACACTATCATAAGCTTCCTATATATTTTTCCCAAATTAGCTCTTTTATCATGCTTTATACTTTATACAACAGAAAACATGGATTTTCTTCTTAGAAACATAGATAAATAGTTGAACTTCTCAAATTAAAACTGGCACATAAGCAGTGCCAATTTTAATTTCCACATCCCCTAGGAAAACAGCAATAAGTGTCACGCACTGTCAAAGTTACAATCCTTCTAAGCCGTCCAAACTTAAAAAGTTAAGATATTAAGCTCGGAGCCAGTCTTGTCGAAAATATTTGTATCCAGCAAGCGCAGCCGGAAAGAATTTAATAGCGTCCTCTGACGTTCTCGCCGTCTCCAAGGAAATGTCAAAAAGTGTGGAAGTTAAAAACTCTATAATACACTTCATTTAATAACGTGGGGGGCTATGATTTGCTAAACTTTTAAGGGCCGTGAATATTTTATTCCGCGAAATGCTAATTTTCAACAGCAAATTGGAATTGCTACGTAATTTGGATGTACAAGATGAATAGTTCGCGTACATACGTTAATTTAGGGTGTTACCAACATAACGCTGGCAATAAATATTCCCTTAGACTGGTATTTAATACTAGCGCCGCAATGATGGGAGGGCGAGGGCTGCAACCCCTGCCTAAATCCAACACCCACCAAAATAAAACTGTTCGGATGAAATTAAATAAAACCGACAGTATGCTTTTTTGCAAAAATTTATAGTTATCCTGAAAAGCATAAACTGTTTATAAATTCAACACACGCGCCCATTTTCAGAGTTTGCGTGCAGAATAACCGTGTATAAAAACTTTTTTCCTTCGTGTTCTTCACAAGAGGAGAGAGCATTAATGCGAATTATAAGGGAGGAGTAAAAAACTTTTTTATTATTTTTTTTCTACGGAATTACCGGATACAACACTAGAAGAAACATTACATTATTTCATGCTGACAATAAAACTGATTCGTTGGATGAAAAAATGCTAACCCAACCTTCAGCAGTCCCAACAAAACTGAAGGGCAAATACACAATAAACTGAAATTCGGGCGCAATTTTATTAATGCAACAATCCTCGTTTACTTGGGTATTTCGCGTATTTCCACTCGAAAAGAGGTCACGGGAATGGTTTTCTTTATTATGTACACAACCGAGTAAACAGCCCTAAAAATTAAAATACGGCCATTGAGTTTCATCCAGCAGCATGCAACCCTTCATTGTCCTTAAAGCATTACGACCAAGCGATCATTTATAACCTTTTGAAGCTTGCTTGGTCTTTTTACTTTCGGTTTATATTGTTGTCAGAGGTGTGATACATCATAATATTTACACACCAAGCTGCAATAAATACAAAAACCGTGTTTCATTTGTCCTTGTCGCGCGTGTGTGCGAGGCGAAGGTGCATTCGCGGGCAAAGAGAGAGTCCTAAGGACCGAGCTCCTGTCTTTCAGGATTAATGGTTAGACGTGAAGGGACGTTTACGACACATGCGTTAGTCCTGTCACGTTGTCTGCTGATGATTCCGGTCACCTGCCTATTAAGTGTTACTTCGTTCCCAGAACTTTCCGAAAACGCAATGTTATCATTGTCTCGCTTGCAGGGTTTTATCCTTTTTCTTTGCTCAAAAAACGAATATTAAATATGGGGTGGATAAAGGAAAGGAAGCAGCTGCCTTATGAATTTTTAAAGCGATTCTGGCATTTAAAGTATTTATTGGCATTTTGTTAGGGAAGAAAAAATTCTGACCTTTTCTTCCTTTGACAGACGCTCAAGAGATGTCTCGTAGCATATTCGATAAAGCTTTCAACTTGGGACGGTTTTAAATTTACAGCAGCATTAGTAATGATCTAAACGTCACCACTCACGTATTTCGACAAAAGAACAAAACATCAAAATCTTTTGCAATTCTGACAACTGAGATTACAATAGAAAGAAGAATTCTTTCTGAAGGAATCAGAATTGAGGAAGGGATTACCTACATCAAAAGCTAAAGCTTCTATTACAAGAGCTCTGAGAGCACAGAAGTCTAGTATAGCGTTTTTGGGCATTGTTAGGAAAATTTAGCTATTGAAATTCATAATTGCTCCACAAATTCTCGAAAAATGCTGAACTTTTTTGTAACGTTCAAAAGCATTTTCCTTGGCATGTTCCAGTGGTGCCAAAACTGTTATGCTGTTCAAAATTGGCCACTAATCTATATTATCTATTGATTTTTTTAAATCAGCTTTACAAATCCATTATCTATTAAATCCAATATCTGCATTTATTTTTTATATTCCTTATCTCGATTTATCCGATTAATTCGTCATCCAGACTAATTACAATTTTATTCACAGTTTACCCACAAAGTTCATTTATCGGATTTAACCGAAAACACATCCAGATTTATTCGACAAACTACTAGTTATGCGGAATTTTCTGATTTCATCAAACGGATTTATTCGAATTGTTCCTTAGAGGTTTTTCACCGAAAAACGAATTTATCTAACAAATTTATTATCCGGATTTATTCGAATTTGTCCACTATCCGTTTTTACCGAAAAGCAATAGTCCGGATTTATCTGACAAATTTATAAACCGGATTTATTCGAATTTTGTCTTGTCCCTATTTCACGTTAAAGTAAAAAATTCGGATATATCTGAGAAATTCATCATCCGGATTTATTAAAATAGTCCAGTATCCATACTGCACCTAAAAGTCGATGATCTGGATTTATCTGACAACTACATACCCCGGATATATTGGAATTGTCCAGTGTCCGTATTTTACCTAATATTAAAATGATCCAAATTTATCGGTAAATTTACCATCCGGATTTATTCTAATTGCCGGATATCCAAATTTTACCAAAAATTTAAATGTCCGGATTTATCTGGCAAATTTCGTATCCGGATTTATTCTAATTATCCGTATTTTAACGAAGATTTAAAAGATCCGAATTTATCCGACAAATTTCTTATTCGGATTTATTTGAATTTGTTCACTACTCGTATTTTACAGAAAATTCAAATGATCCGGATTTATCTAACAAATTCATCATCCGGATTTATTCAAATTTTGTCTTATACATATTTCAAATTAAAGTAAATAATAATTCGGATTTATCTGAGAAATTCATCATCCGGATTTATTAAAATAGTGCAGTATCCATACTGCACCTAATAGTCGATGATCTGGATTTATCTGACAACTACATACTCCGGATTTATTGGAATTGTCCAGTGTCCGTATTTTACCTAGCGTTAAAATGATCCAAATTTATCGGTAAATTTACCATCCGGATTTATTCTAATTGCCGGATATCCGAATTTTACCAAAAATTTAAATGTCCGGATTTATCTGGCAAATTTCGTATCCGGATTTATTCTAATTATCCGTATTTTAACGAAAATTTAAAAGATCCGGTTTTATCCGAAAAATTTCTTATTCGGATTTATTTGAATTTGTCCACTACTCGTATTTTACAGAAAATTCAAATGATCCAGATTTATCTAACAAATTCATCATCCGGATTTATTCAAATTTTGTCTTATACATATTTCAAGTTAAAGTAAATAATTCGGATTTATCTGAGAAATTCATCATCCAGACTTATGAGAATTGTTCAGTTTCCAAATAACAAATGATTCGGATTTATCTGAAAAAATCATCATTCGGATTCACTCGAATTGTGCATTATCTTTATTTGGTTGAAAGTCAATGATCGGGGATTTGTGGGAGAAATTGATTATCCGTATTTATTCGAATTTTCCTTTATCCGCATTATACCGAAAATTTAAATGTACAGAATTTATTATCTGGATTTACTCGAATTGTGCATTATCTATGTTTAGCAAAAAAGTCAATAATTCAAATTTATCTGACAAATTCATCATCCAGATTTGTTCAAATTGTTCGGTATCTATATTTTACCGAAAATTCAAATGATCCCAATTTATCTGACAAAATCATCATCCTGAACTATTCGAATATGCGCATTATCTATATTTATCCGAAAAGTCTGTACCAAAAGTTTTGGATCAATCTGTTTGTTGAATTCATCCAAACAGGCCTACAACAGTACCTAAATTTATGCATTATATGGTGCCGTCTAAATAATCGGTTTTCAGATTTATCCAAACAGTACGTTACACAAATCCTTAAAATATATTCCCCGGTATTTATATAAAAAATTTGTTTACCGAACGTATCCGAATAGTTTATTCTCCAGATTTTCGTGTTTTCTTCATTAATCCAAAAAATCCGGGGTTTGAGTTAAGCCAAATTTTTGTTTTCTTGATATATAAGACGAATGAATCCGTTATACTGCTTTACCCGAAAAACTCGTTATCCGTTTTGATGGGTATAGCTCGTTAAACGTATTTATTTGTTTAGAAAATTTGACTAGAAATTTGTTATAGGGTATAATATGATAAATCTGTTATCCTGATTTAACTGATAGCTTCTGGTGGCTTTTGAATTAAACCGTAAATCTATTGTTCGGATCTAGTTTTATTTACTGTCGCTAAATAATTATCGATTATCGGCTTTTGACGAGTTGAACTTTGTAGAATTATTCGTATGACACAAATCTACCTAATAGCGTAGAGTATTTCTAATGTCATCTACGTGACTGCAGGTGTTAATTTCTTTTTGTATCTAATATTTTTGACAACCAGTTGATTTAAAAATCTATAATGATTATTTGTATATACAATACTTAATTACTTTAATAATCTTTATTTATTTTAACCTTGTACGTATTTCGGCATGTTGACATTCCATTGTCAAAGGTTATATGAAAAAGTAAACAGTTAGTGTTGTTATAGCAATAGAACTTGGTGACTTGATCTCGGTAATCGTCTGCAGATGACTTGACTTCTTATTCCAAAATGTCCAGTAGAGAAGAATTTAAGAGATCAATTTGCTCATTCATCAACGGTACAGTTTTTAAATGTTTGTGAATTTCAAAAGCTTTTAGTATATTTAATTTACGTTTATCATCACAAAAGTGTAAACATTTAATAGTGTAATTAAATGTCTTTGAATGATTGTGTTCTAGTAGTGTTTAGCGTAATTGGATTTATGTGGGTGTTTGTATTTGTAACAACGTACGTGTTCTTTATACCTAATATCAAAATTTCTAATTGTCTGGCCTATATAAACCGAATTACAATGCGAACAATTTAATTTGTAAATGCCTGATTCTAGCAAATCGGCTGTTTTTGATTTTCCATTAAACAAAGTGTTTAAGATGTTTCAAGTTGTATTAAAGCATACTTTATATTTATTTGTTTTGTTTATAATTTTAGCATTTTTTTCTGATTTGTCACCAAAATATGGAATCGAGGCATATTTAATTGTATCGGATGAAGTATTCGGATAAATATTTTGAATAGCTAATTTATAACCGTTTTCTTTAATTAATGTGTCAATAAGTTTAGTATTATAACCATTACTATATGCAATTTCTTTAATAATTGATATTTCTCTATTATAATTAATTTCATCTAAAGGGACCGTCAAAGCCCTATGTATCAGGGACCTGTATGCTGCTAATTTATGTGTTTTATGATGACAAGTATCGTCTGGTATTGTAATGTCTGTTTGTGTAGGTTTTCTATAAACTGAGTATTCAAATTTATTAGATGAATTAATTTTTATGTTTAAATCTAAAAAGTTAATGGACTTGTTTTGTTCAGTTTGCAAATCAGTGCAAATTTGGATGCAAGCTGTTAATATAAATTAAAAATTCATTAATTAATTCAAATGACCTATCAAAACATACTAAAATATCAACATGTTGATGTACGTTGTTACAAATACAAAAACACCCACATAAATCCAATTACGCTAAACACTTACTAGAACACAATCATTCAATGACATTTAATAACACCATAAAATGTTTACACATTTGTGATGATAAACGTAAATTGGATATACTAGAAACTTTTGAAATTCACAAAGATTTAAAAACTGTACCGTTGATGAATGAGCAAATTGATCTCTTAAATTCTTCTCTACTGGACATTTTGGAATAAGAAGTCAAGTCATCTGCAGACGATTACCGAGATCAAGTCACCAAGTTCTATTGCTATAACAACACTAACTGTTTACTTTTTCATATAACCTTTGACAATGGCATGTAAACATGCCGAAATACGTATAAGGTTAAAATAAATAAATATTGTTAAAGTAATTAAGTATTTAATATACAGATAATCATTAAATATAGACTTTACCGAAGTAAAGATGGAATTTATAAATTAAAAATCTATATTCACAAATTTAAGATTTTGTATATCGAAGGTTTTAAATGAAACACCCGTAAAAGTTATTTAGTTCTTACAAAATCAGTTTTATAACCACCCTCAAATGCAAATTTTCATTGCAAAACAGCTATCAACAGTAGCAACATAAACATACATGGAAGAATATCGAAAATCTGGATAAACACAGAGTTGTAGTGACGTGTAGAATCAATTCTTCTTTCACTTGTCACACTGTTTACAAATTACAGCAACTGTTCCCGTGTCGTGTATTTAGGTATATGTTATTCTTTCGAGTTTGTTTTTATTTCTACTGATGATGCCAGCTTAGTAGCCGAAATGTGCGTTTTGGTGCAAATTAGATTTTGACGGCAAAATTCAATTTTTAGTATCTGGAATTTAGTTTGTTGCGTAAGAAATTATTAAGCGACCTAATGAAAATGTACTTGTAATTCGTTCTATATTAATCTTTTTTGAATACAAAACTTAATAGAGTAAATTTATGCTCTGTTTTAATCCTTCACTAGGTACCTTTTCATGATGAAATTATTCATCCTGCAGAAAATTGCATAATACATATTTCATTAGAAATAGTGGGATTTTCTAGAAAGTAAATCTTTATGAAAGACGTAAAATTTTAATCATATACACAGCTTATGTTTATGAAAATAGATCTCTTGAAGGAGACTTAAGATTTTACGTAAATCATAAAAAGACAGCGTATTAATCTTTACCCTGTTCAGTTTTACAATATGTTTACCAACCCGAAAAATAGTTCCAATCCGACACTTTGAAACACAATATGCTTACTTAATTAAATATTAAATTAATAGCCCCATCGCACAAAACTCTAATCGAACATGACACTAATTGATATAAACTGTATCTGGATCGCGTTTCACATTACTAATTATTACCAGCACTGCCATACTGTCAAATATCATATTAACGCCAAACCTAACTCTGAATCATCATTTCCCCAACCCCTTAATAACGTTCTCACCTTCAAAAGTAACTAACTATTCTACGAGCAAAATTTCCCCCGGAGCTTCACGATTTTTCACTTAGCTAAACTTCTTGAAACTTATTCTATTCGCGATTTTATGCGTTTTAGTGGAAAGATATTCATTTTCCCTCGGGCCGCAAATTTAATAAAACTTGGTGTACTTTTTATTCGTTAGTGTCTCTGGGAAGTGCATTCTGTTCTCTAGATGCCTGGGATTGTCAACGGGAGTTGTACGACCGATGTGAGACTAACATCACTGAGCAAAACCAAGATTTACGACATATAAGACGTCAAAACAGGTTATAAATTTTGGCGTACGTGCATAATTTAGGGTAAGTTCAAAATTGCATTCGCCGCCATAAATTTCCAATCATTCCTCAGTTTTCTTCGCCCACATCTTAATAAGATTTTATTGATCGTTTAAGTAAAATTTATTAGTTTGCGTTCTTTAAATAACATCATAGTTTCTGTAATTAATTGATTTAAATTGCTTTGATTTAATTACCAATGCACTATGCAGAAGAGCGCTTCTTGAACTTTTAATAAAACAGAATGTAGGTACTTTGTTTGAACGCGCACGTAGCAATGCATTTGCGATGCTTTCTTCAAATTAAAAATGTAATTGCACTCGGAAATTGGTGCCAGATAATTAATTTCCGTCAGTTTAACACCGGTGCTAAATTTCCTCCTAGTTTTCGCCTTCCATAGTTGCATATTGTACATACAAATCACTTCAGTAATGTTTCTGCATAATAGTTTTTATCTAAAAGCAATTTAAATTCCGTATTTACAAATTTACACACAGATTTTAATAATAGAATTTCGTATTTGTATAAAAATTGTAATTTTACAATGTGAAATTTAATTTAAAATATTTAATAAATTCTGTTTACATTAAAAATTGATTTTATTAATATTCGCACTGATGAGTCATAATAAACTCAAAACCAATTACTGATCAATTTAAATTAACCTCTATGTGAAAATAATTTTCGGTTCAAGCAATTATTTAAAAAAACATCATAGACTAAATTCAAATTTTCACAGTAGAAACCACAAATAATGTAAACCTGGGGTTTAACCACCCAAAAATAAATGGCTAAATAATTAAGCTTAGAAATTACTTAGAGCTCTAACGCTAACGTCATTGCATTGAGGAAAGAACTTTAATTATTTTAAACAACCCCCAGTTTACACATCACTTTGCGTCTCTTGTTTCTCCTAATTACATAATAAACCCCTCTGCATAGAACTTTACCAAGATCAGGGACGGTGTAGCTCAAAAGGGCCAAGGCCCTCTGAGTTTATAATATTAAATACAAAATTTTTGCACAGTTCAGGGCAGTACTAGGGTAAACATTTTTATTTTTAAAAATCGTGTATAATTGTGCTTATATTTGTTTTATTAATTTCGAGTTCAATATTTTATTTCTAAATTTGAAAACGTTATTAAATTTTGCCAAAAACGTATCTATGAATACTACTAATTTCAAATTAAATTATTAAGTATCTGATTTAAATTTAATAGTATCACCACTAGGCCCGCCTATGGCTTTCTTTTCTTGTGGCACGCATAATGCGATCACTTGTTTGTCGTACTCATACTTTAAAAGTTGGATAAAATACACGGTGCCTCCACCAAATGTCACGTATAGGACTAGTTTGTGTTATGAGACAGTTGTGACAGGTATACCCACATATACAATGATGATGTCTACTTTCTTACATGTTTTTAATTACTGTAAAACAATCAAGTTTATATTATTTTAATTGAAATTGGTAATTATTATTTTTTAATGCTACTTAACAAACAATCAACAAGTGAAGCTGATTAGGTAAAATTGAAATATTTTGGTGTTAGGACCTAAATTAAATGTTTACTTTTAGTTAGTTTATAAAATTGCGGTGCAATTTATGGGTTTCAATTAATGTAAGTAGTGATTTTATTCTGCTGTAAAAATTTTATCGTTTATTTTGTATGTTTCACTTGTTCAATTTTATTGTTATTGTAGCATTTTGTTTACAGTAATTAAAAGAATAATAATAAAGTAGATCTCATAAAAGTTTGAACTCATAACCTCTCGAATACGTAGCAAGTTCTGTAGCTGCGCGCTACGGAGACATCTGTAAATTAATTTTGCAACTGGTTATATAGATGCATTAGTGGCCTGATAGTGGCATAATATAGAGCTATTTCATTCTTTGCCCGTTAATATGTCATGGTCCACTCGAATTGGAATTTACTGTATATTGAGTCTGTTTCACGACATAAAAAGAAGAGGGGTGCAATTTCTTCTTTTTCTTCTTCCTCTTGTTATAGGCGAATGGCCTGTTTAATACTCGCAACTAGTGCGGGTTCTGTAAGCCCTCTTTGCACGTATGCCGGGCAGAGGGCTGACCTTACCCGTCGAAGGGAGAAGAAGTTCTACTACATGGTTTACGATTTTCAATGATGTTAGTATGACAACCGGGACCGACGGCTTAACGTGCCCTCCTCCTAAGCACGGTTGGTTGCAGATATACCCCTATATTGGTCACTCATCCCAGTGGGGACCAGAGCGGACAGTGCTTAACTTTGAATACCGTATGACCGGCATCCGCAGTTCTCCGCCATGCAACCAATGAGGTGCAATTTCCTTTTTATAAAAATAGATTGTTAGATTATGCAACAAATTGGGGGGAGAGGGAAACGCTTATTAGACATTAGTTGAAACCCTTGTCATGATGTTGGGGAGGAGCATTTAAATATACCATCATGGCAAGAGATTGTGATGAGCTTGGAGCTTCTGTAATGATCCAATGGAGAAAGGGTAAAGGCTATGGCGACTGTAAGAAGGAAAGGTTGCAATAATGCGATTTCCAAATAATTGATAGACTATAGCAGATGTTTGATGGGTTTTAAACAGAGTTTTTATCCTATTTCAAAAATAAAGGAGAAATAAATGTTAAAGGGAACGCGTAGATTAAGAAGACAAAAATTAAGGCGAGGTAAGAGCGTATAATCCGAAGAAATAGATTAAAATAGAGAGCATCAATTGCGAATGGATTGAGAAGAGGGGCGTGTTGATATGGGTGCAGCTGAAGCCTCTCTAATATTCTGGTACAGAAAGGAAAAAACGTTAATTCAAGGAGGGGGTTTTCTTAATGAAGTTTTGAACAGAATATGCTTCACGATTCCAAGGGAAGGGTTTAGAACTGGAAGCAGACTTGGATTAAAGAGATGGGCGTCTAATAAAGTAAGTAAGTATAAATTAATGGGGGGTGGGGGGGTGCATAGATTAAAAGGAGTAGAAAGTAAAAACGATACATTAAGGCAATGCAGATTTAGGATGACATAGATAAGGAGAAGAGAGCGTATATTAAGGGCGAAATTTTGAGCTACGAGTGTAGGGATATAATTGGACTGTTCCTTTTTCCCCGGTAACATATGAAAATATTGATTTCTTCCTTTAAGTTAAGCAGTTTAGTGGTGTAGAAAATTACCATCAAACCAGAGCTCCGCGGAGTTCCGAAGCAGCTCAATCCGAGCCTGAACAAAATCCGTTTCCTTCGCATTTTATAATCGGACATCGATTTATTCTTATGGCCAGTTCGGTTCTGTTGCTAACAGGTTGATTTATCTACCCCAATAAAGTTTCTAGCTAAATACCCATAAAAAAGTAAACAACCATCAACTACCGCAGGCGCATAAAATGGATTTAATTTGCTTTTAAATGCACCCCAAATTGAGAAACAAACTGAAATTTACGCTGCACCCAGGTGTGGAATTCTAAACGAACAATTATGGCGCAGCGCATCAAATGCAAACGGTCCAAATCGATTTAATTTTATCAATTTATATATCAGTTAGGTTGATTAATGAGTTTTAATTAAAACTCGCGCTTAATTAAGATTAATTTAGCGCCGTAATTAATAAGGTGAGATCTGCAATTAAATTGCACCTCAAACGAACAGCACGGGGCGAGTCCCTTTGAATTTAATAAAAACTGATCGAATGCCTGTAATTTCCCTTAAACCGTGAAAGAGTGATTAAAGAAAGCCTTTTGCCAGAATGAAATCGCTTTTAATTATCATTATATTGGCAACCAGTGGTGTGCTCGAGTAGATTTCATTGCGACTTCGCGGTGATTCTAAAACTGATTACAACGGATCAAATCAGAAACCTTCCCAGCTAGTCCCTTACCTTATTGTTACGTTTTGTATATTGACTGTAATTTTTTTTCTTTAATGTTATTACATGTAATAGTCAACATGATTTTAATAATATAAAAATTATTTTTGATTTGCTAAATTTGTAGTTAATAAGCACAACACAATCATGTTTTACATTTTCCTTTTTTGTTTCAGATTCGAATAGAAACCTTCGAAATTGTTATATGGTAAGTCTTTTTTAATTTACGCTAGTTGCACTATTAATCCTAGAGGGTATTGTTAAACAGATAGACATTCATGCGGATGTAATTATTATGTTATAAATTGATGATTATGGCCGGTAATAGGCACATATTACCACTGTCTACGGATGAATTGCAACAATGCATAATGAATGCATATTCTCTATTAACTAAATGATTTGCAGTTTAGTGTCTAGAATTTGAATAGCAATGTAATGACGGCTGGAAAATTCCAAAACGGAAAGAATAATTGCATTGAATATTAAGTATCTGTTTATAATATTTAATGAAACAAAGTTTTCATAACTCGTATTTATTACTTTGATACTGGTTAAAATAAACGTTGCCGAGACTAAAAAAGGACATGGTGCCAAAGTTTGGATATGTTGATGTAATTTTAAGGCGGAATTTGAACTCATAACTTTTGGTGTCGCAGAGTAAAAGTTTTCCATCGATCACAAAATTTCGTATTAATGTAGCATTTGATGGCAAAAATGAAAAAAAAAAATATATAAATACTTGAAACTAATAAAAAATTCGATCGATTCCTACATTCAAAATATTTTTGAAAACTTAATAAGTAGCAGCAAGGTTAGAACTCATAAACCTTTTCTAATTAAATCTTTGGTTTCATTTGTACAACAATTTTTAAAAAATTTTACAAGTAAGAGCTTGTATTTTAAAGTCAATCTAAGTTTGGTTATAATTTGTATTTTAAAACGTTTTAAATTTTGAAACGTGACATCGGGATTTGAACCCAGAACGTATAGATTCGCAGTCTAACTTTTATGTCAAACTTTGGGAGTTTAAAATTGTCCCAAAATTTATTGAATCATTACTTCTTAATGCAGCTACCATTGTGCTACGAGTTTATACATTTGTCAATAATATTCAAAACTTTGATGAGAAAAATTGTGATAGCGCAGCAAAGGTTTCTTCAAGATGTTACTTTAAATTATGTTGTATTTTCATATTTTTTCCATTAATCGAAAATCATATTGCATTATCATCTTTATGTAACAATTTATTAAAATGTTAAAAAAGTTTTAAATTTTAAAGTTTCCATTTATGGCAGCTAGGCTTCCGGGTTGGAGCCGCGTCATCGGTGCATGAACTGCCGACGTTTCGTCCTCGGTTCCACGGGACATCTTCAGGGCTGTGGTCACTTTGGAATCTGGAACACAACTGTTGTGTTCCAGATTCCAAAGTGACCACAGCCCTGAAGATGTCCCGTGGAACCGAGGACGAAACGTCGGCAGTTCATGCACCGATGACGCGGCTCCAACCCGGAAGCCTAGCTGTTATTAACAACGGCCGCGGAAGCCTGCAACTTAGATTTTCCATTTATGGCTTTATCAACCTTGGAATCTTTATTACTTACATTCGGAATATGTGGTTGTGTACATTTATTGGTTACTACATTAGAAACACTGGAAGAAAGCGACCGATGTGACTGTACAAAGTTAATGAAAGATCTTGCTAAAGAAAAGTTTTGGAGTAATAGTATAAATAGAGAACGAAGATCCAAGTTGCCTTACTATCACTAATGTAGAAATTGTAATACTTTTAAAAGTAAAAATTTTTGAACAGAAGAGTATAAACGATTCTAATAAAGATTTGCTTCAGATCTCCGTTTTTTCAAGTTAACCCTTAATTTTGCAAGATTGACTTTGAGTCATGCAATAAATAACTTAGTGGTTTTTGACGCTACGGGAAAATTGTATGTTAATCCTGAATTTTATAAAACTGGGGTTAAGTGAAAAAAATTAAGTTTATAGATTTTATGGAACCAACAAGAAGTTTTTTTTCGGGATTTTAATAAAAAAAAAGAGTTGCAGTTGGATTTGAAGTCTTAACACTGAACTTTAAAAGACTAATTTTAAGTAAGAAAAATTGAATAGTTTCTAAATGGTTTCCGCCTAATTCATAAATTAAATTTTGAGTCAAAAAAAATTACGATTACACCGTCAATTGTGAAATTTATTTTAAAACTTTGAGCAATTATTCCGACGTGTATCTTACATTGGATTTATTAGTTAGGGCAGACGTTTTTTTTAACTTTTAAATTATCTTTTTGCGGCATTATACGTTAGATCCCGCACAGTATTTTACGGACCCAGGGCTAACTTGAAATGGCATGTAAAAAATATACCTTCGTAAAATTGAAGTTACTTACCGATATGGATACGACCTAATTTTTTTGTTTTTTGACTAATAATATTAAAAAATTTAGAAACGTGGTAAGAAACGGAAATTATTTTCTATATTTTGCGCATTTTTTCTGTAAAATCCCCAAAAATTACAGATGGATTTAGTTATATAACTTTTCAGCAAGCCTACTGACGGTTTTCAAACTACGTAACTCAAAATCTGACTATTATCTATAATTTTGTACTGAGTGAGCCAAAAGTATAGCAGCATCGATTTTTTACGTTACTATTTATTTTAGAAAAAAAACTGTTTCAAACCGGCAGTAATCAGTAACTTCTTATCTATATACTGAGGTATAAATATTTTTTTTCCTTTTTTTGTGATTATTTTCTATAATTCTGTACAGAGCAATTCGTATACAAACACCGATTTGCTGACTTTAATATCTATTTTTAGATAAATATTGATTTAAATATAGGTTTTTCAGGAAATTTTCATCTACATACTGAGGTATGACAAATTTCTCAAAATAACAAGTTAGTGTATTTTTGTCTCTTTATGGGCTAAAAAAAATATAAAATTACATAGGATTTTCTGTGGGCCCATGTCTTTTGTACATACTTTCGGACACAAAACATTTCCTGCTAATTTTACGAATTTTTGTTACGCCGATTTTAAATTAAAAAATTTTATGGATGTTTTAAACGTATTCTAAATACTGCTTCTTATCTATATTTATATTATGTAAAATTTTAAATGTTACTATTTAGTTTATAGCCTACTGATTTTTAACAAAAACTATTTCTATTCATATTTTTAAGTTTTCTATTCTTCTTCTGTTAGAAGCTCAGACAATATTCCATTTTATACGACTCGATCTTGATTATTCCGTACATTTGTTCCAGTTGCACAAAAACAGCCTCTCAGCAAACAACCAAAACATATAAAAAAATTTCCAATCTCCTCTTTTTTCTGATTGACTTCAAATATCAATCCTAATTCGCGTCCGTCATTCGGTTATTTTTTACCAAAAATATATTGCCCCAATCGCTATGTCTTTATAGGTATTTCATTTTTTCCAAACCCATTTCGTTTTGATGAACTCTGCTTATTTGCTCTGGGATTCGCCGTACTCTTTTTACCACGTTAAGTATTTATCTTTTCGAAACAATCAGAAATGAACTTTTATCGGTTTAACTTTCTCTCGACATCCATCTCTCATTCTTTGCATATCAAGAACAAGTCTCCCTTTAACACTCCAAACTTTTCCCTGAAAAGAAGATAAAACACGATCCGACTATTTCGAAACGAAACATACCAGCTTTAACCTTTTTATGCAAGAAACAATAACAGAACCCGAACGAATAAACCAAAATCCGCATTTCAGAGTGAAAGATAGTATTTTCTTGCGGACCTCATAAATTTTATTCACGTATTCATTTCTAGTGCGGCCTGGCTTTATAGTCACTGTTATTTTTATACTTTGCGCGCGAACTGCAAAAATAGAATAAAAACTTAGTGTGGCGCTCTAATGAAAAAAACGAGAAAAAAATCCAAACACGTATGACAGAAGAAGAGGGGAAAATGAGAAGAGAACGACTAACGCTATCATAGATCGCGCATTGTTTTTGTCACTTAAAAATGACTCTGACTAGACGCAACGTCGAGAAAAATCGTAAAAATAAAAAGTTTTTTTTATAACTTCTTTATTTTTCATGCAATCTTTGTGATTAGTGGGTCGATTGGTTGAGTGGAGGAGGGATGATTTTTTTTTGGAAACTTTGTGAAAAGTTATATTAAACATTATATACAGGTTTGGATAAAATCTTTACTTAAAATAAATTAGGATTTAAAATAAAATCGGATTAAAATTAATTCCCATTTAAAATAAATTCGCATTTAAAATAAATTCAGATTCAAACTAAATTCAAAATTAAAATGAAATTAGATTTAAAATTAATTCGGAATTAAAAATAAATTACGATTTTAAACAAATTCAAATTTAAAACAAAACTGGATTTAAAATATACCCGGACTTAAAATAAATCTAAATTTAAAATAAATTCGGATTAATAAAATATTCGGATTTAACATATAAATGCTGTTATGTTTTTTTCGTATTTAAAAAAATCTTAAATTAATACGAATTCGGATTTAAAATAAAGGCAGTTTGAAATAAATTCGGATTTAAAATAAATATAGATTTTTAATACACTCCGATTTAAAATAAATTCGGATTTTAAATAAATTCGGATTTTGAATAAATTCGGATTTAAAACATACTCGGCATTGTAATATATTTGGATTTAAAACATATCCGGATTTACAACAAGTTCGGATTTAAAATAAATTTGGATTTAAAATAAATTCGGATTTAAACTAAATTCGGATTTAAAATAAATTTGGTTTTAAAATAAATTCGGATTTTAAATAAATTCGGATTTAAAATATACTCGGCATTAAAATATATTTGGATTTAAAACATATCCGGATTTACAACAAGTTCGGATTTAAAATAAATTTGGATTTAAAATAAATTCGGATTTAAACTAAATTTGGATTTAAAATAAATTTACCTTTAACAATAACCCGCATATTTAGTTTCTTATTTATTTGGATGTAAACTTAATACAGAACTTTTTTCTGTTGGATTCAAAATTATTCGTATGAGAATATTCATAAAAAAATAACAGGATTGAAATTAAAGCTCGAATTTAAAGTACAGCATTACTAATAAAATATGTACTCTTCGTAGAACACTAAATTCAAATACAAACAGCTTGTTGTCAGGAACAGAAATCCAATATAAATCCGAATTCAAAATAAATCCAAGGATTTAATTTCTCATTTGGATTTATATGTAATAATGAAGTTAGTCTTAGCAAGATTCGTATTGTCAATTAAATCCGGAACTTCAATATGATCCGACTTTAAAAGTATTCGTTATCAGAATATTCATAAAACACCGGTACTTTTTAAATCTGGAACAGATCGAGACTGGATACGGATCTATTTACTAAATCCTGAACTGTCTCAACTTTACGCGACAACTGGTCCCCACTACTAGAAGCCTGATATTTACCCGTTCCTGCTTCTCATCACTTCTCATTACCAAACCAAACAGCGTAGCCCACGGGTTCAGTTAGTGTAATGTAAATCAAAACATTTAGTTTCTAATTTGCAAGTGATAGGGAACTTATACGTCTACTTTGATCCTTATTGTCAATTAAATCCGGAACATCCAATTTTGGGACAGTATTAATTTTTGAGTTTCATACCTAATTATATACCAAATAAGTAAGTATTAGTTTTTGATTGGACGTGAATCTGGCTTAGAATTAAAGTATAGTTAGCGGATTTGGATTGGTTCCAAATTCAAATTTAAATACCAGCCTACAAAACACTATGATGTAGATGTCAAAAAAGTGCGAATACTAAAAACCTTAGGTTTCGAATTTGTTATAACAAGTATTAATTATCACGTCCTGGATCAGGATCTATATCTGTTAACATAAAAACTGCCAAATTCGATTAGAGAAACCAATTAATCGATTATAAAGTCTGGAACCGATCAAGACTGGATCCGGATTCAAATGAAGGTTCGAAAACAAATTCAAAAAAGTTCTTTAATTTGGTTTGCTTGGTGGCTTGGTTCTTGGAATGTGGAGGGGGTGCGTTTTAGTGGTTTTCTAAGGAGTAATTGGTATTTAAATTATAACGCTCGACGAGCTCTTTGAAGTTGATGGAAAATGAAGCATCTGTAAATTGAAACATTTCCCCCATATTGTTTGTTTTAAATCCAGTGGGGGTATTTTAGTTGCATCCACTACCTTGAAACATGTTTTTCTAATATGCGAGTTCCCGTAAACGTAAATAAAGGATAGAGCTTAAAAAGCTCGAAAGCATCGAATTCTGGGCTCGTTAGTCGCGCCGCAAAGCTCGATAAGCTGCTTCCTTTTGAATAGATTAATCTGGATAATTCCCTAAATCCAATCGCGCTAAGAGGACTTCCCCAGTTCTGTATAAGCCTTCCTGCCTTCCTGTTTATATCTCCTGTGCAACATCGTTTGTTATTTTTCTTTACTATCTATCCTCTAAGATAGTCTTGCAGACTAAATAATCCTAGACGGATTCGAACCATTTGTTTTAACTCCGCATTTTTTATGATAGTTTTTTTTGCCAGATGGATTATCCGAGTAATTATATCGACTGTCGGCAAAAAACAAAGCAAAAAAGGTGAAAAGCTCGAAGTAGATTGATTCGGACACGGTTTTTCACTCAGGGTGGCGAGGCAAAGATAGATAGTTTGGATAAAAACAAGAGGTGCAATTGAAGCACTGTGAAACAGTGAAATTCGAAATTACAGCTCCATCTATCTTACTGTTTTTTTTTATAACTTTAGTGATTTTTATCGCCGGTCTCTTTCAATAAGACAGAATTCTTTGTTTTCCCAGCAAACAGAATTTTTCTTACAATTTCTGTTGGTATTTCTGAAAAATGCAGATCATGTTTTATCGAGAAAAACAAATAAATTAATATTAAAATTAGGTAAAATAGAATGAAAGTGAAGAACATTTCAAGTCGCATTCTTCAAATGGCTTTTACAAAATATCGGCAAATTCTCTGAAGTGTATCTGAATGTCGCAGATAGGAAAGAAAGGATAAAAGTTATTCCAAGGAATTTTAGCATCGCATATTTTTTGACATGAATTTAATATTAAAGCTTTAGAAATCACAAACAAATTTTTATTACATTTAGAAGAGGTTTCGGTTATGTCACAATACCGCTAATCTTTTTTTGCGAATATTAAATAGTTAATTGTCCTTTTAATTTGTAACAAAATACAGCACGAATTTTAAAATTACTTAAGATTCAGATCCGCTTCAATTAGATTTAGTTTCAAAATCCATCATTTACCCGAATATCCAAAAAATTAATTAAAATCATTTAGATGTGCGTATTTTGCAAGTGGTTATAAGTTATGATTCCAAACGCATTTGATTTTCATGCAGATTCAATCCAGATCGGATTTGTATTTAAATCGAATTCCGAAATGATTTCGGATTGGATCAGGATTCTAATTAAGATTCCATTACAGAATAACACTATTAGAGCTTTACGATACTGAATTTTATGGAACGCTGTTTAACATTTTATTGCAAACGCAAAAATTAACATAATTTAAAAATATCTCGTAGATATTTGCAATTTTTCCAAACTATTTTTGATATTCACAAACAATTTTGAAATATTTTTAAATCGCCCATTTTTAAATATCTTTCAATAATTTAAAATTATTTTAAAAAATAAAACAATGTTTAAGTTATTTTTTTATATAAAAAAATAATTAGAAATATTTTTAAATTTAATAATAAAAAATATTCTTGAAATGTTTTCGTTGTTAAGAAAATTTGTCAAGAAGTAGTGCTGTGTCGTTAGCAATGTCCTAAACGTCTACAACTAATTTGTTTCTGTCGATTATATTACAAATATCGTAGATATTAACATTGTACGTAAACAAATTATGTATAGGATATTAATAAATAATAATAAAATTTAATGAGTATCTGTATATAAAATACTTAATCACTTTAACAATATCTATTTATTTAAACCTTATACGTATTTCGGCATGCTTACATGCCATTGTCAAAGGTTATATGAAGGTAAACAGTTAGTGTTGTTATAGCAATAGAACTTTTTTACTTATCTTGGTAATCGTCTGCAGATGACTTGATTTCTTATTCCAAAATGTCCAGTAGAGGAGAATTTAACAGATCAATTTGCTCATTCATTAACGGTACAGTTTTTAAATGTTTGTGAATTTCAAAAGCTTCTAGTATATCTAATTTACGATTATCATCACAAAAGTGTAAACATTTTATGGTGTTATTAGATGTCATTGAATGATTTTGTTCTAGTAAGTGTTTAGCGTAATTGGATTTATGTGGGTGTTTGTATTTGTAACAACGTACGTGTTCTTTATACCTAATATCAAAATTTCTAATTGTCTGGCCTATATAAACCGAATTACAATGCGAACAATTTAATTTGTAAATGCCTGATTTTAACAAATCGTCTGTTTTTGATTTTGCATTAATAACACCATAAAATGTTTACACTTTTGTGATGATAAATGTAAATTAGATATACTAGAAGCTTTGAAATTCACAAACATTTAAAAACTGTACCGTTAATGAATGAGCAAATTGATCTGTTAAATTCCAGGGCTTCCAGTGACGTTTTTAAAAATAAATATGATTATATGACTGAATTTTTTTTTTAAATGACTAAAATATGACTTTTTTTTTCAGAAGTGCCAAGTACACGCACAGTCAACACCTGTTACCGTAAATAATTTATTAACATAATACTTTGACCATACATATATTTTTCCATTATTCCATCACATGATGCAGCAGACATGTTGCATATTACATTCTTTATGGCCCATATTAATTCGGCTTCAATTACATGACTTTTCAAAGAAAACATATCCAATGTTCTAGTTATTGCCACTGGGTTCCCGGCACAGATAGCATTGCCATTAACATCTACGCCGGCTAGACGAAGCTGTCGTTCCTCAAGTTTTGTTCTAGAGTTGCCGTTATGAGTTGGAGTACTTGCATGTTTTTGTACTGCCTGAAGACCGCAGTGGAATACATTAATCTCCTTTGCACAAATTGAGCAGAAAGCTGTGTGATCGCCTTTCTTTCTTAGCCAGCTTTTATATTTGAAGCCATTAGGATCTGTTTCCTCAAACCACTTATCCCGCACTTTACAGTTTTTACCCATGTTTATTTAACAAATGAACAAATAAAGCAAAATTATTCAACTAAACTAAATGCATATAATTCACCTATAGTTTTATACATCTGCAATTTCTAAGGTTAGAAATTATTTATAGGAAATATGACCTCAAGCGATTAATCAAAGTAAAGCGGCACAAAACTTATCATAGTTTCACATAATGTTTCCTAGACAAAAACACAGCATATAAAATTGCCGCTACTCCTAAGTCATGATACAAATACAAACAAAAGACGCGACCATGAGGCCGCACTTACGGCGGGAATCTGCGCTTCAAGAAATGGCGCGATATTTAAAAGGTGACATACGGAAATAAATGACCTAAATCATATTTTTCAGCCACTTTTTCTAAAAAAAATGACAAAAACTGACGTTCAGTTAAAGAAATGACTTAAAATGACTAGAATGACTTCGCTGGAAGCCCTGAAATTCTCATCTACTGGACATTTTGGAATAAGAAATCAAGTCATCTGCAGACGATTACCAAGATAAGTAAAAAAGTTCTATTGCTATAACAACACTAACTGTTTACCTTCATATAACCTTTGACAATGGCATGTAAACATGCCGAAATACGTATAAGATTTAAATAAATAGATATTGTTAAAGTGATTAAGTATTTTATATACAGATACTCATTAAATATGGACTTTAACGAAGTAAAGCTGGAATTGATAAATAAAATAATAAAATTTGTTTAGGATATTTCGAATTTATGTATTTAGGAGTATCTCAAAGATTTGTTTAAAGAATTTTAGTTCTCTTGTAGGTATTCTAAAAAGTTTTTTAATTAGATATATTGTAGGTATTTTTAACACAATTTTAATTTTCAATAGCTTAGATTATTAAAATATTTATTTTTTGTAGATATTGCTATGATATGAGGCTATGTACTTACCAGAAAAACAATTCTTTAAATGCCTGCAATTTACGCAATAACTAATTATATTTTATATGAGACTCTTTTATAAATTTCTCAGGGTCGTTATTAAGCTTGGGAAGAAATGTTATTAATAAATAAGATTCAAAAAAAATACACAAACCAATATCAACGTTACAACTTTTTATTTAAAAGTCAATTTGCGGTTAAATTTTTGAACAATAAAGAAATTTCCTTTTATTCTACTGTTCTTAAAACTGAACACTTATCTTTGTTTCTTCTTTATAAAGATATCCTTAACTCGACAATCGTTGGATGATAAACTCCCTCTTCTCTGGCTTGCAGTTTCCAGAAAAACCACAGCACTTGCCTTTAGTAAGAATCTTCTTCCGCTGTAGTACCAATATATACTGGACTGCTTTTATGTTTATTAATACTTGATTTTTTCTACTATGATAACTGTAAACTCGTTCTGGAACGCTTTTATATTATTATTCTTTTGGATATTTCCAAAATTAGTTGAGAAACACTTGTATCCGTTTTATTATAGCTTCTATTCAATTCAAAATCACTATTTATTTCTTATAACTCGTTTTCCTTCTCTTTTTCTTTCAGAGAATGAAAAATCCTGTGTCTTTGTTTTCAGGACGAGCCGTAACTAACTAATAAGTTTTCACTTGCTTTTGTCTTCTCTCTTGATCTCCCATTTTTTTTAAAACAAATCAATCACATGAAACAATGAGTGTTCTTTTTATACATTTGTCAAATTGACATTCACATCCATAACCCCCACAAATGACATTTAACGATGCACAAACAAGTAAGTCTAAAACTTCTTATATATTAAACCTTTTAAATATTTCTGAACTAATTTTATAATTAAAATTAACATAAACAATAATCGTATCAATTTGATTGTGTTCTTCTTTCTTTCAGAGTACACAAAACTTCACAAATATGAAAATATAAATGATATAAAGATAACCACATTATTTGAATTTTAAAACAAGAAATTACAGCAACCCTGAGACAAACTTCCAATCGTAAATTAAATTGTAACAAGCATCCCAAAAACTGCCTTCCAGGAATCACAATACTCCAGTCAAATCATACAACTCCAAATATCATAGCAATATTTAAGTATTGGTTAATTTTAAAATATCTTGGATATTTTAACTCGTAACAAAATAATTCTAGAACATCTGGGATACTTAGAAATTACCGCCTAAGAATACCTGTAGAACAATCTAAGTGATTTTAAGTAAAATTTGTTGTTTAAAGATCTAAGATATTTTGAAAAAAAATAATTTTTAAATATCTAAGAAATTGGGGATATAAATTTAATTCAAAATATCCAAGATATTTTACATTCAAATTCCGTTTAAACATTTTAAAATATCTATAGGATATTTCTAACTGTTTTTACTAAATATCTAAGGTATTTAAAAATAAGATAATTTTTAAATATCTAAGAAATAAGAGAAATAAATTTAATTAAAAATATCTAAGATATTTTAAATTTAAATCCCGTGTAAACATTTTAAAATATCTATAGGTATTTTTAAATACTTTCCAAAACTTTGGAATTGTTTTTTACTTCATAGCTTTAAACTTTTCGAACATTCATGTGGACAATAACATTGTGCTTTTACAGGGCTATTACGATACAATGTTTGAACCTGATCTGACAATCTGGTTTTGTGTAATATGGTTCTAAGGTCAAAATATTCAAAAAAAATTGTAGCGGCTGCCATTTTGAAGCGAGAAAGTTCGAAAAAAAAACATTAGCGTTGACCGAAGGTCTATTGTCATATTCCATATTTATATTTAAAGAAATCGTTTTACGGAAAATAACTACCAAAAAAACATGTCTAACTTCCGTTTTGGGTTTCGGATCGTAAACAAAAACTATTTGGTTTGACAAATTTTGGTTACACCTACGTACACCGAATTTTATTAAAATCGGTCTTGTACTTTCTGAGATATTGCGTCACACACACATACAGACCGAGTTTCTGGAGGTCCAAAACATGTATTTCCGTCAAAATCTCAGAATCAAACATTTTCGCGATCACAATACATTCCAATACTGGAAGTATGGGAAAGTAAAAGCTGTCGAGCAACCGCCACCGGACCTTCCTCGTATTTATTGAAATTTTTTTAAAAGCTACGTGTTTAACAGCGGTTAGATTATTTACGTTTGTTTTAATAGACGGCGAAAAAGTGGGATATTTACTGTCACAAAAGAAAATTATTTATGACTGAAGGAGGAAATTAGGTAGTCATAAAAAATATAACAGTATCTGTTCTCCAAGGTGTAGTAAGTTTAATCTGGGCGACATGTTGGAACATTTTATTTCTTTAAAACTCCGGCCATTAAGTCGCTGATGCCGTAATAAACTTTGAAAAATCTAGGTTAAAATTCAATTTTCTTAGATTACTTTTCACACTCATTTGAAGTTAAATACTGGAGCTAATAAGTTTGAAATTTAAGAACTTAAAATTGCTTTTTCAGGAAGTTCTTTAAACAAGACGCCTCCTGATGGTGTTAATCGCTTTTTAATCGCCACATTGACACGCAGCAAGTAAATTTAGTGCAAAGATCGAGGTTGTGCTTAGTGAAATGCAAATTTACATCTGTTTTTGCAGGACGTAAGAGCTTGAAAAGGGTTCGTTTGTGGTGTCATGGCTTTTAAGCATATGCAGGACCTTTGTAACTCGCCCACCTCAATCTCCATCCCATTTCACAAAAGGCATTTCGCTATTTTCGTTTAATAATTTGTTTAGCCGGGAATTTTCCAACGAAATTCGAGTAAAAGTTAGAAAAGCCAAAAGGAATACAAAGTCTGTCCCTGTAATGTAATAAATTACCTTCCGCGAGCTTTAATTAAGCGTTTTTCTGGTATTTACTGCAATTGTCTTCGCTTCTACAATAAACTCGAATCAAGTTTCGTCGAGCTATAATTCAATTATTCGGTTTTGTATACGTTTGCGGCCAAGTGAAACGCAAACATTTGATGCTCTAGGGCCGCTTGAAATGACTGGTTATTAAATTGTTACGGTTGTGTTTTCTCAATGAAAATAAAGGGTTGATGCGGATGTAAAATGCACAGTGGGGGAGCTGTTCAAAAAACATTTTCCCACTGAAATAAAATTAATATAGAAACACAACTTTCAAGAATAAATCTTAACAAAATTTCAGAACAGTTTCTGACTATTGCCAGAATTGAACGAAGGTCCCACGGCTTACTAGGCCAACTTAAAACCAGCGCCTTTTCCTCTCCCCCTTTGCTTGAATTTTAAATTTCTTCTTAGAATTGAAATTTCCTCCCACAAGGCTTGCTAATATTTCCTCGGAGAGGTCTCCCGTAGGATCCTCTCGTCTTTTAAACCGGAAGTGTTCAATAATTACAAATCCCAGGCAATATAGTCGGATTTGTGTTGGCAAGTGAAACTAAATGGAAATTAAACATTGATGGGTTCGTTATTTATAAAGCAATTGTCAGTGATCCTGTAACGAATCTGCGGCCCTACAAGAAGCGAGTCGGGCATAATGCAGGATTATCGCACCTATACAGCATCCAGAACGCGATATGCTCTGAATATTTAAGATTAATCAAAGCAAGCGTAGCCCTGCGCGTCGAGGCGCAGACGCCTCTTCAGGAATTCATACATTTTGATATTAGGTTTGAGGGTTTTATTTTTACGCGGAGGGTTTTTCAAACAATGCGGATTAGGAGAAAAAATTGTAATGTACTTGCATAAGGGTTTTGTTTCAAACTACCAAAGTGCAGCTCATTTATAACCTAAGCTCTTGTAATAGAAAACTTTTCCTCTAAACGAGGCAATTTTCCTCGGACCATTTTTAAAATTGTTCTTGGAGAATTCACGTGTCGGAGGCAGATGTATAAATTATTTTCCTTGTTAGAGAGACCAGACAGAGCAGAGCGTATTTCAGTTGTAAATGTAAGTGTATAAATCTCCAGGACGACCTGAGCTTTCAGTTCATTACAGAGCTTTTGGTTTATGGGGAGTTTATTAAAAACCCAGTTTAAATTTGTCGGTGCGATTCTTTATCCAATGGAAATGTCTCTCGATACATAAACCAACAGTCATCGATTTCTGGAACGGTTTGCTCGAATGAGCAGAGAAAACCAGTTAAGGTTTGTCTCGCGAAAAACTTCGCAGAGCTTTCAGCTCTTGGTATTTTACATAAGAATACCTGGTTCTTGATAAATGCAAAAAAATTAAAACTCCTTTTCTTGAAAGTTTGAAGCGATCCATCATCCGCTCTGTGTTGTCATAAACTGATACGAAAAAGTCCACTTTTTCACTATTACTTCTCGGTTTAAAATTCGAACAAACTCTTGAAGAAAAATGTGCCCGTCTAGTTTATGACTACAATACCTGTGTGTATAAGGGTATAAATTACCACCGTCTCGGAACAATTAAAAATGAAATATTGGGGCAAATTAAGACTTTACTTTAATTAGAGTTAAGATTAATCAGCGATGAACAGACCTACCTGCGAGTAATTCTCCTGTAATGCCACATTGTTTTACGGGGAAGCTTTTAGCTTTGTGCTTAAATATATGCTTGTAGTTACTTGTTTCTTGGCAGTTACAAATAGGAGCTCGTTACATACCTTAATGTGAGAAATTACAGACAACCCTAGATGTCTACAAGGTGTCGACTGAAGACCATGAATTATTCAAAACCGGCAGTACGAAGAAAAAAGATTGTTTCATCTCTAAAGAGCTTTTTTGCACCGTTTTTTGAAAAATATGTAAAATATTCTACTAATGTATTATGAAATATAGATATGAAATAATCCGGAAACAAACTACAACAAAAACAAAACTTTTAAATCATTAAGCCGCGCAAAGTGGGTTGTGAAAACAAATATTAAAAGTACTGAGCAAAATATCTGCAACAAGCAGCTCATAAAAACATTAATTTTGAATTGCAGGAAAATCGCGCTTTGTTTCCAGGGATTTATTGTACAGGCTGTTGATATTTCAATCTGAAAATTAATTTAGAGTAAAAACTCAACTCGATCAAAGCGTTCTAAAAAATTATAATAAATAAATCTCATGAGTGTTGAAACATTCCTATAAATATAATTGTGTAGAGATCAAAAACAACGAGGTAACCTAATTTTGGGGGTTACTCAGACACCTCTTTAATATGAACTTGTACGTCAGAGTAAAATTAGCCTAAAGTGTTTTGTTTATTCAAAAAAACAGTTAAGAATCAGGAGAATCCAAACAAAATTTAATTACTACAACTTTTTGAAACTTTTGAAAACATTTGAACATATTAAAGCGTATTGAAAATTTGATTTTTTTTTTAATTCAAAATTCCGCAAAGTCCGGCTAGACAGCAATCTCCACCACAAAGCGCAGTCCGACTGTAGAGTAACCTGCCTCACAAAGTGAAGTCCGACTGGAGACTAAACTCCATCGCAAAATCTGGAACCCGAGAACTGTAACGAGGTTGTACGTATAACCCGACGTACAAACGCACTCACAACTTAGGAAAAGCGTCACAATGTACGGGCAAAAATAAATTAAAAAATCATTACTGTAACTATAAATCACTAAGTATAATAACTGTTAGCGAAAGAGTTTTCCAATAAATTAGTAACAAATGAATGATGTACGATTGGCCGTAGGTCAAGGCTGCCGGTACTGTCGCTCCTGGATATACAGGGTGTTAATGAATTGTAGGGACAAACTTCTAGGGCTTGCAAAACACAACAAAGCAAACAACTTTTGTTAATAAATGTGTGGTCAAAAGTGTTTCCTTTAGAAAATAGAGCCTCTTAAAGATTCTTTAAGAAATACCTAAAAATAGGCAACCCAAATTGCATTTTCAATTATTTTGCACAGGTCATACGGAATTTGGAAAAAAACGATCTAGACATACATACATTCAAATAACGTCAACTTAAATTAGAGACGCAAAAATAATAACTTTTATGCGTTTTTCATCAATTCACAAGACGGTATGTAGCGGTCTCACTTGCACCTAATTATAAGCCATATTACGTTCCTTGGAATTTAACAAGGGTAAGAAAAGTACCTCAATATATTTTAAAAACCTTTAGCAGCAATTGTTTTATAAGCGGCAGTTTTAAAAATTCAATCGTAAAATTTTTAATTTTTTTAAATTATGTTAACACTACTGCAGGAAAATCAGGTTTTTTACTGTAAATCAAGAGAAAAATCAAGACTTTTGCCAAATTTTGCATAAATCCATGACTTCCAGTTTAAAATTTTAATTCCCTGACTTTTCCATGACTTCCAGGTTATCCAGGGTCAGTGGGAACCCTGTGATATTTTGTTACTTTTCTTGCATTCGTTTCTTTCTGTGCCTTTTATAATTCGTTTTTTTCGTTCTATGATTTTCTTGACATTTATTTTCTTCGTTATTTTCGTTCTGAGTTTCGTATTTTTGTGTTATGGCGAATTATACCTTTGCCGAACGGCATGACATGATGTTCATGTATGGAGCTGCTTGGAGTAAAGCACGCGAAGCTGCTTGCCTGTTCAACAGACTCCTGGTATATTTGGAGTGGTGCGCAGGAATTTACTTCGCAGATGTGCTTCGTGTGTAGAAGCTGGGGGGCGACATTTTGAACATTTACTATAATTTTGTTAATTTTTGAATTAGTTATTGTAAATTTTTCAATATGTTGAATTTTGTTTTGTAATTTTGATTTTTTCTATTGCTTAGTTTTGAAACATTTTGTTAATTAATTTATTTTAAAATTTAATTTGAATTTGAAAAGTTGCAAAGAGGGCTTTATTTATCCTCTATTAATTTCCGTCGCTATGGAAACAAATAGTAGGTAGTAAATTGAGTTGCCTACATTTAGGCGCTTCTTAAGAATCTTTGAGAAGCTCTATCCCTGAAACGAAACACTTTTGACCACACATTTATTAACAAAAGTTGTTTGCTTTGTTGTGTGCAAACCCTAGAAGTTTGTCCCTACAATTCATTAACACCCTGTATTGTACAGTGCATGTACAAACACACTAAAAAAAATTATTTTAATTAAAAACAGATACTGTAATAACTGTCAGTAACAACGACCAAAAAACTGATTAATATAAATGGTGGTAGATCGTCTAAGCTGTTGTAACAATTTTTACTGAAAACAATCTACAAGCAAAATCAAGTAAAAAATGCATGTTTTAGCAATAATATAGATTAATCTGAATTTTCAATTTAGGTTCGATTGTTGTTGGTTGTATAACCGAAAATTTCCGCAGATCCATCCCATTTATCTCAGATTATAGCATGCATAACAGGAATTTTTACGGAAAACAAAATAGGAAAACAAAAAATTACTCTCCGGCATAAAATTGCTGATGGCTGAAATCCATACCCATTTATGTGGCACGTACAAATTGGCGGACTCATAAAAGTCATTTCCAATATCAATAATTCAGGCGTTCGATGGGCTCGCGGAATAACGGACAAATGCCCTTCCTGCAGCAACGTTCATTTCGTGCAAATGCAAACCGCAGGTAATGCACTCGAGAATAAATGATTTGGTTGCCTCTTGGCGAGGACGGATTTGCAGGTTATCCTGGAGCTTTACTTGTCCATGAATTTACAATTGTGTTGTGCTCCGAACCGCATCCACTGAAATGTCCATGGTAATTTTGTGCAGATTTGCTTTGTGTGTGAAAGATTTGTGGATACCTTACTTAATTGCTGCTCGTCTCCGCAATTGCATTGCAAAAGTTTACTCTGGGAGTGACTCGGTAATTACAACTTTATGCAGTTATATTCTAACCGCAGAACCTCCAAGACTTACGCTCATAAGTGCTTAAACGAAGACCGTAAAGTAATTAAAAGTACTGATTTGAATATCCATAGAGAACTTTAATTGTGGGTATAATGTAGTCATAGTTATAGCATTATTGTATTTTCAGTAGAAAAAAGTGTACGGATACTAAAACGTGCTGGTTCTGGATATCTTATAACTTTATCAGCATATTTCTGCTGCTATGGCTAATCACCGACGCCAGAGTTATTGTTATTACATTCTGGAGCATAATCTCAATCAGCTGACATAAATGCCCCGAAGCTCGATAGAAAAAATCATATCTGGTAAAACATAATTAATCTGTTAAATCTGGATCGGCTCAGAACGAATCCGAATCCAAATTAAGATATAGAGCAAACGTAACGGAATGGTTATTCTTTTCTAATCCAAAAAAGTTGTTGTCTATGCAACCTTATATTAAACGTCTAAAATAATTTTTTGATGTCAATAAATGCTTTTTTTTGTCAAAAAATCAATTATTGACGTTGACTATAATTTATTAACGTCAAAAAATTTATTGTTGATCAAATAACAAGATTTAATAGATAAATAAAACGTAGAAAAATATTTCGAAATTAAGTTACGAAGCCAACGCAACGTTAAGGATTACTACCAAACTATTAAGCTGTTGAAATCCACGACGCCAAAAATAATTTTTTGGATTCAGGAAGAAGCTGTTTGACATCCAAACATATCTTTTGACATCCAAAAATATTTTTGACGTCAGTACATGTTTTTGACGTCAAAAAAAAAATTATTGACAACAACTATTGTTTATTGAATCAAAAACTCATTTATTGACGTCAAAGTAGATTTTTGACGTAAAAACTTCAAGTACAGAATTTTATTGATAAATATTTTAACTAAAATTTATAATTATTTGATGACCGCAGATAATCATTTTTTGTCGCCAAAAATTTGTTGTCAATATTGATTTTTGACGCCATTAAATGAATTTCAGATGTAAAATACAACCACAGGATTTAATAGAAAATATTTTATTATAAATTTGCGGATTGAATTTATACGTAAAAATAATTTCATTAACGTCAAAGATTCAATTTTTAACGACCGTGATTCAATTTGTGACGTCTAAAATTCAATATTTGACAATTATTTAGACACTTGAGGATTGAAATTTAGTTACGGAGTCAACGTTAGGAATTACTAGTAACTTCTTAAGCTGTTATAATCTAAGACGTCAAAAATGTTTTATGATGTAATTTTTTGACGTCGAAATTAATTTTTGACGACAGTATATGAACTAATGACGTCAAAAACTCAAAACAGGATTTATTAGATAAATAGTTTATCCAGTATCGATGATTATTTAATGTCGACAAACAATAATTTATAGTCGACAAAAAACATGTTTTGTCGTCAAAATTGATTTTTGCCGCCAGTAAATAAATATCTGTCTTAAAAATTCAATTCAAAGTTTAATAAATAAATATTGTATTCTAAATTTGATAATTAAATTAAGCGTACAAAAATAATTTTTAACGTCAAAAAAGTAATTTCCGACAAGACATATATTTAATTTGTCTGAAATTCAATATATGGCTTCAGAAATTATTTAGTAAGGCGATGAGGAGATCCAAATTAGGTTACAGAGCTAACGTTAGAGACTACTAGTAAATTATTAATCTGTTGTAATCTATGGAACATCTTCCTGACGTTAGAAAATATTTTTTGACGTCAGGAAGGAAACGGAACTAGAGGAAAATATAGTTTTGTGTCATTCGAAGTGAATTGAATTCAGATCGAGTCTGGAGCGAACTCAAATTGGTGTTGTAAAAGTTCCGGATCTTGTTTATTATTTGGAGTACGTCCAGATTGAATTGGGATCGAGTCTCAAGCGAATTCAAATTGGTATCGTAAAAAATCTCGATCTTGTCGGTGGTAATAATTTTTGATTTGGAGTCCGTTTGGATTGAATTCGGATTGGACCTGGAGTGGATTCGAATTAGTTTCGAATCTGTATTAAGGCACCATCGTACATCGGCACTCGCAAATTGTTAGATTTACATTGTCAGCTGGATTGTAAACTTCTGTTAGATATAAAGTCCATAGCAACTATATTATTGGAATATCCATACCACCCATTAACTACCTCTACAGGATTCTGATCTTGTCAGTAGATATACAATGCCGGTTCTGAGCCAGGAAGTGGGACGCAAGGTGACAGCTCACGTTGGAGGCGGAGTGTAAAGGCGTTGCAGTTGGCGATGTTGTGACTTGTTGGCAGCCATGTTGTGTAACGTTAAGCGCGGGAATTTGAATTCGGGCATAATGTTGTTGTTGTCAAACGCTGCAAAGAGGCGGGTGGGAGCGGAAATATAGACTGCAGATGTCGCTGTTGCCCATTTGGGCGTAAAAGAGGTGGAGGCGTGACAAGTTGTAGGCTAGAAAGGGTGACACGCGCTGGTAATAATTCTTTATTGAAAGTACATCCGGATTGGATTTGGATTAAATTTAGAGCGGCTTCAGAACGGTACCGGATCTATATTGAGATACCACAATACGCAGCACTAGCAAACATCTACGACTATATAAACAGTTTTAGATGTAGATTGTAAGTTGGATCAGAAATTTCTGCTAAATAAAAAATTAAAAACATCCATTGTTGAAAAATCCACAAGACAATACAATGTTGCGGGTAGTAATACATTTTGATTTGGAGTACGTTCGGATTGGATTCGGATTGAATGAAGAGTGAATTCATATTGAAATAAGCTCAAGGAGAGCATCTTCGCGAGAATTCGGATTCAAAATAAATCTAAGATTTAGTTTTTATTTGGATTTAGCTTAGATAGGAAGTTTGAATTCTTAGTCGGATATGTAATGTAAATGGGATCCAGAATCCCAATCTTAAGCTTTGGGATTAATTTTTACAGCTATTTTTTAGTAAGGAGAAATTTGGTACGCATTTTGTACTTTAATCAAATTGAAATTCACTTTTTGTCAAGATCAAATTCGAATGATTTTAAATCCTGAATAGATTCGAGCCGGATCCTGATTAGATTCAGACCCAGATTGAATGACAAATACGTTTCAGATGCAAATTATGATTGAAGTCGTCACAAATTGACTATATAACTTTAAAAATTCAAATTTCAATTTACTTTAAATCGAAAAATTACCAGAAATGTTTAATTTTTACATGAAATTCAAAAATTTCCGTACACAAACAGAGAATAGATTGTCCATAACAAACCGAAGAATCTAAAATAAATTATTCGCGATTCCCCCTCTCTCCATAACATTCAGTCAATCACATTGATCGAGTTCATGAGTTCATACGTCAGAGCAAATTTCAATCAATCACAACAGAATCAGTTTGAACGTGATTGCGTAAACGCAGCCATTTGTATCTGTTAATCAATCTGTTTGAAAATTAACGCGACAGGATGTGAATAATTTATTCTAAGTACTGCGAGCTACTGTTATTGATCTAAAGATTATTCTACCAAGATTAAGTAAATGAAACAGAGAGACACACTGAAATTGATATACATTTCTCGGTCGAATTATACCTTTATAATTATGATAAATCGTAGGCTTTAAACGCGCAAAGTTAGTAATTCCAGAGGCACATCCTTTGTTAATAATGGTAATTTTTCTGGAGCTAAACCTTGGGCAGACAGAACTTTTGTGTCTTAAAGACAAAGCGGCGTCGCTTTTAACTTTTTTCCCTCTCATAGTAGTTTGAAAAGCTTCACAAAGCTTAAGGAATACAAGGCGGACTCGCGACTCGGAATGTAAAGTCAAAATTACTAACTTCTCAAAAACACGTAGCAACTTTCCGTAACTAGACGGGATTTCTATAACGGCTTGTAGCAAAGTGTCCCATTTGCTTTTAAATCGTGCAATAAAGCGAGCCACAAAGCGTCGGCATTCATTTAAATGTCCCCTCTAATTCGCTCTTAGTAATCCTAACCTTTTAAACCTGAACAAAACACAAAAAGAAATTTAATTCAATCCAATAAAGTCCCCTTTAAATATATCACTCGGATGAAAAGAGTCGAAGCATTGAAATATATTAACGTAACAAATTCGCGCCCCACGTAACACCCTTCGTCTGACGTTGCTTGCTGCTGCACTAACGGCAGAGCAGAAAAATTCCTCGTGATTTTAACGCCGGCTTTACAACCCTTCAGGCGAAAGTTCAAGTTTCACCCGCAAATTAGAGCTTTGGATTTTAGCCAAGTCCTAGGAGAAAAATTCTTTAGTTTCCATCTACCTGTAGTTTCGTTGTCTTTGTCTGATATCTTGTTACGTAATTGTGACGGAAAGAGAGGCATATAAACAAACTCGGTAAAAGAATAAAAGAAATTGCTCGCTGCAACCAATATTGTACACTAATTGGATGTCACACAGTTTCCCTTAGATCTTGCACATGTCACTTTTTACTTCCTCATTTATTTCATTCTTGACTGCGTCTTGAATATAACATCTAATGAATTCGAGCCAGGATTAAACGAACTAACCCTGTATAATTTTTCAATCAATCCTATCAATTTAAATTTAAATACAGGAAATACTTTAAATCCTCTTTTATGTTACTTCTTAAATTTAAATGTACCCTATCATTAATTTCTTCAACACCCCAGTGTGTATAATTATTTTAATTGTGCTAATAAACTTAAAATTCCCATTAATTTAATTGCCGAAAATATTTTATGTGCTATTTTACTTTATTTTTGAATACTTAAATTTACCTTATGAAGCATACAATTTCCTGAACAACCTCGGTATAAATTTCTTTAATTAATACAATCAACCTACGATCCAATTAATTTAAACATAGGAATGTTGCCTTATTATGCTATTCCTGAATACTTTTTTTTTAAATCATTAACTCAATCATGAATTTCGTGAACAGCCCCTGTATACATTTTTCATGGATCAATAATATCAACGCAATTCTCTTGATTTCAGTTAATTTATATAAAAAAAAGGCTGTCGGGCAAACGCCACGAGACTTTCCTCCCGTAAGCTCGCTGCTGGTTTTCCTATCCTTCGATTCATTAAACTTTTATGTTTTGAAAAAAGTTGAAAATTTTGAAACTGTTAAAATTTTAATTTAATATTTTAAAAATTTTGGTAATATCGAGAATTTTTAAGGTACTAAAATTTGTTTTTAATTTATATAATTTTGAACATTTTCAAGTATTGAAGTATTGAATATTTCGAAACTATTGAAAATGTTGAAAATTTTAAAATCTCAGAAACAATGAAAACATTTAAAATTGCCAAAATTTTTGTTAGATTTTAAATCTGAAATACTTGAAAATTTTCAAAAGTTTTGAGGAATTTGAATATTTTTAATATTAGCAAAATTTTTAAAGTTTGGAAATGTTATGAAAATACGAAAAATTAGAAACATTTCGAAATTTTTATGATCCACGAAAGTAAATTATTTTGAAAATTATATTAAAAATTTTTAAATTTTTGTAATTCAAAACAAACATTTTCAAAGTTTAAAATTATTATTTTTAAAACTAAAAATTACAACTTTATTAATTTTCAAAAATTAGAACATTTTCAGGATTAAAATTTTTCAGAATTAGAATTTTCCATGAACATACACAAAATGTTTAAAATGTTTCAAAATTTTAAATACCTACTTCTTTGTAAATTTTGAAAATTTTCAAAATTTCCGATTTTCATAGTTTTCAAAATTCTTAAAATATTTGTAAATTTTCGTCATTAGAAAAATTTCCAAAATATTTGATAACTGGGAGTTTTAACAATTATAAATGTTTAAGTTTCTTAAACATATTGTAATAAATTACTAGTTTAATATTGTACAATTTTAATCATTAGATAAACGACTTGTATTACTTGAATACAGGTCAGATTTCATAATATTTAGCTTGCAGTTTTTAATACACATTGCATTCTTTTGTTAACGTAGCAAGTATGTGTAATAATAAGTTGGACATTTAAACTTTTACGTAAGCTAAAATTGCAATATTTCAAATAACTTTAGTTGTGGACTTTAATATTTAGTGCTAGATAATCATTTTAGACATGTATATATAGGCTGTGATATGTTCAATAAATTACTGTTTTCAAGAGTGACAGTAAGACTACTTTGTCGTAACCTGTGCTGAGTCTGGCACAAGGGCTCTTAGAATAAGTCAAACCAACCCTTATTATTGTAACTTGGCACAATAATAAAACGCTACGCAAAAACAGCATCCACGCCTACGCAATCATTGGATCATCTCCGAATTTAACCCCCCAAATTCACAATATCGAATACTTTTAAAATTGTACAAATTTTTGAAATGAAAAATAGAAAAAATGAAGATGTGGGACTATCGCGATTGCGCAAATTGGTTATCTGATACGCGTACAATACATATCCGAGCTTCATTTTTGCCTATATTGGAGTAGGCCCTCTACCCCACCACCCCTAATTTGTTTAAGAAATTTTATGGTTTTATGATATTTAGTATCTATTGATAGTCCAACTAATTTAAATTATTATATTTGAATTTACCGTGTTAGCATTGATACGATTAGTTACAAAACTTCTTAAGCAGCCTCTGTATATTTATTAAATAAATCCGATCAATTTACTTAATTTACCTATAAAGTTTTTTTCCCGCTAAATTATTTTAATCTTGAACCGTGAGTGTACTTGATGTGATTAACAATCACATTTCTTGAACGCCCCCTGTATATATTTTTAATTGATCTAATGAATCTAAATAAAGGATTTATAGCCGCTTTTTTAAATGCTAGAATATTTAAATTTAATTGTACCAAAAGTAAACATTTTTTTAAGGTCCCTCGTACAATGCCCTAATTGATCCAACAAACTTAAATTGAAATCAATTTAAATAGAGGAAACTTGGTTGTTTTCGTTGTAACAATATCAGCTCCATTAATTACGGGGCGAATCACATCACCGGGAAACTAGCAAGGATTGTAGTCCTTAAGAGCATTATAAGGACGTCAATTAAGAAGACAATGAATGATGAACCGCGCGAATGTTCCTAAAGCTAGTCAAAGGAAGGATGTGGCGCCTACAATAAACTAGATTAGAGCGCAGATGAAATACGTCATCCTGTCAAAAATTTCTGTTCCTGTATTAATACCTAAGCCGAGTTTGAATGCCTCTTTATTGATTTGACAAATTGTTTTGCTTTGTGTTCAGGCAGCATTGCATTATTAAAATTAATTTGTTTCAGTTAAGGTTTCAGGATTAAATAAACTTTAAACGAGCACGTCGAATTAATTATAATAAATATTAAACTAGCAAAAATATTATTTCAGTTGAGAATTTCATGAACTTTCTCTGAAAATTTAAATTTTCTAGTCAATTTATTTACGGTAGAATAATAATAATTAAATAATACATAATTAATAACAACGTTAGGAAAGTATTTCAGTATTTTTGCACCTGTGGGAGGTTTTTCCCTAATATGTATACAGCTTTGATCTTTAAGATTCAATTTAGAATTTTGTCAATTTAAGCTTTAAGCCCTATAATATGCTATGACAAATACACTCCTTTTTGGTAACCACTTCATATACACACTTGGCCAATCTATTTAAAGCAAATCAATAACAGTGTTTAAAAATTGTTTTATTTATTTTATTTTGGCAACTTACGTTCGTTTTTTTATTGCGCAAGTAGCAATGCTATATTTGTTTTTAATTTAATGTTTAGTTGGGAAAATATCTGCCTTTGGCAGCCACTATATATAATATGCACTTTGTCAGTCCACCGAATGTAAATCAATTAAAATGTTGGAAAAGTGTTTCGTATATTTTGCAGCTGCTGGATGCATTTCTCTACTGTGCATGCACATTTGATGTGATGTATGTCCAGTTGGAAAAAGCGCTGCATTTTGACAATCATTGAATATATCTACTTTGCTAATCTAGTTGATGTAAATCAAAAACACGATCAGAAAAGCGTTACTCATATTTAGTTAATCTGGCTTCTATTTTTTTTAATTTCGTCCATATCCAGCGTGGTTACCTATCAGCCTTCAGCTGCCGCACTCTAAACTGTTCTCCAACTCTGCAACAGCTAATTCTTCTTAATGCGTCTATCATATATGCATTTTAACTGTCTTTTTCTGCCATTTTGTACATAATTGTATTACTAAAGCATGACACGCGCTACTTTGCTGTTACTTTCTCTTTAAAAACTTGCAAGTTTGAGTTAACTTCATTACAGGGATTTGCGTTTTTAAAATTTCCTATTGTCGATTATGTTTTTGGCTGTAAAAATTTTGTAGCATTAATCTAAGACGGCAGAAGTCAACGTTGCGTCTCGAAGAACTAGCTGGGAAATTTATGGTTGATTGAGTATTTCGAATGAAAATAATCGAGCTAAGTACATAGATCAATTTCGGACCATATCCCGAGTGCATAAACCGCATCTAAACATCACGTTCTTCGGCAATTAATGATGAAAGTTGGCACTGCTTGCGAATTTTTGGCCAATTTTAAAAACTCGAATTTTCAAGAGCATATTATTTCGGGAAGGAGGCAGCTAGCCAAATTCAGTTTTCACCAATCGCATGAGATCGTTAAAATCCTGAACTAGTTGGCTAAAGTTGCTATTTTCGCCCCTAGGTGGCGCTAGATTGTTTTCTTTGAAGCGCTATAACTTCGAAACCAGGTGTGTTAGCCCAGCCGGATAGAACTTGCCAAGATTTACAACCCTGTATGGCAGCAGTCCAAGTCGTAAATATTTTGAAACACCCTGTATACGAAACACCGATTTCTGCAGGGACGGACTTAAGAAACGGTACGTTTCGTTGCTATGTAAATGGTGTCGTTCTGCTTTAGCAAGTAGCTTTCGGAGACATCAACTTACAATATATTGGGTGCTGACTGCTGAGTTCGATCCTAACACCAGGTAACAACGGCCACTGACGAATTGCTAATTTTGAAAATTAAGGTACAAAAAACTACTCAACTTTAAGTTAACGTTCATGCGGCACTAAAAAAGATGCTAAATTTCTCAATTTGTTTAAAACTGCTATCTTTGCTCTTTCAAACAAAACAAACCCCGATATTTCAATTAGGAAGCTTGTGGCGAATTTTCAAAGTTGTGACTGCAGGAAACGTTGCGAAAGTTGTAGCATTATCCGAAGACGGCAGAAGACTATGAAATAACAAAGATTTGATTTGGTCATTCCTATATTACTGATTTTAGGACTAGCAGATACGGCAGTTAGCACCGAATTGTTTTGTTTTCCGGGTCATTTCAGCGCAGGGTCTTATTTGAAAATTTTGATATTGCTTTAAAGGTCCAAATAATACTAAATTTTTTTATTCAATTGAAACATTCGATTATGTCTATCACTACTAGGAATTCACCTTTTAACGGTACAGGATGTTTACAGAAGATTTAGGGAAGGTGGAGGAAGCAGATGCAGGCTCAGATCGGATCGTAATCGCAAGCACGTCGGCACATGACTTTATCCAAACTGTAAACGAACTCCATTATGTGCGGGGAGTCATTGTATTAAAAAGAACAGCTAAGAGAAAGTGTAATGACAGAACCCAGATTTGCTGCGACAACATTAAATAATAGTACGACTGACTTAAGGTGTTAAGAGATTAAAAGAAGTAGCTGTTCTTTGTGAAAAATTACAGGGTGGTAACTGCTCTCTTGCCCTCCTTCATACTTGTTCTCGGTTATCTGAAGATTTTAGATTAAATCTGGACTCGTCCGTGAATAGGACTTTTTCCCATTCGACCATTGACCTTGAGCGAGCCATTTGGTGTTGTCGCAGCAACTCTAGGTCAGCAAAACACTTTCACTTCAAATTTCTCCTAACTATTCTTTTTGATACATTTACAACCCACACATTATGACGTTCGTTTCTGGTTGGGACAGCCGTGTAGTAGCGGTTTCGGAGAGCAGTTACCAGGAAAAAGTGTTCATCGCATGCCGACATACTTGCGATTACGACCCGATCCGGATCTGCATTTGTGTTCTCTCGAGACACCTTCTGCCGTCCTCGAGTAATGCTACAACTTTCGCAACGTTTTCTGCAGTCACAATTATAATGCACAATAAGAAATTTTAAAAACGCAAATCTTTTGAATAAAATTTCCTCACATTCGAAGTTTTGAAAAAGAAGGTTGCTAGAAATTAGCGCGGCTTCATAAGCTTTAACGATACAATTATGTACAAATGGTACAAATGACGGTTGAAACCGAGACAATCTCTGCTGTGCATGCATTTTTAGTATATTCCAATCTAAAGTCCGACCATTCAATATGTGTTCTTCGCCAATTTAGTTAACGTAGTTCAATAACAATAGTACACGAAAGTTATATTTAATCGGCAGCTGCCGGGGGCTTTTCCCCATTGTGTATGCACTTTGATGTATTTTCAATTCAATTTGGAATTCAACCAATTTAAATATTAACCCCTATTAAAAATTCATATTCTTTCCACAAAATCTTTAGCTTTTCTAAGTGCACTTCTGTTTGAACTTTTCACCTACAATAAAGAAGAGCAGGTAAATTCAGGGAATTTAAATTCTGCGAGCGCTTCTATTGCAGGTTTTAGTTAAATGTGTTCTGAGTGGGAGTAGTGTTACTTTTACTGATCCTCCTTTATCCCCGAGGATATTCGAGTTGCAGAATGCATTTGCCTTGTCCCGATAGCTAAGCTAAGCGCTGCAGGTTACAAATAGCTCCGGAGTTTTGTTTTTGAAACGTAAGCTGGAAAACAACGCTTACCTCTGGAAAACACTCAAGTTCCAAGACGTTCGTTGCATTTACAAGAAATGCCCAAGGTTATTGTTACTTATGTCTGGATGCAAAGCAAGCACGGGTTATTCAAACAAAAACGGAGCGAAATAAAAATAATTTTTAATGGAATGGAAATGTTGCTGGGTAAGCTTCGACTTAGCACAGCAAGATTTAACATTTGCTTCCATTTTGAAATTGTAATTTAGGATAATTAGAAGAGGTGGTTAAATTTATAGGGCACACTGATACTGCGTTAATGTCCTTTCAGCGAGCCCCAATCTGTCTTAGTGTCAAGTCCGTGGTCAGCTGTCAGACATGACTAATCTGCCTAGCCTAGGGCAGATTCAAAGTTGAAAGGGCAAGTTCAGTTGCTGAGGTTGTACAACATATAGATGAACTGCGCTTTGGCAGAGAATAATTTCGGTATCTTTTATGATGAAGTACGCCAACACAAAGGTTAGAAAATCCATTATTAATAAGACGTTTCAGAGATTTCATTTCATTTTCATAAGAACACTAAGGGTACCTTGGGACTTTGTGGTGATGGATGAAGGATGTTTCAAGTAAATATTGACTAGTGGAAGTTTAAAGGTCCGTGAATAAGTAAAATCGGTAGTATTATAATCTGAATATATTTGTTAGTGCTTCGTTAGTGCTTTTTAATACAGTCATTTTTCAGAAATAGTCGCGTCGCACCTACCGGATCAAATAACCATAGTTTTGATATTTGCATATGCCATTAGTTAGTGCTTCATTAGTGCTCTTTTGTGCCTCCTGTTGTTTGGTTTGTTTTTTCACTAACTTAAAGACGAATATTTTAAAGTTCTATATTTTTCTTCGGTAATCGGTTAGCACTTCGTTAGTGCTCATTTTCAAACTGATTTCGTTTAAATGTTCCCCCTAGGAGCAGCCCTCCAGGAAGCCCCTGTTTTGTACTCAAATTTTATATAACTTGTTTTATCTAAGGTACTTCCAGCAATGCTAGAGGTCCCGACTAGGGCTATATAATCGTAAAAACTGATTTCTTCGCCGCTCGCAATCGAAATTCATTCGCGGAGGTAATTGGGGGACGAAGAAGTAAAATAGTTTTTGGTCTATATCTAGCTATATTTGGTGTATCATTTTCCTCAGCTTTTCCGTTCGGCCGCTAGAGGGCGCCACACTTATTCCTTTCACAAAAATACGTTAAACATGTCAAAATGTGCCTTTTTTGGCTACATATTGCCTGTGATAAGTTGTCATATTTCAAAAACTCTAGAATATACTCATAATTTCAATGACACCCGACAGGGTGTTTCACGGAGTGGGTGGCAGAGGATTTAACCATGTTGCAATTTAGTTAAGATCAAGGTAGTTTCTTTACAGAATTTTATCAACTTATATGAATGTCTTATTAATACCCACGAAATTTTAGCAAGTCACGTGGTTAGTGGAAGTGATTTTGAGGTGGAGCACTCTCTTACTACTGCGAGGAGCTCAGGTTCAATTTCTATAAAATTCTGTTTTTTTTTGTTTATAAGTTTATAAGATTTTTTATGAAATACAAAGTCATCGAAATATTTTTTAAACATTTCAAAAGTGGTCGCAAACGTTTTTTACTACGTTTTATGAATATTTATTCATTTGCACTGGAAAAACGTAATAAGACCATTTATTTAATTTTGAAATGTCGAAACGACATAATTGAAAGATACTTAAAGAAAACAGGAATTTTATGAGAATTGAACCGGGGGCCTTTTCATTGGACAGTTAGTGCTCTAGTCCAGACAATATCCACCAAACACGCGATTTGTTTTTATTTTCTGGATTTCACGTATGTAATGTGATTAAACTGTATGAACTACCTTCCTATACTGGTTCGAACCACATGTTACGGTTTTATTTTCATTTATTTATTTAATTAAAAATGTTTGAAAGGTATTTAGTCCCTAGAAGTTTGCAACCCAGAATGCAGATAAAATTTTGTGTTAGAAATATTTCCACTTGATAAGAGTCTTGAATGTTCCAAGTGATAATAGCTTTTTGTTTCTTTTTATAAATTCTTGGGTTTTGATAGATTATTCTTTTATTCTGCCCTTCTGCTCCAAGTCTTCGACCAAGTAAGGTGTGGTTTTTAAAATAATTTAGTTGCAGTGACGAAATTCTTCCTGTAAATTAATTTGTCAGTTATTGGATTAATTAGAAATATAATTTTCTACCTTGTTGGATTAATTTCTTGAAGAGTGGAGTTTTTGGTGTGTTGCTCACGTTTCGTAAACGGATTTTAAGTCGTGTAACTAATTTATCAGTATATTGGATCTTGAAAACCACTGGAAATTGGGAAGAAGCTGTAAATTTTGTATATATTTGATTATTATTCTTTACCGATTATTTTGGAAAGCTCCTTGGAGGTTCGTATACGTTTTTCTTTGTTGTAGAGGAAGTTACATTTGATTTTATTTTCAGCTCCTATTATATGGTGGGTTAAATCCTTTTATATGGTAGTTAAATCCTATTGTATGGTAGTTAAATTCTATTATTTGGTATTGAACGTCGTATTGGATGGTATTTAACGTCCTATTGTACTGTAGTGATCGCTCTAGTGTATGGTATCTAAAAATTGATGCATCGTTCGTATTGGAGTTTGTTTTACCTTATTTGGAATTCCTGGAATACCGTTATATAACTTCCGATGGTATCGTAACTACAACCAAAGTGTTTGCTACATAATTAGAAGCTGTTCTGCTGCCGATGGTACTTCAACCGCAACATCCAGTTATCTTCGTGGGAGGTCAGGTTAGCGGAGACAATTCATTTTAATATCTTGTCTACAAACCAATGTTATTAATTTTTGTAACTTGTTAATTAAACATATTTACTCACCAGCTATTGGTTTGGTTAATAATTTGCTTCAATATTATTGTTAATAAGGATTCCATGTTCGAATTTATTAATTTGGGTCTTTTCTGTGACCTGTAATTTAACAATTTAAAACGTTGTTAAGAATTACTGTTTAAATTTAAATATTACTGCATACTTACCTTAATTTGTGTGATATTATTTAAGTCTTGAACGAACTTGTTGCACAAATGCACACGTGATAACCTAACCTATGAACTTGTATTTATTTTTCATTATAGCCCAATTTTGATTGTCGGTATTACTCAGGCAATTTTTAATGTTTCGTTTTTGGTAGCAATATTGGATTTTGTACAGGAAAGTTCAGTAAAGTACGCCGGTTGTTCTGATACCTTAATGTTTATTAATGCAAGGTTACATTAATTGTTTTATATCTACCTGAACTAAACTACAAACTAAGCAAGTTATATTAAAGATTTTTATAACTTAGTATTCGCTGCGTTCCCTTATCGAAAGATACAAGCTTGAATCTTCGTAGGAATTAATGCTGCAGATTTTCTATTAAATTATCATTACGTATGGTTACTATCTACGATACTTGTGAAGTTTCATTTAGGGTGGGAGGTTTCAATATTAGTTTGAAATATTTTCAAATTACTGAATTTTTTTTTAAAGCATTTAATTGGGTATTTGATTGATTATATGTACATTATATTTGGTATTATAATTAATATTTGGTATTATTTAATGTTATTAATCTTTCATAACGCATAACCAAATAAACCGTTATTTTTGTGTCTTTATGTATATTGCATTTAATTTTATTTCCTTGTGTTTGATTCCTGAATATAGCAGTTTGTTTGAATTCGACAAAGTGAACTCATTATTGGTAGTGAATTCTGGCGCCCTTAAAATACATAAGTCTACCCACACCCTTCTCGCAATTCAGAGCTAGTAGGTTGATACGAAGATCTTATTATAGGAATCATTCAGCGTATCATTATTTATTTATTATTCATTTTTTTTTTTTGGTAACAAATTTTTGGCGCCCAACGTGGGGCCACGCTGGCTATTTGAAGTGTTGCGCCCCTGGTTATTTGAAGCGTTGCGTTGTGTCAGAGGAATTTAGGTTTTGTTTTTGTGATTTTGGTAGTTTTAGGATTTATTTTAGGGAGTTTTAGTTAGCATCATTATTATCAACACCATGGACGTCGTGCTCTGGAATAATACAAGGAACGGTCAACAATTTAAAAAATTTTTTTTGGGATGACGACGTATTAAACCCAATGATCAATTATATATTCGACCAATGTCAGGGAGATAATAGGCCATACTTAACCGTAAATATTTTAGGAATAAAGATCAAAGGTTTACTTGACACCGGCGCATCTTGCACTATATTGGGTAATCCCGGTTGGAAATTGTTACAGCATATGGGCATATCTTTATTAACATCACGTACGAAGTCTTGCACAGTAGCCAATAATGCAGCATGTGAAATATTAGGAACTGTTACCCTTCCTGTACATCTTGAAAACAAAACAAGAACCATTTCATTCTTGGTTGTACCCGAATTGCCTCAAACCTTGATTCTTGGCATAGACTTTTGGACTACTATGGGTATTATTCCAAATCTACAACAAGGACAGTGGTCATTTAGTTTAGAAGAAGAAGCCTTACCTAACATAACTGCAGTGGTACCCCGAGAATTTCTTGACTTGAATCAACAAATACAACTGGACCAACTGATTCAACCCTACTTTAAAGAGGTCAACAATAAAATTGGACATACCTCGCTAGTCGAACATCAAATTAAGCTTACTACTTCAGAACCAGTGAGACAAAGATCATACCGTGTGTCACCATTTATTCAGTGTAAAATTGACGAGGAAGTACAGCACATGTTAGACAATGATATCATCGAGAGGTCCAATTCAGCTTGGTCTTCCCCTGTGTTGCTAGTGCCTAAGAAAGATGGTAAATATAGATTTTGTGTGGATTATCGAAAAGTTAATAGTCTTACCGTCAAAGATGCTTACCCGCTTCCTTTTGTATCTACTATACTGGATCGTCTTAGAAACGCCAAGTACTTAAGTTCGATGGATATAAAATCTGCCTATTGGCAAGTGTCTGTAGCAAAAGAATCTAGAGAGTATACCGCGTTTGCAGTTCCTGGAAGAGGATTATTCCAGTTTAAAAGGATGCCTTTTGGGCTCACCAATAGTCCAGCAACATGGCAAAGGTTAATTGATCGAATTATAGGGCCCGATCTAGAGCCTCATGTATTTGTGTACTTAGATGACATAATTGTCACAACTGAAAATTTTGACACTCATCTGCAGGTCCTAAAAGAAATATTTCAGCGTCTTCGAAAATCTGGACTCACCTTATCAGCCGAGAAATGTAATTTTTGTCGTCCGACACTTCAATATCTTGGATTCGTAGTGGATCAATATGGTCTCCACGTAGATCCAGAGAAAATTAAGGCCAACATCGAAATTCCATCCCCAAAGAATGTCACTGAGGTACGTAGAATGACTGGAACTGCCTCATGGTACCGTAGATTTATTCCGAACTTCTCAACTGTGATTGCTCCCATGACGGATTTATTGCGTAAGAACAAAAGTTGGTGTTGGACAGAAGAGTGTGAAGCATCGTTCCAATATGTTAAAGATTGTCTGGTAACAGCCCCGATCCTGAATTGTCCTGATTTTTCAAAGCCATTCGTTGTACAAACAGATGCGTCAGCCGTGGGTATTGGAGCTGTGCTGTCTCAGCAGAATGAAGATGGAGCAGAGCATGTTATATGTTACATCAGCAGGTCATTGAGCCGTCAAGAACGTCAGTATTCAACTACTGAACGAGAGTGCTTAGCAGTCATCTGGTCTATCGAGAAGTTACGTCCATATTTAGAAGGTTATGTGTTTACAGTGATAACGGATCATCATTCATTGGTGTGGCTTAATAACCTGAAGGAGCCGACAGGAAGACTCACACGTTGGATTTTACGCTTACAACAGTATACTTTTAACATAGTTCATCGTAAGGGCAAGGATCATGTTGTCCCAGATTTATTATCTAGAGCTGTTCCCGAAGTTAATCACATTATAATAACCATAGATCTACCAGAGCCAATTCGAGATTCTTGGTATTTAAATCTAAAACGAAAAATTCAATCTCATCCTTTACAGTTTCCACAGTGGCGTGTTGAAGAAGACATAATTTATAAATATATTAAATGTAATTACCCAGAATTAAGAGAAAATCATGAAGCATGGAAACAGGTTATTCCCAAAGAAAAGCGTAGAGAACTTATCAGTGAGCACCATGACACAACAAAAGCATGCCATGCAGGTGTATACAAAACCTATGAACGACTGAAGACCCGTTTTTACTGGCCAAAAATGCGTCATGACGTAACTAGCTATGTTCGAAGGTGTACGATATGCGTTTCGATGAAACCTGATCAGAATAGACCAGCCGGACTTATGGGAACTCGTCCAGACATCACGAAACCTTGGCAAATGATAGCTGTAGACATCTGTGGTCCGCTACCTAGATCAACAAAAGGTTATAGTTATATTTTGGTTATATCCGATTATTTAACAAAGTTTGTTTTACTGTTTCCACTTCGGAAAGCTACAGCCGCTGCCGTAACCAGAATAGTAGAAGAAAACGTCTTTTTATTCTTCGGATGTCCGCAATTCCTGGTTTGCGATAACGGTGTGCAATTCAAGGCCCATGAATTTACTAAACTGTGTGAGAGTTACCACGTCAAGATAATTTTTACTCCAGCCTATCATGCACAAGCCAATTTTGTAGAGAGAGTGAATCGTGTACTCAAGACCATGCTTGCATCTTATGTCACTGATAATCATAAAAAGTGGGACCAATATCTACCCAAAGTAGCATGTGCTATCAGGACGTCTGTTCACGAAGCTACCAAAGTAACACCTTTCTTCGCTAACTTTGCTAGAGAACACGTAGCACGAGGCGACGAATTTAAAGGAATCATATCTGAAAAAGAAAAACTTAAAACCATTGACAGGGCACAAGAATTTAAAAAGTTACATTCAGACATAAACAAAAGATTAGCTACTGCTCACGCCAAGTCTAAACAACGATATGATTTAAGACATAGAGAAATAACTTATGCTGTCGGAGATCGAGTCTACAGACGTAACTATGTGATATCAGACGCTAGTAAGAATTTTACCGCTAAACTAGCACCCAAGTTTATAGGACCACTGATTGTAAAAAGAAAGCTTTCGCCTATTACATACGAACTCCAAGATGAGCACGGTAAATCCAAAGGTGTATGGCACGTCAAAGACATTAAGCAACATCCCCCAGATGAAGAAGAAAATGGCCGTTAATGTTATAATGATGTTATGCTATGAATTGTTCTTTATGAATTTTATTTTTTTTTTGGTTAGATTTAGGAAAAATGTGGGCAATTTCCCTTAAGTGGGAGGGGAGTTGTTACGGTTTTATTTTCATTTATTTATTTAATTAAAACTGTTTGAAAGGTATTTAGTCCCTAGAAGTTTGCAACCCAGAATGCAGATAAAATTTTGTGTTAGAAATATTTCCACTTGATAAGAGTCTTGAATGTTCCAAGTGATAATAGCTTTTTGTTTCTTTTTATAAATTCTTGGGTTTTGATAGATTATTCTTTTATTCTGCCCTTCTGCTCCAAGTCTTCGACCAAGTAAGGTGTGGTTTTTAAAATAATTTAGTTGCAGTGACGAAATTCTTCCTGTAAATTAATTTGTCAGTTATTGGATTAATTAGAAATATAATTTTCTACCTTGTTGGATTAATTTCTTGAAGAGTGGAGTTTTTGGTGTGTTGCTCACGTTTCGTAAACGGATTTTAAGTCGTGTAACTAATTTATCAGTATATTGGATCTTGAAAACCACTGGAAATTGGGAAGAAGCTGTAAATTTTGTATATATTTGATTATTATTCTTTACCGATTATTTTGGAAAGCTCCTTGGAGGTTCGTATACGTTTTTCTTTGTTGTAGAGGAAGTTACATTTGATTTTATTTTCAGTTCCTATTATATGGTGGGTTAAATCCTTTTATATGGTAGTTAAATCCTATTGTATGGTAGTTAAATTCTATTATTTGGTATTGAACGTCGTATTGGATGGTATTTAACGTCCTATTGTACTGTAGTGATCGCTCTAGTGTATGGTATCTAAAAATTGATGCATCGTTCGTATTGGAGTTTGTTTTACCTTATTTGGAATTCCTGGAATACCGTTATATAACTTCCGATGGTATCGTAACTACAACCAAAGTGTTTGCTACATAATTAGAAGCTGTTCTGCTGCCGATGGTACTTCAACCGCAACATCCAGTTATCTTCGTGGGAGGTCAGGTTAGCGGAGACAATTCATTTTAATATCTTGTCTACAAACCAATGTTATTAATTTTTGTAACTTGTTAATTAAACATATTTACTCACCAGCTATTGGTTTGGTTAATAATTTGCTTCAATATTATTGTTAATAAGGATTCCATGTTCGAATTTATTAATTTGGGTCTTTTCTGTGACCTGTAATTTAACAATTTAAAACGTTGTTAAGAATTACTGTTTAAATTTAAATATTACTGCATACTTACCTTAATTTGTGTGATATTATTTAAGTCTTGAACGAACTTGTTGCACAAATGCACACGTGATAACCTAACCTATGAACTTGTATTTATTTTTCATTATAGCCCAATTTTGATTGTCGGTATTACTCAGGCAATTTTTAATGTTTCGTTTTTGGTAGCAATATTGGATTTTGTACAGGAAAGTTCAGTAAAGTACGCCGGTTGTTCTGATACCTTAATGTTTATTAATGCAAGGTTACATTAATTGTTTTATATCTACCTGAACTAAACTACAAACTAAGCAAGTTATATTAAAGATTTTTATAACTTAGTATTCGCTGCGTTCCCTTATCGAAAGATACAAGCTTGAATCTTCGTAGGAATTAATGCTGCAGATTTTCTATTAAATTATCATTACGTATGGTTACTATCTACGATACTTGTGAAGTTTCATTTAGGGTGGGAGGTTTCAATATTAGTTTGAAATATTTTCAAATTACTGAATTTTTTTTTTAAGCATTTAATTGGGTATTTGATTGATTATATGTACATTATATTTGGTATTATAATTAATATTTGGTATTATTTAATGTTATTAATCTTTCATAACGCATAACCAAATAAACCGTTATTTTTGTGTCTTTATGTATATTGCATTTAATTTTATTTCCTTGTGTTTGATTCCTGAATATAGCAGTTTGTTTGAATTCGACAAAGTGAACTCATTATTGGTAGTGAATTCTGGCGCCCTTAAAATACATAAGTCTACCCACACCCTTCTCGCAATTCAGAGCTAGTAGGTTGATACGAAGATCTTATTATAGGAATCATTCAGCGTATCATTATTTATTTATTATTCATTTTTTTTTTTTGGTAACACACATTACAACGTGGTAAAACTGCTATGACCCGTATTCCGTGAACCACCCTATATGGCAGGGGCGTATTATATAAATGAAAAGAAAGCATTCATCTTTCACTCAAAAGCAGCTGTAAGACGACTCTAATTTTTAGCACTAATAAGCACTAACAAACGCATAACAGAGATTTAATTTCATTGAACTCATTGTATTTTGCCGAGGCGTCGTCGGCGTCGATAGGAGATTTTTCCGGACAAACCAGCAAACGCTATGGGGTGTGTAGTACATCCATGCTCTACAAATTAGCCATAAGATTGATTATTGCGCTTAAATGTAAGCGCAGAGAAATAAGGTTGGTTCACCAAAAAGAAGGCTCTTCTTACGTTACTAGGTTTATATCACTCTCGAATCTTTGATGTCAGCAAGTCATAACACATAGGCATAATATAACTTTCAGCGTGTACCGGCAACTGACGACGGTAAAGAGTAGATAAGCGTTTTGGGCGATGTTGCCAAATGTAATTCGCTTTGAAAATATCACGCGGCAATCAAAAAAAAATAGAACGCTTGCGTAAAAAACAAAAATTCCGAGACACTTACGGATTCGGGACAAAGTCTTAAAATGCGGTACTGTCCCGGAAAATCCGGGACGAATGGTCATCCTAGAATAGGGGGGAGAGCTTTGATATGCGATTCCTAGAGGTTTGATTTGATCCTGTCATATACAGCTAATTTGAAAAAATAACATTATCGATAAAAAATGCGGTTCCATTTAACTGTGCCTTATCAGATTTACAGTGTTTGAGTTTCAGTAAAGCACCATTATTAAACATTTCCACTAAATATCAAACTAAAATGGTATACGCTGTCTTGGTCGATATAACGATATCATTTACTCGCCATGTTATTGTGTCCAAGTTGGCAGGACTGCAATAGAAACTTTTGGCAACGTTATCAACACCGTGTTTATGAACTACAACAACTATTGTCCCATTATCTTTAGTGAACTTGATAACTGCGCCTTGATTTTCTCTCCTTTCCGGCTGCTAATGGTTCTGTGCCTTGTTTAGTCTGTTACATTTTGTTTGTTGATCCCGAGATTCGATTTTATCTGCTATTATCTAGGGGAAGTTTCATCTTTGTTTGTTTGTTTTTCAGAATTGAAGCTACGAACAGGAACTTGCAAAATCCGTGCATAAAAATTCATAACTGTAACCCTGACATATTTAAAATTTTTATAGTGCATAAAAATCCGTTCTATCGGCCGCAGCAACCGTAAAATACATTCAAAATAATGACCGAAATTTATCGAACAGCTTTGGCCCGCGTTGTTAGAGCCTCATAATGCATTACTCTTGATTAAACCATTCTAGAAACGAACTAAGCGTGATATGTAGTGCAGAAATTGGTTTAAATCTGCTTTATGCAGGAGCAAATGTCGAAGTTTGTAATACCCTACATACCCACAAGCACTTGACCATCCATATTCATTTGATCAAAGCACTGTACTTAGCTTTATGAAATGCACTCGCGAAATTAATCCCCAGTTTTCAGTGAGATGTGTATAAACCATGGCATCGTAAGAAGGCAGGTTCAATGAGTAAAAATTAGATAAATTTAAAAAAAATTCTAAACTGTGAAATTTCATCAAAGCCATCGAGTTACATTTACAGTTTTGATATTTCAACAAACTTATTCGCCGAAAAATGCTTTTTATTTTTAGCCTTATTGGGCCTACCTTTACTTTTTACACTACCGAGCTTTGACAATCATGTTCTACGACAATGACATGTTGACTGCTCGTACGGTCATATGTGTGCGAGGGTCTTTGATTAAATGAAACTTAGTTGTAAACTTTGTCGACTCTAACCGTTCGTTGTTAGGAAATGGCTGCAAAATATGTAACTGCAAGAATGTAAAAGGAAATAACACTGCCAACACTTTTAATTGAATGCAGTAGAATGTAAAGGGTTTCTCGTGTAAAATGAACGCTTGGAATATTAGATGGTTTTATTAAATTTGGTGCTTAAATTTAAATTTTTTTCCTCGATTTATACTTTCCTATACTTTCAATATAAGAAAGCATTGAATTTCCTTTTCAGTACAGCATTTTTTCTATTTTTAGAGAACCAACCTCGTTTTTGGCTGGTTAGATCTGACTACGATTACCAATGTTTTAAATGTAGATAAAGCTGTAGGTACAGTGTGTACAAACACAGTCATTTTAGCTAAAAACAACTTTTCGGGGTTTTAGACCCGGAAACGTGTTTATCCATCAAAATGTTAATTGCTGGATACAATAGAACTATATTTTTTTGTAGACGAATGAGAGAAAAAAAAATACCAAAACTAAAGTTACCAGTATAGTTCCAATAACATAAAAGCAAGAGATTTTGAAATATTCAAAATTTTTGGATATTTCAAAAAGTTTGAAATTGTTTGAAAATTAAAAAAATTTTAAGAATTCTTGAAAATTTTGAAATTTTTAAAATAAAAACTGAAAACTTTTAAAGTTGAGTAAAAATGTAACGAAAATTTGTAGTAATTTTAAAAATTGTGATGACCTAATTATAAAATTTTGAAAAATTTTAAAATATTAAGAATTTATAAAAATATTAAAAATTTAAAAACATTTTTGTAAATTAAGAAAATTATGAAAATGTTAAAAGTTTTGAATAATTTTAAAAATTATTCAAAATTTTGTTTGGCTGTTATCCCATTGAACTGTTCAGGTAAACGACCAAAAGGAAACCCCCCAGAGGTGCTTATTCAATGAAAAATTGTTGCTATTGTCATCATGCAAAATCGTTGGTGGGGGGACACCAAGAGTTGATAGAAAGATCTGGCTTGTGCACATCGGCTAGTCGACATGTGTAGTATACAAATCTAAAATATTTTCATTAGCGGGTTTATTTTGAAGTAGAGCACCTCACCCGCCCTTCCTTTTCCCCCTCACCCCACAAAATAGAAAAAATGCTATAATTGAAAAGTAAATTTAGATTTATATTCTACGGTTACAAAATGTCAACGTCGTTGGTCCGCAAATAATTATTTGAAGACCAAATTTATGTTTTACGTGCTACCAAATAGAGGTTGGTCCGCAAAAAAGGACATAAATAAACCCCTGCATTTTTCAATTACGAAGAGAGCACGAGTATTTCTACTAAAAAGGTTCATTTTTAAATCGCTGTATTTTATTTACTGTAAAATCAAAATTTGTTTTAGGCTCACTGATAGCCTAATTCAGGTCTGCGACTGTAAATACACCAATCCATTACCCACTGTTTTTCAAGATATATTTAATTATTCCCTAATGAAGACGTAAAGGACAAACGAATTCTTTCACCAGTAAATTAATTAGGCCAAAGAACGCAGATTATTATTAATTAGTTGGCTTCTTTCAAAGCCGGAATTATCTGGGGCTATATTTTATAATAGATTGGTTTTTTTCTCATTTCAGTTAATTGTCTCATTTTTTAGGATTATTGTTGCTGATTTGCAGTTATTTATATTTCTCCAAAGCCTTGTGCTTTGGTAAATAACAAATTTTAATGTTTTACTTCTGATTTAAGTTAATTTTAAGAATTACTAGCTTAAATGGGTTGCACAAGTAACACTTCTTCGAACTAGCAACCGGTGAGTTCGTCCAATTTTGTTTAGTAACGTATATAATAATTTTTCAATTACATTTTTGTATAATTATGTCGATTTTTTTGTATACAATTTCAAAACAAAATTGCAGTTTTAACTTATCCTCAGTTAACGTAGTTAGTATTATTTATAATTTAAAATGGTATTTTTTTCAATACGTAGCCCTATCATCTATGTCTCACGTTCCTATACTTAATCTTTCTAGTTCAAACGAAAAAACCTCCTTATACTATTTTATTAGACCTTACTGTATGGTATAAAAAAGCTTTAATACAAAGCGAAACTGAGTGTCAAAAGCTCTCGCTATTGGAGCATTAATTTCCCACTAGAAATCCGCTTTGTAACGTAATAAGTTGGCGAGAAAAAAGTGCGCCGATATTTTTTAAGAATACATGAAATGGGCCTATAAATAATGTAATAATGTACTCACCCGAGGTCAGGCCTAGCGCAGCACACGCCATCACAAATAAAAGAACCTGCATTTTCCCAAGCGGCCTTGCAGTCAGTTATCCTGAAACGGAGAACAGTTCAAATTGAATAAACACTTTACGAACGAAACGGTTTTAATATTAAAAGCTATATAATTTTCATGAGATTTGCAGGGATTCCAAAACTAAAGCTGAAACTAAAGCTAAATAATAAATTTCGGGTTAATCATCAATTTTCAAATTTGCATTTTAAATTACTTTAATGTTTCGAGGGAGGAAGTGTCACGACACCGTCTATTTTTAATATTAATTCTTCAAAGATAAAGCAACATTTACCGTTCTTTTATTAAAAATAAAAGTATTAGTAAAGTATGTGAGTGCTACTATTACAGATAATATAAAGCAAAGAAAAGTTTTAACGAATGAAATCTATAAAAGTTTTAACCCGCATATCGTTTACAGTTTCGTCTTTGAACAATTCCAATAAACTAATCGGATTGACGAACACAATAGTCTGATACGCACTGAACAGTAATTGAACGAGCAACTCAAATTCCTAATCAATACGAAATGGTCGGGTTGGTTTCTTTGAATGAAAAAAAATTAAATTTTCTGTCGTGGAAGCGGGGAATTAATTATAACGAAAACCGCCATCAAAGCAGGCGAGAAAAGTGCAATAAAAGGGAAAAATAAAGAATGACAAGAGGACTTCTGTGCATTGTTACCCTTTTATTGCCTTGAACTAGCTGAAATAAACTTCTTTCAACCGTTTTCAAGCGTTTTCTCTGAATTTCAAGTCCTTCATTCTGTCAAAAGCAGTGTTGCTAACTTCCGTTCAACTGCGATGATTCTTCTTTTAACATCATTTAGGCTGATAAGAGTTTTACAGTACGTTTCAGACGTTTCCCTTAATTGATGAGCCCAGCAAAGCGTCTAAGTTATGAATTTTAACAAAACACGCCACTGGAATTTTTATTTTTAATTTTAAAATCGATTTTTAAGCTAAAAAGGTGCAGACAAGTGTTCAGATTATTAACTTCACGTGTCGCCCCCTCATTCTTGCAAGATAAATTTCATCGTGCATACATTAAGCTTATCTGTCCGTTTTCTGCTTGATGCAGTTATAAATAATGAAAGTGCAGATATGATATTGTCAAGGGGTAATAAATGAAGTATGGATATTGCTTCATCTCCGGGACAAGAACGGAGGAAGAAACTCGCTCATTTGGTTCAATTCGATTCTTTGACATTCTGTAGGGCTTCTTGATGATGTCCCTTTTTGTTGCTTTAAATGTGATTTTCCTTATGTAACACATTTTGAAAAGTTGTTGCCGTATGGACAAGCTGATTCAATATACTGATTATTTTATTGACCTTGCAAAAATTATCAACTCTTTTGTGTAATAAATAATTTTGCTGGTAACCTAATCCAGATTTTTTAATATCCACATTTTTTGATCTAATATTCGCATATGGTCCTAGCAGAACCTTTGTGTTCTGATTTTCCCGGATATTTCTTAATTTGCATTTTAAATTTTGTATTCTGATTCGGATATTTATATTTTCTGATCCAGATTATTTTGTCTCTTCAGTACATACAAATTCGTAGCCAGATAGAGGAAAATTCATTTAAATCCGGAAAACGAATTTTTCTGATTAACTGTACAACGATTTTTGAATTAATCCGCATTAGGAACTTTTCGGGATAATGGATTTGAGGAATATATACGCATAACAAATAAATCCCTGGCATGGATAACGAAGGTGTCAGACAAATCGTGAAAACGAATATTTTGCTTATTCCAGAGACAGATTTTACGGATAAATCCGGTTGTACAGGATGATTTTTGTAACAGATTTTTTAAATCTAAAATAAATTTATCCTGTAAAACGAACAACCATTTTTCAGAACGTACCTACCATAATATCAATTTCAACCAATAAATCCGGTTAACGAAACCATCCGGATATTGGAATTTTTGATACATCCGGATAACGAATCTAAATAATCCGGACAGCGAAATTCTGGTTAAATCCGGAGTTTGATATTTTGAAAAGATCCGAATAACGGATGTTTCAGATAAATCCCGATAAAGATCTTTGCATGAACGTGTTAGATAACGGATATATCGATTAATGGGTATTACGAAAAAATCCGAATAATGAATGGTTTGGAAAACAAATTTTAGTAATAAATCCGGGTAACGATTAAATCCGGAAATGTTTTCTATCAATTTTGATTGCGGATTTTTCTGATGAAGTCGATTAAAAATTTTTTTTTATATGAATCCGAATATAGCCTTATTCGGATTACGGATAACGAATTAATCCGGGTAATGCATTTTTCTCCAGATAACGAATGTGTGAAGTTAAATTAGACCCTGCATAGTTTCCTATTTCCGCATAACTACTGCTTTATTAAAAAAAACCAAATCTACTGGTTCATTTCATGTATCTGACTTTTATCTACCTAATATGGATAACGGATTTATCGTATACAACGGCAACAATTTTTTTAAGTATCTGGTTATAGAATTTATTGCTAAATTCGGATAACAAATTTTGTATAAAATTAGACTGCAAATTTCGGGATAAATCTGGATATTGGTGTTTCGGAAAAATCCGGATAACGGACTCTTCTGATTAGTCGAAACAAAGGGTATTAAGCACTGATCCGATTAAAGAAATTTTTGGCTCATGAAAATGTTTTTACAAGTCTGAATTACAGAATTTTTTGATGGATTCGATTAAATAAAGGTTTATATGAATACGTATAACGTCGTTTTCGCATAATATTCGTTATGGATAATTAGGGGTAACAAAATAATCCGGATACCTAATGTTTCGGCTAACGAAGGTACCAGATAATTCCAAATAACGGATACTTTGCTAATTACGGATACCGGTTATTAGAAAAACGCTAAAAGATTTCTCTACCTACTACAAATAACGGTCTATCTTATAAAACGGACAACAAATTTTTGAAATATATATCCGAATACCGGATTTGTACAATAAATTCGAATAACAAAATTATTTTGATGATAAATTCTCCGGATAAATGCAGAACAAACCCAGATTGTTTTATGTTAAATTTGGAGATTGATATTTTGTAAAATTCCCTATAATAAATTTTTCTAAAAAAATTAATCCGGATAACTAATGTTTCGGATAACCAATGTGTCGGTAAATTCCAAAACGGATATTTTGCTAGTCCCCGATACCAATTTTTCGGATAAATGCAGATATCTGGATTATATGGCTAAAAGATTTCTCTACCTAATACTATAGCAAATTTATCTTTCAAAATGGATCAACATTTTAGAACGTATCTGAATATCCGATCTGTAAAATAAAAACGGATACATACGCCTAACGCATTTGAACCAATCCAGATTGGGAATTTTAGGTTAAATCCGAAGATTGTGGTATTTAGGAAATTTCCGTGTAATGATTTTTTCTACCAATCCGGATAATAAACTTTTTTGATAATCCCGGATAAAAAAATGTGGGATTAGTGAGGATAACAAAAGAATCCGGTTAATAAATTCTTTGGATTGCAAATTCTTCCAATAAATCCAGATAGCTATTAAATTCAGGAAACTGTATTTTCTACCAATTTAAATAACGTTTTTTCTGTGACGGGAAAAAAGTTTAACATTTTGTCTCTCTTGACAGGTACTAAAGTATCACTTTTTATGAAATTACTTTTTTTCCATTTACCCGGGGAAAAAAGTAATTACTTTTTCCCCGGGGAAAAAAGTAATTACTTTTTTCCCGCTACAACAGCTTACTAGTTTAAAAATTCAAATTCCACGTTGACCAATTTTCCGACTTTATTATATATGTTTTTCAATATATTACATTTTTTCCCGTCACAGAAAAAAATAGTGTATTATACACAGGAAAAAAGTAAGATTTTAGCTCTCGGTGTGAGTGTCTCCCTCCGCTTCGCGTCGGGAGACAAACAGACACCTCGAGCTAAAATCTATTACTTTTTTCTCTTGTATAATAAATATCTATTTTTTTTCTGATAACAAAGGTGTCAGATAAATATAGATAACCTGACGGTGTGCTAATTACAGATATTTATTGCATAATTCCGGATTTACTGGAGTATTTCGGTAAAAGGTTTCTCTAACGGTCTGTACCATACGGATAGCGGGTTTATTTCGTAAAATAGAAACAAATTATTAGAACATATCAGATTATTGAATTTGTCGAATTAATCCAGATATCGAATTTTACGGATAAATCCGGATAACTATTTTGTCCGATATATTCAAACAGCAAATAAATCCGTAATGCAGTTTCTCGGATAAATCCGGATGGCAGATTATTGTAACAAATTCGGATTGCGGAATTTTTTGAAAATCCGAACAAAGACCAAATTGATTTATCAGATATCATATTTGCATAAATCCGGAGTTTTATGAAAAAGTCGGTTTCATGGATGTTCTTATGAATTCGGATAAAGATTTTTTGTTTGATTCCGGATTTATTTAGTTTTCCGGGAAACAAGTTTTCCTGCAAATTCTGATAACGAATTTTTGGATATCGTATTGAATGGTGTTTTATCCGACAGATAATAAATAATCCAAACAATCTATTTTTTCCTCATTGCAGGCGCTTTTATAAATTGCGCTCTTTCAAATTTTTTTATGGAATAATTAATTCGATTTTCTGACCTTGTTTGTTTTTTTGCTACCCTTAACATAATTCCCACGGTAATAATTTATTGAATCGACGAACTTTATACAAGGTTATACCGCCAACAGTACAAATCTAATCAACTTTTAACACGATAATGTATTGAATTTTAAGCTGCACCAAACGGAATTACAACAAAGCTCAAATTGAGAAGTGAAACCGTGAAGTTCTACAACATATTTACCCTAAGGAACAACCCGCAGAAATTCCATTGTGCCCAAAAACTAAGCAAACCACGCACGTCAGTAGGAAAATACATCTTGTTAAACACGTTGACAATAAGTATAAGAAGTTTTCGGCAACAATGGTCCTACCCTCTCGTCTGCTAATGAAATTACTTTTGTAGTTTAGCTTTTGAACAAACTTTGCCGTTATACACGTTGTACTGGAAACCTTTTTGACAGTTTTACTTAAACGGCTTTTTGTAATATTATACTCGCTTATTGTGTTCGTTAGCTCTAATTTTAGTTTAATTAAGCGCTCCAGATTTTACATGAGTTTCTGCGTGAAGATTGCAAAAAATGAAAAATTTGAACCTGCAAAATGCGAACAAAACTTTTAATAGGATGTGCTATTTGAATTTCAGCTCCTTACATTTTATCATTAATTAAATACTTTTCAAAGGTAAATACGCCATTTTCGCTTTGACATGTGAGCTTTTTGCAGCGCAATTAAGTCTTTGATGGTTTACATCGTCACTGGAATTTCTTCATTTGAATTACCTGGAACTCGTCGTTGTACGAGCATACTTAAGCATTATTAATGGGAAAAACACTTTGCCTGCACTTTCTCATACTTCAAAAATAATGGCGTTTTATATTATTACGAATATTTTATAATAAAATAATCGCAGAGAGGAACTAGGGAACTGCGAAACATATCAAATGATACATATCCCTTACCTGTTATATTAAAAATAAATCATTTAAACAGTTTTTATAATTTTTTTCAAATTTACACAATACATATTTTGATGAATTAATAATTATAATAATAAATAAGTTCCTTTATAATATTTGTCGATTAATTTTGAAAAACTTTAGGGGGTTCTAAGAGAGGGTCACTAAGTGAAATAACGTTTGACAGACATGTGCGAGGAGGCATCCTTTCGGTGTAAAAAGTGTTATTGCGCTTACGAAAGTCTCGTTGCCCTTTCCCTTCCTATGAGTCGTGCGTCCACTGCGACTGCGCCACTGATTAAAAAAGTCTAGTTGTCCTTCCCTCTCCTATGAGTCGTAGGACCAGCACGACTGCGGCGGTCGTTGCGTCTTTCTAACATGATTCAACAAGGAATTTTCGCGACTAGAACAAAACCGACCTGCAGCTTTGAATATTTTTTGAAAACGTCAACATCGCAGCAACCCAAAGTGCACCCTACGAAGTTCCGTTAAGAAATGAAAGCGCCCGCCTGTTTGTTTCAATCAATCAGCACTCCGGAAGGCGTGGTCCGACACCAATACGAATTAAGCTCTGGGAAGGTAACGTAAACCGCGTCGTATCTTTTCTCCCTCTCCCTGCACTACAGCCCCAGTCTGTTTCACTCTCTCACAACATTATAAAAAACCACGTAATAGGAAGAAATAGCAAAACTTCTTATTCAATTATAAGTTAAACGTTGTATGTAGAATAAAAATCGTTTTGTATACATTTCTGCCCCCCCCCCGCAGTACAATCCGGATCTATTTTACTGTTTCGCGACATTCTAAAAAATTGTGTTAAACCATAAAACTGTAAAAGTCACTCTGAGCGTTACAAAAGCCCAGGATAATGTTTACAGAGAACTTGTCACCATGACAACAACAGAGTATAAAACACAAGAACGAATAAAAACCAGTTTATCTATAGAAGAGAATAAGATCAATGCCTGAGAACGATCAAGTCCTAGCCTACAGTCACTACATCGAGTTTTGGCCTCAGGTCACCACTACTATCCCCAAGACCCCAAATATAGGTAGCTTAAGGTCACCAAATCGATTTTGGTTCTCGGTCACCAGCACCATCCTCTCCAAATCGAGCTCCAGCCTAGGGCCACCAGAATGATCTTCAGCCGCCGGTTACCAGCACCACCCCCTAGATCGAGAACAGCCTCCGGACCCACGAACCACTCCTCTCCCTCAGATCGAACACTAGCTCCGATCCAGGTCAATTTTGTCCACAGCGAGGTAGCAGCTATGCACCCCAGGACTCTACGTAGCCGTTCTCATTACTACCAGCTTTACAGCGCCCACTAGGTAGAGACAACACTACCTCAGTCCCCTTCCTTTTTTATAAATAATTTATTTTATTATTGCAAATAACTAATAATTTCTGGAATATCTGTTTGCATTTTGATGTTGTAATGAATAATTTTGTCTTATGTCTAACGTATTTAACATCCGGATCCGTATGGCTTTTTGAAAATCTGGTTTTTCTGAAAAATTTTCATTATACTTAGGTATCTCAAATTTCATTAAAATCTGTCCCAGTAGTTTCTGGCACACTCTTGTGTAAATAAAATCAGCCTTTTTTTTAAACTGTTTAGTTTCCTAGAGGTAAGGGACATGTCTTTCATCGAAATCGATGTTTTTTACGGCAACAATACCTTCGTATACAAGCACTATAGCAAAATTAGTTTTTTTTTTGTAATAGAAAGCTTGCGCATTTGACAATTTAATTGAAAAGCAAAATGGGGAAGTAGTGTTTTCTAGTTCAATTGAATTAAAACGAAATGTAAATGCACTCACTCCCTCTGGTTGATTTCATCAAGTGTAAAATTTAATTAAATTTTCAATATGTTACAAAATTACAATCGGTAAATATAGCGGCAAATTTAATAAATTTCCAAGTCCATTGTGCACAACACACATCCAGTTTCAATTTGATAAAACTATGCAATTTTGAACGAGTGTTTTATTAAACAACAAATTGAATTTTACTGGTTGGAAGTTTGCGTGTGCAAAAAACCGTGCAGCTACTACGTTTATGAGCTCTAGAGACTGAAATTCTAACTTTTAAGTAACTTTTATAAAGCTGGCTAGGGTGGTTAAGTGTTTCAGAACGAGCATGGCTGTGTTTCATGTTAGAGTTGCGAGTTCAACTAACCGTTTTCACCGTTTCGAGTAGTCTGCATACAACGCGGTAATTTATAGCAAGATGCTTTATTAGTGTTCATTAATGATCAGCACAGAAAAAATTTAAAAAAATATTTAGAACATACATTGTTGTCAAATTCGACTAACTATAGATTATTATTATTGTTCGATTTAACTTTTTGTCAGTTTATTTTAGGTATGTGGTAAATGTTTTCGACAATTAACACAATTTTTTATTTAAATTTCATAAACACACATCCACTTTAGTATATAAACTAACTAACGGGTGCATATTCTGAAATTTGCAGAATTGCCATATAATAGAAAGTTATAGTCAAAATTGAACTTTTTAATGTCATCAACTGCGTAGTTTGGTTAAATTTATCAAAATAAAACTTTGTACGTCAAAAAAAATCGGGTTACATTTTTTTTCTTGGTTTTTGAAGCGGCAAATACAACGTGAAATAATCTAATCATATATAACTCGTGAATTTAAAAATAATCGGATGAACTTACTGAAACTTTCTGCGTAGCACCTCATATTCGTTTTGGGTAGGAAAAAACTTAACCCCATTATTTTTCGGTCGATTGCCGCGTCAACCACCAATCAAATCAATTTTTTGATGAAAAACAGAAGTGGTTATTAATAAAAAAACAGCCACTTTTTAAAGAAATATTCTTCTGCAGGTTTGTGCATCGATATCTCAGGAAGTATTGAATTGATTTTACTAAATATTAGAGTAACCAGGGGCAAGGAAAATTAATCGGGAATACACCCATTGTAAAAGAAAATAAGTAAATACAAAGTACAAAAACAGATGTTGATATACAGAGTGAGTAAATAGTAACTCACAATGCACTTTGTTGTATTCCAGCGTATAGTTTGTATGTTCAGTTTTTTTACGTTTCGTTATTTGGTTGCTATGGTAACCAAAGAATTATTAAATTTCAAAAGAATTTTATTCAAATTTTTTGTTTTGTAAACCTATGAAAACAATGTTGCGCAAGAAAAAGAAACAAATACTGAATACAAAAACGTGAACAAATATCTAAAAATGGCATTTAAAAACACACTTTGGTTGTCATAGCAACCTAATAACAACATAATAAATCGAAAGTCTACAAAGTATGCACTTAAATGTAAGAAATAAATTTTATTAAGAACATTTAGAGAAATTTTGCTTTCCCTGTACTGTGAGCTTGAAGACGAAGAATATTTTTAAAATTGTATACCGAATGTAAATATATAAAAATTTAAAAATTTTGCCTTTTTTGAATACTGTGACAAACTTTGATTATTATAAAAATTTTTATAAATTGTAAAACTCAATTTTTAAAAAGTTTGAAATTTTTTGAAATCTTGAAGATGTTCAGAAATTACGATAATTTTCGGGTATATTTAATATTCTTGAGAATTTGAAAACTTTCGAAAACTTTTAATATTTGAAAACTTTGTAATTTTAAAAATTAAAAGAGTTTATGAAATAAAATGGAAATTCTTAAAAATTTCAAAAATTTTGAAATAATTGGAAAATTAAAAACATTTTGAAAATGGTTGAGAAAAATTTCAAAATTTTTGAGAAATTAAAAATTTTGGGAAATGTTTTGAATATTTAAAATTTTAAAAATTTTGTAGTTGAAGTAACTTTTTTGTTTTGATAAATTTTTGTAAATTCTAAAAATTTGTAAAATTATTGAAAATTTTTAAAATTTAAAAAAATTGAGTTTAGGAAAATTTATGAAAATAAAAACGTTTTTCTGTTTTTAGTGTTTGTTAATTGTAAACAACATTTATTCGTTGAAATCTAAAATCGATTTCATTATTTGGTTTATAGTCTTTATTTTGGCGATTATGCAATTAAACTGTTCAGGTAAACGACCAAAAGGAAACTTCCCAGAGGTGCTTTCTCAATAAAAATTGTTCCTATTGTCATTTAACATGTTCATACCTATTTTAAAGACGAAATTCGAAAATTTTCAGAAAAACGGAAAATCGATAATCTATGGTGGGTGATACGAAGATTGCGTTTGCGCAGATCAACTTTTCAACATGTGTAGAATACTAATTTAAGGTTCTTTTTTGAGCGCATTCATTTTAAAGTATGCACGCCTCCTCCCCCGTTTTTATTTGACGGACCAACCACATTTTCTCGCGATTTCATCCTAGTGAAGTTACTATTCTTTGAACCAAATTTGGGTGTTGTGCGTTAAGGTGCCTGGGCTGTAAAGTATATACAGACACACACACAGACACCTCTACAGCGTCCGCTTTATCGGTCGAACAAGGCCCTAAAACCTGCATTTTATTCATAATTGCTAGGTTAAAAATGTTTGGCATAAAAGTACTTTACTTTTAGGCATAATTCGTTTACACTGTGTCCATAAAGTAACCCCCCCCCCCCCCCCCTTCCCAACCAACTTTTGAACGACTTGATATTTTATCACAACATTTGGTGTGCTGTAATGGGAAATTAAATACTAGTTTTCAGACCATATTAAAATTTTGTATCATCCAAAATGGCGACTGGGCGCCATTTTGAGATGTTTTTTTTTAATAATAAGGGGGGTCGGGTGACACCTCATTTCAAAGGGCTTTTAATTCTGCGTCTGATCCTAGAGTTTCAAAGAAACATATTCAGCCATAACAAAATGGCGGATTTTAAACAAATGGACTCACTCAATTCAAAATTGTTTTGATTTTTTTATCTAGGGTCGAGTGACACCTCATTTGAAAGATCTTTTAGTTCTGATTTTGATCCTAGAATTTCAAAGAAATATATTGAGCCATAACAAAATGGCGGATTGTAAACCAATGGACTCACTCAGTTCAAAATTGCTTTGATTTGCTTATCCAGTAGTCCACTTTTTCATTTGCAAGGCTAAATTTTCCCAGAAATATCTCAGGTGGCTTGATAATATTGAAAACGTTATGTTCCAACAAGACGGTGCGCCGGCTCATTATTATAGGCCTGGTTCTGACTTTCTCAACGGACATTTTTTTGGCAGATCGATTGTTAGGCGGGGGCCTGTAGAATAGCCGGCTCACTCCCCAGATTTAACTTCCTTAAATTTTTTCTATGGGAATATCTGAAATCGAAGGTGTACAGAACCCGTCCAGAAACAATTGAAGAACTGGAGCAACGCATTACAGAAGTTTGCAGAAATATCACTCCAGAAACTTATGAAAATGTAAGGCAGGAATGTCATAACCGACTTTTTATGTGCCAAGAAGTGAATGGTAAGCATTTCGAACACTTAATTTAATTAATTTAGGCTTTAATTCTTAGTTTTTTTAAATAAACTTCTTTATCTTCAAACATTGTCATTTTGTTATGGCTGAATATTTTTCTTTGAAACTTTAGGATCAGACGCAGAACTGAAAGACCTTTCAAATGAGGTGTCACTCGACCCCGCTTTTCATTTAAAAAAAAATTCAAAATGGCGCCCAGTCCCCATTTTGCATGATACAAAATTTTAATATAGTCTAAAAAATAGTATTTAATTTCCCATTACAGCACACCAAATTTTGTAGAAAAATATCAAGTCGTTCAAAAGTTAGTTGGGGGGGGGGGTTACTTTATGGACACAGTGTATATTCCAGTAAGCCCAAAGCGAAAAAAACTTTGCTGAATGAACGCATTGCTCCAAATCCAACATGACAATCACAATACCTTCTTCTATCTATAGCTATACTCCTAGCGAGAAAGGTAAAAACATTGAAATTTTACATTTATTTCCTGGGGGGGGGGACTTATTTGTACAGCAATTTTGAAAAATCAATTTAAAACTTTTGCTTTAAGTCGTATTTTTGTATTTAAATTTTCCTGTACTTAAACGACTAATTACTGACTATTTCTGTTCATAAAGAGCAAAAACATAATTAATTAATACCTTACAAATTAATTAACCTGAACGTATCCTAAAATTATATTTGTTTATGTTTTGATACCACAATTTTCTTTAGAATTTTCAATGGTGCCTGAAGCGAAAAAATAGAAATATGATTCTATGCGTGTAAAATATGCGACAATATCCCTTCAATTTAAACAGTTTTGCATTTTAGACCTCTTAGATAAATTCGTTAAAGTAGGACACGCATTTCGTGCAAATGACGTAAGACACCAAACTAAGTACAACGATTGCCAACTAAAAACTATTCAAGTTTCCTCCAGTATATCAAATCCAACGAGTTCTCATAACAATCCTGACACATCCTTAACACGACAAGCGATTCAAACTCAAACTCACGCTCGACTCATCTCTGTGCAAAATCTGTTGAACATAACGTTCCATTATCCTGCTCCTCTGGTTCACGTGAGCACATCGTGCATGATTATGCGAATGGAGACATTAGTCGAATCGCTGGAGGAAGCAATGTACTGTTAAACTGTTATTGTATGAGATACATTCCTTCAAATAATGTCTGACGCTTTTACTATAAAAGCAATGGGATTTATATAGAAAGAGCGAGCAAGAATAGCTGGGACCGCCCCCGCTCATAAAGCGAGGGCTCGAGTAAAAAGTTAACGCACTGTTTTAAACATAAAAAGAAACTTTAGCTCTCGCGATATACACAGCCTTGCCCTAGATGTAAGTTTTGACACAAAAAAGACCCGAAATTATTAAAACAAGGAGTCAGGTTTATATCAACCCCTTTTTAATAAGCAGTCGCTGATTTTCTGCCTCACAATTTATCATACGCATGAGAAGATGTGTTTACAGTAAAACAAACCGCAGAAAGTTGGCTAAAAGGATAACTTTACCACAATTTGGTTTGATGTGATTATTAATTGTTACCCCTTTTAGAAGTAAATTGAATGAACAATTATTCTCAAATGAAGGGTTGCTATTCTTTTCCCAGTGCTTCATATTTCAGTACTGCAATCGTAATAAAACTCAATTTTTGGGTTTTGATGGAAATTCACGTTTTGTTCCCCACAGAAACAAAAAGATGATATTAATATGTGTTAATACTTTTTTTCTGAACTCTTTTAACTTCAAATTGCAATTGCATATAAAACAGGAATATTTGAAAAGTAAAATTTTAACAAACATTTTGGTACATCCACATAAAGTTTAGTTTTTTCAATAGCCCTGAGAAGCTTGACTGTTATATAAAATCGTTTAAACTGAAAATGGTCTTGACAGCTTTCAAAAATTCCTAAAATATTAAAAATGTTTAAAATTGTTACAAATTTTTTGAAAATTTTCACAATTTTGCAATTTTAAAATTGAAAACTTTAAAAACTGTAGAAAATATTTAAGAATTTGTACAAAACATTTACAGTTTACAGTAATTTTCAGAAAAAAAAACTTTGAAAAATGATTGAAAATGTCGAAGTTTTAAAAACATTCAATCAGTTTATTTCAAAATTATTAACCAGTTTCTAAATTTTTAAAATTTAAAAGCAATTGTTTATTATTCTAAATTTAAAAATTTATTGCAAATTTTAAGTTTATGCAAATTTTCAAAAATTTCAAAATTCTAAACATTTTATTATACAGGGTGAATAAAAAGTAAGGAACATCGATGCTACAGCCTTAAATAATAAAATACGAAAAAAAATGTCTAACAAAAGTTTCCTATCAAGTTTTTTTGCAACAATTTGGCGTTATTCATTTTTTTTCAATTGTCATATGTTTTAGCTATGACGTCATTGACATTTTTTTTAAATGGCAACTTATACCTTTTATGGCATGGCCAGTTAGTGCTTTTTATTCTCTATACAGCCATGTAAAAATATCATACAGTTGCATAAAAAATTTTTTAAGAAAAATCACGATAAACGTTTATTTTTGTCACTGGCAACATTTTTCATCAGGTACATTTATTGCAAGATAAACAAACGACAATAGTGGGCAATTGTTTGAAAATGTTTAAAATTGAACAAATGCAAATCTGTCATGTCAATTCGGTGACAGTTAGCATTAATAAGTGATTAAAATTTAGTCTGTGTCCTGTGTTAAATACGTATTTCTAATCATGGTACGTTTAACAGAAACTGAACGTATCGCAATTTTGATGATGATCGGGTACGGTGATAACAAGAGAACTCACGACGGTAATATACGATATACAAAAAAAGTTTACATTTTCATTAAATTGCGAGAAACATTAAAAATTTCAAGACATCAAAAATTTGTTAAATTTTAAAAATTTCAATAAATGCGAGGGAGGCCCGCCTCTTGGCGACTGCCCAACATTTTCTTTCAAAATGTTTACAATGTTCAGAATAAGTTGTAGAAAACGGGCTGACTAACCAATTGTTAAAAAAATTGTACATAAAAAAAGGGTCTCCTCAGAGCCCCGGCCCTCTTTACACTTTTCAAATCCGAAAAGAGGTATTTGCTAAACAGTTTGCATATTGCTTAATAGATGTCGGTTCACCCTGTAACACCCTCTGTGAATGGAAAATAGAGAAATTACGAATTCGTGCGGATTATTGCTAAAACATAAAATGTAAATGAAATCAGCGCACTAAGAAATTTAATGCCGCCAACATAACTGACTAGATGTCACTTTGCGACCCAACTTCTGGTCTAGAATCCGCATTGTATAACTACTCCTGTGTAATTTAGTCACTGTCGGAGAACTGTGTTATGAACTTGGGTTGGTAGTTAGGTCTTACATTTGACCGATTTATTAAAGGCTTGTCATGGCCTCTTTGCACAACCACCACCATAACTTACCGCAGATATCAGTAAAAATTAAATTTTCCGTTTTGAGCCACAGCTCAAACTGAGCGCCAAAATAGCCGACTATATTCCCGCGCATCCCCTTTTTATGTCACACAACATGACTACCAACAAGTCACAACATGTCTACTCTTTTCCTCGTATCCGTAATGTGTAGCTATTCCTATGTGATTAATTAGTCACTCTCAAAGATTAACTTGTGATGAACTTAGGTTGCTAGTTAACTCTTAGTAGTTAAGTTAAGGTAATTTTCCTCGGTATTCGCGCTTGTTTTAACTATAGCGGACGTTAAAAATTAACCCAAATATATTTGAAAATTGGGATCACTAGTTGTATTACTTGTGATAATTTTAGGCAGCACTCTAGATCGTCTGCTGAACCGAAAACCGAGTACATTATTACTTTAAATCTCCGATTGCTGAAATTACTAGTGAAAAGCTCAAACCTAAATTTTAATTACCTTGTGACCTTGTGACACCCTTCTAAATTTTAGAAAAATTTAAATTTTAAAACCCATTTCTCAAAACAAAACTCAATTTATTGTTTTACAAAAGAAAAGTAATAGCCAGAAACTAGACTTTTTGCGTCCAGATCAATTACCCTGTGCCACCCTCTATAAATTTTGGAAGTTTTGAAATTTTAATATTATTTAGAGAAATGTTTCTTACCAATTAGTCATTTGATGATTTTTTAATTTTAGTAAGTAAGTAATATTTTACCACTAAATTGTTTGTCAACGCTCTAGTTAACCTGAGCCACTCTATACAATTTTGATATTTCCAATACCATTTAAAACGATGTTCGTCAAATAATTAACTTTATATATTTTTCAAATAAATGTAAGTAAAGTTTCTTTTAACAGATTACAAAATGTCATTCTTTTACTGGAAACATGGAGAACTAATGAGTGCAGCAAGTAAGGAATAGAGAACTCAAAATAAGTGCGACAAGGAAAGGCGATAATGGGCCAAGTAGGGAATCACGTATCCCTGTATTTTTTTTTAGCTTTTATGTAAAAGAATCCATGTGTAGGTGAATATCCGCTTGGCTTTTACCCATTCAATCCTTTTCTTATCGCACTGACTAGTTGCCTATGCCTTCCATGTCGCCGCACCCCTGTTGCCAGTAAAATATTAAGAACGTGCATATACCGTATGTACGTTGAAGAGCTGCACACTAGATATCGTTCTAATCTCCGTGTTACGCTCCGCCCTCTATGAATGTTTGAAGAATTAAAAAATGTTTCTCGAAAACCTATACTAATTGTATTGTTTTTCAAATTTGTTTATTAGGAAAGTAAATTAAGGGCTGAAAATTAGTTTTAAATTTGTTTTTCATAGATTTTGATATAAATTAAATTTTTCGCTAACGTTGCAGTTCCTATTTATTAATTGTTAAAGTATTCAGCGTCTAATTTAAAAGCTAGAGAAACGTTTTGCATAAAGTTTTGTTTAATTACATAGCAACGTTGTGATATTCTCTACTGTTTCACATTCAAACTTGAACCATCACACTTTAATGAAATAAATTTAACACAATAATGCACTTTACAGTCTATGATTTGTATGCGCCGCAATATCACTTATCTTTCAGTATTTGCGTGCACCGAATGCAGTTGGAACTGATTTCAGCAATTGTCAGAATTTCATTGTCTGAAAATACCTGCAGCTATAATAGCATAATTGGATAGTGCTGTTACTACAATAATGTTATCGTTACGTGCGCAATTGTTCGCCTTGTTCGTGATATAAAGTGCGAAACATGAAACTGTGAAAGTGACGTTAACTAATTTTAAACTTTCTTTGAGCCCTGTCGCGCCACGAGGGCGGCTTTGTGTAAAATTTGCTAAAATTTGAAATGTGTTCTTTTATGCTCAGTGTTGGGTTATTGTGGATGCCTTTGGTGGTATAGAATTAAATTATATCGCATTAAATTTTCCATTTATAAGCTTTTGATGAATATATTTTCAAAAGTTAAGTGAGTATTTAAATTATTTTCGATCTTAATTTCATAAATGGCTTGCGGGTAATTTTGAAGGTATTAAAAGGTCGAAACGATATTTTAATAATTTAAAAGTTGTTTATGGATCTACCAATTACAGTTGAAAAGCTGAAATTTATATCAAAAGTTTAAAATATGCATACATTAGGCCCTTGAATAAATTTAATACTTTCAAAAGAGCAACGATCGGGGAATTCAGGGTTATTTAAAGCTTAATAAATTAAGGAAAAAATTCATTTAAAAAAAATTTTCTTTGCTTGTATTTTATTTCATAATTGGGCTTTTGGTACCAGGGACGTAAACCGAAAATAAATAACTTTTCGGTTTTCGGTTACGGTTCAAATTTTTCAAAATTTCGGTTACGTTTTTGGTTACGGTTTACAGCTACGAAAAATTTCGGTTACGGTAAAAAAAAATTAAAGTTCTCAGGAAAAATTAGCGGCATTAAACAAAATTTTCGGTTAAGTCAAAGTCAAATGGTAGAAAACCTGCTGCTGGGGGGTTAAATCAAAAATAAAGTAGCTACGGTCTTCGGCTCTTTTAAAAGGTCTTCTGGTCAAATCCGTCTTTTCACGAAATGCCCACATAATTTTTTCAAGTTATTTAAAAAAAACTGCTCGCTTGACAATAGAAAAACATAGAAATCCTGAAAACATTATAACATTGTTGATCATGAAAAATAAAGTGACTAATATGAGGCGCCAAATGTGCCACAAGAAACATTATTTTAATATTAACAGATTAAGATATTTTTCAATTATTTTTTTATTTTTATTACAAAATATGTATTTTTCAATAATTTTTTAATTTTAATTATAAAATTTATATTTTTTAATATTTTTTTATTTTTTAATTACAAAATTTATATTTTTTAATAATTTTTTTTATTTTTATTACAAAATTTATATTTTTTAATATTTATTTTATTTTTATTACAAAATTTATTTTGAAATAATTTTTTTAATTTTTATTATAAAATTTATTTTGTAATAATTTTTTTAATTTTTATTATAAAATTTATATTTTTTAATATTTTTTTATTTTTATTACAAAATTTATATTTTTTAATAATTTTTTTTATTTTTATTATAAAATTTATATTTTTCAATTATTTTTTTATTTTTATTACAAAATCTTTTGATTAAAATATCTGAGATTTTGATTAAAATATCTGAGATTTTGATTAAAATATTTGAGATTTTGATTAAAATATCTGACATTTTGATTAAAATATTTTCAACATGTGCAAATATATTTTTATAAACGTAACGTAACGTGTGTAAGATGCACAGAACATAAATCTTGTAAGATGGCAGCACCGACATCGCATAAGATTAGGTTTTAGAGAATGTCATGCAAAAGGTGCGTTCACAATGAAAATTCGTGTAAGGATTGGCTGGATCACTAATTATATTTGTTAATTTCTAATTTACTTGTTAATTTCATCAGTGTAAACGCAGCCTTATACTCACTTATTTCAAATTGCATTGCATGTCATATCTTCAGCGAAGTATGTACAAGTAAAGTTGTTAATTTTTACATAAATTTAGTCATTGTGAACGCACCTTTTTAAGTTCGTTGTGTGAATTGAACATGTTCCCGGTGGTTCCCGGTTCACAAGTTCACGTGTGTATCTAATCTACGTTTTAAAACTAAAATACTGAAGTAGGTAAGTAGGTATGAATATAGTAACAATAATTTTGTTCGTTCCAAACAACAAACGTTTTATAAAATAGCAGCTTCTTGATTTCGTTAATAATTTTGATAAATTCGGGTTCTACTCGTCCACTCATCCAAAATAGTGACCCTCTAGCATTCAAACCTTGCGCAAATGTGTAATAACAGCAATATTTTCGAAATACTTTGCTTTTTTCAGGCACATCTGAGTTGGTTGTTTCGGGGTATTGTTTTAAATCAGGCTAATATCCCCGGGCCCATGTTTACAGGGGCGAAGCATAAGGTAAGAATGATACTGAGGCACTACATTAAACGTGTAGAACCAGATGAGTCAGATTTTTGTAGCAGGACCTGAACAGTCGTTACAAGGCTTCGTTTCCAAGATATAGGGTGTTGAAGTTTCATATTTATTTAACGGTGTATTGTTTTTTTCTGAACAGACTGGAGTGTGTGCTGGAGGGAAGTTGATGAAATTTTCAAGGTGAGTACTACTCAAGACTAGGCATCTTTAACAGTAAATTCTATTTAAATATGAAATTGCAGTGGCGTAGAAACCGAATGAGGTGCCTTCTTTTGAGGAATATTTGATGTCACTGGGATTATTAAAGTTTTGAATGCAATTTTTAAAAAAAAGTATTCTTACAAAATTTTGATAGCATTAGCCGTTTTCCTGCAATTTCCAAGTTAAGGTTTAGAAATGTTTCTTTAAAAAGCAAAATTATTTCCATTTTTAACTAAAAAAATGTGAAATAATTTTTTTCATTAAAATGTATTATCTATAATTAGTGAAACAAGCGAAAATTACCAATAATAGGTACCTGTTTTTCATATTTTTAATCAGTTAAAAATTGGAAATATTTTTCTTTTTGAAGGTGCATTTTTAAACATTAAATTTAAAATTGCAGGAAAACGGCTAATCCTATCAAAATTTTGCACGAATACTTTTTTTTCTAAATTGAATGTACCTAGTTTTTAAAATTGCAATTAAAATTTAGAAAAATCTCAGTGACGTATCAAATATTCTTGAAAAGCGGGCACCTCGTTCGGTTTCTACGCCACTAGAATATCATATTTAAATAGAATTTACCTTGAAAATGCCTAGTCTTGAATAATATCTACCGCTGAAAATTTCCTCAACTTTCCTGCTGTCTGATCAGAGAAAACCAATACAACGCAAAATAAATATGAAACTTCAACACTCTGTATCTTGGAAACTAATCATTTGCGGACCCATATTTGTATGAACTTTTATACTCAAAATGAGGCCTTGTAACGACTGTTGAGGTCCTGCTACAAAAAATAAATCACCCTTATATGCATTATTGACAAAATCGACAAATTGGTATTGTAAAATATTACCCTTTGTTTCAGTAATGGCTGAAAATTTAAATACATTAATAAACCAAGTACTCCAAAGTACCCAATTAAGAGATTGTATAGAAAACTGCCTGAGTGGTTCAAACATCAATTCTGACCTTGGAAGCACCATAAATAGGTCTCCACATTCTAACATTACTAGAACATCTACAATTACTTCATCTAGGCCTGCTGTGACAGTAACACCTACAACTACTGCAGCTGCTGTTGGTGTTCGAAACGAATTACGCAGACTGTTTCCATCCATAAGAGGTTCATGTTCTTCTGCCTCTTCATCAAATCCTAATAAAAGACACAAGAAAGAGTCTAAGCCTTTTCATAAGGACGTGATTTTGTTGAAATCATCTACAGAGGTCAAAAGTTTGACTGGTTATCGAAAAGTCAAAGCCTTTGAACAAGGTAGATATTTTTGTATTTGATAATTGTGTATATCTGAATATGTGTAAAATTATTGCCAAAAATTAGTTAAAATAATCTCTGGAACCGGTCAATTTTCTGTTATTATCAACTTTATGGAAGTAGGGATGGGCAACTTTAGGAAACTTTGAAAAATGAAACTTTCACGTTGGCACATCCCTATAATGGAAGTGGATCTTTTTTGTCAATTATTACCCACATTATGACACAATAAATAAGTTTCAAGGTAAGTCAGGGGCGGCAGATTGAAAATTTTAAATGGCAATAGGGGTCAAATGGTACCTGCCACTGACTTACCTAGAAACTTACTTATTGTGTCAGAAAGGATCCTCTGAAACCGTTTTCCATAATGTTGATAATAAAGCTAGAAAATTTTTCGTTTCTAGGGATTTGCCCTGCACTGTATATCTAATTCCATCTAATTCATTTTAGGGTACGCTTTAAATGCTGTAGATTTTGATTATATATGGTCAAATCAACAAGTTGTTTCAAAGATTACGGAATGTTTTCAAGACAAATTGAATGGAACAGAGTTTGAAATTTTAGTTCCATGTAGCGGCTATTTAGTGAAACCAAAACTAGACGAAAATGTGGAATTAACAGGATCAATTTTTAGAAAAATCTTTTACAACAAGGTTGTATATGTACGACCACTACAAAACAATCAACATATTTTAAATTTAACAGATGAAGATGAGTCTGGTAAGCGGTGGGTGGAACTCAATAATCTTAATAACAGTGCAGTTATTAATTTTGTAGAGGACATTTCACTATGTAACACTATTCGCCCTGATGATAATCGAACATACATAGAAAATCCAGCTAATTTATGTAGAGAGGATATGACTGATAATGAGGATTTCAGCAATAATAATAACGTCTTGAACAATCTTGATGTACCCAATTGGAATGTTCTTATGTGTGCTGAACCAACTTCATTAACTGAAATTTTGAAGTTCATGCAGAAAAGCCTTACTGAAGAAAATATCAGCTATTTCAACATTTATCGAGAGGATATTTTCAACTGCTGTGTAAGAGCAGTGCAAAGAAAGTCTTTTTCACCTTCTAATAAAATTTCTGTAATTTTTACTGATTCTGACAACCAAACTGAAGGAGCGATAGATGCTGGAGGACCAAGGCGAGAAATGTTTCGCCTACTTTTAAACTATGTTGGCAGATCATCCAAATTATTTGCGGGCAATGAGAACAATAAAATTATTACCTTCAATAAAGAATGTCTGGAGCAGAACCATTATTTTTATGCAGGAAGATTCATTGCACTGTCAATTATTCATGAAGGTCTTGGCCCAAGATTTTTCTGTGAAACTTTTTTTCGCATGCTTACGCAAGTCTCTGGAGCTGGGGCTCAAATTATCCCAACCATCAATGACGTTGTTGATATTGACATTCGTAATGAAATACAAATGGCCATAGACGCTCCTGATCTGCAAACCTTACGAAATACACTAATTGAAGGAAATTATTTCAAAATCGCTGGTTGGGAAGTAATCAATGATTTCAGCAAAAAAGATGATGTGGTGACAGGTACAGTGAAATCACTTTATTAGTTTTGCAATTAATTTACTTTTTAATTTTAGATGCAATCAACTTCTATGTCTTGGAGAGATGCAAGAAAAGTATGGAACAGTTTATTGAAGGCTTGAGTACCATGAATGTCTACGACTACATGAAGAAATATCCAGAATATTTTGTAGAATTACTCTGCAATACAGAGGAAGGCCTTCTGACAATATCTAAAATGGACGAGTGGTTTATTATTAGTTTCAGTGAAGAAGGAACTAATAAGCGAAACGTGGAGGGCAGAATTGCAGCATTTTGGAAAGATTTTTTATTAGACTGTGAAGGTTGGTCTATGCACAGTGGGGTGGTCCTTGATGTACTTGGCGAAAAAAATCATTAATTTTTTAGGGCTACCCAGTAATATTGTTCCATTTAATGAGAAAATAATGTCTATAAAGTTTTAACACATTTGGATATTGTCCGGGGTTACGTTTTCCCCTTAACCATTCGGGCTGAAATTTTACTCAAATATTTTTTTCCTGAAATGGAATAGTTCTGGGAGGGGTAGCGCAAAAAATATTCCGAGGTTGAAAAATAAGGACCACCCTAATGGACAGCTCTCATTTTTCTGAAATTACATTATTAATTTTCAGAAAACGATGATACGGCAGAGGAAGACTCGTGTACATTGGAAGAGATCTTAACGTTTTGCACTGGTTTAAATGTCATACCTTCACTGGGCTTTTCGTCCAAGATTGCAATTAGCTTCTTACATGAAGACAGTTGTCCATATCCTAAAGGAAATACGTGCGCTTTGGAGTTATACCTACCAGTAACACATGTGAATTACCAAAATTTCAAAGACGCCATGACGTTTGGCATCAAGAACGGAATGGTTTTTGGGTTTGCCTAGTAAACTAATTTTGAAAGTTTTTATTTTTGTTTTAAATTTATTATTATATCATAACATAACATAATATTGTAACACTTTTATAACAAAGTAGAACATTTATTTTAATTTCATATTTACACTTGTTTTGTTTAACATATTTCTTTTTTAAAAATATAAATGTGTCATTGTTTGGGTTTGCGTAGTAAGACGTAATTTTCAAAGTTTTTATTTTTATGTTTTAAATTTATTATTATATCATTACATAATATGTACTTATAGTCTAGGAGCTGGAGCGATATGGTGTGACTGAAAGTTAACCCGATGGCACTAGGGTTTATTGTTAGAGGACGGTTCAATGATCAATTCATCTCACAGACCAAATCTTCGCTCTCATTTAGTTCTCGAGATACAGCATCCGCAAATTTTTGATTTTTTTACTGCAGGTTAACCCTTTTGAAGTTGCAGTTACTTGAAAAGCATGCCATTCTTATACACTTCCACCATCTGCCATCATTTTTTATCGTGTCCGTTTATCGGGCTGGGCCAGTTAAAATGGGAGCAAAAATGGACTGCGAGTTAACCCTCCCAAACCTGGTGGAAAATGTTTATTGGTGTTGCCAATTGTTAAGATACCATATGCCATCAAAAGTTACCGGTCCATTTCACAGTAATTGGCCATTATTTGGACAGAAAATGGACATTTTCGCCATTTTGTGGCTAAAACTTACCGATTACAAGTTCACCTGCCTGATGGCACCGTGTCAAATACGTTAATTTGAGATCAAATAATAATATATATGAGTGCCATCATTTTTTTCCAATTCAACCCCTCCCACAAACCCAAAATCCCCCCAACAGCGGTTAAAGATCGAAATTACTGATTTTTTTGGGGGAGGTTTTGGGGGTTGTGGGAGGGGTTGAATTGGAAAAAAAATGATGGCACTCATATATATTATTATTTGATCTCAAATTAACGTATTTGACACGGTGCCATCATGTGAACTTGTAATCGGTAAGTTTTAGCCACAAAATGGCGAAAATGTCCATTTTCTGTCCAAATAATGGCCAATTACTGTGAAATGGACCGGTAACTTTTGATGGCATATGGTATCTTAACAATTGGCAACACCAATAAACATTTTCCACCAGGTTTGGGAGGGTTAACTCGCAGTCCATTTTTGCTCCCATTTTAACTGGCCCAGCCCGATAAATAAACACGTTAAAAAATGATGGCAGATGGTGGAAGTGTATAAGAATGGCATGCTTTTCAAGTAACTGCAACTTCAAAAGGGTTAACCTGCAGTAAAAAAATCAAAAATTTGCGGATGCTGTATCTCGAGAACTAAATGAGAGCGAAGATTCGGTCTGTGAGATGAATTGATCATTGAACCGTCCTCTAACAATAAACCCTAGTGCCATCGGGTTAACTTTCAGTCACACCATATCGCTCCAGCTCCTAGACTATTATTAACATAACATAATATTGTAACACTTTTTATAACAAAGTAGAACATTTATTTTAATTTCATATTTACACTTGTTTGTTTTGTTTAACATATTTCTTTTTTAAAAATATAAATGTCATTGTTTTTAAAATAAAACATTTAAATTTGTGTTATACTCGAATCTGTTTATACCTGCACATTATTATTAATTATTTGTCTAATGGTTAAATAATGATGAATACCATCATAATTGTCATCCACCAAAGGATCTGGTACAGCTTCATATATTTGATTTAATACATCATTGTCCAAATCTAATTGACATTCAGGTACAATAACATTGTTTGCTGTTTCAATTTCAATACTGTTATTATCATTTACTCCAAAACTATTGTCTAAATATTCATCGTTACGATTATTTTGCATTTCCAACATGCCTATCTGCCACAACTCAATAGGACTTCTATTATTTTCAGTCGACAGTTTATGAAAATTCCACTGCTCAATAAAAATATTGATTCGCCCAGAAATACGAGGCGTAAAAACGTACCACAAACAATACAAATCAATTTCGCTTAATTGACTCAAGTAACCCTCATTTTCCATAAAAGTAAATAGATGCTTAAAACTTCGTACAACCACTCGATTTAGTTCACTCCATAACCGTTCGATTCTCTGATTGTGCACAGAGCGACCTGTAATAAAACTACCCCTATTACTTCCTCTCTTTTCGATCATGTATTGCGCCACTTTAATATTTTCAGTTCCGTGATCGCCTCGAACACGTAGAGGAAGCCCAAAGTTAGCAACTCCATTTTCAAATAGCTCTAGTACACTATCACTCTTATTATTCTTTAAACATTTCAAGTGAGTAATAACGCGACTATACCCATCGACACATCCATGGAAGACCATTCTATAATTTACTAGTTTGTGATTGGAATCCATATGCCTTAAAAAAATGACTATAATTCATTATCAGGAGCTATACTTACACTATTTTACCACAAATGATTTGCACCTCCAACTCGATATTTTCTTCGTCTAATAACATTTCGTTTTCTCAACAACCTTCCAACTGGATCCAGTATATTAAGACGTTGTCGTAGTCTCAATCTAGGTATGAATATTTCACGTGCTTTTAAGTTGGCCATTATATAAACTTCTCCAGAATTGGGCATTTCCCTTATCAAGTTTAAAAGCAAATTATCAAGTTCACTATCTGTAAGCGTACTCCACTTTTGAATGGAAAAAGCTGATATTCTTCGATACAATGTACGTTTAGACACATTCAAAACAGACGAGATCCTTTTTACATTACAGCCCGACTTGCGCAAAAGTTTTATTTGTTGTTCTGATATGGCATAAGCTAGCCTTCCATTAGAATTTCTGGTTAAATTTGCAGTGTAAAGTAGTCTTGGATTATTGGGCTCTGCCAAAGACTGCTGATTAGATCTAATGTAATTCAACTTCTCTGTCACAATTTCCAAAATCTCACTAATAACATTTCTTGCTAAACCATCCATTAATGAATTTTGTAAGGCAAGTAGCACATCACACTGCTGTTCCAATCGGTGACACATGTTGTTTATAATTACTATGTCATTACAGAATGTATTCCTGCAGGCGTAATTATAATCGCGAGTAAGGTTATGAAAATAACTTTCTACAAGATCCATTGCCTTTTCTAAAAAGTAATTATGCCCATGCTACAAAAATATATCATATTTTGCTTGTACGTTGTAGACGTACCTGTATGGGGAACACAGACACTCCGACAGATAAATATTAAAATTAAAAAAACAAACCAGCAAAGCAACAACCACAGTGAACTTAGCAGCACATCTTCTACTAAACAACCGCGGCCGCGGCGCTGTCATCTTACGCACGTTACCTTACGTTACGTTACGTTACGTTTATAAAAATATATTTGCACATGTTGAAAATATTTTAATCAAAATGTCAGATATTTTAATCAAAATCTCAAATATTTTAATCAAAATCTCAGATATTTTAATCAAAATCTCAGATATTTTAATCAAAAAATTTTGTAATAAAAATAAAAAGATAATTGAAAAATATAAATTTTGTAATAAAAATTAAAAAAAATTATTAAAAAATATAAATTTTGTAATAAAAATTTAAAAAATATTAAAATATAAATTTTATAATAAAAATTAAAAAAATTATTAAAAAATAAATTTTATAATAAAAATTCAAAAATTATTAAAAAATAAATTTTGTAATAAAAATAAAATAAATATTAAAAAATATAAATTTTGTAATAAAAATTAAAAAAATTATTAAAAAATATAAATTTTGTAAAAAAAAAATAAAAAAAATATTAAAAAATATAAATTTTATAATTAAAATAAAAAAATTTTTGAAAAATATATATTTTGTAATAAAAATAAAAAAATAATTGAAAAATATCTTAATATTTTAATATTAAAATAATGTTTCTTGTGGCACATTTGGCGCCTCATAGACTAAGACCATCTCGAGGCTTTTCATGAAATGCTTAATTACACTGTCTCCCTACGTTACATCACGCTCAGTAGCCAGCAGGTGCCGGTGGGCAAAATTATGCCGGTATAAGTATACCGTCATCGCTCATCGGATAACATGCAGCGTAGTTTATCGGCAATTTAAATTTGGTCTGTGAATGACGTGTTGTTTATGTATGTGTTCTATAATCTAGCATCGACTATGAACAGATATCATAGGTTGGTCGCGAGTTCAAATCCCCAGCAGGTTACATTTTTAAAATGTTAATCTAACTACTTTTTAATGGGGTACATAGATGACATGCTACTGTTTATGTTCCCTGGAATTTTTAGCAAAAGTGGAATTTTTAGCAATAGTGGCAAATTCACCGCAGGCGCAGCAGTTTGCACACTGTTGGCTCACTGCCTACCAATAACACAAGAATTAAGTACTTGAGAGTACAACGAAAACATGTATCCTGATGGTAAAGTATTCATATCATATTATACGATGACGTCATACTGGCAAAACATTGCATTCACGTTTGGGAAACATCATTATTTTGGCTACAACCGTAAGGGTGAACCAAAAAAACGGCTGAACATGCAAAATGCGAAGACTAAATAGTAAATACTTTTTGTTATTTCCCACAAGAAACAAATGTAGGTTTTACATTATTTTGTATGAACGAAAAATACCGGTGTATTTTTAAAATAATTTAAATTACGGATCTGGAAATGTTTTCGGTTTTCGGAATTTCGGTTTCCGTTTCGGTTACGGTTTGGAAAATTTTGCGCTTTTTTCTGGTTTCCGTTGCGGTTACGGTACACGTCCCTGCTTATGGGGCGCCAAGTGTAAAGTGAAAATTTGCTGTGAATTTCACGGTATTTAAGGCAATTTGTCTCAATATTTATTATATATACACACATTTAGCTAAATGCTTTTTATTTTAATAAATCGTTGTAGATTTAAATAAATCCTTAAACATTTGGTTTAAATATTCTAACATTTAATAAAGCATTAAAGAAATAAATATTAAAACATTTACTTTAAATTTTCAAATATTTAGTAAATCTTTATGTATTTAGATAAATCTGCACATATTTATTTAAATCTTTCAATATTTAATAAATATTTGCAGATTTGAATAAATCTTTACCGATATAAATAAATCCTTACAGATTTAAATAAATATTTCAACATTTAATTTTAAGCTCCATATTTAATGTTAATTTGTCATCTGTATTTGACCTTGGTAGACCCAGCCTACATAGAAGACCAAGACCGTTTACACTGGTGGTACCGTTCAACAATTATGAACATGTTTTCCGTATTTCAAAAGTTTGTACAATTAATGTTAGTTCAATCATCAATAACAACATATTTAACAACATAAACATTGCATAATTTATTATTCATACAATGAAAGTTTCCACAACATTCCCTTAAGAATGTAATTTTCAGTCGTTTTGTTTGAGCGTCAAACGCTCCCACCATGACCCTGCCTTGCGCCTTATCACCGGTATAAACGGTCTTGGTGTCCTAAGTCGGCTGACCTCACCAAGGTCAAATAAATATGACAGGTTAACATGCAATGTGACAGCTTAGAATTAAATGTTGAATCATTTATTTAAATCTGTACCGATTTATTTATATCGGTAAAAATTTATTTAAATCTGCGAATAATTATTATATATTGAAAAATTTAAAACAAATATGTGCAGGTTTGCGCTAAATACATAAAGGTTTACTAAATATTTGAAAATTTAAAATAATTGTTTTAGGATTTATTTAAATCTCTAATGCTTTATTAAATATTGGAATATTTAAACCAAATGTTTAAGAATTTATTTAAATCTAGAATGATTTATTAAAATAAAAGCATTTAGCTAAATGTGTGTATATATAATAAATATTGGGACAAATTGCCTTAAATACCGTAAAATGCACAGCAAATTTTCACTTTACACTTGGCGCCCATACCTGCTTGGTACAAACGGGCCCAAAAAGAAAAATAACTTCCTAAACACAATGCCCTGATTATTTTAAAATAATATCCAATAGATGGCAGCAAAATTGAAACCTTCTAATTTGCTGGAATTACGTACTGCCATCTATTGGACCATTATATACAAACGTATCAAATATTGGTAATTTTTATTTTAAACTTTAAAAAATATAATTGTTATTTCAGTTCACAATAGTTATTACAAATTTTAACAATTACGTTTAAAACTTAAACATAATTAACAATATCGCATTTGGCCGTGCTGACATCTTGCGGATGATTATACAAATAGCTTGAAAACACCAATCTGATCAAAATAACCAAAACTGTTGAAGTACCACTGATAATTAACATGGAAACCCTTTTAAAATTACCTTCAATGTGTTCACATAACATTTTTGGTGGTTTTACTTCATAATAATTAAAAGCGGACATATTTTTTCATAAAATTATCCCAACAACTCATATACAACACAAGTGAATTAATAACGCTCACTCTGCACATAGACGATCTCTTTTCTGTGCCACGTAACATACTCCAAAACTCTCATATCAAGTTTAATCTGAAAACATGAAAAAACTCCAGAGTGGTCTTCACAGCACACAGTACTATGTTTTTTAATTTCACGTAGACTGCAACCCCGCATCCAATAACGGAAGTGACAAAAGCATTCATTGCGTGGTGGGCGATTATGTACCTCCAGGTACACGTATGCCACATTGTTTCGAAAATGAGTTCGCTTATCATCTTTGTGCCCAGAACGAATGGAATTCTGAAAGACAAAAGGTCAACAAACAGCGCGAACATCGAATTTCATATTGAGCAGGCCTGAAGTTATCGAACTTTTTTGTCAAAAAACATATTTTTAATATTGTTGTTCTTATTATATAGTGCGTTTAGAAATTTTACAAGCTTATAACCAAAGTTTTGTTCAAAATAATGAAAAAGTGAAAATGAGTTATTAAATCAAACTAAAGGGTGCATTTTTTCAGTAAAAACACTTACTGCTGAAACTTACCTCCTCGCTTGGGGAATTGAGAACGAAATAATTTTTTAAATTGAAACACTCCGTATGCGGCATCTTTAATTGAAGCGTTCTGTATCCCCTTTACAACGACATGACCGACCCAGTCCGATCCGACCCGCGGGCCGGGCACGGCGTAATTAAAGCAGAACTAATTTTGAATCGTGCTTAACCGGGCCGGACCGATTACAGTTTTCTGACTCGGGCTTTAAGACTGATTTTTCTTGTTTGTCACTAAACCTTTTTTAATGTAATACGATAACATTTAAATTATTAAAAATTAGGGCTACATACGAATACGGGCGTGTGTTCGAATACAATATCCCTGCACGGGCCGGTTTGGCCCGAAAAAAAGAGCCTAAAGCCCGCGGGCAGAGCCGGGCCGCTTAGGATACTTTTGAAATTGGCCGGTTCAGGCCTACCTAGAATAGTTTTAAAACGGGCTAAATCGGGCCACCGTTATAATTGGCTTTGCGCTGTTTGTTTTATTAAGTTGTGCTGCATAGCGCTAATCTTTCATAATAGTAATAAAATTTACGAGGCTTCATAATAAATTCATCATTTTTGTTATTCTTCCAATCAACTTTGTTGACATGCTATTACAGCTACGGCTCGCTTAGGCTAATGTCATATAAACACTTACTTAAAAAACACAATATTGGGGGCAAAATAAACTGTTGGCATATTTAGTTAACGTAAAACAACCTACCCATTTCATTGAGTATAATGCACTACTCCGTAGTAGTAGTATTTTGCTTTTATTTATTTACAATTCTAAACATTATGCTCTTATCTTGTTACACAATTTCACAATATCTCTGCTCGGACGGACGTGAGGCCGCATTGACGTTGTAAGCACGCATTGACATTATACTTGACTGGACGGGAGAAATCGTATAGTAGTTGTTTGGTAATGCAATCTAACATTAAAATATGCTTAAATACTATCACACTGCTTGATTATCTATAAATCTATTAAAACGCAGACCCTTCCTCTGAGTTCTTCTTATTGTCTACACAGCAATTCCTGCACCTTAACTAAAATATGGCATAACCGTTTTCGTTTTCTGTTAAATCATACCATTGAAAATACACTTTCAGTGAGAACACGCTAAGAAGTTTTACTTAGAACTTGCGTGCTTGGCACACGTTTCTTTGTTTTGACTTTCTGGGATTTCACAATATATACTTCCGTTTTTCTAGCAGCGACTTTCTAGTCAATTCTTGTTTATTGTTAAGTATTTACTCTGCAAATTAAAATTTAAGCTTGTCTACAAAATAAATACAATTGTAGTTTTCCTACCGGCACCAAAGTTATAAGCGGCATTTAAGTTATTAATAGAAAAATTTAAAAATTGACGCGGCTGTCTTTAGTTCGGAAACCGTGGCACTGTGAATTATTGAAACAGAAAAGAAACCTTCAATTTTATGGTTTATATACGGTTACATATTGCAGTACCTAGTAGATTTTTTATTAGAATTGTTAGCATCGACGTTTCTGTCGGTTCTTATTAACTTGATTCAGCAAATCAAACTTTCATAATCACACCAAAATTATGTTTACCGCGTACATGATTTCGTCAAATCAACTAATTATAATTTAAAAAATAAAAAGTGACAAATTACACTCTTGTCCCTTTTGACTGAATATCAGTAACTTTTGCATACAAACGATTTTTAGCATCGACTTTCCTGTTCATTCTTGTTTGGTACTGATTTATGAAAGCAATATTTGAGCAAAGCGGTGGTTGCTGAAAATGGCGGATATTTATTTATAATTTTTAACTAAAAATCCACACAGCTGACTCTGGTTCGAAAACCACTGTAGGGTACCAAAGCAATTAAAAACTTCCAATCATGTTGTTTTTAGCGATTCTTGGTAAATACTAATAAAGTTGCAACTATTGGAAACATGATTTTGGCAGAGCCAACCATTTCCATTTAAAAAATGAAAATTAAGAAATTTCCTAACCTCAGTCTAGTTCTGTACCATCACGAGCTACAGAAACAATCAAAAATCCTTGCTTGTGATTTATAGAAATACCAACAAATATTTTAGTAGTATCAAGCCCCTTTTAGCAACGACTTTCCTGTCAATTCTTGTTAGATACTGCTTCAACACGGCAAAGTTTTCGCTTGCGTTTAAAACAAATAGGATTTTAATTTTCTAATTAAGCCGAAAGTTGCACGTACTGTGTACACGAGTTTGGCAGAGCAAACCATTTTAAATTTAAAAATGAAAATTGAGACATTTCAACGAAAATCACGTTCCAAGACGTAATCTGTGCTTTCGCATTAAATACGTGCCCAACTTTTAATTTAACATGCATTTCCATTACTGAAATTCTGTGTAAGCTTACCACAAATTATTACAATCCTCTTTCTGACACTGAAAAGCTCGGTGAAATATATTACGTACGCGTTAAAACAACCACAATGTGACGAGGAGGCTGGTATGAATAAATAAAACGGAATGTGTCCCGCGTAAAACCCGCTCGCAAGGCGTTTATCAAAATTACATTAGCTGGTCCTTGAAAGCTCAACAAGACCAACCCAGAATTCGACCTGGCTTATATTAAAATTCAAATTGATTTCTAAAAGTGGACATTTTTGTCCCTTTAGCGGTTTTAAGACTGACACGCGAATTTATTCTTCCATCAGCCGTCTCTTATCAGTTTATTTCCGCTTACGTGCCCCAAGTTTCAAATTTATACATAATTCCGCTGTTGACTCGGTACTAAATTCACGGATCGTAAAATACTTCGCAGGATCATGATCAATTGACCCAGAATAGCTGCTGGACGAGGAAGCAGCACGTCCTGCAAAAATGACAGCTGTAAACAGCCTCACCTCGCTTCCTATGATTCGTTTCTGCTGAATCCACCAAACTCGGATGTTACGGGCACAGGGTGCTTATTGATTTACTAGCGCAGAAGACATAACAGACGATATACAATTTATGAAACGAATATATTCCCTTATGGAAAAATATTCGCTTTTCTGCGACCTTTCGCTTGACAGGTTTACGATTTTTAGGATGGCAGCCTTGCATCAGTGATTTACATAGGGTTTAAAATCTGGAAACGCACCTTGTTGTTCAGAAAAAAATAAACAGGTTACAGTCAAAATTTCAGCCTTAACTTGAAGCAGGAAAAGTTGAAAACTTGGGAGTAAATTTGATAAAATGCTACGTCTAAACTGAGGAAGATGATGAGAAGGCTCAAGTTTCTTTCAAGTTAATGTTCGTCTAATGTTAGACTGGATTTTGTACTGGAAATTGGGTGTAGTGCTGAAAATCCTTCAAAGCAAATAGGGAATAAGAGGAAACAAGATCACCGGACAAAAAGATATTCCTAATAATTTTACCTTTGATCAAATTCAATCCAATATGTTCCTATCAATTTACAGATGTTTGATCCAGTTACGAATTCAAACTTTCTTATTTTGTTGCTTTCTTTATTTACAACAACAAATTGGTTCTGAATGTTTTGTTTCATTGCAGACGAATTGATGGTGTTTTTAAAACTTTGCAGACTATTATCACAGCTTTTTTTTTGTCTGTGTATAATTTCGTTGACTTTTACAAAACTTCGTAAATGTCATTGGCAAATGTCTAAGTATTGCTGCCGTGTTAAATAAATAAAGGGAACTGACCGGTGGCGGTTTCTCCATTGGGTCAAATGGTCATTGACCTGCCAATGAAATAAGAAAAAATAAATAATTATTTTTTGTTTGAGTACATAACATATTATACACTATAATATTTAAAAAATACTTTACAGTTAGCTTTTGTATGAGATTTCCATGCGAGAACGTTTATTAAAGAGCTGCCACAAGATCCAAAAATGTTTGAATGTTTGAGTATTTCGCGCGCATTAAACGAATCTGCGAGGGTCATTTGGCTGTCAGTCCCCAATTCAGCTATACGCCGACGAATAAAGCCGCCGGCTTAAAAGGCCTTCCAATGAATAAGAGTGAAATAGAAAGCTCATTGCGATAAACTTCATATTACACAAGCTAAAAGAGAATAGAAGTATCTACGTATTAAAAACTTCAGGGTCACGGACCCAGCACTTCCGAGAATTATGCTATCAGCTGTCCGCGGTAAGCGCATGCCAATAGCCGCCTAATTTGCGGGATTCGCACGTACACGACGTAGTATTGTGAAAACTGTTGTTGGTTGTGAAATCATAATTTAGTGGTGTTGTACGATGTCCGTGCAAAATAATTTGGATTGTGAATGCCATGTAAGAAAATGCTTTCACTTGTTTCCACTGTCTGCAATGTTGTGATAATTCATTGTGTGATATTAACTGCAAAGATTAAAAAACTAAAATTCAAACACATGAAAATTTTTGTGAATTTTGACACACTGGCAATGTGGGTATCAATTTACAATAATTTTATTAGAGAGTGCTTATCGAAAGTCTATTAAAAACTTCAATGAAAATGTTAGTAAAAATAGATCATTTTGCCAACGTAAACTATGGGTTTGAAATATAAGGCTACCTAAAACTTGGGTAAGAACAATTTTTTTCCAAAAAAAAAACAAAAAAATACTTTAAAATGCCTCCCAGTACACCACACCACGAGCCGCCACTGGAACTGACAATGATTGCCATGATCCTTTCGGGCAGGCGTAATTTGCGCCGAATTACACCTGCGTAAGGCTCTCATTAGTTCGCGAGCCCTAAGTATACCCGTAATTTGCGCCGACGTAACTTTCGAATGCGTAAATCCTACCTGTAAAATGCGCTGGATTGTTGGTTGTTAGCTTATAGATTATTTACCACCACATAATAAATATATTGATAATTTCAAATAAAACAAAGATTCAGAAACTAAATATATATTAAATTATAGTATGAGGGTTCACCTAATTTCGCACTTTAAATTTTAATGTATGTATCTGTTTGAAAATTATTTAAAATGTTAACAAATACATAAACAGAGGGGTGAGTAGCATAGAAGTTAGAGTTAAATCTCGAATGAAACGATTCAAAGGCGTTCGTTGTTCTTTCCATGCTATCGCTTGCTGCAGCCCAGATAGTTGATGGAAATGTAGCGCCTTCGGTTATATAATTATCAATTAAATAATCAGCCAACTAACTATTCTTGGATCATCTGGTTGGATGCTTGCAAAATCAAAGACAAAGCAATCGCCCACTTCGTCTGGATTTAAAAATGGTATACCAAACAAATATCGAATTCATTTACCCATGTCGCTTTCTTTATCTTTATATTGTACCACAAGCCCAAGTTCTTGAACTTTTCTAAACCAGGCCTGGGCCAAGTGAAACCTACAGCCAATAATTTTTGCTCTCGACCAAACAGCTGTTACTGTATTATGAATTGAATTCCCTTCTCAAAATCGGATACTATAATTTTCGAATTTAAATTGAATCCTAGTTCCAACGATTTGGTACACAAAAGCACAAATAATTTTTCGTAAGTAAGTAAACTTAAAGGAATCTATAACGAGCAATTGTACTCCACGGTTACTTGTGATAGCTTCCATTTTTGTGCTAATGGGGCTGCCTACAAACACCTACTAAGTTTTGTTTTATAATAAACATTATGATTTGTTATCAGTTTTAATCCCCCTTTTACACAATTTCTAAAATTTTAGAAATGTGGATTGGTCTATGTCATTAAGGGTTGATAACGATGCTTATCGCTAATCTTCAGCAGTCGGCGCAAACTACGTTAGGAATTACTAAAGTTACAAAAGTCTTCGGCGCTACTTACGTATCAGATTAAAGAGCAAGTAAAATTTCTGCGCAAATTACCATCGCCGATCCTTTCCTACTTATCGGTGCCTAATTAGCACTACTGTGGCATAAACAACCCTATTCAGGGCTGCGACATACCTAAATGACGTTGGCTTCGCAAAATTATTTACGCACAACTGAAATTTGTAATCAAAGCCCTCTCCATACGTTTACATGTTTACATAATGGACATTTCTGTAGTTTCTTCTATTCGTTTTTTACGCATAAAGTAACACTCCATCTAAGGGCCCTTCACAATTCACTGGCAACTCGTGCTTCTAAAAATAGGTAAAGTGCTACAAGAAAAAAAATACAAACTTATCTATGTTTTGTATGTCAAATCGATCCTCTTGTCCTTTAGAGTTGCAAGCTTGCCAACGGTATTCTCATAAAATAGCTGTTTTTTGACAAGGTCTTTGTAACAGTTCTCTCTGTGTAGAATCCAAACAATTTCCTTTATGCGGCGGCGAGCTGAAATGAAGTAGTTGCGATACTCAATTGTACAGCTCTTCACATGTCAGTCTTGTATGAGATGATTGCCCTTACAACGGTGCTTGCAGTGGCGTAACTACCGGAGTCCTGCGGGTTCCACGGAACCAGAGCCCATGAGTCGTGGAGACCGTCCTTTTACAAATTCCTTTTTGTTCCAAGCCATATCTTTTTTTTCAACAACTGTCTTTCGACGAATGTCTATAATATGAGTGAGCAGTATGACAGTTTTTTCCTTCGAGTAGCCATGCTGAACAACCGCGCGAGCGTGGGGTACGTTATCATGGCAACCGTCTTGCTGTTAGTTGCCGTTTGGAAGATCGTTGAAATCGCTTCAATAACAACGTTTGAAGTGAAGGTAAAATAAGTTCAAAAAGTATGTGCGTAAGTCAGGTGCCCCAAAACGAAAACAAAAATTAAAAAGTGCAGAAAGAGCAACAAAACTGTTAAAAATTCTTCAAAATCTGGTACTCAAATATTATTTATAAAAATAAAAACTAAAAAATAAGAGAGAATTTTTGTAGCAAAATAAAGAAAATACATTTTAATATGAAATTGCTTTAGGAATTATTATTATTTTTTTCTCACGCTTGAGAAAAATTCTCTCATAAATTGCTCTCTTGAAAAAAACTTTCTCAAAACCATTTTCTCTTCAAAAATGTTCTCCGACAAAAATTCTCTCTGGAAAATTGTTCTCTCATAAAACATTTGTTTCTTTAAAAAAGTTCTCGCATGAAAAATATAACCCTTGAAAAAAGTTTTCTCGTAAAAACATTCTCTCGCTGCTTAACATTTCTCTCAAAGCACGGTTTGTGTAGGGCCCAAATAGATTGCGCTACTACATTCCGCCCGTTGGTAGCCTTGAAACAGCAAAATAATCAATTCAATGTAAAGATGGAACGCCCACCTAGGTAAAGCAAGGTGGACACAGTAAAGGTAAACAGAGAAATGTTATTTTGAGAGAACTTTTCTCAAGAGACAAATTTTTTATGAGAGAAATTTTTTCAAGAAAGAAATAAAAAAGTTTTGCGTTTTTCTAAAATTCTAAAAATATTTCTACGTTATTTAAATGTTTCTGTGCGGAAAGGTTTTATTTGTATCTCCTACTGGAAAAAGGGGAGGTGTTATAGGGACCCGACCGAAATATGCAACCCAGGTCCCACAACTTCTCGTTACGCCACTGGGCGCTTGTGAAATATTGTAGTTGTGAGTCACAATCGAAATAGGTGCGGTTCCTGCATTCAGTTTCAAAGTAAAATGTGCCTTTAAACGTATTTTGAACTAAATATAATATTATTTAATTCATTGGTCAGTTATAATTCAGGTTAGGTACAGAAGCATCTTACGTACTTCACCTGTATAGCCGCCACTGTCACACATAAAATTCAAATGTCAAATAATATTACAAATTACAATTCCTCAGCATCAAACCACCCGATATTTCAGTAATAAATATTTTTTTTCACCAATGTCAGGCCTGTTTTTCCGTAATAATAAATATAATTTAAAACCCATATCCTAGCGTGCCAAAAGCTAAACTATAAAAAATTAATACAAATGCCTCATTTTATTAATTATAATTGACAATAGTTAACCCCCTCCAAACTATATCACACCCAAGCAATCATAAACGCTCTTTCGCTTCCTAAAAATTAATAATACTAAAATTTTCATAGGACTCCCCCCTTTTAAAAAGTTTTACCTCAAATCTCATGTACTCCTCAAAATTCACCCCCCTCTTTCTAAGAACTATCTCGTAAAGCAGCCCCCAACGCCCTTTCACATTCGTAATAATCAAAATTCCCTCTTTATTTATCAAACATCGCCCTCGAAGAAACTTCCTTTATTCTTCCATTCTCTCAAACTTTTTTTAACAAATGTGGCCCCTTAAACTACCTCTAATTCACCCAATTTTTAAATCCACAATAATCTTTAATATTGCACTCTTTCCAAACAATATTATCCCAATAAATAAAAAAGCAAAAAATGTTATGAGTCGCCTGTTTTTATAACATTCCACCCCCTTAACAATAAAAATATCAACTTTGCAGCTTTTTCTAAGCACCACCTCCAAAGAGACACCCAAATGCTTAATTCTAAGACTCCAGTTAGTCCTAGAATAAGAATTCATTGATATATATGCATAGAATGATAAATCCCTCTCCACCCCTGCGTCTGTGGCGGAACAACAACGCTTTCTCAGGGGTTAATGTTTATCGAACTACTAAACTTTAGGCCTTAACTTAGTTCCACGCGCCAGATTCATATTTACGGGAACAAAACGTTCTGTCGGGGAAACTTTAAGAGCAAGCAGAAGAGAGAAATTCATTGTTTATTTTAGTTATCTATTCTACCTCTTTTGCGGACGGACCAACCTCATTTCCATGTTTATAAGAAATGCTACTATAGAGAAGGGAGGTATTGTGTGCCAGGAAATCGCAGAGGTATCTAAACCATGACCGTCTTGATTTTCGGACTGGAACCGCCTCATCGAAATCTGATAACTTTTCGTCTCTAGTTCTAAAGGGAATTCACAACGGCTACTGCAGCAAAATAAATAATATTCGCAAATTCCTTCCGAAACAATTCTGATGTTTTCGTACGTCAAATTGTAACTGATTCGCAGCGTACAAATTTTATGGTAAATAATTCATAATTTATTTGAATCAAATCTAATTAAATCTCGTCTTAGCTTCAATAATGAAAATAATTATCAAGTTACTCAGTCGTTCTAAAATTCCAACTATCTATCAATATTTTTATTTATGTAGTATTAGTATTTAGATAATCTTTTGCATCTCGTAACAGCTTATTTAGAATGGTTTCATCTTATTTGTAATTTGATGCTTTGTATGCTTCAGACGGCACTTCTCTGAGTCCAACGCTTAGTCTGGACGTGCGAGCTTCTGGAAAGGGTTGTGCAGTGGTCTAACTTTCAAAAGGGATGTTTTAGGTTAGTCTGGAGATTCCATGAAATAGCTTTGTTCGCAGAAGAGTATTGCCTTACACATTTATTTTAAACTCGTTTTAAATACTTACGAAGCCGCAAAAGCGAAGCCTCAAAAAGGAAGGTCAAAAATAATTATACGTAGTGTGTCCTTGGGTGGGATAATTCAAGGTTATTTAAAAAATTGAATAATCGAATTACCCAATACGATATTTCTGGGACGTTTTAAAATAATTTTCCAACAAAATTATAAAATAATGTTGATGCGGTTTGAGTTGGGAAAGGACGATCTAAAAAGTATTTTGTTATCGAGGTTATAGTTATATTGATTTGAATAACATTGTGGAAAGCTTTGTATACGTCAAATTGGTATTTTGGCATTGGACACCCATGAAACGCCGTTTTACTTTTTAACCTAAACTATGGATAACGAATTTATATTCTCCTTAAGTAGCTAAATAATTTTTACATCAAAAATTTAATTTCAGACGTCGCAAATTAATTTTTTGGCGAATAAAAAACATCGAATTTGCGATAAAAATATTTATCTATTAAATCCTCTAATCGCATTTTTAACGTCAGAAATTCATTTGTTAACGTCATAAATCTATTTTGTGACAGCTGAAAATGATTTTGTGACGACTGAAATTGATTTTGTGACATCAAAAAAATCAATTATTGTCGTCAAAACGTCAATTATTGACCTCAAAAAATGTTTTTCAGCCGCTGATAAATTATTGATGTCAACAAAAATGATTTTTTACCGCTAACACTTTTTTATGTGCCAAAAACTATTTTTAACCTCAACAATTTGAATATAATATAAAAAAAATCAATTTAATGAATTTTTGACAAAAAGTAAAACAGACTTCAATAAACACCAGTATGATATTAGGAAGAAACACTAGAAAAATATATCACCTTAAAATATTATTTTTAGTTAAGGTTAAAGTTAATTCCTTAACAAATAGTTAATTTATACGTCATAAAATATACTTTAAACGTCTGAAAATAAGTTTTTTATGTCAAAAAATTAGTTATTGTCGCCAAAACGTCAATTAACTTCAAAAAAAATTATTGCTGTCAAAAAATTGAATTTTTAACGTTATCCATATATTTTAAGTCGTCAAACACTATTATTAACGTCAAAAAGGAATTTCATTACTAAAAAAAATTAGAAAATTTAATAAAATGTAAAACTGTTCCATAGATACCGGTTTGATGTTAGTAAGGCTTAGGGATGCAGCGAGCAGTACTTTTTGAAAATGCCGGATAACGGATATTCGGTATCCGGTTGCTCAGCCGGATAGCCGGATACCGGATTATCCGGCATAGTTATTACCGTTTTTACGTTCGAAATAGTTTCAGCTTAAATGTAGTGCAATTTAGGTTTTTAATCACAGAGCATAATCTATACTTAACAGTATGCACGAACCTTGCTTGCTATGGCCTTATTCTGTTGTGTTTTAGAAAGAGAGCACCGAGACAAGAAAACTACTAAATGTACTATTTCAAGACTGTGCTGATTTGCGCTAATATTGTTTTTTGTTCACAATTAAGAATGGAAATCTGTCAACGAATTTGATTGTAATTACAAAAAATAATAATTTTCATCAATGGTTAAAACTAAAACATGTTCTGTGCTGATAGATCCGACACTGACATACTGACATAACCTAACATATGCCGTCTTTATCGACATTTTAAAATAAAATACTGACCATTGACGACATGTACTGCAAAATTGAGACCTGCATATCATAGCAACAAGCGGTTCATGCATCTTCCTTATGTTATATAATTATTACTTCGCGATTTTAATAAATAATACTTATTTATGTTGTTTAAAATTATTTCAAATTTTTAACTCTCATAAATGCTGATGTCAATAATATAAATTTAGTAATTTTATGCAAATTTGCAAAATACTGGACTTATGGGGTTTTTGCTCTCGTGCTTTCAATTGTGTTTAGTCTAGACCAACAAATCAAATTGCATGCATAATCTCTTTTACTTGAAGAAAAATCTCCGGCCGGATAATTCATATTATCCGGCCAAACCGAATATTCGGTGAAATGGCCGGATAGGCCGGATAACGGATAAAAACCGAATATCCGTTGCATCCCTAGTAAGGCTACAAATTAATATGATAAGTTATGTGTCGCAAGGGAAGAAAGTGATAGCTTTTTTCCTGCGGGTGCCCGAGCACAAAAGGGAAAAAGACACTTTCGTCCTTAGTTTCACACTTTTTTTGTTGACCTTGAGAAATTTATCAAAACATTCGGTTTAAAATTAATCTAAATTGAATTATTTTAATTTAACAGTTGTGTAAAAATCGACATTTTCCTTTGGTATCCACGGTAACCAACACGTATCCATAGTATACAAGACGTAACCAAGGAAAATAAACAGAGCGTAAACAACATTCGCATTTAAAAGCGGGCGGTAAAATTACTTTGTCCAACTTTCGACCACAAAATGGGGGTCTAAAAGCCTACATTTTAACAAGGTTGGCAAAAAAAACAATTACTGATCATCATAAATCAGTTACTGACGTCAAAATAATATTTTTCACCCCGCTGGTAAATTATTGCCACCAAAAAATATTTTTTGACGTCCATAATTAGTTTTTTGCCTTAAAAAACATTTTGTGTCGTCAAAACCCATCTTTAACATCAAAAACTTAATTATAATGTTAAAAAAAATAATTTAATGATTGTTTAATAAAAAGTAGAACTATGTCATAGACACTAGTTTGATATTACTAAGGCTACAAAATAATATGACCGGAAAATATTGTTTTTACTAGGGTAAGGGCTAATTTAAAGGTGACCTCGCACTGTGACATAACGTATTGAATATTTATTTCATTTTTCTAGCTTTCAAAAGTAATTTCGATAGTATTATACTTTTGCAAAAAAATACTGTAGAAGCTGCCAGCCCAAGTTTTTTTTTTATGCAAAATAATTATTTCATTATTTAACTTGTAACGCCACAGGTATGAATGATTTCCGAAACAAAATAGCAGTTTATTAACAGTATTTGCGTCAACGTTCGGGGTCATTTTTAATTGAAACACGAGCAACATGATGCGTTGGTGGTGTAACCAAACGAGATGCTGAACTCTAATTTAGTTGACGTCATAAATTTACCAGCAGCAGCAGCAAGAGAAGCTAAAACATTTTTGTACGTCCGATCAAAATTTCAAGATGAATGGCATCGCAAGGATCATCAGTCATCATTTAGGAACAGCAAATTTCAACCAAGACATTAATATGATCTTGGTTATCTCTTTGTACAAATGGTTCGGTTCCCCATCGTTTAGTTGCAAGAAATTGATTTCTCCCCATTAAAAGTTTGAACGAAGGGATTAAAAGGATCAAAGAGAACGACAGGAGTGAATTGAGAACTCCAATTAACTTAGGATAAAAGAGTAGATCGGGTCCGACCGCAATCGCGCTAGGAATTTACGTCAATACGGATTAATTAATTAGTAAAAGCTTCATGTCAGGCACGTCAGTGTGCGTTCTTGGTTTTATTTTTAAATTGAGCCCACGCGAACTGCAGGGACACTCAGATACCCATAAACGCACTCAGAAGATTGTAACCGTGTAAAGCAATACTCGATAGAGTCACTAAAACCCCGATTGGATCGAACGTCGTCGTCGTCGTCGTCGCTATTTGCGGTTCTGGAAGGTCTTTGCGAGAAGTGACATCCTGACTCGCGCGCCTTTCCGGTTCAGAGGGTTTAGCGGGGCAAGAAATGAATTTGGTTTCGAATGGTAATTAGACCAAAGCACCTTTTGATACGGATCAAATTTACCGCTAGATTTGAGTAAATTTACAGCTAACGAGAGCTCGCATTTAATATTGACTTCCTTTGGTATTGTGTTAAAGGACAGCACAGAACACAAAACCGAAACCCTTGGAGTGTAATAAAGTGGCCGCGAGAGCTTCCCAATATCGTTGACTCGGAATTCTCCAAGCCCACTTCGTCACTCGACACTCCAAGGAGCCCGAGGTGTCGCGGTTCCGTTTATTGTAGTTGCCGAAATTGCCCCCGGGCGCCCCCAAACTACGTGCAAGAGTAACTATCAATACCTGTGGGACGCTACATCGATACGGGGATTATTAAAAGGATTATGTCTTGTGCAAAATCCCTTCAAGCAAAATACGCGGTCGAAGGGCGGTTACAAATTGACACAAAGCATACATCAATCATTTCATTCTGACAACTTAATTATTTTCTGTAATCTGGAAATTCACCACCAAACGTAACAAAATCTATGTTGTAGAACGTAGGTCTAACTAATACTATAATTGGTTTTGTAACGAACCTAAAACTGATTAAAGGGGAAAGAAAAAAAAAGATTTCTTCAAGAGAAACTTTAAATATACATTTAATTAAAACATTACTGCATACAGTGGTAGAAAAAAAAAGAAAAATGTGTAAATTATATACATAATTATACATTAACCATACATAACGGCCCAAAATTAAGGTTGGCAGCAAAATTTGTTGATACGTTGCGGTTAGATCGACTGGCCAGCGGGTTCGCCGGACCTTACATCAATGAACCTTTTTGGATTGAGGTGCGTCAAAGAAACGTGTGGGTTAGAGATCAAACAGCTTAAAGTGAATTAAAGGACTCACTACAATGTTCAGTTAAATGGAAATGAATTTGATCCGGTGAAGCAACAAACTAACGTCAAAATTTTGTTTGGTATAACCGGAAATTTGCAACATACAGGTTCGTTATAAGCGAGTTAATTGTTATCTGCTGTTACGAGAAATTTAACGGAACCAATTATGTTGTACGTACCATCCCTAAATAACAACTGTCTTCCATCTATATAATAATTCCAGATGCCTTTTGCCAGTCTCACCATTGAGTGGTGAGGGGCCCCCACTACTAGAACCCACATATTGACGCGTCCATTACATAGGGCTTATTAATTTATACATTTGTAGTATATTTCAAAAACACATTTATAAAAAAAAATTTGACATTTCCTAAATTGTATGTTTTATAGTTTTCGATATTTACGAAGTTTTTAAATTTTCATTTCTGAATAAGTATGGTATAATTTGAGGTATGTAACCCAAAATTGGTTTGCCTAAAATTTTATTTTAGGTCACTTCAATCAATATTTATATCATATTTTGAGCTTTTTTACAAATTCTAATTTTATTTTTTTTTAGGCTTTTTAGTTTTTATTTTTAACAAATTTGAATGCATAGAAATCCGTGTGTTATTCATTATGATGTAACTATTCCAAGGAATATCGGGGCGCTTTGTTCAGGGGCAAATACCGCACCACAGGCGATGACAACATTCAAAAATATGCATAACAGGTTAATGGCTACTAATTTAAAAAAAATATAGACTAAATTATTTTTAAATGATTTATTTAACAGCTTTTGGTTTACAACTGGCAATTATGAGAGCGGTTTAAGGCCTTTGTCCATTTTTGGAGGTTTTGACCTATAACATCATGGGGTTACTCATCAAGGCCTGCAAGTATTTAAAGTGGACATAATCGATTTATAATACGTCTGTTGCAGATTAACATAAAAAACTGCACTGAGTTACTCAGCAGGATCTGGGTGAATACACCAACGCATTGTGCAACCTTATGGTTGTTATTCAGTATCCGGATTTTTATGCACACATTATTGTTCTTATCCCTTGATGTTTTACTACTTTTCTTTTTTTTTCCCAACCGATATGTACATATTTTTCTCGTTTAAACTTCAGTTTTCCAAACTTTCTGTTTTCTCCCTCTCGCACCGTTCTAAAATTATTTTCTAGCTTTTCTAGCTTAACTTTGTTTGGCACAATTTTTTTTTATTTGCATTAATTTTACAGTGCTTTTGTCGCGACCAGTACGTTAAAGATAAAATGCCAACACCACTGACTTTTCTAGCCCAAATATAGTAGAAACTATTTTTTTCCGCAAACAGTTTTTGTGGTGAATTTATTTGAAATAAAGGCTGAAACTGAAACTACTGAAGTTTTTATTTAAAACTAGAACTTCCTCGCCCATAAAATTCTAATAATTTATTACCAACTGCAGTATTTAACCAACAAGGTTGTACAACTTCTAGAGCTCATTACAGTTTTATCAACGATTGGATTTTTTCCAACTTTCTTTATCAGCTCCCTGTTCCCTAAATCTTGTCATCATGTTCTTGTAATGGACTTTTCGGAATTCAGATCCCTTCCCGTAATGAGTTTTGAACTTTTCTTCTTGTGTAACGAATTTAACTTCGTTTAACTATATAAAACAAAATTTCCTTCAATTTCATAACTTGCCCTAACTAAAAATAAACCAGGAAATCCAAGAACGTATTACAACAAGGCGAAATTCATCCCTTTACGAGAGATATTTTAACGGCACATAAACAGCATTATGGAATGAGTTATTTACACTCTCTCGCACGAGCAGATCCTGAAAAGTGCCAGACTAATGTTGCTTTACATTACGAAGCCCAATATTTGCAGATCAAATTGTAAATTTTCTGCTGACTGTGATGTTATTGATTCGGGGATAACGAAAGGATTTTTTTCATAGAAAAAAACCTAATTCAAGCTTGAGACGTGTTGGAATTTTCCCCGACTTTGGTTGATTGGAAATAAAAGTTACGAATTCGCATATTGATGGGTAATCAATCAAAATACTGTTTAATATTATGGAACGAAGGTCTGTTTCCGACATTTCGCTGATAACCTATCCAATCCACACCGTACATATTTTGCGGTACGTGATGTATAAAACAAGCTGTATGGTTTGAGCTTAATAATTTTCATAATTTACATCCACGGCGGATTTGCAAAGACAAAGCGGGGACGGAATTAAGCAACAAAGCAAGGACATTTGAGGAAAAACACCGAAACCCTGAATTTTCCTTACCTTCCTTCTCCGAGTTAATCGTGTAATCGCCTAATTCCGTAAATCCAATTAAAGCGTCTACAGTACTTAGAAAATTCCGCGAGTGTTTTGAGAAACCCTGGAAAAAACCAACTGCGTAAAAAAAAACTTGACCTATCCCACATATTAAACGGCCTTGTCTTAAATTCTTGACGTCTTTAAACAAACAACCTTGGGAAGGAAATGAAAGAGGCGTAAAAATAGCCTTTCATGACACCGTTTCAGTTAAAAGCATGGCTGGATAACTTCATAATCAAACAAGATCACGAACCAAAAGAAGATCAGGTCAAATCCGGGTGGATATTATAGAAAGCAACAAGCAAAAACGTGAAAATCGAGCTTATGATACATTATAAAACCATTAACTTTTCCAATGGATGGTCGGGGAATCGTTTGCGATAGAGGGCGAAAAATTTTAGTTATTTTTCCACTCTGAAAGGCACGAAAATTGTGTTAAGCTTTACAACTGTTCTAAAAAAAGATATTGGAATTTTTCAGTTAAATCAAACGCAGGTGAAGAGGTAAAAGTCGTAACAAAAAATAAATTTGCTCGTCGTATCTACGTGGAACATAGAAACTTAAACAAGATGAATTCACCTGCAAAGTCTGTGAAAAATGAATTCTATTTTTCAGTGCAGATACCTTACTGAAGGTAATCTCTACAGCGCCGAACTGAATGAATTTCATTCCTTCCAATTTATAAGGTTTCTTAACACATCTTGGTCGCGATTCGTCGAATTCGTAAATTTATGCAAAACTGCTGCTTCAGTTAATAATCCGAAGTGTCTAAGAAGAAAAGGGATATTTTTTACGGTAAAATAAGCACCGGGTCCATTAAAAATTTTCTATAATTTCAAGCTTTTACATCATTCCTTCTACAATCTTTTTCCATTATAAAGTACCCTTGTCTGAATTAAGAGACAGATACCGACAAACTTCGTAATAAAAGTTCGTTATGAAATATTGGCGAAGTTTTAAGTTCAAAATTAGGTACTTATTATAAGGGAAAGTTTTTAAAATTTTCCTGTAATTAAATAAATATCGATTGCAGCACAGCCGTACGCAACCACTCGGCAATCTTTATTGCGGAAAGGCGACTTTTGTTAACTCCATTTTCAAGTAGGAATGTACTAGATTCACCACTAGAAGACACTTGAGGTTGACAGCATGGCTTAGAAACTCTAATAAGTTGTATGTACATGTTGAGATTTGTACGCCTTTAAGTGGAAACCACTTGTGTGTATCATCCCAAGCATACGCGATGTGCGCAAATCGCGTTCAACTTGTAACACGTTCGTTTGAATGGAAGGAAAAATACAAGGTTAATCAGAAAAGTAAATGTGCATGTAAATTTACGATAATTTAATAGACAAATTATATCCAGCGTTTAATTTCCGGGAAGTACATATCGACAAAATTCATTTCGGAATTGTGCCGTAGGCATTTGGCCTTCTCAATTGTCGGGCCTTAACCCAGCTGATTTATAGCCACTTAAAAGGAGTTTTTAAAAATAATAGTAGTAATAGTATTATTCATAGTTTTCTAATATTTTTAGCCTGCTAGTATTTCAGTGTTCTTAGGTTTAGGTGCTACCCTATTCTTAGGTTCCAGTGTTTGAGTGTTTAGTGCACCACGCTCTTAAAATGCTCTAATATTCTAGTTGTTTACATGTTCTAGGGTCCATTATTCTAGTTTCCAGTGATTAGGAGTTTAAGTGTTCTAGTGTGTCACTACTGTAAGCTTCAGTGTTTGAAAATCCGAGTGTTCTAGGTTCCAATGTTCTCATTTTCGACTGATGATCTAACAATAGATCAAGATATGTTCCAGTGTTAAAATTTTCCAGATTTCCGTGTTCGGGTATTGGACTGCTCTACTATTTTAGTGTTCTAGGTTCCAGTGTTTCAGTGTTCAAATGTTCTAAGTTCTAGTGATTTAGCATCCTAAGTTCTAGTAATCTAGCGATTGCGGTTTCAGTGTTCAAGTTTTTCAGGTTCCAATGTTTGAAGGTCAAGTGCTCCAATATTGTAGTATTCTAGGTTCAGTGTTCCTCTGTTCGAGTGTTCTAGGTGCTAGTCACTTGTTCTAGTGATCTAGTGTTACAGTGCTCTTGTGTGAGTTTCAGTATTCTATTGATTTCGCTTCCAGTGTTCGAGAGTTTAAGTACTACAGTATATAATGTTCCCGTGTTCTAGAATCAAGTGCTTTTGTGATTTGCTGTTCAAGCGTTCTATATTCTAGTGATCTTAAGTATTCTTGTGTTTTAGTATTAAACTATTCCAGTATTTCCAGTGTTTTAGGGTTGTAGTGTAACGCGGTTTTAGTGAATTTGAGTGTTCTAGTGATCTATGTTCCAGTGTTCCAGAGTTTCAGTACTGCAGTACATAATGTTCTAGTGTTTACGTATTTCAGTGTTCTAGTGTTCTAACGTTTTTGGCTCTAATGGGCTAATACTCTACGTTTCAGTGTTTAAGCTTGCAGCGTCTCAGTGTTTGGTTTGTACTGCTCTAGGATCTAGTGTTGTAGGTATCACTGTTGGAGTGATTTGGCGTTCTAGCTGCCGTTGTGCAACTGTTCTAGTGTTCTAGAATCAAGTGGTTTTGTGATTTGCTGTTGAAGTGTTCTATGTTCTAGTGATCTTAAGTATTCTTGTGTTTTAGTATTAAATTATTCCAGTAGTTTCAGTGTTTTAGGGTTGTAAGTGTCACGCGGTTTTAGTGAATTTGAGTGTTCCAGTGATCTATGTTCCAGTGTTCCAGAGTTTCAGTACTACAGTACATAATGTTTAAGTGTTTACGTATTTCAGTGTTCTAGTGTTCTAACGTTTTTGGCTCTAATGGGCTAATATTCCACGTTTCACTGTTCAAGCTTGCAGCGTCTCAGTGTTTGGTGCTGTACTGCTCTAGGATCAAGTGTTGTAGGTATCACTGTTGGAGTAATTTGGCGTTCTAGCTGCCGTTGTGCAACTGTTCTAGTGTTCTAGAATCAAGTGCTTTTGTGATTTGCTGTTGAAGTGTTCTATGTTCTAGTGATCTTAAGTATTCTTGTGTTTTAGTATTAAACTATTCCAGTACTTTCAGTGTTTTAGGGTTGTTGTGTCACGCGGTTTTAGTGAATTTGAGTGTTCCAGTGATCTATGTTCCAGTGTTCCAGAGTTTCAGTACTGCAGTACATAATGTTCTAATGTTTACGTATTTCAGTGTTCTAGTGTTCTAACGTTTTTGGCTCTAATGGGCTAATACTCTACGTTTCAGTGTTTAAGCTTGCAGCGTCTCAGTGTTTGGTTTGTACTGCTCTAGGATCTAGTGTTGTAGGTATCACTGTTGGAGTGATTTGGCGTTCTAGCTGCCGTTGTGCAACTGTTCTAGTGTTCTAGAATCAAGTGGTTTTGTGATTTGCTGTTGAAGTGTTCTATGTTCTAGTGATCTTAAGTATTCTTGTGTTTTAGTATTAAATTATTCCAGTAGTTTCAGTGTTTTAGGGTTGTAAGTGTCACGCAGTTTTAGTGAATTTGAGTGTTCCAGTGATCTATGTTCCAGTGTTCCAGAGTTTCAGTACTACAGTACATAATGTTTAAGTGTTTACGTATTTCAGTGTTCTAGTGTTCTAACGTTTTTGGCTCTAATGGGCTAATATTCCACGTTTCACTGTTCAAGCTTGCAGCGTCTCAGTGTTTGGTGCTGTACTGCTCTAGGATCGAGTGTTGTAGGTATCACTGTTGGAGTAATTTGGCGTTCTAGCTGCCGTTGTGCAACTGTTCTAGTGTTCTAGAATCAAGTGCTTTTGTGATTTGCTGTTGAAGTGTTCTATGTTCTAGTGATCTTAAGTATTCTTGTGTTTTAGTATTAAACTATTCCAGTACTTTCAGTGTTTTAGGGTTGTTGTGTCACGCGGTTTTAGTGAATTTGAGTGTTCCAGTGATCTATGTTCCAGTGTTCCAGAGTTTCAGTAGTACAGTACATAATGTTCTAGTGTTTACGTATTTCAGTGTTCTAGTGTTCCAACGTTTTTGGCTCTAATGGGCTAATACTCCACGTTTCACTGTTCAAGCTTGCAGCGTCTCAGTGTTTGGTGTTGTACTGCTCTAGGATCTAGTGTTGTAGGTATCACTGTTGGAGTGATTTGGCGTTCTAGCTGCCGTTGTGCAACTGTTCTAGTGTTGGAATTTTTTATGTTTTAGTGTTCTATGTTGCAGCATACAATTGCCGTGAGTTGAAGTGTGCCTTCATTGTTGAGGTACTATTTTCAATACGTACCTAATTAGCATAATGAAATTATTAAGATCGTCAAAAATTTCTGGTATTTCTAATTGTCTTCAAGCCGTAAAGCTTCGCAAATTTTAAGAATTCGGCCGTAATAAATATCTTACTACGCTGAATGTTCGGCTTTATTGCAACGTTTCGTTTTTGCCCAATTTAATTTTTAGTGCTTTTAATCGTAATTCTTACAAAAGGGATATAAAACAGTCAAGCCGAATTAAATGAAAATGCCAAATAGATTCCAGAAACTGGAGAACGATAGAATAATCGTAAACTTGGATAATTCGCGTCTGTTGTTTATCAGTTGCTAACTCGACCAAAACAAGAATTGATTCTCTTAATTTCTTTTTTTTTGCGGCCTTCTAGAGCTGCTAAGAAGAAAATAAAAGGAAGGAAGAAAATCATTGCTGTAGCAAATTGGTTTTTCAAATTTTTCTTAAAAAACAGTTTTTAATTTGTTTCTACCTTAGAATTGTGTATTAATAATACTTTTCCTAAAATTTCTTCTTGGGCAAAAGCCGCAACAAAGATTTTTCCTCAGCGTCGTAGCAAATTGTGCTTTGGAGAATTTAAAAACCAGCAGAATTTCTTAACAATGCCATATATTCAAAAATATCATCTAAGGAACTTGTTGCTCGTTCTTGAATATGCTGATAGAACTACCCAAGGAACAATCGAGGTTTTAGGAATTCTACTTTGAGTTCATTCTCCCTTTGTGACTAGGAACCCCGATTTATTTAACTGTACGAACATCCTCGAATTCAATACAGCCAGTCTTCTGTATTTCCATTGTACGAATAAGGAATATTAAATCGCTCAAAAATATTTTTAACTAGCAAGAGATGGGCGGAAGAGAGAAAGGTTACATCAAGTTCGATAAGAGCGCCTCTTGATCCATGCACTCGAATCCGACATCTTTACAAGCCCTTTGTTCACAAGTCCGTGCTCGCCACTTCTGCCAACCTATTGTTGGTTTCTCCCCCAAAAATTCGGTTTTTATCGTGCCTCGAGAATTTTTATTGTGTGCGGGATTCGCGTCGCTATATTTAAGCTAAATGCATTTCGAAGTGCCCGTTATAATAATCGTTATCTCTTCAGGGCCACACCAATAGAGGAATTTTGTTTTTATCACCGTCGTGGCTTTTGGCTTTTTCTAACAAAAATTTGTATTCACGATCACCTTTCTTACCCATGTCAACTATTCGGAATAGAAATTTAACAAACTTTCAGAGCCGGATTTAAACATTCCTGAAAACCGCAGATCTTTTTAGGCCCCCTTACTTTAATACCAGACATCTTAATCAACCCAATTAAGTTGTCACTCACTTTGCTTCGGGAAGTTAGAAACGCATTTGAATAATACGTCTCTCGAACTCCGGGAACAAATCCAGCCCGGAGTCGCCCAAATCACGGCACGTCATTGTTTTTCGTGAAATGTTCAATGTTGGAGAGAAGGACGGATGGACGAGATGTACTGTTATCTTCTAAATTCAGCTGCGGTTGAACTAAGACAGTCCTATAATGAAGTCCGCTTGAGCCAGCTGCGGTTACAGAAGATTTGGACGAGAAATGTTAGGACCTACCTGTATTAAAGGGGACTAAGATCTAAGGATCTAAGGAAATTTGGAACTTCCTTCGAATCTCTGTCCTTGTGGCTTGAACGTTTGATGTAGGACAATCTGTGGTAGGGTTAAATTGAAAAAAAAAGCTTGTAATTGCAGTTAAATTTTCAATGCTAACAATTTTAATTTACCAAGTTTTAAATATACAGGGTAAGTGAAAAGTAACGTATAATGTCTTTAACTTTGTAAATATTGATTGTATGAAAAAATGGCCGTAGTAAACGTTGTTTGTTAAATATCAGCCCATACTTTATTGATATTTTATAAGTTTAGTTATTTGGTTGCTACGGTAGGCAACATTTATTTTTTAAATATGGCCCTATCTATTTTATCAAGTTTTTAGATTCAGCAATATTCGTTCCTCTTCTGGTACATAATTTTTTCATAGGATTACATAACCAAATTTTTTAATGAAATACTTATGACGTTTACAAATTTCCTAGTTACCATAGTAACTAAATAACGAAACGTACCTATGAAAAATTTATGTACTGAAATTCAACAATCAACTTTTATTCATTTATTTATACGTTCGAGCTTTACTTCGTTGAAGTTCATTTAAATTTATTGTACATAAAACAATTATTAACTTCAACAGGTTTTTTATTTTAGCTTTATACGTATTTCAACGTGTTTACACGTCATTATCAAAAAAAAATTGATAATGACGTGTAAACACGTTGAAATACGTATAAAGCTAAAATACAAAACCTGTTGAAGTTAATAATTGTTTTATGTACAATAAACTTTTATTAAGACTATTTTTTCATAAAATCAATATTTACTCACCCTGTATATTTGTTTATTTAAAACTTATGGGCTAATAATCATATGTAATTTTTGAATCTTGAAATGTTGTTATTTTGATTACAAATGTGGAATTTACAGTTTAAAACAACATGCAAGTTATACTTGAACAATATATTTGAACAAAAAAAAAGCGCTAGAAATTAAGACTGAATTAGTACATTGTAATAACAGTAGATGTTTGCGTATCTACAAATAAATTAAAAAATTTTAAAAATCTTCAGAATCAGAAATAACAAAAGAACATTATTAACGTCTAAATTGGAACAATTACTGCCCCTATTTAAGTAATTAATCGACCCTGCACATAAACTTTGCCAAGTTTAACATTTCTCTAGAAAATCAATATCAGTTTTTTTATATTTATTAATCAAATTTCGACGTCAAAAGGTATAAGAGGATTATGATGGATAATTTTCTGGCATGAACAATTCTGATAGTCTCGTCATAATTATATAAATTAACATATAAATTAGCTACATATTAATATCTAAACTAAAATTTTGCACACCGATTGCCGTTTTACCGTGATTGCCTTGATTGCCAACGTGTTTGTCGATTATTGTCGTTGATTGCGAAGCTATTGCTATGATTGCCAAGTTATTGTCGTGATTGCCGCCGTTGTTGCAGTTGATTACCGCACGTATCGATTTATATTAAATGTTAGTTTGGTGTTCGTTCAATAATCATGTAAATTTCACATTAATTTGATCAATGAGGGTACTGTACTTTCCTATTTGATACGCTTTGTGTACCTGCGAGGAAATTAAAAATGCAACATCTTGCTAAGGCTATTCTAACAGCAAAAGTTTATGCCGAAATGGCGAGTCGTTTTTGAGTAATAAGTGAAACCAAAATCCGTGACAGCCACCATTTACAAGCTTGGGAATAAAGCGTTGGATTCGAAATCTACCCATCAGTTCTGTAGTTATGAAGCGCACCACACACATGCACTCATACCTTCCCACCCACCCATACACAAATATGTTCTAAAAAACACTTATTTAAATTCCTGAAGATTCCAAACATACCTTTCTGTCAAAACGTCGATTTTCAAAAATTGTAATATAGCAATTTAACTATTTTGCCTTTAAAATTACAAAATTATAATTTTTTAAGCACCATTTTTGTTAATTTTGACATTTCGATTGGAAATATAAGATTTTCCAGTGTCACGGACATGTTAAAAAAAAGAGTACGCTGTACATTTTTTTTGATTATGGAAATTAACACTAAGTTATTATAACTAGCGAAATCCATGTGCTATGCCTCGCGCTTTTTTTGTTTCTTTTTTTGGTAATAAATACGCTAATTAAGTAGGTATTATAGCAGAGCTATAGCTGAGGGATCCCCATTTATTTTACTAATTTATGAGCAGAGATCGCTTGTAACGTATTTATTGGTCCAATTACTGCTTTTACTTGTACTTATTTAACAATATCGTCACGTTACGGTATATATATAATAACCATAATTTTTAGTTCGTGATTAAGTCTGGAATGAACACAAATTTCTTAAATGTTACAAGAATATATTTGTTAGATTTGACACACGATACACTAACATAAATATGAGTAGGTTACGCGGAATCCATATTATGGAGCTAAAGCCCAAAAGCTACAAATATCGGGTCGTAGTTCCGCGAGAGGTTGGCTTGATGACATTGGATGATCTGTTAAGTAACTGGTATGCAAGAAACATGCCTTTATATACAGGCTTCCAAAGCAGATAACGCAAAAAGTTTTATGGAAAACCCATCAATGTGCAGCGTGCAACGGACCAAACGGACAGAATTTGTCATATTTATTTATATCTTGTGAGTGTGACTAAATCCAAAACATCTTACACATTGTGAAATATTATAAAATCTCACTAATTTTAAGAATTAGTTATAACAATAAATTATGTTTTGAGAAGGCCAACTTCAGCATTGCTACAATATTTCTGTTAGCAGATTATGCTTCACACACAAATAATTTCCGAATTTGCCTAAATAGTTCTGTTACTGGAGCGGCTTGCTGTACCGAGGAAAATGCTCCTTATGTAATAGGCGCGTAAATATGTGGGTTATCGTAGTAGGGGTCCCTGCCTACATAAAAGTGAGACAAGTGAAAAGGATTCGGATGTAATATATAAATAGATTAGTGATGCTATTACATACATTAGTGCTGTTTCTACAGGTAGCTTTGAGAGTATTGTAATTTTCTCAGAATCAACAAAACGACCCTAAAGAAGTCAAAAATTCAGAAATCTAGTGGTTTATTTTAGAAAATTGTAGTGGTCTAATGTGAGTAATTAGTGATTAAAAATTTGAGTAATTAGTAAAGTCTACACATAAAGTGTTTCGGGATAAAATAAATTTCCAAAAAATCAATAGATGTTAATAGTTTTTCTAATCAAAATAATAATGTTCTTACTATAGCTAATATAATATAATAATATAATATAATATAATATTTATTTGGCACCTGATACAATAATTATTGTTTAGGCAAGTCAGAGTATACATACTAGAGATAGTACAATACTTATAATAGTTATAAACTACAATTTATGAAAAAAGCATCGATGGTGTAATAGGCCTCGCTAATCAGGAAAGTTTTAACTGCAATTTTGAACTTACGGATCGGTAGGTTACGGGTGTTTTCGGTCAATCTGTTAAACAATTTTAAAGCTATGTAACATGTAGGTTGTTTCTGAGTAGAAGTTAAACGATTATAAGGGATTACAAAGTTATTTCCCTGTCGAGTGTCATGACAATGCTTACTTAACTTAAATTTATGTTGACCTGATTTGACGTATAAAAGACATTCATAGATAAAAAGGCTGTACAAGGTGAGTATTTTTAGTTTCACGAACAGCGGTTTGCAGTGTTCTCTGTAGTTAGCCCCTGCCAATATCCTAATCACACACTTTTGAAGCACAAATAATCGGTCTACACTTGCACAATAAAATTCGTGGTGGAATTATTGCGCTAATTTATTAGTGGCAGTCAACACAACCGTATGGATTTTATGCAATTATGGTGTTTTTTAAGCAAACTTTCTGAAAACTAAAATTAGCCATTTTTCAATTCAAAATTTAAAAAATTTCCTTCAGGTTTTGAAAAAATTTACAATTTTTGAAAATTGCCATTTTTTCTAGGTTGAAAATTTAGATAAAATATAATTTTGACATTTTAATTTAAAAATATGGAATTTTACAGTTTAAAACCGAAATGTACGCATAAAATCATTGAAATGTTTAAACAAAGACAAACCGCTGCAAATTTTCTGATTATGGAAAACACATTAGTTTTAAAGTGCTTGAAGGGCATGGACGGCATGCTACACGTTTTCTATGATGAAAATATAAAGCTTATTTATCGAGTTTTCGTTTACCAATTTTCGCGACATTGCCTGTCAGCTCCTTGGAGAAAATACGCCCGAAAAGCTTTCCCCGATGGTTCACGCTTCGAAAAACAACTACTCGATAAAAGCCTAAATATAAAGACATAAATCTGTTTTAGAAATAGACGCCAACTATCTCGCTGTTGTCTGCACTTTGCAGATGTAAAAAGCTGCACTTATGCTGGAATCGAAAAATTGGCTTTTTACGCTTTCCCATTTTCCAACTCTTTTCTTAAATCAAAATTAAGCTCCGGCTCCGAGGGCGTCGCGAAACTTTGACGCGAAGATTTTACTTTTGATATCCCCGTAAATTAGCAATTCTAACAATAGTCAAATACGGGAAGGTGCAAACATAAGAAACAAACATTCCTGATGATATGTACACCGAGGAAACAGGAAAGCATTTCGAGAATAAGGTATTAGATGCCTGAGGGGGTGTAAAAATAACAAGTGTTTGCTCAAGGATTCCTTATGTTTTGCGCTCTGAATAGCAGATTCAAAACGCGCCCTTTCCTGTGCCTCAAAGCAGAATTTAATTGCTTTATTCTTGAAGGTACCTTTTAACAGTGCGGAGAATTGGTAAAAGAGTAGGTTCAAGTTTAAATTAACGCATTTTTGTTTCGGTTAATTAGCACAAAAACGCTCAGAGTTTTAAAACAAAAATTAAGAGAGAAAAGTAGCTTTTCAATTTATCCAGGAAAAATCCTGAAAATCTTGAACGCGAAATTAGCATTTTCTTAATAATGTGCTCCAAAATACAGGATCAACCTAAGAGTTAATTAACAAAACTGTAAATTGCATAACGGCGTACGAGTGCGTAGCCATTAAAAATTCAGATTTTAATTAATGTCCTGAAACTTTTGAATTAATTTAAGATGACAGGCATTAATATTTAAGTTTTAACCTGGAATTTTCCAATCTTACGTTTCTAATTTTAACAAGACATGTTATCAAACTTTTGCTGGCTTTGGAACAATGTCAAAAAAGAACTCTTTGAAGTTACTTTGTAGTAACATACATTATTGCGCTACTGAAACATAAACAAACATATTGTTGCAGAAGTTGTTGTGCGATCCAGTACCTAAAATATAAATATACAAAAAAATACAAAATTATTCACACAAAAAATTCATAGAAATAAGAAATACAACCTTTTTAGTACTTTCAGAATTAAGTGCCATTTATCACGGAACTTGAAATAATTTCAATAAGTTTGGCTATTTCTAGGTTTTTATGCCTAATATTTCGTTTTATGTCTATTTTAAAACAATTTTTATTAAATTAAAATTTTCCAAAATTTTCAATTTTTAAAATTTTAACAAATTCAAAATTATTAAAATTTTTCAACCTTTCAAAGTTTTCAAAATACCAAAATTTACAGGTTTTTTTTTCTAAATGAATAAATCTTGTTTTACAAATTCTCTAAATTTTCAATAAGTAAAGTCGGTGGCAGTACACTCCAATGAGGAGTTTGGCCTGCAATGCGGTGGGTCAGGGCCATCGGACCATCGCTTCCGATACCCAACCGTCTCGCACTCTTATATGAAGTACGGGGTGGTATGGTAAGCACCACGCCTTAGACGGCTGCCTTACTTCTCTCACCCCTCGAGGGGTGTGGTTCCCAATTTTTCAAAAGCGGCTGGGTAGGCCGCCCGCCAGGCATCCAGTCTCAGATTTGAACCCAAGACCTTCCGCGTAGCACCCATGTGCCCTAACCACTCGACCGCTCTGGTGCCAAAAAAAATTTAATACCGTAAATTAAAAAAAAACACGAGGTCGCAAGGCCGAGTGTTTAAATTTTCAAGAGTTTTATTTGCAGGTAATCCACAAATGCAATACAAAATTTTATCCACAATTTACAATGTTGTAGAGGCATAATTATGTGGATCATTAACACCGACATTGATCATTTTGAAACATCGAATTAAATTATATGAAAGCTCAGATTAGCAAGTTGTCACTAATCAAAACTGTCAAAATTGTCATAATGATAAATTAAACGGCTTAAACCACATTAATACAAATAACATCAATGTGAATGTGAGTAAAAACCGACAATATTTTCTCTTTTAATGTGAATATAAATGTAAATGTTAACAAGGAAGTTTAAATATAGTTTGATTTTGTTACGTGTCTTATGGCTTAATTATAAGACCCATGTGTTTTATTAATACCATAAGACGTCTAGTAGTAGTAGATAGTAGAATTATGCCTCTATAATATGTAAGTTGTGGATAAATGTATTAAAAATTATCAAAAATTTCAATAATGCAAGGAAGGTTCCGTGGCGATTACCCGACAGCTTTTTGTATAAAAATGTTTTTTTAAATAGTGACGTTTTGCTACCCTATTATAGTACCAAATTGCATCTCTAGCTGTCAACTATTACAACTTAGTATTTATCGTTAGTAAACCATAAATAACCAAATCATAGCAACAGCGGCGGCAGCAACAATAAATGATTGCCGAAAACAATCAATTTACTGAGTGGAGTTGCAAGAGGCCGTCGGCGTCGTCGTTCTATGGTGATAAATTCTGGCTGGTGGGATATAAAAGTCGGAGTGTTCAGTCGCAGAGTTCCCAAGTCCACAGAAATAATCTGCTGCGATGTGCACACGTGTAAGTTCTTTTGGCTAATGAAAAAGTGATGACCTACGTCTTTCCGATGCCGGTATCGTGGCTGAGAAGGGGCGGCACGCGACCCCGTAACAGTTGGTCAAAGTCGAAGGGTGGGCGTTTAATATATGAATAGATTAGCGTTAATTACAAATAAAAAAACAGCGTTATAATTAACAACAAATTAGCTATTTTGGGTAATTAAATTACTGCCCTTCCAAGCCACGAACTACAAAAAAACTAGAACATAAAATGTCACACTTAATTGATAACAAAATTGTTACTGATTACTTTAATGTCGTTTAGTAAATTACCTATTACTGAATTAGAGGCCAGATTTTAAGTAATTACGACTGTTATTAGAGTATTTGAAATAATTTAAAAAAACGTTACGCCCGTGAAAAATTTAAAATAGCTTTCAAGTTCTGAAGAACAAAAACCTGCTCATCTTTAAAGTTTATGCCTATTAGGCCTATTTCGGCATATTTTGGTGCAATTATCTTTCTTAAGAAAAACAAACATTAATTGCCAATTCATGAAATTGATTGTTATAAATAATTTATAACGACACGTACCAATGTCAATCCTCTGTGCGTATTCCTTTGCTAAAATTTTCATTAAATCGTCAATATTGGTAATTAATTGGCACTGTTAGCTCTGCATTACAAACAGTTACAAGGGCGCTGTATAGAGCCTACAACATCTGAAAAGTTGGAATTATTTCACACGTCTATAATTATTATTATTAACAACAATTACACATTGTATAAATTCTCAGTAACACCAGCTAGTGTCACATTTATGTATTTTTTTTTTGTAATATGAAACCGTTTAATGTCGATCTAAATAAGTTATTTTATTTCATAAGCACTAAAGCAGAATTGCCATCGTATTGTATAAGTTGAATCAATCACTAATTGAACAACATTTTACTGTGTCAAAATGGATTTATTTAATATAAAAGTGGCAGCAAGGTTTAATTATATTATACGTTGCATAGCAATAATGCGACTTCCGTTGGGTAAATATTAAATTTGGTCCGTCTGTAAATGTTTGTTTGTATTGTGCAAGCGTAACTACGCAATAGTGACTTCTGTTTTGTATTTAATTACCCATCTGTAGATGTTTGTATATGTTGCTAGGCAACGGCACTTGAAAATAGTATAATATTGTGTCCCAAGACGTAGAGGTAGAACAATGCCGAAAGTGCAGCGGTTCAAATCTCGCTCACCGCCGATTCTTTGTTATTATTTTTTTAACAACTAATAATTGATTTTGTTATGTTTTACTTTCTCTTCTTCTCTAGCCATACCTTTTTAGGTTAATTTTAGGTGGTATCTGTTTATCATTAAATTTAACCAGTTAATTAGGGCTTAGTTACTAAACAGTTCCCTTGAATAGAAAGTTACTAATTAAGACCAATTTTATAATAAGCGCCACTTTTTCAAAAGCTATTGCATTTTATTAATTAACTTTTTTCGATCATACAGAACGTTCATTGATTACGCCCTATAGTAGTAAAATTAGTGGCTTCTTAGCCCACAGTTCAACCCAAAATATGTTAACATTTTAGTGCTGACTAAATTGGTGTTAGACAAAAACTTATTAATCAGATATAAGACGACGATATTAAAAACGTTTAAAATTAGGGATATTAGGGGCTTATTTAAGTAAATAGTAGCCCACAAATCTGGTTAAGTATAAAATTACTGTAGAACATATTGATTTTTTAATTGTCAAAATAATTTTGTTACAATATTCCTCATAAAATAAGTGTTAATACTTAGAACCTTATTAGTGTTGTCGCAATAAGTGTGTTCACTTTAGGCAACCATGACCCTTTTCACAAGCGCACTTTTGCTAAGGGAATTTCGACAAAGACCCACCTTGAAAAAAGTCTAATTTAGATCCTCGCAGATTAACTTTTAACAAATGGGGGTCAATTTCGTGTCGCCCTGTTGGCCCAATCGGCCGAAAATTGGTCGAGTCGCCTTCCATAGACCTCTGTCGTTCATCGGAGCGGTCTCGGTACTTGATAATCTTTCGGTGGCATTCAGTCCGGAGTTAGTTGGGCGGAGATTAAGAACAGCGCCTTGTATCAACTTCACACAACGCTGATCATTGTGTAAAGAAGCCTCCATTCTCTAATAATAAGTTTACTGATTGAAATAGGGTACTTAAAATTATTTCCACGCAGCTGGACCGTATAGATCTAATCCTAACCATAATGAAGATAATTCCTAGATTGTTTTGTTGCGGTAGATTGACTTTATTAATTACTAAATAATTGACTTATTGTAGAATTTTGCCAAGGCTCAAAATATCCCATAAAATTCCGGTTTGAGAAAAATTGCGTCACGACAGCTTTTACGCTTTCTTCCCTTAAATTAGGAAGCGCTTACTGTAAATAGCATAGAGGAGCATCAAAAGTAAATGAGTCCCTCTACGTATATGTGCCCTTAAGCAGACAAAGATTGTCATAAAGTTCGCCTTTTAAACATTTTATTAGTACTTATGGGAATTCTGAGGAAGCAGACTTTTATTATTAGGACATTCAGCCAGTCTTTCTTTGTTAATGTGGTAGATAGCCGGAACATTACTTGCAAAACAAAAGTCCGGTACTTAATTTTTATGTGCAAAATGCAGTAAAATAAACCTGCGAGAAAAATTGCAACCATGTAAAGCTCACAAAAGTGGCAAATGTGAAGAGTCTTACTGTTTGTTTTTTCATTAATAATAAAAACAGAATTACAAAACATGGTTTAATTTTAAATTAATAAGCTTTGTTTTAATCAATTGCGGCTTCAGTATTAGTTTCTGCTAAAGTTATAAGCCCCCAAGTTAGTTAATTAAAAGACTCATTATTTATATTAATTATGTTGGAAATTAATTTCATCGCTTGGTAATAATAGAATATTTCGGTCTTTATGGTTATTAAATTTTATGTGTGCTTTTGTTTAAATATGCACAATACACTTCTAGTGCTTTAAATTTTAATAGCATCATTGATTTTATATTAATTAGATTGGCAAAAATAAAATATTAAATGGTTGCGTTATTTGTGCTTTTTATAAATAGAAAACAATTCATTAATAAGCAGAAGCATGATTGGCCATTTAGGGCGTTTAATGGGTAAGTTATGCCAATCTAATTAATTTAGAGTCAATGTTTAAATTAAGAAACAAGCAAGAAATTTTTGGTGATAAACATTTTCACTTATATACTGGAAGTTCTGAAATGTATTGTGAAATTTTGAAAGACATACAAGTACAAACACCATACGCTCTCATGGAAACGTCCCTCTCTGAGCAAATATTCTTTATCATACCAACTGTCGACTAGAAAGAATTTTTAAATTTAGTAATTTTCTAAAATTATATTTTAACTAAATTAAATCCATGACTATTTTAAACCCTCCTATAAATTTTTGAGTTTTGAAATATCTATCTATTCCAATAACAGTTATTAAAAATTAACCACACAAGTTATGTGGAAATTTTGTAAGCTAATAAGTTCAGCAATTACCTATAACGTAAGTGCTACTCAACGCCGCAACGTAACTCCCCCCTGCAAATTTTTGAATTCTAAAATATCCACCCATTTCCAAATGAATACTTATTATTTTCATAAATTAGTTTCAGTATTTTTTGATTTCCTCTAGAACTTTTTAAAATTCGAAAACTAGTATAAGATTTTGGTCTTATTTATTTATGCAGTAATATTATGTTATATACAGGGTGTGGCAACCAAAATGTTACGAGCTGATATCTTCAAAACTTCAAATTATTGGGCAACAAAACTTTTATGGTTTTATGTATAGTTAGTTTGAAAACCACCCCTATTTGAGAAATGGCGGGGAAGGAGGAACTAAAAATATTTAAATAATCATTTTTTATTTCTTTCTAAGATCCCCATCAAAATAAGTACATCCAAATTTTATCAGATTTTTTGAAAAACCTTTACTGCCGCTAATAAATGGGGGAGTGAAATTCTATAAATATTAAAAAGCGGTACGAGATTTATTTTCAAATAACGTGCCTGTTAAAAATAAGCAACCAAAATTCAATTAGAATAAAAAATGTACAAAATTTTACTCCCCTGTTTATTAGAAGTTGTAAACGTACATTTTTTAGTCTTATTAAATTTTGCTTGATCTAATTCAGGTTGCTTATTTTTAGTATACACATTGAAAATAAAAAAATAATCTCGTACCGGTTTTTTCAAGAACTCTATCCCCCTCCCTATGTGGTAGGGGTACTAACGTTATTCAAAAAATTTAAAAAAAAATAGTCTGTCCTATTTTAGTACTGATATTAAAAAAAATATTTAAAAATATTTATTATCCCATTTAAAACATGTAAGTTACCTCCCCTCCCACATTCTTTCGCAACTCACTACTAGCCTAATACAATATGGCCCCTCCCTTTCCATGGAACCATAACAAATTTTGTTATTCAATAGTCTATAGTTTTGGGGCTGTAACACTTTAGTTGCCGCACTCTGTTTAATATATTAATTATTTTTCGCAAAATACAAAATTTTGATTTTTGGTTAAATATTTGAAGTTTAACAAAACCTGTATTCTTACAGGTGTTCTGAGTCGAAACGAGTGCTTTCAATCTGCTTACATAGTTAAGCATGTTAGGAGTATTCTGATCTTATGTAGTATTTATTGGAGCTAGACCGGGCTAGACATAATGCTAAGATAAAAATATTTTTAAAAATATAAAAGGTAAACAAATATGAAAAAGTCCGACAAGACAAACACAGAAAAAAAATTTGGATAAGGTGAAACAAGAATATCATAACATTTGATTTAGATTTCATAATTCATCTTCAATACATAGTGGCTCTCTGGTAACGCCGCTTTTATCTAACGATAGAATTTAATTCTATATTTTTCATTTTTCTCAAGTGTGTTTTGTTTGCAAAATCAGATATTTTATATAAACGCCCACATTTCTTCCTTTCTGTTGTTTTTGGTTCAAGGCACATTATAAAAACAAGAACGAGAATTCATATTTCAACATAAAAAGGTCTTTTGATTCCATTTGACCTGAAATAGTATCTTCATTTCTATTTTATTCAGTGATCGCGGATTTACTTACACAAATTGTTTCCTTCTGTTCTTACGTTTCCACTTTTTCCGATTGTATTTTTTTGTGTTTGTTAACGGGCGCTGTAACTGATACGGTTATACTTAGTATCCGGACTTTTAGTCCAGTATTTAGGCAGTGTTGAAATTCCTGTTAATATACAGTTGTCGCTTCTGCAATTTTAAATAAATTATCTACGTGCTTAGAACAGCAACACGATTAGGTGTATGTTTGACCTTATGCGAACTCGTTTAGTTACTTATTATTAAATTGGTCAGCTGTTTTATTATTTCTAGTGATTTGATAACGGAGTGCGTGAGCGTAGAATATAAACTTAATGTAGCTAAATTTGGGAAGTGCAGTGGGTGGGAATCGAACCCACTCACTTATGGCACAAAAGCTTCAACGGCTTCTCCTCATAATTTAAGGACCAAAGCAAGTTGAGTAGGAAAAAATTACTGTTATGCTGGAAAACATTGTCAGTTTGTCAATTGCGAGTATTTTTGAAGACATAAATGCATATTCAATTTATTTACATTAAACGTTAATGAATCAATGCTAGTCAGTTGTATTTATTAGAGGACGCTTTTAACTTTTATTAAATTTTCAAAGCTTAAATTGTGGGCCATAATTTTTTCAATTTTTTGCCATGAAAGCAATTATACGGCTTTCAGGGCGATTTGTTAAATCATTTTGGACATTCATAGCCTGCTGCATTTGCCGAGGTGATAAATGTTCTAAAGTATCAGATACGTGTGCGGTGTGTATGTATCTATTTAAAAGCTCCTATGTTCGTGTGCTTCAACAAAGCTCTCTTTCAATGAAGCGAAAGTCATTTATCAAAATATTTGAATGCGAATCCTGCGCTGAATACGAAAGGAAGCGAAAATGAGGAAAATTTTTATTACTTTTTAATATCAGATATATAAATTCACAATAAAAATTCTGCAGAAATTGTTATGCGACGGAAACACGCTCTAAAAAATTAACACAAATCGCAATAAAATCCTAAAAGCTTGTTTCATGACGATATTTAATATAAAATACAGCAAAAGTTGGAGTTTCTAAACGTTCATCTTATATTTTTTTTATTTTTTTGATCGTATTTTGCCTTGTTAAGCAACTCACTTTAAGTTCGCATCAACTTTCATCTCGACATCCTGAAAAATGCAAAACAAAAATTCCAGTTCAATTTTCTTCCTTTTATCTTGATTGCGAAACAAGCTTGGACAAATGTCATCTTTAATGTATACAAATTCTTCGAAATTGAATAAAGCGACTCGGGTATAAATCAAAAAACAACCAAATTTAATATTTCTGTTTTGAATAAACCAAGGTGATTTGGTAAAGGTTAATACACTCACCACAAAGGAATTTTTCTTAAACAATCGGTTTTATCCAAATTTAAAAGCGTGCTTTTTTATTTATTTTTAAAATTTGTTTATTTGTTTACCTTCACATTTTTTATTGTTTCTATAAAGTTCAAATTTTGAGATTTTTAACCTCAAACGTATTTCGCCGTATTAAGTGGTTTTGTCCTAAATTAACATTTTTTTTTCAAATACTCGAATGAAAGAGCCCTTGTAGAAATTTCCATTGCCAACTAAATATGAAATACCGCTCTGCTGAATAATCGCTGTACAAATTAGTGGTATGGAAATTTATTCAAGATAGGTATTGTTGAGCGAAAGGGGGTTGTTCGGCTTCCGATTTTGCAGTGATAAAAACAATGGGAGGGCAACATGGAGCTCATTAAATTTGAGCTGTTCTCGGTTTGTCCTAATTATTATCTTTGTTATGCTAACGCTTGCTTCCGCTATCAGATTTTCTGCTGATTGTATGGGTTAGTCCGCCATTGTTATTAATTTTATTAACAGCGCACCTTATGTCTTCTTATTTAGGTTTTTATTTCGAATTATCCAGGGATGTAATAAGCTTCTTTTTTGGTTCATTGTCTCACAAATCGGTTTTATAATTACGAATTCTAATTAACTTAAAAACTTGTAAACTAGTCGCGATCTTTAACAAGAAAATTCCACAAAGTTTAGAAAATCCAGACGACATAAAAAGTAGAAACCCTTTGATGGTTTTCTTTGTAAAACTGAGATAAAAAGAGACTTTACAAATCAAGAAACCCTTCAGATTGTATAGGAAGTCGAGTAGATCCTCGAATCCGTTTATTTGGAAAAACGCACGAACAAATTTTCCGATCGTCCTTAATTTCCGCCCTCGAACCACTATTCTGTGGTTTATGTAAAACTCGACGGACTAAGAAGGAGACCGATAATAATCTCTTGCTTTCCTTTCTTGGGCTATCAAATTTATTTGTAAACACATTGGCCATTATTTTCCTTCTATAGCTTCTTCAGCACACAACATAAAACCACAACTAACAGCTAAGAATTTCACATTAAAGAGAGGAAAAATGGTCTTAGTTTATTCATTTTAGTTCCTGAAAAGAAAAACAGGAGCAATTTTATTTCAACATGGCATTTGTTCTGTCTATTTTTAGCGACACGCGTATAAAATTATTTTTATGCTGTGTTGATTAAATTTCACAACGCACAAAATCAATTTCTCGAAAGTACTTGAAAAATTTGATATTTCACATTTGTAGGTTAAAACCTTTAATGATTTATTTTCTACTGTATTTTCCAGACACAGAAATAGTGACGTAAGTTTACAACTTTAGGCAGATTTTTAAAAGATTTTTACATACCGAATTAAAATATTTAAAATAGCACTTTATTAATGACCTTGAAACGACAATACCGAGGTCACATCATACAAGCGCTTAAGTAATTTGTGAATATCCCATAATTGTGGTTCTATTTTATTTGTTTTTTTGTTCTTGAAAGGAAAAGCATTTTATTTGAGTATGAAGGTCGTATTTTTTTCTATTTTAAGAAACACCTGCATGAAGTTATTTTCGTCTTCTATTGATTAAATATCATAATGACGGCAACCTAATGCGAGTTACTTGCAAAAATTTCCTCTTTGTTCTTAATTTGGATTTTTAATACGGTTCGATTAATTTTGTAAATCAAAATAGTTTATTTGAATGCTTTTTCAGCTGGTTCATTTTAAATATGAAATATGAAAGAACTCAAGACCATTTGGGAAGTGAAAATAATCTCTGCTGCTTTCCCTGGGTTCATAACCCTTGTCACCTCGCCATTTACTAATTCACCCTTTAGGTGTTGATAATTTTAAATTGATGTGCTTGTAAATCAAAACACATTTAAGCAAATTGATATATGAAAATTTGATTTTTTAAGGGTCTTCCACCACTCCAGAAACTGTACGACAATTGGCGAATTTCTAGTTATTATCAATTTATTTTTTCAAAATTTTGTCTAGGTATTGCCAGATATTGCTCCATAGTACTTAGTACTATGCAGAGCATTGCCGCCTACTATAGAGTATTGCGGCGCATTGAAGAATATTCTATTGTCACATATCACAGAGTATTCCCGGACTGCATAGTATGCCGTGCACCTTAGAGCATTACAGAGTACCTACTGCCGCGTACTGCAGGGTAGGGTATTGCCAAGTACTGTTGTCGAGTATTGTAAGATGCCAAATACTGCATAGTATTGCCGAGATTGTGTAAAAGCGTTGACGACAATGAAAACCCTCGATTATATTACAAACAATTTAAAAAGGTGGAGCACACGAAAAAACGTAAATGTCCTATTTAATAATAAATATTGAAATTTTGTTTAACTATTGCCAAGTATTACTTTATAATACCCAGTCTTGCAGAGTATTTCCTTATAATGTTGATTAATTGCCGCATACTGCAGAGTATTGTTTGGTATTGAAGAGTATCATCGCGTGTTGCAAAGTATTGCCGCGTACTGCAGAGCGTTGTCACGCACTTCCGAGCATTACATAGTATTGCTGCGTACTGCAGGGTATTACCGGGTACTTCTGACTGTTCTAGAGTATTGCATTGCGGAGTTGCCGCGTACTGCAGCGTAATTGCCGCATACTGTATTGTTGCGTGCTGCAGAGTGTTGCCGCGTATCTCAGAGCATTACAACGTATTACCGGGTCTTCATACTATTGTCAAGTATTGGAAAGTGCTAAATACTGCCTAATATTGCCGAAATTGTGTGTAAATGTTGACTACAGTGAAATCCCTTCATTTTTATTACACAAATCTTAAATGCCTTAGCTAAATAATCAATATAAAATGTTCTGCTTAACTATTGCCGAATATTGCTTCAAAACATAAAGTATTGCTACGTATTTTAAAGTAAGTAATTTCAGCATACTGTAGAATATTGCTATGTATTTAAGAGTATTGTCACGTACTGAAGAGTGTTGCCGCGTTCCTCAGAGTATTACGCTGCATTGCCGGGTTGTCAGACTGTTGTAGAGTAATGGAAAGTGCTAAATACTGTCTAATGCTTCCGAGATTGTATACAAACATTAATGACAGTGAAAACCCTCCATTGTATTAAAAGAGATTTATAAACGCAAAAGCACATAAAAAATTATGAATGCCCTAGCTAAATAATCAATACTTAAAATTTTGTTTCGCTTTTGCTAAATATTGCTTCATAATATCGAGTACTGCAGAGTATTGCCGCGTACTTCAGAGTAGTTGCCGCATACAGCAGGGTATTGCCGCTTATTGAAGAGTATTGTCGCGTGCTGCAGAGTACTGTCGTGTGCTGTAGAGTGTTGCCGCGTATCTCAGAGCATTACAGAGTATTGCCAGGTGTTCAGACTGTTGATGAGTATTGCAATACTGCCAAATATTTCAAAAGTTTTGTACAAGCATTGATGACAGTAAACCCTAGATTTTATTACAAAGGATTTAAAAATGTGGAACACAAAAAATCTTAAATGCCTTAGCTTAATAATCATTAATAAATATTTAGTTTAGCTACTGATAAATATTGCTTCATTATACTGAGTACCGCAGGGTATTGCCGCATACTGCAGTGTAATTGCCGCATACTGCAATGTATTGCCGCGAATTGAAAAGTATTGTCGGGTGTTGCAGAGTATTGCTGCGTACTGCAGAAGATTGCTGCGTACCTCAGAGCATTACAGCGTATTTCCGGATCTTCAAACTGTTTTCGAGTGCTCCAAAGTGCTAATTACTGTCTAATATTTCCGAGATTATGTACAAATGTTGAAGATAGTAAAAGCCCCTCGATTTTATTGCAATAGGTAGAAAAAATGTGATTTGCACAAAAAATGGCATAACGATGATCTATGTAGGTAAATTTGCTGGCCTTAGCACTTGCCTTGAATAGTTTTTTTTTCTGTAATGTTAGGATTTGCCGCAAACGCCCTATATAACCTTCTAATTTGACTTTTTATCTTGAAACACACCGCATGCTCCTGAAATAGTTGGACATTAAATCCGAACTCTTTTTAGCTACCTTAACTTATAGTGATGAGTGGCCCCTGTTACTAGAATGTACATTTTTACACGTCTATTATATAAGGCAAACATTCTTTTATACAGCAGACCGCTACAGTTTTAAATACAGATTTAGGTTATACTATTTGTTTGTGTTATTGGGACATAATCATTCCGACAAAAGATTCAGACGAGTTGTTGCGCCGTTGTTGGCTTAAAAGTTACGTCGGCTTACGACTCGGGGCCGCAAGACTGAGAAACTGCTTGTCTAGAGTAGTTCTTTAAGATTGCCTTTCAATATTGATTTCTACGATTTAATACACTTTTATGCAGCAGTTAAAAATATTTCTTATAATTAACACCACTTGCGGCTGTTGTAACACAGACCACTGCAACGGAGAAAATCGTAAGAGTGACGACTGCTTTTTTATCCTGTTGGTTCTTATGCCTGGGCACTGAACAATTCTCCAATTCATAAGTTTAACACGAACACTTAAAAATAAAACTATTTCTGAATAGGGATCAAGGTCAGACATTTCATAAACTAAGAATCCATTTACAATAGCAATTGCAGCATTTTCTACGGTTACAAAGGTTTCAAATGTGAAAACTACAATTAGGAACAAAATAAACAGGGCCAACTTAAAGGGAAAGTTTACTAGCAAAATTGTATATACTGAAATAATAGAATTGTAATTTCGATACAGTATTGACACAGCTATAGTATTATTTTTTTAAAAGAAGTTACCAAAAACCGCAGGGCGTAGACCACTGGTTCTGTTAGTTCTAAATTAATGCCTGGAACCCGGTCAATATGCTTTATTTTTAGTCTTTTGCAATTTAACAATGGGGGCTCCAATTGTAGCTGCAAAAAGAATCATTTAAGTCGTACCAACTACCTTTCTGCGTCTGGCTATGTTCATGATTTTATAAAGAGAGAAAATTAAGAAAATTTACACTGCGAGGAGCGCCACGCGGTGTTTATTTTTCCTTGCTTTCATATCTCCTTCAATTTTAATTGCAACGTAATAGACTAAACACCAGTTTGAATTTAAACTTTATCTAGTTTCCTTCTAAATCACTACCCCTTCGGAAATCCAACATAATAGTGAGAAAATCCTAGCATCATTTAAAACTAACTGATCCCAGAACAGATCTCGTTATCAGAGTCCATATTTTAAGGTGAAACTTTAGAGTCATCAAGTGGCGATCTTTGAAATAATTCGGTCTCTCGACTGTCGTTACTTGCTCGTATCTGGTATATAAATCCGAGTTTATTTCTTTCTTTTTGCAGTAGGTCGAGTATCAATAGAAAAACGCCTTTATACATCACATCAGGTCATCATTTTTCATTAGATTCGGGGTTGGCAGAATGACATTTTCATAATAATAAATTCTAATTTCCAAAAAAAGGGAGAGCTGATGTGTTTATCCGGCCGTTATTACCGATACATCTTGCTTTTCGTACCCAAAACATAAAAGGGGATTTTTTCGTTGGAAACGGAAAAAGTTTTGTCTACGGTACATTTGAATATGAAAGTACACACGTTAATGGGTTTAGCAGCAATTAGTTTTAGCATATTTTTAGGCGCTCTTGCGTAATCTAACTCCAAATTACAGTCGTTTCAACAAACAACCATTAAACATAAAACTTTTGCTAGTTAATAACGTTTTTCCGAAAGAAGTAACAAGTTTTCTCATTATTTTTAGTAATTATTTTGCTCGTTAGTATCAACAACGTCGTAAAGCAGGAAAATATATATTGGATAGTGAATCTCTTTTAAATTGCCCTGCGGAAATTTATTTTATGCCTGATACTGATTAAAGCTGAAGATTTTTCCATAAAAACCGCTTGTGTTATGTCAAAAACACCAAAAGGACAAATAAAACCACCATGTCTCTCTCAATTTTAAGCCCAGAGCGCAAAATCATTAAAAAAGTAATTTATTGGACTTCTGGGGCAAGAAATGTATAAAATATGCAGTTTGAGGTGCCATTAGCACCAGTTTTAAATTATTCCTAATCAATATTACCCTTGGAAATTTACTTGGCGGTTGCTTTCGTCCCTTGAGCTTTGTTTCTCCCCCTTTCCGTTTAATACTAAATAAGGGTGGAAACTAATCAAAAACGATCACGCTTATTGCATGGTTTAAACCATTTTTTTTTAGTTTTAGGTTAAATGAGAATTTTAGGAAAATTTATTTTGTTAACAGCTAAAGCAATATTTCCATTACATTTTCCTCAACCCGAAACACTTCAAAGGGAACAAAAACATTTTAAACCTCCTGTTAATTTCCTTATCAGCAAACTTTATATAAATAGAGTAGCACTCTCAAGAATAAATTGTTAGTCATCTAAAGCTCGTTGTAGCCAATTTCCCCACTTATCCTTTTACATCCCAGTTCATGAGCGCCCAGCGGTGCAGCGAATTATATTTGTGTTAGCGACTTGAATACATAATGTAAGAGGCGACTCATTTGTTCTGTCCATATGTCATTTATCACACCTAGAGTTTCGGTGCTAGTTTTAGACCCGATGGGAATTGGCTTTTAGATGAATTAGTCCTAAGACAGTTTAGATAGGAATTACTGAGAAATTGTAGTTCAATACAACGTGTTAGGAATTTCGGGGTTATTAAGATTTAGAACTGAGTTTAGACCTTTGACATTTGAATTAATTTAAATTTTGATACCTAAACTTACAATCAGGAACTCGGAATACAATTCGAATATATATTTAATCGCTTTCCTGAATTAATAAAGATTTCATTGATTAAAAAGTTTTCAAAGTAAAAATTTAAGGTGAAATAACGCAGAAGTCTATGCCATCACTGCTTTAAATTTTAATAACTACCAAGAATAATAAAGTTTTTTCGTTACAGGGTGATGGTTAATTTCCTCCGGAGACAATTTTGCATTGCACTTGAGAAGTTCCTGGTAAGTGGTTAATGTAATTTAAATTTGCGTTCAATTTTTCTTATGTTTGATGTAGGATAACTAGGCAGCAACACTTTTAATGTTTATTACTAGAGGAGATTGCTACTGCATGCTTGGGAAAATATTTTAATTTAAATAAGTAACCACCTAATATAATTTCAAACTGCTGATTGGAAGTTAATACGTACTATAAACAAAACTATCTTGAGTTATTTCCAATATTTTGCCCACCTTAAACCTTTATTTAATAGCTACACTACGGAAAAAAGTAATATACAACCTTAAAAATTTACATCATAACCGGAGCAAAAAATCAATCTGTATATATTGGTAATATAACAAGAAACACATGTAACTTCATGTTGAATATCGTAAAATTCAAAAATTCGAAAAAAAACTTGCTGTAGAACGGAAATGGTTTTAGCCACCAACATCACCTTACCTTAATCCGGACCTGTTTCAACTACAATGAATCTCAAATAAATCACAATAATATTAATAAAATTTACAATAAAAACCAACACGTGGAATTAGATAACAACAAAAACTTTACCAGCAACTTCTAATAATAATTGTTTACAACAAGTCTAATTGCACCTAAAAATAAATCTCATTGCCAACATACGCTCTGCGCAAGCTAATAATGGCTTAATTATTTATTACATGTTATTAGTCCTCTACAGGTATGCATGGCTAGTTACTCAACAAGTCACACGCATACAATTAATCGCTAATTAAAATTAGTCATGCCACATGCAGTCAATTAAATCCGTTGAATCAATCGCACAAGGTAATTACACTCACCGTTATACCGATTGAACTTCCCTCCTTTGATTTCGTGTGAATCTGTAAAGAGAAAAATCTTATTTGCATTTATTACACCTCCAGTTCAACAAGATTTCAATTAACAACGGCTGGCATACATTCGCGTATATCGGCGGCACTTTAACATACCCAATGCTATTATGGCCTACCCCGGGCCTACCACTTGCCAGTACCCTCCAACTAGCTAAACGATTAAAGTTGATATGAAGATTGCGCTTTTTGTTAACAAATATCACTTTTAATAACTAAAACCGCATTGAAAATGTTTACAATCACTCTCTCCTAGTAAATACTATCAAAAACTCCAATATTGTATCCTACTCCCCAACCCATAAAGAATTACGAAAACTATCAACAATAGCAATTTTTTTATTTGTCTCACCCTAATGCCCTATATTTTCCAAAATGTCAACAAATATTCAATTTTACCAAATATCAACCCCTTTTCCCCCCTAAATTTGAACAGAAACTATTTTCTAATAAATATCACCCCCCTAATCACATTCCGAATGTCGACAATCTCTAATACAAATCACCACCAAAGTTAACCCTTAAGCCACCCACGCCCTAATTCTAGAAATTTACTAAAAATATGAGTTAAATCACTGTTTACCACACATTACCTTCCAGTGCCTTTTTACTCCCTAAATGTCAATTGTCACTCCTGGTTACAAAATATCACTATTAAACACGTCCTTAACGTACCCCACTCCAGAACCATAAAAATTGCTAAAAATGATCGCTTTTTTCAACAAACACCACCCCAAACGCTTTATTACTCCCTAATCGATTCACAATTATGTAATATCGCTACAAAACCCGCCCTTAAGGTATTCCACTCCCTAAACCATGAAAATTGTTTAAAATGCGAATTATCGCGCTTCCTAACATACATCAACCCCTAATGTATTCTTACTCCCTAAACGGTGTAAATCACTTGTTTGCCAAACATATTTCCCTGTTACCTCCCACGTGTCAACAACTGTTTATTTTAAAAATATCATAAACTTTAATCATCTTTCAGCCTCTAAAAGTCGATTAGTGACTTTTAATAACTGTTACCACCCAACCCGCTCACTCTCTAAATGTCACCAATCGCTTTCTTCTAACAAATCACATCAAAACCTTTCATATTGTACTTTCTTTTCTAGCCCGTAGAAATTGCTTTTTAGTTAACTTATATGTCACTTTTGTGTTTTTATTTGAAGTCGGTTCCCTTTTTTTTTAAAAAGTTAATTATTTTAAATGTTACCAAAAAATATCATATCTCTCACTTCCTAAATGTTAATCACTACCGTTTTATGCAATATAGTTATCACTCAATTTTCCCACCTCCTTAATGTCAGCAGTGGCTCCTTGTTAACAAATATATTCTTCTCTCACTTTCTAAATTGTAACGATAATCTATATAGTAAATCCGCAACTGTCTCATCCACGGTTCTTAGCTTGACACAGCTTATTTATTATTTTGTTTAGATCGACTATTGATGTTACAGGTGTATGTAATTATGTAGGGCAGCGCAGCATTTGGTTTCAAGAGCTTACATTTTTTAAATAAAATTATTAATAATAGCGCAGAGCGCAGGCAACAGGTTTAACTGCTTTTTTAATAAAATAATGAACCCCCTAAATTCTTTAACAACACCCTAAAAATTGTCACAACTAAATCCTTCTGCTCCTCAAACGCCAGTAATCACTTCTTTTAACAAATACCTCTTCCTGTATCTTCCAAAGTATTACTCTTTATTAAATATAATCTTTAATGCCCTCCCACTCCCTAAATGCCAATGATTATTTTTTAATATAAGTTCTTAACTTATTTTACCCCCTAAATGTTACCAATTAATTATTTTTTTTGTCACAATCAAACTCGACCCCAAACAATGAAAATTCTTAAAGTATCAAATATGTAAATTTTTAATAAAGTCGCCCTTTAGCTCCCTTCTTTTTTACTTCACTTCTTATTAACAAATTACTCCTCTTCTCACTTTCTGAATATTAGCAATTAAATAAATATCACCTGTAATGTCCCAAACTCCTTAATTGTAATATAACTCCCTTTTAATAATTGTTACCATTTAATTCTCCTACCCCTCAAATGTCAAGAATCACTCCTTGTAACACATATATCTTCCTGTCACATCCATAATTATTACTTAATATGACCCCTCATCCCCTCTTACTCATTAAATGTCGATCACTACCTAATCTTACTCCTTAAATTCTAGCAGCCTTCCACCCCTAAACAAAATACTGAAATTGAGCGTGAGCACCTGCTCGTATTTTTGGTCGGACCGACCTCAGTTGAAAAAGAAATTTGTGAAAATAATATTTCTATACTTATTTCAAAAAAAAATATTTTTGCAAACTAACTGCTTTTCCTGATTTCACGCATTAAAACTAAATCTTCTGTGCGTCGCATAAATTTTTTTTAATTATATCTTTTACATAAAAATAATATATTTTTGGGGCGTGGTGAAAAATTATTGTTGAATAAAAAAATTACACGTTTTTTTTAATTAAAAAAATTGCCAAATAAATAGAAAAATTCTACAAAAAAATATTATTTATGGGGAAACAATAAAACCGTTTATTGAAAAAAAAATTGAATAATACAATTTTTAATCCTTCATAGGCAGGGTTTATATTTTTTATTTTTTTTTTGAGAAAAAAATGCTTTAATACTTCAGGCTGCAAATTCTTTGCTGTTATGAGAGTTATGAATTAATAATATGAAAACTTTCTGATGGTCCCTCGTAATTTTCTCGTTTGTCTAACGAGTCGGTTTGGTGATAACGACGAATCCTTAAGGATGTCGGCACGTGCAAGCGATTTGTAGAAGAAAATACGTTTACTCCATTTATGAATAATGATATTATTCATTATACCGTAAGTACCAATGCCACGTGACTTGAATGCGCTAATTTGCATTGCAAATGCCATACCCGAAAGCTGCATAACCTCCGAGCTTTTGCATCAGCAGGACGATCTCTATAAATTTTTCCGAACTACAATTCCACAAACCCTCCTAATGCCACACTCATAATTTGGACGAGGATAACAAAACATTTTTCTACATTATTAGAGGTAAAAACAATCTGGGACAAACTAAAAAACCCTTTTTTCAATAAAAACGCCGTTCCGGAAGTTTGAAACGTTTAGTAACCGAGACATAAAAAGTTAAATCCTTAAGCCTGGCCATAATAACGGGCAGGGTTCGTTTCAGGATAGGTCCCGGCGAACTCAGATGATCTAATACGGTCTGTTTACGGATCTCCTTCTTTACGTAGAGGACCATATTAAATGCCCTGGGGATCTCCATACACAATTGCCGTGTTTGCATTGGGGCTTTGAATATAAATATGGTGGAATAACGAGAGCTAAAATCTCCTTCGCTTAAGGTCTTTGCCTCTGCTCGAATAATCTCATGCTTTTTTGCTCATTATAAAAATTTGGAAGTTTGCTTGTTCTGGCGATTAAATTTAAATATTAATGGGCGATTTATTTTTGCTTTCAGTGGCGTAGCTGTCATACGGTCAATAGTCGCAAGGCTATGGGGCCCCTTGGGGCAGCCGATAAAAAAGAAATAAATGTATCGAAATATCGTATAACGGATAGATTATAATTTTTTTTTTAACTCCATATAAAAGTTGTATAAGGTCACTTCCGTTTTCACCAGAAATGACATCACATCTTGTATAGTTTTGCATATTCATAAGTAGGATACAATTCTGGGTCTGTCTATGTCAGTTAAGTGAGGATTTGTCGTTTGACATCCCAAATATAATTTGTTTTTAATTATTGTTTAGTATCAGGAATTCTTTGACCAACAAATGAATGAACGCATTTGCTCCAAATCCGACCAGACGATCACAATACCTTCTTCTGTAGCTATACTTCGTACAACGAGGAAGGTAAAAATTACTTGACAACGTCTTGAACGCCCATTCCCAAAAAAAATGTCTCTTGCTTATTTTGCGACAAGGTCAAAAATTCTAGCTACGCCACTGTTTTTTTTTACTACTTTTCTTGTTTTATCAATTAGGACATCTCTGTATTTCTTTTCGTATGACAGATCAAAATATAATGATAGCATTAAAAAGAGCCAGAAAAATTACAAAAAAACATTATTAAAACCGAAAAAAAGGATCATTTTATTGCAGAAACGTAGAAAAGTATGAGGATTATTCGAAAAAAAATTTTACATAATTTTATCTTAAAAAAGAATGTTTTTTGTTGCTTACGAGGGTTTTGACTAATACATTATATTATAAAACCTTTTTTGCTATGAGTGGGATTCCAACCCACTCGTTTTTAGCAAAATACATCGAACCAATACTACATCGCCGCCGCGCCGGTCGGTTCAAAACCAAATTAAAATAGCATTTTTATATTGTTAATGTAAATAATGACCAATGAGCCATCTACAGAGATTTATTGGATCGAAAATTCGTTAATTATTATAATTAATTTTATTTTTCATGGCAAGTTAGGTTTCTGTAGGTGAAATAACGGAATTTTTTTGTTTCGCTTGAGTAGTAGTGTGTAAATCTTATATCAAGGAAAAATGTCTATATTTAGATTACTTTGCGGTAAAAAAAAATTACAAAGTAAGTCGCAACTCTAGCGAACATTAAAAAACGGTATATATACTGTACATGTATAATTATTAAGGTAATGTGTTAAGTTACTCCACAATTATGGAAGAAGTTGATGAACATTAATTTAACAAACAAATTAGAGTTAAAACAAGAATACTGTATTTTTTAAATTACGTCAGTGCAAAGTGAAAATAATTTATATGTAACATTAAAACATTTTAATGTTATTTAAAGGAAGCACTAGCCCAAAGGGGTACTTAGTAAAGTTAATCTGTTTACTTTTAAATTTAAAATTATTAATCCATATACTTCTCTATTTTACTTTAAAATTACAATATTTTTTACACGGTTGGTAAGGATTTTTATATGTTTGTATTGTGGGTCGGTTATTGTCAAACAAATATGAGATAGTAGTAAATGTCAACCGATGCATAGGTTACGAATGTGGAATGTTCACAAGATTAGCCAAACATAGGCAGATAACATGTGAATACTGAAAATCTCGTATAATATCTCCTTGAAATGCTCCCGTCAATTATAGACATCACAACGATGAAAAACGCATATTTTTGTATTAATCGGTAGACATTTTGGTATGCTTCCGGTTTAACTTCGACTTAAGTTAATTAATTTACAATTGCAATAAACAAGTTTGGTTTATAACTCCGAAATTACAGTTCACACATGTATGTGTCGATAGCGTAGTTGGTAAACGGATGTTCGCGACAAAACAAGGGTAACAAAAGTGCAACGCTTCAAATCCCGCTCACCAATATTTTTTTAAATTTTTAATAATCAGTTTTATTGTATCAGAACTAATTTTAATTTATTTAAATGCTTACAGCTTCGTGAGTGTACATTATTGATACTGTGAGCTGAGTCTGCGCAAAACATCAGGCGGTTTGAAGCCTTTATTACGGAGATATTAAATTTAATACGCTGTTTCACGGTACAGTTGACATTTACCTCGGCCATGTTGAATAGCAGACAAACGGTTTCTATTACAACGGTTAGGTATTGTTTCCTGTTTAGAGTAGAGTACGTTCGATAATGTGCATAACAAATAATTATTGCATTAATTACTAAATTCTCCATGCCACTGCATAAATTCAGGTTTTGGTTTAACTACCCTCATATATTCAATATATTACTTTTCAAGCTGTTAATAAAAAAAACTGTCCGTAGAACTCGTACAATATCTCATGGGCCGTGAGATGCTTTTAAGCGTAGTATGTGTAGTGTTAAGTGAAACCTAAAAACATTGACTACTCTTAACGACGCTAAATTTAAAATAATCAAACTCTTTGATGGCAACATTTTTAGGTCGGTCTGTAGCCCGGTTTTATCGTGCTCGGCGTATTTAGAAGCCTACGACTAGCGTATTCCACAAATTCCCACGAGATCTGATATCACTTCTCCAAGCCATCGTTCGCATTAACTTACCTGTCGATTCTTGTTTAAGGTGTAAATAACAAACCGCAACTTTAAATTAACCGTTTTAAGATCAGGTTAGCTGTGGGAATAATTTCAATTTTCAGAAAGCAGTTACAAATTGTATTTTATGGCAAAGCTGAGTTTGCACGTGGGTTAAATTTCCTAAACATTTATTTTAAATTATGTGAATGTCAACCCACTAAGCAATGCTTCCACATAAACGTAATATGATGAGGGTTGATTTGTCTCATAAATTTTTTTAGAAGGTATAATAAAAGCTTCTGCTAAAGGTTTGTCTCATTAAATTATAATCACAAAAATACCTACGTAAGCTTCCAACTTTATTTGGATAATTTTTTCTGGGTTATTAAATTTGAACTAGAAAACAACCCGGGTATATCTTAAAAGTATTATTAATATCAAAAGCCCTTCCGATACATCCCTATGTAAAATTTCAACTTTAAACTTTTTTAATTAAATTAAAATTTTTAAATAATTTTGATCAGACCGTTTAAAAACAAGCCCAGGAGTGAAGCAGCCAAAACTTATTGACCAAAAGCTCCATTTCACTTTTGCATTTCCACGACATCAAGCTTAAGAATCGGCCTGGAGCAATCCCAGTTTCATTTTGCATCTCATCTTGCTCCATTGATTTCTTTTGAGTCCTCGGGCAATCTTACATGTACTTAAGGGTTCCAAATCCCAGCTCTCACAATTCTAAACATTCAAATCTGACAGATGAGGTTGTCCGCGTCCCTTGCAATAATCCGCCTAATGGTGTTCAAAAACTGTTATTGTATCATCTTTTAAGGTACAAATTCGCCCAAGCCCAAGGGATTGATTTTAGGTTTCGTAACAGTAGTAGGGATAATTTGGCAGAGAAAAACGGTAGGGCTGTTTATTTGTGGAAGGTTGCGGTTTGCATATTTTCTGTTCGGCGGTTTCGGCTCCTGGAAAGGATAACGAATGGTCTTTGCCTGCCAAACGAGCGCCTCTGTCAGGATAAATCGGATTTCCGCGGTTATTTTGCTATGACAGCCCTTAAAGCGAATAATTGCCGAGAAGCAAGTATTGAACATGCCCAAAAAACTTGAAGAATCGCTTCTATTAGATGAAAAATTAATGCAAGGGATAATGAATACGTGAAGCGTAAAAGCGATACCTTATCGTGTTCAAGCAGCAGCCTAAATATCTAATTTAAAGGCGGGAATTTTATTTTGAAGAGATGAACGTGACTAGGGCTAAATCAGCCTTATTAAAATATTCTGATTCGAAAAATTGATCGGGGAAATATTGCCAAACGAGCAGGTACGTGTCAAAACCTCAAATGTAATCATTTTTAGTTGCATTTATATTGAAAATAAATTCAAACTCTCAAGGAGGGAGCACGTGTCGAAACATAAAAATCACAGCGTGGCAGAACGCATAGATAAGAAAAAAATGCTGCATTTTTGAAAGATGCTATTGGGGTGTATACTTTGCAGTTTGGGTTAATTTGTAACAGAGTGTTAATTTAAATTACCATAAAAACAGCAATTATTAGCCAATACTTAAAGCATTGTAACTACACCCCGTTTAAAATTAACGGCGACTTAAAAAACTTGCGAAATACACTCCTTTAATATTATAATCGCTAATTGACGATGTTAGTCATGATACTTTCTCGTCTATTGATTCCCTAACAAGCATTATCCAAATTGAATGCACAACCTTGATTATGCCAATTCTAGGTTACCAGAAAGTCAAAAGGTTTCTCCAATAACTTCATACATTGGCACAATAACGAGTAATTCATTAAAAATCAATCAATTTTAAATTGCAAGTTTAAAGGTCCTTTTAAAACCGCCAAAACTTCGTTTTTTATTTGAAATCCGGTGTCAAAATAACCATATGACCTTGAAAATGTATATTGCATCGATACATAAATGATATTTTCATAGTTGCCTTGTGACCTTGAATATGCAAATTTCAAGGTTACCACAAAGTGATTACTTAAACAAGTATCTCTCACAACTTTATATTGGCACAATAAAAATTTCTTGGTGTGAAAATTTTTGAACTTAAAAATGTAAATTTAAAGGTCATCTTAAAATCGCATTTTATTTCTGGTGTCAAAATAACCATGTGACCTTTAAGAGCATATTTGAAGGTCACTCCAGTTTGTTCTAATAGCTTCGCATTGATACATAATTTTGTTTCTTAGTTGCAATGTTGTTACCTTGTAAACTGAATACCAAATTTAAAAGTTATTAGAAAGACACTTCTAATACGTGTGTTCCAATAACTTTACAATGGCACAACTACAATGTATTGGTGTAAAACATCTTTGTACTTGAAAATTCAAATTTAAAGGTCGTCTTAAAATCACTCAAAAGTGTCGTTTTGCATTCTATATCAAGTCTCAAAATAACCGCATGACCTTGAAAACGCGTATCTGAAGGTCATTCCGGCTGGTTCTAATTACTTTGCATCAGTGCGTAATGATTTTTTCTTGGTTGCAGCGTTACCTTCTGACCTTGAATGTGTGAAGGTTATCACAAATTCAAGGGAACCGACTCTCCAATAAATTCACATTGCTGTAATAACGATGTTTTGATGTGAAAATCTTTGCAAAAATGCAAATTTAGGGGCCATTTAAAAATCGCTGAAGAGTGTCGTTTCGCATAAAACAATAGTGGATAGGCGTCTAGAAAATTTTGAATATAATTTTTGAAAATATCGGAAATTTTAATAATTTTGAAAATTACTGAAAAAAGTAAATTTCAAAATTTTGAGATTAAAAAAGTTTTCAAATTTTGAAATAGTTAAAAAATTTGAGAATAATTTTTAAATTTCGAAGCTTTTTACAATTTTGAAAATGCTTTGAAACGTTTTTAAGATTTTCGAATACTTTGATTTAAAAAAATTCTAAACATTTTAAAATATTGACGTTCAAAATTTTTTAAATATTTTCAAATATTTAAAATTGGGAAAAATTTTCGAATTCTTTTCTGGAAAAAAATTAAAAGTTAATAAACGTCTTAGTAGTAAGTGTTGAAAATATTGTCAATTTTAATAATTTTGAAAATTACTGAAAAAAATTGATCTTCAAATTCAAAAAAACCAGATGTAGTAGATACAAAATCTGGCGTCGGTGTTTAGCCTTAACAGCAGAAACAAAACAACGCTAAATAAATACAGTAAAAAAACTGTATTATTAATATTTCTATGTTTTTTTGACATAAAATCGTCGTTATTAATTATCCACTTTCATTATCAAGAAAATGATAGCAATTTCAAAAATATGTTGTTCATAAATTTAGATCAAAAATCATTAATTAAAAAGGTGCTCCAAAAATAACATCTATTATCAACTCTCCTGATGACAAACACACAGTGTCTAATTTCCCAGTTAGCCTCGTTACCCTAACGGGATAATTAATACCCCTGTTGGGTGGCTTCTTTTCCAGCTTAATCCCGCTGTTTAAATATCTGACTTCGCGAGCAAACCCTTTTCCCAAAGCGTCGGAATAAATTGAGAATGTGACGAATAAACCGACCATGGTGTGACAAAACTTCAACAAAGAGGAGGCGCTTTACGGCGTGCAGTAAAATGTATTCTGGATGAAGGTGGCCAAAACATTGTTATTATTCGAATATGAGGATTATGTTATTATTAATAGTGTTAGGTTGTTATGTAACATGTGTCGCAGTCGGATTTGCTCGAGACTACGAGGCTTTGTTGCGCTGGTTCATAACTGTTCCATTCTGGCTTAAATTTTCAGGAATTTCAAAAATAGTTGTCCAAATTCACAATCTGTCTGAAAACCATTTCTCAACGCGTTATTAACAAATCCAGCCCGAACATCCATCAAACAACCCAAGCACCGGCAACATAAAGTTATAAAGAAAAACATGAAATCTATTTCCAGATCCACTTGGAAACAGCTCGTGTTTTATTTCCTGGTCCCTCTGAGCATTACCATACACAATCGATCTAAATTTCAAATCGCATGACAGAAACACTACCGTCAATTCGTTTCTCTAAATTCGCGGTTTCCTTCCTCCGAATACATTTTAGTACGTGCAACAAAACTGCACTAAAGTGCAGACTTTTCCGACCGGTTAAGTGAATTGCAGCTTCAGCACTTCGGTTGCGTCGTTGCGTAAAATTCAGCAAGCTCTCAAGCAAGACGGTACCGAAATTAAGTGTTCTTGTGTGCAAAGAACTAACAGAACGAGCTTTTAGTCCCTCTTTGATGGCAGAGACTAATGAGGGAGTATTGGTTGTTGTACGTTCTTGATAGATTGGTGATCGTTCGGGGAGAACGCCTTTACCTCTCTCTCTCGCTCTTGGGGTTCCTTCTAATTGTTTATATTAATATTAACGAGGTGATTTAACGAAATTTATTGAAGAACCTTGAAGTACACGACTTTATCACCTTGCAATCAAATAAAAGTTAAACACCGTAAAAGTAGTTAATTAGGGAAAAAAGTGAGTAAAAAACCTTTTAAATCTGACAATATTAGAGGAAAAACCTTTAAATTTCACGATATTTCTTTATATGCTTATTGGTCATAGTGAAATAATAATTTACCCCTTTCATGTAAAATTAATTAAAACATTAAACCAAAATCGCGAATGAAACAAGCCTTTGATTTTCTCAATCTATATACTAAATCCGGATCCCTTTCACTTGTTTCAATTTTTACTGATGCCGGGCTCCAGCTACTAGAAGCCTCATCTTTACACATCCCTTCCACCCGTCTCAACTTTTACAGCCGCGGGGGACTGCTCCTAGAAGCCCCACCTTTACGCGTAAATTATATAAGGTACATATTTGTATGTAGTGGGGTGTACCGAACCAGTTTTTACGGAAAATAAGATAATAATTTATTACCTAATCTCACTGGAGAAAATAGTCGGGAATGCAGACCACTGCGCGCTGGGTTAATACAAGGTTGCACATTTCAGTGAAGCTAACGTTTTAACATGGCAGACATTTGGAAATTTTGTTTTCTTATATCCCTCATTTATTTATTTCAGATTTTCCGACTCATTGCGTATTTGAAAATCTCGAAAAGCTTATTTATTTAAAGACGTTACTAAAAAAAAGCGGAAGGCGTAATCTACGGGTTTGGCCAAGTATCAATCAAAAATTAAAGATAATTATGGATTTGTCATATTTTTTCACATACAATTATATAAAATCAATGAAACACTTCTCCTAGACTTTCTCATACTTTAAAAGTAATTATGCCATGTTTTATTTTCCAAAATATTTTATTTGATATAAGTGTGGATAGGTATAATTGTAGTTTTAAAAAAGTTACCTTTTAGTGACAAAATATTAGATGCTACGAACATGCCGCTAGTCGCTCCAATGCGCCTAACATCATAAAAAGACGCTCGTTATACCGATAGGGGTGATACTGAAAGTCTTTTATGAGAAAAAAAAGCTATTTTGGATTTTTTCCTAAAAAGATTGTTTGCGATTAGAAAACACAAGAAACAAGAAAAACTAGAGAACGGAGGAAGGATTATTACCCCCCCCCCCCCATATGATTACGCCAGAAAACTAAGTCAACCTTATTCTACTATCACTGATGAGCAATTTAGCTTAAAGAAATAATGTTTTATCGTCCCCCGTCTATTAAATACTAGAAAAATTGTAGTAATGCCTAAATTGAATAATATAAATCTAATTGAAGGTGTCACATGGAACATGAGAAATTGGTGCATTTTGACCTAACCTAATTGTAGCTAATCCCAAGCTCTATGGACCTATTTAAAAAAATTTGTACACAATTTATGACCATTATTTTGAAAATTTTCAAAAAACGTAAAAACCGCCTTGTTCTCATATTGCTAAAATTCTGCTTACAAAAATTATACAAAAACATCGTTCATTTCCGTTTCCAGTTCTGAATATATTCAATATGGCTATCGTATCTAGGCATCATTCCAAATTTCATTTTCATTAGTTCAGTAGTTCCCGAGATTTTAAACGATGCACACGCAAATACATAATTTTTTTTAAAAACAGCTTTTATTGTTCCTGGAAGCCCAAAACATGTATTTCCGTCAAAATTAGAGCAGGCAGAAGTATCTTAAGACTCTTAACTGTGTTACTAGCGGAACTAGTGGGCTATGCCCTACGCCCTACATAGTTTTTGTTTCTGTTTTTTTTTTAATAATAAGTAAGCTAGTTGAGTAGGTAGTGTAGCAGATCGCGGATCTAAGTCTTAATTTTATGATATATACAGCGCGATTGCTGTAATTCTTTCTTTATACTAAATCCGGATCTCTGCGACCTGTGTCAACATGAAAGGAATACGGCTGCAGCTGAGATTATGCAACCCAAACGGCGCGATGGGTATTATTTTTTTTAAGTTACAAAAAACGAGCAAAGTACTTCCCCTAGACATTCCAATACTGTATATATATTTTGACTTATCATATATTCAAAAGTATTTTTATATTAACGTTTCATGCCCCAACATTGACTGCAGTAACATCCCGCCATTCTTACTACTGTACCGAGAGCGTGGTTTCATAACAGTCATATTATAATAACATACTACATGATACTGAAGCTGCAGTTTGTTTGGAAAAAAATTTGTTGAAATTAAGAAACACTTAAAATGCGAGGACAAATACGTCCGTCAAAAATTGGGCGGGAGGGGTAAATCAACGCCCCTCATTTATGCGACACCTAGCTATTAAGTTGTAAACCTTATGCTACTATCACTCATCAACAATTTACCTTAAACAAAAATTGTTTATCGTCCCCCATTTATAAAATGAAGGACCATGAACATTCGATTTTTTAAATTTCGTAGAAGGTGTGAATATTTAGCAATGTTGTTATTGTAGCAATACATTGTTGTTGCTACGGTATTTGCTATTACCAATTCTATTGCTCATAACTAAGGCAATAATAACTTTGTTGATTCACAACAGAGTTCCATCCATTATTATTAAAACTGCTTACTTTTAAATTAAGTAACAAACAGTTTTCCCCCTGGTAATAGGTATGTGGGGTTGACTTAATAAGAAACTTTAAAATGAGGTAGTCCACCCCTGCAAATCATAATATTTTTTTTTTTTATATATAATGATTTGAAACAGAAAAATAGCCAGTTGTTTATAAGTTATAATTAAGTTTTTGACCTTTCACAAGGATCAAAGAGCGATAACAATTTTCGCCTACAAATAGGTAAGTAACCTAGAAAGTGAACTTTTAAGCCGATTATTATTTCTACCACCACTTAAAATACTGCAAACACGCGAGAAGTTCTTCTTACTTGTTGTTGTCTCTCGTTTTAAAGTAATGTTTTGCCATTATCTGGTGTACAGTGGCCATGAATATAAACAGTAGTATACTACAACCAGTTACCACATGTAAAATAAACAAACAAAATGCCTCCTTATGCAACGTTTTTCATTTACATCAAATTTGCTAAAATTTAATTGTTATAAAAACAACAAACTAAGTAGTTTAAACCAATATTAAAGAATAAGAAAAAACCGTTGAAATGTGATCACTGATATTAGGGGAAAGCAGTATAAAGTTGCCTGTTGATTACAGTAAAATAACAATTTCCTCCTTACTCGCAATAACATAACTTGATTTCCCAAAGCTTATTTGAAAGTAAACTATAAATAATTTGAGCACGATTTTAGAAGGCCTTCAATTTTCACGAGCTTATTGGGGCTCATTATTCGAGAAGCTGAGTTTTCTTTGAAGTGTTCACCCTCACAGACGTTGCATTAGCAAAACACCAGCATCTAAAGGGAAAATTCAATTTCTTCAATTTCAATACACCCCGAGTTGACCGTGGAAGAAATATTTTGTAACAGACTAATTTACAAAAATTGGTTTTATTTTTTCCTGCCTTTAGAAAATCGAATTAAGTAAAATATTGGAAAAACTAAATTTATTCTCTTAAATGAGTAAAAATATATACAGTAATGCAAAATAATTTTTATGACGTCACCATCTCGGTGTCCTTAAAACTGGATCTATTTTTACAATGTTGTTAAAATGCATGCAAAACATCACCGCCTTTGGTTGTTTTTGTTGATGACTGTGTACAACTATGTGATATTTACAAATATGCACATAAAGAAGGTAGCTAGAATCCATTAACAAGCAATGCTTGACCGCTATCAAGGATAACTGGTTGTAATAAAACTGAAATATTTTCCTTGGGGCTGTGGATACGTAACAGCATCACAGCTGTTTTCATAATAAACGAAAGCTGACCAGTGTTAGTAAACGTTGATTTGTCAGATTGCAAACAAGACATTTGAGGGGCTTTTCCCCCGTTTATTTAAAGTAGAAACTCTCAGTTTACGTTTTTTTTTACAAGGCAATACTTTTTAAATTAAATTTTCCCTTGTCAATCGAAATGCAAAGGTGTCTCCCACACCAATATAGCAACACCCTGTATACACAATTTTATAACTAATAACAAGAATGTTGACAAATTTGTGCACGAGCTAAAAATAAACATACCAAGCCATACAAGAGGCACAACTCAATTATATCCAATTACGTAATTATTATCGAAAAACACGCTTTGCCTTGAAACGAATCATGGTTTTACAGACATTTAGGCGCTGGCAAATATTTCAAGGATATTCCCCAGTTCTAACGCAAATAAATTAAATTTTTTGCATTCTTCTCGCATCTTAAGTTGTGAAAGTGAAAATCGTGGGATATTAAGTAAAACGTTCAGTTAACGTTCGTTAAATTTTGCAGTCGTAAAAATGCTAAAAAGGTATAAATTTTAGTGCGTGATTCATAACACGTGTAACGCATTTTATATGTGAATATTTCTCCATTAGCACAGTAATTCTAGTAATATTATCTATATATCAATTTCCCATCCCTTCCCCCTGTCTCAACTTTTTGGTAAGAGCAGATCTTCCTATAGATTACAGGTAGAAATACACTTTGATTGAGTCACTCCTAAAGTTACCATGAACTACGTCTGATGTCGCTCTCTTGGTCGGAGTTGCGTTGCGCGTAGTTCACGGGCTCGGCTAGTTTTTTTGTTTGAATAACTGCACCGGAGATGTCTCATATCAGAGGGTCTAGTAATATATGTATACTTCTAAATATTTTAAATACTTATAATTGTTAACTTTTGGTTGTAAAATCTACTAATACAAAATTATACAAAAAGTTACTGTTGCTGAAAATCGCTAAATCCAACCGTTTTCAAAATAAATAAATTTTTTTGTACAATCGATTTGCCATGAAAATCTAAGTGTTTTCGTAAGGTGCTAAAATAGTTTCCACAAACTTTGAGAGAAGTAAAAAGAGTTCTTAAAAACATACGTCTGAAAACGCTTCGCTACGGAGTTACAGCCTCTGGAAAATCAGCACTGCTCCCACTTCCCCAAGCTGTAACTCCGTAACGTAGCATTCGCGGAATCATTTTTCATAGGGACTTTTTCGTTGTTTTGATGTGTGTAATTTACTCTCAAAGTATGTGGAAACTATTTCAGCATTTCAGATTACATGCGATTTTACAAAAAATTTTAATTGTCTCGAAATTTTTGCAATAACAGCATCTCTCTTCTGTAGTTATGTATAGCGTATAATATTTTGTAGCCAAAACTTAAAAAACAGTAAAGATCTAAAATATATAGAAAAATTTACACTTTCGGTGCGCTTATTCAAACAAAAATTAGTAGAAATGCTAAGCTAAACGAGTAATGCTCACATATGAAATTTCAAAATTTTACTGCAACTACTGCAAAAGTTATCGACAAAAAATTATTGGGACTGGTCCAATATCAGGAAGCTGTAGCTCTGTAAGTATGCGTTTTTTGTTGTTGTTTGTAAATTCTGACTTAATCCTAAAGATGCGTCTCACATGTTATGAATACCCTGTATGGAATTGGTGTTAACAGACATAGGAAAATTGTATGACCTTGAAAAAGAATTTCAAGGTCATGCTGTAGTGATATTCTCACAACGCTCTTATGTCGTTTTATTTTCATATTATTTCGAGATCTTACCTAAACACTTTTCTCGTTTCGTTTTTTTTTTAATAAAGAATTAATTCTGTGTTGTACTTGACAATTAAATTAACATATATTTCAATTATTTATCAAGAAATGTCTCGCGTTATATGCACAACAAAATAAGCCTAACTATATAATTTTCCTATAGCTTTCAAGGGCGAGAGCCGAGCCCATAAGTTATGGACCCTACAAGTTGGAGCCAATTTGGAAGTTTCTAAGTATGCATAATTAAGCTCAGATACTTTGGCGGCTAAAACTGTTAGCCCAATGTAATTTTCGACCTTAAATAAGTAATTATCTTGAATGATGAAGTAACAAATAGGGTCAACTGGTGCGTTTAGTCTATTGAATCACATTCGAGATATTTACTTTCTAAATTTTGTCAATTATTGTTGATAAAGGGTAGAAAAATTCGATTATTTTGCTGCAAATTAGGCATTTTAGTACTTTTTAGAGCAAAATAGATGGCTATTGTCCAAAAAATGTAAAATCGGTCAGTTTGCACCAATGTGGATATGTAGGTTACGAATTCGTCGAAATTAGGGGTTTTGGTTGTATGTGACTCCTGCGATAGCATTTTTGCGTCACTAAAGCAATTATTTTTATTTTTCTTTTGGCTCATGTTCTCTATCATTCAGAAACATAAGCAGTAAGAAACATGCAGAAGATACGTGTGAAGCTTTTTCACAAGAGGCACTTCGCTTGTGCTTTCCCATTCTTATACACAATAATTAGTTTCACAACTATTGAAATACATCTAACTAAGAACTGTTTCGAGTTGGAGAGTATTTAAATACAAATCCCTCATTGGAAGGACAACTAACAACAAACTGAAATTACCTGTGTAGAAATATCAAGGTCGTGTGTACGCAGATATCTCGTAAGCTTCTGTATATTATGACGTGATTATACTATGTTCATCTCTTACGCACTGCGCATTTCCCAATACACCTCGCACACTCTTAAGTTGTCATTGGTGCTCCTATGCCGCCGTTGCAACGGATGCTTGTTTATAGTAAAAAATCGATTTTTTTTTCCTTTTTTTGGAAAAGGATTGCTCAAGGCTTAAAAAAACGCAAAGGCAAATTTGTTCGTTAAAATTAGGGGACGAAGCGGAAAATTAACCCCCCTCAACATTGCGTCGCTTAAAATATTTCTGGGTCTTCTTCTACTGTTCACTCATAAGAAATTTAGCTTAAACAGAAATTTTTTATCCCGTTTATTAAATAAGGAGATAGAAATTGTGAATTTTCAAAAATTCAAAAAAGGCGTCACAGAAAAATTAGCGGTTTGAGACATGAATCAAAATGAAGTTGATTCCTAGCTCTATAAGCCTACCTTAAACCTAAGTTTAAAAAAAAACGTTTTGCCCAGTTTTTAAACAAGGTTTTTTTCTTGAAAATTGAAAACATTTGAGAAAATATTTTCACTTCATAGTTTTCATTGGTACAAAAACTCTCTTACATAATAATATTGTGTTATTCTAGGGCTGTTATAATACCAAAAATTAATTCCGATCGGCGACACGTTTTTGAGTAAAAAATTTTCAAAAATTCATAGAGGCGTCACAGCTTCAAACAATACCCTATTGCACCATCTCCACTCAATATTAAAATTTCTCTTAAAATTAGTGATTCCTTAATATTGTCATGTCGCCAATTTTTTAAATATAAAACTCATAAACCATCCCGCATTATTTTCTCTGAAACATGAAAAATTCTAAAAATACCGCCCCAATTCCTAACAATTTTCAAATTATTGCATCGATCTACCTGCGATTCGTACGTTATTGTAAACAATTTTTTTATTGTTCAGTGCACACCTTTACTCCTTAAAAAATAGAAAGTTCTAAATATCGAATATTACTTCTTTGAAATACACCTCTGTGGTTTACCCCCTCATAAATATAAAAACACAAAAATGTTAAAAAAAATTAAAAACTATTCACTACCTATTAAATATTTTCATTCTCAAATTATAGCATTTTTCTGCATCGACTCACCTGTCGATTCTTGTTGTTTTTATTGTGGACAATTTTTGTATTGCTAGGAGTGCACCCCCAAACCCGAAACGTAAAACTGATCCTTTAGTGCACCTCTAAACCACCAACCGCGTAGCCCTACACGCGTAACATATCTAATATCTATATACCTATACTAGATCCGGAACTGTCTCAATATTACGCGACTATAGTCTATGCTCTTACATCCTGACACAGTTTATTTATTGTTTTGTTTGCAGTATTTAAAGCGAATGTTTATGTTAACAGTTACGTAGGGCCACACGGCGCTTGATTTCAAAAGTTTGAATGAGGCGTAGCGCACGGGTTCAGCTAGTATTTTTTTTAAATAACTACGTTTGTTTTAGAACTAGTATTATGCCCATAAAATAATTCCCGCCAACCCAATAGCAGTACCACCCTCTCCCTAAAAAATAAAAATTTCTAAAATGGCGAAAACCGCCCTATGTTTAGGAGGAATAGCACCCTAACCTCCCCCCATACTGCTACTTCTAAAGAATTAAAATTTATGAAAATTACCTCCCCAAATACTAAAAATTAAAAATTTTTACATTTCAACAATTGTTTCTTGAAAGTTGAATCCTGCGATGTATCTCACCCTCTTGAATATCAACATTGCCATAGATGTCGAAAATGGTTTTCTTTTTAGTAATGTTTATTCCCAAATTTTCGCATCGACTTACCTGTCGATTCTTGTTATTAAGTTTTTCCATATTTTTTGTACTGCTGCTTAACAGTATATTCCATGTTGCACTTGAATTATTATAATCGTTCTCTAATTTTTTTCTAAATTAAATTTTAATTTGAGATCTTTTAACACGTAAAGTTTAAGTTCTCATCCGGGCTCCTTGAACTTTGCAGATCATAATTTTAGGTTTCGATATAAATTTACTAAATGAAATTTTATTGAACTTTTTGAAAGTTTTCAAATTAATTTTAATTATACTGTTATTCCAAACAGCCAAAATGATTTTTAAAATAATGAACATCTGGTTCCATATTTATGAAAAATTAACCCTCCACGTCTAAAACGTGAAGTTGCAAAAATTTCATTTATTTTTTAACAGATTACGTGCTTCATTACAAACGACAGGGTGGTCATTAAAAGATTAAACAAGGGTTGAACGAACTTTCGTTTCCATTCTCATCACTTTTGTGTTTTTAAGACTTCCCTATTACATCGACTATGATAGAAACTTACTAAACTAAAACACTCGCTAAACTTTCCCAAATACCTTCCATGCTTTATTTTGTGGAAAAAACTTGCTGGAAAAGTATCGTTTTTACCCCCGGTAGGCCGAAACTCCCAGTGACGCGTTATGAAATATGGTATTGTACTTTAGGTGCATTATTTCTATATTTCGAGACAACTTATATACCCGCCTCGGCGGAAATAAAATCCCTAAGCGAGCTCAATGGAAATTCGTCTCGAATTACCACAAAAGGGAGTGTTGAGCCCTTAAAGACCGCGGATTACAACGCATTCATTTACCTTAAGATAACGTTTATGAGATACTTGATATGTAGGGGCGCGTTATGATGTTTCCGAATTCTTTTTTGGGGTTTAAGCTTGCGACAGATGTGAAAGAAAAAATGCTTCTTGGAGATATCTCGTCGTGAAAAGCCAGCAACGTATGTTTCAGGACGAAATTAAAAAGGCCCTGAGTGCCTTTGTTTTCGTAATTAATCCGCTTTATTGCATAGCAGCTTTTATTCCCCGCCACAAATAAAAGTAATGTAATTTTGAGCTTTTGCTTTTTATGGTTCCTTTCCAAGACAAGGGGTCTCTTGTTTCCAACAGCGTTTTCTTACATTTAATATTCTGTTTCTTGACCCGGTGTTGTGGAACCGATAAGTTCGTTTGAGTAGACTCAAGGTGCAGTGCTACCAACCTGAAACAGTCTAAATCCCGCAGCTGTAATGGGGAAGTAAGCCGTGAAATTGAAAACATCAAAACTAGGTTTTCCATCCTTCACTATATTTATTTTTCAATCCGTGTGTCTCCTTCCGACGAAATATCACCAAGGGCTTGTTGCAAATATGGTGGGCTCTTTCATAAAATATGATTTTCAGGGCGGAAAAGCTAGGCTTGATGCGTTTGGTTCGCCTTTTCAGCAGCCTTCTGGTGTAATGCGAAAAACAATTCTTTCAATAAAATGGAAAATTTATGCAGCAGAACTAGTTTTTGTGGGCAACATGTGACGGTGAAATATTTTACTATCCACACCGCGAAGTTGGTAACTTATTAACGGTTTGTTTTTGCTGCCCGTTTTGCAGATTTTTCGCTGGTTTTGTTCGTCAAATTGCTTTTTCGGGAGAATTTGCGGATTTTCTCAAGAATGAGGTAAATCAGCCGTGAGCTCAGTTGAGACCTTTCAGAAAATGCATAATAATGGATCGGAAATTTTGTCATTTTTTTTGCAAAATCCATACAAGCTTAGGGTTAATTTTAGAGCAATTTAAAAAAGTCGTTTCTGACAATTTCACAAGTCTTTGGCAGGTTTTATAAAAATGCGTAATGAAAGCTTTGAAATGCTTTTTAAGCACACTTTTGTTAGAATTACATTTTTATCAAAAAAAAAAATGTAGAAAGCACTTAAGAAACACACGGTAAAGTTTGCATTGTACCTTATAAAATTGCAAGCAGATTTTATAAAAAATTTAGAAACACATAGTGAACGGATGAAACGGAATTTTCATAAACCTTTTCTCTCGCATTTTTAAAATGTAAGGAAAACTCGTAAACTTCTCGTGGGAATGCTACAAAAAAAGACTTCCATAAACTTTGAAGATTTTTATTATTTATTAATTAAGAATTATTTATCTTCCAAATTTAAATATCATGTTTTATTATATTTACCCGTAGGCAACGTCCCGACAAATAATAAGTCAGCAGTCAAAAAAACTTCTGGACTCTAGACATAAAAAAATCAATTTATTTGAGGAAACGAAATTTGCATACCTTTAAGTGATACTAGGCTGCATAATAACATTGCAATCGTGTGCTATTGTTCTGACTCATAGCGATCTCCAAAAATTTGACAAATTTTTAAAAATTTTATGAAAGTTTAGTTTCAATACATTTTTGAAAAATTGAAAATGTCAAAAATTTTCAAAATTGACAAAAGTCTTTTTAATTTTCTAAATTTTTACAATTTTTGATGTCAAAATTTTCAAACATTTTTTAAAACTTTCTAAATTTTTATAAAATTGTCAATAAAATAAAAATTTTAAAATTCAGAAAATCTTCGAAATATTCAAAATTTTAGTGGCGTTAGCCCGGCATCTAATTTTAGTTGCAGGAAATCAAAATGCTGAAGTTCAGGAAACTAAAAAATTTAAAATCACAACCTGGACTTTTATTTGGGTCCCTTTATTCAAAAACAAAAACTTGTAAATAACATACAAAACAACAAAACACATTGAATGCTGAACTTCAGCTTACAATGACAACCGCTACAATTTTCTGAAAATTTAAACAGACACGCATGTTTATTCAAAAACAAGTCGGTAGATCGCTTTAAAATTCGATACTTCTGTTTGTTTCTTTCAGATATCAATTTTGTTGAAACTTGAAACTATATCAAAAATTCAGTGGGAAAATAAACTTTTAAATCCATCAGAACCGGAAGGTAAAAGCAAGAATATATGAAAACTTTTTCTGCTCACCAAAATAAAGATAAAATTTAATCAAATGCTTGATTAACATTATAATAATTTTATTTATAATTTCCAGCTTTACTTCGTTAAAGGCCATATTTAATGAGTATCTGTATATAAAATACTTAATTACTTTAACAATATTTATTTATTTCGGCATGTTTACATGCCATTGTCAAAGGTTATATGAAAAAATAAACAGTTATTGTTATAGCAATAGAACTTGGTGACTTGATCTCGGTAATCGTCTGCAGATGACTTGATTTCTTATTCCAAAATGTCCAGTAGAGGAGAATTTAAGAAATCAATTTGCTCATTCATTAACGGTGCAGTCTTTAAATGTTTGTGAATTTCAAAAGCTTCTAGTATATCTAATTTACGTTTATCATCACAAAAGTGTAAACATTTTATGGTGTTATTAGATGTCATTGAATGATTTTGTTCTAGTAAGTGTTTAGCGTAATTGGATTTATGTGGGTGTTTGTATTTGTAACAACGTACGTGTTCTTTATACCTAATATCAAAATTTCTAATTGTCTGGCCTATATAAACCGAATTACAATGCGAACAATTTAATTTGTAAATGCCTGATTTTAACAAATCGTCTGTTTTTGATTTTGCATTAAACAAAGTGTTTAAGATGTTCCTAGTTGTTTTAAAGCTTACTTTATATTTATTTGTTTTGTTTATAATTTTAGCAACTTTTTCTGATTTGTCACCAAAATATGGGATCGAAGCATATTTAATTGTATCGAACGAAGTATTCGAATAAATTTTTTGAATGGCTAATTTATAATCTTTTTCTTTAATGAACGTATCAATAAGTTTAGTATTATAACCATTACTGCATGCAATTTGTTTAATAATTGAAATTTCTCTATTATAATTAATTTCATCTGAAGGGACCGTCAAAGCTGTATGTATCAGGGACCTGTATGCTGATAATTTATGACAAGAATCGTGTGGTATTGTAATGTCTGTTTGTGTAGGTTTTCTATAAACTGAGTACTCAAATTTACTAGTTGAATGAATTTTTATGTTTAAATCTAAAAAGTTAATGGACTTATTTTGTTCAGTTTCTAGTGTAAATTTTATGTTTGGGTGCAAGCTGTTAATAAAAATTAAAAATTCATTAATTAAATCAAATGAACTATTAAAACATGCTAAAATGTCATCAACATAACGAAACCAAAATATAACTTTCCCAGATTGATTTGATTCGAATATTTGATCTTCTAGATTTTCCATAAATATGTTAGCTAAAAGAGGTGAAATTGGACTTCCCATGGGTAAACCATCTTTTTGGAAATAAATTTTATTATTAAAAGTAAAATAATTTTGATTGGTGCAAAGTTCAAATAATTGAATCAACTCAGTCCGTTTTATTAACTCAACATTTTTGTTAACAAGAATATTATTTAACAAAGGAATACACTCTTGAGGAGGTATTTGGGAAAACATATTAGTAACATCAAAACTAACTAGCTTGCTTTGTGGTGGTAAATGTAAGTTAGACAACTTTTTGATTAATTCGGAAGAATTTTTAACTGAATATTTTGGTTTACACTCAAAACTGGTAACTATATTATTTAGTATTTTTGCTAGCATATGGTTGGGTGCATTTATGTATGATACTACTGGTCTAATGGGCATGTTGGGTTTGTGTATTTTTAATAAACCGTATAGTTTTGGTGGTTGTGGATTTGGATTTATTATTTGTCTTTTTTGATAATCTGTTAAACAAACCTGGCAATTTTCTAATGTTTGTTTTAACTCTTTTTGATAATTTTTGGTAGGATTACTAGTTAAAGTTTTTAAGTTTGAATTGGTTATGAAATCATTAATTTTTTGTAAGTAATTGTCTCTGGGTGATATAACTAATATGTTTCCTTTATCTGCCTTGACAGAAATCAGATTATTTACTGAAATTTTTTCTTTAATCGATTTAAGTAATAAATAATTTTGATTATTTATTTTAGTTTTTGATTTATTGGTATTGATTGCCATCTCTTTTAATAAATTAGCAATTTGAAATTTTGCATATAGAAAATGTCTTTCTTTAAGAATCAGTTCAGAATTGACTGCTAAAATTTCTTTAATATTATCGGTAAATTTTGGAAAAGGGGCAAACTTAAAACCTTTATTTGGGAATTTTATCTGTTGGTCATTGAAATCTGTGTTTGATAAATTTAGAAAACGAGGATGAAAATTTATTATTGTGTCAGGTTTTGTGTGTGGTTGAAGTGCACGTGTGTGTTGTTCTAATCTGGAAAGTTTATTTTTCTGTATTGTGTATTTTTTAAATTTTATTCTACTAACTAATTCTCTAATGTCATTGTCAAATACGTCAAACTCAATTGGATGTAATTTGTGAATGAGTTCTGTGTAAAGCACCTTTAAATAAATGTGCAAATTGTCTCTAATTCTAAACCATCTTTTTGATTTCTTCTTTCAACCATCTTTGTTTAGCATTTCTGATTATCTTCTCAGTTATGCTGTTCTTGGTTTTGGTGGAGATATTAATGTAGTTTGGAATGAGCTTCTTTTTCTGACATTGTTGATTAAACCAAACGTTCTGTGTTGCTACACCATGTTTGATCATGATCTTGTACATTTTAGCTTGTTCTTCTAACGAAGATGACATCACTTTATTTATAATTTCCAGCTTTACTTCGTTAAAGACGTTTTGGAATGAAAAATCAAGTCAACTGCAGACGATTACCAAGATAAGTCACAAAGTTCTATTGCTATAACAACACTAACTGTTTATTTTTTCATATAACCTTTGACAATGGCATGTAAACATGCCGAAATACGTATAAGGTTAAAATAAATAGATATTGTTATATACAGATACTCATCATAATAATTTTAATTTCTGGCAAATGTAAGATATTTCAAATTTCCTAGTTTTAAGCGTACTAACTTTTCCGCATAAAAATGGTAACAAACGGTCATAAATAAATTTATCTCAAGAAAACGATGTCAACAGATAGCAAAACTTGTCACCAAAACTATATTCTCTATTTCGATTATTTCCAAGCTAAAACTAGATCAGTAAAACCATGTTGAAAATGAAACGCAAGTTTGCGTGATATTTCGATTTCTTTAGCCTCATTCAGACACATAAACTATCATTACTCCATACCGCGGTAATAAGCAATTAACATGCTGATAGCTTGTCATTGGCAATGTAATGCCATCCGGGAAATACATAGCAGCAAGTAATTAGATTGCGACTTTAATTTTATAATTTCTTTGATCATTCTAAGTTAGCAACATTTTCTAATAACCCTGGTCAACAAATTTTAAACTTTTTATTTTTTCTTTACTCTAATTACAATCTTAAAAAGAAATTACTTCTAGCGGATCAGGTTTTGGAAAAATTAACTTAAAGAATGAATAAAAGATATTACGCATAATAACTAATAGGTACACTATTGCATTACAATTAGAATGTTTTTCTCTTCACTTTCCTTTTGTATGGGTCTGTGGAACTTTCTGATGTCAGTGTCCAGCAGTAATCAGTAAGCACTACGCTGTTCCACTTCCCTTAATAATGTTTTTTGACAGTGGCAATGTCTTGACGGAATCGTTCTCCGTGCTCATCACTAACGTTATCAAGATTCAAAGGAAGAAAGTCCAAGTGGGAATCTAAGAAGTGCATTTTAAGGCTCATGGTGCAACCTAATGCTTGATAACTCCTAAGAAGTTCTAGACAATGTCATTGTAGTTTCCAGATTTTGTGTTTCCCAAAACGTTTTGTTTTACCGCTTCGAAACCATATCAAGCAGAACGTTCTAAGTCGCTTACAGCCTCTTCCAATTCTGTATCACGCACTAATAGAATAATTTGGGGTCTTACAAAAATACCCTCTTTAATTACTGCATCGGTGATATTGGGAAATTTTTGTTTGAGATATTGAAATCCACGTCCATCTTTGTTGATGGCTTTAACAAAGTTTTTCATCAAACCCAATTTTATATGCAAAGGTGGTAAGAAAATGTTGTCACGCTCAACTAGTGCCTTCCCAGGAATATGCTGCTCTCTTGGTGGCCATTGTTTAAAAATATAATTAGAATTTCTGGCTCAGCTGTCCCACTCACAAATCAAACAATAACGCTTCGTGTATCCAAGTTGTAAACCAAGCAGAATTGCCACAACTCTCAAATCAGCACTGATGTACCATTTATACTTTCTGTAATTAATTTTGTCAAGAAGGCATACCATATTTATACAGGATTTCTTCATGTAAACAGCATGTCCAGCAGGAACTGAAGGGTAAATATTTTCATTGCGTAGAAGAACAGCTTTTAGGCTCAGTTTCGAAGCATCGATGAATAGACGCCATTCTTCTGCATTGTGTTCATAGCCTAATCCTAATGCAAGCATTAAATTGTCAATACTATTGCAGAAGGCAAAATCCTTTTTAGTTAAGAAATACGGTGGCAATTCTTTCTGACGATTGCGATATACTGAAATACGCGTATCTGAAGCTAACAACTTCCATCCTTGTAATCTTGATCCTAGTATCTCTGCTTGAGCTTAATCTCGAACCAGGTCATTTAGTTCTTATTGAGTTATTAAATGAGGTTTGTCTTCTTGCGATGCTAAAAATTCCTCATCATTGTTAGACAGTTCTTCAGTTGCTGATTCTGCTTCTGTATCAACTTGTTCTTCTTTCAAAACGTTTGGACATGTTGGTACTGGAAAGGGTGTCGAATGAGGTACTGAACGAGTATCAGAAGTCAAACTGGGATAAGAAATTTTCTTTTTATTTTTGCCAGAAAGAAAACCCAAAGATTTTGTGCAGCAAAAGCAGTAGTTCGTGGTATGGTCCGTTTGCTCATGCCAAATCATAGGAATCGCAAACGGCATAGCAGTGCTCTTACCATTCAACCAGCTTCTTAGAGTAACAGCACAACGCGCACAGCAAGTTTTAAGAGTCCAAGATTTCTCTTCATTTTTAATTTTAAAACCAAAGTAGTAGTACTAGTACGCTTTTTCTACTGTAGATATAATATTTCGCTTAAGCTGCTGAATAGTTAATTTCCCGCAAACATTATAAAACTGTTGGGGGTTATTTATACACTTACGGGACATTGTCAATATAAAATACAACAGATTATCACAAACTTGGTCAATTTAATTTTGATACTCGTAATAATCCTTCTGTACCTTCTTATATACCCGCATAATAAACATAGAGAGGCGTGGCTTACGGTTGTGACGAAGAAAACATGCCAAAACTTCTTCAGATCTGTTCAAACAAGTTAGGCAACACAATATTTTTTCAAACAAAAAATGCCAAATCCAGTAAAAAAATAATATATTTTAGGAGAAAACTATTACTAAATTTTCTTAAAATTCTGAAGTGGTAGAAAAAAATTGAAAATGTTTTGTGTAAGGTAAGAAACCATTGTTGGCGAGTGTAAATCCTTTGCACGTTAAAGAAAACACTCATATAAAGTTGAAACTAAAACCATACAAGCAGTTTTAGGTTTCTCCTCGAACTGTCGTGGATACTCTACTTCATTAGAGAAGGTAACAGGGTGCAAATGTACCGAACTTTGTATTAACTCGTAACACCCAAACGCTTGCACAGGTGTTTGTAAACTAATATTGAACAGAATGTATCATTATTCTTGGTAACTTGTGTAGAATATATTTAGTTTCACACACGAACGCCATTGACACACCAAAGCATAAACGAAGATGCTCGAACAGGGATTAGAGGCTTGTCCCAGGGAGGGTAGCTCGGCATTTGGGACTACAATAACAAAATCTGCGGTGAAAGTTTTCCTGGATTAATTAATTGATTAATTATTCGAGATTATTAACTCAAGCCACATTAATTATTGCAAAGTTGTGAAACGTGGCGAAGTGAAGTGGCGACAGAATTTTAAATTGTGGCAACAGAAACCGCAACAGTTGACTTATTTCAGAGCCAACTTCAAGCCCTAGGCGAATTACTGAATGTTAAACTTCCCAACCGACCACCGAAGTTGATAATTCATCAGCAACTAACTAGGAGGATAATGTATAAACAACCTTATGTACTTTGACGAGGTTCAGATAATGGAAGTTATTAGTTTGTGAATTCGGCCGTTAAATATTAGGCGATACCTGCAGTGTTGCATAGTTTCAGATATTTGTTAATCATGGCCAAAAAACATACTTTTATTTTTGTGTATACGATAAATTTAAGAAAATAAATTTCTTAGAAGAAAATTAGACATTCAAAAATTTAATGGGACCACATTATTAAAAGGCGTAGAATGCGACTGTACTGCATGGGACAAACTGGGTAAAATTGGAAAACTAAATACCAAATTTAAAAAAAATTATTTTAAATTGTAAAATAAAGTTTATAGACGACTCAACAGCTAAGGTTATTTCGAGCCCATATTCTGGACAAATTTTAAATTCGTAATTTAAAAAAAAAACTCTTAAAACTTTCAATAATAATAACATATCAGCGCTATCAAGCTCCAATACTTACTATGTACAATATCAAAATTTTGCTAACATGCTTAGCTTTATCAACTAGTATAGTGACTCATCGTACTCGAAACTTCTATTAGTATCAAAGTGTAGGGCAAAACCGCAGTTTTTTTTAACAAAAACGGTAAAAAGTTAAAGGCGCTATAATATAAAAATAGTATAATATTAAAAACACGCCGGAACCAATAAATAAACACAATTTTTTGTAAGAAAACTGCTTTTGTTAAAATGCATTTTAATTGGTTCCTCTCATACCCCCTTCCCTATTTTACGTCGCGACGGCCAATCTCGTTCGTTTACGATTTCATCCGAGTACGACTGTAGTCTACAGCTTGATCGTTTTTAAGAGTTTACCTTGTGACCGGTGGTATTCGATGCTCAAGGTGATTTGTCTTACCCTGCTACTGACCCACCTAATGAACTGGGTGCAAATGAATCGGGCGTATCTACACCGATACCAAACAAAATCCGTGCCAGTTGCAACAGCTTAGACATCTATAGACCTCTACCGTGGTCAGCAAGATCTCCTGACTTAACATCCTCTGTTATTACTATTGCGTATATGGGGTTATCTAATAGAACCTCTTGCTAATGTTAAAACGTTATTAACAAAATCCGCCACAACTGTAACATTGTGGGAGCTACACGGTGGCCAGCACGATTACCCGACTTCACATTCCTCAATTGTTATTTATGGAGTTATCCAGTGAATCTATTTATCCGACCTCATCCGAATCCGATCCAAAGTCGGATCGGATATAATTTATAAATAAGTTCAAGCTTGACTTCGTTGAAGTTCAAATTATTTATAGTAAATTTACTATTGAAGTCGGTTGGGATATCGATTTACAAATTTAATTTTATCCAAGATCCCAAATTTACCTGCGCTACGTTAAGGATACACGCAGTAATCTGCTTTACTTAAACTGAGACAATCTGTGCGCATGTGTATTATGCAGGATATAGCTTCAGATCAAGTCGGATACGTATTCAGTTTGGATATAATTTAGTATCGGATCGGATCGGAGCTAGTATCGGATTTCGGATCGGTGAAGTAATGAGTAATCAGATATCTAATTGAACCGGTTTTGATCTAAAATAAAATCGGAGTTTTCACATCTTTAGTAGGTACCGAAGGACCCGCACAGTCGCCTGCACGATCTCCTGACTTGACATCCCTCGCTACTCATTCATGGATTTATCTGGAAGAAACTGTTAACAAGGAAGCTTTCGATAATGTTAAAGAGCGTAAACACAGAATTACGCTCGCACGAGCATTTCTTAAGAGTTCTTGCATAAAAGTATACACCAAGAATTTTTAATGCGTAATGGCGGAAATTGTGTTACTTTGTAAACAGTTGTTGTTATGTAAAATATAAATTTATGCTTGATGTTTATTTTCTAGTACTTGCTTAGCAAGCATTTTATGTTTACATGTTTTGCAGATTTTGCAAAAATTTTGTTTGGCTTTACCACATACTGGAAATTTTGACATATTGGGTAAACAACAAACATATGTTAAAATTAGCATGTCGTTAGCAAATATCGTAGGTCAGTATACGACGACTATCCATGAAAACACTTAGTTGTGTAATGGTGTCAAGGGATAACAATATTAGCACAACAAACTTGAAAGAGTGCGACCGTGTATATTGATTGACATTCTTTTAATTACCCTTCGTTCTGTTTATTGTAAAGATGATAAAAGTTGTATTGTATACTCAGGGCCAACACCAATTAATTCTACGAGTATTCAAAAAAAAACACAAAAAATAAAATTAATGCTCTTCAGGGCACGTTTCCAATTACACGACATAAATTTTATTTAATTTAGAGACGAAACCAAGTAGGTGTACTAGTGTTAATACAACTCCATGTAACAACTAATTTAATTATTCCCTAGTAGCAACAAGCCATGTAAAGCATTCCAGTGTTATAACCAGCGTAATGTTTAGTTTAACATAGGATTATCTCGGTCTGGAGTTGTAGACAAGTTATCTACGAAGAAATTTAATTTGTTCCTCGTATCGCCATGTAAAGAAGCAAGAACATTGACCTGAAAAAGATCCCGGAGCCTCCAGTGTTCGATGGATTTACATAAACCAGGCTAATCCAATAAAAAATCCTGCTGCTAAAAAGTCAGGCCAGAGCAAGCGTTTTGATCTACATAAAGAAACATGCAAATTAAAATTATATTAGAATCTAAAATAATAAGTTTTAAACCTCGAGCCGGCATGCATAATGCATAAGAATGTAATATTGCAACCGGAAACGAATAAAAGCTGGGGGTAAAAAGAATAACCTCCCTAAAGTGGCGGTTAACTACCCCACTCGGATTACAAAGTTGCGGGGAAGATTAGATTTGGATCTTTTATTGGATTGTAATGTGGAAACAAAGAAACGGCTGTACGATTCAATTTATTTTACGTATTTCTTTTGAATAATTTTACTACAAGGAAAAGAGATATTTTGGGCTTTGAGAAATTATAAAACCAAAATTAGATGGATATGCGGGGAAATATAAATTTTTTTTCAGCGAAATTGTATTGGAAGCGCATTGATATTCAAAACAGAAAATTCATTAATAATGTATGATTTTTTACATAAACCCAAACTCATTTAAAGAGCTTTTTAAAAAATATGTTTTCTTCCAAAAATATACAGTGCCGGACTAAAATAATGCCACTCTTCAGTGAAGACGTTTAAAATAGTCTTCAATTCGAGTTTTACAATTTCAAACTATGTTTATATCGTACATAATAACACCAACATAATTCCCTCTCAACAAAAATTGTGTTCTAGGCTAAGATAATTAAAATATTCTCAAATCTGGTGTGATTTGATTTATATTTAATGTAGCATCTGAGACAATAAATTTAGTCAGTATACTGTACATAATAATAACAACATAACAACTATTTATCAACATTATATCCTCAGCTAAAACAATTAAAATCTGCTCTGGTTTGGCGCATACCGGTAGCATCCAAAACATTAAATTTGGTCCATGTTGTACATATCAATAACATAACACCTTTCTATTAACAAAAGTACAGCAGTACAAAAATTATGTTCTCAGCTAAGAAAATTAAAATCTTCCCAAACCTGCTTTGATTGTTGTAGCATCCAAGACATTAAATTTAATCCATGCTGTACATAATGTCATATTATCTCCCTATCAACAAAAGTACAGTACAGTACAAAAATTATGTCCTCAGCTATGACAATTAAAATATCCCCAAATCTACGTGATTTGGCTCATTTTTGTTGTAGTATCTAAAACATTAAACTCGGTTCATACTGTACACAATAATATCAAAATCAATCCCTATCAACAAAAGTATACCAGGGTACAAAATTATGTCCTCGATAAAATATATTCAAATCTGTTTAGATTTGGCCTATACTTGTAGCATTCGCGACATTAAATTTAGTCCATACAGTACATATCATTACGAAAACGTACAAAACTACAAAAATTATGTCCTGAGTTAAGACCATTACAGTATTCTCAAACCTATTTTGATTTAGCTCATACTTGTTGAAGTGTACAAGACATTAAATTTGGTCCACACTGTACATTATAATACCACAATAAATCACCAACAAAAGTACGGTACAGGACAAAAATTTTGTCCTCGGCTAAGACCATTAAAATATTCTTAAATCTGTGTTGATTTGGCCGATATCTACGACATTAAATTTGGTCCGTGTTGTACATAATAATGCCAAAATAAATATCGGTTGCCAAAATTATACCAGAGAACAAAGATTATGTCCTCAATAAAATACTCTTAGATCTATTTTGATTTGGCGCATACTACTGTAGCAGTCACGACAATAAATTTGGTCCATGTTGTACATAATAAAACCAAAATAAATTCCTAACAACAAAAGTACAGCACAGGACGAAAATTATGTTCTCGGCTAAGACCATCTAAATATTCTCAAATTTATTTTGGTTTGACTCATATTTGTTGTAGCATCTGAGACATTAAATTTGGTTCATATTGTGCATAACAATGCCAAAATAAATTCATGTTCACAAAATTACGCCCAAGACAAAATTTATGTCTTCAGCTAAGACCATTAAAATATATACTCAAATCCGCTTTGATTTGGCTCATACTTATAGTAGCATCTAAGACATTAAATTTGGTCAATACTGTACATAATAATACCAAAATTAATTTCTATATAGAAAAGTACAGCATGGAAGAAAAATTATGTCCTCCACTAAGACCATTAAAATATTCTTAAACCTGTTTTGATTTTGTTTATACTCGTCTTGGCAATCAAGGCAATAAATTTAGATCATACTGTATATAAAAATATTAAAATTAATATTAATACCATTAAAATATTCTCAAAGCTGTTATGATTTGGCTCATTCTTGTAGCAGCATCAAAGACGTTAAATTTGATTGATACATGATACCCATATTAAAATAAATTCAGATCAATCAAATATACAGTACAGGACAAAAAATATGTCCTCGGCTAAGACAATTAAAAAATATTCTTGAATCTGTTCTGATTTGAATCATACTTGTAGCATCTAAAACATTAAATTTGGTCCTACTGTACACAATATTACCGAAATAAATCCCTATCAACCAAGATACAACAAAAGACAAAAATTATGTCCCTAAGACTATTAAAGTGTTCTCAAATATGATTTGGTTTTGCTTATGCTTGTTTGGCATATAAGACATTAAATTTGACCCGAACTGGTGAGAAAAGTACAAAGCAGGACAAAACTAAAGGCCCAAAAAAAAACATCTAATATTCTTTTAACGTTTAGCTAGACTTATTTTTACTTTTATCATTTAAAACATTAGATGTGGCCCAAACTGTACATAATAATTATTAAATTAATCATTGTCCACGAAGGTACAGCACAAGATATAAATAAAGTTTTCGGACAAGAAAATTTCTTTGAATTCAAGCTGACTTGATTAATTAACGCTTTTGCTATTAAAGTAATAAAAATGTATCCCATTTTGTATATATTAATAATAATAAAAAATGTGTGTCTCTTTGAGAAAAGTACAATATGCGGCAAGTTGGTTTGACTTGCCCTCCATTTTTAATCTAACTTATTAAATATGGCCCAAACTGTATAGTATAATAAGAAAATAAACTCTTATTAAGAAAAGCACGGCACAGGACATAAATTATGTCCTCTTTAAATGTAAAAAAATAGTGCTATAGTTTATACTACCCAAGAAAATAAATATTAAGTCCTATTTTAAATAAAATCAAAATGAAAAAACTCTTATTTAGAAAAGCACAGCACAGGCCAAAAATAATGTCCTGGCACAAACCTGCAAAATAATTCTAAACCTATGGTAGCGTAACTTATTCTTAATTGTTGCATTAAAAAAGTCAATTTTATTCTAAACTATACATAATTAAGTAATTTTTAAAGTACAACACAATGTGATAATAAACCGGATAAGTTTGAATAATATCTTTCACATAATAATAATAATAATAAAATTAAATAAGTACAGTGTGAGCCATATATTAAGAAAATCTGCAGTTTTAAATATTCTAAAGCTGTTTTTAACGTTTAGGGCATCAAATATGTCGCGAACTGTACATATTAATAATAGTTTCTTTTTGACGCAGGTGTTGTATGAAACCCAACTAATATACGCTGCAAAAACGTGCAAATTTAAATCATTATGAAATTTTGCACTGTACATATTAATGTAAATTCGGAAAATTACAGCATAGGACCGAAATAATGTCCTTAGCCAAGACCTTTTTTATGGTATTGTTATGTTTCTACAGGCTTGGCTCATGTTTACTTTTACTGTGTAGGACATTAAATATATATCTCATACTGTACACAACAATATTTTTCAAAACCTATTTTTTTAGTTATTAGAAAATCATGTAAATTTCTTCTTCATAACAAACAGAAATATTTACATATATCCGATGCAAATGTGTCCTACAAAAGTGATGCCATGGTCGCTATCATAATTAAAACAGATTCATACTCGTATCGTCTTACGAAATCTGCTGCATCGTTTAGTTGAATCACAGTAAATGCATTTATAATTGTAATGGCTTCTTTATGGACGTCGAATCTCGCTTAGAATATTCAGCGAGAGTTGGGAAAACCTTTCGCGGGTATGTTATCTGCATAACTTAATTCCGTTCGTGATTAATAATTCATTTTTTAATGAGGTGCATGAAACATTAAACCACGTTTACAGGATTACAGGATTGCTAGTGCATTAGAAACGGTTACTGGAATCGTGCAACGTGCTATTTTGTTTTTTGAATAAAACGATGCAATTGAAATTTAGGTACTAATATTGCAAAATAACCTCCAGTAATAAAGTAGAGAAGTGCAAACTTATATTTTGTAATACTAAAATTTCTTTAGATGTAACGGATTTAAAAAGAAAACACTTTTCTGGGTATTTTATAATCTTTGTGCTTTTAAGCTTCTTAGGACGTCAACTTTTTTAGCTTCTGTGCAAATGGTTCTTTTAGGCCTTTTAAAACGCTTGCCTTTCAGGGAATAAGACTGTCTGAACTTTTTAAGGTACGTGAATTTTTTCTAAACTTGGTATGAATTGGTATGAAAACTTAAGGTTCCTTATTTTTGAGAAATTCAAAATTTTTACTTGTATGATCTTGCCAGAAAATCTTGTTTTTCAGGATGCTTAGTTTTACAAAATTGTGACAGAACAAACCGTTATGCAGACTCTAGGGTAGTTAAAAAAATTTCGCAGTTTTTGATTTTGCAATTTCATGAGCAATGGTAATTTGGACTACACTTGATACATATTTCTAAACAATCTTTGTAGAAGCCTATTTTTTAATTTTTCTCAAAAGTGTTTCACAATCTTAATTTTTCTGAAAATAAATATTTTTTAGTTTTTAAGCTTTCACTTCTGTATCTTTCTTAACTTTTCATTTTTCAAAGCTGTTTGTGTGTATTAGGGTTCTCGAATTTTAGGAAATTAAGTTTACACAGTTTTAGGGTCTGTATTGCTATAAATTACTTTTCTATGGTTGTTAATGTTACCATATTATAATGGAAAATTCCTAAAAAATGTTTTCTGACAAAAGCTTTCTTTTTAAGGTAGTTGTTCTCTTATGTTTTATGAGCCTATTAGTTACGACTACTTTTTGCGTTTTTCTTTTCAGGTAGCAAATGTTACTATGCTTTGAAGCCCTTATAGGCGTTTTACTATAAAAGCTTTGTTCTTTTACTATGAAAGTTTTTCTATTGTTCTTAATGGTACAAGACTTTAATGGAAAAACCTGCGCCTTAAGAATCCTACAAATGTGTTTTTGAGCTTTTAGCGTATTTATTTTTTTCTGGGGCCAGCAGGTGGTCTAGTGGATAAAGTCCCAGGCTTTGAAACTAGACTCCCAACGGCTCGAGTCCTCTGCCCGTCGGAAATTTTTCAGAATAAGTTAAATCAGGCGTGTCCATGGACGGTGTATGTGGGGTGTATGTTGGGTTGAATGTCTTTCAGGGGTGGGGCATGTTAGACCGGTGTATAGCGCAAGTCCGCTGAGCCCGGGTAAGGGGATGGGATGGGAATCATGGAGTCGTGCCTCACACACACACACACACGGCCTCATGATTATTTAAAAAAACTATGCTTTGAAGCCCTTATAGACATTTTACTATAAAAGCTTTGTGAGCTTTGTATTTTTCCATCATCTAGAAAATCTTTTTAAGTGTTTTAGGGTCCAAATATTTCAGGACAACGTTTCTGTACTGCAGGATCCTTATTTACTTATAAACTTTTTGCTATAAACGTTTTTATGAGCTTACTAGGGTCGACAGTTCTACAGGATTTTACCAAAAAATACCAAAGGTTTTTGAGCTTTTCGGGGTTCTGTTCTTTTAGGAACCCATTAGTTTCGTAAGGTTGTTATTAGGATCTATGTTTCAGAAAATAATGTTATTGAGATTTAAGATCTTTATTTGTGAAACATGTTTTGTTATGAAGCTTATCTAAGCGTTTTAAGATTCTTATTCTGTACCTACTCACAAGAACTTTTAGGGTCTTCTTTATGTTTCAGCTCGTACACATGGTGTAAAATATCTTTTTTATTCAATAGAAGTTTTTTGAGCTCTTTGGGGTTTTGTTCTTTTAGGAACCCAATTAGTTTGCTAGGGGTTTTATTAGGATTGATATGTGTTTCAGGAGGTAAATGATTTTAAGATTTAGGATAATTATTTGTATAAACGTTTTGTTATAAAAGCTTATCTGAGAAGAAGCACTTCTAGGGTTCCTCTGCTTCAGAATGTGTGAACTTTGTAAGTAAAATGTTTTTTGGATCTTTAGGGTATCCGATATCTTTAAGGTTTAATTACTTTTTTGTTTTTCAGAACGCCTGTTAAATGTTGTAAGTTCCCTATTTCTTAGAAAAACGTTTCTGAACTTCAGGATCGGATCCTTATTTGCTTTTAAACTTATTTCGATATGCATTTATATAGGCTTTCAAGGGTCTCAGTGTTACAAGATTGTAATAAAAACATACCTAAATTTTTTTTGCAAAGGCTTCTGGAGTTTTTCAGGATTCTCGTATTATTAAGGATCCCATTCTTTCCTTATTTTTCAATAAAATTTTCTGGGTGTTATACTAGGAATGTTATGTTTCAGGAAGTAAATGTTTTTGAGATCTAGGATCGTATTTGTTTAAACGTTGTGCTATAGAAGTTTATCTGAGTTTTTTAGGATATTTTTACTGTGCATTTTCAGAAAATAATTTAGGGTCTTTACTTTTCAGGAAGTAAATCTTTAAGATTGCTTCCTCTAAGTTTTCAACTTTAAGATCTGTTAAGGAAGTGCTATTTTAATCTCTTTATTGCAACTTTTTAAAAACGTTTGTCTTTATGACGTTCATGGGTGCACGTTCCAGCTAGTGATCACAGCATGACCTTGGTAAGAAAATTATATATAATATTAGAGCTAACAATAGGATTTTCTGGAATTTTAACACTTCCAGTTTGATAATGGTTTGCATGCCTTCAATTACACATTGTGTTTGAAATCGTAGTGAGGTTCTTGAACTTTCAAAGACCTTTAGAAAAACTTTTGGTGAGCACAATAATTGGTAGCAAAAATAATTTCCGCGGGCGTTAACGCGAGGTGCCTCGTTCGCACTAATTTCCTACCTAAACAAAGAGAAGATGACCTTAAAACGTTTAATCGTCAACAACTCTGCAAAAATCACAATGCAATACACACCTTATAATTACACTACTATTGTAGATGGAAGAGACCTTGACAATACAGAGAATGCAGCTTACGTGATCGCATTGTTACCTATACTTATTATTTTAATATTCAGCAGCCCTAACCTTGCTCTTCTTATGGACGTTAGGAAAAAATTCATTACTCTCACTCAAACGTCTACATTATTAGCGGAGCTTTCAGTCATGGAAATCGAGTTTCTAGCTGACCGCGTTATGACGTAAGCGCCGCCTTGAGAACTAATTTAAAGTCGGTGTAAATCGCGCCTTAAATCACCGACCATTATTACAAAACACGAAAGTAATTGTCAATATTGTTTTTGTGTCACCTTTTCACGCTTTCGGTTTTTGAGGAAATGTGTGGATCGCTCTTATAATAATAGAGGAGTGTAAAGAACAACACAGCGACCGTTGTTATTTGGAGTTTTGCAAGTGTATGTAAATATTTTTCGGGTTTAGTAATATTTGTGTTTTTCCCTGATATCCTATAAGGCGTGTGTAAATATCTAGGCCTGGCTGCGTAAGGAAAATGAATACAAACAAAAAAGCCCTTTCTTTTTGGTAATTTCTGTGTGTATATTGTTTTGAATGCCAAGCGTTGTTTTCTCGTATAAAATAAATACTTTGTGTTAAAATTAAAACTAAATTGTACAAGGAGAAAAACAATGTAGGATTTTATTAAAAGTTTATTAATGTTGTTAGAATAAATTGTTTAACTTATTTTTACATGTTCTGAAAATGTTTTCAACTTTGTTTTCTTTTTATTTAAAATTTAGGAATTCAACGAATTTGGTTGATTACAGTGTGTTTTACGAAGAGCGAACCACAGCATTTTAATTATCAATATTATTAACAACAGTTCGTAAAATATTTACGTTATGGCGGTGTTATTTACAATAATAAGGACTTTCTAGAAACAATTAACAACGTTACAAATTTTAAAGATGCATGCATGTCCTAAAAAGAAATGTTACAATAATTTTGAATTCTATTAGGAAATAGGTCAAATATATATTTTAAAGAAAACGTAAAAAATGTTGTTTGAACAAATGAAATTTAAACAATTTTACTTTTTCATATTTTCAAATTTATTTTTATTAACATTTTATTTAGTATTATTCCTACCTATTTCACAGTAAGCAATTGCGGCTACCCGCGTACCGTTCCAATACGTGTAAGAACAAAATTGTTGTTATTCATGCAACAAAACTGTTTTTTGAAGTGAAACTTCTTTGCCGGCAGCAGTAACCTTGAGAATATGAAACGAAAGTAATGAAACGGAAGTAATGGAACGGAAGTGAGGTCGAATAGATGCAAACTGAAGCGATCAATGTTCAGTTGTGTTATCACAACCACACAACTCTAAACGAGTGTGTTTTGTTGCTGTGCTTATACGTATGCGCAGCCTAGGAACAGCACATATAGTGAGAGATGTGATTTATTATTTGATTGCAGATTGAATTAATTTTCTAATTATGTTTCCTTTCTATAAATACAAAAAGATAATCATTTTTTTATACAGTAATAACATTTGTTTATGGAAATAAATTAAAAATTGATGAAATTTAGATGTAAATTATGTAAACGAGAAAAGTAGCCTCCTTCATAAAAAAAGTTTTTACATATTCTCTTTAAAAGCAGTATTTACTGAACAAAGTGGATATTTACGACCTTTTTGACCGGTACCGAACTTTTGAATTAATACAAAAAATGACCAGAACGCTAAATTTTAAATTAAGCGTTTTTAAACAAATATAACGTAATATTTCGAGAAGTACTTGGCATATCAACTTGTTTTTTTTTTGTTTTCGATGTAGTAAACCTTTCACTAAGTAAAACTTTTTATTTGTAGATTTTAACATTTACATGCAGCGAGCAAAAATAGATATTATTAGGCCATGCTTTTGATGGTATGAATTTTTTTCAAAACGCTGCGACGCACGCACTACTCACTGCTATTACGCTCAGACTGCGTTGAATTACTATGCATCTCTAGATATGGTGGCATGTTTTTATAGCAATTTCTATGGCCAACTAAAACATGCCATGGCCGTTTTGCTAATCTGTTAAATCATCGGATTCATAAAAAAACTTTTAGTGAGAATACTTTAGAATTTGCGTGCTCGGCACACATTTCTTTTTTAGATAAACGAACACCAAAGAAACCTATTATTTTTTTTAGGAAAGCTTCTTAGGTGTTTTAGGAATCTTATGTGTCAGGAATAAACCGGTTTTGAGATTTAGGGTCCTTATTTTTATACACTTTTTACTATAGAGTCGTTAGCTTTGTAGGCTCTGTACTATAAAAGGTACTTGTTGAAACGTTTTGCTATAAAAACGTTTCTGTGTCTTCTACGATACTTGTTCAGAGGAACTTTTAGGGTCCTTAAATATCAGGAAGTAGAACGTTCTATAGCTGTTGGGTCGTTAGCTTTGTAAGTTGTATATTACAAGGTTATTTGTGTAAACATTTTGCTGTAGAAACTCATCTGTGACTTCTAAGATACTTGTTCAGGGGAAGTCTTAGGGTCCTTACATTTCGGGAGTTATAAACATTCTACAGCTATTGGGCGTTTGCTATGTAGGCTCTGTAGGTAACTTCTGTAAACTTTTTGCTAAAGAAACTCATCTGTGTCTTCTAGGATACTTGTTCAGAGGAACTTTTAGGGTCTTCAAATATCAGGAAGGATAAACATACTATAGTTGTGTTGCATCGTTAGATCTGTAGGCTCTGTAGGTTATTTGTATACACGTTTTGCTATAGAAACTCATCTGTGTTTTTTAGGATACTTGAGGAACTTTTAGGGTCCTTAAATTTCAGTAAGTATAAACATTCTACATCTTTTGGGTCGTTAGCTGTGTAGGTTCTGCACTGTAAAATTTGTTTGTATAAAAGTTTTGCAATAAGACCTCATATGTGCCGTTTAGGATACTTGTTCAAAAGAACTGTTAGGACCCTTACATTTCAGAAAGTACAAACATTCTACAGCTAATTAGGTCGTTAACTGTGTAGGCTTGTATGTTATTTGTCAAAACGTTTTGCTATAGAAACTCGTTTGTACATTTTAGGCTACTTGAGGAACTTTTAGGGTCCTTAAATTTCGGGAAGTATAAACATTCTTCAGCTGTTGGGTCGTTGGCTATGTAGGCTCTGTAGGTTTTTTAGACTTTTAGGACACTCCTTCTATTCCGATATATTTAAAATCCGATTTTTTTTATATCTTTCAGTTTTTGAATATGCTATGATCTCTACTTTTACAGCAGTTTAATGAAAATAACCGTGTTTTTTACATTGCTTGAATTATTCGTGGAACAAACTTTCTTAATTTTTTGGGGAACTCTATTAAATCGTCTTCTTATTTTGGTAATAAATTTGTTTGATCGATTGGAACAAATGGATTTTGGATTCAATTGGTTATCGAAACAGACACGCAGCAATATAATCTTAATTGAGTTCGAAAACTTTTTATTATAGAAGTTGTGTTTTAGCACCGAGGAAAGTTTTTAGAAATTCCTCTTTGAGATGTACAGGGAAAATCACCATAAAAAGAAATTAATCGCACACACGTACAATTTTAATTTAATGCTTCCGCATTGTCATCAACATTAAATACACTAGTAAAAAAATAATGCATTGGTTCAAATTGTGGTAGTTTTATTATTTTTATTTTTTAGAATAAATAAAAATTAATTATTCACCAAAATGGCGAGAAGGTGTTAAAATTGATGTTTAATTCGTAGCTTTGATGGTAGCAGCGCAGTGGAATAAAATTAACATTAAATTATTTTCACTCTTTTACGGTTGCGTAAAATTTTATGCTCCCTTTTCTGTGGTTCCATCATAATTTTACTTGTTATATCTGTTTCAGCTTTACTGTTTCAAAATGCATCGCGGATAAAAGCCGCGAGCTTAAGCAGTTACACGAGAAAGCTCACACAGGGGCCCTTTCCTTCTTTTTCCATCAAACGCAAATATTCCCAACTAAGAGACCATTCGTAATGTACTACGAAACAATAAAACGAAGAAGACAAAGCCTTTAAGACCACAAATGTACATCTTGGCTATATTTTATACTTTTGACGGCCATAATACCTCCTATATGCCATCCAACACTCCCATAAATAAAGAAAAGTTCATGAAACGTCGTCGACTATATTAGATAAAATATATGAGGCTCGGACAAAAATGACAAATAAATATCCGACCGTTTTACCTACAAGAAAAATCCTGCTACGAAATACTAATACCTTAATTTTCCCCAAGTTTTCCAACTTGGAGCCTAATAACCCCCGAAGTTGTGAGAAGTCTTAACGAAATTCGAGGGCTTTTTAAAGTTTTTGTGTTGTTTTACCTCTGCCAGGTGTAAAACAGGCGGAATTTTTAAACTGTTCTTCTTTTTAACTTATGAATTTTAAAAGTTTTATTAAGGTGTCGGAACTAGTTAAAAAGAGAAAAGCTGACGAGTAGCTCAGCTTTTACTGAATACTAAATAACATGTAGGGATAAAAGAAGAAAATTTCGCCAAATTTTTACGTTTTGAATAACAATGCGAACATGAGTTTAAAATTGCATCATCACAACTACATCATTATGGATGTGAATAGGCTTTAATAAACACTTAATTTGTTTGATTCATGTGCAATTTACCACATAATCGCTGCCTGAATTCAATTTGGACGTGTGTGCTATATATAAAAAGATTTAGCTGTTGATGGACGTTATGTTTAAACCTGTGAAGGTACGAAAGTGTTCACAGCTTAACAATAGTTCACACTAAGGAGAGGAAATATTTGGATGATAATTCTTCTAGTTAGTAGCTTACCGCTTATCCATAAAAGCAAATAATTAGAATTTAAAAAAAATAACTAAATTAATTAAGTAATTAAATTTATTATGAAATTGTCATCAAATAAAGAATTAAAAGGGCACAAAACAATATGAAAATTAAATAGTATATGAAACTGTCATAAAATAGTGTATGAAAGTATGTAAAGTAGTGAATGAAAGTGTCATAAATGTGTGTGAATTTGTCGAAATAGCGAATAAAAGTGTCATAAAACGTGATTTAAAATGTTATAAAATAGTTTGAAAATGTCATAAAATAGTGAAGGAATGTGTCGTAAAGTAGTGAATAACACTGTCATAAAATAGTGCGAAAATGTCATAATAGTTAATGCAAGTGTTATAAAGTAGTGATTAAAAGACTCATAAAATAGTTTAAAGTGTCGTAAAATAGTGAATAAAAGTGGCATAAAATACCAAAGGAATGTTTCGTAAAGTAGTAAATGGAAGTGTCATAAAATAGTGTATGGAAGTATATTAAATAGTGAATTAAAGTGTGATAAATTAGTGTGAATTTGTCAAAATCATAACTAAAAGTGTCATAAAGTCTTGATTGTAAGTGTCATAAAATAGTTTAAAAATGTCATAACATGTAAATGAAGGTGTCATGAAGTGTAAAACAGTCAACAAGTGGATATGAGTGTTATAAAATAGTGATTGAAAGGGTCATAAAATAGTTTGATGTCGTAAAATAGTAAATAAAAGTCATAAAAAGGTAAAGGAATGTGTCGTAAAGTAGTAAATGGCAGTGTCATAACATAGTGTCAAGAGTCATGAAACAGCTAATATAAATGTCATAATATAGTGAATAAAGTATCATGAAATTAGGAATCAACTGTCATAAAATAGCGCATAAAAGATTCAGAACACAGTGAATATAAATGTCAGAAAATAGTGATTGAAAATGTCATAAAATTTTTATAACATTGTGAATAAATGTGTCGCAAATAAAAGTTCTAAACTAGTAAATTAAGATGTCATAAAATTATGTATAATGTCAAAATAGTGAGTGTCATAAACTAGCGATTGAGAGTGTCATAAAATAGTTTTAAGATGTTTTAAATAGTGATTGAAAGTGTCATTAAAGAGTGATAAAAGAATCATGAACTAAGTAATATAAACACAGTAAATCTAGTTAACGAAAGACATATAAAATAGTTAATGACAGTGACATATAATAATGAATAAAAGTGACAAAAAAATAATAAAATGATTATAAAACAGTGAGGGAAACAGAGGATAAAATTTTAGGGTCTTTCAGTTTTTCTCATGATTGTTTTAGGAACCCATAATTATTCGATCTTTGAAAAGAACTTTAAGGATCCTTATTTCTCCGGAAATAAATATTTATAGATTTAAGGTTTCTACTTGCATAGACATGTTGCTATACAAGTTTCTTTAAACTTTTTAAAATACCTGCATATATTTTATAGTTCTTAAGCGTATTATCTGAATTTCTCAAAAGAGCTTATATAAGATTCTTATTTTTTAGCAATTAATTGAGATTTGATTGAGATTTAAGGTTCCTACTTTTTTACACATTTTGCTTTAAAGACTTCTTTGAGCTTTTTAGTTTAACTTGTTATTTTTTTTAATTGTTTAAGAGAATTATTTTGCTGCTATGCCTTTAAGGACATCTTTTTTTGAATCCTTGTTTTGAGGAGGCAAATGTATTTGTAATTTAAAGTCCTTACTTTTATGGACATTTTGTTATAAGCTTTTTGGAGCTTTTTGAAGATAACTGGTATTTTATGATCATTTAGGAGCCTGTCATTTTGCAATCGTTTAGGAGATATTTTAATTTTAGGATTCTTATTTTCACTAAGTAAATGTAAACGAGATTTGAGGTCTTAACTTGGTAGACATTTTGCTAAAAGCTTCTTTGGGCGTATTAAAATACTGGTTATTTTTTTATCATTTAGGAGCCTACCTTTTTGAGATCTTTCCGAATCCTTATTTTTTACTAAGTAAATTTTTTACGAGATTTAAGGTCCCTATTTGTATCAACATTTCGCTATTAAAGCTTCTCCGAATTTAGGAGTTGATTATTTAGCGATCTTGCCGAAGAGCTTTTCAAACGCCTTGGGACGTTTCTCTTTTAAGTAGTAAACATCATTGAGGCTTATGAATATTAGGTGTGTCGACTGCGTACTACAAGATCTTTTCTAGGTTTTTAGGGCAGTTATTCGTGTGTTTTATAATTTTATAGTTTTTATATCTTTCGGAAGAAAAGGTTTTGTAGTGTTTTTAGAATCCTTATCCTACCGGAAATGAACGTTCTTGAACTTTAGGGTCTGTATTTATACACACTTTTTGCTATGAAAGCTTATTGAACCTTGTTAGGGTCCTTAGCATTACGAAAGTTTATGAAAAATACCTGTGCTTTTCAACGTGTTTTAATGAAAAAGCTTTTGTAAACATATCAAAGCACTTAATTCTATCAAAGCTTTCACGAGAAAAGCTTGTTTGAGCTTTTTAGTGTCCGTATGAAAGTGTCATAAAATTGTGGGCGTAATCCCATTTATTTTTCTATGCTTCCTTCCAGTGTTGGATTGCTGAAGAAAATTGGTTTTGAGATTTGGGCAGAAATTTACGTTTTGAAGTATATATAATAACACAAATAAAGTTTGTTTTTAAAGTATTTTTCCTTCTGTATGTGTACACTAAAAATTGTCTAAAACAATTCGGTTGAGACTGTGTTTGAAATCTAAATTCTGGGAGTTTCGAAAGTCAAATGACCACTCAACTTATTTCCATTTCTTCAGATGTCTAAGTCAAAAACCAGAAAAGTTAACGTTTAGGAATTATTTAGTAAAAATAATTGATGATGATAAAGATTTCAAATATATGTTTAGTTGTTGTATTATTTAAGATGGTTGTGTGTTCGACCTCATAACGCTTTCAAGGGCATTTATACCATCAATTTCTTTACTTTGTTGCTCCAATCGATAATACAATTTAAACAGTTTCAAAACAGTCAAATTTTTGAGTTTAAAAAAACTGGAATTCAACACGCTTCTTGTTGAATTATTATCAACGGCAATTGATTGATTCTTGTAGATAAATTAAGCTATTTGAATTGGAACAGTTGTAATGGTTTATTCAATATAAGCATTTGTAAAATTGATTTTTGTTTAAGTATTCAAACGGTTCGTGAGTATGTTGTTCTCAGATACATCTAACATTCAGCATTCAGAAGATGACAAATCGATATCAACATGAAAAGCAAGCATATCCCGCGTAACTTCTAGTAGTTAAGTACTCTTTTAGTGTTTTGCAACATTATTTCCGGTGGTCTACCTCTATGATTCGACTAACCTAAAAATCCGAAGAAAAAAAAAAGAATGTGACCCTTATCAGCTAGATACCGATCAACCAATTGTTAACCTGATCAATGGAAATCGCTTCCGTATCAAGGTGCTCACCATTTGGTATTCATCTCCCGCGAACGACATGAGTCACGTAAATGTAAAGGAATTGGTCATCCCGTTCCACCCCAAATTTGTCATTCCGGGGCCACGGTGATGAAATTCTTTAATTTAATAAGTCACATCATCAATTAGCCAGGTAGAAGAATCTCAAATGGTCAGAATATAACTAACTGTCTCGACGGGGTTTTATCAACTTTCATGCGAGTCCAACAGCAACAATTAGAAATGGAATTGGAAATTGGAAATGGTCTTCCCGTACCACCCCAAAATATACATTCCGCATTCACGAAGGGAACTATTCGTTAATGCAATAAGTCACATCATCAATTAGCCAGGTTGCAGAATCTCAAATAGACAAAACCCAATTATATAACTAGCTGTCTCCAAGTACTTTATCAGTCTAACAACAATTGAAAATGGAATTGGAAATTGGAAATAGTCATCCGCCCTACTTCAAGATATATATTCCGGGGTCACGAAAATAATATTCTTTAATGTAATAAGTCACATTATCAATTAGCCAGATCGAAGAATTTCAAATAGTCAGAATCCAAGTATATAGCTAGCTGTCTCGACGTATTTTATGATCTTTTATTTGAGTCCAACAACAATGACAAGATCGACAACAATATTGAACGCGTCAAGAATTGCGTAAATAATAAATCTTAATAGTAGCAACATTTTTATGGTTGCGCACCACCACCACCACATTTACACAGCTATCAACGGTTTATTATTATACAATTAAATAGGAGGAAAATCACGACAATACTTTCCAATTTAAAACGTTCTTTCTACCACTCAAGCACAATTCGACAGCCGTTTCTCTCCGGCTTTTACTTTATTGCAGGCCTAAACCTATCACACCGTCCATATGTTTCCAATCAAGGCTATCAGTTAACTCTCTAACCTCATAGCGCTTAGCACAGCGCTAAAGTAAAGCATTAACCAACAGCTCCTTACAACGTTCACCCCTCCAAGCGTTTACCTTCACAGGCCAACACAGCATCTTATAGCTCTCGCTCTCTTATCTCTAGCGCCCCTAAAATGAAGAATTCCATAAAAATCAACACGTGCAGATCCCGTACTTAACAACACCTCTAGCACGTTGGCGCCAAAAGTCAATAGATTCAGGGCTACCAATACCAAAGTCACTAAAAACGTGTGGTACGGGTGCATAACCACCCCGTGAAATTTGTTTATTTTCAACACCCTCAGCAATAGACCGCAACCGTTGTTTAGTCGACCAGTTAAACTTCTGTCTCATACTGAAGCAAATGCAACATTTATTCAAATAAATCACAAAACTTAATATAATGGAATGTAAAGAGTACAATATAACAAAATAATTCGATTCTCTAAGGAAAAACATATTCTACAAATCTACACAAGAAAAATAAATAATGAAAGGGGAGAACGTCTTGAAATTTCTAGTAAGGCTATCAATCAAAAACTTATAATGCTTGCATGCCTGCTATTTATTAGACTGTACATTTGACCTTAAACCTCTCTCAAGGACGCCAAGTTACTTAAATATTTATTATTGCACCCTTTATAAAAAATTACAAAAAATCATAAGTAGATGCTCTGATTAGATCGAAATCCAACACACGCTGGTAATTTCTTATGATATAATCGAACTCTAAAGTGACTATTCTAAGCTATCATTAGTATTCAATTAAATCGGTGAATAAATTTCTGAAAATACCTTGAACTGGTTCACATCCACACAAATAAAACCTACGCAAAATAACAGTGCTACACCTAATTCACGTAAAAAAATTATTAGGTATATTTCTAAAACCTTTAGGCTAAATTTAATTGAATTATTATTCTTCATATTCACTTTAAGTTCCGCCTCATAATTCGAGGCCATCCCAGAGATTCCTTACCCACAGTTTAATGCAAAATTATATCCTTCATACATACATCCACAAGGAAAAGTTCAAAGACACGTGTATGTTTTTCGGCTTTTTTGTTGAAGAAAACCTATATCGTATGTTAATTTTTATGATTTTGAATTCTCGTCGCTAAACCTTGTAAAATTGTACGATACGTAGAAAATTTATTTTACATAATGAATGTTACAGATTTCCTGATTTTTTCTGATACCTTGATAATGAAATTACAAAGGCCATAATTATAATAACAAAACAAATAAAAGAGTTGTTCCAATTTTCAATAATGTAATTAAGTTGGTAAAATAGGTAAACATTGAACTACATTTTTCTTTATACATTATATGACCAAAAGCTCCTCCTATGCCCTATTTGAGCATAATTGCGGAGAAAACTTTGTAATACTCCATCGTTAGGTCTACTATCTTATTTATATTTTAATATCAGAATTCGCAAAAATAATAAATATCTAAGCTGCCTAGAAATGTAAAACATAATAATGGATGCGTCGTCACTAAAACTGCAGTTCCTACAGATGCATCTAGGATTTCTGGTAAATAGTGTTGTAGTAAACTCTTTGTAATAGTAAGCGGAACCTAATCCAGATCCCAATTTGTAGCCGATGAATGATGGAATTCATCTGCTATACATTTATGTGTTGTAAGCGCGATAAATACACATTTCAGACTCGCTAGAATTAAAGTAGCCATAAATAACCAAATTATACCAACAGAAGTGTCAGCCATGTAAACCTTCAGTGAAAACAATCAATAAACCCAGCCAACATGTAAGGGCCCACAGGTGTGTTATAGTGATAAATCTTTCCCAGATGCAAGATTTAGTCCTTGTGTAATGACACTATGCAAAAAGTTCCATCGCTTAAATGAAAATTGCCTTCAACGTTTGAGTTTGCATTCACGGCGATTAGGAGTTCGGTAGCGCTGTGACGTGCCTACAACTAAGGTTAGCTGTTTTTCCCGAATTTTCTCGCTCGAAACTTACGGCTGCGACGATTTTCTTAAATATTTTCACTTTAGCGTGTTGTTACTCGAAAACGCGTGGACAGATCGGAGACACAAAGTTTGTATGCACAAAATTTTTAAAAAGATAAATACTAAAGTAAAACTATTTTCAAAATTTTGATAATAAAAAAAAATATTGCTCAAAAACTGCAAACGTCATTATTTTAATTCTATAGAATAACCGAGCTAGAGATGAACTACAATTTGGTTAGTGACCCAGCCCCCTAATTTCTCTGTGTCGTCTTCTTTGAATTTTTGAAAATTTTAAATTTACAACTTATTTACTCCACAATAAGTTATCAGATCGAATTCAACGTCACACATTATTTTAATCTACGAGAACTTTAGAACTACTAAAATTGTAAAGATCAAAAATGTTACAATTTTAATATTTTTAAAATGGTCTACTCAAAAACTAGCCAAATATTGTTTTTTCAAATTTTGTAAAGTCGTGGAGCTAGGGATGAGCCACAATTTAGTTCAAATCTCACTATGTTACTTTGTCTGTGACATCTATGAATTTTTGAAAATAGAAAATTCATTCCCTTTTTTTAATAAACGGGAGACTATAAAACACTTCTGTTTAAGCTAAATTGCTTATGAGTGATAGTGGAACAAGATTCACATAGCGGGGTTAATTTCCCCTCTTCCGTTCTAATTTCTAATTCTCATATTTTCAAAATTTTGAATTTTTAGTGAAGTGGCGGTTATGGGCTTAGCTCGACCATATTGTCTTTTTCGTTACATCACTGGTATCTGTACGACGTGTTGTATAACCGCGTGTACTTTCCAGAATGCTGTATGTTCTTATAATATAATTATTATGTAGCTACGCTCGGTGTACACTAGTAATAACGGTATGATATTATTGTAGTCAATATTGTGGTATTAAACGTTAACACAAAAATGCTTTTGTACATACAAGGATAAACCAAATATCTAAAATCCAGGCGAAGTGCTTCGCTGGTTTTTGGATTACATCTTTGCTTGAACCGTTTCAAAATTTGGTGTTCATAAAATTGACTGTCATAAACTCATAATTGTAATGATGCTTACACTATACAGGGTATTAAGGAATTGTAGGGACAAACTTCTCGGGATTGCAAAACACAACAAATCAAACAACTTTTGTTAATAAATGTGTGGTCAAAAGTGTTTCCTTTAGAAAATAGAGCCTCTTGAAGATTCTTTAAGAAGTACCTGAAAACAGGCAACCCAAATTGCATTTTCAATTATTTTGCAGAGGTCACACGGAATTTAAAAAAAACGATGCAGACGTACATGCATTCAAATAACGTCAATTTTGACACACTTTGATATTTTTGTGATATTTTTTGACTTTTCTTGCATTCGTTTCTTTCTGTGCCTTTTATAATTCGTTTTTTCGTTCTGTGATTTTTTTTGATAATTATTTTCTTAGTTATTTTCGTTCTGTGTATCGTATTTTTGTGTTATGGCGAATTATACTTTTGCCGAACATCATGACATGATGTTCATGTATGGGGCGGGCTGCTTGGGGTAACGCACGCGAAGCTGCTCGCCTGTACCAAGAACATTTTCCGAATAGGAATCATCCATCGTACAAGGCCTTTAGTGTAGTTTCACGTCGGCTGCGGGAGGAAGGCACATTCGTTGTCAACAGACACAACTGTGGAGCTACCAGAACAAGGCGAACGGTGGATTTTGAGGAAGAAGTTTTGGAGAGAGTGGCTGAAAATCCTTCTACTAGTTCAAGAACCATCGCTCATGAAATGGGAGTGAACAATGTTTCAGTATGGGAGGTATTACATGAGCAGCAGCTACATTCGTACCATCCACAGAAGGTACAAGCCATGGTCCAAGCAGATTTTCCCAGAAGGCTAGAATTTTTCCAGGAATTTCTGCGGCGGTGTAAGAGGATCCAGAATTCCAAGTAAACGTTCTGTTTAGTGACGAGGCATCTTTTACGAAAGAAGGAATATTCAACAGTAGAAACAGCCACATTTGGGACGATGAAAATCCCCATGCAGTGGTTCAAAAAGGATACCAGCAAAGATTTTCAGTGAACATTTGGGCCGGGATTGTTGGCGATAGTCTCATTGGACCATATCTGCTACCCCAAAGGTTAACAGGAGCAATTTATTTAAATTACTTGCGCCATGTTCTGCCTGAACTTTTGTAAGATGTTCCACCTCAAATGTGGCTGCAGCACGATGGTGCACCTGCTCATTTTTCGGCGGAAGTCAGGGAATTTTTAAATAACACTTTTCCTAACAGATGGATAGGTCGAGGAGGGCATGTGGCGTGGCCTCCACGTTCTCCTGATTTTACCTCACTGGATTTCTTTTTGTGGGGTCATGTTAAAACTTTAGTGTATGCTACCCCAGTTGAAACTGTAGAAGAACTTACGGCGCGTATTCATGCTGCATGTGAAGAAGTTCAACAGACTCCTGGTATATTTGGAGCGGTGCGCAGGAATTTACTTCGTAGATGTGCTTCGCGTGTAGAAGCTGGGGGCGACATTTTGAACATTTACTATAATTTTATTAATTTTTGAATTAGTTATTGTAAATTTTTCAAATAGTTGATTTTTGCTTTGTAATTTTGGTTTGTTCTAATGCTTAGTTTTGAAACGTTGATTAATTTATTTTAAATTTAATTTGAACTTGAAAAGTGGGAAAGAGGGCTTTATTTATCCTGTAATAATTTCCATCGTAAGTAATAACGGCTTACACAATTTAATATTAATATGGTAGGTATCGGTTCTTACTTTAGAGTTTCAACTGATTGAATAAAAAATGGGCGGAGTTGTTGCTTATACTTTTAACAATAATTGCTATAATAATTTAATTAATCAAACTCATACATTCCGCGAATTAAATAGATTTATGCTCTTACCCAAAGAATTTATCGAACTCACCTTAAATTATAAATTCAAAAATCCACTCAATGGTTTTTAAAGTATTTAGTTACATTCTGCTAAAAACATTTGTTAAACTCAATTTGTTGTTTCCTGCAGATTCAGGATTTAATTACGCCTTGAACTTGCGTCAATTAAAAATAACAATAAAATTTTCCATGAGGATTTTAAAATTAGCGTTAATAAAAAGCACATAAAATCTTGCAAAAACGATTAAACAAACATAACAATAAATTCATCTACGATTCAGAAGATAACTTTGTCAACACCAGAAAGATAAACACTCGGTTTTTAAATGAGAAAAACATAAACAAATCAGACTTGCAGATTTTAATTTCGTTTCTTGCAGTAAAATAGCGCCGGCGCTAGACCTAGTGCTTCTAAGGTCAGTCGAGGTCAACTTCAGAGGTCAATCTAGATAACTCTTCACTGTCAGCCCTGCTGCTGCTGCTGCTACTACTGTCCCCTTCTTTTACGTTAGGTTAACGAACTTGTAGGCAATTGCATTTATAATTCCCTCAACAACTCGTTTAGTTGATAATGAAATTAGGTCTGATTGATGAACTGACGAGACGCAATTTGCTGCCATAAAAAGGATTTGTTTGCTAATTTGCAATTAACCATCGCTGCTGCCAATGCTGTTTTTCGTTCGTTTTGATGCATGACCTGCAGTTTAACTTTGAAGTTTTTCTAATTTCTCGTAAAGTAGCTTTTTAGAATCGCATCAAAAATTGTGTAATTATAAAAAGTTGTTTGATGTTTAGGAGCTGCCGTTTTTTTTCGGTTTATTTTAGGTACAATTTATCGACGAAGCCATGAAACATCCTATGAGTGCAACAGTTATCTGCGATAATAAATGCATGCTTTTTTGAACTCTGCACGGCCAATCGGTCAAAATCCCGGTGGTGTAAAGGTTAAAAAACCGATATGGGTGCAGACATGCTGCAGGAAATCGTCAATGATAATTTCTTAACTGCTGTTAGTAATCGGTGTGCCTAATTAGTAATAATGTACCCGAATTGCAAACAAATTCATAAAATGCACGAAAAGCGTTTTTTGAGAGAAATGACATTCGAAAATGATTTAAAAAAATTAAAATTATGAAAATATTTTATAAATAGTTTCAAAAACGATATTTTAAGAACAAGAATACAGAAAATTATCAAACACTCGCGAAATATTGCTCTTTTCTTTTGGAAAATTCGAAGATAAAAGAATTGACGCGATATAACCTTAGTTGTCGAGTCGTCTGTAAAATTTAACAATCAGCTTTTATCGAAGCACAGAAATTTCTGAAAATTTTATAGAAAACAAAAATGGGTTAAAAAGGCGAATATTCAATTTAGGTATAGCAGGAGGTATTGATAACATGGAAATGTTCGATTTCGAGATCTTGATTTTTTTTTCAGAAATTAAATTATGTAAATTTGCAAGCGGTGTGCGATAATTCAAAACTTTTTACCCGAACTTTGTAGCTTCAAAGTGGCGGCCGCTGCGATTTTGGAAAACTTTGACTTTGACGCCTTCTTGTAATAATAATAATATTAACACAGACCAGATTATCGATGCAATATAGAAAAATGTAATACTGCAGCCTTACACAATGGTGCGAAATACAATCTTTTAATAAGCAAAGAGGTGCTAACATTTACAAATAGGAACAACCTAGGACGCGTTTCGTCCTTATTAGGACTCATAAGTCAGGTATAGTTGGAGTTATAGATGACGGTTTGATACCGGCTTAGTCGGAATGTTTGTAGGGACATCTATTGCCGGTATTCAATTTCTAATTGTTAATTACTAACACCCTATCAAAACTTTGTTAAAATTGTGGATAATATACTTGCCTCGTGGTTTGAACCGTAAAGTTCCGCATTAGGAATCTGATGTACATACCTAGAACAAATAAAAATAATTAAAATAAATAATAATAATGTCCTATATTAAAAGAACACATAGGGCCTAAAGGGCAAAGTTCATAAACTTAATTAAATATAATCAAATTACGATTCTGCTCTTCCACTTAACAAAATGTTTTTAACACTGCATTATTTAGGCAAATGTACTAAAAGTATAAAGTAGTTTTAATTTAAAAAAAATGGGGAGACCATCGTGACCGTTGTAACCACGGTTGGCCGTTGTACCACGGTGTCCGTTGTAACCACAGTAGCCGTTGTGACCACTGGGGCTATTGTGACCGGTAGCTTGGTTGGCCGTTGTGACTAAGATGGCCGCTGTGTCCATCGTGTATAGATGGCCGTTGTGACCACATAAATAACGGCCAAAATACTAGGTGGCAGTTGTAACCGGTGGCAGTTGTAACCGGTGGCCGTTTTGGCAAGTCTCGTGCACAGTATATTACGGGAAGGCGACACAAATTTTAAACAAAAAAATCTATAAATTAAATCCATACGCCTTTTTTTGTGATTCACAAAATGGCCAATGACTAGATCTACGTCAAAAAAATTTGTCAGTGGCCGTTGTGATCTGCGTTGATAGCAGTTATGACCAAATTTAAAAATTCGCCGTTGTACCACAGTGTCCGTTGTGACCACGTTGGCAGTTGTGACCACGTTGGCAGTTGTGACCACGGTTGACTGTTGTGACCTCGGTGGCGATTGTGACTACGGGGGCTGTTGTGACCCGTGGCGTGGTTGGCCGTTGTGATCAAAGTTTATATGTGGCCGTTGTGACGATAGAAATAACGGCTAAAATACTAGGTGGCCGTTGTGACCGGTGACCGTTTTGGCAAGTCCCGTGCACATTTACTGCGGGAAAGCCACCCAAATTTTAAACAAAAAAATATGGAATTCAATCCATACGCTTTTCTTTGTGATTTACAAACTGGCAAATTTACTCCATTAGAATTGTCGGTGTTTTGAATGACTTTTTTAACATTCAAACTTAAATATTTAACACAGGATGTGGAAAGAGACACGCTATAATGCTTTATTATTAGACAAATAACACAGAAGCACTACTCACTTCGCACCCGCAAATGCAGGCCATATATTTATACATATTTTGCGTAAAATTTTCAAAAATATTTTTTAATTATCTCTATTGTCAGAATGATTATTTTGTAAGTGAGGACGAAAGTAGATCAGTTGTTTTCATTTAAAGCTTATCCTCATGAATTCAGTTTTAAACTCAAAATATTGTTTCCAAATTTATCACGATCCAACAACGTAACGGGTAGTGTTCATTACAGCTGATTGCTATTAAAATGTAACCTTGTCATTTCGTGGGAAGGTTTGTTTATATGATAACATAAACGAATGATAAGAACTCTAGCATAAAGTGCAGCATTATTAAACTTTATTGTTTGTGGCCTACACTGTCACGGCCTGCTGTGGTGTTTTGTTTGTTTTATTTTGTTAGTTTATATAGCATGAGTCTCGTTATATATTCTTTGAGGCTTTCGCGGTTTCTCGAATTGTCAATATTACAATTTACTTGAGGCTTAGACCGCGTCGTCATTTGGGAACTACGCCCAGCATAATCAGGTAAGGACCGACCTGTAGCTTGTCTGCCTTTACAAGCATTTGCTCTAGAAGTTTGAGCCATAGGTATTCGTTCGTAGGCCTGCCTAAACAGGACCGTGTGCTTAGTTTATTTAAAGCTTGGGGCGGACAAGAATTTGATCTTTATGTGTGTTGTTTGCCAGGACAATAATACTTAATCGGCTTATGCCTGTTAGCTGTTTGTAAACCCAAACAAACTAACGTTTCGCAAGACATTGCAGCTTGCATCTTCAGAGTGAATAAAAGAACTGAATTCAAATCGGAGAAGCGGAGATATTTAAACCTCTTTTAGCCAGTCACGCAGAACGGCGGAGTTCTGGTTGGCTGTCGCTGTTAGGCAAAGACGGATCCGGTGGAGCGTAATCGTGAGATCGATGATGCTTATGAGTCCTTAGAGGATAACCTACTGGAGTCCAAGCTTTACTGAGTCTAAAACCATCCTCCCTGTTTATGTTGATAGGTTGTTTCTCAATTTCAATTGCTTCACGTATGATACGAGGGAAGTAATGAGGTACCCTGGCGAGTCTTGTTGCCACCTTACTTAAAGATAAAATATATTATTTATAGGTTTTATAAAACTGGACATATTATATGTAATATTGTTTGTTTTGCGTGTTGGCGTCGCTTCAGTTGCCTCCTGTCGCGAGCTGCTACTGGGTGTACAAATTTTTTACGTTATCAAAAGAATGAAAGGGTTTTTGAAGATTTAAAAAAGTTATGAAAGAATTAGGCGTTATGAAAATTTTTGGAATTTTTTGAGAATTTTTTATAATCTTTATAGTTTTTGTCCAAAAAATTGTTTTAAAACGTTTTTAAGAACGTATTTATGATAAAATGAAAACATTTATTTACTATTTATTACTGATTTTCGGTTTAGACCGCGTCTTCATTTTGAAAGATACATCCCGACTTTTTCGGTTTGGTCCGTGTTGTTTTGAAACCCGAACAATAAGTCAAACTTGAGTTACGAGGTTGTAAGCTAGAATGTTTTGCCAATACGTGAGTTTGTATGAATTTACAAACCGGAACATCAGTGTCAAGTGAAATCAAGTTTGTCCTCAACAACACGGGCCAAACCGTAAAAGTCTAAGTGTAACTTTTCAATAACCACGCGGTCTAAGTCTAAACCAGTAAAAGTACAATCTTTAATTAGTCGTTAAAACCTCCACATAAATTTACCATAAAAGCTTGAAAGCTTGATATAAAATAATCAAGCCCATCTTTCTCCTTCTATCCCGTTTTAATCCACCCAAACCCTTTCTTTCCAGCTCTCAGCGTAACTTCATAAGACTGAACTAAACCTTTAAAACATTCAAAATAGAGCAGCTGAAATGCATCACAGAGACATGACATGTTGAGTTTTAAGCGCCAAAGCTTTGTGCATAGGCATTAAATATACGCTCCGAGGTTCTCGAAGCTTTATAACATTAAATGTTAAATAGATAAGCGAATTTAGAACAGCCAGTCTAAAATTTAACTAGAATGCGATTAGGTTGGCGGCGCTAAAAGCACGATAATTAAATCAGGTCCGTAATAGTATCATTAATTAAGAATTTTAACGTTAAATGTTCGATAATTAGGAAATACTCAAAAAAGCATCGAGTCTATTTTGCTTAACATGTAAACGGTGTCCGACACGCTCTTTCTACGCAATCAGGCACTTCTTGCAGAATTGCAGGTACATGATTTCCTTCTTAAAAAGAAATCGTGCATGAATAAGCAATTAGGAAAAAGTAATTAGTGTAACTCCTATTGTGGAATTCAAAATTAGGCACGATGCTTTTTCCAATTTTGATCAGGTCTCAATTGTTTAATTACACAAAAAGGTTTTTGTATCGACTTGTGACCTAGATTTTAAAATTTCTCTTCTTTCATTATTTGACGTTAGGTTTCAAAAAGAATTTGCTAATTGTGCGTACAACAATTGTGTAAAATGCCAATCCCCCTTTAACCTTTCGCAAAGATAGAAGTCTTGAAAGGAATTCCATTGTTGGAAAAAAATCACGAACAGGTGCGGTATTACTGAGTTTCTATACCTTGTCAATCTAACATCATTAGGTAGCCACGACCGCTGAGGTCGTGACTCATCGCTTACACTTGAAACTCCAAAAAAATGTTGCTAGTTGTACGTATAACAATTGATGTAAGAAGCCCTTGATCTACTGCCAAGATTGAAGCCTTGCAAGTGATTCAATTATTAAGAAAAATCCAAGTCTCTATTCCTTTCAATTTAGCATGATTAGGTAGCCACACTCCTCTAGGTTGTGCCTCATCGTGCACATTCAATAATTTGGATTAGAAAAAAGTTCTGAGCCGTAAATTTCACCTTACTATATTAATTTTCGAGTAACTCAACAAAATTTAAAATGATGTGTGTACTCTGGAGTGGCGCGTCAGCGGTCACGATCCAATTTTAATCAGGTCTCACTTGTTTAATTTCCCAAAAAACAATTTTGGTTACTTTCATTTATTTGTTGTTTTAGTTAAACAAAATTTTTGATTATGGTTACAATACTTGGTGTGAAAAGCCAAGCCCTTAACGTATTTCAAAGATGGTATTGAAATGAATTTAATGGTTTGAAAAAAAATATCAAACAGGTTTTGTATAATTGAGTTTCTATTTCTGGCAAGACGTGTTCAATCTAACGTGATTAGATATCCGTAGTCAAGACTCTATAGGTTGTGTCTCATCGCATAACTTTATGTATAAGAAAACAGGTGTGAGGCTGCGATAGCTAAATAGTATAAAAAGAACAAGTGTAATTAGACGCAGTAAACATTTTACGTTTCCCTCACTTTAACAACATTACAATAATTGCTTGGCCAGTCTTTGATTTCCTCAGTACGCCGCAACTAATGATGCTAATGCTCTAGAGGGGCGCGTCAGCAGTTAATTTCCGATTTTAATCAGGACTCAATTGTTTAATAATACAACAAACTTTTTGTATAGACTTGTGATTTCAAATTGTCGCTTTTTTCATTGCATGCAGTTTCATTTAAAAAAGAGTTTGCTAATCATGCGTACAATAATGGTGTAAAAACAATCCTAATCTAGTGCAAAGTCTATGAAATGTCGATTTATTTATTACGGAACATTTTAATTTTTGACGTCACAAATTTGTTTTGGCGTACAAAAACATTTATTCGAGACAAACAATATTGTTGACATTAAAAATTTAAATTCTAATTTTCTGGCGTTTTTAAATAACATTTAACATCAATAATTGGGCTTTTTAGCGCTAAACAATCATTTTTAGACGTTGAAAATGTATTTTTTTTACGTTTCATTTTCTGATGTCAAAAATTCTGTATTTCTGGTCTTAAAATCAATTTTCTGACGTAGGGGTTTAAAGGGGATGTTTAACTATTCATAAATAAAACGCATTTTTTGACGTAAATAAGAAACTTTATGACGTCAAAAATTGATTTTTTGTCGTCAAACATTGCTTACACAAATTTATGATGTCATAAATTATTCTCGTGGGGTCATCAATTCTCTAATGTATAGGAAATACAAAAAATTTTACCAGTAATAAATACAACGCATTTTGACGTCAACTATTAATTTTTGCACGTCGAAAATCGCTTACACATGAGTTTTACGTGAAAAATTGTTCTTCTAGCGTCTAAAAACCAGTTTTCTCCTGTATAAGAATATTAAAAAGGCTGTTTAACTATTATTATATAAAACGCCTTTTTTGACATCATAAATTGAGTTTTTTTAATCAAAAATTGATTTTTTGACGTCAAAAATTAATTATACTACGTCAAAAATTGCTTACACGAGTTTGTCAAGTCAGAAATTGTTCTTTTAACATTTTAAAATCAATTTTCTAATGTTTGGAAATAAAAAAAGGCTCTAGTGAGTTAGTTCTCATTTGGCAGGTAGCTTCGTATCGGTCAATATTGCAGTATGGTGCTAGTTCATGCTTCTGCTAAAATTGCTACTTAATGTATCTTATTAGGCGTCAATTTTTCCGACTTCAAAAATTCATTTATGACGTTAAAAATTCATAAATAAACGTCTAAATTTAATTTTTTGGCGTAAATAATTTATTTGTAGTTCAGCAAGAAAATTTTATTTAATCTTAAAAATGTATTGTTATATTTTCAATTCCTTAAACGATTTTTAGACGTCCAAAAATAATTTTTTGACGTCATAAAATGGATTATTGGCTTCAACAAATAATGTCAGAAATTCAACTGCGGGATTTAATCGGTCAATATTGCAGTATGGTGCTAGTTCATGCTTCTGCTAAAATTGTCGCCTAATGTATTCTATTAAGCGTCAATTTTTGCGACTTCAAAAATTCATTTATGACGTTGAAAATTCATAAATAAACGTCTAAATTTAATTTTTTGACGTAAATAATTTATTTGTAGTTCAGCAAGAAAATTTTATTTAATCTTAAAAATGTATTGTTATATTTTCAATTCCTTAAACGATTTTTAGACGTCCAAAAATAATTTTTTGACGTCATAAAATGGATTATTGGCTTCAACAGATAATGTCAGAAATTCAACTACGGGATTTAATCGATCAATATTGCAGTATGGTGCTAGTTCATGCTTCTGCTAAAATTGTCGCCTAATATATTCTATTAAGCGTCAATTTTTCCGAATTCAAAAATTCATTTATGACGTTGAAAATTCATAAATAAACGTCTAAATTTAATTTTTTGACGTAAATAATTTATTTGTAGTTCAGCAAGCAAATTTTAAATAATTTTAAAAATTTATTGTTATATTTTCATTTCCTTAAACGATTTTTAGACGTTCAAAAATAATTTTTTGACGTCATAAAATAGATTATTGGCTTCAACAAATAATGTCAAAAATTCAACTACGGAATTTAATAGATAAATATTTTTATCCAAAATTCGATGATCTTTATACGTCAAACAACTAATTGATGACGTTCAAACATCAATTTTTCTAGATCGAAATTTAATTTCTGCTGTCTGAAATTCAATTTTGAAACTATTTAGTATTTAGAAACTTGAGCAAAATTGTGTGTTTCATAGTTTAGGGTAACAAGTAAAATACCATAAAATTTAGAAAATAATTTCCTTGTGAAGGAAAAAAATCGCACAGCAAGTAGTCATTCTATTTACATTAACTACAGAAAACTGAAAAGTATCGCTGTCTTGTCATTTGTCAGTACACCACAACTAACTCCTGTCCTCTGGAGTAGTGCGTTAGCGGTCAGTTTTTAATATGATATATTACACAAGTGTTCGAGTATTGACTTACAACTTCGTTTCTTTTATTATTACGGGTTGCATTTAAAAAATAATATGCCAATTGTGCGTAAAACATTTGTGCAAAAAGCCAATCCTTTAACCTATTGCAACGATTGAAGTCTTGAAAGGAATTCAATTGTTAGGAAAAAAAATCACAAACAGGTGCGGTATTATTAAGTTTCTATTCCTTGCAACACGTGGTCAATCTACATTATTTTTCCATCTATAATTTTTCCTTGGTCGTGACTTTGGTAAATTAAATTAATGTTTATTGCGGTCGTTGAGAAAGACCAAGTCTGTGAGCAACATTGAATGTTTCAAAACTGGATTCAGCATTTGCATACAGGAAATACTTTTGATGATTTTTATTAATAAATTCATCTTTGTTCCTATTACTCGTGAATAACATTGACATTTCAGTGAGAGAGCTCGTTTTTTTTCAGGAATGAGGAAAAACGATGACGCTGAAATTGCGTTTCAATTTTTAGAGTAAGTGTATAAAAATCCATACAGCCTTGAATGTTAAACTCTCTTGTCTTAGCAATTCTCGTTTATGCATTTGATGTTAGTGTTACGTAATGCGGATCCAATTCGGATTTTAGAACGCGGACAGCTGTTTAAATTTGTTTTCAAGATGTCGTTTTTTTTGGTGTACTTTTACAGATGGAATTACTTCATGATTTGCACTTGCATAGTATTGAGTTCTGAGAATTGTGCCAATTATGTAATTTTATCTGTCATTTGAAAAACAAAATTAGCAATGTTGTGGTAACATAAAAAAGGTAATGGCTAATGATGCATGAAAGGCTGTGGTAAAAACTTATCATAGCTCTAGCTGGGAAAATTTAGTAAAAATTCATTACTTTGAAGACTTTTTACCACTGTGTGTGTAATAAGTGTTAAATAAGGACTAAATTTCTACGCACAGTCGTTTACCCCCTGGTGGCGGTATTCGTCCTCAGCGGCAGAAAGAAATTGTTGTTGTTAAAACGACCGCTGACGCGCCACCTCGAAAACATTCGTTACCCAGAAGCTAATTTTGAACGAAAACAGTCGTTCCAAATTGATGAAATATTACTCTTTATATTGCAACTAGAAGTAGTTTTATATTACAAAGGAAAATAGCTTTAAATTTGACATTTATAGCATTAAAAGTAAAGTTCAATAGCTAATAAATCACCTTTTACGATGGTATTGTTTGTTTTTATTTTCGTGGGCGTCTTCGTGGCCTGAAATATATCTAACAACGTAGACGATGAAGTTGCACAGCTTCAGGAAATGTATGACCGCCAAGTTATTCATAATTATTGTTCATTAAATTTTATTTCATGATCGCCGTGCAGTGAAAATTGCATCTTCAACGTTCGCGTTTTTGAATGATTGGATTTCAACAACGTATGCCGCTGCGCTTTGCTTGTACACACATAAATACGCGATTGATGTACCAGAGTTCAGGTAATGTGTTGCTGATGATTTAGTTGAAGATATTTACTCACGGTTAAATTTACGGATACACAGTTTCAATTTCATGGCTTCTACTAAAACTATATTTTGACTTCGAGCGTAATTAACAACTATGTGATTGAGATGGTTTATGAGGAAACTTAGGATTGGGGAAGATATAAGACAGGATATTATGTTAGTAATACATTGTTATTAACAACTAATTTAAAATTATAGACTTGTATTAGTTGTTCTTGTAGTTTTGATTTTACATTATGTTGCTGTGGCGCGTTAGCGGTCAATCAGATAACATTATTTAATTTTTAATTTAACTAAACATGGAAGTAAAATTTTTTCATGCTGTGAGGAAATGTGCTAAACTATTAATTTTGAAATAAAGTAAATTACAATTTAGGTGGAACATTACGGTTTACCATGTAAAATATGAAATAGTTGTACAGTATGTCCCATCGAGAATTTTATTATTTACGCAGTCACCCTAGATGAAAAGATAACATTTGTTTTACATCAACTGATGACAATTTATTTAAAAATTTGTTACAAATAAGTGTGTAAATAAATTATTGCGATACTAATGCTGAATTGTACCCGTGGCCTACTGTTAGAGAATCTGCTTAGTTAGCTAGAGGTTATGTATGCAAATCTTCATGAGTTCTGTTTTTTCTCACTTTAAAAAACCCTTTTTTTATATTTAATTATTATGTTTTTTGAATAGCTTCGTCTTCACAATTCGGTAGAATTTATCCGACGCGCTAAAGGGCAAAAGCATTTACAAAGAAAAAGAAGAAGGTATAATTTAAAGCATTTTGGTGATAAACTCAAACTAAATGTTTATTTTTGGTTATGTGTTTTTTAGTTTATAAAATAAGGGTACAATTTCTGGGATTCAATTTTGTACTTACTTTCTCAGTTTATTGTTGGCATTATTTAGCTTATCACGTTCTACCACAATCTGTCGTTTTACAATCGTTAAAAAAAAATAAGAAAAAGCAGACCTCGTCAAGGTTTGAACTCATAACCGTATACGAAGCAGATTCACTGCTAGTGCTCCACGGACACAACGAGTATCGATATCACAACCGGCTATATCAATTTTCACTATTGTTAAAGCCTTGTCTATGATTCTATATGTTAAATCAGTTACTGTCTCACCATAACACGACGTTTCGACGATTCATAATTTGTTTATCACGAGTTGTGTGAGGTCGGCCATAACACGACGACGGCTTTTACATCCCGACAACATCTATGTATTGTTTTGTGCGAATCTTTATGCAGCAGTCACATTGGGCTGCGTTTCATAGTAGTGGATTCATAATTTGTTTATCAAGGTAAAAAAACATTAAAATGCAACTAAGCTTTAAAAAACGAATTTTAACACTTGCAACGGAATTAACAATTAGCTATTACGCAATTATATTACGTAAAGCACATACGGCATGTTTATAGTGTGTGGGCTCATGTTTAAAAATAAATAAACTAAGGATTCATAAACCGAAACTAAACTTGACCCAAATATTGGGAATAGGAGTTAAAATAACAAACGCGCTGGTAACAAACTGCTGCGTTTACACTCACAGTTTGCATTTAAGAAGAACTAACGATACCCGTGGACTACGCCTTCCGAGGTTTTTGGTAACTTTTGAAAAATAAGACAAATCGCGCGCCGCTTGAGTTATTCAATCGCAGCTGCAGCCGGATTCTTCTCTCAAGTTAAGACAAGTCAAGCGATCTATATTATCTATGTACAATTACCGCAATCGTTATGTAATTCATAAAATTAGGACTTTGATACGCGGTCCGCTATGCCAGCTACTTCATTAGCTTATTTATTATTTTTTTAAAGCGCGAGGCATATCCCACGGATTCTGCTACCTTCTATATATTTAATCCAGATCCCTTTCACCTGTCTCTACTTTAAGTGGTAAGGGACTTACGCTACTACTTCATATAAGGCGCGTATTCCTTTGTACAGTGGACTGCTACAGTGTTCATTGCACATAAATAAAATTTGATGAATACACTTTTTTGCATTATTGGAACATGATCTGTCAATAAATAGTTGGTATTTCCGCATCCAATGTCGGGCTTGCGGATCTTTTCCACCCAGCTCAATCACGGCGAGATCCAGCATAGATAAGTACCGAAAACGAATCTGCAGAGAGATGTAGGTCAAACCATGCGAACGAAGCCGCGTGCAAAAATAATCAAATTTAACTCAAATAAGGTTTACTTACAAATTGCATTGCAGCTGACATTATAAGAAGGCAGAAATCTGGAAACGTTGTTTTATTACCTTTCGATACTGAATTAACATTTACAGTTTAAAAAGACCAAATTTTCAACGGATTTTTGGTGAATATTTGTGTTTGCTTTTTATACGTGTTCTGACAACCTACCTATATAGTTGAGCACGTTGGGAGTATTTTGCTCTTACAGTAAATTTTTGGTAATAATGATAAAACAGTACGATATAGAGTATTTTTTAAAATTATATACACTTTTTCTATTTTGCTCATGTTTTGAAACACACCACGAAGGTACCGTAAATATACAAAAAACAATTCTTCCCCACATAATGTTTCTTCCTAATAATAATTTTAAAATTTTGAACTACAAGCAAATTTTGATATGTTTTCAGTGAATAAAAATTTTAAAATCTGTTTGTTTTGCCCCCAAGGAGAGAAGAAAAACCTTTTCCTTTTTCTAAGGATTGAGGTTTATAATTTAAATTAGTAAACCAAAATTATTCCCAGTAATTTCTTTAATCTCCCCTAAAGTTTTTATCTAAAGCTTTTCCCATTCATTAAAAAATGAGCTTTAAGCTTTAATCGAATGGCTTGTTCTTGTTCGAAGTCCATTCTGTTTTTTGCTGGCATATTTATAATAGAAGGGCTTAAAGCTGCCACGTAGTACACTTGCCATTGCACCTTATTTAGCCTCTCATTAATATAACGGAGCTATTCGCTCCGCCATGAAGCCTTACCCCTAATAGAAGAGGGTGTTAAATTAATTAAAGACTTAAAACTGTGCAGAAATTCTTGAAGCGAAATATACGATAAGATACCGTGAATTTATAATTATAAGCAATTTAAATTCGAGCTTTTAAAGTAATATGCAAATTTTTAAAATAAGTTCTTTTAGTTGTGCAAACCTCATTTTCTTTCTTCTTATTGTAATTTATAACTCGACTTTCGGCCGTACTTCTCGGCTGATTATATAATTTGAGGAACTGGTCCAAACTTCACACAACAAACGCAAAACAACTCTTCTCCTTGAGGTTTTATTAAAAATTCTAATTTATTCACCTGAAAAACGTCAAAATATGATTTATATATGGGGGGGGAGATTAAATGAATGACTAGAAAAACTCGGAACTGCTTAGTCCCATTGTGTTCACATCTTTAGATCGCAGATATGGGGCTTTCTTTGAGTTTGAATCATCCAGGTATTATGTAAGGAAGTAAATAATTTAAGGACATTAATTAAACTCACGTCTTTGTCTAACTTTGTCTAAATTATTTAACGTGGTTCCTTGGTTTTTGTTTTTTTGTTTTAAATAAACGTTGTTTTAGCACATGAGCAACTCCGTGATCCGATGTGTGTTTTCTTCAATTGACGTCATTTTAATTATGTAAAGTTAATTGCACGTTTTGACGTACGTAGAAGAGTATGCTTACTTGATTAATATTTTATATTTTATGACGATTGCTTTTACACTTACAATTGGTAAGAATCGAATGTTACAAGACTAATAGAATTAAATTCAACGACCGCTTACGCGCCACTCCAGAAAGAATTACTAGTCGTAGCTAGGAATGCTGCCTTGAGACATTCCTCGAAGTTATAATAACAACATTATGGTAAAATAATTAACTTATGGAACGTTATTTGTTTTGAATTTTTAAGTTTTCTTATTTATATCCAGTGGTCTTTATACAAATATGCACCTTAACATAAAAATTCGAAACAAATTTTAATAGTGATGTTGAATCAAAAAACGATTATGAACGAAAATGTCTCGGAAAACCAGGTTCATTCTTATGAGGCGTCTCAATATTATTTATTAAATGAAAACTGTTTTACAATAGGGAATATTTTTCAACAAAAAAAATATATTTCATTTAAAATTTGTTTTATTTCTTAAAAACAGTTGTTTCATAAATATATTACTCGCTTGAAGAAGTTCTCTTTTGAAAATTGTTTTCTCATAAAAATATTTCTGTCTGGAAAAAGTTTCTATTGAAAAAAATTTCTCTCTTAATAAATTTCCGACAATAAACAAACAATTTTTGCGTCAAAATATCCTTTTTAAGTCATAAAATCAATTTTTCTTACGTCTTTCGGTTATTTTACGGTGTAAAAAATATATTAACACGCTAAGAAAATAAATTATATTCAGTAAATGGCTTTTTGGGGGGAAAAATACTTTATGACGTCAAAAAACCATTTTTTGACGTCAATAAATATTTTATATAAAGGAAGGCGCAGAAATATAAATTTTCATCAAAAATCATGCAAATCCGGCTCTGGCCACAACAATAAACATAGTCGCGTCACCAATTATGGATTTTATCGGTACACTACTAAATACTGATTTGACGTCAAAAAATTTCTTTTTTTGGCAAGATAAATATTTTTTTAATATCCTACATAAACAAATAATTTCAGAGACAAAATTCCGTTCTTCACGTCATAAAACCAATTGTTGACGGCAAAAAGTAACTTTTAGATGCTTTACGTCTTTCAATAATTTTTTAGTGTCAAAAGTAAGGCAAAAAGCAATTTTCGACGTCAATAAGTATTTAATAAAATTCAATAGGTAGGCGGAGAAATATAAATTGACTAGGGCCGCCAATGGTGCAAATCCGGCTCTGCCCACAACGACTAAAACATTCGCCTGACCAATTATGTATGTTCTTAGTATGCCACGAAATACTGATTGTTTTCTAAAGTGGCGCGTCAGCGGCCAGTCTACTATGTGACTGAATTACAGAGACAAGCTAGTGCCGTAGAGAATGTCTCTATTAGACAATTTGAGCTGTAAGCAAATAATTTGAAAAAGGTGCAACAATATCCCCCCTCAATATCGCTAATGGGAAATCTACATATTAAAGGTCGATCTTCGGCTTGACTTAGCTTTCTGCTCGGCTGCCTGCGTGCTCGGCCGACCTTTTCTTCATTAACCCCTTCCACCTGGCACCTGGGTTCAGTTTCCCCTCCTCTTGTGGGAGATATGCAAAGCGGCGCTCCAGCAACACGGCCTACTTTCAATACAATTGCGTAGGGCGTAGACCACGGGTTCAGCTAGTTTATATTAAACGCCAAATTTCAAATAGGTGTCCAACATCCAATTTCTAAAATATTTATTTATAGTGAACGTTAAATGTTTGATCGGTGTCCGTTCATGGGATATATATACATCAATCTCTATGTTTCAAACATTCATAGAGGATGACACAAAGAAGTTAAAGCATTAGAGCAAAAACCAATTCATAGCTCCTTTTTTGCCGAATTAACTCACAGTATTTAAAATTATACTTTCCTGTATTGGAAATACGAGAAAAAGATATTTTTGTCTAATATCTTTATCCCTTTATAAATGGAAAGTATAAAATTTTATATTTGATGTAATACATCATTATTTTGCAATTTTGTAATGAAACCCCAAATAATAAAAATGTTTACTGGCTCGTAAATCTCCAATTACGAACTTTTATGGCATATTCTCGAGAAAGCATATTTTTTTGTTTTCTGTATAATTGGGCCCTCGATGATGTGGTTTGAAATATGTGTTTTTTCTTGTTTCAGACCTCCTGTTTTCGTTTTTAAGCGTCTACCGTTATATGGATGAATAAATAATGGAATTTTCTGTAGCAGTTTGCAAGGAGCTTCCACAACTCTCTTATTACGTCTTTTCCAGAACAGGTATTACGCTTTTGCATGTTGTTAATTAATGACATCCCGAACACGTTATTACTAGTTTTATTTAGCGCTTTTATTTTATTAAAACAGGTTGCTTGCGCTTGTGGATCATCACTAAAAAATATTGCCGTGACTCGCAAATTGCAAAACAAACATTTTTCATTTCCACACGATTTCATATTAGCAAAATGATTTAAATTCTGCAGCGTCGCAACCTTTGATGCCATTAATGTGTGACCTACCTTACACTAATTTAATTTTTTTAACAACCTAGAAAGTTACAGTAAATACGTTTTTGAGGACAAAAATCGCGTTTCGTCATTTGTCTTTTGTACTTTGCTCAATGTTCACTGGAATTGTGAAATTTTACTTTTTTTACCGTCCTTAATTTAACATTTTGAACCCAAATTTTTAGAATTCTTTACAAAACATGCAATCTTCAATATTTCAAAATTTTTCAAAAATTTGTTTTCAAAATTTTTACAATTTTTAAGTTTTTAAAATTTTCGAAGTTTTCGAAATTGCCAAAAAGTTTCGAATTTTCAATGTCTAAAAATGTTCCAAATATTTCCAAAAATTTTTAGAACATTTTTTAGAAACATTTTCAAACATTTTCTTCATTTCCAAAAATCTTCAAACTTTCAAAATTAATGAAAGTTTTAAAAGCTTACAATACTTTCAATGGTATAATTTAAAAAACATCAGTTGTCATAATTTTTCAAAAATTAAAAAAAATTTAATTTTTAAAAAACATCCGGTATATTTAATGAGTATCTGTATATAAAATACTTAATTACTTTAACAATATTTATTTATTTTGACCTTATACGTATTTCGGCATGTTTACATGCCATTTTCAAAGGTTATATGAAAAAGTAAACAGTTAGTGTTGTTATAGCAATAGAACTTGGTGACTTGATCTCGGTAATCGTCTGCAGATGACTTGATTTCTTATTCCCAAATGTCCAGTAGAGGAGAATTTATGAGATCAATTTGCTTATTCATTAACGGTACAGTTTTTAAATGTTTATGAATTTCAAAAGCTTCTAATTTACGCTTTTCATCACAAAGGTGTAAATATGTTATGGTGTTATTAGATGTCATTGAATGATTGTGTTGCAGTAAGTGTTTAGCGTAATTGGATTAATTTGGGTGTTTGTATTTGTAACAACGGACGTGTTCTTTATACCTAATATCAAAATTTCTAATTGTTTGGCCTATATAAACCGAATTACAGTGCGAACAATTTAATTTGTAAATGCCTGATTTTAGCAAATCGTCTGTTTTTGATTTTGTATTAAACAAAGTGTTGAAGATGTTTCTAGTTGTTTTAAAGCTTACTTTATATTTATTTGTTTTGTTTATAATTTTAGCAATTTTTTCTGATTTGTCACCAAAATATGGGATCGAGGCATATTTAATTGTATCGAATGAAGTTGGGGTATTCGTATAAATTTTTTGAATGGCTAATTTATAATCTTTTTCTTTAATTAATGTATCAATAAGTTTAGTATTATAACCATTACTGTATGCAATTTGTTTAATAATTGAAATTTTACTATTATAATTAATTTCATCTAAAGGGATCGTCAAAGCTGACCTGTATGCTGCTAATTTATGTTTTATGATGACAAGAATCGTGTGGTATTGTAATGTCTGTTTGTGTAGGTTCTCTATAAACTGATTACTCAAGTTTATTAGTTGAATTAATTTTTTGTTTAAATCTAAAAAGTTAATGGACTGATTTTGTTCAGTTTCTAGTGTAAATTTTATGTTTGGGTGCAAGCTGTTATTAAAAATTAAAAATTCATTAACTAAATCAAATGAACTATTAAAACATGCTAAAATGTCATCAACATGTCATCCGGTATATTACTAATTCGAAAGTTTTTCGAGAAATTAAAAAGTATTCTAATTTCTATAGTATTGTCAAAATTTTCGAAAAATATTAAAACTTTTCAAAAACTTTCATAAATGCGAGGAAAGTTCCGTCGAGAGCTTTTTCCTTCAAACTTAGAATTTTGTCGTTATTGATTCGGTATCGAGGAAGTCCTCCAAATTTAATTGCATTGAGCATTCAGTTGAAAGAATTTAATTATTAGCTGATTTTTGTAAGGTCAGACCTTCTCGGCCAATTACTGATTACCGTTGTCAATTTCCTTACGGATATTCTCGGGGGAAAAACGAAAAATCATGGATGTACGCTTATTAAAAGGCAATTATAAACATATGACGCAAGAACTGGTATTATCGGAATATGCTAATGTACTTGGCGTACTCTAATCGAAGTCCAATCGAACACATTATTCAGTTCAAGGTAGCGGAGGAGTGTTTAAAACATGATGATATCAATCTTCTGTTTGCAAACAAAACATTCCTCAAGGGGTGAATCACGATGGAGTCGTGGAGTTTGTTCTACAAATCTTGTTCATTCGTCTGAATTTTGTTTGTTTATCATCAAGCAGGTATTTCCGTTTGTTAGACAAACGTTTGATAAAGTTGTAAATAAACACCAGCTTTGTAATTAGAGACGCCATGGTGGGTTTGGAAATTCAAGACGCAAAACGAGATCGTGAGGACGAGTTAAAGTCAAATCGGTTTTAAATTTTTCCAGTGTTGTTTCCGGAATAACCCATTTTAAATGCATATTAATATTGTAAGCAACGCGCTACAACAACCATTAATTTAAGTTGTCAAACCCACGAACAAAATTACTTTTTTTTTATTTGTTAAAATTAACCATTTTAGATTTTTACTACTCACTATATAGGTAATTCTGTCATTTTGCTTCAGTTTTATAAAGGAGTAGTTAATTAGTGAAGCATTCCTTCTACTTCTGAGTATGGTCGTTATACTAAAGTTGTATAATTAGCAACTTTAACTTTATGATCTCATGTTTAAGAAAATCTACCAGGATGCTGGATAAGCATTTTGCTAATTAGTGTTTTGAGTACCCAAAACTATAATTAGAAAGTAAAACAATTTTATTTTATTGGCACTGCACTGTCGTAAAATTTAAGTAATTGTAATTTAGCAGGGGCCTGACAACTTTGAAATTGAAAGACAATTAATATAACTGTAATTGTAATAGTATTAATTACAGTCATATTAAGCAGAAATGTTTTAGAATTAGTTTGTTTTGATAACTTCCCGCGTCTTGGAAATGACAGCTGCTGCCGAAACAAACATGTCGTGACAAAACGAAAAAAAGGCAGGAAAAATAGCCCTGAAATGAATTTTAGGATAACACAACCCCCCCATGAAAAAGCTCCAGGAAAAAAATCGGCAGAAAATGTTCTATAAATTGCTTAATTTTAAATGTAAATGTCTTTTTACTAAACACTATTAACAACTAATAACAATAATGCAGTTCAAATTCCTAGCCAAAGTGTCCTAGAAATACAAAATCTGTAAAAATTGAATTTCCTATGCATTTTGCATATAGTTCAACTTTCCTGAAAACCCTGTATATTAGCGATGCTACCTGTCTTCGCTACAGTGAACAAAAAATATTTTTCCACAATTGTCGCTTGAAAAAATTACTTAAGCAGTTAATCATACGTGAGCAGGCCAAATCGTTTACCCTTCTGCATTCATACAGAGCTATTATTGCAACGATTAGAAGAAATGGTCAGAAACTCAAGAAAATTTAATAACAACCTACATTAGTTGAAACTTCCCTGCTGTAAATGTTCTTTTTTATTGAACGATGCCACGCTTTTATATAGTTTTTTGGCGTAATCAATTATCTTGACTTTGGCTACTGTGTTTTATTTAGCCGAAAAAAAATGTTTGGGTGTGCCGTATTATATTATTTAAATATGTCAGCGGTTCCCGTGTATGTTTATACGACATCATCATGATTGAGCAAAATAACACATAAATATACTCCTCGATTCATAATTATGAAGTCCTGATTTTTATAATAACTATTATTAAATATTAGCGTTCTATACAGCACAACTTAATGTAAGTTAACGTAAATTCCTAATGAAGTTGCATTTGGTTATGAGATTAAAAGGAGCCCATGTTCAAATTAGTATTTTTTATGCAAGAAAAGCAAGTGTAATGGCCAAGACCTGCCTGTCGGTATTTGCAGCGTCGCAGCCCCGATGCGATTTCCCTGCTCGGAGTTTGTTTTTTTAACAACTATCGGCAAATTGTGTTCCAATAATACAAACAAACAGTATAAACCTAAATTCGCTGATCCATATTGAAAACTGTAGCGGTCTACAGTACAAACTAATATGCGCCTTATATAATAATAAACGCGTAAATATGTGATTTCTAGTAGCTGGGGCCCCTCACCAGAAAGTTGAGACATGTGTAAGGAATCCTGATTTAATTTATAGATAGATTTAAGATGTTAGAATTAATGCAGCGTTAATCAGCAGTTAATAATATTGCAAATTAGTGAGAGTTACTGTATGTATATTTATTTAAATTACCCTGGCGTTTATGTAGACCAAATAAAATTTACTTGGAATTGGTGAACTTCGCTTCCACTGATTACCATTACCGGGGCAGTATTTCATTTAATATCAATTAATTAGTGTACCTAAGTTTAATTTATTAGATGATTAGATTTATATGAACTCAAAGTACCGGCAAAAATATATCAAGCACCTGCCCGCTGTTGTTTGCTGGTTCGCAATCCCGATGCGATGTTTTCGGAGTTTGTTTTCATGATGGCGCTGTCGTTCTCAACAGATTATGTTACAACAATACAAACAAATATTATAATCCAAAATTTGCTTATGTGTATCGAAAACTGCAGCGGTCTACTATACAAACTAATATGCACCTTATGTAATGGAAGCGTAAATATGCGGGTTTTAAATATATAAATCCAGCAGATTTTTTTTTGCATTAGCAACAATTGCAAAATGCTACTTAAAATATTAAAAATATCTCAGCATTAATCTGTAGTTGATAAATTGCAACTAAATCAGCGATAATTAGTCAATTATATTTATAAAAATGATCTGGGGCCTTAGGATTCAGCAGAATTTCCGCAAATTAGTAATAAATAACTAAAATTATTAGAGTTATCTTAGCATTATTGTGCAGTTAAAAGGCAAATGATATTTAGGGAGTTTTATTTGGGTTTATTAGAATTAGTTGTCTTAATTTAAATTTTTTTTATTACGATAACAATTAGTGAACTATTTAATATTGTTAAAATAAAGTTGGCATTAACTTGCAGTTAGCAACATTACGATAAAAACAGTGGAACTAAATTCTACCTCAAATTTTGAAAATTATCTTATTAATAATAATTAAGATAACAAAGTTGCTATAAAATTAGTCTGAGCACATTTTACTTGATATTACACGAACTGTAGTTGACTGTGAGCGCAATTACCTTGAAGTGATAGGAATTAATAAACTTGCTTTACTATTATTTGACGAAAATTGTGTTCGAGTTAATAAAACATAGTAAATTCTGTCAGGAATTTGCAAAATTGTAATCAAGCTTTTGGGTTAAGAAGCCTTATACGAACGAAATTTTCCTGAAATTAATGACAATTTTTGAATTTTGTACTGACACTTTGCAGTTGTCTCTGTCTTTAATTAACTGAATTAAACCATTTTTTTTCGGTCGCATAAATACAGATTCCGAGATATTTGTCAGGTTTATTAAAACAATGATTTTGTAGTTAGTATGAACTCCATAAAATAATCTTAATTAGTCTGAAGTTATCAAATTACCTTGACATTATTGCGGCATTAGAGTAAACTAAATAGAATTATGTCGAAATGATCTTAATTAGTGTAAAATTACAATAAAGTTAACCTAAATTGGGTCGCAGTTTTGCGAGGTTTGAAACAAAATTAGTACCAGTTTATGTCAGTAATGTTAAGAGAAACGTGTTATTAAAGAACAAAATATCTAATGATAACGTCCTTGATGGGGATCAAAAACAAATTGTACTGCGAATTCAATAAGATTCAACAAGTGTTGGAAACACAAACTCATATTAAAGTCAATTAGCGTTTTCCAATTTATTGTTGACTCTACGACGTTACAAACAATGCGATATAGCAAAGCACAACTTCGTCTCGAGCAGTACAATAAATCGCGATGTGAAGTTATTTGCATACAAATTTATTTGATATAGAATACAACCAGAAGCTATTCAAAATATGAATCTAATGGGAACAAAACGTTTGTAAGCTAACAGACTAACTATTTCGGTCTTTGATTTAAAATAAAGATCAAACATCAAATGGAAATTTATTGGTAAAACCGTAGCTGTCGAAAATGTTCAGTTACGAGCTTTTTCTAACATTCACTGCAAAAATTTGATATTTTAACAATTTCTGAAAATATTTATGGATTTAGAAATGTTTAATAAATGCAATATTATAATGACAGTTGAATAACATTGCGGAACCCGCAATTAAATCAGGCTTCGTTTAAGCAGTGTTTCTCAAACTTTTGTTCTTTTCACACCCCCTTCTCTATCAGCTTTGTGACATAACGCGATATGTAACATTAAAACTACTCATGGGATATTGCGAATGAACATAATTGAACTTTTCGATTACTACAATATCTCGATATCTCTCGAGATCTAACGAAATATCATTCGATTTATTTTGCGATATTAAATTTTTGGATTTGTCTGCTTCAGAGGCGAGATTTTATGCAAATGCACAATCCGAGCAAACCCCAGGGATAACGAGACACGAATGATTAAACATTAGCGTCATCGAGCGTTTGAATTTTTACTCGCATTTCGCAGAATTGCCAATATTTCACATAAATCTTTTTTGCCTAGCAGTCCGAGAGAAGACGATGAGAACGAGGTTCGCAAATTTGCATTCGGTAGCAATAAAATTGACCAGATTTGATATAAAGAAAAAATGCTAACAAAGCAGGAACAATCTAAGACGCATTTTGTCTTTATTAGAACTCTTTAATCAGGATTAGTTCAAATTTTTAAATGCAAGCATCGATAGCACTTGAGACGTGCCAACAATAACAAGAACGGTGATAGATGTTCCTAGAGACATCGATATAATGTACGGTGGGGGATAAAGTAGCAAAGCTATAATCCACGCAAAAATGGCGCAAACCGGTTGAGCTGGTATCAGACCACCATTTTTGCGTAAATTGTATCTTTGCTACTTCATACGTCGCCGTATATTATAAGATGCCTCTAGGGACATCGATCGCCGTTACAGCTTTGCTATATTGCTCAAATGTGCGTGCATTTTGGATACAAACAAGTTATTACGAATGAATATATCACTTATTCAAATCATTTAAGAACCAATCATTCAATTACGCCCATTACTACTACATTTTAAAACCTTCCTAGAATACTCCGAGTTGCTCGTGGTTTTCTCACGAAACTTAACTAGTGTTCGCGAAGGATGTCCAAGAGTAGATTAAGACCACACAATGCGTGCAGAGCAGTTTGTACAAATTCGTTACTGGGTATAATAGGCAAATTTTGTAAAAACAGAACAGGGCACGAACTTATCCGTTTCTGTCCTTAACGACGCATTATCTTATTCTCCCTACCTTCGAAAAAATTCAGACGGCCCTGTGCCTCTCGCTGATTACTTTTGAAGTAATCTTGACGGTAAACGGTGGGAGACCCACCGGGTGAAATAGTGGACTGAGAAATAGTGTGATGTTGAGTTGTACAACCCCACCTCACACCTTCCGTGCGCACTTTGTGCCGCTGATATTAAACATGAAAGTTAATAACTATTTTTGTTACTGCACTTGCGAGAGAAAATCCATAACTTTTGTTATAATTACGTTTACTTCAAGTATGAATTCTTTACTACCAAGAAAATGAACAAAATGATAATGTATATAAATAAAAATCAATTGTCGCATGTTTGGTACATCATCACTTGAGAATGGCTCGACCGATTTGTGTCGTAATTGTCAGGACAAGGTTTGTATGAAAGAAAATTTTGGGAAAATGTACCGGAAAAGTCGGAAAATCCAAAAGATGATTTTGTATGGTGTTTTTGTATGAGATTTCGTATGTTTTCGTTTTTGAATGGCTTTTCGAAGAGAAAAATTGAAAAATCGAAGTGGAAAACTCGGAAAACTCAAAATTAGGAAAACTCGAAATTTTTTCTTCTTCTTTTTTTGATGGAAAAATTATAAAACAGAAACAAAAACATCGTGGGGCATAGCCCACGAGATCTGCTAGTAAAACAATAAAATCAATTAATTATTTTATTGGCTGTTGTTATACATATTTCATAGATTAGCTTATGTTTGCCAACAAATCCGACCTTCATTTTAGTTACGCAAGTGTTATCTGAATGTCAAAGTGACGGGTTTGATATTGAAATCAACATTTTTATCCAACAATCTAGTTTTAATTAATTAAATAAACACTTTACAGCCATAACATTAACACAAAAAAATCATACCAATAATACACAGCAGATTTAATTTAAATTTTAAATTATTGATCTGCTGTTAAGGCTAAACACCAACATTAAGGAATACATCAACACACCATAAAATTTGGCTCAACGCACGTGTCATACTAAGTAGAATAACTATTTCAAACACAGTGGTGAAAAGCCTTCAGCAGTGAAGAAAATTTCATTCGATCAATCAAAAAATGTATTAAGTTACAATTAAAAAAATACGCTTCAAATACAAAAATTTAAATTTTAAAACAGTTTCGTTGAATTATGTAATAATGTGTCGAGGACACACTGTTACCAAACAAGTCATCCGAAGCAATTTGTGCAAAGCTTATTAGCAAAGTTAATTTAATATTGTCACCTACATAAAAGGCAAACGTACAACATTACAATTTTACGACTGTCAATTATGACAACCTTCGCTTTTTGTCGCACTATTCAAGGTATCTGCAGCTAACTTTCGTGGTGGAATACCATCTGACCACTGAGTTATGATAAGTTCTTTGCGTAACAACGTTTGCTGTTATTATTTATCCAAATGACAAGTAAGTGCATCCAACCATCACGCTCTCTGTAATTTAGTAACTAACTGCACGCAACTTGTAGAACTATCATTACGTGCGGGATTGATGGTATGTGTAAAAGTACCAGATTGCCAGTAGAACAAAGGGAAACTTGGGGTGAAAATGGAAGATTACAACCCATAAACAAACTTAATGTAATTCTGCTGCTGAAAGCTTTTTCCCAAATAAAAATTAAAATATCTCAATGTTCCTTCGTAGAATTAATTATAGGAATTACAATCATCAAACGAAATTTGGATTTGATTCAAAATAAATTAACTGTTTCTCGACGTAATAAAATTTTAAGGATGAAATGCTTGGCTTCAGCTATATGTGCGGAATTTTGCGGAAATTAACGGACCTAATCAGCTGATAAATTTCGGGTTATTGTCCGTTCATTCAAAACGCAATTTAAGGTTATTGTATTAGCAAGGTCATATAATAATCAATGCGACATTAAGTCTGTCTTATTATCTTTAACTTCCACTATTTTGGAGTGTTTGAACTGCGTATCTTATTATTTTGGAGTAAAATTAAATTTCATAGGTCAGAGTGCCTGAAAATAAGTTAAAATTAAAAATCTTGCAAACACTTATAAATTATTCATCGGTTTTACAATAAACCGCAAAAAGATTCAAAATGACAAATTTTCAATACTTCGATACGATCAAAAAATCAAATATCTTTAATCCGGCCCTGAACATTGGTTACAATAGCATCGAAAATTGCTAAATTTTACTTTCGGCTTCTGACGTAAATGGCAGAGCCACCTTTGTTAACTTAACAAGGTTATTAATTCTTTTCGTCCTTTTTTAGCCATGTCAAAAAAGGCGTTTTGTAAGATGAACATCAATGATATTATATAAAAGTGTTCTTAATCGCAGGAAAAGGCTTGTCTAACGCAGCAAGTAAGCGTGAGAAATAAATTAATTGTGCTGCTTATGGTGAAGAAATTTAAGATTTTAGAATTGAAGATCAAAGTTTACTGAAATTTAAAACTGATTTTTTGTAGGGACTTTTTTTTAATGAACTCATTAAAATTGATTTTTCAGAAATTATAGCAGTTTGCGATTTCGATGCTAATTGGTTAATTTAGTGGAAAGTTAGTTTAGGTTAGAACCATTTTCATGCAAAACTTATAAGAAGAGCGAGAAAAACGGAAAAAAGCTGTCGGGCAACCGTCAACCGTAAATTTATTAAAATTATTGAAAATTTTTAAATATTTTGATTTGTTTGAAAATGTTTGGAAAATTCTTTAAAATTTGGAAAATTTTGATAAATTTCACGTTTTTTCAGAAATTATCGCATTTTGCAATGATTTTGGTGCTAATTGTTTACTACAGTGAAAAGCTAGTTTAGGGCAGTCCCTTACTCATGCAAACATTGGAACAAGAGCAAGAAAAAAGTGCCAGGAAAGCTCTCTGGCAACCGCAACGGAACCTTCTTCGCATTTATTGAAAATTTTTAAAAGTTTCTGTAATTTTTCAAAACTATGAAACTTTTTTGAAATTTTGAAAATTTTAAGATTTTGCAAATCTGAAATATCTAAAACATTTTCAAAAACTTCAATACTGTTGAAAATCTTGAACATTTTTGGAATTTTTGAGGGATTATGAAACTTTTAAATTTCTGATAATCTGACAATTTTAAATAATTCTTCAAAAACCTCAATATTTTTAAAATGTTTGAAACTTTTTCATATTTTAAAATTCTGAAAATTTCGAAAGATGTTTGGATTAATTTGTAAATTTTCAATATTTTGAAATTATGAGTTTTCAAAAATTTCATAAAACGCTCCTTTTTTGTGGTGTTTTTTACTCTTCTTATAACTTTTGCGTGAGAATTGCACTAACCCCTAAACCAACTTTCCAATGAAAAAAAAACAAAAATTACGAAAGATTACAAAATTTCTGAAAATTACGAAATATTTGAAAATATGAAGGTTTTTCAATATTGTGAAAATTTTGAAAAGGAAGAAATTTATAGTTAAAAATTAAAGTTTGTATAATTGAAGACTGATTTTTTAGGTGTTTTTTCCCAATGAACTGTATAAAATTTATTAATTAATTAATTTTTCAGAATTTATAGCATGTTCTAACGATTTCGGTGCTAATGTGTTAATTAAGTGAAAAGTTAGTTGCAAAAGGTGTAAGAAGAGTAATAAAAATCGAAAATAAACAGTACTCTCTTGCATTTGATTTTGATTTTTAAATTTTTAATAATATTTTTAAAAATGGTACATTTTTTTTAATGTTTAGAAAATGTTTGCAAATATTAAACATTATTCAACATTTGAAAAATTTGGATGTTTTGGTATGTGTAAATTTTTTTAAATCTGTAAATTCTAACAAAAAATTTTCAAAACTTTCAGTATTTTATTTGTTTAAGTACATTTTCAAACAGTTTTTAAATATCTTGTGAATTTTTAAAAATTTTGCAAATTTTTGCATATATTAAAATTTTTGTAGATTTGCCTTACTCTTACTAGAGAAGCAGCATCACTGTGTTGGAGTTGAAAAAATTCAGATTCAAATGTTTCAAAGTTTTTTATATTTCTAAAATATTTAATATTTTCGAAATGTACAAAGTTGTCGAACGAGAATCAGAAATTTGCGCCAGTAAGGTCTCGTGGCGGTTGCTCAATGTCCAACTTGTTAGCTTGTAAGAAGTAACGATAATTAATGAACCCTACATGCAGTTATCATAACTATGAGTAGTTAGTGCAATTTAATTAGGAGTTGTGATCTTTTCGTAGCAGGAACAAAGCAAAAATATCTTAAAAAACATTGTTTAAAAAATTCATAAACACTTCTTTGCAAAATATTTACAAAGCTTTAGATACAGAATTTTTTTATATTCTTTGTTTCAACTTGCGTCTAGTGCAAAGGGAATATTTTTATGGCACAATAGTAGAGTGTTGCTTTTTAACATTTAATGCAATTTAAAATATTTGGCAACGTATCGATCGACTGTGCAAGTAACCGTTGTATACACTACCGATAGATGAGAAAGTACAATAGCAGCTTTTCCAACAACATTCATGATACAAACCCAATTATTGCTAAAAGGGCTAAAACGACCTTAATCTAATCATGACTCTCTCGCTTTTAAATCTTTATTAAAAAATAAGCAAAATTTTTGTAAGTTTTCTCGAAAACAACTTTCTTGTTTCGGATTAAACAAAATCTATAGACAATCACAATATTTGCTAAACACAACAACAGGTACTTTCCATTTTTGTGATTTCAGGGCCTAAAATGTAAATCTATCCCGTCTCCGGCTCGAAGGACCTAATCTAATTTACTTACAGCCCCTTTATGTTCTTACAGCCGAAAACTTAGGTAATTTTGGTCAGCTTTCCTAAACGACAATTTCTGTATTTTACATACACGAAACATCTGCCCCCGGTTATTTATAAATTTTCGTGCCTACGCTGACCAGCGACCACCCTTCTGGTTTCGTCGCTGCAGGCTTCTAATTTGCCTAATCGTAACGCAATCTTGCACGTGGTTAATTTCCGCTGAGTTATTTTCCAAAAGTCGTTTCACCTAGAGCGAAATTAAATTTTTCTCGTGTTGAACCGAAGGTAAAACGACAATTTCAAACTGAACGACTGTGCAGAATCAATTTTCCTCCATTGCTATTCGCACTGAAAAAACAATTATCTCACTCGACAAATAACATCTGCAAATTGGATATGAAAGACAAATTAGATTTGGTACGCTGGTGCAAAGTGGGACGAGCATTTTTGCGCCGTACCGATAACAAAGGAACAAAATTAGCATGTTCTTGCAATGTCAATCGCAAGGCCTTTTAAGCGCAAGGTCGCGATTCTGGTTCGGAGATTATACTTAATAAGTGAAGGGCTGCGATATTGCAGGTGCTCATTATACAGTTGATGCCATCACGGTTGGAATCCGTAATGAAATTCTTTTTCCGCGTCAATACAAATTAGTTTACGGCCTAGTAGACACTCATTCATAACGCCTTAATAATAATTAAGGGATCTACAAGATAAATTTTCTTTTAATGAAGGCACCCTTATTGCGTTATCAAGCTGTCAAGCTTTGTGTAGGGCTCGACGGCGGACACAGACAAATTGTTAGTAGGTATTAGTAAAATACCTAAATTACTGAATTTAAATCAATTATCATATTTAGAACTATAGGTTTAATTAATTTCTAACCAAATGAACCGTTTTAATTCAATAACGAAACCTCACGACTGAGGAATTAAAGTTTGTTTTTACGATTATAAAAGCGTGCGCCCGCATACGCCCTGTATTTATTTAATTTAAAGTTGCAAACGTTTTACATGAGTGCAATTGTCCCGTTTTGTTTTACTGCCCTACGTGAGCACATGAAAACGCTTCAATTAGATGCAAATTTGGAATACTAAGCACCATATTACTCTAATTATAGTTTTTATGTTACAATATTATTGCGAGAACTTCAAGACTTAAATGTTTCTCCGCACAATTATCTCTGAATTGAAGTTTTTCTTATATGCCTCCCTACGCTTAATTCAGCTAATTATTGTTAATTACTAATTTACCCCCGAATTTAACCAGAGGCAATTTTAAACCAACGTTTTTATTTATTTATTTGCAAAGTTTGTTTAAATTCTGGTAAACTCACGTAGTTAATTCGTTTTTTTCCGAAGGTCGCGTAGTTTTAAGCACAAGATATAAAAAAAAATTGTCGGGCAACCGCCACAAGATCTTTATATATACCGTCTGTCTATAAAGTAACCCCACCCCCCTAACTAACTTTTGAACGACTTGATATTTTATCACAACATTTGGTGTGCTTTAATGGGAAATTAAATACCATTTTTTAGCCAAAAATTAAATTTTGTGTCATTATAAATAGCGACTGGGCGCCATTTTGATTTTTTTTAAATAGAATGGGGGGTCAAGTGACACCTTATTTGAAAGGTTTTTTAGTTCTGCGTCTGATCCTAGAGTTTCAAAGAAAAATATTCAGTCATAACAAAATGGCGGATTTTAATCAAATGGACTCACTCAATTCAAAATTGTTTTGATTTTTCTGTACAGGGCCGAGTGACATCTTATTTGAAATGACTTTTAGTTCTGGGTCTGATCCTAGAGTTTCAAAAAAAATATTCAGCCATAACAAAATGGCGGATTTTAAACAAATGGACTCGCTTAATACTCAAAATTTTCTAAATTTTTTATCCAGTAGTCCACTTTTTCATTTGCAGGACAAAATTTTCCTAGAAATATCTCAGGTGGGTGAAAATAATATTGAAAACGTTATGTTCCAACAAGACGGTGCGCCGCCTCATTATTATAGGCCTGTTTCTGACTTTCTCAACGGACATTTTCTTGGAAGATGGATTGGTAGGCGGGGGCCTGTAGAATAGCCGGCTCGCTCCCTAGATTTAATTTCCTGAGATTTTTTTCTATAGGGATATCTAAAATCGAAAGTGTACAGAACCCGTCCAAAAACAATTGAAGAACTGGAACAACGCATTACAGAAGTTTGCAGAAATATCACTCCAGAAACTTATGAAAATGAAAGACATTTAATTTCTTTTTGCTTTAATTCTTAGTTTTTTTTAAATAAACTTCTCTACCTTCAAACATTGTCATTTTGTTATGGCTGAATATTTTTTTTGAAACTCTAGGATCAGACGCAGAACTAAAAGACCTTTCAAATGAGATGTCACTCGACCCCCCTTTCCATTTAAAAAAATAATTTAAAATCGCGCCCAGCCGCCATTTTGAATGATACAAAATTTAATTATAGGGTAAAAAATTGTATTTAATTTCCCATTACAGCACACCAAATTTTGTGGCAAAATATCAAGTCGTTCAAAAGTTAGTTAGGGGGGGGGGTTACTTTATAGACACAGTGTATATTAATTGAAATTTTTGAAAATCATTTATATTATTTGAAAATTTTGATAATTTTGTAGAAATATAGAATGTTTTTAAAATTCTAGAAAAAAATTTCAAATATATTTTATACCAAATCATTTAAAATTTCGAAAATTTATGGAAGTGTTTGAAAATGTGAAAAATTTTGAAATTATAAAATTGTAAAAGCTTTTAGAAATTGTTTTTTAAATTTTTAAATAATGTTTGGAATACATGTAAAATTTAATAATTGAGAGTTTTTAAATATTTGATAATTTAGAAAATTAATGGAGAAGACTTTTTAAAAATTACTAAAATTTAAAAACAAACAAATTTTGTTTTATCAAATTTTGATAAGCAGTACCAAAATTTTTTTTAAATGAAAATGTGTGGACAACTTTTAGGAAATTTAATAATATTGAACGTTTTAAAAAATTTGAAATTTTAAAAAATGTACCAAAAAAATTATTTTTTAATTATTTAAGATTAAAAAAACAAGAAAGAAGAGATTTGGTTTCAATTATGGCTAGAATAGACCACTACATGTTTCGTTCTTGTTTGAACTCATCAGGTGGACATAATTCTAACTATAATTGAAACCAAAAGCAAACAAGCAGATATATGCCAGAAAGTATAACACTAAAGGGGAATTACACTAGTAACGCCCTCTATTATGTGCGGCGAGAAAAAGTTGCAAAGCAACAAACCGGCAAAGTTGCGATCGGAACCTGCTAAGCAGGTATCTGCGATCGCACCGGCCTCTAAGCACAAAACACAGAAACGCCCGTGTGGCAAGAAATAAGTCCACCTGATGAGTTCAAACAAGAACGAAACATGTAGTGGTCTATTCTAGTCATAATTGAAACCAAATCTCTTCTTTCTTATTTCTTGCCACACGGGCGTTTCTGTGTTTTGTGCTTAGGGGCCGGTGCGATCGCAGATACCTGCTTAGCAGGTTCCGATCGCAACTTTGCCGGTTTGTTGCTTTGCAATTTTTTCTCGCCGCACATAATAGAGGGCGTTACTAGTGTAATTCCCCTTTAGTGTTAAAAAAACAAATTGTGTTTATGAAATTTTGAAAAATTCGACCAACATTTTTGAAATTTTGAAAATTTTGGTAAATCTTAGTTTTGAAAATTTTCTATATTTATTTATTTTAATAATTTTTGGAAATTGAAAAAATTTCCGAAAATTTTGATATTTTTTGATGAAAATTTTTGAAAATTAAAAAAAAAACAGCTTAGAAATTTTTTTTTTGTTTCTAGTATTTGTCAATTGTAAAAGAAGGTAACAAAGGTAAACGACCAAAAGGAAACCTCCCAGAAGTGCTTTCTCAATAACCGATTGTACCTATATCGAAAATTCGTTGATCTATTTTAAAGTAGGCACCCCTCCCCCCTCTAACCCATTTTTTAAGCAGTTGAATGGTTCTATATAATTTTGTGTTTTCTAGTTGTTTATCGCTTGAAATCTCAAAGTTGATTTTATAATTTGGTGATTACTCAATTAATCTGTTCTGGTAAACGACCAAAATCAAACCTCCTAGAGTGGTATTTTCCCAATGGAAGGTTGTTTCTACTGTCATTTAACATGCAAAATCGATAGGGGGGCAATGGGGGCTGATAGGTCGATCGCGTTTACGCAGATCGGCTATTCAACATGCGTAGAATACGAATTTAAGCTTCTTTTTCAAACGGTCTTTTTTTAAATAGAGCACCCTTCCCCTCCCCCCCTTTTACGCATAAATTTTTTTTCTAGCGCTGCCGTACAATTGAATTTATTACTTTTTGAGCAAAATTTGAGTTTTCCGCGTTAAGGACTGTAAAGTGTGTACAGACACAACACAAACAGACAGACATACAGACTCCGCTGCAGCGTCCGCTTCATCGCTTTCATCTCTAAACCCTGATTTTCATTCATAATGTTTAGTTTAAAAATGTTTGCCATAACAGTACCTTTCTTTTAGGCATAACTCATATATCGGCCAGTAAACCCAAAGCGAAAAAAACGTCGTTGAATGAACCCATTTGCTCCAAATCGAACATGACGTTTACAATACCTTGCTCTATAGCTATACTTCGTATAGCGAGGAAGGTAAAAATAGGTATTATGTCGTTTCGCGACGGCAATATAGAACGAATAGTGCCCAGGACGCATATCTAAAACTTTCTAGACAGGAAAAGTTTTAAAAATATTCGCGTCTTGATAAGACAACTTTAAGCTTGCCCTCTTGTTGATAAAAGTCATTAATTAGCTCTAAAATGCATCTAAAAGGAAAACAACTTTTTGGTCGTGAATTAAACGCCAGCTTTAATAAACCCCCCAGCAGCTATACAGTTGGTTATTTGCTGTAATTAACTCGTGATTTTAAAAGGGCTTTGATTAAGCTCGTTAGTTATATGCAATGTAATGATTGAGTTATTGCCATAAAGGCACTCAATTAATTGTTTTTTTTTTAATTTTCTATAGTTATAAAATTTAATATTGTCAGCATGTGGTGATGCTATTTTAATATCAAGTTTCGAATTATTAAAATTATCAAAAATAAACTTAAACATAAACTTTTTTCGAAGTTTTATTGCTAAGCGCTCCTAATTGTATAAAAATATCACCACCAACTTTCTATAGAAATGATGTGTAACCAAGCAGAAAATATCTATTACATAGGTGACAGGTTTTTTGTGAATAATTGTAGGAAGCCACATATTTACGCGTTTATTATATAAGGCGCATATTTGTTTGTACAGCAGACCGCTACAGTTTTCAATACAGGTGATGAAGCCGGTTGTTTATCGCATATGCTATACTGAGTAGTATCGGCAAAAGCAGTGGCATTCAACGCCTATTTGACGCTATTTTTTATCGCATTTTAAAAAGTTCACAAACTTCATTGCAGCTGAGATATTAACAGGGTAGATATCTAAAAATGTGATTTTGTTATCTACAATTTTTTGCACGTTGTTTTTATAGTAGATATCAATTCTTTCGTACAAATCAACATCTTATTGCATAAAACCATCTGTTTATTGTATCAAATTCATAACTTTACCAAAGTTTTAACAATTCAAAAAATCACTTTCGCAAATATGCGGCAGTTTTTTTTCCAAAATTCAATACCAAAATATCAACTTACGTTATTTTTACTAAACATTCTAAACTTTCAGTACTGCTACCGTCATCAAAATTCTCCACGTGCGTTGTCCAGACGAAAAAAACCAAACCATCATAATTTAGGATTCGAAAGTACAGAAAATCCTTGAAACCCTCACAAGGTTCATTTAACTCGTTTACATACTAAATACCAAGTAATCTCAATTAATACCGAAATCTGAAACGCGTCATATTTCCCAAATCTCCCAAATTTTTTGTTGTTAACTCGAAACTTTTTGCGGATAAACGGAACAAAATATGACAAAATAAACGGCGTTGAATCTCATAAATAATGCAGATTGTGATGTTCTATTAGCATCCACCGACATCAAAGCTTGAACGGCTAAATATCGTGCAGCAAACAATTGGAAAGTATCGATCTCCACGTTTTTTAATTAAATTTGTGGCATTAAGGACGTTTTCTCGGGGGATTAATGCAATCTGGCGTTGTACAAAAGAAGTCTTTGGTGGTTCGTTAAAACGGCACGCAAAGTAAAATTGCAAGCCTGAGGTTTGCGGTTTATATTGTCAATATATGCATACATGCTATTTTTTATGACACAACAATGTTTACTGGAACTAATTTCAATATATTTAAAATTATTTTACATTTTAAACGTGACTTTGCTGTGGTAATTTCTGATAAAAATAAAATTAAGTTTTAAAAACAATTAATAAAGACAATTTCCAATAAAATTACCTACATTTAATGTGTAATTTATAGCTTGAAGGTTACAGAACAAGTATTGTAATTAATTTAATAAAATCAGTAAATTATACGTTTATCGTATATTTTTTATTAAAGTAGGAACAAAATCCGTTTTTTAAAAACAATCACAGAACCGTAAAACTTGAATGTTTTGAAAAAAGTGTGCCATCATGGTCTAAAATCTGAAACAAGGAGTTTTACTGCCATTTTTATCTTAAGCTGCATTTTTTGCGACAATATTTCTAGGGCGAAAGTGTGCCTCGTTGTTGTTAAATCGTCAACTGGGCGATTTCATGATCACGTGCTGAATTGTTATCCTGTTTCCTCTGGCAATTGTTTAAAATATTCTTTGAAATGCCGCTTTATACGGAAAATTTAAAAAAATGAACAATTTCGTTGAAAAGTGCTTTTAAAATACTTTTAATTTCAAGACGCACAAACATTTAAAATTTTGGAAAAACGCCATCTAGTACTGAAATCGCAAACGTAACAATTTTTATATGTTTAGTTTTTCTCGCTACTTTTTTTCTAGACTGGATTATGCCATAATGTTCTAAATTCGTCAACTAAGCAATTTTCACAATCAGTGTTTTTTCATTTCGGAACCTTGCAACGATTTTTATCACTTATTTATTCTTAAGCTTCATAAAGCAGCGACCCTAAAGGGAGCAGTATTTTTATAGGCAGAGTGTACCACGATGTTCTACTATAAAAGGGGGGTTTTGTCACGTGCTCAATTTTTCTCTTTTTTCTGCTAATTTTTTAGAACATTTTTAAGGATTTCCCGTTTTAATAGAAAAGTTATGAAAAAAATATACAAACTGCTTGAAACGGAAAAACGTTTTAATGTTAAGAAAACAAAAAAAATAAAAGAATTCCATAATGTACTGAAATCGCAGACCCAATAATTTTTATTTGCTGAAAATCCTATGATATTTATATTTTCACGCTATTTTTTTTTCATAGACAGAAATATGTTATGATTAAATCGGCAACAACAATTATCACGACCATGAAGTTTGTTTCATTCTTTATTTTTTTCGCTTCCTTTTTGGTTTAGATTATTTGTACAAAAGTACTTTTTCAATAGAAAATCATGAAATAAATAAAACCTGATTAAAAAGCCGAGGGGTAAGCCGCGGGGAAAGTCTGATGTACACGTTAGAGGAAGTCTCGGGGAAGTCCGAGAAAGTCGGGGAAGTCCGGGGAAGTCCGAGGAAAGTCGGGGAAGTCAGGGGAAAGGTGGGTATGCATTTGACAGAACTTGCATTTAACAGAATGATATTTAAACAGAATCCGAAGTCGCCCGAAGCGAATTCGTATTCGGAAAACGATTGCGCGTAATCACCGAGCAGAATGTGTATTGAACAGAATTGCAATAATCAGAACCATTTTAAATTCGGATAACTTCGATTTGTATCAGTGTAACCAACATAAAGAAAAACAGTTCAACTGTTTGAACCATACAATTAACATCCAAATATTACGAAAAGATTGTTGTTTAGGCAACACACTCTACAAATTATTTGCCTGAAATTATACAAAGTTAATATTAATGTTTAATAACCACGTGACCATTGTCTAATTTACATGTAGTGAATTTTATTTTCCAATGTTGCCTGCCGTGCTGATTTCGTTTTGCAATGTCATTTTGTTTCATTAGCGTTCGTACTTGTTTTATTTTTATTCACGTTTTTTCTGTTAATTAACAATTATCAAAGTGCGACATTTATTTAAAAAAGCAGTTCTTTTCAGAACTAATTGATCTACCTTTAATAAATCGGTTAAAGGTAAGTGTACGAATGCAGTTACTTTCAAGATTAATGTCATAACATAACCTCATATTTCAGATTTGATTTAACATGCCTTTTACCACTGAACAAGATGCATTTATTCTTATGGCCAATTTCCGGAGTGGAACCCGGAATGCAGATGGTTCATGGTCATATTCGTTGCAATCTTGTATTGAACAGTTTAGTGAAACTTTCCCGAATGAGAACGTAGGCTATGAAAACTTTGTAAACCATAAGCTAGTTCTTGTCCATCGCTTTGAGAACAAGAACTGCATTTGTAAGGGCAAGTCTACAGGCAGACGCACTATACTTACAGATATACTACTTGTTTTCGTATTTCTTATGTGTCTGTTATGATAAAACTATGTTAGTTCTAGTCTTCCATATTCGTTTGTGGAATTCATTGTATATCTTATTTTATATTTTTGAGATTTATTTTGTTTTTTTTTAACAATAAATATTTCTTTGGTGTTTGTTATGATAAAACTAATATCTAATAAAATCTGTTCTGAATAACTGAATATGTAAAAATTCAATAGAAATAGTATGGATCACGAAATTTTTACATACAGCAACTCTAGCATTTGATAACAATAATTTATTTCGCAGGAGTCTTATAATGTGGTCTCTCTAATATACGATGCAAAAGTACCTATATCTACTGAAGATAGTACCTTCGTTAGGCAAAGTAATTATAGTATCTGAAATGTTTGTGGTTTTTGATAAATAGAAGCTGATTTTATAACATTCATCCACAACCATCTTTGCCCAAGGTCAATTATATCTTTTTCATAAATTAAAACAAATGCTTATAATAGAAAATTATTCCAATTATTCAGTTACGCCAGATTGGCATACAGGGTTAAAAATTAACGTTTATTTCCATGTCAATTTTTCTAATTGTACACCAGGTATATATGCAGGAATACAACATTTTATTTATTTATTAACAACAAATTTTCTGTACCACTTTTTCGCAGTACAACAGAATAACTACAGCGTTATAGTTTTATTTTATTTTAAATATGCATTTCCTACCGTACAACGCTACTATTTTATCTTTGTGCTAAAACATTTTGTATACTTAACCAAAGATATATTCCGTGTACTTAACCTTCAAATTCCTAACCCTTTTGACTGCTGTTTGTTGACGTTTCAAAAATTAGTCTTTTGTGGGTACCACCACAACAATTCATCAAAATAACTAAGTAAAAAGTACTAAAACCGAAAGAACACGAATAAAGTGACCTCTTCCAGTATTCTGTTTAATTCTATTCTGTTAAATACAATTTCTGTTAAATGCTACTTTACGTTCGCATGTCATCGGCTTCGGCTTCGGGTATTCTGTTCGTTGGTCATTCTGTTCTTTGCAAATTCTGTTCATTGCATGGCCATCAGGGGAAAGACGAGGGACATCCGGGGAAGTCTAAGAGAAGTCAGGGGAAGTATAAAAACCTGAACAAGTTTTAAGATTTTAAAACGTTCATAACAATATAATTTTAAAAATCGCAAAAAGTACTATATATGCAAGGAAATACGCGCATATTATAAAATGTGCATTTATTGCAAAATATGCAATTATATGCACAATAAAAATGATATTATGTTATTTAAATCATCTGAAACGCAAAGACAACTTTAAATTAATACGAAATGGACTAGCAAAAAAATATGCAAGTGCATATAAATCCGGCCTTTGAACGCCCACGCTTTTAATGATAATAATGGTAATGCCGAAAACTATTTTATATGCTTTTGTATGACCTATAATTATATTGTTTTGTATACCACCTTGCACATTACAAATACATTTCGGAATTACAAGTAATAATCTGAGAGTAGTCTCGGGGAAGTCTAAGGGAAATCAGGAAAGTTGGGCAAGTCCAGGGGAAGTCGGAGACGCCCGAGGGAAATTCAGGAATTTCAAAGGAAGTCCGGGGGAAGTCGGGAAAATCCGAGGGAAGTCGGGGAAGTCCGAGGGAAGTCGAAGAATTTCGGGGGAAGTCAAGAAGTCCGAAAGAAGTCCTTTACTAAGAGGAAGTCAGAAGTATCCTCAAAAACGTTAAAATTTTACAGAGCCATACAAAATTTTGAGAAAAAACATGTACTGCTTATTTTATTTGGCAAATATTTACAATTTTTTTCTACGTGCCCTTTTTATTAGAAAATATTTAAAAAAACTTCTCAAAAGTGTCCTTTAAAACAATTTAATTTTTTAAAAACAAAGCATGCCATTTTGTATTAAAATCACAAACCCCTATAATTTTCATTGGGTGAAAATAGTATTTTTCCTTTTGTTTGTTATTTTTAGCTAATTGTTTTTTTAAATTAGTTTATGCCATAATGTTCGCGAATTAAACAATTTTAATGCGTAGTAAACTCTTCAAACTGCAAAACTTTGAATAACTGATAGTTTTTATATTTTTTTCATAAATTTATTTGTTCAGTTTTAATGCAAAATTACAAAGAAATTTAAAATTGCTTAAAATCATCCTTAAAAAGCTTAAATTTTAAGAGTCATTAATGAAAACAAGTTTTACGTAATAAGTCATCGAAAATTTTAAATTCGACCTTCAATGCTTACCTCATTATTGTTTTATAAAAATAGATATTTGTTTATAAAAAAGTGCAGCAAAACTTACGATGATGTATGTAGCTATAACTCCTTCTTAGATACACATTATTATTGTTAAAAGTTAACATGATAAATATAAAATATTAACTTAAAAACCACAAAACAACAAATATCTATTTTTATTTTCGAAGCTTTCACAAACAAAACATTTTGCAATATTTCCACGTCAAAGACAATACAATAATAAAAGTAACATTTCAAGATATAATTTGACATGCTGCGATCAAACTTTGTTTACAAAAAGCTTCTATCTGTTTTGTAAAGGCATAAATCCGAGCAAACTTTTAGCAATCTGTAATAAATGGATCTAAATCCTCATAAGGAAGTACTTGAACTCTGCATTACGGTACCGTTATGAACACAAATCGACCGAACGCTTTCAAGAAAATGCAGTTAGAATAACTATCTCTGATCTAAGATACTCCTGGAAGTAAGAGATCGATTCTTTTATCAAAGGATATAAAACCTGAGCTTGTGATATTAAAGACGTGTAATTTGCGCTCGGAATTTCTCCTATGAAAGCAAAAAATTCTGAAATATAGATATAAATAAATTACTGAATTGATTTTCGATTTGAGGCTCAATAATACAAATGGTGTAATTCATTCGACCATTAACAATGCTTTGTTGAATTCAAAAGTGTTGAATTAACAATGAAAATTTTATGCTCTTTGGCTAAAACAAAATTGTGTGTACGGCGTCGAATTTTGTGTATTAATAAAATTCTAGTTTTTACGCACTAGTAAATTTTAACAACTAAAACAATTACTGACAATTTAGTAATTATTTATACATCTTCAACCTTGCATGTTGTGAGAAAATTACTGCGTTGATGTGTTTTTAATCATAAACCTCATCAGTTTTTTATCGTTTTAAATTGCAAATTTTCCAATACAAAAAATTGTAAAATTTTACGCATTCAAAATTTGTTTTTTTTTGATAAGATTATGTGCTATTTATTCTTTAACAATCAATTTAAAAAAATGTAAATTGTGGTGCAGCTCAATTTAATAACCTCGGCCCGATTAGATTTTTACAAAATTTATTTAACGTCGGTTGACATTTAGAGGGTTTTCAAGCTTTTCATTCGTAGCTCGGTATCTCGTTAATTGGCCTAAATAAATAATTACTTGGCATTTTCCAAAATTGTTCCACTTACCAGCCCAGTACAAAATTACAATTGCGCGATTTTTCTTTGTATAAATCTCGGCATGAAAACCGCAGAACAAAGTCAGGTGTAAAATATTCAAATGTAAACACACCCAATAATAAAAGAAGTAGTAAGTGTTGCTTACCTTGTGTAAAAGCGACTAACAAATACACCTGCAGTGAGTAGTACAGAAAACACTGATCACTAGTTAAGGTCTTTAAAAAGTCAGTGGATGTAGGTCTAGAAGTAACCAAGCAACGAAGAATTACAACAAAATATTAGGTTAATTAAAAATCGCGCGCATGGCACTCTTGACGTTCGTGGTTGTAAAGACGCCGCCGTCGTGACGCCCTTTGCGTCTATGCAACGACGCTTTGAAGACTACCGTCTCTCGGTTGGATATCAACAATAATACTGCGAAACGTCGGCTTTTCCCGACACCTGTTCGGTTTCAATCGCACGCCGAATGTATCTTTTAGTCCTTCATATGCTTTGCAGGAAACGTTCCCGTTGAATTTTCCTGCTAATATGTTCCACTGCTAATGTATTCCTACGGATGCAAGTCATTCATGTACATCTTCATTCCTTTTTGTGCCCTTCACGGCGGCATATTCTCCACGATTTTTGATTTCCTTGAAAGAAAACGGCAGTTTTTTTTTTAATAAAACTCCCCAATAAATTTTTATTTGCAAGCATATAATTAATTTGAAAATTGTTTAAAGTATCTTTTTTTTGTCAATAATTTGCTTCTTGTATTTAGAACAAATTGGCGTAAATGACAAATTCAAATATTTGTCACCAAAAACTTTTCAAAAACAAATGAGTTCACCATACTCCTAAACTGTGTAGATTTTTTAAACTATTTTATAGCAAAGCGTTATCAGATCTTTGCAGCATTCTATCAGACTCGGAACGCCTTAATAAATCCCAACAGCGAAAAAACTGGTTCAGCTGGTTCGTGGATTTTACAATTTTACATTGACCAAAAAAGCATATATTTCTAAATTTCCAAAGTTATATACAATAATAATAAATTGTAATTTACTCAAACTTTTGAATTTTCCTGGAAGACTCTGGAAGACTAGAGCTCTCTGGTAACAACAAATCACAACACGTTCCTATCACTGTTAGCTCATAAAATTGCGGAGAAACTGCCAAGGGTCCTTCGCTGCATTTATAAAAAATGTTTACATTTTTTAAAAAATTTACGAAATAATGAAAATTTTTTGAAATTTCGAAAATGTGAATTTGCTTGTTTGACAATTTTCTAAAAATTAAAAAAAAATTAAAATTATTAAAAATTTTGCAATTTAAAAAATGTTATGTTGCAGATAATACCAAAATTTTAAATTTTTTGAAAGTTATAAAATACCAAAATTTCAAAAATTTTTTAAATTTAGATATAAATAATGAGTATCTGTATATAAAATACTTAATCACTTTAACAATTTGTATTTATTTAAACCTTATACGTATTTCAGCATGTTAACATGCCATTGTCAAAGGTTATATAAAGGTAAACAGTTAGCGTTGTTATAGCAATAGAACTTTTTTACTTATCTTGGTAATCGTCTGCAGATGACTTGATTTCTTATTCCAAAACGTCCAGTAGAGGAGAATTTAAGAGGTCAATTTGCTCATTCATTAACGGTACAGTTTTTAAATGTTTGTGAATTTCAAAAGCTTCTAGTATATCTAATTTACGTTTATCATCACAAAAGTGTAAACATTTTATGGTGTTATTAGATGTCATTGAATGATTTTGTTCTAGTAAGTGTTTAGCGTAGTTGGATATAAATACTTCTTTTACAATTTTGAAAATTTAGAAAATGGTTAAAAATTTCGTATTTTATAAAATAGATTTTGTACTGGTTCAGTTAAAAAAGTTTTCTTTAAAATTGAAACATGATACGACACGATACAATGCGATACGACAAGACTCACCACGATACTGTACCATACGATATGGCAATCATAAAACATTCTTAATAATTACAAATTTTGCAAATGTTTTGAAATTTTTGTAAATGTTTTGAAAATATATTAAAAATTTTAAAATTTTTGAATAACTTATAATATTTGAAAATTTTGAATGTAATACGATATGATACGACACGGCACGATATGATACGACACGATACGACACGATACAACACGATACGACACGATACGACACGATACAACACGATACGACACGATACGACACGATACGACACGTTACGACACGATACGACATGATACGACAGGATACGACACGATACGACACGATACGACACAATACGACACGATACGACACGATGCGACACGATACTACATGATAAGACACGATACTACAAGATACGACACAATACGATGCGATACGACAAGACTCACCACGATACTGTACCATACGATATGGCAAGATACGACAAGCCACGACACGACACGATACGATAGGATACGATACGGCTTGACAAGATACTGTTACTTAAAAGACATTGTTCGAAATAAAAGTATTTGCATAGAAAATTACTTAACGGCAGTTTTGCTTGAAGCAAACTTAATCAAAAAAATATTTATAGTAAGCAAATTTGCTTGAAGATGGTTTACGTAAAAACGGATCAGAAGAGACTTATTCTAATAAAACATTACCAGAAAATAGTTTTGCTCAAAAATTCAATCGTTTTTTTATGACCTCTTTTATTATATCCCAATCCTGCAAAGTCATAATTTTGTTTAGTCAAACGTGTTTTGACAAAAGTGTGATTCAATATTTTACGATAAACACATAGGAACAGAATATGATTTAAAAAAATAGTTGGATCTAACCGTGTATGAAGCAATTACAGAATTCTAACCAAAACAATAACACATCTGCCATACCATACTAAGAGGTGTAGTATGTAAGGTCATGCGAATTGTTATGTGAGTCGAAAACCGTACATTTTACGTCTTAACGGTTCATACAGAGCAAGGTGTGCTTTTATGTACCTGATAACATTTTCAATGAGTTTATTATCATTTCACAACAATCCAGAAACAAAATCTTGTTCTTGGTTTGTTTTTCTTATTAGCTCTCTAATTTATGTTTGACGTAAGATTTAAGTTTTATGTAAAATTATGTTTCCTGTACGAGAAAATTATGGTCATATTATTCTAAACAGATACTGTGTAATATTGCAGTAACAAAAATAAGTTTTAGTAAACAGTATTTGCAATTTTTGTAATGATTTTCTTTGGAAACCCAATTCCTTAGCTGTGAAATTTTAAATTAGTTTCTTTTAAATTTTGCTAAATAAAAAACAAGAAGAAATATTAATAATTAGATTTGCACTTAATGGGTTTGTCGCCTAATCTGGCGTTTAAGTCTCCAAAAATTTCTATGTTTGTATTGCTTAATTTATCTAAAAAAATTGTTATTTAACCTTCATTTATTTTGCTTTATTCTGTAGGCTAGTGCGCTCCTACGAGTTACGATATGTGAAGGTCATAAAGTAGAAAATTTGATTTACAAGTAGGTCATAATTTTTTATTTTTTATTTTTGTTGCCACAATGAAATTAGACATGGAAAGGGAAACAATATACATTGTCCACTGTCTGACCAGATTTATAACCAGGAATCAGCATTACTGTAAAACAGTTGTAACTCTTCATCGTAATTACTTTTTTGTTAATTAAAGGAAAAGGAAAATTATTTTTCAAAAACAGTGTTTTAATATTTTTGAGATAAAATACAATCGTGAAATTTGATAACTGATTTTTTATTGCTGTTTTCCTCTATTTTTTGACAATGTTTCTTTTAATGCATTTTTACGCAACAAGGAGTTTACAGATAGATATGCAATTGTGCGTCGTAGTATTCCTGTAAGGGTAAAACCTTTTGGAGGGAAACCGTTTTCTATAACGTAGAATTAAAGGAAAACTTTTTTCCAAAACTTGCAACTCGAATTTTCTTAATTTTATCAACTAAATTTGCTCTATGAATATTTTACTCGAAACTAATTTTCCTGTGACGTCCTCTATACATTTTTGAAATTGTACTTTCAGCTTAGATAGCGTTATTTAACTTAGACTTCGACCTTTTCGGTTTCGTCCGTGTAATTTCTTGGATCCAAATAACGTGTAAAACTTGGCTTGCATCAGGCTTCAATGTCTTGCAACTAGGGAAGTGCACTGCATCGTAATCGAAACGGAAACCGATATTAATAATTTTCGTAACGGTAACCGAAAACCGCAACCCTAATTATTTTCTGAATTTACCGATATATTTGGTTCCGGTAAATGTCGACTCATTAAAGAATAGCCAAAATGTGCTTTATTGTGAATTTGTCTTTAGTAACTGTGTCAGAATCAGCGACAGTAATTTCTGTAATTTAAGATCATGCATAAATTACATTTTGAAAATTTTACAGCAATTATGGACTGTCCGTCTTTTTACATTGCTAAGCAACAGACTATTTTCGTTTCCTGCTACAACCGCTCTAAATGTCACAGAAGAATCTGAAAACGTTTATTTCAATTAACATGCGAAACTAAACAACGGCGATTTCCATTTTCTGCTGCGGTCAACATGCCTGCAGATGTTTGTTATTATGCTTAGCGACGTCGGCTAATGTTAGTTATTTTACCACGCCAACAACAGTCAAAAATGGGTATAAAAGGGCTGCATTTTCAACGGAGAACGCTGCTGTGTTGTGGAAGGGGTCTACGGTGTGCGTAGGTGTTGTTTTACCTCGAAGGTGCTGACGAGCTGAGTGCTGGTTCATTCGTGGATGAACCGTGGATATCATTTACTTTAGACCAGAGCTGGAGTTCGATGCAAACGAGGACTCTAAGAACAGGAAGGTAACAGTAACGCGAGGAAGGAAAGAGAAAGAAGGGTAGAAAAGGGAAAAAGGAGGGGTGAAGGTTGGAAAAGCGGGAGTGGAAGAAAGGGTGGGAAGGTGGGGGATATGGATTTTGTAGGATTTGGTGGAGGAAAGGTGAAAAAAAAAGGGAAAGAGCTAGAGAAAGAGAGAGACAGAAAGATAGGGATAAGGTAAGGTTTTTGTTGCATCGATGAAGTCTAATTCACAGCGGGATAAGATTATGCCCACTTGAACGCTGTTTGGGCGTGAGTGGAAGAAAAGAAACTGGACTTTTTCATTATTTCAAAAACTTCGTAGCGTGTATATTTAAACCTCTGATCTAATTGCACTTGTGTTGCTGATTTTATTATAACTGTTGGCGCGTTCAGGTGAAGTGTTTCGCCCTTTTTTAATAATAAATAAGGAAAAGTCTGGTTCAGATTTTCAGTAATATAATTTTTACTTCTATTAAAAAGTATTCCTCAATTTTTCCTAATTTTTCTAATTAAACCAATTGCTCTGCAAATTTAGTAATTGATACTAAAATTACTATTGTTGTATATAATTACGGTTTCTATTCTTCATCATTTACAGTTGTAAATCTTAGTCCACTTGCACGAAGATCTTGACCCTATTTTAATCTATCATTTGACAACATGTCTATTACGTTTTCCACTTCCAACTACGATGTGCAAAATAAGTGAAATCGACTTAAATGTTGCAAACATTGACCTTATTTATTTCGTATATTGAACAACTATTGTTGCTAAATCAGATTATTTAAACTAAATCATTTTTAAAATAAAAACTAGCTAAGCGAAACTTGCAAATTTTGCAACCTTTTCTTGTTAGTACAACGCAAAATAGGAAAATATAAAAATTAGCACAAAGAGTTCTTTTAAAACTATCGTGTTTCTCCTCGGTTAACTTTTAAACGAAAACGAAATCATCACAATAGAAAGTGATGTTAGACAAATTACGTTGGCTTGAATAAGCGACCGTAATCATGGTCAATCGTACGTACAAACGTACAACTTTCCTTTAGTCATTTTTGTTGCTGGGTATATCGTATGGCCGTGAATTTATAGATATCAGACACGTAATGTTGCATATTTTCACACGGTTCCATTTGATCAACTACTAATTGAAATACAAATTTAATCAATGAAACCTGAACTAGGATAAGAATTTCTTTGTTTATGTTTATTTATGATCGTGTTATGTGTTTCTTAATCAATGCTTTGAACCGATTTTATAATTATTTTGACCTTTTGTGGTTCCTTATGGTTATGGGTTAGTTTTTATGATGAACTATTTTTTGCCTTCACTATAAATTGGAGATTTTGAAGAACAAAAAATTACGTAACATTCATTATTTTGTGGTGCTTGCATATATTTTACGTTTCTCATGCTTGTACTTAAGAAAATATTAAAATCTAGTACGGTATCTGTTACAAGATTGTAAAGAAAAGCAACTTCTAGGGCTAAAAAACTAAAATCGCTACTTCAATAATTAAAACTATAAAAGTATTCGAACTTTGTATTTTACAAAAACGGAATTTTATTATTATAGATAGACAGAACGTTAAGATAAATCGAATGCTACAATTTTTTGAAAATTAATATTTTGAATTGAGTGTGTGGTAGGCACATGGTGAAACATTATTAATAAATATTTAACTATTAAAAATTAATAGTTTATTAATAAAATAAAACTCTTGATAATTGTTTCACAATTTGTTGGTTTTTATTTACTCGACTCGAGTTCCAAAGAACAATACCCTAAACTTTTTAGATCTAAGCATAAAAAGAGTAGGGAACAATTTAGAGTACAATATTTTCAGAAAACCCACAACTACAGACATGGTCATACATTCAAATTCTAAACAACCAATCAAAATTCAAAAAGCAGTTTTCAATAGTATGATACACAGAGCCATTCATATCCCACTGTCTACCGAAAATTTCAATAAAGAACTTAACACAATTACATTTATAGCCCTAAAAAACGGATACACGGAGCAATTTGTAGATAACATTTTAAAGAAAAAACAAAAAGAAAATGTAAAACATCTTTTGTACAACGGACAAAAGACAATTGAAAAAACAATATGATCAAAAATTAATTATATAGGTAGAGTTAGCTATAAAGTTTCTAACAGGCTCAAAAAATTAAATATTAACGTAGCTATGCACAATCCGAACAAACTTCATAAACATCTAGTAAACAATAAAGACACAATAGAAAAATATTCAAAAATTGGTATCTATCAAATAGACTGTTCTAATTGTGATGCAATATATATAGGACAAACTGGCCGCAGTTTTAATACAAGAATTAAAGAACACATTAGATCAATTAAATATAATCATAAATCAACCGGCATTTCCCAACATTGTATTACAAACAATCATTTTTTCAAACACAGATACAAAAATGTTACACGTAGAGAACAAGGGCAACCGTTTAAATAAATTGGAAAATTTAGAAATTAAAAAGGCAATAAAGAACAATAAAAATATAGTAAACGACCACACAGATTTAGGTAATTCACCCCTCCTGGACCTACAGTATACAAAGCATAAAAACACGTGTTAACACTTGAAATCGGCGACGACAGAATGGGTAGTATTGTACATGTTTAGGTTTTAAGTTTTAGTTTTATTTGTAAACTCCTGACGATAACCCTGATGGTTGAAACTCGAGTCGAGTATATAAAAACCAACAAATTGTGAAACAATTACCAAGAGGTTTATTTTATTAATAAACTATTAATTTTTAATAGTTAAATATTTATTTTTGAAAATTCCTGTTTTAACACACCCCTACTCTTAAAAATAAATTGGTAGATCGGTATTGAGCTAAAATGAAAATTATAGAAGCGTAGACTAACTATTACGCGTATTGTGTAATTAGATAATTTAAGAACTAATGTAGCTAGTTGGCAAACACGACTCCCCCCATAAAGATGTATAATAAATTTAAGTAAAATGTGCAATTTTAGAAAATAAGATAAAATAGTTTGGTTTGAATCAGCTGCCAGGTACAAAGCGCCCCCTCCCTGTAGTAAGCAAATAGAAGCACACAAATTGTTAAGTTATCCTTATCGTATTCTATTTAGTTATTATATTTAATAAGAAAATACAAACTTTTAGTTTCGTGGCTCTTTAACAAATTTCATTAAAGATTACACCTTAAAACCTACACACGTATCAAGCCACGGAGGTTCTTGTCTTTGGACCGTTCTGATCTATCCTGAATAATGAACTTCATTTTCTGTTTTATAAAGGTTTATTTCTTTTATTAAACATTCCTTAGAAGTAGTGATTTGCTTCAAACTGAATTGAGAGACGGTGGTTGTTGTACGGACAGGAAAAAGGAGAGCTATATCCGACATGTCTTCGAAATCGACGAAGCAGAATTTTCTGTTGTAAGTTGATTGGCTGCAAGTGGAGTGTGGGGTCGTAAGCTTTCATTATTTCGTGGATTGGGGATACCCTGATGGTAGTAAAAATGTAAATTCGTTTAAATTATCGCAAATTCTTCTTGTCTGTGCAGCGAAAAATTTAAATCAAAGAATCATTTCTCCGGGATGTAATATTTTTGAAAGTGGAGGTAGTAGATAGTAAGGAGCACTAACCAGTGACTTATGTAAATTTTTATTGTCTCGGCGGCAACAAAATTAAATCAAAATAACTTTTTTCGTGATTTCGTGATTAATCTATTTTTCAAAATTAAGCACTAGTGCGTACTAAAAAATCACTGTCCAATAACCTATTCATACATCTAAAATTTTATTTCTTCTATTTACGTGGCGAAAACAAATTCAAAATAACTTTTTTTTTTGCGATTTCAGGTACTTCTGAAAATAAAAGCAGTAGTAGTAATCACTAACGAAACACTAACTAATGACGCCAACGAGCATCTAAAATTAAATAAAAATCATTTTTCCATAACTCGAGTATGCCTAACAATAAAAGCACTAATGATCACTAATGAAGCACTAACCAATGACCGATTTCTTCGTTTATAAGTGGAAATAAACAATAATTTAAAATTTTCTCCATGATCTCAGGTATTTCTAAAAACAAGCCACTAATGAGCGGTAATAAAGCACTAACCAATAAACTATGCAAACATTTGAAAATTGATTTCTTCGTTATAAGTATAAAAAACAATAATTTAAAATAACGTTTTTTCCTGCTAATGCTAATGCAAACATCTAAAATTTAATTTGATTTTCTTTAGGTATTTAAAACGCTTAAAATCAAAATAACTCCTTTTTTTTATAAATTTAGCTACTTCTGATAGTGAGCAGGGGCGCATTTAACGGCGGTGCAATCGGTGCATTGCACCGACGGGCCCCAGGGCTGGCGGGCCCTTGTGGCCGTGCATTAGGAAACAAAATCTTTATCCATATAAAAAATATTTATTTCTAAGCAAGACTAAAATAGTAAAATGTATTATTTTAAGTTTAAATATTTATCTCCAAATAATGTAATATGATACCCTTACATGGGAATGTAATACGCCGACTTGATTAGCAAAGCATTCATTTTATTATTTAGAGTTCAATATTAATAAACTCGGTTCCTGGAACTGGAAAGAGCAAACGCACGTGCACCTTTGACCCTCTCTGCCGATCCGCCACAAAGTCAAAGTATTCAATAAACAAAACGAAATCTGAGAATTATGAGAGTGGTAGTAAGAAATATTAAATATTTTTATTTATTGACTGGAATCATTTCAGTTTTTTCTTCTTAAATAAGTAACATTTGTGCCAGTGCAATAATTACCTAAAATTTAAATTTGAGCTCAAAGTGTTCCGTTTTCTGATATTTCTCAATGGTAAAAATATTTTCTTTTCTCGTTTGATTTGTCTACTTGCAATATTTGTTTTGCTTTTAAGAATAAATCGAAGTACAAACACAAATCAGGCGCTGAAAACCGTGCGACAACTGATAGGAAACAAATATGGACGAAACAGGTCGCTGGTACTTTCCTACACTTTTTACGTTTTAATATTCTCGCGTCAAGAAATAATAGAAATTTACATCTAATCGAGCCCGGTACAAGCCCGCTGCAGACTCAAGGCGTTGGTTACGTAGGTACGGGCGGCGCTTGCTTCTACTACGAAACAAGCGCTAAGATAGTTAATGCGCTCAAAATGGTCATAACAACTTTATTTATAGAGTTATCAAAAATATGCAAAGAATGAAAAATATTTTTTTATTAGAGCTAATTGATAGGCGTAGTATTTACAATTTCCAAAAATGTTTTTTAATCACTCGATTACACTTATTAAGGGCTATCAAATAATATGACAATTTGTATTGATTGAATATTTTGTTTTTGAGTAATCGAGCATTAAGGTTTAAACTTTCCAAAATTCGCAGCGGCCTTTATTTTGAAGATACAGCATTTGGTCAAAAAGCATTTGATTTGTCTTTAAATGCACTACAACGCTAAGTGTTTAAAAGTTTAAAAAAGTATTTAGAAAAAATTTATACCAAAAAACAGGTCTAATTCCGGTTCCGATTAACGACTTTACAAAGAATTGCCTGCAAGTAAAACACAATTGCAATGTTTTTTCTGCCCATAATTTGGGTTTTTGTATAAAGAAGGGGAAATCTGTCAGCATTGAGGGTTGCATAGGACGCACTATTGTTAAATCTTTCTAGCAAAAAATTAATAACAATATTCGCTGATGATTGAAACGGATTATAACGGTCCTTTTTACAAAAAAAGCCACCAACCTTGTAACGACACATTGTACTGCTTTAATGTTGCACTAGAAAGTGAAGCAATTAAAATGTCTGCAAGTCGATATACGCTTTCCTAATAATTGTACGACAATCAGAGGTTCCTGCACACACCAAATCTTGTCAAAATCGGTCAAGGGGTTCCGGAGATATAGGGGAATGAACGAAGTGTATTGCGTAGATTGAAAACTCAACTAAGGAGCACAATGAATCAAGTTAGAACGCCAGATTTGGCAACACTTTCAATCGAAAGAGATAAGTACTCTCGACAATTTGAATTATTGTGAAAAACATTATATCGGCTAAAGTTTCGCGGGGCGTTCGCTTATAAACATTTTTTTAAATCTTTATTTTTTGTCTGTGTTTAATTTTGTTTGTTTTAAGAAAAAAATAAATTTTCGGTAAATTTTGTATTGTTTGATGTATTTTTGATTGGTTTTATGGGCTAGGGGGCTAGGTCTGTAGGCCACTTCGCTGCGGAGTGCGGGCCCCTGCATGACTTGCACCGAACCGCTGCATAGCTTAAAAACGCGCCTGATAGCGAGTGCACTATACCGGGAGCTAATGAAACATTTTTTTATTACTATAAATTTATTTAATTTTAGTATTTTTATGGACCATAAAATTGCTTTATATGGGCTAAACATTCAACTACTTTCACTTCCGGTTTTTCCGGAAATTAGATCAACTTTATTAATTTTAATGCAACACCCTGTGCATTTTTGCATATTCAGAATTTTCTGAGACTGTCTATGCCAATTAAGCAAAGTTTTGATATTACAAAAATTATTTTTTTGCAATTTTGTTTACTATTAAGAGTGCCTTGACCAACCAAATAGGTTCTAGTTAAGTTATATATTCGTACCGATTGTAAGTTTTTGTTTGCTTTTACTTATTAAACTTGCCGTCAATGCTACTTGTAAGTTTTTTGTTTCAAATTGACTACTAGATTCAAGATGGTTTGATATATTTTGTTGCTATAAGTGAGGGCCACCACCTTTCTATTAATAAAATATTTTTGAGATGTTAAAACTTTTACTTAAATGGTATAGACAGACTCGGAATTTCATTCTAATTTTGTATATGCAAAAATATACAGGGTGTTCCCTTAAAAATAATAAAGTTGTCATTTCCTGTAAAACCGGAAGTAAAATGGTTGCAGTTTTAGCACATATAATGAGCTTTTATGACCCATAAAACATATTAACATTCATTCATTCATTTGTTTAACTTAATAAATAAATAAAAGATGGGTGTACCATATTTTATTAGCACCCGGTATACATACATATTACATAATAAACATGGTGATGCTTTACCTTTTTTGCAACTTTATGTAGGAACCATGAAAAATAGTATAAGTAAATTTCTAAGTTTTACAAACAACAACCAAATCAGTAGCTGTTTGAAAATAATATTATACATAACATTAAGTTACTTTGGAATTTGAAACAGATATGTATCCAAACAGAGATAACACCATAATCAGCTTTAATTGAATTCTAAACTATTAAATGAGATATACTTGTTGTATCATTAATTATCTCCCACAAAAGTCAAAACAAACATAAAATTGACACCTACTTTATTTATAGCTATTGTTAAAATATGTTGTCGTTGGGATGATCAATGTACGCGACGTCATTTAGGCGCAGTTGTAATAAAGATAATTGAAGGCCTTGAATAATCAATGCTTACGTTAGTTTTAACATCTATGGATCATTAGTGTTGTCACTCAACTTCAATTAAGTCTCTTGTGATTAGGGTTATGGCTTTCCAAATATTATTAGAAATACGTTAAAAATCGCTTTTAATTTAATTTTTATCTTATCCACCGTTTTGTTCTCGGTACGTGTATTTATCGCGTAACGATGTTCAAGAAATATTTGAACTTTTAAAAATATTTTTGTTCTGATTTTAATTAGACGAAGAAACAGAAAATTGAATATAATTGAAACTGGTAATTACCAGCCTTTAATGTAAATTTTCCGTAGAAGAGACATTTCGATAAAAACAGATTAATTGTCTGTACTGTCAATATTACAATTTACTTTCGCCTTAGACCGCGTCGTCATTTGGGAACTACACCCAGCATAATCAGGTAAGGACCGACCTGTAGCTTGTCTGCCTTTACAAGCATTTGCTCTAGAAGTCTGAGCAATATTTGTTCGTAGGCCCTGCCTGCCTAAACAGGGCCGTGTGCTTAGTTTATTTAAACCTTGGGGCGGACAAGGATTTGATCTTAATGTATTTTGCTTGCCAGGACAATAATAATTCATCGGCTTATGCCTGTTAGCTGTTTGTTAACCCATACAAACTAACGTTTCACAAGACATTGCAGCTTGCATCTTCAGAGTGAATAAAACACTGAATTCAAATCCGGGAAGCGAAGGTATTTAAACCTCGTTGAGCCAGTGGGGCAGAACGGCGGAGTGCTAGTTGGCTGTCGCCGTTGGGCAAAGACGAATTAGGTGGAGCGTGATCGTGAGATCGATGATGCTAAGGAAACCTCAAAGGATAAACTATCGGAGTCTAAGCTTTACTGAGTCTAAAACCATCCTCCCTGTTTATGTTGTTAGGTTGTTTCTCAATTTCAATTGCTTCAGAGCAAATGCTTGTTAAAGGCAGATAAGCTACAGGTCGGTCCTTACCTGATTATGCTGGGGGTAGTTCCCAAATGACGATGCGGTCTAAGCCGAAAGTAAATTGTAATATTGACAGTTCGAGAAACCGCGAAAGCTTCAAAGAATATAATTGTCTGTACCTCAAAAAAGGCGAAAATTGTAGGTAATGTACAAATAAATTTAAAAACTCGTTTATTGGTACGACACCGCACCTTTACTTTTAATTAAAAACTAATCCGAAAATATAAACAAAATCATCAAAACGACGCCTATTTTAATTAAAAGCGCATGGTAAAAGAACTCATTATAAAATTAAAGTGTATTCTTTTACGCAAAATAGTTTATTTTATCACAATTCACCACATTCGAAAGAAAGTAAACACCTGCGGAGGTACAACCCCCGAGTGTAAAAAGGTAAAAAATTTATGTTTGTTTCTATTTTGAGAATAAATTTTTGTAGTTTCGTACGTCAGCTGAAATAGTTCGACGACGTACCCCTTAAAGTGTTTTGCTTACCCCCGAGGGTACTCGTACCTTAGTTTAAAAAACATAAGTTAATGCTATAAATTATGCAAACTTTATCAAGAAAATTCTAGAAAAAACTAATATTATAAATCTTGATTGTGGTATTTCATTTATTTAAAGCTGAGAAACATTTTCCTTATTTAACAGTTTTCATCTTAAACTTTAATTAAGTTTGTTTAATGAGTTATTAAAACGCTTCATTTAGTTAAAATCACAGTTCTAGTTTATTCGGTAAATATTTTCTTTAAAGCTCTTTATAACAACAGTTTTCTTTATTTACTCGGGTCATCTAGGCTAAAGTTTTAGATTTTTATTTGCTAATTTCAAAAGATTCATTTCAGATAATGGTACAAAATTTAATTTAAGTTTAGAGTGTTATAATTAACTAGCAGTACCCGTGCGCTACGCTCCCATCTCTATTTTTCTGCTAACTTCATGCATGATGCTCGCTGCTCTCAATATTTCCTCCACTGAGTCGGTCTCGGGAATGAAAGTTGTTCCCGGAAAGAAAATCTCGTGAAAAAATCGAAAAAAGCCCTCGTTAAATCTCTAGGAAAACCATCCCCCAAAAAAATTTCTGGCATAACCCCAGAAACAATTCCTTTAAAAAAAGCGGAAAAAGTCGGTAGGGGAGTGCCTTAACCAAGATTCTTAAATTGTTTTGGAACTAAAAACACGCGCTATAGAAATCTTGTTAGACTTTTGCATACATTTCCAAATAAAATTCGCTCTTATGCATGTAAACCAATCAACTAAAAAAAAACTCGTATTGTTTTCAGGGAAAGCTTTTTCTTAATTATGCAGTGATCCATCAGCAAGAAAAGACCCGTGTCTTTTATTAGGGGATGTTTTTTTGGTTAAGTTTTTTCCGGGAAATATTTTTACTAGAGCCTGTTATCGGCGGATGTTTTTTTTACGGATGTTTTCACCGCAATCCGTGCATGCCCCCCATAAGCAAACTTTTTTTTGTCGCATGTTATTAGTGTGACCGCATTTCGGAGAAGGTCTATCTCGTATCGCCGACGATGTGGCATCTCAAACTGTGACAGCCGTGTATCTTAAAAGCAGTTAGCGTTCTTCTGTGCTACAAAATATTGTATAATGCAATAAATCGTCTAAAATAAAGTTCATGTTATTAGTTTAACATGATTACTACGTAAAATTCATTGCGCGCGGCTTATGCTTCCAATAATACAATGAAATAGTAGACATCATAGGATTTAATTTCTATGAAATATTATAGCGGTCCACTCTTTTTCACGAAGGAAAATGGTCTTTATATAATGCTCTCGTAATTGTGGGGGTTCTCGTAGTGAAAGGCTCTTGCCAATAAATGTTGAGATAGGTGAAAGGGATCCCAATTTAATGTATAGTTTTTTTGTTCATTTTGTTTAATGATAAATAAGCTAATGACGTCTCAGTCTATATCTATCTATTTAATCCGGATCCTTTCTGATCTATTCAGTAGCATGCTTTATATCTCGACACAGGTTATTTATTATTATTATTCTATGTATTAAATCCATATCTCTTCCTTTTTTCTCAAGTGTTAGTGACCATGCATTCAGTAACATGCCTTACATCTCGACACAGGTTATTTTTTATGTTCGCTGGTTCCGATACCTGCGGAATGTATTAATTATATCGTTTCATCTCTTTTAATAAATTTGCATTTTTTTTAAGAAAAATGGCGTTCGGCGTAGTCCACGCTCAGCTAGTTTTATAAATTACTTTGAGGGTGTGCGTTTGTTATTGTATCTGGAGTCTTCAATATTTGGGCCAATGAATTGTAGAATTCGGAGTGTTTTTATTTGTTTATTTTATAAATTCATGAGCAAATATCGTTCTCGTTGCGGTTGCCCGACAGCTTTTCAATAATAAAAGTGCCTAAAAATCCCAGCCCTACTAATAAATGTTGTTGCTATTAAAATTATAATAATGTTCTGTGTGCAATGCTTTCCTTATATTAATTGTCTGTTACTGAAAGAAATTACACTAAATTCGATGTGCCGGGTTTGCATGTTAACACGATAAATACACTAATCAGAAGATGTTTCCTGTTTATTTTTTTCGACCTACCAGAATTATAAAGCAAACTATAAATAACCAAATTATACCAACAGTAGCTACTCCTACATAAACATTTGCTGAACTGAGTGAAGATGTAAAGGCCCGTCGTCGTGTTATGGTGATACATTGTGTTGATATACTAGAGCCCGTTGTTGTGTAATGGTGAGACAGTTAGGAATTTCATATATAGATGTATACAGAAATGTACATGATAGTTTTTATCAATATTCTAAGGGATTTTTTAGTTTCTTTCACAAAATGATTAATGATTTAGGTATTTCTTCCTATTAAAGTGCTTCGCTTCGAAATAACTTTTCAGGGCATTTTATTATTCAAACCACGCTACGCTAAAAGAAATTTAAATTTATTTTTTATTTGTCAACAGTTGGCTAGCTAATAAAATCGGGAAAAATTGAATTCCTTAATTGATAATGAGCTTTAACTACCATTTTCATTGTACAGCAATATTAAAGCGTTGGCATTTAAAACAATGAACACAGAATCGTGACATAATTTTTCTTGCGAGTTTAAAAACTGTTTTTGTATGTTAAGGATTTTATTTAAAAGCTGCAATTTTAAGAAAATTGCTTTCAAGTTATGTAAACAGACTTCCACATAGCAGCAAAATAATTAATTCTCTGTACGTGTCTTTTACTAGGACTAGTTAGAGAAGTTTCAAGAGTGACATCACGAATGTAAATCTCATAAACAAATAACTTTGAAAATCCATTTACTTCACGTTAATCATTTATTAAACTAAGAGCTAATTAATGAACTTTCCAACTCAGGGGTTGTCTTCATTACATTAGTGAAGTAGCAAGTTTGAAAATAAAAAGCGCACGATCTCTGGTAGGCGCTACTTTTAATTTTAAGCGAGCTTTTTCGGCCTTATGTAAAATATGTAAAAGTGAGCGCAAATCGCACGTTAGAAAACCTAACAGTATAATAAAGGGATTTCTAAACCACCCCTTATGCAGATATTTAACCACCGCAGCCCACCATAACTTAGAAGGGCTCACATATGAAAGCGTTTATGACTCTGCCTTCCTTCATTACATACTACGACGCACCTCTTTAACTGCACCATATCCCTTTTGTAATTAAACCGATAAACAAGAGAGGTCAGCGTTTAACTATCCTTAATACCATCTCACTATATTAAACTATTGTTGCGAAAATTCTGGCACTGCTTTTGCTAGAGGACGCCCGAAATTGTTTGCATTAAACCCACCGACATTTTGTGCGGTTTAATATTTGAGTTCTGAAATAAAAATGACGAGTTTATCGAAGTAGATGTTTTTGTGGAGCCTTTACTCCCAATACGAAATTGGTTTATTAAAGTTTATCAAAGTATTGACATAGCAATTAGGAATGGACTCGACAGCAACTTACAAAGCAACGAAAACTGCTATCGAGAACCGCACACCGATTTGATTGATTGATCGATAATAACTATAGATTTATTGCCCTGAAATACAAGTGTTTTATCTCAACTGATATTACAAGTGTTTTCAGGTTCTCTGTGATGTTACCCTAAATGACATTTGAATTGCTTGTGTAGGTTTGCGTTCGTGTCTTTTATTTCTATATTTCCAGGTTTCTAGCGAACAATAATGGCTTTTTCATATACGTTCGTATTTTCAGGATTTCAGTTCATCTTTTTGGGAAATAATTAAAAAACCAATTTCACATGTCGTTAATCATTGTTCGTAATAAAAGTTTCTCTCAGTTAAATGAAAAATACACATTTCTTATTTTAAATGGGGTACGGAAAATATTTTTGTTAATGGCAGAAAAAAAAGATTGAAAAATGTCTTATACATCGGCCGCGGCTGTTCAGGTAAAGTAGGTGAAGTGCCTCTTCACCTAATAACACCTGAATTATATTTAGTTCCCAATATACATAATAATAATATTGTCACGTTACGTTCATAAAAAATATACCATAATTCGTAGTCCGTGACTATGTCTGGAATGAACACAATTCTCCAAACTCCAATGATAGTATATTTTTTAGAATTGATACATTATTACTTAAACTAAGACACATTTACACAAAAATGAGTAGGTTACACAGCAACCACATTTTGAAGCTTGAGCCCAAAGGCTATTCTGGCTATTCTGTCAACTTCCTTTGGTGTGCAAGGGCGCATTCTTATAAAGACTTCAAAAGTAGATCACGCAAATGGTTTTATGCAAACTCTATATTGCAATGTGCAGTATGCAGCGGTCCGGATTTGTCATATCTAGTTATAGCTTCTGAGTATGGTTAAATCCATTTTTCAAACTTCTTACACACTGTGAAATATTATTTTTTTTAAATTAGTTACATCAATAATTAATGTTTTGAGTAAGCCAACCTCAGAATCCCGACAATATTTGGCTTTATAATACGCCTAAACGCATAATTTACTATTAAACTGAATGCAGACCGAGCGCGAGAACACAATTTATAAAGCGCGCGTATTTTGATTGTGGGAACAACTATAATTTCAAACCGAACAGAAAAGTCTGCCTGACGTCACCTTCAGCAGTCACAAGCGCCGTGGTTTAGTGGTTTCAGAATTTTCATCTCTCATAAAATTTGAAAAATTCATAGAGATAAAACGCAGAAAAATTAGGGCATTAAAAACTAAATGAATCATAGTTTGTCCCTATTTCTATGAGTTCACAAAATTTCAAAACATGTCCCTACATGAGCTGATAATTTGGTGACCGAGGGCTCAATCTCAAAATCGGAAGCTGGAACTCGACTAGGAGGCGGGGGGTAGTGCTGGTGATCGGAGGCTGAGACTCGAGTTCAGGACCGGAAACTGGAGCAAGATCTGGAGGTAGTACTAATGATCGGGGGCTGAAACTCGATTTCAGGACCGGAAGCTGGAGTTCGGTCAGGGGATAGTGCTAGTGACCGTAGGCTGAAACTCTATTTTAAGATCGGAAGCTAGAGCTCGATCGGGGTAGTGCTGATGACCGGGAGTTTAAGCTTGATCTCAGAACCGAAATCTGGAGCTAGATTTGGGAATAGTGCTGGTAACTGGGGGCTAAAGCTTTACCTTAGGACCGGAAATTCAATCTCTCAAACGTTTACTTTATGACCGATCTTATTCAATCTTAAAGAAAAACTGATTTTTCTAGGTTTTTACGTTTATTTTTATATTCTTTCGTAACCAGGGGTTACGAGTTATCTGTCAACATTATTCCTGCGCTTTTGTAATCCTCGGGGTGAGTTTTGCTATTACGCAATCGGTTTAGAATGTCGTTAAAGAGCGAAACAGGCCGGCCTTAAGAAGAGGGAGACATAAGAAGCGGTTCTCATTCCATACACAACGTTTGATACCATTTTCTTCCCATACAAAACTCCCAGTCGGATTCTAGCGCAACCAGTTTATTTTGCACTTTTCTCTGTACTTTGTGAAAGATATTCCGCTAACTTACGCATTAGTTTACGACCGGTGTGTCAAGTTCAAGCTAGTGTCAAAACGAAATGCCTTCTGATTCAGCACGTTCTCTGTTTATATCACTGCCGTGTTGTAACGAGAAGTGGTATCTAGATTTGAATGCGGGCCAGCGGGTGGTCTAGTGGTTAAAGTCCCAGGCTTTGAAACTAGACTCCCAACGGCAGTAGGTTCGAGCCCGTCGGAAATTTTTCTGAATAAGTTACATCCGGCGTGTCCATGGATGGTGTGTGTGGTGTGTATGTTGGGTTGCATGTCTTTCAGGGGTGGGGCATGTTGGACCGGTGTATAGGGCAAGTCCGCTGAGCCCGGGTAAGGGGGTGGGATGGGAATCATGGAGTCGTGCTCACGCACGGCTTCATGATTCTTAAAAAAAAAAAGATTTGAATGCGATATGGAGAAAAACATAATTTTGAGTTTATTTTTCTTCTCAACCATCTGACCTTATGTATCAATCATAGTAGTAGTCTTAGAATTACATATTACACAATCCTTAAATATTTTAAAGTAATTTTGGAAACAACAGTGGTAATTATAGTATGGGAAAGTCCAGGAGAAGAGCTTTCACTCCCGGTCTCAGACTTTAGCTTCCTTTAATTGTTTTAATTTTTTAACTGCCAAAATTACAAATTGTTTGAAGCCGAACCTTTCAGCAAAAATTTTAATTTAACCGTGCTGAAATAAGTGGAAGCAACTCCTTATTTAAATTCCCTAAACGCAATTTTTCTTGTTGGAGTATACTAGCTGCGAAAACATTATACACGCTGTTCATAAGGAAATGCTCAGAAATTTCAGCAAGCTTCAGAATGAATTTAACATATAGCCCCATTATGTTCTTAGGGCCGCTTTGCTCAACGTTCGTAGCTAGGGACGCTTTATGTAGCATCATAACATCTAAGAATTTAAACGCTTAGTGTTAAATTATGCAAGGTGTAATAATGAAAGCAATTACTGCATTTTACAGCCCGTATACGTATGTATTACTTCGATATATCACTCTTCCGTTACTTACACTGCTTAATCGTTAAGCAAACGCCGCGACAAGAGGAAATAGTTCATAATGCCCTATTAGGTTTTCCTACATTTACGATGCTATTTTCAAGATAAACATGTGAGCTCCTTAATGTGTAATTAACGCCAACAGCTATTATTACCATGCCTGATCTATTATTATACCTACTGTTGCTTTAAACAGATTAAACAGGATTTGGTTTCACTGATAAGGATAACACAAACAATAATACCCACTAACATGGTTGCTCTTTAGATCCTCCGACATCACATTATTTGGTAATTACACACGAAACAAACAGAAATTTTGAAGATATTTATATTATAGCGGAAAATGTTTTTTGAGAAGAGTATTTAAGAAGCCAAAACAAGTTAATTTGGGAAAATATGCTCTGATATTTTCGATCCGATCCGGATGAAACCTGAATATGAGATATACAGGGTGATTCAGAATTATGGTGCAAAATATATGTGGCGCATTCTAGCCACTAAGCCACGTAAAAAAGTTCGTGGGTCCGGAGCTTCAGGTCCCCTGAAGGTGATAAGTGTTGTGGAGATAACTTTTGCAGTTGTTGCGCTACAATTTTTAAATTACTGAATTTTTGTCTGGAAAATGTAATTCTCTATACAAAATGTCCTGAAATTCCTCTGGCTCCGGAAGCGGTAAAGCCGAGGTGTTGTAGCCTCAGTACCATTAGTCTGGAGCAATAGGTGAGAAGATGGAGGGAAGATTTTTCCTCTTCTTCACAGAACCTACACATGGGGTGGTTGTCTACGCCCATTTGTTCAAAACACCAAGACCGTCAGAAAAATTACTTATTTAGCGTAGAAGTTGTTTGGAACGCCAAGGGTGAAGGTTCTCGAATAAGAAGCTTCGACTGGCGCAGCCCTGGATGCAAGGCCCAGTTAATTTTTAACTAGAAGCGAGCCCAGTTCTCAATCTCTTGTCTTGCGATCTCTGGGCCAAGGAGAGGCTCCTAAGAGCTTCTCTTGGCCAAAACATCCGCTTTATTTGACCGGGCACCTAAAGTAGCTAAAGTTGACCCAATTGTGTGATGCAAGTCCGCTTAGGACTTCACGACATTCTCTGACCAGCATTGATTTGGTTATAACAAAACCAAGAGCTTTCAGCGCCGCTTGGCTATTGCTACGCATAAAGATTTCCTTATTAGAGTAACCTCTACGTAGGTTTTCCTAAACATAGGTTAAGACAGCAAAAATCTATGACTGAAACACTGTGGCGAATTTGCCGAGGGCAAACGAAAACTTTGACCTAGGTTTGTCGCTATAAATACCTGCACCGGAACTTTCTGCCGTCTTTGATCCGGCTGTGAACCAGACTGGGTCCGCTGACTTAAGAACATTTTCGGTTCGGGTCCAGTCTTTCCTATTGGGGATGACGAAATTTAACGGTTCGGTAAAGGTGGAATGCAGTCGTTCCTCGCCTCGCCTCGACGAGCGCGTGCATCCGTATCCTAGGAGATAAGACACGCGCATACTCTAAAGCGGCGTACACATCTGAGCACGCACAGGCTGAGCGCGCACGAATGCTCTAGTGTGGACGCCTTGCTCAGGCCATGCGTGCGTGTGTAGCCATTCGCGCGAACGGACGAACGCGAGCCGCAGGTTGTCGGTCTTTTGGACATGCTCAAAGGAATTTTTGTGTGTGTGCGTGCTCAGTGTGGACGGCAAAGTTGTGCGAAGAAGTTGTGTTTGTGAATTTGCCGTTATATTGTCTATAATTACTCGAATTACTATTAAATATGGAGTGGAGCAACGAAGTATGTTTACATTTATTTGACGAATACCAAAAACATCCGGTTATATGGGACCCTAACCATAATTTGCATTATTCAAAAAAACAAACTATTTTGGAAATCAGCTGTTTGGAAATTTTGAACAGATATTGCAAACTGGTATACGAATCTCCAGTTGCTAAAAAACGCAGTGTTACCGCAAGTCGTTCTTCAACAGATATGGCCATTCTAAATTTAGTGTCCACCTTTGCTATTTTAGAACCAATTAAATTTAACAGAAATTCAAAGTCCTGTGACGCCATGCGAATAAAGTTTCTGAATTGTCCAGTACTTTCATCGCTTTGTAGGTCCCCCGTAGCAAACTAGAGCCACCACGTTGTAATCTGCTTTGATAAAGGCGTGTTGCCCACCAACGCCTCTCATTTCTTCTTTTTTTTTCTTTCTTAATTAGGCTGTACATTAGAATAAATGCAGCACTTGCTACCGCGTTGCTCGAGTTCATTTTCACCACTAAATGCTGCACATCCGGAATAGTCTGAGCACGCACACATGTTCGCAAAAATTTTGTTTTCACGCACACACAAGCTGAACGCAAACGCATGTTCGTGCGCGCTCAGCCTGTGCGTGCTCAGATGTGTACGCCCCTTAAGAACCCTTCCTTATCTATCCACTGGCCATTAGCCTGTTTAGTCTGTAAGCTGCCTTTCAAGCTTCCGTCTTAGTCGGTATATGAAAGAGCACAAGGTCCAAAAGTGCACCAAGAGAGGTGGCTCTGAGGTTAACGCGTCCGCCTTTCATTAGGGAGACTCCGAGTTCGATTTCCGGCCCGGCCGACTGCAGGAATTGTTTGGTCGACAGTTTTTGTTATTTACTCCCTAATTTTCATACGTACTGCCATATTCGCCTGTGATTTTTCGGTACCGTACAAAAGGGTTTCAAGGGTTTTACGATGCCAAATTAAAATTTACTTTTAAGCTCACTTTCTGAGCTTGGACTTTCTAAAATATCCAGATTTTGAGATTCTTTTAGAAAATTACAAATAATAATAAACATAAGTGTCAACTATTATTTGTTGTTTACGAAGACCAGAAAGACCCAAGTTAAGTTGAAGTTGGAGTTTTAATCTAAAGGTTTAAGATTAGGTTGGGATGCTAGGAAGGAACATCTTCTGACTCTACTGCACCATTGCAGTTACACATAACCTTATTCCATCTCATTTGAAGTATAATTACATTCTCTGATTGCAGAAGCAGAATTGATAACACCAACAACATAAAAAATCTCGCTCGTCTGCTGTCCGGTGCCAACTAGTACCCTTCTAAAGTGTTGGCACAGAGTGAGCGCGGCAAAGGGAAAGCAGCGAGAACTCGTGACTCATACATGCGGTAGCAACTATGCAGTAGATTCGAGTTATTTGCCACTCTCTTTATTTATATTATTTGTGTAATTACTACGCCTTGCAAAATTATGTAATTTACATGATCAGAATCAGCACGAATCAAGCTACATTTTATCACTATTAGTTTCGTTTGCAGCTGCAATACTTTAGCAGGTATGACAGTGTTAACGGCAAAAAGCTTTAAAATAATTAGAATTTGGTGTACGTTTGAAGCGAGAAAATCGCATTTCAAAGATTTTAGCTCGTGTATTTTTAAAAGTATTTTTTTTACCTTTTGACATTTTTGCCACAGGTATTTGTAATGATGAAATTTCTTGCTGTACCTCTAACTCGACAATTTTGTCTAACGTCTTTTTGCACAGGATTTTTTTACAACTTCCACGTTTTTAATCCTTGGGGCATAAGGAACTTTTTTTGCAAGGTAGCTTTTTACCTCTCATGTCCCATGACAGTCACGATAGCGTTCGCTTTGCACTCTACTCTCATTACTTGACAGCAAATCAATTTTGTTCTTATAGTAACTGTTGTAATATAAATATTCACTTTAAAAAAAACTTATAAGTTAGTATTAAAAATCAAAATGTTTGAAGTACGGAAAGTTGATTACAAAGTTTTTATCCACTTTTGTATACACAAATTTGATTGGTTAAAATATCTTCTTCGCATATAGAACTTGATTCTCCAAATCTTAGCAGAAACTTTTTAATCCGCAAATATCTAGAAAATTGAATTTAAAAAACTTCTAATTCTAGTTTCGGTCTGAAACTTTTTCGTTCTGAAATTGCATTTTTCGTGAATACAAAAACTATAAGATATAACGAAATTAATTAAATTTAAAAATTAAGTGTTGAAATTATTTTAGAAATTTCAATTTTGAACCTAAGAAGGATAGTATTTTTTACACAGAAAATTATTTAATTGTAATGATTTTAATTTCAAAAGCGTGAAATATTTTTAGTTTGCCCAAATTACATTAAAAATATTGTAAATTATGACGAAATAAGAGAATATTAAATTTTTACCAAAAAATGGATTTGATTGATTGATTTTGATTAGACCACGTCGTCATTTAGGGAACGCAGCCAGATGTTTTCGGTTAGTTCCGTGTTTGTTATTTATCAACACACTCAAGCAGTCAAATTTGGCTTACGCAAATTTGTACCATCTAAACCAATACAAACAGCTTGCATCGTCAGTGTAAACAAATCAAATAATTAAAAGACATAAATAACATTTAAAAAAACAATTTTGCACCACCAATTTTGAATGAGATTATAATTACATCTAGAGATTTTTTAAATTTTCAGCATAATGTTCGAAACTTAGTTGTATTGACAATGTCAGGTATCATCCTGTGATGACCAGTGAAATGCTGGTATTTTGTCACTTTAGATCAATCGGAATCAAATTACATCAAAAAAACACTGCTAGGTATACGCCTACCTAGAACGTATTTTCATATGTAATATAACTAGTGAACCTAATTCTCTGATAAACTTAGGTTAGTTGTTAACGAGTGATAGTTAAGAAGAGCATTTCACGAACGCCAAACACAAGTGAAAATTGCCTTAAATTAACTAGCACGAAACTAACTACGAACCCAAGTTTAACGCAGGACATATCACAAATCACGCCTTGTTCTTAAATGAAATTACAAATTTAATGTAATAACGAAGGAAAAAATTATAATAACTGCTCTAAATGTTCAACTCTTACTGGACTACACATTTGAGCACTGTGCAATAAGGAACGCGTCTTCATGCGTTCCCAAAAATAGTAATTAAGCGGAGTTAAGTCGGAGGATTGTGCTGGCCACACATGTCGCTCCCGGCAGGAAGAAGGTGGGGGCTCCATTCTGCTACATATTCTTCATATTTTCTTCAAATGGTCGTACGTCTGTGGCATTTTTGAATTGTAGCTGTGTTAATACGAATTTTTTGAATACGATTTACATTCTTCCTGAAACACCTTGTAATTAAAAATATTTACTTGAAAAGGCAATGTTAATAGTATCTTATACTACATACGAACCCGTTTTGACCTTCATTAAAACTCATCAATGTGATATGACGATTACTTTTAAAAATAGTTTAACTTATTCACGAAACAATTAACTTAATATAAGGAAAAAACTCACAAGAAAGAAGCAAATTACAAACAAACTAAAGTTAAGCCAAACAAAAAGTTATCTCCTGACACATTTCACATTTAAATAATACATAAGGGAGAAAGTTGATCCTAGAGGGTATACAAACGTTACACTTTTCATAATCTGATCGCGTTTCCCGAAGTAAAAACTGCGACATTGAGCGATGTCCGGTGGCGTTTTATCCCCTGAAATGTCCACTTCCTAATTGAGCAAGGTCCGGTTGTTTCTCAGTTAATGGTCCAGGATCAGAGTGCGGCCCGAACGCCTTTTATATTTAGTTTAAAGTGACTCTTGTGTATAGAACAAGTCCCGAATTGCGTGCAAACCGTGGTCGGTCCGTAAAGTACCTGCCCGCTCGTTATTGTGGCTTTTCCCCGTTTCCCGTTCGGTTCGTTTAAAACTCTTAGCCTTTGTATTTAATTGTAAACAATCTAACCGGGCTGACTTTGTGGCTTGTTTGTTTTACAATAATACGTTTTTAATTACACCCGTTAGCAAATTAAAAACCCGTCATTTGCGGCTGCCACCATCAAGTCTTTGATATTATATGAATTCAACAATTCTACTTATAAATAAAAAGGTGCTGAAAAAACTCAATTAATGATAACACAAAAGAACAAAAAATTATCGACACTTTTAGTTAAAAATTACAAAAAAAATGGACAACATTTACACTTTTTCTGAGCATATCGTTTTTTTACAACAACAATTATCCTTTTTTACACTCCACATGCCATAAAGCTTACAAAAAGTAGTCGCAGACAAAGAAATATCTTTACTCTTTTTTTTATTATGAAAATATTGGAAACTTAAAAAAGAGCTCTGACAGCTCTTTTAGACTTTTTCTCACTTTTTACCTTTCAAATAAAAAAAATTCAATTTCTGAAGGATTTGTAATAATTTTTTACCTGCCTGTTATTCTATTTCAAGATCTTTTGCAATCGTGTGTGTTCTACACGTATATGAAATTGAAAAATGCAAACTCTAAGGATATTTAATATGTTTTGACCCTGGATAGTACCACGACAGCGGGGTACTAACTACTAACCGCCTTGTTAAAGCTACGACAGTCGAAAAGTGTGCACCATTATTGGTGAAAAAACAACCTAGGGAGCTTAAGCATTAGCAAACAGTAGCAAACGATAGCAAATGACAGAAAATACAATATGATAACAAATAGTAGCAAACGGTAGCAACTACCTAAAAGCAACCAACATGCTTTGGTACTAAACGGTCGGTAGTGACTATACGGTTGTGAGGTAAAAACGGGTGTAGGAGGTAGCCGGAATAATGCCGGATAGAAGAGAACAGAAAGAATGGAAACGACAAAGAAGGGACATCCGCCCCGTGTCAGGTCTCCGTGACAACTTTTCCGAAAAGAGAGAAGAGAGAGGGATGGAGGGAAAGAGGGAGGGAAGGAAGAAAGGGAGGAAGGAAGGGTGGGAGGGAAGGAGATAGGGTGGGAATGAGGGAGGGGTAAGGGAAGGGGAAAGGAGAGAGCGGGAGGAGAGAGAAAAAGCGACAACACAACAAAGCGCAATAGCGACAAAGCGATAAAGCGACACATCGACAAGGAGACAAAAGCGACACGGAGACAAAGCGAAAAAGAGACTAAGCAACAAACAGACAAAGCGACAAAGAAACAAAGCGACAATCAGACAAAGCGACAGAGTGACAGAGCGGCAAGGCGACAAAGCGACATAGCGACAAACCGACAAAACAACACAACGACAAAGAGACAAAGCGACAAGGAGACAAAGCGTCAAGAAGACAAAGCAACATAGCGACAAAACGACAATGAGACAAATCGAAAAAGAGACAAAGCAACAAAGAGACAAAGCGACAAAGAAACAAAGCGACAATCAGATAAAGCGACAGGGCGACAGGGCAACAAAGCGACAATGCGACAAAGCGCCATAGCGACAAAGCGACAGAGCGGCAAGGCGACAAAGCGACATAGCGACAAACCGACAGAAGAACACAAAGACACAACGACAAAGAGACAAAGTGACAAAGAGACAAAGCGACAAGGAGACAAGGCGTCAAATAGACAAAGCGACATAGCGACAAAACGACACATCGACAAGGAGACAAAGCGGCAAGGAGACAAAGCGAAAAAGAGGCAAAGAAACAAAGCGACAATCAGACAAAGCGACAGAGCAACAAAGCGGCAATGCGACAAATCGCCATAGCGACAAAGCGATAAAGCAATAGAGCGGCAAGGCGACAAAGCGACAGCGACAAACCGACAAAACAACACAAAGGCACCACGACAAAGAGATAAAGTGACAAAGAGACAAAGCGACAAGGAGGCAAGGCGGCAAAAAGACAAAACGACATAGCGACAAAGCGACTAAACGACACATCGACAAGGAGACAAAGCGACAAGAAGACAAAGCGAAAAAGAGACAAAAAAACAAAGCGATAATCAGACAAAGCGACAGAGCGACAGAGCAACAGAGCGACAAAACGGAAAAGCGACAAAGTCGCAAAACCATAGCGACAAAGCGACAAAGCAACAAAGCGACAATACGACAAACCGACAAAAAGACAAAGTTACTCAGCGACAAACCGACATAGATAGATAAAGACAGAGACAGAGATAGAGATCTCGCCAATAACTCGTTTTCTCTTCGTTGTATGGCAAAAGTAGTTCAATATAAAATTGACCTTAAAGTTCCCTACAAAAACGGTTTTAAACATTTTTTTTCTAGAACTTACATATACCTTAGGAGCAGTAGCCGCGCGAAGTTGGAGAGCAGAAAACATCGGTTTTCACTTTTCAAATTCCAGTTTTCAACGTGTAAAAGAAATGTAAATCATCAAGTTTCTTGTGAATGCACGATATAATTAAATGTTGCTTAAGCGATAATTTCTCGCGTCAATTCAAATCCCGACTTAGTTGGGCGGAGCATAAACATCCAATCAAATGCCTGCTTTAAAACCGATATTTTCTGATTGTCTGCGCTTAATCAACTTTACGTGGGTACTGCTCCGAAAGTATAAGACCTACAAAAAAGATTGTGTAGAACTTTTTTGTACAGATTTAAATTTATTTAAAACCATTTTTCCGTACAATGAAGAAAAAACGAGCTAAGATTTTGCCAATAAAACTCAAATGAATCGTTTAAAACCATTATATCTTCTCCAACATTTTTTACAGTTTTAGCCGTATTTGTCACCCTGTCTTATGGCCTTACTTAATAAATTTTCACGGTCACCACTGGTTTTATTAAAAAAAATTGTCCTTTTCAGAAAGCATTATATTGTAAATTCAGACTCTAAGTATTCTAATTAAGCGAAGCAATCGTCAGTAAATTTGTAATTATTTAATTCTAGTATAAAAGACCGTTTAATAATTATTTTACAGGCCTCTTTTAATCAAAAGCCACAAAGTCTTTGATTTCGAGCAAGTTAGTTAACTTTAACTTCTCATTTCAATGGCTACACAACCAAACACCTAAAAAATATTTCTTTTCGTCGTATACGTTCGATTTTTCTTCACAATTATTTTGCTACAACTGTCAGAAGAAATGATTACAAAAAACGTGTGCACAAAAGGAAAGCTAAAACGGGTATTTTTTCAGTATTGCAACCGCAGCGCAACAATAACTAATAAATTCAAAGAAAAAACGTCCCTGCTGGAGTTGTGCGTCTCTCTTTCTTTCGCGAATTTAATATAAGTTGATGAATTATTTGCCAAGCTTCGATACGGATACCGTTGCGACAGACATCATAACAATGGAAACTGACAATAGCGGAAGATTAAATGTATTGAATTGCTCTCAATTTGATCTCGATTTCTGATTGCGTCGATGAAAGAAACGCTGAAAATTTCTGAAATGGCATTTTATTAGTCGGCTATGGTATTATGGAATAACCGTCCACTTCAAATGTTAGATATTGGAGATTATTACGAGGTATGAGGAAGTAATTTAGTCCCGGAAAACTGAGATTCTGAGAAAAACAACAGATGCACAAGAAAATTCAATTTACATTTCAATTATCTTTAAGAACATTAAGTTCTTAATTTGGTACGATTAATTACCAAAATTAAATTATATTCTAGCATTGTTTTCCAAGCGGAGTGAAACATTAATAACATACGCCAAGATAAAACGCAGAATAACTGCAACAACTTCAAGAATGTTATCGTTCAACTGTGCATTGCATGAAATATAATATGAATATGTATTTTATTTTATTTTTTCCACTTATGTTAGCTCTGAATTTCTGTCAAGCATGTTTATAACGCTCCGTTGCGAAATTTTGCAGAGGCATTTCTGTAATAATGCTAATAATATAGTGCAAAATTTATTCTGCCGTAGTTCCATACTGCTATAGTATTATTGCGTTATAATACATGAAGTGTTATGCTAATTTCTTCATATTTGGAGTTAACTGTGTAGTAATTTGCAAGTCTGAATTTATGTTGTGTTTCGTGAAGCGAGGTGAGAAACAAGGAAAGCAACATTTATTAAAGCTAAATTTAAATGGAATTTTTAACTGTATTATTTAAATTTATCAATTTTTTTCTATATTAAAATTTAATTTCTTCTTATTATAGATAATTAAAAGTTACATTAGCCAAACAATGTCATTAAATTTCAATTTTAAAAAACAAATTTGAATTTAATTTTAATTTGATTTCAAATAATATTATTTTTTTAATTATTGCAAATAGAACAAACATTTCATTATTATCCAATCGATTACATTTCTGTTCAAATTTGTAAAACTTCAAGAACTAAAATGATATGCAACGTTACAGAAATCTAAGGGTTCCGATTTTTTAATTTCAGCACTGCAAATTTAGTTTTCTAAAAAATAGCAGCCATCTAGCCGTAGATACGCAAAGCTTCCACAGTAATTGAAAGAGTGTTCTACAAGGAGTGTGTTGAATGCTTGCTTTTGTGAATAGATGGCGCGCTATGAAAACTTTTAAAGCATTCCTGTATAAAAATAATGGATTTTCAAAAAATGTTTTTGTACGTGGCCAAAATTTATCTTCAGAGATCCGATCACAAGCCTTTCGGTCATCTACTGGCAACTTTCGTAGGTTTAATTGAAACTAGAATAGCGTTCTGCTTAAAATGTCCAGAATGGGTTATTGATTTAATAATAAAAGTTGGTGTAAACAAAATATATCTTTTTAAAAACAGAAAAAAGTACGATACGATCAATTAATTGCCAGTTACCAGAAAAATTCAATAAATACACATCGTGCCTAATAAGCCTCCTTATCAGCTAATTTCAGGGTTACTAGAAAAACTAGTCGGTATTACATATCAGTAGTAATATAACAAGTACACATAAAACGGATAAAATTAGAAGTCGTCTAGAACGCGTGTTGCTTGGTAATTTTATAAGTCAAATGACATTTGTTGCTTGGTTTAATAACAATTACGAAAAATGTTAGGTTGTCGAGGGAAATTACATTTTTGGCAAGAAAATTTGTGGTTTATCAGATAATTTCAATGGAGCGCGTATTTTTTACGATTATTTTAACATTATACTGTTTTGTTTAATTTTTCCCCATACTTTCAGTCTGGGGAAGTATTAATTTCAGAAACAGTTTCTAAATTTTGACAGAAATGCATGTTTTGAATCTTCAGGAACTCGAAAAAAATTCTTTTGCACATATCAAACTGGAGGGTGTTAGGGTATGTGTGGAAGTATGAGCGCCTTACATCTCGCGAACGGATGAGCCGATTTCGATGAGCTTGTAAATGGGGTTATAATAAAAATTCATCCACAACACAAACTTTTGAAACAAATTTGATACCAAAAGCAGAAGTAAGAACTGTTTTCTTAATAACATTTTTTTCAGATTTAAATAGAAATTCAACGATTTTTCCCGAACTTGCATAAAAACCGCGGCCGCTAAGATTTTTTGAAAAGTTTGGCTTTAACGTTTTAGATAAATTAGATTATTCATAAACGAGTTGCCAGATCAGCACAAACAGTAATTGTAACTATGTAGTGAAAAATAGTTTGCCAAAAACTTGTCTCAATAAATTTTCTTTAAATTCATTACGCTTTTAGACCTAGGGATAGGCTACAATTTGGTCCGTGTTCCAGTGCGCTAATTTCTCTGTGACGCCTTCTATGAATTTTTGAAAATCGAAAATTGTCATCCTTTTGTTTAATAAACATAGGTTATGTTAGACATAATTTTAAATCAGTTTCACATATAACAGGCATATTTTTTAATTGAATTAAAAATCTGGCAGACATATTTTTGATTGAATTAAAAATCAGACTTATTTTTGATTGTATTTCACATATTATCGCAAATATATTTCACTTAAGTGTAAATCGTTTTAGATACGTGAAATTCTTTTCACATATGTAAAATTGAAATTGTGATATGTGAAATTGTATTTCCGATATGTGAAATTGCTGGCACATATTTACAATTTCTGAATAAAAAGTGTAGACATTTGCTTTAAAATTTGGAAATTAAAAATTTTGGCGTAAATTAGTCACCATAAAATCTAGAAAACTGGTACATAAATAAATAAAATAGAAGTAACAAATAAACGAAGAGATTGATTAGTTATGTCGGTGTACTTACAATCGTTCCGCCGTCTAATCAACAAAATTTCTGAAAATTATAATTTTTATGTTATTCCCGCCGAAATTTGTCGTCAACGATACCAATATATCACCGTATAAAGATTTAAAAGAATTTTAACAATGCGAACACCTTGACGAACACCTGGAGGCCGTTGTTGCGTCAACTTTTAGTGCATCTGCCGCTATTCACGGTTCATAAACTAGGGCTAATATTTAAGCAAGTTTAAAGGTAAAGTCTACTTAACGTAACAAGCAGCGGTATACCTCAACACTTTCACCTAAGTGATTTTTTAGCAACCAATTTTATCCTAGTAGGTTTTTTCATTATTAGTCATTTTACTAACGGTAAAATTTTGAAATCGTGTTGATTTTGCTTTCCTATGCTTCCAGTATGGGAATGCGTTGTGATCGGAAATATTTTCTAAGATTTTGAAGGAAATTTATTGAACGAAAATGTTTCTTTTACAATTTGAAACCGGACGATAGCTATTTTGTGATGAACGTACAAATAATTATTCTTGTGATAACTATGGGCAAAATAGGCAAGATAAGAGACTAAATCACGAAAAGGGCAGATCAAATAATACAAAACTATTTTTATCATTTTATTATTATTATAATTAAGTGTGGAGCTCTAACGGACCCCATTCAGGCTTGAGCCCTAACGGCCTCTCTGCAGCCTTCGCTCCTTGTGCGTTGCACATACTTCCTATGCAATAGCTACGTCCTTGGTGTCAGTTTACCACTGATGATGATAGCTGTGCTGTCAACATACGTATCTGGTATTTAGTTACTTGTGTGGAAGGGTGCTGCAGTTTTCGTCCGCTAACAGTTAGGTACCTAGGAGGGGGAAATTTAACCCCCCCCCCAATATATGCTTCATCTAAAAATTATATTGTGAATCTTATTCTACTACCAATCATGAACAATTTATTTTAAACACAAATTTGTGAACATCTCTCATTTATTACATGAAAAGGCATGAATTTTCGGTTTTCAAAAATGCATAGGAAGCGTCACAAAGAAGTTAACAATTAAGACACAAACAAAATTGTAGCTGGTTACATACATAATAGCGACTTTGTATAATGTGTTCGTACAACATTGAGATAATTAGGCAAAGGTTAGGAAAGAAACGTTAAATAACTGCATAATAAAACTGCAATATTTTGACTAAGTGTACTCGTTTTAAAGTAGACGAACTCTTATTTAAAATTTATTTGTCCAAAAAGCAATTTCATAATTTAATCCTCTTTAACTACCACTTCTCACGACCTTCGTAACATTTGTCGGGTGCGAACGATTAGAAAAATTAGAAATGATTGCCAACTTTTCTGTCCTATGTTTTTTCCCTGATTAAATCATCAAGTCACGTTCATTTATTATACCAAAATTTACATATCTTGTAAATAATATACCAAGTGATAATATTTAATTGTTATGAACAAACAAAAACGCAATACAAACAAAATGTTTAATTTTGACAAACCCTTATCAAAATTAAATATTATCGACAGTTTGGGCAAAATTTTTCAAAAAAACTTCCAATTTTGCCAAATTAGCCCTTCCTTGCTGACACAGTTTTCCCTCTTGGAGAACCTCAGGCTCGCGTTTTAAACATTCCACAGCCTCGGTTAAAACTAACTTGGATTCCTAGAAACAAGAATAATAACGAATCATACAAAAGCCCATTTATACCAAAAACGTACCATTAAACTGGAAAGAAAATCTCCTGTGTCGGGCGATGCACATTGTCCAATTCGACGACTCATTTCGGCTATAGCAGCATGCAGTTCAAAGAGTAAAGCACCCCTGAGTCGTTTTTCAGCTGAAAATAGATAGAAATATGATGAGAAACCAGCAAAATTCGTGGGCTACGCCTTTTGCATCTACAACCCGCGGAGTACTGTACTGTACTGTAGTACAGACCACTGCAACGGGGACATTCGTGAGAACGGCAACTGCTTCTGTATCTCGTAAAAGTGAGACCGTTTCGAATTGAATTTATAGATGCAAAAAATGTTACATTAATGTTGTTAAGAAACGTTTCCAAATGAAAAAACAACAAAATTGTACCTGGTGCTAGAACCTGAACAAGTTCGTTAATCTGACGACAGAGTTTTATTTTAAGCGCAAGATCTTCTTCTGATACTTTTGGCAAACCTCCCTTCATTTCTTGTCCAATAATTTGTGACAATGCAAGTTTTACATCAACCATATAAAAATGGTTTTGGGGCAGTAATTTTCCATAATATTCTAAAAATGTTTTGCACGGTTCCGAACTGCCTTTTTCCATTGCTTGCAAGTCTTGTCCTACACGTTCCAACATTTTATCAACCGATTCCGATGTAATTTCGGCCTTACATTTTTTACACACCCATGGTGGTCCTTTGGTCAAAAAACTTTTAGGCAAAACTTTACCATCGCAACCCCTAGAAATTTAAATTTTTTAAAATTAAAATGAAATTACTAACTTTTGCCTTACTCATTTTGACATTTTATAGCACTAAAATTGGTTCCAAATTCAGTCACGTCCATACATCGATCGCAGGTGCATGAGAAAAATTTAGTTTCTTGAAGGTGTTTTTGCCTGCTAAGGGTTGCCCAAAGTGGATCCGTATAGCAAATGCTTAAATGCTCCCCTTTTTGTATTGCCATCCCTACAACAAGCATTATGTTTCCTTGGGGCGAAAATGTTTTATAACAGTTTGCTCTACAGCGATGCTCAACCATGGACGTTAGTTGGAAAATTGCTACATGGGGTGGTGTGGTTAAAGGCACTTCATGGCCGTTTATCTGAAAGTAAGTCATTCGTTCAATGAATGTTTTAAGGAAAATAAGGGTAACGTCTAAGATCAATGTTGAAACTCGAAATCGTTTTAATTTCCACAATTACCATAAAACATTTTGTTAAATTACCCTTACCATAATTATTCCACAAACCCTCAAGATTTCTTCCTCACTAAATTCATCTTTCAAATGGAAAAAATTGCGAATAACCTTAGCCACGAAACACCTTTCATGTTCGTATTTTTCTGTATTTTTTCTATCTTCACAGTGCGACTCTAGCTTGTTCAATTTTTCCCATAAGTCTGGTGCAAATTTTTTCTGATATAAACACCTTAAAGCTGTGATGCATTCAAACATTGGATGGGGAAGATTAAAATTAGTTATGGAAATCTGTGGGAAAATTTATAGACGATCAGTGAGCAATTTTGCCAAGACCTTACCTTTTCTCCTTTTTGCGCAATATAATGACATTCCGGAACATGACTGGAATTATTTTGACATTTTTTGCTACCAAGTGGCCATCCACATTTTGGACAAGGCTTGCTATTTTCGGAATTGACACGATTTCCACATCCCAAGCAAACTGGAAGGGTTAATTGCATAGGGCCCCATATTAAGGGTTGCTCTTGAAGGATCACATCGCCGTCATTGATCTGTTTTGTTGCGATAAGATGGCGACCTATGTTTTCATCATCACATACCTACAATTAAATTGTGATTGTTAACTATTTTATTGGAAATAGGCAAACGTTGATGCGGTAACATCTAGGCTTCAGGGTTGGAGCCGCGTCATCGGTGCTTGAACTGCCGACGATTCGTCCTCGGTTGCACGGGACATCTTCAGGGCTGTGGTCGCCTTATAAACCCGGTGCCTGCATCGGTCTCGCCAGTTGTGTTCCAGATCCCAAAGCGACCACAGCCCTGAAGATGTCCCGTGCAACCGAGGACGAAACGTCGGCAGTTCAGGCACCGATGACGCGGCTCCAACCCGGAAGCCTAGATGTTATTAACAACGGCCGCGGAAGCCTGCAACTTAGATTTGATGGGGTCTTCGTGGAATTGGTTATAGAGCCGACCCTGTTTTTTGGTTAACGTGAATATATGACCGGTTACAATTGTTATAGTAAATTTGAAAAAAAACAAAAATTTACCTTAAATGGTCTGCAAAGTTTCTTGTGGTTTTGCCATGCATTCTTTTGGTGTTCTTTGCTGCAGTAGAAGGCGTTATGGCATCCTCCACATTTTTGACCGGCCGGTTTGTGACACACCTCACATTTCATCATTTCCGCCATAATATTTTATTAAAAAATTTAACAATGGAACTTGGAAAATGTAGAGAAAATTTAAATTTTCACACGGTTTTCTTTTTCGGTAATTTGCGATGAAAGTATCACTCATAAGTACGTAACGGTCCTCGACAGCATGTTATTTCCACAATTTTATAAATACTTCGGTGTCGATGTGTAACAGTAGCCAAAAATAATTTTAGTAGTAAGGTATATTATACAAAAATAATTCGCGTGGAACAGGTTAAAGAACTAAACCAGGAAGAATTTTTTTGGAAATTGTTACCTGCTTTAATAATTAATTTTTAGCTCATCTTTCAAAGTGATTTTTATTTCTTAAGCCAAGTTACCTCCGTATTTTGTAATATTTGCAGGGTCAAACTAGCCCAGTTGGTTAGCCTGGTTTCTTCATAACTTTTAAGCTTTTAAAGCTATTACTTATAATAGTGAAAAATTATCCTAATTTCCCCTGGGCCAGTCCGGCTCTGATGATAAGCAATATAATGCTCTTAAAGCTATCATGTTGACCTTAATCATTGTGCGTGATTAATAAACCTTGATGTCATCAGCTGAATTGCAACAGTGCAGAATTACAACATTTCCACTCAATCATAATATTATCTAAATATTTAAGGAGATAAGCATAAAATATAAATCGTCTTCCAGACGATATTGTTAAGTTATAAAAGAGACAAGAATTTTTTAGTGAAGTATGATGGAGAGGGGTTTTGTTATAAACCAGAATCAAAATTATTGTACAAATTGTATATATGACGCATTCTAGACTTCTTATCCTTCGTCTTTTCTTATTGTAGGCTAACAGCCTGTTTTTCTTTACACCGATTCTACGGTGTGTTCACCGACAAGGACTGCCAGCTTTCGGTCCATCTCTTCATTGGTCTTTCTGGATTTCTTTTGCACAACGGTTTCTTGTTACGTACTTTTTTTATTAGGTTATTGTTATTGGCTCTGCTAACGTAGTTTATTCAGCCCTTCTCCTTTTAAGATAAGAAATTTTAAGAATTCTTACGCTAACGATGGTATACATATTTTCAGGGATCATATTTCAAAATTATGGGACTACCATAAAAAATGCGCAACATGTCAAAATCCATAAATTTTTCCGGCGCAAAATGTCAAAATCCATAATGTATCCCGACAAAAACGTCAAAATACAGAAATTCTCCCACCTAAAATGTCAAAATCCATAAACTTTCCCGCCAAAAACGTCAAAATCCATACCTTTTCCCTCGCAAAACGTCAAGATCCATACATTTTTCAGCCTAAAAGGTAAAAATCCATAAATGTTCCCGCTCAAAATGTCAAATCCATAACTTTTCCCGAGCAAAATGTCAAAATCCATAATGTTCCCGACAAAAACGTCAAAATACACAAATTCTCCCGCCTAAAATGTCAAAATCCATAAACTTTCCCGCCAAAAACGTCAAAATCCATACCTTGTCCCGCGCAAAACGTCAAGATCCATACATTTTCGCACGCAAAATGTCAAAATCCATAAATTTTCCTGCGCAAAATGTCAAAATCCATAAATGTTCCCGCGCAAAACATCAAATCCATAATTATTCCAGCCTAAAAGGGCAAAACCCATAAATTTTTCCGCCAAAAACGTCAAAATACATAAATTTTTCCGCTTCCCCCCAAAAAAAAGGCCAAAATCCATAAATTTTCCCGCGCAAAATGTCAAATTCCATAAATTTTTCCGCGCAAAATGTCAAAATTTATAATTTTTCCGCCAACAACGTCAAAATACATAAATTTTCCCGCCAAAAAAGGTCAAAATCCATAAATTTTCCCGCGCAAAATGTCAAAATTCATAATTTTTCCCGCAAAAACGTCAAAATACATAAAATTTCCCGTCAAAATGATCAAAATCAATAAGTTTTCCCGCGCAAAATGTCAAATTTCAACAATTACGTGCGTGCGTGCGTGTGTGCGTGCTTGTCTCTGTCTCTGTTTCTGTCTCTGTCTCCGTCTCCGCTTCCGTCTCCGTCTCCGTCTCCGTCTCCGTCTCCGTCTTCGTCTCGGTTTCTGTCTGTGTCTGTCTCTGTGTCTGGGTCTGGGTCTGAGTCTGCGTCTGCGTCTGTTTGCGTCTGCCTGTGTCTGTGTGTTTGTATGTCTGTGTCATTTTTGAAAATATAAAAAGTAAATACCTTGGAAGTATGGGAAATTGCGGGCCCAATGCTGTGTCCATTTTTTTATTGTGGTATTAGAGTCTTTAAAAAATGTTTTTGTTTCAGGACTGCAGTTAGAATATTGAATGTTTAGCAGTTGCTGCCAGTTGATCAACGTACATGCTGCAGATAAAACAAAATAGTTCGAAAAGACAGTTACAACTAATATGTCAGCGTGAAACTGTTACAAATGTTCAAAATTTTCTAACATTGACTGTATAGTAGCTTTTAGAATATTAAATTTTAAGAATAAAAATTGTAGATTTGCATATGAAGTTAAGTCGTCAAGAGGTTGTTCGAATCCAAATGTTTGGATATGATGTGTAACAGCAGAGCCATTGACACCATGAGTTTGAAAATAAAACAAAAATTTGTGTTACATGTGTAAAAAATACTGGCATGTTGTTTTGTAATTGTTAAAAACGCTATTAATTTTGTGTCCCCCATTTTACGCAGACATAACGCCTGGAAATCAAGCTTAGGTAGACCTGAATTCAAAATTATGTACAGTTGTGCCAGCTTAATTTTGTTTTTAGTACATACCTTTTTTGTTTTTCTGATTATACATATTTTTTATAATGTTTCGAAATTTGTTATTTATAAAAATTAATACTTTAAGGAAATTTTAAATGAATGTATTTAAATGTTATCGGAATTGCAATCTCCATTTCGAAGTAAGTGGTGATATTTTTAGATCTGCATTTAATTATGTTTTCCTATTGTAAAAGGATGTGTTAGTTTACTTTTTTTCAAGTCTCTCTTGTTTGCTGAACTGGAATTCTCATTCAAGAGAGATAAGTATTATTAATATTAGTATTGGATAGTGTAAACATTTAATACCAGGATTACTTATTGTATTTGCAAGGTTCGGATTTTAGGCTTAAACTAATTCAAGCAGGAAATTGTTTAATTTAGCATGTTTGTAATTTGTTAAAACTGATACAAACTGTTCATGATTTTAGATTCAGTATCTAGCAGAATACGTATCGTTTTGGTTACGACAAAAGCCAATGTAAAAAGCTTCAAATTTGCACTTAATAGAAACTCGTCAAACAAATTGTAACTGTTTTACAAAATTTCTACAATTTTGGAATAATATTGTAACCAGAAATGAATGTGAATGTATTATAGAATAGAACTACTAGAATACCGATTTATACTGATTTATAACTTCGTTTTTAATAATAGACTTGTGATTTCTTGCGCATATGTTGTGTAATTAAAATTACTTCATAAAACTGGTTATTATGTACTTATTACTTGCAAAGTCTTATTTATAATTTGAATTGTAAATTGTAGAAGCAACGAGATGAGCAGACAATAAAGAAAATGGAGGAAAAATGTAAATTTGAATAATGTTTTATTTACTCTTTGAACATTTAAAAAATATTTCTTCTTTTCTTGATTGATTAATATGTCATTTGATGAGGTTATAAGAGAAAATTTAATAAACATACAACTATCGCCATGCATTCAAGAAAAATTTACCATCGTAGCACAAATGCACGTGTTGTTTTACCAGTGTGTGCAAAATAGATAAATTTTAGTCTTTTGATCAATGCAGATGTTTCCTCAACGTTTCTCACCAAAAACACCAAAATTAATCTCACGCGCTGAAATTTTAAAGTGCCAAATTTCTCTCGCCAAAAACACCAAAATCTATAAGTTTGATTGCGCAAACCGTCAAAATCCATCATCCAAAATGGTTCTGTCGTAAAACTTGTAAATCCATAATTTATCCGGCCAAAAATTTTAAAATTATAAATTTTCCAGCGCAATATACAAAATCGATAAACTTTCCCGCGCAAAATGTCAACATCCATACTTTTACTCGCTAAAAACGTCAAAATTCATAAATTTTCCCGCGCAATATGTCAAAATCCATACATTTTCCCGCCAAAAACGTCAAAATCCTTGAATTTTCCCGCGCAAAATATGAAAATCCATAATTCTTCTCGCGCAAAACGTCAAAATCCATAACTTTACAACGCTAAAAACGTCAGAAACCATAAATTTTCCCGCACAAAATGTCAAAATCCATAAATTTTCCAGCGCAACACGTCAAAATCCATAACTTTTAACTGCTAAAAACGTCAAAATCCATAAATTTTCCCGCGCAAAACGTCAAAATCCATAGCTTTTTCACGCTAAAAACGTCAAAAACCATAAATTTTTCCGCAAAAAACGTCAAAATCCATAAATTTATCCGTGCAAAAGTCAAAATCCATAACTTTTACACGCTACAAACGTCAAAATCCATAAATTTTCCCGCGCAAAATGTCAAACTCCACGAATTTTCCCGTGCAAAACGTCAAAATCCATAACTTATACACGCTAAAAATGTCTAAATTCATACACTTTCCCGTCACAAACGTCAAAATCCATGAATTTTCCCAAGCAAAATATCAATATCCATAAATTTTCGCGCGTAAAATGTAAAAATCCATAACTTTACAACGCTAAAAACGTCAGAATCCATAAATTTTACCGCCCAAAATGTCAAAATCCATGAATTCTTCCACGCAAAACGTTAAAATCCATAATTTTTAACTGCTAAAAAGTCAAAATCCATAAATTTTCCCGCGCAAAATGTCAAAATCCATAACTTTACAAAGCTAAAAACGTCAGAATCCATAAATTTTTCCACGCAAAATGTCAAAATCCATAACTGTTTCACGCTAAAAAACGTCAAAAACCAAAAATTTTACCCGCTAAAAACGTCAAAATCAATGAATTTTCCCGCGCAAAATATCAAAATCCATAAATTTTCCCACGCAAAACGTCAACATCCATAACTTTACAACGCTAAAAACGTCAGAATCCATAAATTTTCCCACGCAAAATGTCAAAATCCATAACTTTTTCACACTAAAAACGTCAAAAACCATAAATTTTTCCGCAAAAAACGTCAAAATCCATAAATTTATCCCAGCAAAAGTCAAAATCCATAACTGTTACACGCTACAAACGTCAAAATCCATAAATTTTCTCGCGCAAAACGTCAAAATCCATAAATTTTCCCGCCAAAAACATCAAAATCCATAAATTAACCCGCGCAAAATGTCAAAATCCATGAATTTTGACTGCTAAAAACGTCAAAATACATAAATTTTCCCGCCAAAAACATCAAAATCCATAAATTAACCCGCGCAAAATGTCAAAATCTATAAATTTTGACTGCTAAAAACGTCAAAATACATAAATTTTCCCGCCAAAAACATCAAAATCATAAATTTTCCCGCGCAAAACGTCAAAATCCATAAATTTTAACTGCTGAAAACGTCAAAATCCATAAATTTTCCCGCCAAAAACATCAAAATCCATACATTTTCCCGCGCAAAACGTCACAATCCATAACTTTTAACTGCGAAAAACGTCAAAATCCATAAAGTTTACCGTCAAAAACATCAAAATCCATAAATTTTCCCGCGTAAAATGTCAAAATCCATAAATTTTCCCGCCAAAAACATCAAAATCCATAAATTTTCCCGCGTAAAATGTCAAAATTCATAAATTTTCCCGCGCAAAACGTCAAAATCCATAACTTTTAACTGCTGAAAACGTCAAAATCCATAAATTTTCCCGCGCAAAACGTCAAAACCCATAACTTTTAACTCCTAAAAACGTCAAAATCCATAAATTTTCCCGCCAAAAACATCAAAATCCATAAATTTTCCTGCCAAAAACATCAAAATCCATAAATTTTCCCGTGTAAAATGTCAAAATCCATAAATTTTCCCGCGCAAAACGTCAAAACCCATAACTTTTAACTCCTAAAAACGTCAAAATCCATAAATGTTCCCGCGCAAAACGTCAAAACCCATAACTTTTAACTCCTAAAAACGTCAAAATCCATAAATTTTCCCGCCAAAAACATCAAAATCCATAAATTTTCCCGCGTAAAATGTCAAAATCCATAAATTTTCCCGCGCAAAACGTCAAAATCCATAACTTTTAACTGCTAAAAACGTCAAAATCCATAAATTTTCCCGCCAAAAACATCAAAATCCATAAATTTTCCCGTGTAAAATGTCAAAATCCATAAATTTTCCCGCGCAAAACGTCAAAATCCATAACTTTTAACTGCTAAAAACGTCAAAATCCATAAATTTTCCCGCCAAAAACATCAAAATCCATAAATTTACCCGCGTAAAATGTCAAAATCCATAAATTTTCCCGCGCAAAACGTCAAAATCCATAACTTTTAACTGCTAAAAACGTCAAAATCCATAAATTTTCCCGCGCAAAGCAATGTAGAGGTTTGTCAAAAATATTTTGAAGTATAGAGTTTTACATTTTGACTATTTGTTAACAGGATATTAATTTTGACTGTACTTTAAAACAAATTTTTGACCACTTGCCATCAGATGTATTTTAGTAATTTTATGATAAATGACAAAGTTGATAATTAAAACAAGCTGATTGTTGCAAATATTTTATTTGTTATATTTTTATTACAATTTGTAATTAACATTTTGATAATACGTAAATACAATAATCAAAAGTAATATGAGAAGTTTCACTTTTTCACAACTTCAAAGGATGGGAAGTTCCCCGCTACAAGGCTGATTGATGATTCCGGGTCTTCACAATTCAGGTGCCTTTCCATTTCTTGCTTCAATGACAACTTGAAATTTAAAAAATACAATTAGTGAATGAGCTATTAGAATTATATTAACAAAAGGAAATCAGGTAACTATAAATAAAAGAAGGTGGAAAGTCTCTCGCACATATAAAAAGCTATGTAAACTCAAAATTATGGAAAACCAAAAGTAGTTTACAAAGTGTAACGGTGAATTATTAATCGGGCAAGAAAGATAGAGCTACCTACCATAAGTAATGTTGTTTTATCTTCAAAGGACACAAGATCGTCAATAGTTGATGATTCCGGATTTTCACAGTTGGGGTGCTTTTTTAAATTTTGTGCTCTAATGGTCACTTAAAATAAATAAATTTACAATCAATAAAGCAATTAACTATAAGTAAGCTTTTAGAATTAAATACTAACAAAAGAAAATTAAATTAACATAAATTATAAATGGAAGCTGAAAAATCCTACCATCATCTATGTAGCTCCTCTTTTGCTTCTTCAAAATAGACTAAATTGATGATTACGATCTTCACAGTTGAAGTGCCTTTTCACTTTCGTGCTTTTATGACGTTAATATTTAATATACGATGAATTAAGTACTTCTCTCTGAAAAGGTAAATTTACAATACAAACTTCATTCTATATTCTTTTGATAGTTAAAAACTTACAAGACAAGTTATCATAACTGCTTTTCTATCCAAGACATCGGATATCCCTCCAACAACTAGCAATGCAATAAACTGCAGGAAACTAAACATCGAACTCAGGAAATCACCAAAAAGGATTGAACTGTATTAGTACTCGGGTACACCAACAAGTTCTTCAAAGTAGTATATTTTATGTGGGAGTCAGGCATACAGTCCTGTTGTCGGTCGTGTTCTAATAATGATGTCAATAGAGGCAGAATCATCGTAAAAGCCAGCAGACGTTCCACTTTTTCTTAGTTATTTTTGGTTTCTGTCTTATTCTGCTTCTTCATCATTCAATATGCTAAAAGAAAAGGAGTGGAGAACAATTTTCTAATTATGTTTCTAACCTATTTTCACTTTCTCTAAATACTTTCTTGGCACACCCTCGAATAAATTGTCACCCCTTAGTTTAATCAATAATTTATGATTATATCTAAAATTTAAACACAGAATAAGGTAAAAACTGAATATAAGTACTTTTAGTTATTTTTCTAATTTTTTAAGGTTAGAATCTGAGGCAACATTACCAATGTGTTGCCAAGCTACTGTAGACAAAAAGCGAAACGTCCCAAAGCCACACCATATACAAGCACGCGCCCTACAAAGACAGGGGAGCTCTGTTGCCTTAATACACCCTTGGCAGTAACATAACCTATCTGAACGCAACTCTAACCTAACTTTTCAGCAATTTAACCTAACCTTACTAAAGTTCCAATCAGTGGCGGATCTTGATTTTGTGGGGCCCCAGGCGCAACCTGATCTGGAGGCCCCTATTGACCCTACTAAGAATGGGATGGTTCACTAAAATGAACAATGCAGAAAATCATAACGTTTTTTATTTTTGGAATCAATAAAAAAAATAAACACAAAAATAAGATACGAAATAAAAAAATAATCACATTCCCATTTAAAAGAAAAAATCACATTCTCAGGTAAAAAAAATTTATTTTGGTTTTTGAGGATAAGGCACTCAACGATTCTGAGGCCCCCGCTTTGCTGAGGCCCCAGGCACGCGCCTCCAGCGCCTGTGCGGTAATCCGCCACTGGTTCCAATATAGAAATAAATTGACAATTCTTTATTTTTTAATACAATTACGACAGGATGATATGCACAAGACATGTTAAAAATAGGTCTAAGTCCCTTAACATGAGCTAATTTCGAGATGAGCAACGAGATTCAAAAGGGCGTGGATTGTATTTACAACAATAAATCTGGCTTCGTAATATGCAGCTGTTCATACTACGGCCGATGCAGTTGTTAATATAATTCATGTCATTTTGAAACTACATATTATTGATTGATTATATAAAATTAAAACAAAAAAATCAAGGAACTTTACCTTTAGGAGACCTTTACAATACAAAAATGAGTATACAATATTTTTTCTATTCGTAATCTTAAAAAGCAGCTGCATCTTCTTCTGTATGGAGATGGTGATTTGTTTGCCTCCTCCAGTGGTAGTCTGAAAACGTCTTTTTCTTCCTACCCTTTACCAAATATATTTCCCACTAAAAACTTTGTAATTACTTTAAAAAATTTGTACAATTTAGTTTACTCTGAATTTCCTTATACCTTTTACATTGTTACATATTATATGCATCCCAATCATTCGATTCCATGTAAACACTCCCATAAAGAAAGAAAGAACAGTACACAGATATATTAAGCACCCAAAAACAAAAAAATAAGTTACTCTCTACAACATGTTGTTAATTTTCACTAGTTTCCCAATTATTTTTGGCAAATCCTCCCCGCCAAAGTTAAGTTTAGGGGCAATGCTACTAGCATAACATAACAGTTAACTTTCATATGAAGGTGTTAGTTTTACCGTAAGTACATAAGAAATGAAAATGTCACAACTTGAAACTTGGGGGGGGGGGGCTTTATATAACATATATAATATACAAAATATAAAAAGACGAAATAGCTAGTAGCAACACTATCAGCAAAATTTGGGTGCGAAGAAGGGTCGTGCCAGTAATGGGCGCTTGGTTGAAAAAAAGGAGTTTTAACCTTGCGGTGACTGAGATTATAAAAACAGAAAATAATATAGGGAAAGAAAAAACAAGTGCAACGGCAAAACTTATTGGTATCGAGGTCGATGGACCAAGAAAGTTTCCCAACACGCCAGTTGCCGTCCGCCGCCCAACTAGTCGACATGCCCCATCAGAGAACAGAGAAGGTGTCTCTGACGTCGATAATGAATAGGCAGTGGTCGTAATGGGCCCCATACCACGTATTGGGCTCTTCGGGGTCACTGCGCTCACAAGGATTGCAAAATGTGATGGCTCACTGCTGTCAGCTGGAGTCCCTCGCTTGTCGACCAGCGACAACGACCACCAACAAGTGATGCCGTTCAAACTCGGGGCGAAAATTGAAATGGAAAAGCTTATGCCGGTCGTGGCATAATCTCATAAGCAAACCTATAAGCTTTGTGCCTTGTAATAATGATTACAGGAAGTAGGCACATAAAGAAGACCTAATTCGATGCTGTCCCACCCACTATACCAAATCGTAGAGAGAAAAAACGAGTGCAATAGCAAAACTTAGAAGTATCGAGGTCGGTGAACAAGTAGGCTTCCCCAACATGCCGGGTCGCCGCTGGCCACCCCTTTCGGGCTCCATACCAAGTATGTTAGGCTCTTCGAAGTCACTTCGTGTATAGCCAACTACCGCCCGCTGAAGTCACAAACTTGATCAGCGACAACAACCACTTCCAAGTCATACCATTCAAAACTCTCGAAAAAATAAATGGGGAAATTGGTGGGGCTCATGCCGATATTGGCATAATCTCGTTAGAAAAATAACGAGATGCTGTGCGTGTAATCTTTGAACTTGAGAGGACAAATACGACAACTAATGTGCTATCTATAAATAAAAAAGGAACAAATAGCAGTGCTATGAATAAAACTTGGGTTCGAAGAAGTGGTGCCAGCATTTGGTCATAAAAAAAAAAGCTGCAAACTTTGCAGTTGGAAATTATGACCAAAGAAAAGAATGTAGGGCGAGAAAAAACGAGTGCAATAGCAAAACTTAGAAGTATCAAGGTCGTTGAACAAGTAAGCTTCCCCAACATGCCGGGTCGCCGCTGGCCACCCCTTTCGGGCTCCATACCAAGTATGTTAGGCTCTTCGAAGTCACTTCGTGTATAGCCAACTACCGCCTGCCGGAGTCGCAAACTTGATCAGCGACAACAACCACTTCCAAGTGATGCTATTCAAAACACTCGATAAAAAAATTGGGGAAATTGGTGGCTCATGCCGACTATGGCATCATCTCATAAGAAAATCAATGAGATGCAGTGCATGGGTGCACCCTTCCTTAAACAGAAAGGACAAGTACGTACTATGCTACTAGAAATAAAGATGAAACCATATCAAAAAAATCAGCCATTTTGTAGATATTTGGAATTGAAAGAGTCACAAATAGTTACAATTATAACCCGATTAGAATAAATGGACAAGTAATTATAACGGTAAGAGTTAAGGGAAGGTAATGGCTGCCTAATACACCAAGCTACAGGGAAATGCTACCCAACCCATACTGCGGTTTCTGTTATAAATAATTATATAAATATTCCCCTGTTAAGATTTGTAAATTAAGTAAATTAACAGTGATGTGGTAGAGATGTAACGTACGCATTTGTTCAAGTTACTCATTATCTTACATACATGCATACCACGTTTCTTGAAACTCTCATCATTACAAGAAACAACACAAAGAACACAAAACATTAAATAAGATAAAGGAAATTTTACTGTTCGAAAAAAGATGCATCTCCAACGGATTAAAATTAAAACTTAAATATTTTGATTTTGAGATTTCACCCTCAACCCTCCTGTTGCTGCCAATGATAATCCACAAATGAAGAAGAAGACTTCCATCAGCAATCTACAATAAAAAAAAATTGAGTAATAAGGAAACAGAATATTTACTTTAGAAATATCATTTTCAAATTTATGTTAATTAAACATTCGAAATAAAGCATACAGGCCAGAATAAAATTATCCAAAAATTGATATATGAAAATATAAAAACCAAAGTCAAAGTAAAATAGCTTTGAAGTAAAAATTGCAAAAATTCACCTTCTGTTTTAGCAATTATTGTTCCGAATCTCATTCTGACTGCATTCTGAGAAGCACCGTGTAGTTGAAATGTAGAAACTCCCTCATGTTGCTCTCATTATGAACATCTGGAAATTCAAATGTAAAATTAAAGATTGAAATTACAACGCACTAAATTGTTTGAAAAAATGTTTGCGAAAAAATCCTAATATTGAAGATACCTACACTTTAGAAAATGCTAAAGTGTAATAAATTGAATAAAATGTACATTGTCCAAAAAATTGGTCAAATTTCAAGTTCAAAACACCAAAAATTAAATAAACTAGAGCTTTGAATTACAGATAACTACCAAAATTTTTGATTAATAATAATTCTCATACAAAATGATTGCGAATGCAGAATTCAAGCTGTCCGGAGTACGAGCGAATTCGGAATGCAAGTGGGGTTGTAACATTGCGTTCTGATTTTGGTCGTTCTCCTTCTGACTGTGACTATTATTAGTCTCCATAACACATTTCTCCATAAATCCGAACTGCAGTCCTGTAGTGATCCTGTCCGGGAATCCAGTTCCTTTTCTGGCCCAACATCTTCGTAGTAATCCAATTGCTCAGCAAATAAAGAAGCACACTGTAGTTAAAACGTTGAAACTTCCTCAATGTTTGTTCACATTATGAATGTCTGCAAATTTTATTGTTAAATTAGAGTTTTAAATCTCAACACTAAATCATATAAAAATAATTGTCAAGCAACCGCTGCGAGACCTTCCTTCATACTCCAACTCGCACGTGGATTTAAATGTTATGTGAACAGACTTTATATAAATCAGCAAAAAAAATTATGTTTCACTGCCTTAGATGCGGTAGAGGGATCCGATAATAAGAAGTAAATTTTTATAAATTGAGCCGCCATTTTATATAACGGTGAGAAATATTAAAAAACCAAAGACCTTTAAAATGAGGTATCACTTGACCCCTCGTCCTATTTAAGATTTTTGAGACAATATCTTCTGAATGTTCCCGCTCTTTTGAGAAGGAGAGGGGGTACTAACATTTATTTTTTGTCCTCATGTGATACATCATTGGAAAACTAATTTAATGGACTTTACTGATCAGTACCAATTTTCTTGGTATAATAGTTCATGTGCGGTTGGAAAAAGGTTTATGTATAATGACTGCTTTTTGAATATAATTGGCGGCCATTTTGAAACGGTGTTGAGCTATCGATAGTTTCTTTCTTTAAATTTGTTGGTTTTAAAAATACCTCTTAAACAAAGTACGACTTAAACCACCTTCCTATTTGAAAATCTCGAGAACCCCCCCCCCCAAACTACCCTTTCCAGAGCCACAAAAAATTTATAAATATTTTTACTGCATACCTTGTGTACCTACGATTTATACATATAACAAATTTTTATCCCATCCATGTAGGTTCAAGATAAAAGATAGTGTGTAGGTGTTCTGTTACACACTGTATAATATAAATAGAAATTTTTCATTTTATTATCATAAACGCTAGAATTATTCATAATTTTTGTATAAATTACAGCAGAGTGAATTTGCTCTCGATTTGCACTCGCCAAAAAGAAATTGTTATTTTTGTTTCAATAAAGTGTGCTGGCAACGCCTTATGTTATCTGTACGTTTAAAATATACTATGAAATAAATCGAATAGACTAATTTATGTTAATTTCTCCGCTCCCGAGTTAGAATTAGACAAGCAAAAGTTCTGATGAGCTTTTGACAAAAAGTATCACTAACCTAATTTTATATTTGCGGTGGAAAACTTGATAGGTTTTGAAATTTTAGAATAAAAAGAAATATCCAGATATTGTTGTCTTGAATTTAATATTTTTGGTTAAAATAAAAGCTAAACGGAAAATCTATTTAACTTTTCTATGAGAGAGTAGGTTATGGACTGGTGGATTTCAGGTTGTGTTTCTAGTCGGATGGGGACAAGTAGAAATTAAAAAGAAATCTTTAAAACGTACTGGATAAACACTTCCGCATTTAACATTAAAACTTCAAAAGTAATATTAAAAATCTTACCTACCTTATGAGAAGTCACATTTGCAGAAAGATCAACCACTTCTTCCTTTATCACAGGCGTTTAATGAAAAGGGTTGGTAATGCGTTGGAAAAAGAAGGTATTCTGTCTATCGGAATGAAAGCTGCAAAAGAAATAAACATTACCAAAAGCCATAATATAAATTATGCGCTTTCACGATCATACAATTGATGAAATACAGTCATAACTTGTACATCAATCAAATAACATATTTTTTTAAATTACCTATCATAATTTATGCTACCACGGGATTTTTCGAAATATAATATAATTCCATTATCGGTTTAATGAATTATTCCCCATTTCAAATTAATAGCAAAACTCCCCTTTTAAAGAATTTAAGAAGTAAAATTATAGGTGTGTAGGTAGTATTTGTACCTTTTTATGAATCTTCCTGTTGATTTTTAATTAAAATGGGTATCCACTCTACATCTATACACCATACACGTTTAGCACTGCCCATAATTCTTGTACAATTTCAAGATTCACAAAGTAACTAACAATGCTACCAGGGAGAGGGGAAAAATGTACCAATCATAAAGCTTGTTTAGAAAAGACATCTGGCATTTGCCAACGAAAATTAACTGCAAGGTCGAATGATAAACTGGTTTGTTATGCACCTGTTACATGTAAACATATTTAAACAAAGGAAGAAACTGATAAGAACTGATAACATTCAAGTTTTCAGACACGTTGTTTAGAATTAATTTTATTAAAATAATGAATGTAATTCAAACTAGGTGAACCAGTGGGCTACGGACTACGCTTTTTTTTGGTAACTTCTTTTCAAAAATAATACCCGCTGCGCGCTGTTTGCGTTGCATAATCTCAGCTGCAGCCGTATTTCACGCAAGTTGAGATTGGTCGAAGGGATTCGGATTTCATATATACAAAGTGCGGCAACTAAATAGTTACAATCTGATATCTGCAAAAATATAAAAGATTGAACAACAATTTTTTTTGAATAAATGGGACTGAAGGGGTCGTTTATTAGGCTAATAGCATTGACTATACCCTTTGTTCTATCTTGATATACGGTTTTCTTTAAATTCTGTTATCTTGTTATTTATAAATTCACTGTTTTTTTAGTAAAGCCTTTGAGTTCTTTTACTTTGCAATTTGCGGATTTAAATTTTATATATTCACCTGTACAGACTAGGGAAACTGCAGAAAACTTAGCCAGGGTAGCTGATGTTCTAAATATATTCAAAACAAGGGAAACTGTCGTTACACGTAAACTTATAATACTGAAAGTTGATAATTCCGATGTCCGACAAAAATGGCTATAATATCTCTATTTGGGAACTTAACAAAAACATGCATAGAATAAAAAATATATTTTTTAACTAAAGCTAATTGATAGGCGGAGTTCAAATCACTTAAATGCCGGAAAAGTTTTCGATTTGCCTTAAGTTGTTCTATCAGATTCCGTGCTCAAATTTTCAAACCTTAGTTTTGAAAAAACAACGTTACCCAAAAAAAAGAGGTCTAACTTCCGTTTCCGGTTTCGGATTTTTTGATAAGCTTAACTGGAACTACAATTTTCGATATACCTCTTGCTTTTAAATTTCATCAAAATCGGCCAGTACTTTCGCCTGTAGAAGCATCACCCACAGACATACATTTTTTAAAAACCACTTTTTTGGGTTCCTTGAGTACACCTTGCACGTACAAAAATGGTATAAAATATTATACAATATTACATACAAATAGGAAAATTCTTTAAGCTATGTGCGGGTAGAAATAATTATAAAATAAAACAGTAATGAACAATTAAATTACAAAGGCAAACGGCCTTAATACTTGCAAATACGCAGCACGTAATATGCTACTAGAAATAAAGATGAAACCTTATCAAGAAAATCAGCCATTTTGTAGGTATTTGGAATTGAAAGGGTCACAAATACAAAAAGAAATAATTACAATTATAACCCCATTAGAAAAAATGGACAAGTAATTATAACGGTAAGAGAAGGTAATGGCTGCCTAATACATCAAGCTACAGGGAAATGATACCTAACCCATACCGCGATTTCTGTTATAAATAATTATAAAACTATTACGTTGCTAAGATTGGCAAAATTAGGTAAATTAACAGCGATGTGGCAGAGACGTAACCTATATCTGCATTTGTTCAAGTTACTCACACTATCCGACATACGTACATACATGCTTCCTCACACACATTATTTCAACGTATACCAATAAAAAGAAGCGCATTTACATCAACAGGAAAGAACACCAAAATTTGAATAAGATAAAGGAAATTTTAATTTGTTTTGAAAGTGATATATTTTTGAGATTTCACCCCATTTCTCCCAAACCCTTCCGCTTCTGCAAAAACAGTCTTTTGAGTGACACACAATCAAAAAATTACCTTTGTGTTTAACACGTTCACTGTCCAGTGACCCACATGTAGGTCATGCCACGGTCAATTAGGAAATTCATTAACCACATTAAGGGTCATATATGTACTGCCTTCCTTCTATGACGATCTCAATGTGGACTTGTGAATTTACTAACGGATTGAAAAAAAAATAAGTTCATGTTAATCTTTTAAAAAACTTTATTTTTTTAAAAGTTCAACATAAAACCGTGGTTAGAGTGGCGATGGATGGATGTCCTATGCCAACGATTAAATTGTAATATTTTCCAATAAAAATTTTAAAAAAATTAAAAAACTTACTAAAATTGTAAGTACAAACTTCCACTGAAGTTATACACATTAATTTACAAATGCCTATATTCAGATAATTTTAACAGCAACCACCAGCGATAACCCAAAGATAATTCCTATGCACACTCGCTCAGACAAATGTGCAAAACTAATCGATTTATATGCATTTCTTGTAAATTAACCATCATTGTAGATTATTTTAGGACACAACCATACCCCCCCCCCCCCCACCCATCCATCAAGAATTTAAATCCATGACTATTCCAGGATATCCATGACCAAAACTCATATTTACCCATAAAACTCGACAAAATCAAGTCAGCAAAATTAGATATTGCTTCCAAATATTTTTAATAATTATTATCCCATTCTTATTATAAAAGAGCTAATCAGAATTCACAGGCCATAACATTTCTACCAATCACATTTGTTATTAACTATTAAAATATAAACATGTCGTTTTCAACTGAGATATCGAAACCTTGTTGTTTTCAGCTGAAAATATTCGAACATAGCATTGCCTACAACTTAAAAGATATGTAAGCGGGGGTATCCTTTTGCAGAGCAAACTTCAAATATCTATCGATAACATGTGCAAAAGAATTGTTTTTTAAAACAACAAACTGACAAAGAGTCTGCCATGACAGAAATAATGATGGTCCATCGACGATGGATTTTAAAAATCAAATAGCTACAAAGTATGGTAGGTAGCAATCGACTTCTTTAACAAAACAACTTTTTGTTTACTAGGAGTGAGTCAAAATATTCCAAACATCTTTAAATTCGGGGGGAACTAGATACATACTAGGGCAGGGTATATCACGGTTTCTCTGAAGGACCAGAAAAGAAAAAAGTATAACTAGAAATTTCTGCTTTTTAGCTAACTGGAGAAAATACGGGCTGTTAATGATTCCGTCGACACCCTATATACCATCAAGTGGCACTTAAATGACTCACCCCACTATTACTTTCTAAACTATTTGAAACATCAATTTTTTTCTATATAAAAGTTGTTTATAGTTAAGTAGTGCATAACCTTAAATTATTACCAGTTATACTGGCAACAAACCACTTTTAACAAGAACAAAATTGATACTCGCAATAGTTTTAAAAGTAGTATGGGGGGGTTACACTTTTTAGGCGTTGGAAAATAAAAGTTTTTGTTTTGTTTTCATGGCACACCTAGTTTCACTTGATTTTTATATAAAACAACTATACTAACTTGAACATTTGGTATACCAAACCCTACATTAAATTGAAAAAGAATATAATTGCAGGGTTGATGGTGTGTTCTGTTTAAAACACAAAAGTTCTTGTATTGAAGTTTTGCAAAATGGACATCAAATTACGAACACCCTATACAGGTTGTTTCAATTTGCGTGTTAACTATGGGGATCTCGCTTATTTGAATAGATACGACGATGGTTAAATTAAAGAAAAGTTGTGGAATTTTATGCCCACTAATAATATGAAAACAAATTAGAGCTCTCTTGCTTCGTTTCTGAATAAACTAAAAAACAACTGAAATTTTGAATTTTTTATTTTCGGCTATAACTCATTTATCATTTATGCTACATATTTCTAGTTAACGCATTATTGGGACAGTTTTTTATGCTGAATCTAAATTTTTGATCAGATTTGGTATTACTGTTACCATTGCTCATTTTCGACAGTCAACTTTTTTTTTCTTATGGTCTGCATTTTAAATTTTTTCATATTTGAATAGAGTTTTTAATTCTGATTTCAACGATGCATTTTGTTTAAGTTTTGAGCATTTTATTACAGAAAATAAAAATTTCATAAGAGTGCCATGGAAAACCCACGTCATTTAATTTATTAAAAAAAAATATCTAGTAGGCCATGAACTGATGGAAGTAAAACAAAACACTACTTTTATTTACTTTGGCCTTTAGATACATTAGGTACCTACGCGAAAATTTCAAGTAACTTTGTTTTGAGCGTAGGCAGCAGGTTATGTTATTTTTTACAAAAAGAAAAGAATGACACAGTTATTAACACACAGATTAGAGAGCTTCTGAACATGTTGTACACAGGTGTCAAATGTTTTAAACATTTATTTAATAATTTTTTGTATTAGTGCAGTTCTAGTGTTATCTGTTGTATTTATTTAACCTGTTATTCAAATTTGTTGTCAGTTGCAAACTTAAAAACTGCAAGTGGAATTTTCAGTGAATTGTGTATGTTAGAAAATTTGTCATTTGTTTTTGTAAAGAATAACATAACCTGCTGCCTACGCTCAAAACAAAGTTTCCTGAAATTTTCACGTACCCAATGTATCTAAAGGCCACAGTAAATAAAAGTAGTGTTTTGTTTTACTTCCATCAGTTCATGGCCTGCTAGATATTTTTCAAAATAAATTATATGACGTGGTTTTTCCATGGCACTCTTATGAAATTTTTATTTTCTTTAATAAAATGCTCAAAACTTAAACAAAATGCAAAGTGTGACACATCGTTGAAATTAGAATTAAAAACTCTATTCAAATATCAAAAAAATTTAAATAAGAAAAAAAAGTTGACAGTCGAAAGTGAGCAATGGTAACAGTTATACGAAATCTGATCAAAAATTTAAATTTAGCATGAAAAAGTGTCCTAATAATGCGTCAACTAGAAATATGTAACATAAATGATAAATGAGTTACAGCCGAAAACAAAAAATCCGAAATTTCAGTTTTTTACAGTTCTTTCAGAAACTAAGCAAGATAGGTCTAATATCTTTTCAAATTATTAGTGGGCATAAAATTCTACAACTTTTCTCTAATTTAACCATCGTCGTAAGTCTTCAAATAAGCGAGATCCCCATAGTTAACACGCAATTTGATACATCCTGTATATACACAACAATCCGCTGTTTTGAACATACCGCTGAATACTTTATAATGTGTTAATAGCGTTTGCAAAATAGCGACAGTTGAACGTTTTGGGTAAGTAAAATATTAATTAATTAATATTAGTCCACAAAGGTCAACAATTTTGAAAAAAGTCAAATCTCAAAAATCACTAATTTTAAAAGTATAGTAATTTTACACTTTTAGATCAATAATTAAATCTGTGTATAATCTAAAAATGTAATAATATACAGGGTGTTCCATTCAAAATAACAAAGTAATCTGCTGTACGCGCATAATTAAACGTTCAGTATAATTGGTAATAATTTTGCGTTATGCAGTAGTTAATGATACAAAAACTTTTATTAATAAAAAATGTGATATTCCCAATAGTTTAGGAATAATAGTAGGGCGACACTTAAATGACTCACCCTGTATACTAGAATCATCAAATTGTAGGTTGCTCATAAGAAACGTTGATGTTTGTTACAACTTAATTGGCTAATTCCCTTAATTGCAATATCATTTAATCAATAAATTAAAATTCTACAAAACCTAAAAATAAAAAAAACTCTGTAGATATAAATGAAAAATAGTGTTCCAACATACAGGGTGAATAAAAACTAAGGAACATCGACAACAGAATTCTTGGTCCCTTTTTCTTTGATGGCACATTAAATGCTGATCAGTTTTTGGATTTTTTGAGGTTGGAACTTGTTCCCGCGTTAGCCGTTTTATTTCCAAATGCAGAAAATCCGGACACGCCGAACGATAGAATTAAAGAAGAGGACATATTGAGTGGCCAGCGCGATCTCCGGATCTAAACCCGCTTGACTTCTTTTTATGGGGCCATCTTAAAAGTACAGTGTATACAAACAGACAAGGCAATTTGGAAAATCTAAAAATTCGTATCCGCGAGCATATACGAGCAATATCACCTGCTACAGTTCAAAATGCAGTTCGAGGATTTTCTTACCGCATTGCCCACTGTCAGGCAGTGAATGGCGAACAGTTTGAACATTTGCTTTCTTAAATTGATGTTAAATATGATTTGAAACTAGTTTACTAATTTGTGGACCTGCTATTGTCGTTTGTTTATCTTGCAATAAGTGTACCTGATGAAAAAGGTTGCCAGTGACAAAAATAAATGTTTATCATGATTTTTCTTGAAATTTTTATTATGCAACTGCATGATATTTTTACATGGCTGTATAGAGAATAAAAAGCACTAACTGGCCATGCCATAAATAATATGGGTTGCCATTTAAAAAAAATGTGGATGACGTCATAGCTAAAACATATGACAATTGAAAAAAAAATGAAAAACGCCAAATTGTGGCAAAAAACTTGATAGGAAACTTTTGTTAGAAACTTTTTTTCGTAAAGTTATTATTTAAGGCTGTAGCATCGATGTTCCTTACTTTTTATTCACCCTGTATACCTAGCTCCCTTACCTTCTGGGTAAACACCACACCCTGTAACATTCATACTTCCAGACTAATTTAAATATCTTACCTTATAAGAAGTCATGTTTGCACGAAAAAGCATCTATTTTTACTGTTATCAGATGTAGGAGTTCCTGAAGCGTTGGAAAACGAAAGAATTCTGTCTCCCCCCAACACAAGCTGTAAAAGAGATACAAATTAGCAAAATCCAATCAAATATAACATCTTCGTGATCATACAAAACTGATACTAAAGTCACTAACTCCTAAATTAATCAGGCAAGGTATTTCTTATGTTTATCAGTTTATGGTATCATTTCGAAAAATAATATAATTCGTTTATAATTCTATTATCGTTTTAATGCATTTTCACCATTTTAAATTAAATTGAACGCTCCACACCCACTCACTTTGAAGCATTTACAAAAAATGTGTTTAGGAAGTAAAATTATATAAATATGTCAGTAGTTACCTAAGTTTTGCAGAAATTAGTGTTTATTTCTTAGCAGAAAACATATCCATTATTTACGCGTACACACCACACACGTTTAAAAGTGCCTACGATTTCTCTACAATTTTACCAAACATTGCGTGCAACTAATAAAAGTTAGTAGTGGGAGGGGAAAATGAACCAATCACAGAGCTTTGTTATAACCGAATCTGCGCACCTGCAAATGAAGATTATCTGCAAGGTCAAACTTGTAAATTTGATTGTTACGTGATGTGCCAGATGTTACATAAAAACAAAACACGAAACTGATAATGGTAAAGATAACATTGAAGTTTTGAGGCATGTTGTTTATTATTACTAGAATAAATGTTATTCAAATAACAAAATTAATTTCAGTTAAGAAGGAATTGCCAGGGAGGGATTCAAAAGAATTTTGACATTTAACGGAACTGCAATTTCGGACCCCGCTATAGGAGTTTTAAAAAAAATTTGCGTTTAAAGATTGTAGACATGTGGGAAAATGCTTCTTTACGGAGTTAAAGCCCTCTGAAGAAAAAACAGTCTAATCACTTTTTGTCGATAACTTTCGCAGTAGTTGCACTAAAATTTTGAATTTTTATATGTAAGCACTACTGAATTAGTTTACTATTTTTACTCATTTTTGTTTGAATAAGTGCACCAGAGGTGTCTCGTATGGGGGTGTCACGTAATATTTGCTTTCCAATATTTGAGATCTGAAGTTTTGTCTAGAAAATCTTATCCTCCATACAAAAATACACAAAAAAGGTGCTCTTGTTTAGGGATGCAAAGGATATTCGGTTTTTATGCGTTATCCGGCCTATCCGGCCATTTTACCGAATATTCGGTTTGGCCGGATAATATGAATTATCCGGCCGGAGATTTTTCTTCAAGTAAAAGAGATTATGCATGCAATTTGATTTGATTGTATAGACTAAACACAATTGAAAGCAAGGGAGCAAAAACCCCATAAGTCCAGTATTTTGCAATCTGCATAAAATTACTAAATTTATATTATTGGCATCAGCATTTATGAGAGTTAAAATTTGAAATAATTTTAAACAACATAAATACGTATTATTTATTAAAATCACGAAGTAATATATAACATAAGGAAGATGCATGAACCGCTTGTTGCTATGATATGCAGGTCTCAATATTGCAGTACATGTGACAGAGAGATCCGAGACAAAGAACCTATAAAAAGTACTCGATCGTCAATCGTCAATATTTTATTTTAAATATCGACCGTATATGTTAGGTTTAGTCGGTTGATTTCTCGACGGTGTCGGATCTATCAAAACAGAACATATTTTAGTTTTAACCATTGTTAAAAAATTATTAATTTTTGTAATTACAGTCAAATTCGTTGACAGATTTCAAATCTTAATTGTGAAAAAAATAACAATATGAGCGCGAATTAGCACATTCTTGAAATAGTACATTTAGTAGTTTCCTTGTCTCTGTGCTCCCTCTCTCTAAAACACTACAGAATAAGACCATAGGGTTCGTGCATTGCATACTCTTTAAGTATATATTATGCCCTGTGATTAAAACCTTAATTTTACTGCGTTTAAGCTGAAACTACTTCGAAAGTAAAAACTATGCCGGATAATTCGGTATCCGGCTATCCGGCTGAGCAACCGGATACCGAATATCCGTTATCCGGCATTTTGAAAAAGTACTGCTCGCTGCATCCCTACTCTTGTTGAAAGTCGCTGTATCTAACAGTTATCAAGATAATCCAACGTTTTTGTAAAATCAAGTTACCACGAAGGTCTAAGCGAGGGTCTAAGTGTTTTCTCAGGGTGTCAAAATAGTTTCCACAAACTTTGAGAGCGAGTCTTATACATGAAAACCATGCAAAAATTCCTACAAGCATTCGTCCGGAAATGCTTCATTACAGAGGTACTGTTTTCGTAAAAGAAAATTTTTAACAATTAAAACTAGCCTCTCCCGGTGGCTGTAACTCCCTAAGAGAGCATTTCCAGACCATGTTTATAAGAACTTATTTTAATGTTCCAATTAGTATGGAATTGTTTTAAAAACTATTTGCGTCCCCGTCTGGGGGATGTTTTACATCCTAAAATAGTCAAAAATATAAAAATGCAGATATTCTTGCAACATCACAAAAGTTTAAAAATTTTGAAATCTGTTTTTACCCTAGCTAAAATAAATTTCTAAAAATGCGTGATGTCACCATTTTTATTTGACACAAAATGGGGAAACTTTCTACACTGCCCCCTTCCCCTCAGGGTTCACAACTGTTTTAACAAGAAAATAGTGACTTTGTCGCTGTTTTGCTATAATAACTTTACAATAATAAGTGACATGCAAAATCTGTTTGTTAGACAGTTCCACACCATTGTAAATCAATTTCACTTATATAGGGTGTTTACTTTTCAAGGTCCAATCAGCAACTTTGTTGTTTTACACAAAACACCCTGTATATTATTACATTTTTGAATGCGAAATGTAATTCTCTATAAGATGCTATAGAAATTCTTCTACCTAAATTATACGATTGTTGAGTTATTCGCGATTGTTTTTTTCAATTGACAGTTGTCGGTCCAAATTTAAAATAGTAATAACTGACTAATGAAATGTCTCTATACTGCGATTTTTATAGCTTATATGGACATGGGCCATTGTAATAAATGTAACGCTAAAAAGGTTTTTGAATTATACAGGGTGTTTTGGTTTTAAGAGTAATTTTGCCAAACTACAAACAATAATATCGCAATGTTTTTAAATAGAACACTCTGAATATTATGACATCATCTTACGAGAAATTTTATTCACTTGCAAAAACAAGTTTACCCTTATTCCAAATATCTCAAAATATACAGAGTGTTGTATTTAAAATAAGAAAGTTATGGTCAATTCCGGCGAAACCAGAAGTGGTAAAAAATTGCTAATGAAAATAATAATTTAATTTTATGGATGTTTATCTCAATAAATAACGAAAAATGGGGGTTCACCCCCGTTGTTGCGTCTACACCCGGTATATTCAACAGCACCTCAATGTTGCACATTTCAATTTACAAAAGTTTACGTAAATCTACGTGATACTGATAACTAACAAGGTTTCTTTATTCTACAAGGCGATGACGTCACGAGACAACCAATTGCATGTGTTTATTCTTATTTCTTGCACACAAAAAATACACTACGGAGTTTTTTACAACTGCACAGCAAAACATAAGCATAACAAAAGAATGCAACGATCGATTTTAAAATAAAAATGTACAAATTGTATTCTGAATTGGGACTCATACCAATAAAGATTTAATAGAAATCAGACAATATCGATGCAAGTGGAGGGGGGCACAAAGTGTAGTTACGCCATTGTGACATTAATTAAAGATAAAATAATGTGTAGGCCTACCTCTTTTGTTGAAGCTTATAATTGTGGTTAAGTTGAAGAAATGACCGAAATACCCAAATTCACATATTTGACACAAAGTTTAATTTCCACAAGTTCAGTTTTACTTAAACAACACTTTTAACTAAGCTATAACGTCTGATACCTCGCCCATTTGGCATGAAACTAGCACTGGCAAATTTAACAGGTGCGGGGAGAAAAAGCATTAGATAACACACACAAAATAATAAAGTTGTTCGTTAACCTTGACATTTTAAGTGGTGGTTTGAAAATAAATTTAATTATATAATTTATATTTAATATTATATTTTTAATAATAACTAGAAGTTTAATGGGAGTAAGGAGCTGCTATGAAAATAAACCAATTTTTTGTAAATTTACCTCGAAATTTACATAATTTGAAAAAAGTCTTCTCTTTTTCGTATTAATTTTGAATCGACCATTCGAATAGTAAATCTTATTTAATTTGTGAACTAATTTATAAGCACTTGGACATTAATACAAAAAATGAGCGAAACACTTCGCCTGGACTTTCCTATACATTTAAATACATTATTTTATATTTTCCAACACTTTCGATACACGACTAGTTAAAGTAAATAGATCTTATAAGTTGTAACATCTTGTAGCGGTTGAAGAAAGACCGACCGCTGCGCTGCAAGCATAAGGTTGGGTTAAATATTCGGACTGAATAAACGGAAGCGAGGAAATTGATATTTGAAAATATATTAATAACTCGAGAAGTATTATTTTTAGCAAGAAATTACTCTTATTAATTTGTATTTAGAATTTCAAAACCTTTCTGATTTTAAAGCCAAAATGCCACGTTTCCATTTAAAAAAAAGTTATTTTTTACCGTGGCCGCCATATTAAAAGTGGAAACTCAAGTTTTTTTCTTAAAAACAATCGAGAAGAATTTGCCCTACAACTTTGCTCTTGGGTTTGCGAGTCTATCTATTAAAATAAAAAAGTTAGCCTACACTGAACATTAAACGACTAGTACAAGAATACAACTGCTGTAGAAAGTATGTGAAATTCTTCTAAGGACAAAAAGATTATTAAGGGGCAAAAAATTCGATTTTTTGATTTTTTGTAAAAAGATTCTCCTAGAGCAAATAAAAGAAGAAATCAATTTTTTAATTTTGTAGCGAAAATTTTGGGGGGAGGGGAAACAGTAGCCCCATTAAATATTAAAGCATCAAAAAAATATTATGATATTCTGATTTTGCTACCAATGATGAGCTATATTACTTTAACAGAAATATTTTATTGCCCCCCGTTAAATAAATAAAAGGGTACCATTTTTCAATTTTCAAAAATTCATAGAGGACGTCACAGTGAAATTATAGCAACAACAAAACAAATTGTAGAAGATTTCCAGCTCTATCAGCTTAAAAAGTTTAAACAAAAACGTGTTGGCAGTTTTTGAGAAATATTTTTTTGAAAAATTCCAAAATTTTGGAGTGATGTCATTGCGATCGTTTTTATATTTTCAAAATTAATTATATTTCATGGTATAGTACCCTTGAAGGGCTACCAAACAAGATGTAGTTGATTCTAATCAAATAACTGGTTTTTGAGTAAATGGGCGTTAAAGCCGAAATATTCAAAAATTCGTAGCGGCCGCCATTTTAAAGCTAGAGAGTTCGGTAAAAAATCGTTTGATTTGTCCTAAGGCTTTCTTTAATCTCTACTATTAAAATTTCCAAAATTCAGTTTCTGAACAAAATGCTACCAAAAAAACATGTCTAACTTCCGCTTCCGGTTTCGTTTTTTTTTAAAGCTTATTTTATCGGTGAATTTTTGATATACCGGCTCATTCCAAAGCACATCAAAATCGGTCCAGCCGTTCTGGAGATATGGAGCGTAACGGACCCACCCACCAACCCACCCACCCACAGACAGACATTTTTTTTAAATTACTTTTTTGGGGTCCACGGACCCTCCCCCCCGACTATTTCCGTTAAAATCTCAACTTTGAAATTTTGCATGAAATCAATACTTCCCTATACTGAAAGTATAGGAAAGTAAAAATAGGCGAAACACGTCGCTGGTACTTCTTATACTGTTTACGTTTTAAATATTCTGGCGCAATTAAATTAAGTAGGTATTGTGTCTACGGTGGACGCTATGGCCGCTTTTAGTGGTGGCTCTTGTGGGCACGGTAACTGTTGCAACCAATACACAAAATGGGCGCTGTGTCCACGATGAACAATATGGTCCCACCAAATACATAATGGGCGTTGTGTTCTATATCGGACTACTGGTCACAACGTCCACTATGCATGTTGTGACGTTGTTTCTTAGACCTATAAAATACATGGTAGTCTTTGTGTCAGGATCCCGTTTTCCTCCATTTAAAATTGGTATCTGTATGGAAATCAATTTTTTATGTTTGAACAGAAGTAAATTTGAGATATTTTTAAATAAAACACAGTTTACATTTTTAATATTTATTGCAAAAACGAAATACAATTAGTATCAAACTATTATGAAAACATCGTTTTGGAAAGAAGTATGTTAGACAGCCTCAACGTCTGGTAGGTCACAAGATCCTTCACTGGAGAACATATGATCAACGCCAATTTCACTGGCACAGTGGTTGAATCTTCTCGCATAAGTGCTTCCGAATTTGGGATTGAAACACGATTTGCCATAAAGATGTATAGCTAACCTGTCCTTGCAATCAAAAACTCCGTCGCAGTTGCAATCCTGAAAATCATAATATTTTGTTACACTTTTTCAGGGTTCAAATTTGTTAAACTACTTTTTGCAGCTGTTAATTTGTTTTTAATTCAATAATTTAAGCATGTTCAAGCAGGGTCGCAAAAGCTTACCACCTTTTTTAATAAAAAATTGTAAACATTTAAACGAAAATATTTAATAACTTACCATTTCCCCAAATGATTCCGTATAGCTTTTTATAGTATTTAAAATACAATTTTCGTCACCCATACACGAGCGATAAGCTTCATCTGGGGTTTGATTAGGATGAATAGCATAACTTCCAGCTATTTTCCAATAATCTTTTGAAATCGAATAATTTGCACAGTTGAGTCTACTCCAACAACCTGATCTAGCATGGCACAAGCAGTTGAGACACTTTTGCATTGGCGTGCCCATTAGATTTTCGTATCCTGAAACTTCAAGTCAAAAGCTGAGAACTTTTTATGCCATGCTTGTTAGTTATTACACACTAAAATTTTATGAGAATATTTTGTTGCTACAGCTTAAAACAAGCTGAAGTGTTAACTTCGAGTGGACTTTCCTTTCCCATACTAGATATTAATAATTGCCATATTTTCAAAAGTGTAATTTATTTATAAGATTTCTAAGAAAACAAGCAGCGGGAATTTAAACCGGCGATAGCCTGTGCAATTGGTTTTGGTACCGTAACTATACTAATAGTAGCAGCGATTAAACTGCACGAAAGCAAGGAAAGCGCCGCGCTTTACAAATTCCGCTTCGGATGTCGGACAAAAATTATTAAAATAGCTTTATTTGAGAAGGTATCAAAAATATGCAAGGAATGAGAAATATTTTTTTAGCTAGAGCTAATTCATAGGTATAGTTAAAATCACGTAACTGCTGGAAAACACGTTGTTGATATTAAAAAGTATCGTTTTTATTTTTTATTTTTAAAATAGTTGAAAAAATCTTGCTGATCCTACTAAAGTAGTTTAAATAGTCTATCGAACCGATAAAATTTTATAACTATCGGTGTTTTTTGCGTTTTTGAATAAATAATTTCAAATTTTTCAAAAATTCTTGGAATGCGTCAGAGTAAAATTTAGGAAATTAGTAAAAAAACAAATTTGTAGTTCACTGCAAGCTCTATCGGCTCAGAAAGTTAAATAAAGATCGTGTGGGCAGTTTTTAAAAAATATTTCTTTGTTAATTTTCAAAACTTTGAAGCAGTGCCTTTGCGATCGTTTTTGGATTTTAAAATTAATTTTTCTTCAGCGTATACTACCCACAAAGGGCTCTCAGGTAAGTTGTAGCTGATTCAGATCAGACAACCACTTTTTGAGTAAATGGGCGTTAAAGTTGAGATTTTCAAAAAATTGTAGCGGTCGCCGTTTTGAAGCTAGAGAATCCGGTAAAAAAGTTTTCAGTCTGCCTTAAGTTCTTCTCTCAGATCCCGTGCTTAAATTTCTTAAATTTTGTTTTAGAAAACAATGCTACCAAAGAAACATGCCTAATTTCCGTTTGCCGTTTAGGATTTTTTTTAAGCTTAACTAGAGAACTACAATTTTCGATATTTAAAATTTTATCAAAATCGGTTCAGCACGTTCGCTTTTAGAAGCGCCACGCACTCACCCACACACCCACAGGCATTAAAAAAAAACACTTTTTTGAGTTCCTTGAGCTCCACAAGTGTGTTTCCGTTAAAATCTTGATTTCAAAAATTTTCACGAAATCGATACTTCCTTATTCCGAAGGTATCAGATAGTAAACAACATGTTTTTAATAAAATTCAAATAAAACTTTTCACAAAAAATTATATACTGTGATACCTTATTACTTATTAAGTTATAACGAAACAAAATATAATTTTGATTACATATTGAACATAGCTTTTTTAGAAAATCTACACACAAGGTGCTACAAAAATCCGCAAATTAAATACCTTCCACATTTATAGAAACAAATATTAAAGCCAATAAAACAAACACCACTGGAGAATTCATTTTGATCGTTGATTTTACTATCAAACTGACTAACCAACGGACTCATCATTTACTTAAATACACAGTGATATCACTTATCACCATTTATTGCGTCAAACTTGTGTATGTATGGTTGGGATTTCCATTAAACATTACATATCTTATGCAACATATTCTTTTTTTATTTTTCTGTGCAGTTGATAAAGGAACCGCAATTTATTATAATTGTTAGTTATAATTAACGTCAGTGTCAGATTTTTATAGAGGAAAGTTAATCTATTTTGATTTTTAAAACTATTTTACAAAAAAAGGTTAGCCCATTATTCGGTATTGTCATGGCTCTAAGAGGGTGAAATGCTATGATATATGGCAAGGTTTGATTTTTTGCAGCGAAGAACTTGAGGATTTTCCAACACCAACTCTGTAAATGTATTGCCAAACGGTTCAAAAAATTTGATTTCAAATTTAGTACATTTATTTAAAATTGGTATTACCTTATAAACAAATTTTCTTAATGAATTTGTTACACTTAACTTTAGTGCTTCAAGTACTTATGCAAAAACTAATTTTTTTTTAAATTAAACTTAAAGTTTTTAGATTTTGATAATAATATTTTCGCCGATTTCACTTTCAGATTTAAAACTAAAATATTAAGATTAAGTTGAATCTGCTTCATGTATAAGATGAAAAAATAATAAACCAGATATTTAAAAAAAATTGAGACTAGTTCCTCAAAAAATTTAAAAAAATCAATTTATGGAAAAAAAATTCGGTTGCAAAGTGTCATAAAACAAAAGTTTTCAAATTAATCCTGGATTTTAATATCAAAACTGACCGGCTGACTAACTGAACATTTGCATAAATACACATTCTTATCAGTATTTACTACGTTTTTAAGTTAATCAGTTGAATTTCCAATTAAAATATATTTTTTTCTGTTTGTTTTTTTATTTATTTCTGTAAATAATAAAAAAATGATATTTTTTTATAATTTGAACTACCAAGCGTAATGAAGATGGGGGAATCTGGATCCTGTTACATATTCGCAAATAATTTAAAAATTTTATAATAGGTACGTAAAAAGAATTTTATTTCAGTTTTGATATGATTCGGCAGCGAATGGCACTACGAATTTCGGTTTAAATTGAAAAACAGCTGAAAATAAAAACACAATCGGCCACTCGATGTGCACACTACGTTGTGAGCGCAAAAGCCAATCACTATCCTGGAGAGCGGAGTTACCTCAGGAACTTGCCGAAGCGTTGCGAAGTAACTGGACTACTGTTATCTCCTTTTTTCTTCTTCTGGATGTTGGCCCTCTCTCTCACAATAATTGTCAAAATTACGTAACAACAATTACAAAGTTTCTTACGCAGCTACAAAATAAAGAAGCGTGTTGGGAGTAGAAGCTGCGTATTACACCTCTCTCTTTTCCTCTGCATCACAGCCTCGGTTGGTCTTCTTTCACGGTATGCTAAACAAATTGCGTAATAGCAGAAAGATAGAAAAATTCACCCTGAGGGTTATTAAATCGAGGGAATAACGTTGACATCAAACTCGTGACCCCTGTCAACGAAAAATATAAAACCAGAAGCAGAACACCGAAGAAGCAGCCTCTCTTTAGACTCAGATCGAAGTGTTAGGTACTGTAATGTTTGGGTCGTAGTTGTAAAATAAAACGATATTTTGGAGGAGAAAGTTTTAATGAAGTTTTCACGTTACAAATAATTTAGATGAAATTGTTTTTATATTAATGTACATAGCAACCAAGTCGCTAAGTTACTAATAAAATAATACAACCAGGTTGCTACATTAGTACCCCCCCCCCCTTTGCAGAAGAACAAAAGGTACGCACCAAACGTGAAGCGCATGCTATCTTAGCTACAAAAACTTCTGATCTTTTCAAAAAACAATACAAGTAACTAACTAATTGAACATAGAAAATAGAATTAGTTTGAAGTTGCTTCTAGTCTTTTCAGGTGCGTTTCCAATGCTTGAGGTTCTAAGAGCAGAGTCGAAAAAGTTCAGTTCACTAAAAAAAAACAGAACAAAAAGGGAAAAAAATGTGCAAAAATAAAAGTTGAGTCTTGTGGCAAATAATTGCCAAATTGCCCCAAATAATCTAATTGACTAACCCCAAAAACACATTTATCAACGTTCAACAAAAGTCTGTATCTAGTCAAACGTTCAAAAACCATTTTTACATGACGCAAATGTTCTGACGCGGTTAAAAATTAATATATCGTCGAGGTAAAAATAAATGTAATACATCCCTGTAAGAATCTTCTGGACGAATCTGGACCAGGAAGCAGGAGTGTTTCTTAAGCCAAAATTAAGTCTTTTGGATAGGTATCCGGAACTGTCACCGCATTCAGCTGCCTGTAATCGCCACAGACACGATAGCTGCCATCAGGTTTTAATACCATATATATTGGGCTACTCCAAGGACTGTCTGCCTGCTCGATGATTCCAGCACGTAACAGTTCATGCAGATGTTTTTCTAAAAACAGTAATTGTGTTGGATTAAGTCTTCGACACTTTGCACTAATTGGCGGACCGTTAGTTTTAATTCGATGCACTACATTATGTTTAATAGGGGTGTTAATGTCGAATTCAGCTGTTAAAGCAGGAAATTGTTGAAGAAGGTTAGAGTAAAGAGTGCGTTCAGGTGATAAAGATTGTAAAGGGAGTGAATTAGAAGAAATTCTTGAGCATTAACATATACTTCTACCGTAGAAGGCGATTGGTAGTTGTTAAGTTCAGAAGAAAGAAGATTGGAAAGTTGATTAGGATGTATGATTAGTTGTGATTTGTTTGAGAGAGATGATTGAGAGATTGGTTGGATGTTTGATTGTGATGAAGTAGGTTGGAGTGATGATTGTGATGTGATGAAGTGGGTTGGAGTGATGGTTGTAATTTGTTTGTTGAACAGGTGAATTACCACCAGTCTGTGGAAGAATGGATGATTCACGAATGTCTGAGTCGAACATTATAGATCGATTATCATAAACTCGGTCAACCACTCTTGTCACAGCACAGTCTGTCATTAAATTATGCATGTTGTGTGGTTTTGAAAGAAAGCATTTGGTAACAAGCTGTAGTTTGAATCGACGTCATTAGTATTAAATTCGGGAATGTCAATACAAACACAATTAAAAGCCATTATAATAAACGTTACTTATCTTGTAATTCAGTGGGGTTTTGAAGATCCTAGGTCTGTGACGATGTGGCAGCTGAATGTTGCGGTTTGTGGAGATCTTGAAATTCTGAATTCCGCACGTCGGGAGGGTTGCGTGTTCAAATCTTGTCGGAGGGGTCACCAATAATGTAATGTTTGGGTCGTAGTTGTAAAATAAAACGATATTTTGGAGGAGAAAGTTTTAATGAAGTTTTCACGTTACAAATAATTTAGATGAAATTGTTTTTATATTAATGTACATAGCAACCAAGTCGCTAAGTTACTAATAAAATAATACAACCAGGTTGCTACAGTACCAGTCCCGTGATCGACCTGTAGAACACTGTCCTCAGCTCTGACCCCAAACCGATCGATCTGTTAGGTACCGGTCTCGTGATCGACCTGCAGAACATGGTCTTCAGCTCCGACCCCAAACAGATCAAACTGTTAGGTACCGGTCCCGTGATCGACCTACAGAACATGGTCACTACCACCAGCACTAACTCCCACCAAAGCTCTAGCCCACGGTTTAGCGATCGAGCTACGGTATTTGAAAAAGAGCCCCCCTCGATCTTTTTACTAGGTCAATGAACGGCAACGACACCGACGTCTTGGAATTTCACCCAGATCCCTAAGAGTACGTGGAGTTTTCAGGCAAGCGGTTTTGCCAACCCCTTCCACCAGCCCGGATAGCCTACACAGGTCTTCGGAAACACAACGACCCCCGGAAACAGTATTGTGGGCGCCCCAGGTTTCAGCTGCCCGCCGAGACGCGACCTTCTCTGTGGTGAAGTGGTGAAAGTGTAGTGCTTTGCCCGAACAGATTATTTATCCGTTGTGCGTTAAAACTTAAATTTTATGATTTTGTTTTAACATTTATAACCTGTTGCGTTTTGTGTCACTTATTCCTATTTTTTTAAATGTTTGTAAACATTTGCCCGAGTGGTGGTAGCTCAGAGGTTAGGCGCTTAGCCTCTAACGCTAAAGGTCTAGGGTTCGATTCCCCGCAGAAGCCATGCAGCAATAAAAATCTATGCCGCAACCCGCCACTCACATTCCCCAATTCGGTGTAGGCAGCCGTGGGGTCTTAATGCCTGAAACCTTCTCTGGAATTTAGTCGTTCGGATTCGACGTTAAACTGTAGGTTCCCCCGTACTCCACCTTAGCGCTAAGGAGAGTACGTGGCAGAGAAGAGTGCCGGTGCCCAGCAGTGGGACGTGAAGGCTGATTGCAATTGCGAAACATTTGCTTATCTATTGGTCATAAATAAACATTTAGTGGAGTATTGAATAGTAAATCAAATTTTAGTTGCATTTGTATACGAATTGCTAAATGCAGAAACTCCATTTTCTTACAAGTAATACAACTAGTGATTTCGTTTTTCTTTGAACGCAAATTGATTACTAACGAGTGCTAGTTAAGACAACATCCAAAATTAACTAGCACGAGTTAACAATCAACCCAACGATATCACACACAACGAATTACAACAAATTGACGGGTTTCGAAAATGATCGTCGTGCGTGCTGTCGATCTTAACTTGTCGCGCTTGTCGCTAACAAACGCAGCTACAGCAAGGAGTGGTTTTATCGTAATGTCATCGTGATATTTTCAATTATTAAAATCTACTATTGGTTTTTCCCTGTAAATTAGTTTAATTGGTAACACGAAAATAGAGCCCTGTCATTGGCTAAATAAAAGGGCTGTGTAATAAACCCACAAAATTAATTGCTGCCATTTTATTGTCTCATAGACTAAACGGATCGTTTACTAAAAGCCAAAAAGAAATCTGTCGACTGTGTAGGTAGTAAAGTAGTTAATACAACCCCCTAGCTATCTTTTTACCTTGAACATATTTAATGTGTGTCTGTCTGTGTGTATGTCTGTTTGTCTATGTGTTCATATTTGCTGAAATTTTCTAAAAAAACTGTACATAAAAATAGTCCCATTTTTTTATGTCTGGCTTACATATTTAATATTGCATTACTTGCAAAGAACAAAGCAGAAATATATAATGTTAATATACATATACTAAACAATTAAGTAGCATCGACATTACTTTAGTAAATAATATTACACAACATTAACTTATTTGGCGCAATTTTCTTCACTGGCCAACATGTTTGAAATAGGGACGCCGGTTTCCCTAAGGCAGTAATTGTATCTGCTAGAATAACTGTCTCCGAACCTAGGATTCTTAGACGATCCTCCGTAAAGATGTACAGCCAACCTGTCCTTGCAATCAAATACTCCATCGCAGTTGGTATCCTGAAATTCACAATTTTATGATGTTAAAAATTCTTTTATGTTTCTTGCTGCCAAAAAAACAGTTAATAAAAAGCAACTACTTTTTCCATTAAAATTGCAAAATTTTAAATTTTTTTGTTGTTTTTTTTAAATCATGAGGCCGTGCGTGTGCACGACTCCATGATACCCATCCCACCCCCTTACCCGGGCTCATCGCACTTCAGCGCTATTCACCGGTCTAACATGCCCCACCCCTGAAAGACATGCAACCCAACATACACACCACACACACCCTCCATGGACACGCCGCGGCCGGATTTAGTTTATTCAGAAAAATTTCCGGCGGGCAGAGGACTCGAACCTACTGCCGTTGGGAGTCTAGTTTTAAAGCCTGGGACTTTAACCACTAGACCACCCGCTGACCCTTAAAATTTTAAATGAAAATTAGCTACTTACGATTATTCCAAACGATTCCGTATAGCTTTTTATAGTATTCAAAATGCAATTTTCGTCATCCTTACACGAATCATAGGCTTGGTCTTCGTTTTGATTCGCATAAATAGCATAACTTCCAGCTTTTCTCCAGTATTCTTTCGAAATTGAATAACGGGCGCAGTTAAATCTGCTCCAACAACCCGTTGTAGCATGACACAAACAGTTAATACACTTGTGATCTGGTGTGCCCATTAGATTTTTGTATCCTGAAACTTCAAGTCAAAAGTTGTATTTTATGCCAGGTTTGTTACAGATATCAATCAATATTGAAGAAATGAAAATTTAATTATACTGTTATAGTTATATCTTTTCAAAAAGGTTGTGATTACATTAGAGGTAGGGTTTTACAAATCATAAAAATTCATTTCAAGCCATAATGTTAAGTTTAAATTTGAAGTTGGAATATAAGTTAAAATTTCTTTATGTTTAAGATACATAAAGTAGTTGACGCGAATAATTTAAAAAAAAAAATCAGTGTCTTGAAATAATTTTAAAAAATTGTGTTAAATTTCTAATAATTGATAATTAAAAAAGATTTTATCAGAACTTTATGTTTTTCACGTTTAACTAAATAAATATCTGTATTTATACAGGGTATGAAAAAAAGCTGTGGGGCAACCGCCACGAGACCTGTCCTCGCATTTGTGGAAATTTTTGAAAATTTTCAATATATTTCAAAAGCTTTGTGGTAAATAGAATAGGTATAATTGAAATTTTTGCAAAAATTGTAAATATTTTTAAAAATGTTTTAAAATTTTTGAATTAAAAATTGTTTTTAATTTTGACGAGTTTTGGCAAAAATTTATAATTTTGAAATTTCTTAAATAATGTTTGAAAATGTAGAAAATTTGCGATATAAAATTTTAAAAAAAAATTTAGAAATTTTGAAAATTTTGAAAAGTTAAAGTGTAAAAGTTCTGAAATTTTGGAAAATGTTAAAAATGTCTAAACTTCAATCACTCAATCAAACTGTACCCTGAACATATTTGAATGTGTGTCTGTCTGTGTGTATATCTGTCTGTCTGTGTGTTCATATATGCTGAAATTTAAAAAAAAACTATACACAAAAATAGTCCCATTGTTTTTATGTCTGGCTTACATATTTAATATTACATAACTTGCACACAACAAAGCAGAAATATATAATAATAATATATATTTAACGATTAAGTAGCATTAAAAACTGTTCAGGTAAACGACAAAAATCAAACCTCTCAGTGAGTATATCTCAATGGAAAGTTGTTCCTATTGTCATTTAACATGTTCATACCGATTTTGAAGCCTAAATTCTTACTTTTTTGGAAAAACATAATTGATGGCGGAGGAGAGACAGTTGGGATTGATAGAAATCGCGTTTGCGCAGATCGGCCATTTGACATTTGTAAAATAATAATCTAAAGTTATTTTCCGAGCGCATCGATATTGAAGTACTGTACCCCCCGCACCCATCCCCTCATTTTTAAACGCAGTTGCCTACTTTTATTTTATTTTGTGTTTTTTAATTGCAACCATTAAAATCTCGGGTCCTGTAGACCTTTGGCTGATAGGCGTATTTTTGCAATCACTCAACTAAACTGTTCAGATAAACGGCAAAAATGAAACATCACGATGATCTCAATGGAAAGTTGTTCCTATTGTCATTTAACACGCTCAAACCGATTTTGAAGCCGAAATTTGTAAATTTGTGAAAATCAAAAAAATGTTTCAGGAAAGAGGCAATGGGGAGCGATAGCGACAACACATTTGCGCAGATCGGCTATTCGACATTCGTAGAATACGAATTTAAGGTTCTTTTTCGAGCGCGTCTATGTTGACATACAGCAGCCCTTCCCTTCCCGCCCCCTTTTTTTGGCGGACCCACCACATTTTTTTGCGGTAGCATCATATTGCTATTAGCAATGTTTGAGCATTGAGCCAAATTTGGTTTTTGTGTGTTAAGGCGTCTGGACTGTACAGTATATACAGACACACAGACATCTCTGCAGCGTCCGCTTTATCGGTCTCCCTACCCCTAAAACACGCTTATTAGTCAAAATGTTAAGGTTGAAAATGTTTGAAGTAAAAGTACCTTTTTCTTAGGCATAACCCCAAAACTTCGCTGAATGAACGCATTTGCTCCAAATCCAACCTGACGATCACAATACCTTCCTTTCTAGCTATAGTTCGTATAGCGAAAAAGGAAAAAATCGATTAAAAAAATTATTAAAAATCACATTTTTAATTTAAATCGAATTTTTTGGTATTAATTTATTTTTTTCTAATTCAAATTAGTTTTCATAATTTTTCTTTAATCAAAATTTATTGTTTACAATTTTAATGCTTATGTGTATTTTTTATTTGATGATGAATAACTAAAATTGTATGCAAGTGCTGCATTTTAAGCTTTCAATGACGATGTGCTTGAAAACCCAAAGTAAGATTAAAAATTTCAAATGAGCTAACCAAGGCCAGTGAAGTGATGTTCATTTACTTAAATAATTGAGTAAAATCAAATAACCTACATCAAGCATCCCCTGAGTAACTATAACAAGTAGTAAGCTTTCAATGTTTGCATTTTTAACAGCATTTTTTAGAAAAACTTCAGAAACTTTAACTGACATCTAACTAAGAGCAGGGCTGGCGGGTGGTCTAGTGGTTAAAGTCCCAGGCTTTGAAACTAGACTCCCAATGGCAGTTGGTTCGGTCCACTGCTCGTCGGTAATTTTTCGGAATAAGTTATATCCGACGGGTCCATGGATGGTGTATGTAGGTGTGTATGTTGGGTTGCATGTCTTCAGGGGTGGGGCATGTTAGACCGCTGAAGAGCACTTAGTGTGCTGAGCCCGGGTAAAGGGGTGGGATGGGAATCATGGGGTCGTGCTCACGCACGGCTTCATGATTCTCCTTTAAAAAAAAACTAAGACCAAAAAAAAATGAAATAATTATCATTACCTTCTACATTTGCACAAACAAAAATTAAAGCTAACAAAACAAACACTAGTGGAAAATTCATTTTAATTGTCGATTATAGTATCAAACTGACTCGCTGACCCCCTGACCATTTGCTTAAATACAGGTTGTTATCTAGATTTTTATAGCTTGCGCGTTATTGTAGGAATTTCCATAAAAGAACTTTATAGCATGTTGTGTTTTCCCAATTTTCCTTACTTATTATCTCTACATTTACAGAAGTATTAATTTTCTTATAATTACAAACTAAAATTAGTTGCAGGATGTAGTGTCAGATTATGATAAGCTGAGGGAAATCCAACCATAAATGTTTTTCTGTTTTTCCCTGTTTGTATTTTCATTTTTAAACGCTCACTTTTAATAGGTTATTATAATTTGTCTATCTTTCTCTCTGGAAAAATCCAAAAACTAATTATTTTCAGTTATTTTGTTATTTAACATATTTTCTTTAGTTTTTGGTTGAAATAAAGTAGCAGTAAACAAAGTATTTATGTATTAAAGTAAAACTAGTAAGTAAAGATGAAAATGCATTTGTTGCAAGATTTTTACGCCTATAAGACATGCACAGAGGTTTCTTTATAATTGAAAATTAAAAAAAATGTTTTATGAAATTTTGAAAATTTTAAAAATTGTATTAAAACGTTAAAAATTTTTGAAATTTATGAAAATTTTGAAACAGAATTTTCGGTAATTTTGAAAGTCGCTAAAATAAAAAAAATTGATTTGAAATTTTTTTTATTTTGATAATTTTTGAGAATTTTCTAGTTTTAACTTTCAAATATTTCCAAATTTAAAAAAAATTTAAAATGAACAATATTTTGTAAAGCAAACATTTTTAAATTTTCAAAAAATTTAAAACCCAAATTTTTCCAAAATTTTTAAATACTTAAAAATATTTTTTAACAACTAAAAAATTTCAAACATTCAAAATATTTTCACATTTTGCCAACATTTTTAGAACTTCCAAAATGTCAAAATTTTTAAATTGTCTCAAAGATTGCCTGAAAGCTATTTTTTAGAATTAATAAGTGCCTCAATCTTGCAATCGCTGTTGTTTAGATTTTATATAATTATTTTTCCTGAAATTATTTTTTTTTCTGGGCAAATCCGACTTTAAACAGCAGCAATAAATTTTACCGAAAGCTATCAAATTGACCTGATTCTTTTCCATAACATCCGTTGTCGTCATCGGTTGTGTTGCAACAGAGAAAATTCCAATCTTTTTATAAACTAATAATTTCGTAAAATGAAAAACTAGGAATTCTTGTCATAAAATGGGCGAATCACTTCCCCTGGACTTTCCCATACTTTAGATACTGTTTGTTACCGCATTTGCAAAAGCATATTTGTATAACGTTGTACCGTGTTGTGCCGTCCAACAACTGTTACGCCACTCGTATTGCAGTCTGGTAAAAAAAACAATATTACAGGGAATTGCCCTGCACCGTAAGCCTTTAGCAAGGTTTAAACTTAAAATTTGTTCAATGAGAAACAAAATGAGCAAAGCATACTAATCTCTTAAATTCACCATTATTGAACGTTTTGGAAAGTGAAATGAAAGTCATCTGAACACAATTGTATAAAACCAAGATCAAGTTATGAAGATTTATTGTTCCTATAACAACACCAACTGTTTACTTGTAATCTTGCCTCTGAAAATGACATGTCAACATGTCGAAATCCGCGTAATGCTAAAATAAAAAAAACTGTTGAAGTTGAGATTTGTTTTATTTACAATACATTAAAATGAACTTTAACTAAGTAAAGCTAGAACTTATTAATAAACTAATATATTATGTATAACAAGATACTAAAAATCACCAGATACCATTAAAAAAATTTGAAAATTCTACCATCACCTTAAATAATAGCAATAGATATATATTATAATATTGCAATATTACAAATGACACGCGGTCGTAATATTATGAGGTTATTTGCCTATATATTCGCGGAATACTTCTGCGTATAAATTAATTACATAAAGTTCTTCATCGTGAAACAATCCTTGCATTTCTATCTTGTATCTGCCAAAAGGAACATATGGAGGAAGTTTTATAAAGTCTATGGTACAAAATTACATACGTGGTTCCCTCTGCCCTATTTTTGAGCAAAAGAAGTATTACACTTACTTAAAAGTTACCGTGTTTTGGTTTAGTTTATTTCGTTGTATCTCTGTTATTTTATTATTTTGCGGGAAAATGCCAGAGAATATTTTTTGTTTAAACAGAAATTCTGAATCTATCTACAAAAAGTACATCCAAAACGAACAATTAGTTTGGAAGATATCACGAATTTAATAATTTGACAATCCGCCATTTTGAAATGGCCGCCATATTGATACCTTCAACTTTAAAGAAAGATACGCAACCTTTTAGTGATTCCCAATACGTAATTGATAATCTCTCCAAATATTATCGACTCATTCCGATACTTTCAACACTTACACAGCACAATACAGCTCTACTGCTCGCAAATGTTCACGTGTAACGAGTTGGTGATGATGCTGGCTAGGACTTAACTATAGTTTGGGGGGGGGGGGGGGGGGATTATAGGAGAATATGTAATAGGGTCACATTTTTTTGATGGTACATTAACTGGAGCTATTTATCTTCATTTTTTGGAAAACTATCTGCCACAATTATTGGTGAATCTTCCTCAAAGGATCCGAAATAGGATGTGGCTTCAGCAAGATGGTGCTCCACCACATTATTTAAGTCAGTGAGAGACCACCTAAATAATATCTACCCACATCAATGGATTGGAAAGAATGGACCCACTAAATGCTAGATCTCCCGATCTTATAAAATGGATTTGTTTTTATGGGGATGCGTGAAAGAAATTGCTTATACAGATACACTAACAACAATCCAAAATATGAAGGATAGGATAATACATGCTTTTAGAAATATCACATCGGCAATTTTAAGAAAAGTAGAAACCTTATTTCAAAGGCACATGGAAATGTGTGTCAATCAAAATGGGCAACATGTGGAGCATTTAATATAATTTGTTTCTTTTGCTTTATTTGAAAAAACCTTAATTTTTTAAAATAAATATTGTTGAATTTTGTACTTTTTGCTCAATAAATCAAAAGTGGTTACAAATAGCCATAAGGATGTACATACAAAAAATGTTTGCTATTTAATTCTACATAACATCGTTAAAAAATATACAGGGTGTTCCATTTGAAAAAGTTGAGAAGAATAACTTTGAAATTCTCAAAATTTGAAAATTATTTTTGAACACCCTGTGCATGGTGGCTCTACGATATTTAAACAAGAGCACCCTACAACCTCCTACAATGAGGTCCTTACTTAATTTCGTCTTCAAAGCTGCGGCCGCGAAAGTGGTGAATTGTTAAATGGAGTAATGTAAAAATCAATTTTTTTGAAGAAAATATTATTACTTGTAAACCGGACATTAGATGGCCCTAATATTTTAGATATCAATAAACATCCCAAAAGAAGTGTTAAATATGCAAAAATATTCAAGGTATTCCATTAAAAAAAGATTACCTTAAGCGTGCCACACTTTTTTGTAACACCCTGTATATTTGAAAATAATTTGCATGTATGCGCATTTACCCACAGTTTACATTAGAAAGATGTTTTTATCTGTTACGGTGTACGAGCTATCGAACTCCCACGCACTATTATTGCCCCACCCTGTACATATATTTTCTAAATATCACAAAACTTTCCATTCCAATAATTTGAAATTGCTCAAAATTCATTAAGTTGATCGGATCTATATATGATTATGTAAATGCGCATTCAAAGCGGAAATTTGGATAAAAGTTGTCTTAAAAAGTCGATTAAAACCAACACATAAATTTCAAACGATTTAAACATTTTGAACACATAATTTGTAATTTTTTAGACGTACTAAGTTTAGGATTAGACAAATATGTTAAAGTGAAGTTCGATGCTAAGAAGTCTTCTTTTAGAAGAATTTTTACCACAAAAATATTAACACAGAAGCTCTATCCTGTAATGAGTTTGTTATTAAACAGAAATATAAAGAAAATCGAATAAACAGAGTCGAAGTGATTAATTTTAGTTTTAAAGTGGATAAGTGGCTATTTTTTAAATAATTTTTCTTGTTGCTTCTTTATTTTCTACATTTTAGTAAGAGGCAACTGTATTTCATATTTAATATACAAGAATAAGTAAAACTGCATAATAAACAATTAACGCTTCAAAATGCCTTTTTATTACGAAGTCTGACACAGCATCAGCTTATATTTTACAAGATCCTTCACTGGACAACATACTGCTAACACCAATACTGCTAGCGCAGTGATTAAATCTGTCCGCATAAGTTTTTCCATATCGTGGATTATGACACATTCTTCCGAAAAGATGTATAGCCAATCTGTCTTTGCAGTCAAAACGACCGTCGCAGTTGCAATCCTGAAATTCACAGTTCATTGCCAAATTTTTATGATTGACATGTTACAATCCATATAGGAAAATAACTAAAATTTAAATAAAAACTTACAATTTGCCCAAAAGATTCCGTATAGCTTTTGATGGTATTTATAATGCAATTTTCGTCATTCATACACCAGCCATAGGCACTATTAGTAGTAGAATGAGTACCAACAGACATACTTCCTGCTTTTTCCCAGTAATCCTTTTTAATTGAATAACGGGCGCAGTTCAATCTGTTCCAACAACCTGATCTAGCATGACATAAGCAGTTGAGGCAGTTTCGTATTGACGATGACGAGCCCATTAGATCTTCTAATCCTGAAAAACAATTTTCAGCAAATAATATCGAATTTTTTTGACCAAAACTTTTATAAATATTTGTTATTTTGCTTATTGCGTAAATCAAACATTGAACAAACTAAACTTTGCCTTTTCAAACAATTTGCATTACAAGTCTGAAGACTGATGAATTTTTTGTAGGACATTCAATGTAAGTTTAAAATTAAAATTATTAAATTACGATAGAAATACGTCACACCTAAATATTTATTACTCTGCTTATTTCAGAACTTGTAACGGTGGGTCGCCTCAACAGGGGAAATAAAACTAGCAGATTATGAAGTAACAGTTTTATTTTAATCCCTAATAGGTAGTAGTAATAATTGGAACCAAATGCAAGCTAAAAACTGAACAAGAAAACAATATTAGCATTTAATTAAATCACACACTAATCTTTTAATTACCTGAAGCAGGCACAAACAACCGTTTGAAAAAACCTTGAAAAGCCAGGAAACTCCAATTGTAGCTAGCAATAGGTACGGTACCGAACTCGGCAGAAACACACACGCAAAAGCCAAAATTTAACCCCCCCACAACTCGGACGTGCGCATGCAATATATATTTTGCTATAAACTCTAACATTGAACAAATTAAAATTTACTTTGGTTTTTCTAACTTTTCAAACAATTGCCATTACGATTTTGAAGACTGATGAAATTTTTTTTAGAACATTCAATGTAAATTTATAGATAAAATTCTTAAATTACGATAGAAATTCGTCACACGATATACATATTTATACATTTGACATTTTGCGCGAAAAAATTTATGGATTTTGACGTTTTTAGCGGGAAAAATTATGGATTTAGACATTTTGCGCGGGATAATTTATAGATTTTAACGTTTTTGGCGGTAAAAATTATGGATTTAGAATTTTTTGCGCGGGAGAATTTCTGGATTTTGACGTTTTCGGCGGGAACACTTATGGATTTTGACATTTTGCGCGGGAAAATTTATGGATTTTGACGTTTTTGGCGACAAAAATTTTAAATTTTGATTTTCTGCGCGGGAGAATTTGCAATGGAATTTGACGTTTTTGGCAGGAACAATTATAGATATTGTCATTTTGCGTGGGAAAATTTATAGATTTTGAGGTTTTTAGCGGTAAAAATTATTATAAATTTTGACATTTAGCGCGGGTGAATTTATGGATTTTGACGTTTTTGGCGGGAACAATTATGGATTTTGACAGTTTGCCTAAGACAATTTATGGATTTTGACGTTTTTGGCGGGAAAAATTATGGATTTTGACATTTTGCGCGGGAAAATTTATGGATTTTGAAGTTTTTTGGCGAGATAAATTATGGATTTTGACTTTTTGCACGGGAGCATTTATGGATTTTGACGTTTTTGGCGGGAAAAATGATGGATTATGACATTTTGCGCGGGAAAATTTATGGATTTTGACGTTTTTTGCAGGAAATATATGGATTTAGACTTTTTGCGAAGGAGAATTTCTAGAGTTTGAGGTTTTTGGCGGGAACAATTATCAATTTTGACATTTTTCGCGAAAAAATTTATGGATATTGAAGATTTTGGCGAAATAAATTATGGATTTTGACTTTTTGCATGGGAGCGTTTATGGATTTTGACGTTTTTGGCGGGAAAAATGATGGATTTTGACATTTTTGGCCTAAAAAATTATACATTTTGACATTTTGCGCGGGAAAATTTATGGATTTTGACGTTTTTTTGCGGGAAAAATTATGGATTTAGACTTTTTGTGAAGGAGAATTTCTGGAGTTTGAAGTTTTTGGCGGGAACAATTATCAATTTGGACATTTTTCGCGAAAAAATTTATGGATTTTAAAGATTTTGGCGAGATAAATTATGGATTTTGACGTTTTTGGCGGGAAAAATTATGGATTTTGACATTTTTGGCCTGGGATTTTGACATTTTGCGCGAGAAAATTTATGGATTGTGACGTTTTTCTCGGTAAAATTTATGGATTTTAAAATTTTTTGCCGGGATAAATTATGGAATGAACAAATTTAAATTTAATTAGGTTTTTATAACTTTTCAAACATTTGCATTACATTTTTTTTAGAACATTCAATGTAAGTTTATAATTAAAACTGTTAAATTACGTTAGAAAATACGCCACGCTTAAATATTTATTACCCTGCTTATTGCAGAACTCAAACTTCGAACAAATTAAAATTTAATTTTGTTTTTTACGTGAAAGAAAATTTAAGTAAAATGTAAATATATTTTTTACCGTAAAAACAAACAAGAAAAATTCATCATAAAAAAACTGTAATAATAGGCAATATGCAATAATTATTTCAAAAAAAAATCTAAATATCCACAAACATTTTTACCATTATTACTATAAGTAGCAGTCATTTAAACAATTACGTAAATAACCACTGATGCGTTACGCCGAATCCAAAGCTTGGCAGTTTTTCATAAAGTCTAAGTATAATTGTTACAAAATCACGATTAAAAGCTAAAATCCATAATGAACATACCTTGCACACTAGCAGAAGCACAAATTAATGTTAATAAAACGAGCACTGTTGGAGAATTCATTTTAATAGATTTTAATATCGACTGGTTGTCCGACCGACCGTATGCTTAAATAAATTTTATCATCAATGTTTTTTTTTTCATGCTTTTATTTTTACTAAACATATCTTTCTTTTATCTGTTTTAGTCGTCAACGTCAATAAGTCAATAAAGAAGTCGTTATTTATAGTAGTATTATATTTTATAGCCTATAAGGTGTAGATTATAATTTTTGTCTAATTTCTTTGTGACACCCTCTATGAGTTTTTAAAGTATAAGCATTGTAGTCTTGTTAATTAATTAATATGAGCCGAATTAATAAATTGATTTTTGCCATTATTTCGTAAGCGTAATAGGGTTAGTATGCTATGACAATATATTTTTGAAAACATAAAATGTAACTTTATTGTTTTTACATTCGCCGTTTTTATTTTTCTCATAATTCGTTCTCTTTATTTCTTCGTTTATTATTTGATTTTTTAAGCATTTAAAGTAATTTAAAAAATTGTGTATTGAAATTCATTACGCAAATGTAAATGTTTTTTTTTTAATAAATATTGGAAACCAATTTGAGCTCTCCGTTGAAAATGCAGCCTTTTTTTATTCCTTTTTGACCGTCATCGCATGACAAAATAAGAACATTTGCCATCGTTGCATAGCAGAATAACGCACATTTGGAAGCAGGAAACAGAAGTCGTCTGTTGCTTAGTAATGTACCAGAAAAACCATCCTGCATACTTGCTGTCAGTTTTAGTGCCAACTAATTTTTATTTGGTTATGGTTGAAGTGATTTAAAGACAGTCGAGAATTTATGGCTCTTGTCATCTGGATCTGCTAAAAATTAAAACTTAAATTTGATTTTGAGTTCGACAACAACGTCTTAAGTATTATTTTATATTCTCCCGCTTTAAATTCACATGTGTTTACATTTTGATTTTTGAAAAAAATAACTTTGGGATAATTTTGAATAGGTTAGGGTTAAGACCAGTAGTAGCGCAAATCTTCGAGTCTCGGCTCTCAAACGGTTAAATTATTCAATTTTTAATTATTACACGTTCAAGATCCCTACCCTGTAGCAGGTGGAGGTTCGGCCAAACGCTAAACATGGTGGGCTTATTCTCTTACGTCGATGTTTAGGCTTAGCAGCATAAAATATATTTATAAATAATATGTATTAGTAAGTTCGAGCTTGATTTCGTTGAATTTTGTATTAATATGTTATAAATAAAATAAATACTAACTTATTTATTTATTTTAGCTTTATAAATAATAAAACTGTGTCTTGGTTAAGTTCTTTAAATTTGTTTTTATTACTAAACGATTTTTTATGTAGCAATGTTTTTATAAAATGAGTAAATAGTAGTTGTATTTTATTTTTTACTTACTTAGCTATGAAAAATATTCTTTACCTAAATAACACTTTTAATTGCAAACACCAAAAGCAAAATTATATTATACTAAACTACTAATCATCGCGAAGCCGTACATTAATTTCTGGTATGTCACACGATTCTTCGCTGTCCAACATAGCCTTAACGCCGATTTCCCTAGCACATTGATTGAACCTGCTCGCATAAACGCTTCCGAATTTGGGATTTTTGCATAATTTTCCAAAAAGATGTATAGCCAACCTGTCTTTGCAATCAAAAACTCCATCGCAGTTGCAATCCTGAAATGTATAATTCTTTGCAATTTTTGCATTATTTGCAGTTATTCCTAATTTAATAATTTAAATATTGCAAAACAAAACCGCAAACTTGGTCCAGAATAGTTTCTACTTCTAATTCAAAATATCTAGCTACTTACGATTTCTCCAAAAAATTCGGTATAGCTTTTTATAGTATTCAAAATGCAATTTTCGTCAGTCATACACGAACTGTAGGCTTCATCTTCGTTTTGATTTGCGTAAATAGCGTGACTTCCAGCTTTTTTCCAGTAATATTTCGATACTGAATAGCGGGCACAGTTAAATCTACTCCAACAACCCGTTCTAGCATGGCACAAACAGTTGAGACACTGTTGTATAGGTGTGTCCATTAGATTTTTCAATCCTGAAACTTCAAGTCAAAAACTGTTAAAATTGCGAGCTTGTAACAGAAATCAAACATTGCAGAAATTCAATTTTAGTAGAATATTATATTGTTGTAACTTTTCAAAAAACTAACAGCAAATTAATACTTCATGTTTAAGGTGACTCTGGAAGTTGACACCCATAATTTAAATTAAATCAATGGATGTCATTATATTTCGATACTTTAAAAATAATAATAATTTTGGAACGTGTAAATTAAAAAATAAAAAATACAATAATTTGAAAGCCAAAGCAAAATATTAATATTGATTTGTAGTCAAATCAAATTTATCTGAAAAAGTTAAACTCTTACATTTAAATAAATACTAGCGTCTAGCCCCTTGGATTAGAGCCGATCGAAGTTCGTAGTGGCACAGATGGATATGCGGGTGTGTTCGGGTGTACTACTTTTTTACTGCATAAGTAGTTGTGGGGTCGAATCTCAGTTGGGACCAAATTTTTTTTTAATTTTATAGTTTTTGTTAAAACACTGTTGTTGCGTTTTGCTGTTTACGCGAGGTTATTTGTGAATAGCAGTTATATTTTTAAAGAAAAAATACAAAGACAAATTTGCATTCACTCACTGATTGACGGCATACTAACACAAAAGTCTGGTAATAAATTTAAAAAAAGGATTTGTTGTTTTCTATTGAATGCAATTTATTAGCAATAAAAAAATCGGCTTTAACAATGCAAATCTCGCACATATGCGAGCCAATATTAGATGATATTGCGCAATTCAGATTGGCTGTAAGTCCAAGGGGCTAGACTCTAGTAAATAAATAACCGGTAGTTCTTACAAAACTGACATTAACACAAAAACAATTTTTAAAACAAAATTTCTGAAATGTCTGAAATTTTTATAAACATTTTTTACAAATTTTCCAATTTTTAATAATGGGCAGTTTTCAACAAAATAAAAAATCTACAAAAAACATACCTTGCACGTTTGCAGAAACAAAAATTAAAACCAATAAAATAAACACCACTGGATAATTCATTTTGATACCATTCACCATTTGCTTAAAAACATTCGCGAAGTAATCAGCATTTAGTGGTTTCAACTTTTGCAAGTGTAGATCTTTTTCTATTACTTATACGTAATAATTTATTCATATGTGCGGTTGATAAGGAACTGTAATTAGTTATAACGATATAATAAAGAAAGGGTAAATCCGACCATATTATTGTTGTTTTGTGCTGTTGGTATTTCCGTTATTGAAAAACGTTCAGCATATTTTCTTCCTAGAATTTTAATAGTGTTTCTTCATCCTCTTTACGTTTCGTATTATTGGGCCTTGTGCGCATTCTGACGCAACGTAACGTTACACGTTACATTACTAGGCTCAAAAACTAAATAACGTGATTTTGCTTTAAAACTTGAAGGGTTGGCTAACCTAAACTTTAAAATCACTAGGCCATGCCTACTTGGGAAAAAAATTGCCTGTGGCGCATTTTTCACATGCTTTCATAAATTATACTCCCACTATGCCACACCACGAGTCACCACTGAACTTAAGGCTCGTATAATTTGTCTATATTATTAACAAAAATACATTTTTTTTAAGTAATCTACTACAGCCTATTTATTTATTATTTTCCTCGCATTATGAATTACCGGCAATTAATATAAATACCGGTAGTTTTTTGCATTATTGTAATTTATTTATACTACCCGCACCTTCAGCTCTTCTAATTTGGACTAATCGAAGAAAATCACCGCCGGCATGCACTCCGAACACCGTTACCGGCTACCTATCCACTGCCTCGTGCGTTGCTAGTAATTTTGCGGTCCAGGTTAGCCAAGTAAAATCACTAACGTTATTTAATGCAATACAGGTTTGCCAACTGCAGATTTTATATCAAACGACACTCGGGTGTTGTATTGATTCGGGTATTGTATTAATTCCGTTGTTCTGCATTTAAAGCATAAGTATGGTGTTGCTTTACATCATTATTTTCAGCAATAGTCGCACATGGTATTAATTCGATTTGCAACACCCGCATATTCTGTAAATTCACTGCAATAATCGGGTATTGTTTTAATTCGCATGTTCGTCAATACTTTGGTATTGTTTTAAATCATTATTTACAACAGTCGCACATTGCATTGCGATTTACAACAATACAAGTCTACTGCGATAATTCTTTATTTGCAGCAATAGCTAGTCGCGTATCGTTTTAATTCGGTAGTTGCTTTAATTATGAATATTTATAACAGCATTGTGATATTGTTAATAATATCGCTCACAAAAATAGTCTAATTTAATTTCAATTCGATTACTTGCAACAATGGTCATGTATTGTGTGGTATACAACAATAGTCGTATATTGTAAAAATTATAATATTTGCAACAATTGCTAACGTGATTATTTAATAACTTAAAGGGATTTTGCAACATTTAAAACAATACCTAAGAAACTTTGTTTTGTAAATTCTATTATTTTGTTTTAATTGTAAACTAAATACATGAACTAGATGTTGTTCACAATTTTGTATAAACTTTTAAATAAATAGTGATCTGGTGTTCCATATGTATTCTTATAAGCGTTCAAAGTCTAAGCGCGGACGGCTAGTTATCATCTGTACAATTACGTGGTTGAATATGCTAGAGGCATTCTGATTCTTATAATAACTATTTCGACTAAGACGTTAAGATGTAAAACATTTTTTCCTTAAATTTTCTTCTTCTTTTATCCTTTTATAACAATTCTTCTAGAGAAACTTTGTCCAAAAATAAGTTTTGTTTATTTAAATCCATTACGCAAATGCAAATATGTTTCTGCACTTAAAAGTTGATATTTATAACACTGCAGCACAACGCAACTGGCGATGTCACCCATCATCACCAATCTGTAAGCTGTAAAGACGTCTACAGTACTCATAAATTTGAATTAGACGCTCAAAATACTTAAATTGTTTTAAAATAGTCTAGAATTGCAAGATTGGGCCTTTGAAGGTCATGGTCTTTCATCATGATAAAAACGCGACAGATGCTACAATTGTGGTGAAATCTGTGAAGTTTGAAGATCAAAGCTGTAATTAACGAACGGAGGAAATTTTATTTATTCTTTTGTTTTGGCATCATGAGCACACTAAAAAAGTGGCATGATCGGATTGTTAGGTATGATACACGAGCAAAAATTCCAAAAATAATTGAGTTTTGTAATTTAGCCTTGCACTTGCCATGATATTGCCTTTTGCTATTTAACATTGCGGCTGCTGATTTATTTTTAGGCATTATAAATACGCTTTCATCTTGAGATATTTTTAAAACTCAAGTCTTCTTGTTCTGTGATTTCTTTCTAAATGGTACAACTGTTTACGTTCGTCCAGTATTGCAAAAAAATTCTAAAAATCGTGTCAATTTTATTTCAGGAAATACGATTTAATAGGTTTTATGTAATTGTATTTATTTTTTTTTTAAATTAAAATAAATTTTTAGTTTGTTAACTTAAGTTCGAACATAGACATAGTTAAGTACGTTAGGAAGTGAGAGGCAACTAAAAACTACACACATACCATGATATTGTGTTTTGCTCCCCTCAAACATTTAGTTTGGATTTTCGAAAGAGAAATCAAAATTGTTGTGAATAGTAAGGTTGGACGTTTTCCTTTGTCACGAACCTTGAATAAATATACAGAATTATGAATAGCCTGATGGATTTTCCATGAAAAGTAAACACTGATTAGGAACAAAGAGGAAATGACAAATACATCGCCCAGACTGACCTGGACTTTCCTAAAGTTTGTATAGGATCATACACAGTGTTTCAAAAAATGTATAAACAAATTATTGGGTAGATTCTTCATGCAAAAACAAGACGAAAAGTCTATATAAACATATGTACTGAACCTAAGGGTTTCCGAGATACAGGGTGTTGCAATTTTATTTTTAAATCGCATCTTTTGATTTTCCAAGAAACGGTTCGAGAAAAATTGATGTAATTTTCACAGTAAATATTGCTCACAAATAGGCATACTTCACAGTAAGTTTTAGGTAAATATCATAAGTCAGTAGCTGAGAAGCTCAATAAAGTGCTCTCTTTTAAAAAAAATTGATGTTCTTGATGTTCTCAAAAATGTTTTCAAAAACATACAGGGGAGCAAACACCGACTACTTAATATAGGCAACAATAAAGCAAGGAATAGTAATGGAAAGAGAAAGGCACACAATGGAAAAGAAATGGGCAGTAGAAAAGCTAAACAGGGAACAATTTATAGAAGAGGTAAATAGAGCGATGGTTAAAAAAACACGGAGCAATGACATGGAGAAAGAATAGGAAAATATTAAAAGAACCATGACACTGGCAAGGAAATCAGCCATTGGATACAGAAAATCAAGAAAAAGAAATAAGTGGTTTAATGAAGAATGCAAAGATAGGCCAAAGCAAAAGAGAGAGGCAAAGACGAGATGGCTACAAACAGGGAAAGAAGAAGATTTGAAAATATATATGAAGAAGAAAGAGTCAATCAAGATATGCAAAAAGAAGAAGAAGAAGAAGAAGAAATAATGTATAGAGCAGGCGCTACAAGAAATCAAAAACAAAAGCAAAATCAACGATACTAGAAATGTATATACAAACATAAAACAGACAAAGGGTACAAACAGAATAAAAATAAGAAGAATGAAGTATAGTGAAGAAAGCACTAAACAGAAACAGAGAAAAAATTAGAAAAATATGGAAGGAACATTTTGCTCAGTTATTAAATGAAGAAGTTAAGTGCGAAAATCAAGAGCAAGAAATAAGAGAGGAGCATGGAGTAGTCCCTGAACGATACGAAGAATTCGTGCAAGTAATGAATAAAATAAAAAAGAGGGAAAACAGCGGGCAGTGATAAGTTACATGGAGAAATGATAAAATATAGTAGTATCAATTTTTAAGAAACATAACCTAGAAGAGTGTAGCAAATACAGAGGTATCACACTGTTGAATGTAGGATGTAAAATTTTAACATTGCTTATACAAAGACAATTAGTTAAACATTCAGAAAAAATAATAGGTGAGTATCAGTGCGGGTTTAGGCCGGACAGGTCAACGACGAATGCGATACACATTATGAAACAAATAATAGAGAAGAACTACGAGAACAACATACAAATACACGTTGTTTATTGATTTTAGACCGGCCTTTGACAGAGTGAAGAGAACAGAACTGATGCAAAACTTGAGAAACCTAAACATACCCCAAAAGTTGGTACGACTGATAGAGATGACAATGCGTGTAACGAGGACGATGGTTAGAATAGGGGAAGGGGAAACGCAGAAATTTAAAACCAAGACAAGGCGATACACTATCGGTAACATTGTTCGGTCTAGTGTTAGAGAGCATAATAAGAAAGACTGACGCGCAGACAACTGTAAGGAAGCACAAATAATAGCATACGTCGACGACATGGCAATGGTCGTAAGAAGTAAAAGAAAAGTAAGTGAAACGCTCAGTCAAATAGAAGCAAGAAAACGCGGTTTGCAATTAAACGAAAACAAAACAAAGTATTTGAGATGTCAAAGAAACAGACACGCAATGCAGAACATAAAAAGAAGGCAACCATACATTTGAGGAAGTACGATCCTTCAATTATTTAGGAGTAAACGTAAATAACAAAATGACAAGGGCATCAAAATAAAAGAAAGGGTTCTAAAGGGAAACAGAACCCATTACAGTAATAAGAATATCTTAAAGAATAAGAGAGTAAGTAAAACTACAAAAAGGAGAATCTATAAGCAATGTATGCAGCCGAAACCTTATGTATGACAAAAAGAGATGAAGAGCAACTGAGAATATGGGAGAGAACTAGAAATAGGCAAAAACGAATTTAGACCCAAAATGAATTCTTGAAAAAACGGGGGGGAGGGAGACATAGTGAAAGCGATAAAGGCGCAGAGTCTTTGATGGTTTAGACATGTATAAGAATAAAAGAAGATAGAGTGATAAAGATAATCGCCGAATGGAGACCCACAGAACCAAGACACAGAGGAACACCGAAAATGAGGTGGAGGGATGAGGTGATAGAGGACTTAGGGAAGATGGCGATTAAAGATTGGAGAAGAAAAATAAGAGACAGAAATGAATGGAAAAAGCAAAATCACCCAGGAAACTATAAAGTAGACAGAAGATAGAAATAATGGGGATTAATCCATCCCAATAAAGAAATTATAAGAGCTCCAAAACAGGAGCGTTCAAAAGAATTAGATGCTTTTTACTTTCCTCTACTTTCAGTATAGGGAAGTATTGATTTCATGCAAAATTTCAAAGTTGAGATTTTAACGGAAATAGTCGGGGGGGGGTCCATGGACCACAAAAAAGTAATTTTTAAAAAATGTCTGTCTGTGGGTGGAGTGGGTGGGTTCGTTACGCTCCATATCTCCGAAACGGCTGGACCGATTTTGATGTGCTTTGGAATGAGGGGGTATATCAAAAATTCACCGTCAAAATAAGCTTTTAAAAAAAACGAAACCGGAAGCGGAAGTTAGACATGTTTTTTTGGTAGCATTTTTTTCAGAAACTGAATTTTGAAAATTTTAAGTGGAGATTAAAGAAGGCCTTAGGACAAATCAAACGATTTTTTACCGAACTCTCTAGCTTTAAAATGGCGGCCGCTACGAATTTTTGAACATTTCGACTTTAACGCCCATTTACTAAAAAAACAGTTATCTGATTGGAATCAACTACATCTTGTTTGGTAGCCCTTCAAGGGTACTATACCATGAAATATAATTAATTTTGAAAATATGAAAACGATCGCAATGACATCACTCCAAAGTTTTGGAATTTTTCAAAAAAATATTTCTCAAAAACTGCCCACACGTTTTTGTTTAAACTTTTTTAAGCTGATAGAGCTGGAAATCTTCTACAATTTTTTATTTGCGCATTGCTATAATTTCACTGTGACGCCCTCTGTGAATTTTTGAAAATTGAAAATTGGTACCTTTTTATTTATTTAACGGGGGGCAATAAAATATTTCTGTTAAATCAATATAGCTCGTCATTGATAGCAAAATCCGAATATCATAATATTTTTTTGATACTTTAATATTTAGGGGGGCTACTGTTCCCCCTCCCCCCAAAATTTTCGCTACAAAATTAAAAAATTGATTTCTTCTTTTGCTTGATCTAAGAGAATCTTTTTACAAAAAATCAAAAAATCGAATTTTTTGCCCCTTAATAATCTTTTTGTCCTTAGAAGAATTTCACATACTTTCTACAGCAGTTGTATTCTTGTACTAGTCGTTTAATGTTCAGTGTAGGCTAACTTTTTTATTTTAATAGATAGACTCGCAAACCCAAGAGCAAAGTTGTAGGGCAAATTCTTCTCGATTGTATTTAAGAAAAAAACTTGAGTTTCCAATTTTAATATGGCGGCCACGGTAAAAAATAACTTTTTTTTAAATGGAAACGTGGCATTTTGGCTTTAAAATCAGAAAGGTTTTGAAATTCTAAATACAAATTAATGAGAGTCATTTCTTGCTAAAAATAATACTTCTCAAGTTATTAATATATTTTCAAATATCAATTTCCGCGCTTCCGTTGATTCAGTCCGAATATTTTACCCAACCTTATGCTTGCAGCGCAGCGGTCGGTCTTTTTTCAACCGCTTCAAGATGTTACAACTTATAAGAACTATTTACTTTAACTAGTCGTGTCTAGACAGGTGTATATCGAAAGTGTTGGAAAATATAAAACAATGTATTTAAATGTATAGGAAAGTCCAGGCGAAGTATTTCGCCTTTCGCTCATTTTTATTATTAATTAAAGTATTCGTTCGCTTTCATACTCCCTCTTCTTCCAACTGCATGTTTTATTGACTGTCCGTCTCTTCTCCTCATATAGATTTTTTCTATCGCGCGTTCGTTTTTGTATATTTTTCTTACGAGCTCTATGCGACTTTGAATTTTTCTAATTTTATTTTCTCGATGCGTGTTTGGTAGAACAGCAGATTCAAAAGCTCATTAAAATTTAACCGTTCGTTTGAGATACGAGGATATAAACGGAAGAACGCACACACACACATGTACGATTTTTTTAAAAACATCTTTTTTTTAATTCCTAAACTTCGAAACCATGTATTTCCGTTAAAATCTTCAAATCAAAAATTTCATGAAATCAATACTCTCCTACACCGAAAGAAAGAGAAAGTCAAAATATTTTTGCGTTAACTTGTTACAATTTTCTGGTAATGTTGGCAGCTTCATCATAAAAACCCATATTTGAAGTTTTGCAAATTACGAAAATGAGTGGGTAGAAAAACTACCTAAAATAAACAAATATTGTCAAACATTTGAGAATGAAGGTAGAATTCCATGCAAACAGTTCCATGTTTTAACACTGACTATCTGAAAAATTAATTTTCTAGGCATTTCTATTTATAAATTATGAACAAGCGTTCTGAATTTGCAACATTTACTTTGTGTTTTTGACCTACGTAGAGTTAAAATTAAGCATTTATTCTTGGTAAATTCAAGTTATTTGTACGATAACAATAAATTCAGTTGGCATGTTTTTATTTGCTAGTTGCGCGAGGAAATAACTTACATTCTGACTATTTTTGTTTTATATTTACACATTGCGCTTGAAACTGTCACTTTTGGAACCGTTTCCACTTCCTGTTTTTGAAATTTTGTATTTAAAGGATTTTTGTTCGTTTTTACATTCCCATACTTCTAGTATTGGATTATGTACCGTATTGTAAGATCGTGCAAAAATGAATTATGGAAACACAAGTTTTGGACGCTTAAAACCTAACAAAGTTGTTCTTGAAAAATTTCTATTTAAATTCTGGATTACCCAAGCAACACAAAAATTCATCTGAAAAACAAGTATTGCAACATGATCACAAACGAAATTAGATATTTTTTTGTATAATTTATCCTGGATGTACAATTTTGTAAATGCAGGTGTTGATAATTTCACTAATAACTGATCACCTATTTATGTTGTAAGTCAATGGAGGCATTTTTGGAAGTAATAGTAATTTATAGCTTACGGAGTAATAAATAATTTCGCTTTTCTTATTATTTTATTTTAAATTGCATGAACGATTTCTTGACGACCAGAAATGTTTGGGGATTATAAAATGGATTTTTGACGTCAACAAATAAATTTCACAAGTCAAAAATTTGATTACAGGAAATAGACAAAACAAATACCAACAGCAAAATGTTGTTCTTATTTATAAACTTATATTTTAGTAGTAATGCAACCTATGGCGTGCAACGTGTGTTGCCTACTCTGTAGAGTCAAAGGGTTACGTGGTAAAATGGGCACCCTGTATAATAATACTAATGCAAAATTAGACAGTTTTAACATAAATGAGCACCTATGCAACTAAACAATTGTCCCCCCTTACACCTAATTAAAATAAAACTTTATCTCAAAGTAGTACAAAAATAAAATCTAAACATTATTGCGACCAGTGCCAGTACCACGGTGTGGCGAGCTGGGCTTTCCGCCACACGTGTAATTTTTTCAAGAATAGTATTTCATCGAACCAACTTTTTTGTCGTTTGACAGCTGCCATTATTAAAATTTGTACGTTTGAATAGAGTAGCAGGCAGCGCATTCGTATCGTTGAAAAGTTGCGCGCCTCAGACCCCCCTCCCCTCCCTCGTAATGTAGACAATAATATTGTACATGCAAAGTTAAACCCTTTATCGTGTAACAAAATAATTCAAAATTTATAAGTCTGTTAGATTAACAGAAAAAATTACAATCTGCATGCAAAAATAAGAATTATTTAAAACATTTTTAAACCACATATATTATGTTTCTGATTTATTCGCTGCTTACAAAAACAAGTTTAGCTCCTTCAAAAAATATTAAAATAATTGTTTTGCAAAATATCGTTTAACAATCTCCCTATCGCTTTGCCAAAAATATGCATCTAATTTGAAAATAGCCACATGTATAGTTTGTCTTATTCTGCCTTGGTCGCTCCCACATTATATTTAGTGGAAGGGACAAACATGAGGTTAAATCTGCAAATAAACATTTAGAAACACGCGTACATCCTGCCAAGAAGTGACACTTGCGATACATGTACCCACTCGTCGCAAAATAATACAACTTCATCACACTGGTTGCTTATTTTTATGAACTAAAAACCGAAAACATTTTTGTATAATCTTGCTCAGTTTGTGTTGTGCTTGTGAGGTTTGATAGAACAATTCGCATAATGTTGAAAAGTCCAAGGAAAAAGGTAAGCACGTGCAGAAAACAGGTGCATGTAATGCTAATTATGGCTTTGTTTTTTCTTTTGCTATGACTAGCAACAAATTTAATACAATGTTGGGTGGATTTGTCAGCACACAGGATTTATTATCATTTTTACAAGATTTATCATCCATTTTTAAAATTTTTTTGACTTGGATATAGTGACGAATTACAAAAATAACAACAAAATATAAAATTTACAAATGAGACAAAAATTTAAGAGTTGCGAGTTTTGAAAATTTAAAAATTGTTAATGAATTAATATTAATAAAATTGGCAAGCCACTACTTATCAAATTTCAAAAATTTATATAAGGCGTCACAGAGAAATTAGATAATTAAAGAGAAAAGCCAAATTGTAGCTCGTACCTACAACTATAACCCCATCGAATTTTAAATACAATAATTTTTTTTTGTAAATTTCTGTTTTGGAAATAATGAACAATTTTTAATTTTTATTATCGTAGTAGCCTTACTTCTCTTCTTATAGTGCCATACCCTATTCAGGGCGTTGGCTACCTCTCTCCTATGTCTGTGTTTGGTGCGCGGCGATAGATATTTTTGCACCGACAGACATAGGGGACCTACAGTTTAACGTGGGCTCCGAACCACAGGAAGTGCATGCACTTCTCCTCCAGAGAGGTTTTCCTGGGGAAAAATCCACCCCGCTGGTTTCCCGTTACCTTGCGAGGGAGAACGACCGGGCCGGGGATCGAACCCGGATCCGCTGCATTGGTAGCCCGCGCGCTTACCACTGAGCTACGGCCGCACTACGATAACAAATTGTATGGCAATCTGGTTACTAATTCAATCAAAACTAAGTCAATTGCGGTAAAATGAAATTTAAAAAAGACGCGTTGCTGTCGTCATTTTAAATCCAGAAAGTTCAAAATGTTTACAAAATTTAAATTAAATTTTTAATTTCCCTTTCCGGTTTTGGATAATTTTAAAATTTATTTTTTCGACGAATTTTTGAAATTTTATCAAAAACAAACGGACTACCAGTGAATGAACGCACCCACCTACTCACCTAGAGCTAGACATTTATCAAAAACATTTTTGGGTTCTTTGACTCATTAAAAAAAGTTTTCTGCTTCAAATCTGGTAATAGAGCATTTTTATAAAATCAATCCCTGCACTGGAAATATGGAAAAATGAAACGAAGGTAGGGGGCATCAAGAGAGGTGTGGTGCAATAAACAATTACATCAAATTTGTTAAAATATTTTATTCTTAATTTTCTATTTTTTTTTAAATTTTTTATATTTACAGGTTCAAAATTTTGTTAATAATAAAGCTTTTTGACTATAACAAAGATGGCAAAAAAGAGGTGAGGATGGCTTACTGATTCCTTGAATACAACAGAAATATAATAAAATGTTCAAATTTTCTTAAATTTATAGAATATTTTTCAAACTGCTATTTTTTAGAAACAAATTTTGATCTTACCAATCATTAAAAATGTTTGAACAGGTGGAGCCTAAATGTGAAAAAGAAGGGAAGAATAAAATTTTCTAAATCTAACTAATTCTTTTTACTTTTGAAAAAATTTTAAATTTTTACTTTACATTGATTTCAAATTTTCGATTTTGTGGTTTTGACGGAAATTCATTTTTTGGAGACACGGGAACTCAAAAAAGTGGTCTCTAAAAAATGTCCATCTATGCGTGTGAGTGTGGGTGAGTGAATGGGTGAGTGCGTGCGTCCCATAGCTTCAGAACGGATGGCTCGATTTTAATGAATTCTCTCGCTCTTCTCTTTTTCTCCATTCCCCTTCTCTTTACATCCCGTTTTGTCGACCTCTCACATCTGTCTTCTGGTTTCCTTTCTTTTCTCATCAAAATTGCATCGCCAAAATAAGCACCTAAAACAAGCGGAAGTTAGACATGTTAGCCACAACGATTTTTTTATTCAGACGCATTATTACTCAAAATGCAGTTGCCTGATCGGCATAAACTTTCGAGACAATAATACCTTTAGAGAAACACTATACAGGGTGTGGCAACTAAAGTGTTATAAGCTGATATCTCCAAAACCATAAAAGATTGAACAAAATTTTTTTTATTGTATGAGACGGGAGGGGCGGGGGTAGGGCAATATTGAGTTTTGTAAAGCCGCCGTATTTTAAGCAATAAAGGAATTTGAAAATTTTAAATGGAATGATATACAGGGTGTCCAAGATAAGGAGTGCATGCATGGAGATCTCGTAAACGGTAAGAGATGGAAATTCGGTTAAATGAAAAGAATTATTCAGCACCTTAAGTACTACTATAATCCACATTCAAATCCTACAATTTTTCCTTAATTTTCAGTGCAGACTGAAAAAACTATAATTTTCAGTTTTCGCTTTTTGTCTATAATTTGTTTATTATCAAAGATAGCTGAAAGCGGTTTTGACATTATTAAAACACTTTCTTACACAGATTTCAAATCTAAAATTAAAATTTTTATAGGTCTTTAAATTTTTAAGATATTGACATTAACTTCGATGTTATAAATATGCGTTAAAGGGTGTCATGTCACCATTGGATAGAGCTCCTTTTTCCCTTTTCTTTGATATAAAGGTTTGATGGATTTATTTCCACAAATAACGGAGTTATAAGCAAAAACCTGTTGTCTCATAGTAGGCTGTGAGAAACTGTTTTCTTGTAGTAAGCTAAAAATTAACAAAACAAAAAAGCAAAGCTGCGTTTGTTTTCTTTTAGGGTTGAGCAGTTTATCTTCCCACACAATAAAGTAATAAATGAGAAACTGTTTTCTTAAGCTAGGCTGTGAAAAAAAAACACATGAATGATTCAAGGAATAAAACTATTTTAATCTAAACAAATGCAGCCCTTTGTTTTGTTTTTTTTTTAATTTTCAGCGTACTACAAGAAAGAGAAAACAGATTTTTCCTTATAACCCCTTATTTCCGATAACAAATCCATCAAATCTTATATCAGAGAAAAGGGAAAAAAGAGCTCTATCCAACAATGACATGGCCGCCTTTGACCCATATTTAAAAAACAAGCGAAGATAAAGTCAATATTTTGAAAATTTAACGACCTATAAAACTTTTAATTTTAGATTCGGAATCTGTGCAAAAAAGTGTCCTAATAATGTCAAAACCGCTTTGCGCTATCTTTGATAATAACCAAATTATACAGAAAACGCAAAAAGTAAAAATTTTAATTTTTCAGTCTGTACTGAAAATTAAGCAAAAATTGTAGTATTTGAATGTGGATCATCGTATTACTTAAAATGCTAAATAATTCTCCTTTTTTAACCGAATCTCTATCTTTTACCGTTTACGAGATCCCCATGTCTGAACCCCTTATCTTGGACACCCTGTTTAATTTTTAATATTTTTTTTTAATATTACCATCAAAATAAGTACAGCCTATTTTTTCAGAGCGGGACGAGATTATTTTTTTTAAATTTAAATATACCTACTAAAAATAAGCAACCAAAATTAGATCAAGCAAAATGTAAAGTGAAAAATTTACAAAATTTCCTCCTTCATTTTATTAGGGGTTGTAAATGTAAATTTTGCATTCTTATTAAATTTTGTTTGATCTAATTCTGCTTGCTTATTTTTAGTAGACACATTTGAATTAGTAAAAATATTATCACGTTCCGGTTGTTAATAGTTGAAAATTTACATCCCCCCATCTATTGGGTAAGTGTTTAACAAAATAATCTGAAAAAAAATAGCTGTACCTACCTATTCCGAAGCGAATATTAAAAAATTTTATTTAAAATTTTAAAGTTATCAGCCCATTCCGTCGCATGAATTCAAGACAAAAAATTGTTGGTCAAATTTTTATAGTTTTGGAGATATTAGCTTGTAACACTTTAGTTGCCGCACCCTATATAGATACACGGGAATTCGGAAATACATATAAACTCTGCTTTAAAACATTACAAAATAAGTTTGTCTCGCCTTACATTATTCCTTCTTTTTTTATAAACACCTTGTATATAATAAACTAAAAATAATTATTTAACTCAAAACAAAATTACCACGTACCAGTTTTTTTTTCATTGCACATTGTCAGAACTTAAAAATAAAAAAGTATTAAATAGTCTCCGTTAACCATCGTCCTACTTTTTTAAACAACTACTGCACTTAAGTATTCGAACCTATTTTAAAATAAGCCACTGACTTACTCCGAGTATATTTTAAGTGATCTCATTTTATTTATTTCAACTGCTCAGTACAAATTATTTTAAGTATGCTTGCACAATAAATCCTGAAAAACCACTCTTAACGCTTACGTCACCTACAACGCAAAAATTTAATGCCATGACCATGAGAAAATTGCAACAATTTTTTTTAATATTATCTTCCTATATTAAAATCACACAAATTGCTTTCCTCGCTTTCAGCTTTCTGAAACATTGCCAATTATTAAAAAGGTTACATTTGTAAGATACACAAACAAAAATAAACATTTATGAAATAGGTGTATGAAGGCTTCGAGCGATATCAATTTCTTTTATGTAGTTTTTTGCAGAAAAAACTAAAAATAAATGTATTTTTCAGAAAAATAGGTCGCCGAAGAGTCGCTCGCAATCGATTGTGAGTACGTCAAGTGCAGAAATTTGTCAAGAACCACCTTCAGACAAAAACTTCTGTATTAAAAACTCGAAGATCATGGGAAGGTAAATATCATCGAGTTTCTATCAAACTTTTCAGAGATTTTCTTTTCTGCGGCCTTTCAGTTACGGCTCAATAAATGCAGACTTTTATTAGCAACATTAAGCATTTATATACAATCAACCAGTTAAAAATGTTTAAATTTGGATGACAGCCAAGTATATACAATAAATCAAGTTGATTAAGTAATTTTTATGTTTATTGGCTCTGCTATTGAATTCGATTACGTATGTAAAAGTAATCGAATTGTATTGAAAAACGATTTAGCGATTTTATTTTACGGGCCATCTGGACATTTTAATGCTTGCAAAAAGTTTGGTGTTTGTATACATTTTGATTTTATGCGCGATCTGGGGGTTTAAGTACCCTTAATTTTTAAACAGAACAAAATATTTTTTTTACATTTAACACCTTTAATATATTTTAGGTATTTATTCGACAGGCAAAATTATATTTTAAATTGTAACATCAAACTCGAATAAACAATCATTACATTAAAAAAATAACACGGATTAAATAAACAAGTTATTTCAAAGAATAACGAACAAGGGTCCGCGTAGAGACCGGGCCGGGTAGCAGCTGCATCAATCTGCACTCTGGGCTCGAGATACTGAGGTACAGGTTGGAGCTCTTGTAGGAGGTACAAGATAGTTTCGTTTTATTCTTTAGACTGAAACTGACTTTCGTGTGGAAAAAGGGAAAATCGATGTCGGTTCATTCCCCGTGAGGGGGCGGGCCGCTATAGGGGTGTTTTGGACTACGCACCGGCATCCTAAGCCCCTCTTGAGCCGATAAAGGGTGGCAAGAGCGGGTTAGAACAAGGAATTTGGATAAAAAAGGATTTCCATGGAAAGTACTGTCCCAGTATTCACCTTTTGGCTTAGGAAAGCCGCGAAAAAAACTGAGCCTGGACTGTCGGCTTAGCCGGGAATTGAACCCGGGGCCTCCCGAATGAAAAACGCACGCGGTAACCGCGGAACCACCTCTCTCGGTATTTCCTGTGCAAACTCGTTTGCATATAAACCCCTTTTCAAATACCGTTTGCATAGCATGGAGCGGAATTTAATATAAAACAGAACTCGTCATTGCTAGATACGCCTGCACAATAAAAACAAACAGAGTCGGATATGTCTCTCTCCTTACTCCCTCTTTACCCTTCTCCTTCCTCCTATATCTTCTCTTTGTACCATTTTGCTTCGATTCTCTTGTATTTACACTACCTATTGACTTTTCTCATTTCTCCAACAATTTTATTTCTCCTCCCCCCATCTTATCACAATATTTTCCGACTTTCGCTTATGTCTCTCCTTCCCGCCATCTCTCTCCTTACTAGTGACAATGGTAACTATGTTTTTGACGGTACAGTTAAAACTAATTTAACGGTTACCAAACATTTCCCTCCCTCCTCCCTATTTCTTCCGCCCTTTCTCTAAATTTTATGTTCTTCCACACACTTTCTCTATTCCTTTCTCCAAACTCATCTTTTTTTCTCTATCTCTGTCACAACCCCTTCTGTTTCCCCTTCTTCGCTCTTTTGTTAATATTTTAGACTACCTTTCAAGGTAATTAGAGTCTATTTGCTTTGACACTGTCCCTACTGTCCCTTATTTGTCTTCTTCCCCCGTATCGCTTTTTTCTACCTTCTTTCTGATTTCTGCTTTCGGTCTCTTTTCCTCTGTATGTGCGTTAGCATCATAGCCTGCTGAGCTTACCTGCTTGAGCACTTGAAGGGTATTCAAATCTTGTAATAAGTGAGGCATGAAACTGAAATATTCTGGAAGTTATAAAACATCAAAATTGTTCTAAGTTTAGGCGAAGTGATTCGCTTGTTTTTATTTACACTTTTGATTTATGTTAACTTTATTATTCTTTCTTCTGTTATTTTTTAGATACATGGTAGCAGCAAAAGATTTTAAACCTGGAGCCATAATACTAAGCGAAACCCCTTTGGTAGTGGGTCCATGTACGGGCTGTAAAGTACAATGTCTAGGCTGCTACAGGGTTTTAGAAGAGGCGGGAGGATATTCCAAGTAAGTTCTATTTTATATAAAGCTCTCATCAACCTTATTTTAATTCAGTACAATTTTATTTTAAATTAATCAGTCAAATAATTTAACTAAAAGACGAACATTTGTAACGGGTCGAAAAACCACTTTTCGCCGGTGGGTAGCTCAGAGCCAAGGTTCGATCGCTACAGATACTGCGGATATGATTAGATATGATTAAACCTTTTAACATAAATTTATTTTATCTTGTAATTTACAGTTGTGATTATTTACTACTGTATTGTATTTGAATTAAACAATATTGTATATGTATAACAGTCCTGCCAGTCTTGCCTTGCATTAGATAGGTGTAGGGTTCAATTCCTGCTACCGTCTGCTCCTATTCATATTTCAAGTGGTTTTCTGCGATTTTCTCTTAATTAAAACTGTGCAGTTCTATAAGCTAAGTGCTAGGAACTGTCAACCTTCTTACATTTAACCATGGTTAAACACCTTTGCCCGCGCGTTCGCTCTGTAATACTTTATCAAATTTTCACAAATTCTGCACAATTTCCAACGTTATATTTCATTATGAATAATCTGAAAAAATACAAAACAACAATATGACAACAGCTTACGTTACAAATTTACATTTCTTTTTTCAGATGTAAAGGCTGTGGTTGGCCTATATGCGGCCCGGATTGCGAAGGTATAGGTAAACCCTACGGCCATACCAAAAAAGAATGCCAAACGCTAAGCGAGACCAAATCCAGTCGTCTTTTAAATTACAACGACTTCTCACAACTTAGTGTTGACCTTCACGCTATAGCACCCTTAAGATGTCTCTTGTTAAAAACAACCAATCCTCCATTGTTTGAAACCCTTATGAGCATGGAACCTCACAACTGCATCAGGAAAGCTATTCCAGAAGTTTGGGAAGGAAACCAAGTTACTGTCGTTAATAAGATTAGGAAGGATTGGGGACTGGTTTTTTATGGAGAAGATGAAATACACACAATTTGTGGAATTTTGGAGGTACGGTTTTGCTAGTTTTGCTTATTTTGGAAATAATAGGAATTTGCAGGTAAATGCGTTTGAAATTGGTCAAAATGAAGTTAACATAAGAGGGTTGTACCCCACAGCCTTTTTTATGTCCCATGACTGCGTTCCCAATACCAACCACACAGATGAAGATATAGACTTTAGGTTGACGGTTAGGGCTTCCACTTCCATATCCATTGATCAGCCAGTAACTTTAAGTTATGCTTATACATTGCAGGTTGGTAAAAATATATATTACAAGTACAGAAATATGTACAGAAGTTGTTTTTTTTACATTAACCCTATTGTAGGAATTTTCTTTTGTTAGAACACCATCAAAAGGCGCGAGCACCTATTGGACAATAAGTTCTTTGAATGTAAATGTCGAAGGTGCTCAGACCCAACAGAACTGGGGACTTACATGAGCGCCTTGCAGTGTCCTAAATGTAAAAATGGATGGGTCCTACACACCAATTCATTTGACCATGATGCAGCTTGGGCTTGCAATAATCAATCCCAAGACCCACAACGCAGATGTCCTGGATACAGGGTGTCTGCAAAATCCATGAGACTGCTTATTCATAGGTAATGCTATAACTTTCAATGGAGTGATGAAGATTATTGATGAAAAGGGTTCGATGTTTATTACTTTGTCGCTCTTGTACCGTTTCTTTTTAATTACTATTACTTTGTCCCGTTAGGATTACAGAAGAAGTCGATTCCATACACTACAATGACATCGAAGGAATGGAAGCATTTTTGCAAAAATACCGAAACGTTTTGCACCCAACCCATTACCTTTGCTTGGGGGTGAAGTTATCCCTCAGCCAACTGTATGGTAAAGTTAACGGCTACATATTCAACGACCTTTCCTGCGACATTTTAAACAGGAAAAAAGAAATTTGCAAAGAAATAATGCAAGTTTTTGATATAATCGAACCAGGTTTCACTAGGCTTAGAGGTAAGATAAATTTTTATGTTTCTCGAGTCAGATCACATTTTTGTCTCTAACCTTTTAAGGCGTGACATTGTACGAACTTCATGCCCCTATTATGATTTTGATAACAAGAGGTTACGAAGAAGGGAATATGAGCAAGTCTGAGCTTCGACGACAGTTGAGGGAAGTGTCCATGTATTTAGAAGAATCTGCCTTAATTTTGGGATATGAACCTGAAAGCTCCTCTGAACATATTATGGGAGTTGCTGCTAAAGAAGCTTTGGATAGGATCAGGGAGTGGGAAAAAATTATTGGAAAGTTGTAGAAACATTAGTGCTCATGCATGCTCTTTGTTGATGGTTCTACTTTTTAAAAAGACCCGTTTTGTGCCCTTATTAGTATTATATTGTGATACTCTTTGTCCAAGAGCATATGCACGTGTGTTTTCTGTTTAAAAATTATGTTTGACTCAAATTGGTTAAAATTTTCGAGGCTGTTTATAATTATGACGATGATGAAAATCTCTCATAATTTTTTTATGAAAAACGTAAATTGTTTATATGGCTGTTTCTATGAATAAAGTATCATGACTGAATTTTTCTATAAGAATTTAAGTTTTAAATGTGCAATGAAGAGACATATGTGACTTATAATAACGTTCTAAACCTAAGATGTACAGTAAAGTCAGAAATACACCTAACAGTTGCACAGTTGTTTAGCTAGTGACTCATTATCCTAGCTTAAACATAAGACATGCGCTGATTTAGGGAGGGGAGCACAGAGAGCCCCTGCCTTCCCCATAAAGTTGGTTGAAATTTAAATTTCAGTTTGTAATTATTCCAAAAAAAAACTAAAATATTAGTACAATTCACAATCAAAGTAATACATTTTAAAGTTATTTAATATAACATGAGTCTGCTAAAACAAAAAACTTAAAATAACCTTCGCTTACTAATAAATTTAGAATAATGAAAATTGGTATGAAGAAAGTCCAAACGTCGAACTTTTCTATTTTATTATTTTTTGTTAACCTGTTTGCATTGCATAAATTTAAATTTTACGTTTAAAATGCGCACGTTAGAAGTATGGGGCGCAAAGTGTAAAGTGAAGATTTAGTTAAAGATTTGCTGTGCATTTCACGGTATTCAAGGCAATTTGGTTTAATACATACATTTGGTTTAAATATTCCAAAATTTAATAAATCATTAAAGATTTAAATAAATCTTAAAACATTTACTTTAAATTTTCAAATATTTAGTAAATCTTTAAGTATTTAGATAAATCTGCACGTATTTGTTTTAAATCTTTGAATATTTAATAAATATTCGAAGATTTAAATAAATCTATACCGATATAAATAAATCCTTACAGATTTAAATCAATATTTCAACATTTAATTTTAAGCTGTCATATTTAATGTTAAACTTGTCATATTTATTTGACCTTGGTGATCATATCATATAATATCGTATCGTCAACAACAATGCCACCTATACAGGGTGTTAATGAATTATAGAGGCAAACTTCTAGGGCTTGCAAAACACAACAAAGCAAACAACTTTTGTTAATAAATATGTGGTCAAAAGTGTTTCCTTTCAGGGATAGAGCTTCTCAAAGATTCTTTAAGAAACGCCTAAATGTAGGCAACTCAATTTACTACCTACTATTTGTTTCCATAACGAGAGAAATTAATACAGGTTAAATAAAGCCCTCTTTCCCACTTTTCAAATTCAAATTAAATTTTAAAATAAGTTAATTAACAAAATGTTTCAAAACTAAGCAATAGACAAAACCAAAATTACAAAGCAAAAATCAACAATTTAAAAAATTTACACTAACTAATTCAAAAATTAACAAAATTATAGTAAATGTTCAAAATCACAGAATGAAAAAAACGAATTCTAAAAGGCACAGAAAGAAACGAATGCAAGAAAAGTCAAAAAATATCACAAAAATATTGAATTGTGTCAAAATTGACGTTATTTGAATGCATGTATGTCTAGATCGTTTTTTTCTCCAAATTCCGTGTGACCTGTGCAAAATAATTGAAAACGCAATTTGGGTTTCCTATTTTCAGGTACTTCTTAAAGAATCTTTAAGGGGCTCTATTTTCTAAAGGAAACACTTTTGACCACACATTTATTAACAAAAGTTGTTTGCTTTGTTGTGTTTTGCAAGCTCTAGAAGTTTGTCTCTACAATACATTAACACCCTGTATATCAATCTTCTATATACAATAAATGCGGATTCCATGTGCCTGCCTGTCTTATCATTCAGAGGAATGCTGCTGCAGCCGAGACTATGCAACACAAACGGCGCGAAAACAAAGCAGTGGGCGTAGCTGACGGATTCAGCTAGTTTCTATAACTTATTTAAATTATTTTCTTATTTCAACAAAAATTTTATTATCTAAACAAACATCTCAAAATATTTTAAATCTGCTCTTAATACATCCATATAGTAAATGCAGATCCCATGCGCTTCGCTGATCATCAAGAGGAATGCTGCTGCAGCCTAGATTAGGCAACCGAGACGGCGCGACAACAGCGGGTCGTAGCCGACTAGTTTACCTTATAGCCGAGGAGTTCAACAAATTTCTATAAAATACTTTTAATTTTTTTCCTGATTGCAGCAAAAATTTTATCATTTAAACAAGGACCCCAAAATATATTAAATCTGCTATTAATACAATAAGGCTTAAATTTATTATATACAATAAACAGATGCTGTGACTGATTAGCTGTCAATGACACGCACCGACCGGCCGCGGCGGGGGCAAAAAAAATGTTAAAACTAGCTGTTGGTGATATGCACGAACCTTCTACACGTTTAATAATTGTTTTAACTAATCACCTACCTTCTTCGCGAAGAACAGTTTTTAAACTAGCTGTCTGCGGGACACACGGACCCTTCCTTGCGAATAACAAATTTTAAACTCTTTGTCGGGTACATCGCAAACTACTGTTTTCGGCAATATATTCGCACCTTTTACGCGTACAATTTTTTTTAACGCACCTACCCTCCTCTAGAACAACATTTCTTTTAAACTAGTTGTTGGTCGGACACGCAAATCTTCCTCAAGAACATTTCGAAAAAATTTTAAACTAGCTGTCGGTGGGATATACGGACCTTCCTCCCGAACATTTTTAAAACTAGCTGTCGGAAATACGCACGGACATTCCTCGCGATCATTTTTTCATCTAGTTGTCGGCGGCCGCACGTACCTCACGCGAACATTTTTTTTTTCAACTAGCTGTCGGCAGGACGCACGGACCTTCATCTTGAACGACAATTTTTAATTCAACTGTTGCGTCGGCGGAGACGCACGGGACTGCCTCGCGAATACTTGTTTTTAAACTAGCTGTCGGCGAGGACGCACGAGGTTCCCCGCAAACAAACTGTTTTTATTTTCTTTAAAGACAAGCTGTCGGCGGACCGCATGGTCTTTCCTCGTGAATAAAAAATTTTGAACTAGCTATTGGATTGGCGCATGGATCTTTCTCGCTAATAAATTTCTTTAAAAACAAGTTGGTGACGGCACGTATCTTCCTGGTGAAAAAACTGTCGCGTCGGCGAGACGGGCAATACGTCAAATTCCCACAAACATTAAAAGATCCATAATTTTTTGCTTAAAACGTCAATATATCAATTTTGTTTTAAAAACGTACAATCTACAAGTTTTTTTGCAAAAAAACTCAAAATCCGCAATTTATACCGTGGAAACTTTATAATCCACTAAAAATTTTCCATCCTAACGTTTTGGTATCTCTTTATGAAGCTTTAACTGTTACATTTATGTTTCTTATAACTAAATGTAAAAGACCATTGCAGCGATTACAGCATGTAAGAATCGAACAATTCAAAAATCAAAATCACTACGTTTGAGCAATTATTAACAATTTAACGTTTCGTTTATACGATTTTTCTAGTAGAAAAAGTTTGATGATATTTTTAATTTATTAACTAATACAGTTTTTGTGGTTTTATCCAATCCGAGGCTAAACCTGACAAAATCAATATACTAAAAAATTACATTTACACCTTTTTACTCAACAACTTTTACTTGTAACTTTTTTACTAACTTTTCAAATCACGATACTGTAGCAACAAAATTGAATTTTTTGTATTGATGTAAATAAAAATGCGATCTTTTAACAATTATACAAGTTTTCTATACAACTATAGAACTTAAAAAAATTAAGGGAAAAAATTACTAGCTGTTAAACGTATTTTAAAAACACCCTCTTGGTAAAATAGCTTTTTGAGAACATTAATCGTTAAAAATATACAGCTATTTAAAAAATAAATCAGCTTCAAATTTAATGTAAGAACTTCTGATTAGCTGCCCTGTTCCAATTGCATATTTTTTCAAAAGAACTAACTTACATATATCTAAAAAATTATTATTTAAACAACAGGTTTCTCCTTTCCTATACTCTCCCAAAACCCGAGCCCGTCTTTATTGAGGTTCGCATTAAAAGAGCACAATTGAATTGCAAATTATTTTACACCCTGTTATTTTTTGCCCCACCCTGTGTAAAATTATGTATATTAACGGTAAGGTTACAAACATTTTGTTAACAAGCTGTAAATTTACATTTAAAAAAACCTACATTTCAGTTAACGCATGTGTGATATTAATTCACTTATAACTTCAAAGCGAAAAAAAAATCCTCCAGTTACAAATATCGTTCTGAAAGCATGAAATGTCGACAATGATAATCAATCAGAACGCAACCGAAATAAAGGCCGTTGCCAAATAAAATTGTATCCAGGTGAGCGTTCGTTCTTTTCCTCTTTTCAACCCCTAGTCGATAGAATCAACCCCTTCCATCGAAGAAAGAGATGGAACAGGCCGAACAAAACGTGATCAGTAAGCTCCTGTAAAGACCCCATCCCCTCGTTTTCGACTTAAGTGTCTGTACATGTACGCTTGCGTTTTCCCTATCGATCCCATTTCAGTAGGGTGGTTGAGAACCCCCTGCACGAGGGCTCAGCTTTTCGCTCGATGCCGTTGCTTACGTCACTCGAGCTTAGCATGAGTCTGTGCTTTTAACGAAAAAGCTCACTTAAGATTTAAATGTGATATGTTATCGGTTCTTGGGCCGACTTGGAAGGCTGGTGGTTGTTGAAGAAGACGTGCTCTAATTTGCAACGTTTAAGGAAAACAAAACGCGGGGTGAGTACTGAATGGTGTTAAATATTTCAAATAGAAGAATTGAGAATGTTGTTTGGTCGTTAAGTTTTTAAATCAGGGTTGAGAAATTTGTAAAGTGAAAACGGGTAGTGGACTTTGATCAAAGGTATTACTTACCTGGGTTGTTCTGATGTGAACTTTTAGCTTAATGACATATGGGTCGATTGCAATTTATTATTGAAGCGGGAAACGCTAAGCGAGTGATGTTGATTTAACAAACTTGCGTATTGCTGTTTGATTGCAAAAATTGCATGTTATTGTGAAATTTAAGATAAGGAGTAAATAAATCATGAAAAGTATTTTCTGTATTTGCAGATTCTTCGCCAAAATAAAAAATTAATGTTTTTTTTTAAATTTTCTAAATGAATATGTTTTTTTTGTATCATAAACCAAAATAAATTTATCCTCCAGTATAAACATGAGATTTCAAATTATTTATTTGATTTAAAATTGGAAATTAGACAATAATTTTATACGGAAAGTTGCAAAAAAAAGGTTAATTAGTTAATTTTTGTTTACTTGGGTTGTCGATAAAATTTATCATTTATCATTGTCAACAATCTCACCAATTAAAGGGCAAAAAAACAAACACATACCTAAGTACGCTCCAATTAGCTTCTTTAGCTTCGCTTTAATTAATTGTTATTAATTTTTAAATATTTAAAGTAACCACAATAATTATCGAATTGAAAGTACAACAAAGATCATTTTTACTAGTTCGCCTCTTTTATTTATTTCACCGACAAGTTTAATTTTCAATAAAGTTAATCCTCAAAAGACCTTATTGCTGCACTAACTCAGCTGTAGACAATACCTACATTACATCTAAAATAAAGTAGGCATAGACAGTGGCGTAGCTGAGAATGGGGTTGAGGTCTTTTTTGCAATTTTTTACAAATTTATTACATCGCTCGATAATTAATACCACTGGATCAAACAGAAAGCATTTAAAGCCAGTGGCGTAGTTAGGGACATAGTAGCGCTGAAATCTTCTGAATGAATTAACAATTTTTTTTTGTTTTAACAAATTTACTTACACCACTCGATACTTAAGCGCACGTTATTTATGTAAAACTTATCGACACCATTGAATTACCCAGTAACTAAACAGACACACGCGTAAAGGTAGTTAAAGGCAGTGTGTAGTTTAGAGATAAGTGTGAAGTCTTCTTCCTGAATTAAACAATATGTTTTGAGCAGTGGCGGCCTGCGAACATTCGCACATTTGCTACAAGAAGGCGACGCAAATTAAAAAATAAATCTTACATTTTAATTAACAATTCTATAACTGAAATGCATAAGCCTTTATTTCAAACTCACAAGATGTTCAATCACTAAGTCATTAAAAATTTCGGTGTCAAAATATTTTTTTATCTTCCCACAAAATACACCGGTCGCTGTACAGGCTAGATCAGATGCTCCACAATCCATTATTAAATAAATAGCACAAAATAAAGCTCTTGTCCCTGGTACTTTGCGTTATTTGCAGGTTAGGACCGAGTGGATATTTTATAAACTGCCGCGGACTTGTTTTTAAGCCCAAAATATTGTTTACGGAATTAATTTTGGTAAAAGCGTGCAGACACTTTTAAGCATGACCGAATAATACAGACGGTACAGTAGGTACTAGCTACTAAATTAAAAAATACCGACGAATTTTACGACATGGATTTGGACCAAATGATTATGCGATCTTGGCTTCTCGCGAGAATGTTTTTTAAACGATAAAAACCTAGACGAAACAGCCGAATGAAAAAAGGTGTGTTAAATAAATATTAAGATATAATAAGTTCCTTTGTTTCTTAACCACACAACTTATGCAAACTCTTTGCAAAAAGCCCACATAGCAGGGGGTTTTGTGTGTTTTACATCGTTATTGTACATACCTATGGTCTCATTTTAAAACAGCGTTGCCCGTATTGGACGTGCATATATAAAATTGGCCAGTGTACAGTGCTTGATAAAAACATTGCTGTTTTGTAGTAAAACTTGAACGGTATTATACCAGGGTTTCCACTGACTGTGGATTACCTGGAAATTTTGAAAAAGTCAGGGATTAAAAATTTCAACCTTAAAGTCAGGAATTTTAAGCAAAAATTTGCGGAAGTTTTAATTTTTCTCGCGAGTTACATTAAAAACCTGATTTTCAGTAGCGTAGACTTTGAAAAAATACATTTTTTGCCTTAAGATATTTTTAAATTTTACTCAAAAGTTAAATTTTGCGAGACAATAAATATCCTTGAAATTTTATCTTGCAAAAATTATAATCACAAATGTTGTTTGAATAGATTACTTCGCCATTAAAAAACGAAGCTCCATTCTTGTTTGATGAATTGTTTGGTGTCGTTATGATCAAGAAAGTGCGTTTTGTTTGCATAGTTGCTATAATTTATTACCTGTTTACAATTTTTTCTCAGTTGCAAGCAGGCACCAAGTTGCTGTATTTTCAGTTGAAAATAGCAAGTTGCTGTTGTATCATTTAAAACCGAATGTGATTGGCAAACATTTTGCTTGTTTTGCGTTTAAATATGGATTACGATTGGCTACTTATAGTAAGAGTAGAATAGTCACAAGTAATACAACTAGTGATGCCGTTTTTTCGATACGTAGTACCCCACTGGATGCTGTACCAAGATGCTGTAATTTCAGTTGAAATGGCATGTTGCTGTTTTATCAATTTATAATGAATGTTATAGGCGGAAATCGTTACAATTGTGGGTTTTGATTGGCTGCTTATACTAAGAGTTGAGTAATATCATTATTAAAAAAAATGTTAAGTAGGTAGGTAATTTTATTTATGATGTTTTTGTCGTACGTCATGGGTAGGTACGAATTTTGGTTATGGATATCTTGGAAAAGTCATTGATTTTAATTTTTAGTGGTTAGTGGGAACCCTGTATACGCTTTAGAAAAGTAGAGTATGCTATATATAATATTGTTTGTTCTGCATCTTTAATAAGGAGTGCGTCGCACACGTTGCCTCCCTTACGAACTGCCACTGGTTTTTAGAGGATACGGTATTGTTGTCAAACTCACCCACCCCAATCGATAACTAATAAGCCACTGGGTAGTCAGTAAGTAAACAGAAGCAAACAAAAAACTAGTAAAACCCATTGGCGTACTTAAAAATTAGAGATTTGAAATCTCCTTCATGTTTTAACGAATATATTTTAGGGAGTACGTTATTTTTGGTAATATTCTTCGCATTACTCGATAATTAGTACGCCGCTGTATAATGTAATAATGATTAATTAAACAGAGACAAACGTAAAGTAATTAAAGCCAGTGGTGTAGTTAGGGATGGAATTTAAATTTTATTCATAAAATACTTATTTTTGGCAAATTTATCCGCACTCTAGAGCACTCGATAATTACTACACCACTGGGTCAAACAGTAAATTACCAGAGACAATTATAAAGTAATTAAACGCAGTGGAACAGTTAGGGGTAGGGTTGAAGTCTCCGTAAATCGTAAACCAACGACAGTTTCAGTTTTTAGAAGGTACGTTATTTTTCGCATATTTGTCCGCACTACTCGACCACTCGATAACTAGTACGCCACTGAATTAAACAGTAATTGAGCAGGGACAAATATAAATCACCTAAAGGCAGTGGAGTTCTTCTGCAGCTGCGTTATGTTTCGTGGAAAAAAATTGTTATTTAAAAGTTGTTCAACTCTCTAAAGCCAGACCGGATTTTTTACCATAGGCGTGCACACAAGAAGACCATGTGCACCATGACAACACCTAATATGGCCGACACCATCACGTTTGCGATGTAATTAAATAAAAATAACCCTAATAATTATATCGACTGAAATAAGTTTCAAAGTACAACAAATATTTGTTACTAGTCATATACTTAAAAGAAAATACATACATTAAACATAAATTAACTGGTTACCAAAAGCCAGTGGCGTAGTTAGGGTTAGGGTCGAAGTCTCTTTCTAATTACTATGTTTTAAGGGAGTACCTGCGTTTTTTTGGACAAATTTATTCACTTTATTTCATAGTAAATCTTCTACAATTCAACACAGAGAAACATAACTAGGTATTAATGCAAAATTCAGTTAATAATTAAATTACAACAGAAATTTAAACAAAAGTACCGCATAGTCTGTTTTTTTATTTACATTAGAAGTGGGTTAAAACCAGCTAAAAATATAACGCGACTTCACGTAGGCCCTGGTGCACGATTTTGTTAACGTTGACGCATGTCCTAGCTTATCGGTTATGCTTCATACGAAATATTAAATTAATCAGAATTATTTAAAAGTTTTCTGCGGAGGGACCAGATTTCTAACCATAGGCGTCGTGTCTGAAGCAGACCCTGGGCGCTATGACATCCCCTATTATATGAATGATTTAAATTTTAAACAGAGGCGGCACTAGAAAATTTTGTTGCGGGGCAGAACAACACTGTAATAAATAAACATTCCTAATTAAATATTTTAGAAATAATTAGCTGGTGGAGACTTTAGTGCATCAATGGCAGCAACAATGTATAAAGTTTTGATAAATCGAAACCACTATATTTTTTTAAAACATGTTAATGATTATCAAACTTAAAAGGCGTTGTTGAGGGGGGGCATGCAGGAGAGCACAGCAAAATCCGGGCTCTAGGCCCCTCCTTAGTGCCGCCACCGATTTTAAAGTAAAGTAGGTAACTGATGAGGTCATATGCCCCCCCCCCCTTAAAATGCACAAACAAACACCTATGCCCTGGCGGGAATTTGAACCCCAACCCTCCGCATTACTGTCTCTCGGTCCAACGGATTGAGCCGCTAGCCGGTCACATAAATTCTAGTAAACAATAAAACACCTAGGCAAATGATTAATTTCGGTTACAGTACTTCCTCTCCTATACATAACTATCATTCGCTTTTTTAAAACATTTTTTCTGACACTCTTCTTTTGAAATCGCTTTCAAGCGATATGGTTTTTTGGATTTGATTACTACAGTCTGTAATGGTATCAAAATTGTATTTCTTTAATACTTCATGTGATTTTGAAGAACAATCAAAAGTCACAAGGTGATAGGTCGGGCGAATAACCCCTTTGCCACTTCTCCAGTTTTTTCCGTCTAACTGTATCCCTTACTGGAGTATGATAATCGGTCTGTAATTAACATGCACATAAGGAAGGGGGGTCTGTAGTAACCCCCACTGACATTCTTTCGCTACAGCACGCCTTTTTGTTCAGCTCACTAATACGAAAAAATTTAATAAAGTTTTAAAAAAATTCTGAACATTTTTGAGTACCATTGCGGTAGATAAGAAAAGGTGCGGAGCCTTCTTCTACTAGCATACAATTTAAATGATTGAAAACTGTTGTAATACATATTCCAAACACTTTGGTCTCACTTTATTTTAAAATTAAAAACAAACGCAGGTTAGCCTCGAAAGCCCCCTAAGGTATGGAGCCCTGGTGCACTGCACCACTTTGCCCTGTGGTACCTACGCCACTGTATACATAACCAAGGTGGGGCTTCAGCGCGTGTTGTTCCGTAGCCAGCGTTTCGCTACCGCCACTCTTGGTTGCGATCGGCTTTGCCAATCAAAATGTTCACGCCTCTGCTATCCGCCATCTCTTTTGCTCTAACGCGGAACTGTCCCGTGTGCTTTATTTCACATGACATTCCCTATGTTCCTATTTTCGCTGCTAATAATTGCATGCATTACAAAAAATAGAATCAAGTGGGCTTTGGAAACCATTGTTTTACCATCCAAGGCTCACTTGATGCTGTTCTTTTTATCGCAGAATCGCACCCATTATAAAATCCTCCCGAAGGGAGGGATTTTTAATGTGCAACCACAATTGCATTGCGCATTATACGAAACCCACAGTTTGACATCTCTTCCGAAAGATGGCGTACAGCAGGAAACATTAAAAAACCCTTCCAGATCCGTTTAGCGAATGCGCAAGTTCATTTTGTCCAAACGCTCAAACAGTAAGCATACCACATACTTGTTTTCAGGGTACCTGCTTGACACTTCACGGTTATTGTGAAATGCCGAAGATTCGTTCTATATAAAAACATAACGGTTTGTTCAAAATTATTGTAAAAATTCATCTCAGTACCAATCAAGTTCTTTGGATAGTTACTTTACTCTTACCAACTTGTCTGTACAGATTGTCCAAAAATATGAAATCAATTATAAGTAAATAACTGACTGATTCAAATTATCCAAAGTAATTTGACCTCCCCCGTGAGTCCTTTAGAAATTACCTAAAATATTTTCTGGTTCTACAGTAGATTTGATTCATCGTTTTGGGCCTTGTCGTCGTTTGGACCACTGTTGTAAGGAACATCTTCAAGACTGTTGTTAGTAATGGAATTTGTTCTTTTATGCTTTAGCAGCCATGCCAACTCTGAAGATGTCCCTTGCAACAGCAACGAAACTCTGTAAAAATTTAAACTACCTCGTATGCAAAAAAAGATTTCATTGGTCCATTTTCCATTTGTTAAGCATAAACATGCACTCTCAAACTTAAATAGAAAAGTCTCAAAATACGTCAATCCTGAACAAATTTCAATGTAAAAAAATTGTTAATTAACCTAAAAGTTCACTTTGATAACAAATAGAACAACCAATGGGAAAAATTTTGGCAAAACAAAAAACAAAACGGTTAAACACTTTTAAACAAAACGCTAATACAAAAATAATGAGCAAACATTTCAAAAGTGCTTGTCCATTTTTATCCAGATAAAAAGATGGAAGCGCAATCCATTAGAACGCTGCAAAAGAAACGCACTTCGAATTTTCGCGAGGACGAGACAAAATTATTGATTCAACTATGGGGCAGTCCCTATATCCAAAACAAACTCTACCTAACTCATAGGAAAGCCCCGGTAATGCGCATTTTAGCAGCGAACATGCAACAGCGCGGTTTTTACAGGACTCCTGATGAAATTAAGACCCGCATTCGCAATTTGAAATGTTTGTATCACCGAATTAAAAGATCTACGTCTAATGGAACTGGCGTAGGCACCGTTGATCCAGACTGGCCCCATTTTAAAGCCATGGACTCCATTTTGAGCAAAGAAGGACAGAAAAGGGTGGAACGCATCCATGATGGTGTCCTCGAAGGCCCAAGATGCGAAGACATCAAACAAGAAGTTGACATTGATATTAATGATGATATGGAATCGTGGGCTACCAATGACAGCATTGGGTATGTATATATACATTTTCTTATACATTGATTTTTGATTGATAACGTTACAAAAAGAAGCCCGTTTACAGGATAGTGAACACGAAACTTAGTAATTCAAATTGCGCGCCAATTTCGTCCTCAAGTCGCTTTGCCTTAACATGTTACTTAGAACCAAAATGGTGACCCTAAAATTTTCAAAATGGTGTATCAAGGTGTGTTTTATTGCTTTTTTGTCCAAATTTGTACCCAATTTCCCTGCTGATTTGTAGATAAGAAAACAAGGTTTTTAAAAATAAACGTCAAAAATATAAATCGAGACAATTAAATTCTATACCCCCCCCCCCTTGCAAAGTTACGTTTTGACTTTTTAAAGGGACATTTTTAATTATCTTATTTCACCTGCAAAAAACTGAAATTCATTTATTCAACCATTTATGTTTTATAGCCTAATCTGATGAAATCCAAAGTTATTTAAAACATATGCTTATGTGCTATGGTTTAATAAACAAATCAAAAAAACAAATAAGAATAGTATTTTAATGCATTTTTCACTGTTTTCATTTTCAGGATTGGTGAGGTATTGTATCTATCTATAATTTTTAAAAATCTTTTAAAGATGAAAGCCAAAAAATTAGCACTGAGTTCGACATCAAAATTCAAAAAATTAACGTAAATTTGAACAAAATGATTATAAAAAATAACAAATTGTCACATCTTCGTAATGTCAAAAATATCTTAAATTGATGAAAAGTAAAAAAGCCCATTTTAAATGTCAATAACTTGACATAAGATACAAAAATAGCATTTTTCAATTTATATAAAAATTAATTTTGCCTTACAGATCCGAAACCAGTGAAGAACCACCCCCACTGCCAGCCCTAAAACCAGCCCCATCATTAAAAGCCAAATTCAAAGAATTAGAAAACCACAATCAGTTGAAGCAGTTGCAAACGGTTCTGCCAAGCTTTACAATTCCTACACAAAATGGCCAAATCACAACTAACAATGCGATTAAAGCTGGAGGTGTGCCTTCAATTCCTTTACCGTTGCTGATTTTAAATAGTCTCCAGCCCCAACAGCAAGTTCAGGACAAGAAAGGGAATTCCCCTGCCAGTTCCAACGGTAACTCAAATGAACGAATCCCTACTGGTAATTTTTTTAATATCAAAAATTCATTTAAGGCATTCTTTCTGTTTCTAGATTTAAACAATGTTCTAAAGGAAATCCTAGAAGTACAAAAAGAAAACTTAGACATAGAAAAACAAAGATTGGAATTAGAAAAGCAGCGCCTGGAATTTGACCGAGTTGTCGGGTCTCAGCTATTAACATTAGTTCCAATGATTGGTGGGATTTTGCAACGGGTAGCGTTAGCTAATCAAGATTCTGTAATAAATGGAAACGGGAAAGGTCGAAAAAGACAAAATTCAGATGAAATTGATATCTTAAAAGACAGTAAAATTTTGAGGACTGTTTTAGAACAAGGTATTAGAAAGTACATGTTAGGAGAAGACAATGAAGAAAATGATGACGAAGAGAAAGACAGTGATAATGAAGATAGTGGAATACAGAACGAAGACAACAGTAATTAAAATTACATTTTAATTTCTTTGTTCTGTATAATTGCTGTCAGTTGCATCAATAATTTTTTTTCTATTTACTACTAAGGTAGAAAATAGAGGAATTTGTTATTTTTCTAGAATTTAGTTTCATTTGCTCAAAAGCGCGAGTCATTAGTTTTTAATATTTTTAGTTTTAGTATCTGTGACTGCCTGAGATACTCAGTTAAATTATACATTCCTGTTTCAGTATTAAGTATTTATTGTCTTTATTTCTCATTTTGTATTTATAAAAACTTGTTTTGTGTTTTGTAAAGTTTTCATAAATGAAACAAAACAAATATTGTGTTTTGTAAGGTTTTCATAAATGAAACAAAATAAATATAAGTAGTTTTCATACATTTATTTTATTTGTCCTAATTTACAGGCTGTTTGAAACTATCAGGCACCATTGCTAAATTTGTTATTTTTTGGAGCTGCGAAGTCTGTTAAATTAGCAAAGCATTACAGTTTTTTGCACTGGTTACAAAGCTGTATTAAAAAAAACATTTCGACAGAGAATTAAATCTTCTATAAGAAAGTTCAAATAAAGTATGAGGGTAATTTTAAAAATAAAAAAGTTATAAAGATTTTTCTATATTAACCGATGCAAACAAGTATTGGAGATTTTAGGTAATGTTTACCTATGCCAACCCTTTTTTCCACGCCTTGTTAGCACATTCTTTGGGGCACCCATCTATCTACTGACCGCAGAGAGCATTGCGGCACTTCGCGATCGTACGTGAATGAGCAACCTAGTTGCGCCAACCCCGGACCTATAAATGTTAAATAGCATGAAAAAATGTACAGAACGGCAATCTAGTAGCACTTCCGAATTTACCAGACACATAGAAGCAATATCAACTTTCACTTATAAGTGTAATGGGATTGATATAAATATTGTAATCCCATTGAATAGACATTTTTCTTCTTATTTCAATTCTACTAAATATTCTATTCTTAAATAATAACAATAGGTGTTGGAAAAAACTAGGAATACATTAATCTGAAGGAAAGCAAAATTTAAAATTAACGAAAATTGATAAGTATTATTTATTCATAGAACACACTGTATAGTGATTATAATTCTAAACATTTTAAGCTATATAATAATCATAAGACATGTTATAAACATCTCTTCTTTGTAGGTCCCGAATTTCCATGATATCCGTTTTAAGCCGTAGTTTCAAAATCTCTCTCCAAATAGCTTCTCTATGTGGACTATCAGTAATTCCCAATCGTAGTAAAGAATTATCATTTAGCCTTAATAATGATCGACCTGTTATATCATGTTGAAGGAACAAATTTCCGTATTGTTGGTAGTAGTCACTGCAGTGACGACGTAACCATTTCTGAACATCAATAACTGTCCAGGAATACACCGACTTTGGCCGCTCCCTTCCCTGTAAAGAGAAGGGTCATTAGGATTTAGAACAACAGTTTCGTAAGCCGTAAAAAGCGGAGAAAGTTTAAGTTCCATAAATTATGTTTTCATACTTACCTTGGGCTTGTTACTGCTATTTGAAGTATCTTCTACCATTTTTCTGCGGTTGTAATTTAATTTTTTTTACTTCGTCTGTTATTGACGTATTTCAAAATTCTAACCCTTATATTTTGTCTATTTTGACATTTTATGCTGTGGCTCTCGTACCGCCCGGTAAAATTAAAATTATTGCATACACCTTGTCTGTGCTGATCTGTGTGTTAGTTGTCACAGCTGACACACACACACAAACTTAAATTATAACTCATCCTGAGTTTTATAGACAGACTAGATCTGTGACAGTAAAAAGAAAAACAGACACGCCAGAATGGCATTCATGTTAGAAGCTTGGGAACGATAATCCTCGTCTCACAGATGGAAATGGGGACGATGCTACGGTGCCCTACCATTCTTTCTGCTAGTCTTATTTAATTATTGCCATATGTGCCGTTAAATGCAGCTTGGCCACAAAAAAATTGTAAACCCTGTTTTTCTATTTAGCTACATGATCACAGATGGCGCTTATCAAAATGTTGTTCCTGTTTGACAGGGCCACGTTGGAAGTGTCGACTTGTCCAAACAGCGGTGTCTTATTATTAATTTTCAACCTTAAATGAATTAGTATTATATTAAATAAGGTAAGACTAAATATATAACAAATAAAACGTATTGGTTATCGTCTTTTCTTTATCATTAAGCCACTTTTCTCGCTTTTTACTATAACCTATTTGTTTCAATTTTTCTACTCATTAAAAGTAGGGTAATCTGTACCATAATCCAACAATAAACCTTCATTAATTTGTAGGAATCAAAAAACTAATTAAAAATGAAAGTAAAAGACTTAGAACGGACGGCTAACATAGCCTGGTCTCCTTCAAACCAACACCCAATTTTGCTGGCTGCTGGCACTGCAGGCCAGCAATTAGATGCTTCTTTTAACACCAATGCAGCCCTAGAAATATATTCGTTAAATCTATCGGAACCAGGATTAGATATGGAACTGAAAACATCAATTCCAGCAGAACATCGATTTCAAAAAATTGTGTGGGGCTCGTATGGACGAGATCAAAACAATGGTACTATTGTAGGTGGTTGCGATGGTGGTGTAATTCAAATTTATAGTGCCTCCAAACTGTTGCGGGGTGAAAGCGCTATTGTTGCTCAACCAGATAAACACACTGGTCCGGTAAATGCTTTGGATTTTAATCCATTTCAATCGAACTTACTAGCAACTGGCGCTGGTGATTCTGAAATTTACATTTGGGACTTAAATAATACTACCACACCCATGACACCTGGTAAAAAAAAAATTTTAAATTTGTGATATTTTGAATAAAATTTTATTTTTTCAGGTGTAAAATCGCAACCATTTGAAGATGTAATATGTATAGCTTGGAACCGACAGGTTCAACATATTTTAGCCTCCACATTTCCATCAAAATGTGTTGTTTGGGATTTAAGAAAAAATGAGCCTATTATTAAATTAACAGATACCGTCTCAAGAATTCGTTGGAAGGTTGTTGCATGGCATCCAGAAGTCGCAACTCAGCTTTGTTTGGCTTCAGGTTGTTACTACCTATTTTTAATTATTATCATTGTTGTAATTTAAAATAAAATTACAGAGGAAGATCAAGCACCAGTTGTTCAATTATGGGATTTGCGCTTTGCAACTTCACCCTTAAAGACATTAGAAAACCACCAACGTGGCATTTTATCACTGGCATGGTGTGCTCAGGATTCCAATTTATTAGTAAGCTGCGGTAAAGACAATAGAATTGTTTGCTGGAACCCCAACTCCAACAATCCAGGTGGAGAAGTATTATCTGAAGTTGCCAAAACGAACCAATGGAGCTTTGATGTTGCTTGGTGTCCTAAAAACCCTGCACTTATTGCTTGTCCTAGTTTCGATGGCCATGTATCTGTTTATTCCTTAATGGGAGGTTTGTAATTGTTTTTTTCCTTTTATTATTACTTTCTAATATAGGATAGTTTCGTGAAAATTTCGTTTCCAACAAATCTCGATGTCGGTTAAAGTTGAAATAAAATAAAATCAAACATTCTCCTGCAAATTAACTTTTTATAAACCAAAAGTGGCAATAAGGAAGGTGGAATTTTGTAAATTAAAGGACAGAATCTGAATCTAAATAGAGAATTTAAAATTTTAAAAAGTTTCGATTTATAAAAAAATAATTGCACAAATTTTATTTTATTTTCTAAGATTTCTAATAGAACAAAGGCTATCATAAATATTTCCAAATTATCTACTGAAAATCGAAATACAACAGTCAAAAAGTTGTTATTAATTTGAACCTGTTTTCTTAGAATATTTTTTCCCTGCACACTTACGAAAATTTTGTTAACATCAATAAATAGAGAAAGTTCCTAAATTATTGTCTGCTAACAAAGGGGCATATTGTACGTTTAAAAATATGGCGAAAATATCAAAAAGAAATTTCGTAAACTAGAAACCAGTAAAAATAAATATTTCCAAATTTTTTTCTTCTTCTTCTTCTTCTTTATCTTTCACCTCTTATACCCGAAGGTGTCGAGGACTTTCACTCTGGGTCTTCTATATTTTTTAAATTTTCTAAGCTAATACAGCTAGGGATGGGCTATCATACAGTTTTTCCTATATCTTCTAATTTCGCTGTGACGCCCTCTATGAATTTTTGAAAATTTGGACTTAAATGAGTTGCCAGATAGTTATAAAATTTAGTATGGAATTAGATCTAGAAGAGTAGAACGTTATATCAAAAGGAAATTTCGACAACTAGAAACCATATTTTCAGTTTTGAAAAATTAAAATTTTTTCAGCTAGGGATGGTGCATGTACTGTTATTTGGTGTTTCTTCAATTCTCATTTCTCAGAGTTTTTGAAATTTGGAGATTATTCCCTTTATATGTCGGTCTAAAAACTTATTTTTTCAATGTAGTCATTTTTAGGGGAGGCTACTCTTCCTCCTTCACTCATTTTTTCTGAATTATGATTAATTTTACAGAATTTTATTTTAATAACCAGGTAAAGTACAACAAGTCCAGACCAGCAACAAAATTGCCGACAGTTTTCCCGGCATGGATGGATACGTTCAAGCTCCAGTGCCCCAACAGAGCGCCCCCACTAGTGTCGACTTAAGTAAACCTCCAAAGTGGCTTAAGCGACCTGTACGAACTAGTTTTGGAGTAAGTAATACTTTATTAAAATTCCCCCTTTTGTATTCAATTTTTAATATTTTTAACCTTATTATCTTTATAGTTTGGAGGAAAACTGATATCGTTTGTCAACGACAACTCCCAAGCGCAACAGACTGCACAAACAGATCAAGTAGCTGCCCCTGTGATAAGATCAGTATTTATAAGTCAAGTGGTTACGGAACACGAGCTTGTAAACATGTCGGCCCAATTGGAACAAGCTGTAGAGTATGGCCATTTTACAGGTAAAGTTTTAATCTTATTCAAATTGGTTTGTTTTTAAGCTTGTCTTTTTTTTTTTCAGAATATTGTCGCAACAAAGCTGATGGTTTAACCGATCAGCACAAGAGAAATATTTGGTATTTTTTAAAAGCCAATTTTGAGGATAACCCTCGAACTGAGCTTCTCAACTTGTTAGGTTACAGAATTGAAGATGTTAACGGCAAACTGAATGAGTTTGTCGGACAAGGACTTAAAAATGATGTTGATGGTTTAAGTGATCACTTTTCAATTTTAAATCGGGTAAGTGATGTTATGAACTTTAATAACAAATTTGGTCCATTTTGTGCTGTTGTGAAATAACAAATGTGTCTGCTTTATTTCAACCTACTAACATTTCCCTTAGAGTGATTTTTGGGATGGTGAAAATAACTACTCTTCAAAAGGCAGTCCTGATCTTTCGGTAAGCTTTGTGATATTCATAGAGTAGTTTTGGTTTTTTTCTGCGTTCAGTTTTTCACCTTATATTAAACCAAGGCCACCTACTAATTGCTTGGGTACACAATCATCTCTATTACTAATTTATCTAATTAGTACAAAAACATTTTTTTCCTTGAAGCATGATTATCATTAAAGTTTGTTGTGGGCGCTCGATTGTGGAGGGGGGGGGCGGTATGCATGGGCAGTTGCACAAGCAGTTAAACTTACACAGCCTTGTGTTATTTTTTTTAAAGAACTTATAGCTACCTGTTTAGATTATACGAAATGACTCAAGACCAATAGAAAATGCCCTGACGACGTTCTAAATTGTTGACATTTTTTTTTCTACGGGTGGAGAAATTGACAATCGACTTTATCGAGGCAATTTTTTTTTAATTTTAAGGGGGTATTTTCTGCACCCTTAAATCCTAGAGTCAAGCTAATCAATTTGGGTTGCTCCCACCCTAGAAAAAATGGCCCGCCCACGATTTTTTTTCTTACTTACTCAAAAAGTTTTAAAATAATTTAAAATATTATTACAGCCTGGTAGTAATGATAATTCTTTATTATTGGATCAACTCTCCAATGTTTCCCCAAATGTAGAAGCCAAAAAGTTGTTCAAAATTAAAACTACAGATGGTAAGATAAGTTACGGAGCTGAAGAGATGTTTTTAATAATAATTCAATTGATTTAATATAGATACGGAGGGTCTCATTACTCAAGCACTTCTATTGGGAAATGTCGAGGCTGCTGTAGAACTATGCCTAAAGGCGCAACGATTTGCTGATGCTATTATTATTGCCATGACTGGTTCGTATTCACTTGCTTGAAATATTTAACTTTGTTAATTTTATTTTTTAATACTTTAATTGTTTGCTATATGAAGCTGCATCACCCTGTATGTGTGAAACATTGAACATGTTCATTTGTTTTTCAATAGGTGGTTCCGAACTGTTGGCAAGAACTCAATATAAATATTTACAACAGAGTGAAGGTTATCTTTCGTCCTTAATATCCGCTTTGGTATCTGAAGACTGGAGTTCTGTCATTAATAATTGTGATATAAATAACTGGAAAGAAGCTCTAGTGGCCGCCCTAACCCATTCTTCTGATGAAGATTTGCCAAAATTATGTGGTAAGCTGTTTTAATTTATGATTTTTATATTGAGACCGAACATATGTGTGAGTATTGAAAATGTTTGAACAATTTGAAAATTTTCATTAAAAATTGAAAATCTGAAAATTTCGAAAAAAGTTTTAGAAAATTCAAAAATTTTGAAAATATTTTAAAATTGTGAAAATAAAAAAAAGTTATCAGAATTGTGATAATAGAAATTTCTAAAATTTAAAAAAATAGCAAATTTTTGGAAATTTAAAAAATTTTAAAATTATGCAATTTTTTGGTGGATCAACCTCACTTTCTTGTGGTTTCACCCGACTGCAATTACCAATTTTTGGGTTTTCTGCGTTGAGGTGTCTGGACTGTAAAGGGTATACGACAGACGCACACACAGGCACTGCTGCAGCGTCTGCTTTATTGATCTCCCAAGGTCCTAAAACCAAAACAAAAAAACTTTGTTGAATGATCGCATTTGCTCCAAATCCTACATGATGGTCACAATATCTTCCTCTGTAGCTATACTGCTTATAGCGAGGAAGGTAAAAAAGAAACAATAACTACCAAATTTTTTTTTACTAGAATTGCTTGGAAGCCGTCTTGAAGAAGAAGGGAGGACTAGTCCCAAATTAGCACTAGATGCTCAGTTATGCTATATATGTGCTGGAAACTTTGAAAAACTTGTCGATTCGTGGAGCTGTTCCGTAAAGAAATCGTCAAGTGACTTACAAGAATTGGTAGAACTAGTTACCTTTTTGCAGAAAGCAGTGGAAAGACAAGGAAGAATAGTTGAAGTACGCTCTTTTACGTATATATCAAAGTTTCTATCCGATATAAATTTTCCTAAACAGTTGTATTTATACACGATGATGCTTTTTTAGATAACAGGAAGTCTAGCTGATCTTCTAGCACATTATGCCTCAATCTTGGCCTCACAGGGAAATCTATCAACAGCCCTTGCATATTTGGGAAACTCTCAAAACGAACAAGTAGCCAGTTTGAGGGAAAGGCTGTGTGTTAGTTTAGGACACAAAACAGCATACGGACAAGTGCAACCACGCAGCCGACATAACTCCAGGCAGTCATTCTCAAATTATCCATCTCAAGTTAACCAGTTTACTCCGACAAACCCATTTACTCCCCCAGTTAATCAAGTACCCCCATCGTTCAATCAATTCAACACTGGTTTACCAAATGCACCTGTTGGTCCTAACCAACCATGGCAACAGACGCAAGTTTTTAATCAGGCTGCACCTCAAAAACCATTTTCTCCTCCACCATCACAACCACCTAGACCGACTAGTGTTGGTTCTGCCCACGGTAGGTTTAAGTCCCAATATAGTGTGACGTAGAAATTATGGTTTGAGTTGCAGGTGGTTCTGGAATAACTTCAAGGGCAAAATATGTAGTCGATCCATCCGTACAGTCAGGTGGACTTTATGGTACCAGAACTCAGTATAACTCCAGCTCGATGATGCCAACACAACCACAACAGTCATATCAAGCCAATCCAATAAGTAGCGGTTATGGTACCACTAGTGCACCATTAAATCCATCAATGCCAAGTATGGTACCTAATCCTGTACCGTTGGTACCAAGTTTGCCAAACCAACCACCATATCAAACCCAAGCTGTTGGTGGTATAGATCAAGCGGAACCAGCTGTTCCCTCACCTAGGGTACATAATTTTCCACCATCAGTAACAGCACCTGGTTGGAATGATCCTCCTCTTTTATCAAAACCACTTGGTCGCAGAACTCCGGTATGCATTTTATTTTTAATCGGTTATAAAATAATAATAAGAGTTTTTGAAAAGTATGGATGGCTGGTGATTTGATTTACTAATTTTATTCATTTTAAAAGTATGGAGAACAGAATAATATGTCGGCTGAGCATTCTGGTACAAGATTTTGGAAAAGCCGGATTGGTCATCCTGAGGTATCCGTGTTGCTTTAACTTGTCTATTGATTTCAACTAATCTTTAGTACATAAACATTCATAGCTTCAAGCTTGTACTTGGGGATTTTATGGTACCTGGTTAATTTTCCCAGATACTTTGAAAGCTATTGGGTAGATACCATGAAGTTTTATCTAGGCCAAAATAATGCTTTTGTTTTTTTGTTTTTTTTTTTATTAATAGACCTGCTCTGTGGGCTCTGAATTAAACCTGGGTCGATATATTGGTATATCAATATGCAGAAAAGATGGGTATACCCATGCTATGCCACTCTATTTGAGACACCCCGTTAAATGGATATAATTAAAAACAATTTAAAGTATGGTTCTCTTGGTCCCTTACAACTTTTGTTTGAAACGTTTTTCTGTATTTCAAATAGTAAAGAAGATATTAACCAGCGCGGCCTTGTCCACTCACCCTGTATACTATATGGCGATACATACCGATATGACGATAACGTCCCATATCGCCCAAGTCTACTTTGACCTATTATGAGGCCCTATCAGTCGTTTCTATTTACTACAAACTTGTGCCATAATAATAGTAAAAGAAGTTTTTTTTTAACATCTGATGCAGCCAGAATAATTTTTTTAATTTTTGTTGTAATTTGAATGAAGTGTACTTTTTTTTTATACTAATTTGAAACTCAAATTTCACTATCTTGCAATAAATTAAATAATATGTTATTTTAGGCAAAGCAAGAATATTCACAACCAGAGGCAATAACCCACCCACTGTATGGAACCGCCCCAGCCCAAAACCCCCCAGCAAGCAATGGATATCCAGACCAACCACAATACTTTACACCAGCTCCGCAATTCAATCAGACTTTACCTCCACAGCCCCAAGTGTTCCAACCCCCAACGTCAAATAGCGTCAACCAACAATCGGCTTTTAACACCCAACCAATAGGCCAAGGTGGTTACAACCAGAATATCTTAACTTCTAACTTTCAACAACAACAGCAGCCGCCACCGTCCCCGGCAGCAGTTGCAGAAAAACAGCAATATATAGAAAAAGCACCTATACCAGATGAACATAAATCTATGCAGACGGTCTTTGAGGAACTGAGAAATCATTGTTCATGTGCTGCTAGTAACCCTGTAAGTATTTGTCTAATGTATGCTTGTTAAAGCAAAAATAATTTTGTATATTTAAATTTTACTTTCTAGCTGAATAAAGATTTATTTATTATTATTATTATTTATCAGTATGTACCTACTTTTTGCTGCTTTTTAATCTGAAGTTTTTATTGTGCTGCATTAAATTAAAGTACAATTCCTGAGGCGGGTACCCACATTTAGAGTAAAACATTTTTGATTTTTAACTGGGTTTAGGTGGTTGGTTTTTTTTTTAAAAAATGATAAATAGAAAAGTGGTTTGGTTTGATGCGTTCTATTACAGTTTAAAATAGATGCACTTATTTCAATAATACCTTGTATACAGGTCATAAGCGGTGCCAGCTGTAAAAAGGGGACACATCATACGTGCGTAAATTTCATTATCGTAAAAAATTCTGATCTGTTCAACTAAGAAAGTTAAATGGTAGCAAAATTACAACTCGAAGTGATTGTCTATATGTGTACAAGTTTCTGATACTCACATGGTCTGAATTTTCTTTATCTTTATAGCAAACCAAGCGAAAACTAGATGATGTAGCAAAGAAATTGGAATCACTCTATGATTTGCTTCGAGAGCAAAAGGTAAGGCTTTACACAATATTAATTATTATATTATTGAAGGCAGGGACGGTCGGGAGTTTGGGAAATTTACCTAAGAACCAAACGGTACCTTAATTTTCCCGAACTAGCCCATCCGTCCTTGAGTAAAGGCAGATTTTAATGATGACAATTGCAAATGCTGATTTTCCATGATATATTTGATTAGTCTTTCTGATGTATTATTTAAATTTTTAATACTGTAAATTATCCAGTGTGGTAGATTTAATGACAATTAATATTTTCAGCTCTCGCCGACTACCTTAAGTGCTCTCCACCAACTGGTGCAGTTAGTGCAAGCAGGTGATTACACGGGTTGCCTAAATCTACACACACAATTAGTGTCTGGTCCAGACTTTTCACAAATTGCAAGTTTTATGCCCGGACTGAAGGTTTTAATACAATGTGCTTTACAACTGCAGGTCTATTTAAGATAGGCTAATTTTTTTTAACGGTGACATCATTAGTTCAAACTATTCTGGAGAAGATTTTGTTTTTAACACCGAAACTGCATTTCTTCCATTTTTGGTAACAGTCAGACAAGGGTTTTGCTTTAAAAATTATTAAGTATTCAGCTTTAAGAATGATCCAAGCTATTTTTGCAATAGACTTACGGAACACAAGGTGCTTTTATTAGTGTACTAGGTAAAAAGGTAACGATGTAATAATTCAAGTGTAAGATTTAAGAAAATTTTAAGGTTTACAGTGTGTTTTTATTATGTAATATATTTAGCTACTCATTATCGTAACTTTAAATAATTGTAATTATATAAGATTTATGCTTAAATAAAGAGTATATAGTTTCACTTGTTTGTGTTGCCCTGTTTTTTATATATGAAGCGTATAGATGCAAGGTGCGGCATTTTAAGAAAAACATCTAAATATGTTCAAGTTAAATTTGAAAAATTTACTAGTTGTGGTTTTTGATAAAAACTAAACAATTTTGGATACTTTTCGTTTTTAATTATAAACTTAATTGCATTCAAATGAAGTAACGTAAAAAATGCTAAATTCTGAAATGGAAGCAAATGATTATAGAATACAGTACAGCAATTGGATGTGATGATTTGATGTTTACTATGAGCGTGGATCATGGTGAAACGCTACAGTTTATGCTGTTATGGAATGGGATGACTGCAAGGCATTGTAATTCAAAACAAAACATGAAAAAATTAATAATTCTGTGATCTCCCGTATTATGAATAATACTTTATTGCCTACTCCAAATATTTCCCTAAATACTATAGAGTACTAATTTTTATTGCAATTATTTAGTGAAAGTAGGCAATAGCAGTAGTAAAGTATAAAACTGTAATCGAATTGAACTACAAGGGTGCCATCTACCTATTATATTATAATTGTGTAACACAAACCGCATAAACACAAAATGATAAACGAAATTTAAAACATTAAAAATGTACTGTATTGACACAATTAGTGCGGACAGTCACTAGACATTAACATTATAATTAGTAATAATAACAAGAACTTTAAGCCGTTCAAGAGTTTATTATTTACTTGTGTGCAGATAGCAATTATCTTACAAAATTTCAGAACGCCTGTCTATCATACAGATTACAATAAACATTGTATTCATCTAGAGAACAAGGAAATCATAACGTAGGGGTCCCCAACCTGGTAATTCTGCCACTGGAATGGTGACATACAAGTTGCAGTTGAGGAGTCACCTCATATTTTTGTGGTTACGATGCACACCAGATGATTGATAACATATTGGGAAGCACTTTCAGTACAGATTAAAAATCTGATAATAATGTAAAAGTTCCTGTAAATATTCACCCAAAAACGCTGCGTTATCAAAGCAAGTTGCAGTCTACAGAAGTGGGAACAGTATTAGCTTTTTCCAAAGAGCTTAATTTAGTAAGCGGCTTCTATGGATGCATGTTTATAGAAACTTTTTTTATCGCTTTGATTGGCAGAACTTGCTCTCACAATTTTGTGGAAACTATTCTATTCTATCATATTAAGAAAACACTTATTAGACCTTCATGACAACTTAATGGTAGAAAAGCATACAATTATTTCGAAAACTGTTAGTTTTAGAGATTTTCGACAAAAGAATGTTTTATGTGCATTTTTATACGAAGAATAAGATTTTTTTATACAAAATAGAAATACTAAACTACGTCAGTAACGCTTGCATATACAATTTCAAAATTTTAGTGCAACTACTGCAAAAGTAATTAGGCAGAACCATCTTCAAGGAGCTGTAACCTCATAGTAAAGGGTTTCCAGGCCCATGTTTATAAGAACATGTTTCATTATTTTTAGATTTTGAATGTATCGTGAAAGTTCGTTCCACATGTTATGAAACACACTGTATACCTATTGGTTTCCGGAACAAAAGTTGTGCAGACTTCATCCAAATGACGTCAAGAGGCTCTTTTACTTTTTCCTTTATTCGTGTTGTTATGAATCCTAAAAAATATTGCAATCATTATAAGAGACATATAGTTAAATATGATCTGAAGAGAAATACCTATTTAGAAATCATAGAGTATGCTAAATTGTAGTTATTTTAGCATTAGTAAGATTTTAAATTGAACCATCCTTTTCCGTTGTAGCATGCAACTGCATACTAAAATACAAACAACCTTCACTGCTGAAGAAAATTTGTATATGTTATTATCAACAGTGATCGGAAGTAGAATTCTTTTAACCAGTTACCGGCAAATAATACATATAAATATTTCTCAGCTTCTTAACTGTGATTTTACCAGTTAATTGTTATTCTACATACATATGTGATTAAAATTAGTAAAATTAAAACAGAACTTACTCGTCTTTATTTTTCTGCTAATATTCTGTATTACAATCGATCTATCTTTGCACTGATAAAGCTTAATTAAAATTCTTTCGTCAGTCTTCATAAAAAGTTAAAAAATTATTAGCATGCCAACAGATATATTAATTCTAGTCCTACTGTACAACTGCCTGTTAACAATTTTATTTATTCATAAATTATAGTCCTACTGCTCCGCTACCTTGGTTTGTTTGTTTTAACCTCACATTTCGTTTTCAATTCAAACCGCTTTTACAAAACTTGAAAAGTGTAATAATTATTTGGTTTATCCAGCAGTAATAACAAGAATATTCTAAAATCAGCAACGAGTTCTTCTTTTATAATTTTTAAACAATTTAATTTTAATTTTTAAAAACAACAAACTTCCGGTAAGTACAATATAATAGGGTATTTTATTATTAAAAAGAAAGTACATAAAAAACTATGACATTTTTATTCTGACTACAACATACACTAATATAAAATGAATCAAAATAATTCAACTTATATTAACTATTACTATCGGCTTATCCAGCCCATTTCAAACAACGTGTATCCATGTGAGTGTCCATACATCTAATTCCGCAATATCTCATACCACACGTTAAACACACATATTGACTAAAAAATCCACAAACAGCACAAAAATGTCGATAAGGTGAATCCGTGTCCTCGCAAGCCATATCCGTGTACGAGTATCTTCCAGAAAATTCGGCTTCGCCTCGATCCTCTTCCAAAAGCTGCAAGATATGTTTACGAAACTTCATTTGATAATACTCGGGATTCTTTTCCTTCTTCTTGCTACGTGTACGGGTTTCTAAATTATCATCAAACTTAGGAATTTTCTTGCTCATAACCAAATCAGCATGGGGGTCTTCATGATAATTATCAGCCTCAAGAATTTCCATCATTTTTCTATGCCGACGTTTGCGAGAAGTTTCATCCACAATACGGCGTTTTTCGCTCTCTTTGAGCCGAGCCGAACCTCGGAGAGTTGATTTCGATATCGTCATTGTTACTTATTTAACTAAACTTACAAACTTTTTGGTTTAAAAATCTTTAGGGCCCCTTTTCAGCAACCGGGAAACTAATTTGATCCATTAAATCATCAATTTTAACCTGTAAAACATCCAAAATATCAGCGGAGATGAACAAATGAGTTTCGTCAAGATCTTGTATTATAAATTTGCGGCCTAGCTTTAGTGTTTCATCCAAATGCAGCAAAAATTGTTTCATAGCCGAATCGCTGTAAAAGAAAATTATTATTTTAGGAATATGTCAAAGCGTGGTGTTAGTGCTGAAGAAAAGAAGGCTCGAATGCTGCAATTGTTTTACGAGAGGAAAGAATTTTTTCAACTGAAAGAGTTGGAAAAAATTGCCCCGAAGGAAAAAGGAATCATTGTAAATTCTGTGAAAGATGTGGTGCAGAATTTGGTCGATGAAGGTTTGGTGGATACGGATAAAATTGGAACTTCTATTTATTTTTGGGCTTTTCCAAGGTATTGACCAACTAGTGTTCAAAAAAAGGGGGTCAAGTTTGCTGGCATTAAATTTTGTTTATGTGCAGTAGTTATTATGCAGGTTTGACAGTTGAGTTGGTTGAGTTGTCACATTTGTTGTTTCGTGGATCTTTCTGCGTTTGTAGTAATCAATTACGTAAAAAATAGTTTTTTTTTAAACTAATACAGTGACCTGCAAAACTTTTGCAGTGTACGTTATTAGAATTTTCCAAAAACATACTTTTGTGATCGCTTATGCATCTGAGATAACCTAAAAATTGATTTCGACATAGGTCAGTGGTCACGTGACTTCAATTTTGGCGAACATTTCAAAAACATTAAATGAATTGGTGAAAAATCGCCTTATTTGAGAAAATATCAAAAAACGTTATTAGAAAAAGTTTTCAAAATGTAATTCTAATACCATGTGCAAAGTTTAGAACAAAAATATTAATAAATCAAAAACAGCATTTTTCTATGGAATGAATTGATTCCAGTAAAATTAATTCGAAAAAAAAACGCAATTTTTAATTTATTAATATTTTTGTTCCAAACTTGCATAGTCTGAAGGCAAAAGTTGCTGCAACTGTATTTTTGCAATAGAATACAAATTGCGTACATGAAAATTATTATCCCTAATTCGTCTAATTTATTGCGGCACAACAGTCGTGTTATTATACCAAAATTGCATAGCGTAATCTCAAAAGTTGCCGCAACTGTATTACTGCAACGAATGCATAGTGGAAATCCCTCTTTCAGTGGGAGATTAATCGAACCTGTTTTCATTAAAGGTAAATTACATTCTCGAAATGCTTGCGATCAGGTGGGCTGCAAGGTCTTGTAATTTGACTCCATGTGACTTCTTTTTGAGGCCTCGCCCTAAAAACTATGTTTTCCAACGCCAAATAATAATTTATATGAACTTAGGCAGTGCATAGCACGAAAGTGTAAAGAAATTAACAATGCTTTACATATTCTAGAAAATGTTAATGGTCATAAACGCAGAATTTTAAGTTGTTTCCAAGTAGGTGGCGGGCGTTTCTAGCATCTCATGTAATGGAATAAATTCTGTTATGTTATAGTGTTTTATTAGTAAGTAATTAATAAGCAATTAATCTTGAGTGCATATAAGCAAATGATGGTTTATAGCGAGGATGTGTAACATAAAATGAAAGGCAGAAGTTCAGACATGCCTTCGTGTAAACCAAATTTAATGCCAGCCAACTTGACCCTCTTTTTTTTAATCACTCGTAAAAAAATCATTTCAGCAAAGCAGCGAATCTTAAAAAACGTAAGTTAAACGAACTAACCCAAAAATATGAAGAAAGTTCGAAAAGATTGAAAACCACAACTGAAAAAGTTGCCGAATTAATAGTAAGAAACCTAATTAAAAACACATAACCATCTCTTTACCGAATTAAATAATTTTTATAGACAGGACGTGAAGACACCACTGAAAGAACCAAACTTTTGGATGAAATAATGGATCGTCAACTTGAAAGGGACGAGTTGAAAAACGAATTAAAACAGTACAAAGATAATGATCCAGAAGTTTTGAATAAAATGCAAGAACAAGCTCAAGTAAGTATGTTATCGAATCAGCTTAACCTAAATACTCAAACTAATTTCATAATTATAGCACTTGCGAGATGCAGCAAACCGTTGGACGGACAACATATTTTCAGTGAAATCGTGGTGCTCCAGGAAATTTAACACAGATGGTGAAGTATTGGATAAACAATTTGGCATTCCAAATGATTTCGATTACATCGAATAAAAATTAAATTTGCCATATATTTTATTCTCCATGTATTGTAATTTCAATTATATTTTGTATTAATAAAGTTTTTTTGTAGACTTACCATTTTACTAAAACTCCTTTCATAACATTTACCATTTTAAAGATTTTTGTTGTCAAATTCTAGACATCTTTTTGACTTGGGGAAGTATTGGGAGTTAGGAACATTTAAAGCTACCACAGCACATTAAAGTGAAGTTATGTACTTATCAAAAATAAAACCTACATAAGTACGCCAGAGCTGCCAACATTAAAAGATACCCCAACAGAGAAATGTACAGTAACGTTACAAGTTTTGAGACTGTGAAAAAACGTTTGTACATTATTATCGGCATCTTTGACTGTACAGGGCTTTTTAGCGAACTATATGCAAAATGCATGGAAAATTATATTTTTCCAGATTTTATGTTCCCAGGATACTTTGGCTAAGAATTTAAACTGTATTATTGTTATTAGTGCCGTTTAGTCAAAAAATAATAATTTTTGCATTTAAAATTAAGCAAAAATTTAAGTAAATATTAATAGATTCAAGGCGTGTTTTTATAATCCGAGAGTCAGAATAATACCACAGTATACTTATATATACAGTAGCGAAAGTAAAGGTCATTTATGGTAATTATAGCACCAAGCGGCGAACAAGTTACACTAAAATCTGACAGCTGACGGTAGTAGTGTTTCTCTGCTTTTTGAACGTTATAAGAACAATTTTCAAGTTGTTTGCCAGTGTTTTTATAAAAATGTGATTAGTGATATACCAATCTATTATGAGAGTCTCGAAAGGGAGCGCATGTTCCGCCGTAAACTGCGAAAACAACAAAGGAAAGAATCCCAACCTTAGTTTTTTTACATTTCCCAAAGATCCAAAAAGGTAATAAATTCTAATAAATATTAATACATTAAAGTTTGACTTTCTCGTCGTTCTAGATCAAAACAGTGGGTTGTAAACTGTAGACGTGAAGATTTACGTGAAAGAGAGGTGGGATATTTGAATAAAAACTGCACTTTGTGTACGCTGCATTTTGAAGATTCGCAATTTATAAATGTTAATAAATCATATTACTGGCATTATCTTTGTATTATTTAAAAACCATTATATAATGTAGCCCTTAATTTTTCTGTTTTGCTCATTAAAAATATGGTAACGACAACGAACTGGATTAGAATTTAAAACCCGCCATAATTTAAACGATAGTTTAACTTGTCGACCGCTTGGAGCGCCACTAGTTATAGCTTACCAGGCGTTATATGGGCGCTTTCGCTACTGTATATATAAGTATACTGTGATAATACTTTCTAATCTTCCTAGCAACATGCAAAAGGCAGCTGTCCGCGTAAAATAATTTAAAGAAAGTTGTTCTACCTAGGATTAAGAGCCGGGTTTTCTGCACGAAGCATATTGCTACAGAGACATTATAAAATATTATTGTTACTCTCAAATTTTCAATTTTACTCCTAAAGAAATGTAAAACTTTGCAAGTTTTTAAGGGTACCCTAAAATCTCATGTGCTCTTAAAACACGTTGAATGAAATTGCCTGCGGCGCATTTTTCACATACTCTCATAAATTACCCTTCCACTATGGCACACTACGAGCCGCCACTGAGGGTAAGTCAATAACAATGAGCGAATAAAATCCACAATATGCAGCTCTAATTATTAAGTTGGTATTGCAATTTCCCCTAGTTTTAAGGTGTGTGTTGCCAAACCAATGTTCTAACCTTACATTCGGTTTAAACTAAAATAAATATTATTATTTTGTATTTTTTTTTATTTAAGTTCCTAAGTTGAAAGTTCGCAGTCCTTACCCACAATTTTTCAAATATTTTGAATATCATCCTGATATCAGAAAACTCAAAGTTTAGTGCACTCTCATTAACTAATCAGTCCTTGTATTATGGACTTTGCACTTTGAAATACAAATCTGTTATAAATAACATAATTACAGTGCAAATAAACGTATCGACTTATTATAAAGCAGTTGTGAATTGGTACAAGGTGATAACAGACTGAAAAATTGGGTGGAAAAATGGCTTTACCTTTTGCTCTTATTAAACGGTCCCTTTCGACCACCTCTACAATGAATGCTATTAAAAACGTTACTGTAATCGGGGGCGGCCTTATGGGCTCTGGAATTGCTCAGGTAAAAAATTTTTTATCTTGAAATACAACTTTAATTGTCATAGAAACTAAAATTCAAATAATTATTTCTCTTCTAGGTTGCTGCTCAAACTGGCCATAATGTAACTTTGGTAGACGTCCAGTCCGACGTTTTACAAAAAGCAGAAAACAGCATTTCAACAAGCTTAACTCGTGTTGCCAAAAAACTCTTCAAAGACAAACCGGCAGATGGAGAAAAATTTATTAACGAATCAAAAAACCGCATCAAAACCACCACAGATACATCAGCATCTGTTAAGGATGCCGATTTAGTTGTTGAAGCAGTTGTTGAAAATATGGAAATCAAACACAAGTTATTTAGAACTCTTGATGAAGCCGCTCCGGCAAAAACCATCTTTGCTTCAAACACCAGCTCGTTGGGAATTGGGGAAATTGCCTGCGTTACAAAACGCCTTGACCGCTTCGGAGGACTGCATTTCTTCAATCCAGTACCCGTTATGAAGCTCCTGGAAGTAGTACGAATTCCCGAAACTTCTGATGAAACTTATCAGGCTATGATGGCGTGGGGTAAAGCCATGGGTAAAGTTTGCATTACATGCAAAGACACACCTGGGTTCGTTGTCAACAGATTGCTTGTGCCATACGTTGCAGAGGCTGTGAGAATGTATGAAAGGGGTAAGGTTTAGGAAATTGCAGCTTTATATTTTTATTTTTATTTAAACGAAATTTTCGTTTAGGCGATGCATCTGCAAGGGATATTGATACAGCAATGAAACTGGGTGCTGGCTATCCTATGGGACCACTAGAATTGGCCGATTACGTAGGTCATGATACTTCAAATTTCATTCTGGAAGGTTGGCAGAAGAAGTTCCCCGATAATCCGTTATTTAAACCTAATGAGATAGTTAAGAAGTTGATTAGTGAAGGAAAATTGGGAGTAAAAAGTGGGGAAGGATTCTACAAGTATAATAAATGAGAACTGAAATTTTTTCTTTCTCTAAAGTTAAAAGTAATGTTCCGAATATGCCTTTTATAAAGTACTTATGTAAGATGAAAATGAAGTATTTTAAGTGCTATTGTATGTTACGATTATTTCCTGATTATATTATACACAATTTTTTTTGCATCAAGTATTTTTTTTATTATTTTTTATTATTTTGGTGTATTGGTGAATTAAACAATGCAGTTGAGCATACATATAAGAATATTTTTATAGTGCTTTTAAAAATAATTTGATATAAGAATGAAATGAAGTTTGCAATAACGTAATAAACTTTTTTAAATTAATTTCAAAAGTTGAGAAAGGAGTAGGCGGTGGAGTAGTGGACAGAGCCTTGGGCTTTAATTGGGTTTTTTGCAATTATCTCGGAACTGAATTAATATTTTAAGCTCAGCATAGACACTTATTCTTTAAGTATTTATGTCGGGTATGGCATAGTTTGGTGTTTTTTTATTAAATCACATTCCAAATTGAACGTTCAAATGTAAATTTGCAACAATAAACACAATTGAAAATTGCATCTGAATTGATTCAAAATTTTTTTTATGACAAGATGTATGGTTACATACAAATTGATTAAATCCCAAAAACAGTTCCGAATGTTTAATAATGAAATAAAAATAGCCAGTATCATGACAAGTAAAGGTGTTAGGGAAAGCAGGTAAAATCCATAGACAATAGTGGACTGACCCCTGCTATTACTATACTAATTCGTTGAGGGTCCTCAGATTTTCAGTTGACTTTTCTTGGTAACCATGTTATCGGAAAATTAAAATTGATAGATTTGCATGTAGGTACAAGATAATATAATATCATCTGACACACTTTTATAAGATTTTTCTATGTGCGGGCAAGACTGTTGAAAGCAGTATTTAATCAATCACATAATTTTAAATTTTAGGATTTACAGAGTAGATTCTACATTTTTTACACTTGCATTTAATAAATGTTTCCGTGGTATGAAAGGTAAGAAAACTACATTATTTAATATTTCAATAACAAATAATTAAATATATTGCTATGATATTTAGAGGTGTTTGATTTGACTGGGGTGTTGTGATTGCTGGAAGGCAATTTTTGGATTGCTTGCTGCAGTTCAAGTTTCATTTGGAGATTTATGAAGACTTGTAATATTTTCATACTCTAACTTTTAAACTCAGGGTTGAGTGTTTTTGCTAGAATTCCTGTTATAAATTTTAATAATTGTTATATTTCATATGGTTGTTTTTACTAATAGAAAAGACAAACACAATAGATTGATACGAAGACTATTTATGTTAATTGTAATAATAATTTAATTTAGAATTGTTAAAAAAGGTTTAGTTTATAAAAAGTTTTAGAGTTACTTGATTTGTGCGTCGACTAATGTCAGTTTGGATGTCAGTGTCAAAGTCAAAAACATATAAAAGGATACTCTTGGACTTGAGGTTTATGTGTTTGTTTTATAAAAATAAAGATCAAGGAAGGAAGACAAAAGAGGAGAGAAAAAGAAGAAATTTGTTTAATTAGTTACGGGTCGTCGGTGTAAATAAATACACAGAATTGAGATCCTCTGAAAGAAAAAAGAGGAAAAACGGGTCTAAAAGTTATATAAAAGTAATAGCGAGAATTAAAATGAAAAATACAAAGAAGTAACAACGAATTATATATAAAACCAGAAGAATTATAAATAAAAGGTGATTGAGGAAGTTTGTACGTTTGTGATGATAGTAAAACCAAATTGGTAATAATATAAAAAAACACAAGAAGAAGATTCAGATTAAAAGAGAGTATTTGTTGTTGCTCGAGAGGCCAGCAGAGCGTTTTACTAGAGCGAGGAATAAGAAGACGCTAAGATAAGTGTTTATTTGTTAAAAAAAGACGATAGTAGTTAGTAAAATTTATTGATATTTCGGAAACCACATTTAGAAATTGAGTTATTTAATAAAATTATTATTTTGTAAAGTTGATATCTTTGTGTGTTTATTTCTATTTAAAATTTAATTTAAACAATTTATTTTGCAAGCAAAATAACGACCCTGAGAAAGTTAAAAGAGTCTCATAGCAAGTTTAAATTTAATTGCGTGAATTGCAGACAGTTTAAGGATTGAATTCTAGTAGTTGCAAGACCAAGCATATCATTGCAATATTTTATGCCAAAAATGTAGTCATTCGGCATTTTGATATAAAGTACAAAACTATTATACATATACAGCAGGTATGTTAATAATAATAAGTGGCAAATATATAATTTTATACAGTTTACAATTTTTTACATGGTACAGACTATCCCTCGTTTTTAGTTCTCTGGGAATTTGAGGATTTGTTATTTCTGGCAAAATTTGGCAGCATTTTGTCGGGTCATAAAGTTTCGTTTTTCTTGACTTTTACAAACTCAAGCAACATAACATACTTTTAAATTTAAAACGGATACCTTTGTGAATTTTTTTAAATTATATGTAAAACTATCTATGGATACGTGAATCCCCACTTAGACCGCCCATTATTTGCCATTAGTTTTTAGGCAGTTTCATAGGATAACTTAGATAACATTTCCAAGTCAATTAGGTCGTTGCACCTATTTTTTGAATTTTGTTCCGTGATTATCTGTAACTACCCAAGTTTTAGGATACGTATTTTTTCTTTTTTACTAAAACTCAAAATTTAAGATTTTATAGCGATTTTAATTACGCCCGCGGCTCGGTTCGGACAGTAAAAACCAAAAAATTGTTTTAAAAAAAGCAGTATATAAAATTTAAAATAAAAAAAAAACAACGGCGGTGCTTGGAATCGAACGCAGACAACTTGCCTTGCTAAACGGTGCTTCATGCTTCTGCACTACCGAGAATCGTTTCTAAAGCAACTATCCCCTTGTCCTATTCGTGTCCTGTGATATCATATAGTTTTTCTTGCTTATTTTCATTGTTATTATTAATATTCTGTCGTTGACGTATCTAATTTCATAGATGTTAGATTGGTATTTTTCGTGTATCAGCATTCCTACTCCCGAGGCGGCTGCTTCTTCCCTAGTCTTTCCACTATATGAAAATATGTAGTTTTGGTGTTTTGTTGTACCCTTTCCTCTCTTTCTTGTCTCGGATACGGCGCATATACCTATCGATTTTGTGGTTTTGTGCTTCCATTATCACTTCTTGGTCTCTATTACGCCATGACCGTATATTCCAGCAGGCGAACCTTAATATATTCCTTTTCCATAGTCGGTTCCTTTATCTCGCTTAGGTCGTCATATTGGGGGTCTGTCCTGGTTCCGAGGCTTGATCGTCAATTCTTTGAGCAATATCCTGTTTTACCGTGGGTAGGTAGCTAGCCTTACCCGCGAACCCTCCTCCTTTCTGATCCGGGCTTGGGACCGGCACTGGCGGAGTTACAGGCACAGGAGGCGGTGTAACATATTGGGGTGAAAAGTAAAATAATTCAAGGAAAAAATCCAAATTTCTTATGAGAACAAAAACAGAAATTATAGACTTTTTGCAAACGGATTCCTTGGCATTAAAGGAAATTCATCAGTTAAAATTGAAAGGGAGGAGGCAAATTACCCCCTACCTTAAATATTGCTGCATCTAAAAATTAAATTGAGAATCTCATTCTACTATAACTGATGAGCAATTTAGCTTAAAAATAAATTATTTATTGCCCGCGTTTAATAAATAAAAGGCATGAAATTTCGATTTTCAAAATTCATAGAAATAAGCGTCACACCAATTGGTTGTTGGGCTATACGTCATCGCAAGACGTCACAGCTGGGTAGCGCCACTTCAAGGTTCTATCAATGTAATAAGTAATGTCCAGTATTTCTCTTCATTTTGCGTTTACACAGATAACGTAGTTGTTTAAATACCTGATACATAGTTTTGCCACTCCCGTTAAATTTTAATGTGACGCTTATTTCTATGAATTTTGAAAATCGATATTTCATGCACCTTTATTTATTAAACGCGGGCAATAAATAATTTTTTAAGCTAAATTGCTCATGAGTTATAGTAGAATGAGATTCTCAATTTAATTTTTAGATGCAGCAATATTTAAGGTAGGGGGTAATTTTCCTCCTCCCTTTTGATTAATCAAAAGCGTTTGTGTAGTTTTAGAGGGAATATTCAAACTTTGATACTTTGATAAACTTTTAACAACAAGTTACGAAATTCTAAGGTATTTCCTTTGTATTACTAGTTGTTGGGCCAAAATGTATAAAAAATAGTTTTTAAGTAAATCTTAACTATGAGGCAGCAGTCTAATTGTTTTCTTTTTGTTGTTGCTTAATTTTTGCACCGGTAGTTTACCTACCACTTAATGAACTTGGATACCTACAATGAACGTTCTTGTAATGTCCTCGCTCATAACAAACTCGGATATAATAACTAAACACACAGACATTAAAATGACCTAGGTGTGCTAATAATGAGTGTTATGACAAAGAATCACCTACCTGTAGGTAATTACCTAAAAAATTATTTTGACTCTCAAGTTTAATACTTCAATAGTAAACAGAATAAATAGCCGGCAGACTATATACCCGGGATGTAAATTATTAATAGGTCAAATGACAATAATGGCACGTAAACAATTAAATTAAGAGAGTTACAACAGTTTATTCTTTAAATTAAGTCTTAATTGTAGGCATTAATCGTTATAAAAGGCAAACCATAACCAACAACAAAAATAACTATTTTCTTTGTGCATTTCTACATTTTCTCGGAATAGTTTACAAATCTAGTATTCGTCGTTTTACATCCTGTTGGAACCTCACTTTTTTTTTTCTAATAATCTCAAAAGTGTGACAAAGTTCAATCACATCTAGCCAATTTTGGCGATAGGATAATACCTGGAAAACTTCTAAAAATTGCCTACCTATTAATTGTTTATTATTATTTTAAAGTGCTTAGAATAGAAAAGTTACGTCCTTTTTTGTATGATATCTATTAAAATCTGAGATTCTTTGAAATTCATTGATTACTCTAAGTCAAAATTTTTATCATTTTTTTGTTCTTAATCTTACAATCAATATCATTAATTTTAATTATTTTATTTTGTACTATGGTATTTATTAATTTATCTTTACAATTTATTTACAATTTTTTACTTTCCTATGTTAAGTAAAAAAATGTTTTTTTTTAATTTCCGCCTGTGAGTGGGTGGCTGGGTGGGTAGGTATGTGCACTCTATAACTCCCAAATGGATGGTCCGATTTTTATGAGCTTAGAAATGTGGGGGTATATCAATAATAGGGGAAATAAGTATTAAAGAAATTCGGAACCGGAAGCGCAAGTTAGACATGTTAATTTTTGGTAGTATTTTTTAAAAATAATTACCTAAATTTAATAGAAGACTTCAGGGCAAATTCAACGCCTTTTTTCCGAATTTTCCGGCTCCAAAATAGCTGGCGCTGCGATTTTTTGAAAATTTTGATTCTAACGCCTTGTTACGAAAAAACGAATTGGCAGAACGGGATCAAAACTGGCACAGTAGTTCTCTAGCTCTAGGAAGACACAATATTACTGTGTGATAGAATTTTTAAACGCTTGAATACTGTGAAGTCAAAATTATTACAAAATTTTGGAAATCTTTAAAATTGATCTAAAACTGGCCACGCAGTTATTTTTAAATTTTGTATGTTAATGGAGTTGGGATTGAACCACAACTTGATTTGTGTCCCAGGCGGTTAATTTCTTTGTGACGCCTTCTATGAATTTTTGAAAATTGAAAATTAATACCCCTTTATTTAATAAATAGGGGAACGATAAACCATTTCTGTTTAAGCTAAATTGCTCATGAGTGATAGTAGAATAAGAGACACCAATATGTAGAGGAGTTAATTTTTCCCCCCTCCCAATTTTGGCTGATGAATTTGCTGGTGTCGTCTTTGTTTTTTTAATCCCAAGAAATCTACCTGCAAAAAATCTGTAAATTCCATTTCTTCTCGTAAGAAATTTCGTATTCTAAATTGTTAAACAATGCGACTTGATTAAATCATCCGTTCGGTGCAGTAGTAAATACTGTGGCCGCATAATAGCTGTTAAATGGGAGTTTTGCGGCCTTTACTGCTGTGTGATTCTACGTTACTGCATTGTATTTGCTGCCACTAATATATGTTACATTATATTATTTAATTTCTCTTTTTAATTTTTTGTTAACTATAAAAAAGTATTTATAAAATTTTTAAATAAAAGCAAAATTAATGCTAAACATTAGGAACCATAGACGCACCTACTTTTACGTTTAAACGCGCCACTACTGTTTGTACTACAACGTTGTGCATTACGACTTTTGGAAATATAACATGTAAATATTTTTAGTTTTTATGCAGAGTTTTTTACATATTTTGAAAGGTTTTAATTTTACTTGCTTATCACCAATTCGATTTAATGTATTTTACCATTAATAGTATAAGTATTTACTGATACTGTCATCAGTAATAAAAATCATTAAAATAGATTCCACTCAATATAACAACCCTTATCTTTATCTTTGCCACTATAATTTTCTTACTTAACTAATCGTGTCCGTTTTGTATCAAGTCACTTTATTTATATTTTGTAGCCAATTCTATCGCTAACCTATTGACCATGAAAATTATTTATTTAAAATTATCTCAAATTTTATTTTCAGGATGTTTCTACATTTTCACATCACTGTGTGACTCATTTATTAAATAAACTTGGTATCTAAGAGCTATTGAGGAACATTTTCATTAATTTTAGTTCATTATTGATTCATTAATGTCATTAAACGATTGCAATGTTATTCACGACATTTCCTTTGAATTCGGTGCAATATTGATTTATTGAACGATTGCATTAGCACATGAAAGACGCAAAAGTTAAACTAATGTAAAACCAGACATAGATAGCGGTAAATCGTTAATTAGATTACGTTTTTAATTACTTGTCGGCTGAGTACAATCAAAATAATTGTAGATTTAATCAGGGGTTTCCTTTTTGAATTTTCTTTATCAGAAAAACAATTCTCTTGTGGTGTGTAGAGGTACCTAACCGTAATAATTAATTAGAGTATAACAAAATAAGCAATAAGTACAGAAATCCTTGAACTTACAGCAATAAACACTTTTAAAATAATTAAAAGTCACTATTTATAGTTCATCTGTATTGAACGAGATAGTACAAAAATAAGCTTTAATGTAAAACTAATTTTAACACCCTATTGTTTAAAGAAGTAATAACTTTATTGGTTTATATAGACCAATAATATTTTCCGGCCTGTTTAACACAAAAGATTGCGTAGGTTTTGCTAATCTTCTATTTAAAGTATGCGCGTCAATAAGTGTACACTGTTGGTCAAAATTAATGTTCTTTTAAATTAAAATATGAGCAATTTTGGATAAAATTAATGTATGTTTGTTTTCAAACTTTAATATTGGTTAAAATTAATGTCCGTTTGGTTTAAAACATGCCCCTCAATAAAGACAATGTTTGATAAAATTACTATACATACGATTTTCTAATTTAAAATATGTGCGTCTATAAGTACAATATTGGTCGAAACTAATTTTCCTTTGATTTAAAACATGCGCCCCAATAAGTACATTGTTGGATAAAATTAATGTTCTTTTGATTTAAAACGTGCGCGTCAACACGTATAACGTGGTCAAAATTAAAATCATATTAATTTAAATACTCCCCATTCAATTCAGTATTAGATAAAATTGATTTTTATTCATAAATAATACAAGTGATTGCAATTACGAGTCGTATTCGTTTTGACTATATCACTCACATTAATTTTGACGCAGTTTTGGTGACACTGAATTAGTCGTAAATGCTCGGGTGTTTTCGGGAATCGGCGCTCTTACCATGGTATTGTTTGCTTGTTTTCAAATGTTTTGTAGTGGCGTCCTTTTGAAAATTAAAATTAATGTCCATTTAGTTTAAACGCGCAAACAAAATTAACATCCATTTGATTTAAAATTTAAAATATTTGCGTTAATAAGCATAGTTTTGGTCGAAATCAATGACCGACGTTATATTATATACAACCTAAACAATCCACTGCGAAGTAAACAAAGAAAACCGTTGTGTTTAGGAATAAATTATGGGCGATTTCAGAATTACATCTCAACAGGACAAACATGTGTATGACTAATAAAAATGTTTTTTTATTGAATAATTTATTTTGTGCTGCGCATTATGAATGCGTGCGTGCAGCTTAATGACGAATTTGTTGGAATTAAAAGTAACGTAAATATTTTGGCCGAAAAAAAATTAGGTGGGAGGAAAACAGGAAAACAATTTTTGCTAAACACCTTAACTAACGTAATAACAGCTTTTCCAGAAATTTCGGCTGTGTTTTCTACTCCGTTGAATTTTATTTTGGGGGCACCCAAGCGGAACGCTTTCCCTTATTAACATCAGTGAGTTAAATTACCAGAGGGGTATTTTTAGCTATTTAATGTAGTTGAAAGCAAAAAATTATATTGGCATTAAACTAATGTAGTGCATAGTTCGATCCAGGACGTTAGAGCTGATGACGTCATTGATGACGTGTACAGGGGGTAAAAGTATTGCAGAAATACATTCATTAAGGCAAAATTTGTTCCCAGTTTTACATTTTTTTTAAAGAGGAATATTATTAACGGTTTTGAGATATGTAGTTAGCACTGTTTCGGGCTATTAGGCAAGATATAAATTATGAATAAAATTATAATTATAAAACAGTTCCCTGGAAAAATGTCTGCAAGAAGTTAACGTCCTGAAAATCCATGACTTCCAGGTTATCCAGGGTCAGTGGGAACCCTGCAATCGCGGCCGGTAATTCTGTACGTTTTCCACATTTTTTTAAATAAATTTTCTTCTAACTTTTATTATTTCAAGAACTGTCCTGCATCGCGATTTATTGCGGAACCTTGTTAGGAGGTCTTGTTTCCAAGAATCTTTTTTTGTTAGATGTCTTTTTAGAAACTTTTTTCCAATGAACTTTTCTCAAGGCGTTTTGAGGACAACTGCCTCCTTTTGTTCCACTATTTTGCCACGTATGAGTGCAATATGTTCTGTTAGATTCAATGGACTCGCGTCGTCAAGCTTATTTGTGGATAGGTGTATCAATACCGTATGAAATCTATGGCTATAATTTATTTAGAATAGAAACAGATGTAGAATTTTTCGTGTTAACATCAATAAATAATTTTCCCACGTTTTCAAGCACGCGTAGCAGTTAAGAAAAAATTTTCCCGAAAATTACTCAAACATAAACTAAAAACACGTCCAGGAAATACAAAAACATGTAGGTGAGAAAATTAATCCAAACAAAAACTACCAAAAATGAGGCTTTTCCAAAAATTTTAGGAGCATAGTTTGATGTTAATTTAGAAATTCACAGTGATTTGCAACGGGCTGTATAATGCCCGATAGCTATTACATTACCCTTTGCGTATTTTTAGTTTATAAAAGAACACACGGAGCAGTGGCGTAGCTGAAATTTATGAGGCCCCCCCGCAAGATTACTTTTTTGGGGCCCTTTATTAACTAAAGGTAATTAATTACGCTTACCTTTACTATTGAAAACGACGACTTCGACGAACATTTTCCTTATAGCGAAGTCAATTAAAAATTAAAAACTACCCGCAATATTTACTAAATTCTTTTTCTTTCCATAAAACTATTAACAATCACACATCTACACGATTTCTTACAGACTGAGGGCCCCACATCTAGTTAACATGCAGTTAGACTAAACAAGTTAAATGTTAAATAAAGACCCTTCAAATTTCTGATTTCTGAAGATATGTTTAATAACATAGATGCGATTTATTGCTGTGACCTATAACTGAAACAAAACAAATATATGGGCGGTTGAGAACACTATAGCTTTGTTTGGACTGACTGTTTTATTTTGTTTTCGATAACACAACCTGATGATTTCTTAGAATGTGTAATAACACTCAAATTTCAAGTTGTGGTATATCGGTATTCTTTGCATTTCTACTTTAAAGGCAGTGATAATTTTAAAGAGGTCCTAATTTTACAATTACTTTATCTCGACCGCTGCGTAAATTAGGGGCCCCCTTGGCTCGGGGGCCCCCCCGCAATGCGGGGTCTGCGGGGCCTTCCGCTACGCCACTGACACGGAGGAGAAATCACGAGAATGGGAATTATGCGTATCCTAGCCTAAAGGTCGATCCACGATATTTGAACTATTTACAGATTTTTTACTGTTATAATAATCCCAAGAAATATTTAAAACTGTAATTTAGATTTTTTGGTACAAAACAATGTCATGGGTGTCTACAAACATTTTTTTAATTAACCAAAATACGTTCCTAATTAAAAAGGAGAAAATAACGCGCGATGTGTCACGCTTCACCACCTGTTTTCACGTGGCAAAATTGTACGAAATTTCCAAATAAATAATTATTAATTTAAATATCATTAGTTAATCATCAAACTATTTTGATCCCAGGGAAAATTTTCCGCGGCCCTGCATAAATGTGCTATATTTTTGGATGCCACCAAAACACACTTTAATTTTCTATAATTACTCATAATGTACTTCGTGCCAAAATTCTACAACTATCTTTTGAAGGTATCGCAATTATTACTGTTTACATGTGTAAGATCAAGTGTATTGTATCGACCTATAGCATGAATATTTTAATATAATGTGCGCGCGTGCGCTTTAACATACACTTGTATACATAAAAACTGTCGACAGGTTTATTTTTGTGCAAATGTGAACAGAAGGTGTAGCAGAGAGTGTGAAAGTGCTCAGCCTCAGTGCATTGTGCAATTAATATCGTGAAGGTTTCCTCGACCACAAGTGCAAATTTAGGTAGGGTTACCCTTGTATCTGTTACGTAGTTTAAATATTGAAGTAGTGAACGTGTTTTATGCGTGCATAGGTGTGTGAAATTTAAAGCTTTTTTTTGGAGGGAAGTATTTAAATTTGAATTTGGCTAAAGGGCTCCAATGATGTATAAATTAGAAAGTAAAATTATCAGCATGTTTTGACATTTTAATAAGTTTTAATAATGCAGAAAAACCTGAAGAGTAATTTATGAGTCACATCCCGTTCCACTTTTTGTTTTATTCTAGGAAATGTCAGGTTTCAGTTTAAATATAAATCTGACTTTATTAAAATAGTTATACTAATAATACATTAGCTTAAAGTATTTCTAATTGTAATTTAAATTAAAATCTTTAAAAATAACTGTATAACCATGACTGGGAGGGGGGGGGGTTGTCGAACATGCAAGGGTGGACTTCCCCTAAAATGTTTCTAAATTGCAGATGTTTGGGTTAGGTAGCTATCATACACAGTTTAAAACTTGGAAGATGCTTTCAACTATTTTGTTATAATAGCAAGGATTTTGTTTTGTGATTAGTTATGTAACCACGACTCAGGGGGATGTGAAACACCCAACGGTATGGGACTTCCCCTAAAATTTTTTTAAGATGCAGATGTTTGTGTTGGATGGTTATCGAACTATTGCAGTTTAAAACTCTGCAGATTCTTTTAACTGTTCTATAATAAATTCTAAATGACATAATAAAAAATTAAGTAACATCCAATCCTAAATCTATCAACGATGATAAAATCGGAGAAAACCTCTTAGATCAAATCATCAATTCTATTAATCATTTCATTAACTAATCTCAATCTATTGCAGAAGTTACTCAACAGGATAAGATAAACCCAAAGCAGAAAGCTTAATCATGGGCAAGTCAGACATTGCACACTTAAAGCCAGGCAATCTACCTGGTCGATTGAAGATGGCCGAAAAGGACCATCCAAAATTGTTTTCTATCGGGCCACCTGAAAAGGATCTGGATGCAAACAAACTGAAAAATGGCATCGCGTTTCCACCAGACATGGAGCTTTTGGAAAACCAAGTTGCGGGACACATGAACAATGGAAAAAGTCTTGGTGAGCCCTGATTTGAATTTTTGCAAAAAAGTGAGCAGCTTTTTTTCTAATAGAGATTCGAAGATAAAAGTGTTTGATTCAATAATTGCTTTTTCTTATCAGTTTTTTTTTATTACGTACGTTTATAGCGTGATAATTAGCTACTTATTTGGTTTGTCTATGTATGTGCAATTATGTTGGTACCGCAATGCTATAACTACGTACTAATACGTAATGTTTCTGTTCCTCAGAACAAATTTTCTTTTTCTAAAAAAAACTTCAAAATATATGGGTTTTAATTTTTTTTTTTCATTTTTCAGGAATGTTGAAACAAAATGGGACAGTTTTAAAGCCCATAACGAAGCAGTTGAATGGTCAAACTGAGATTAACTTCTATGAAGAACTACAGGAGACTACAGATGACTCTCTATTAGAATTAAAGGAGTATGTTCCAAAATACTTTGGCACTAAAACCGTGACTTTCAATGACAGAGAAGCTAAATGCATCGTTCTGGAAGATTTAACAAAGGATTTTAAGGAACCCTGCATTATTGACATAAAAATTGGAAAACGAACTTGGGATCCTTTGGCTTCATATGAAAAAATTATTGGTGAAGATGTAAGTAGAGGGCATTGCGATTAAGGGTTGGGAGATGGTCATGGTCATACTTTTGTAGGGAAATAACTCTGGAATGGATTTTATGCTTAAAGTCCTTATTTGGGCGTCCAAAAAAACACTCCGGCTTTGTGAATTTTAACTCTGTTGGAAACGCAGAAAAATCTTTTGAAGAAAGTGCAAAAAAATCACAAAATTGTGGATTGCTCGTTTCGGAAATATGTCCTTTCAAAAAAAACACGATTTTATTGTATAAAAATGTAAAATTCCGTATTTTCGAAATATCTTTTTTCTGATCATTTCACAGGAAAGTTTCATTGGAAAAATTATAGAGGACTCCATTCTGTGTGAATTTAACAACAAACAAAAGTTTTTCTTTTTATACAACAAAATCGTTTTGTTTTTGAAAGGTCGTATTTCGCAAATTATTAAGGGTAGAACATTATTTATTTTTTAGTTGTACGCGGAATTTTATCCTTTTTTATTTTAGTTTAGCTCATTTTTACATCGGATGCACTCAAAATGAGTTATTTTCGAAAAACTGCAACCCTATGAAGCAGCGAAAAACGGTCGAAAATGCGCTACTTTCAGAGGTTGGAGCTCGCGATCTATTAGGGTTAGAGGGTTGGTCTTTGGGGGTTTACATGAAATTCAGTGTACTTCAACTCAGAACTCGAAAAAATACGATTTTTGGGCCAAAAATGAAAAACAATTGGGGTTCTTTGAGAGGGCATAATTTAGAAAGTATTTGGGCTAAAACTTTCTTATTTTTGTTAGTTTTACGCAGAAATTTATTAGCTTTTTTTTTCTTGAGACTACTTTTAATCTAGGATGCAATGGAAACGAACAATCCACGATTTTGTGATTTTTGCAACTTTTTCAGAAACGTTTTCTAGGTTCCTGACCAAGTTAGAATTCACAAACTCAGCCTGTCTTTTTGGACGCTCAAATAAAGGGTTTAAGCAAAAAAATTCCATTCCTGAGTTATTTGCCTACACCTCCTATTTTGCAACATGCTGACTGCACTAATTATTCAATTTACTTACAGAAAAAATATCAAGACACTAAACGTGACTTAGGCATTTGCATCCCAGGGTTCCTGGTACATAAAATTTCCAATGGACGAGTTTGCAGGTATGGGAAGGATTACGGAAAAAAGCTTAACAAGGAGACAATTAAAGATGGTAAGTAACTTGTCGATTAATCAACAACCCTGTATTAAACCTTTTTTTCGTTTTAGCTTTAAAAACGTTTCTTAATGCCGATTCCGGACTTAATAGAGATCTTCTACTTCAATTTCTAGTAGATCTCTGGAGAATTTTACATTGGGCAAGGAAACAACGAAAAATCAGACTCTTCTCTTCGTCACTACTATTAATATATGATGCTAGACGATTAAGGCAATACATATCAAACAACAACAACATGAGTCAGGCTGGTCTCCCCAAAAGCAAATCATTCTCCCCATGCAGTATTACATCGAATAGATCTGCTCATTTATATAAACCGTTAAGTTTAATGAAGCTAAATGATGATTGCTCTTGCACGGGTTTTAGTGGACAGTTTACAAAAGAGGGTCCAATTTTAAAATCTACCACATCCACAAAACTCGCTCACTTTGCTGAAGAACCAAATTCGACACATACAAATCAGCATCCATGGCAAAAGCATCTTAGTAAATTGCGAAGGGTGCATTCATTTCAAAATAATTATGATAAAGACTTGCAAAAACTGAGGAAGGATTACACGTACATGTTAGATGATTTAGTTAATGACCAAGGTTGTGAAATGTGGGCCACTGTCAAAATGATAGATTTTGCTCATGTTTTTCCAGCTGAACATAATGAAGTTGATAGGAATTATTTAGAGGGTATAGAAAATTTAGTTAAGTTGCTCGAGGAGTTTTTAAGTGAAACTGTTAATTCATAAAGTATTTTTTTAAATAATAGGTTTTGAATTGTACGTATGTGAACGCTTATTAGATAGTGTTCGTTTTGTTTGATCTCAGTGCTATTTTGTAAATTACAAATTTGTAAATGTTTTTTTTATATTAAACACTTTTAAATAACATGTGTATATTATTAGCCCAGTCATCAAGTACAAAGATGTGGAAATAACTCGGAAATGGATTTTTTTGCTAAAACCCTTTATTACAGTATCAACATAAAGTGAGTTTTTGACTTCAGCTCAGCCCTGCGACCCTTTTGAATATTAGGACATGGCTGCAAAAAATGAGTTTTTTCACAATAGCTTGTTTCCAGTGCATGAAATCTCCAAAGTAGTTAACGACAACTCGAAGTATACAAAATTCCCGAACAAACCAAATAAAATAGGTGTCGTAGCTCAAACAGTTTCAGTGACATGACCTCTCAAAGGTGACCATTTTTGGCCAAAAACGTACTTTTCAGATTTTATAAAATTGTTGATTTCCTGATTATCCTACGAAGTAGTGGTCCATACATGAGTGAAAGTAGATTCAATTCTCTGTAAATCTAAAAAAAGTTATTCCTTTAACCTTAATAGGTCCGAAGTTATGACCTCCCAAAGTTGACCATTTTGATGCTTTTTTGACATGCATGCAGTTTTTTTCGAAATAGCTGGTTTCGAGGGCATCCCATGTAAAATTTCATGAGTGCCATGGAAAAACCACGTCATTTAATTTATTTTGAAAAATATCTAGTAGGTTATGATCTGAGGGAAGTAAAACAAAACACTACTTTTATTTACTTTGGACTTTAAATACATTAAGTAGGTATGCGAAAATTTCAAGAAACTTTGTTTTGAGCGTAGGCAGCAGGTTATGTTATTTTTTACAAAAACAAATAAATGACAAATTTTCTAACATACACAATTTACTGAAAATTCCACTTCCAGTTTTTATGTTTGCAACTGACAACAAATTTGAATAACAGGTTAAATAAATACAACAGATAACACTAGAACTGCACAAACACAAACAATTATTAAATACATGTTCAAAACATTTGACACCTTTGTAAAACTTGCTCAGAAGCTCCTCTAACATAAACTCTCTAATTTGTGTGTTAATAACTTACATTAATTTGTTTTAGTAAAAAATAACTTAAGCTGCTGCCTCCGCTCAAAACAAAGTTTCCCGAAGTTTTTGCAAACCTAATGTATCTAAAGGCCAAAGTAAGTAAAATTAGTGTTTTGTTTCACTTCCATCAGTTCATGGCCTACTAGATATTTTTCTAAATAAATTAAATGACGTGGTTTTTCCATGGTACTCTTATGGAATTTTAAATTTTCTGTAATAAAATTTACATCATACTGCACTGTACTGTAAAACACGTTATTACAGTACAGTAGGTTTTTACAGTACTCAATTCAAAGCCACATTTGCAGAACAAATTTATTAACAAAGTCAAATTTATACAAAACAAACAAGAAACTAAGAACATTTTGGTAAGGCAAATTTAAAATTAATGGTACAGTTTTCATTTCCACTAATTTGGATTGAAGGAATTTCCACACAATCATAAATTTCTTCTCGGCTGAGAGTTTGTGCCTGTTTAGCCTGGTGATCAACTGATTTCCATTTTAAAAATTGTTTCAGTCTCGGGAATTTTGAAATGTCAATATTCTCAAACACGAGCAACATTGACTTTACCATGGAATATTTACTCCACAATTTTTTAGACTAGAAATGAAAGAAGTTGTAATACAAAAATTTAAAATGCCAAAAAAACTTACCAAATCATACAAATATGCCAACATAACATCCTCATCAGTTTTTTCAGGATTATAGGAGTTTTGCCGCCGCCATTCTGTAAACACGTCATATTCTTTTTTATACCGCCCTTCCGACTTCATGACAATAAAATTAGCCGTAGCTTCTTTAGATTTTTGCAAAATTTCTTCGGAATGCTTCTCATTAATTTTTAATTTATTGGCGAATGACAAAGTAAACAAACTAAGTGTCCCTAGCAACCCTCTAGCCATGCCAACTAGCGGTTGTTTGTGTAAATTGGCGGAAGTTTGAATCAGATTTGGTTTATTAGAATTTTTTTAAATTTTAGTTTCAGTATGAAGTAAAATGCTGTTATGTCACTCGTCCGGTATCAGATATTACGTACTCATTGCGCAATAAGATTCGAACGAGGCAAAGCCGAGTCCGAATTAATTACTTATTCGTACGTAATATCTGTTTTATCGGACTAATGACATAAATAACTATTTCAAAACTTATACGAAATGCCAAGTGTGACACATCGTCAAAATCACAATTAAAAACTCTATCCAAATATGAAAAAATTTAAAATGCCGACCATAAGAAAAAAAAAGTTGACAGTCGAAAATGAGCAAGAAAAAAAAGTTGACAGTCGAAAATGAGCAATGGTAACAGTTATACCAAATTTGATCAAAAATTTTGATTCACCATGAAAAAGTGTGCTAATAATGCGTTAACTAGAAATATGTAACATAAATGATAAATGAGTTACAGCCGAAAACAAAAAAATCAAAATTTCAGTTTTCTTTAGTTTATTAAGCAAGATGGGTGTAATATCTTTTTAGATTATTAGTGGGCATAAAATTCCCCAACTTTTCTCTAATTTAACACGCAATTTAATACATCCTGTATATCTCGCAATGAGCTCATTGAAAGTACCTTGTTTTATTACTTTCCACATTATTATTTTGTGATGAAACTGCTAAAAAAACTTCTCAAAAATGAACACTGGTAACATACAGAGAAAGTCAAAAGTATGGAGGCCAATTTTTTGCCGTTCCCGACCGAGTTAGAATTCACAACTCAGGGTCTTATTTTAGATGCCCAAATAGAGTTTACGCAAAAAAATTCCATTCTTTAGTTATTTCCCTACACCATTTTTTCGAAGTGATGACTGCACCAATATTCCAGAGTTCTACTAAGTCGATTTCGATAACTTTTTTAAATAAAAGCTATTACTGTGTAGATGTGCACAAAAATCCTAAATCTTAAAGAAAAATGTAAAATTATAGCAAAGACTCAATTTAAACGAAATTAACTTATGCTTGCCACTTGCAGCGCCATCTGTTTCTTCCGGTTTTCAGAACTAAATTTGCCAGTAAATAAAATATATAAATTAACGCACAGATGGGTTGCAAATTATTTTGCAACAGATCCCACTTCCTCTGGTGATTATTACTTCATTAAATGTTATTAAAATCATTGCTGATAGTCGAGTGATGTGGGCGGCCCAAATATCCTAAGTATTCAATTTCATAAAAAGGTAGATTAATATAGGAGGGGCGTCTTTATTAATATACAAGTTTGCTGTTATAAATACCTTTAGTTGTTTTTGCGGTGTTTTTAAAGCTTTATTAATTTAGATTCAATATATACAAAAAAGTTTGTAAATACAATAAAGAAATAATTAATCCCAAAAAAAAATATTAAAAAGAGACAAAAAAAAAGTTCAGTAAGTAATACACAATGCGGTTACAAATTAGGCACTCAAAATTTTATGAATTCACAAAGCAAAAATTTACAATTTATTGAGTTTATCAGCAATAATTACAGGATTTTGTTGTTCTAATAGTTTGCGTCCTTCTGTTTTATAGTCATAATTGCAGTAGTGCACTTCAGAATATCGATGTTGTCCGCAAAAAATTCCACCACATCTACAATCATACATATTTGTAATATTTAACCTTTTATTACAAAAACCGCATCGCATCCTTTTCTTTTCTATAATGGCAGGTAGATTTTCAAGTTTTGCGGTGTCTACTTCTATTTTGCTTATACCATTACCGTGCTCTACTTCACTTGTGCAGAGATTTTTTATATCGTTAGCCAATTTTTTTGATTCCTGCTCGCTTCTAATTCGAAGCGGATTTAATTCCAGTCTATTATCAGTAAAACCACTATCAATAACGGGGTTTTTTCCACTTAGAAAATTATACAAAGTCCCACTAAGCGGCTCAATATTTAATACATTATCACAATTTGAGTTACTTTCGGTATTTTGAGTCCCGGAATCGGGGAAATTTGAAGCTCCCCACGTCGATGCTAAATTTTGCAATTTGCCATCAAATTTTGTTCTATGATTGTCGCCACTTTTTGACAAATTATTCGAAGCACTGGAAGCACCTGCTTCTGTAGAAAAATTTCCGGCAGTTTGTGAATACCTCCGATACAACGGAGACCTAGAGATTCTCTCTTGGTTAACTCGATTTCCAAAATACAAATCACTAACACAATCATTTTTGGGCGTATACTGGCTCGGAATTGTACCAGGACTTGCCGGGAAGAGGGACGGGAGATAGCAGTTACGATTAACCACTTCGAAATCGGAACTCTCGCAGCTCTCTTTGAAATTTATCGTGTTTCTTGAAGTGTTCGGGTTGCAGACTTCTTCCGTGGAACAATCTACACTCTGCCAACGCTTCAAAAGGCCTAGTTTGCTGCTACGAAAACTTTCCGCAGAATCTCCCGTAAAAATATCACAGATTTCTTGTGCGTTCTCTTCTATGTTCACTGTCTCTGGACTGGTTTTTGGTCTGTCACTGGCGTTTTGAAGAAGTAGCGGTGTTAACCGGACACTGTTTCGTGCAGGTACCTATAATACACAACAAAACTCATAAGCATAACATAATTTAAAAAATTATGTTATGAGAAAATTTATGGCATGAATAACATGAGATAGGCTTAGACAAAAACGAGATACTGTATGTAAAATAGACCTTCAAAATTACAGCCAATTATGAACTTCAATAATAATTTCATACAGAGGTGGACTGGCCCACCAGAAACTGGAACAATTCCCAGCAACCCGGGGCATTTGGCACTGCTGGCCTACGGTCTACTGTATTTTTTTATAACAATAAATAAATACAAACAGGAAAAGACAGTATTAGCAATGCCATAATCTCATAAATTCAATAGTTTATGATTTCTTCACAATTCTGGTAATGTTTTATTATTATCGAAGCCAATCTTCCTTTAACGGGCATCTTTCGGCACAATTCGGTTAAAAATGGAACATAAATAATGAAACTGCAAATTGAAGAGATTTTTCAGAAAGTGCAAAAAACCCTATTTTGGTCACTTAAAAAGGGGCAAGATAGGTCTCAGAATGAAGCCCCGTCACCTTGAATAATTATTACCGTAGCAGTGGTTTTCTAAATAATACCAATACCTTAGACATAGAAAGTGTTCCCGCACATGGCACACCAATAGGAGATAGTACTTCTTTATCATCATTTTCTGTATCTTCATCTATAATCGCTATGGACTCGGCCAATGATGAAGCTGTAGTGGGAGGAGAAATTTCCAAATCACAAGCAATATCGGGCAAGTTAATTTTGCTGTCATATTTATGAGTCCTAGTACGACTACTGCTTGCAAAGCAGTTGTACAAAGGCGACAAAACAGAACTGCCGATAAGCTTTTCTTCAGTAATCTGATCGATGGGTGGTTTGCTGTTATTACTACTGGACAAACCCCCATCTAGTTCCGAGTGTTTCTCTTTTAGCTTCGTGTTCCTTAGGGGAGAATCGTTAGGCCGTAGGTGAAAGTTGGTTCGTTCCCTAGCTTCCTTCGAAAACGTCGAGGATACTGGAACTTTGCTACCAAAGTATTTTGATTTTGGGGGTTTAGAAGGCTTTTCGGGTCTCAAGGACGGGTCTTGGAATAATATGTTGTAGAAGCTATTTTTGCCTCTGTGTTTCTCTTTCAAAGCAATTGAGTCTTCACAAATTTGTAGAGCTTCCTCCAAATCGTCACTGTCATTTCCATCTTCTTCCTCTTCGTCGTCATCGCCAAACTGACTTTCGTGTAGCTTTAGAAGACTCACTGCATCTCTTCTGAATTGATCCAATAGACGGTACCTAAAGTAAATATGAATCTTAAATTAAGCTAAGCTTAGGTTCAAAAAATCGATAATCACATTTTGAAAAAATTAATAAAAGCTGTCCAGCAATCGCTACGGGACCATACTCGTATTTATGGAAATTATTGGAACTATTTAAAATATTCCAAAAATTACAAAAACAAATTTTCAGATTCTCAAATATTTCAAGAATTAAAATTGTTGGAAACTTACAAAATTTTAACAATGTTAGGAAGTTATAAATATTATTAAGAAGTTTATAAATTTTCAAACATATTTATAATTTTGGCAATTTTCAGTTTTGACAATTTTCAAAATTTATAATTTTTTTGAAAATTTTTGTTAACTTTTGGATAATATGAAAATGTTTGAAAATCTTGGAAATTTTAAAAATTATCAGAATTTTGAAATTTTATGAAAATTTTAAAAACTTTCAAAATTTTATATACTTATATATAACTAATATTATTAAAACACTCAAAAAAAAAGCTAAGATTCATCTTCCACAAATATTAAATAAATGTGCAACTCATTCCTACACTTCCTGTTCACCTCCACCATCAATGTCACGTTTTTCAAAAATTTCGGAGTTTCAAGTTCAAACATGGCACGAAGGTGTTAAATGACCACAAGATGCATACCTTCGACCCGAATCCGTTGTCGATTTTTCATCTTTTGCTTGATCAATTTCTTCATCGTTTTCTTTGAGCGGTTTTTGTCCAATGCAGCCAACAGATGTGGTTTCTTCACCCTCAACTGGTTTGCTATTTTTAAAGTGACGTTTAAGTGAGACATCTGCCATCTTTTTCCTCAACTCTGATAGCTTAGCCAGCATAGAATTTTGTTCCTGCATTTTATTATACACACCCTGGCCATCTTCACGCAAACTTAATCTTGTAGACGAGGAGGATGATTTTTCACTGTACGGATGATAACTGCCATCGTCATTTTCGATAACACGAATGAGATTGATGACATCACCATCTTTGAAAACTAGTACGGATACTTTTGCTCCTGCCGTTAATTTATCACCTAATTCGTCTCTGAAAATGATAAATGAGAGTATTAACTATGTAGGACCTTTTCCATATGATTTGTTTGTGTTAATTTTTAAAGTACGCCTAAAAAAACAAAATACTCACCTGGTATGTTCAATAAGTTCCTTTAAATCTTTCCAAATTAAATGATGATCACACGACGAGAGTCTCCTAGTGGATATTGGGCCCCCTCGCATTGCGAGTACCAACTTAAGAGTTGAACCATTGACGACACCAATATCACACAATCGATTATAATCCTCAACCTCCTCTAATCGAAACAGCAGATTTTGATGGTGTACAGGTATACCTATATTTATAAGAACTAAATAAACAACTGCAATACATCCATACCTAATCTAAGGACACGTTACAAGAAAAAACTTTAGCGGGTTTTTTGTTATATTGGTTTTGCATGACCATTCCAAAAACGCACCAACTTATAGTTTTTTTGTTATTTAAGACCATATTTGTACCAAATCCACATATCCATCGCGTACTTCTAGGAATATCTGGAAGCAGCATCAACTTACGAGTTTCCTTATTTTATATCATTTTATTTAAAATGGATAATTTTTATTTTTTAATGCTAAAAAAATAATCAAGTGAAACATAAGGTTAGAGAAAATAAGTAGGTACAGTACGCGCCACCAAACCTGAGAAAAAGTCGAACCTCGCGCAGTAGTTTAGGGAGGGATAAAGCAAACAGTAAACTCTGAAAGTTGAACAATTTAACAAGAGTGTACCCGATTGCAAAACTACGAATTGTAGCTAATTTAAGGAGCGACATGAAGCATGAGCGACCGAATGGAGTTGCGTGGCTTTTATCAGGCTTAGCCGCGCGTACAGTACATTAAGCGAAGCCCATAATTTGCACTGCTATATTTAAAATAAAAAACAAAAAGTAAACATTTAATTTAAGTCTTACTCTTACCACCAAAATGATTTCAAATCTACCTAACTCACTGTAAAATGTTAATGTTAATTTTTTATGTTTCACCTGATTGCTTTTGTTATGCAGGATTAAAAAACAAAGCATATCTCATCACGGTTTGAACTTTTCATAATGAAAACCTCTTCAGATTCAAATATTAAACAATATACAGGACGTTCTATTTAAAAAAAAAGCAAACTTGATGCTGCTTCCAGTCATTTACAGAAGTACACGATGGTGTTTGATACAGAGATTTGAAAATATGGACCTAAACCATACTTTCGAAAAGAAGTTTTGCTCGTTTTTTTTAAACGGACAGTATGTATTTAGAAAAACGGCGAGTCATCCAACTGTCAAGTTCGTTCCATGTAAGGTAGGTTAAAAATAGGAGAAAGAGGTCGCTGGTACTGTGTCAGACTTTTTACGTTTTAGGAGCGCGCCGCGCCGAGGCACACGACACAGATGGCGCTAGTATAGACATCATATAGGCATTTTTATATGTACTCAGCGACTTAATTAAAAAGAAAACGAAATGATACAAGTTAATAGATGTTACTGAATAAAGTAACTTCGATGCTCAGATAATTATTTTCTTGTGAAACATGCAAATAAGGTAAAAAACTTACTTTTCTTAGCAAACATAAAACTATAAATTTAACACTATTCTTCATTTGTATTTACGCTGATCACATAGATACTGTTATAATAGGTACCCCAATTTAAAATTTTTGTCAATTATTTAAACTATGTGCCAGCTGAGTAAATTTAAAAATTCGATGCGAGTAACGTCAGCCATGTTTTTGAACAAAATTTCATAGGAATCAGCACGGTTGGCGCTACGGCGAATAGGCATTTGGCGCGTTAATTTAAAAAGAGATTAGTTGCACACAAACCCACGAGCAAGTAATGCTGAGAATTGATTTTATGCGAGAAATCAATAATTCTGCTAGTACAGTGCTGTAAAGAAAAATATATGCACGTCAACAGAACGCATGTGACGCTACCTGTTTATGTTTAATAGAACCATCAGTAATTAAATTCAAATTTAGAATGACTAGCGCCTCTAGCGTCAAAAACAAAAAGGTGCCACGGCAACGCGCTCTTAAGGGCTATTAAATAATACTAGTGTTACCCCAGCGCACAATGCACTGAAGACTGAGCGTTGACAGAACCGGCGAAATGCCAAGTCACGTGATGCATTAGTTCCAATAATGAGACGCGTCGATTTTGTAGATGGCGCCCCAAGTTACGCGCGTCTAGCCGACCTTCATATATATTATAAATTAAAATATTCATTATAGAACAATCGACGTAGAATAAAAATATAAAAATGTTTCATGTTCCATCTGAGGAAAGAAGCCTTTCACTGAAAAAAGAAGATCCAAATTGGTGCAGCGGTAGCCGCTGGAGGAACCAAAGAAAAAACCCTTTGAGCTTTTATATATGTATGGATGCCAATAGAATATTGTTTGAAGTCAAAATTTTCAAAAAATCGTAGCAGTCTTAGTTTTAAAGATACATAATTCGGGAAAAAAACATTTGTTTTGCCTTAGATTCACTACAACGCCAACGCAATGTTTTCAAACAAAAGTGTTTATAACAAAATTTATCCAAAAAAACATGTCTAATTACCATTTCCGGTTAAAGATCTTACAAGGAACTAACTACCTGCAATCACCCACCCACAGAAGAAATTTATTAAAAAAACACTTATTTGGGTTCCTTGGACTCCAAAACGCGTATTTCCGTTAAAATCTGAAAATTGCATGAAATCATAACTTTTCATGCTTCAGTGGAAGTATGAGAAAGTATAAATTTGAATACAATTCAACTTTGTGATAAAAATTTTTATTAATTTGTTTTTATATTGACAGTTAAGTAATTAATTTTAAAAAGTGTGTGTGATGTTATTCGAAGTAAATATTGGTCTTGTAAATAGATAAAAACACCACTAATAAATAAATGACGCAATCATGACAGGAAAACAATAGCAAAACATTTGAGAGAAAATTAGTAGGCTTTTGTTTATGTAAATTTTTAGTCTGCCTTATGTAGGTTAGTTTATTCTGTATTTAGTTATCATTAAAACGAGAAAAAACATCTCTATTAAATTGATGAAAAAACATAATCTACTTAGAAAACTATGATTTTATGAATAATGTTATAGCTTACTGAAATTGGAAAAATCTTTGTTAGGAAACGAAATTGTTTTTTTTTTATTTTCAGGAAGAAAGATTCCTTAGAATTTAAGAAAAATAGAGACCAAACAGAAACCTTGTCAGCCAAAAATTGGGGGACAGGGGATAGAAAATTAATGTGTTCTTCGTGTACCTACTAAATAAAGGAAAACTAATTATTTTATTTATAAGTTCGGGCTTTACTTCGTTGAAGTTCATTTTAATTAATTGTAAATAAAACAATTCTTAACTTCAACAGGTTTTGTATTTTAGCTTTATACGTATTTCAACGTGTTTACACGTCATTTTCTTGCTTTTGAAAATGACGTGTAAACACTAAAATACAAAACCTGTTGAAGTTAAGAATTGTTTTATTTACAATAAATTAAACTAATTATTATTTTCCAGAAAAATGTATAGTAGGCCAACCTCTGAGTAATTCTTTATTACCAAACCTTTGAAATTTTCTTGTTTCTGTTTTCAAGCTTGTAAAACTCCTCCCCCTAGAGCTATTGAAAGACAAAATTTTATTACGATCTGTGGACTCGCCTTTGAGCAATATGATGTTAAAATCAAAATTTAAAAAAAAATCGTAGCTACCACTAGAAAATTCAGGAAATAGGATTTCGCCCGAGGTCTTTTATTAGATATTAAATTCATAAAATCCAATTTCTGAAAACTGCTACCAAAAAACCATGCCTTACCTCCACTTCTATTTCGGAATTCTTTTAAAAGCTTATTTTACCATCCGTTCGGAAGTATATTTTTAAATAAGAGTCGACTTATACTGTATATACAGATATGCACTGAACAAATAATTGGAATTTTTAACCTTTGGGAGAAGAAAAACTGGGGGTTTCTCTCCATGTACTACACTACACTACTAAGTTGATGAGTTCAAGGCACCTAACCTAGCCAACCGCAAATAGGAGTTAAAATGTATTTAACCATTAAACATTGCCTAGGTGTGGTTGTGGAACACAAGTTTGGTTATACTATTTTGCAGAAAAAAGCACTTTCCAAACCGTTGCCTAACTATCCTAGCTATGGTTATAAGCTAGCATTGATTACAATCAACTTGTAATAATTTTTGCGTTTATATACTTTAGATAAGAACTACATAAGTCTATAAACAAATTTTTTTTTTTTTTTTAAAGAATCATGAAGCCGTGCGTGAGCACGACCCCATGATTCCCATCCCACCCCCTTACCCGGGCTCAGCACACTCAGTGCTATACACCGGTCTAACATGCACCACACCCCTGAAGACCCAACATACACACCTACATACACCATCCATGGACCCGTCGGATTTAACTTGTTCAGAAAAATTACCGACGAGCAGTGGACTCGAACCAACTGCCATTGGGAGTCTAGTTTCAAAGCCTGGGACTTTAACCACTAGACCACCCGCCGGCCCAAACAAAATTTAAATTAAATAGTACTAAAATTAATTTTTGGATAACATTAATAAAATTCATAATAATATTAAATTCACAATAGAAACCGAAAAGAACAATACCCTAAACTTTTTAGATCTAAGCATAAAAAGAGTAGGGAACAATTTAGAGTACAATATTTTCAGAAAACCCACAAGTACAGACATCGTCATACATTCAAATTCTAAACAACCAATCAAAATTAAAAAAGCAGCTTTCAGTAGTATGATACACAGAGCCATTCATACCCCACTGTCTACCGAAAATTTCAATAAAGAAATTAGCACAATTAATGTTTTAGCCCTAAAAAACGGATACACGGAGCAATTTGTAGATAACATTCTAAGAAAAAACAAAAGAAAATGTAAAACATCTTTTGTACAACGGACAACAATTGAAAAAGCAATATGGTCAAAAATCAATTATATAGGTAGAGTTAGCTATAAAGTTTCTAACAGGCTCAAAAATTTAAATATTAACGTAGCTATGCACAATCCAAACAAACTCCATAAACATCTAGTAAACAATAAAGACACAACAGAAAAATGTTCAAAAAATGGTATCTATCAAATAGACTATTCTAATTGTGATGCAATATATATAGGACAAACTGGCCGCAGTTTTAATACAAGAATTAAAGAACACATTAGATCAATTAAATATAATCATAAATCAACCGGCATTTCCCAACATTGTATTACAAACAATCATATTTTCAAACACACAGATACAAAAATTTTACAGGTAGAAAACAAGGGCAACCGTTTAAATAAATTGGAAAATTTAGAAATTAAAAAGGCAATAAATAATAATAAAAATATAGCTAACGACCACACCCATTTAGGCAATTCACCCCTCCTTGACCTACAGTATACAAAGCATAAAAACACATAGTTTAACACTTAAAATCGGGGCGGAAACGACAGAATTAGTATTGCACATCTTTAGGTTTTAGTTTTAGTTGTATTTGTAAACTCCTGAGGATAACCGTGAGGGTTGAAACTCGAGTCGAGAAAATAAAAACCAACAAACTGTGAAACAATAACCAAGCGTTTTATTTTATTAATAAACTATTAATTTTGTAATAGTTATATATTTATTAATAATGTTTCACCATGTGCCTACCACACAATCAATTCAAAATACTAAAATTAAACTCAATAAAAGCGATTACTTAAACTGATAACATACAACAATTAACAAGAAGTCTTATCAAAAATGAGGAAACAAAGGTAAACTACGTAATTTAAAAGGTTTCAGTTGGAAAATCCTACCATTATGAAAAACTGTTACTGCCAAGTTTCTATTACAAAATTGTATTTTAAGTCAAAATGGCAGTCAAAATCACATTTTTATACTTGATGTTGTTTAATGCAAACAGAATTTAAATGAAGAAGACTTTCAGCTGTAAGAGATTTTGAAGGAAGTCCGAGTTAAAAGATCACTATTAAGTTGGCAGATAATAGCACTGTTTACCAACAATCAGCTGTTCTAATCCTAATCTAAAAACAAGTGTGTTCACCACTTGGTACAAAACTAATTTAATTATGCATGCATAATTTTACCATATAAAATTTCCAAACAAAAGAAGTTTATTGCTATTTCTGTAACAAAGCCGCAGGGAATCCCACTGCCAAAGAATTTTCAACATAAAGTCAACAATTTGAGAAAAGTATTTCAGAAAAAGCATGCACACAGGGTAGAAGTTGTTTTGCCAAATAAAACTAGGACAGTTAAATGGACCCATTTCAAGGGGATAGGTACGATTTGTACAAGTTGATTCCCCAAAATCAGTAATCACTCTCTTAATGCTCGTGAAAATTAGTAGTAACCCTTAAAAATTAAAATGGCGAGTAATCAACAATAAAAAGTTAAATATTATTTGTTTATGGTAGTTAAATATGATACACCAACCTACAATAATTCAGAACAAAAAGCCATTTAAACGGATATTAAAAGATTAGTATTTATCTATAATTGCTTTTATATGTACAATAGAAAAGTATCTATCTGTATTGTTTTGATTCTGCATTTTACTAAATATTGCAAGTTATTTACAATAGTTTATCTTAGCCTATTTACATACCGGGTGAGAAACAATAATTAATTATCAAGTTATTGAAAAATGTGCATAAAGTCTATAATCGTACAACAAAAAAGGTACGCTCCAAGTCACTCTTTTGATAATTGTGGTTTCCCTGTTTACACCCACGTCCCCATATTTCATTAGTTTATATATTGGCAGCTCTCTAAAAGGTATGAAGATCAATTTACCAACACATTATTTTGAGGAAGCATCTTTTTTCTTATAAGTAAAGATTATTTTTGGGAAAATTCTACTTACTTTTGAGAGAGGTTGAGCATGGTTTTAACCATTACACTTTAATAATTTTCAGTTGTAGAACACAAATCTAGTATTATTTTTTTGATGTTTTTTTCTTTATCTGCAATAGAACCTTCACCTTGAAATGAAATTGCAAGCCAAAATTTCAGCATGTTTTTTTCTAAATACGGGAAATCTACATTAATGTGAATAAAAAGAAAACGAGACCGCTAAAATTAATTCCTGTACCTTTTCGACAAACAATTATCAGAAAATTTGTCTCTTGATCTTGGCTATTAAGTACTTACCTGTGCCATTGGAACTGAACAAACACACACAAATTCAAGTAACACAGTTTTTGGCTGTGACAGTACTTATAAAAAATTTGTACCTTCAACTCGCTGAATTTTCTTTTTGATATCCAGAATAGTATCAGAAGGGTAAACTCTCATCTCAAACGTAGTTCCAGTAAGTGTTTCAATGAATAGGTCCATGCTAGGCTCATCGTAGGGATCGGAGAAGCCATCTTCGGACATTTTAATGAATACGACACTTGACAGGCGTTTAAAATTCACAGCACACTGCACTAATGTTTCGGGACGTAATACACAAATCTGCACAAATGGTGAAACTAAACAACAAACAGATCACTCCATCAATTCTGAATATATTATTTGATTTGTGGAGGAAATTGTTCCAGTTAATTTGATGATTCACATATATAGTTGTGACCTTCTAAGTGCAGAAGTCAAAGGGGCGTTCGGACCTAAGAATAAAAATACAATTCAACGATTAAATGCCTACACACGAATGATGATTATCAATAATTCAATAAAATCAGGCAGGAACAGAATTATTATAGACTAATAATAGCATTTACAGAACTATGTTAGAGTTGCAATTGTTGTGGGCTTGCATACTTTTAACAGATCAAGTCCGGCGTAAATATGTGGATATTTTTATATTTGTTTACGTACCTCATATTAAAAAGGTCCAAAAATAAACGTTATGTAAAATAAATTCACGAGAGAACCTGACTCTTGACAACTGTTACTTGACTAGTAATTTGTGGGGAATTAATTACCAACTTCGGGCGTGAGTAACTGGACACCGTCACCTTCAAAATACAAACCGTTTTAAAGCAAAAGCGTTCTTTGGACAATTAAATTTAAGGTGTAAAACATTACGTAATATTTACCTGAAAAAATAAACGCGAATTTGCAGCAATACTGCACGAAAATAACACGCACTGCGGGGATGTTTAGTGTAACCGGTTGGTATGACTCACTTGTGACGTTTAAAGGAAGGTTAGGAGAAAACAAGGACAAAAGATACTAAAATGTTTTTGTTAGACTGAGATGGCGCACATTCTTCTATTTAGGGATAATTTTATTTACTTCATTATGGATTTTGAGCACCTATTCATGAGCGCCCGACTGTGGGGGTATTGTTGCTTATTCCTGGAACGAAGAAAAGAAAAATGTGCATGGGTATGCAAGCAGTGCCTCCTGCGTGTATTTTTTCTTCCTATCTACCTTGATGATGCAAAATTACTAAAAAATAGCAAGACACGCGGGAAGGCCTCTTAGGCTTGATAGGAGTCTGCCTTAGTTTGCGCGTTAGGTTGCTCTCTCTCTCTAAAAAAGCAGTGGACGCCCTTGCATTTTTTTTTATTATTGTATTTTTATGGTAATTAATCTATTTTTAGCACAAAATCCATCTACGATGATTTTAGATAATTAATTACGATTAAATTATAATACAACTTCTTACTATAAAGATTTTACTGAAAAGTTTAAAGAATTAATTAAATTCCTGCATACAAATCATCCAAGATAATTTCAAATTGATTTAATTACTCAAATCAAATTAAACTACCTGAATTCAATTAAATTGTTTTCAATCGACTTTTTAGTGCGACCATTCGTGCTGAATTAATCAGTACAATGCTGATTTGAATTTCTAGACATGATGTGGTAGCGATAAAAAAATAAAAAGGTAGGTACTAATCCTGTGATTATCAATAGTAATCGGTAATATCACATAACGACATACGCTTTTAATTTATCGGTTAATTACTGATAATTTGTTGCAGATCGACGAAAAGAGTGCAAATTTGGCAAGCAATAAAATAAATTTTTTCTTGCAAATTTGCAAGATTTAATTGGACTGCAGGAAATTTGAGAAAGTTAACTGAGAAAAATTCAGTTGCTGGAGTGGTATTCGACAAGATTATTTTATGAATGCAAAATTAAACTAGTGGCGGACTTTGTTTATTAACGAAACCATGAAGTATCTAGGGCGTAACTAGGCGTTGTCAAAGTAAACAACTGTAAATACCATACATAAAAAATTATGGAAATTGTCGATCTAATTTTTATTTAGGTAGGTTAATGTTGCATTTTGATTGGCTGTAATGTGCACGAATAAGATAATCATACTAATTTTCTACGAAAAACAAATTCCACTAAAATTGTTAACTGAAGTAAAAATCAAATGTGAATTTCATAACAATTGAAAATAAACTGGCATAGGTTTGTACCGATAATAACACCAGCAGTGGGTTTACACACAATTCCAAGGTTAGCAAGGTGGCCCAGACTTCTAAGGGGCTTTCTCTGGGGTTGCCGTGGTTTGGGATTTTTCGTTTTTGTTTTAAGGCTACCTTGGGCCTCCCAGAAGCCACTTTTACTTTTAAAAGGGGTTTGTTAATAAAGTCGCCACAAAATTTTGAACTCTGATCCTTCAAAGAATTTGGTTCTTGTTTAACTTAAAAAATTCACCAAAAATTTCATGATCGCGGTGTCGACTTAGGGTTTGTTTTGTTTAAAAAAGGGCAAAACGCACTTTCAAACAGCTTGAAAAATTTTTTGTAACCGTTTTTAGCGAATTAACAAGTTAATTCAAAATTTACTTTTTTTAAATTTTGAACGGGTGGCGTTCGTTCCCTGGTGCCTGGATCGAACCGGGCGCCCAATATGTTATGCCCCAATGTGTCCTTAAACTTTTTGCAAAAGCGGAATGAACATTTCCATGCTCTAGCAAAATGCGCAAGCCCCATCTCGTTAACGGTCCTGGTTTAGGAGTTACATTGTGTCAAAGAAAAAAGTTTGAAGGCCTCTGGCCGCAAAATTCAGAACTTTTCCTTCGAGTTAGCTATGCCTGGCTAGATTTCGACAAGCTCTTTCAGTTAGATCAACACGTTTCGACATTTTTGACCCCAAAGACGACTTTTTAGAACTTTGTTTTCATTACGAAAATTGTTAAGCAAGAAATGTTTTAAAGGATGCTACCTTTTCTGAGGCCAACCGTTACAAAGAATACCTGTAGTTGTGCGCCAAACATGTTAAATTTGAGCACCTTTAGACTATTTAAAACCGCTCTAATCGTTCATCACCTGGACCTCTCGTATAAGGCGTTATGTGCGGTCCTTTTGATCGTCGAATGGCACGGGTCCGTCCCGTTTCCTGTACAAATTAGGGACCGAGCAATCGGAAAATGAAAAAAAAAATTAGACACGGGTGCTCCATGGAGCACCGGGCAAAGTCTTTGCGAAAAACAGCACTTTGGCCCTCCGTGGCCAATTAATTGCCAACGAATCAACGGATTTTAAAATTTTATCTCCAATCCTTAGGTCACTCTAACATTGATTTGCTGAATTGGCAGAGAAAAACCACTGTCAAAATTTCTATTGGAGACATGATTTTAAAAAAAAAATTGAAAAATTGTTGCATTTACAACAGAAAAATTTATATACAATTATATGACAACAATTTATAATAAATGTATTACGAAGCTTTCTTATATACTTAAGTTTCGCTAGTAATAAAAATATATATACCTATAATTAATACAATTACTAACAAATTTGCGACCCTATTTGTAAATTTGTCCAAATATATAAAAAGCATACTTAATCAATACTACTACACAGATTGTACAACGCAACCAATATATACAAACACATTCATTACAAGTTATATATAAACTACTAACCAACACAATTCAGCTTATTACTTTGCAAAAGGAAAAGGTGGTATCGATTCCAATTCACCAATTTCAAAATCAGCTCCTGATTTACATAGACTTACTTCCTTGTCCAGCTTTTTCCTCAAATCTTCACACGTATTTTCTAATTCCATTTTTTCTTTATTTAATTTCCTGTATTGTTCGTTACATTCAGCTACTTTCACCTGTAAATCCCTAATTTGACTCTGTTGAATGTTTAAATTAGCTTGTAAATCGCAACTCATTTTTTTCAACTTCTGTATGTCGGGATCATAATTTTTAGTTTTATTTTGCACGACTATAATTTTCAAGGTGTTGCGCAAAAATTCATTTTCTTCTTTCATTCGCATTATTTCTCTATCTTTGTCTATTGCATCACCAATACTAAGAGATGTAAGTGGAGAATTGTTTGTTAACGATTTATAATTTTCCGGTAACGAAACATCCTTTTTATAAGAAGAGTTCATCATGAATAGTGATTGGTAATTTTTGGGCCGATCAGAGAATTGAAATGGTTCACTTGCACCGTGTACATTGTTTTCGCCCGATATAAAACAAAACTGGTAGATTTCTATCGTACTCTTTGGTAAACAAAGTTCTAAGAGTTTAAATATATTAATGCTTAAATTTAAGGATAAATTAACAGACTTACTGTTAAACGTAACGAAATTCTCGTCAGCTTCTTTTGGGACCCACTCAAACAATACGTAATCTTTAACGTACTGCCAGCCGAGTTTAAAAATTGCAATTCGGTCTCCTTCCTGAACTTCATAATCGATTAAAGTATATCTACAAACTAGATCATCATTGTAGGAATATTGATCTTGAATATCTATGAATTCAACCTAAAAAAAAACAAAAGCGTGTCAAAACAAATGAATTTGAAAGTTTTAGGTACTTACCCTAGGTATAATTGAAGTAAAACGCGAATCTAAACTACCAGTGTCCATTTTCACTGGAAATTTCCAAAAAATATGGAAAAACAAACAGGGAATAAAAATAAAAGTGACCACAACAAAGGTCTCTTTGTGATTGGTTGATTTCTAGGTTAAATGATTCAAAATCACTAATGTTCAAAATACATACCTCGGCGGGAAATTTGAAATATGAAGTAATATTCGATTTTTTTTCATTCTTTAAAACAAGTTTATAAAGAAATAGTTTATAATTACTCACATACATTTTAGTACATCGATGTAGCCTATTAACATTAATAAATATATTTAGTTCATGGATCCAGTAATAAAATACAAAGGGCATATAGGGTTAACGAAAATTAACAGTACCTAAAACAGTAGTTATAGTTTTATCACAGTATACTTATATATACAGTAGCGAAAGCGCCCATATAACGCCTGGTAAGCTATAACTAGTGGCGCTCCAAGCGGTCGACAAGTTAAACTATCGTTTAAATTATGGCGGGTTTTAAATTCTAATCCAGTTCGTTGTTGTTACCATATTTTTAATAAGCAAAACAGAACAATTACGAGCTACATTATATAATGGTTTTTAAATAATACAAAGATAATGCCAGTAATCTGATTTATTAACATTTATAAACTGCGAATCTTCAAAATGTAGCGTGCACAAAGTGGTTTTTATTCAAGTATCCAACCTCCTTTTCACGTTAATCTTCACGTCAACAGTTTACAACCCCCTGTTTTGATCTAAAATGACGAGAAAGTTAAACTTTAATGTATTAATATTTATCAGAATTTATTACCTTTTTGGATCTTTGGGAAATGTAAAAAACTAAGGTTAGGATTCTTTTCTTCGTTGGTTTCACAGTTTACGGCGGAACATGCGCTCCCTTTTGAGACTCTCATAATAGATTGGTATATCACTAATCACATTTTTATAAAAACACTGGCAAACAACTTGAAAATTGTTCTTATAACGTTCAAAAAGCAGAGAAACACTACTACCGTCAGCTGTCAGATTTTAGTGTAACTTGTTCGCCGCTCGGTGCTATAATTACCATAAATGCCCTTTACTTTCGCTACTGTATATATAAGTATACTGTGGTTTTATCTTAATAAAAATTAAGAAACGGGCTTTCTTCAATTGTCTGTAATTTTTGAATGTCAATATACAATTTCAACAAAAAACATCAACATCAAAAAATATTTCATAAGGTAAAATCATAATTAATTTTTTTTGTCTTTTTATCTTTCACCTCTTATACCCGAAGGTGTCGAGGATTAATATGGAGACAAAATTAATATGAAAATGGGAAAAACGAAAACCATTGTATTCTTTTTCCGGTTTTTCGGCATCTATCACCTTCCAGTTCCCAATAGTTTCCGCCATTTCTTGCTATTCCTCCATTCTCTATACCCTTCTCTTTCAATGCTTCTTCTATCCCTTTTCTTGTGTTCTCGAGGAGCCCATTCCATAGCTTTCTTCGGAATACATGTTTATAGCTTCGTCTATCGTCGTTTCACATCCTCCACTATGTCTTCTTCTATTATGTTCTTAATTGTTTCATTTCTAATTCTGTCTAATTTTAAAATTCTTGCTGGGCAGCTCGAGTAATCCATTTCCATAACTTTTAAATCCTTTTTTGTTTTCTCCTTCAATTGCCACGATTCAGATCTATATGTTGCTATACTTTTTACTATACTGTTATATATTTGTTTTTTTCTTTCATTATTGATGTTCCAATCCCATAACACCAAATTGAATAATCTAATCGCTTGTTTTCCCCTTATTATTTCGTCCTTCGCTGTACTGTCGGCCATTTCATTTTGATCCATATGTACCCCCAGGTATGTATAGTGATCACATCATTTTATTTTTAATCCATTTTCAATTTCCAGATCTTCCGTTTTTTGTCCTATTACCAAATATTCTGTTTTAGTCCAATACATTATTACATCGGCTACTCTATGCACACGCATTGGGTGCCACTTACTTTTCCTTCTCCAGCTGCTCAAGCTCCTTTCGCATACCCGATAACTGTTGGTGGAGTTGGGCCATAGCATGCCTCGTGCCTTATTGTATTCGTGATTCTATTAATTAGCCTAAAGATGATAGGTTTCTTTGTCCAAAGGCATTACAGTGTAGTATAATTTTCATGGAGAACTCTTGGTGATAATTGTTTTACCATTAAACTTTCCTGTTTCAAGAGGGATAAACTTTTCCATCAAATTTGAACTACACGAATCATTGCAAAACGATAAAAAGTGTTTCAAACATTTATTGAAAGATATTAATCGAGTTCCTCTCTCATATTACTAAAAATGCAGTTTTAAAGATTCTAATTACGTTAACTAATTGTACTAGACGCACCTTCCCCCACTCTTTCCAATATACCAAAGCTTCATTACACTCCTCTTCTTAGATTTCCTTTTATCCTGTCTTCCATATCTCTCCTTCAGCCATATTGGCCGTGACAATAAAGGAAAATAGAGGATAGGTAGTTGTAAATTTGCAAAATGACTTACATCCCTCTCCCCACAAGTAATCACTTGAAATACATGGTGTTTTAAAATTTTGAGTTGTATTTTAATTTTACAGAAGTAACAGTGACTTATAGAGGTGTAACCTAGGCCCACCTAGAAATTAACTTAGCTAACCCTTGTGCCTGCCTTGCAAGCAGCCGGTCAGATGAGCTATTATTAAAGATAGAATTTAAATAAATGTAATTCCATTTAATGGACAATGGTTATAACAATTTTTCCAAACAGCACTGATCATAATTTTGTATGTATCCCAAAATAAACATTAAATTATTAAAAATTAATAGTATAATAATAAAAAATAAAACACTTGGTATTTGTTTCACAATCTGTTGATTTTTATTTACTCAACTCGAGTTTCAACCATGTCCGTTGTCTTCAGGAGTTTACACAGAAAACTAAAGATGCAAAAAACTGCGTATTTTTAGAATTCTGTCGTGTGCTTTAGCTTTTAGTTTTATTTGTAAACTATGAAAAATACAACCTACTACAACTGATCATCTAAGGGAAAAGAAACGCAAAAAAAAGAACAAGACATCGCCGAACATCGTGGTTAAAGAACCTTCGGTAGTGGTACGGACAAAGTTTAAAATTCTTGTTTCGAGCTGCTGCATCAGATGTGCAAATAGCTATGTTAATCGCCAACCTCCGGTACGAGACGAAGAATGTCAATACCATACGTATATTTAACCACCTATAAAAATTTTAGATTTGAAACGTGTTTTAATAATGTCAAAACTGCTTTGCAATATCTTTGATAATAAACTAAATACACTGTGTCTATAAAGTAACCCCCCCCCCCTCCGACTAACTTTTGAACGACTTGATATTTTTCTACAAAATTTGGTGTGCTGTAATGGGAAATTAAATACTATTTTTCAGACCATATTAAAATTTTGTATCATCCAAAATGGCGACTGGGCGTCATTTTGAATTTTTTTTTAATTGGAAAGGGGGGTCGAGTGACACCTCATTGGAAAGATCTTTTATTTCTGCGTCTGATCCTAGAGTTTCAAAGCAAAATATTCAGCCATAACAAAATGACAATGTTTGAAGGTAGAGAAGTCTTTTTAAAAAAACTAACAATTAAACCTTAAATTAAGTATTCGAAATGTTTACCATTCACTTCTTGGCACATAAAAAGTCGGTTATGATATTCCTGCCTTACATTTTCATAAGTTTCTGGAGTGATATTTCTGCAAACTTCTGTAATGCATTGCTCCAGTTCTTCAATTGTTTCTGGACGGGTTCTGTAAACTTTCAATTTCCATAGAAAAAAATCTAAGGAAGTTAAATCTGGGAAGTGGGCCGGCTATTCTACAGGCCCCCGCCTACCAATCCATCTTTCAAGAAAATATCTGTTGAGAAAGTCAGAAACAGGCCTATAATAATAAGACGGCGCACCATCTTGTTGGAACATAACGTTTTCAATATTATTTCCAGCCACCTGAGTTATTTCTGGAAAAATTTTGTACTGCAAATGAAAAAGTGGACTACTGGTTAAAAAAATCAAAACAATTTTGAATTGAGCGAGTCTATTTGTTTAAAATCCGCCATTTTGTTATGGCTGAATATTTTTCCTTGAAACTCTAGGATCAGATGCAGAATTAAAAGACCTTTCAAATGAGGTGTCACTTCACCCCCCTTTCTATTTAAAACAAATTTGAAAATGGCGCCCAGTCGCCATTTTGAATGATACAAACTTTAATTTTTAGCAAAAAAATAGTATTTAATTTCCCATTAAAGCACACCAAATATTGTGGTAAAATATCAAGTCGTTCAAAAGTTGGTTGGAAGTGGGGGGGGGGGGGGTTTACTTTATAGATAGACGGTATATGCAAATAGTGAAATCTGAAAATTTTAGTGTTTTTAGTATGTACTGAAAATTAAGCAAAAATTCTAGGATAATCACAACTAATACTGGTCCATTATTGGTTTTCTACCATTATACTAAAAGCATTCCATACAGCATAACAGTACCATTCCACTATGTACAAAATAGGTGTAAATCTAACAAATAGAATACTACTGTTTATGCTCCCTGAAAATGCATTTAGTATAATGGCAGCAAAGTGCACATGGGGCATAGGTGTGAACCAATAAATAATATAGCAGTATTAGTTGAATTAAATTAATGATTTTTTTAATATTTGGATTTCAACTTCGCACCCTGCAGTAATTTAAAGACTTTTGCTTCCTTAAGTATTTCTCATGTTTAGCTTTCATATTTAACAATTTTCAATAATAAAATTTGTAAAATACCCATTAAAATATAAAACCAACATCACAAAATATTTTGCATTTTATATTTACTATTTATACTGTAAGCAGCTGATATACAAAATGTTCCTGTGCAATCTAAAAAAATTTAGAACTAAAACTTTTACAATGAAAGACAATAAACAATATATGTACTTGAACAAAAATTCAAAATTCTCTTCGGTGATACTTATCAGGATCAAAGTAGGATGTCACAACAACTCTGTTGCTGAATTTACGCCCAGTTAAGGCCTGTTGCGCCTTCTGGCAATCTAGAACCGAATTGAACTCCACAAACACCTGAAAAAAAATTAAATAATGATTCAGGGTAGATATTACATGACATTACTTACTTTTCCACAACCAGGTACATCCACACCCTCAATAGGTCTCGGAATTTCTATACTCCGCACAACTCCATATTTGTTACATTCTTCTTTAATGTCTTCTAAAATGTCTTCGTATTCTTCTTCGTCTTTTAGTTCATCTGGAGTAACCTGTACGAAAAAAGAGTTAAAAACTGGCAATAGAAGAAAACAACATGATTTAATGTATTTAAATGTTCGCGACCTGCCGCTTACATCCTACCTCTATGAAATCTACAAAATAATGAGAAACTCGTTTGGAAGTCAAAATAGCGCCCCAATAATAGCGGCATCAATGGTTGTGCGCTCAGTAAAAACAGCGCCAGGCATAAATATCGCCGCTACAAATAGCGTCCATTAATAATGTCGCCTGCAAAAATGGCGCTTATCAATAATGTCGCCGTTAAAAATATCGTTGGTCAAAAATGTCATCTGCAAAAATAGCACCTTTAAATGGATGCAATAAGAAACAGCATCGTACAAATACTTCGCATTTTTAATAACGTTCGATTTAAAATGTACAGAAATTAAATCAAACTACACAGTATTTGTACGGAGACGTTTCTTAAGACGTTAATTATGAGGCGCTATTTTTGCCTAGTGCTATTTTTACCAAACGTTTTTTTTTGGCGACGCTATTATTAGCGTATACCGAGAAACTCCCACCCATTATCCTACTCACAGTCAATTGGCGTCGAAGGAGGCGCGGCTGTTTACAACAGTGAATTTTGGACTGTCACATGAAGATGTTACAACTTACCATATTTAAGAGACACAAAACTTCAGTTGCAGGTCCCGAAGCCCCAACAAGACTAAGCCCTGGAACCTGAATTTGCACGCTTGGTATGACGGTTGTATTCTTGGCACCTACACTAGCTCTTTGAACGATGAGTTTCTTGTCGCCGAGTTGCATACCATTGAGACCTGCAATTGCCTTTTAAGAGAAAAATAAATTAGTAGTTTATATCTGTTGAAAAAACAAAAAATAATTCGTACCTGATCAGTCATAGTGATGTCAATATATTCAGCAAAAGCATAACCTTTACTAAGACCAGTTGCAGAGTCTTTCACCAAGTTGAAGGCTCTTAATTGTCCAAACGACATCAGTAATTCTTTAACCTAAAACTCGTCATCTCTTAGTATAAAGTTTGTCGGCCTAAGTCTGGATTTAAATTCATGAAGAACTCCAATCTGATTTTCATGAATTCAAATAAAATTACAAATTAGAAATTTCGGTTTCGTGATAATTTGGTTTAATTCAATTTTAATGTAAATTCAATATTTCTAATTTGTTGATTAATTCTAAACTACTATAATGGCACTCGTGTATTTTTGGAAAAAGAATTTATAGGAAATTATAAAGTGTTTTAGATTGAAAGAACTTTCGGTTAATTTCCAGTCATTTACGATTTACTTACGCTAACTTGTTTCTATTTCATTTCAGTATAAATTTTGTGTCAGATAAGGGTTAAAACTTGCCTGCACGTCCACAAGGGATCAAGTATATTGTGGCAGTGATTTCATATTAACGACCTTGTCCCAAACCCTAGCTATAGGGCAAACAAGCAAAATATGTATGAGTAAAGTATTTATACCATATTTTTAATTAAAAAAAAATAAATGTTACATTACGTGATACACCTGTAATTCATACACATGCAGTCGAATTTATCTGAAAAACCTGAAAATCAGTAAAATTCTGTCCTGCAATGAGACCTGAAAAACCGAAATTTCGCCAAAAAAATATCAAAAAATACCGAAAATTTACTGTGCATCTGCAATTCTTTGCTGAAAAGCTGAAAAGTACATGTCGATACAATTTTGCTGTTTGCTGAAAATCTATAACTTAAACAAATTGGCTGAAATTGATGAAAAACCTGAAAATACCTGAAACCCTGAAAATTTTACTTTACGTAACCAATATTTGAAGTGTTTATGCTGAAATAGAAACTTTATGCTGAAAACACCTGTAAAAATAGGCTGAAATAGAAACTTTGCCGATTTTACAGCTTCAGAGCTGAAATATAATCCTGAAATACCTCTTACTTTTGTAATAATCTTACTTTATTTACCAATCAAATAACTGTCTCAAAAAGCTTAAGAAATTTTCCCAACTTTAAAAATTTTTATATTTCATTTAAATTGTAAAAGAAATTTAAATAAATTTTGCCTAAATATTCTACCTACAAAAGTATTTTCAAGGACGTATGTGACTAGTGTAAAAATCTCTTCTTTAAAAAATCAAATTTTATTAAGAAAATTACCACAAAGTCTTTACCCAAAAAATAATTTATAGCAATCTATTTACAGCTGTATGTTTAACATCGCCAATTTTCAGATTTAATAAATTTTATTAATTGAACCACAGATAAGGTTAACACTACAGATATACGGTGAATATGTGAGCTATCGGCAGCTTGTTTTATATGATTAATAAGCTGCAAAAAGATGGCGCTACAATGACAATTTATAATTAAGTCACAGATGACTGTAATTGAGCAGATTACTTAGCACATATTCAAACCAAAAGTTAGACAGCCATCTGCCATGCTTAATTGTCAAATCGCAATTTTTCGTAAATAATTAATATTGAAGCCAATTCTACTTAAATTATATTCATGATGTGACAGATGCACTCAAATCCTTGATAAAACAGTTTCCAACACATTTCAACAGTAATAAACAAATAGCGATAGCAGCGCCCTAAAATTGGTCTGGTGCATTGTAGCCAAACTAACGCTAATTTCGTCTCCAAATATGAGCGGACATTTTGTATAAAGGGTCGTATATCTGTAGTGTTAACCTTATCTGTGATTGAACTAAGCGCCCCCCTGCCCAGTCATTTTAATAAATTTACCCCACTTCTTCATCAGATTTGCTGTTGTTCCCCCTTTCCCCCACCCTCAATTCCCTTTTAAAAATTACTGGCTCCGATGCCAAGAGGAGGCGATGGTTAGTTGTAAATGTGCCAATCTCATCTCTCTTCAGCCAACCTTATAAAATAGTTTTCAAAAAATCTACCATACTATAGCAATCTATTTACAGTTGCATGTTAAAATCGCCAAATCGCCCTTTACTCACTCTTTTAGTCGTAATTGGCTCTGATGTCAAGAGGAGGTGATGGCTAGTTGTAAATGTGCCAGTATCATCCTCATCCCGCCAATCTTACAAAACAGTTTTCAAAAATTTACACTGGTTGTTCTCAATGTAAATAATTCATTTAAACTACTTATGTATTATAATTACATAAAAATAGCTTTGAGAATCCCCCCAGATTCCACAATTTTGATAAAATAAACAAATAAAATTTTGCCCTAAATATTTTAGCAAAAATATCATTTTCTAGGACTTAAAACAGGGTAGTAAAAATCTGTTACTTATTTCAGAATAAATTAATTTGATTAATTCCCCTTCCCCCACTTCGATCTCTTCTGATGTAATTATTGGCTGTGATGACAACGGAAACTGAGAAGTAGGGTATGATTGGTTGTAAATCTGCAAACTAATTTAAACCCCCATCCTCACCCTCTCCCTCAAGCACATACAGTTTATAAACTTTACATTGAATGTTCTTCATCCGACTTGCACTATTTATTTTAAAAGACCCTCATTTTTATTAATTCTTTGTGCGATTCTTTATAGATATCAAACGTTGAGGTGTTTCACGAATTTACCGACAGAGAAATACTCTTTTCTATTAAAGATACAATTTTGGGTTTTATCGCCTATATCATTTCAGGTTAAATTCACCACAACCTTTAAGATAACAAGAAAACCTGAAAAACTGATAAATTTGAGTTGAATTCTCATCCTTCATCTCGTTTTTTAAATATCCATTCATTATTTTCTTTATTTTGCTGCAATGGGGTGTGCAGTTGTTATGCTAAGAAAGGAAAAATGGGGAAGTATTCCTAACAAAAACCTAAGCTTACAAAAGATTTTTTTTCTTTGTAAAACTCAGAAAAAAATCTTCTGGAAGTTAGAAAATAATGATACAAGTCCTGTACCACCAGAAACAAATAAAAACATACCTGGTCCTCATTTAGGTAATTAGGTAAGCCCCCAATAAAGATTTTATGTGGCGAATCTGGCACTACAGTGCTGATTACACCTGCCGGAACAGCCAGTGCTGTTTCGGACATACCAGGCATGGGCTGGTAATCATGTGGTCTACGAATTTTCAAACTCTGACCTACAATATTATAAAACGTTAAAAATCAGATTTGATAACTTCGGTTGATGGTTTGTACCTTTAAAATTAATTCCATCAAAGGCCATAGCTTGTGTAGTTTCATCAATAGACCGGAACTCCAAGAAGGCAAAATTTTTGTCCAAGTTGATCTGGCAAGCAAGCACAGGATTTCCGGCTGCTTGAGCCAAACCGCTGAGATGCATCTGTTGGTTGAAGAACTCCATCATTTCCTCTTCTGTCACTCCGAAAGGTATGTTCCCCACGTATAACCTACGAGCTTGACGCGTTATAGTTGATCCTACAACTGGTACAGCTGCTTGGGGTGTGTCTGCTACAATATTCGCTGGAATTTGACCAGCTGCCTGCATAGCCTTATATTGTAAGGGTGTGATGTGTTCGAAGCCTGGTGGAGGTACATCCCAGTATAGGGAAGGCTTACGACGACGTGAATAACCTTTATGTGGTCGAGACCTACATATGAGAATAAATTTGTCAATATGTTATCAGTTATACGTAATTGCCTTAATGACGTACATACCAATCGCAATGAAATTAAATTGTATTACCACTAAACCATAAAACTATGTATTCTTAAGTCACAATTATCAACTATGATAAAAAATTACCTACTCAGGGGTTTTCACATTAGTAAAAGCACCCCTAATCGCTAAGCACTTACCCAGACCTGCTTCTTCTTCTTTGAGGACGTTCACGGCTTCTCGACCTGGACCTTCTTCTGTGTTCTCGTGAACGAGATCTTCGTCTGCGGTCTCTTTCTCGTTCACTGGACCTGCGATCTTTTTCTACACCAAATTAACATGAGTTTTATTATTAAAGAATGTACATGTACAAAAATGCTTTAAAATACGCCGGTCACGGCATCAATTACTAAATTTAAGGTTAAGCCATACCCACCTTTGTTATTTTCTTCGCCCATAATGTTTTCGAATGTTGCAATTAACTAAAAATACGTTTTGCCTTGCGAAATAATGACCAGGAATATTTTGCGAAGTAAATGCTAAACGCCAGGTACAAACATGGAGAACGTAATTTTATGCTTGGTTTTCGTCTTGGGTGGTAGGTAAAAATGTGGTGGCGTCCCCTGCAGGAAAGTAGTAGCACTATTTGTTAAATTATAGTTTTTTAAGCCAGGGGTATAGAAAGTTGTAAAAATATCCACGAAATGCAAGTAAATATGTACAGGGAAGGGCACAAATTGATACGTGAAACGACTTATGAAGCAAATTTACGTATTTATTCAGACCTTGGCCTAAGCAAATTAAGTAGTTTTTTTGCGTGTAAATTCTGCAGTTATTGGTTTGTGCGAACAATCAGAAGTAGGTACTTTTTAAATTAAATAAAAACTTATTCTAATTTAAAAAATATGGATTTAAATCCAAACAATCCAATTTAAATCAAATAAATCAATTTTTAATAACTTTTTTAATAAAATCCACAATTTTTACCGCCCTGGAAGCAGCTGGTTTATATGAGAAAATGATCAGTTTGAGTTCGTGTTAGTATTGACTGCATGGGGGAGATTTTACAGAGAATAAATAAAAGAATGCGATAGTTCTCTAAATACGACAATATTGTTACATAATTCTTTTAATGGTTTTCATGTAAACGACATGTATTCAAGAAAATTTTCAAAAATTTAAAATATATGTCGGAAAAATAAAAAATATGCTATAAAAATGGCAAAAAAACAAAGAACACCTAAACTATTTTTTTGTTTAAAACACGAAAACGCTATATCACGGAGCTACAGCCTTTCGAAAATAGAACAGTCTAATCACTTTTTTGTCAATAACTTTTGAAGTAGTACCAATACAATTTTGAAATCCAACATTTGAGCATTAGCATTTGGCTTACTTCTAACAATTGGTGTTTAAAACAGTTTACCAGAGGAGTCTCGTAGGGGGAGTCACGTACTATTGTAGATCTTTGCAGTTTATAAGTTTTGTGTATAAACTCTTATTCTTCATACATATATAAATGAAAAAAGTACTCTTATTGAAAATCACAAATTCTAACAGTTTTCGAGATAATTTAATATTTTTGTAAAATTGAGTTGCCAGAAAGCACGAAGCCTTATCGGCCACATATTTATGGAAACTTTTTTTACTTTTTAATAATGTTACTTTTTACATTAATTTATAATACGTGTTATAATAAAAAGAAGTATTTTTTACTAAACCTGTCTTTTGAAATGAGTAGGGCCCGCACAGAGAGCTTTGCCTAAGGCCTCGATTTTCCTTAATCCAACACTGACAATAGTCTCAGCACAGTAGCGTAGCTAGAGATTGAAAGGCCCCCTGACTTAACATTATGAGGGACCCCTTTTTTAAATCATACAGCCCCGTTCCTGGGGGGTCACCCGCCTGCGTGCAAAGTATTTTTTGCGCCCCTCTGTTGAACTTCAACGTGTTATATTACGTAATACATTAAATAAAACACGAATAGAATAATTTAAAAAAAGTTTAATTAAACAAAATAATAATAAAATTCAAAATAAACAATACGTTATAAATGAAATAATTTGTTCCTTGCAAGTATTATAATAAACACAAATACTTAGACTAAAGAAATAATGTAAATACAAATGTAACACTGAAACAGAAAGAATTATAGGATAACACGTCTGGCTTTTAAAGATGCAAACTCGTTTATCATTTCACTGTGGTCGATGGTTTCACAGATTTGATTTTCAATGGAAATAATAGCTAAATCTACTAGCCGTTCTTGGCTCATAGTTGTTCTTAAATAGTTTTTAATTATTTTTAGTTTTGAGAAACTCCTTTCTCCCGAGGCTACAGATATGGGCAATGACAAAAATATTCTTAATGCTATAAACAAGTTTGGAAACAATGATTTTAAGTTATTTTTTACAATATAATTTAAAATGTTTAAAGGCGACTCTGTATTAGGAATTATAACTTTATAAGACATAATTTCATTATGCAAATCAATTCCGTCAATATCTTTGCATGTCGTATTTTCATTATGAATTTGCAAAGCAATGTCTAAATCCATGCATGATTTCCTAATTATTTCGGAATCTAAATCATAAAAATTGCATAAAAAACTAAATAAATCATTGCATCTATTGATCCCCTCAAAACGTCTTTGTAAAGATTGAATTGTGGTGTCCATAATTAGAAAATAAAAGTTGATTTTAAATTGTTGTTTTGAATCCAAAACAATTTCATCAGTACTTTCATATAAAAATTGTCGCTTGGTCTTTCTTTGTCGAATTAAGGGAAATTCTTGCTCTACATTGTTCTTCTCAGCTGCTACTTTAGCTTCATTTATAAAGTTCTCAAAATTATTGTCTGACCGTTTTTCAGCAAAATAACATATTAAATTTTGTATTCCTTTAAGGCATTCATTTAAATTTAAATTAGGATTTTGGAGCATATTACTGATAACATTAATTTTGGATAACATATCGTACCAAATTACAATCGAACATATAAATTTGAAGGTATTGATTTTATCTAGTAATGATTGTGCCATGTGTTTAGTATTCATATCTCTTGAATTATCTTTGGTCAAATCATATAAAGTTTTACAAACTTCATTTAACTGAAATCTTAAGGGGCGAATGGCTTTAATCCTACTTTCCCATCTTGTATCACTAACCGATTTTAACGTTAAGTGGGGTAAATTTTTTTTTAAAATGTCCCACCGGTAAGGTGAAGCAGAAAAAAAATTATACAATTCTTGAACGATAGAAAAAAAACAAACAGTTTCATATGAAATTTTAGCGGCGTCATTAACGGATAAATTTAATGTGTGAGCTGAACAAGGCACAAACATTGCTCTGGCATTAACATTTCGAATTTGAGTTTGAAGACCTATATGTTTACCAGACATATTTGCACCATTGTCATATCCCTGACCCCTCATGTCCTGAATATTTATTTGAAATTTTGGTAATATTTGTTCTGTTAAAACTTGAAAAAGCCCTTCGCCTGTGGTATTTATAACTTGAAAAAAACCTAAAAAATGTTCTCTTATTTCGACTTGATCTGAAGAGAAATGAACAAATCTTATTACAAAAGTAAGTTGCTCAACATGGCTAACATCGGGAGTTTCATCTAAAATTATGGAATAATATTTTGCTGTTTTTAAGCAATTTAAAATTTCATGTTGAATATTTTTTGACAACAAACCGATTAATTCATTTTGAAAATGGTTTCCTAAATAATGAGGCATATGTTGATTTAATTGTTTACATTTTTGAACGTTATTTACATGTTCGAGTATAATCGGATCAAATTTTGCCAACATTTCAACTAATTTTAGGAAATTCCCATTATTGCGTTCGTAAAGTTTATGACAATCACCTCTAAATGCTAAATTTTGACCCGCTAAATATTGCACAATACAAATCATTCTCTTTATAATAGCACGCCATCGTTTTTTTTCATTTTCGAAATATCTTTGTTGATCTTTGTCGATAGTACATTCCCTAACCAAACGTAATTTTAATTCATGCCATTTTTGAGCGCTTTTCAGATGCTCCATACTAAGTTCATGACGAGAAAGATTTACAGATAACTGTCTCCAATTTGAATAGCCAGAAATTAATTTACTTGTTAGTGAACCAAATATTTTACAAAAAATACAAAAAGCAGTATTTGATTTTTTTGAATAAACCAACCAATCCCTATTTACTTTTTCGCCGTTTGCTGAGATTCGCGTATATTGCGTAGTTGTAAATTTTCTTCCCGTCTCATCTACGAGAAAGTTTTCTCGAATTTGGACAGCGCCTTTAGTAACAATTATTTCAACTAAACGGTTATTCAAAAGATTAGGCCATGTACCCGGATCAGCAAAATCAAAATCTAAAAAGGATTTATCTTTGCTCACAACGATCTCATGGGCTTCAGCTTCATCATCAATGGGAGTATTTGTATTTTGTTCTAAATTCTGTGGTTGTTCAAATGAGGTTGATGGTTGAGGTTGGGCTTCAGCTTCATTAATACTCATTGGATCAGCATTCGATGACGATGATGGAGCATTGATTTAAAAAAATTTAGTTAAAGACCCACTTAGTTTTTCTTTTACTCTATTTTTTTCTATTCGACGCCTCTTATATTGTGCTCCAGACAATTTTTTGCGTGTGCTGTCACTCATTCTTAATTAAAAAAAGACAAAAGTTTAATACACACATCACAACACCAACTTTTGATTTAAAAAAAAAGCCCTTACCTTAGGAATATGTAGGGTAGATTTGGATTTGAACGAAAAATTTTTTAACAACTTTAAATAAACTGTATTTATTTTATTTTAATAACGAACACCTTATGTCCTTATACAGCATTATTAAATTTAAGAAAATAATCGTAAGAAGTTGAAGATGTCAACCCTTAGGAGTACATCACAACACTACTGGTCTTTTCTGCAAAACCGAAGAAGGTTGACCTTTCGCAAGTACCTGTCCCTGTGAAAATTACTAAAACTAAATTCGCACGCGGCTTGCACAATTTGATCGTAAATAGAAATACATAGAAATATGCCGACAAAGTGAGGATTAGCTAAATTTAAGAAAATAATCGTAAGAAGTTGAAGATGTTAACCCTTAGGAGTACATCACAACGCTGCTGGTCTTTTCTACGAAAACGAAGAAGGTTGACCTTTTGCAAGTACCTGTCCCTGTAAAAATTACTAAAATTAAATTGCACGGCTTGCTCCATCCAGTCATAAACAGCAATAAATAGAAATATGCCGACAAAATGAGGATTAGCTACCCAAAACCCAGCAGGCGCCTGTAGTATTTAAGACGGAACAAAATATGTTCACTGAAACAGACAAATGAATACTAAGCACGGGTGCACCGGACGTGCTTCATTTCAACCTGCAGGACTTTGGAAATAGCTGAAGTCGAGTTTTAAGAATATGTAGATTGTAATTTATAAAAATAATTTTGCCTTTCTTCCAAATTGGCGCCCCTAACTGTTGCCGCCTGCGTGCGGGGCATTCACTGCATGCTCGCCAGGAACGGGCCTGAAATCATATAAGCTTTTATGACGTACTTTATAAAAAAAACAATGTAATAAATTGAATATACACTTCTTTTAGACACTGTTGGATTTATTACAATACATATTTATGTATTGCTTTTTCTGAGTGTAGTTTCCGCAAACTTGTTGATAATTGTGCTAAGATTTTTTCTTAAGTGGCTGGCTCTTGTATTTAATCAACATCACACAACTAAAACTAAAAAATGGGCAAAACACGTCGCTAGTATTTTCCCATACTTTTTACGTTTAAAATATTCTCGCAGCAATAAACGACTGAACAACGTTGTTTCAACAAACATTAAAACAAGACAAAAGAATTAAAAAAAAACGTCCAAGCGGGGATCTTATCTTCTTATAGTCTGTGCAATAGGATGCTTTATCAGCGCTTGCCAACCCTGTACTACTGTACTAGAAAGTAAATGTAGTAAGCGGCAATAACTTCGACCATCGGAGGCAAAGTAACAGCCTAACAGCTAAGATTTATTTTTTTTTATTAAACCTTTTCTTAAAAACGTAATAAATAAGCTGTGTCAAGCTGCAAAACGTGTACCGAATGCGTCCGACAGTATTGTATATTCTCAAATACGCAAATTCAGCGACTGAACTGAACATGTACATGTAACTATATTAAGTAATCATGTTTATTATTTTATAGTTAAATCGCTATCAGCATGATTGTCATCCAATAATCTTTAAACGTACCCACTTTTCCTTCAAATTGACCTCGTTCATTAGTGTTTTCGATTTAAATTTTCACATTTGAAACACTTTTAAGAGTAGAAATAATGTCTGTCCTTGATTCCTATTAATGATGATTGTGTATGGCAGGTTCGGTTAGTTGAGGTTAGTTTTATCTGAAATTTTGTGTTTTTGAACTGTAAATGGTAATCCAGTACCCAAGGGTGATAAAATAATTAATAATAATAACAACATTTCCAGATATCTGCTGATATTTCTTGAAATCTCAGCTGCACTTAACTTTTAAATCTGATTTGAGTTATTTATAATAATTCTTACGCACGGCATCGCTTGCATGATATGGCCTACTTTAATTTCGTTTTTGGTTTAGCTTGATGAAAGGGTTCCGTAAGCTCAACATGTTGCTCCCCGAGGAATCTGATATGAAATATCGACAGATTATGTCCTAATTATAGACACAAACTGTAGACAATAAATTTTGCTTACTTTCATCGAAAACTGTAGCGGCCCGCTGTACCAACCAATATGCGCCTTACATAATGCACGCGTAAATATGTGGCTTCTAGTAGCGGGGGCCCTTTACCACCAAAAGTTGAGGCAAGTAGAAGGGATTTCGATTAAATATATAGATAGACAGTGGAACCCGTGGGCTATGCCCTCCGTATTTTCTATTAACAATAAACAAGCGAATAAAGTAGGTAGCGTAGCGGGTGAATAGTAAATCCGGATGCCTTCTCTCTGTCTCAACATTTAGTACTGCCGTATTCAGTAACATTCTCGACACAGTTTATTTATTATGTTTACGAATTTCGATGTGGATGTAAGTCACGCACTTTAAGCGAAACCTTGAAACTGCGATACCGGCGCAATGTATTGGTTACATCGTTATATCTTTAAATTTGCTAGCATGTTTTGCTAGTTTTATAAATTAATTTGTGATTGCTTTAATTCTTGTATAAATGCTAGCGTTAAAGCGTTGTTTCGGTTTAGGAATTTTTAGCCTGTGTATTTGTAAAACGTCAAAGCACTTTAAACATCAATAAAATGATAAAGTAAACTCGAGTTGGTTAAATTCATTTAAAATATTCAATACCTATTTGTCCAATTTTTGACCTGTGCATATTCCGGATGTAATTTTAGGAATGAAATTGGTGTGTTAAGAATTTCTGCTTTAATTAATCGTTTTAAAACATTCCTTCTACACTACACTACAGTAGAGACGTGAGTGAGCGCAGGCGGCAAAGAATTTTAATGACGCAAAGATCGGCCGCGCACGCAGGCACTCGGCAGTTGAGACAGCCGACGATCAGCCTTTAATATATAGACCGGTGGAGTCTTGGGATTCCCCGAGCAAATTAAAAAAATTTTTTCAGCAAAAATTCTTTTGCTCATTGTGGTTTAAAATTAAACTTATTATAGCGTTTTAAAAATTTTCATTGTGAATGCCTAACTAATTGTATCTAAGGTAAGAAAAAAAAACAGAATATTTAAGGCCTAGTTTAGTGTAATGGCTTAAGTTCAAATATATGCCAACAAATTCAGGGGACTTAGTACTTTTTATTCAAAATATTTTATAATTTCGAGTGAGAATATTCATTTTTTTACGCTATTGTAAGTATTGTGAGTGGCGGTAGCTCAGAGGTTGGGCGCTCAGCCTCTAACGCTAAAGGTCTAGGGTTAGATTCTTCGCCGAAGCCATGCAACAACAATAATCTATGCCGCAACCCGCAATCCACATTCCCCAATCCGGTGTAGGCAGCAGTGGGGTCTTAACGCCTAAAACCTTCTCTGGAATTTAGTCGTTCGGATTCGACGTTAAACTGTAGGTCTCCCGTACTCCACCTTAGCGCTAAGGAGAGTACGTGGCAGAGAAGAGTGCCGGTGCCCAGCAGTGAGACGTAAAGGCTAATTACGAAGTATAAGTTTACCATTGGTTAGATAATGATTTTTCTCAAAGTACTGATCAGATTTTTATTCTATAAATGTTTCTTCAAATAATACGAAGCTCAAATATAAATTGTATTTATAAATAAAGATGCTTCATTACTGAAGATGATATTGTTATTTTCCTAATTTCCTCGAGAATTTTGACTGTGCACTTTGCTCACAACAATTACAATCTGACAACGAACTAGGATGTGGTTATCTAATAAAAGGCAACCGAATTAAATTATGAAAACAAAGGCCATGAAATTAGATACGGTGTTAAATGGTTACTTACCGTTTTGGCTTGCTTTGCTTGGGTGTTTCTTTAAAATTATAATTAAAGCTTTTAAATACTTAAAAACAAAGAGAATTAAATTTATTCAGCAGGTTTTATACAAAATTATGTTATTTAAAAAATAAATAAAATAAATAAACCATTTATCAATTAAAAACTAGACAACCTACAATAAATACTAAAATAAGAATTTCAAGTAATTTACATCACTAATAACTATAAATAATGTAAACAGGACACAGCATTATGTACTCCTTAAGAGAATAAATTACAATTAATAATTTATGAGCAAGTCTGGCTACTTGTGCATATTAATAACTTCATATCGAACTAATTATTATGCGTGAAAATCAAATCACGCATCCTGTAAATTCTCGTTTAGCGGCATAAACTTTCGTAAAAAGCAAAACATTGCCGCTTTCATGCTGCAACAAACGAAAGAAAGTATTTTCAACCCAATTTTTAAGTAATTGCGTTCACATGAAGTTGTTTCATTTGCATATTAAAAATACGGTTAAGTTAATTACAGTGTACGTGCGATTATTTTATATTAAGTACAGTTAACAGTCTAAAATTAAAAATTGTTTTGATTTTTTTTGGTAAAAACATAATCTAATTACTAACTACAACATAATTTAAGCTTAATTACATACTGAAAACAAATAAATAAAAAATTTCTGATATTTACACATGTTTGAAAGGAAAAAATCTAACCTAATATTCGCCATTTTATTTTTTGCGAGGAGCTCCTGGAGACACCAAGATGGCGGCTAGCGTCGTGTGCTGCATTCTTGGACTTAGTGCGGCATGATAAATCAAATAAATGTTTAATTAACGTAGTCTAGAGCACAGCGAAATAAAACGTTATGAAAATATGGAGCAGTAAGATTGTTGGAATACAGAAAACAGTTATGAGTTATTTTGTATGTTATTGAAGATCGAAACAATCAATGGGCATGGCGTGTTACTTGCAAGGCGTCGATAATGGAAAATAAGTAACGACCTGGAAAGCCTTATTTTAAGTTTCTTAAATAAAGATCACATTATTTTGCTGCAACTGGACGACCTTGTTCGTGAATGCAACAAAAAAGAAGATCATTATACTTACCATGCGAGATAAATATTCCGTTTATATGCGAATTCATTCGACAAGTTTTATTAAATTTGTAAATGGAATAAGATGATATCTTTACTTTTACTATACGTCATTAACTACTGTTTATTTTATATGAAATTTATTACCTAAGGTATTATAGAAAATTCAAAAATTAGCAAAGTTTAATATTTGTTAAATTTTTCGCCAACAATCTTGCCTAACAACAGTTTCATCCATTAACAGTCATTTAATCGATCGTTCGACTAAATTATCGGGATGTTTGATTTTTTAGTTACCTATTGCTGAATTATTTAGTTAATCGATTTTTCGAATACATGATTAATCAATTATTCGAAGAAACGATACATCGATAAATCGTTTAGTCTACAACCTTATATTCAAATGTAAGGTTAATTATTTGATTAATCAAATATTTGACTGATCGATTAAACAATGCATTAACTAATCATTTACTCGAATACCAATTGTATGGTTAATAGTTTATTGAGTTAACAATCAGTTAATCAATTATTGGATCGCTTGATACAATTTTGTAATCGTTCGATTAATAGATTACCTTATTGTCTATTATTTAAATATTTCATTAAACGATGAATCAAGTAAACGATACATCAATTAATCGTTGATTTCAATACACTTTGCTTGATTATTTGGTCAATTAATTCATCAATTAATAATCAACCAGTTATCAGTTCCTCGTTTAAATTTGCTAAATTAGATTATATCATTGTTCATTATTTGATTGTTCATTTAATCGATTATTTGATTAATAATCAGTTAATACACAAATCGATCACTCGATTAAATTTTGTGAATGTCCATCCATTATTTGATTAATTGATTATTTGATTAATCAATTAAACGATACATCGACCTTTACTTTAATAACTTCTATTTCATTTTTAGAAAACTCGTTTCATCAATTAATAAAAATCAGTTAATCAATAACTCCACTACTTTTTCAAATTTTTCATGATCGATTAATCGGTTAGTTTAATTTTTATCCAATTATATGGTTAATCAGTTGTGCGAGGAATTAAACCTAATTAATTGATTATCCTATTAAACAATACATCGATTAATTATTTAATCTAATATTCATCATTTGATTATTTCATTAATTTAATTACTTGATTGCTTATAATTCATTATTTGACTATAACAGTTAATCGATTATTAGATCAATTACATATTTTGACTTATTGATTAAACAATCGTCAATCAGGTAATCAATTATTTGATGACCTTGAAAAAAATTTGTAATAGTTCGATTAATGAATTATTTTAGTACCTATTATTCAAATAATTCATTAATCGATTAATCAACTAAAAAATACTTTAATACACTTTGCCTGATTATTTGGCAAATCAATTCATCAGTTAATAATAAATCAATTATCAGTTACTCAATTAAATGATGACTAGTCGATTATCAATATTTGATTATTATTCGTTATTAAATTATCAATCGTTTGCTGAATTAATAATTAATCTATGAGTTAATCGAATACTCGATAAAATTTGCTAAGTGAGCGATTAATAGATTATTGTATTATTCACTAATTAATTATTTATTTAATTTGTTAATTAATAATCAGTTAATGTATTAATCGATCACTCGATTAAATTTTGTAAGTGACTATTCCATTACTTAATTATCCATTTTTAGAATATTTCATTAATAAGTTAAACAATACATCGAATAGGCTTTTACTGTAATAATTTCTATTTGATGATTAGACTACTCGTGTCATCAATTAATAATAATCAATTAATCAATTAATTAATAACCCCATCATTTTGAAACATTTTTCATGATCGATTAATCGATTTTTTTATTAAATTATATGGTTAATCGATTGTGAGAATGACCAAACATGCGATTAATCAATTATATGATTAAACGATACATTGATTAATAATTCAATCTAATATTCATTATTTGATTATTACATTAACCGATTACAATATTGCTTATTAACCACTACTTGATTATATGGTTAAACTATTATTAGAATAATCAAATATTTAATTGATCGGGTAACCAGTACATTGATTAATTGTTTACTCTAATATCAATTATTGGATTTATAGTAATTGATTAACAAACAGCTAGGTAATCAATTAATCAAACACTTAATCAACGTTTCTAAATAATCAATTATTAGATTATTTTAATATTATTTTCTTCAAATATTTGATCATTAGATTTATCGATAAAACCATATATCGATTAGTCTTTTTATATGATTATTTTGTTATTCATTTCATCAATTAATTGCACAATTAAATTTATTGATTATTTCATTATGTGGTTAATCAACTATTGAATAAATAATAAAAGGTTAAGTAATCGTTTATTGGATTAACAATCAGTTAATGTATTAATCGACGTCTCCATCATTGTTTGTAACTTTTTAAATGCTCGATTAATCGATTACTTTATTATCAGTTGTTGAAATATTTAATTAATTAATTATTAGGCAAATGGGCTAGTTCTTTTATTTATTTATTTGACTACTCGTTGTATCAATTAATAATAATCAGGTAATCAATCACTTGATACATTTATTAATTTTTAAATGATTGATTAATTTATTAAACGCTACATCGAATAATCATTTACTCTAATATTTAACATTTGATTATTCCAATAACCGATTTGTTTATTAATCAATTGTAAATAATTAATTAATTAAAAAACTACATTTCTTGTTCGAATAATCGATCATTCATTTAATTCGTTACCTAATTAATTGAATTGTCAACAGAAAAATTATTTATCAATTTAATCAATTATTTTGCGCAATTGATTTTCATAACCGCGCAGCTACCTATTCTTTGTGCCAAAATACATTGTAATAACTAATACGTATAGGTATATAAAAAAACTATTTCAGAGTTTGTTGCAATTTTGCAAAAAAAGTGCCCGAGACTGCTTACAAAATAGTCTGGAGAAAATTTAGTAAAATTTAAAAAATATTCATTTTTGGTTCCATCCTGAAATTGTAATTTATAAGAAATTTATTCCCAAACATTTGAAGTTTTTTACAAATTTTCCAAATTTCCAATTTTTCAGGTTAAACTACGGCGAATGTTTTTGAATGAATGAATTTTTCATCGTTTCTCTATTTACCTGCCATGAAATAAATAAAAAGAGAAAAGAAAGTTAAAGAGTAAGGAAACAATTGTGTGTATCAACAAATATACATAATTTAATTAGCTGCGTTTAACTTATTTAATATAAATTAATTTTTCAATTATCAAACCAAATAATCAAAACTCTTTAAGATTTTTAAAAATTTTCGGACAAAATTTCCAAAAGTTTTCAAATGTTGTAAAATTATTTAAAATTTTCAGTTTTAAAATTTTAATTAAATTTACAATAATTTTCAATATTTTCAAAAGTTTCACGCTTATAATTTTTAAAAAATGTTCCATATATGAAATATTTTGTAAATCTCTAAATTCTAAAATATTTACAACAGTCTATTTCCTCGCCGCACATCATAGAGGGCGTTAGTAGTGTAATTCCCCTTTAATATTTTCGAAATACTTTAAAAATTTTCAAAAATTGCATTAAATGTGACGAAAGTCCCTTTTATGCCCAATTTTCTATATTTAATTTTTCCAAAAACTTTATTATTACGGATTCATTTTGAGTTTGAAACTCCGACAAATTTCTTGAGTACAGTTCTGATAAATGCCACAAAAAAGAGAAACAAGAACTAAAAAACAACGAACGGGCAGGAAAAGAAAAAGATAACGATGTACAAAAAATTATAAGAGAACTCGGACACCTTTAAGGTGATAGAACATGATTAACTTTGCAAAGGGCCATAAATTTCAATCGAAGCCTTTATAAATTTCTCATAACGAGTTTACAAAAATGTAAATCGAACCAGTTACAAATTTTGATAGGTAATATTTAATTCTGACCCGTAAATAAGAAACGTTTTTGCAAAAAAATTCCTAAAATTTTAATTGACGTGACAGTACTTAAATTTATGCTCCATCATTTCACAACTTTTTATTTGTTTAAAATTTCTCTTTGGCTAGTTTTTACAAAACTCATATAAATAAATCTATAGACCGCAGATGTTCTTATTTAAGTAACAGATTTGCCACTTAAAATTTAACAGTATGACTCACTATGTTCATTAGTGAAATTTTAATGCTCCAAATCTAGTTCTGAATTGTGTGAGGGTCTCTTAACAATTCGCACAATACGGATCCATTTCTTGTAATAACACAGCTGTTACAACACAACAGGCGAAAAATTAATATGACAGCTGGTGATAAAGGAAGGTAGTTGGTATGAATTTAAATTTACAGTTTATGGTTTGGAGAAATCTGATTTCGAATCAATGCTCTAATTTTGGTTAACAAATGTGGACTAAGAATTTTGCAAAGTAAATAACAAAAAAAAATACGTTGTTTAGAAAATCAAACGTTATGAATGTCAAGAGGACTATATAGGTCAAACATGTAAAAATTTAAAAGAATTAGCCAAAACTATATTGTCACAATTTTGCTGACATAAATGGCATTTTTGATGGTCAAGAAAACTATAAAGGCCAAACCGGTAGATATTTGATAAAATTACCCAAAACATAATGTTATTTCTGGTGGTTGTTAGAACCAGGACACAACCTGGGCTCTTATAATTATAATATTCATTGGAATTCCAAGCCCGTTATTCAAATATATGCGCAAACAAAACACACTTAAAATTAAAAGCTTCTAGTAAAAAAAAAGTGAAAACCAAATCGATTTGTTATGCACATGTTCAATACTGATATGAGAAGTAACGTGACACAACACTCTGGGAACCAGTTTGAGTATATAAATCACCTTCCGCGATATTAAAACCTGATAACATATAAATTACACGCCTTTCATTGACGCTAACATAAATAATTCTTAGTGGAGATACCCACACGTAACTCCATTACTGTGTCTTCTGATAACCAGAAGCTCCTCGACTATAATTTATTTACTTAAGGGTAGAAGTTTTGCAAAGCGTCACTATAAAGTGAATTATACGAATCTCTCAGTACATAAATATCTTCCGGTTTACCGTTAAAGGTGAACGTTCCAGGAAGTCGATGCACGGTTGAATCCGAAGGTTTAGGGGGTTGAGGTTGTGGTTGTGGTTTGGGTTTGGGGAGAGAACTTGGTGGGGGTAAAACCGGCACGGCTCCAGGGAACTGATCCAAGCCACCAGTCCATTGATAGATCGTGGATGGTTTTCCATTAGCCACGAAGCTAACGGGGACGTTCAAAAATTGGCTCATGTGGTGAAGAGATGGTTGGGAAACGTAACCCAGACCTGGGATGAACATGTAAGGTTGTGGTGGCATTCGTATGTAGTAAATCGGAGAGTTGAATGGTTGGGGACGGTTGTTGGTGTTGTAACGCTTTCTAGATGGGACTGTTCTGCTGAGTTCGTTTTCTTCGACCTCCACGTTGACGTAGTCGTCGGTTTCGGGGTCGTAACCGCTGTAGTCGATTTCTTCGGGTTGGTAATATTCGTAGTAGGGAAGAGACTTTTGTTGTCGGGTTTGGTCTACTTCTGTCTTACCTTTTGTTGGTGCTGATGATGCCCAACTGAAGATGAAGAGTAGGGGGAAAACTTTTCGGAAGTTGGTGACCATTTTCTGGAAGAAAGTAAACATTTGACTTTGTTGTACTAGAAATGATTACTGCTATGTCTTCCCATACGGTACATAGAAAAAAGTATTAGTTTCATTTCGAAATTTTAATCAAAAATGTGTTTTAGAGCTTTAAAGGAGCGGCCGTAGCTCAGTGGTAAGCGCGCGGGGGCTACCAATGCAGCGGATCCGGGTTCGACTCCCGGCCCGGTCGTTCTGCCTCGCAAGGCAACGGGAAACCAGCGAAATGGATTTTTCCCCAGAACAACCTCTCTGGAAAAGAAGTGCATGCACTTCCTGTGGTTCAGAGCCCACGTTAACTGTAGGTCCCCTATGTCTGTCTGTCTGTGCAAAATATCTATCTCTGCGCACTAAAAACAGAAATAGGAGAGAGGTAGACAACGCCGTGAATAGGGTAGGGCATTAGAAAAGAAGAGCTTTAATATGCTAATACATTTCTTCGTTACTTTTGCAATAATTGCAATCTATAAGGTAACCAATTATTGGTGGTTCGATTTTGATGAAATTTAAAATTTGCGCAATAAATAAATCTGAAACTGGAAGCAAATGTTGTTTTTTGAAACATAATCTTCAAAAAAGAAACTTTACAAATGTTACATATTTTTACTAAATAAATGTAGGAATTTTGGGAATATAAATTAGCAACAATCAGTACATTTTTGTGACATTTACCAAGAATTAATAAGAATTTAGTTTCTTTTCGCCTATCCAGGAATTCACCCATGTTGCGTGAGTGTTCTGTATACATTAACGCTTTCATATGTCATCACGAAAAGTACTCGAGAGAAGCGAGGTCGGGTGACTGTGGTGGCCAACGAAATGAACCAATGAAAAACTGCGAATATTACCGAAATTTTCAAATGTTTAACACGTTAGCGTTTTGATCGGCGTGATTTTTGACCTACTCGTTACTATGGTAAATAGTTTGTACATTTAATTTCATGAGTAAGTGTACCATTTCTGAACTGCATGCAATTTTTTAGTCGCATTTTGTTTGTAAGTTGGTGGCTTGTCATATATTTTGGCATCATAATAATTAATAGCGCTAAAGAGCCAAAATGTTGAATATAAAATTATTTCTGAAGTTTCGAGAAGTGTCACATCTAAAGCTTTTAATATTTAGAAAACAAAAAATGAGCTAACATTCTTTTTTACCCCAATAAGTGTGTGGTGCATCAGAACTACCAAACAGATAGTAGGAATTCAATGAGCTTTGGGAATATATCAATAATTCACAGACAAAATAAGCTTTTAAAAAAATCCGAAACCGGAAGCGGATGTTAGACATGTTTTTTGGTAGCATCTTTTCCGAAACAAAGTTTTATAAATTTGAAAACAGAATCCAATAGAAGACTTTAGGGCAAATACAACGCCCTTCTATTCCGCTACGATTTTTGGAAAATTTTGACTTTAGCGCCTTATTACTCGAAAACGGGTTTACAGATCGGATTCAAATATTTTATCGTAGTAGCCTTATAGAGACACAATGTTATTGTGCACAAAATTTTTCGAAACGTTGAAAGCAATGAAGAAAAAAAAATTAAAAATTTCGGAAATTATCGAAAAAATAGTACTCAAAAACCAAAAACATGATTTTTTTAAATTTTGTAAGCTCATAAGACTGAAAATGAGCTATAATTTGGCTTGTGTCCCAGCTCGTAAATTATCTCTCTGACGCCCTCTACGAATTTTTGAAAGTTTGATTTTAAACGCCGATTTACTCAAAAATGAGTTATCAGATCAAGACGAAATTTGATACTGGAAATGCCCTTAGGCTACACAATGTTATCTTATGTCTATTAATAATTTCAGTGGCGCCGCATCCAGGACTTTAGTTTAGGGGGAGGAAACACACTTTGATTTTTGCAGTTTTTTTTTAAATTAAATTTCTTATTAAAATTAGGTTTTCATTTTTTAGTATTCAATTTTGTCTTTCAAGCGCAGTTTACCGTTGTTTTGCTTCCGCTTCTTTAGATATTTGAGAAAAACCTTTTGATTCCTGATCAGATCCCAAAATGTTGCAGAAATTTAATATTTTCTTCCTTTAGCCGTTACGCAACCAATTCTGTTTGTTTATCTGCTAAAATATACCTAATACTGATTTTAAAATTTTTCAATTTTGATTTGTTTCAAAAATTTTAAATTGCTTAAGAAAAATATTTAACTTTCAAATAAAACAGGTTTAACATTTTAAAGTGCAGATTAACTAGGAAAATTCATAAATAAACTCGATTCATACGATGAAATAAAAGTTGGTTATGAAAGAGCAGGAAAAAACCAAAAAGCCAGTTACACTTATTCAACTTCCTATGAATGCAGCTGTCATAACAGTAATAACACATATTTATTATTACAATAAAACGTTGCACCTGATGAGTCAATTCATGCATTTCAAAAGCTTGATTATTTCTTCATGGAACAGAAACCGCTCTCAAAAAGTACAGTTAACCTTCTTATAGAGCAAATTAAAAAAAGTTAAAAAATATCCATATTTTCTTTTTTTTTTCATAACTCAATGTCATATTTTACATTTCACTCTGGCTTAAGGATTTATATGTATACAGGGTTAATAATTTAAGTGTAATCTTCTACCATTTTCTAAAATAGTAAGAATATCAAACTTTTTTCTTAATAAAAAAATTGTTTGAGACCTAATAAGGTACTTTATGCTATACTCCAACATTTTCAGTACTGTTCCATGGCTTGCTTTCTGAAATCAGTTCTTTTTACATTTTTGATGCCCTGTTTATTTTAGCATTTATTGCATTGAAATTTATTTTGATCGGGGCGTGTACTTTCATTTTACGCGTGACCTTCGGTCGGTCGCCGCTAAGCGGAGTGAGGTCCCGCAGTAAATTTAGTTTAACAGGCAACGTAATGTTGCATTATTTGTTCTAGTATTTATTTCACTGAAATATGTTTTGTTTGTAAATTATAAATTTTACCGCAGCGTTTAGTTTAATAATATATTACTTATTCTTAGATTCATTTTATTTAATTGTGTGTTATTTTAGCATTGGCATTAATTTTACCGGAGAAAACAATTCAGTTTTACGCGTGATCTGGAGTTGTTTGTTGAGAAACAAAGCGAAGCCTCCGCTCTAAAGTAAATTTAAAACGCGCATCGATTTGGAGTACATTTGTAAATACTTCCGTTCCTCTCTATACGCGTTCTCTATAAAAGCAGATCTTATACCGTAGCAAGCACAGTTCAATTTTACAGTTCAGTTCAACAGTTCATATTCTATAAGTTTACCTCCAGGTCTACACCAAGACAACCAGCCGAGGTATACTGAGCGAGTAATACTTGAGTCATTCTGGTGATTTTTGTATTCACTTTATTATTGGTTACCTTATTCCGTTCCATCCCTCTCTCTTCGTTTCTAGTCTGTCACGGGCGTTTGACACGAGGTCTAGCTTTTGCGCTTCTTTCTAATCTGTCGCGAACGTTTGACACGAGGCAGATCTTCCTTCTCTTTTTTTCACGTTAGCCTGCCAGCGCCGTTTCACACGAGGGAAATTTCTTCTCTCTTGGCTTCTGACTGTCGCGGACGTTAGACACGAGACAGTACTTTTCTCTTTCTTATATCCGTCACAATCTCGCTTGTCCAATATAACTGTCTCGCCCATTTAGTTTTAAAGCTCATTAACGTTTGCACCAGAACGTCTTATTGTGTACCGTAAACTACTACATCTTAATTGCTACCGTAAGCTACTGTATCTTATCCGCTACGGTTTGCTACCGTGGACTGCTGTATCGTAATTGCAACCGTATCTTATCCGCTACCGTTTGTTATCGCAAACTATTGTGTCTATATAGTTACCGTAGGCTACCGTATCTTATCCGTTAGCGTTTGCTACCGTAGGCTACTGTATCTTAATTGCTACCGTACACTACCGTATTGCCAACGTATTGCTACCGTACCGCTTCGGTATTTTGCTTGCCCCCGTATTGTTTCCGTATTTTACTTAGGTATATAAATATTTTGCTTTGATTGGCTTGTAATACCTTGCGCTTTCAGTGTTTTAATTATGTTTTTAAATAGTTCCTGTACATGACGCTATGCTTTATTTTAACAATATATGGTTTAATGTTATAGTTGTTTTGCTTATTAATGTTTTCTCACCACGAATAGTGTTGGTAAGTAAAACTATTTAGATCTCTGGAGACCGGCATCTTCACTGTAGTTATCCAGGTCTTTTACTAAGTACGAGGGAACCGTCACGACTGATTGGGTAAAGTTTTCCTCAAAAGTGCACTTACACTGCAGAAAACCCTTCCTCAAAAGTGCAACTTTACTAGAGAAAGGCCCTGGACCAGTGAAGCCCGTTTGAAGAGTAAATTCCGTTATAAAAATTTGGTGCCCGAGCATTTCACCGATGTTGCACGCACAAGCCAACGTACAATCCCCCAAAAGTTTTATATCATTGACACGAAAAAAAAAATATCTAACTGCAACAAAGATTGTTGCCATTTAAGAAAATTATCGAAGACGTCACGTAACATTAGGCTCCAAGCAACTTTTATTAAGAAAATAATTTAATCTTCTGAATAGTTTAGGAAGTGGGAAGAGAGTGACACTTAAATAACTCACCCTGTATGTAAATAATTCAAAGCTTGACACTATTCTCAATTGCTAAGAAAAAGCTATAAAATTATTTATACATTATATTTAACTTCTTGTTTACTATCCATAAAGCAATTGCAATAAAATTTTAATTACTTATTTAACTTACGATCAAAAGCAGAATACGCTGTGGTCTTTGCATTTCTCTGCGGTTTTAATTTTAATTTTGTAATATAATTATAGGGTGGTTGTGAAATTTATGCAAATAGCAATCAATGCCAGACTTACTTAAATTGATGTTATTATATAAATTATTACAAAAAACGTAAAAAAAAATAAAGCAAAAAATCAAATAGAAATATTTTTGGGCAGAAATGCAATGAGTATGGGTTCGAATCCCGTAGGCTTCTAAAAAATTTTATTTACAGTTTAATTTAAAAAAGTATGTAAGCATTTGAAACTTGACTATTTAAGAAAAACAAATGTACTGTTTTAATTTTTACTAGTTCCAAAAAAATCTGCTAGTTGGAGTGACCTGTACGTTCTGTTATACATAAAATGTCTTTATTACAATAAAGGGTACACGCATGCGAACATTTCCAACAAGTATAGCATTGTGTGCGAGGACAATCCTGCCTTAACTCACCCATATCTTAGCTGTTCATTATGCAAGTAGCGATTAACCGTAAACTCAAACCATTCACATGACTGGTTCATGTCAGGCGGAAGCTTGCGAACTTCTGATGGGTTGTGCTTGTGATGCACTTGCACGTTGTAATTAAAATGTATGAGTTACACATTTGTTGATGTTAGATTTTATCATTTTGTGAAAAAAAATTCTTAAAAGGCTTTTATTGCAATTTATGCTTATTTTTACGTCCGAATTTAAATTTTTGGGTTTTGTGATATTGTGTAATTTTAGAAATTTTCTTATAGTTTCATACTAATTTTTCGGAACATGATGTCATTAGGTAAACAAATTTTTACAAAGAATAATAATTCTGAAGTGAAAATGTTTTGATAATTTTTAAAATTTTCAAAAAATTACTCCTTAAAAAACTACATAATTCCTTTTACGATTTTGTAGGCTCGCAGAGCTAAAGATGAGCTACAATTTGGTTTGTGTCCCAGTATACTAATTTTTTTGTAAAGCTGTCTATGAATTTTTGAAAATTGAAAATTCATACTGCTTTATTTCACAAACGAGGGACGATGACTTATTTCCATTTAAGCTCATGAGTGATAGTAGAATAAGATTTACAACTTAATTTTTAGGTCAGTTAATTTTTCTCTCCCTGTCCAATTTTTGGCCTCAAAAATTGTTTTCCAAAAATAAAAAAAATAATGAATCTTTTTCTCACAAAAAAAAATAACAAAAATTTGGTTAGCTACAGTATGGTATGAAGTTGACCGTGCCGCGGCTATAATGTTTCCGATGTGCTGTTCGTCCCATCTCAGACAGACAAATTTCGATGCGTTTTGCAGCACAGGAGTACAACAAAAATTGAAAATATTCACTTCAACGCGCCTGACTATTCACAAACGAATCGTGCAATTTATAATCGCCGTTGGCACGTAAAATGTAAATACAAAAATATTATCCAAAATACGATAAATAACCATTTCTAAAGTACACTCTGTCTATAAAGTAACCCCCCCCCCCCCCCCCAACTAACTTTTGAACGACTTGATATTTTTCCACAAAATTTGGTGTGCTGTAATGGGAAATTAAATACTATCTTTCAGACCATATTAAAATTTTGTATCATCTAAAATGGCGACTGGGTGCCATTGTGAATTTTTTTTTAAATAGAAAGGGGGGTTGAGTGGTTCCTCACTGGAAAGGTCTTTTAGTTCTGTGTCTGATCCTAGAGTTTCAAAGAAAAATATTCAGCCATAACAAAATGACAATGTTTGAAGATAAAGAAGTCTATTTAAAAAAACTAAGAATTAAAGCTTAAATTAATTAAATTAAGTGTTCGAAATGTTTACCATTCACTTCTTGGCACATAAACAGTCAGTTATGAAATTCCTGCCTTACATTTTCATAAGTTTCTGGAGTGATAATTCTGCAAACTTCTGTAATGCGTTGCTCCAGTTCTTCAATTGTTTCTGGACGGGTTCTGTACACTTTCTATTTCAGATATTCCCATAGAAAAAATTTAAGAAAGTCAAATCTGGAGATTAAGCCGGCTATTCTACAGGCCCCCGCCTACCAATCCACCTTCCAAGAAAATGTCCGTTGAGGAATCAGAAACAGGCCTATAATAATGAGGCGGCGCACCGTCTTGTTGGAACATAACGTTTTCAATATTATTTCCAGCCACCTGAATTATTTCTGGGAAAGTTTTGTACTGCAAATATAAAAGTGGACTACTGGATAAAAAAATCAAAACAATTTTGAATTGAGTGAGTCCATTTGTTTAAAATCCGCCATTTTGTATAGCTAAATATTTTTCTTTGAAACTTTAGGATCGGACGCAGAATTAAAAGACCTTTCAAATGAGGTGTCACTTGACCCCCTTTCTATTTAAAAAAAAAATTAAAAATGGCGCCCAGTCGCAAAATACAAAATTTAATTTTTAGGTTTTTGGCTAAAAAATAGTATTTAATTTCCCATTAAAGCACACCAAATATTGGGGTAAAATATCAAGTCGTTCAAAAGTTAGTTAGGGGGGGTTTACTTTATAGACAGACGGTATAGTGTTTTGTGCATTTTTATAGATTATTTTAGTTTTATGGCTTACGTAAAAAAAATGCTGGAATTTTGTTTTGATTTTAATTAACTGGAGTTTTTTTTTTAAATATTTCTACCTCTTGTAGGATTTTCTTTCCGTCTTACATTTGACTCGGCTCTTAGTCGCATATGACTTCATACAGTCCCGTTTTTTTCCAACAGCTAATTAAACACTTGCTGTTACTTTTTTTGCTATTCCAACTTTGTCGCAGTTTTTCTAAAAATAAAATTCTATTTATACGACTTACTTTCAACTCGAGAGTTTGTCAATTATTTTCCAATTTTATTAAAAAGTTTCTCGTATAATTTTAGAAACTTTCTTTACTTTTATAGTCTTTGCAGGTATTTTCTAATCCTTGTAACTTTACAGTAGTATAATTCAATATTTTTACAATTTCTAAATTCCAGTTTAATGCCAATTTTACAAAATAATTTAAGATAGAAAAAAGTAAAAAAAACCTTTATATTATGCAAACGAAGAACAAATATACAGGGTGAATCATCGAAATGTATATTACGAATTATTAAATTATATTAAGAGATATGAAAAAATGTTAAGCAGCTAAGCTATCCATCTTAAGTTGTTTTATAATGCAACAGAAATCATATTTATACAGGGTGAGCAGTTTAAGCCGAGCTTCCCATAATTGCTTTTCTCGATTAAACGCCCTGTACAGGTATGTTAATTATCACATATTTGGATAGAGAACAAAATAATAAGCTTTCCAAAAATATACAGAGTATTCTGAATGAGCAGTCATAAATAATACCATAGATTCGGAGCGTAAAGTATGTCAATTTAACTAAACTTACCTGTATACCGTGCTTTGTTTCAGAGTTATAGCGCTTCGAAAGTAGTAGTTAATGAAACAGTTTAATTTAATGCTTTAAAAACGGTTAGATCTACTAGATCCTTGAAATTTGACATAAAAATATGATTTTACCCAAATACATAGTACCGAAAATTAAAAAAAAAACTAGCTACGAATCAGTGGCGTAGATACATAGAGGTGCGCTGTGGTTTTTGTTAATTTTTTATCTGTAATGTTGTGAATCAGAAAGAGCGTACGCCGTACGGATTGAATTTTAAGAGCTGTTAACTAAAAAGTTAAAAATTATATACCAGTCGGCTTAAAATGTTATAAAACGGCATAACTTTTTTATAGGTTAATTCTTTTAACTTCACTTTCTATTTTATTCCAAAAATAACAAAATTATGTGTAATATACACATCACCTTGTAAATAAATTACACAGTTCTGAGGATTGCAATGTCAAAGAAAATGAGCAATTTCTCTTCATCAGGTAAATAATGCTATCATCACCATTAGGTATGGAAAAATGGTGCAAGTCAAGGCATCCATCAAATCATAGCAGTGTGTACTTATGAAACGCGATGAGACTGCTATAAATACTTGGCAAGAAATAAGTAATGGCATCTGGGATTAATGCTCCCACCTCCCTTTCTCCATTCTTCTTCTTTATGTAAAACTTTTTACTTTCTTCTACGATATACAATGTATAGTATGTTTAACGTGACGCAATATACTAAGTTTAATTAAATAAATAAAAATGTGTGGGTGTCAGCCCAGATGTCTTATTAACAGAAAAATAAAATAGAAAATTAGTGATATTACTCGAGTTATATTGCGTAAAAACGAGGTTGGTCCGCTAGAAAAAGAAGGTGCAAGGCTGTCTTTATTAAATAATAGCGTATATCACAAATAAGTTCATAATCGTATTCTACGGTTGATATCTGTATCGCCTCCTTTAATTTTTTTAATTTTTATTTTTCTATACTATCAGTATTCATACCCCCAAACAGATGCTCCGATTTAAATGAGCTTTAGAATGCGGGAATGTATCAAAATTTCATCTGAGAAATAAGTTTTAAAAAAAATCAGTTTAGGTTTTTTGGGTAAATCTATTTTCAAAAAACGAATTTTTTGAATTTGAAACCGGAAACAGAAGTTAGACAGTTTTTGTGGTAGCGTGTGATCCGGCAAACAAATTTTTTTTAATCTGGAACTGGTTTCTTATAGAAACTTAATCTAGCTTCAAATTGTCGGCCGCTAAATTTTTTTTAAATTGTTTTTTTAGCGCCATATTACTTAAAAACAAGTAACAGATCAGGTACAAATGTTTTATCGTAATAGCTCTATAGAGATACAATGTTACTGTGCACAAAGTTTTTCTGAAAGCTAAAATAAAAAAAATTTCAAAATTTTGGAAATATTTAAAAAAATATTGCTCAAAAACTGGGACTACGATTTTTTTTTAAATTTTATAGACTTGTAGAGCTGCGTATGAGCAACAATTTGGTTTGCGTCCCAGCCCCCTAATTTTTCTGTGACGACTTTTATGAATTTTTAAATTTTGTGTTTAACTCCTAATTAATCAAAAACGAGTTATCAGATCAGGATGAAATTTAACATTGTAACTGCCCTAGGGGTATACAATGTTACAAGCTACGAAAACTTTTGAAATTATAAAAAAATCAAAATTTTAAATATTTAAAAACAATATTGCTCAAAAGCTGAAAACACCATTTTTTTTAAATTTAGTTGTCTTATAGAGATAAGCTACAAATTGGTGCTTGTCCTAACCCGCTATTTTTTCTGTGACGCCTTCTATGAATTTTTGAAAATGGGAAACTTCATGCCTTTTTATATAATAATCGGGGGACAATAAAATATTTCTGTTTAGGCCAAATTGTTTGGGCGATAATAGAACGAGAGTCGAAACTTACTTTTTAGGTGCAGCAATATTTAGGGGGGTTAATTTTTCCTCTCCTCCTAGTTATTCGTTGATGAATTTGCTGTTTTATTTAGGGTTTTTTGTATACCGAAAAACTGTTTCCAAAAAATCAAAAGTGTTAGTTTTTTTTCATAAAAATTTGCCTTTTTTCATCAAGGCGGACAATGCCGGACTGGGCTATCTACAGATGTCGACCGGGCTATTATAATAGCTTGTCTGAATCATACGTTCGGTACAGAGGTAGCACTGTGACAGCATAAAAGCTGTTGAGTGGTTACGCGTGTGTCTTATGGAATTTTTCGGTTCTTACTGCTAGAAAATGTTGTGTGTGGTTCCACACTACTGTTTCATTGTTGGCATTGTATTTGCTGCAACTAATATAGTATAGTACAATATTTCATTTCTTGTTTTAATTCTCTGTTTGCTATAAAGACGTATTTATAAAACATTAATAAATGCATTTATTACTTTTTGTAGCCGCATAACATTGGGGATTCTAGATGCGCGTTAGTGACTTACACTTAAGCACGCGACGTTGTTGGTACTATAACGTTGTGCATAAATACTTTCGTAAATACAAAATGTAATAGCTTGAAAGTATAAAAAAAGTCCAGGTAAAGCTCATCTTTTTAAATTTTAATTTCAAACTCAACAGGTAAGTGTAAAATGTCTAGAGCATTATTTCACGCAATTCCCAATACGAGGGAGATTCAGAAAAAAATACGTAAATGGTCCAGTGTTTGCGACCGTTGTTCCGACAAACATAGTTAAAGCTTCTACTAGAAATATTCTACAATCCGATTATAAATATTTCTCCTTCTTTATAAGTTGTAATTAAGCGTGTTTAGTTGAAAAAAACATTCCTGGTTTGGTTGCAAATTCTGCACCATAAATAATACATTTGATAGAAGCTAACAGTTCAGTAGCGGCAGTGTCTTGCTTCATTACCTTAAAATTGCGGCCACTGTTATTCGATCGTATCATCGGCGCTTCTAGCGACCGACAAAAAGCAAACCGATCATTTCATAGATTAATTGGATTTGATCAAGTAGATTATTAGTACGAATTTATACACGCTACAAGTATATTATTAGAGATGAGGAGATAATCGCGATTATTAGGGAACTTTCAATGATTAATTTTTGACGTGAGATATTTATGATTGATCACTGATCCGTATCGTTTGCGATTTATTTGAAGATTGAGATGGTTGGAAAATAATAGAGAATGAAAAGTTGTTGTTTTTTTTATTGAAGCTGCAAATAAAATTGATTATAGGTTTCATAGGATATCGCACTTTTTTGTCTGCCAAATTACTAGATGGACTACAACATAATGTAGCTTCAAATTCGACATATATTGGCGAAGCTCTTTGCCTGTACTTTCCCATATTTGTAAATAATGATTGTTTTTATTTATTCAACCCCAACAATTTGCTCCAACAACTGTTTTAAGTTTTTGGGGTATTTCAATATAAACGCGTGTTAATATCTCATGGCAAGAAGCACAACCGCAACAAATCATAAACTACCTGCATAGAAATTCCAGAACTTTATGGCTAGGAGATATTCGTTCAGCATTGGACTTGTAAATAATACTGTAGCAGACTAGGGTAGCAATTTTTGCGAAAAAACAATTTTTTTGTTGTCCGTTTTCCCGTTCGGCCGCTAGAGGGCGCCAAAACTTTTTTATTTGCTAATTCCTACGTCTTTAATTTGGTTAGGGAAATGTGATCCGTGCCATTCGATGCGCAAAAGGACCGGACTTAACGCCTTATAAGGGAAGTACAGGTTGTAAGACTTTTGGAGCACCTCCACCAAAAATCTTTTTTAGTAACAAAAAATATTTTTGAAAAAGTCGGATATTTATATTTATGAACGGATAGATTTTAAACTCTGGGGAGATTTAGCCCTGATCCTTGACTACAACATATCGAAGGCAGAACCCGATTGGTCTACCCGCTCACGAACGGCACTGGTCAATGGCCTAAATAGCAGATCTGAAAATATCGATTTTGTGTATTGTAATGTAAATTGAAATCAAACAAAGCGTGAAAACTACAAAATTACAGCTTCAAAAAATTAAATTTAGGTTTGAATTTGGTTCATTTTAAAGCGCAAATTTTGTTTTCCCGTTTTTCCAATGCATACGTCATTACAAGCGGTACAGCTTTAATTAGAGACTCCTCTAATTGGATCAATTATTAATTTGCTTAATATTGCGGTTTTCAGAAAAACATCGCGATTTATTTACCATTACATGATCAATTTTTTATTGAAAGTGAACGGTTTACATCTCGTGATTCCCAAGCTTCTAAGTTAAAGAAAGCAGAAAATCAAGGGCAATTAAAGTAAAACCAGAATATGGACAAGAAATAAAGGAAAAGTATGGGAAGTGTCCTGAATTTTGCTTAATCTAATCAATTTGTAACACGCAATTATGCAAATACCAGTAGCGGCGTACTAATTAATTATTCAGATGCATAATAAATTTTTTCAAAAAAAAACAAACATCTGCCCTTGGTTAATGGCAGTAATTAAGCGTCCGTAAAATTAAAACAACTACAAAAACTAAAAATAAACCGACTTGTTTGTTACTCATCGGAAGTTGCAAATTAAGAAACGCGAAGGCCAATAGTTTAATTTTTAACTTGATTTTGCTACAACTGTAAAGGATTTAAACAAAAAACAAAAAAAATATTAAATTACTATCCAGACGTAAAATTCTCCAGTAATGAAGACTCTTATGTAAATTTTTTAACGGAGCAGGTTTTTCTCCTGAAGTGTATTTTTAAAGCAAACATTTTAAAAACGTATTTACTCATAATCTTTTCGTAGCTTAAGGGGCCGAAAGGATCGTTTCCAGCATGGGAAAAATTTTCAACTTAACACTTTCTGTAATATAAAATTGTACCTGAATGTTTGCAACAGTTTCTAGTCGCAGGTAACGTGATCATGCACGCAATTAAAATTACATATCGCAGCTTCTGCTTGTTTTTCTCCTTGCCGCCTACATTTGCCTTTTTGTTATGTTTTCTCGTTACCGGTGATTTATGGGGGATATTTAATCACGCAGAGTACACTGTTCCAGGATAATTTGTTTAAAAAAGAATTTATTATAATGGCGAAATCTCGGTGTTCTACGGGATAATTTATTGCGTTAATTTAGCCTTTGTACTGCCTGCGTTTATAAATTTAATTATCATTATTATTTAATTTACTTTCTCATACTACTTTATGTTCGTTATGAAAAGGTTTTCAGATTTTGATGTCTTGATAAATCGTAAATTTTGTGTGAAAGAAACCTCCCGCGTGGTAATTATTTCACATGATGTATCACGTCAGTAATTTGAAAAATAGGCACGATAGTGCTCAGTCTTGGTTATTTTATATTAATACAGGTTGATTATAAATTCAGGGCCAGTTGATTTGCTTTTTTATTACTGGCGATACGAAAAAAAAAGGTATAAGTAAAAGTTATACAGTTATGGTGACAAGTATTTTGGCCATAAACACAAAATGGCTGACTTCGGGTTTTGTAAATGGAACACCCTGTATTTTTTAGCTAATTCGATTGCATAATAAATTTTGTTTAAAAAAACATAATACAACTGTAAGCGTAAAGTTAACAACAAGCAAGATATTTTGATTTAATGCAACGTATGTAAACCAATGGTAATAATTCTAAATCAACCGATCTTAGAAGGCTGTTAGTAAGAAAATGATAAAAGTAATAAACAAATGTGCAGAGCATGTCAATTAGACATCAGTTATGTATTATATTTTAAAAATCTGCAAACAAAAATCCAGGAGTTAGGTAAGGTGATCTAGGTTGATAGCTGAAAACGCCTTGATTGGCAAATTAAAAGAAAAGTGTCTTAGTTTATCTACAACCTTTATTGTGACAGATGTTACAGATGCTTGTTTATCGCTTTTGTTATTTTCTACGATCAATTGCAATTTATTTATAAAAATTACCATTGGTTATATACGTTGCTTTAAATCAAAATATCTCGCTTTACGTTTACAGTTGTATTGTATTTTCTTAAACAGCATTTATCATACAATCGAATTAGCCTAAAAAATACAGGGTGTTCCATAATTTTATTGCAGAAAGTCGGTCATTTTGTTTTGTATGCCCAAAATGCTTGTCACCATAAACTGTATATCTTTTACTTAAACATTTTTTAACGTCAATAGTAAATGAGCAAATCAACTGTTCCTGAATTTATAACCAACCTGTATAGTACAGTAAAATAAATATGAAGTATATATTGTATTGCAAAAAAAAACCGTAAGTGATATTAATCTGGGTGCAGATCTTGTAATAGAATTTAATAAATGCGATTTTTGAGGCAATAAAAAAGTACAGATTTTTAATTTGTTTGATATTGCACGATTTTACATTTTTACGTAAACCTCGGCGTCAAACTGAGCTGTTGATTTTTAGGCTAATCGTATTTTACGAATGACCCTTGCGCTTCATTTTTCTTTCATCGCTTCGTGGCTCTTAACAAAACACGTTCGGCACATTAAAATGATGTAACAGTAACATATTCGTATCTATGTAGTAAATCCGGAACTGTCTCAACGTTACGCGACGTCGGTCCATGCTCTTACATCTCGACACTGCTTATTTATTATTTTGTTAACCTGCTCCGAAGCTTACGAGGGGTGTAGCCTACGAGTTCTTCTAATATAATTATAAGCTATTAAAGTTAAAGCGTTGGTGATTGTTAATTTTTTGTATTTTATAAAAAATTAAATATTGTTTTCCTTTTTCTCATGCATTTAAAAAGTTCAAAATAGTAACACACATTTTTTCATGTAAATTAATAGCCGTCGCCAATTAGTAAAAAAAAGTTTAAGAGTTTAAAGCTTTTTAGCGAAACCGGACGTTTGAGCGCAAGAACGTTTCGACGCAGGGACGTTTGGGCGTCACAACGATTGGGCGCAGGGAACGTTTGGCGTAAGCGTTATCTATTTTGGGTTATTTTATAGAAAATTGGCCATATTTGTATTAAAATCGTAAACTATCCAATGTGAAAAACAAATTGTTAAATGGTAAGTAGAAGACAGTGCGACATTTTCAATTTTTTTTGTAATTAAAAAGTTACTTAGTGTCAGATAAATTTTGCTAATTATATGTATGTATAAACTCTGAATCTCGTGTTAAATGTTAGTATGTTAATTAATTAAAGAAAAAGTCATAATTAAATAAATTTTTTTGTTGCGCTGAACGTTCTTGCGCCCAAATGTTCCTGTAACCAAACGGTCCTGCATCCAACGTCCCTGCACTCAAAAGTCTCTGCGCCCAAACGGCAGCACCAAAACGACCGCGCCCAAAAGACCTAGATCGATTTTTTTAGTAAATCGTTGCTTTTTAATTTTATATATTAAATTTAATAACATGTATCAACAAGTGCACCAAAATCACTTTCTCCTACTTCATTTTGGTGTCGATTAAAGGATTTTCTTATACTCGTATTTTGATAAATGGGCGGGATTATTATGTAATGTGGTAAAGTTTTGGTTAAATTCGAGAATTTGCAATTGTGCGTAAAATATCTAACGATTTATTATGTATTGCCAGTGTTATTTACAATGCGTAATAAAGAACATTGACGAACGTTTTTAAGTGTTTGCTAAAATACTGTGATTACTTCGTATTTAATAAAAATGTTGCTAAAATTATTTATTATTATTTTAAATGGTTCGCCACATCAGTTAAATGAAGAATTATGCAGGTTTGTTTGTACCAAGACCTCCAGTATTAATATAGACTGACATCTCTATATAGCCTGTCGCCTCAGGCATTTTCCAACAAATTCTGTTTGCTGCAGAGGCGCCACTAACAGTGCCAAACACGTGCATCAAAGATTCCATGTTTAAGGTTAAGTTAATGAGTTGTTAGTGCAAAACAAAAAAAATACATTACATTTTTCTTCCACTTTCAGTTTTTATGTGGAAAGAAGTGACTTCCTGCGTGAACTGATAAGTATAGCTAACTTAAATCATTAAATTTTTAATATATAGCTTTTAGCGCAAATCGTTAGATGGCACCACATTCCGTGCCGTATCTCGACTTTATTAGATATTTAAAAAAGTGGCCATGGTTTGTATACATTACAATGCAAGATCAACTTCTCTTTTACATTAAATTCGCCCTGTCTATAAATGTTTGGTTACATTGCTAAACAGCGGAAACTGTTGTTTAAAATTAAATTCACTCCCTCTGTGAAACAACAATTGTGCAGTTCTTTTTTATTTACATTGTTACGCAACAGCATTTGAAAAAAGTATTGTAAACCGCGCATTTAAACGGGAAGTTTCAGTTTTGTCCTTCAGGACCGATCAGAACGGTACAAAGAAGTACAAGTTACGGCACGAAACATCCCCACTCCCCGCCTATGTATTAAAACGCTTGGGTTACTTTGAAAGTTGCGAATTCCAGCTATGTGCACGTGCTACGTCGCAGCCATTATTGCTAATAACATCCGAGAGAACTTAAACAGTAGCATTCCACCATGTACACAATTTCTTTTTAACGGAATCAACATTTTTTTGTGCGAATAGGCAACGCTGGCGTTTTGCGAAATCGGTCTTCGCATGGTTCGAAGTAACTCTTCGTGTTCTTTTATTTATTAATTTACTCATAGAAAACTTATTGTTCTTTTATTTAACCTGTTTATGTAATGTTGTTCTGTTTCTTCTGCAAAATAAAATATTTCAATCCCCTAACGGTGCTGAGTTTATTATCTGCAATTACCAAAAGTTTTTAATACAAAGCGGTATTTTTTCTTTTTTCTTCTTAGGAATTGTAAAAAAAATGAGGAAGTCTAACGGATATTTTCCACTTAGACAATGTTTAAAAATCTACAGTTAATTTAATCCCACCTACATAATTGAAAAAAAATCAATATTTTACATTCTAAATTAAAAAAAAAATCAATTAAATTTGGATTAGCATAATTATTGTTTCCTGTATTTTTTAACAATAAACAAAAAATATCCCGAAACAAGGTAAAGCCATGTAAGGCTGAATTAAGTCAATTTAGCATAAAAAATTATCGAACTCGCCACTCTAGGCAATATTTTCCTTCCTTTTTCTTCTCTCCATTAAGGACATCAGCACGTCATTAAAATAAATCGTAAAATCCGGTCTGAAAATGTTAATTATTTTTTGGTCATTTTATTACAAAACGAACTCTCAATTTTAATTTTTTTTCCTCGATTTTATGTGAGCAAAAAACCAAATAAAACTTTAACTGTGAAATAAGTGGATTTACCTGTACAAGATAAAAAGAGAAAAATCGCTTCTACTACTTAGCAAATTAAATTTTTTATGTAATTCATAAGTACGTTCAATTGGTAAAATGCTAATTTATTTAAATATTTGCAGTAATTAATTAACGGAATTCGCTAATTTGTCAGAAGTCCGATGTGATTAGACATCGCAAATTCTACAAGCCATAAAGACAATTCTTGATTTGACTTTCTGATGTAAACGAGATTTTTTATTAGAAAAGGTGGCATAATTTGCGTTTGAATTGAAATTTGTAACGGGAACCTTTGATAGAACAAGCGTGACTTTCTGGAGCTAACTATTTTGATAGGAGTTTGAACAAGCTTGTCTTGTTTTATTTAAACATCCATTAATATTCTTTTATGAAGAGCTTTAATGGTTCAGATATAATAGTGGTTATTTTGAAATGCTTGATTTTATTATGATTACTGAAGCCAGATTCGGCGTTTCGCCTAATTTTTACAAAAGCTTTTGGCAGAAAACGTAAAGAAATATTTTCAAGCTATTATTATGAAGAGGTTTTGAGCAAACAGCGAGCTATCAATTTAAGTAGTTAATTACATCGTAAATATGTTTAGCGCTATTGTTCACGGAGTAACGTCTTTCGATGTTTTTGACCCTGAAGATGACTATTGCCAATCGTAGTCAAAAATAGACAAACATTAAACAAAAATTGTAAAGCAAGGAATGTTCGTTGTATCAAATATGCGAATTTCAATCAAAAATTACCAAACGTACCACACGGTACCTTTAGTTAGGACCTCTGGAAATATGCAATTCCATCACGGTCCGTTGAAGATCGCTAATTTGCAAATTTTTTTGTGGAAGTCAAATTGCCGCGCTAATATGTAGTCGACTGCGGTTAGAAGTGTAAGAATTCGTTGAAGAATTCTATGGGTTATCTATTGTAAAAAACCTGTTTCTATTGCTTAAATTGTGGATCAGATATTAATACTCAAAGTTAACATTTTCCATGTTTTATTTACACCACTGGCCTTTGTGAACGACGGAACTAGTTCTGATGCGAATATGTTATAGGCAAGAATTTGCAATAAATATTAACCATTTGGTACTGTTTCAGGCCTTGGATCTTTTAAAATTGTTTAACAGAAAAAGGGTTTTATTTAGCAAAAATGGCCTTATCGCGTTTTTCGTGTAGTACCGTATTACGGATAAGCGGTCTTAATACACATCAAATAATGCATGTTTCATTTCCCTAACCAAATAAATTATGGAACCGAGTTACGGGACAACATAGAATAACATTAAGCCGTGCATGTGTGCTCTAGAACACACCGTTTCGGAAATACGGTGGAAGTTCTGTCAAGTCGTTCCGCAAAACCGTTAACCTACGGACGGTCTGGTTAGGCTAGGTTTGATCGTCCAAAACTAATATCGTACAGCTTAGATGGTCGAGCTTAAGTTAAATTAACTTAGGGCTCCAGTTAAAGGAGAAGGTAAAGACGGTCAAGAGAGGCAACTTTAAACTTAAACAATGTATTTTAATATTTGGTGCGCGCTACAGACTGCACGCGGACTCTAAAACGTGTTTTGTTCGAGATCTTTTACTCTAGGACGCATTGTTTCGAATATACGTTAAAAGTTTTGTCGCGTCGTTCCGCAAAGCCATTAGCCGACGGACGGTAAGGTTAAGTTAGGTAAGATCGTGCTAAATTAGGTTACGTCAGGTTAGATCATTGAGGTTAGGTTAGGTCGTCGGTGTTAGAGTAGATTAGAGCTCGAATTAAAAAAGAAGGTGAAAAGCTGAAAACCATCCAGAAAAGCAGCTTTAATGTAAAAAAAAACAACGTATTTTGATATTTGTTGCACGCTGAAGACTACAAGTGTGCTCGCGACCATTATTTGTCCGAAATATTTTACTCCAGAACGTACCGTTTCGAAAACAATTTGGAAGTTCCATCCAGTCGTTCTGCAAAAGCGTTAGCCGAAGTTAGGTTAGATGGTGCAGAATTAGGTTACGTCAGGTTAGGTTAGATCGTCAAAGTTGGGTTAGATCGTCGTGTTTGAGTAAGTTAGGTCTCGAAAGGCCGTCAAGAGAAGCAACCTTTACTAAAAAAATATCTTAGATATTTTCTTGCCCGCTATAGACTACAGGCGTGCTCAAAAGCGTGTTTTAAACAAAGCATTTTACTCTAGAACGCACCTTTGGAGGGTCCGAGAAGGTTCCGTCCCATCGCTCCGCAAAACCGTTAGCAATGAACACAGAAATGTATCAATAAATTGTAATAAATTGTTATACATATAGTCCAAAACGAGCACTTTGGTTGCCGTATTTGCGTAGTCTAAATCTGCAAAAATAAAATTGCCCCCGCTAAGTTCCCCCTAATTAACCATTTTTTCCTATTTTGGTTTGAAAGTTACTTAGATTATTATACAATTTTGACACGTGATTTTGACCCCTTACACTTTACTAAAATAATGCGATAAATGTGACAATAGTTGGGTTAAAAATTAGACTCTCTGATGTGAAATTGTATTCGAAGACACAGCTACGCAAGTACGTTTACAAATACAAAAATACAAAAAAACTGTTTATTCTTTTACTATTTGAGTAAAAATATTTTGAGTTATTTTATTCACATGCTGTCGCGTATCAGTAATTTAAAGAATTGGGACTATACAACATTTAGGCTACCTACATGTCCGTCTGCTTTTGTAACCGGACGATTATGGCCGGTTGTCATAATCGGTTTACGGTTATGATCGGTTAGTGGTTATGACCGGTTATCAGTTATAACTGGTTATTGGATATGACAGGTTATCAGTTATGATTCCGTATCGGTTCTGACCGATTATAGGTTTATACCATAGCGGCATGTTTTTAGAGTCAGCTGGTGGTCTAGTGGTTAGAGTCTCAGGCTCTAGAGCTAGATTCTCAACGACGGTAGGTTCGAATCCTCTGCACGTTGAAATGTTTTTGAATAAATTAAACCCGGCGTGTCCTTTCACGTTATGTGTGGTGTGTATGTAGGGTTGCATGTCTTTTTGGGGTAGGGCATGTTAATCTCTGAATAGCGCTAAGTGCGCTGAGCCCGAGTAACGGTGTGGAACGGAATTCATAGAGTTGTGCTCACGTACAGCCTCATTCATGATTCTTATTTAAAAAATATACTACTATTTGGTTTTTAGGTTGTTGGTTTGGGTGATAAATATAAAAGATAACGAATTATAAAATACCTGAACATAAGGTAAGGTGTTAAATAAATAATCTAACCTAGTATTTTTGCATATCCAACATTTTCTAGTCAAATATTGACTTGTTTTGAGATTTTTGCAAAAATAAACAGCAACGTAATTATAATCAATTATAAATAACGACGTCAACATTTCTTATTGGTCACTGATTGTCATAGATAATCGTTTATGACCGGCAATCGATCACGGACGGTTATCAATTCATGACCGGCAATGAGTCATCAGTAATGGCCGGTAATCGGTCACAAGTTATGACGGTAACCGGTAATGAGTTTGATGGTGAATCGACCATGACCTATAACCGTTAACGCTGGTGAAACCTGAAGTTCTCAATATCCGGTCATGACCGATAATAATCAGTCATGATCTGTTGAGCGGTTTTTGACAAATTAAAAACCGCGGTTTTATATTTTATTTTTTTAAAAATTACACAGTTGTGAATTTTTTTTATAAAAACGTTTTTTTTTCTGAATAATATTAAGTGTATTTTGCAGGTTTGATCTCATTGTAATACTTTCTAACCGAACTTTCTTTGGCCCCAATTTCGTATTCGTATTTTAACACCGTGGTGGAACTAACATACACTAAAAGCACGTAATTAAAGTATCAATGAAGGAGGATTTGAATTACAAAAATTTTATTTTGCGATTTTTCCAAAAGCACAAAAAATACTTTCTTTACTAATATAAGTTTTTTAGTTCTCATCTAATTATTAAAATTCTATTGTTCTAACCCAAAATTACTTAGTTATGGTAAAATTTTAATAATTTTTAAGAAAAACAGTTTTTCAAAAATTTTACAAAATATTTCAAAAATTAATATTTAAAACGAAATGTTTGTATTTTGCTACAAAATCTTTATATTTGTGACTTGGCAAAAAAAACTCGGCAATAATTCTGACGAAACTAATATATTAATGTTAATTATATTAATTATTATTAATTGTATTTTAATTAAAAATAACCGTTCAACAAAAAAGTACAAAAGCAACTAATTAAATTTAAGAATATTTCATATATTTACACCCACTTTAAAAATTTTAAAAATGTACATAGAAAAAAAGACATATTAATTAAGGAACTGAACGTTTCGACCTTCAAGAAGTGTTTACTTCAGACAAATTTGATAAACGTTTTAATAAATTTGGCAAGGAAGAAATTTGTTTACATGATTGATACCGCCCATCTTTCGATTACGAAATATTTAAAAGCATACATCGAGATCGAACCAAGACCTCGACTTCATAATAGCACCTATTTATAACATTGCATGTAAATTTTTTACGAAAATTATGTTGGAGGTAAGAAAACAAAAATGTAACCAGCAAAAAATGATCTCATATGTTTTTTATAACAATGTTAGGCAAAAAATCAATCGACCGAGATATTTTAGGTTTTTTTTTCAAATTTAATTATTTTTCTTTAGAAGTTTCGAAAATTTTTAGTGGCGAAAAAGCATCACAGAATTATTATCATCAGACTGTGCGCGAAATAATTTTTTTTAAATTTTTTTCATAGATGATTATAATTATCTCAGAATTTTTGTAAAAATGTGAAGTAAACAATTACAATTTTCTAGAAAATTTAGGACTTTTAGGAAATTTACTGTTTTTTTAATTTTTCTTTTTCCCGAATCAAGGATTTTTAGTAGCAAAAAATTATCTCACAATTTTTATAAAAAAGTGAGCAAAAAAAATAAATCTTACGGGAAATTTAAGATTTTGCAAGAATTTGAGTTTTCTAATTTTTTTCATGAACATGAAAAAATTTGTAGCAAATAGTTAGCTCGCTTTTTTTCTATTCGGGAGATTTTAGGTTTTCCCCCGATTTTTGGGTTTTTTGTAATGTTTTTCCAAAGATCAAAAAAAAATTCAAAATGAAAAAAAAATCAAATTGTGACTAACCTCTGTGGTAAAAATCACCAGTGCAAAATAAAAGCGATCGATGTGGAAGCCGCGGGGCTAAAAATATCTCAAAGCGAGCGACCTTGTCCGGCCTTGCACCAGAAGCACTTCACACCTTCGCAAGGAGTCAACAACTCTGAGCGCCAACCGAAGAAGCAGCAACAGCAAGCAGCAACAGCAAGCAGCACCAACTGAAGACACAAACACCGTTCTTAGTATCACACGGTACAAGAAATATAATGTGAATCCCATACACTCTTCTTCTACTTTATAACTTGCTACTGACTGAGCGGGGGAAAGCCATGAAAGTTTTCATCGGTAAAAAAGCGGCGGACTTGATAAGAAGAATAAGAAGATAAAGAGAGTAAAAGAGTTCCTTCCGGAACTATTAGTGGGGGCGTCGCGAATAATTTCGCACTCTACTTCTTACTTTACAATTATTCATTTATGGTGAATTGCTAATGGGAAATGTTTCAGTCTTCGTGACGGAGTTACTCTTTTGAAGACGCGTTGAAGTAAATATGAAAATTTTAACAAGTTTAAAATTAAATCACAGATTGGTAGAAAAATGAAGAATTTGTTGACTAGAAATATAAATTAACTTTAAAACAAACATTTAAGTAAAAAATCTTAAAATTTAAGAAAAACTACTGGAGATTTCAATGCTAGATCAGAAGCGAAACATCAATAAAGAAAATTAAATTTTAAAAAAAGTAGAAATTATGGTTAGAATAGGAAACAATCAAACCCATAAAAAATTTCATTTTAACAATTTAATAATTAACATAATTTTTTAACAAATTATAGGTTTTCCGACTTTTCCAAGAATTTTCCAGATTTACTTAGAAATAAATTGAATTCTACGTTTTTTACGATAAAATTCATTCACAAAACTTTGTTATCGAAATATTTGTGTAAGACCCCCCTTTCTTAAAAATTTTATAACACCTTTTCTGGCACAGAAGCTATTTTTCTAGAATTTGGCAACTGAATAATAGTCTTGCATAAATTAAGTACATGAGAATAATTTTAGCACCAACTAATTCAGAAAACTGACCTTCAGGCAAGACAAATACGTCAAGAGAGGCGTAAATTGGCAGCAATAAAGTGATTTCATTATTAAAACACAAAGAAATGTTTCTATAAAGAAAACCCACCTTATTTTTGTACGAAAAAAAAATTGCAATACTCTGTCCGTAGCGGATCTTAGTCAAAAACGAAACAAAAAATGTATCTTAAACTATAGGAAATTAGGAACAAACTATCAAAACACTTAGCCTCGATTTTGCTATACTTTAGAATCTTTTACTTTTCATAATGCAAAGGTATTGATGTACAACGTTGTAACACCAAGAGCAGTGGCACTGGTAAACTGCATGTAGGTTGATTACCCCGCAAAGAGCTGATGCTGATGTAGTTTCGTCAAAATATCAAAAATTTTCCTATGACAAGTAAAAGCCCAAACATATTTGAAGTACTGTTTAAATTAAAATCAAAATCACAATATTGTAACAAGAAATCAAAATGTACAACGTTGTAACCCCAAGAGCAGTGGCAGTGGTAAACTGCATGTAGGTTGATTACTCCGCAAAGAGCTGATGCTCTTGAAATAATCCAATCATACACCGTTTGTGATTTTAAAAATAATTGGGGTAAATTCCCCAAACTTGCTGCATAGCAAATCGTGCTTGTTTTCCAAACGAAAACGTTCAAGTTTCAAGCAGACAAACACTCGTTGATCTGCAACAAGTTTTCGTAATTTTAGAATTCATTTCATAATTTTTCCATTCTTTTGTGGTGTAATTGCTGATTATTGTTTGATATACTACTACGTTTCAAATTTGATTAAAATCAAACTATTCGTTTGAGAAAGAACGAACAAACGCACAAACATTTTCCAAAGTAGTTTCGTCAAAATATCAAAAATTTTCCTATGTCAAGTAAAAGCCCAAACATATTTGAAGTACTGTTTAAATTAAAATCAAAATCACAATATTGTAACAAGAAATCAAAATGTACAACGTTGTAACCCCAAGAGCAGTGGCAATGGTAAACTGCATATAGGTTGATTACTCCGCAAAGAGCTGATGCTCTTGAAATAATCCAATCATATACCGTTTGTGATTTAAAAAATAATTGGAGTAAATTCCCCAAACTTGCTGCATAGCAAATCGTGCTTGTTTTACAAAAGAAAGCGTTCAAGTTTCAAGCAGACAAACACTCGTTGATCTGCAACAAGTTTTCATAATTTTATAATTCAATTCTTTTTCCATTTTTTTCTGGTGTAATTGCTGATTATTGTTTGATATACCACTACGTTTCAAATTTGATTAAAATCAGACTATTCGTTTGAGAAAGAACGAACGAACGCCCAAACATTTTCCAAAGTAGTTTCGTCAAAATATCAAAAATTTTCGTATGGCAAGTAAAAAACCAAACATATTTGAAGTACTGTTTAAATTAAAATCAAAATCACAATATTGTAACAAGAAATCAAAATGTACAACGTTGTAACCCCAAGAGCAGTGGCAATGGTAAACTGCATGTAGGTTGATTACTCCGCAAAGAGCTGATGCTCTTGAAATAATCCAATCATATACCGTTTGTGATTTTAAAAATAATTGGGGTAAATTCCCCAAACTTGCTGCATAGCAAATCGTGCTTGTTTTCCAAAAGAAAGCGTTCAAGTTTCAAGCAGACAAACACTCGTTGATCTGCAACAAGTTTTCATAATTTTATAATTCAATTCTTTTTCCATTTTTTTCTGGTGTAATTGCTGATTATTGTTTGATATACCACTACGTTTCAAATTTGATTAAAATCAGACTATTCGTTTGAGAAAGAACGAACGAACGCCCAAACATTTTCCAAAGTAGTTTCGTCAAAATATCAAAAATTTTCGTATGGCAAGTAAAAAACCAAACATATTTGAAGTACTGTTTAAATTAAAATCAAAATCACAATATTGTAACAAGAAATCAAAATGTACAACGTTGTAACCCCAAGAGCAGTGGCAATGGTAAACTGCATGTAGGTTGATTACTCCGCAAAGAGCTGATGCTCTTGAAATAATCCAATCATATACCGTTTGTGATTTAAAAAATAATTGGAGTAAATTCCCCAAACTTGCTGCATAGCAAATCGTGCTTGTTTTACAAAAGAAAGCGTTCAAGTTTCAAGCAGACAAACACTCGCTGATATGCAACAAGTTTTCGTAATTTTATAATTCAATTCTTTTTCCATTCTTGTGTGGTGTAATTGCTGATTATTGTTCGATGTACCACTACGTTTCAAATTTGATTAAAATCAGACTATTCGTTTGAGAAAGAACGAACGAACGCACAAATATTTTCCAAAGTAGTTTCGTCAAAATATCAAAAATTTTCCTATGGCAAGTAAAAGCCCAAACATATTTGCAGTACTGTTTAAATTAAAATCAAAATCACAATATTGTAATAAGAAATCAAAATGTACAACGTTGTAACCCCAAGAGCAGCGGCAATGGTAAACTGCATGTAGGTTGATTACTCCGCAAAGAGCTCATGCTCTTGAAATAATCCAGTCATATACCGTTTGTGATTTTAAAAATAATTGGGGTAAATTCCTCAAACTTGCTGCATAGCAAATCGTGCTTGTTTTCCAAACGAAAACGTTCAAGTTTCAAGCAGACAAACACTCGTTGATCTGCAACAAGTTTTCGTAATTTTAGAATTCATTTCATAATTTTTCCATTCTTTTGTGGTGTAATTGCTGATTATTGTTTGATATACTACTACGTTTCAAATTTGATTAAAATCAAACTATTCGTTTGAGAAAGAACGAACGAACGCACAAATATTTTCCAAAGTAGTTTCGTCAAAATATCAAAAATTTTCCTATGGCAAGTAAAAGCCCAAACATATTTGCAGTGCTGTTTAAATTAAAATCAAAATCACAATATTGTAATAAGAAATCAAAATGTACAACGTTGTAACCCCAAGAGCAGCGGCAATGGTAAACTGCATGTAGGTTGATTACTCCGCAAAGAGCTCATGCTCTTGAAATAATCCAGTCATATACCGTTTGTGATTTTAAAAATAATTGGGGTAAATTCCTCAAACTTGCTGCATAGCAAATCGTGCTTGTTTTCCAAACGAAAACGTTCAAGTTTCAAGCAGACAAACACTCGTTGATCTGCAACAAGTTTTCGTAATTTTAGAATTCATTTCATAATTTTTCCATTCTTTTGTGGTGTAATTGCTGATTATTGTTTGATATACTACTACGTTTCAAATTTGATTAAAATCAAACTATTCGTTTGAGAAAGAACGAACGAACGCACAAATATTTTCCAAAGTAGTTTCGTCAAAATATCAAAAATTTTCCTATGGCAAGTAAAAGCCCAAACATATTTGCAGTGCTGTTTAAATTAAAATCAAAATCACAATATTGTAATAAGAAATCAAAATGTACAACGTTGTAACCCCAAGAGCAGCGGCAATGGTAAACTGCATGTAGGTTGATTGCTCCGCAAAGAGCTGATGCTCTTGAAATAATCCAATCATATACCGTTTGTGATTTAAAAAATAATTGGGGTAAATTCCCCAAACTTGCTGCATAGCAAATCGTGCTTGTTTTACAAAAGAAAGCGTTCAAGTTTCAAGCAGACAAACACTCGTTGATATGCAACAAGTTTTCGTAATTTTATAATTCAATTCTTTTTCCATTTTTGTGTGGTGTAATTGCTGATTATTGTGTGATATACCACTACATTTCAAATTTGTTTAAAATCAGACTATTTGTTTGAGTAAGAACGAACGAACGCCCAAACATTTTCCAAAGTAGTTTCGTCAAAATATCAAAAAATTTCCTATGGCAAGTAAAACCCCAAACATATTTGAAGTACTGTTTAAATTAAAATCAAAATCACAATATTGTACAAGAAATCAAAATGTACAACGTTGTAACCCCAAGAGCAGTGGCAATGGTAAACTGCATGTAGGTTGATTACTCCGCAAAGAGCTGATGCTCTAGAAATAATCCAATCATACACCGTTTGTGATTTTAAAAATAATTGGGGTAAATTCCCCAAACTTGCTGCATAGCAAATCGTGCTTGTTTTCCAAAAGAAAACGTTCAAGTTTCAAGCAGACAAACACTCGTTCATATGCAACAAGTTTTCGTAATTTTATAACTTAATTCTTTTTCCATTCTTTTGTGGTGTAATTGCTGATTGTTGTTTGATATACCACTACGTTTCAAATTTGATTAAAATCAGACTATTCGTTTGAGAAAGAACGAACGCACAAACATTATCCACAGTAGTTTCGTCAAAATATCAAAAATTTTCCTATGGCAAGTAAAAGCCCAAACATATTTGAAGTACTGTTTAAATTAAAATCAAAATCACAATATGGTACAAGAAATCAAAATGTACAACGTTGTAACCCCAAGAGCAGTGGCAATGGTAAACTGCATGTAGGTTAATTACTCCGCAAAGAGCGGATGCTCTTGAAATAATCCAATCATACACCGTTTGTGATTTTAAAAATAATTGGGGTAAATTCCCCAAACTTGCTGCATAGCAAATCGTGCTTGTTTTCCAAAAGAAAACGTTCAAGTTTCAAGCAGACAAACACTCGTTCATATGCAACAAGTTTTCGTAATTTTATAACTTAATTCTTTTTCCATTCTTTTGTGGTGTAATTGCTGATTGTTGTTTGATATACCACTACGTTTCAAATTTGATTAAAATCAGACTATTCGTTTGAGAAAGAACGAACGCACAAACATTTTCCAAAGTAGTTTCGTCAAAATATCAGAAATTTTCCTATGGCAAGTAAAAACCCAAACATATTTGAAGTACTGTTTAAATTCACAATATTGTAACAAGGAATCAAAAGGTAAAAATTAACAGAAACAACAAATTGGGCTCCTTGATTATTCAAGTAGAGTACTCAATCGTAGTTTCTCAGACTTCGAAATCAGTTGACCGCGATTTTTGGCATAATTCACTTTCTTTTATTAATGCACACTCATATGTTTTGACCAGTTACAGTGTTGAATCCAGAATCGTTTCAATCATATTTGATAATAAATAAATGCAATTTCTCTTGCCTAATTCAGCATTGTGCATTAAGGGAACTTTTGTATATTATTTTTAACAAAGTTGTTTACTTTCCTTGTCGGCATATGAAGCATAATAGAGAAGAAGGTATTGTATTCCGCCCAAAAATCGTATTCGATATTTCACGGATAAAGACATTTTAAAGCCCGATCACGTCTTAAAGTAGGAACACCAATTTAAAATCAAAAAATTTGCAATTGCACTCGGATGGAACCGCAGCTCGTATATTTGATCTCTTATAGTTGACAAACGGGTAATCCGATTTTGATAAAAGTTGTCAAACAATGCGAACATTCATCGAATCTTATAGAAAAGGGGGTTTCGAAATTTTCTCCATAACAGATGTTATTTATACAGATATAAGTTGGCATAGTTCGTGGCTAACTGTCAGAAATAGGAATGGCTTGTCACACCCACCATGAATTTTTGAAGTTTTAGAATATACATTCTAATACAAAGATAATGAAAAGCTGCGTTGAAGCAAAATTGCATACAGCTTTTATATTTGTTTTTTAGATGCAGCGCTATTTGTGAGGGTGAGAGTAGGTTGTTGTTGTTCTTCCCCCTTATTTTAACATATTTTGCCATCTGATCACTGGTGTTCTTAAATTCCAAACTACCATTTCCGCAAAAATACAGAAAAACGATTTTTTGCACTTATTAATATTTTTGTGACTTTGTGGCTTCTAACCATATTTGTATTTTCATAGTCTAAGAGAGTGCTGTATAGAAGCATGAGTAAACTGTCTGCGAATTAATCATCTATTGATTAACGAAAAATGCATTTAACTAAGCAACTGATCAGCTAAAGTAGCTAAAGTTAGTCCCTATTATCTCTCTTTCCTCTGATTAATTAATCAGCTAAAATTATATGATAAAAATTTCAAAGAAAATCAAATTACTTACCAAAATGTTCTTGGTAAATATTGTTAAATATATTCAATAAAAAGCTATACCAATTGTTAATAAGCTTAGAGTTTTAGCTCAATAAAGTAATCTCCAATATTTTGTTTATGTAACTTTATTAAATTGCTAAATTAGCTGACTGGTGTAAATTTTAGTTACTTGAAAATAACCATAGTTTTTGCTAGACTCACTTTCATATCCTTAAGCAGTACACGAGGTTACCTGCATACTTTGCTACAATATTGCATTGTAATTTGTTAGAGATGAAATCGCATGTCTACAGACAAAAATCAATGCTAAATATGAAAACATCAGTTGGTAAATATAATATAAATATAAATCATTTACATATTATAATAAACCACAATGAACACAAACCTTCTTAAGCTTCTTAATATACGCCTGCTAATGAAATTCAAAATCTGTCACTGTAATTATTCTGTTAGCAAAGCTCTCTAATTTATTGCACCTTACCTAAAGCAATAAAAAAACTCGCATTAGGCAGATGACATATTACACTCGAAACGCATAAAATGTCCACTAATCTTCATTTCTAATTTAAAGTTTATAAAATACAATCATAACTAATTAAGTTTTCATAAATAAGTTTGTTAATTATTTCTTAGATTTGTTTTTATTCAAATTAGAGATAAACATCATTTAAATTCCAAGCTCAACTTGTTTGTTCGTTTTTTAAAATTTAGTTTATTAAATATAGTTTTAATTTTATACTATTTTTCTAATACCTTTGAAGTTTTCATATAAACTTCCATCCACTTCAAGCTGATCAGCGAATATCAAAACTGCTTATATACACTTTGCTGGTTAATCAGCTTATGCAAACTTTCTTTATATTCACATCACACTGATCAGCTCACGCCAACACTGCCTTCACAAACTTTAGCTTTACCTTCTCTCCAAACTAATATTTTAATGCATAAACTAGTTATCCTGCTGCTATAAGCTTCATCATTGCAGACTGTTCAGCTAATGTCAACTGCTTAGAGTCACGTTAGCTGTATAAGGTGGTTAACCAGCTTATAATAATAATGCTGCTATAAGCTTCAGCTTTTCAAACTGATCAGCTAATCCCTAAAGTTGTCTAAACAGACTTTACAATCACTTCAACCTAATCAGCTAACGCCAAAATTACCTCCACTGAGTTTAGTTTTACCATCTCTCCAAACCAATATAAACAGACTTTACAATCACTTCAAACTAATCAGCTAACGTCTAAACTGTCTTTGCCGACTTCTGCTTTTAGCATCTCCCTAAACTAATATTTTAATGCGAACACGGTTTATATTGCTTTGATAAGCTCCAGCACTGCACACTGTTCAGCTAATGCAAACTGCTTAGAGTCACGTTAGCTGTATAAGGTAGTTAACCAGCTTATAATAATAATGCTGCTATAAGCTTCAGCTTTTCAAACTGATCAGCTAATCCCCAAATTTGTTTAAACAACTTTACAATCACTTCAAACTAATCAGCTAACGCCAAAATTACCTCCACTGAGTTTAGTTTTACCATCTCTCCAACATAATATAAACAGACTTAACAATCACTTAAAACTAATCATCTAACGTCAAAACTGCCTTTACTGATTTCTGCTTTAGCATCTCTCTAAACTAATATTTTAATGCAAACACGGTTAATATTGCTTTGATAAGCTCCATCACTGCACACTGTTCAGCTAATGCAAACTGCTTAGAGTCACGTTAGCTGTATAAGGTGGTTAACCAGCTTATAATAATAATGCTGCTATAAGCTTCAGCTTTTCAAACTGATCAGCTAATCCCTAAATTTGTTTAAACAGACTTTACAATCACTTGAAACTAATCAGCTAACGCCAAAATTACCTCCAAAGAATTTAGTTTCACCATCTCTCCAAGCTAATATAAACAGACTTAACAATCACTTAAAACTAATCATCTAACGTCAAAACTGCCTTTACTGATTTCTGCTTTAGCATCTCTCTAAACTAATATTTTAATGCAAACACGGTTTATATTGCTTTGATAAGCTCCATCACTGCACACTGTTCAGCTAATGCAAACTGCTTAGAGTCACGTTAGCTGTATAAGGTGGTTAATCAGCTTATAATAATAATGCTGCTATAAGCTTCAGCTTTTCAAACTGATCAGCTAATCCCTAAATTTGTTTAAACAGACTTAACAATCACTTAAAACTAATCATCTAACGTCAAAACTGCCTTTACTGATTTCTGCTTTAGCATCTCTCTAAACTAATATTTTAATGCAAACACGGTTTATATTCTTTGATAAGCTCCATTACTGCAGACTGTTCAACTAATGCAAACGTTTTAGCCTTATAAGGTGGTTAATTAGCTTATAATATTGCAGCTACGATAAAGTTCAGATGTTCAAACTGATCAGTTAATCGGTAAATCAGCCTAAACAAACAATCACTTCAAACTAATCAGCTAACACCAAAATTTTCTTCGCTGACTTTAGCATTATTATTTTTTCAAATTAATGTGTTATTGCAGAAACTGCTTAGAAACTGTATAGTATATCACTTTAAACTCATCAGCTAATGCAAACTGGTTAGAGAGACTTTAGCTTTAGGATCAGATTGATTATTTTACGACAATACTAATTTAAAAACTAAACTTATCACTCAATGCCAGAACTATTTAACAGATTTTAGCTTCACAATCCCGTTAAATAGTTCAGGTTTAGCCAAAAGTGATCACAGACTTTTGCTTTCAAACTGATCACTAAGCTATATTAGAACTACTTGAGTAGGCTTCATTGATATAAGCTAATTAGCTAACACTAAAACTGCCTAAAGATTTTAATTTTATTAATTTTATCTCTTCAAATTGATAAGCTTGTTTCACAACTACTTCGAGACCTTAACTTTACAAGCTTGTTTGTGAATTAATAATAAAACTGCTACGATAAAGTTAATCTTTTCAAAGTGATCAGCTAATGCCAAAACTGGTTACAGGTGTTAGAACTACAAACTATAAGCTATAAGCTTCATATCTTCGAGCTGATCAGCTTACGCTTAAATTTACAGTGCCTGCTCCATAGGTGCTGCGGTGCTGCAGAACCGGCACTTTTCTTTTAGTAATGTTCACTCAAACAAATTATTCTCTTTATTGATTTCAAAACAAAGAGCAAATTTTTATAAGGTGGCTGAAAAAGTTTAAATTTAAAAAGCACTGAAGCGAAAGCCGCCAGCAGCGATAGAACCGATAAACGTCTTTGTGTACTAAAAAGCTGCGCACTGATTTACATCCACGTGAGCGCTAAGCAGAGAGTAGCATAAAAGTAATTGTTTCGGAATTTTACCCAGTGTTTGGTTCTGCATGTATGCAGAACCGAACAATTAGGAATTGACTTTAGTGACCGTTTCTTTTGGAGCCCATGACCAGTCACTGAACTACTCTACTTTGAGAAATATTAGTTTTACAAAGTAATTGATTAAGTTAGGATACCGCTGCTTCTACAAACTTAATTCTTTCAAATTTATTAGCTGATGCTAAAACTACTTAGATGCTGTTGGGTAACTTATGAATAAAACTGCTTCAATAAGCTTAATCTATCGAAACTAATCAGGAAAAATTCAAACTATTTAGAACAATTTTAGCTTTATTAGCTGATTGTTTGGCGTAAGTGACCTGAATAAGCTTAATATCTTTAGGCTGATCAGCAAAATACAAAACTACTTAGGAACTCCAGATTTACACACTCGTTAGTGATCTTATGATAAGACTGCTTCGTTAAGCTTAATCTCTTCAAACTCACGAACTAACGCTCAAACTGCCATAGATATTTTAGCTAAATAAACTGATTATTTCACTCGGGGTAATACAGCTAAGATAAGCTTAATCTCTTCAAAACGATCAGCTAATATCGAAACCCCTTACCTTAGATTTTGGCTTCACAAGCTTGTTTTCTGATAAAACTGCTTGTAAGCTTATAATCTCTATTGACCAATCAGCTAAAACTAGCCAGACAGACTTTAGTTTTATAATTTTTTTAACTGTTCGGGTAATACCAAAACTGCTTAGAAACCTTAGCTGGTTGTACGACTTATGGAAAAATTTAATATTGACCAAAACGCACCGTTGTCTATTCTTATTGCTATACGGCTAAGATTCACAGGACTTTTCGAGACGTTTAATTAACAACAAACAAAATTTAAAATGTGAAGATAAAATCAGCAAAACTTGCCTTTTTTTGCTGGCAAATTAAACAGATGTTTTTTGCTAAGAAACTGCAACAAGCTATTAAATATTATAAAAGTAACGCTTCCTGTCAAGCTCGCAATGTTAATAGGACATAAAATGTACCGAGCCTGTCTAATAAATAAACTGCTTTATGTTTCACGAAATAATCACGGCAAGAAAAATGGTAATGTATTCAATTATCCAAATTTTACTTTACGCCTTCCTAGCATGTAATATAATACAGAAGTAAGCCCAGAGATGTCTAGTTAAGTAAATGATTTTATTAGTATTGAAGTAAAGACAGCCAGTCCCATTTATATTATTCGCAAATTGGTTAAATAAGACAATGCTATAAGTGGACAAATTTAATTTGATTAGATTAGAGGCGTGTTCACCTAAACGTAACGTAAACACAATAATAATCCATGCGCGTCCAATTAAACCAAGCTCATGCAGGGATAAGTTGTACATTGTTTTCAGTTTTCTTTTTTTAATGTAATTACATACACGGAATATGAAAAAAACTTGCTCAAATGTGTAATGTTTTATTCTGATTTACTGATACGCATCCTTCATAAATCTAGTGTTAATTCTCTTAATGTGATTGTGATGCTTCATGGTGCAACAACAAGAAAGTCATATATTTTATGCGTAAAGTATAACTAAGCCTATATTTGCTGTGAAATTGTTTTGCTCTACATAGCTACACGAAATACGGCGGTAATAAAAACTGTTGGGAAGATGGAAAATAATAAAATATACCAGATTCGAAACGAATTTCTACCAGCTGCTTTTGAAAGAGTTGAATTGTAGGTGTAAAGAAACGAGATGAGAAGACAAACGTGAAGATTACAAAACCAATCAATTGATTATGATAAACCACAATTGGAATAGAATGTAACCGTGCGCAGATCTTAACTTAGATGTGTATTCATTGAGAAAGCGAGACGAGTAAATCCTGTAACCATGGAAGCGAATATCTTTGAATGTTATTTTTTTGTGCTTGGCCAAACTTTGTTTAATTCCGGATAAATAACGTAAGTTCTTGCATTGGTATTGACCTGTACGATCAGCTTATTTGATGCTTCTTTTGATTCTTCTTCTTATAGTGCCATACCCTATTCAGGGTGTTGGCTACCTCTCTCCTATGTCTGTGTTTGGTGGCGGCGATATATAATTTCCACAGACAGACATGGGGGACCTACAGTTTAAAGTGGGCTCCGAACCACAGGAAGTGCATGCACTTCTTCTCCAGAGAGGTTTTCCTGGGAAAAAATCCACCTCGCTGGTTTCCCGTTGCCTTGCGAGGAAGAACGACCGGGCCGAGAATCGAACCCGGATCCGCTGCATTGGTAGCCCGCGCTCTTACCACTGAGCTACGGCCGCTCTCTCTTTTGATAATATATTAAATTTATGTAAAGGTACTAGTGATCTTAAGTAAACATTTTTATTTCAATTTAAAACAGCGTTGTCGTTAGGTTAGCTGAATATAAGTCACAACCTAACTTATTGTTACCTTTTTCCATTAAAAGCACTGCTTGGATAAGCTTCACTTCTTAAAACTAATATAATACGTAAACAGCCTACACAAACGGTAACTTTTCAAGCTGATTGGTGACACTGCAATCAAAGTAATACATCAGCTAAATTCCACAACTGCTTATAGACTTTAGTTTTATAAGGTTGTAAATAGGGTTATGAAAAAATTGTCAGCACAACGTTTAACTCAAACAGATCAGCTAATGCCACAAATTCAGCTTCATAAAGTGGTAATGATAAAATTGCTTAAATAAGATTTATCTCAAACTGATCAGCTAATGTCAAAACTGGTTTGCGCAACTTTAGCCACACAAGCTAGCAAGACAGCTTATGGCATAACTGCCACGATAAGCTTCATCTTTTAAAACTGATCAGCTAATGCCAAAATTTCAAAAGGTGGTCGATAGGCTCATAATGAAATTGTTCAGAAAATTTAGCTTGATGAGGAGGTTGATAAACTTATATAAAAATTGTTTTTTAAAGATTAATCCCGGATTAATCTCAAACTGATCAGCTAATGCCAAAATTAATGAGCTTATGATAAAATTGTTTGTATAAGATCGATTTCGAACTGGTCAGCTAACGCCAAATCAATTTTGAGAAATTTTTAACTTTAGGAACTGCTGGTAAGTCAGCTTATGGTATACCTGCCTCGATAATTTTAAGCTTTTCAAACTGATCAGCGAATGCAAAATTATCCAAATCATTAGAAAATTAATAGGCAGAAAATTTTGCTTCACGAGGTGGTTGCTAAGCTTAAGATAAAATTCTTTGTATACGATTGAGTTCAAACTGATTAGTTAACGCCAAAACTGGTTCAAAAAACTTTTAATCTTTAGGAACTGCTGGTAAGTCAGCTTATGGTATACCTGCCTCGATAAACTTTATCTTTTCAAACTGATCGGCTAATGCTAAATTACCAAAATCATTCAGTTTCAATAATAAATAATTAATGGACAGGAAATTTTGCTTCGTGGGGTGGTTGGTAATCTGGTAACCTTCTAGTAAAATTGTTGGCATAAGATTGGATTCAAACTGAACAGCTAACGTCAAAACTGGTTTAATAGACTTTTAAGCTTCACGCACTGCTGGTAAGTAAACTTATGGTATACCTGCCTCGATAAACTTCATTTTTTCAAACTGATCAGTTAATGCCAAATTACCCATATTATTAAGTTTTATAAGATAATTAATGGGCAGAAAATTTTACTTGATGAGGTGCTTAGTGACCTTATAATAAAATTGTTTGTATAAGATGGATTTAAAACTGATCAGCTATCACCAAAACTGTTTCGAAAAACTTTTAATCTTTACGAACTGCTGGTAAGTCAGCTTATATTATACCTGCCTCGATAAGCTTAATCTTTCCAAACTGGTCAGTTATTGCCATATTACCCAAGTCATTTAGTTTCATGATATAATTATTAGCCAGGAAATTTTACTTCATGAGGTAGTTGGTGACCTTATAATAAAATTGTTTGTAGAAGATTGATTTTAAACTAATCAGCTAACGCCAAAACCGCTTCGAAAAACTTTTAAGCTTTAGGAACTGCTGGTAAGTCACGTTATGGTATATCTGCTTCGATAAGCTTCATTGTTTCAAACTGATCAGTTAATACCAAATTACCCAAATCATTTAGTTTCATAAGATAGTTACCGGGCAGAAAACTTTGCTTCGTAAGCCGGTGTTGAATTTATGATAACATTGGTTGTATAAAATTAATTTTAAACTGATCAGCTAACGCCAAAACTGTTTCGAGAGACCATTAACCATTAGGAACTGCTGGTAAGTCAGTTTATGATATACCTGCTTCGATAAGTTTTATCTTTTCAAACTTATCGGCTAATGCCAAATTACCCAAACTTTTTAGTTTCCTAAGATAATTACTGAGCAGAAAATTTTGCTTCATGAGGTGGTTGTATAAAATTCATTTCAAATTTATCAGCTAAGACCAAATTTTCCCAAAAAATTTTGCTTCGTGAAGTGGGTGGGCTTACAATAAAATTTAAATGAGATATATCTCAAACTTATCAGCTTAAGCTTTACAAACTTGTAGGTGAACTTATGGTATAACTGTCTGGTAAAATATGTCAAAAATCAAGAAACAAAGAAAGTAGAGCAAAACACTGCAGCTGAGAATGTTAAGTGTAAAGTGCATTAAGACAAAATTGTTTTCATCTTGTTTTTCGAGTAACTCCTAACTCAATACAGCAGATACTTGATTAGTCAGATCAATGTAGGTGTAAATTGTAAAATCTTTAATGCGTTCTAGTTACACCTTTCCATGCCATCCATCGCCCCTACATAAAATTCATTATTTTCTGTCATAAACAGAAACACCTCAATTAGATTCTCGTATAAAGGCATCGTGCATTTAATAGTTATAATTACTGTAAAATTTAGGTTACGCAAAAAGCTAAAGTTTAATTACATATTTACAAAGTTTTGTAGTAGGTGATAGTATTCCATTAACTTTCAAAATGCATTTGCATAATAAAAGCACCTGTAATGAAAGTCATGAACAGCTGCCATACATGGTCGCATATACTCATGTCGTCTTCATAGTAAGTGAAATAAGTGCTGTCAGTGATGCTAAAAAATTAATGAGCCATTGAAATTATAATAATTATTTTGAGTTCAAGCTTTTGTTAGTTACCCAAGGCGTCAAATTATGTGGAAAACACCAAAGTTCCTTGCCCTGTTACAGGATACCCTTTTGCAAAACAATGTAAGTCTTGATACGTTGCTGGAAATGCTCAAGTGATTTATGTAAAGTACCACTAATGAACATGTGCAACAAACGAGCCCTGTTGTAATCCCCATAAGCAGCCTTTATTTGGAGGTTGGAGGTTTAAGTATCGCGTGACGCGTTAACTCATTCCGGGTTGCGATCATACCAGCCTCCTGTATAATTTATTGTTATTTTCTATTTAGTGGTTATATGTCACGTAATGTTGAGCAGAGACTAGTATTACATAACCAGCGCACAGGAAATATCTATCATGACAGAAAAAAATTACATGTATTGAAATGAAGATCAAATTTACATTATCGCCTCAATTTATTCTGAATTACAAGAAATAAATAGAACAAGATAAAGTGCCTTTTGAAATTACAAAAAAATCAGTTTATCGTACCCGATTAAAATTAATGGGACTATAATTTGCCCCTGCTCGTTTGTGAAAACAGCTATGAGTATTTAATTGAAAAACTTTCTGCAAGGAAGCTCAACGACTCTGGATGTAATTAATTACCGACTAATAGTTGAAGTTAATTAGGATTTATAAAATTCACAAACAAGAAGGAATATTTTCGATGCTATCAGTCTTCAACAATCGGCAATTTCTGAGCCCTAAGGGCTTGTCAGTCTTGTTCTGTGAGGAATACGCCTCAAACTGTTTTTATTACTGATTTAAAACATAATTATTTTCATCTATATATAGAAAATATAATTATAATAATTAAATTAATAAGAATAAATAGGTTGTAGGCCTGAATTTCTCTCGCAATGAGGTTTTCGAAGGGGGATTTGCCCAAAAGGTTGGAAGTAAATCGTACTACTTCCTTGAAGTATTGGACTAAAATCTGCCCTATAAAACGAAGCAGTGGAACTAAGTTAACTCTATTGCTTTAGTAGTTAAATTGAGTTTTCTTTACTTTGGCCCTTTCAGAGAAAATACCAAGGTGTTAAAATTAAGCACTTTTCTAGTTTTCAAAAAACAAGCAGAAGCAAATTCTATTCTATTTTAAACTAGCTTTAAGTCAAAATCATCTTAACATCTAAACATTCCATAATTGTACAATAACAAATGGTTAACTTACAGAATTCAAATTTAACACCAACTTGGCTTACTTATTTTGAACTTATATTCTCTTCGTCTAACCAACCTAAACTAAACACAATCGTTTTAGAAGTCAGAATCGCTCATTTTGGGAACTGCTTTTCATCATCAGCACTTGGAAAGAACTAACCGTCCAATCTAACAGATATAAATCAATATCATATTACAACGTGCACTAAGACATTGATAAAAGCAGTTATTAAAACAAAGCGGTCACCGGTCATGACTCGCCATTACACATCAGATTGTCAGACAGCATAGAACTATAATTGGGCTCATTTACCAAATTAGTAGGAAAAGAAGTGCGAACTCAGATTTACCCCATCACTTGCTTTGGACCTTGAGTTTGAGGTGTATCTCATGCCTATAAATTTACCTTAATGAAGGTTATGAATTCAATCTGTCGTATCTGGTCTTTGAGGTAAAAGCCACAAATATCTCAAGTTCTCTAGCTTAAATTAAAAGACTTGCGAAGAAGATCATGAACATGAATCAACTCTCCGGCACCACTTGACCTTGATCTCAACGAGATTTCTTGAGCGGAAGCTCGTAACAATCTCGCTCTTCAGCATCTGACCTTGAGCTGAAGTTTATAAATTCTGACCTCAAACTGAAGTTCATGAATTTACTCCTGACTTCACGATTTTGAATTGAAGGTGTTATATCTCCAATATCGAACCTTAAGCTGAACGCCACGAATCTCCTCTCAACATTTAACTTTTATATCGAGCTTTTGACCCTGAAAGCTATAAATCCCTCCCTGGTTGAAAGTCTTGACTATTAACTCGTTTGTCCTTGACGACAAACACCTAACCTTGAGCTGCAGTCCATGAATTATTCAAGCTCGCGAACCTGAGCTAACGGTCACAATTATCTCCCCAACAGTTGACATTAAGCTAAGGCCATGGACCATGAATCACTCCTTTATCCTTAGTTTTTATTCATCACTTGACCTTGAGTTGAAGGTCATGAGTTTTTCCCACTTCTTAATTTTTAATTGAAGGCGACATGTATTCCCAAAATTGAACCGTGGGCCGAATGCTATAAATCTTTTCCATCTCAACATTTAACATTCATCTGGAAGCCACGACTATTCCGAGCTCTTGAAACTAAACTAAAAGCCAAGAATGTCTTCCCATTTTTTGATATTGACCTGAAAGTGATAACCATTAATGCCCCCCCCCCCATCATTACAATTCTACCTTCTTCACTTAGCCCTGATGAAATAACATGAAAATACCTCCCTTAGCACTTAACCTTGACTTGAAGGTCACAAATACTGCAAGAGCTTAAACCTGAGATAAAGGCTATACATTTCTTCCCATTAGTTGGTCTTGAGCTAAACGTCATGATCAGGAATCAAACTTCCATCACCACTTGACCTCTATCACTTAAACTTTAGCGGAAAGCCTTGATCGTGTACTTTTGCAGCACCTGACCTTGAGCTGAATGTATTGGTTCCTTCCCTCACTAATGGATTTTCAACTGAAGTCAATAATCCAAGCTTTTGGTCCTCAACTAAGAGGCTATCAATCCTTTCGCAGTACACGATCTTCGACTGAAAGTCATGACCATTAATTCCCCCCACCCCCACCTATTGACATTGATCGGAAAGATATGATTCTACTTTATTCACATGTCCTATCTGAAAGGAAATTAATCTGCGTTCCTCAAATCCTAATTTTAAATCTTGAATTAAACTCATGAATAGGCCAAGCTCTTGAACCTGAGTTGCAGGCCACAAATTGCTCCCCATTAGTTTATTTTAAGCTGAAGGTCATGAACATGAGTCAGCCCTCTACCACTACCTAACCTGGATCCCATGGTTATGAATCCACCTCTACCACTTGAGCTTAAGGGTAAAGCCGTGATGGGCTGCTTTCTTAACTCCTGACTTTGAGCTGAAGGTTATGAGTCCTCTCCCCACTATTTGAGTTTTAGCTGAAAGCAAGGAACACCCCAAGCTTTTGACCCTGAAGGCCCCGAATCTCTCCCCAGTACATGGTTAGTTAAAAAACATTACCATTAATCCATCTCCCATAGCCACTTGACATTGGACAAAGGTCATAAATATGCCTCCTTACCACTTAATCTTGAGCTGAAGGCTATAAATGTTCAAATCTCTGGAACCTTAAATTCCTCCACGGTAGTTGGTATTGAGCTAAAGGTCATGATCATGAATCAGCTTTTTATCACTACTTGACCTTGAACTCAAGGCTATTAATCCAACTCTGCTACTTGAGTTTAAGCGAAAACTCCAAAGCCTTGGTAGTTTCTTTCTTCGCCACCTGATTAAGCTCAAGGTTATGAATTTAACCCTCACCACTTTATTTTAAATAGAAGGCAATGTTTCATCAACAATAGACATTGAGCTAAAGACCATTGATTCCCCCCCCCCTCCCCGAATACTTAACCTTCAGCTTAAGGTTACAAATCATCACTAGCGGCGCTTGGCTTTGAGCAAAAAGCCATGAATCTCCCCTTTTTAGCAAAACGCTATGAATTAATCCCTAAGCACTTAAAGGTAAGTAGGCGACTGTGTTACCACGAGTTAATTCTAAGAATTAATTTCTTTAAGACGTATTGTATTGGTCGAAATGAGTTAGATGTTGCGTTAATTTTCAATATACAAGAAAATACACAGCAAATGGAAATGTTATAAAAATTTAAGCTTAGAATGCTAATTTTGTTTGCCCTTGAAACTAATGTTCTAAATCAATCTTCAAGCTCTCATTTTAAAAAATGGTTTAGCTTTGAAGCTTTATTACACACCGTAAGTACCACGTACTACTATTCAAAAAATTTACAATAACAACCAGTGTTAGCAATCTTCAAAGTCTTTGAAGTTTCAAGAAGCGATGACATTAAATTGTATAAGCTGCGCTCTCCATTACTTTAGTAATTTGAAAAGCTATCAAGATAAGTATTTAATGTCGATCTCTTGATTATTCATCAGCTATTAAACTCAAAATACTACCTCATACTTTACGCTTTAAAATGTCCATATCAGAAGAAAATTGTACGGAGAAAAAGCAGCGATATTCTCTCATCGCATCACAGATCAAAATCTATAAAAATTATACTAGTCCATCAACTCGTTTGTTTATAACCACATTAACTCGATGGCGGGTTATTAAAATTACCTCTAACACATTTGCACTACTATAAGTTAAAGTAGGCTGCTTCGCTATTATTGTATCGCAAGAATTACCCGCCTCATTATTTGCTATACCTACGAAGAATGAGAAGCACATTGTAAACCTTATTAACAATAGGAAGTGAGAAATTCCTTGCAAATCCATAGATACTTATTTTACCAGACAATAATAAGGAAACAGGAAATTTCATTAAACAATTACGTTATGATCTGCGTGTAATACTTTTCCTGTAAAAATTACAATTACAAACAGAATGGTGTTCGTGTTTAAGAGTTCATTAGTGTGGTTATATTTTTGTGAGAAATTAATGCATAAAAATGTTAAACATGATAATAAAATAGTTATAGAGATCTTGTACTATTGTCTACCGTCTCTTATTAATAGCACAAAAAACACCACCTACTGAACGGTCACAGTAGAACCATGTCAGTGTAAACTAAAAAAAAATTATTTTCAGTAACAATATGCAAAAAGACGAAAAAAGATGTTTTGTTAGGCATTATATACGACTCAACATCTAAGATTATATCGCTTCTGTTCAACAGTGCAAGCAATTTAACATGAATAACTAATTGTATGCGCTTGACCATCCTTGATCGACATTCTACGATGTCAAAATACAACTATTTAATATAAAAATAGCGGCAATTATGCATGTTTAATTGCAATATTAAATACGCTTCATCTGTAAATAGTCCACTCGTCAGGTCAGAAAAAAAGGCGTTGCCTATAAATAATTCCGGGAGAAATAAAACTTGGTGCATTTGATAGGGCTAAGGGCCCTAAAGAACACATCCATTTTGCAACCTCGAAATCGGCGGAGAATTTTGTAAAATTTCCAAAATGGCGGTCAATAACGGTTTTTTAAAAGTATTTCGGTACTGGAGAATCCTAAATCAAAAATTGTATTGTACAAAAATAAAGAGAACTAAATTTTTCATAAATTATAATTTATTCATTTTTTGAGTCGAGTTGATAGTTAAGGCGTGGCAGTGCGGTCAGGAGTTAAAATGTGAAAAAAGCGCACAGTAAAAACAATGTTTTACTGTAGAATTTGAAAAAAAAATTAAATAAGACATGAATTGTAAGAAATTTAGTCTTCTTTACTTTTGTATAAAACTATTTTTGGCCTAGATTGTCCCAGTATCGAGATAAATTGATACCAACATTTTATTGTCCGCCATTTTGAAAATTTTACTAATTCATGGCCGATTTAGAGATCACAAAATAAAGCCGACCGCCCACGGTGCGACTGTTTTGAGACAAAGGTTGCAAACTAGTTTACTCTGCAACCAGTTTACAACTAATATGAAGCTTCTGCACGCACACGGATACGACTCACTATGAAACGGTTTCAATAAAAGTTGGCATAGCAGTGCAATTAAAATAATTTGTACCACGTGGTAAACACCTTGCAAATGGGGCAACTTCTAACTGCAACGCAACTGCGACCGCGGAAAAAGGTCGCGTACAACCGGTTTGTGACTGGTTGCAAACTAGTTTCATTCGAGTCGACTCGTGTGCGGCTCCCCACTACTACACGTTGCCGAGGTTACAAAAGAGTTGCAAGATCAACTGGTTTGCAACCTTTGTCTCAAAACAGTCGCACCGTGGGCGGTCGGCCTAAGTGATTTATTTAGAGCTTCTAACCCTACCAAATACAGTAAGTTTGGTTTTTCGTTTAATTATTTCCAGATAAAATGACCTGGCGACTAGACTAAAATGTTTGTTTGTATTGTGCAAGCGTAACTAAGTGACGGCGACTTCTATTTTAAATTAGTTCCCCCCACTGTAGATGTTTGTTTATATTGCTATGCAATGTTACTTGAAAATGAGCATATAAGCAAAATTCGTTTGCAAGTTTGGTTTCTCCTTGAATTATTTCGAGGTAAAATTACCTGACGACTAGACTAAAATGTTTGTTTGTATTGTGCAAGCGTAACTAAGTAACGGCGACTTCTGTTTTTAATTAATTCACCCCCCCCCCACCGTAGATGTTAGTTTATATTGCTACGCAGTGGTACTTGAAAAGAAGCATATGAGCAAAATGCGTTTGCAGTGAAGACCTTTAACCCTACCAAATACAGCAAGTTTGGTTTCTCCTTGAATTATTTCGAGGTAAAATTACCTGACGACTAGACTAAAATGTTTGTTTGTATTGTGCAAGCGTAACTAAGTAACGGCGACTTCTGTTTTTAATTAATTCACCCCCCCCCCCCCCCCCACCGTAGATGTTAGTTTATATTGCTACGCAGTGGTACTTGAAAAGAAGCATATGAGCAAAATGCGTTTGCAGTGAAGACCTTTAACCCTACCAAATACAGCAAGTTTGGTTTCTCCTTGAATTATTTCGAGGTAATATTACCTGACGAGTAGACTAAAATGTTTGTTTGTATTTCGCAGGCGTAACTAAGTAACGGCAACTTCTATTTCATATTAATCCCCCCCTCTGTAAATGTTTGTTTATATTGCTGCGAAATACCACTTAAACGAGGACATACGAGCAAATACATTGGGACTGAAGGCCCGTAACCCTACCAAATACACCAAGTTAGGTTTATCGTTGAATTAATTCCAGGTAAAATTACCTGACGACTAGACTAGAATGTTTGTTTGTACTTTGCAGCCGTACCTAAGCAGCGGCGACTTCTGTTTTATATTAAATCCCTCTCTCCTAACTGTAGATGTTTGTTTATATCGCTACACGACGGCATTTAGAAAAGCAATATGAGCAAACGCATTCGAACCGAGACTGCACTGAAAGTGATGCACTAATACTGCAGTGAGGGTGTGAAGGTGATGCACTGAGTTACGAGGCGCGAGCTGGCAGAGAGCAGTCGCATCGAGAGAACACCACAAATCCACAGTCAAGTCCGGAAAGTCCAATAGAATATATCTTTGCTGCTTCTACCACTACCAGACTAGCAGTTTTGCCAGAAGCAGCCGACAGGTTAATCCACCTTAAGACCGGTTAAACATGAAACCAACTCCACCATCAGGGAACCTCCAGAGTTTCAGTTGTTTCTGTGCCTCGACTTTGAGAAAGAAGTCGCAATATTCTTGCAGATGGCGTAACGAACAAGAGGATTCCTATGTCATAAAATCGACAATTCCATCCACTCACACATTGCAGCTGTAGCTCCCTATGAAGACACATAGTAGCAAAGCAAGAAAAGAGCAGACCAAAATGCCCTAATAAACAGCCAAAACTCAATAGTTTTATACTGTTCCAAAGGTCTCTAGAAGGACCTTTGAATAGAAAGAGGAGAAAATTAGTTTATTCTTCAGGATCGATCAGAAAGGTACATAGAAAACAGGTATAAGATTTTCTGCCTCCGGTCTTAGGGCAAATCATTCCCATAGATTCTTTCAAGAGCCACCCCGTACCGAGCTATTCCAACCTGCTTCCGGATCGAACTTACAAACAGTCTGAAGCGAACCAACCCACAAGCGCTCCTTCTAGAGCGAAAAAAAGCTACACCGGTCTCGACCCAACCCCCCGAGCACCGTAAGGTTCTTCAAAATCGAAAAACCGCTACACCAGGTTTTGACGAAGCTCTTCCAGCACCACCAAGACATGTAAGCCCCCGGTCCGGCCTTTACACGGATCGCGACCTTTTAAAGCTTCAGTCCGAGCCCTATTGTTCTTGGAAGCAATTTGTTTAAGGGAAATAATACTACAAAAAATTAAAAAGTGTTGTATGTCAATTCTAAAGGTTAATATCAGAAAAACATATTGCCAGTTTTGAACCTGAAACCCACTAATTCACCTTAATCTAGCAATTATGTGGAAATAGAAAAATTGTGAAAAACTGCAAATATTAAAAAAAGTGCCATCATCAAAACTGATGAAATTTTGCATCTCTGCACTTCCCGTTGTCGAAAAAAAAAATAAAATAAACTAACAAAAGCGAGGCCAAACTGAAGAATCTCGCTCTCAACGACCTCGGTAGGTCAGTTTCTGTCCATTAATCACACAATTCTCAGAAATGTAGTAGCGAACGCGAATAATCGTAAACTATCTCATAAAAATTCAGAAACAGATGGGAGAAAATTCCGAACCTAATCAACAATCGGCGTATCGATAAGCTCTCCGGATCGAATTTGGGCAAAATATTTACATAACAAGATTTTTTTGTGTATCAATGACGTGCAAATTAGTTGCGAATTCATTATATCCATACCCGAGGGGTCAACTCACTTTCATGACCCTGCGGCCAAAATATTTTGCTCTTCTCAAGCTAATAAACTCATTACGGAGACTTATAGCGCCTGCAAATGCTTCTGGATCGTGGAGGCTAAATTAGAAATAAATTGTTTTAAATTTTTTTAAGGCGGGCATAGATGAGTGGATAATGAAGTGTGAAATTTTATTCTTTGTATGGTTGCGGCTTTTTTCTTCTAGCTGTGGTTACGTAAGGTAAATTATTTAGAGCATGATACGAACTTGAATTATAATTTTTATAACAAGAATAGACAGGAAAGTCGCAACCAGAAGTAGACTATCCAAAAGGGTTTTCGAGTTGGAGCAGCGCGTTGGTGCTGCTACTGCCGACGTTTCGTCTACATTTGCATGGGAAATCTTCAGGGCTGTGAGCTCTGCTGCGTCTGGAACACAACTGCCGCGAAAGGTGGTAATTAATGATGGGATATTTATTAATGATACTAGGAGTCGCAGTATCATGATTTGAGGTCATACAAAATTCACCGAATTTGAATGAATAAGACAAAGTTCTTCGTCGAGCAAACACGGCGGACAACAAGATAAGCAATATTTTATTTAAACACTCGAATATTACTAATATTAAGAATTTTTCGGGTCATTTCAGAGAAAGGTTGTATTTATACCTTTTAATACTGAAAATAATTGATTTATACAACGGAAAAATGTGTCCACATTCGCAGTTTATAGAAACTCTAAAACATCTGGTCAAAAACAACAGATTAGCAATCAAATGCGATAAAATGAAAACTACTGTAAGAAATGCATGTTTTGTTTCAAAGGAGACACCGGAAGTTTAACCTGCGTACGTAAATAAACAAGATATGGTGGTTAAGCTACTGAAGCATAAACCCTAAAGGGGCGGTAGGGACTATTACGACTAGCGATGCCGGTGCATCCAAGCATTCGAATTTCGAACTGTTCGAAGCCGAGCGGCTCGAGAAAAGACGATGAGATCGAGAATTCATTTATAAGACCATTCGAGATGCAAGCAGAGTCGGAGTGCATTTGTACTACTTTTTACCGCCTAGGTATATGCGAATGATTGCATCCGAATGAATGATTCGATTATTAAACTTATTCGAAATGCAATCATTCGATTACGCCTAGCACTACCGTTTATGACGGCGTGGTAATTGGCGGTATGTGACGGATCTGCCTGTGATTAAATGAAATGCGGTTAAATGAACAGTGCTTTATTATAGGCATTGTGAAGAATAGGTTCACAGCTTTGCATGAAAGATGATTTTAGTGTCGTGAAATTAGATATTGTGGCCTGTTGCAATTCTATGATAGGCAAAGGCCGAACCATGTGGATCAGCCGCTGCGTTTTACCGATGTAGGCTTTCTCACACCAGCAAAGAACTATATACACACCGAGGCGTTGTAAAAAGCTTCTTTCGTAGAAAAACGACCGCGACAGTTAAGAGCAATAAAACCGTTAAAATAGAAGATTTCTTAAACACAGTGGGGCGCTTATGAAATTGTGCAAGAATTACTCAGTTTTATGCAGCAATTTTAGGGTTGCTTTGTACATATAATTGACACACCTATGCAGTTAAATACATTTGTTGTCTCATTTCTTTCATTTTTATTATAACTTTAGAAGAACGTTGCTGGAAAAAATTAAACTACTTATACAGTAATTTTTCTCCATCTAGACTGATTCGCCACGGTGCAAAAGAAAAATGAGATTTTTAAATAGACTTGAACTAAAAGTACCATTAATATCTTCAAAAGTTAATTGTTTCTCACTGTTAAGGCACCACAAGACATATGTAACATGATGATACGAGTATAAATAAAACATTACGATCATTATAATCCTAATTTCTTGTTTAACATATAAAAGCTCGTTAGACAAAAAAAGTATTAACAATTACAACGCACTGATTGTTCGCTTTTGGGATAAATGAGCCGTGAGAATATGAGTGGCTTAAATCAAGCACTAAATTATAATCTAAATTTATAAGGCAACGTTTTTGCCTTTATCTGATACGCTTGACGTCCAGATGATTGGTTTTTAGTCATGAAATTAGATTTAATCCAAAGTAGGTGTATGCATAATGTGAACACCCAATAATCAAAAAATTTCGCCATTTACTTAATGCATACAGAAAATATGAATAAATTAATGGAAATAGATTGATTGCGTTACGCCTTACAATTTTTTTAATTTTTTTTTATTTCTCTTATACATAATATTTATAAATTGTGATGACGCTTTTATTAATGTTACCCTTTTCATACTTTGTTTTTACAGTAACTCGTACCCCATTATCTCTTTTTCTCTCGCTTTAAAATGGATAGAGAAAAAGAAAAAAAAATGGAAAAAGGAATTGGCAACGTTAATGTAGGAGAAGCGGGGATGCAGTGGAAGCGGGGATAAGTTAGGGTAAGAGAAAGGGGGATGTAGTCGGACATGAGCATTGGACACGAGGCCGGAGAAAACAAGTTGAGTGGGTGGAATAAATAAAGAAAAAAGGAAAACAGAGAGAAGGGATGAGATAAGCGGCGATGCAGTGAAGCAGGGAGACAGGAAGAGTGGGGAACGGGAGGTTAGAGAGAGGAAAGAAATGAGAGTGAAAAAGGGAATGGGATAAGGTAGGGTAAAAAAGAGAGGGTGCAGTAGAACAGGAGAATTGGATACGAGAACGGGGAAAACAAGTTGAGTGGGTGGGATGTAAGAGAGTAAGAGGGAAATAGGGGGAAACAAAAACATATACGTCAAAAAGAGAGACGGCGAAGGAAAATAGCAAGGGGAAAGGAAAGAGGAAGAAAAGACAAGGCATATGAATGTGAGAGATTTATTTTTAATTTAAAAATACAATAAATTAAAAGTAAAAGAAAATCATATAATGGTTATTTTTCCACTACTAGCATTAAACGATATCATTATTTACTTTGTTTTAGAGCCAAGAAGATGAATTTCTTTCCTAGTGGTTACTAATATTTCATTTTTAACTACTGGTTAATAATGAAAACAATTGCTATCTAGTACTTACATGCCTATTTAAAATTATAAACTTTCATGTAAAAATCTTTTGATTTTACTGGTAATAACTGTTGACCAACACTTTCTGCACCTTCCATAATTTCAGGAGTGCAGTTTTCACTCAAATCATCAAAATTGGACATTTTATAACCACTATTATAATAGTATATTATACACCAAGGTAGAAAAGTCTACTATTATAGCCTGAGGGCTAAGGTTAGATCCCGAGGCGCGTAGCGCCAAGGGATGTAAGGCCCGAGGGTTATAAGACTTTTCTACCGAGGCGTATATACTTTTTTTTTCACTACTAGTGATATAAACCCTTACAATTGTGGAAAAATGACTATTTTAACTTAAATCCCTGTTTGTTTCAAATTATAAAACAAATGACAGTTTTGAAGTTAACCCCTATATTTATAATAGTAAGCACTTAACCTAAAATACAGAAAGTTATGTATCGATAGAAAGATTAAATCTACGTATTATTCACCTTGTTAAATCATCATTGGTATTCAAAAACATTGTTTTTAAGATCTGGTTTCATCTAAAATACTGAAATTATTAACAATTTTCTCTTTTTTACTTTGTGTGGTTGTATTATAGGCGAAATTGATATTGACAGAGTTGTCATTTATTACGGCGCGAAAAATGTATATTCAAATACATCAAAGTTTTTAAAATTAAATTAATTTATTTAAACAACTATTTTATGCATAAAATACCATTAAATAGAATCTCTCCATTATATTAAATCGTGCTATAGAAACGTTCTCTTTAAAACTGTCACAGGATTATCAAAAAATATAAATTTGTTCATTATTTACCAGTGGTTAATAATGAAAAATTAGTTACCTGTCAGTGAGCAAAGGTAGAGAAATTGAATTTCACAGCATTCTATTATGTGTCAAAATGCTACGCTATATTACTAGTAGTGAAAAAAATATATATTTTACATAAATGTCAATTGAAATTAACTATTCTCTTGTTTTCAAGCAAGGCTACTTTATTTTTGTGCATATTTGCATTTGTAATTTTATTTTTTATTAAAGTAAAATCAATTAATTATAAAAGGAATAAAGGTGCTAGTAGTGGAAAAAATAATACATAAACCACGGTAGAGAAGACTTATCAGCCTCGTAACTTATTTCACTCGATGCTTCGCATCTCGGGAAATAATTCTGCTCGGCTGAGATAAATGTCTTCTCTACCTTGGTCTATAATATACTATTATTATATCAGTGGGATAAAGGCATTATTATAATACGAACGCGGTGAGTTGCCCGACGAGGGCGTTAGCCCGAGTTGGAGTAGGAGCATGAGCATGTTAATGGCCTTTATCACATGTATATAATACAATTTTTTATCTATGTCTGCTCAAAATTGAAAAAATTAGATAATTTTCAAAATTGAAAAAATTATATAATTTTGACAAACCATCTTTTTTATTTAACATCAGAGTAGCGTGGTATTTTATTTAAAAACAGAGTAGCATTGTATCTACATAATTTATTATCGTCATAGCAACCAAACATTTTTTGTCAATAATTGAGTTGTTTCTAATTTTTCCTTGATTTGTGGTGAAAATTGTGTTTTTCCTTGATTTGCGTTGAAAATTGTGAGAAGACCGGTAAATATAATTATTATGAGTGATTGTGACAGTATTCCGTCGGACATAGAAGAAGCTGCAACGAGGGTAGTTTCTTCATTGTTACCAGAAAAATAAAAAATGAAGTATGAACAAGCTTATGGATGTTTTTGCGAATGGCGCGATCAGAAGAAAATCAAAAATGTAGCTAGCGAGAAGGTGCTGTTAGTCTATTTCCAGAATTTGTCCGAACGATATAAATAATAAGCTTCTCAAAATGCAAAAATGTTGTTGTTAATGTTTATAAAAAGTAATTGTTTTCAATTTCTATTAATAAAGACAAAATAAAACTTTTGGTCAAAAATTGTGACATCCCACTGAGTGGGATAAGTGATCCTTATCCCATTGAGTTGGATAATAAACATCATTATGCAACTCAAATGAATGATATAATAAATTCATATCCTAGCAGACGTAGATAAAATTTTATACAACCATTCAATTTCTTAGTTCAATTATTTTCAGGTTTCAAACAAAAAAAATTCAATCATAAAAATCGGCTCCTAACGGCCCAAGAAAATAAATTACTGAAATTTGTCATAATCTCTTATCTTATTAATTATAAAAATTAAAACACATTTCATATACAAGCAAAAAAATCTTTAATTAAAAGCGAGAGTGTTGCTTCATACGACTAAAAATAACTTTTCAGAACATCAACAGGGTCTTTTGCCCAACACACGCCGTTACCTATTGATTAATTAAACCGATAAAAAATGCAAGAAAAAAAACCAAGACACCTTCACTTAATGACGATCGAAATATTTCTCATTTATAAAGATGTCGATTTTTTCTCAAAGCATCAATAATTTATCACGATACGTTTTAATAATGAACGCCTCTAGCTAGGGAAGGTTAACTAGTCTTGCAGAAAAAAACAATGGTCGAATGTAATTAACGCATTTGATGGGTGTCCGTTTTTTTCCTAATTGTTATCAATCAAACGCGTAATTTGGCGTAGAAAATGTGCTCCAAGAAGCCAAACATCACTTAAATAATCGTTCCTTTGAACTGATTTTTATTCATTCACGGTTGTTATTTTCCAGTTTAAGGCTTTTTTTGCAAAAAAATTTGTTGGTTTTACTGCCCAATGTTGATAATAAAATTAATTTGATAGGCAATGGCAAAAAGTAGATCAAAAGAAATCTGAGCTAGAACAAAGAGGAATTACGCAATAACATGCGAATTTTTATTTTCCAAATAGTGTTTTAAAAACAAATTAAATTCGTTTCGCTTGCTTGTTAATTTTGCTAAGGCGTTTTGTTTTATTTAATCTTCCAAACGCCTTCCGCTGACTCTCATCAATCATATACAATTTTTTAAATCTATCTCTGCTACTTACTTTCTTTTTCTAGCTGGAAAAAATCTTACTCAAACTGAAATTCAAATTCGAAGTATTTTAATTATAAGTTGTACCCATATACGTCTAGTACATTGAAAAGAGGCGTTTTTTAATTGTGTGAGAAGGAGGAGGAGGGGGTAAAGCATCGCTTACAATTATTATATGTCTGTTTCTATTTACAGGTGGATTTTTTTGCTATTCAGAGTTCCTTTACCTTTACTGCTCTTACGGCAACCTATTGTTTTTTTTTCTTAACATACAATTTAACGCCTAACCGAAATTATTTGCACATACAGACGTAGGCATAAGATTTTAAATTTCAGTTTTTTATTTCGAATTTACATATTTTATTAATTTCATTCCACTATTTAATAACATTATGGTATTTTAAGTTGGAAATTTCAAACTGATTAAAATTATATTTCTTTTCTATGCCTTTTCAGTTAGATTTTGTTTAGAATATAAAAAAAATGTCAAAAAGAATAACTATTGTCCTCTCTCTCTTTTTCTCTTTCTTCCTTAATTTCGCCCATTTTTTCTAAACCATTTATAATTACAAAAATAGAGAAAGGGGGGAGATATAGTGTTGAGTGAAAAAATGGGAGGGGTAGAAGATACACTGAAATACAGGAGAAAAAAGTGAGAAGACAAAAGAGAGAGGAAGATAAAAGAAGAGAGAAAAGGAAAAAAAGAGGGGAAGCTAGGGGGACACAGAGCAAAAGAGAGAGAGGGTAAAAAGTAAAGAAACAGAAGAAGAGAAAACAGAGAGAGAGATGAAAAGACAGAACGAAGATTAACAACGTACAAGTTAGGCAATGGCGTAACCATTACGCCGTCAGATCCGTCACTCCAGGGTGGGGCATAGAGTATATCGAGCGATCCACAAAAAAATACAATACAACAGGCCTTGACCACGCTAGTCAACTAATGTAATTTTTTTGTTGATTACTTGAACAATTATACAGGGTGTTTGAAGGAGTACGGGCCGTGCAATTTTAACTATGTTGTATATTAACTAATTTGGTTAGGATCAAAGTCGAAAAAGTGTTTTTATATGACAGAATTTTTAATATCCATGAAATAAGGACAAATCTTATGGTTGGTGGAGGACTGGAGGTGGTCTTCGGTTATAGCATTCGCTCACCAATGTGGGGTTCGACTTCCGTAAAATTATTATTTTTTAAATTATTTTTCATTTTTTATTTATGTACTTACGACATTTTTACATGTATTTTTAAATTACTCGAAAATGTTGCCAAAAATTCTTTATTATGTAATAAAGACTTGGAATTTTTTAAAAATCAAAAGTTACGTCAATCATATTGTATTTAATAAAATTTCCCAAGAACAGAAATTTAAAAAAAAAACAATTTACTCGTATTTAAAAATAAAAAAAATATAGGAACTGAACCCCAAATTCTCACAATGGTGAGACCTCCTCAAAACCAGTCTCACCAAACACGTGATTTTCTCTTGTTTTATGAATATTAAGCCAAACATGTAGGTAATTCAAATTCTCACCAAATTACAACATGGTTAAAATGCTATGGCACGCATTCTGCGAGACACCCGGTATAGAGATGTATAATTACAATTATAATGCATTAAACTCAAATTGATTAGGTCTTATTTTTGACGGCTTGGCGCCTTTGCTTGCAACAATAAAATTTTACTGTGCCGGGGGGGGGGGGGAGTTGGTCTGAAGTATTCGCGTCCGACCCAGAATTTGTAGTTTCCCCGCTGAAGTTAGAAGAATCTTCTTAAATTAAGCTTTCTCAAATTTTAGAATTTATTTGGAAATTTTGAAAAGGTGTAAAATTATTGAAATTTGGTAGATTTTTCACTAGGAAAAGTATTGAAAACAAAAAAAGTATTGTTTATAAATGTTCGAGAATCTTGAAAACGTTTGTTCTATAGCTTTGAAAAAACAAGAGGTATCAAATCGAATGTTTAGAACGAAAGAAAAATATTTCTTAACAATTCAAAAATTTCCTAGAAATAAAGTTTTCTTGAAGTTAGGGATTGTTAAGGTGTTTTAATAAAGCTTTTTAGGCTGCATATAAAAAAAAGTTATAAACTTTCAAGTGAAAATGTGAAAAATAACTTTTTAGAGATTTTTGGAATTATCTGAAAGTTACAATTGTGTTTAGACATTTCAAAAACAATTTAGGATTATTAATGGAATTTTTGAACATTTTAGGGTAATTGTTGATTTTGGAAATCTCTAAACAAATAAGAAGAATATTTGCAAGATAATGTAATTTTGAAAATTTCTATGTTTTAGCAAGTGTTTTTGCCAAAAAATTTAATTAAAAACGCCATTTTGAAATTGCAATTAATCTAAAATTCAGTATAATGTAAAGAGTGTACTGTAAAATGTATTTCCTGGCAAATTTGACTTACTCTTGACAATATGGTAACACCAACGACTTTGCTGTGCGAAATCTAGTAGAAGTTTTGTTAGACTTTGTCGAGCTGACCATAATTTCCTGTGCAATAATAATAAAAAAATGTAGAAATTTTATTACATCAACTTTCTAGTTAGGTTGTGTTATTAACAGTAATTCTCATTTTTCCTTTTGATGACGATTTTTTCAATAAAACTCCTCTTATATCTAAGTAACATCTGCCATTTTCTCTATTTACAACAAATCTAACCGCCAGGTGAAACGCCTAGTAGCACTTAAGTGCAATTTAAGATGTAAGTTATCCATTGATTAAAATGGCATGCATTAAAACGTCACAGCAAGAGGTTTGTTGTCAAGTGTGGGAATACTTAAGAGATAATTATAAATAAAATGTGTAGTTGCAAGTGAATGCGCAAGTTTCGTCCATGTAATTCGATCTTGTGGGGCAGCAGCTTGAATCATGTTAGTAGGTTACACGTACACACACAATAAATACGGTTGTAATTACTCAGTATTAGGGTTCAGGATTAGAATTGCATATCACAAGGCAGGTCGTTCATTAAATCATTAAATTAGCATAAAATTATGGATATTGGCTATTGCGAACCTGTGGCGTTGCGCTTTTGATGAATGATGAACCTGTAAATAACTAGCGTTTACAGTTTTATCATGAACGTATTTGCATCTTTATCGATCTAATATGCGGGGGCATGTGTGGATAATGATAGAGAATTAAGTAGAAGATTTGAAATTCAAATCGAAGCTATTTGTCGAGCTGTCGCCGACGACCCTGCGAGCCTTCGAAGGCCGTTCTTCAACCTTGGACGCGCTTCTTCGAGCTTTCAACGGGTTTATATACTACAACTGGTTATTTGCTATAGATTTTTGAATACTATTTTATACGTCCGCTTTGTTTTCCTTTAATTGATCAATTAGTAGCAATAAAATCACTCAAGGCTATTCAAACTGATGCCCGTTCGTGGATTCAATGTTTTAAATTGATGTGTAATTGTACGCCAGGTGCTTTATTCAAAGCGACAACAAAAAATAAAATTATAAGGTTTAACCAGAAAAAAAGATAATTGAATCAAGATACGAAAGTACGTTGTTTCTATTAAAATAAATTAATTGTAACGTCAGTTTTGCGTGAAAACTTGTTTTCTATAAAACTAACAAAGAATTAGTTTTAATTATTATAACTACACAGACAAGTGCAAGTGTTTGTTAAATTTGTCTGGATTTCTCATTACGTGTATTGAATTTCTTAGACTCCAAAGTTTCAGACTTTCAATTATTCTTATTAATAAACTTTTTTAAGCTATACTTTTACTGAACGCTTACTTGCACTACAAATTCACACAGGTACATTTTAATGTATCTCAGAATGAGTTTTTACCAAAGTTTGTTAAGATTTAAGCTTTACAACACCATTTTATGTTATTCACATCTTTTAATTTCATAAAACTCTAAAATTACATAAATTTAACATTTTTTAAATTTACTCTTTGCTAACAGCCTATGGCAACGCTTAGCAATACGAATATTCATCTTTCTCGTATCAGTAAATTTAAACGACATTTAGTTCACAAGATTCGTGAACAGAAATAAGATATACAATTGAATATTCATTTTTTGTAAAGCAATTTCCAATTAGAAAAAGGAGGAGCGAAGTAGCAAAGGGAAACAAAGAGATAGAAAAGTAACATTGGGAGAAGTGTGAAAAAAAAAAGATAAAAAATTCACAACAATTACAAAAATCAAATATAAAATTTATTATTATTTGCTATAAATCAAGCAAGTTCTAGAAAAAAAAACATTAAAAACTTTCACATACAAAATTTGATCAAAATCGGTCAAGGCGTTTCGAAGATATACGAACGCACCACCCACAGACAGATATTTTGTTAAAAACACTTTTTTGGGTTCGTTAAGCCCCAAAACGTGTATTTCCGTTAAAATCTCAAATTCAAAAATTTGCATGAAATAACTTTCCATACTTCAATAGAAGTATGGAAAAGTAAAAAGGCGAATCATTTCGCCTGGACTTTCCTATACCTGCAAAACTGTTACTTTTACCGTGTCAAAAAGTTTCATCCACAACAGGGTGGGAGGGAGGTAGGAAATAAACGCACACTGATATTACTCCGCAGAGCACAAATTCAACACGTTGCATTGTACAGATAACGGAAGACACCGGTCGTGTGCAGCGAAGAAGAAATAATATGGGGTAAGTCAAAACGAGCTAAGCTATAACTACCACCTGACTGATGACCGGACGGCCTGCCGGTTGCCGTCTTATTGTGCTTTTGGGAAAAGATTCCTTGAGATTAAAGAAAACTTGAAACGTAAAGACGAACTTGTTCGGCAAAAATTTGGCGAGAGGAAGAAATTAACCCCCCTAAATACCTCTGCACCTAAAAATTATGCTGTCAATCTTATCCTACTACCAATCATGAGCAATTTTTAACGTCTTCCATTTATTAAAATAAAGAGGCATAAAATTTATGTTTTCAAAAATTCATAGGAGACGTCACAAAGAATTTAGCAGATTTGGACACAAACCACATTGCAGTTCATCTCTAGCTCTGTAGGTTTACAAAATTTAAAAATAATCGTTTGACTAATTTTAGAGCAACATTTTATTGGAAAAGTCTAAATTTTAATTTTTTCACTTCACGGTTTTAGTAGTCCTCGCAGCATGTAATATCGCATACCTTTAGTGCATTTTTAATATCAAATTTCATCCCAATCTGATAACTCGTTTTTGAGTAAAAAGGCGGACACCCGGTATACCAGACTTATTAATTTTGTAAATAGTATTTTATTACGTTTTAATAATAGTTATTTAAGTAACAAGGAATGTAAAGACGTAATAACATTCCGTGTTACTTATTAAATTTTTCACGCTACCGGCAATGTAAGTAGGCCTACAGGTAGAAATTTAATCATATTTTTAAAAGTTCGTTTTGACAGCTGTCATCGGAATTATTTTTAAAAGTCCCATTATTCTAAGTTGTCTGTGCTTGTTACCATACCAACGAACAGTTAAAATCAACATTATTTTCCTAGGAATGTAAGTGACACTATTAAGTTCCGTCGTCAAGGGTAACTAGTACACGAATGTTATCATCCATTTACAATCCCTGTAGCTATGGATGTAAGGCCTACTTACGTTGCCGGTAGCGTAAAAAGCATTTTTTACAAACATTTTTGCGTAATTTAAAAAATACTTTCTATAAAATAAATATGTTGTAAAAAGACATGAAAAATAATTTAATGAATCTTTTTTATGGAAACTGAATCAGGCCTGTTCGCTATGGTAATTCCTTAAAACAACAGCGAGAAAAATGTTAGTTAAACTCATCACTTTTCCTAATTTACAGAAGATTGCCTTAAAGAGATGTTCGAAATGCCTTTAGATCTAATAAATATGCCCCGAAAAATTTTGTTAGACATTTACATACAATTCCAAAATGAAATTCGCCCGTATTCATCTAAATCAATCAGCAAGAAAATAACACCTATCTTTTTCAGGGAAAGCTCTTTCTTAATAATACAGTGATTCGACTGCTTCTGTTTAGGGGATTGTTCCCGTCGAAAGTCTTACAACTTGTTGCGTTGTATTGAATTTACCTGTATTCGTACATTTTCGTCCTTGTAAATGTTTCTATAATTGATTATCATAGAACAGAAACTATTTAGGTCTAGCCGAGTTTAGTGATTATGGGTTCGCTCGTAACACTAACACTGCCTCAAGATGTTTGCGTCCGATGTATTATATAGAAGAAGAAAGAAGATACATATGATGTGCGAGATAATGAAAATACGATTAATACATACGTAATTTAAACGTAATATCAAAACCCGCCAACGTAGTTTCTAACTATCTAAACTGTCTGGATGATGTCAGATGCGTTAAAGTATGCGTCACTAAAAGTGGAGTTGATAGAAAAGCATTTATAATTTGTAGTAAACAGTTTTGAGCCTGCAATTTCTAAGACAAGGAATAATCGAATTCGTGTGGTATGTATTTGTTTGTTGTCAGTGCGATAAATACACATTTCCCAACTGCTAGAATTAAAGCAGGCCAAAAATAACTAAATTATACCAACGTAAGCGACAGTAACAGTAAAACAATCAACAAACCGACCCGACATGCAAAGGGTGATAGAAGTAGTGATAAATCGTTCCGGGATGCAAGATTTAGTCGTGTTGTCATGGCGAGACAGTTAAGGATTTAATATAAAGATCACATTGAATTAATAAAAAATGATGTTGCCTCATGTTTTTAATTTTTTTTGCTATACTTAATTAAAAGTAGTATTTTTATTCATTTATAACTTCATCCGCCGATGGCAAATGTTCTGACGGCGAATTTGCCGACGGGGAATTGTACCGACGGCGAATCGGCGACGGCTAATAGTCCTAGAGCAAGCAAGTAGTCTGTTATATGATGATCTGTTTTTATTTCATGGATATTAAAACAAATATTTAACATAATAAAATTCTGTAGCCAAAACCAAATTATATAATCGTTAAAACGCTTATGGTTCGAGCTCCCGTGAAGCAGCTCGTATAATAATTTATTCCTCAATGTGAACTAGAATATTTTACTCATATCCAACTCACATCATGAATATAGTAATTAACGATATAATCAAAAGGCAGTTTTCATCTAGGATTCGCACCTTTTTGCCCTTTTTAGGAATTTGCGAGCAAACGAGCGATCTGCTTTTGATGATGCAAACAAAAACATCACGGAAGGTGTGAAAATGATCGTACGCCAAGTGCAAACCTAGCATTAAGCCGGGCACAAAAAGGGTAATTCGGAAATTAAAAAATTATTCACATTTCTCGCGTATATAATAATTATACACTTCGATAAATCTACTAGTGCCGTTTACTAAATGGCCGCGTTGCGTACGGAACGGTCCAGTTTTATGAAGAACACGCAATGTCAGGCGTCGTAAATAAATAATAAAAAGCATGCTGTGGACTTCATAAACTACTAACAACTCCAAATTCAGACAACGAACTACCACCATAAAATATGTTTCTGCAAATAAAGACGTGACTATAAATAATTTTAGCAAGCTTCAAGCAGTTGTATATCATTGCAGTACATAACATAAAACCAAGCACGTTAAAAAATGGCTAAAATGAAAAGAAAATGCTTAAGTGCTTGTCTCTTCATAGGACCCTTGACCTAATGGTAACACCGTCGACCTCGTCGGGTGAAATCTACTAAAACACTCGAAAGTGGTATTTTAAGAATTGAAAGTTAACAGTAAATGTTTGCTTTCGTTTAATATATTCCAGTTTATTTCTTTGTGAATTAATATAATAAAAAGAAACAGTTGCAAGGCGTATATTATAAAAGTTTTCCATGGTTTAACAACGCCATTTGTATGTTTGTATTTCCAGTTGAAAACCAGTCGGCGCCTGAATCAGATTTCATTATTAATATTTCTCTACGGGTGATTGCGATTATACCGGGTGTCCCACCGATGCGAAATACTTTGATACCGCCTTTGTTAAATATGTTACCAGAAAGATATTGCACATTTTAAAATATTTAACATTAGAAAGGTTGGTATGCCTACTTATGTTTTTTCAAACGATACACCCTGTATGTTTTGCACATTCTTATTAACCGTTTAATTGGCTCTATGAATATTTTTTGTTTTTCCTTTGCGGCGTTGCCAAGTTAATCCGTTTTTTTTTAAATTGACATTTGCAGACGTCACTGATAAAACTTGCGTAGGCCGCATTTCGAAAGAATAAACAAAATTTTGCGAGTGTTTTAATCAATACCATGTGCTATTTCCCAAATAATTTAAATTTAAATTTGATTGTACATGGTGTTTGTTGTAATAGTGCAAAAACTTGCAAGTTTAATGTATCATAACTAAATTTTTAAATAGGAGCCCCTGTATATTTTTGCATAGTCGGAAAAAACTTTTAGTACTCTACAATTTTTTTTTAAATATCTAACGGTTCTTAAGAAAACTAGATTTTAAGCAAAAAATTTAGTGATTTCTAGAAATCCAGACATCATAGCATGCGTTAACACCTGTTTGTTTTTTGTTTTTGCAGGAAACAACTGCGAACATTGTTTCAATTAATGTAAGAAATTTGTTTTTTATAAATTTTGAAATGGTACAGAAGTTTCCTGTTTTTTGCTTAGAATTTAAATTTCTCTTTGGTTTTAGATATAACTATTATTTAATAAAATTTGTAGAGCGCTATCCAACTATGCAAAAATATACAAAATCTCCCGTTTAAAAAAATGGGTTATGACACACTAATGTGCAAGTTTTTGCACCACTGCAACAGACACCCTGTATAACCAAATTTATCTTGAAACTATCTAGGAAATAGTACATGGTATTGACTTACACATACCAAAAAAGTTTTGTTTAATCTGTTGAAGTGCGGCTTGTGCAGGCTTTATCAGTGACGTCTGCAAATGTCAAATTTGCTTTAAAAAGTGGAATAACTTGGCAAAGCCGCAATGAAATTTAAAAACAAAAAACATTTACAGAGCCAATTAAACGGCCAATAGGAATATGCAAAAATATACAAAATATTTCGTTTAAAAAAACATAAGTTTGGTGTGCCCCTCTAATGTGAAACACCCTGTATAAACGAAAATAATTTTAATATGTGCAGAAATCGCCAAGTAGCCCACATATTCAATATCTTTCTGATAACTTAATTAACAAACGCGTTATAAAAGAATTTTGTATCGTTGGGACACCCGGTATATATGAATTTCTATTTTATTTTCGCTCCATATCGCAGCGTGCTGCTTGGCTTTATATGGCTCGATATAAATTTTCTTTATTGTGCATAGTTACATGTTTATTGCGCGTTTTTGCATTTTTTTGATCAACTACATAAATTACAAATGACTATATTAAATTCTGTGTAAATACAGAAGGCGGTATAAGTGACTATGTCGGAAGATTAGCCAGCTGCGATGGGTGCAATAACGAAACCAACTCATGGAAGAAAGTACAAGCTGTTGCAAACGTAAAATTTCATTTAATTTTCCACGTTACGTTACATTTAGCAATTATTATTTTCTATGTAAAATTGTGCCACAATGAAAAGTCGGGTTATGACCGCCGGTCGTACGTGTACACTGCTGATTGCCTCGGCATTCACTTCTAATGGAATTGGCCTACATATTTTAGCGTAAAATTCTAAAAAAAATCATCTTCTGTTCTAAGCACTTCAATCAGAGACGGCTGTTTTTGTCACCGCTAATTTGTAACAGTTCCGTCAGTTTGCAGATTTGGCCGGAAGCTATTGCCAATTTCAGAGTCGTACTCAGAAATCGGAAACATGCGAGTGAAGAAATTACAACCTGCTCAGAAAGCAAAATTTCAAGCAGAAGACGGAAATATATTCAAAAACGTTATTTTGCAAACATGAAAAAAATTTCAATATTTTTTTGAAAGTTGCCACATTTTTCAAAATACGAATTTTTCACAAAAATTGTAATTTCTAAAAACCCATAAAACTGATATTTTATTGTTGATTAGAAAATAGAAACAATTGGATTTTCTGATCAATTGTCAGTGCCGTAACTAAGTATTTTTGCGCCCCAACGTAACCAATCATGATGAATCTTACCCACTGAACTATACTTATACTGCAACGCGCGCTCGGCCCGCCAGCCCGATCCGAGAGAGAAGGCCGCAAGGATCATCTCTGTCCTGCTCTCGAGAGTATGCGCATGCGTAGAGCAGTCGATTGTCATGATTTGACAGCTTTACCGCTGTCTTCTCCCTCGCGCAGCGGTACGAAAAGGACAGGAATGATCCTTGCGCAGCTATCTCTCTCGGCTCGCTTCCTTTCTATGGCAGAGACCGCCAGTGCGCGTTCCAGTATAACTGTAGTTCAGTGATCTTACCTATAAGATTTTTTGTAGCTATAGTTTTTAAATATTATTCTTTAATTTAAAAAAAATTATATATGCAAATTGGTAAACAAACATTGAAACAATTAAACAGTTTTATTTCAATACTTTTCAGTGTGTGATCGATGTTTACATTAACAATTTTATTGGGGCCCCCAGGTTTTAATAAAAATGTCAGAAATCAATAAAAAAGTTTATATCGATTCTGCAATTAAGGAATTGTAGGGACAAACTTCTAGGGCTTGCAAAACACAACAAAGCAAACAACTTTTGTTAATAAATGTGTGGTCAAAAGTGTTTCCTTTCAGAGATATAGCTTCTCAAAGATTCTTTAAGAAGCGCCTAAATGTAGGCAACTCAATTTACTACCTACTATTTGTTTCCATAACGACGGAAATTAATACAGCATAAATAAAGCTCTCTTTCCCACTTTCCCACAAAAATTAACAAAATTATAGTGAATGTTCAAAATGTCGCCCCCCAGCTTCTACACACGAAGCACATCTACGAAGTAAAAATATACCAAATATACCAGGAGTCTGTTTTAAACTTCTTCACATGCAGCAAGAATACGCGCCGTAAGTTCTTCTACAGTTTTAACTGGGGTAGCACACACTAATGCTTTAAAAGGCACAGAAAGAAACGAATGCAAGAAAAGTCAAAAAATATCACAAAAATATCGAATTGTCAAAATTGACGTTATTTGCATGTATGTCTAAATCGTTTTTTTTTTTTCAAAATTCCGTGTAACCTGTGCAAAATAATTGAAAATGCTATTTAGGTTGCCTATTTTCAGGTACTTCTTAAAGAATCCTTAAGAGGCTCTATTTTCCAAAGGAAACGCCTTTGACCACACATTTATTAACAAAAGTTGTTTGCTTTGTTGTGTTTCGCAAGCCCTAGAACAAGGCTGCCCAACCCCAGGCCCGCGGGCCACATTGTGGCCCGTGAACGAATTATAAGTGGCCCGCGTGAACCAGTTTCAAAATTCCCGCCAATTTGAAACAGGGTCGCGCGGCGCTGTAAAACAAACGATGGGCCTTGTGCGGGGTCACGTGATTAGCTATCCCGCTCGGAAAGTGACAGACCTTTTGTTTTGTTTTTAATTAATTTAGCCAACGAAAATATTGACCTTTTTCCCATACTCAAAGATTTGAAAGAGAAGCTGTACTAAGTACGAATTTAAAATTAGATGCTTATTACAGTCGTTTGAGAGCAGATTCCAGGACTTTGAAAGTACAAAACAAAATTTACAAATTTTTGTTAATCCTTTCACAATCAGTTTGACTGGAATAATCGGTTATCCTGCCAATATTCAGTTGGAACTCACTGAACTGCAAAATCATTCTGTACTAAAAAACCTTTTTGCAGAAAAAATATCTTCAAAGTCACAAACTTCTTCAGAAGAATTTGGACATTGGTGCCAAAGGAAGACTTTCCTGCAATAACTGACCTGGCCTTTCAATTTTTAAGTAGATTTGGATCAACATATGTTTGCGAAAAGTTTTTTTCAAATCTTAATTTTGTAAAAAATAAATACCGCACATCTTTAACTGTGCAACATATATCTGATTTGTTGTTACTGTCAACATGTGACGCCTAATATAGAAGAATTATTAAAACAAAAACATTGTCAGAAATCACATTGATTGTACCAATTACTTGGATTTAGATTTTCGTTACATAAAATTTTGTTTCTTTATTTGGCAGTAGATGCTATTTATTTTATTATTTTAATAAACGACAATTAAATTTCAAAATGTTGATTTTTTTGTTGCACCAAACAAGACTTTAAAAAGCTTAGGTAACAAAAATAGGAACCGTCAGTAATCAGTGGCCCGCCAGTGATTTTTAAATCGTCAATTTCGCCCAACTGTTAAAAAGGTTGGGCAGCCTTGCCCTAGAAGTTCGTTCCTACAATTCATTAACACGCTGTATAGGCACTTTCATTACAGTTAGAAGTTTATTGAGAACGAAAGCGGGAGAGATGTACAGTATGACCGGAAACAGAAAAGACGTCACGCACTCCGTTCTGCACAAGCACGTTATAGAGGGAGGTGAGCGTGTAACCATTCAATGGTACGAACGCGCCTTTTCTCTATTAAAATGACAAAGTCGGTATAATCACTTACAAAATTTTAAAAACTTAATTTTGAAAGGGTTTGAATTATTTTGTAAATTTTGGAAGTAACAGAATATATTTAAAAATTTATGAAAATTCTACGTAAACTTTTAAAATTCTGACAATTTTTTAATATTTTGAAAAATTTTTAATATTTCAAAATTATATTTCATTTTAAAATTTTTGAAAATTTCGAGGTTTAAAAATTTTGAATTCATTTCAATTTTGAAATTTTTGGGAAATTTTGAAAATTTGAGTTTAGGAAAATTTTTTGAAAATGTGGAAATGTTTTGTTTTTAATTTTTGTTAATTGTAAACAATATTTATTCGATGAAATCTAAAATCGATTTCATTATTTGGTTATAGTCTTTATTTTGGCGATTATCCAATTAAACTTGTTCAAGGAAAAGGAAACCTCCCTGAGGTGCTTTCTCAATGGAAGATTGTCATTTAACGTATTCATACCAATTTTGAAGCCGAAATTCGTATATTATTTTAACATCAAAAATTGTTTGGATGGGACACTGGAAGGAGGGTAAAGAGATCGGGCTTGCGCAGATCGGCTATTAGACATGTGTAGAATACGAATGTTTCGAAGCCGCTGAGTCAATTGATTTCTACTTGCAACTAACGTTGCAATCTCAAAATCGATTTCGCCGTTTTTTTGGCGATTACTCAATTAATCTGTTCAGGTAAACGACCAAAAGGAAACCTCCCAATAGTGTTTGTCAATGAAAAGTTGTTTTTATTGTTATTTAACATGCTTATGACGCCTTTGAAGCCGAAATTCGTAAGGTTTTAAAAAAAAAAAGACATACTATGGTGGGGGCAGTAGAGAGTGAAATCGCGCTTCATTCCGATTTTAAAGCCGACATTCGTAAATTTTTGAGAATACAAAAAATCAATGGTGGGGAGCAATGGGGGGGGGGGGGTGATAAGGAGATCGCGTTTGAGCTGATCGGCTATTCGACGTGTGTTGAATACGAATTTAAGGTTCGTTTTCGAGCGCGTCTATTTTGACATACAGCACCCCTCCATTCACCCCTTTTTTTAGCGGACCAACCTCATTTTCTTACGGTGTCATCCTACTGCAATTAGTAATCTGTGAGCTAAATTTAGAAGAAAAGAACCTATCTTTTAGGCATAACTCGTATATGGGCCAGTACACTCAAAGCGAAAAAAACTTCGCTGAATGAACGCATTTGCTGCAAATCTAACCTAACGATCACAATACCTTTCTCCACGTGTAGCGAGGAAGGTAAAAATTCTAAAATTCCCTCAGAGCTAGCAATAATCAACAATATTTTATGACTCAAAGTAAAAATGTGGAAGACAGTCCTGTATTTTTGATCATCACCCATAAATTGCAATAAAATGCATCACTGGTGCCTCCGGTTGGTCGGCCTTGATTCCTTACTTCCATAACCTGGAACTTTATAGTTTTGCCATTACTATAATTGCATATTAAGTGCCGTTACTTAGAGTGGGCAAGTTAAAGCAACGGGTGCGTTACACACTACAATTAACGTTGGCATTGTCTGACTCTTGGAATCATAGTCCAGCATTGTTTGGATTTTATATTTAATTTTCAATTTCTGCTTACAAATTTACCGTTTTTTGATATTATGACAAAAACACAAAAAATACGAGTTCCGAACGTAACTGCTTGTGAGAAGAGAGCTCTGGGCGAAATTAAAAAAAATATATACTTGTAGGTCGCCGGAACTGTCAAAAGTTTGTCTCGAGCTGTTTAAAAATGTACTTACTCGATGTTATTAACTACGTTAATTTTCTACTTAACATCACTTTTTAAATTATAACCGACTGACTTAAAGACAACTAAATGAGACCATTAGTTAGGTTCTGTGATTGTAAATATAATGTAAGCAAAAAACAATGGTAATAATCATAAAACCTTTCGAAGAGTTCGTTAGACAGTATTTAGGTCAGCTCCAATAATAAAGATCGTTGTTAATACGAATAAACAATCAATTAAAAAATTATTTAAATTATCGTGTTGTTCTTATATGGCATTTAGAGCTAATTAAGATTTGTAAATCTAAATTCTGTTTATACAGTTAATTGCTAATTAATTGAATGGCAAACTATTTAATTACAGCTACCGTTGTATGTCGTTTGCTCTGCTGGGTTAACTGCATAGTTTAAGTATCCATTGTTATATCATACAATTTTAATGTGTATTTAATGCATATACATGTACTTAGATAATCGACAGAGTTAACTATTATAAAAAACACAAAAGTTAATAAAATTAAGAAATTATTTTCGTTTATACAGGGTATTCCACATTAGAGGAGCATAACAAACTTATGTTTTTCAAACAAAACACCCTGTATATTTTTGCATATTCCTATTGGCCGTTTAATTGCCTCTATGTGTCTTTTGTTTCTAAAATTCCGTTGCGGCGTTGCCAATTTATTCCACTTTTTTAACAAATTTGACATTTGCAGACGTCACTGATAAAACCTGCACAAGGCGTACCTACTCCCACAGATTAAACATTTTTTTTAGTAAAGTTAGCCAATACCATGTGCTATTCTACAGATACTTTAAAGTTGAATTTGGTTATACAGAGCGCTTGTTCCAACGGTGCAAAAACTTACAACTTTTATGTATCATAACTCGATTTTTTTTAAATAGAACACCCTATATATTTTACATAATTAGATAGTTTTTTGCGCTCTGTAAATTTTATTACATAATGGTTATACTTATATCCAACGGTTTTCGAGATAATTTGATACTAAGCAAAAAATTATGTAATTTCTAGAAATGCAGATATCATAGGATCCACCTGTTTGTTTTTTGTTTCTGCAGGAAACATTTTTTTTTTAGAATTATGAGGCCGTGCGTGAGCACGACTCTATGATTCCCATTCCACCCCCTTACCCGGGCTCAGCGGACATGCGTTATATGCAACCCAACATACACACCACACACACCGTCCATGGACACGCCGGACTTAACTTATTCAGAAAATTTTCCGACGGGCCTACTGCCTACTGCCGTTGGGAGTCTAGTTATAGAGGTTGGGACTGTAACCACTAGACCACCCACTGGCAGTCAGCAAGAAACAACTGCTAACATTGTTTCAATTCATGTAAGGAATTTGTTTTTTATAAAATTTGAAGTATTTCCTTATTAGCCATTTTTACCCACGTGGATGTACTTTTGGGCAGTTTATGTCCTGCAATTATCCTTTTAAAGGGGATGATCGTGTCGCAAACTATATTACAATAGATGCTGCTCCCGCTAGAATGGTAGGGGTTGTGCGATCTATAGTCACCAATGGGGCGTAAAACGTTGATACAAAGGTACTTTTGAACACATGATAATCAACGATTTAGAAAGTACGTGAAAATCCATGAAAACGTGCTTCGCTCGATTCTTTTTTATTTTTATGAAAAAAAGTGCCTGACAGCATCAGAGACCAGACACAATTAGACAACCAAAAAGTGCGGTAAAGAGGGAGAATAAGCTCCCTCAAAATTAACTCTAAAATCTTATTCTACGAGTACTATCACTGAGACATAGATTTAGAAATTTCTAAAACCCATAGAAGAATTCGTTGCTTATTCTTAGCCGTATCAGCCTACAAAATTTTTTAAAAAAAAAGCCAAAGTTTGCAAAATAGTTTTTTTTTTAATTTTTCAAGTTTTGAAAGTTGTATGAGTTTTCATTAATTCAAAAATTCTTTTTCATCCCAATATTCTGCCCTCCTAGAACTATTACCACACAAATTTTTTTCATTATTTAGCAAACAAGGTTTTAACTCAAAATTTTCAAAAAATCTTAGCGGCATTTTAAAGTTTAAAGGCTTAGAAAAACTTCCTTAAATCGAACTATTTGTTCAGCAGATATGAGAGACAGAACAGCCCCGATAGAGGATATCCTGTGGACATCCATTTTTGATCCAATACGCATCCGCACGTCCATAGACATAGAACGGATGCCCACAGGATATCCAGAATTAGATGCCCATAAGTCATCCCACAAGGACGTCCTATAGAATTCGATTTTACATCCGGTGGTGGATATTTAATATTTTTTCTATATTTTTCAACACTAAATAATACACCTAAGTAAAAAATTACAAGTACATTTAGCAGGAATGTATAGGACAAATGTATATAACCATATCATTACTTTTTCTTTCACGGTAAAATGTGCTTGTTTATGCCCAATCACCTACGTTTTACGTAGTACAACAAACCGTGTTTTTCGTTTGAAAAATTTCATAAATTCTATACTTCCTTGAAAAAAAAGTCATATCCAAAGTTTAAAAAGTATTGAAATATGCATGAGATTAACATTATTTGTAAGTTATTTTTGAACAAAATTCCTGCACAAACCTTCACCAAAGATTCACAAAGCTGTCAGCACTTAAACAACTTCTTAATTTAATTACAGAGTGGATTGTATAATTAAGTCCGTGCTACAAAATGGCAGACGCTGTATTGTATATATTTAACTTGTCTTCGTACATGAAATCTTGAAAATGATACGGTGCGACATAAACGTGAGAGATTAATATTTTATAGGATAAAAACGTCAGATGCGATTATAACAAGCATATTGCGATGAGCTCGACATGTCGGACAAATTACTTTGCGGTTTGTATAATACGACATACTCTCGAGACACTATTTTCACAACTTTTTCATAATCTGTTCTGATTTTTTCGTCGTTTCCAGCCGAAAATTGTGTCGAATATAAAAATGGCAATTTTAAAAGTACAAGTATTTGTAGGTGAGACCAATTTGTAATTTTTTTAAATGGTATTTAATATACTCTACATAGATAATTTAAATGTTCAAAAAATTGGCCAATTATTTTTTTTCTTCTATACTAAGACTTAAAAGTAATTCTTTTTTTTAACTTTACGAGTTGCAATTATTAAAGTCTCTGACCTAGACATGTTTTTAAGTGTGTTTGTTTAAATTTGGTTCGGTTTTCGTTTCGTGCTTCAAATTTTTCATTGTTTGTGATATTGCGGTTGAATTAATTTGAACAACGCAACGGTTTCAGAGGCGTTGCATGTCTGTCTGGTAACTACCTACATATAATAAATTCCCATACGGGCAACTAACTCAGAATAAAGAGGAAATTAAATTTAAAGATCGTGAAAGCAAATTATTAGATACTGTTACGAAAAACCTGCAATCATTTTGAATTCACTAAAATATACGAAATGCTAAATATACCGTGTCCATGTGAAACACGACCACACACAAGCTCGCACACTTTTTAGAAAATTGTTTAGAAATTGAAACAAAAAAAATCATTTAAAGATTTGCTGTGTGTGGGAAGAAAGACGCAATGGAAATCAATGGTAAGTAGAACCCTATACGGGCCGATTTTTTTCAGTCCGGCTCGCCCGAGACCCGTGGATATCTTTACATGTCCGTCCTGGCCCACCCGACCCCAAATCAGTAAAAAAAATTGACCTGTTTCACCCGGCCCGCCCATGTTTTTCACATATCTTCTCGTTTCGTCTGGCCCGGCCCGTGAAATTTTATTATTCAGTTAATGTTGTCCAACTTTTAATTGAAAACCACGCCTCTCCCTCGTTGCAGATATTTTTTATTAAAACTAATATTAGACGCAGTTAAATCATTAATCAATACTTTTTAAAATTCTTTAAACCACACCCGCTGCAAACCGATTGAAACTTTCCTTCGGAAATTACACATTATAACCAGTAGCGGATTCGTAAACTTCAAATATTTGAATCTAGGAAAAAAATTATCCGGAAAAAAGTCACGAAAAAAGTCCATGAAAAAAAGTTCCCTGGAAAACAAATCTCATGAAAAATAGTCTCCGGAAAAAAGTCTCTTGAAGAAAAATCCCCGGAAAAAACAATTTATTTGGATACTTTTTCCGGAGACTTTTTCTCCAAGAGATTTCTTTTTCCTGGGGACTTTTTTCCTGGAGACCATTTTCTGGGGACTTTTTTCCCGGAGACATTTTTCCAAAAACTTGTTTTCCTGGAGACTTTTTTCAGGGGACATATATACAGGTTGTTAATGAATTGTAGGGACAAACTCACAGGGCTTGCAAAACACAACAAAGCAAACAACTTTTGTTAATAAATGTGTGGTCAAAAGTGTTTCCTTTCAGGGATAGAGCTTCTCAAAGATTCTTTAGGAAACGCCTAAATGTAGGCAACTCAATTTACTACCTACTATTTGTTTCCATAACGACGGAAATTAATACAGGATAAATAAAGCCCTCTTTCCCACTTTTCAAATTCAAATTAAATGTAAAATAAATTAATTAACAAAATGTTTCAAAACTAAGCAATAGAAAAAACCAAAATTACAAAGCACAAATCAACTATTTAAAATTTAAAAAATTTGCAATAACTAATTCAAAAATTAACAAAATTATAGTAAATTACCCCAAGCAGCTCCATACATGAACATCATATCATACTGTTCGGCAAAAGTATTATTCGTCATAACACAAAAATACGAAACATAGAACGAAAATAAGGAAGAAAATAATTATCAAAAAAATCACAGAACGAAAAAAAAACGAATTATAAAAGGCACAGAAAGAAACGAATTCAAGAAAAGTCAAAAAATATCACAAAAATATCGAATTGTGTCAAAATTGACGTTATTGAATGCATGCATGTCTAGATAGTTTTTTTTGTCAAAACTCCGTGTGACCTGTGCAAAATAATTGAAACTGCAATTTGGGTTGCCTATTTTCAGGTACTTCTTAAAGAATCTTTAAGAGGCTCTATTTGCTAAAGGAAACACTTTTGACCACACATTTCTTAACAAAAGTTGTTTGATTTGTTGTGTTTGGCAAGCCCTAGAAGTTTGTCCCTACAATTCATTAACACCCTGTATATATAACAAAATATTTTGATAATTTTAGATTTTTTCAAAAAGATATTGGTCAAAAACTGAAGATACGATTTTGTTTAGTTTTGTAAGCTTATAGAGCTGAAAGTATGCTACAATTTGATTGTGTCCCAGCCCAGTAATTTGTATGTGACGCCTTCTGTGAAATTTTGAAAATTTGTGTTTGAACGCCTATTTAATCAAAATCGATTAAACAGATCTGGATGAAATTTGATATTGGGAATACCCTAGAAGATACAAACTACCAGAAATTTTAAAAACTACTAAAACAGTAAAACTGCAAAGTAAAAAGAATATCAAAATTTTGACTTAAAACGTATTAATCAAACTGGCCACACGATTGTTTTAGAATTCTATAAGCTAATAAAGCTAAAGATTAGCTATAATTATAGTTTGCCTGTGACGCCTGCTATGAATTTTTGAAAATAGAATATTCATGCATTTTTGTTTAATAAACCGAGGGTTACAAAAAAATTCTGTTTAAGAGAATTGTATATTTACGAAAACCTATGAAAATTCGGATTCTAAATACAATAAGACATGTCCCCGGACAAAGAGCATAAGTTTAAATGAGTTGACGCTGTATGCTTGGTGTTAGTATATTCGTCCGCTCGTGATAGCTGCGAGGTAGTGTTTCTCTCCGGTCTCGTTCGGTCGGGAGAATGCATAGCTAGTTCGGTTCGCTTGTAGTAGACCGTATATATATTATTCAAAATTTTATTAACAGATTTTATTTTGTCAATGTTGGACCGATAATATTAAAATACGCTTGAAAAGATTATAAGTAACAATTTCTAAAGTAGGTATAGGAAAGTCCAAGGGCAGTGCTTCCCTTATTTTTTTGGTTCTAAACATGTATTTTCGCCAAAATCTCAAATACCGAAATGTCATGATTTCAATAGTTCGCTATACTGAAAGCATACGAAAATTTAATTTAAATCGGTGCAGAGATACTTTCTGAGACGCGCACACTAAGAGATTTTTAAAAATCACTTGTTTTAGTTCCCGGATGCCAAAAACAAGTATTTCATTGACAGGGCCGTATTTATGGAGGAGGCGGGAGAGAGCCACCTCCCCCAGTAATCTAGGCAGTTGACAAAATCACGCAAAAGTTGGCGAAACCAACAAAATCGGAGAAAAGTGTGCTGTCAGCACAAAGAATTTGGAGAAGGAATTTTAAATTCGAGTTTTTGACTCCTAATCAAGTTGTGTCGGTATTATTCATCGTTATATTGCCTTATTCATTGCACATCGTATAACAATTAACAAAATCTAAGCTGCGTTCAGTCAGGATCCTAACGAGCTGCAGCCGATGGGAACCGGGAACGTAATACGCTTACGCCGCACCCGCACTTGATACAATTTGTGGCACATTGGCAGTCTAGTTCAATAATCAGATTCTTGGGAAATAAGTATTGTTTTTATAGGATTGCGATCAGTCTGCACCCTGCCTCTATATTTTTAACAGACTTCAAAAAAAGGAGGATGTTCTCAATTCGTCTGTATATATCTTTTTTTTTAATTTTTTTTTATGTATGTTCGGGCATAACTTTTTTGTTTATGAACCGATTTTAATGATTGTTTTTCCGTTGGGTTCAGTATAGTTCCAAGGTGGTCCCATTTTAATTTCATTGGTATTGGACCTTGAACTTCGAAGATACACCGGGGAACTCAAAATCTATTTTTTTAACCGACTTTTTAGTGTTTCCGTCTTTCATCTTCCGTTTCAACTAGCCGTCGTTTCCTCATTCGAAAAGCATCCTTACTGGGTCTACCCATCACTTAAAATTGTAAAATAATTAACTTCAAAAAAAAAGAAAACCGACTTCAAATAAAAACACAAAAGTGACATAAGTTAACTAAAAAGCAAAAAATAAATGTTTTTTATACAACAATTTAATACTTATTTGTTGTTCCGTTTAATGTAATTAAGAAATTATTGTTTATTATATCCATACATATATAAAAGCACAAAGGGTTTTTTTCTCCGGTTCCTCCAGCGGCTACCGCTTCACCAATTTGGACCATTTTTTTTAAATGAAAGGTCTCTATCCACAGATGGAACATGAAACATTTTTATATTTTTATTCTACGTCGATTTTTTATTAATAATTATTTTAATTTATAATATATATGAAGGTCGGCTAGACGTGCGTCACTTGGGGCGCCACCTACAATAACGTCGCGTGTCATTATTTGAACTAATGCATCACGTGACTTGACATTTCGCCGGTTCTGTCAACGCTGTCTGTCAGTGCATTGTGTGCTGGGGTAACACTAGTAATTATTAATTGTTTTATAATTTTGAAGTCGGTGCCAAGTAAAACATAAAAATTCTAAATCTAATTTGTTATTGTAGCAAACATAATTTTTATGTTTTACTTGGCACCGACTTCAAAATTATAAAACAATTAATAATTATATAATAAACAATAATTTCTTAATTACATTAAACGGAACAACAAATAAGTATTAAGTTGTTGTATAAACAACATTTATTTTTTTGCTTTTTAGTTAACTTATGTCACTTTTGTGTTTTTATTTGAAGTCGGTTTTCTTTTTTTTTTAAGTTAATTGTTCATGTCTCTGCTGTCCCAATTTACTTAAAATCCTTATAAAATATCTGTCCGTGTCAAAACAAAAAGTTGGCAAATTGAGGATCCATCCCGCCCCCACACAGAAAAAGTTGGTTGAGTCCGTCCCTGTTCATTGAAAATCTCAAAATGATTAATTTCACGGTCACAATACCGGAAGTACAATTAAGTAAACAACAATAAAACATCCGCGAATGAATCATTGAACCGGTTCTTTTGGCAAATGTAATTGGTTTTGAAATATATACCGAATGTTAAAGAACATGAAGATATAAAAATCTTAAACGCCAATCATAAATCATTTTTGTGCCTTTTAATTTATTATTAAGGTGTTGTTTCCTTTGTTATCCAACACCTGCTATTTTGTCCCAATTAAAACGTTAAACATTTTCGTAGGCCATACAATGAGGCACATTATCATTAAAATTACTGTATCTCCTGAGCTTATAAGCATACAATACCTTGCACTTAGGCCACTTAAGGTTATTATGCACGAAAATAAATATATTCAAGTTTATTTTCTTTTTTGTAAAACTCCGTAAGGTATGAATAATGTATTAAAGCCAAACCATAATTTAGTTTGGGAACTGCGCCTGACTAAATACACTGTGCACTCGAAAAGCCACACATATCGATGTATTTATGTACTGTTTATGCGTACGTGTAGTTTAAATAACAATAATAACCGGATAGGTACTTTAATAATAACGGGTTACGCGAATTAAATTCGAAAATGCGATGAAAACACGTACACGATAAAACATTTTATGCTTCAGATTTTAATTTTTGATAATCTCGAGAGGGAAATTAAAAGCTGCTGGTAATGAGCCCAGTGCGACTTAAAAATAACAGAACAAAGATGCAATTTAATACACATGCGGCTAGAACGTTTATTACCTAAAAAGTTAATAAAAGTTAACAAAACCTAATGCGAACTTTCGAAGCGCGACAAATCTTCGCACTCATTCCCTCGATGGATAAATTAATAGGTTAGTTTTTGATACATTGAATTTATTCTTGCGTGTCGTGTAATTGATTTGCTGTTTTGTTTTTAAGACTTAAGAAAATTGGAAGCCTTTTTCTTGGACGATAACCGCGAATCATTGCCCGCTACAAATAAATCAGAATAGTGTTTTCTTTATTATTATTACCATAGAAATAGATATCTTGCAAGATTTAAATTTATTGCATTGAAGTATAAAGAAACTAGACCAACATTTATAACAATCTGGTCTCAAAAAATCAAGACTTTAAGGTCTTATCTTCTCATATTATGAAAATTAAGTACCGTCTTGAGCTGAGCCAAAAAAAGCAATCAAACTGTATTTATAAGGTCGAGCTTACTTCGTTGAAGTTCATTTTAATTTATTGTAAACAATTACACTAATTAAAGAAAAAAATTATAAATTAGCTATTCAGAAAATTTATCCAACTACTTCATCAGATAAAATGAAATACGCTTCAATTCCATATTTTGGCAATCAATCAGAAAAAATTGACAAAATTATAAACAAAACAAATAAATGTAAAATAACTTTTAAAACAACAAAAAGCATTTTAAACACTTTGTTTAATGCTAAAGAAAAAACAAACAATTTACTAAAATCAGGCATCTACAAATTAAATTGCTCGCACTGTAATTCGATTTATATAGGACAAACAATTAGAAATTTTGATATTAGGTACAAGCAACACGTACGTTGTTTTAAGTATAAACACCCGCATAAATCCAATTACGCTAAACACTTATTAGAACACAATCATTCAATGACATCTAATAACACTATTAAATTTTTACACTTTTGTGATGACAAACGTAAGTTGGATATACTAGAAGCATTTGAAATTCATAAACATTTAAAATCTGTACCTTTAATGAATGAGCAAATTGATCTCTTAAATTCACCGTTATTAGACGTCTTGGAATGAGAAATCAAGTCATCTGGACGCAGATATAGAAAACCAAGATCAAGTTATGAAGATTTATTGTTCCTTTAGCAACACCAACTGTTTACTTTTAATCTTGCTTTTGATAATGGCGTGTAAACACGTCGAAATACGTATAAAGCTAACATAAAAAACCTGTTGAAGAATTGTTTTATTCACAATAAATCAAACTGTATTTTCTATCTCAGCAAAATTAGAAAATCATAAAAATGTTTAGAAATGTCTATGTCTTGGCCCACTTCAAAATTTCATAATTTCAGAATTCTAAACTTCACACCTTCAGAATTTCTTAACTTCAAAACTTTCGAATTTCAGGAGTGTACTAAATTTCAGGATTTCGAAAGTTGAGATTGGGCATTCCGAATTTCACATTTTTAAAATTTCACAACTTCAGAACCGCCTTCAGAATTTCTAAAAATCTCAAAACTATAGAACTTCAGAGTTGTTCTGAAGTTCAGAACTATAGAACTTCAGAACTATAGATTTTGAAAACTTCAGAATTACAGAATTTAATTTAAAAATTTGATTCTTTCAGAACTGGTCTGAATTTTATAATTTTCAAAATATCTTAACTTCAAAATATTAGAACTTTAAAATTGTTATGAAATTCAGAACTATAGAACTTCGGAATTATGAAATGAAAAAACCGAAGAATTTCAGTCCTTCGGAAATTATTCAGAATTTCTACTTTCAAACTTTCGGATCTTCAGAATGTTCAACTGTTCCTAACCCTAAGTTCAAAACTTTAGCACTTCTGCATTACACTTTAAAATTTTGGACCTTCGAAACTTCACAATTTCAAATTTCAAACTTTCGGAACTTCAGACCTTCAGCAAATCAGAACTATTACGAAGTTTAATCTCTTTTAATAAATAATTAATTTAAAGGACCTCAACGAGGAAAAATTTCGAACTTCGGAATAATAGAACTTATTAGGAACATCAGATTTTCCACACTTCAAAATTTTAGAACTTCAGAATTATAGACCCTAAAAATTTTAGAGCTTCAGAACTTTAGAATTTCTGGGTTTCCTAACTTCAAAATTTTAGTACTTCAAGACTATTCTGAACTTTAGAATTTCAGTCCTTCAGAAAGTCCGAATTTTAGAACTTCCTAACTTCTAAACATCAAAATTTCAAAACGATAAACTTCAGAGCTGTTTCGAAGTTCAGAACTTCAAATTTATATAACATAAGAACAGAATTTAAGACCTTCAGAAATATAGAATTCCAAAATAAAAATCTTCAGAACAAAGCCTCAGAATATGCTAACTTCAGAACTATGGAACCACAAAACTGCTCAGAACTTCAGAATTTTAAAAATTAAGATTATGAGAATATTGTATTTCAGATCTTCAGAATTTCACAAGCGGAGGCCTGTAGAACTTTAGAAATGTCATGAACTTCTGAATTACAAAACTTCAGAATTTACAAACGAATTTCAAAATTTTCAAATCTGTTCTAAAATTTAGAACTTCAAAATCTTAAAACTTCGGAATTCCGAATGAAGTACTGCATCAGAACCGTTCTAAACTTCAGAATTTCAGCCTTTTAGAAAATCAAAGCTTCAAAATTTCCTAAGATCAAAATTTCAAAACGTCAGAACTGTCCTGAAGTTCAAAACTTTAAGACTTCAGAATTGTAGAACCTAAAAATGAGCGAAACACTTCGCCTGGACTTTCCTATACATTTAAATACATTGTTTTATATTTTCCAACACTTTCGATATACACCTGTCTAGACACGACTAGTTAAAGTAAACAGTTCTTACAAGTTGTAACATCTTGAAGCGGTTGAAGAAAGGCCGACCGCTGCGCTGCAAGCATAAGGTTGGGTAAAATATTCGGACTGAATCAACGGAAGCGCGGAAATTAATATTCGAAAATATATTAATAACTCGAGAAGTATTATTTCTAGCAAGAAATTACTCTTATTAATTTGTATTTAGAATTTCAAAAACTTTCTGATTTTAAAGCCAAAATGCCACGTTTCCATTTTAAAAAAGTTATTTTTTACCGTGGCCGCCATATTACAATTGGAAACTCAAGTTTTTTTCTTAAATACAATCGAGAAGAATTTGCCCTACAACTTTGCTCTTGGGTTTGCGAGTCTATCTATTAAAATAAAAAAGTTAGCCTACACTGAACATTAAACGACTAGTACAAGAATACAACTGCTGTAGAAAGTATGTGAAATTCTTCTAAGGACAAAAAGATTATTAAGGGGCAAAAAATTCGATTTTTTGATTTTTTGTAAAAAGATTCTCCTAGAGCAAACAAAACAAAAAACCAAATTTTTAATTTTTTATCGAAAAAATTTGGGGAAAGGGGGAACAGTAGCCCCCCTAAATATGAAATTATCGAAAAAATATTATTATATTCGGATTTTGCTATCAATGGTAAGCTATTTCATATTAACAAAAATATTTTATTGCCTCCCGTTAAATAAATAAAAGGGTACCAATTTTCAATTTTCAAAAATTCATAGAGGGCGTCACAGTGAAATTATAGCAATGCGCAAAAAAATAAATTGTGGAAGATTCCCAGCTCTATCAGCTTAAAAAGTTTAAACAAAAACGTGTGGGCAGTTTTTGAGAAATAGTTTTTTGAAAAATTCCAAAATTTTGGAGTGATGTCATTGCGACCATTTTTATATTTTCAAAATTAATTATATTTCATGGTATAGTACCCTTGAAGGGCTACCAAACAAGATGTAGTTGATTCCAATCAGATAACTGGTTTTTGAGTAAATGGGCGTTAAAGTCGAAATGTTCAAAAATTCGTAGCGGCGCCGCCATTTTAAAGCTAGAGAGTTCGGTAAAAAATCGTTTGATTTGTTCTAAGGCCTTCTTTAATCTCCATTATTAAAATTTCCAAAATTCAGTTTCTGAAAAAAATGCTACCAAAAAAACATGTCTAACTTCCGCTTCCGGTTTCGGTTTTTTTTTTAAAAGCTTATTTTGTCGGTGAATTTTTGATATACCCCCTCATTCCAAAGCACATCAAAATCGGTTGAGCCGTTCCGGAGATATGGAGCGTAACACACCCACTCGCAGACAGACATTTTTAAAAATTACTTTTTTGGGGTCCATGGACCCCCCCCCCCCCCCCGACTATTTTCGTTAAAATCTCAACTTTGAAATTTTGCATGAAATCAATACTTCCCTATACTGAAAGTTTAGGGAAGTAAAAACTTGAGATTTTCAAATCTTCAAAAATTCAGACCTTCAGACTTTCAAAACTTAAAGAACTTCAGAATTATAGAACTTAAAAACTGCAGAATTTCAGACCTGCAGACACTCGGAATTCTGAATTTCAGACCTTTAATATTTCAAAACGCCAAGCCTTCAAAATTGCAAAACGTCAGATTTTCCAAACTTCGGAATTTTAGTACTTCAACACTGTTCTGAGTTTCAGAATTTTAGACTCTCCAAAATTTAACAATCTAAGAATTGCCTATTTCAGAACTTCACAGTTTCCGAACATAAAATCTTTAGAACTTCAGAACCTCAAAATTTAGGAATTTCACAACTGCAGAACTATTCTCTACTTTAAAATTTTAGAATTTCAGATCTACAGATATCCCAACGTCAAAGCGAACGTTAGAACTTTTAAATTTCATAACTAAAGAGCTTCAGTACTGTTCTGAAGTTCAGAACTTTAAAACTTTAGAATTCTAAAACATAAAAATTTAAAAACTGCAGAATTTTGTAACTTGAGAATTGTTCTGAGCTTCAAAACTTCAGAACTTTGAGATTTTAAAGCTGCAGATTTGCTAACTTCAAAACATTAAAACTTCAAAATTTCAGATTTTAAGAACTTTACAACCATTCTGAAGTTTAAAACTCGGAATTTAAAAAGTAAGATTTTCAGGCCCTCAGAACCATAGCTTTAGAACATCCGAAATAAAGAACCACAGAACAAACTTTCCAGTAAAAAGAGAAAACTGCAAAAATTATATTCTTTGATAAAAAAAAATATGAAAAAAAAATACAAATTAAATTTAATAAAAGAGACAAATTAAATTTAAAACAACTTCTAAACGCAGTTTTGTAATTTTATACAGTGTGTCTACAAAAATATTTTTTTCCTAATTCCAATCTTAACAAACCTAAACTTGAATAACTAATTGCCTGATAAATAACTACAAATAAAGCAGTCTCTTGGAATGTAAAATTTAAATACAACAAAATTAAGCAACCTTTTATGTAATTTTATTTGGTTGTCGTAGATCATCATTATTTGTTTTTTCATTTAAAGTTCTAGTGCGATGGCCAGCTTGTTCCCCGGATTTAGCCCTTCAATTTTTTTCTAGTAGGCTTCCTATCAAACTTGACGATTTGCAGTCTCCAACTTCAAGTTACTCTTATTAAATAAGTTGTACTATTCCATGTTTTCAGTATTTATAAACTTATAAGCTTATTTATTCGTCAATAAATTGTATATCCGATCCAACACTGCTGTGTTAGAGCTTTTATGCGCCATCTATGGTCCAATAGTTGTACTACGAGTCCAAGCTTTAACTATTTCAGGAACGTCGATAAATAAGATTATTTCTTACCAAAGAAAAAAATTAACGCAAAACATGCGAACAACCAATAAAATCAATCATGCAGTTCATTGCCGCAGTATTTTTATAAATTCGCGTCATGTTTTATCTTAATTTACCGCGCTTTTCAAATAGCCTATAAAAAGTGTACGGTGAGCGTTCGTATTAGTTTTACTCAGATAAATGTGCGAAACCTGTCGGTTTTCGTTAAATACAAAATATCGAGCAATCAATGGTGACTGAGCTAATTGTTATGACTTCATTTAAATGGAATGGAAATACCAGTATCACGAAAAATCACCCTCGCTTTACTCTGTTTGGGCATATTGTCGCTGTATTTGTCGTACACTTTTAATACGTGCTTGGTATCGAATATTTCGAAATCATTACCAAAAGTAAGTATCTCCCTGCTTTGATTTTTAATTAATTAGAAAAAGTGCCAATTAAAAACGCACAACGATATTTTTCTCTGTCCATAAACTGGTGTGATTTAAATAAAAATGTAAAAACTAAAATAAAAAAACATAAAGACGCACCACAATCAACTATTTTTATAAAATTCAGAGGCTAAATTTAAAATTCTCAGTAAAAATAGATGTCACAAGCGACTGAGTCCAAAATATACGGTTAATTAATTTTTATGTTATTGTCTGGAAACAAAAGGCTAATATAAAGCAAACTTTAGACTTGTTTTCCGGTGATATTGTTAACTAATTTAATCGACCTTGAATTGATAATAATTATAATTATTTGTTTATATGGCTTGCGATTTTTACAATTATACAAAAATAAATGTTTTATATATTTTTTCAATATTTAAAAAAGAAGACAAACTACCTACAGTTTAAGGTCATTAAGGTTATTACTAATTTTCAAAAATTCGTAGAGGGTGACTCAGCCGACTTGACGCATTTTTGACATATCATTGTGTAGACTGTAGGTAGTTATACGACATACGTGCGCCGGCGCCGTTTGCCTATTAAGCAGCTAATGGTGTGATTAAATCAAATTCATAGTGACGCAATTTGTTTAGGGCATTTATGAAAAGTCATCGTGGCTACACGCCATTTATTAATAAGTTAGAGGTGTAAAAAAATCAAATGTGTAGGTTTTCCAAAATTAATGTTTAAGGATGATAGAAGGAAGAATAGAAAATGGGAGATCTAGATTCAGCCCTCACTATGAAGGCCATAAATCAATCCTCCACCACGTAACCATGAACTTCTTATAAGTTAGGTTATTGCTTATTTTGGGAGCTAAATGTCCTTTATCAAATATCAACATTTGTAACGAATTAAACGTATAATCCAAAAGCACGTGGCTCAACAAGCTCTAATAAAGGCTACTAAAACACTGAACAAAGGAATTGCTAAAGCAACGTGGTCACCCGTCATGACTCACTAGTACGTAACAGGTATTAGAATGTAGAATCATATTGGAAAGTTTGTTTTAAAATAGTACTTAGTATATTAGAGGGCAACAGGGACAAAAACGATGTAGACAGTTCAAGCTTCATGATTGGCAGTCCGTACGGAGTATGTATTGTCAAAGGTTGCAGGCAGGTAGAGGTAGTTGAAATTGTGACCTTCAGTTCAACATCAAGTGGTGGGGATGAATTCATATACTTAAAATAACGGTCAAGTAGTGGAAGCAGATTCATGGTCTGTAAAGCTATGTAAAGTGGTGAGGGATAGATTCATGGCCTTCAGCTCCAGATCTAGTAACAAAGGAGTTGGGTTTAGGTAAAAGTTAAGTAGTGGGTGGTGACGTCATAAACTTCAGTTGAAGATCAAGTGATGGGGATGAATTCATATGCTTCAAATCATGATCAAGTGGCGGGGCAAATTCATGGGTTCTAACTCAATGTAAAGTGGTGGGGATGGATTCATGGGATTCAGCTCCAAACCCAGTAATGGGACTGTTCTTTAACTAAAAGCTAAGTAGAGCGGGATTTTTAGTTCAAGGTCAAATAGCGGGATTGAACTCATGGGATTCAGATCACAATCAAGTGGTGGAAGTGAATTCACGGGCTTCAGATCAAGGTAAAGTGGTAGGGGATGGATTCGTGGCTTTCAGCTTAAGATCAACTGGTTGGCATGACTATATAGGCGTCAACTGCAAATAAAGTGCTGGGGTTGGAATTATTATATATTTTGACATGTTGAAGTATAGGGAAGTAAGTAAATAAAGTCGATACCCAGCCGTCTCGCACTTTTTATATGAAGTATGGGGTGGTGTGGTAAGCACCACGCCTTAGCCGACTGCCTTACTTCCCTCACCCCTCAGGGGTTTGGTTCCCAATTTTTAAAAAGCGACTGGATAGGCCGCCCGCCAGGCATCCAGTCTTCGGGTTTGAACCCAAGACCTTCCGCATAGCAGCCAAGTGCCCTAACCACTCGGCCACTCTGGCGCCAGTATAGCGAAGTAATAAAAATAAAAATTTAATTTTTGATTTTAAAATTAATGTTACCCAACACTAATTTCTTAATTTTTTACCATCTAGTGGCGTCATCATCCACTAGTATCAAAAGATAGTACCGGCTTTCATTACACGACGTCAGTCCGTGTGGTTCCACTCCTGGCAGTGAACGAAACAGATGCTTCCCCTAAATATCGCTTCCTGCGTCAGCAGGGCTTACAGCCCGCCCGCCAACTGCCAAGTGCTCTAATAATTGGAGTCAAAAAGGGAGGAACAAGGGCCCTGCTGGAGTTCATCCGAATTCACCCAGATGTCCGTGCAGCAGGCAGTGAAGTTCATTTTTTCGACAAGCATTACTCCAAGGGTTTCGAATGGTACCGCCATCACATGCCGCTAACCCTTGAAGGTCAAATTACTATAGAAAAATCGCCTTCGTATTTTATAACGAAAGAAGCGCCACGTAGAGTGCAACATATGAATCCCTCCACTAAGCTTTTAGTCGTAGTTAGAGACCCTGTGACACGCTCAATTTCAGATTATACCCAAGCTATTTCTAAAAAGCCCGAGATGAAACCTTTTGAAGAACTTGCCTTTGTAAATGGCTCGACTGGTCACACGATTGATACAAGCTGGGGCCCTATAAAGCTAGGTGTTTATGCCCGATATTTGGTACGCTGGTTAAAGTGCTTCCCTTTGTCTCAATTTCTATTTGTAAGTGGCGAGCGTTTGATTGTAGATCCCGCAGTTGAGCTCAAACGGGTTCAGGATTTTTTGGGTCTTAAACGGGTAGTTACAGAGAAACATTTTTATTTTAATTCTACAAAAGGTTTTCCATGCTTGTTTAAAAGTGAGGGACGCAGTTCACCTCATTGTTTGGGTAAAACCAAGGGTAGGAATCATCCGTATATTAATCCTTTAGTGTTACAAAAATTAAAAGATTTTTATAGGCCGTTTAATAGTCGATTTTATCAGATGACTGGGATCAATTTTGGGTGGTCATAATTTGATCCAAAACAACAAACATTTTTTTACAATAGTAAAGATAATTTTAGGATTTACCAAGGAATTGTTTGAAAGGATGATAAATTTACCTTTTATATTTAAAATTATTTTCTTTTTTCTCTTCTTAACGATTCTTCTTTACTTTTGCTTTTTCTCCTCCTACCCCTACTAATGATGTTTTCATCTTTACTTTCTCATACTTCCACTATGTACGAAAACACGCTATTGCACTGCCAGGAACAAAAACAATAGTTTTGTTTTGTCTGTGGGTGGGTGTGTTTAAATGTGACGCTTAAAATGCTTAAAACTACGGACCGATATTAATTAAATTTGGTATACCTGAACACATGGCAATTCATTAGGCGCATAAGTTTTTTAAAACGATCCGGAAGCGTATACGCTTTTTTGAAATAAGTTTTTTATTCCAAAAGAAAATTAATTTTTTTTTAATTGGTAAAGAATTATGTCAAGGAAATTCACCAAAATTATTAAACCATAAATATTTTTTTTATTATTAGAAACTTGTGCATAAATGATAAAATTTTTAAAATCATAAAAACTGGGAAGGAAAAACATTTCAAAATTGTAATGAGTTTCAATGAATTATGTAAAGGGATCAACAAAATTTTAGAAACCATTAAAACCGGGAAAGGAAACATTTTAAAATTTTCAAAAATTGTGAAAAAAATGTCAACAATGCTTTTAAAGTTTGCAAAAAATTATGTAAAAAGTGTCAAACAAAATTTTTACAGTCATAAAAACTAGGAAGGAAAAACATTTCTAAATTTTGAAGGTTTTCAGATAATTATGAACATTTCCAAAAAATTGTGTATTAAACTGTCGAATAAAATTTCAAAAACTAAGAAGGAAAAACGTTTCAAAATTTTAAATTATGTAACAAAGTCAAGAAAATGTCAATACTTTTGGCTTTAAACCCATAAATAATTTGTTAAGAAACACAGATAAAAATTTTCAGAAAACTGTAAAGAATGTCGAACAAAATTAAAAAAAAATATAAAAAATGGGAATGAAAGATTTTAAAATTTTGAAAATTTTCAAATAATTATATAAAATCGTGCCAACGAAATTTATTTTAATTTCTATAAGCTACCAAAGATAGGAAAGAAAGAGGTTATCATTTGGATTTATTCCCAATTCCGTTATTTCTCTGCAACGTCCTCTATGAATTTTTGAAAATTAATATGCTCGTTATTTAGTAAATAAGGCATGATAAAAACAATTTTACTCAACAGTGACAATAGAACAAGATCTTAAACTTAATATATAGACATAGTATTATTTATGGGGGCCTAATGCTCCCCCTCCATTTTATGGTTGACGAATTTTATTTTATGGTTTCTGATGTTCTTTGAGGCTCTTTTCCACAAGAATCTAATTTTCTGTGTTTAGTTCGAGGAAAGGTTTCGGTTTCTAACTAAACTTGTATTCTCATAGGCATTGTAATCGACAGGTGGGCGAGTTAGATGCTGCACGCACGGTGTTGTAATCTTATGGCAACTGTTGAGGCTAGAACGTTTATATAAAATATTTTGAAAAATATGAAAAGTAAAAGTTCTTGAGGTATGGGAGGAGTCCAGGCAAATCAGTTTGCCCATTTTTTGTGATGTTATATCGCTTGCTTTACATATGCCTTTACTTTTTGGTTGTTCTACCTGTTCCTTATTTGTTATCCTTTTTTTCAACCATCAGTTCTTCTTTCTCACAGAATAATTTTCTGAATTTTTACAAATACTAACATTTGCTCATGGTTTAAGAAATTTAACAGGGAAGCGAGATAATAAAAATCACTGAGATACCTTACAGAATCCAGTGAAAAAAGGATGGTTGTGCTTGCAAAAACAAACTTTTTTTAAAGTAAAAAAAGGTTTTATATGTAGGTATATTTTATTGCGATACCACAACATAATGATTTATCACTAGTCAATTTTTTACAAGTATATTTTACTTTTTTTTGCATTTTTATACACTAGGTGTCTACCAACTTTCCGAGGCGTGAAATGTATGTCTAGATAGGCGTTCTTGTAAAAGGTACTGCTGTCAATTCATCTAAAAAATTACCTCTGTAATACAAAGAATCACAGGTAGCTATAGTTTTACATTAGCACAATAAACGTTAGAATTAGCTTTAGTTTATGATGTATTTAGTCATACTTGATACTCATTTTTTATGTTTTGTTATGTATGTTTAGGTAGGTTTTATCTAAATATTCGTTAAATCTCATAAACAAGCGGTATATGGTTTAGTAGGTGCAGTGTGTCCATTATATAAGTATCACCAGCACAAAGACTGCTATTATAAGCATTTATCAGTATACAAATGTATCACAATCAGCATTTCAAGAAATAGTCACCCAACACACTTTTAGAACGCCGTTTTCTTTTTATTCAACATAATATATTTATTTCAAAACATATTTTTTGATGTCTCGCAATAAATCTTTTTGACGTCATAAAATATTTTCTTGACGTCAAAGCTTGTCGTTTGATGTCAAAAAAACATATTGACGTCAAAACTTACTTTTTGTGTCGTAATTTAAAAAATATTTTGTGACGTCAATAAATAATTTTTGACGACGAATGATTGTTTTTTCGACATCAAATAATCACTGTTACGTCAAAATTTAAAAGTCGAATTTTTGACTAGAATATTATTTATTGACATCGAAAAACTTTGTCATCTAACAGCAAAGCCGGTGTGCTTTATCACATATTTCTAAACGCTCTATTTTGGCAGGCAGTTCTATTGATCAATATTGCAGAATTATTCTATTAGCGCCAAAAACTGACTTTTTGACCGATAATAAATTTATATAAATTTTCTTGGCGCCAAAAAATATTACGTCAAAAAATTATTTTTGTAATGCGGAAAATAACCATTTAATTATTAATAAATAACGGATTATTCGACGTCAATAAATAATTTTATACCGCCAACACTTTGTTTGGGAAATGCTGCCATCTAACGACGCAGCTAGCGCACAAATCTTTAAGCGCTCCTTGTTTTGGCAAGCATCTCTCCTATCGGTCAAGATCGATTCTATTTTACACTACTACCACAAGTTTCCAACATCAAAAAATTCATTTATTACCGGCTAAAAACGTCTGAATATAATTTATTTGCATTACAAATAATTTTTTTCGTTTTTTATTTTTTTATTTAAAATTGCTTATTTGTAGACATCAAAAAATCAATTTCTGATTTCGGACCTTTAAACTTTAATTTGACTTCAGACATGAGGGTAATTTTGCTTTCCATAATTCTGGATAAAAATAAAAGGGCGTTCCATACACACTTCTAACACCTTCACAATTTTAGGGACACAGTAATGACACATCTAGATATTTAATAAATAACAGCAAAAATTTTTTAGGAAATTTACAGAAAATATTAGTCTAACATATCAGTACGTAGTACGAAAATCTGTAGAAGCAGTCGTTCAATCAATATTTAAAGCAATATGAAGGAAAAATTGGGGTAACTCAAGTCATTCATAAATCATTCTGCATTTTATAAAACAGAACTGAAATAATACTTCATTTATGATTGTTTTTTTAATTTTAAGAGGCATTCCATAATCCAATCGTTTTGTTGTTTGTTACAATGTTTTTTTACTACTGAATATAATTATTGTTAATTATTACTGATAAGTTTGTTGTGTTTGTTAAAGATTTATGGTGATAATGCTCTCTATCAGTGGGCCTAAGCAGGGATTATATACACCAACAGTGTTTCCAGATAATTGTTTTCCGTACAGTAGGAAAACCATATCTGGCAACACTGTTAGTGCATATAAACCTCGCCTTTAGGTTTATGTCCAGTTAATGCGGCACCAAATGAAAGAAGTATTGTTACTGAAAGTATATAATGAGGAGAGCGCCATCATGCTAACATTTTTGACATTGATTTGTTGTTTGTAGGTTTTTGTTAATAATGCTCTCTTATTACATTTACCTGTATTTTGAATTAATGCTGGCATTAAATAAAAACGGTTTTTTTATTAGAAATGTATAATAAGGAGAGCACCATCATGTTGAAACGTTTTAATATTAACAATGTAAGTTAAGTTTTGTTGTTAGTTTTATTTGTTATTTATTACTTTGTATTAATGTGTTATTTTTTTTACTAACAATAAAATCAACCAAGCAATAAACCCATCCTCAGTCCAAATTGAAATCCAAATATTGACGTTATACAATGTATTATACACAATAAAAAATTAAAAATATAATTTATATGCTACATACCGCTTTGTCATTTTATTTTTAATTTTTCTTACCTACTTAGATCTCCCAATCAATTTACGTCAAATCTGGTAGATTAACGTGTCCAATGCGAAGGTATCCCACAAATTGTGTATTGATACAACCTATAACTGTTGGAATTTTATCATCCAGAAGACTTAGTTTTGGTTCAATACATTTCCCTCGACTACAATAAATAAGTATTAAAATGTTTCAATCGTAAATTCAATAATTTACTCACAAAATATGAAGACTAAAATCGGACACGGTTTTGCTACAATTATCTGCTTTAAATAATTGATAAACACTATCTGGTTTTATTTCTGTACATGGATTAAAAATTTGTGGACCATTTTCTTGCAACTTCTTAAAAATTTCTTTAAACATTTTATCAGATTCGCGTGACTGTACAATTCCGGAATTTTTTGGAATTTCTTGGCACTCTGATAACCGATATTTTTTTGCAGACGGTTCTCCTACCAAATCTTGTTTTTGAACATGTTCTGTTCGCACTACTCGAAAACCTTGGATTACTAATTCCCTATAAGTTACATATTTTGTCAGGGTTGTGTCGGAATCATTCAAAATAATTTCGTAAGCTTGTTGAATGCTTAGAGGTACATTATTCCAAAACAGTTCAAGCCGATTCTAACAAACAAAAAATACGTTGAGTAATGACAAGAAAAACTAAATCTATAGGAACTTACTGTTTCTAACAAAAACAAGGCTTCCTCAGGATACAAAAACTTTCCGTCTTTGTTGGCAAAACCAAAGTTTTTTAGTACTCCAATAATTTTTGTAACTTTAGCAAGTCTCTGTTCTGGTAACCAGTTAGCAGTTGATCGAGCACACCTATATAAAATAGACATGATTTAATGCAGCTCTGTGTGTTATTCTACTCACCGTCTCTCTACACGTTCACTATAAAGCACATTTGTTAGAGTTTCTAATGAATTTTTGACTGTTTCTAACTCGTTTTCGGATCCAGTTGGTAAAAGAAATTTAGTTCCCGGTAATTCTAATTTAGTAAAGGGATTTTTGTGAACTGCTCTAAGTCTTTTCGCCCTGGAATATAATTGTAGGGTTAGAATTCTCCAAAAAAATTAAATTATACTAATTTGATATTACGTATAAACAATTTTCATGTAATTATAAAAGATTTAAACGTTAGTGTAGCGTTTCTCTAGGTATTAATACTGTAATTAACTGTCTATATAGAAAAATCTAACTTTAAAAATTGAGGTTAAGTTATTAAATAATTTTCATATTTAACTTTTTTTAGAAAAACATATTAATTTGTAATTACTTACCATTTATTTATTTCATCTGTATCCATAATGTAATTATGTATTTGTGTGTTTTCGGACTATATTTTAATATTTCAATTAGTTAAAATTTTCAGTACACAACCAACGTTAAAAAAATTGACGAGCTCATGTTGTACACTTCTCCCACGTGTTTTGAACAACTATTTTCCAGGTAAAATGGCTTTTAATAATAGCACAGATAAGGTTAACACTACAGATATACGACCCTTTATACATAATGTCCGCTCATATTTGGAGACGAAATTAGCGTTAGTTTGGCTACGACGCACCAGACCAATTTTAGAGCGCTGCTATCGCTATTTGTTTATTACTGTTGAAATGTGTTGGAAACTGTTTTATCGGGGATTTGAGTGCATCTGTCACATCATGAATATAATTTAAGTAGAATTGGCTTCAATATTAATTATTTACGAAAAATGCGATTTGACAATTAACGTTGATTGAACTAAATACTTCAATCAACGCAATTAAGCATGGCAGATGGCTGTCTAACTTTTGGTTTGAATATGTGCTAAGTAATCTGCTCAATTACAGTCATCTGTGATTTAATTATAAATTGTCATTGTAGCGCCATCTTTTTGCAGATTATTAATCATATAAAACAAGCTGCCGATAGCTCACATATTTACAGTATATCTGTAGTGTTAACCTTATCTGTGATAATAGCAATGAAACAAATTAACGATTTTTATTTAGTGCTACAAAATTACACAGTTAATTTTTAACCTAATACCTAAATCTCAGTTTTCGTTTGAAAAACATTAAAAAAATTCGTCAATTCCAAAAATCTATCCCAGGAGTTTTGGCAAGAAAGCCTGCACAGTGCAGCACAAAATAAACTAAATATTAGGATTTGTTTGACCAAAGTATAATGCTTAGGATTCTATGTACTCCTAAGCATTACACTTTGGTGTAACTGATGATCACGTCTTAATGGCATTGCCCATCAGCGGCGAGTTTTCAAATTCCCAAGGAGGACCTGTACTGTCAACGAAAGCGATAACATTAAAATAAGTGCAGAATCAACAGTACACATTTTGAATTTTTGAGCTGTTTTATCTGGCATTAGCATAGGCGCTTAGTACGGTGGCTACAGGCGCTTAAGCCCCCCCCCCCCCCCCAACCAAACCAAAGGTGTTTGAGCCCCCTTGAGAAAAGTAAAATACAGTTTGGACAGTTGTAATGGTACCAATTTAGGCTAAATGTAAGCTAATAAAGGAAAACTAAACTGAGCGAAAAACACCTCAAAATGACAACGCTGTATGCAATAGTACCCCAAATTTGCAACGCTGTCAGCGCCCGTAATAGATCAATTGGATGAATTCCAACCCTCGGGAGAATACTGGTGAAACCTGGGCATGAAAAAAATATACATATTTGACTAAAAAACGGTTTACTGTGAATTCTTTTTATTAAAAACCATTTAACGTAAAAAAATATCACTAAAATAACAAACACTGCAAAAAACAGTAACAAATTTATCTTACAGCAAAAAAAAGCCAAATGGGTAGTGAGTAGTAACGCAAATATGTTCCAAGGGTCTAGTGATAGCCTTAGGCCAAGCGATATATTCGGGAAAGTACCCGCTTTTGGTGGCCAAATTAAAAAAAAATCCTTTTCCAAACGCTAGTAAGTCGGCCAACCTGGGAAGTACATGTTTAAAGCCTAAATGAGTGTCTGGCCTTCCCCTGGATTTGAAAACTCGGGCCATATGGGCCATGACATTAAAACGAGTACAACAGGTGATCATCAGTCAAACAAGTCCTGGAAACGGCGGAATAAATTTTCAAAATTTACGAATATTTAGTCTATTTTGTCCTGCAGACTGATAAAAAAAATTGCGCATTTCCGGAAAACTAAACGTTTTGGAAAATCGCTTCTATGAGGCCCTGAGTTAATCATGCTGCTAATGTACGACGTCTACAGCGTTGACGAAAACGGTTTGCTATCGTTTCGTAGTAGTGACGTTAAGTGTACTGTACACATGTCGGCTTACGTTCTTCGTTTGTAACTTCAGCGCAGTGCGGCTAGTGACAAATAATTTACACTTAAAATCACTAAATATATCTATACCACTAAAAGTTCGCCCACAGATTATATAGAGTTCGCCGCTTAAAACTAACCTCAATATTTTCACGTGTTAATTTTTTATGGCTGTCCAAAACGTAGATTTTGAATATTAACTTTATACAATGGGAAAAATAAAGAAAGTTGCAATGGAAACTTCCAAACCATCTTTAAGTAAGGTTACTAAAAGAAAATCTATAAAAGCAAGTGCCGGAAGGACACCGAAAATGAAAAAGTTAATAAGTCTTGTAAAGGCAAAAGAAGAGGTCCTTAATAAAATGCTGAATTTTTCTGAAGAAGAGTTTGCAGGATCAAATAACGATACCAAGGTAAACGAAACCGTCAATGTAGTATCACCAAAGCATTTTGTAAAGCCTGCTGAGAGCCCCATAGACTTCAATCAAGTCAAGTCAGGTGTAACTGCCCTATTCGAATACGTTAGGAAAACCAGTGAAAAAAAAACAGAGCTTTTTGACGATGAGCAACCAATATTCCTACAAATAGCTAGCATCAAGGTACCGAAAACTCCAAACCGGCAAGTTCGTCTGACTTTAAAACACTCGTTATTATCCGAATCAAGTGAGATATGCTTAATTGTAAAGGATATAGGTAAAGCAAAAGATCATGATGGAACCGTCGAGCATTATGAAGAACTATTACAAGATAAGGGAATTACCAATATCAAATCAATAATGCCGTATCACCAATTTAAAACCGAGTATGGTAACCAGTATGAACTCGTAAGAAACTTGTTGGGTTTGTATGATTATTTTCTGGTAGATGGAAGTGTTAGTGGCTATGTCACACATCGCCTAGGAAAAATATTTTTAGAAAAACGAAAAATGCCCACATCGGTCAAAATGAATGCCACCAACTTGAAGGAGCATTTTGAGTCATGTTTGAGGAAGACTTTAATGAAACTTCATGCTAAAAGTGATTATTATATTGTACAAGTTGGACATACAAAAATGAGCGAAAAGGATGTTTTTGAGAATGTTTGTGAGATTATTGATGAACTAGACTGTGAATTTCCTGGAGGTTTGGATAATGTTCGATCATTTGGTCTTAAAACGGATAAAAGTATTACCATTCCAGTTTATCTAACTTTGAGTAAGTTTTATTATTAATTTTTAAGTTTTAATTGTACATACAGTGTGAGGGTGCAATGTAAATAAATGGATTACGGGTATTATTTACCCATGCTGCTACCTTAGTTGCTATTAGTAATTATCACAATGCACACAGCATGTGCTTTTTCAGCTTATCTGGGTATGTATACAGCTGCTGGCATGTTACTGAACGGAATGGGCGTGATTATACTGGAACGTAGCAATGCGGGTTGCATCAATACATATATGTACACGTACAGTGCATAACTTTGATAACTGCTGCCAATGCAAATAAAATGACCCATTGTAGTATATTTCTGTGTCTATTCCAAAGTCATATTGGATTATCCTGGATTAGGCAGGAATTGCACAGCGACCAATTTGTCAAATAAAACTTGTAATTGAACTGCTAACATCGGATTTTGATGGCTGATCGCAGGTGGTCGACGACCAGTAATTTACAGTGCAGATGCGGATTTACTTTTGGCTGTCAAAATGATTGAAAGCTTGTTTAGAAAAGACATCTGGCATTTGCCAACGAAAATTAACTGCAAGGTCGAATGATAAACTGGTTTGTTATGCACCTGTTACATGTAAACATATTTAAACAAAGGAAGAAACTGATAAGAACTGACAACATTCAAGTTTTCCGACACATTGTTTAGAATTAATTTTATTGAAATAATGAATTTAATTTAAACTAGGTGAACCAGTGGGCTACGGACTACGCTTTTTTTTTGGTAACTTCTTTTCAAAAATAATACCCGCTGCACGCTGTTTGCGTTGCATAATCTCAGCTGCAGCCGTATTTCACGCAAGTTGAGATTGGTCGAAGGGATTCGGATTTCATATATGCAAAGTGCGGCAACTAAATAGTTACAATCTGATATCTGCAAAAATATAAAAGAATAAGCAACAATTTTTTTTTGAATAAATGGGACTGAAGGGGCCGTGTATTAGGCTAATAGCATTGACTATACCCTTTGTTGTATCTTGATATATGCTTTTCTTTAAATTCTGTTATCTTATTATTTATAAATTCACTCCTTTTTTTAGTAAAGCCTTTGAGTTCTTTTACTTTGCAATTAGCGGATTTAATTTTTATATATTCACCTGTACAGACTAGGGAAACTGCAGAAAACCTAGCCAGGGTAGCTGATGTTCTAAATATATTCAAAACAAGGGAAACTGTCGTTACACGTAAACTTATAATACTGAAAGTTGATAATTCCGATGTCGGACAAAAATGGCTATAATATCTCTATTTGGGAACTTAGCAAAAATATGCAAAGAATAAAAAATATATTTTTCAACTAAAGCTAATAAATTGATAGGCGGAGTTAAAATCACTTAAATGCCGGAAAAGTTTTCAATTTGCCTTAAGTTGTTCTATCAGATTCTGTGTTCAAATTTTCAAAACTTAATTTTGAAAAAACAACGTTGCCCAAAAAAAAGAGATCTAACTTCCGTTTCCGGTTTCAGATTTTTTTGAAAAGCTTAACTGGAACTACAATTTTCGATATACCTCTTGCTTTTAAATTTCATCAAAATCGGCCAGTACTTTCGCCTGTAGAACCATCACCCACAGACATACATTTTAAAAAAAACACTTCTTTGGGTTCCTTGAGTACACCTTGCACGTACAAAAATGGTATAAAATATTATACAATATTACATACAAATAGGAAAATTCTTTAAACTATGTGCGGGTAGAAATAATTATAAAATAAAACAGTAATGAACAATTACATTACAAAGGCAAACGGCCTTAATACTTGAAAATACGCAGCACGTAATATGCTACTAGAAATAAAGATGAAACCTTATCAAAAAAATCAGCCATTTTGTAGGTATTTGGAATTGAAAGGGTCACAAATACAAAAATTTAGTTACAATTATAACCCCATTAGAAAAAATGGACAAGTAATTATAACGGTAAGAGAAGGTAATGGCTCCCTAATACATCAAGCTGCAGGGAAATGCTACCCAACCCACATCGCGATTTCTGTTATAAATAATTATAAAACTATTACGTTGCTAAGATTGGCAAAATTAGGTAAATTAACAGCGATGTGGCAGAGACGTAACCTATATCTGCATTTGTTCAAGTTACTCACACTATCCGACATACATACATACATGCTTCCTTACACACATTATTTCAACATATACCAATAAAAAGAAGCGCATTTACATCAGCAGGAAAGAACACCAAAATTTGAATAAGATAAAGGAAATTTTAATTTGTTTTGAAAGTGATATATTTTTGAGATTTCACCCCATTTCTCCCAAACCCTTCTGCTTCCGATGATCTGCAAAAACGGTCTTTTGAGTGACACACAATCAAAAAATTACCTTTGTGTTTAACACGTTCACTGTCCAGTGACCCACATGTAGGTCATGCCACTGTCAATTAGGAAATTCATTAACCACATTAAGGGTCATATATGTACTGCCTTCCTTCTATGACGATCTCAATGTGGACTTGTGAATTTACTAACGGATTGAAAAAAAAAATAAGTTCATGTTAATCTTTTAAAAAACTTTATTTTTTTAAAAGTTCAACATAAAACCGTGGTTAGAGTGGCGATGGATGGATATCCTATGAGCATCTATGAAAAATGTCTATAGGATATGCTATGGCCATCCTTGTGTTATATAAGATTACATTGTAGCTGTTTTGATATTGTCTATAAATACCACAGAAATTGTTATGCCAACGATTAAATTGTAATATTTTCCAATAAAAATTTTTAAAAAAATTACAAAACTTACTAAAATTGTAAGTACAAACTTCCACTGAAGTTATACACATTAATTTACAAATGCCTATATTCAGATAATTTTAATAGCAACCACCAGCGATAACTCAAAGATAATTCCTATGTACACTCACTCAGACAAATGTGCAAAACTAATCGATTTATATGCATTTCTTGTAAATTAACCATCATTGTAGATTATTTTAGGACACAACCATACCCCCCCTCCCCTAACTATCAAGAATTTAAATCCATGACTTTTCCAGGATATCCCTGACCAAAACTCATATTTACCCATAAAATTTCCACAAAATCAAGTCAACAAAATTAGATATTGCTTCCAAATATTTTTAATAAAACACATTGTTGCTAGGGGGCACCAAACTTGTTTTTTATTTTGCTTGCTGCTCAGTTCCAAATTGGATTAGGAGAACATAATCGGCAGCATTTGACCCCTAAGAGAACCGAACATAACGCTGTATGGGAGAAGTCAAACCCATAAACCTTCTGTGCCTATTGCCAATAAAACTTTTAGTCCAAACATTTTTTTGAAAAGTTAAAAATTTACATTTATGAACGGAAAGATTTCAAACTGCAACCATTTAGCCCCCACCCTATGAGTATATCATATCAAAAGCGGTAGCCAATTGGTGGACCAATGGACATTAATTTCCCATCCAACGTTATGCCTCTCGCTGATTATTTTTGAAAGTATCCCTACAGCATGCACCACCTATTCATCAAAAGAACAAAAAGTACGCAATTTTAATTGTCTCCCACAGGGTATGTTGAGCTGTAAAATTCCAACCAACACATGGAATACGGCACTTAGTGCTTATTTCATTTGATTAACTTCTAAAATTTGTTTGCAGAAAACAAGAGCACAGTAAAGGTCCCAGTTGTTTTAGCAAAACGTCCCAAACTTTTCAAGAATGTAACAGGAGAATTGACAACATTCCTTGATAAAGATGTAACTGTCCTTCCCACTGGAGAAATTGTTGTTACTGATCAAGGACTGGAAGACGAAGAATTTTCTTTAGAATCAGATAATGATGAAATAATGGAATATGATTTCGAAGATGAGGAAGGAGAAGCTGAAGATGGGGGTGATAATGATGAGGAAGGGGAAACTGGGAATTTTGAAGAAGAAGGCAAGATGACGGAAGAGGTGCAAGAAAAACCACTGCAAGATGATGCGGAAGAAGAACAAGGTGAGGGAATTTTAGATGAAGCCGAAGAGTTATATTTAAATCAGTACGAACAAGAACAGACCAATACAAGGAATACTAGAAAAAGAAATAAAACTAAGTCTCAAAATGAAGAAGTTCCTGTAAAAAAGGGCAAGGAACTGATAAAGGAGGAAAAAGGAAAAAAACCCAAAAAAGCGGCACCGAGTAAAGAACCAAAAGCCAACAAACAGAAGAAAGGAAGTTTGAAAGAAATAAAGAATAAGAATAATAAAAAATAAATATATTAATAGTTAATAACAAATTAATAATTACTAATCTAAAACACAAATTTTTAGCTTTCAACCTTTAAAAATATTGTTTGTACCTTCATTTATGCTCCTTCTTTACTTTACCTCTTTAACCATTGTTGGGATTTTAATTTTCTCCTTTTTACTTCGCTTTCTCTATAATAAAATAAAAATAAACTTTTCCATCTCGCTTTATTTATTGTATTTTAATAACAAAACCTATTACATTATAAAAATCATCATCATCATCATCAATCAACCCTTAGCGTCCACTGCTGGACATAGGTCTCCCCCATTCTTGTCCACTCTTTTCTCTTTTGGGCCGTCTGGATCCAGTTGCCGGCCATTCTTCTGACATCATCCGTCTATCGCGTGGGAGGTCTTCATCTGCTTCTCTTGTCGGCTCTCGGTCTCCACTCAAGCAGCCTTTTCGTCCATCTCCCGTCCGTCATCCGGGCCACATGTCCAGCCCAGTTCCATTTGAGCTTTGCTATCTGTGTGATTACATCAGTAACGCCTGTTCTTTGGCGCAAGTCTTCGTTCCTAATATGGTCTCTTACGGACACGCCAAGCATCGATCGTTCCATCTTCTGTTGTTTTCTTCTTATAAAAATGCATATCCATTAATTACAAACAAACAGCACTGGTCAACAATTTTAATTTTTTACTTTAACCTTTAAAACTTTCTTTGTAGAAGTTTCTTTTATCTAAGTGAAGAAAGCTTCACTTTAGCTTTGAATGTTGGACTTTTACTTTTCTTTTGCTTTACCTTTCTTAATCTCGTCTTCATTGATCTGATCTGATTTACGAAAGGAAGCTGTTCTTTCTTTCCTCTTTTTTGGAGATTTTCTGTTTTATTGTTTGCTTCATCCATTGCTGGGATAATTTTGGACTTTCCTTTACTTTTTGCTATAGGTTTGTTTTCAGGAACTTTTTTAACACTTTTAGACTTTTTAGCGGGCATAACTTCTTCTACGTTTGTTGCTTTTCTTTTTCTCGTTTTCGTTACATTTACTTCTTCTACGTTTTCAACTTGCACTGGGCGATCACCACTGTCATTCGTTTTTGCATGACCTTTTTGTTTTTTTAGTTTGGTTTTCTCTGGCTTATTTTCTTGTTCTAAATTATTGGGTGCATCGTCCTTTTTACCTTTTTTACTTTTTGTTGTTCCGACTGTTTTTAAATTACCTTTAGCGGGTAAATTTTTAACATCTACGTTCTTTGCTGCTTTCTTGGTTTTATTTAAAAGAATTTCATCTGTTTCTGGTTTAGTTTTGTTTGTTCTTAATTTTCTAGTATTTTGTGCTCGAATTTGTTCCTGTTCGTATTCATTTAAATAAACTTCTTTTGTTCAAGCTAGTACATCTTCTTATAATAATAATAAAATCGTCTTTATTGCACAACACTCTTACTACGTTAATACAAAACACAAACGAAAAAAGAAAAAAACATATACATATATATGTATATAAATGACAAACACAGCATTTAAAACAAATCGTGCAAAAGGCGAAGTTCAACCTGGTTGCTGTTCCACTCCGCCACCTAATAGTAGAATCAGCATAGCTGTCTCCGTAGTAATCTATCTTTGACGTGCTGTTTAAATGTGCTGAATGGGGATAACTTGATGTCTCGGGGTAGTTGATTATAAAGATGTGGTACCAGGTAAGAAAAAGCACCTCTACATTTTTCAGTCTTGAGTTTCGACATGGCAAGGAGTTCCATGTCGCCTATGTTGAGTCTGTGGCACTCGCTTCTTTTCTTGATCATATTGCCGAGATAACTGGGCATGCCTGTTGTTAGGATTCTGTGCACACAACATAATAGATGTAATTCTCTTCGTGCGTCCAGTTTTAAGATACTCATGTTGTGATTATTATTATTATATGTATTTTTATAATGTAATAGGTTTTGTTATTAAAATACAATAAATAAAGCGAGATGGTCAAGTTTATTTTATTTTATTATAGAGAAAGCAAAGTAAAGAGGAGAAAATTAAAATCCCCAACAATGGTGAAAAAGGTAAAGCAAAGAAGGGGCATAAATCAAGATACAAAAAATATTTTTAAAGGTTGAAAGCTAAAAATTTGTGTTTTAGATTAGTAATTATTAATTTGCTATTAAATATTATTATTAGAATAATGTGTTTTGTTGTTTTAATAAAATAAATACAAAACTGGGTTTTATCTTATTTTGTTATATAGAAAGAAAGACTACTAAAATCGAACATTTAACACAAATCAAAAAACAGCAAAAATAAAAATCCTATAAAGTTATAAAAGTTAATTTGAATACCAAAAAAATTAATATCTTTTGCCAAAAATCTGTTTATTTGTAACTAATAAAAGTTTTTTTTTACAATAATGCAAAATGTGAAATATGCAAACAGCATTAACACTGAAACGCAGAGATTGATTTACATATAGGCCCGCAAAGCCTAGAGATGCCACTGGATCTACAAATTTAAACATTTATACAATGTGTAAAATTTTATTTGTCGACTAAGAAAATATTGTCGCACTTCAACAATTAATGCTGTATTAACGAAGAAAGGCAAAGGTAGAATAATGTTGAAACAATTGCACCTCGAAAGTGTGAATTCTGTTTCTAAACTAGATTGCCTCGCATTATAATAACAGGCACTTGGCTGTTCAGCACCCGAGCGTGTTTTGTTTATATCATTGTATCATTTTCGACTCGGTATCTCACAGGTACTGCTTGCGCAACGACGTGCATATAGTGAGGATATCAGTTGAAAAAAAAAGTTTTGTGTCGAGAAGTTAAATGTTACACGAATGGTTTAAAAATTTGACGAGCTACTACTCGAACATACAAGCACAGAAGTTGAGTGGATATCAGTCAAGGAAGAAAAACCTCGCTGAAGAAAGAAAACTTTTTGTCAGGTGCATCTACAAGTACAAATTCCAAAGAGAAATAACTAAGTCAAAAAAAAATTCTCATTAATAGGCCGCCTCATCTATTTGAGCCTAAGGCGCCACTATGTGTAAATCTGTCTGCTAAAATGAAAGAAGGGCAAAAATAAAGTGCTACAAAGAAGTCTTTAAGATCAAATTAAAAACCAATTAACTTTGTTTTTGATCAGAACTCTATTATTTAATTAAATAATTCGGTGTTTTCAAACTTAATTTGTTTATTAAAGCAAAATAAATTAGAAAATGCCAATGCAGTTTCACACTAAGTAAAACAAATAAAGTGGAAGATGTAAAAGTTTATTGTACCTTAATTATATAATATCAATTATATTTTTTTATACCTACAAAAGTTTATAAATATCAAAAACAAAGCTGCAAATATTAAGCCATAAGCAGGCAATTAGAACCATAAAAAAATCAAACTGGTGTTATTAAATTTGTACTACGAGTGCTAGCTGTTTAGAATAAAAGCAATCTTAACATTTAAGAAAATCAATAAAGAATTGTTTGATCTTTACAAACAGATATACTTTGATAGCCATTGTTGTATTTATCGCGTGGTGCTTTGATAACAACTTCTACACACTGAAAATCAGTCAAGCGTTTAACATCACTATCTTTTCTCAGCCTTGTATTGGGGAGTTTCCGTATTCTTTCTACTTGCGAATCTTTAATTTCTAATTCTTCACAGCATATGTGTAGGAGTGATGCATAAGTCAATTTCCATCGAGGAATTTCTATTTCAATGTAGTCTGGATCGTTTGAGCCAGCAATACGTACTTTTAACACCAGATCTGAAATAAAAATCGTGATAAAACTTCCCTTATTATATTCAAATTTTCGTACCATCACTTTGAGCAGGTAACGCTGTTGTAGGCATATTTGATAAGTCGGGATGCCTAGATCGTAACCTCGACCCTATATCAATCTGGCCATTTAATGGAGGATTTTTAACATAATTTGGTACAAATTTTAAATTAGAATCTTCTGTGTACGGTAAGCTGTTTGTGATTGGCTTACAAGGTTCCCCTAACAAACTATAGAGTGAAGAATTTGAGCAAAGATTAACAGGGGTGTCCCCCTTAAAATTTTCTACGTGAGGGTCTGCTCCATTATTGATCAAAAGGCGAACGGCTTCTTCGTTCCCACGTTTGGAAGCCCAATGCAAGGCTGTCCTAGAAACACATAAATCAACATAAAAAGTAAGGTTAGGTTTTCTAATGATGAACAAGTACCATCCATTTACAGAGTTTTTTGAGTTAATATCTAAATTCTGAGCTATTAAGGCCTGTAGTGCTTCAGTATCGCCCACACACGCTGCTTCGCGTAATTTCTCTTCTAAAATATTAGCCATTATTTTATAAACAAAAAATTCATGATTGCCACATTGGCAGAATTAAATTTGACCCACGATGGTATTGATCTGGGTATTTTATTATTGCAATTAGTTTATGTTGGTACAAAGTGTTTGAGCGGTTAAATCATTTATTGTTATGTATAAATTATTACATTATTAATTAATATTATCATCTGTAGATTTATCATTAGAGTGTGATGGCAAATCTGCATCCACCATTATTTTCCCCAAAAGACGAGCATTTTCTTCTTTCAGAACAGCCACTGCAGTTTCTTCATCCTAAATGTAGAAAACCATAAAATAAAGATACTGAACAAACACAAAATACAGAAGCGTTGTCTATCTACAGAAATTTTTTCCTTCCTCCCTATACGAAGTATAGCTATATATAGAACTACGCGTGCGTTGAGTTCACACGCCTTAAACCAAAAAACCAAATTTAGCTCAAAGATTGGTAATTGCAGTCCAATTAAACTACAAGTAAATGAGGTTGCTTCGCCAAAAAAAAGGGGAGGGAGAGAGGTGGTCTAATTCATAGTATAGGTACGCGCTCAAAAAAGAATCTTAAATCTCCCTATCATCCCCCCTGCCTCCCCCCTCCATCGCCAAAACGAGTATAGAACGAGAAAAATAGATTTCGAGGATTCAATGGACAAATATTGGTTGCAAGTAGAAAACACAAAATATCATACAACCGGGAAACTACTTCAAAAAATGTGGGGAGGGAGAGAGGTGTTTTACTTCAATATAAATGCGCTTGGAAAAGAACCTTACATTCGTCTTCTACATATATCGAATAGCAAATCTGCGTAAGCCCGATCTCCTACCAGCCACCAGTCTCATCCCCACCAACAATTTTTTAAAATTTTTTAAAAATTTAAGTTCACAAAATTTTTAATTATTTTCAAAATTTCAAAAGTTGCCTGACAGCTTTTTTATGTTTAACTGCAGAACAGCAGAACTCTTTTCTAAATATTTTATTTTGGAAAAAACATAATATTTTAAAAAACAATACGCTGTTTCTAATTATGAGAACTAAAACTAAAATCTATGTTTTGCCATTGTAAAAACGAAATAACCTGTAGTTTCTGTTTATATTTATCATGAATTTCTTCTTTGGTAATAACAGCGTCGTTTAACCGCTTCTGGGCTTGTCTTGCCAACATATATTTGCTGCTTAAGCCTAGCAGCGACTCCATCAGTTTATTTTGACGAATTTCAGTTTTCAGGCCTTTCCTCAGAGCGTTCGTTTCTGTGATCAGAGTAGCATTTTCGTCAACTAAACGAATCTTATCAGCACCACCAGCTGAGTAATTTTTGGCAACCTTTTGGAAAATTTTAGATTAATAACCAATTTTAAATTGTATGCCCAAAAATTGTACCTGTACTTGAAGGGTTTTAACTGTGCGTTCCAAGAAATCTCTTTGACGCAGAAATTCATTTTTGGCTTCAATATCTTCCGCTTGTGATAGTGCGAAGTCTTTATCTGCGTTGTATTTGTGATACATTTCCTTAAAAAAGAGTTTTTAGAGCAGATATAAGGAGAAAGTTCTGAAACACTGTTGTTTACTTTTACGGCTTTTGTTAGTTTTGGAATATCTTGAATGTATCCGCTGACTTGATGCAAATCAGCTCTGATAGTTTTAAGGGCTGTTTTAGCAGCTCTATTTTTGACGACTTCTTTCTTCAATTCATTGTCTGCTGCGCTAAGTTTTTCCCTGAGTTCCCCCAACTGTATATCGAGATTTATAATGACTTTTTGTAGATTTTCCAATTCGTTCACCATATCATTGATTTGTTCTGTTTGCTCGCGGATTTGGCGATCACGCGGCTCAATTTGGGACTTCAGTTCTTTGATTTTGAAATCCAGTATAAATTTAAACTTTTCTAATTCTTGGTTTTTGCGTTTCAGTTCGTAAATGCGCCTTTCTTTATCCTGAATGGTTGCATCACGTTCTGATATTTCTACTTTCAGATCTGATATGTCTTTTTCCAAACCGACGATGACGCTTTTGAATTTGAAGTGTTCGTTTTGCAACATGTATACTGTGTGCTTTAATTCGTCTATTTCTTTTTGAGCGCTTAAAAACTTTTTCTTTATAATTCCGGTCTCGCCACGTAGACGAACATTGTTGTCTTGTTCTTCCTTTAACTCTTTTTCATGAGAAGTCTTAAGCTCGTATATTTCGCGATCAGCATCATCTTCTATCTGCTGTTTCATCAGCTCGTGCTCCTTGGTTTTTGATTTCGCTTCTTCTAATAGCTGTAAAGAATAACAGTTAAAAAATAACATACAAAACATAACCAGTCAACTACCTCTTCAACTTGAACTTCTTTCTCGTGAAGTTTTTGAATAAAATCGTTAGTGATTCTTTCTTCAGACATCTTTTTTGCTTCTCGCAACTCTTCAAGTTGGTTCTCGTATCGCTTTCGCAAGTTTGCCATTTTATCTTCAAGCTGTAGGTATTTGTCATATTCAACAATAAGCTTATCGTTGTAGTTGATTTCTAACCTTTGAACAAATTGGTCGTGGCTTTGTTTAAGATTGCTCATCTCCACATTCATATTGCTAAGCTCTTGTGCGTGGTCTGATTCCAAAGTCTAAAAGAAAAAACTCAATAATAATGATGATAGTGAAGGTAATCATGATAATGGGGATGATGAGTGAAATTAAAGAAGATACCTCATTTTTTTCTTTCAGATCTTCAATTGCCAAGCAATAACCTTCATGAACTTCTTTTACTTTTATTGAGTTTAGCACCTCCATGTTCCTCATTTGATAGGAGTGCTCTGTCATTAACTCATGCATTCTCACTTGCAGATCTCTGATGGTTTCCAATTTTTCTTCCAAATCTTCCCGTGAAATTAAAATATCTGTTGATGGTACGAAGTCCTTGTCAACCTTTTTTACTTTCCCTTCAGTATTTAACAGTTTCCAGACGCATATAACACCGTCTGTTGAGCAAGTTATCAAAAATTTGTCGTCGTATGTTATAGCCATCTACAGAAAAAAATAGTTTAAAATTGAAACTTTTTAAAGCTTAAGTCTTACTCTTTGGATTGTGGTGCAATGCCCGGCAAATTCTAAATATTCCGCGTTATCTAATATGGGTAGCTTTACGGAATATACCACACCCTCATTTCCAGAAACGAAAAGCATTTGATTTGAATTACTAAGGGTAAGAATTTCTAACCCTTTTTCATAAACCATGACTTCTCTATGTATGTTGGAATTCATCAGTTCTCTAACGTAACCATCAGATCCGATGGCAAAAACAGATTTTCCATCACTGGTACTTGCAACTCCTGTGAACGCGCACGATTTTATTATCGTTTCTGTCGTCCTTTTTGCTGTTATAATGTCCCATTCGTACACAGCGCCTTCGGTGCCGCAGGAAGCCATTTTGTAATCATTGCTAGTCCAAGACATGTCCCGTATCTAGAAGTGGGTTGTAAAATGTAAATTTATGTGTTGTACCTACGAGCTGTAGCTGTTGTTTGATACAAAGTTGTTAGGCAGGCAACGAATTTAATTATTGTTTGAAATATTTATTAGCTTTTTACTGTAACGGTCGTTTATCATTTTGATTTAATGTGACTAGTATTGTGTTGTCTCTCATGTACCATTATCATTCAAACATAGTTATGTTAAGTAGGCAATATTTTTTTAAATATTTATGTAGGGGGCATTAAAGTAAACGAAATGACACCAATGGAATGTAAAGAGACGGTTTTTGTTCCACGAAATTCGATACCTTCAACTGTTACAAATAATTACAAACCTTTCCATTATGTCCTTTTAAATTAAATAAGTTCTCAAAGGTGGTGGTACAATAAACTTGTATAAGATTTCCATTGGTGGCTGCAAAAAATTCTCCCATTGAACTAAAACTACATTCTCTACAATTCCTAATTGGAAACTCCCTAGTGGTGACAAAATCATCTATCATAATGGTGAGGAATCTAAGTTTATCAGAAAATCCAACAACGGTGTACAACCCTGTGGGATGTAACGCCAATCCATGAATATCTTCCTGGAACTGCTTAATCAGTTCTACAGTTTCCGTTTCATAGTTCCATACCCTTAACGTGCGATCCCATTCCCCAGATGTTATGAAAATTGGTTTCCACGAACACACGTCCAAGCCCCCAATCGATCCGTGATGAAGCGAAGGGCCCATTTCGTGGAAAAAGATCTCCTGGTTCGTCGTTAGATCTTGGCCCCATAACTTAACAACGTATAATTGGTTTTCTTTGCAAGTCACCATAAGTCTGTCTTCAGAAGGATTGATACTCAACGAGTTAACCTCATTTAGGACATAATCAGCGTCTGCTTCTTCGCGAACTATATTGTGATCAGGAACTTTAAAAACGTTTCGTTTTCTGTATTTAACGGGCGTTTCTTTTTCATAAAGGTGTATGGTACCGTTTAGGTAAGCAAATGCAAAACCTTTTGAAAACACAAGTAGGCACCGAATTTCGTAATCTTCTCCAATGTGGATACTACCAGCGCTGGGTTCGCTGATGTTGGTTTGGGAACTTGTTTGCAAACTAAAAAAGGGTGTAGTAGATAAACACAACAAAAAAATGTCTTTGACCTACTCATCTTTTTCTTTTTGTTTTAGATGCAAAACTGGTAAATCCCCAGCCCAATAAATAGCTTTTAGATCTCCACTTTCAAAAAGCATAAACTTTCCATCAGCGCTTCCTGCTATCAAACGATCTTGTGACAACCAAGCTGCGCATGTTAGATTTAAATTGTCGGATTTGCTAAAGCCATATTGTCTCCATACCGAATCAGAACACGCCATTATTTTGAAAACTTGCAGCCCAACCAAAGCTATCAAATTACCATCGTTGGGATTACATGCTACCTAAAATGGTTAAATACTGAAGCTGATCTTAAAAACGTTTTTTCCCTTGAACACTACCTCGTTAACGGTTCCTGTACCATTTAAGTTATTTCCTTTCGCCGTGCTATCCAATTTTCCCCTATCACACCTGAAAGCGTACATGGTCCAATCAGGATCTCCACTTACTGCGATAAGGGTTTTGGAATCGAAAGTAAATTGGAAGGTAACAAAATCTGTTGCGGCCATTTCTTTATCTGCTGCTACTTGCAATTGCCGTTTCTTTTTCAAGGTTGTAGCATCATATAGGTATATTGAGGGTCTTTCACCTCTCTCGGCCACTGCGAATAATTTCCTGGGAAAAATCATCAGTTAACCATGAGAAATGTTTAAAGTCTTAACTTACAGGTTTGGGCTGAGGACGATTTGAGTAACATTTAGACCTTTATCGGGAAGCTTTACGAACTTCTGACGTTTCTGGGTGAAATTATTTACGGTTAAAAGACCCCCAACGGGGTAAAATATTTCCTCGTCGCTGAGAAAATGCGCATTTCCCTTAATATCAGCTCGCAACCCATAAGTTAGATGAGGCTGAAGAATCGGAATCGTTGTAAGAATTGTAGCTGACATTTTAAAAACCTTAAACTAATATTTTGTTTAAAGGAATCAGTGAAGGTTGTGAAATCCACCAACTTCCATTATTAACTGAGTCTTTAAAGGGATGTTTGATCAATAAATAAGCAAATTAAGAACATCGCTTTTTATTATAACAAGGTTTAATACAAAAATCGAAAAGTGTATAAATAATAAATACTGCATATTTGTCGTTTATAGTTTGAGGTTTTACAACTGGCATTTGAATATTATGTGCTCAATAATACAATAACGTGAACGAAATATTAAGTACGCAGTTTAAAAATACGGGGTGAGATCAAAAAGTATTCGATTACATTTAAGTGTATATAAAAAGTAAAGCTACAAATCCTTGTACAAAAAAGTTTTTGATTACACCTCATATATGAAGGAGGATTAAAAAGTCTTTCTTCAGTCATGTGTAGTATTGCACAAGTCTTTTTAACGAGGTAACAGCACTTCTGCGAACAGATCACGGGAGTAATCGATGATAATGCGCCTTTTTGCTCTTCTCAATAACGTAAAATGATTGAGGTTTGCCATTTCCAGGGAAGTATTTATAAAACGATGTTTTCTTCGGTTTGGCAGGGACGTAATATGATGGCTTGTGTGGACTCTTCCTTATCTTCCCCGGTTTATCCAACACTTCGTTCCACACTTTCGGATTTTGCATTTCGATTATATTAGTATCGCTTATTCTTGATTTGCTTTTATGGGACGAAAACTTCTTGATTACTGGAATATTCCAATGGTAAATTTTGGCAGGTTTTCCGTTGCTTTTGAAACCAACCGGAATGTTTTTGCTATGTTCGACTATATTGTTAGGTCTGTTGTGAACGTAGTAGTATGGATTCGGGGGTAGTTTGACGATGAACATGTGGGAATCATCAGATCGACTGTGATGACGGGATTCAATTGCTAGACGTTTCCTGTGATGGCTGTTTGGTGCTCGAACTCGCGACAGACCCAGTTTTGCTAGTAGTTCGTGATTTTTTGCTGTGTGTGATGCTTTTGTGTCCAAATGAGATGAAGCTGAGCATATGGAGACGAAGAGGATTATTGAGAAACATGTGACGATGTACCTGCAACAAAAGAAAAATTTATTTAGTTTTTGTGTAATTTATGACGAAAATATTTAAGCTTAAATTTTTATTAAAATTTCATGTCACTCACTGTTTAATTTTTAATTTTTCAGGATTAAGCTACGCTTCAGCGACATAAACGTCATTTTTAATTAACCTCTTATTAAAGGTGTTATTAGCTTTATAATACTCTCTTCCAGGTGTGCAAATTACAAGAATATAAAAATCAAATTAAATGAAATTATATTTAAATTCGCTTAATGCGACTTCTATGTAGATCTAAATGCATGTATCAAGACTGTAATTTGTGTAATTTGATGTAACCTTGTATGTAATTTAAAAAAGCTTTGCATATCATATCGGTTCGGTAGTAACAACTTGTTTTTAACACCTTTTTTGATTTATATGCAAATTACATGTAGGTACTGACGAATATCAGACGTGAATTAGCCTTAATGATCAACTAATTTTGTCATTAATTTATACTACATTTATGATGTTTTTTTGTAATTTGTTTTAAACAAATCCGTCCTCTTTTACAAGTTACTGTCAAACAATTCCTAGAAGTGTACACCCCTACTCCCTAAACAGTCAAAATAACATACTCATAAAATATGGAGAACAATTCTTTTTTTAAATCAATATCACAGCTTAACGATTTTCTAGTGCACTCGCACCCCCTTATAACATAAATATTAAATTTTGGCCATAATATCTATCGTGGGCACAATGCCCATTTATGTGTGATGGCCACAACGAGTGATAACGCCCACCAGTTCAAGATCTCGTGACTGTAACCTCGCGGATAAGCTCACGCTAGGTGCCGCCACGTAAAACTAAAGAGGTAGGCTGCAATAGTTGCCTCACATTGGATCTGATCTGTAACTAGGATGAACACGACGGGAATTGTGGCCACCACACATGAGTAGGTGTTGTGTCCACGGTGGAAGTTATGACCACTTTCAGTGGTAGACGTTGCGGTCAATATGCAGAGTGGGCGTTGTGTCGCCGATGGACGATATTGACCTAAAAATATAAGTGGGCACTGTGACCAGTGACGTTGTGTGGTTTACTCAACACATGTAAAGGTGCCTCGCTTGAGTGCAGGGTATTTTTCCTAAACTAACTCAAAGATATTCTATCAAAGTTGACTCAATACCTACACCTAGAACGTGGAAAGATAACTCGCGTGAGTGCCAGTACTTGTTGCTGAAGTAACCCAAGAAGATACTTAAAAATAAATGTTTTTTTAGAAAAAAGAGTAGCCGTAGCTGATGATTTTTCATATGGGTTTTAATATTTATTTGCGTATCTAAAATTATCTGGTTGCAGTTACGGAGCGAGGAAGGCGCATGTTTGAGCCACAGAGCTTTTGTAAAATTGTAATCGACTTGCTGCTTTCATCTTCATTCTAGATCTACAAAGTAAAAAAAAAATGCAACCAATTCTCCCACTCACAGCTACTAAGCGTCGAGGGGGCGTGGCTGTTTACAACAGCGAATGTTGCTTCGGTAATTCGCGGACAGGTCGTATACCGTTTTCCTCCTTTTCTCTTTCTTTCTCTGTCTGCACAACAAACACTGTCCACCTCACCTTTTCTCAATGATGAGGAAAGCAAATCACGAATACTTTGCCTTACAGATTTGTTTTTATTGTGTAGACGTTGCTATGCAATTTGTTGGCAGTGCCAGGCAATAAACAATATTGCGTTTTCATAGAAAAATCTGTTTATTTTTATATTTATTTCTTTGTATTGTGTAGATGTTATGCAATTTTTTAGCAGTGCCAGGCAACGAAATCCCATAAAAAAATAACGCGTTTCCACAAAAAATCTGGTTATTTCTTCGGGATCGATCAAAACAGCCCAAAGAAGAACCGCTGCAGAATTTCGCTTCAGAATGGATCCAAAGAAAGACTAATGTCGCAGCTCTTACTAACGCTCCACCCTGCCTAAGCCATGAACATCCGGCCTAATGCAAACCATCTCCACAGGCTCGCCACAGCACTCCAAGAGCTGCAGCTTGCTTCCGGATTGAACTACCGAATAATCCGTATCCAAACAAGCCCCTAAGCCCCTTGTAGACGGGTCACGACAAAAAACACGAGCCTTCAAGATTAAAGCATTGGCTACGCCAGGTCTCAACGAAGTGTTCCACCACCGCGAGCCCCTTTAAGAGCGAATCAGCGGTTACGCTTCAAACAACACAGGGGTTCGCAAGCAACACATCCGGGCCGCTTTCTACGCGGACTTCAAGTTTGTGAAGCTCCAACCCGAGCCCCTTGTCTTTTTTCTAAATTAGTATGGCGTTGCATAATTATTTGCTTGTTCATTTATTAATTGCTTGTTAATGTTTGATGATATCATTTTAAATCTAGTTTTGCCAGTCAGATAAATAAATAGCTTGTAATTTTAATGGTGTTACGTAAGTGGATCTCTAAAAGCTGGGCTATAGCCTAATAGTTAAAGGGTCAAGCGTAATAAAAGCGTGTAAAAATGCCTCGCCTTAATGCTGATTTATTTCTACGCAAATTTTGAGGCAAAGTAATTTTATTTCAGCTGGGGATATTCAATTACTAATTTTTGAAATAATTCTAGCATATTTTGGGAGCAAGCAAGTAAGCTTTGAGAAATTGTAATAATAATGTTACCAATTTCTATTTTTTGAACGCATTGTGTGAAATTTTATACGATTAAAAAAATAACCAATCTGCTTTAATTGCATGAATCATGAGACTCAAGTTTAAAAGCGTAAGTGCAAGTTGCGTTCCAAAGCGCCATTTACGTTTAATAATATCGATTGGTAACTCCCACGTGTTTTAAATAAATGCCCTGGCGCTATTTTTAACTGAAACCTGTACTTATCTCAAAAAGCCATATTAGAATCCCTGGGAAAGGCACACCATGTTTATAGCGACATGATAATGCAGTAATATATTGTTCCGTTAGATAAGACGGTGTACTCCTTATTTATACAAAATTTTTATTGCCAGCTTAGTTCGCTTGAACTGTAGAATACCCTCGAGTTTTAAAATGTAACCACTTAAAGATAAAATTCATTCAGTCGACGTTTGATAACTGGACTTTATTTGATAATTTATTCAAATTAATACCTTAAATTTCATTGAGCAGACAGTAGAGATTTTAAAAATGGCGGTACCGTTATATAACAGAAGAACTATATATGGTATAAATTTTTTTTTGGAAGATTCGCTTAGATTATAATAACTTGTTCAGAAATGTTAATGTGGCTTAAAAATTCCAATAAAAACAATTCATTACGCTTTAAACGATTATTTTATACATTTAACGCAAAACGTAAAAAAATAAATAATAGTAAGCTATAAATGAAAGCTAAAACAATAATGAAATTTTCAACATTATAATATAGGACGAACTTTACTACAATATGCATACGCACTACATAAAGTTATTTATTAAAATTTAAAACAAGTTTTAATACCACGCTGTCACAACTATGTGGGTAAATACTGTAATTACAGGTTTTTTAAATGTCAGACATGGCAAATTATTCGCATGATTTACTTGTTTCGCCGCGAATGTCTTACACAGCCACATAAAATGAAGAGTGAAAAGTAGAAGCCTTGTTAAAAATTTAAATCTATTTCGTTGGATTAAAAACAGAGCTGTAATTAGGTCCTGTAAGTGTCTAAAGTTCAAAACAAAGTTCTTATTATGCTGGATAAATTATTAACCAACAAAAAATTCGCCCGATAAATTGTGCGCTCTGGGCAAGAGACACGGGACATTTATGTTTAACATTTAGATTTATTACATGCAATTAAAAAAAAGAACTTTTTGTTGTTTATAGGCAACATGCGGTTATTGTGTGGGAAAAAATATTAATAAAATTTGCGCCCTTTAAATTATGCGCCCGGGGTAAGAAACACAAATTTATCTCTTCCTTTGTCAAGCTTGCTTAAAATTTAAATGCATTATTTGCATAGTTGCTTTATGTATAGGCAGTAGTTCAATATTATGCTCGTATCGTGTTGTATAAATTAATAACAAACAAAAACTGCGCCTTAAGAATTGTGGGCCCTGGGAAACTGACAGGTTTACATAATTTATTTTAAACCCTGTTTAAAATTTAGATTTATTATCTGCGATTTAAAAAAAGAACCATTTGTTGTTTGTAGGCAACATAATGCGCTTATTGTGTAGGATAAATTCTTAATAAGAGTTGCGCCCTTTAAATTGCGCGCCCTGAGCAAGTGACACACGTTTACATAATTTATTTCAAACCTTGTTTAAAATTTAGACTTATTCTCTGCGATTTAGAAAAAGAACCATTTGTTGTTTGTAGGCAACATAATGCGCTTATTGTGTAGCATAAATTCTTCATAAAAGTTGCACCCTTTAAATTATGCGCCCTGGGTAAGAAACTCAAATTTATCTCTTCCTTTATAAAGCTTGTTTAAAATATAAATGCATTATTTTCGTTTCGAAACAGAGCCGTAAATACATAGTTGCTTTATGTATAGGTAGTAGTTCAGTATTATGCTCTTATCGTGTTGGATAAACTATTAACAAACAAAAACTCCGCCCTAAGAATTGTGCGCCCTGGGCAACTGACAGGTTAAATAATTTATTTTAAACCCTGTTTAAAATTAAGATTTATTATCTGCGATTTAAAAAAATAACCCTTTGTTGTTTCTAGGTAACATAATGCGCTTATTGTCTAGCATAAATTCTTAATAAAAGTTGCGCCCTGGGTAAGAAACACAAATTTATCTCTTCCTTTATAAAGCTTGCTTGAAATTTAAATGCATTATTTTTGTTTAGAAACAGAGCCGTAAATAGTTGCTTTATGTAGAGGCAGTAGTTCAATATTATGCTCTTATCGTGTTGGATAAATTATTAACAAACAAAAACTGCGCCCTAAGAATTGTGCGCCTTGGGCAACTGACAGGTTTACATAATTTATTTTAAACCTTGTTTAAAATTTAGATTTATTATCTGCGATTGAAAAAAGAACAATTTGTTGTTTGTAGGCAATATGCGCTTATTGTGTACGATAAATTATTAATAAAAGTTGCGCCCTTTAAATTGTGCGCCCCTAAGCTAGCTTAAAATTTAAATGCATTATTTACGATTTAAAACAGAACCGTAATTAGTTGCTTTATATTTAGGCAGCAGTTCAATCTTATGCTCTCATCGTGTTGGATAAATTATTAACAAACAATAACTGCGCCCTAAAAATTGTGCGCCCTGGGCATGTGACACAGGTTTACATGATTTGTTTTAAAACTTGTTTAAAATTTAGATTTATTACCTGCAAATTAAAAAGGCCGTGATTAGGTGTTTTACTTGCAGTTAGTCGTCCGACGTGCGCTTAAGATGTTGAATAAATTATTAAATAAAATTTACGCCCGGTAAATTGTGCGGCTGTGCGCCCTAGGCCAAGAATAAAAATTTACTTCTTCTTTTATAAAACTTGATTAAAAATTAATAACGTTATATTCGATTTAAATCTGGGCTGTAATTAAATGCTTTGTGTGTAGTCGGTCGCGGTAGTCTAATGTAGGATGTAACAGGAATCAGTTCATCACCTTTTATTTAGTTATTTATTAAAATAATAAATTAAAATTTAAATTTGTTAGTATTATGCATAAGACGATATTTTTTGAAATGGGTTAAGACCTTCTAGGGCTTCCGGTTTAGCCGAAAGTGACACCAACTTTCGTATTTTAAACGGAACACCCTGTATATTTTTAGGTATTTGAATTCGGAATAAAATTTGGTGTACAACTATATAACTAGAATGCTATGAACCACCCTAATTGTTGCAAAAGTTAAAATTCTAATAATCATGGCACTCCACACAAAAAGTATTTTTGTAGCCAAACAATTTTATAGCACCAAAAATTTAGTTAAACACCACCGTATGCAGAATTTTACCCCGAAAAAAAAACTGCAAAATATACAGAGTGTTCTATTTAAAATGCAAATGTAGGTGTCACTTTTGGCGAAACCGCAGTCAAAATCTACGTCAAGTAATAGGAAAATTGCATGTATTGGCCATTACAAATTAAATTCGATTATTTCAATAAATAATGAAATAAGGAGAGTGAAATTATTAACAAACATTGCACCCTGTATTTCCTGCGCCCTGGGCAACGGACACACATTAATCACTTTTATTAAAACCCAATTTAAAATTTTGTTTAGTTTAATGAATAAACATGTGCAATGTTATTATTAATGAATTAAGTTAAAAAAAATATATTGCACTGCTATTAAAATTATAAAACAATACAATAAATTTGAGATTTGATTTTTTAAAGTTCGTCGCTTTATCGCGTTGAAGTCACTTAAATATGTTCAGTCTGTTGGATTATATTATTGTGTAGTTTAAAAAAGCTGTTTTAGAGACTGTAAAAAACTGGCAGCTCACGAACTTGATATAAGGTCAATCGACTCACGTAGTAGTAGTAGTAAAAAAATACTCTCTCATGATAATCATACTGAGTGTTCTATTAAACGATTTTTTGTCTTCTGTTTTTTCTTTTTGTAGTGTGTGCTGTATTTTTTATAAACATTGTTTTGTTTATCAACTTTTGTTAGGTTTTTCTTGAGAAATCAATTTTTTGAAAATAAATTTTCAGTTTACTTTCTTCGGTAGATTGTTACATGGACTGCTTAGTTTTCTCAACTAGCTTTTTTAAGTAGCCTTTCCAAATCCAAGTTAATATTTCTCTTTCGAATCTTGCAATGTTTTTTTAATTCATCTTGTTCTTGTTCCTCTAAAACTTATTAAAATCATATTTCTGTTTGCCACTCAGCAAAACACTTGCATCTGCATTTTAAGGATTTTGTTCCAGAGATAGTATTTCAAAAATTCTTTTATATAAACGCGTTCAGAAGTTTTCTCTGACAGGTTTTTTCTATTTTTCAGCATTCTTATAATAATAGTCCCGGAAGTTCCCGTACGTCGGCTTTTATAATTCTTTGAACCGATTTTTCCTAAACTATTTGTTTGTACATTTTGCTTAAAATCTCATTTTGATCTTCTTTTAAAAATAATTAAAATTGGCTTGATATCGGTTGTCAGGTAACTATCGTAAACTACTATTATTAACCTAACGAATTAAAGATCTCTCTGTTGTAAATGACCACGCCCTTTTCGACGCTGATTGGTTGTTAGTGAGGCAATGAGTGAGGATGTAAGCTGCTGGTCGGAAACGTTAAAATTTTTATAAAATCAGGTCAAGTATTCGCCATAGCAGAATACAAGTTTCTGGTTTTGGTTGTAACGCAAAAAAAGGAAGTTTTAAAAAATGACTGTCTGTGTATGCGTCAGACGCATTAAAATTTCAGAAACTTGTAGTATAATGACAAATTCATTATCAAAACAAAATTTTTCAAAACGGTTGTGGATCGAAAACGGTCTATTATCATTGCTTTCCCATAAAATACTTTTCAAATACCAAAGCAAATACTGAAAAATGGCTTCAAGACCAATTGCGAACTTTCTATTTTCAAAATGGCAACCGTTACGAATATTTGAAGTCTTTTGTATTTAACACAAAAATAAGGTGCTTAGCTGATAGACATAAAAATTTGAATCGCGACAGTCTTAATAGGATACTATTTTATGGTAATCAAGTATTATCGAAACTGCACAAACTTTTTATAATTTCAAAGAATAATTTTTCCTCAACTATTCGCAAACAGTTTTTTGAATTTTTTTTCCAGCTGATAGAACTAGGGAAAAGCTATCATATGTGCTTCTTTCCAAAGCCCTAATCAAGGTCCGTAGAAGTTAATTTCTACGGACCTTATAGACCTTAATTTCTCTGCGACGCCCTCTATGATATTTAGAAAATAATACCTTCTTACGCAATAAAAGGAGATTGATACAAAGGCATCTTTCAAAGTGGGATGAGATTTTAATATTATTTTTTAGATGTAGTAACATTAAGGGGGGGGGGAGGCTCATCCTTCCTCCATTTTTTGATGACAATTATTTATATCTTGTTTGATATTTTTCCGTAAGATAAATAGTTTTTGTTTGCCTTTATTTCGTGCGGGCTTTTGGCTTCTAACTGCACCTATTTATTTCCATTTATTTGCGATTCTAGGAATGTTAACTTACATTAATTGCTAAATAACTACCGCGGTTTAGAATTCGACATTCTCCACATAAGCCCTCTCAGGAACCGCAATAAAAGTTAATAATCCGTCGGCGGCAATTGCCCACGGGGGGCCAAAACCACCTCCATTCCCACTTTTGATGTTCGATTTTAAACCAACTTTGATATAAAAGGAATCCAACGTTTCGGATTCAATCGCCATCATATTTTATCCAACTTTTTTTACTTCGGATACTTCCAGCCGTGCTAGAAGTCTGGAGCAGCGCTGTAAAATCATAAAAATATTCCTAACTTTTGATGCACGACATGAGATCAATATCGTGGAGAGGGGGAGATTGGTTTCTGATCGATATAGAAAGTGATGAATCGGTAGTTTTTCGCTTGGGGTTTACGATTATGCGCGAGTTTAATCTGACAGATTCCCGTTAAAACCGGTAGAGGGCGCCAAACTTTTCATCTAGTGCTCGCGGCTTGGTTCCTAATTTGGTTAGGGAAACAAAACCTGCGCCATTCAACGCGCGAAAGGACCGGACACAAGTCTTAAAAAAGAAATCCAGTTTAAAAATTCTTTGGGGCACCTCCGATAAGTAGACTTTTTTAAGAAAAAAAAAATTTGGAAAAGTCGGAAATTTACATTTATGAAATCGGAGATTTCAAACTTAAGGAACATTTAACCCCAACCCCTGACTACGACATACCAAAAGCGAAACCTGATAGGTCAATCCGTTCACGAACGGCACTGGTTCAAATGAAACACGCAAAATGCAACATTTGGACAAAAATATTTAGGCTTTAAATCTTGCTGCCAATTTTTTTATTAGATAGCCAGTGAAGTTGGTTAACAAACTATAATAAATTTATTGGTTTGGAAAATATTTTAGCGCCGCTTATAGCCGCTTAAATAAAGTGTTCAATTTGGCACTTAATTGCGGAAATTTTCATTTATGAGACGGAAAAAGTCACCAATTTTGTTTTAATTTTAATTGCTCGTATTCATATAGCTGCCCAAATAGTATACATATACGATGTGTCATAACTTGCTTCACTACCTGACAGAGTACGGTAAGGATATCCTGGGTAAGATGCTGATATATAACATATTGTCGCGAAGCTGAGTTCGGCTTACTTATAACATTCATTATTGTTACTAATTCTCAAATTAGTAATATTTTGTAATATTTCACAATGTGTAAAAAGTGGGAAATAGACTTTATTGATTAACACTGAGATGTGTTTGCTTAGTCTACTTGGGTTTCAATTGACAGATCCATTTTATTCAACCCTCTCGTATAGCCACGAGTTGTCACCTTAGATTATCGCCATAATGGGTTCTGAGTACAACCTACTGTTATATATGTGAATAAATTTTAAACAAATATATTATTGTTGTTTTTTGGAGATTTATGTTCAACTAGACACAGTCACGAACTACGAATTATGGTTTATTTTATACATAAATCCTAACGTGACAATATTACATATTTATGGCACAACAGTTTTAAAAAACGTCCCATTTTTCAGAAGTTTTTCTTTGAAGCCATTCCTAGAAAATCTCTACACATTAAAATCAACTTCATCCAGAGACGTTTTAGTTGTGATTAAAATAAACTACCTTTTCTTTATTTTAAACCTGCTGGATAAATCAAGTATTTAAACACACATGTTCACTAACGACTTCCATTTTCCGACCAATCTGGACTATTAAGGCAGGAGCAGATAAATCACTTCGACTTAGATAAACTCTTAAACAATCTGTTTAAACAAACAAGAAGGTAGACTTTAACGAAGTACCGCACAAATTTTCTTTAATTTGATATATATAGGCTATTAATACTAATTAACATGCGACTGCGCCTACAATTATCTTCCTCTTGCTAGCTCTCCATTCATGGCTGCCTCGCCCATTACGTGGTGCTCAACAAGTTTTTCAGAGCTTCCGTGTTTATTTGCTATACTTATTTCAACATTTACGTATTAATAGTTGGCGTAAATCATTGTGGTATGCGTGTAAAACCTTTACTAACGACAAATGATATAAATAATCATTAGAAGTCATGATACCTTTTTGTTGGTGGAGTACCATTTCAATTTCAATTAAATTTTGTCGCATGCTAGTTTAAATACCTATAATAAGGAAGAGGATAGAGGAAGAAGCATTTCTTCCAAATGCACATGCACCGAGCCTTTGTAACACAGCCGGCAGGAACTATAAAAGTACAAAATGTGAAGGTACTGTTAGGCAGACGTCCAACCTGTTTATGGAGCTTCGGGTTAAGCCATAAGTCAATTTGCCCGTTCTGTCCAGATACTGTTATATACTTATTTGGAAGTAGTTTGCCAATTTCATGCGAAATAGATGTGTTTAATGGGCTTCTCGTGAGACTCATGCTATCCTCGTGATGGAATATCTTGCTAAATTATACGTGGTTTATGGAGAAGTACGTGGAAGTTGCAGCCCTGCTTTATGAAAGACTTTGTACATAAACAAGTAAAGTTAATTAAATATTGGAAGTAATGGTTGACTGCAATTGCTTGAATGTGCCAAGAAGAAATAATACGAAGGTTAATTTGCTGGAGATTGCAATAATTGTGAACACAACCTACCTTGAATTTAATATTTTTATATGATGCACGTAAAATCGAATGTTTTCTAATAATAAATTTTAAATTTGAGGAAGGTTAGTAGTTTAAAAATGGTTTAAATCTGCAAATGATAAATCATTAAATAATTCTGGAGGAACAGAAAAGGTTGACAAATCATAATTTCAGGTTTATAATTTCCACGAAATCCAAATATTCTGACCAAAACACAAATGAAGGTGTGGAAATTAGCCAAATCACCAAACTGAACTTTTTACCACAACAAAGTTTTTAATGCTTTCAAAATACCCCTATCATTTTTTTTCTAGAAAATGCCTTTTCCTAGTCACATCAATATTCCTGAAATTTGTCCAAAACGTAACAATATCATTATTGCAATACTGCAAAACAATTGGCAGAGCACCACTTCGTTTTGAATAAACATTATCAAAAGTCAGTAGCGGCTCTAGACTTTTTGCCGCCCTGGGCAATACTTTATAAAGCCACTCCCCTCTTCTTAAGCCGTAGCAGGCTAAGCTTTTACAGAAAAGTTCATGTACCTGTCTGCATAAATAATTATATATATTTATTAATTTTACCAAATAAGAAAAATCTAAGCAACCAAAGAACAACGTACAAACACAACTGAAATTCGCATATACTAAAAAGAAAAAAAATGTCATTATACAGTGAATTCCAAATGAGGTGGGACATGGCAGTTTAACATGTAAAACTTGCATTAGTTGTATATAATGCCTCTAGAAGAATTTTAATGCTAGCAGTCATCTTAAATAAAAAACCAACATTTTTTACATCACGTAATGGCATTTAGTTAAAAATTTGATACAGATAATGCTTTAAATAAATTATTTAATATTAATCACGCCCGTTGGGTTGCGAAACAAACTCTCGGTTGTCGTAGTGGCCCACAAGTAGAAATTCTGTTTTGTAAGCAACCGATTATGAGTTCAAACCTTGATGAGGTCTACTTTTGTTTATTATTGTAAAAAGACAATCAGGTTTAAATTACTTTATTTAAAATAAATAATTCTTGTTTTTTAATGCTTTTACCACAAACTGTTTCTCATGCTCCCAAAACATTCAGAGAATTCTTTTCATGGAAATATTTTTCTGCTTATACATCGTAACGCAAAATTACACCAACAATTTTGGGATGTGACTTCTTAAATCATTTTAAGAGAAAAAGTTCTCTTATGAGCACATGTACTAAACTGCTTCCTTAGAGAGCTACAACCCCCTGAAGAGAGTGACTAAAAGTTAGTTTTTAATTAATGTATCAATAACCCCTTAATACAAAGTAATATAAGTTGGCATACAGGTTAGTAATAGTAAGTACTGATATCTAACAGCATCAAAACAAAAACAGAAGAACAAGTACCTAGTTCAAACATTTAACAAACAATACACGAACGGAACATTAAAGATGGTTAATTTTATAATTACAGTAAAAAATCACAATGTTAAATAATTCACACAAGAGAAACACGTTTATCTAAAGCTGCGGTGCCTTAGTAAGAGCTGGAAGTGCTGCGAGGTTCGGAGAATAATTTAAGTGATTTGTTTCGCAGCTCTGGAAGAAGCTGGCTGCAGTACGAGTAAGTCTGTGTAACAGCGTTTGATCGATCCAGCGACAGGTGGCTTTTTAGATTTTATATATTTATATTTGGTTTGTTTTTTGGACCGTTTTAGCGATCCGCCGGCAATAGATGGCGGAATTTGTAAATAGCGTCTAGTCTCTTCGACAACAATCGATCCCACCAAGGTTAGACTTTTTATTTGTGCATTTCTATTGCGCACGAATTCAATAGGCACTTATTTAGCTGTAACCGGCAGGTTCGTAGTGGCACAGATGGATATGCGGGTGTGTTCGGGTGGACTGCCGTTTTACTGCATAAGTAGTTGTGGGGTCGAGTCTCGATTGGGGCCAAAATTTTGTTTTTATTTTATAGTTTTTTTAAACACTGTTGTTGCGTTTTACTGTTTACGCGAGGTTATTTGTTAATAGCAGTTATATTTTTAAAGAAAAAATACGAAGATAAATTTGCATTCACTCACTGATTGACGGCATACTAAAACGCAAGTCTGACCTTGATGAGGTAGGATCTATTGTTGGCCCAGGGGCTAGACGCTGGTGAATTTGTAGGTTAGGTTGCTTTTCCATCCTGAAAACAGACTGAGCTCTCCGTTGAAAATGCAACAAACGTTTTTAGACGAGCTGATCTTAATGTTTTCAAAAGCGGGAAAATCATCGTTGGTTATACCGAACAGACATTTATAGATGTAGCGGCTGTAGCAGGAAACGGAAGTCGCATGTTGCTTAGTGATGTAAAAGGCAGATAGTCCTTCATATTTGCTATTACTGTTAGTGTCAACTGATTTTTATTTGGTTATGGTTGAATGTGTTTTAAAAGACAGCCGCGGACAAAAGTGGATCGTGTCAATCGTCCCATAGTTCGTTTCTGTAAGTTTAAGATCACCCTGTATAAAAAAAATTTCTTTTGGGCGTTAAAAAAGTAAAAAAATCAGCAAATTATCTGTTCTGGATTGGAGCGACATTTAAGCACATCTTTATTTTTGAATGTCGTGTTCATCGAAAGTTACATTTGTGGGTTAGCGAGCTCACGTTCGCTAAGCCATAAAAATTACAGAAGCTGATCATCTTGTAGTCGTACTTTTTAGCACTTTCTGGTTTTACAACATAAAAATGTTATTGGAGAAAAGAAAGTATCTGCAAAAGTGTTTTTTTTTAATATTCATTAGTTTTCTTGTTTTTCCGACGAGCGTTTTGAGAGACCTTTTTCAAGTATTTACCTTTCCTCCAATAACTTCTTTTTCAATTTTTATCTAAATCTATAACAAAAAACTTAATTAAATACCCTTCACCTCCCAACAAAAAGGCACAGAAGAGATGGAAGAAGGTACAAGTCAATAAACTAAAATTGTTTTCCTTAAAACACCAAATTGCTCAAAACCATTTCCGTTAAAAAAATTCGCCTAATTAACCAAACATCAAAATTAATTCTTGTAATATTATCACTTCACATAGGGAAGTACAATATGTTGTATGTAGGTGTTGACCTACTAACGGTTAGCATCAACTTATCAAATAACATATCTAAAAGTTCGTCTAGTCAACATATTTGTTCTTGTCAAAATGGTTAACATCCTACTACTTCGAGCAAGTTTTTAACATTGCGATCGCCAGGTAAGGATAATCGAGCAGGGCGCCCTGTTATTTAGCTCCAACTTAATTAAGTAAGCGAGCTTTTTATGCCTAAACGGTTCTTAAAGGCAAATTAGACAGTTTTATAGATGGTTATCAAGCCGTCAACGGTGACCCGTCTGGGTAATTTCGCGAATGTGCAACGGATTTGCGAACATGTTGCAGGCACAGAGCCGACTAAATTACAAAGGTATACAGATACATCTTTTACCTGAACATGTGTCCAATTCTTGACGATATGTAAGGTGGGACAGCCCCGGGCACTTCACATTACCATAGGGTCACTTCAGGTCATACCAGAGACCGCTGTATACTACACTGTGTGTGTAAACGATAAACCCACACATGCCACACTTCTTGGCCTTTTCCCAATGGGAGGTTTTCGATTTATGTCTCCATTAAACCCATTAATCAATTTTTTGACATTGGAGAGATTCTTTATGTTCAAACAAACCCAACTTCCGCAAAACAAGAATTCATTGACGTGCAACGTTTTGGTATACTAAAGCCATCTTCAAAATTTTCCCACAAAAAAATATTCATAAACTGGTTTGTGCTATTGAGCAATTCATGTTTTACATTTAGAAAAAAAAATAACAAAAAAAAAGACATTTTGGGTAAACCTGAGGATGATGCAACAGTTCCGAAACACATCATCTTTTTCAGTTAATTGGAGAAAATCTAAATTAGTAGTTTCCTTGAAACAAAAGTTAATTGACATGCTACGTTTCTTCATGCCACATTCACCTTCCCCCCCCACCCCCCAAATCAAGAAAAATACTCATGGAATTTGTTATATTGAGTAAATCAACTGTTTCACATTTAAAAAAAATAAAAAAGAAAAAGCCTTTTTGGAAAATCAACTAAACCTGAGGATGATGTAACAAACAGTTGCAAAACGCATCATTTTTTCAGTTAGTTAAAGAAAAACATAAATTAGTATTTTTTGTAATATTTTTTTTCTTATTTTTCATGTTAATTTAATTTGCGACCTCGAAGAGATTGTTTATGTTTATGTTTATCTTCAAATTTGTTGTTGAGAAAAATAAATTTAAGTTAAATTCGTGCAATCAAACAATTAAAATTTGCACACACGTTATACAGGGTGTTAATGACCTTCTGTACAAGCTTAAAGAACATATTCCTGAGTCAATTTTAAGTACAAAATGTTATCTAAACATAAGCCCCGAAACGCTGCCTTGCGGAGTTACAGCCTCCCGGAACTATCTAATCACGCTTTAACTAATATCTCTGTCAAATATGGAGACATTTGATTTAGATTTGGTGTGAATTGTTTACTGCTGATATTTTACATTTTTAATTCTTCTCGTTAAAATCCAGTCACCAGGTGCGTAGATATAAGGAGTGTTCAAAATACGTTAAAGAATAGCCCCCAATTTATACGCCCCTGGTTAATCGATCTAAACTAAAACAAGCAAAAATGTTAATCATTATTAGTACAATATCTATACAAAATTTGAAGCAAGTGTTTCGATTTATGGTAGAGATATTAATTAAAGCGTAACTATGCTATTTCATCGTCGGGAGGTTGTAATTCCGTAAGAGACCGTTTCCGGGCCCATTTTCTACTTAAAATAACCTGAGCAATGTGCTCCTTAAGTTTGTAGACAAAGTCATGCAATATTAAATTAACTAAATTATATAGAATAATAGAAAACTAATTAAACCTGAGGATGGTGCAAAAATTTCAAAACGAGTCACCTTTTTCAATTGGTTGTAAAAAAATACAAATTAGTGTTTGTTAATCTTTATTCTGCAAGTCCCACCATTATGCATTGCGAAAGCAATTTGCGGAAAATTAATTGGTTCCGGTTTTAATAGCGCCCGTGCAAAAACACAAAAAAGGTTTATTTATATTCGCATCCGTTCATTGATACCATAGCAGCGAGGAATTTATAATTTAAATTACACGATCTAAAAATAACTAGAATACATTGGTAAAAAGTTGGAAGTTTGCAAAAAAACCGGTAAACGCAAGGTGTAGAAGAACATTAAGTTAAGCTTTCGCCTAAGTGGTCAAGTGCAGGGTTTCGGCTTACAAAGAGCGGATATTTAGGCAAATGTGTTTATTTACTAAAAACTAGTTTTGCAAAAAAAGTGCTAATGTGCTATAATTTGCATTATTAAGAAGCGTATAATTTGGTGCCACCTTTTAAAATATCTCAATATCAGTAAAGTTTATCAAAGATTTTAAAATATCTCAGGTATTCGTGAGTAGGAGTACAACGTACCATATTCTTCATATCAAGCATACGCAATCTTCGAGGCTTAAAAGCTGTAATTAAGCAGAACGAGTAACAATTTATTATTCAATGATGACTTACCATGCCTTTTATATAAATATAATAAATATGTAATTGCATGGTATGGATAGGGGGAAAATTGCGGGGCGACATATATGGTAAAATCTGTTAATACCAAAGATAAATCTTGAAATGTGACAAATACCAACAAGTACACGTATGCGTGCTTGAAATAAGAGTTAGAACCGAGGAGTAAGACATAAAAGGAATGCGGTGTACAAATGCAAATACCGTCTGAGAATAAAAGAGAGACATTTAGAATATGCAACGGCTTTCAATTATTCTCAGAATCGCCCTCACAGATGCGTGTTATGTTTCTTGATTTTGTTGGTACACCACGATCGTAAATACTGAACATTTTAATGCTCCTTTTATTGCCTGTAAAGCTACCTTTTATACCATGTAAAATGTTTTGTTGTCGCGGTTTTGTCTGCTTGTAATACAAGTCATACACAGAGATAAAAAATATTCACCACCCGCATCTTTAATGCCTTCGACGAGACTTGAATTCATTCTCCTCAAACAAACAAACCATCAGAGTTACCTGGAAACAAAACCTGAAAAGTCAAAATATTTTGAAAGTCAAAAATCAAAAATACAACACCATGACAAGACGTTCAACAACTACAGTAATAAGTTCCGAAGCTGGAAGCAGCGTGACCTATATAAAAACTTTAGCTAAGGAACGCACAGCTACAGAGTTAGATCAATTCAGAAAAGAAATCTCCATTGATGACCATAAAATCACCCTCACGCAACTCATGGATAGGTAGCTTGATCTTGATTACTAGAACAAATCATTAAATATCAGATTACATTTAAATCAATTCAGGTACAATACAGACATGCACGAAGGAATATGTAAAGCCAAAGCAGGAGAATTGTTAAGAATTAACGGACCAAACTGTTTGATACCAACCGCTACAAAATCCAGGTGGTTGATTTTTGCCGAGTTTATGTTTGGTGGATTTGCAGCCTTGTTATGGATTGGTGCAGTGCTATCACTAATTGGGTACTTGATTGCTTACTACCAAGACCCTGGCGCTCCTTTAGACCAACTGTACTTAGGTTAGTAAACGCTTCCAAACAAAACAGACAGTTCATGTCTAAAACTTCTTTTTTTTTTTAGCTGGAGTATTGATAACAGTCATTTTAATCACGGGCATATTCGGATACTATCAAGAGGCTGCAAATACGGCAATAATGGAAAGCTTCAAGAAAATGATACCCAAGTACGCCAAAGTCATCCGTGAAAGCCACGTCATGGAAATAGCATCTGAAGAAGTCGTAATTGGTGACTTGATTGAAATACAAGCAGGGGATTGTGTTCCAGCAGACATACGCCTCATCATCAGTAGAGGGTTAAAGGTTGATAACAGTTCCATAACTGGAGAATCCGACGTACAACTACGTTCAACAGAATGCACCGATGATAATCCTCTGGAAACGCAAAATTTGGTATTTTATGGTACTAATGTCGTTGAGGGCGTTGGTACTGGTATAGTTATCGCAACTGGTGAGAACACCCTCATGGGTCATATAGCAGGTCTGACTTCCGGACTAGAACCTGATGAAATGCCCATCAAAAAGGAGCTGAAGAACTTTACCAAGATTCTTACCGTTATGGCTGTTACGATTGGAACCGTGGTCTTTGTAGTTGCACTCGCAATTGGTTACAATTTCTTCGAGGCATTTATCTTCCTTATCGCAATCATCGTCGCCAATGTTCCCGAAGGGCTCTTGGTAACCCTAACCGCATGTTTAACTCTTACAGCAAAAAGAATGGCCCAAAGAAATTGTCTGGTAAAAAATTTGCAAGCCATCGAAACACTGGGATCTACCAGCGTAATCTGTTCGGATAAAACCGGAACTTTAACGCAAAATCACATGACTGTCTCTCATATGTTTTATGACGATACAATTACGGACGTACTTGAAAAAGGCAATCAGGTTCGACAAAGCCCTGCTTTTACAAACCTCTGTAGAGTGGGAATTCTATGCAACAGAGCCGAATTTAAACCCGAACAGGATAAGATACCCATTATGAAAAGGCAAGTAAGCGGAGATGCTAGCGAAAGTGGAATATTAAAGGCCATGGAGGTAATGATAGGTGATGTTATCAACCAACGGCGTCAAATGCCCAAGGTAAGTGACCATTTATAAAAATAAAAATACTTTATCGTTTAATTAGCCCACTAGCGTACAGTTAAGAAAATTATTAAAAGAAAGTGTTAAATTTCGTTAACCCTTTTTCAGGTATGTGAAATACCATTCACCTCAACCAACAAGTATCAAGTGTCCATTCATCATCTAGTAGATAAACATAGACATCTCTTGGTAATGAAAGGAGCACCTGAACAAATTATAGACCGCTGTTCCACTTACTTTTCCGAAAATAAAGAACAAAACCTGAACAAAGAGGAAAAGAAGTATTTAAAAAAAACGGTTTTGCAGTTGGGTTACATGGGAGAAAGAGTTCTGGGTTTTGCAGATTTAGATCTCCCTCCAGAAAAGTATCCAGATGGATTCAAATTTACTACCGAAAACCCTAATTTTCCTTTAACAGGTCTTAGGTTTGTAGGGTTAATGTCCCTGATAGACCCACCTCGTTCTAACGTGCCCGAGGCTGTGCAGACATGCAGAAGTGCAGGTATAAGAGTTATTATGGTAACAGGTGACCATCCTGTAACTGCCGTAGCCATCGCCAAAAAGGTTGGTATACTTAGTCCGCAAAGTTTGACCACTTACGACATCGCCATGAAGAGAAACCTCTCTACTACCAACATTCCCAAGGCAGAAACATTGAAGTGCACAGCATGTGTTGTGACTGGTGCAGATTTAAGAGGAATGCTTCAAGAAGAATTGGATGAAATATTGAAGAATTATTGGGAAATTGTGTTTGCCCGGACCAGTCCCCAACAGAAATTAAAAATTGTGGAATCGTTACAGCGTCTTGGTTCAATAGTGGCAGTAACAGGTGATGGGGTGAACGATTCGCCAGCACTGAAAAAGGCTGATATAGGAATTGCTATGGGCATAGCTGGTTCGGATGTTGCCAAAGAAGCAGCTGATATGATTCTCTTGGACGACAATTTTGCTTCGATTGTAACCGGAGTTGAAGAGGGCCGATTAATTTTTGATAATCTAAAGAAAAGCATCTTCTACCTTCTCACCTCCAATATTCCCGAAATAGTTCCTTTTATTTTATTTGTTACTCTAAATATCCCCCAAGCCCTTAGCGTGCTCTCGATCCTCCTAATAGACGTCGGAACAGATTTGTGGCCTGGAATAAGCTTGGCGTACGAAAAAGCTGAAGCGGATATCATGAAACGAACGCCTAGAGACCCTACAGAAGATAAATTAGTTACCAACAAACTAATATGTTTAGCTTATTGTCAGATTGGAGTTATACAAGCTTGCGCTGGTTTCGTAACATGGTTTTTCACAATGGCCCAATATGGATTTTTTTACGACAGGCTGATCGGTATACGGGAAGAATGGGACGCCCAGTTCATTAATGACCTTGTTGATTCGTATGGTCAAGAGTGGACTTACGCAGAAAGGAAAATATTGGAAAGAAAAGGCTACTCTGCGTTTTTCCTCGCCATTGTTGTAACACAAGTAGCTGATGCAATTATAGTCAAAACCAGAAGGCTCTCCTTATATCAGCAGGGTATGACGAACTGGGTTTTGAATTTTGGGATAATTTTCCAAGTTGTGCTTGCCGTTACGGCTGTTTATTGTCCAGGAATTAATACAGCTTTGCAACTCGAACCCGTGGAATGGTACACATTCTTACCATCCATACCATTTGCTCTTATTATTTTCTTTTACGATGAAATTCGAAGGTATTGTATAAGGCAGAATCCAGATGGATGGTTAGCAAGAGAAACTTATTATTAGGATTTTTGAGCTTTTGTTTGTTGAGTTTGTATTAATTTAAGGCGGCAATAAAGTAAGGAAAAAGTTCTGGTTGGTGACTTGCTATTGTGCAGGAAATGTCAATTACAGACTATTGTTTGCCAAGAACGTGTTTCTCGAGATCACCGTAAATATACGTCTTTAGTTAGCTGTCAGGACGTGTTCTACTTCAATGAGACACGTTTAGACCTTTGACAGTTTTCTTGTATGTACACTTAAGGAAAAGGATTTGCACTAACATTGTAAAAACTGTTCAAACACGTGCTGTGTGTGTTGATCAACTTGAAGGTTAAATCTTAAAGAGATGTTTAGAAAGATTTTTTTTCATACAAGTGAGCACAACGAAGAGCAACACTTGTAAATGTTTAACGCTAGCATTCTAACAAAATGACATCATCTTGGGGGTTGGCTTAGGTTCAAAGTAATTTCTTCTACGCACAGCTAAGGTATGCAAGAAGCTGAGTCAGCGCAATAAAATTCATAAAAAACCCTTCACCAAGAAAGGTCGTGGACCTTAATAAAGCCACTAAACATTTTTTGAACTACTTATGTTAGCCTGAAGATAGGAACGTATATCAAACAGAATTATTGTTGAAGTTATTAAAGCTATAAATTAAAATTGTCCTAAAAACAAATCATTACAAACTACACAGAGAGTGGATAACATGGCTATCTTCTTTGTTATGAGAGTAACAGAGTCGGTTAAATGAGCAAAATTGAGCATCATCTTGAATTTTAAATCAAAATAGTTGAAACATTCCAAAAACAACTAAAAACAAACGAATTTATTAATGTTGAATAATTCCGTAATCATTGACGCTAGAATAAAAATAAAAATTAATTGTTGTAGATCTTTTTACACAGAATTCAACAATATTAATAAAAAATTCTTAGCGCTCTTGATATTCAATAAGTAACATAAAAAAACTTGCATTTTTTGAAATTGCAATCATAGCTGGCCTTGAATCCATTAAAAAGCTTATGCCAGTGTCCCAGATTTTCCAGGACAGTCTTGGATTTTAGAACCTTGTCCCGCAAAACGTACCGCATTTTTAAAGGCGTCCCATTTTTTATACGCAACCTTTTTATTTCTTGAAATTGCCGCGTGAAATTCTTAAGGCGATATACATTTGGCAACATTGCTCGAAACACTCGTCTACTCTCTATTGTCGTCAGTTGCCAGCACACGTTGAAAGTCATGTTATGCTTATGTGTTATGTCAGTTGCTTTAGTTTTGCATGTCGTGTAAAATCTTACTATTTTACTCAATTAATTTTGCATTTCTCTGTTATTATTAAAAACGGTATTGTTTGCCCGATTATTTTAATATTTTGATATTTGTAAATTTGTTAGGAAGCTTCTGTTTCTGTAACGCAGGCAGTATAAAGGTTAAGAATTTTATATTAATGTAGTATTTTACTTTAAAAATTACCACAACAATAAACATCTCTACTTGAGCGAACTTAATAATAATTACTTAAGTGACTTCAGAACTGATTTCAAGAAAAAGTGTTTTTTTTGCTGGACTGACGTGAGTAAGAAATGTTCACCCTAATCTAGCAAGACAAGATCAGAAAGATCCAGTGCCAGACGTTTCCAGTGACTTTTGTTTTCCCCCAGACAGTTGCTGGTAACTTTGGCGTCAACTTCGGGATGGTCGTTACGTAAACAAGCTGCATTACCAACCGACTAGCAAAGACACAAACCTTCAAAGTCACTTGCCTGAAATACTGTCGGTTAGGGCTTCGACCTGGGGTCGCCTGTTCGAGAGCCGCACTCCTTTCAACATACACTGTGTCCATAAAGTACCCCCCCCCCCCCAACTAACTTTTGAACGACTTGATATTTTTCTACAAAATTTGGTGTGCTGTAATGGGAAATTAAATACTATTTTTCAGACCATATTAGAATTTTGTATCATCCAAAATGGCGACTGGGCGTCATTTTGAATTTTTTTTTAAATAAAGGGGGGTCGAGTGACACCTACACCCACAGATAAAGAAGTCTATTTAAAAAAACTAAGAATTAAAGCTTAAATTATTTAAATTAAGTGTTCGAAATGTTTACTATTCACTTCTTGGCACATAAAATGTCGGTTAGGAAATTCCTGCCTTACATTTTCATAAGTTTCTGGAGTGATAATTCTGCAAACTTCTGTAATGCGTTGCTCCAGTTCTTCAATTGTTTCTGGACGGGTTCTGTACACTTTCGATTTCAGATATTCCCATACAAAAAATCTAAGAAAGTTAAATCTGGGGAGTGAGCCGGCTATTCTACAGGCCCCTAACAATCGATCTGCCAAAAAAATGTCCGTTGAGAAAGTCAGAACCAGGCCTATAATAATGAGGCGACGCACCGTGGACTACTGGTTAAGAAAATCAAAACAATTTTGAACTGAGTGAGTCCATTGGTTTACAATCCGCCATTTTGTTATGGTTCAATATTTTTCTTTGAAATTCTAGGATCAAACGCAGAACCTTTCAAATGAGGTGTCACTCGACCCTGGATAAAATAATCAAAACAATTTTGAATTGAGTGAGTCCATTTGTTTAAAATCCGCCATTTTGTTATGGCTGAATATTTTTCTTTGAAACTCTAGGGTCAGAGGCAGAATTAAAAGACCTTTCAAATGAGGTGCAACTCGACTCCTCTTTATATTTAAAAAATAATTTCAAAATGGCGCTCAGTCGCCATTTTGGATGATACAAAATTTTAATATGGTCTGAAAAATAGTATTTAATTTCCCATTGCAGCACACCAAATTTTGTAAAAAAAATATTAAGTTGTTCAAAAGTTAGTTGGGGGGGGGGGGGGGAGTTACTTTATGGACACAGTGTATATATTTTTATAATTTCAATTAAAATGGAGTGTCATGGAACTTACTACGAAAATAAGCTTTGTAACGCGCTCACGGCCATTTTAAAAATGCAAATTTAAGTTATATCACGAAAATCGAAAGTGGCGGGCATCTTTTTATTGACTTTATTGAATTATGAGTAAACAGACCTACAAAAAAAACTATTTTAATTTTTGTTCTAGCAAAAATGGTTATGAAATTATTAAACATTAGAAAAATTCGTCGGTTTTCAGAATATTTCCAAGTAATAGGTAAAATTTTACAATATCATCAGATTCTTTTCGAATTTCTGCTCAAATTTAGTACTTTAGCTTTAGTACTGTAATATTAGTAATACAGAGTGGCTAGGAAAACCCCGGCCACTTTTCTTGCGGCGGTCAAGAGATGGCGCTTTAGCAAAGAAAAATTAAATTAAAATACTGGCAACAACGCAGAATCCAAGACGTTTTTGTTATTAAATACGCCCCATATTAAATCAAAACAACTAAAACGTCTTGGATTCTACGTTGTTGCCAGTATTTTAATTTAATTTTTCTTTACTAAAGCGCCATCTCTGAACCGCCGCAAGAAAAGTGGCCGGGGTTTTCCTCGCCACTCTGTACATTAATGCAGCCTTGATGAACGACTACAACCAGAAATCACAATAGGATACAATTATAGTAAGTAATTCTTAAATTAAATGATAAATACTGGTTCAAAATTAATAATTTAACAACCGTAAATAAAAAATACAAAAATTTTAATAAGTTTGAAATACGCGACCCGTAATAAAATTTTATGTTCACCAATTTAAAATATGTAGATCCGCATTAACTTACTGCAGCAATTTTGGGAAATAATGACCAGAAAACGATTCCAGATAAAACTGGTCCCTTTTAAAGATTTCTCAACTTCACCACACCTAATCACAGTTAAAAAAAAACCGTAACACAACAAAACTCGTCTTTTAAGTGCCTATTTCGTGTAGAAATAAGAGCGAACAAGTAAACAAGTGGAGAATTCTAAGATAATTTATACAAACAAGCACATACGTATAAACATAAGCAATGTCCAAGTAAGGCAAACATATGCACTTATGTACCTTTTTTTGGGTCACCAGCAAGAAAAACGTTTGCAGTTGTTGTTTTTGCTAGTTTTAATCGGCCTCCTGGGAGGCAACTGGAATAAATTGCTTTTTACCTCAACTGAACATCAAACGAACGGGTTTGATGGACAAGCAACTTCGAAATGATTATCTTTCTGAAAATGAATCCGACGTGCCCAGTTCCCGCTACATCCCGTGTGGTCCTACTTTAAAATTCTACTTACGTCCGTATAAAATATACCAATTTATGAGTACTTTGAACTGAGTTCTAATCGCTAATAAAATGTAATTAAAAAGTCCACAAGATAATATTTATTCGATTTTTAGTTTTTGGGCTCGTTACAATGGTACACGTTTCGTATTTCAAAGAATGTTCAGTATTTTATGAGAAAAATTTGCACTTTTTTTCCCAACACGCTGCTATGGTATATCCTAGGATCTGGGTACCTACCAGTAATTATCCCCCTTCTCGTGGTTACCAAACAGGCCTAATTCAAATAATGTCAGCAAATATTCCAAAAATTGAAAGAAAGTTTTCTTCTTCTAAAATGTAACAAACGGGTACTTCTTCATTATATTTTGTTGAAACACTTGTTTTATAATCCGTTAAAATTTGAAGAAATTTTTCTCCTTACATATCCCGTGGAATTTTAGAAGTTTATTTTCCTATATCTTCAGTACAGGTATTGACTTCATGAAAATTTTCGAAATCGAAATTTTGACAGAAATAGATGTTTTGCTTTGGAATCTGGAGGTATATCAAAAATCCACCGACAAAATAAGCTTTTTAAAAAAATCTGATACAGAAAGCAAAAGTTAGACGTGTTTTTTGGCAGCATTTCTTTCCTAAACTAATTTTTCAAAAATTTTCAAATCAATGTTAATCAAAATTCTCCACAAGGTTTGTTTAATTTTGTAGTCTCATAGGGCTTGAAACGAGCTACAATTTAGTTTGTGTCTCAACTCGCTAATTTCTCTTTGACGCCTTCTTTGAATTTTTTTTTGAGTTTTAACGTCAAGTTACTCAATAACTAGTTATCAGATCGGGATGAAATTTGATATTGAAATGCTTTAAGAGTAGATAATGTTACAAGCTACTAGAACTTTTGGTACTACTAAAACTGTGAAGTGAAAAAAATATTAAAATTTTGACTTTTTCAAAAACACACTGCTGAAAAACTGGCAACAACATTTTTTTTTAATTCTGTTAACATATAGAGCCATGGATCAGCTACAATTTGGTTAGTGTCCTAGACCGCTAACTTTTTTGTGACACCTTCCATGAATTTTTGAAAATCGAAAATTCCTACCCCCTTATTTAATAAATGTGAACGATAAAAAAATTCTGTTTAGGCTAAATTGCTCATGAGTGATAAGTAGAATGCCTTCAAAAAACTAGATTGGAAGACGACAAAGGGTATAACCATAGACGGTCAAAAACTTAACCACCTTCGCTTTGCAGACGACATAATCTTAATAAGTGACAATTTAGGAGATGCAAAACAAATGCTATTAGATCTGCAAAATGCATGTCAGGAGGTGGGCCTAAAAATAAATCTGTCTAACAAACTTGGTCCCTAGCGAGGGTATTGGCGTCGAAAACACAGAAGTTGAACAGGTGGACAAACACATATACTTGGGTCATGAAATCAAAGTTTCCAGAGATAACCAGACCTGTGAACTGAAAAGAAGAATCAACATAGCATGGGCAGTATACGGAAAACTCAAAGATAAGTTCAGTACGATCAGTGTGTTTTGCCCGTCCTCACTTACGGTGCGGAAACTCTAACATTAACCAACACGTCCGCACGGAAACTTAAAATCGCCCAACGAAAAATGGAAAGATCAATGCTTGCTAAAACTCTACGAGACCATATCAAAAACGAAGATCTACGTCGAAAAACAGGAGTAACGGACGTCGTCGAACGAAGTGCTAGACTCAAATGGAACTGGGCCGGCCACGTAGCCCGAATGAACGACGGAAGGTGGACAAAAAAACTGCTGGAATGGAGACCAAGAGAATCACAAAGAACTGGATTCAAGCTGCCCAAGATAGAGAGCACTGGAGAGCCATGGGGGAGGCCTATGTCCAGCAGTGGATGGAAAAGGCTGATTGATGGTGATGATGATGATAGTAGAATAAGATCCCCAACTTAGTTGTTAAAAACGGCAATATTTGAGGGGGAGTGTTAATTTTCATCCTCTCACCCAATTTTTGGTGGACGAATTAGTTTGCCGTTCCTGTCTTTCTTTAATTCCCAGCTATCTTTTTCCAAAACATCAAAAAATTCAGCGCACTATCGGTTTACTTTACAATATCAGTCGCTCTGTCTTTATCTGACTCCCATGCGTTGACCGAAGTCGTTCGACCCTTGACCGAAGTTCACAGCAATCTGTCGACCTTTGCTTCATTATTTTCTTTTTGTAGTCAATGTTGGAGCGTAACACATTAATAATAAGATACTTTCGAATATATAATAAGTAACAATATCTAAAGTATAGGAAAATCCAGGCGAAGTGCTTCGCACATTTTTATTTTTAAAGTGTTCCTGATTATGCACCCACTGAGGCACCTCAAATTATTATCAGTTCAAGAGATGTTTTTTCTTCTGCTAGAAGTATTTAAAATTCAATCTCATTCATTCAGTTGCACCTCGAGCGTTCTATAATGTTTCACAATCTTGAAAGTCTATTTTAAGGAACCGTTACGATATTCTTAATTTCTTCCTCTGAAATACAACCGCAGTCGTGAAAACCGCATAAGAAAACATGCCAAATTAACGTCATTAATATGCTTGACTTCTTCCTCCTGTATTACGGAAATGTCCCCAAGTTACTCAATTATTCTAAACGTTTGACGTTACACATGACAACGTCAATTCTTTATGCTCCAAGAATTTCCTTGCTCCACGTAATGCATGTGTGAATAACCTGCAATCGCATTCACACGTTTCCTCAATTTTTTTATAGCTTTCGCATTTATAATTGGCATTGGTATTGTTATGATTGGCTACCGTAATTTCACGTATAAATTTTCTAATTAATATTAATATATTAATTGCTTTGCGTGTTCGTGCTGCTTACACGCCTTAATATTATGAATTATGGATCTGGGAGCTGATGCAGCGATCTTCGTGTCGCGTATTACACTTTATATTATCCAATAAACATATCCTTACCTATTAGTAACGATCTAAAGCTTCTATAAGATTTTATCGCTGATTATTAATAATTAATTTTAAAACGAACACGTTTAGGTACTTGTCGTAGGCAATTACGAAAAATACGGCAAAAAATTCAAGCTTAAAATAGAGCGGGACAAAAATAGATGCAGACGATCTAATAATATTAATATTTATAAATACAGAGAGGCAGAATTCAACGAACATTGAATTTGAGATCTAAATTAATCAAAAATAATTAAGACTTTGAACTAATTTAAAAAAGCAGACTTTGTCCATTCTTCTTGCTCTGACTACCACAACCGTTTTAACTACATAATTCGCTTCATTTCTCTTAACATTTTTTTAATTTAACATCTCTAGGTGAAGAAATGTGTTATTTAATTACAAAAGAAAATTCACCGCTTTAAATTGCACGCCATGGACATTAACGGACATTAACGGTAAACAGTCAGAAAATTATCTATCTTCACTATCTTACCTATTCATTATAGACACATGTGACCTGAACAAAAACGTGATTAAGTGGACCACCTTGCGTTCGAAAAGATAAGTGATAATTATTAGCTAATGACCTGTAAACAACTCTATATTTAGAATGTGAATTATTTTCGACAAATTTGTATCAGTTGAATCTGCAATAAATTCTAAATCTGTTTTAAAAAATATTTTGTGGCAAAAATTGAGCGTAGTACGACGCAATTTTGTAACGTGCAGGATAAATAGTTCAGTCTATGAAAAAAATACTTTGTTTTACTTCAACAATATTGGTTTATTTACACCTTATACGTATTTCGACATGTTTACATGTCATTGTCAAAGCAAGGACAATATACGTAAGATTAAAAAGTAAACAGTTGGTGTTATTATAGCAACAATAGAATTTAGTAACTTGATCTAGGTTGTCTATGTCTGCAGAGGTTATTCAACGTTTTGGAATAAGATATCAAGTCGTCTGCTGACATAGATAACCAAGATCAAGTCACCAAGTTCCACTGTTTTTATAGCAACATTAACGGTTTACTTTTTAATATTACCTTTGATAATAGCATATAAACACGTCGAAGTACGTATAAGGTATATATAAATAAATATTGTTGAAGTAAAATAAAGTATTTTATTCATAAATCAATATAAAATTCAACAAAATAAAGCTAGAACGTATTAATAAAGAGTTCAAAATCAAGCCAGGACGATTTGTTATTCTTATTTGAAATTCGTAAAGGTTTTTCCTGAAAAATCCCATTTTGGTCTTAATCGTTTTTATGAGGTACCGTGTGTTTCAGGAATATTTACTAAGTGAGAACTCTTTTTTAAGAAAAAAATGCTTTTAACGATAAAAAGCAAAATATGTATTACAATAGGAATTTTTATAGAAACATTATATTGTTCTTGAAAAAGTTCTCTTATAAAAACATTAGTTTTATAATAATATTTCTCGCCTGAAAAAAAGTTCTCTCCAAAATTATTTCTCTTAAACAATGTTCACCAAAAAAAATGTTTTTGAAAACAATTCTTTTGTAAAAATCTTTCTCTCACTACTAAAAGTTCCTCTCAGAATCACGGTTTGCGTATGACACAAAGAGATGGCGCTACTACATTCTGGCCGGCGAAGCCAGTGGGCGGTGCTTGCAACGGGATTAATGAATTCAATGTAAAGATGGAACGCCCACATAGATAGAGCACTGTGGATGCAGGAAAGATAATCATGATTTATTCGTAAAACAGTTAAGTTTATTAGTTAAAAGTCGCTTTATTGAGAGTCTACCCTATTACTCGAAATTTCGCTGTTCCAAGAACATGCCGGCAACGGCGGGAACGTAGTAGTGCTATCTCTTTGTGTCATACGCAAACCGTGATTCTGAGAGAAATTTTTGGAAACGAGAGAAATGTTTTTATGAGAGAACGTTTTTTAAGGGAAAAGTTTTTTTATGAGAATAATATTCTTATAGCAGATTTTTTTTCAAGAAAGAAATACATATACCTACGCAGTTCTCGAATAAAATTCTGATTGTAATATTTTCTTTTTATTTCGTTAAAAAAATAACTTTCGAAAAAGAAATTTTTATTGGGAGATGGTTTTTCAAGAGACAAATATTATATTGTAAGAACTTTTTTCAGGCAAGAAATATGTTTATAAAAAAAATTTTTATAAGAAAACTTTCTCGCAAAAAAATCTTTTAGAAATAGTTTCTTTTCTTTCGTTGAAAACAGAACTTTCCAAAGAGAAATTCTTATTGGGCGATCGTTTTTCAACCGACAAATATTTAATTGGGAGAATTTCCTCAAGCAAGAAATATGTTTGCAAGAAAAATATTTTTATAAGAGATTTCTTTTCGAGAAAGAAATAGAAATTTTTTTTCTAAAAAAGTCAATTAAAAACAGTTCTCATTTAATAAATAATATCGAGCCTCATAGTTTTCCTTTTTCCCCAATTTCTCACTTCGATCTTGAAATTTTTTTTATTTGTACAGGAAATATTTCTATACGTCATACGAAATTAAATCTCTAAAATCTATGTCAAACAATGTCACCTTCAAGAAATAGTACAGAAGTCTCGCTAATTTTAACCACTTTTAAATAATGACTTAATAAAGGAGCTTGCACATGTACAAAGCATCAAAAGAATAACATAACAGATAGGTACTAGAACTTGCATATATCAGAGGCGCACTTAAAATATGGAAAATACAATTTTTTCCTACAACAAATTATAAAAAATATATTTTTTTTTGTATAAAATTATAACACAAATCTTAAATTGTACTACCCCCCCCCCCCCGCTAAACCAATTGCAGCACAAACAATTCTTTCTGGAAAGCTTCAATTGCTGAAAAGACTCACATACGTCTATGACGTACTACAGAGTCATAAACTCAGAAGATAGTCATAAATTACACATACGCGCTTAATTAATAGCCCTTAGTATTCTCCCATAATTCATCGCCATAAAATATTCAAAAAATTATTCCTTGCAATCGTAAAGTTCACAAGCAAGGTACGTTCGCAAGAAACAGGACGTTTCCACAATGTTAAAAATATCCCGCACCCCAAAGTGCGCCCCCAAAAATTATTTTCGTAAAGAAAAGTTTGTCTTAAAAATATGTGGTTTATCTTTCACTGGAAACGAAAGCAAAGCTTACCGTATTTATTCCTTTATTAGCATTGCACTTTTCAATTATGGATATCTACTAGTGCATTTCATAAACATGGTTAAGGAGATTTCGCAAAATTGTATAGGAAATGACACTTTCATTTATCAATTTGCCACATTTCTGGGTAAGCTAAAAAACTTCAATTTCGGACAAATTGGAATTTTTTTATATACAGGTATGGTCAAAACAACTGTAGCTTTGCAAAACCGCATACGAATTGGGAAAATATTGGATAAACTAGAAAAGGAACCTTTTGTTGCTAATAGAGAACATGGAGATGATGCTGAAGAAAAATTGATCAAAGAATGTGTATTTTACACTACGGTGCAGGTAAAATCTAGTAAATATATTCAGATTGTCAGTATTTTACTGCAAATATAGACAACTAATGAGTGCGACAAGGAAAGGATAAGCAACCAATAATAATAGGAGTAGACGAACCAAGTGGGGATTTACGTATCCATGAATCCATTTAAATTTAAAACGCATATTACGTGGATGTTTTTTATTAAATTTAATAGTGTCAATGGATATGTGAATCCCCATTTGGGCCTCTTACTTGTCGCACTCGTTAATACCTTATGTACAGGGTGCTCAAAAAGTCTAAAATTAATGCTTCGCAATCTCACGTATTTTTTAATCAATTTATGTTTTTAGTTTTTTATATATTGGACAACTCTCGTGATGGCAGTGGCACCTATTGAGGCAAACGCCGTTATAAAAAGAATTACAAGCAGTGATTACCACGACTGGGAGCTTCCATTTGGTTCGATGCAGTTTGTTAATGTAACCTACAGTCCTAACTTCGAAATTTCTTTGCTTCATCAACTCATCTCCATGAACTACATCGGCTGCCATGTTACTACCCTAGATATGATTATTGCATCGATTTTATGTCACCTTTGCTATCAGTTCAAAATTTTGCAGATGAAGTTTAGACGATTGGTGGAGGACAGTTTCCAAAACATGTCCAAGGTGACCAAAAAAGTTTTTGTCTCTTGTTTGAAATTACGCACAATTTTTTTTCTATAAATTACGTGTTTGATCTTTCAGGATTGCAATGACGTAGCTACCACATCCAATCAAAAATCTAACGAAAATAAAGAAATCGACCCACCTACGGTTCCCTGGAAATACCTAAAAAAATCTCTTCAAGAAGCCATCGATTACCACTTAGCAATCATAGATATTGCCGAAGAATTGGAAAACGTATTTAGTGGCTTGCTATTGGTGGTTTGTTTTGCCACCCTTGGTATGCTAGGTATTATGGTTTATAGGTCATCCTTGGTAAAAATTTAAAAAAAAACCCAGAGGTAAAATATTCCTCATTTTTACATTTATAGCTACCTTTGAGTGATCCCGGAACTATACGAAGCATTGCGGACACAATTGTTTCTGCCATGCAAATACTGGTGGTTTGTTTCTGGGGCGAACAAGTAATCCATGAAAGTCAAGAAGTGGGAAGAGCTGCTTATGAAGCAAATTTTGTGGGAAGTGACATAAGATTTCAAAAAGCCTTGGTTGTGGTTATTCGAAGAAGCCAAATACCCATAAAGTTAACATTTGGAAAATTTTGCGATGCTTGTATTGCTACTTTCACTTGGGTAAAGATTATTTTTACTATATATCAAAAATAAATAAGAATCAGAGTTTGAATTGTTCTTAATTTTAATTTTTGTTCCAGCTTCTGCAATCTACATACACCGCTTTTATGTTGTTACGCAATATGCAGGATGTGTAGACAACTGGATTCGGATTTTTGCGCACCTGGAGTATGGAACGCCGTTTTTCTTTTTAAAAACTTATTGACGTCAAGAAAATATATTTTTTGCGTCATAAAAAGCGTTTTTGACGTTTCAAAATCATTGACGTTAAAAAAGTAATTTTCCGGAGTCAAAAGTCGCGTTTGACGTCAGTATTTCATTTTTGACATCAATTATCCAAAACAGTTAGTGGCGTTAACACCAAAAAACATTTTTAAAGTCAAAAAATTATTCTACAGGGCAAAAAATTTTTTTCGAATGGCAAATATATTTGTTTACTTTTAAAATGTAATTCTTGACTACACAAGTTATTAAGCGGTTTTGTTGATTAAAAAAAATTATTGACGTCAAAAAATTTAATTTTGGCGGCATAAAAAGAGGTTTTGACGTTCAAAAATTATTGCCGTCAAAAAAGTAATTTTCCGACGTCGAAAACCACTTTTGACGTCTGTATTTAATTTTTGACGTCAATGATCCAAAGCAGTTTTTGACGTTAAAAAATCATTGACGTCAAAAACCATTTTTAGCGTCAGAAAATTATTTTTAACGCCAAAAAATCTTTTTCAGACATCTAAAATATTTTTTAACTACGAAAATGTAGTTTTGACTACAAAAATTATTAGGCGACTGGAGTAAAATGTAATAGTTTTCCATAATTTAGAACAAAAAGGTAAAGCGGCGTTTCAAAGTACAGAGTGTGAATCAATATGTGGAAATTCTATACAGAAAAATTCGTATTCAGAATTTCTTAATTCTGTTGAATTCATTTGGATGACTAATTTTTCGATTTAGCCCGATAAACGGATGTGTCGGATCAATCCGGATAACGGATTCGTAGGGCGGATTATAACCGCATATAGTAAAACCATGCTGCAAAGCCGATTTGACCGGATATCACGGAGCTATAAAATAGTATAATAGTTACCTACAATACTACTAATTATTTCAAAGATAAGATTACGATTATGTAGAAAACATATTCACAGTGTGCACCATACTTATTCAATAAATGCAAAAAACAATCATTTTGTTTTGCTATATGACATACCGAAATTAAATAAAAAACTAAGCGTGAACTTTAACTTTTTTCCTTTCTGTACTTTCAGTTTTCTGGAGAACAATTTATAACATGACGAAAACACAGCATTTTGGACTACAAATTCTGGGCCATTCCGGCGGTAATTTCGGATTACCGCTTCGAGTTTAGTAAAATTATAGTCCTGATAGAGGTGCCCGAAACGTCGTTTTATTTTTTAAAAATCCGATTGACGTCAAAAAATATTTTAGGAAAACAGAAAATAAAGTTTTGACGTCAAAAATGGAATTTTGGCGACATAAAAAGAGATTTTGACGTCAAAAAATTATTTTTGACGTCAAAATCATTTTTGACGTCAAAATCATTTTTGACGACAATAACTGGTATTTTGACGATAAGAAATCGATTGCACACATTTAAAATATTTTATTATTTAATAAATATAATATTTTGACTTTAAAATTCTATTTTTGACTTCAAAATTCTATTTTTGTCTTCAAAATTCAATTTTTGACTTCAGAATTTATTAAGCAGTTGGAGTAAAATGTAAGATTGTTTTCCATAGTTCAAAAAAAATCTGTAAAACGGCGTTCCAAGTCGAGAGTGTAAATCAATATGGGGGTGACGCATTCGCATGGCGGATTTTAACGACATATAGTAAAATAACACCATAAAACCGATTTGATCGGACATCAGAAAGCTATAAAATAGTGTAATAGTCACAGTAATATTATTTATTTGAAAAACACCCAGTGCTTTATGTAGAAAAATTATTCACAGTGTAAAACCAGTTATTCAATAAATAATTAAAATTTTTAAATTTGCTTTACTACATACCCCAATTCAATATAAAATTAGGCGTGAACCTTAATTTTTTCCCTTGCCATACAATCACGTTCCTGGAAGAATATTGATTTTAAAGTTTTGACGGAAATACACGTTTAGGATCTCCAGGAATCCAAAACAGTGGTTTAACAAAATGTCTGTCTGTACGTGTGCGTATATGGGACATGGAATAATCAGAAACTACTGCATCGATTTTAATGCAATTTAGAATATCGTGTGTAGTGCAGCGTATATTCCGTAGGAAAACGTATAGCATCTTCATGTACAAACAGATATTTTTGAAAAAAAAATTTTTTAATTACTGAACCGCCAAAATGCGTATCTCCATCAAAATCTCAAATGATTTTTTCAGACATCTACTGTTCCTTTCCCCCCCTTTTCCATTTACATAATGTTTTAAATTTAAAACAAATTATTGTAAAATACGATTCGTGTAGTATTCGTAAATGCATATGCTACTATGGAAACCGTAGTAATTTTTTGCGGTATCAGCGGTTTCAGCCCACACTCGGCAATTGATCGTTCGAATAGCGCTTTAATCATCATCAATTAGCTCTAATTAATTTCCCTTCAGCTAATGAATTAGCTCGTCAGGCATGACATATCATTCGTTGTGGAACTAAAACGTATGTGACGTTCACTGAATAATGAACAAACTTAGTTTCCAAATTAATCTATTGAATTTATGCACGCCCTATTCACTTCCATTTAAACACTTATTAATTAGGTGTAACTTTTAGGCAACACCTTGGGCATTTTAATAAATGAAAATAATGTCTAATAGTGGGAGAATTACGAGTATTTTAAATTATTTATATAATGTAGAAATATTTTGGAGTAAAATTAATGACGAAGATAATAAAATTAATAATATTATGATAAAAAGGCCAGTGGCGTGCCCAATAAAATTATTTTATAAAATTAAATACCTAAAGAAGAAACACTTAATGAATCTAGATCAAACTAAATACAGATAACGTCAAATCAAATTTAAAAGCAGCTTATTTCCTAGGTCAGTTATCGAACCCCAATCTCTGCTATTGCGGTTGCCACGTTGCCGGAGGCAAGAAACTTAAAATTTGCACAATGATTCACAAGTTAGGCTCGATTGAACTTGACCTTCCTTTGTGAGTATGAACGTGCACGTCAAATTTCATTAAAATCAAATAAATGCAGATGAACCACGGGCACGAACTCGCGACAGACCGACAAACAGAAACGTCTTCCTGATTTCTCACGCTTGTTTTGTGCTAATTTTCGATTTGGTGAAGCCAAAAATCGCGACCATTGTGTGGATTTTGTGAACATGATGACTTAACATAAAAGTGTTATTTACTTTGTACAGGTACATGAGTAAATTTAGCGGATCCAAAGGCACAAAAAATAAGGGAAAAAATGACAAGGCAAGAGAAGAAGAATTAATTATTTAGACTTAAGCTTCCATGGTTACGCCACTGGAATCAATACATTTTTATAGTACAAGATAATACATTTCTGAAAATATCACAAAAAATGTATCGTGTTAGAATTTTTAATACAACATCAAAAGTAAATTAAGAGCCTACATTCAATGATATTAAAAATTAACAACCTTTTTTTGAAGTATCTCCAGTTCTTTTTCTACACATGTGACATGTCACATATCGAGTGTCAAAATACTCTTGTCCGTAAATATTTGATGTAAGTACGTCGAGGGTGATATATTGGAAGGGCGTTTCCCGATTATATTAGATACAAGGGAGCAATTTCAGCCTCGAGCAAAAAATGCCTTTGATTCGTCCGCTCTATATAAATATAAAAGAAAACCATTTTGTGATGGTGTTATTTAGTTTAATGTTAAGGAAAATAATGTCGGAATAAGCTGTTGAAAATGAAGTAATTTCAAGGACCATAAAACGGCGTTTACAAAGACGTAAATAAAAAGATGGGCCCAATTTTACAATATGGCAAGAAATAGAGAAATTTTTAACTTTAAATAGATGAAACCTACCCAAACTTGACCGAATTAATTAAAAAGAAAATTGTCAGGTTCTACTTGCAAATTTTTTTTGCTGCCGTTATTTGCTTTATTTATTATTTAGTTATTATTTCTATTTTTTTAGACAGGCAACATAAACCAATATGTTGCTGAGATGATATTTGCATATTTTCTAAAAAAATTAATATCATTTTAAACTACAAACCAGCATATTACATCTCAGTTTTTCGTTAGTAAAGGCATCAAACCGACTGCAAATTGACGCAGACTCGGCTCACAGTTTCAAGAAAATCCACTCCCGAAGCCACAGAGAGTGGAATTAAACCGTGCTGAGGAACAAAGAAATCGAAGTATTTGCGAGAAAAGGACTTGTATCGTTGGTGCAACATCTACGAGGGTAGCTAACGTCGAAATCGGAATTTACTAGACCTACTCTAATCTAAATTAACGGTTGTCATAGAAATCGTTCACTTGTTATTGAACTCGGCGAATGTAAATGTCAACTGAACGGTGAAACAGCGAATTTTGATTAAATTTTTTTTGTGAATAAAAGTGGCACGTCGCGCGAAATTTTACGCAGACTCGGCTCACAGTTTTATGAAAGTACACTCAAAAAGTCACAAGCAATTGACTGAGCTAACCGTTTTAAAAACGGTCAAGGGACTGTTCGTGACAATCTAGGAGACGGAGGTTCAACTGCAACACCAGTCATTCCTAGAATCATGAAACGTTTTGGTTTTTTCCACTATTTCAGAGACCGCCATTCGGTTATTTGCTTTGATCATAGCTTTGTTTTTAATGACAGCAGGGATGCCTCTTGTCGCATCCTCTTCGTAGATAATCACAGACAGTCTAACTACCATTTTAAAACAAGGGGCTTATTTAAATACGTCTTGTGTGTACTTTATTAAAACCGTGAGCTGAGTCTGCGTAATATTTCACCTGGTTTGACGCCTTTATTCGCTATTGTATCGAACATTTTCTCATTCTCTGATTCAATAATATAGTATTTTTGTAGTTTCCATAGTAGAAGTGTGCCATATATTCACCAATTGCCCCCCCCCCCTCCCCCCAATTTTCAAGTATATAAAACTAGGCAAACTAACTAATCTAATTTCTGATAATTTGTTTGAGTACGATTAATAATCTGTTAAAACTATTTTTTTAAATCTGTGCTTTGGATATATTAATGGGGGTTTATAGTTCAATTTCTTGACTAGGTGAAGGTTAAAAAAATCGAATAAAATGTTGTAAGGGTGACCCTAAAATGTGCTTATCCGTCAAACAAAATCTTGATATCGATTTCTTGGCCGCATGCAATAAATACTGCATATACTGGTGGAGAAAGTGAAAAGTTTGTTACAATTTTTTTTTTGATTTTACATAAAAGTTCGGATTGTTTTCCGACAAAAAAATTTTGGTACATTCCAAGAAAATGTGAATAATTTTAAACAATGTTTGCTAATTTTTAGTTATGAACGTTAGACGTCTTACATCAAACAATGTGCGAAAGATATCGTTACAATAAACTGATACCCATAAAATATTTAGCTAGGGTAGCCTTCCCCCGAACCGTGTATTTTTTGGCGTACCAACCTCATTTCTCCACAATTTTGTCTGAAGCGATTAAAACACCGTTGTACTTATTTTCCAAAATTCAGTTTTTCCGTACCCTCGTACCCCAAAACGTGCTTAGCCGTTAAAATTTTACTTTTGGTTTCTTGACGGCATGTACTAAATATTTCGTATGCTGACAAGGAAAATAAAAAGCTTGGTTTAGTATTTATCCGCTACATTATCTTTAAGTTGTTATACAGGGTGTTGCATAACTTTCTGCTAGTTGTACAAGCTTAAGGAGCACATTCTTGAGATAATTTTCAGTGGAAAATGCCAGATGAACATAAGTCCGGAAACGCTTCCTTACGGAGTTACATCCTCCCAAAGATAGAACTGTCTGAACACGCTTTAATTAATATCGTTGCCAAAAATTGAGATATTTGATTTAAATTTTTTATAAAAACATATTTCAATATTGATGATATACATTTTTACACCTTTTCGTTAAAATCATTTACCAGGAGCGTAGATGTAAGGGGTGCTCAAAATGCGTTACGAGATACGGCGTGTATTCCCCACATAAATAAAAACAAACATAAACGTACATCATCATTAGTAAAACAACCATACAAAATTTGAATTTTATATCTTAATTTATTGATTGGACTAGTCCATATTCGGGAAGCTGTAACTCCGTAAAGAAGCGTTTACAGACACGTGTTTATTAGACATTTTTTTAAATTAAGTATGAACTAAGGAATGTGCTGTATTGATTGTACAAAAGGTCATGCAACACGATGATTATTTTGGTACATAATAGTATGGAAAAAGTTACTACTCTTAAACAATGTTTGCTAATTTTTAGCCATGAACGTCCGGCTTGCTACATCAAACAAACAGTCTGCGAAGCATTTCGTCTCGGTTAAGTGCCCGCAAAATCCATAAAAATGCAATGCAAAAACTGAAATCAAGCAACTTCACGCCGTCTTTGCAATTATGTTCTTTTCAACGCGCCATGCTGCATCACACACGCCGCCTTATTGTTGTTATTGATATGCCATGAGAGGTGCATTTATTACATGCTAGTTGCACGAATGCAGTGCTCTTTGTGCCTTTCATGTATATTTAACCAAGTTTTTGCTGTATTGGTATCGTAATTTAATGTGTAATAGGCCTTTTCGCTCGAGCACAGCCGTTTGTCAACGTCAGAATTGTTTCTGTTATTTTACAAACGTGTAAAAAACTGGCGACAGGTTACTAATGTAGGTTTACGTTTTTGCAGCCACTTGTTTATAATTTTAAATTATTAACTCGCGCACTTGCAGTTGATCTAGAAACAGCTCGAGTGAGAGAGATAAAATTGTAGCTTCCTTAGTATTTCAGTAATTTTCCCAATAAAATGGAATAAAATAAACACATATACATCCAGACCATTTCGGTTTGGCCCGTGTTACACGTGTGAAGTGTTACACGTGTGAAAGTAAAAAAAAAACAAATTTGGTTTTCGTTGATTTGTCGTTTGTGCACCCACACAAAAAATAAATTTGGCTTCATGTTTGGATTTACAAAGAACATAACGGACCAGACCGAGAAAGTCTGGGTGGCCCTCAAATAAACATGCGGTCTAAGCCGAAAGTCAGTAACGATATACACAAAAGAACATTTTTTTTTAAATTTAGTTCAAAAAATTTGCAGTACGGGCAAACCATCCCGTTATTATTAAAAATGACACCCTTTGGTAGAAGTAAGCAAATAAAAAAGAATTTTATATTTTCCTACTTCTGTCAACTTTATATTAACAAATACCAACGGAAATATCTTTCAAAGTTTCCTCCTGTACAGAAAAACAGTCATTTCAGAAGCGATAACAGCTACAACCCTCAAAGGAATTCCGCAAGGTAAACGAAATTGCTGAGGGTGTAGAAATGTGTTGATGGAAGCAAACGTCTCTTATTTAACTTCAAACGTAAAGCAGAATTGTGTAAAAAACCGGGGGTTGTTTGCTACTTTTCTGTGTCGTAAACGGGAATGATGTAGTTTTGGTTATATTCTTGTTTTATAACGTATTTGGGTTTGTAATTGGCAGAGTACAGAAGAAATACAGGAATACAGTTCAAAAACACAAAAGTTTGTTTAAAAAAAATTATGTTTAAAGAGGGGTGGTTTTCTCTATATTTTTTTATCTCTTTTGAACTACACATAATAATTATGCGCTAAATGAAGTAGAGGGAGTTTTCCTTAATGATGCACAAGGCTACATTTCTATTGTAACTTTATTTTTCCTATACTTGGTTTACTAGAAGAATGTCAGTTCCAAATATTGAGATACAAATTTAACTTAAAATTACTTTTCAAGGCCAGCTAATCATGTAGGTACCCAAAAAAAGGTTTAAATGCACCATCAACATAACATACGTAGTAAATCCGAATCCCTTCCACCAGTTCCAACTTTTACTGACAACAATCTCCCGCTACCAAAGGCAACATCTTCAAGTATCCATTATATAAGGCGCATATTCCTACGTACTGGTATGCATCAGGCCAGTACAGTTTTTGATGCAAATAAGAAAATTAGGTTTACACTGTGCGATTGGACGATTGGAACGCAATGCGATGCGGTGGCCAGTGTTGCCAACTCTATCTGACTAAAATTAGTCAAGCAAACCCCCTTTTCCGATTAGACAGAAATGTAGCCAACACTTAATTGCTGTATTTTAAGCATAAAATTTAAAAAAAAACACATTTTACTAATGAATCTTACCAAAAACCATATAATAATAATCATTAATTTCACAAGAATGTACACATAAAATACTCAAAGAGTAATAACGATATAATAAAATTAAAAACAAAATAAGTTACATTACTCTACTATTGTAGTGTAATATCAATAAAATCCTCAGGGTCATGCGCTTCACCAGAACTATTTTTAATAATATTAATCTGGTTAAAGAGCCTTTGAAAATCTACACTCGCCAAAAAGTCCCGGTGGTTAAAGAATGAGATTATCTACGCAATCTCGAGTTCCCGCAGGTTAAAGACTCGCCATTATTAGTAGCATTAAATACGCACAATAGAATTTTACATCAAAAGTGGTAGATTTAACGTTTTTTTTTCTGAAGTAGCCGGAATTGTAGCTAAATCACACAAAAAAAGGCTAAAATATCTTCTAGTAGAAATCTTGGAGTAGTAGCTTAATAGACCGTCAAAATAGCTACATTTAGCTACAATATAGCTAAATTGGCAAGACTGGCGGTAACAGCCTTCATTGCCCGATTTTCAAGGCGAACACATAGTAAGCCGGTTAGGATAATTCGATGATTCAAGGACATGTGCACTTGTAATACGCATTTAAAAAAATGTTGGAATAATAGCATACAACATTACTGAAAAATAAGAAATCCTTAAGATATGTACTTATAAAAGCAATAATTGGACAAATAGATATTGAACAATTAAATTACAAACACGCACATTGTTGTTTTTTGAAAAATATACAACTATAGGTATAAAGGTCTATTCACACATATCAGTGACGTGTCAGTGCCGTGTCAGTTCAGTGTCAGTGTCAGTGAAAAATAAAATATCGTTGCATATAGTTTAGATTAACGTGTTCACACAAGCCCGACACAGTGACGTATTTTTGCATTCAGTATCAGTGCAGTATCCGCTCCGTGAGATTATATATCGTTGCCAACGATATTTTTACTATTTCACTGACGTATTGTACGCTGTCGTGTAGCTTGCTTGTCACATTTTTGTGAATAAAATGATTGACGAGCAACTTATAGAATTGGTTCGCCAATACTCTGTAATATATGATTTATCCCATCCAAAATATATGGACAGTAGTTTCAAACAAGACATTTGGAACAAGATAGGAAAAGAAATGGGAGAAAATGGTAATTCGACTGATGCACTTCCTCTTCATCCAAAATTATGACAATCATGGCTAATTCTGTGTCTGTAAACTTAGCCATCTCGCTAAAATAATTACTGACAACTGATGAAACTGTACGGATATGTGTGAATAGTCGTCGCTGATACATCACGGATGTTACTGACACTGAACTGATACGGCACTGACACGTCACTGATATGTGTGAATAGACCTTAAGATAGTAATCTAAGAGTTACGCTATAAGTAACTCTGTTATAACCTATAACATAATTATGATTACAACCATTGTGCATGGAGCGTGCCACTCCCTCGCACAATGTCCCAACAAAGCGCTTGTTATATAAAGATAGCATTTTGTGAGGAAAAGATCCGATCTTTCGTCGGAACACAGCAATGCTGTAAACAGAGAAAGTACTGAAACAGAGGCCGACTCGTTTGAACTGTTTCATTTTGCGAAATATGTCTCATAAAGTGCAGAAAAAGATGTAAAATAAACTGGTTGTCTGGCTAGCATGATATGCGCTAGAATTTTGATGGAAAATACTACAGTTAGAAACTGACTCTTTAAAGTGTTGTGAGAAAAACATAAAATCAAATAACAAATTCATCGGCCAAAAATGGAGAGGGAAAATTAGATGAGAATTAGAATAAAAAGGCATGGATTTTCGTTATTCGAATAAAAAAAGATAAAAGAAAACTTTAAATATAAAATGTTGATAATCTGTGCAAAATAGCAATGCGTGGACGTTTTTGATATCTTAACTATTAATTATGTAATTGTGCAAACGTCTAAATTTAAAAAAAATTAATTAATTCTCAAACCGCTAATTGTAAGATGATAGTACCTTTACGATTTTATACCTAGAATTAAGTGTAGAATCTTGAAATTCAATAATATACGGGGTTGTGCTGCCACTCCTAGATGGAGCGCTCAGTATATACAAAAATATTTTTTTAATATACCTCCTTTTCATATTTTTTACGAACTTTATGTACTAAACAACTCAAATTCCCCATCGAGGGAAAGCCTTTCGTAGCTTTCTTTATAACAAAATAGGGTGCCGCATTGATTACGAACAACAGAACTTCATTTAGTTTAATTCCATTAGACCACATTAAATTTAGGGATGATGTAAACAGCTGTGTAATGGCGTAATTGTCTGCTTTTTCCAAGTTCAGCAGACGTAAGTAAATACATGAACATGATTGAGGTTTGTCTCATTATAGCTCGCATGGTGCCAATCATGACATTTGTTGCATGCCTACCGACAGCATCTGTGTAATTGTAACAACATCCTAGAAGCAACGATAATAAGACAAAAAACAAAGCCGATTATTTGGGGTTCTGGAAAAACCCTGAAAATCCCGTCAAGGATCAGTTTCGGTGGTAGAAACAAAGATATTCCGAATTTGCTGTTTTTGCTATAAATGAAATATTAGTAAATTTCTCAAAGAATGATAACTTAGCATTTTCGCATGAAAAAGAAGCACAGCTGTTCTTTAAAAATGATTTTTTCAAAGGAACACATTTTGACCATTCTTAGCGCCGCGGTCTTTGAAAACTGGAGACTCAGCTTGTTATTTTTCTTGCTTTAGCAATAAATAATCATTAATGTCAATAATTCGCTGCTTGACGTCACACAGTAATTTTGTGATGTTTGAAATTTATTTTTTGTGGTCAATATTTGATTTTGTGACATCAAAAACTGATTTTTTTATGATTTTATAGTTCACGCCTAACCCATTCGCCGTAGTGATGACAGCAATTTACTTATTATTGACGTTAAAAATTTATTTATTGACGTCAAAATTTATATTTTGACGTCAATATTTATATTTTGACGTCAAAAATTATATTTTGACGTCAAATATTCATTTATTGACGTCAAGAATTCGTTTTTTGACGTCTGAAAATTATTAATAGTTTACGAATAATTTTTTCGTTCTATTATTATTATATTGTAAATTGCCTGTCCTTAGACGTGAATACATGATTTTTGACGTCATAAAATAGAGTTTTGACGCCAATAAATGAATTTCTGACGTCAAAAATTGTATTGCAAGATTTAGTATATAAATATTTTTATCCAAGATTCCATGATTTTCAGACGTCAAAAAATGATTTTCCGACGCCTACAATTCAATTTTTGACGTCAGAAGTTATTCAGCGCTTTGAGGAAAATATAATTTTGTTTTCCGGCATAAAAGTAAAACGGCATTTCATAGCGTTTTAAGCAAAAATAAATTAAGTTTCAAAGAAACAACTTGAGCGAGACTCTCTTCGCGTATGAGAAAATAATTAGAATTCCTCCCTCCATCTCCCCGGTATTGTATTTGCTGGGAAGAAAATTAAACGTGCGTTTGCAAGCCTTTAACTAGTCAATTTTAAAGACCATAAATTCATCAAACACTACACATAGCGGTTTTAATATGACATTGCAAACATAGAAATTGCATTTCATATGTTGAACTTCCACAGGAAATTAAAATTTAGATACGCTTGACCTGAAGCAACGCTTTTAATACACAAGTTGTCCCGAAACCGGTAGCGTTTAGTTAATTAACTAGAAATAATGTTATAGACCAGAATTTGATACCATCAACATTCAAAATTGATTGGCTCTCCAATTAGACCCAATAAGAATTAATTATTGGTCCAATTATGTAAAACAGAAAATTACCGCCTCGGGGGTTTGAAATTTAAAATTAACGGTACCAATTGCAGTTTATTATTAAAAAAAAAGTTGTTGATTTCGTTTTCAAATCGTAAAGTTTGTTAACTGTGAAGCAACCAAAGCCGTGACAGGTATTTAAATTATGCGATTAAATTTCTGTTAATTTATTTTTCAGTGGAATTTCAAGTGTTTATTAAGTTCAATTTAATCTTTAAAAATAATTTGTTTATTCTAGTACGCCATGGCGTGGTTTTTCTGCTTAAATTAAGGAGATGCGTTCTGGAATTTCTAACTGTAACAGAAATGAGATTATTTGTGTGGCTTTTCCCCAACGTATTGTTTTGTGGTTTTTCCTCATCGTATTGTTTTGTGGTAACATTGTAAAAATGTTTGGTTTATTTGGAGCAAAATTGGAATAATAGAAGACGTCATTAATTTATGATAAAAATGAGAATTAAAATACGATTGTATCATTTAAAAGCTGCATCTCATTTCCTTACCATTAGCGTGTTGTCAGATACCAATTCGACCGAATTCCCCATAAAATATTTATAATTATCTTTTAGACAGGCAAAAAATTGCACACGCTGTTATAGCGGCGCTAAAATCCTGAAAGCCTCCAATAAAAAAACAAAAATCAAAAGTTATTATAACAAATAACCAACAACTCAGTTAGATATCTTAACATGAATCTTTTCAAGAAGCATCCAAGATTAATATTTCGAAGAACCTGTTCCTACAACGATTGGTATCTAGAGGTCCTCCGGCAAAAAAATTCATCGAGAACTGGCCGTTTATTTTAGATATTTTGATAGCTTTTTTTGCAGGTTGATTCGCTATTGTACAGCTATTTAGGTATTAAATTTGAATTGAATACGTGCGCTTTTTGCCCATCAAATCCTTAAGCGAAAACAACATGGGGCTTGACTAAAATTATGTTTTGTAGCTAAAGGGTGGGGAGGGAATCGTAAAAATTATCACAACATTTCTTAATTATGGTTATTTAAATTTTAGTTAAAGAAAAATTTTATTGGAAAAAGGAGCTTGTTTTACATTAAAAATATAATAAATTCAGGTAGGGGATCAGTAGCCCAGCACAAATATGTTGCTTGCTGTGATCAGGAGGCTGCATAACATGGTCTGACTAATATTGAAGCTCATAAACCATAGATGCTGACGTAATAAATCCAAAATATTTAGCTAATCTTAAATAAATAAAATAATATAGGGTGTATCAAATTATCTCGCCTATTGCTAACTTTCTTGTTATTGGAAGTACAAATTTAGTTAAATTAGAAAAAATTGTAGCTCTTTTTGCTGATTAAGATGCCGTATATAGAAAAACAATTAAACATCGTCTTTTCGAATTACTTCATAAACAGCTTTTTTTAATAGATCACCCGGTACATTTTAAAATATACTGAAAGCAAATTAAATTCTGAATATAAGAATGTACATTCAACGGTAACTTAAAGTGGATAAATTAAAAGTTATTTTTAAACATTTATGTTGTTTAACAAATAAAATGTGTAGCTATGCAGCAATTTGATATGAAGCGCCGTTTGGGCTGGTTAAAGAATTTCAAATTATATTATTGTTCTCAATATTTTCTTTTAAATATTTTGTCTCCGTGCGCGTAAATAATATTCTTTGGTAGAAATTTTTTTGTTTCCGACAAATTTTCAATAAAAAAAATACAACACTAACTTTCTGAACAACAAAAAATTTATTTTTTATGTGAAAAAATAATTTTGGAAATAAAAAAATGTTGTGAACATAAATCATCTATTCGTTATTACAAAATGGCGCGGTCGCGTTAGCTTTTTACTCACATGGAGTCAAGAAAAAATCAAAATATTAGCCAACACACAACTTGATGTGTAAAAGCCTCATTATAACTACTGACAACATTTAATTGGCCAAATTGAGGTAGAGATTAAATATTTAATTGCCTTAAGACAAATTATTGGGTTTAATTGTTTCATTAAAGTTTTAGGCGAGATGCATGAATAGCTATAAATCGTTTTACGTTTTCTTAGAGCTATGTTTTTGTTTACAGACATTTTCTCTTAAATTAATGCAACAATTATAGCCAATAGTCAACACTTCATTTTAATTTGCCTCAAGGCAATTAAATATTTCATCTCTATCTTGATTTGGCTAATTGATTGTTTTAAGTAATTAAAATAGGGCATTTACACACCAAGTTATGTGTTAGCTAACATTTCGATTTTACCTAGACTCCATGTGAGTAAAATGCTAACGCGACCGCGCCATCTAGTGTGAGCAAACAGAAGCTTTATATTCACAAATATTATTTTTCAGACTTCGCCAAAGTAATATTTGTAGAATGAAATGAAATTATTTTTGTAAACGGAAAAAACAGTTTTTTCCAATAATTTTTTTTATTGTTAATTCACTTATTTATTGTTTCAGATTTCACACATTAAAATAAATTTTGTGTTGCCAAAAAAAAATATTTAATTATTTTTTTACCCTTTAAAAATGCCTGTTTTGTGCGTCAAAAGAAAAAATGTTTTAAATTTCAAAAATTGTCAGAATAATAAAAAATTATTATTTATGGGAACAAAAATTGAATACTGAAAAACAATTTTTGTATACACCATGTAAAATTTCTAAAATTTTTGAAAATATCTAATTATATTTTACAAATTTCGAAAGGTATTAAGTTATTTTTAAAAGATACATAAACAGTGGCATTAAAATATAAAATAACAATTTCACTTATTTTAGCCCAATAGCGAAAAAACTGGAGAAAAGCCATTTTAATCGATTCCGATTTATTCAATTTCCTATCACAGACTCGAGTCTCTGAATTCAAATACGAAAATTCGAAACTCTTTTCAAGAAATCCTTTTCTAAAACCACATTTCACAAGTTCTTTCAGGACTGGTCATAACACGAGCAAGGAACATCATCTCGATTCCATTAAAAAGGTATCCAATTTTTGACACAATCTGATGTTCGCGGGATCTTTGATTTCGTTTTTTGGCGGCGCTATTTCCGACTTAAACGAGTTCCACAGACTTCTGTGAATCAGATAAGTTGAAGCAAAAGTGGCTTTTATAGTCGTTAAGGGTTTCAGTGTTCAAAATTACCATTACATGCACGCTACTCTGCTTAAAGCTAAAAAGTGTATTTATAGAGCAGTGGAGTAACTGTATTAAATTATATCGTATTTAACTTGGGATTGTGTTAATATTTAATGTATTGGTGTGTGTGGTATTGATTAGTTTTTTTCTGGAAATGTAGGAAAATTATTCCTCGAAATAAAAACTTTGTGTGTTTCAGGAAAATGTCTTTTTTTACAGATTTTTTGTGAATTTGTTAGCTTTTTTGCAACAATTTTGAATATATATTTTGCAAATATTAACACTAAGGGCTCCCGAAACATTCATTCAGTTATTTTTTTTACGGCGTTAAAGGATCAGAAATTTTTTACAAAAATTTTTAGGAACTTAATAAATTAACAAATCAAAATTTTGAATTAAAAAACTAAAACTAATCTGAAAAAAATCAACCTCAATACACATTCGTAAATCTTATACAAGATTCTCATGAACATGAGCCCAGAAACGCTTCGTTACGGAGTTATAGCCTCTTCCAGATGAACTAGTTTAATCACTTTTTGTCGATAACTTTCGTCGTAAGTGCACTAAAATTTTGATATTTTTTATGTGAAAATTACTCAATTACTAAATTTTGTTTAAATGTAAGGATTTCAAGTAATATTTTGTTCTAAATAGTTTAGATCTTTACTGTTTTTAAATTTTTGGTTATAAAATTCTCCACTCAAAACTACACAAAAAGGTACTCTTGTTAAAAGGTGCTAAATCCAATAGATTTCGTGATAGTTTAATGTTTCTACAAAATCAAGTTGGCGTGAAGGTTAAAGTGTTTGCTTAAAATGCACAAATAATTTGTACATACTTTAAGATTAAGTTCTATACATAAAAACGAAAAGAACTTTCTACAAACGTAAAACCGGCAACGTTACAGCCTACGGAAGCGGGAACAATCTTATCTTCATCCAGGGGCTGTACCTCCGTAGCGAAACGTTTCCGGACTCAAGTTCATGAAAATAATTTTTATTGATTTGGTGTGTAGAACTTGATCACAAAATTTGTGGAAATGTTTAGGCATCTTTAGAAAACACTTTCAGACCTTCATGGCAACTAGATTTTACTAAAACGTTAAATTATTTCGAAAACTCTTGGATTTGGCGACTTTCAACAAGAGCACCTTTCTTGTGTATTTTAATATGAAGAATATGATTTTACAACCAAAACTTAAAAACAGTTACGATACAATGTATTTAGAGAAAAATATTATGGAACCCTCTTATATGAAACACTTCTGGTGCAGTTATTGGTACAAAATTACAAAAAAGTGATAAAAAATTTCAAAATTGTAGTGCAATTCGGAAGTTATCCACAAGAAAAGTTATTACACAAGTCCATCTTCGGGGGGTTGTAACTCCGTAACGAAACGTTTCCAGATCCATTGTTAAGAAAATTTCCTATTATTGAGAGGCTAAAGTAGCACTTTCGTTTTAATTAAAAAATTGAATTCAAAATGCCGCGCCGCCCCCAAACAAATCTATCAGAAAATTTTGAAAAACGATTTAAATCAGAATATGATTTAAAAGGCATTAACATTTTTACTTTTTCAACTAAAATAAAATTGCAATTTACAAAAAAAATCAAAAAACTTACCGTGCCATTGTATTTTGAAAATATCCCTCAGAAACTAAATCGAGTTCGTTGTGTCGAAAAATTCAATTCACCATAAAATTTCGAAAAATATCTTCGTATCGGTATCGTGTTTGTGGCAAAAGCACTTCACGCACGTGCTACCGCTTTCATTGCCGGTCACAGAATGCCGACTTCGGGGTCTCTCCCTCCGAACTGTTAGTTCTTTTGGGTTCTTTCGAGCTGCACGTACGCCGGACCACTACTTCCCGTTTTGGACACAAGATTTCAATTTAGTTTATTTTAAAAAATGGAACAATGAAAATTAAAATTCAAGGCTTATAAGATATATCGTTGTTGACCTTGAAAATTTTTCAGGTTTTTTTTCGTACACAATAAAGTAATTATTCAAACCTCGAAAAATGCAAAGAAATTACCAGCTTTAGACGTTTCTAATTCATGTTTCGAAAACAGTTTCAAAAATCTTGCAAAAGCTAAAAAAATTTGTTTAAATATACTGAAGAAGGTCAAGTTACTGATCGAAACGTTTCCTATTGTTTTTTTCTAGAAAATTTAAAGCATTTCGCTCGTTTACACGACAATGATTTCATCCAAGCTGCCATTGCAAAATAGTAGTGGATTTGAGTTTTCGAAAAATAGCACAAAATTGAATTTTTTGTAATATTTCCGGATCCCAACTACATTTCAGCAAAAAAAATTAGGTACGTCACTGAGATAATACAATTGTATGGGAAGAAAAAAATCATATGCAGAGTTATTAGGTAAATTTCACAAAGATGAGTTTTTTCGAAAACATTTTTGCTTTTTTTTGAACATAATTTATACGTAAAAAATGCTTGATTCATGTCGCCATTTTATTCGTTTTGAGCGTGTTTTATGAAATTCCTAAACGATCTTCGGGGTAAATGTATCGGAATCCATGCATTTTGCATACGAAAACACAACCAACATAAAAACGAAAAACAGAAAGACAAACAAGTGATGCAAGTGCTTACATCGAACGCACTAGATAAATACAAGCTTAGGAAACGGGGGATTACATTTTTGTTCCCTTGTGGATTTCTGCTGAAAACTGCTTACAAGTAATGGTGACTCACACATCAATTATTATTTGGTCGACACGTCCCTCGTCCTCATGCGATTATCGCATTAAATCAAATTCCGAAAGACCATCACTCTTCATCACTTCCCCAATTACCTGATTTCTTATAATTTATAGGAAATTGCACATTTATTACATAAAATTCAGAAAGTGCGACTATTAATAAGACTTTTTCCTTTGAATAACAACTTTTCATCAAAATTCTAATCAGAATTTAGTTTTACTCATTAAAATTTAGAAGAATTTGGTTCGATTTAGACCTCAGGCTTACATGTGGCTAAACGTTAGAAAAGCTGATAACAGATCTGTCAGTGGTTTGAAATCTACTTAGAGCTGTAGGTACCCTCCATCTAGAATACTTCTGATACCCACAAACTTGATAGAAGCCAATAAAATCCTAAGCAGCGTTACTTAGATCTGTAGGTCCCCTCTATCCAGATTCTATTGTTACTGTTATATCAAAACCAGACAAATTCGTTAGGTCCTCTCTATCTAAATACTCCTGTGACGCATGAACTAGATAGAAGCAACCGAATCCTTAAGCAACGCCAGCTGTGGAAATGGGCTTAAACAAATATTTGGAAGAAGATTTTACATTTATTTTCAATTGTTTTTTGCACTTTGAGTAGGATGGGCCAAGTAAGAGTTTAAGATGTTACGCTCAAATTTTTAATTTTGTCTTTCTGATTGATAAAACGTCAAAAAAATTAAGTAAAGAAAGTGGAAGAATTTAGAAACAACTTTACGTGTGACCTACATCTGAAGCTGCTAATAAAATTAACAAGATACTTAGTACCGTCGCAAATTGCTTAAATATCCAAATTATTGCTTTTTTCCTTGAAGTTGTGCAATATTTTTGTCTGTAATGGAAACAATAAAAATACTGATGGATGTATGTGGTTCGCTGATTTATTCAAAAATTTGCAAGATGCAAATAGTACCTAAAGCTGTAGGTACCCTCTATCTAGACTACTACTGGTACGTGCAAACTAAAGAAAAGCCACTGAAGCTGTAGGTTTAAGCTGTAGGTCCTATCCGTCCAGATTCTACCGTGACGCAATAACTAGATAGAGGCCAAAGAAGCCGTAAGTATCGCCAACTATACAAAAAAGGCACACACAAATATTAAAGCAAAAATAAGTTTGTTTTCAATTGTTTGTGGACGTTCTGCAGTGGTTAGTAAACTAACAAGATATTCAAAAACTACGGCGGCTCCAGGATTTGATAATTAGGAGGGAGGGAGGGGCAATTCACAGAAGTTAGAAAGAAATACCGCCGGAGGAACCAATATTTCAATGTGAACGTGGCCCATTTAGACGCGTATGGCAATTACAAAGTCAAATAAAAAAATATATCATCTTTATGTTAGTAAATAATTAATCACAGCGACACACATAAAAACAACCGAGAACCTAGCAGAATCAACAGTCCACAGGAAATTGCCACAATTACTAATTACTACTATCTCTACCCTAATCAGCCTTATCTGTTGTGACGTATTCGACAAGTGAGAGGAGAGGCTCGCAGCCGATAATTTACGTTCTGTTTGGTGAGATAAAACTTCAGAAGAGTGAAAAATGTAAGATCATTATAAACATTATCACTGCATTCTGAATTCAGGCAGGACTCAAACATGTATTAGCAGTTAGCTATTTAGGGCAACCCTTAACCCTAAGGATGTGTTTAGAAACACCGTTTCCAACAATTTACTTTACAAAACCCATCACATTTTTAGTATTAATTTCATGCAAATTTTTGAATTCGATTATTTGACGGAAATACATGATTTGGAGCTCCAGAAACCAAAATGTGTTTTTTTACAATGTCTGTCTGTGGATGCATGGAGAGGAGAAGGTAGGTAGGTTTGTAAGTGTGAGCGCTTATAACTCCAAACCGATGCTCCGATTTCGATGAGCTTTGGAATGTGGGGGTGTATCTTCCGGAAGCGGAAAACATGTTTTTTTGTAGCATATTTGCGCATGAACTAGCCACATAATTTTTTTAAATTATGTAAGTTGTGTTAAAAATGAAAATTCTATGAATTATTGAAAATTTGGGTTTTAACGCCTATTTACTAATAAAAACGAGTAACCAGATCACAATGAAATTTGATATTGGAAATGCCGTAGGAGTACACAATGTTAAGAATTATGAGCATATTTGGAAATACTTGAGGTAAAAAAATTATAAACACTTTTAAATTTTCAAAAATATATTTCTCAAAACCAGCCACACGTTCTTTTTTGGATTTAGTATAGTCATAGAGCTAGGAAAGAGCTTCAATTTGGTTCCTGTCACAGTCCATTAATTTTGTTGTGACCTCCTATGATTTTTTGAAAATAAAAAATTTGTGCCCTGTTATTCAAAAAATTTATGTTTAAGTTAAATTGCTCATAAGTGGTAATAGGATAAGATTTGCGACTTAACTTATAAGTGCAGCAAAAATTAGACGAGTTAATTTTCCCTCTCCCACCCAAATTTTGGTGGACGAATTTGTCCTTCCGTTTTTAGTTTTCTTTAATCCCAAGGAATCTTTTTCAAATAATCAAACGATTTTTACTCATAAAAAACGATTAGGTTTCTAAATACAACAGGACGCTGCCATAAGCAGCCCGCAGGGAACAAATGATCATACGCTGAAGCAGCCGCAAGCAGTGAGGTTGTGGCTATGGCATAGCTAGTTGTGACTGACTACACGTCATATTATGTCTCTTTCGTTGCGCGACCGGTATCTATTGAACGTGTTGCACTTGCCTTTTGCGAAGTAATATCAATGCGGGTTTGTTCTGTACCGCCAATGCTGTGGGCTACAACGTTATACGTTAATACTTTTGAAGTTAAGAAAGTAAAGTTCTGCAACCATAAAAAAGTTCAGGCGAAGTGCTTTGTTAATGTTTGCATCCGTTGTTGTATAATCTGGGAATATTTTTCTGCTCCGTTAAGTATTTAATACATACAATTGCAGAATATTTTTTGTGGGAGAAGAGGGGGTCAGTTTTCTCAGATCCTCTTTAATCCCACCTCTGTTCAAAACAGCCGGAAGTTACTTCAATAAATACTTAAAAATATTTATTTTTTATTTTTACTGGAATTTTCATTATGATTTGATTTGTAACGGAAACAATGAAAACACACACCATGATGGATGCCTGCGGTTTGCAGATTTATTCAAAACATTACAATGATGCAATTGGTATTAAAAGCAACATGAACATAGTACTTATTTATCGCATTTTAGACTGGAATGCCTCCAGTGACTCGAGGGTCAAACTGCAGCACATAAATTATAAATGAAAAGGAACGACTCAACATGTCCTGTTTTACCCCTACTGTGATCCCGTCAGCGCTTTCCTCGCGAAATAAAATCGCCGCTGGTGATAAATATTACACAAGTCATAACCAAGCATCTCCCATAATTCATGTAAGAAGTACTTCTTAACATTGCACAATTCCATTTCGGGCCATTACGGTTCAAATCTCGTAGCTATCGATCCTTCGAACAGCATGGGGGCACGTCGAGACTCATTGATTTCATTCTTCGTGTACCTGTTACCCTTAACAACATAATTGATCAATGATTTTTACCCCTCGCGCGAGTTTCCACTTGAAGCCCTACTGTACTAACGCAATATGTACTATTTGGCCCATTAAAACAATGAGCCGAGCTGGTTAACAACCCATAATTTTGAATCCCAAAGGGGGCTTTAATCAGCTCCGCAGCGGATTGTGATTAGCGCTGCAAAGCACGTAATGATGGTTGTTAGTAAATCACTGGATGCAGTATAATTATGATTCATATTTTTGCAAATTGTTGTTTGAGGCATTTTTAAGTGGATGGTGTTGTTAAATGTAATAAATATATGCAGCGTTTTGATGACAAAATTGTTTCAGGAGAGATGCTTTACAGCAACGTTTATGGGTGATTTTTAAAATGCTGTTCTTCTCGGAAAGCAATTTTTAAAATTTTAAGTTGATCGTTTATCCTGAGTGAAGGACGAGGAAAAATGTTGCTATAAGCTTTAGGAAATAATCCCCCATTTATTCCCTTGTCTTAGGCTTAGACTATCTAAGGGAGAAACGCAGACACATTTAAGAAAAGACTACATATATATTTCTAAGAATTGTTTCAATCCGCTTAGAGGACTTAATAAAGGTTTTAGAAATATTGCTTCCCGTGAATGATGGGGAACGTAAAATTCAAGTGACTATACAGGGTGTTAATGAATTGTAGGGACAAACTTCTAGGGCTTGCAAAACACAACAAAGCAAACAACTTTTGTTAATAAATGTGTGGTAAAAAGTGTTTCCTTTCAGAGATAGAGCTTCTCAAAGATTCTTTAAGAAGCGCCTAAATGTAGGCAACTCAATTTACTACCTACTATTTGTTTCCATAACGACGGAAATTAATACAGGATAAATAAATCCCTCTTTCCCACTTTTCAAATTCAAATTAAATTTAAAATAAATTAATTTCAAAACTAAGCAATAGAAAAAACCAAAATTACAAAGAAAAAATCAACTATTTAAAAAATTTACATAACTAATTCAAAAATTAACAAAATTATAGTAAATGTTCAAAATGTCGAACGAAAAAAACGAATTATAAAAGGCACAGAAAGAAACGAATGCAAGAAAAGTCAAAAAATATCACACAAATATCGAATTGTGTCAAAATTGACGTTATTTGAATGCATGTATGTCTAGATCGTTTTTTTTTTCAAAATTCCGTGTGACCTGTGCAAAATAATTGAAAATGCAATTTGGGTTGCCTATTTTCAGGTACTTCTTAAAGAATCTTTAAGAGGCTCTATTTTCTAAAGGAAACACTCTTGACCACACATTTATTAACAAAAGTTGTTTGCTTTGTTGTGTTTTACAAGCCCTAGAAGTTTGTCCCTGCAATTCATTAACACCCTGTATTTTTGTAAAAGGCTTGACATCAACACGCTTTCTCCAGATACCTATACCTTATAGCAACTTTTTTACTAAAATATTTCGTCACAAAATTATTTGCTTTCCTTCACCAAACGTTTATTTTGCAAGAACATTTTCATCATTTTCATTTGGGGAAAGGGTTTCCCATGAGGAAAACGTCCTTTCATCATTTTTTTCCTTCCATTATACACATAATTATACGTCCAAGATGTTCTAGACATAGGTTAGACCTATTTTTTATACAATCTTTTACTAAATAATAATTATACCTATAAAGTTGTGCAACTTTACACTTCGAAAGAACGTCATACACCGTAGGCGCATCAAAGTGAACACGGTGGCTTTGTCGTAACTTTAGCAAAGCGGTTAGCACTCCGACTGTCGGGGTACTACCCAGAGACCAGAACATGCAACAAATTACAAACCAATAGGCAGAAGAACCCTAGGGGGCGACCTAGGAACCATTGGCTACAAACACAGATCACGGGCCTTTACCGGGAAGAACACGACGACGACAAACGTTTTCTTGTATGTTGTATTGTTACTAATTTTATGTTTATTTAAAAGATAAACTCAAAATTTCTCATTATGATCCGTGTGGAATTTCCTGCTACAATATTCACTACATTTTCTTGTATCTCGAGCATTGTCTGTAGAGTTTCATTGCATTTATTTATTTGCACAATTCTACCAACTTTCTGACGTGCGTTAGCCCCATCTTATGTAATAAGTACCTATAACGTCATCTGTCTCTATACTTTTATCAAGAAAATAGGTTGGTACAATATCGCCTTTATAAGCCAATTTCTAAAAATGCGAATTTTTTTAAATATTAATTTTTTTTAGTTTATGGAATTCATACATTTTAGCACTTTACCCCCCCCCCCCCCCCCCCCCGTGGGTACGCTCCTATTTGCAGTACTTATTTCATTTCATACCCTGCAATTCAGCACTTATTCTCCTCATATATATGTATATTAAGACTAATTTTTTCTGCCAAGGCATTTATTTCTTCACTATATTTGTGTTATGGCATTTGTACTACGCGCCATAGCAAAAAAGGCGCTAAATCTTTCAAAATCTTCAAAATAAATAATAAATCCGAACCATAACAATGCCTACATCAGCAAACCACCGAATGAAGAGGGGACTTCCCCGATCCCCATGGTATTTTGCTGTATCGTTCTAAAGCCGTGCAAACCTAAGTGAGTATTATAAATAATTTTTATTTTTTCATTTATTTTATTCTCCGAGCGAAGGTGGTCACAATAAATAAATCAGAAAAAAAAACTAATTTGGTGCGTAAAATTGTGTATTGTTTTTCTCAAATTTTAAAAAATGTTTCGGGGGAGAACCGAACCCCCTTCTACGTCCCTATTTACGATAAGACGCCAAAACAACAAATTTGAACCTTGGCGACCAAACCTCTAGGCGCGGGCCTGCGTTTCCTTTTCCTACGGTTTTTCGTAATAATCTTGCTGTCTAATACATTTTTTATGTTCTTTGCCCAAAATTGTCCTCTACCATCTCCCCTATTAGCCCCTTCGCTCCCAGGTCGCCACGGATGGCGACATACGTAATGCGCTGCTATATCCCAGAATGAAATATGTGGCAACAAACTTTATTTCTATTAAATATGACCGAAATAATACTGTAGGCAGAGTAGTAAGCTTGGGGTATCACAAATTTGTTAGGGGAAGAAAATTTTACCTTTTACAAATGAATATGATTGGTCCTAGCAAGTATATAACTATTTGCAATATCTGCACGCTTCTTTTACAACTTTCGTTACTATTTATACTGATTTGCAGAACAGTTGCTGCCAATTCTTAAATTAATATTTTTAACTTTTAGATTTTAAACACCTCAACAAAAAAATCTAAACGGTTTAAGTCTGGCGACTTAGAAGACCACTCTATATGGGTCCTCTACTTCCAATCCAACGACCTGAATATATTTGATCGAAATAATTGCCCCATCTTATTGGAACGAAAAATTTGTATTTAGTAACTACTGGCTTGGGAAATTTTATTGGGAAATATGGTAGTTATTTGTGAGATAATAACATTTTATAATAAATTTGCAAACTTGTTGATGTTCTAGTTCTCACAAATTAAAAAAATTCTAACAATATTCTGCTTAATAATTGCTAGTTGTACGTTCAGTTTTTGTTAATATTGAGTGTAACGTTCTTCCAACCAGTATATTGCACACTTAAACCGAGCAATATCTATACTTTTAAATAACTTTGTAAGAAAATTAAGTAACAAAATAGACAAAGACGTCTAAAACGCTTCAATAATACCCGGACCACATATAAGAAAAACAACAAAAAATTATTTTTTTTGAAATTAAACAATTAAATGATCAAAAATTCAATACATTGTTATAGGAGTGCCGCATGGTTTGTGTCATCGACCTGTACTATTCATAATTTCCATAAGACATGCTACATCAATTACAGTATGTATACATTATTCATTTGTTTTCAATACAAACCATACTAAGGTGTTGACTGATTGATTAATTGTGTGATTGATTGGACAATCTATTGACAGATAAAAATTCCGTCTCGGCCTTTATATTGCTCAACAATAGAACACGCGGTTACACGTAGGTAATTCTTGTCAGATCCGCTAATTAAATCTCCGACCTCAGACACCGCCTCGTACTTTCCCTCGATCAGTGTTTGGATATAAAGATTGGCCCTTTGCGAACCGAAATCACAACATTCCCCTAAAGCACGGGACAGAGTACCTTGTATTACTTCATCTACTTCCCCTATAGTTTGCCCTTGCGGTGGTGGTGTTAACTCCCTTCAGGATGCGAGTCATCAGTTTCCGACCCCCTTTTGCTTAGATGGGGCGCCCAGATTAGACAAATTAAGGAGCTGTTTTCATTTATCATTAATGCGATAGTGAATACAGGATAAAGGAATTAATTATGACGGTGGGGGAAGGTAGAATCGCTAGGTAATGCGATTTTGGGGGCCCTTTTTTAATTCGCAGGGTGTATTGTTTTGAGCGCTTAACTAAATTGAAAGATGACTGTCTTTTTATTAACCGTTAGTCTAAATTTAAATTTAATAGAAATGTGATCTTATGAGGATATGAAAACCATCAATAGCCGCGATGCTTTAGAAATTTTCTTTAACCCTCCATCCAACGTGTTGGGTCTGAGAGACCCAGCTGAATGTTATTTGATCAATGATCAATATCTATTTTATTGTTATCTGTAAATTATTAGGCTTCCCAGTACCTTCCTAATCCCTATGCAGAAATATTTTCACCTAGTTTTTATATTTTTAACTTTTATCATTTCCAAAAGATAAGAGTTTTGGGCCTATTAGACCCAACCCGCGTGCTATACTTGACTTACATTGTAAAGTTGACGCTATATTTTGTGCATCGAAATTATCCTCAACATATTTTCGCGTTTTTCTTTTTATTTCATTATTGTATTTTACACATTAGTATAGTGTTATAATGTTTACATTACGCATTTTTTTTAATTATTCTTAGTGAAAACTGTAAAAATGTAATGTTTTCGATAATAAATGACAAATTCAATGTTTGTTTTTTTTTCCTCAAAATGTTTTTACTTAATCAATATAAAACCAACCAATGCAAGTAGTTTATTAAAAAAAAAATTGAAATAAATTGAATTTATCAACAACAAAAATTCAAAATTTGGGGTCTCACAGACCCAACCCGTTGGATTGCGCGATTTTCAACCTACCCGTTTGATAGAGGGTTAATTAATTCCAAAAGTTTGTCTTAATAATAACGAAATTATGAAAAATATACGAGGGAGGTTAAAAATTCTGTCGTATGTGAGAAATAATAATTACCAACTACAATACTTATTCAAAGAAGAATTCTCAGCCTTCTAGATTGTTTCCTTAAAATAATAAGCTGCTTCCGTTTCATTACGAGCAATACTAGCGCTAATAATGTAACAGTACAATACGATGCGACGTATGATCTCATTATTCGAGGATATTGTTGTAATTATGTCGAATAATGGTAAAACCACTTTAATTTACTGTTAGGTACTGTCTAGGAATGCGTTTTTCTATTACGCGAATTCTGTCAATGCAATTGCAAAAACCGTTGGATTTCAATCTTCGTAATTTCTTAAAAAAAAGAAATGTTTTTAAAAGAATTATTTGCTTTAGCATTTGTCAAATAAGCTAAAAATAAAAACTGTTTTGTGTAATAAGTTTTCACTAACTCGATTCCGCCCAACGCAACGCTTTTGGTTATTTCTAATTTTAATGACTAGTTCTGGTAATTTAATAATGAAGAAACCGCCAACATGGCCTTTAACAATGATTTTCATTGTACTACCTTGTCCATCGGTACCTCATTAGCTTTACATTTGTATACGACTTTAAAGCGGTCTGGCGTACAGAATTTTTTCTTTTTTAAAAATTTTCAAACCTTTACTAAATTTTCACCAAATTATCAAAAACGTATAAAATTTCAAAGTTTTAAAATCTCTAAATTTTCGAAATATTTTAAATATTTCAATAAATGCGAAGAAAGTCTCGTGGCGGTTGCCCTACAGCGTTTTTATTTAAAAATTTCTTCTTTAAGTTGGCTTACAGGTGTTAAATAACCAAATTACGGAAGCATTTCCGATAGGAGTCGTTTTAGTCGGTTAATTGAACAGGTTTCACTATTTTTCCTAATTTCCAATATTCGGAAATTTTCAAAAACTTTGAAAATCAGTGAAAATCAAAAAATTTTTGGAATATATGTAAACTCACAATTTTGACAAAACTTTAAACCCCCCCTTATATGAAACACGTCTGATGCACCTATTAAAACATTAATTAGAAGAAATATAAAATTTTAAAATTTTAGTACAACTACTGCAAAAGTTATAGACAAAAAAATGATTAAAACTATTTCATTTTTAGGACGTTGTAGCTCCGCACCGAAGTGTTTTCGGACCCATGTTTATTAGAACTTATTACTTATTTTGGTGCCTATTTTACACCATAATTCCGAACCACCTTGTATGGTATATTAATTTTGTTTTACCTTCCACCCTTCAAATTTATTTGTATGAAAAATGTTTTCCTCTAGAGGAAGTACCAAAATTTGTCTCTTGCGAAATTCCTGTAGGTGACAGAATGAGAAAATATTGCCCCTTTCCAAATAATCTAGTACTTTGCGTGATCATCACTCCCCCTCCTATTTTATTGTTGTTTATTGTTCCACTTCCTACTTCGATTATTTCCTGGAAGAAGCTAGTTTGTATAGACTTTTCAAACTCACCCTGCATTACGCTATGTATATGCGAGGAAGTAAAAAAAAGTACTAATGGTTAGGATTAAACCGATTAAAAATAAAAGTGTGTTTTTACACCCAATCATTAAAGCGTCAAAAAATTACATTCTTCCTTTGCTCTTCGCAAAATCTGACGACGGTTAGTTAATTTTAAAACTCAAGGTCGTGTTATTTGCATTAATTTTTTGCAGAGCCGATCTAATAGCTGCTTAGTATAAGAGCATTTTGATAGTCATTAATCATAATAATTTAAGTTTTTTGCCCATTAAATCTTCGTCGGTTCTTTAGAAAATTAATGGTGAAAAAAAATGGCTTAGGCATTTGAATTTGCATGTTTCGATTCACATATCTATAATTTTAGACAGTGGCGTACCTTGAAACGAATCTTAAGATAGTAGAAATTACTCTGAAGTAAAAAATTATTTATTGATTTACCAATGGATGGCAGAAATGACTCCAAATTAAGGAAATGCATAAATTTACTATCTACATTATAAAAAATAAATTTAGGCAGTGCTGTATTCATGAATGAGATCTAGCCTCCTACTTATCCGACTCGGGATCGAAACTTGTTGTAGTACTTAGTATTCAGTGTGCTGATTATCTTTACGCCTTAGGCTAGCAAACATTTATATGTGTAAAATTAAAGGTGCTTATAATACTTATGTATTATAATGGTATGAACTTCAATATGCTTTATCAAAGTAATCGCTAGAAGCAATTTATCATATCCGAAACCACTCTTCTTTTATGTCCCATCTAAACAGTTTTGGTTTTAATCCAATAATTAAACGCGGTAAGTGTCTAATGTTTAGACTAGACGGTCTCTAGCATCTCCGCAAAGTTTATCGGTAATAAACTGCATAAATGTCCAGTTTATCGACAGTGTTTTGGGAATACATTGTTTGTTGCTAAAGATACGGAGTCGTGCTACGCGGCTTTAAAACAGCAATTAGATTTCACTTAAATAAAACTTTATACAAGAATGCAATTGTGTGTTTGACAATGTTGGGTTCATGTTTACAAATAAGATTTAACGTATTACAAAATACCGCGTAACACGCTAAATGCTCTATACGTCTCCACTGTCAGTCGAGATCCCAGCCTCGCCACGTCAGCACCCAGAGCGGCACGAATTAGCCAAAGCACTACATTAACAGCATGCGAAAAAAACGTTGGAAAACCCAATGATGAAGAATCCAGCCGCCAAAATCGTCTTAAAAAGGCTACGGTGAAAATAGCTCCAGTAAAATTATTTCCCAGAGAAATCAACCAGCAAAAAACCCCAAACAGAAACAGGTGGTTCATTGTATAATTAAAAAAGAGCTTTCCCTGAAAAAGATACGTGTTTTTTTCTTGCTGATCGATTTGTATGAGTGCAGGCAAAATTCATTGAGAATTATATGCAATATGTCTAACAAAATTTTGTTGCCGTAGTTTTTAGATCCAAAAACATTTTGAAAATCTTGTAAGGCAGTCCCCTAGAAATCAGGAAAAGTGATAAGTGTATAACTAACATCCTACCCGCTGTTTTTTACGGAATATTTTATAGGGGCTATAGAAGGACTTTTTCGGGGGATGTTTATCCTGACGATTTTACTGGAGTTTTTTTTCTTAAAATTTTTTAGGGGTTGTCTTTTACACGATTTTTAGAGTTTTTGGCTTTCTTTCGTTTTTTTCACGGGATTCTCTTTCCGGAAGCAGGTCTCAATCCCAAGACCGACTCAGTGGAGCGAAGGAAACTTTTGATTTCTTAAAAAAAACCTTTGGGCGTACCCTACGGGTTCTGCTAGTATATTATTATTGTATCCTACAGTTTGGAGGTTGAAAAACAGTTTCGTTTGTCAAATTAATGCACGTGAAACAAAGAAACAATGGTTTAAACACAATGGAATAAATGAGCCTCATTTAGGCCTGAGCAAATGACAAATACAAAGATCTTGTTCTTGAGACGTTCAATATTTGTTTAAAATATCGGCACATCTCTGTGAAATTTTACACCACTTAAACTCAGGAAGCGACTCTTCGTTCCCACGTTCCTTACTAGGATATCTTTGTTTTCTATCAATTGTGTCAACATAACCTTCCAGTTTTTGCAGAAACTGATGTTCCAGCAACTTAATCTATAATTAAGCACCTCGAAGTTTAACAAGCTTTAAAAAACTTGAATTAAATTTGATGTATGAGGTGTTACAAACTAATAATGTTAGATTTAATCCTTATAAATTTGTTCGCTCTTCAACAAAATAACCTCAAGCCTTAGGCTAAAAAAATAAAGAATTCCCAGTTCTAACTCGTTTTTTTTCTGATTCTTGAAGTTAATGTTTAACTCATTCTTTTTGGTACCAAATAACAAATTATAGATAAACGATATCCCTAGAAGAATTCCAAAAGTCATCAATCATTTTTAAAGCTGACTCTTGTCGGCCGAACAAGAACAAGCACGGAAGGTCAGAATCGAATCCCATTAACTTACGATGTCTTTATGGCCTCAAATATGCATACAATTAGCTGTTAAAGCCATTAGGGTGGTCGCGACGTGTGTTTTGGACAGTCATGATGTGTGGCTTGGAATTGGGGGCGTCTTTGGGGTTTTGTTACATGTGTTTTGCGATTTCAACCTTCAGAAGAGAATTTATACAGGGTGATTATAAAGTATGGAATTCTATTGACGTTAATATAAATTTTTTTTAAACACCTTAAATGATGTTTGTTGCACATGAAAAATGTATTAGTATTCACTTAATCACTATTTATCTTCCAATTTTAAGCCACGCCAATACTGAATACAGAAAAAAACATGTTTACGACAATAATAAAACATTAATAACAAATAATACATTTAAGGGCATAAAAATCAACTGCAAAATCACGTCAAAAAATTATCAGATAACTACAAACTGCAGAAACCTAAACCAAAAACAAACTAAACATACCTACACATAAAAAGTTATCGAGTAAGTATAGAACATGCTGGCTGTAAAGCAAATGTCGTTTAGATGACACATTAAGTGGCCAGTCAGATCTCCAGATCTCACACCTGTGTCGAGTATACCAGGTGACCACGAGAACATGTAACAACCAGCCATTTTCTAAATTTTTAAATAATTAATTTCAAATTTGTTTGGGTAATATGCATATAAAAATACATATTACGACGTAAAACGGTGTTAATTTGGACTTCCGGTTTAACCAGAAGTGATAAAATTTCTTTTAATAGAACACCCTGTATATTTTTGCATATTTGGATAGACCTTTAAATCTCCTTTACAGTTATGTATAATACTTACCCATTAACTTTTAATTTTGGCCGCCAGAAGGCGTTTAAAAAAAGTAAATGCTGAATAATGATGTTCATAATTATTGTTTTGTGTTGTGTTTTAATTCCCCTTTTTGAGTTTTATTACACTTTTTAAATTGCCATTTCATTTGCTTTAATTTAATACCAATAACATACCTTACTATTTTTAAAATAGCAAGAAAGAATAAAATTACTGTATTAACAACGAATAGTAAAAATAGCTAGACGCCATCTGGCGGACAAACTTAAAAGTTAATGGGTACCTATTATACATACATGCTTGATTGCTTGCAAAGGAAATTTAAAGGTCTATCCAAATATGCAAACGCATACAGTGCGTTCCATTAAAAATAAAAATTACTTCCGGTTCAACTGGAGGTCCAAATTAACATCGTTTTACGTCGTAATATGCATTTTTGTGTGTATATTATCAAAAACAAGTGGGCGTTAGGAGCGTTTACTAATTTTATAATAATTGTTGGGGTTAGAACATTACATTTCAAAATATTTTCTAAATCTAAAACGTACTTAAATTTCCTGAAAGTATAAAAACAACTAAGCACAGTGTTTGGCCCATTTTTACTTCTTTCTACTTTTTTGTTTAAAAATAGTTTTATATTTTAAGGATCCTAAAATACAAAAAATCATAATTCGCCGCAGACATTTCGTCGGAAGAGTTTTATGATCAATAGTCAGATGTCACAATAACTTTTTTAAACAACTTTTTGCAACTTTTTTCTTTTTTTTTCTGTTATCCCTGATAAATCGACCGTAGAAAAAGTTCTTTATTTTTTTAATATTAGAACCTGAATGTGAAATTATTAAATAACTATACTGGCCGCTACCCGCTAATTTAAAGCTAAAACGAATTAAAATTTAAAATTTAGATCCAATAAAGTTAATCCACGAAATAATCTTAATTACACTAAAAATTAAATTGTTCTAATCATGTCTTTCACAACGGCCGGCGCGGTATAGTAATTTAATAGAACTTAAAATTAATAAATTAATTAAATATCATTCGAATTAGAAATTTCTTCAACAACGCCATGTTTTAAGTAATTCCCTGGTATTTCCAACAATTTAATTATTGTAATAATCACACAGTGGTTTCATGTATAAAAAAATAATTGCAGTCGTTTTAATTGTTTGTTAATTAACGATGACTTCCGGATTCACTAAATCACGAGTGTTATTAACAATTTTCCTGTATCCTAACAAGCAAAACGCCGTTGTCTCATTTAGAGAAGACACATACCTACCTATCCAATTTAAATTTACGTTCAAGTGGTTTTATTATTCAGTACGAACGTCTAATCTACCTAATTTCAAAACGATCTTGTTAAGTTCTAAAACGAAAATAGTTTTTACACACGCCGACTCTGTAATAACAATCAAACAAATTACCTACAAAATTTGAACGAGTATAAGCAGCAGAAAATTAAAAACGCATTCTTTCACGTCAACTTTTGCTTTCGGCTCAATAAAAAACGAACACGATCCACAGCAAAAACAAACCTAAATTTATTTTCCACTACGGTTTACGTTTCTCGTGGAAAACTGCAAAGGAAAAGGATGCAACGATTCGTATCCCTATCATGACTGAGTGTGTAATGTGATAATGGCTTGCAGTCGGCGTGTTCTTTTTTAATTTAACGCTAAAAACGACTCTCGCCGACTAATTATTAATTTTGAATGTAAAATTGGAGAATAATGAATGAGTTGTGAGGCGTCAGGTTTTAATTTTAATTTTTTGTTGTTTCAAAGATAATGTTCGTTATTTAGAGTCTTTAAAAAGTACATACCCCGAAAATCCGCGGAAAAATCACTTAAGAGCGAATGAAAAATTAGTTCTCAACTGTAAAAGAAAACATATGCAGCGCTTAAAAAAAATGTAAAAAAGTCGCTTTTGCAAACTTCACAAGAAAATAATGGTTTTAATAAGAAAACATTTAACACAAAGCTATCAAAATTAAACTCCAAATAAAAAATTCTTGATTGAGTATGAATAAAATACTTTTTACTTAAAAATATTTGTGTATTTTAAACTTATACGTATTTCAACATTTTAATTCACAAACATTTAAAAATGATGCCGTTGATAAATGAGCAAATTGATCTCTTAAATTCACCTTTATTGGACAATTTGGAATAAGAAATCAAGTCACCTGCAGACATAGATTACCAAGATCACGTCGCCAAGTTCTGTTGTTCTTATAGCAACACTAACTGTTTACGTTTTGCATATAACCCTTGATACCGGCAAGGTTAAAATAAATAAATATTGTTGAAATAAAAAGTATTTTATTCATACTCAATAAATATGGACTTCAACGCAGTAAAGCGAGAACTTATAACAAAAAGTCTTGAGGTTAAAGCAGTGGTGGCACTACGGGGAGGGGGGGCTTAGACCCCGCAAAAATTTACTGTGCCCTCCATTGACACCTTTTATGTTTAATGGTGCCGTCGAATCCCTAACATGTTTAAAAAAAATACCCCAATTCGATATCTTAAGTTCTAAGTTGAACATATACCAACATTTCTTTTTAACAAACAATTAATTTTCAAACGCTTAAATCTAAGGTCTATCTCCAACAAACATTCTTTAAATATTATATTTATCGCACTCGCCTTCCCACCAGGTATAGTTCGATATTGAGTTGTGTTAGACTTCATCCCCCCTCCCCTCTGTTTTTCTTGCTTCGATTGCGGCCAAACTACAGCTTTTACGGTAAAAATGCATATAAACTTTTTGCTCGAAATTGCAATCTCTACAGTTTTGTCGGGTGTAACATATTTCGTGCTGACCAAACTACGTTATTTTATAAAACATTTCTAATTATTAAATCTTACAACGCATCTATGAAACTAAAAAAGGAAGGTGTTTAAATTAACTATGTATATTGAAATTAAGTCTTCATTGTCACAATACACAACTTAAGACAAAATAAAATTAGTTTATCACTTGAAAATATTACCTCAAAATAGGCAAAAGATCAAACGCAACACGTCATACAAATTTGTTTGATGCACTACACAAGGATGAGACGATACCGGCCGAGCAATGAATAAGACATAATATGATGAGTCAAACCATAACCAAAGTGGTTGGTCTGACTTCGTAAAATATTTTCAAGTTTTCTTATAAAAAAATAAATCGATTATTTAGACAAACAATTTATGGGATGAAAGAAAACTCAACACCAGGGAGGTAATTTGTCAGCTAAAAATTGAATAGGATAGAGAAAATTAAACCCTCCAAAGATATTGCATATTGCTGCACCTACAAATAAAGTAGTAAATCTTATTTCTACTATCACTCATGAGCAATTTAGCTTAATCCAAACAAAAATATTGTAACGTGACACGTTTATTAATTGAAAGGACATGATTTTTGAAAAACTCATACAAGAGTCACAGACATTAGCAGGTAGATATACCTTACAAGTCAGTGCCAGGTTTGAACGAAATTTGCTAGATCGACGTAATTTAATTTTACGGAAAGACACTGCGAAAATTTCAATAAAAAACTGACGTTTTATACAAAAAATGTAACATTTTTATGGATGTCAGCGCCTTCAAGTGGCAGTTGGAGGAGTGAAAATGAAAATTTAACTTTATAACAGCGAAACAAAACCTTAATGAGTATGCGATGCGCAATTGTTGTATTTGTTTTTTATGTTGTTAACCATAACCTTGCGTAGACCTACGAGACCAATAATATTGTTTTAAAATAGCAGCATAAATTAAACAAAATTAGATGGCACCGGGATTTCCATGGGTGCTAAACCCAGAACTTCACAAGGAAATGTAAAACATACAGACCGCAATAAGACAAATAACGGTCACGACGAAAATGTTTGCACAAGAATAAAAAAATATAAATGTTTGAAATTTTATTTAGGTACATGAAGTAATTAAGTTTTACATAGCTGTTTAAAATGGTACTGTAAAAAATACATTAATTATAACAGCTACTAGTACTTGTGCAATAAAGGCGCAAACAAAAATCTAAAACAATAAAAAAAAAAGATTTTATTTTTCATTGCAAAAACAAATACATCAAAAGCACATAATAAGCCACTGACCTAAAGCTAATAAAAAGTAAATGCATGCGGGGGTTTATTTAACCCCCTTCCGTATTCCCTATGTTTTCTTCCAAGAGTAATACATTTCCAACGGCTTATTAACTTTCCAATATCGGTCGTTCACTTGCCCCAGAGTTTGATTTCCATTCAGTTGTACATATTGACCAGTGGTTGGCGAAATGTATATGCAAAAATTTAATAAATGATGTGTCTGCGACAGCTGTGTATCTAAATCAATCGTTAAGCGCATTGCCAGATATTTATGTAAGTGATCAACGGTTGCATTAGCTGTTGTCTTTATATATCGTATCGAATTTTCCTTAAGGGCTTTGACCAATTGATTATCACCTGCCATTTCAGTTGGATGGGGTTTAAAAACTAACTCAATCTCATTTAAGGTTGTGGGTTCTGATGGACCTTCTCCCTCAGTGTCCGTTTGCTCTGTCCTTTCGCTAGATTCACTCTCTTCACTCCTTTCAGACGTCATGTTGCTTTTGGGACGCTTACCTAAAGATTTACTGATGGAACTTACGTTAGAAGAGACGGGGCTTGGGGGTTGTGAGGGAGTACTGCGACCTGATTGAGGTGCAGGGCTGGTTAATCTAGCGTTATTACTGTTGGTGTTGTTATTTGCTGGAGGCGCACTCGGTGCGACATTACTCGAAGTATTATTATTGTTATTGTTGTTGCTAGCATTATTGTTAGCATTAGTATTTGACGAATTTTGCTAAAAACAACAAAATTATTCCACGTAATAATAAAATAACCTTAAAAAGCTTACCGCATTTTCAGTGGTGTTATTTTCAGGATTCGCTCGTGTTTCTCCAGCATTTTCTCGTTGTTCCTCGTTATTCTTCCTGGACCTATTAGGTCGGTTCTGACTTTGCAATTTAATTCCTTCTGTGATTGAATTGACGAGAGCAGCTTGCGAGTGACTTTTATTCAACTTAGCAAGTACCCGCTCCTGGTGGGCTTCATATTCATCTCTGCTGGGGTATATCTTAGAAATAAGGAGATCAAAATTGGGATCTGGCCTCAAAGATCTCTTTGAGACTAGTTTCTTTCGACAAGTGGGGCACTCCTTGTTACCGGAACGAAGTGCTGTAATTATGCAGTCAGAACAAAAACGATGGAGGCATTCTTTTGTGGTCATGGTCTTTTTAAGCATGTCTAAGCAAATGGGACACATTAACTCGCTGTGGAGACTTCGTGGAGACACAGCTATTTCAGTGTTGTCAACTATGGCATCTTGGGGGGTCCTGTGGAGCTCATATAAGGATAATTCCCATGTTTTGTTCAGGCCTATTTGCTCTGTGCTCGTCATGCTTGGGGATTTGTACTAAGAAGACAATTTATGTAACGTACTTTACGAGTTATTTATGAAAAACTTAAATCACTAACCTTGCCACAAGTACATCAAGTATTTGTTTACTATTTTGACGTTTTCAGCGAGGTGGCGACATCTAGTGACGCAATAGTTTATATGTAACTTTTTACGGAGGCATAGAAGGGACGCGAATTCTTTTCAATAAAAAATAAAAACTTTACTTTTAATGAAAACCTCAAAATTTCGACTTTAAATTTTAAAACTTTCACTTTTTAATCTCGAAATCTGGACTTGATAATCTTGAAATTTCGAGACTTAAAAGTGAGAATTTTAACTTTCAGATTTTTTGGTAGGAGGAGGGTACAAATTGTAGTTACGCCACTGGAGGAAGATATTGCTTTGGTTCTCGATCTGTAGAAAACGTTACCAATAATTTCGATTTTTTTTTCACTAGATACCGCTGCTACAGCATTCTAAAAACCGTTAAAGTTATAAACATGGTTATAAACAAATTTTAGAATAGCGTTTGTGTGTGTAATAACAAAACTATTTTTTAACTTTTGTAGCTTTTTAGAATTGAATTTTTGCAGTATTCTAGATTTTCGAAGTAATGAAGTAATTAATTATCCAATGTGACTTCCAAATGTGTCTTTGAAAAAATAATTCAAAGGAGACTTTAACCAGATTAAGGTAAGTTCTCTTGGAAAATAAGTTACAATTTTTTATTTTTAGACCCTTTTACATGGAAATGAAGTTGTCAATGCCAAGGTTTGATGGAAGGTTGAAGACAGCTTTTCGTTTTAGTAAGCACTAGTACTACCCTCCAAACTCCCAAAACTTATAAGAAATAAAATCACGGGAGGTGGATGTTTAATAATTATCTAGATACCTGTCCTTTGAACAAATTGTCTATCTTAAGTAGGTTTGTTTGCAACTTTGAGATTGCTTCTACAGTTTGTCTTTCACTGAAAAAAAATTATAAATAAGAAAAATGTAACGCAAATACGGTTAAAATAGTAGTAACTATCAGTTTATATATAAATATCTTGTTGGAAGTTTTTGCGAATGTTAAAATCTTATGACAATGAAATATGCGTCTTATAATGGAGTATGTTAAAACTCGATTTACACCAAGTGTCTTTCTTTTTTTAATGCGTAATGTAGATTGGCACAACATATAAATTTTAACTGAAGTTTCAAATTGACTTTTCATCAGCAAAAATTTCAAGTAAAAGGAAATTACTGCATTTTGGTGAAGAATAAATAAAGTTGGCATCAAGCATTTTTGTAATATTCACCAATGCATTGTTACAATACATGTAATAAAATACTTCATAACTAGACGATTTCAATACAATCATTAAATTCACAATAACATAGATGCTATCTATTCCGTTTAGATGTAAGTTGTCACAAGATGTTCTGCTGCATGTGTATCTTTTGAACGGTTGAAGTGCGGAGATTTAGAAGCCTTTTTATTTTATTTATTTATTGTAAAAGAACAAAACAGGCGTTAACGCCTAATTACAATGTCCTTATATATAGCTATACCTCTAAAATGGTTATATAGTTATAGTAACACACAAAAAAAAGAAAAGATAATTAAAAAAAACAAAGTAATCACATATAAAAGATCATGTGTGATTTACTGCTCATAGGCACACAAATCAGGATGTTGCTTGACAATTTCTACCAAGACTCGCTTAAACTTATGAACGTTATTCTCAAAAACATCAAGAGACTCATTCTTTATGATTATTTTTTCATAGCATAAACACATTTTTACGATGGGGGACGATTTTCTTATATTAGTTTTATATTTTACATTAAACAATTTCCTCGTTCGAGATCTATAGGCAGGGACATAAAATGGAATTTTTGATCTTAGCGCCATACAATCTATTTTGTTGTTTAATAACTTGTTCAGATACAGAACTGTCATAATTACACGTCTTTGAGCCAATTTAAGGATTTCAAATTCACTTCTAATACCCTGGTACGAATCAAACTCAGGATATCTTCTATATTTTTTATAATATAGATACTTTAAGAATTTATTTTGCACCGTTTCTAATGTTTGAGAATGAACTTTAGCACCTGGGTCCCATACCACGACAGCAAACTCAAGTTTTGATCGTATAAAGGAACCGTACAGGACAGTGAGAGTATCAGTATTATTTTCCCATACCATCTCTTCATATGATGCCTTTTGCAAAGTAGGCAAGCAAGTAGCTTTGGTTTCATTACTGGTAACGATTTTAAAATATTTCCAGGCTGAACTTTTATTCATTTTGTTCAATTGTTATTGTGTAATGTTTGCTTTGCATACGGTTTCACTAGACAGAAGTAGAAAACCCAGCACCACTGCACCCTTCTTTCTTGCACTTAAAAACGCGTTCAAGGATGTCCTATGTAAGGCCTTACTATTGGTTGGTACAATCCGGCCCTACCATTCGACCAAACGCTATTCTGAAATTGATTTAGTGTTTTAAGTTTTAATATTTAGATCGTGTAATATTCTAACAAATTCCACTTGTGACTTAAAAATTTTCTATAATTCTGTTTTTTATTGATCAACTCAATTGTGTTGAAGCATAACACAGTTTTGTTGTTATCGTAGCGACAGAATTAACGATGATTTTTAATTCACTTGTAGTATTGCTGTTGAATATTCGACTTACATTGTAACAAGCAACAGCAGCTGTTTATTTTCAGGCTCTTAACCAATCACACCTAGACTAGTCGCGATGCTACTTTTTTTTGGAAGCTTGGCGTTGTGCAACCATAGCAACATGTCATCAAAATCGTTTTTCGTATTTTTTTATTTGTTAATTAAATAACGCTTTAGTACCTTCATCATAAATCAGCGTATAATGTTCCATCGTTGGACGAACGCCTCCCCTAACTGCTTCCATTTTTCACGATCTGTTGCGTCTTCCATCCACTGTGTTCCGGCGATTTTGTCGATGTCGTCTCTCCAGCGTGTACGAGGTCTTCCCCGTGATCTTTTCCCTGTTCTCAGCTTCCACGCTGTCACCCTTCTGCTCCATCTGTCGTCCTGTCTTCTCATTAGATGCCCAGCCCACTGCCACTTTAGTCTGGCGAAACGGGCTACCACATCTTCCACTTTTGTTTTGTTCCTTATCCACACGTTAGTTATCCTATCTCGCAGTTTGATTCCAAGCATGGATCTTTCCATGCGTCGCTGTGCCACCCTTAATTTATCCAAATCCGTTTCTGTAAGTGACGATGTCTCTGATGCATAGGTGAGTATGGGAAGGATGCATTGGTGGTACACCCTTGTTTTCAGGTGTTGTTGGGAATTTTGACTTGAAAACGTCCCTCAATTTTCCGTATGGGGCGCAAGCCAATCTTATTCTCCTGTTTAGGTCTTCTCTTGCAAAACGTACCCATATTTTTGTTGTAAGAATAAAAATCTTTTGAAGCAACTATTTTATTTTAACCATAAAAACTAACAATACAGAATAAAACTTATATCAGGTGGAATTTCACGGATCACCTCCTTTATTTTTATTTTCAATTCTTCGGTGTTTGCTGGTCGGTTCACGTAAACACTACTTTTTACATAACCCCATAAATAAAAATCTAATGGGTTAAATCAGGAGATCTTGGGGGCCATTCGACTGTTCCTCGTCTGTCTATCCATCTGTGTGGAAACGTTTTCAAAAATCTTCTGGAATTTGCAGCAAAATGTGCAGGAGCACCATCTTGTTGGAACCAAATATGTTCATGAACTAAATCGGGTTCTTCATTATGGGAAAACAAACCTATTATAACCGGCAATAATTCAATTCTTGAATAATTCAAATAAATATCTCTAGGGGATACGAGATGGTTTGTTAAAAATTTTACATTTAGCATTCTAAATTAATAGGATTAACATTTATCAGTTTATTAAGTACATGCAATAATTATTCACAAAATCAATACCAAAAAATAATTCTTTTAAATTTTGTTGAATTATAAGTTATAACATGTCAATTAAAAATACTTTCTTAGAATTACAGTTACCATAAAAAATTAACATACACTCTACACACTAATTAATTATTAACAGAATATTTATTATGTGCTGACTTGAAATACTTAAATAGCATATTCCTTTTTCGGTTTTCACAGCTTCTAGCTTTTATGTAACCACCCGTGCACTTTTGCGGTGTTTTTCCTTAAAGAAATGTCAAAAATATTTTTGTCATTTTCAATTTTAGCGATAATTTTCTTTTGCTATTCCTCAACAGGCATGAATGGAATGACAAGTTTATTAAATAAAGAACATGTCGCAACTGGGCTAAGAACAAGGGGCTAGCTAGTACCTTAATTTTTCTTGGCGAGCCCTGGCTCACACTTGCCCATCTGTCCCTATCCTTCAACTGTAATTTTTATTGCAATATCCCATAGATTAAAAACTGCATCTAATCTTTGCTGGTAGTTCTTGGATGTATTCCTGGAAAGAAGCTCTTTTATTTTTGTTGCAATATTTACGGTTTAAAACTGTTCATAAGCTCCTATTTTTTAAATTTTAAAATAAGAAATATTTATATTAAAAGTATTAATTTAACTTTTAATGTAAATGAGTTCAGTTCATAAAAATAAATTTAGTTTCAAATTCTAGCTTTGTTTAATCTTTTTATTAATTTTTTATAACATTCAGCATTGTTTGGGAGCTACTATTTACTTTGTGGTTCTGGGGACTGGGGCAGTCTGGGCAAACAAGGAAATTTTTATATAATATTTTAAACCTTGTAAATAACATGTTTACCTGCTATGTTTAAATATACGGTGGTGTCAGGTACGATTCAATATTTTTCAACTAATCGCTGCTTTGGAATCAGACAAATACTTCACGTTTTTCAGAACATACTTTTGATTTCTGATAATAACTATTGCGTCTGATATTTTATTAAAGTGTATGGTTTGGAACTACGTAGTAGCGATCTAGATTAAGGTTTAATAAATTTTTCTATTTCTAGTTTTCCTTAATAAATTGTAAGCAATTTCTTGAATTGTGAAATTTATTTGGAGCTTGGCATAAGCACCCTAAGCACTTTTAGGGATGAATCTTATTACATATTATTAAAAATCGAAACTATTATTGTAAGTTTATGTTAATATTAATTTGACAGTAAATTTCCTTTAATAAAAATTGTGGTATGATTATACTTAATTTTCTGAGATTTTTTTTCTCTTAATTTGTAAGATTGTATACTCCTAGGGCTTTTCTAATATCTAATTTCATCCCGATCTGATAACTCGTTTTTGAGTAAGTAGGCGGAAAGCCCAAAATTTGTAGAAGGCGTCACGCATAAATTATTGGACTGGGATACGAATCAAATTGTAGCTCATCGTTAGTTCTATGAGCTTACGAAACTTAAAACAAATCGTGTGGCTAGGTTTTAAACAATATTTTTTGGAAATTACCGACATTTTGAAAATATTTTTCACTTTGTTTTTATAGGGTTTCAACCAAATCGCAACTCATTTGAAGCTCTACTAGCCTACAAAATTAAAATAAAATCATGTGGCTAGTTTTTGATCAATTATTTTTATGAAAATGGCAATAGTTTTGAAACTTTTTTACTTTGCAGTTTTCATGGTTCTAAAGTCGCTCGCAGATAGTAACCTTGTGTACATCTGAGGCTATTACAAAAATCAAAGTTTATGCCAGTCTGACAAGTCATTTTTGACTAAATATTTGATAAAGTTAAACATTTTAAAAAAGTAAAAAAAGCTTCCTTTTGTGCTAGCGCCTTCTATCATACTCTGTTCATGAATTTTTAAAGTTCCGTTTTTGAATAATTAATATTAAAAAAATATCTAACTTGTTTCTGGTTCTGAACCATTAAAACCATTCCATAATGATTATTGTACTTTGCTTGGTTGCATTTTTCAGATGATTTTAAACTAGAATTTCTAAAATTTCTATGAGAATAATTGAGTTGCTTATAAAACCAAAGCTGCTTTGTGAGTTGGTTGGTCTATTATGTTTCATTAAATTGTATTAAAATCGAAAACTAAATTAAAAAAATAGTTTTTTCTTTCTAACAAAGAATTTGCTTTAAATTTTAATTATTAATATTAAACAAACTTTATAATTTGTGGTCTTACACGAATTTATTACAAGAACATGCAAAGCAAAAAAAACAACGGGGCGGCAGGGGTGAAAGGAACACTGCGTGGTGTCTCAAGTTGATACACAATTTGCGTTTTCTGTCGTTAATTTCAGAATAATGGAATTTCAGAGTCCATTGAGACACGCAATTTTTTTTTCAACGCTCTCTTTAAGTTTTTTTTTATTACTCTATAAAAGAATATTATACTTAAACATCAGAAAAACCAGATAGGTACCCAGAAAAATTAGTAGTTACTCTTTAAAAAATCAAAAATACTTCAAAATATAATTCTAATAATCTAATTTCTAAATTCTAAATAAGTTAAAAGAAAAATTAAATTCCGATTAAGTACTTATAAACAAATACATGCTGTTTGGTTTAAAATTTACATTTAACATTACAATCTTATAGGCAGTTAAAATTAAACAGGTTCATTGTCACAACTATTTGCAAAAAACAATTTTTTTAAATTATTTCTTTTATAAGTAAATATAAATACAGAAAACAAAAACACATCAAATCAAAATACCTTTTTAAAGTTACAATTGACTTTAAAAAAAATACCTTACACTGTACAGACCAATCAATTAACAAAAAGTTTCTTATTCACTTACAAATTTAGCATACTCATCTTCTAGTACTTCACGGCATCTTACTTTTATGAAGGCAGATTTGTCCCTCGGAGTCCCTTTAGATTCCCTAAAGAATTGTAGCTGAATGTCACCAAGATTCTTTTTATCATTTTCAATTTTTTCGGTAATTTTCTGTACAAATTCTTCATCTGCAGTAGTACTTATGGCAAATTCCCATAGGTCAAAAACTGCTTCAAATATATCTTTGTATCTTGGTAGTTGTCCAATGTATTCCCGGAACTTATCTCTTTCATCCTTATTATTTTCAATATTTTTCAACATTCCTGTTTCAAAGCTGGTACTGGCGGCGCTAGTTGTTGATTTCTTCGATGTTTCATAATTGTTTCCCATTGTGAACACATAAGAGGGAAAAGCCACGAAATAATTAACCACTGTTGTGTTGTGATGGTAATTGCTTGTAACAAGTTATGCTCTTATTTTAAAATACTTTAATTTATAATAGGTATTATCAGTTTAAGCAAATACTAAATGTCAGACTTTTTTTTGGATTAATATTGTGAATATGATTCGTTAGCACGATGCGAATGGATATTGTTCGATAGTGGGGCAAAGCTATCTGTTGCAAAACAAACATCTTGACATATTTTCTAGAAATTATTTTTTGATTTGCAACGATAACCATTTTGTTTGCTGTGGGAGTGTTTAACGAGAGTTTAAGAGAAATGTATTTATTCGGACTGATATATTTTATCAGACTCTTAAATTAGACTTAAACTCCTAAGCTTTCTGAGAACAGCAGTTTTTATTTTTTCCGTTTTTTGTTGAAAATGTAACAATATATTAATTGTTCTACTTGCGTCTCATATTATTGAAAGTAAATTGTAACTTATTTAGAAAATAATAAATTGTATATGAAGTGCGATTACACTATAAAGTTAAAATTATACCTACGTTTTGATAAGTCATAAATTATATATATTTGTACAAGGTGTTTTAGAAGTAGGAGCATGTGTACTCAAAATGGGGAAAAAATCTTTAATTTTTTTTTGAAAGAATTATTTCTAATAAAAGTTTTTATTTCGGTTTGAATAACAGAATAGTTTAATTTCAATTAGTTTAAAATTTTAAAGTTTTACAATTTTTTTCTATTTTTTGATATTGCACTGTTTGGTAACATTTTCCTGAATAGGTTTGTGTATGATCATTTTAACTACATTTACTTTACAGTTTTGGGGAGGGGGTCTGTTTCTACTATCTTAATCAAAGGTGGAAATTTTTATATAACACTCTAGACCTCGAAAACAACATGATTATCTGCTATACGTACTTAATCATACAAGCGATGTAAGATACGATTCAATATTTTTCGATCGACGTTCGGTTAAGATACCAATAGTAATAACACAAACACTTCAGTTTGGTTTTTATAAATTACTTTTCCATTTCTAATAATAACTATTGCGTCTGGTATGGCATTTAAACTGTAAAGATAAGAAGTGTTTATTCTTTTGGAAATAATCACGTGCTCGATGTACCTACCCAAAATTTAGATATTTCATGTTAGTTTAAGATTTTATGAATTTTTCCAGTTCTGGTTTTCCTTAATGAATAATAATAATATTTTTCTACCTGTTGGATTTTTCTGGAGATTGTCATAAAAACCCTGATTAATTTTTTTTATGGGTACTAAATCTTATGACATACTTATAAAAAAATAAAATAATTATAACTTTTTTATTATTAATTTCAAAAAATATACTTGTAATAAAAGTTTATGTTTGATCATATTTATTTTTTTAAACTATTAGTTTTGGCATTATTTATATAGGGTGTTCAGAATTTGTGGACAGTAGTATTTAAATAACTTAATTGTTACCAAAAATAAAAGAGTAGGAACTGTTTCATTGACTGTAAATATATTTTTAGTGAAAGTTTCTAGCAAACCTTAGCCACTTTTTGAATAGATTAAATTTTATATTACTTTGACAAAGCGAGTCGAAAGTTTCTGTTTGTTTTAGAAAAAAATGTTTCAAATGAAAGTTTTTTCCTTCAACTGTTTTTGAGTTATGAAGTAACGAATCAATGTTGGAAAACTTAAGATCTAAGTACAATTCTATGTTATTATTCAGCTCTTAGTAGAATGATGAGAACATTTAATAACAGTTTAAATGATATCAACTTTTTTTTCTAAATCTGTTAGAGTTTTTAAGCGAGCCTGCTTAAACAGTTGTTGTTGTTCCTTATTTAACTAAATTAAAAGTTGTTAATTAAATTAAAATAAATTAAATTATATTTTTAATTTAATTTTGTATAACTACATCTTTATACAGAGAGAGTTAAAAGTATGGAGACACCTATTTGCTGTCGTTAATATTCATTTTATAAGAAAATGTTCAATACAAAAGTTTTTATGAAATTTTTATCTACATATTGATATACACGAAAAATTTTATTATTCAATTGTTTTTGAGTTATCACTTTATGGGATATTTTTTTAAATGGCAACCTATTAATGTTATACTACTATTCGATAGAGAATTCTTTTCTGTTTACAATGGTATAAAATTTTTTTGGGTTTGCATAACATTTCTTCGAGAAAATGCCCGTTAAAGTTGTTTATCGCTTCGCTTTTGTTTATCGTGGCTATATCGTTTACGAATAGGGAAGTTAATTAATTGTAAATACTTCAACTTCAACGGGCATTTTCTCGAAGAAATGTTATGCAAACCCAAAAAATTTTTATACCATTGTAAAGAGAAAAGAATTCTCTATCGAATAGTGTAGTATAACATTAATAGGTTGCCATTTAAAAAAATATCGCGTAAAGTGATAACTCAAAAACAATTGAATAATAAAATTTTTCGTGTTTATCAATATGTAGATAAAAATTTCATAAAAAACTTTTGTATTAAACATTTTCTTATAAAATGAATATTAACGACAGCAAATCGGTGTCTCCATACTTTTAACTCCCTCTGTATATGTTGGTCGATTTTTGCCTGGAATCAAATGGTTTTTCATTTGTATTTTTTTTGTGCCTTTGCTTGTTTTTATGTCTGTTTTTTAACTCTTCGATGTGCAGCTTATGTATCTATTGAAGGTCGATCTATTATTGGGTGACAACCTGTTGATCGACTATGTATGTGTGAATAAATAAATAAATAAATTAACATACACTCTACAAACTAATTAATTATTAACAGAATATTTATTATGTGCTGACTTGAAATACTTAAATAGCATATTCTTTTTTCGGTTTTCACAGCTTCTAGCTTTTATGTAACCACCTGTGCACTTTTGCAGTGTTTTTCCTTAAAGAAATGTAGTTGAATGTGAAAAATATTTTTGTCATTTTCAATTTTTGCGATAATTTTCTTTTGCTATTCCTCAACAGGCATGAATGGAATGACAAGTTTATTAAATAAAGAACATGTCGCAACTGGGCTAAGAACAAGGGGCTAGCTAGTACCTTAATTTTTCTTGGCGATTCTCGGCTCACACTTGCCCATCTGTCCCTATCCTTCAACTGTAATTTTTATTGCAATATCTCATAGATTAAAAACTGCATCTAATCTTTGCTGGTAGTTCTTGGATGCATTCCTGGAAAGAAGCTCTTTTATTTTTGTTGCAATATTTACGGTTTAAAACTGTACATAAGCTCCTATTTTTTAAATTTTAAAATAAATATTTTTATTAAAAGTTGTAATTTAATTTTTAATGTAAATGAGTTCAGTTCATAAAAATAAATTTAGTTTCAAATTCTAGCTTTGTTTAATCTTTTTATTAATTTTTTATAACATTCAGCATTGTTTGGGAGCTACTATTTACTTTGTGGTTCTGGGGACTGGGGCAGTCTGGGCAAACCAGGAAATTTTTATATAATATTCTAAACCTTGTAAATAACATGTTTACCTGCTATGTTTAAATATACGGTGGTGTCAGGTACGATTCAATATTTTTCAACTAATCGCTGCTTTGGAATCAGACAAACACTTCACGTTTTTCAGAACATACTTTTGATTTCTGATAATAACTTTTGCGTCTGATATTTTATTAAAGTGTATAGTTTGGAACTACGTAGTAGCGATCTAGATTAAGGTTTAATAAATTTTTCTATTTCTAGTTTTCCTTAATAAATTGTAAGCAATTTCTTGAATTGTGAAATTTATTTGGAGCTTGGCATAAGCACCCTAAGCACTTTTAGGGATAAATCTTATTACATATTATTAAAAATCGAAACTATTATTGTAAGTTTATGTTAATATTAATTTGACAGTAAATTTCCTTTAATAAAAATTGTGGTATGATTATACTTAATTTTCTGAGATTTTTTTTTCTTAATTTGTAAGATTGTATACTCCTAGGGCTTTTCTAATATCTAATTTCATCCCGATCTGATAACTCGTTTTTGAGTAAGTAGGCGGAAAGCCCAAAATTTGTAGAAGGCGTCACGTATAAATTATTGGACTGGGATACGAATCAAATTGTAGCTCATCGTTAGTTCTATGAGCTTACGAAACTTAAAACAAATCGTGTGGCTAGGTATTAAGCAATATTTTTTGGAAATTACCGACATTTTGAAAATATTTTTCACTTCATAACTATTAACTTTTCCAAAATATTTTTGCTGATTAACATTGTGTTTTTATAGGGTTTCAACCAAATCGCAACTCATTCGAAGCTCTACGAGCCTACAAAATTAAAATAAAATCATGTGGCTAGTTTTTGATGAATATTTTTATGAAAATGGCAATAGTTTTGAAACTTTTTTAACTTTGCAGTTTTTATGGTTCTAAAGTCGCTCGCAGATAGTCACCTTGTGTGCCTCTGAGGCTATTACAAAAATCAAAGTTTATGCCAGTCTGACAAGTCATTTTTGACTAAATATTTGATAAAGTTAAACTTTTTAAAAAAGTAAAAAAAGCTTGTTTGTGAATTTTTAAAGTTCCGTTTTTGAATAATATTAAAAAAATATCTAACTTGTTTCTGGTTCTGAACCATTAAAACCATTCCATAATGATTTTTGTCCTTTGCTTGGTTGCATTTTTCAGATGATTTTAAGCTATAATTTCTAAAATTTCTGTGAGAATAATTGAGTTGCTTATAAAAACGAAGCTGTTTTGTGAGTTGGTTGGTCTATTATGTTTCATCAAATTGTATTAAAATCGAAAACTAAATTAAAAAGATAGTTTTTTCTTTCTAACAAAGAATTTGCTTTAAATTTTAATTATTAATATTAAACAAACTTTATTATTTGTGGTCTTATACGAATTTATTACAAGAACATGCAAAGCGAACGGGGCGGCAGGGGTGAAAGGAACACTGCCTGGTGTCTCAAGTTGATACACAATTTGAGTTTTCTGTCGTTAATTTCAGAATAATGGAATTTCAGAGTCCATTGAGACACGCAATTTTTTTTTCAACGCTCCCTTTAAGTTTTTTTTATTACTCTATAAAAGAATATTATACTTAAACATCAGAAAAACCAGAAAGGTATCCAGAAAAGTTAGTAGTTACTCTTAAAAAATCAAAAATACTTCAAAATATAATTCTAATAATATAATTTCTAAATTCTAAATAAGTTAAAAGAAAAATTAAATTCCGGTTAAGTACTTATAAACAAATACATGCTGTTTGGTTTAAAATTTACATTTAACATTACAATCTTATAGGCAGTTAAAATTAAACAGGTTCATTGTTACAACTATTTGCAAAAAACATTTTTTTTAAATTATTTCTTTTATAAGTAAATATAAACACAGAAAACAAAAACACATCAAATCAAAATACCTTTTTAAAGTTACAATTGACTTTAAAAAAAATACCTTACACTGTACAGACCAATCAATTAACAAAAAGTTTCTTATTCACTTACAAATTTAGCATACTCATCTTCCAGTACTTCACGGCATCTTGCTTTTATGAAGGCAGATTTGTCCCTCGGAGTCCCTTTACATTCCCTAAAGAATTGTAGCTGAATGTCACCAAGATTCTTTTTATCATTTTCAATTATTTCGGTAATTTTCTGTACAAATTCTTCATCTGCAGTAGTACTTATGGCAAATTCCCATAGGTCAAAAACTGCTTCAAATATATCTAGTTTGTATCTTTGGTAAGCATACGTTGTTGGTAGTCGTCCAATGTATTCCCGGAAGTTATCCTTTTCATCCTCATTATTTTCAATATTTCTCAACATTCCTGTTTGAAAGCTGGTACCGGCGGCGCTAGTTTTTGATTTCTTTGGTCTTTTAAAAATGTTACCCATTGTGAACACATAAGAGGGAAAAGCCACGAAATAATTAACCACTGTTGTGTTGTGATGGTAATTGCTTGTAACAAGTTATGCTCTTATTTTAAAATACTTTAATTTATACTAGGTATTATCAGTTTAAGCAAATACTAAATGTCAGCCATTTTTTTTTGATTAATATTGTGAATAATATGATTTGTTAGCACGATGCGAATGGATATTGCTCGATATTGGGGCAAAGCTATCTGTTGCAAAACAAACATCTTAATGTATTTTCTAGAAATTAGTTTTTGATTTGCAATGATAACCATTTTGTTTGCTGTGGGAGTGTTTAACGAGAGTTTAAGAGAAATGTATTTATTCGGACTGATATATTTTATCGGTGCTTGCATCAGACTCTTAAATTAGATTTTAAACTTCTAAGCTTTCTGAGAACAGCAGCTTTTATTTTTGCTGTTGTTTGTTGAAAATGTAAATATATTAATTGTTCTGCTTGCTTCTCATATTATTGAAAGAAAATTGTAACTCATTTAGAAAATAATAAATTGTATGTGAAGTGTGATTACACTATAAAGTTAAAATTATACCTAGGTGTTGACAAGTCATAAATTATATATATTTATACAAGCTGTAGCAGCATGTGTACTCAAAATGGGGAAAAGATCTTTAATTTTTTTTTGAAAGAATTATTTCTAATAAAAGTTTTTATTTCGGTTTGAATAACAGAATAGTTTAATTTCAATTAGTTTAAAATTTTAAAGTTTTACAATTTTTTTCTATTTTTTGATATTGCACTGTTTGGTAACATTTTCCTGAATAGGTTTGTGTATGATCATTTTAACTACATTTACTTTACAGTTTTGGGGAGGGGGTCTGTTTCTACTATCTTAATCAAAGGTGGAAATTTTTATATAACACTCTAGACCTCGAAAACAACATGATTATCTGCTATACCTACTTAATCATACAAGCGATGTAAGATACGATTCAATATGTTTCGATCGACGTTCGGTTAAGATACCAATAGTAATAACACAAACACTTCAGTTTGGTTTTCATAAATTACTTTTCCATTTCTAATAATAACTATTGCGTCTGGTATGGCATTTAAACTGTAAAGATAAGAAGTGTTTATTCTTTTGGAAATAATCACGCGCTCGATGTACCTACCCAAAATTTAGATATTTCATGTTAGTTTAAGATTTTATGAATTTTTCTAGTTCTGGTTTTCCTTAATGAATAATAATAATATTTTTTTACCTGTAGGATTTATTTGGAGATTGTCATAAAAACTCTGATTAATTTTTTTTATGGGTACTTACTAAATCTTATGACATGCTTATAAAAAAATAAAATAATTATAATTTTTTTATTATTAATTTCAAAAAATATACTTGTAATAAAAGTTTATGTTTGATCATATTTATTTTTTAAACTATTAGTTTTGGCATTATTTATATAGGGTGTTCAGAATTTGTGGACAGTATTTAAATAATGTAATTGTTACCAAAAATAAAAGAGTAGGAACTGTTTCATTGACTGTAAATATATTTTTAGTGAGAGTTTCTAACAAACCTTGGCCACTTTTTGAATAAATTAAATTTTATATTACTTCGACAAAGCGAGTCTAAAGTTTCTGTTTGTTTTAGAAAAAAATGTTTCAAATTAAAGTTTTTTTTCTTCAAAACACTTTAAATGATATCGACTTTTTTTTCTAAATTTCTTAGAGTTTTAAGCGAACCTGCTTAAACAGTTGTTGTTGTTCTTTATTTAACTAAATTAAACATTGTTAATTAAATTAAAACAAATTAAATTATATTTTTAAATAAATTTCGTCAAACTACATCTTTATATATGTAGGTCGATTTTTACCTGATGATGAAATGGTTTTTCATTTGTATTTTGTTTGTGCCTTTGCTTGTTTTTATGTCTGTTTTTTAACTCTTAGATGTATCGCTTATGTATCTATTGAAGGTCGATCTATTATTGGGTGACAACCTGTTGATCGACTATGTATGTGTGAATAAATAAATAAATAAATTAGCATGAAATCCGAAAATCTGCATTTGCAAACAAGGCAATTAGCGGCTATTATCCAATAATTAACTATTATTAAATTCTAGCCATTTAAACTTCAAACGTTAAATTACTACTAAAGTATTTTATACGCTTTTTCTTTCTTAGGACTACTTTTAATGTAGGATGCAATGGAAATGAACAATCCAAGATTCTGTTATTTTTCCACCCTTTTCAATAAGTTTTTCTGGGTTCCCGAACAAGTTAGAATTCACAAATTCAGTTGTTTTTTGAACGCTCAAATAAAGGGTTTAAGCAAAAAAATTCCAGTCGTTAGTTATCTTCCTACACTTGCTATTTTTTGGACGTGATGTAGTAGTTTAAAAGAAAGATAAGTTTGTTTTTACAAAAATCTTGTGTGATCTTATAATTTAAAATACTTCTATGAAAAACAATTTTTAACATATAGGGTGTCCCAATTTGCCTTGAAGCATTCTGAGAAAAAAACTAATTTTAAATCAAACTGAGTGTGATTTTTTTTAGCATTTTAAACATAAAATAATGCATCTTTAGACCATATTGGATCCGTTGTGAGCATGGCCTACTAGATTTTATTAGGCCAATGTAAGCGAAAAATTACATTAAAAAATATTTATTTTTGGATTTATTATGATAAAAATAGATTTTGGAAACAACGCTTTAAAAAACACGATCATGGCATTGCTTGTCAGATATTTTTTGTCAAACTTGACACAAAGATGTTTTAGTGGTCCTGAAAATTACTACATACTCAGTTTTTTAATAAAAATCGCTAATATGATTTCGCGAACTTCGACCTAGCAAAAGATTCTCATAGCCCACCCTTTCACATTTAAATATATCCAGTATTCTTTAAAGATGCATCCTTCTATACTCTACAAGACGTCCTCTATTTTAACCGGAACACTATAGGTTGCTTGATATTATCGGGGCACCATTGCTTACTTTGTTATTATTAGAACTACGAAGTCGCTTAAATTAGTAAAGTATTACAGTTTTTGCGCTGATTACGATATTGTATTCAATAAATTATTGAACATCTCCTTTTTGAGTTATTTAATAAAATAGTTTTACTTAAAATTGAACATTCTGTATATTTTTGCATTTTCTGAAAGAAAATTTCATTCTGAATAAAAAAGTTCTAATGCAATAGTAAGCTAAAGTGGATAATAAAAAAGTTATTTGTAAAATTCTCATATGGTTAGCATCAAATTTCTTCATAACTAGACATAATTTGTTGTTGAACGTCATAAATAATCGTCAATAACTTTTTTACAATTTACTTTAGGTCACTACTGCATGGAAACTTTTATATTCAGAATTTAATTTTCGTTCCGAATAAAGAACCATTTAAAAAATGGTGTTTTTATGAGTAACTCGTAAAAGCGACATTTAATCAGAAAAAAACTGTAATATTTTGCTAATTTAACCGACTTTGTAGCTCCAATAATAACGAAGTTAGCATTTCGAACTCAAGGCATTTTGAGTAGGAATCTCGGAAGCTTAAAGAGATACAATGTCGCTTAAATTAGGTACAAGTTGTTTAATTAGCGCACCAATGTAATGGTGATTTTGTGTTTCCAAAATGGCTTTGATGGCTTTCTAGATACAAGCGAGTAGGTAACCGAAAAAAAGAATTTATTTAACGTGAAATATCTCTGTTCCTGCTGAACATAGAAAAAAAAATCATAAAGGGAAATCTAGGAATTGTTTGATTTTTTACAATTTAGATTTTTTTTATTTAAATTATTTTGATTATTTTTTTGTAAAGATTTTTAATTTAAATTAGAATTTGACCTATTATAAAAATTCGTTCTGAAATTTGAAGAAGTCCCAGCCCTAGTGACTACAATTATTTGACTGACCTAAGCCAATTTTTAAATATATTAAGATTTGCTATCAAAATTTGATTTATTCACATCACATATCTAAGACGACAAAAACATTAACTCAAAAATTAATTTATTGACGTTAAAATACATTATTGACGTCAAAAATTGATTTATTGACTTCAAAGTTAATTTATTGGCGTCTCAAATTGACTTATTGACGTCAACAAATCATTGGCATCAAAACTTGAGATATTGGCGTCAAAAATTGATTTATTCACGTCATAAATTAAATTATTGACGTCAAAAACTCATCGAAGTCAAAAATTGATTTATTAGCGTCAAAATAAATAATTTTATTCAAAATTAGACTATTTTTAGACTTCAAAAAATCAATTTTGGACGTCTGAAATTAAATTTGTGACGTGTAAAAATCAATTTTGGAATTCAAAAATCGTTTAGCTACTTGAAAAGTGTAATTTTGTTTTACAGAATTTAGACTAAAAAGTAACACGGCGTTTTATAGTTATCAGAATTTTGCATTTAACAAAACAATTCAAGCTTTACAAGTGTGATGTTTGATAATTGTGACAGTGCTTGCTATTTCTAAATATGGTATAATGTGGCACAAAAAAATGTTTTATAGAATATTATGTTAAAATAAAAATTAATTTTAAAAAGTTATTTTTATTGGATAAGCTCTTGGGCCTCTCTTTATACTGGGGCCCAGCCCAGTTGATAGGACGGCACTGCAGGAGTTCAGAATCACAGGACAATATTTATTTATAGTTGTAGAAAAACTAGACTAGCAGAATTTTTCTGTTACCTATTCATTTGATAAAAAATGTTACTCCTAATGAATCTTTGTTTTATTTGCTCTCAACTATTTTATAATGTTAGGCTTATTTTGTTTGAAATTGCTATTATAATCATACTCGAAAACTGTTTTTTTTTCTTAATTATTTTATTATTTGTTTAACAGAAAATTTTGATACAACATAATGTATACAGTTGAGTTCAACATTATAAGACAACACTTAGCTATTCACATATTAGTACACATTAAAACTAAATTATACAATTTTTTTAACTAACTGACAATAATATTAAATCCATTTCTTACTTTTGAAGAAATTTTGAATATTCCGCTTCGAGTAGCTGATAACACTGCAATTTAATGTAGTCTCGCTTCACATTTTCGCTTTCTTCTTGTGGATAACGCCCCCTATCAAAATCTTCAATTTGACAAATTAACTCATATACATTGTTCATGTTAAATGGTGTAAGTATAGCAATTTCCCATAGATTTACAACAGGCAGCAAATGTGACGCATGAACTTCTATGTAAGTTCGGAAATGTCTTCTCTTCTTGACGTCGCTTTCTATGTTTTGCACTCTGTCTTCATGTCGATTTGCCATATTGTATTAAAATCTTTACCAAAACCGTTTGAATTTTAGAATTAACTTTTAACCCGAATTTTACTTCCACATTCTATCACACTTACGTACTGTCTTGGAAACGTATTAGAAATCCCCATTTAAAAATAATTTTTAATAAAACAAATATGCCAAGCCTTTTTAAAGTAAAGTATTGTAAAAATGGGTGAGGTCTTAGCAACAAGTCATCTGTTTGCTCCTGTGGGCTACACCTACCTGTTGACGTATCGCTAGGTGCGCTTTGATATCGGACAAGTAAATGTCACAAGCAAATATGCTAATATTTATACAAAGCTCATGAGAACTAGATTAATATCAACTTGTTTGTGCTAAAGAGTTATTATTTACTTACTACATATTTCTTTGGCCATACCTAAATGATGATGCATTACTGGGTGCACATATTCGATATCGGAAAAGTAAATGTTAGATGCAAATATGAAAATATTTAAATAAAACTTATTTTCGTAGGTACAGTTGATTCATAATCAGAAAAATATTAAATTGCTTGTGCTAATTTACTCTAGAATGTAACACATACATTTTTTTTATTTGTTTCAAGTTATTTTATGCAGTATCCGTCTTGAAATTTTTATGAATTAGTTATTTTAATGTGGAATAAAGTATGCTGTTAGGAACCATATTAATTAGGCATTGGAATGAAGTATGACGTTATTATCATTTTTTTTAAATTACAACCAATATGAATCTTCATAAAATTTGTAATGATGCCCACAAGCTTTTCTCCTGAACTTATGATGGAAAAGCTGTGTATAAAACAATTTCTTGCATTAAGATTTTCTTTAACTGTTTTAATTTTTTTACTCATGAACAATTACAAAAAATTATATTTAACTGTATACTTACAACAATATCTACATTATTTGAGCAGAATTATGAGAGAAACTATGTGTCATTTTGATTTGGTAATTTTTCTTTCTCTTAATTGTTTAGTAAATTATTGATAGTATATTAAAACCACCAAAAAGAAAATATCAGAATTAATAGCGAATCGATTTTACATGTTTCCAAAAATCTTAAAAAACATTATATTTTCAGTGGAATATGCAACCTAAATAACATCACAGATTAAATTAAAAAAAATGAACTAAAGCGAATTCGTAAAATGTTCAAGCCTAGTAGGATATGCAACCCATATTTCAATATTCCAGTTTGACACAAAATGTGCGACAGGACGAATTATGGTGCTCCGAGCTAATAATATCGGAGGCCTTAACTATACAGGGTGATTCATAATCATAATATGTGGGAAACATTCAGAATCCGAAAATAATGAAAACAGTTGCTATAAAATCAACGCTTTGTTACGGAGCTACAGCCTCCGAAAGCCGACCACTCTAATCACTTTTGTGGATAACTTTAGAAATTTTACATTACTCACTTACCTCAGTAGTTCCACTAATTTATGTTTGAATAACTGCACCAGAGGTGTCTCCCTAAATGAAGGGATCACGTAATATTTTCTTTTAAATATTTTAGATCATTACTGTTGTTGGAATTTTGGTTATACTCCTTATAAAAATGCACAAAAAAGTTACTTTTGTTGAAAGTCGCTAAATCCAACAGTTTTCGTGGTAATTCGATGTTTTTGTAATAATCGATTAGCCATGAAAGTTTAAGTGTTTTCGCAAGATGCCCAAATAGTTTCCACATACTTTAAGGGTATTTAATTAAAATAATGAAAAAAAGTTCCTAGAAACATGGGCCCCAAAACGCTTTGTTACGAAGCTACCTTGTATTGTCTCTTCCAGAGGATGTATCTGTGTGGGGAAAGGTTTAGGGGCCCGTTTAAACAAGAGTTTTGTAAATTCTGTTTCTTTAGAACTTTTCTTTGTTGTCACAAATTTCTCTTTGTTTTGTTTTTGTCATATTTTCAATGTCATTCTCATCCTATGTTGTTAACTGTGCTTCAGCACAGGAGCCCCACTAACTTAGGCGCCTTCAAATGGCTTAAGTGTTGTAATTTTAGCACTAAAAAAATGAATATCTTCCTTGGTATTAGTGTGAATATGTAGAAATAGCTGCGGTATTTAAAAAAAGTTACACAGTTAAAAAAGCACTTGGATAATTTTACAGATTTTATTAAACAAAGTCATAAAGGTTCTCCCGAGGATGCCCGGGCCGGGCGAAACATGTTTCGAAGCTTTGTAACGTTGTTCAGCAAAATCTGTGAAATTATCCAAGTTCTTGTTTAATTACACATTACTACATTAAAACAGAATTTTTTTATTCTGGGGAAAATCAGAGAAGCTATGCTAATGATCAGCACAGCGGCCCCAAATGTCTTTCAATGACTGTCTATTTTCTCTTGTTGTCGTCAGCATTACATTGTTGTTTTGGCTATACAAGTAGAGTGCTCCATTTGTTATTTTGTAGGGAATATTTATTTATTATTTTCATGAATTGATTTTTTATGTTTTTTTTTTATTTTGTTGAATTTGTTCTACTCCTATAGCCACTTTTATATTTCCTTCTTAAATCTGTCTAAATATAAATGAGTTCAAATAACATACATTTATATATAATTATTAAGTGCTAAACTAAAATATAAATGCCATTAATTTACCAAATAATTTTATTCGTTTAAATAATCATCGTATAGTATAATGAAACAACCCACAGAAATCTGCGGAAAAACCCAATATATGATTTTAATTTTTGATGAGTGTGAAATTGCACTGCTATGCAACTTTATATGTTTAGTGTTATCCCAATTGAAAAGCTCTAGGAACCAAAACTTTTTTCAAATGGTCAACTCGAATTTTTCACAAGAGCAAACCACTCTAGCTGAACTATAACCCATTAAAAGTAAAAATGAGGAATTGGTTGTTAGTCACTGAAGCAATAACAGAAAATGCTCATACCAACGAGGTTTTAATACTTATAAATCTTACCTAATAAACAATAAATTAGTGTTTTTTTCACTTTGCTGTGAATAAAATCATTAGACCAATAAACTGTTTCTTTTTATTTTTTTTCTACTTATTTAAATTTTCGTCAAAATATTTTACTCACATTACTTCTATATGTTTCATTGAATATACCATGACAACAAATGTAGGTAGTTTTAGCAGGATGGGTCCCAGCACACTGTACAATAACTGTCCTTACAATCCTCCAGGATTACCCCCACCCCACTTATTCCGGTTCAGCACACTAAGTGCTATACAACAGGTCTAGCATGCCCCACCCCAAAAAACCCATGCACCCGGACATTTACTAACATTCATAGTCGAGGCAGCTGATTCTGCAATTTAGAAAAATCTTACCAGGCGGATTCGAACCACTAACCTTTGGTGTACGAGTTATCTAGTTGGTTAATTCGTCCACCGCCGGTCGTTTTCTTACAGTCCTAAAACAATGCCTATGGATTTTTTCTTCTAAGATGAAATCAGAGAAATAGTCTGCTATAATAAATATACTTTTTATTGGTGAATATAATCTGAACAATAAAATTACAGATTCTAGAACTTAAACTTCTGCTGTTTCTCAATTACATTTTGATTAGGTACTTACAATAATTCATGTTTTTGTTTAAATAAATACTTTTTTAATAACACATTTTTGTATTTTTTTTTAAAATAAAATACACTGGTAAACTCGACTGCATTGAAAATGAACACGTGTTACTTGATTTGCCAACCCCATTCATTGGTAGTAGTGGTATGTTGGATTGGAGTTGTTAAATGTATCTAGAATTGAAAATAATAATCAAAGTTGTATTGTTACTAGTATAATTAAAATTAGCAAAGTACTTCGCCTGGACTTTCCCATACTTTAGATATTGTTCCGCACCATATTTGTATGACATTTTATCATCCAACGACTATCAAGGTCGCAGCACTCTTACCATCTGAGTATTTCCATAAATTGCGAATATTTCGCCTAACCAAAACCGAATATACAAAAATATCTGAACTTATCGAAGTTTACACGAATATTCATGATGTATATTTGCATTTTCTACCCCATATATAAAATTTTAAAATCTTACGGCAAATCCTACAAAAATTTGTTATGGAACACTGTGTCCAAAAATTCATAAAATATTTTTTTTACCGAGGTGCGATGGTTTGAATCAAGTTGGTTTAAATTGTGATGATTTAAGTAAAAACATCATTGTTTTAAATCAGTTTCAGAGTGGGGAGTCATGTTCATGTGAAATTTTGCGATTAGTACAATAACATGCCAATAAGGGGTACTTGAATTTCTTTTAAGAAAAAGGTTTTAAATCAAAAAATTGATTTAAATTAAAAAATCTGATTTAAATCAAATAATACAATTTTTTCGGATTTTTAAATAAAAATCACGTTTTTTTGCGTCCTGTTTTTTACACGACACTGATTCTATTGTCAAAGAAGAAGACAAATTTGGAGTCTGTTAGAAAATTTAAAAAAGCTTATTATATACTCAACTTTTTATTTTCTAATTCCTCTATTTCTAGTTGCCTCACTGAGTTACTTATTGTTATGTTAATGTTTAAAGTTTCATACTTAAATAATAAGTATTTTATTTTACACATATTTTTAGATTAAAATAATTTTTATAAACACTGTTTGGTTTTTACTTTTTACAACGTTAATTTTTTAAACGTAATTTTTGGGTACATATTTATTGTGCAATAATGTGCTAAGTACTTAACAATATTATCAAGTATACTATGTAAAAAATATCAAAAATCTGAATGACTGAAGAAAGAAACCGAAAAATCCTTAAAGTAGGTATACTATACCTACAGTGTTTGCCACATAAATTTTTTTATTATTAAAATTTTCCAAAAATTAATATTTATTGCTTCTGCATCTCAGGTTGGTATTCTAAAAATTAATTTAGACATAGGCCATGTGACTACAGGTTTCGCGGGAAATTCAAAACGGTTAATTGAATTGACGAAAAATTACCTTATTTGAGAATATATCAAAAATAGTTATTAGAAAAAAGTGTTTAAAATCTAATTCTAGTGCCACGTGTAAAGATTATAAGAAAAATTTTAATTCATTTGTTTAGGTCAGAATAGAACACAAATTTTGTTTTTAGCACATTTGGAAGGAATAATTTACAAAAAATCGTATTTCGTTAGGTACCTGCTTGTTTAAATGGTTTGTTTCTAATAGCCATTGCAGTTTTTTAATGTTATTTCTACCAATATGCTTCAGGATCAAAGAAATTGAGCTTTTTTAGTCATACTGGCACAGAAATAATATTAAAAAACTGAAATGGCCATTAGAAGCAAACCATTGCAACAAGCAGGTACCTTAAGAACGATTTTTTTTAATTAAAAACAGAATTTTACTGGAATCAATTCATTCCAAAGAAAAAATGGAGATTTTGTGATTTAACATAAAAATATTACATAAACGCAATTTTTGATTTATTAATATTTTTGTTATGATCTTTGCACATGGCATTAGAATTGGATTTTGAACACTTTTTTGACGTGTTCTCAAATAAGGCGATTTTTCGCCAATTCATTTAATTTTTTTGAATGTCCCTCCAAATCACGTGACCTATGTCTAAATTAATTTTTAAATTATCTAAGACTCAAGAAATCCTGGCCAGAAGACCTACCTCAGCAACACTAAGCGATAGTGATACATAAGGAGTAATGTCAATGGACGTTTCCCTTTCAAGTCAAACACTTTTAACACATTTACTCAATACTAATGGTGTAGTAGATTGTAAATTTGCAATAAATGTCAATTAAAAAAAAAACAAATTATCTAAGATGCAGCAGCGATCCCAAAAATAAGTTTTTGGAAAATTCTAGTAATAAAAATGTTTCCCTTATGTTGCAAACATTTTGCCGGTCACTATAAATGTTTGAACATTTCCGAAATATTCCCAACATTCATAAACTTGCGAAATTTTACACCTACCCGTTCACATACCCATTTTTCAAAAATCACTTTTTTGACATATATTTTCATCACAATCTCGAAATTGATAATTTTCATGAAATCAATAATTCCTGTACTGAAAGTACAGGAAGTTTCAGTACAGGAAGTAACAAGTTAATCGCGCAAGCTTTGGAACTAGTCTGCGGAAGCCAGCTCAAGTATAAATTAATACTAAGAGCCTCAAAAATAAAACAATTTTTCGGTACTACTATTTTGCATTTATTTTTGCTAATAAATTTCAGAACAAAAAACAACTTTTTTTGCAATTTTAATAAATAAGAACTGTAGGCAAGTCTACAAACAAATAAAAATGAGTATTTTAAACATCAGACCCTTCACATGCTAGTGCATTTCATTCTATAAACACCCTGTATGTGCTTGAATTTCAAGAAATTCTTATCAACTAATTCTATTTTAATCCATTAACACTGGAGATAGTGTTGGATTAATAAAAATTCCATAAGGTTATCAAGTGTATGTCACATACAACAGCATTTTAAACAAACAGAATTGCTATTTTCTGCTCAGCATAATTCAAACTTATGCTTTTACTTATAAAAGTATCAAAAAGTGGTGCTGTAATATCCTCAAAAAAACATCAGTGTTTATGATGCTGTTCTAAATACTTTACAAATACACCCAACACTTTAGATAATATTCTGCTGCACTCTTGTTTCACAAACGTTAATTTATTGTTACTTTCACAAATACTTAGGAACGGATTGGTGTTGAAGTCGTCGATCTCATCGATTTGATCCATCATAGCTTCTTCATCAAATGTTTCAGACAGTTTTAGGTACAAATTTGCATCTTCCCATAACTTTAACACTCTTAACAAATCTTGTCTTCGCACCTGATGAAGATAATCTTTGAAAATTTTTCTGGCTTCTGTGTTCTCCAACACATTTTGCATTCGATCTCCAAAACGGCCGATTTCTTGAAGTGTGAATGTTTTTCTGTCGCATTTAGGCAGACAAGAAGCCATTACCTGAAATTTAATTATGTTTAATTATAACATGGCATTATATTGCAAATATTTATTAATTTACAAGTGAGCTAGAATTAAAAACCAAAAAATTCATTTTTAGACCATTTCAAGGTCTGTTACCGGTTAGGTACATAATAGTTTAAAACTTTGTACGTAAATATTTGTATGCAAGGAAACACATTTTCTTTAGCTTTTACAACACAGTGTATTGTTAAAGTCACTTCATAATAAAGTTTTCTGCGCAACCAACGAATTTTTTTTCTCTGTCCTGATAGTAAACTATCTTTTTTATTCATTCATAGGGGGCGTCACAGTCGTAATATTAGTATTAAAATTCGTAGATAGGTTAGACCATTGACTATTATACACTAAAGGTATACACTGTCCATAAAGTAACCCCCCCCCCCCCCAACTAACTTTTGAACGACTTGATATTTTTCTACAAAATTTGGTGTGCTGTAATGGGAAATTAAATACTATTTTTCAGACCATATTAAAATTTTGTATCATCTAAAATGGCGGCTGGGCGCCATTGTGAATTTTTTTTTAATAGAAAGGAGGGTCGAGTGACCCCTCATTGGAAAGGTCTTTTAATTCTGCGTCTGATCCTAAAGTTTCAAAGAAAAATATTCAGCCATAACAAAATGACAATGTTTGAAGATAAAGAAGTCTATTTAAAAAAACTAAGAATTAAAGCTTAAATTAATTAAATTAAGTGTTCGAAATGTTTACTATTCACTTCTTGGCACATAAAATGTCGGTTAGGAAATTCCTGCCTTACATTTTCATAAGTTTCTGGAGTGATAATTCTGCAAACTTCTGTAATGCGTTGCTCCAGTTCTTCAATTGTTTCTGGACGGGTTCTGTACACTTTCGATTTCAGATATTCCCATACAAAAAATCTAAGAAAGTTAAATCTGGAGAGTGAGCCAGCTATTCTACAGGACCCCGCATAACAATCGATCTGCCAAAAAAATGTCCGTTGAGAAAGTCAGAAACAGGCCTATAATAATGAGGCGGCGCACCGTCTTGTTGGAACATAACGTTTTCAATATTATTTCAAGCCACCTGAGATATTTCTGGGAAAATTAGTCCTGCAAATGAAAAAGTGGACTACTGGATAAGAAAATCAAAACAATTTTGAACTGAGTGAGTCCATTGGTTTACAATCCGCCATCTTGTTATGGCTCAATATTTTTCTTTGAAATTCTAGGATCAAACGCAGAACTAAAAGACCTTTCAAATGAGGTGTCACTCGACCCTGGATAAAAAAATCAAACCAATTTTGAATTGAGTGAGTCCATTTGTTTAAAATCCGCCATTTTGTTATGGCTGATTATTTTTCTTTCAAAATCTAAGATCAGACGCAGAATAAAAACACCTTTCAAATGAGGTGTCACTCGACCCCCCTTTCTATTTAAAAAAAAATTTCAAAATGGCGCCCAGTCGCCATTTTGGATGATACAAAATTTTAATATAGTCTAAAAAATAGTATTTAATTTCTCATTACAGCACACCAAATTTTGTAGAAATATATCAAGTCGTTCAAAAGTTAGTTGGGGGGGGGGGTTACTTTATGGACACAGTGTATAATCAAAGGTTAGACTTTGATTAAGTACTGCATTATAGTGAAATTCATTTTGTAGACCATCTGAAGCGCGGTCAGCAACAATTTTAAAAAAGAAATGTACTGTCTTATATACAGGGTGTCCCAGCGGTCTGTATTTCTTTGACACTAGCTTTATTATTAAAAATATCAAGAAATTGTATCTAGAAAAGTTATAGAGGTTTAATTACTTTAGCATATACTGAGTGTTCCGTCGGGAACTCAAATTTTTTTTTTGAAAGTGCAAATAATCACAAAATCGTGTATTGTTCGTTTTCATTGCATTCTACGTTATAAGTAGTTTTGAAAGAAAAAAAAGCTAGACCTGTTAGCAGTGGCGGCTGATACAGGGATGACAATGAAGCACTTTCCTCTGTCCCCAATTTGTAACGTATCTCCAATTTTCCTTTTCTATTTTTACTGTTTAAACATTTTATATAATTGAAAATACAAGAAACCACGTTTTGTTGAGATGTTTAGTAGCACGCAGTTAGTTTGAATTAGCCCAGTCGAATCCAAGTGCGTCACACAAAATGAAACAAATGTTTTTGCAACAGCGAGTAGTGGCGGGACATATACAAGACAACCCAAGAGGAACTGCACGTTGTAGTGGGAGATAAGGGATTTACAACATTTCAACGGCATTTGTTTATTATTAGCGGAGATAGGTTGTTGCGAATTGCCATAAAAATGGATACGGACAACTCGGTGAACAGTATCGTCACGTTAATTAGTCAAAATATTTTGACTTATGATGTTAAAGTAGCGTTTAAAAACCAAGGACATACAAGGTCAGTTTTATTAATACCACAGTGTGAAACGAATAATCAGACAAATAAATGTGTTAAAAGATAGTTTAATAAAATGTCATGATTTAGCGAATCGGCGGGTGTAGCGTGCGAAACGCATTTTTTTTTGGTACATTTACTTGCTTCCGAAGAAAAGTGACCCTGCCTGGAGTTTAGGGCTTTAACGCTTGTAAAATAAATATAATGTGTCAATTAAACAGTGCATATCATAAAGAAAGGCGCGTAGATTTTTATTTAAAGTTATATGTATGTTAAAGCTTACAAAAAGTATTAAAATGACCAAAAAAGGTGATTACCTGTCACTTTACTAATCAAATTTTAAATTTTACTCCTGCAGAAATATAAAACCGTGCAATTTTTTAAGGATACCTTAATATTGCGTGCTCTTAAAACACGTTGAAAAATTCAGACTTTCATTATAAATTGCCCTCTCACTATGCTACACTACGAGCCGCCACTGCTTTTAGGGGTATTGAACATTTTATAAGTTGTTTCAGTACTGCAAAAATGTGAGTTATCGGTAGAAAACTTAAAACTGAAAAGGAGAGTAAGAAATGTTGATGTATAAAAACTTTCTTATGTAATTTTTTACCTTTATGCCACATTGGATTTAAATTTCTATAATTTTCTAATTTACCTGGTGGAGTTTAAATGCGTTTTCTATCAATATCAGTTTTCAAACTTTTAGTTTAGTTTAAAAAAAACTTAATTTTTGAAAAATGTTGCACCACTGGATTCTACTTGGGCTAATCTATTACTGGTTTGAATATTTGTATCCATTTCTGATGCACTCTGTATATTTTTTTATTTCACAATTAAATTTATTCTGTAGCTACAGCTAGTACTGCAATGTTACAAACACATTTTTTTTAACGGCATTAAATTAAAAACTTTTAATAATTATCTGAAAGCGTCACAATGGAACTAAAGATACATGTTTTTGTAAACCATTTCAGACTGTTTCTATCACAATATTATATTAGCAGTCGTTTGTAACAGGTTTATAAAATTCTCTCTTGCAGTTGTGTTCTTCTTACAAAACAATAAATTACATTTCATATTAAAGAAATTATCAAAAAAAAATTAAAGAAACTGTAAAAATGCGATAATATAAAAAAAATAAAACCACGAAATCAACCGCCATTCTTAACATAATTAAGCATGGAAAATCGTCTGCTTACCTTAAGTTATGTCATTTTTTCCGCTACGTGACGAATCCAATAGGCATTTGAAGGCAGCTTGCTTTATTTCATAAAATTAAACGCATTTGGTCCAACAAAAAAGGACTATCGTCGCTCGTATGGTTAGGAAATTATTGAATTTCTTATCGTGACGACGCCGACGCGATGACTCGTGCCACTGCTATTTCTTACTGGCTGCGTGCGCGAGTTCTTTTTTAACTATTTTTGGCACGTGGGAATATTTCGCCAAGGGAAAAGTAAGGCGGCCAGGTGATGAGAACACCTGGGCCTTCGCATTGTTTGTACTTGGTGAACCTTGAAGTATACGACGGTACTGTAGAGTGACAATTTCAAACGGATTTTTGAATTTTAAGAGATATTATTGTAATACATGGTTTTAATGGTTCATGGAGTTATGTTGATCATATATAAATAACTGTTGTTGTTTTTTGGCCGTGGGAAAATGACGATTTTGACCTTTGATTACTTCATATTTTCACGATTGTAAAATTATACCATTTATGTAAATCTTCTTTGTAATGTTGGTTGCATATTGTAACTAATCTAAAAATATAATATATGGCAAGCTAAAAATTGACTAGCATAAAGGAATGTTGCGGGTGTCGGTTAAGATATCCGGAAATACCGCACTATGTGGATGTATATACCCTCTGTCTATAAAGTAACTTCCCCCCCTCACACCTCCAACTAACTTTTGAACGACTTGATATTTTACCACAATATTTGGTGTGCTTTGATGGGAAATTAAATACTATTTTTTAGCCAAAAATTAAATTTTGTATCATTCAAAATGGCGACTGGGCCCCATTTTGAAATTTTTTTAAATGGAAAGGGGATCGAGCGACACCTCATTTGAAAGGTCTTTTAATTCTGCGTCTGATCCTAGAGTTTCAAAGAAAAATATTTAGCCATAACAAAATGGCGGATTTTAAACAAATGGACTCACTTAACTCAAAATTGTTTTGATTTTTTTATCCAGGGTCGAGTGACACCTCATTTGAAAGGTCTTTTAGTTCTGCGTCTGATCCTAGAGTTTCAAAGAAAAATATTCAGCCATAACAAAATGGCGGATTTTAAACAAATGGACTCACTTAACTCAAAATTGTTTTGATTTTTTTATCCAGGGTCGAGTGACACCTCATTTGAAAGGTCTTTTAGTTCTGCGTCTGATCCTAGAGTTTCAAAGAAAAATATTCAGCCATAACAAAATGGCGGATTTTAAACAAATGGACTCACTCAATTCAAAATTGTTTTGATTTTTTTATCCAGTAGTCCACTTTTTCATTTGCAGGACAAAATTTTACCAGAAATAACTCAGGTGGCTGGTAATAATATTGAAAACGTTATGTTCCAACAAGACGGTGCGCCGCCTCATTATTGTAGGCCTGTTTCTGACTTTCTCAACGGACATTTTCTTGGAAGATGGATTAATAGGCGGCGGCCTGTAGAATAGCCCGCTCACTCCCCAAATTTAACTTTCTTAGATTTTTTTTATGGGAATATCTGAAATCGAAAGTGTACAGAACCCGTCCAGAAACAATTGAAGAACTGGAGCAACGCATGACAGAAGTTTGCAGAAATATCACTCCAGAAACTTATGAAAATGTAAGGCAGGAATTTCATAACCGACTTTTTATGTGCCAAGAATTGAATGGTGAACATTTCAAACACTTAATTTAATTAATTTAAGCTTTAATTCTTAGTTTTTTTAAATAGACTTCTTTATCTTCAAACATTGTCATTTTGTTATGGCTGAATATTTTTCTTTGAAACTCTAGGATCAGACGCAGAACTAAAAGACCTTTCCAATGAGGTGTCACTCGACCCCCCTTTCTATTAAAAAAAAGTCAAAATGGCCCCCAGTCGCCATTTTGGATGATACAAAATTTTAATATAATCTGAAAGATAGTATTTAATTTCCCATTACAGCACACCAAATTATGTGGAAAAATATTGAGTCGTTCAAAAGTTAGTTGGGGGGGGGGGGGGGGGTACTTTATAGACATAGTGTATGTAATTTTTAATTTGTTATAGTTTCAGGGAAGTATTGATTTCACGAAAATACGGAAATGCATGTTTCAGAACTTCAGGAACTCAAAAAAGTAATGTAAAAAATGTCTGTCAGTTGGTGGGTATGTGAGTAATTGTGTGTGTCTCTGAATGGATGGGCTGATTTCAATGAGTTTCGGAATTTGGGGTATATCAAAAAACATGGAACATGGAAAAAATAAGCTTTAAAAATAATATCGGACACGCTTTCGGTAGCACTACTGTATTCAGAAATTGAGTTTTTAAATTTAAAAATGAAATCTGGTAGGATATAATGGCGGTCACTAAAATTTTTTGAAAAGTTTGACTTTAACGCTCTATTACTGAAAACCAGTTGCACACATCGAGATCAAATTTGGTATCTTAATAGCCCTATACATGTGAGTATTAACAAGAATTTTTTATAAAGTGAAAGTTGAGAAGTGTGTGAATATTTTCAAAATTTTGAGAAGTAACAAAAAAATATTGCTCTTAAACTAGCCACGCGTTTTTTTAAATTTTTTAGACTCGTAGAAGTAGGAATGAGTAAAATTTTGCGGGTGCCCCATCCCACTAACTGCGATGTGACGTCTTCTATAAATTTTTGAAGATCGAAAGGTATATCGAGGTAGATTTTTCCTCATGAAAACCTCTCTGGAGAAGAAATGCATGCTTTTCCCGAGGTTCGAAGCCCACGTTAAACTATAGGTCCTCTATGTCTGTCTGTGCAAATTATCTATTGCCGCGCACCAAACATAGATATAGGAGAGAGGTTGTCCACACCCTGAATAGGGTATGGCACTAAAAAAAGATGTATTAAAAATTTTTATGATAAACAAAAAAAATTAATCCCTCAACCGACCGAAATGGCACTTCATGTTTTTTTTATTTTAAGCCATATACTCCATTAACTTTGTATCATGTTTTTGTTGTACGGCTCAAAATAGGTAAGAAGTCAACATTTCAAAGTTCCTCTGTTTAATCACAAGTAAACAGAAGTTTGCAATTCATAAGATAATAAGAATAAACAATATCACGCCTTGTCATTGTTTTGGCCTCGTAAATCAGCAAAACAATTCAAGAGCAACACAGTGTAAACTATTAAAAAAATTACATATTTACTAAAAATATTTATTCAAAAATAAAACAAGCAATTGCATATACCACATAGCAGCACTTTTATAATGATTCACCTAAACACCTTTTCTGAAGCAACTTTACAAAAGTTAAACCGCAATTCTGAACAACTTTTATTCATTAGTAAAATTGGGTGGGCGTTTTTCAACAAATGCAGTCATGCCTTCTTTTCTGTCCTTAGTGGCAAAAGTACCATGGAATGTTCTCTTTTCGAAATGCAATCCTTCAGTCAGAGTGGTTTCATATGCGGTGTTAACAGATTCCTTGGCAAGAGCCACAGCGAGAGGTGAATTGCTTGCAATTTTTTCTCCCAATTTTACAGCTTCAGCTACCAATTGCTCTGGAGGGAACACCTTGGCAACAAGACCCATTTTTTCTGCCTCAGCCGCATTTATTTGATTACCTAAAAAATTGATGTTTCAAAAAGTTTTTTAATTGAATATTGAACAAGCTACAAGCTAGTAATTTACCTGTAAGTACCATTTCCATCGCCTTTGATTTTCCAACAAATCTGGGCAAGCGCTGGGTGCCTCCAGCTCCAGGAATGGTTCCAATGAGGATTTCGGGTTGGCCAAATTTGGCTTTTTCACCAGCATAGATGATATCACACATCATGGCAACCTCGCAACCTCCACCCAACTGAAATTCAATAAAATCAAAATTAAGTAATTTTTGTTAAATACAAAAACTTGTAATTTTCGACATGTTTAGTTTGCAAAATAGTATAAGACAGTTGATAGACTTACAGCATAGCCATTAACGGCAGCAATAACAGGTTTCTTAGTTTTGGTAATCTTGTCCCACCCCGCCAAAAAGTTGGATGTGATACATTGTGCATATGTGATATTTTGCATTTCCTTGATGTCAGCACCTGCTGCAAAGGCCTTTTCACTTCCGGTGAGGATAATGGCACCAATAGTTGCATCATTATCAAATTTTTCTAGGGCTTCGCTTACTTCAACCATCAAACCATTGCAAAGCGCGTTTAAAGCTTTGGGTCTGTTTAAGGTGATTATGCCTACGTTGCTTTTGGCTCCAGCCTTATCCACTTTAATGTATTCGTAGTTGGCTGTAAACGGTACATTTTAATAAATTAATATTTAAGTACTAGTTCAATTTATTTTTTTCTAAAGCTAATCTGATTTGTTTAGTAGATGTATGTGAAATCAAACTTCAAACCTTAGCAGCCCAAACGAGATAACTTGAAATAATCGTAGAATTTTTGTTATATGCCATAATTTGGAATACTTTACGTTAGAATTTAAAAGTCTTTAATTTTTATTTCTAAATTTTTAAATTAAAACGTATTACCTTAAAAAAATAAAATACCTATAATTTGGTTTGTTTAAGGGGGATTATCCGAAATTAGAAAAACAAAAACATTCTATAAGCCGGTCCTGTACTCCCTCTTATCGCGCCTCCCGAACTATTTTTAAATGAACTTTGCACCTTTGAATTTATTAACAATAAAATAATCATCAAATCTTAATTCTACAATAGTTTACATATTTCGTTAATTTCACAACAACGTTTGTTACCAAGGCAACATATTTTCTTTAAAAATACAGCATATATCTAACCTAACAGTTAAAAATACATACGGTTGGCGGCCGAGCTGAGCAGCTTGAAGTTATTGGTAAAATTTGGGCGTACAGCTACATTTGACTGTACTTTGGTGTAGACGAATCTTGCTAAACTTCTCGCTGCCATGACTGCTGATTAAATGTGAATGTATGAGCACAAAACTTAAAAATATGATAAAAATTTTGACCGGTCTTGATGAAGCAATCTGTAAGTAAACAAGTTGTAAATAATGTAGTGGAACAGATAAATGAATGGAGAGAACGCCCCCCTATCAGATTATATAGCTTATTGGACCACTGTATCGTACAGGTCCGGTTTCAAACATTTTAAATAAGATTTTCATATTTCAAAATCTTTAAGATATTTTAGTTTTTCTTACTATAAAATATAAACATACTTAATGAGATTTAAATTTTAACTATTTAAAAAAAAGATTTATGAATTATGAATGAAGTTGGAGCAGAAAAATTAAAGCTAGAACTGCCCCAAGCATATACAGTGCGTCTTGTACGAAACGAAGCATAGAGGTTAACATGGAAATATTAAGAATCTCGAATATTGTTTAATTTATTTTTAATTAAAATTGGTTTGTGTAAAAGGGCTTTCCGAACAAGTTTATTCCAGTTTTTAATGATTTATTGTAGAAATAATTTAAAAAATATAATTATTGGTCAAGGAAAACCTGTTATTATAATCTGAAAATGTAAGCCAGGGCGAATAGGGCGTCGTCGTGGTCTAGCTGTTTTTTTTTTAATTTTAAAATTCTTAAATATGCCTGGAACTGAATGGTATCTTCGTAATAAAAATTGTAGTAATATGTTTTTTAATAATTACGATTTGAGGGTGTTCTTTTGCTATGGACATCTAGTAAGTGTCTATTTTGTGTTAATAATAACTCATTTAGTATTAGCATTCTTATAATAAAAATACCATTCGGCCTTAGAAATATTTAAAAACAGCATTAAAAAACATAAAATTTAAGCTTCCTTGAGTGAGGTTTGATCACACGGTTTTGCGGCGAAAATTTTGTGTCATAGCGTTACTGTTACAAACAGCTTAGAGGCACATCAGGGTATAACATATTGGGTGCCAGGTTTGATCCTGACACCAGAGGACAAACGCCACTGGTGCAAACTTGAAATTAAAAACATTACTTAACCTTCAATTAACTTCTAGGCGTTGCTAAAGAAAAAAGTTTCAACAAATGTCTTAAAAGTTTAAAAGTTTAAATCCGCGTTTATTTAAATTAATTAGAACTCAATTTGATATCTTAATTAGCCAATTAGGGGGTTTGTACGAATTTTTTTTAAGTTGAACATATACCAACATTTTATTTATAATTTCCGGCTTTACTTCGTTAAAATCCGTATTTAATGAGTATCTGTTTATTTTTTCATATAATCTTTGACAATGGCATGTAAACATGCCGAAATACGTATTATAAGGTTAAAATAAATAGATATTGTTAAAGTAATTAAGTATTTTATATACAGATACTCATTATATACCAACATTACCTTTTAGAAAAAAAAAATTACTTTTCAAAAGATTAAATGTAAGATAATCGGTTCCTTTTCGCCAAGAAACACGCCGACGAATTATATGCTCTCCCACCTGCTATAACAGAGGTTTAGTGCGATGTTGAGTTGTACAACTCCTGAATATAAAGTTTTGTTTGATGTAACATTGTTCATCTTAAGCACGTGGTTTACGAGATAATTGCGTCACCGCTCGGAGGTGTCTTTTGGAATTTAAGGGAAGAAGCTAGCCTCGAACAGAGGGTAATTTTTAGGGTAATGATTTCTACAGTATTCAAAAACACGTATGCCAAGTTTAAACTCTTTATAAATTGCTATTTGCCTGGACTATGAGCTACAATTTGGCTAATGTCGTAATTCGCTAATTTCTTTGTGACCCCCCTTCTATAAATTTTTGAAATCGAAAATTTATGCCCCTTTATTTAATAAACGGAGTACGATAAATTGATAAATCATTTTTGTTTATGCTAAATGGTTCATGAGTCATAGTAGAATAAGATTCTGATTTTAATTTTTATATTATTTTATCATTTAGGGTTTAGCTTACCCCCTCCCCCAATTTTTTGATTAACGAATTTACTTTTTGGTGTCTGGTATTCTCTTATTCTAAATAACCTTTTTCCAAAAAGTAAAAATTTTTTACTTTCTACTGCTACCCGTAGGTACAAAAAGCGCTTTAATGGGAAATAACACGAGCGAGCGGCATGCTGCATACCTGAAGCAATCTCTTTTACGCAGTAGCTAAGGCCAACTCTTAGACTACATTTTATTCCTATGCTTAATTGCTTATATGATATTAAATATTTTTGGAAACAAAAAAGCTAATTATTTTTTAAAATCTAGGCTTCGCCAATTTTTTTGCCTATCAACTATTAGATGTTTTCTGGAATGTTGTGGAATTATAATTGATGTTATTGGATAAAACTATTAATTGCATTGTTATCATTAATTTCATTTCAGCTACGCATCTAGTTATTTTTATTTAAAAAAAATGTTGCTATTTTCCCGTACTTATTAGAAGCTTATTAAAAAAAATTAAGTGACACAATGTTTTAAAGTTTCTGATAAGCTCATGTGACTTATACATTAGGTATATTTACCTATCAACAAAATAATTAGCCAATTATACACCGTAGCAGCCTGAATACCTTCATGATATGATATGATATTCATGTTTCGAAGCACAACATGAAAACAAAAAAACATCAAACTTAACATGAGTTCAAGAATTGTAGCATTTACTTTCATAATACTTCTTATAAGTACCATTATAGTTTATACCATGGGAGACGGTAAATATCCGAAATGCATTGATTATATTTTCAATTAACTTTTGCTCACAAAATTGTTGCTTTCAGCCACCATGATTAGTCTAATTAAATCCGTACAAGATACACAAGAATTGTTAGATGCATACAATGATGGAGACTACATAAAAACAGGCATTAAATTAATAGACATTAAGCTAAAAGTTGATCCCCCTGAAAAAGGTTCTCGCGAAGAGAAGAATTTGTTATACTGCAGAAATCAGCTTGTAAAAATATATCCGTATTATCGTAAAATACACGAGGTAGCCAAAAATAAACATTCCATAAAAGATGTGAGAAACCTCAAATATGAAGACATAATTGAACAGGCCATTGATACTTTAGATAGCATTATATACGAAATGGGTATGGCTATGGACAACTTACAACATCACGGGAGCATTCTTAAGCTATTAGAATCTGAATTACAAGAAACTAACGAAGACATTCCAGGAAATACAATTAAAGACAAAAATGTTAACTATCCAACTGAGCAACTATCAAACTATTTAAATACTTTTTCTGGGCAAGTTGCCAATGCATTTTCACAAGCGGTTGACAATTTTGCTATAGAAGACGCCAAGGAGAAATTTATTGTTGCTAATCATGAAATAAACACAATTCACAATAGTAAGCATGATGAAGCAGATCTTCAATTATCTAATATTGATAGTGATTTAAAATTACAGCTGGTCAAAGTTCAACAAGGAAATCTAACAAAACATGCCCTTGTGGAAATAATCAGAATTGTAAATGTCGGAACAAGCCTAATAATTCAAAAGCTTCAGGAGGTGCAAATGAAAATAATAATCGAATAAAACATAACGTACAATGAAAATACACAAAAAAATTTTAAGCAACACAAATTTATTAAAAAATTTGTATACATTTCTAAATGTAAGATTTGTAAATACTTTAAACAGAAATAATGTTGAGGGTAAAAAATAAATTCAAATCGTTGTTTACCAGTTTCTATACTATATGAATAACAGATGTGTTAAAAATTATGACAGAGAAATTTTTTAGTTAATCAATATCAGTAAAAAAGATTAGAAATTGTGGCTCGAGCTTCAATCGAAAATTAAGGTAGATATCGAAAAATGTTCTTCTACCTTTTCTATCTCTTCTCTCTCTCTTTAGCCTTCTTGCACCCAGTATTGGGTATAGGCCTCCCTTATCTGTCGCCATCTTTCTCTGTCTTGTGCGATTCTTAACCACGGTAGTCCTGCAATTTTCTTGATGTCGTCGTACCATCTTGTTTGTGGTCTCCCCCTATTTCTTCTCCCTGACCACGGTCTCCATTGTATTATTCTGGCGTTCCATCTGTTATCTTTGATTCTGGCTATGTGTCCTGCATAGTCCCACTTCAAATGTGCCGCTCTCTCAATTACATCCGTTGTACCGGTTCTTTGTCGTATCCATTCGTTCCGCCTTCTGTCTCTTAGTGTTATGCCCAAAATGGACCTCTCCATGGCTCTTTGTGTAATCTGTAATTTTGATCTTATCTGTTTAGTGAGGGTCCACGTTTGTGCTCCATATGTTATGACGGGGAGGATACATTGATCAAAAACCTTGACCCGCAAGTGTAAGGGAATTTTCTTATTTTTCAGTATATAAGATAGTTTTCTGAATGCTGCCCATCCCAATCGTCTTCTGCGTTCTATTTCCATTTCTTTATTTTCTTTGTTTAATGTTATTTTTTGTCCAAGATATATATATGTATTGACGTTCTCTATTGGTGTTTCTCCAATAGCTATTTCTGGATTTTCAATGTGCCCTGAAAATCCAGAAATAGCTATTGGAGAAACCTTTTCTATAAAGCGGAAAAATTCCGATCATGAGAGATTAAGAAATTTCTAATTTTAATAGTTTGGGCTGTAGAAATTGATTAAAAGTGCCTTCGGAACACTCCATTTGTCGTGACTACAGGCATCGGCTCCTGCACACCGGTTAATAAATAATTAAGTAAAAACATCTAAATGTTTAACAATTCTAAAAAATATTAAATATTATTTACAAATTTTAAAAAAACGTTTAACACGTTTCAACGAATTTTTTCATTAATTTTTTCAAAATTTTTATAAAAATTAGAAATTTAAAGGGTTGAATGTTTTTGTTATTTTGAAAACTTCATTACTTATTAAACAATTATCGTAAAATTGATTTTTTTTAATTTGTAGCTTTTTTTACCTTCTTTATCAATAAATCTAAAAGTCAGCTCTATGTCAGATGATGATGATATTTTTTATGCGTCATCAACTATTAAAAAACACAAATAATTAAACCACTGCAAAAAAAAGGAATATTGAAACATATTCAAGTTTTTAAAAATTTTTTCTTATAAACAATTTTATGTAATTTATCACTAACACAAAATTTTCCATGAATTTTATAAAACAGAACGGGGGCGAAACTAACAATCGAAACATATAAACAAATAGTCAATTAACTTGAGACTTATGATGCCTGTTTGTTTCCATGTTTCAATTGTTTCTTTCACCCAGTTTTAAAATTAAAATTCATGGCTAATCCGATGGGAAAATTTTTCACATTTTTTGCGAAATTTTTGTCATGTAACGATATAAAAATTTTATATAGTTGAAAAAGAACAATTCTACACAAAATGGAAAAAAATATTTACCATGCAATTTAAAAATATGGACAACTGCACCTAAGAAATTTCTCCGTCATAATATTTACTGCAAATGTTATTCATATAGCATAGCAGATGGTAAACAACGATTTAAATTTATTTTTTACACTCACCTTTATTTCTGTTTCCCAACTAACTACACTGGACTATTAGTATTCAAACACCAAACAAATAACATGGAGTAGATATAAAAATATATTTCTGAATTCTATACAACATGGGCAGTAGGTACAAATAGGTTTTCTTTAGTAACAACGAATAGAACAACATATTTAATTCAAATTGTGGTCAGAAACTAAGCTAAAAACTATTTCTGGAATACAATACAACATCTAGAAAATTTGGATGAAATAACTCATCACAAATTGACAACAATAAAATAACAATCACACTATTAGCAATTACATAACAAAAGCAACAACTTACCACCTATAATAGTTTTAAATAAAACAAAAATAACAATTATAAGTTATGCTTTTGGTTTCGTCAAACCACTGACAATATTGGTCCCATGTTCACTTAAGCATAATTCAAACTCTTTGATGTCTTCAGCATGACGTGTATGTTCTTTAAGAAAACGCAGTATAAGAGCACTGTTAATTTTTAGAGCCACAAGTGGATCTAGTTTTTTCATAAACCAATTCGACCAGTGGCCCAGAACATATACAGCGTCAGTTTGTGCTACATGTGTAGTATCTCTAAAAGTAAAAAATAGCTTAAAATAGAAAATTTCTCTCCATTCTAGGTTTTAGCTTACAAAATTGTGTACATTTGCCTTTGTTCATTTGTCAGATATTTTTTCATCAGTTCAACACTGGATGAGTCATGAAAAACTGGCGTGTTGATAAATAATATTGGTTGAGTTACATTTTCTACAACAGGTTCTTCTTTTATAGCGAACATCCATGGGTCTAAGAGTATTCCTTGTCTGAAATTTATAAATTTTCATATTAGATAGACAGGGTTTGTAACTAAATTAATTGTTTGAAAGTGAGCATGTGCTGGTGGAATACTGTTACGAGTCTCAGGTTTTGGAGCTATAGGTAGTCTGTAAAAGTTGAGTGGGTTCAAATCCCACTAGATCTCTGACGGTATTCCGAGAGACTTTAAAATCTCTGACGATATTCCGCGGGAATTTCAAATTGCTGGCTGTATTTTACAAGCCTTTAAGATCACTGGAAATATTCAGCGAGGCTTAAAAATCGCTGGCTATATTATTTGAGCCTTTCGTTGGCTGTATTTTTAGAGCCTAAATTTTGGAGCTATGGCTGGTCCGTTAAACGTGAATGGGTTTGAATCCCACTAGACTACTCAAGACTTTAAAATAGCTGGCTTTTTTCGAGCCTTCAAAATTGCTGGCGGTATTCCACAAGTCTAAAATCGCTATTAGTATTCCGAAACATGTTAAAAATCTCTTAAGATATTCCAGGGGACTTTAAAATCGCTGGCTGTATTTTAGGAGCCTTTAAAATCGCTGGTGATATTCTGAGAAGCTGTAAACTGCTGCTTGTATTTTTTGAGTTTTTAAAATCGCTGGAAATATTCCGGAGACTTTAAAATCGCTGGGTACGCCCACCATACACTTGTCTACACACCACCGAATTCCTCAGATCTGGACACACAATTTACAACAAATGCCCAGCTGACTGGAAAACTTTCAGCCGGAGAAAATTCAAAACAGTCTTGGCTAAACACCTGCAGCAGAGCGCCCCCTACAGTTTAACAAGCTTCCCCTGAAGTGCTTTAATTTTCTTTCTTGCTTTGTTTTTTTTGTAATTTTGTTTTTTTATTTTGTTTTTTGATTGGCAACTGTTTCAAATTTAAATTTTTAATTAGCAACTATGTATATGTAATTTTTTTTCTCAACACAAATTTTATGTTCTATGTATTTTTGTAATTTTATATGACAGGATTATAAACAGTCTCGAATAAAATACTTACTTACTTACTTACTATATCTATGAGCCTTTAAAAGCGCTGTCTTAAAATCATTGGCTGTATTTTCGGAGCCTATGGTTTTGTAGCTATTATAGGTAGTCTGTTAAAGGTGTAAGGGGGGGGGGGGTCGAATCCCACTAGATTACTCAAGACTTTAAAATCGCTGGATATTTTTTGATTCTTCAATATTGCTAGCGGTATTGCGCAAGTCTTAAAATCGCTGTTAGTATTCCGCGACAAGTTAAATTCTCTGACGATATTCCGCGGGACTTTAAAATTGCTGGCTGTATTTTACTAACCTTTAAAACCGCTGGTAATAATCCACGAGGCTTTAAATCAATGGCTGTAATTTTGGGGCCTAAGGTTTTGGAGCTCTAGGTTGTCTGTTAAAGGTAAGTGGGTTCGAATCCCACCAGAATACTTTAAAACGCTCACTATTTTTCGATCCTTCAAAATCTCTAGCGGTATTCCGCAAGTCTTAAAATCGCGACACGTTAAAGTCTCTGACAATATTCCGCGGGACTTTAAAACTGCTGGCTGTATTTTACGAGCTGGTGATGATCCGCAAGGCTTTAAAGCGATGGCTGTATTTTTTGAGCCTTTAAAATCGCTTTAAGGCTTTAAATCACCGACTGTATTTTTCGGGAATTTAAAATCGCCGACTATAACTGCTTAATTATTAGTATGTACTACATTATTTTAACTTACTTTAATTCTTTTCTTTTTGACAATGTCAAAAGGGCAGTTGCTGCTCCAAATGAGTGTCCAGCTACTGTTACACTATCTAAATCTAGTTTACCAATAAAATCGTCAAATCTGAAATTGATTTCCTTATCACATTTTACATCATCCATAATATTATGGGGAATGATACCATTATTTAGATTAATTAGAAAATCTAACGCTTTGGTACATTCATTTACTCTGTGGTGTACCTGAAATTATATTGTTTTAAAAAACTGATATTAGGTTAATTTTTTTTAAATACCTGCCGATTTGCAATGTTGTATTCTACTCGACCAAAATAAATCCTGTTTAAAGAAACAGAAGTCCTTACATCCTTTGCTGCATCTTCTTTTGATTTATAGTAGTACGTGTAAGGAGCAGATCCGTCTCTATAATATAATACAATATTAATAAAGAAGGATTTGCAACTTTCTGGTTCTGAATATCGTAATGTTTAAAAATTTAAATTAGTTTTCTTTCTCATCGGTCAAATCAAAGCAAATCTTTTCCAAAATTTTACAAATGATCTCTGCAGGGTCCAAACCAGCAATCTCTGAACTAAAATTAATAATTAAATTTTGTCCGATAAATCTTTGTTTACATTCAATAATTAGCAGCACTACATTTAGACTGTTAGTTCTAAAAGACTAAAATTCTACACAAATTAATTTACCTGTGTTCAAGAGCTGCCACCAAATAACCTTGTGAAGCCAGTTCATTGCAAATAACACTGTACATAAATCTGCTACCTCCATATCCATGTGACAATATCACACATTTTAGTTTATTGTCGGTATTTACTTTTTCACCATACAAAGTTGGTATGTGCAAGTTATCGGCTGTAAAATCGGATTGTCTTAGTAATTATGTTAAAATTCATGAACTATATTTAATACTTGAGCACCACCAGCGTGCCACTCGCAGTATAACTGTTGGTGTTAAGAACGCACTTGCCAGACCTACTAAATATCGGTCATCGACAAACCACGGAATCCATTTTGAGTGATGTGACTAAAAAGTTTAAAAATGTAAAAAGTGCAGCTAAACGTACTTTGTTAGTATTGCAACAAGTCAATCCATTTATATAACGACTACTATAAATGAAAATAGATAAGAAACAGAGGTGGCTTCTAAGAAAATAAAAATTTATGTGGAACATACCACAGTTAAAAAATAATTTCTCTGGGTTCATCAAAACCTTGTAGCTTTCTCATCTTTCCTTTAACCTGATATTAGAAAATTAGAGGAGAAAATAAGCAATAGGTAATGCCATTTTAGATTTACATTAAAGGCCTAACAATTAAGTTTTTACTAAATTTATCTCAATAAAATATCATGTAAGCATATAAAGCTTTTATATAAGACAAAAAGAAAAAATATTTCCTATACGATTTGACAAAAAAATCAATAAGATCAAAAATGTAGAGGGTTACCGCTACGCTTTTTTGTTCCAAAAATTTCTGTTCAGCTTTAGTAATAAAAAAGTTATTTAAAGACTAAGATTGTTGCCCCACCTTATGGTAGTATATATACTAACCTGTTCAGGATTTGCTTTGGTTGGATAATATAATCGCATAAATATACCGGATGGTGAGTATTCCAACATTATATCCTTGCATCCTGATACATATGGACCTAAAATATGATTAATATATAATAACTATAAATACTGCAGTTGGAATGGAAAGGTAACCAAAAGTTTTACATAAATACATTCATCATTATGTCTCTCTACGGCAGAGTCGGATGGGTTAGTATTTAAGATATCCCCACAAAATTAAGGTACTGGCTCTGGCTAGCCCCATGTTCTTCCCAGCTTCCATGTTTTTTTGATTTAAAAAATCATCCTTGCTCTACACCCAAATCAATGACAAAATCACGAATTTTGAATTTTAATTAAAGCTAGAACCACCTATAAAATGTTGGTACCTATTTCAACACTTCATTAAAAATTTCTTTATTCACTGATAGTATCATTTAATTCTTTTTTTGTAAATAATAAATCAATGATATTTCTTCATAATTTATGTAAAAGTTTAGATAGTATTAAAAATGTGTTATTATGAATATTATTATTACTATTAGGTATTAAACAAAACTATACTTGGGCGACCATTCAAAGTGTGGTTTGAGCAATAATTTTGAGAACCTTTAGAAGTATTTGTTTTAAGAGAACATTTGACAGATAACAAAACGTCGTTTTCTATTTTCAAGGAAGTGAAGTCGCGCATAATTCGATTTTATGAAAAATAATTTCCAAAAACAATTTCTGTTCAACGAATAGCTTCCCGAATACCATTCGTACCAAAAGTTAAGTGCACAAAATATTTCACTGACTTTAGCTTTATAAAATATTTATGCTATTTAGTTCAAAATGCTTTAATAAAATAACGTTTAAAATTAAATTCCAAAAAAGGCGGGAAACCGGCGTAACCTTCAATGGAAGCAACAGAGTAAGGATTTTACTATTGATAATACGCAATAAAATACATTAGTACATCGCTTTACAAAATATTACCTTTGGGTTTGGGCAAGTGTTGAGAAACTTGATTGTTGGACCACATATTTTCTTTCTATTCCTAAATTTAGGATTTTAACCTATAATTTTAAAAACAGTAGTGGAAACAATGCTCCTTTCTACTTTCCACTTTCGCCTATGACTGGCAAAGTTTTTTATGCTTTAATTTTCTGAGTTTAAACCATGACTTTCCCTTTTCATGATAGGTACCTATCTAAAAGTTATCATTCCAAGCTGTTATTGTTATTCATCTATATTATGACTTTGCAAATTGGTAGCAACATGAACCTTGGACTTAGACTTTGAACTGTACATAATTTTAGTACTAGTGGAGGTTCAAACCTACAATACTCAATTTTTTTTAAATCCAATTAAAAAAAACTTTTTAAGATATTAATTGCAGCTTCATTCAGAACATCAACATTCTTAAGGTTTAATAACTAGTGATAATTATTTATTACGTAATAAAAAAATCTGTAATAATTTTCATTTATGTAAAAAATATATTTTTCCTTTTTAACAATCATATAACATTATAAAATATAATTTTTTTTTCAATTACATAGTCAGCCCATAACTAAAATTTTATAAATACAATTAAATATGTATGTAGAGTCAAAAAAGTAGAAATAAATTAATTGCAGGGCAGTTGAATATGAAGGCTCAGATAGGACACAATTCCTTTTTAAAAAATTCGACTTTTTATATCTCGAAATTTCGACGTATATCTTGCAATCGTTTTTATTCAGGGAGGGGGGTCAATGCCTCCAGGTTCCCCTCTCTGATTTCCTACAATACAACTGTTTTTCATAATGATTTAATAACTTAGCTCCAAAACAGTGGCACCAAACTGAAGTTCTCTTTTAAATCTCAAAATTTCACATTGAAATTTCGAAATTCTCCGAATAATAAGTCAAAATTACGAGATCATAATTATGTTTTAAATACAGAATCATGTCCCTTTTATGCCTTAGTGCTTGAAAAATTTCATTTGATATATTTTTTTCTACTTCCGACTCATTATTATTCACTGTGCCTAATTACTAGTGATTACAAACAGCCATCCACAACCAAATTAAATTTCCTAAGTACAAATTAAATCAATAATTCAACAAGTTATGCCCATGCTTTTGTCAAACCACTAGCAATATTCGTTTCTTGTTTATTTAAAAACGATTCACAGTCTTTGATATCTTCAGCATGTCCTGTGTGTTGCTCGAGGAAACGCAACATGAGAGCATTGTTAATTTTTAGAGCTTCATTGGGAGCCAGTTTTTTCATGAACCAGTTTAACCAGTACCCCATCACACATACTGAGTCCGTTTGGCTTTCATGTGTGGTATGTCTGAAAATTAATCGGTTAAAAAATAGAACCTGCTTTTACTTGTTCTTTTAGCTTACAAAATTGTAAACATTTGCCGTTGTTCATTTGTTAGGAATTTTAACATCATTGTAATATTGGGCAAGATGTGGAATGTTTGCGTGTTGATAAAAAGCAAGGGTTGTGTTACGCTTTCTATCAGATTTTCTTCGGCTTTTACTGGAAACATCCATGGGTCTAAGAGTATTCCTTGTCTAAAATTTTAAATAACAATAAAATAAAATATGAATAGTAGTTAATGCTATGGAATTGAATTCGAAGGCGCCAGAAAAGTGCACACGGGGTGGGGTAAGAGGGAGGACCAGTTGTACAGCTGTTATACGCTGATCCAGGATAAGTACAGTGGGGGGGGGGGTGCTTATCATAAAATTGCTTAGATGCAACTCTATAATCTTTGTTTAAAAAATTATAATAACACTAATTACAAATAAAAAATAAGATATATAACATATTTTTGTAAAATGTTATGTTACACTTGTAATTAAAATTTTTAAACAAAAATACTGCAGACAATACATTATTAGTTTGTGCAACTTCTTTTAAATTATCAAAACAGTTTATTAAAAAAATTGATTTAAATCAAAAACGTCTGATTTAAAACAAATAAAAGTATTTTTTTGATTTTTAAATAAAAATCATATTTTTTGCACTCTGTTTATTGATTTTATATGTCAATAGTTGGTTTAATTCCTACATTAAAAATATAATTTAATGTAGTAAAAAAAAATAATTTTAGACGTTAAATATATTTTTGGTCTCAAAAACTAACTAGTAAAAAGTAAAACTGAATTCCATATAATAAATTAATCCTTGTTTTCTATCAGTTGCTGAAGTTATATATTATTTATACTTATTAGTTATTATTATCACTATTATTATCCACAATAGTTATTTAAGCATCAAGGAATGTAAGGACGTAATAACATCCGAGGTAGGCGAATACGAGCTGAGACGGAGCCGAAGCTTGTCGCCTGCCGAGGATGTTATTAGTCGATACATTCCGTGTTACTTATTAAATTTTTCACGCTACCGGCAATGTAAGTAGGCCTACAGGTAGAAATTTAATCATATTTTTAAAAGTTCGTTTTGACAGCTGTCATCGGAATTATTTTTTAAAAGCCCCATTATTCTAAGTTGTCTGTGCTTGTTACCATATCAACGAACAGTTAAAATCATCATTATTTTCCTAGGGATGTAAGTGACACTATTAAGTTCCGTCGTCAAGGGTAACTAGTACACGAATGTTATCAGCCATTTACGATCCCTGTAGCTATGGATGTAAGGCCTACTTACATTGCCGGTAGCGTGAAAAATGTATTAACATTTATTTACTTTTCAGTTACTACCTTGTTAACCAAAACATTTTAACCAAAAGTTGTAATAAAGCTTTTTCACCATCATTTTACTTAAGAAAAGAAATCAGTTTGTGGAATGTATCTTGTATTTACTTTTATGGGTTAGAAGTTAAGAAAATATTACATACTTCAATTCTTTTCTTTTTGACATTGTTAGAAGAGTAGTTGCTCCACCAAATGAATGTCCAGTCATCGATATATTTTCCATATCTAAGCGACCAACTAAGTCCTCTAATTTAAAATTTATTTTCTTATCACTTTTTACATCATCCATAACATTATGGGGAACAACACCATTATTTAAATTAATTAAAAAGTCCAATAATAACGAACATTCATTTGATCTTTTATGGACCTAAAATATAATAATTTTTTAGCACTGTGTATAAAATTTCCAGTTTACAAAATTAAAGAAACAAATATTAGTTATAATAAATACTTTCCTTTAATATCTTGTATATAAAATTTATATACTTACTTGCGCATTTCTGCTCTCATAATGTCCCTGACCAAACTTAATCGTTTTTACATATATGGGCGTCCTTATATCCTTTGCTGCATCTTCTTTAGTGTTGTAGTAATACGTATAACAAGCAGATCGGTCTCTAAAAATCAGAAAAAAGATATTCGACCCCTCTGCATTTAAAATATAATAGACTGAAATATTTATTTTAGTTATTCAAATCTTTTACAAATTGGCTTTTAATACACGCGAATGTTCATGCAGCAGGATTCGAACCAGTAATTTCAAGGACAATGTAATTCATTGCTTAATTATTAAAATGTGCAATATTCAAAAAAACTAATAAAAATTACCTTTAAAATGTGTATGTTTTTAGAATTTAATTTACCTGTGTTCGATAACAGCCACGAGATACCCTCTTGAAGCCAGCTCATTGCAAATAATACTGTACAGAAACCTGTTTCCTCCATATCCATGCGACATTATTATGCATTTCAGTTTATTGTCAGTGTTTACTTTTTCACCATATAACACAGGTATGTGCATATTACCGGCTGCAATATTCGGATCCTTTCGTAAATTTTGTTAAAAATATTTAATAAACAAGTATTTGTTACCTGAGTACCACCAATTAACCAATCGGAGAGCTATTGGAAATACAAAAATTGCTCTTGCCATGCCTGTTAAATAATTATCATCGATAAACCATGGAATCCATCTTGAAGGATTGGACTAAAACATAAAACTTTTTAAAGATATCAATAGAAACAAATCAAAAATTAAATCAAACAACAAAAAAGTGTTTTATGGTTGTTACTATTTTAGGGAGTCGTCTACCGAAATATATCGCATTATATGCTTGTGAAGTTGAAGTCAGGACCCTTGCATTAATAAGCAAATGCCTAACCTCAAGACCACCATCACCACAGCACGCCACACAATGGGTTTTTTAATATAAACGTTCAATTTAAATCACGATTTAAATCAACTTGATTTAAATCTTCGCAGCCTGCTTTAAAGATACAGAATATTTATATTTATATATACTCAATTTCTTACAACAATAAAGAAATCTCCAAAGAAACAGAAGAACGATTGTTTAAATTTTTATGTATGTAGTGACAGGACCTTTCATAATGATTAGCCCAGGACCTTCTAATTTGTGTGTTCGGTACTGTTTAAAAGGTGTCATTACCCTCATTTTTAAATAAGTACAATGACAAGTTAACAAGTAGGTTTGTTTAATGTGGAATGTTCCCTTTGAACTTATAAAAAAATATAAATGTCTACTTTCATTGTGAAGATTTTTTCATCTACAATATAGATTAAATTTACAAACCTGTTGAGGTTTTGCTTTGGTAGGATAATATAAACGCATAAATATGCCAGTTATGGAATAGTCTAGCATTACGTCCATACATCCTGGTACATATGAACCTGAAAAATGATAAACTTAGATGTTTGTTGAATATAATACAACTTTTTGAAGTTTTAAATAATGACCCTATTTTTTTTAATTTACTGATTTATTCAAAAACTATATGACTCAAATGAATGAAAATAAAATTATTAGTCAAAATTTAAAGACTAAATTGATGTAAAAACTTATACAGAATACAATAATAGTCTAAAAGAATTGTTTATTTAATTTCCGGCTTAATTTATTTTTCTAATAATATACTATATGTTCAAAAAGTAAAACAATTTCTCAAAATTATTTACTCATCTAATATAGTGGCTAAAAGTACAAAGATTCTTTTGCAAATTATTTATTAGAAGTGAATGTGTTAATATTCAAGATTGCTACGAAATTTCTATTGTCTTCACACTGTATACGTGCAACACCAAAGGGAAATTTATGTATTGAGCATCTTGCAAGAATTTTAATTGTTTTATAAACCTAATGAAAACTTTATTTATAAGTTCGAGCTTTACTTCGCCGAAGTTCATTTAATGAAAACTATTTCATCGTTTAATATTGACTAAAAAACAAGTATCAGTACAAAGTCTAACTTCTGCAAACAATCATTAATAAAAATACAACATAAAACTTGTTTTTTGCGTTATAATAAAATTATAATCTTCCCCAAGGTCAGAGTTTCGAAGGATGTTATTAAAAAATTCGATTAATGTTATGACTTATGATTTATTAATTGCAATTATATCATGAAATATTACAAGGGAGTAAAGAATAATTATATTGGGTGCTTTAATTTTAAACATATTTATTTTACACTAAAAAAATCTTAATTTACTGCGAATTATACTTTCAAAGCTAAATATTGTATTAAAAGAAAACCGACCTTAGTTTCAAAAATTATAGTAAACTTTTTAAAAATTTAATATTTTTAAAAAAGGCGCGAAAACATAAACCTGCGCGCGAAAAGTAAATTAAAAATATCTGATGAACAGTAATGTGTACAAGTTCGTGCAGATATGCAAAAAACTATAACAGGTTTTAAAAGTTTAGTTAATTTCCAAAATATTACCTTCTGCCTTAGGTAAGTGTGGAGGAACGTTATTATAAAACCACATATTCTTCTAATAATTTCAAAAACGTTTTCAACCTTGTTTTGTTTCCTGCTGATGCCCTTTTGTAGGTTATGGCGCGAACGACACTAATTTCCACCTTTCCACTCTCGTTCTGTGTTCTCTACTGACAATCGTTCATAAGTTTTTGCACAAATATTTCTCTTTTGTGAGGTCAAGTGCTTTAAATCTCTATTATAATTGATAGCAGCCGAAATTGACGATTAGGTTTTTGTGTCCGAGTGAAATTGATCAAGATATTGTGCAATTGCAGACTGCAATCTTTTAATTATTACGTGTTAGTGTCCTACATCGTCCTTGTATTGTTTTGCTTTGAATATTCTACAGTGTGATTAATTAGCTGTATTTTCCTGTTCAAGTAAGTTATCCTAACCTGTGAAAATTAGAATCTCAAAAAGTTTCTATTCGCTGTGGTATAAAAAAATTAAAAAGATGTAAGTATTTATTTGAACAGAACCGAAACTTGAGGATGTAATAACTCAGGGTAAAATTTATATATGTTAAAGAGGTTTACATAATATACCAACGTTCTAATGTATTTTTATTACGCAATTATTTGGATTTTTCCGATTTAAGGTTTCCCGCTAAATTGAGCTTCCCATATTGTCGTTAAGATGGTGGTACTGGTAGAGTTGGTCCTAACATACAGGGTGTCGACAGAAGGTGGTACCAATTTTTAGAGGCACGCCTCGCTCTATCAAAACAAACTAAAAAGTCTTCGTAAATATGAGCCTTTTCGTGTGTATTTTTGTACGAAAAATAGGATTCTTAATAAACAAGTGTAAAGAATTTTTAGAAAAAAAGTTATTTAGTAAAGAGTACTGGTGCGTCCCTATTTGTGCTGCCCCAGGAGAAAGTTTTCAAACGAAAACTAGTGTGAAACATACCTTTAATAAGTCTAATGGCGTGATTTTTTTTATTTCATACATGGTATTTTTTTCAAATATTATTGAAGAAAGCGAAACATTTGAAGGTCTATATCTCGAAAACGAAGCATTTTAAGACCCATCCGTATTAGACTAGTTTGTTTTTATCAATACAGCATGCCCCTGAAACAGGCCTGTAGGTACGAATGGGGGGGGGGGGGGGCATAGTTTTATTAGATGAGGCTCAAAATTAATCAATATTATTATGCATATAATATTTAAAATTGCATGATTTTATTTTTATGTACCTGTGTATAGTTTCTTGAAAATTGTGGAAGACGCTGAGGCATGCTGATTATTACCACAGTACAAGCATGTGCACCGATAAAGCATCGCCTGTTGTTTATGGGGCCAAAGCATCATTCGGCCACCCTTTGTCGCACTAAAGCGTGGGCCACCCTTTGCCGCAATAAGCCGGCGCCAGAGTTATTTATTACCTATATTTATTAAGAAGTAACACCTAGAAATATTTACTAGAAATTACCTGATTATCTCTATCCAGCTATCTAAAATTATAAGACATTCCATTAAAAAAATCGAGTTATGACTCATTCGAGTCAGAAATATTTGCACTGCTGCAACAAACACCCTGTATAACGAAATTCTACTTTAAAATATCTGGAGGATATTACATGGTCTTGACTAAGGTTTAACAAAAAAAGATTCTTTAATCTTGGGAAATACGGCTTGTGCAGAAAAAAGTAGAATTAACTAAGTATCGGCGCAACGGAATTTCAAAAACAAATTGTAACAGAAAGACAATTAAAAGGCGAGTAAGAATATGCAGAAATAAGGATGTTCTATTAAAAAATACTTAAGTTTGGTATACCACTCCTATATGGAACCCTCTGTACAATTGGAAATAATTTCAATATGTGGTCTTCTTAGTCCCCTAAAACATTCATTCGAAACATTTTGCTGTGTTTTAAATAGTAAAGAAAATATTGTCTCACCCTGTATATTTAATTTTTGGACTGTTTTCTTCTTTTCAGAACTGAAGTTTTAGTGTTCAATTATGTTATAATATAATAGGTATCAATTAAATTCTTTTATTACCTGAAGTATTAAATTTATATTTTACTGTACAAATCCTATTGTTTTTACTACTTGATTGTAGAACTGGTATGAAAATTAAATAAATAACAAAACATTAAGAAAACTTTGCCCCATTAAGGATTTGCACCCGGGACTTTTGCTTAGCAGCAGCGGTCTGAACTGCGTCGCTATGAAAACATTAGAATATGTTGTTGTTATTTATGCGAGGGTTAAAAGGACACGTCTTGAATGTATTATTATTTATTTAGATTTTTGCTTAGTTTTAATTGTAATTTTTTTATCTTTTTGACTAAACGGCACTAATAACAGCTAATAATAATAATAATAATAATACAGTTTAAATTCTCAGCCAAAGTATCCTGGGGACATAAAATCGAGAAAAATATAATTTCTCATGCATTTTGTATAGGGTCCATCTTTTTTGAGAAACAGTGTATATTTCTTTGATTAGTTAGAAATGACTTTTATTTTCGATCAGCTGGTAAGAAATGTTATGAGCATTATTATTATTATTAATTTTGTATGAATTACATTATCTACAAATATTTGCAAAAAAAATTAGGAAAATAACGTTAGTCTTCAAAGAAATTTTTTAATTTTTGATATTTTGTTTAACTCGATTGTAGGGTCCTCTGTTCAGGGTTCCCACTGACCCTGAATAACCTGGAAGTCATGGAAAAGTCAGGGAATTAAAATTTTAACCTGGAAGTCATGGATTTTATGCAAAATTTGGCAAAAGTCTTGATTTTTCTCTTCATTTACCGATTTTCCGATTGAATTTTTAAAACTGCCGCTTATAAAACAATTGCTGCTAAAGGTTTTTAAAATATTATCATTGAGGTACTTTTCTTATCCTTCTTAAATTCCAAGGAACGTAATATGGCTTATGATTAGGTTCAAGTGAGACCGCCACATACTGTCTTGTGAATTGATAAAAAACGCATAAACGTGATTATTTTTGCGTCTCTAATTTTATTGATTTTTTTTGTAGAAAGTCATGGATAAGTATGATTTTTGGTCATGGATATCCTGGAAAAGTCATGGATTCTAATTCTTGATAGTTAGTGGGAACCCTGTATTTTGGTCGCATTTGGAACTTCAACCACTAATTTATTACGATGCTAAATCAAAAATTATATTTTTATATTTGTAATGTATTTTGTATTGTGTTGATGTAATTACGCAAAATTATAATTTTTTTTACAGAAAAATTACAAAAGAAACTAGTTTGTCTCTAGATGTACGCAGTAAGAAAAGCCAAAAATATGTTCTTCAAATTTGCTTAATATTTGATTATCAAAGTTTTATTATTTAACCCCACTGCCTCCGGGATTAACATCATTAAGTTGATGTTTATCAAGGAGGCCGTGTTTTGGTCATACACATGCTTATATTATTAAAAAAAAACTTAAAATAGGTAATTTTGCCAAAACATCCCACATATTTATGTTACCAACTACAACTGCACTCATAGTACCTATCTGGGTCAGTTATCAGACCTTCACGATTATTTTTCGGAATATTGCAAATGCTTAATTAACCTTCATAGAATTATTATTCTCCCACATACATTCATTAATGTGATTATGAAACTAAAATAGAACAATACTTTTACTAATTACTAATTGGATATTGTATATTAATGAAAATTTTCCTTTCAACTAGAGATGTAATGAACATCCGATTACTATTCAATATCAGGCCTTTCCGGCTCACAAATAAGAGTATTTGGTTTGACAGGATACTTCCAACTACTCGGCTGAATACTACATACACAATGAGAATAAACGCACTAGAACAATAGTCTAATGGTGCATAATTATGTTACACACATTTTTCACTATTTTACAAACATGGGTAACTAATGAGTGCAACAAACAAGGTGCCCATCCCGTTTTTGTTGTACTCAATCATGTGCACTAATGAAAATGAGTGTGACAAGGAAAGGAGATAATGGGATGGTCAAATGGGGATTCACGTATTCATAGATGCTTTTATTTATAAAATTGATAGGTGAATTTTTTACTTAGTTTTAAACATCCATAGATACGCCGATTTGCTGTTGGCCCGTCCATTATGCCCATTCTTTCCTTGTTGCACTCATTAGTGGCTTATTGTTGCAAAACATATCACACAAGACACAATAATTTCAAAACCATCTTCTTTGGACTCTTTCTGTCAACTAATGAATGAAGTACACGAAAAGTCATCAAGAGTGGAGGAATACAACAGGTGTTGATACTCGATACTCACGTTGGGGCATCGCCCAACCCTATTTTTAACCATTTATTTATTTATCTATTAACGTTTTTTATTTTTACAGAACCCTTCACAAGAAAGTCATTACATTAAAGGACATGGAGGGCTATATTGTGACAGTAACAGGTGAAAAAAGGCCCATTGTAAGCCCCTTGAAAGGATCCCCTTCCAAGAGGACCAATTTTGTAGGAATTTCACCCCAGAAAGAACTCACAAATATTACAACACCTACTGACCGACCGTTTCGAGTTTCGGTCGAAGGAAATATTGGAGCTGGAAAATCTACACTTATTCATTATTTTTCTAACTTTCCAGGCATTGAAACAAATCCCGTAAGTGTTTTATTTTTTTTCTTGTTAAATCTTAGCATGTTTATTTAAGATAAATTAAATTTTTTGTATCTATGTGAATGTTTACAAAGGAACCAATCGAGTGGTGGCGAAATTTAGATGGTCACAATCTCTTAGATCTTCTCTATACAGATATAAATAAGTGGTACAATACTTTTCAAATGTACGTACAACTGACAAGGTTAAAAGTGCAAACGACGCCACCTAAAAGCTCCTCCACAACGGTACAGATGTTTGAACGGTCAGTTCAAAATAATCGATACTGTTTTGTGGAACAGGCACATAAAAGTGGAATATTACATGGTGCCGATTATGCCATCATAAACGAGTGGTACAAATGGGCTAGGAAAAATTGTGACATTGATCTTGATTTAATTGGTAAGACACATTGACATACAGGGTCCGTCAAAACCCTGCCGTTCTTTGATAGCCCTGTTAATATTAAAGATAGAGAAAAGGTTTAAATACAAAAGTTGTTGATAATTAACTGCTGGATATTCTAACATTGTTATCAATTATACGGGGTGTTTGGTTAGGCTAGACAAAATTTTAGTTTGTTAATTTAAATACAACACCCTGTGTATTATTACATTTTTGGATTCTAAATTGAATTATAGGTGTAAAAGTATTAAGGTTTAATAATGTTCAAAGTAATGGTTTTTGAGTTAATAGCATTTTTGCAAAAATTTTGACATTTTGTTGACTAATTTAAAAATTAATATTTAAGATACCTTAAACGTTTATGTTTCGCTGTTTTGCACAGATTATTAACGCATTATACAATATTCAGCGGTAAGTTAAAACAGCAGATTATTTCACAGGGTGTTCATAATTTGTTATCCATTTTACAAAACTTCAAATGTGAAAGTTTTTGATATATAAAGTATTAATTTTTAATATTAGTCAAAATGTCATAGTTTTTGCACAAACTCAAATAACTCGAAAACCGTTAATTTTAATATTATTAAACCTCAATACTTTTATACTTGTTGAATGTAGAATCTAAAAATGTAATAATATACAGGGTGTTCTATTTAAAATAACAAAGTAAGAGTGATGTAAGGGCGTAACTTAACACTCAGTATAACTGATAATAATTTGGAGTTATGCAGCAGTTAATTATCAACAATTTTTGTTTATAGTTTTTCTGTATCTTTAATATTAACAAAGCTACTAAAGAACGGCAGGGTTTTGTCGGACCCTGTAATTTTATGTGTTCGTAAACTTCAATGTAAATAATAACTTTTTTAATAGTATATTTAAGGAGCACACCAGAAGTGGTATATAATAGAATTAAAGCAAGACGTCGGCCAGAAGAAGTAGGCGTCCAATTGCAGTACTTACAAGAACTGCATGATAGTCACGAAAGTTGGCTTATGACCGACGATCCAGCTTTGAATACAGTTCCTGTGTTGGTTCTCGATGCTGATAGGACTCTGGAAGAAATTATTGAGCAATATAGACTTAATGAGACGAAAATTTTAGGTCATGATAAGAAGGGAACAAAGCCGATTCTACAAGAGGATAAAAATCGAGTTAAAAAAGTTCTGGATTTGGGACCCTGAATATTTAGCGTTTTGGATTAGAAATAAATTTTAATTTTTTGTATTATATTGTAACCAAAGTTTATAATTAAGTAAGAGTAGGACTGACTTCCTACTGCTTTTACACCGACATTCTTTGTATAGAGTGTTAGAAATAAAGTGTTCACTTCCCCATCTTTTTTTAATTTCTTTTCTTTTATTATTATTGTTGTAAGAGAAAGTTTTAATTTATAAAACCATTGAAAATTTATTAGTGCTCTTACATGGATTTTTATATTGAGATGTATAAATAAAGCATTTACTTAATCTACACATTTGGTACATTTTTTATTATGCAAAGTTTGCTGTTTTTAGTAGCAACAATTTGTAATTATTTTTTTTTGTATGAGAATACAGTTATATTCTGTCCTGATATTTAGTACTGAAATTATGAGGCAATAAATTATATTATTATTATATATTTCTACAATATTATTTCAGAATATACAAGAATTTGTGTTGCTGAAGCGATCATAAGCCTGGCAAAAGGAACTCTGCTATTTTGTGGGCGTAAATGTGATGTTTGATCCTGCAAATGCAACTTTACTCATATTCTATGATATTGTTTGTTTAAATTTTGAAATATAACGCTTTGAATTTTAAAAAGGTTCTTTTTTTTTTCATTATTTGGGCCAAGAAGAAATGTTTTGTTGTGTCCCATAAGTTTGGATGAAAATTGTAAATACTTTTATTATTAAAATTGATATTAAGTAAAGTGATTATATTTATTTATTCGTATATGTTTGAACAGTTTTAATACATGTATGTACAGTAGAACTTCAATTATCCGAATCAATTGGGACCTGACCCCATTCGGATAATCGAAAATTCGGATAATTGGAGGTTTTTTTTTGAATAAAGGCTCTATTAATTAACTTCTGTATGTATATTGAAAATGGGAGAAAAAAAACTACATATATATAACACAACACGTTTTCTTTTAGAAGCCATAGTGAACGATGAAATGCACTCACAAACAAAACAACAAACCGGCGTAAGAGAACCACCACAGTAGCAGGGCAATGACTGAGAAATCAAAACAAACAGTGGCAGGTCACCTGTAACCTGAGCCGCCCCCACCCCTGCTCTAGGTCTATTCGGTTTCTACCGTTATGCTTACCAAGTCAGCGAACTTAGAACTGCAATATGAGACGGTGTCCTAAAGCGTTTCGGATAGTCGGAGTTCGGATAATTGGAGTTCTACTGTACTATAGAATAGGTCTTGTGAATTGTCTAGCATTCGGTTAAAATTCGTGACAAAATTTTATTAATTAAAATTAAATTTTATAATTGAGAACTTTTACAAGAATACATAGTTCTATTCTTTTTTAGCAAGAACCTGAACTTTTACAGTTCTTATACCCAAAAAAGAACTTGAACGTTTAAATTTCATTTAAAAAAGAACTTCCCCAACACGGGTTTGCTGCGGTGGTGTGTGCACAGTATAATTTATACTGAGACGTGGACCACTTTCAGACTTTTTAGTTTAAAGACTGCTACAATTCTCGCTTTTTTACTTGTCCTTGTAAAAGATTATAAAAAATTTAATGTCCACATCATTGCAACCAACTGTTACTAAAAACGATGATGGATTTAACTTAACTTTAAGTTAATAATAAAACAACTGTGTAGATTCACCAGTTCACACCAAACATTTTATTTATACATATTTTGGATGTATAGATAATATTTTTGATATATATTCATGATTTTTTTGATATATGTGTATATAGCTATTATAATATTTATACAAGAAAATACATTTAATACATATTTCATAAAATATATATTGTATATCTTAACATCTTAAATACCTACATTAAAAAACAAAAACTAAAGTTTTTCATTTTCTACAATATCACATTGCACTTGGAACTCTTAGAATTTCGTCTTCTAAAAATTAATAATGTATAAATTAATAGAAATAAAGTACATACTCCTATCCTCCATCAAGGTCAAATTTAGTATTATTTACAGTGTGTTCGATACGGAGAAACACCCTGTTTAAAACATTTAAATTTAATTATAATTTATGGGATGCAAAAATTTTTGCTTCACACACTAGAACACACTGTATATGCTGACATATCTGATATTGTGCAAAAATGAATATTAATTAAACAGCATGGCAAGTTTCACATTTATACATTACCAACTTTCTAAGAAACCAAATTGTTTTTGAGCATATGAGTATTTTGGGAATACCCTTTATAGGTAACTCATCGTTTTTCATATAAATATTCTACAAATAAAACTATTTACTAAAAAACAAGTGATAATCTCTAATTGTCTAACTTTTCCTAAAATGTTAACTAGAACTAGCGCCTAAATTTTTATATAATTATGTAGGTCGATACACATTTTAAAAGGTAATATTTTCAAAAAATAACTTACATTTAGATTTATTTAATTGATAATTACACATTTTCGTTTATATATGTATATATTGTAGCGCGGCTATTTAGTATACACATCTCAATTTCTTCGGTATACACGTTTAAGTATATTTCTTTAAAACACAAAAGTACGGAAGCACAAAAATCACATTTGCTTTAAGTAAATATTAAAACACATTTTGTCAGATATTTTAGGCCTTCGATCTTTCGACAAATTAAGTAAAAATCACATATATCATGTAATTTGGTATACTATACAAGGTGTCTCCACAAAATCAGCAAACGAGAAACTAAACAAAGCTGCCAATGCTTCAGCAAAGCTTAAGATGTTTCTTAACTTTTAATTTCATTATTTCTACTCAAAACATCTAAGTGATACATAATTGAGCACAGGAAAAATTTTCGGTTCACCAAATTAAATTTAAATCTATACAGGGTAAGTAAAAAATAACGTGGAATGTCTGTTACTTCGCAAAAATTTATTCTACGGAAATAAAGCGATAAGAAAAGTTGTTTGATAAATTTCGATATGTTTCGTTATTCGGTTGCTATGGCAACCAACTTTTGTTTTTTAAATAATAATACAATTTTCACGTTTTGAATTTAGCAATTGTTTCTCTTTCTGGTACAATATTTTTTTTATGGGATTACATACAATTGTTGAATAAAAAATATCTTTAATGTTAAAAAAAATTCCTAGTTGCCATAGCAACCAAATAACAAATTGTATAAAAAAGTTGAACATCGATATTTATTACGAAGAAATTGTGTTGCTTTTTACTCACCCTGTATATGCTCCTACTATATAAAATATTTACCATTATTTCGTTGAAGTTTTACATCGAAAAGTTTTGTGATTTCTAATTGATTTTCTACACCTTTTCTGAAAACCAAAATTTCACACTTTTTAACAATAGAATATACAGTGTGTCTCATAATTAAATAGGCAAACCTTTAGCTTGTATAAAAATGGTGATATGGCGATCCGGTGAAACTACAGGTTTTACGGGAAATAACATTAACTTATTGAGATTTTTTTTTTAAATAAAATGCTATAAGAAATTTCATCCTGTTGGATAAAAAATTTTTTTTTGATTGGAACTATGTTAAAAAATCTATATCTTGAGTAACAAAGTTACTGGTAAACAAGAGAGAATTGATCAATACTGGCTTGACTTATTTCAACTAGCAGTTGTTTTCTGTTATTATCAGTTATTAAGTAAATCATTTTGAAAAAATGTACACCATTTACATATAAAAATTGAAGCTACTTCCGGTAAAACCGGAAGTGTTGTTATATTTAGAGAAGGGCGACCTAAATATGTATGGACGAGTCTATTTTTGAAGTCGAGGGAGGTGCTAGAAATAGCAAAGAGTTTGTGTATTGAAACTTAAGTACCTTGTTTCGCTCTAGATAAAATTAATATAAACCTACACGTAAAATACTTTTACTATGTACTGTAATTTTTCAAAGTAAGCCCGTTTTAAAAAATAATTTATTAAAGCTTCATTAGAAACTTTTATTATATTTACTGCCGCTTGTGTGTATATGTCACACCATTTCTACTGCGTATGGTTATGATGACCTACAACCTACAAGTTCTTTTCTAATTGCAACCATTCTGCCACATTTGTAGACCTTTTCATGTCATTGAATTTTTCTATATTTCCATTACTTACGAAGTTGTAGACTTGCCTATTTATTCGTGGGACACACTGTATGTGCATACTAGCTCATTTCTGATTTTTTGGGACATTCTGTATATATGAGAGTGTATAATACACGCAGCTGCACAAAAAGTGAAATTGCACTGTCTTTCAATTATAAAATCCTTGAACGGATCTGTAATTTGATTTTCATTTAACACATCAAAAGTCCCACAGTGATGTTGCTTGCGGAACAAATAAAGCGCACTCGAAGCGCTTCGCTGTAAGATATTCTACTCGTCAACTAAACTTTGTCTTATTACACGAAATTATAAAAAAAATAGGTAACACAACACATACTTGATTATATTCAGATCAAGGACTTAATGCGACAATTACGCATTCAGTGGTGGCACAAAAGTAGTCGATTAACTTCTTCTTAAAGTACTTGTACTTTTCACTTACACATTTCACCACTGGGAATGTAGTTTGACTCTTCTAATCTACTAACTTACATAACTATGATATTTTACTCTCATAATTCCATACACATATTTGATAATATGCGTTAAGTAACCTTTTAAACTTAAGTAATTTTTCAGTCAGACCTAATGTACTAGTTAAATGTCACACTTAAAGTTACTTTACGAAGAAGCATAGTTGATTTAAGTTAATCATGGTCTCTATAAACTCGATTTCAACGCGAATTTATTATGGAATTCTCCTGAGGTATTTCTAGGTTTTCTTGAAACATCGAGTTATTATTTTGCTCCCTATTTATCTCTTGTATCGTTGTTACTGTGTCTACTGGATCTCTCTCTTCGGAGACATCTTGGAATCTGAAAAGCAATCAATCAAATTCACTCTGGTGTTTAGACATGCCAATCACTGAACAAATAATTTCTCTAATAGACAATTTTCTGTTACATAAACATAATAAGAAAAAAGATGACTCACGTGTAATGTTTCTCTTCTCCTCTCATTTCGCATATTACATTTGTTAACGCCATTATGTAATTTTTTGCTAATGTTAGGGTTTCTATTTTTGATAATTTTCTTTCCATTTTTATGTGAGGAATCACTTCCCTAAGTTGCTGTAAAATGAAATATGATTTTACTAAAAAATCGTTTTTTTAGTGCCAGTGTGCCTTAGAAAGGATATGTGGGAAGCGATGGGAACCATTTTTACTTCCTCATTTCTTATACAACTAGTATGGAAAATGGAAATGAAAGGCGATTGTGATAAAATGCTTCCTTATTTTGATGGAAATACATGTTTTGGACTACAATTTTGACTTAACCATCTGTTCACTCAAAAATGCGTTACCAGAGTGGCATTAAATTTGATAATAACTGTAGGGGGGGATACAATGATATTTATGCAAAGATTGTTTGTGAAACTAAAATTTGGAAATTTTTCAAATATTATTTCTCAAAAACTGGCTACACGTTTTTTTAAGTTTTGTGAACTCGTAGAGATAGGGGGGGGGGGGGGGGGGAGTGCTATACATTGGTTGTTCACCAATTTCCCGATATTTCTGCGACGCCTTTTACAAGTTTTTGAAATTGGGAAATTAAAGCCTGTCTATATTCAAACAATGAGCTATGATAAAGAAATTTGCTTATAAGCTAGATTATTCATCAGAGATAGTAGAACCAGATTCTATACTTATTTTTAGATACAGTCATATTTAGAGAGGGTAATCACCACTTTGAAGCAGTGGGGTAACTACTATACCACCAGGTTCGCCCCTGCTGGGTGGGGCTTAGAGCTTTAAAGTTAGAGGGGCCAATTTGTTTTTTGTCAACATATCAAGTATCAAATTTTATATATTCAAACCAATAATAGATTAGTCCAAGTAAAATCCAGTGGTACCATTCATTTATCAACAACCGTTTAATTTTTTCTTTATTAAAAAATCAAATACGTATCATAAAATAAAATTGTGTTTGATAACTGCTCAGATTGATAAAACATGCATTTAAAATCGATAAGGGTATTACATAAAATGTAATTTAAATCCAATTTGGCGAAAAGGTAACAAGTAACAACATACCTTGCAGGCGATAAGAGAGTTTTTTGTTTCTAAATTTCTTACTCTCACTTTTAATTTTGGTTTTTCTACTTTAAGTTTTATTATTATTCTGCACTACTCAAACAAGCTTAGGCAAAATTTTAATAATTATTGTTTCATACCTTAAGCGTCTCTTTAACAAACTAATGTTTTAATATTTTGTACCTATTTTTGATACGCTCTGTATACACAGTGAGGCAAAGCGAAGCACATAATGCAGCACATTGAGGAGAAATCGATATAAACATTTATAATTAATTGTAGGGGACATCTGCAGTAGGCTGTTTAGAGTGCGGTTCAAAAAATGCTAAAATATCATTGGTTTACGGTATCTACTAGTGTAAAAATAGGACAAAATAGGCTTTTAAATAAAATCCATTTCCTTCAAAATTTTTTTTGGAAACAAGATTTTGACTTTAACGTCCTATTAAAACAAATTGACATATCGGGATGAAATTTGGTGTTGTAATAGCAGCGTAGAGACGCAACTACATACGAAAAGATGAAAACTGTAAAGTGAAAAATATTTTCATAATTATGAAAATGTTTAAAAAAATTGCTACGCGAGTTTTTTTTAAATCTAGGCTCGTAGTGCTATAAGGATGAGCCACAGTTTGGCTTGTGTCCCAGTCCACCAATTTCTATGTAAATATTCATGTCTCCTTATTTAATAAGCGGGGGACGATAAAACATTTCTCTTTAAGCTAAATTATTCATAAGTGATAGTGGAATAAGATTCACAATGTGGTGCATCAATATTTAGGGGTATTAATTTACCCACCTTTTCCCACCCAATTTTTGGCTTATAAAATTGCTGTATCGACTGTTTTTTTTAAATTCCAAACAACCTTTTTTAAAAATTCTAAAAAAAACTTTCTGATCGAAAAATGTTGCAAATCCGGACCAATGACGTTATGCTCGATTTGTCATATTATAGTTTGCTCATTACACAACCGGTATCTTCCCATTCTTGTGTAGTGCAGCAACAAATGGGACATATTTGTATGACGTGTTGCTTCTGTCGTTTGCAGAGTAATCTCAACGTGTGTACAGGTTACCACTGTCACTAATGTTGGTACGTTGTACATAAATACTTTTGAAATCAGGAAAAGTAAAAAAAGAGGCAAAGGGCTTAGTAAGCTTCAATTCAGAGAAATTTAACCAAAAACAAACATTTAATGCAATAATTTAACCAAATCATAGAAACTTAAAAATTTAACATTTGATATCATTTGCATGTTAGGTAGGCACTAAATGGCTCTACTCATATTTAACTTGTTATAAGATTATTATAAAAAATGCATATCCCCAAACTATAAATTTTTCATTGTTTTTTATGGTATCGTAATGGTGAGAATAAGTCACTTTTGTAGCATGTAAGGATCTATGCCGTCTTACTTCTACAGTCATTGTACGTTTTTTTAGGTACAGTTTATTTGACAACTGTATGTCATGTACTGTATTTTGACCCTAATTGCCCAACACTATCAGCCCCGCCCATTTTTTGACGGAAATGGTCGCTACTTTTCTATGGAGTATTGTTTCTGAAACTGACTTATGACATGTTACTAATTCCAAACAATATTAGGTACTAGTGGAAAATGTAATGACTATTTTATGCATTTTTGCACGATTCAACTATTAATATTATAAAAAATTTTGATGTTAGGTTAATACACTTAGCAGTAGTGAACCATAAACATAAATAAAATCAGAAAAGTTTTGTCATTGCGAGAAAAATGTAGAATTGTAATAATTTTCCCGTTAATTTTATTTATGTGAAAAGGGAATACCTTGGTACAGTTTGAGAATCACTGCTTTAGAGTATTTAGTAAGATAAAATATTTACATCCATTTTTGAAGGACTCTTTTTTCTTTGAATGAATATTTGAATTCAGACTGATATTGAATAGACTAGCCCTTAGGGCAAACTTGGGGTTGTTTGATCTCTACTTTCCAAAAAGCATAAAAAATGGTCCTATTGGTAATTTGTCTTCTAACATTCGTTTAGTTTACAAAAGAAGTTTGGAGATTGTGAAATTTAAAAGCCAGAAAAATAAAAATACATTATTTATCATTGTTGAGAAAAAAGGATGACATGAAAGGATATGTTCCCTAGAATTGATTGTCAGGGGTTCCAAATATGTTTTATTTGATCTTGTCCTTTCTACAGCACACTGAATAAATACCTACACACCCTACTCAAGAATGTCTTTCTAGTTTCAGCAGAGATACACTTTGGTTGTTGTTCAAATGTAACAAATGTTTACCTCAAACGCATCATTTAAGGAGTGCATTCTCATTCTTTCTCTCTCGTTGCTTTCCAGTCTTCGTAAATTTCTCTCTCGTGCACTTATGCCGGTTTTTCTTCTTCTAGTTGTTGTGCTCCCGCTCGAGCTCCCCCCACTTGTGGCGCTCCCTGAGAACGCAAGGTGATTCTTATAAAAATGTTAAGGCTAAGAATGAAAGGTGTAGGGGTGCACGAACCTCCTGTTCTCCGCCTCGCTATTTTTCTGCCTGTGGCTTCGTCGCTGCTGGACTCTGACATCTCATCCCTGCTGTTCTTACTCAGCTCCATGTCGTCCACTTCAACATCTTCGTCCTCTTCCTGCCACGGGGTCGTCACTTCAAGTGACCTCATTGTTTCTATAAAAAAAACAAATCGTTAAGCTTCAGTCAAGGATTCATATACAGTAAATTAATTACATTCGGTAAAAGTACCAATTTGTCTTAAAATTCAAACATGTAATTTTCTTTCAGTCTGGAGAATTTGAAGAGAGTAAAGTCAAGGTGGACCACAGATGCCGTAAGTGGTACATAAGGAAGTGAAGCGATAGAAATTTTAAAAGGCCAAAGCATCATCAATGAGAACTATTCACTTTTGCAAAGTGATTGACTGGAGTGATGTAATAGATGACATGAATGACAGTCAATGTATTGCTAAAGTACTTACAACAAGAAGATGTTTGACTGCACTTAAAAACGTTTTTATATGATTTTTTTTGTAGAAATACAATAAATGATCCGTTGTGCTATTACAATATAGCTGTCTAGGTTCTTTTGGATTGAAATGATTGGTTTGTTAGGAAAATAAGAAATGGGGAATTGTGTCCTCAAGCCACAAACACTAGAAATTCATATTTTTCGCCGTATTTGTACTACACATATGTGAGCCTCAGGGTTGTGGTTTTATTTACGAAGAAGCGGAAAAACTTACGGTCTTCTTGTGAAAATGCGGAAAATGCCATTGATTTCTATCCACTTAATTTTTCCGAAGGATAAACCACCGAACAACACAGAAAACACTGAAAATTGATTCACTGCAACATTTTTATATGTTGCCGTGACATAAACAACGTGGGCAAATGTTTACTATTAAGGTGATTAATTTGGCAGAAATTCATTGGCGTTAAATTATGTGTATTTTTTGAAAAACATAACATTTCACAGCTCATAAACTAACTAAACTAACATACAAATACGCAGTTTTGGTTTTTACTACACAAAATTTTTATATTAATTTTATTAAGTTCTTGTTTTCATACTGACGTTTTATTTTGAGTAATTAAGTGGTTCAGTGAAGACTTTCTTGTTATGGTAAGGGGGATCGTATAATACGATTTGGTGATCCTGTAGAACCAGTTTGCCGATGCAGATTTATACTTATACGTGTCAGGTGAACAAAAATGGAGATATTTTTACATTCATGTATTATTTTAAGCATGTAAGTATCCCAGGGGGGGGGGGGTGTATATAGTGTAAAAGTTTAAGTTTGGAGATTCCCCAGTTACGCTTACCATGGCAAATAGACACTTTTTGGTGGCCCTGTTGACCATTTTTGTTCAGTAGATCGGTATTTATATACATTAAAAAAAAGGAAATTTAGACGTTTTTTACCGTTTGTTTTGTGTTTATATTTTATTTTAGGTTTATTTGAATTTTGTGTCTACTATAGGTACAGTTTAGCCAACCTACTCAGGGTGGTGATATACTTAACTAAAATTTTAGTTCGGATATTGCCTGCCTGATGTTAGCACGGAAAATATATACCGACTAATGGAACCCGTGTGATAAGCCCCTTGCCCTTTTTGTTTATTTTGTTATAATAATAAACAAGTAGGTAGCGTAGCGGACCGCGGATCAAAGTCCTAGTCTATATCTATCTGTCTATATATCTATATATTCAATTCAAATCCCTTTCCCCTGTCTCAACTGTTACTGACAGTGCATTCAGTAACATGTCTTACATTTCGACGCAGATTATTTATTATGTTTGCGGTTTCCGATGTTTATGTAAAAGACACGCATGGTGGTCGGAAATATGAAAATGCGATATCTACGGAATGTATTAATTATATCTATATCTATATATATATAGCGAAAAGCGTGGGGTGCAGTCTACGAATTCAGATATTTTCAAAATTAATATGGGGTTGCTGTAATTCCTGTTATATTAAATGTGAGTATTGAGCATTTCTTATTGTGACTGGAGCCCCTAATATTTGGGTTAGTGAAGTATGGAATTCCTAGCCCAAACAAAACCAATAGCTGCACGTTTTGTTTTGATAATGTATGGGCAAAAATCGTTCTCGTGGCGTTTGCCCGACAGCTTTTTAATAATAAAGGTGCCTTAAAATCCCAGCTCTTGTAATGAATGCTGTTTCTAATAAAATTGTAATAATGTTCAGTGTGCATTGCTTCTATTATATTAATTGTCTGTTATTCAAAGAAATTATGTAAAATGTGTCGGCGCAATAAATACTGTGAACTGAAGATGTTTACTGTTTATTATTTCCGACTGGCCAGAATGAAAGAAAGCCATAAATAAGCAAATTATACCAACAGTACTGACTGCAAGATACACATTCGCTCAAAACAATCAATAAACCGAGTCCCGTCGTGTTCTGGCAATAAATTGTGGCCATATGAAAGAGCTCGTCGTCCTGTTACGGTGAGACAGTTACGGATTGAATATAGATTGGTGGATTTGCTGAACCAGTTTGGTTCTGGAGATTTGCACTTCTGTACAACCCTTATTCGCGTGAGATAAAAAAAAAGGAAGAATTTAAGTATTTTTATATTCATGCTTTATTTTAAGTATTCCAGTACATGGACGATTTCACTATGTAATTGAGTTACGGATGGGGGGGGGGGGCGGTGTAGTAAAATTTGTAACTAAAATTGATGCATTACAAATAGACACTTGTTGGTGGTACTTTTATCCAGTTTTGTTTGATAGATTTGTATTTACATAATAAGGGAAGTTTGTGATTTACTTTTTTTTTTCAAATCTTTTTGAGTTCTATTTTAAATTTATGTAAGTGGAGCGTGGAGCAGTTCAGGCACAGTTTGGCCAACCCGCTAAGAATGGTGACATAGTAAAATTTTCCTACTGAACTTTTAACTCGGTGATTCGGATATGTGTCTGTTTGGTGATCCTGCTAAATCAGTTTTGTTTTGCAGATTTTCATTTTTAGTAAAAATGCTTTTTTTATATTTTTGGATTTTTGTATAATTTAAAATTTTTCTTATTTTTGAGAGCTATATTGCGGTACATAAATAGTTTGACTATCTTGCCGAGGAGAGAAAAATGTTATAGTAAAAATTTCTTACTAAAATATAGGTAGGGGATTCCGTATTCAATGTTGCCATAACTAACAAATACCTACTGTTTGGTTTTTCGTCAACTAACTCAACGGTTATTGACTATCGCACCCTATACAGTTCTTTTTTGCCAGCTTTACGAAGGTAGTTACCGCCAAAAGTTTTGTTGCAGTTGAACCTCCTTTTCTGGATTGTCAGGAACAGTCTCGCGGCCATTTAAAAAACGGTTAGTCTATTCAAATACTTGCAGATTCTTGAGTGTACTTTCTTGTAACTGTGGGCTGAGTTTGCGTAAAATTTCAGCCGATTTGACGCATTTATTAACCAGAACTGCTGAATAACAAATGAACGGTTGCCATGACAACGTTTATGTATGGTAGTAGAGTAAGTTGAGTAATGTGCATAACAAATAATTGAACGTATTACTAAATTCAGTGTCACTGCGTAAATTCCGGTTTTGAAGTGAACTACCCTCGTACATTTTTTAATGAAAAACCAACCAACCCGCACAAGAAAATTCTTAATTTTTTAAAGTTTAGTTGTTATATTATCTTTCTAGATATGCAGCAGAAATGAGAACTTTCTAATTAGTTCTATTTTAGTGTAGTGCTATTAATTGCTGCGTTGTTCTATTCGTTGCATCGATTGGCGATAGCAATTATAACATGGTAATGCCAATATAGTATCTACCTATATTGCACGTGTAGCCGTGTAGGAGTTCCAATTTTGAAACACGACCTGCGTAATTAGTAATGACGTGCTCTAACCTAACAATTATTATTGAATTTCGCACGGTAGTCCATATACTTCATCGTAATGGATATCGAATTTTCACATCGAGGTTGAATTAAAACATTTTGATACATTTCAAACCTGATTAATTCATAAAATTTTTAAATTATCGAACGGGTTCAAGCGTAGGAAATAAAATTATTTTGTTTTCATTTCGTCGAATTTACGGTTTTCAAAATACGTTTTTATTTAAATTTTGCCACGTTTCGAACCTGATTAATTAATATGATTGTAAATTAACGATTTCCAACGCAGCCAAGAAAATAATTAAGTTTTTTGTCAAGTTTATGATTTTCAATTTATTTGTTATTATATTTTGTTTAATAATTCAGAGCGTATTTGCTGTAAAACATGATTTTCAAAAATTTATTGATTTCCTTAGAGAAAGCGATTTTCGACACGATTAATGTAAATTAAAATTGAGTACTAGTCCGGATCTGATTATTTTTTACGCTAGGTTGGGCAGCACATATAAACTTTGATTTCCTGTGTTAAAACGTTGTTCGAAGGCCATAAAAAACACTACTTTTGGTTTAAATGTTCGGAATTTGCTCAAACTTGCCTATAAAATAATTTTTTTGCAGTCAAAGTTAATTGTGCTTACAAAATTGTTTACAAACGAGACGTAAATAATTTTAACGAAGTCGAGTTATCACAAACTACAGAAATACCGAGTGTTGCCATGCAGTAAAATAGCGACAAGCTTGGCCTGTTTTTCAAAATAGATCGAGTCTTCGTGAAATAATGCGGCGAAATCGAAACCCTGGCCGCCATTTGCATTTTCAATTCTAAACTAAGATGGATTTGTATTTTTGTATTTTTATATTTCCATATCATTCCAAGGAATTTTTATGTGAAAAGATGCAGATTTAATCGTAAGAAAGATAAGGAGCCCTTAATTTATTCATATTTTTCTAAACAAAATCGACTGCGAAAGAATATAGATTGGAAATTATGGTCGGAGGAAAAGCCAAAGTTATATAAGTTTTCGAAAAATAAAAAGTGTATGGGAAAATTTAAATATTTCCCAGTTGCAAAGGCATCAAGGTTGCTCTGCCAGGGTTGTAATTAAATACGCCTACTGAGATACAAATTAGTTTTAATTCAAAATATTTAACACGTCCACCCGTCCGTCTTCGTTACGGGCTGGAGGTCGAAGAAGAGAGCACTGACGTGGGGGAAAATTAAATTACATTGTTTACAGGATGTTTTTAAGCAAATTTAATCCTGTTTGGGGGACTTCGCATGGTAATAAACTTATTTTAATGTTAATTTCATTCTCTAGAAAAATTATTATAGAAGCTGCAGGGTCTTATTTGCTCGGAGGTGATGAGTTGGTCGCCTCCAAACGTCTTTTTATCGGGGGAAAATTAAAGCCTATATATTTTGGGAGTTTTAGACAGGTATAAAGTCTCTTGAAAAATTGCCGCTTGTCTGACCTTTAAATGCGCAATTTTTCTTTATGAATACGGTTATAATTTTTGTTTTAGGGGTATTACTAACGTATTTTTTACGTCCATTTGTTTTCCACAAATAATACGTATAATTTCCATTGTAAAGTTTGCTTTTGTTCTTTAATAGCAAAACATTACAAATACCAGTTTTTGTTGCATAAAAGTTTTTGTTTTATTTTTAACTGCTTTAATCAAAGAATTAAATTTGATGTTTCAATAGAAATTAAAACTGATTTGAATTGTTTTGCTTTAATATTGCGAAGCATTAATAAAAATATTATTTTTATGCAATTTTTTGAGATTTAATTGCCCCAATTTTTCTCGGTTTGGTAACGTTCATTTTTTCAGATTTTCTGATTTCTTCGTTTGGGTTTTACTTTCGTATGCTTTCTGTAGGGTTGTTTATTGATTTCATGCAAATTTTCAAAATCGAGATTTTGACGGAAATACGTGTTTTGGATATCCGGGAACCTAAAAAAGTGTTTTTTTTTTAAATTTCCTATCTATGGGTGGGTGTGCGGGTGGGTATATGCGCTCTACAACTATTAAAAAACATGGGGGAAAAACGTTTAAAAAATCCGAATCCGGAAGTGGAAGTAAGTCATGTGTTTTGGTAGCAGTTTTTCGGAAAACGAATTTTCTAAATCAAAAACCGGAATGCTATAGAAGATTTAGAACAAATCCAACGCTTTTTTCCGAACATCCTAGCTTTAATGGCGGCCGAGAGCGAGTTTTTGCAAATTTTTACTTTATCGCCTTTTTACGCAAAAACAAGTGAGAGATCCGTTTTGTTTTTATTGTACAAGATAGCCATTACGAAACGCAATGTTACTGTGCACAATACGTTTGAAAAAAAAAAAATTTCAACATTTTGGTAATTTTCAAATACCTATTGCTCAAAAACTGGCTACACGAATAATTTTTAATTTGGTAAGCTCATAGATTTGGGAATGAGCTACAATTTGATTGGTATGTGACGCCTACTATAAATTTTTGAAAAACTATGTTTTAATGTCTATTTATTCAAAATCGATCCGGAAGACTTTTGATATTGGGAGTGCCCTAGGGGTACACAATTTTACAAGCTACGACTTGTTGAAAATTTTGTTTAAGCAAAATGTTACAGGGTGTTAATAAAGTATGGATACAAGCGTATATCTCTACAATTTTAGGCAAAAAAATTTGAGACACGTCATCGAGTATGCTATTTTGCTCATTTTTCGTGTACTTTAAAAAAATTCTTCCCCCCTTTTCACAGCAGTGATATCTTAAAGTTGTTTAAATGACACCGTTTATCTTTAATTTTGGTTTGGGTATCTTATGATATCTTCTTCATGGAAATACAAATTTTCATTATGATTGCGTAAGAAAAATAACGACATTTTTCGTATTGTTGTGGAAGTAGTAATTTCATTTAATTTGATCAAACAATAACCCGCGCAACAATTTATAAGAAAACAAATAAAACAGATGATTTTTCTGTTTATACAAAAACCTTGCTGATTTGATGTCATTGTTTCGAAAATAAAGGGGAATTTTTTCAAGTACACTAAAACATGCGACAAAATTGATAGTTTTTGACGGGTTGTTTTTGTGAAAAACCTAAAATAATGGAGATGGTATCCATATTTTATTAACACCCTATATATAAAGGCATATTAGCATTAAATTTGGTATCGTAATAACCCTAAGAGAAAAATGGAACTGTGGGGGTATAGCAAAAAACTATCGGATAAAATAAATATTAAAAATGAACAAAACCGGAAGCAGAAATTGTTATTAATTTTTTCAAAAAAGGAACTTTAGAAATGTAAAAATAGGGTCTAATAGAACATGCTAACACAAATCGAATGTTTTTTCCGTAGCTTCAAAATATGGGTTATTACGATTTTTTAAATCTTCAGAAAATGTGCAAATATATGCTTTTCTAAATTTTGATAAATTACAAAAAAATATTTCTTAAACTTTCCTAATTTTTTTTTAAATTTTGTTCACTAATAGAGTCAGGAATGGGCTACATTTTGTAGTTTACCCAAATCCTCTAATATGGTTGTGACTTCTTCTATGAATTTTTGAAAGTCATTGAAACAGACCATTATAAACAATTCTCAGTTGTGCTAAACCGGCTAAAATTCTAAACTTTAACTTGAGGTAAAAATGCTCCCCTCTATATCTTGGACTTCTTTATGTTCTTTAAGCCTTAATCCATCTTTTCCAACAAAACTTAAAACAATTATATCTTTTGCGTTTTAAATTCTTTCAAAATGGAGTGCGAGTCTAAGCGGTATTCGACTGATGACTCACTACTTGTTTTAGCACTGCGAGCAGCTAATCTTTAGTTAGGAGTATCCCGATGTTATAGTACTTGTTAAGATTGAAACTTATATAACAGTTTCGAAAATATAATAAAAAAATAAAAATTTGGAGTATGGAAAAGTCGAGAAAAACTGCTTTTCCCATTTTTTTTTAATTCTTTTAAGTTTAAAAAAAGTGAAAGTTTGGAAGGTGTAATTTTATAAAGTTTTTAATAATTGGTACAGGCGTCAGGCAGGACAGTAATGATTGAGGCCACTGGCTTTGGCATTGCTCTACCAAACGCGCTCGGTTCGATTCCCGGGCTGGGTAAGCCTGGGTGTGAGTATGTGTATAGGTTTGTGTAGGTGGGTCATATGACCGTGGCAGTCAATGTAACGCATAAAAAATCTTACGAAAATAACGATAAAAATGTAGTTATAGAAAAGAAAAAGAATCGTATCGAAAATGTATTACTTACGTGATTTAAGCCGAGATTTAAATCAAATGTTTGTATAACTGATGTTTACAGGTAACTGAAAATTATCGTCATATTGTATCTTCTTTAAGCAGCTAACTTCCGTTTCATTGTCTTGTTTGCGTTTGTTTGATTAGATAACAATTTTATCAGTGCTCAATATTTTTTAACTTGTAGCCTTTGAATTTTTAGAAATAAAATCTCAAAGCAGTTATAAATTTTTACTTAAAATTAACTGTGTAAGTAATTATTTTTTTTATATAAACGCGAATTCGGTTTGTTAAAATGAAATTTTCAGATTTTGTTTTAAACCTTAAACCAAATTTTTTTTACCAATTATTTGAAGAACAAATTGAAGTCTCAAGTTTAACGTTGAATTTTTCTTAAATAAATTTTTTGGCGTGTTTGTTTTTAATAAAACTTTTGAATTAGAACATTTTTGTGGTACTCTTTAGGTTTATCTACAAAAGCAATAAGAAATAAAAAAAGGAGAAGAAAAGACAATTAAAAGACCTTCGTTTTCATCTCTATTATTGGTATTGTTGCCTTTTTCTCTTTTGTTCGTACGAAAGGGCTCACATAAAGCGCTTTATTGGAGTAATAATTCTCTCTGCGAGGTACACATATTTTGTATCAAATATAGCTTTATTTTATTTTCCGTCAAATCAATTACATTTATTTGGATTCCATTCTATAGATGACAAATAAACGTTATTGACTTTCCACTTGTCGTTCGTCCTCGTCATGTTTGAACGGTACCAATCTATTTTGTGTTGACATGACGACATTTAAGAGGCAAGCATTTTCTACTTCCGTTGTTGGAAAAACACTTGAGGTTTGAGCGAAAAAGAGGAGCAAGGCTTCTCCCCGATTTAAAAATTTAGGCACGACTTGAAACACTTTCGCGCAATCGAGCGACTTTCTTTTTCACTTTTATTTTAAAAATAGCGTTTAATTGGAATGGCAAAACGTTAACTCACTTCTTTTTCTGTCCGAATTCGAATTTAGGCGGGAGGAAGTTAATTTGGCCTATCATTAAGGAGGGATTACACAATAAATCGAAAATAACGTTAAGAAAATAAAAAAGAAAATAGCTAATTGAGCATAATGGTGGTAAAAACCAAATGGGCAATTAATTTTTTGTGGTAAATTAACAATAACGGGCCACTTAGGCTACTTTTATAAGGCCATTTAATTAGTAGAATAGTGCTAATATTCGTGCACAGCCGTGTTATTAGCAAATAAAATTCAATACATAATTGTTCCCTTTCAACTCAAACCTTAACGCTTCTACTTTAAATGGCAATTAATTTGTATTGTTCTCAACAGAACTGCATTTAATAATTAAATAAATTGGGGCTATGGAAATATTTAATGAACGTCAGACTTGTAAAATGACATTCTAATTAGTTAGATAACGTTTATTTTCGTTGTAAGGAATTAGTAAAAGACCTTTTTCAAATCGTGTAAACCAGGCTTTATACCTGAGTCGCATATTCCGGAAATTTAACGATAATAAGACAATAAACGTAACTTACCAAAACCACATTTTTCATAACATGACACTTGCGTATCTTGGATTTCTTATAAAATTCTTACAACTTTAACCGTTGGTTTAGTTATTTCCGCAGATATGAATCATTTGCTGGGGAAAAATTATTATTGTATGAAAGATTTTTTTACAAAAATTCCGGATATGACCCATTTCTTTGCACTTATTACATTTATGTAAAAAACCTAAACAATTTTTAACAACCGCTCAGGCAGTGGCGTAGTTAAAGCTTTACCCAGGAAGGGCTAAGATTTAATCATTTATAAAAAAATCCGATATTTGCAGTAGTTTTTTTTAAACCTTTTTGCTTCCTCACTTCCTGCCTGACCCATGTTTTAGGGTCAAAATTTGTTTCTTTAAGTTAAAGTTTCAGAATGAAGTTTTTGAATTATTTTATAGTTTAGTACAAAAGTTGTTTATTAGGTAAAGTTTATCATGTTTGAAACGGATCTACTTTTGTCATCACAGTGCTAAATTCAGGGCTGCAGCGAATTTTGGTTGTCATGGCAACCGCAGCTTGATCATGTTTTGTAGACGATTCGGTTAGGCTCGATCGCCTGCCTAAAGTAGGTTATAGCAGTAGAAAAATTCTTTAGTCATGAAAATCGCTTTTTTTTTGTTTAGTACAAGAGTAATGATTGATTACCAAATTAAACACGAACCGAATTGAAGCTCATCCCTAGATCTATGAGCTTGTGGCTCATTTCTTGATCTATCAACTAACAAAATTTAGAATCAAAACCAGTTTTTGAGCAAAATATTTGAAAATTCCTAAAATTTTGAAATTATTTTTCACTTCATAGTTTTTATCTTTTCGAAAATTTGTGCGCAGTAATATTGTGTGTCTATAGGGATGTTACGATAGAAAAGTTGGTCCTGATTTGTTAAATCGATTTTGAGGAATAAGGCGCCAAAGTTAAAATTTTCAAAAAATCGTAGCGGGCGCTATTTTGTAGTTAGAAAGTTCGGAAAAAACGTCGGATTTTTTCTGAGGTCTATTAGATTCCGTTTTCAGATTGAGCATGTTGAATTTCTAAAAAAAATGTCTAACTTCCGCTTCCGCTATCGGATTTATTTCAAAGCTTATTTCCCCGATGAGTTTTTGATAAACCTTCAAATTCCGAAGCCCGTGGAAATCGAACCATCTGTATAGGAATTATGGAGCGAACACATTCACCTACAGACAGATATTTTTTGAAGCAAATTTTTTGGATTCCTGGAAGTCCAAAATTGCATTTCCGTCAAAAAAATCGATTTTTCATGTAATCAATACTTCCCTATACTGAAAGTATAGGAAAATAAAAGGTATATTTTTTTGTCAGCACAGTTGTAAATTCAAGTGGTTCTCACAGCAACCGTAGCCTGGCTATGTTAAACAGACGATTCGGTTAGGCTCGATCGCCCGATTAAAGTTGGTTACAAGAGTAGGAAAATTATTTTGAGGAATAGGAATATTTTTTTGTGCAATACAAGAGTTACATTATTTTATATTAGGCTAGGTTTATACGGTTTGATACCGATCACATTTAAATAGTATATTTTATTATATTTTTAGCTCGGCGCAAAATAATAACGCATAGTGTCTGGTGGTTGTCATGGCAACCGCAGCCCGTGAATGTTTTGAGTCAGTTCGATTTCTTGCCTGATAAGAAAGATCTAAAAGATAAACTTATCGTGTGTGTAGGTTGCAACAACACGGAAATCCTTCTGGTGAATGTTTTTATCGTTTTGTTTATTTACTACAAAAGTTACATGTTAGGCAACGTTTACACCGTTTGATACGGATTGATTTAAAAAATAATTGGATAATCCTTCAGGCAAAAGTTTTGTTTTTAATTTGTCGTTTAGGACAAAACGTTAGGTAACGTTTATACTGATTGATTCGAATCATATTTAAAAATTTACTACATAATACTTTAGGTAAACGAATTATTTCCAATTCGTTTCTCAATTCACTTTCACTATTAATGGTGATGTAAGAAAGTTTATTAACACTTTCCTTAAAATATCAAATTAAAGCAATAAATTACTATTTAATTTTAACTGGAATTTTGGTGTACTAATAATAATTTTTACAAGAGGAAGATTCATGATTTAGCGGATTAAATTTCGATCCGGTGTTTTCCTTGAAACATCACATTTGTAAATTATTACTACATAATTAATTTCAAAATGTTACCAAACATATCATGTATAAGAACACGAAGGCGTTTAATCAATGCTTGGTGGAATCATACTTTATCTAATTAAAGTATAAGTAACTAATTTCGAATTAGTTGAAATTTAATCTTTAAGAACCACGTGACAAAAAAAGGATTTGATGGTTTTAAAAATAAATCATGTTTGCATTATTAATATTGGATTAGTCTCAATTTGACAAACATTTTAATTGACTGAATAGTAACTTGACACGGTGACCATCATACTGACCATGTAATTAATTAATTAATTAATTTAGTCCACAATTTTGCATAAATTAATTTCGAAAGATTTCAATCTTGTTTACTTTGAAAATCATTTTAAATTTTTCAACATTACGGTTTCTGGTTTTAATGAAATTTCATTACAATTCCTCATCGTGATTGATCAATATTTCCTAACAAAGGCGTGTCTAAAAATTGTAAGACGGTAATTGCAACAAAAAAATAAATAATTTAAATATGCAGCTTATGTTTGAAGTCACTTTATATTGGTCTGAATTAAAAAGAAGAATTTAATGTGAATGAAAGGCCGAACGAATATTAGAGAAAGGAATTTAATACACAATCTGATCTAATTTCGAAGTGTAAACTTTTATCTGATAGAAATTTAGCCAGCATTTCCGGTTGTTAATAATTAATTTTAGAAACTTGATTTAATGTGTAGTACACAATAAATTTAGAGAAACTCGGCTAGGTACTACGTGCATTCCATATCGTATTTAAAAATAATCCGACTTTAATGAGTTGATCTAACGTTCAATCCATATTAGGATTTTAATGACAACGTTTATTAGTAGTGGATCGAATTTTCAATCCTATTTTTGAAAATTGCAAGTTTTTAGTATTTTACTCACCTGGGATATTATTTTAACAAAATCATTTCTGAGCTTATACTTTAAAATCGGTTTCCCTTTAATCGGATTGGACAATTTACTATTATAATCCACTCAGGCAAAAATTATCTAATTTTTCAAAATTAAACCAATGTTTAAACTAAATCCACTTTTAACATAAATCCAAGCAACGAGTCACCGAACAACTTTAACACTTAACACACAATATTTTTAATACATTCCAGATTTCTAAAGTTGCTTCAAGGACGTTCATAGGACAAATGACATTTTATAATATTCGGCGTTTTCAAGTAGACCGGATTTAAAACTGGTGATCGTGTAGGAACTGTTGCATTGTGTTTGAAACAATTATATCAGCGACTGCTAAAATTAATCGTAGTTTTAAATGAGACAAGGAAAACGACTTTTTCCCATAGGCGTGACCTTTTAAAGGCCACTCTCTGCATGGCTCAACTCTCTTTTAGTCTGCACACCCTCGTAACAACCCAAATACCAAAAATTCTTTTACTCAAAAGGACATTAGAACATTAAAATAGCATCTTAAGTTTAATTGCAACTTTTATTAGCTGGGAAACAATTTCCACGACAATAACGGTAATTGGGCTTGGTAACTGGAATAAATTAATCTAAAATTGCGTCAGATTCCACTTATTGTGTGTAAACAACACCAAATTATTTTTATTCAAGGAACTTATTTAAGAAAATCACCAAATCCATGGTTGTTTGTTAACTTAGATTTTTACAACACTCAATAATTTTAAAAATAAAAACCTCACCAACACTTAACACTTACATCATTAACGAACTGCATACGTATTTATTGAAAATAACGCGAAATTTTCATTACATGCAGAGAAAAATAGAAAGAGAAAGGTATAACAGCGAGTTCGGAGTGAAACTGAAACGGGTTCTGCTAAATTTTGCACTTTCCCGTTATGTGGTGAATGGCAATTTGAAAAATCTAGGACGCTCGGGTTTGGTGAGACGTGTTTGGCCCCCTTTCCCCCCACTCAGGGCCGTAGCGTTTTATTCGGGCCCCCCGAAGACAGGTTCATTGCCTATGCCAATGTTAACCAATACGAGACGTCGATTTTTTAGGAATGCAACGGTTTAATGTTTGTGTCGAATTTTCCTACCTTAATTTATGATCGGAGCTTTTTTTCTTACTTAAAAATGCAAGATTGAAATGTCAACGTTTAGATCACGTATTTGAAGCGGATTAAATATGAACAACGTTTATATCATCATTCAAGTCGAATTAAATTTTTTTTTCTTGAAAACTGCAGTTATCAAATGACGCCTTTCAGGCAGAGACAACGTTTACACCCTTATTATATAAATCGATTTAATTCTACATTCAATTTACATTTTTTTCAAAAACGCTACGTTTACACCATCATCATAGAAGCACATTTTAGCTTACGTTTATTCCAAATTATTTTTTTAAATGCAACGTTTACACGTCGGATTTATATCGGATTGAATTTCCAGGTAGCGATTACGCTCGAATTAACGAAATCCATTTATTTCTACTAGAAATCAGCTCCAGTATTGCGTTGTTCTTTCGCTAATAAGAGTTCATTGAATTTATTTCCAGAAAACATAATTTCACAATCTGTAATTCCTCCGGTAAAATTGATTGAACCCCTATCGGTAACTGCATGTAAACGATGTTCGAAATCGAATAATGCGTGCTCAGAATTGGCAATAACATAATCAGGTTTGCCTGTTACAAGTTCAGGTCAGTGACTTCGCGAATTCAATTAAGGTACGAAGTGGGTTTTATTAATTTGAAATTTAAAAAATAACCGAGTTCGGACGATAATTAAATTACTCTGGGAATAAGTACCTAATCTGATACACGATACCGTTATCTTGCCGTTTCGGCATCTAATGAAATTCGCCAGAAATGTTCTGGAGTCGTTTCGAAGTCATTTTTAATAATAAAACGGATTCGAAATTGGTTTTATTCAAGTTTTGTTTGAGAAATTGACATTACTGGTTTTGTTTAATAAGAAAAGGCGTGGGGACATCGTTTTGTTAAGTTTTACTTCAAGTTTGTTAACTGTAAATCAAAATTTTGATGGTTCCAAAAACAAAGTTACCCAAAATTTAATCAGAAAGAATAATAAGTGAGTTATTAAACATGACATTGATTTGGATTCTAATAAAGGGTGACCAATCGTCCCGGATTTTCCGGGGCAGACTCGGATTTTAGGACTTGTCCCGCATCCGTAAGTGTCCCGGAAAACGTCCCGGATTAGAGAAAACGTTTCGAATTTTTAAAACCGTCCTGTTTTTTAAAACTAAATCGTTTTAGTTTTTGAAATTGCCGCGGGATATTCTCAAAGCAAGTTGCATTTGGCAACATTGCCCGAAACACTTGTCTACTCTCTGCTGTCGTCAGTTGCCGGTACACACGTAAATTAATATTATGCTTATGTGTTATGACTTGCTGACATCGAGGATTCGATTTGTGATATAAACTTGTTAATGTAAGAAGCGCCGAAAGAGCTGAATTACATAAATACTTTAAACACGGATGCTTAAGTACTACAACAGAGACGTCAGTTGTTTTAGATTTGCATGTCATGTCAAAACTGACTATTTTTCGCAATTTATTTTGCACTTCTCTGTTCCCTGTCTACCGGCACTGTCAATAACATTTAATAGTTAATTAATAAAAACGTTGTTTGTTTGGCTATTATTTCTTAATTTAATTAAGTAAAACAACTTCAAACGGCACTATTATGGAAGTATTTTATACAAACACAGAGATGAATATAATTAATAACGCGCATCGGCAGTGTGAAATTGAAAACTAAATCATTTGGTGCTGCACAACTTCAGAACCAAGTGCACGTTAAAATTGCGAAACAATTAGTATTCTCTGATTAGTCAAGTAGAGCTCGACAGGGAATAAATCGGTGCACAGATCTTCTTTACTAGACTAAGCGTCTCGCGTCTATCTAGGCTTAAGCGTAAATGCTTTGTAAATTTAAACTTAGCCGCGCTTTGTTTTAAAATTAGTAAAGAGTCTTCTCTCCTTCTTCTTCCTCTTGTTATAGGCTCCACTAAATGGTTTACGATTGCCAAAGATCGTAAGTATGACAACATAGCAGCGGTTTGTTTAAAAATTAGTAAAGAGTATATATTTTTATATTAAAATTACTAAAAGTATGGAGGTTCTGCAACATTATTCAATATTCTATCATAAATTTTCCCACGAACTTACACAACCTCAATGGATAATCGCTTTTGTTTTCAACTAGACGGAGGTTATTATTTATTGTCGAATTTAATGTTTAATATTATTTGTATTAAAATTCAGATCTTTCATGATATTTTGGCATGAAATTTTTATAATATTTCTCACAAAATTTCCTAACATTAATATCTAACATTCTCGATTATCAATTGAAGGTAATTTTAGTGTTACATGCCAGAATAATTTAACTTTGTATTAAAATTTCGCTCTTAAAGTAGTCTGCCTTGCACCTCCACCATAAAATTTCCGACGAACCCACATAAGCCCTCAGTTTAATTTTTTTCCTATTAAAGCCCACTTAATCTCTGTGTTTTATTATTGAAATTTATGCTCGCAAATATTTTGTGGTAAATATATTTGTTTTTTAATATTTTATCACAAAAATTCTAAGAATATGCACAATCTTATCAACTAACCCCGTTCGTTTTGATTTAGTTTCTTGTTATAACTGTTTGATTGCATCAAACTAGTACCAGCCGACACGGTAGGTAGAAAATTAACAAAGTTTTCAACAAATTAAAACGTGTAGCTAATTGCACAGATTCTAGACACGTAATTTTAAATTAGCTCATTATCTGCAAGCACTAACAGATTAAAATACTTTATCATTTTAACCTCCCATTATTCATTGTATCAGTTGTTTACATCTATGTTATTTTTAAAAAATAAAAATCTTTTGGAATTAACTGGAAAAATGTTTTGATTCTTTTAAATTGCCTTGAAATTGACACAAAACGTTTGAATTTCGGGTAAGTTCGGCGGTGAGGTACCCCTTCATGACTCACCCCAGCATGTAGGTAGGGTAATTATTAGTTTTAATTTAAAATACCTATGACTTTTATTTTTTTCATTAAACAAGACGTACCGTTTATTTTTAAACATATTGTATATATTTCTAATTAATGGCTGCAGTAATCGTAACGCAAAGGAGACAAGCGGGTCTGTTATGCAATTCATTAAACTGCAAGTTAACAACGAAAGTAGGAAGTCTTGTTGGCATTAACAAGCTCGCGTGCAATTGTACAGAGTAGATCGAAATTAATCTTAGATTTCTATTAGAAATGTTTTAAAATATACTGCTGGGCAATAAAAAAGTTTGTATAAGGCATGGAAGTGAAAGTTTCTTTTAATTTTAATTAACAGCTACGATATAAACCACGAATTATGTAGAATTCAGTACAAAGTGTGTGGCTAATTTTTGATAATTGTATTACTTTTACGACTCCATTAAACCTTTGTGGGGAATTGATTCGTGGTGGGTGTAAAGGAATGAATTACAATGTAACAAATAGCGGTTTGTTACGTTGTAAGAACAGGTAGCAAGATATTAAAAATATCTAAATCTGTTGTGCACTGCAGTTGAATGATTGAATAGCTTATCTGTTAATCGATACGTTCTTATCTACTTTCCCATTCGTTTAATTGTACTATCGACTATCTCTGTACGGTTAAAACATGGTACATACATTTACTTCATTATTAAACAAAGAAGTTCACAGGGCCAAGGATGTAATTTTCTACCAACCGCATTCTTATACCGACTAATTACTGACTTTCTCAATTTTAGCTTACACAAGGTAACTCAGTCAGTCTGCATACCTTTGATATTTAGATTAGAAACTTTTTTATTATCATTTTAGAAGTGGTTTTAATTAAAGCGTAACTGTGCTCGGTCGAAATCAGGTTTTTATTCGCGCTGTCTAAAAATAATGAACTGTAACGAAATTATACCGCGCGTTTTTAACACTTTGATATGCTAATTTTAGATTTACCACAACAACCTGAAACTTTCTGCCCCTTCCTGTTCTACATCAGAATAATTTGCATTTTGCTCCTATTATAAAGTACTCCCCCACAAAGTCTGTTTTAGAGTATAATTAAGGACATCCTACGAAAATGTTCTGGCTACTTTTAATATTATTTTAGCAGCTCTGGGTTCTAGAGCAGAAGTAAATTAATTTTCTTAACACCTTCCAGTTTAACTACTTTATCATCAAGTGAAATTGACGTCTAAAAATGAAGAAGGCGACTTTCATGTTGTTACTAATTATTTAGGTGTTTATGTTTTTAATAACGGCTACTTTTATGGGTACTTTCTTGAAATTATTTTCCGGGCTTTTTAAAAATTGCATTACGCAGTGAAATACAATAATAAACTAATAAATTGTTCAAGACAGTGGATTGGCAACCCTGCACTAAAATTGGTCGAGATAGTGGATTGGCAACCCTGCACTAAAATTGTTCGAGATAGTGGATTGGTAACTCTGAGCTAAAATTGTTCCAGACAATGGATTGGCAACTCTATAAAAATGGTTCGAGACAGTGGATTGGCAATTCTGCATTAAAATTGTTTGAGATAGTGGATTGGCAACCCTGCACTAAAATTGTATGAGATAGTGAATTGGCAACCCTGCACTAAAATTGCTCGAGATAGTGGATTGGCAACCCTGCACTAAAATTGTATAAGATAGTGAATTGGCAACCCTGCACTAAAATTGCTCGAGATAGTGGATTGGCAACCCTGCACTAAAATTGTTTGAGGTAGTGAATTGGCAACCCTGCACTAAAATTGTTTGAGATAGTACATTGGCATCCCTGCGCTAAAATTGTATTAGACAATGGGTTGGCAACTCTGCATAAAAATGGTTTAAGACAGTGGATTGGCAATCCTGCACTAAAATTGTTCGGGATAATGGATTGGCCACCCTGAACTAAAATTGTTCTAGCCAGTGGATTGTCAACCCTACATAGAAATTATTCGAGATAGTGGATTGGCAACCCTGCACAAAAATTGTTCGATATAGTGGATTGGCAACCCTGCGCTAAAATTGTTCCAGACAATGGGTTGGCAATCTGCATAAAAATGGTTAAAGACAGTGGATTGGCAATCCTGCACTAAAATGGTTAAAGACAGTGGATTGGCAATCCTGCACTAAAATTGTTCAAGATAATGGATTGGCAAACCTGCGCTAAAATTGTTCCATACAATGGATTGGCAATCCTGCACTAAAATTGTTCGATATAGTGGATTGGCAACCCTGCGCTAAAATTGTTCTAGACAATGGGTTGGCAACCCTGCACTAAAATTGTTCTAGCCAGTGGATTGGCATCCCTACACAAAAATTGTTGGAGATAGTGGATTGGCAACCCTGCACTAAAATTGTTCGAGATAGTTGATTGGCAACCATGCACTAAAATTGCTCTAGCCAGTGGATTGGCAATCTGCATAAAAATGGTTCAAGACAGTGGATTGGCAATCCTGCACTAAAATTGTTCAAGACAATGAATTGGCAACCCTGCACTAAAATTGTTCGAGATAGTTGATTGGCAACCCTGCACTAAAATTGTTCTAGCCAGTGGATTGGCAACCCTACATAGAAATTGTTCTAGATGGAGGAGTAGCAACCCCGCACTAAAATTGTTCGAGATGGTGGATTGGCAACCCTGCGCTAAAATTGTTCCAGACAATGGGTTGGCAATCTGCATAAAAATGGTTCAAGACAGTGGATTGGCAATCTTGCACTAAAATTGTTCAAGACAATGAATTGGCAACCCTGCACTAAAATTGTTCTAGCCAGTGGATTGGCAACCCTACATAGAAATTGTTCTAGATGGAGGAGTAGCAACCCTGCACTAAAATTGTTCGAAATGGTGGATTGGCAACCCTGCGCTAAAATAGTTCCAGACAATGGGTTGGCGATCTATATAAAAATGGCTTGAGACAGTGGCTTGGCAATCCTGCACTAAAATTATTCGAGATCGAGATGAGCTTTAATTTCGTTCTTGTCCCAAACCTCTAATTCCGTCGTGACGCCTTCTATGAATTTATGAAAATCAAAAATTCATACCGCTTTATTTAATAAACGGAGGACGATAAAAAGTTTCATTTTAAGCTGAATTGCTTATGAGTGATAGTAGAGAAAGATTCCCAATTTTTTTTAGGTATATCAATATTTAGAAGTAATAATTTTTCCCTTTCCATTCAATTTTTGCTGACCAATTGTGTCTTTGGTCTCTGGTTGCTTTAATCCTCAGAATTGTTTTCCAAACAATCATAAAATTGATTTAATTTCTCCGAATAAAAGTTTGCGAATATGATGAAGAGGCCATGGTTACGCATTAGCTTGGTTTAACTGCACATCTATTATGTCTTGTGCGTTGCACGACTGGTATCTTCCCATGCTTGTGTAGTGCAGCAACTAACGGGATATATTTGTATAACGTGTTGCGTCTGGTCTTTTCGGGTAATAACCGTGTATGCAATTTACCACTTCCACTGCTGTTGCAGTTACAGTGTTGTACATAAATACTTTAGTTTCAAATTATAGGAAAGTCAGGCGAACTGCTTGGCTCATTTTTGATGATTGTTATTGCTTATATTCAAACACTTGATTTTATAATATTGCGAGAACTTTAGAGGCTTTGAGAAATTGAAAAATAATTGAAAATCGTCTCATACCCTGACATTGATATTGAAGGTCACCGTTTAAATGTTATGTAAAACTTGACCTTCCTATCATAACACTAATTATGGCTTGTTAGGTCCATACAGATAGATATTTACTTTTTCCTGTTCCCCTTGCAATCTTCCGTTTCTACGTTCATAAATTATGTTGAAGTTTTAGAACTTACTTTTTATGACCTTCAAATTATTATTTCAAGGTGACTGTTAAACATACAGTTTTCAGCATTTTCTGCTTTTACTTTTTCCACAAAATTTGTATATATTTAATGAATCTTCATAAATTTGAACGTAACCGAAAAACCTGATTCTTATTCTTTCATTTTCCTAAACCTATACATTTTCCAAATTACAGACTGAATCAGAAAACAAACATTGTGCAAAATCTTGTATACTAACTGTATTTAAAAACTGTCGTTAAATCCTTAATTCCAATTTCACTCAAGCATCAATATTAAGCACTCTGGGACAAAAACGTAAGCGTCAAATTAAATTTGATTAACAAACAATCGTGGGAAGTGTGCGAAAATTAACCAACTTGAGAAATTAAACTCGAGGATGCAGTTTCAAGCATAAAATTAAAGGTTCCCTTGTACTGTTAATGCGGGAAATTTAGTAAATATAAGATGGGAATTGTAACGCCGAAATTTATTCATGACTTGGGCACCTAGTCGTTATTACACAAAATGTAATCTCTCCCAAAATTTTAGACTTCCAATAATAGATTTAACTTTGATCGGACATAAATTCTATTACGCGTTATTAGATCTAGCTTGAAATATTCTTGTGGGGATGTCGAGATGTGGAAGCTTTGTTAAAATAATGAAAATATATAAAAAAATAACCTAATTTGGTGGGTATTTAGGATAATTTTGTAAATAAAAAATAGGGGAAGCTAAATGAAGTTATCTCCAAGTCTCCTCTGTGAAGACGTTGAACAACCATGTTATTTTACAAAGAAAACAAAATTAAGCAAGCAGAAAGCTCGCGTTTCATAAAAAGATCGTGCTTTGAAGTCAAAGTTGCAAAGACAGTTGCAAAGAAATCAGGTCGAATAAAAATCACATATTCTGTAAAGACTTTCAACGGATATTATGCATGCTGTTAGATGCAATAGCTGTTGGAAAACGCGTCACACATTTCAAAGGTGGCTTTATTTAAATTGACTATCGAAATTCTTTCCACTAAATGTGAGAACCCTGACAAGCAGTAGGTAAACTTGAAGGAAATTGGAAGAGATGGGAATAACAAGAATAGTTTGTGATTGTTTAATGTTCAATTTGTTTTTGTAATAAGTTACATCGTTTTTTTTATGAATGAACGTTTTTAATAATTTGATTTTATGATTAATTATAATTACCGCCCCTGGGAAAATTAAATTATAAAACGGTTGACGTGAAGTGGAACTTCTTGGAGGAGCTTTTTGCTTCATAAGCGAACCCACGATTCCCTTGGGCCGCATAAAAAATTGAGGTAATATTTGTATCGATTTGTTGCTTTAGAGAACAAAAAACCTAGGTAAAGTACTTTGGCTTGAATTTTTTATACCATTATAAAATTATTTTAATACTTACAAGATCGGAATCTCCCTAACGAATTTAGCTAGGTAGTTATGCAGGTTGTGACTCATCACGTTTGAGTAGACGCCCAGTAAATTAAAAAAAATATTATTTAACTCGGCAATCACTACGTGTATTTTACGTTCCATAAACCAATAGAAATGTTCAACTTGGATTTTTTTTTAGCACAAACTTTAATGGCGAATACAAAAACTACTAATTTCTTTTATTTGCTAGTTTTAATAATAAAATTAATCTGACAGTTCCATATATGATTCGCGAAATATTCCAATCATATACCATTCGTGAATTCGAAAATAATCGGGGAAAATTATTCAAACTTCCTGCACAATAATTTTTCGTAGTTTTTGTTCGGTTACTTTAATTCACTCGTGCTGTGAAAAAAATGGTTTAAGAATAAAAGGGAAACTAGAAATGTGATTCATTAGTCAAAAAGTGGGGAGAGGTGAAGAGGGAGCAGTAGCCCCCCTAAACACATTAATTTACATCTTAAAACAGCCTTAAATGCTGATTTTACTGACACATATGAACAATTTAGCGTAACTGATGATTTTTTCATTGACCAAGTTAACCGGATAGAAAATTTCATTTCTCATACCTTTCAACAATTCATAGAGGGAGTCACAGAGAAATAGGAAGATTAGCGAAGATATCAAATTATACCCCACCCCTAGTTCTATTAGACAAACAACATTTAAAAAAGGTGCCGGGTAACCGCATTTATTGAAATTTTTGAATATTTCCAAAAACAAATTTAAAACTTTTGAAATTTTTTTTGGGTGTGGCCATTTTTATAAAATCTTAAAATTTTTCAAAATTGTAAAAATGTGAAAATTTCAAAATTTTTTGTATTTTCTTAAAATTAACAATAAACTGTTGCTTGATTCACTTGATTTAAATCGCAGTTTATGTCAAGTAATGTATTTTAAATAAATCACGCATTAAATCAGAGCGGCCGTAGCTTAGTGGTAAGCGCGCGGGCTACCAATGTAGCGGGTCCGGGTTCGATCCCCGGCCCGATCGTTCTCCCTCGCAAGGGAACGGGAAACCAGCGAGGTGGATTTTTCCCCAGGAAAACCTCTCTGGAGAAGAAATGCATGCACTTCCCGTGGTTCGGAGCCCACGTTAATCAGTAGGTCCCCTATGTCTGTCTGTGCAAATTATCTATCGCCGCGCACCAAACACAGACATAGGAGCCAACGCCCTGAATAGGGCATGGCACTATAAGAAGAAGATGCATTAAATCAAGAGTTTCAAGCCGTCAATTTAACTGCGTTGCTTTGGAAAAACACAAAAATTTATACTCTACGTCTCTACATACACGCCACAACTCTTATAGATTAAAATACCATTGGCAAAAAAATTTCAAAAAACAATAGACAGATTTTTTTAACAAAAAAAATTATGTATTTTGTTGTCTACAATAAAAAATAATAAACTTACAGTACTTAAAACTTACATTTATCCATTCTTATAATTTTTTATTTCTTTGTATTAAGGTTTTGCATTAAACAGAATTAACTATTTATAAACAATTTCTAATAACTTAAACAAAATGCAAATCGTCCAAATATTTGAGTTAAAAATGCATGTTTTATTGTAAAATAACTTAAAGCGTTGATAAGAAAGATTACCTTAATTTACAATACATACACCGTGATTTAAATAAAATGATTTAAATCAAGTGATTTAAACTGTGCAAATGAATTGACTAAGGATCGTTAATGATAATTTAACTATTTCAAACAAAGTAATACATGCTAGGGCTCTTTATAGTTTAAGATTGCCAAAGCAGATAACAATTGTTGGTAATTAATTGCATCATTAGCAAACGATGAGTATTTATGGCTCTATAATACACTTGGTAAACGGAAACAATGTGTTTTAATAGCTTAAAATTAAAAACAAACTGTTGTATTAGCACAAGGAATGCAGAAAGAGTTTAGTTGCATGCAAAATATAATAATAGCTAATTTATTTTATTATTATATATAAAACAATTCCTAATTTCAACAGATTTAATAATAACAGCTGTGCATTGTTTTCTGGTTGGACGATTTAAATGTTGCTATTATTAAAGGTATTAATTATTTAGGAGTTATCTTAAAAACTAAATTGTGTTTTACGCACCTACTGCCATTTATTCTTTTATCTAGGACTTCAAACAGAAGAAATTAGAATAATTCATAAAATATATTGCCAAGAATGTATTTATGTTTATTTTTATTAAACATGACAATTTTAATTATTTAACCGTGAAGCAATTAATAAAAATATTTAATATTAAAATTTAAAAAAGCTATCCCACCCCCTTACCCGGGCTCAACACACTAAGTGCTATTCACCGGTCTAACATGCCCCACCCCTGAAAGACATGCAACCCAACATACACACCTACATACACCATCCATGGACCCGCCGGATTTAACTTATTCAGAAAAATTTCCGACAGGCAGTGGACTCGAACCTACTGCCATTGGGAGTCTAGTTTCAAAGCCTGGTACTTTAAACACTAGACCACCCGCCGGCCACGGGACCTTTCTCGCATTTATGGTAATTTTTGATTTATTTCAAAAAATTTGACAATTTTAAAGAAATTTAGACTATTTTTTAAATTCTTTAAGACATTTTGCGTATAATATACCGGATGACGTTTCTTAAGCATTTTTAAAATTTGTTTATTCAACATACTTGGAAAATTTTTAATTACGAATTTTTTTTTATGAAATTTTAGATATTGAAAGTTTTTAAAAATTTTGTTATTTAATTGAATATTTTAAAATTTTTTAGATTATTCAATATCTGCAATTTCATAGACATATTGAAGAGCGTTGAAAATTTGAAAATATTTGAAAATATCGAAAAATTTTAAAAGCATATTTTTAAAATTTTTAGTTTCAAGAAAGAAGTTTCATAAAATGTTTAAAGTTAAAAAAGTGTAAGACGTCTGAAACTTTGTAAAAATTTAAAAAAATGTTTAAAAATTTGAACATTTGTTAAAAAAGTCGAAATTTTGAAAATTTTTGAAAATGTAAATTTTGAAAATTTTAGAAATATTTGAAAACTTAAAATAATTTTCGACATTTAAAAAATTTTAGTTATTTTTAAATTTTGACTATACCACCCACATTGAATTGAATCAATCACAAATTATCTCTTTCATAAAATCAATCACGTTTGCACCCCTCCCATCTCCTCTTTTTGTTTTGTGGACCAACCTCATTTTCTTGCGGTGTCATCCTATTGCAGTTAGCAGTCTTAGAGCCAATTATAGTTTTACTGCGTTAGGGCATCTGGCTGTAAAGAGTATACAGACACACAGACAGACAGACAGACACACCTCTGCAACGTCCTCTTTATCAGTCTCGTGATACGATTTTTTTTTTGGATAAAATTGTGGTGTAAGTTAACTCGTGCTAGTTAAGATTTAGGTAATTCCATCTTAATTAGCACTCGTGACCTTACATCACAATTTTATCGAAAAATCGCGATCACTCGTTGTATTATTTATGATAATTTTTGAAAATTTTGATACTTCTGATAATTTTTTTAAATTTTGAACGTACTTGAAATATTGAAAATTTTAACAGTTTCTGAGTTTATGAAAATTGTTTGTTTATAGTCTTTAGTTTAGCTATTATTCAATTAAACTGTTCAGGTAAACGACCAAAAGGAAACCTCTCGGTGATATTTCTCAATAAAAAGTTTGTTCCTATTGTCAGTTGACATGCTCATATCGATTTTGAAGCCGAAATTCGTAAATTTTGGGAAACAAAAAATCGGTAGGGAGATCGCGTTCAAGCAGATCAGCTATTCTTTTTCGAGTGCGTCTATTTGGACATACAACACCCTTCCCCTTTAATTTTTTGCGGACCAACCTCATTTTCTTGCGGTGTCATTCTATTGAAATTAGCAATTTTTGAACCAAATTTGATTTTTCTGTGTTAGGGCGTCTGAACTGTAAAATGTATACAGACACACAGACGCGTTGTATAACAACAAAACATCAAAAAATTACAATTTTTGAGGTTTTTATATTTTTCGCAGTTAACTTCGATATTTTTCAGATTTTCTTCAACTTGAACTTCAATTCAAGGTGAAGATTGCTTTGTATTTTGTTAAATTTCTTATCAGTTGTTAATATTTATAATTATAACTTTTATGTGGTTTTATTGTATTGTTAGTTTTATATCAAAACGATTATTTATTATGCTTTTGTTTAATGTATCTAATCCTTTTATCAGTAGGTGTAAGGGTTTTAAAGTACAAAAACCCCTCAGTTTAATTACTATTTAGCATTTACTGAGGTGTTTTTAAAATAATTGTTTGTTTATGAAGTGTCTGGAGAAAAATTATACTAGCAAAAAATATTTTTTTAACGTGACGTAAAAAATATTTTTTTCTGCTTTAATAATAATTTATACTGTGTTAGGTAAATAATTACCCACGCATTTAAAATTTTATATCATTGTTTTGTATTCTCTTGTTCGAAGAATTCTACAAAAGAAAATCGAAATTACTTTTCTTACGTTTAACAACTAAAAATTGTTTTACCGAGAATTAAATTTTTAATCAGAAAATCATGTTTAGCGTTAAAACCAGTTATAAGTATAGTAAAAATAACAAATAAATGGTCAGTATGAACTTCAAACTGTGGCGATGAATACTTAATTCCAAAGTTACACAATCCGAAGGCCAAATATTTGTTTTTATTTTTTTTTGTAGAATTATTGTAATACAATTAGGTGTACATAATTTACAAATCACATAACATTTTTTTTACACGGCATCAATTGCTTTGATTATTTGCCGTTCATAACAAGTATTATAACATAAAAATGAGCGAAACACTTCGCCTGGACTTTCCTATACATTTAAATACATTGTTTTATATTTTCCAACACTTTCGATATACACCTGTCTAGACACGACTAGTTAAAGTAAATAGTTCTTATAAGTTGTAACATCTTGAAGCGGTTGAAGAAAGACCGACCGCTGCGCTGCAAGCATAAGGTTGGGTAAAATATTCGGACTGAATCAACGGAAGCGCGGAAATTAATATTTGAAAATATATTAATAACTCGAGAAGTATTATTTTTAGCAAGAAATTAATAAATTTGTATTTAGGATTTCAAAACCTTTCTGATTTTAAAGGCAAAATGCCACGTTGCCATTTAAAAAAAAAGTTATTTTTTACCGTGGCCGCCATATTAAAATTGGAAACTCAAGTTTTTTTCTTAAATACAATCGAGAAGAATTTGCCATACAACTTTGCTCTTGGGTTTGCGAGTCTATCTATTAAAATAAAAAAGTTAGCCTACACTGAACATTAAACGAGTAGTACAAGAATACAACTGCTGTAGAAAGTATGTGAAATTCTTCTAAGGACAAAAAGATTATTAAGGGGCAAAAAATTCAATTTTTTGTAAAAAGATTCTCCTAGAGCAAACAAAACAAAAAACCAAATTTTTAATTTTTAATCGAAAAAATTTGGGGGGAGGGGGAACAGTAGCCCCCCTAAATATGAAATTATCGAAAAAATATTATTATATTCGGATTTTGCTATCAATGGTGAGCTATTTCACATTAACAGAAATATTTTATTGCCCCCCGTTAAATAAATAAAAGGGTACCAATTTTCAAAAATTCACAGAGGGCGTCACAGTGAAATTATAGCAATGCGCAAAAAAACAAATTGTAGAAGATTCCCAGCTCTATCAGCTTTGAAATTTTGCATGAAATCAATACTTCCCTATACTGAAAGTATAGGAAAGTAAAAATAGGGAAATAATATTCAGTATGACCCTCGTATTACAAATTGTATTAACATATCTGGTACAAAGAACTTGACGTTGGGTGTAATTAAGCCCATTCTTTCCAAATGTACCGTTTGCTTAATTTAAAGGCTCTTACATCAAGCCTTCACGAACTGTTGATTTTATGCGATCCCATTATAAGTTAAATCCTATTCATTTATGTATTAAATCCGTTCCATTAAGACTTATAATAAATTTTAGAATGAGTTTAATGTAGGTTACATAGCTCTAGGTCTAATGTACCGAGACTGATATACAGGATGTTGCAGATTATAATGATAAAGAGCGTTAAGTCTAATGCAAACAGTAAATAAAAGGCAATATACGCTTAGGTCTAAAGCACCGAATAGTACTAAGTCTACTGTACCGACTGAAGTATAGTTTGTTGCAGATAAAAAGGATAAGTGGATTTAGGACCAATTCCCCGATTGATTAGAAGATCAAGTAGGCTTGAGGTTTATGCACCGATTGATTAAAAGAAAACAGAGCCTCCGACTTACTGTACCGACTGATGTACTGGGTGTTGCACATTACAATGTCAATTAATTTAGATCAAATACTCTTAAGCAGTGGCGGCTCGTGGTTTGTTATAACAAGAGGGCTAAATGAAATAAGGCAAGAGCAATTATACAGGGTCGCTATTGTGCATAAAATCAACGCTCTGCTCCGTAAACGTGTTGAGGGAGAAACTTGAAATATTGCAGGAATACACTGGAAATACTTGGGAATATTGGGAATATGCTTTTCAATTTTTTTAATTTTCGTCTTTTTAAAGATAAGGTACCATCTTGATTTTTTCTAAATAGCAGTATTAGTCGTGTGAGGTACCGTTGTTAAGTTAATTTAATGAACTATTGTACAGAGAAAACAATAAGCTTCACATTAATACTCCACACGACTAGCCATTAATGAAATGAAGATGGTGCCTTATCTTACAAAAAAAAAGATTCAACATTCCAAAAGCATGTGACAATATTCCTATATATTTCCTGTGCATCCTTTGCAAGGATGCAAAATTTTAAGATTCTACCTCAAACCGTTCCCCCAGTGTTCCGCCTCAACTCCTCCTACCACGTGGCTATGCCACGCCCCTGCGGTCAATGAGAATGCAGGATTCCCCACGTCTCTAGTTTAAGCTAAAAATCGCACGAGACTAAAAAATTTAATATAGCCGCTGTCAACTGACCAGGTGGGGTTTTTTTTAAAAGCCGTTCAACCGCGTTTATTTTTAACAAGCCGTTCAACGCTACCTGATCAGTTGACGGCAGTTACCTTGAAATTTTTGAATTTCTGGCGGTGTTTGCTTTATACTACAGTGGGGACTCCTGTATTCTCATTGCTGAAGCGGGCGGGGCCCAATCAAGTACTAGAAGAAGCCGTGGGGTAGACTTTGGTGGGGAAATACTGTTTGTTTGAAAATTTGCCAATAATTGTTTGAGTACTGCAGGATAATAGTAAAACTGTGAGGTAAAAGGCATGTTTTTAGTAGAAAACACAAAACTAAAAAGGAGATTAGGAGCGCGTTTAGATCTGAACACGCAGGGCCTGAGTACAGACGAATGGGTAAACGTATATACACACTATCATTTGCCGCTGCTCACAGTCCACGTAAGCCGATTGGGGTCGGTTTTTGGTCGATGCTCAAAGGAACACCGCGAATGGGAACTTTTTTTGAACGTTTCATGTGTGGGGCACGTGCTAAATAGTTTAAAATAATAATGAGAATGGAGTTGACTAACACTACACCGTTTTTTAATTAATAGAAGAGTATTGAAAGCACGAAGTAGTGTAGAATTCCAAGTATTCGGAATATTATTAAACAAAATATATATGCATGAGAAGCGATCTTAAACACTGTAAATATTCCTGATTTAGCAACCCGAGAATTGTAGGAAAAATTAAAGCTTGTTGGGCTCTTTCCGCCAAGTTCTTTTTTTTAATTCTAACTTTGCCCAGTACTAACGCACTACTTGATAATTGGATAATACGAACTTCTGCCGTGCGCGGGGTATTAAAAACTAACGCGACACACATCAACACACTCTTGTGCGCGCATGCTCAATCCATGCGGTTCAAATGTAAACGTTTCTTATCACCTGCAAGGTAACTTTTTACGTTTTTGCCACATTGGATCAAAATTAAAATTTATGTAATAAGTTCTAATAACTTTGTATGCACTTTCTATCAATATTAGCAGTCGTTAAATACAAATTAATTTTATTTTTTAATTAAACTGGATTCTACTTGGGCTATTCTATTATTGATTTGAATATTTGTAACTATTTCTTATGCACCTTGTATATAAATTTAGAACGTTGCTTTGACTAAAGCGGAAAGCCTATCATGCGATATGATAGGGCGTCTTAGAGCCAAGGCCACGTAGAAATCGCCCGCTAACTTTATTAAACGCGATACCGCGCTACCCCCACTTCTCCCTCGCCCATAATATACGGACAGCTCAACCGTGGCCCCATAGCATGATGATGTACCATTATAACACCTACTTAATATTAAGTATTTAGTACTAGTTTAAATTTTGTGACAATTTTCATAATCTCAAAAACACGATGTTTATAAATAGAAATTAATTACCTACTTAAACACACAAAAAAACAAAATTTTGATAGAGTAAGTGGATTTCATGTAGCAAGTGCGTCGTCCAATTGCCCTCCCTGCACTGCTTGCGGATTGCTCTTTAGATCTACCACACTTGTTAGTAAAAGATCAATTTAGTTCTAAGTCGACGGGACCGACTGATTTATACTAGTTTTACAGATTAAAAAATCAAGTAGGACTAATGCACCGACCGAACGAAAAGACAAACAACCGTTTACCGCGCCGAGAAGTGTACAGGGTTGTTTAGATTAAAATATCATTCAGTTTTAGATCAAACGCACCAAACTGATTACTATAGTAAATAATGTTGTGTCCAATACACTTATGACTTAAAAAGACAATTGGTGCCGTGTCTAATACACCGACCTGCTGCAAGTTCTCAGATTTAAATTTACTAGACCGGCTGAAGTATGGGGATGTTTCATATTAAAAGGTCATACAGCTTTAGGTGTAATGCGCAGGCTAATACGACAAAAGAAAGATAGCTGTTCGGGTGTAATAGTTCAAATAGACCCAATCGACGTAATCATTCGAAATAATCAATCGTATCCAAAAGGCGCGCGGGTGTTAGCAATATATCAATGCTCTGCGATTTTACTGCTACCGAATGGGAATTTGCAACCTTACGATATACACATGAATTATTTGAAATATTACATAAGTAGCATGCTGCTACTTTAGAGTTTACTACGCGAATCAGATCATTTTTGCCTGCTAGTCCCTCGGGTTTGCTTGGCGAAAAACGCCGTCAGTCGTGGAATTTTAGGAACCCCGCAAATTTTGTGTCCGAAGCAGACAAAACTAAAAATTTAAAATCGCAAAAATCATTCGAATGAATATCCGTAACCTCTAGCGATTTCTCGATACATTTCAATAATCGAAATATCGATTACTTTCATTCGAAATAACTCATAACGAGTGGCGTTGCAAACTAAAAGTTTCTATGCAATGAATTGTAAAGTATCCATTGGTAAATTAGAGGTAATTTTGAATGTGTGGCGTTATTTAAGTTCAGTTATATCGGCGTGAACCTAGAGCCATGATGTAATAATAAATTTTGGGTGTAATCACGGCTTTTTAGATGTCGTTATGTCCTTACTATGGCTTTATTTCCGCTCGCTCACGAAATCATTACGGAGGACAAAAACGGGTCGGTTCGCTACTTGCGTAATAAAGTGGAGATGTATGTGGTGAATATCTTGACGGATCTGATATGATTATCGGCAGCCGGCTCAATATCTACGGCTAAAAAATAGGAGCAAGGAATGCCGCTGGCACCTTAAAAGACGTTTAACGGTTTATGGTCCCGGTGGTGTTCACAACCGGACCAAAACAACTGTTTATTATGTGTATCACGAATCTCATTTTTTTCAATCAATGCCTTAAGCCGTAGACGTGCACAGAGCGAAAAATTAATGCTAAAATAGATGGTTTTTTAGGCGTCAATTATCTGGCTAAAAATATCTGCCCGATTTAGTTAGTGGGTGATCTAAATAACAAGTCATACTTTAAATTCATTCCGCAAACAAAATTGGAAAATTTTCCGCCCGTTGTAATATTAAATTTCCTATGAAAATTCAGTTTTGTCCAAATTTTACAATAGTTTTTCCAAAGAAATTAACTTTTAAATCGGGTTTTAAATCCTGACAGTAATAGAATTTTCAAGCTGTAACTTCTATTAATTAAAATGTAATTTTGTTTTGACGTTTCAGTTAATAACACAATTATTTTCAGCTAAACGTTTCCTACAAAAAAAAACTCGGTTTTATTTACAGTTTTCCTTTAAAAAGCTTTTCCAATATCGTTTGTTTGTGTTAACATTCAAGAGAAAATGAATTTGACTTTGAATTTCTTATGCATAAGTTTCAAATTGTAACCTTTAAATATCAACAATATTAATATTTACATATTTCAGAATTATGAATTTCGTAATTTAAATTTATAATACTGACCTAACATTTTGTTGTGTTTGTAGTATGAGCACTATTGGAGTACACCTGTTGCACTTTTCACACGTACCTGAAATTGAAAATTGTTTATTAATTAAATTTTAACATAAAAATTGTTATTTTATGTTTACAGGAATTTATTTTATAAATTCCACAATCGGCATTTAAACCTACAATTACTTATAGGCATTTAAAAAATAACTTCTATTTGTATAATAATTATGATACCTCGCTGTGAATGTTAAAAATGACGCATGAAAAAATTTAACTGCGTTTACTTTATACAAATGAAAAAAAAAACAAGTTTTATTGCAAATATTTAAGTTTCTACCCTCCCAGCATACAAATATCCTATTTAAATTCATGATCTAGCGTATGTGATGCATTTCTTATGTAATTCTCAAACAAATTGGGCATTTATCGACCATCGATGTATTTTAACGAAAAATGTTTGTCTAGTCGTGCTGTTTATAAATGAGATTCTGTTAAATAAAAAAACATTACTGATTTTCAAAATGTATTTGATTTTGTTAGCAATTTGGTTTCCATTTGTATTTAGACAATCATTATTGTTTAAGACCTGCAATAATTACGTTTTGTTGCTAGGTAGTAGTTAGCTGTTATCCATTTATCTATACATTTTTTTAATTCAAAGTTATTGAATAAGTACCAAAAAAAAGTTTTATTTCATTCTGTACGCTATATACCACTTTACGTCATTGATTTGAGTCCGGGAAATGGCACATTACAGGCCAAGGTCGGGAAGTGTTGCTTAGCAGCCCTTCCCGGACTGCTTGGAGAAAAATTCATCAAACACATCTATTTGTAGCTAAGCAACGAGAAATACCAACAGCGAATGTTTAATTTGACAGAATACAAATTTTAAAAATGACGTTTTTATAAAAAGAAAATATTCAAATAAAAAATGGTTTTGGTAGTAATGAAATAAAATTTTGTACGATACACGTCCGTGAAGTGATTATTAAAGCATTCGTTTAGAAATTTCGGACTCGGCTCCTTTCGTCGCCTCGTCCGCAAATATCTAAACTCATACTTTAATATGTCACTTCCCGGACTAGTGACATAAATAACTATTATCTCATTCTGCAGAAGGAAAATGTCGAATTTTCTGCAAAATGGCTAGTCGTACAAAAATCAAGGGTATCATTTTTAAGCATTTTTTTAACGCAGAAACACTGACTCAATTGGTCAAAAAAATGAAGATTACAAAAGTAATAAATAAAAATAATGCCTGCCCCCCAATTTGGGACGCGTCTAGTTTAAATAATTTTATTTGTATGCTGTTAGATAGTAGCACTTGCTAGTACTAAACCGTCTGCCAAATGTCATTACTTCATATTAAATGGTGTCTGAGATATTAATTAATATTTAAATTACATTCGCCCTCTTCAGGGGGCCGTAACTTCCTTCAGAAGCATTTTAGGACGTATGTTCAAGGAGACTTTTTTCTTAAAATGGCCTAAGGAATTACCTCCCGAAGTTTAAAAGGTAAATTTTTGCGTGGTTACGGAGCTACCGCCTTCCGAAGATGGAACGGTCTAACCACTCTTTTACGGTAACTTTGGCAGTAGTTGCTTAAAAATTTGAAATTCTATTTGTAAGCACTGTCCTTATAGTTTGGTAGTACTACTTATTTTTGTGTGAATAAATGCATCAGAGGTATCGCATGAGGGGGGGCCCGTAATGTTTTCTTCTAGGTATTTTAATTCTTCACAATTTTGTCTAGACAATTTTATTATCCGTACAACAACACAAATAAGGTATTTTTTTGAAAGTTCTTAAGTCCAACGGGTTTTAAGACAATTAAGTTGCCATGAAGGTCTTAGTGTCTCCTTAAGATGCGCAAACAGTTTTCACAGCTGCTAGGGAAACTTTTACACATTCAAACAATGGATAAACATGGAAACGCTTCCTTACGTCGATACTGCCTCCGGAAGAGGAAGTGGTTATAACAGTCCCAACTCGCCCCTTTCGGAGGTTGTAATTCTCTAAGGATGCATTTTCGCGCTTATGTTTATAGGAACCTTTTTTGCTGTTCTGATGTGCAGAACTTACTCTTAAAAACTGTCCAAACCATATACGCATCTTAAGACACTCAGACTTTCATGGCAACTTTCCACAATTATTAAATTATTTTGAAAATCAATGCATTAAGGGACTTTCAACAAGAGCATTTTAGTATGGAGACTAAAATTAAATAGTTAAAAATTCCTAAATAAAATAAAAATCTTTAAAAGAAAATACTAAATGCCCCCCTCCCCCATATGGCGCACCTTTGGTGCACTTATTCAAATACAAATCTGAAGAAAAAACTAAAATAAATAGAGACAGCTCGCAGCAACTACTGCCAAATTTATATACGATCAAAATGTTCCATCTTCGGAAGGCTGTAGCTCTGTAACCAAGCCTTTTTGTACATAGTTAAGCTGGGTTGAATCGACATAATTTGTAGTTAAAATCATGCGAGACGTTTTAGGAAATGGTGGGCCAAAAAAGTACCAATGAAGCACTAATAAGCTTATTTAATGGAAACATTGGCGCTATCTTGCTATCTCCAGGACATGCCTCTCGCGAATGTATAATAATAGAATTTTATACGCTGATTACTGGTATATAAAGCACTAATAGGCACTAACGAAGCATTAACCGATGGTATAAAAAAGGTATGAAAACGTGCAAAAATAAAGAAAATAGACATCCCTACAGTTTTCCAGTTGTTTATTAATTTGGTATTTAATATGTGAAGCACTAATAAAACGCACTAAAAAAGGCACTAACCGATGATTGAAAAATAGTCTTGAAACATTTTTTTTTACTAAATGGGTAAAAAATTGAATGAATATTTTTATAATTTATAGTAATCTTGAGTATTTCTAAAAACAAAGGCACTAATAAGCACTAAAAAAAGCACTAATAAATTACTAACAAATTTAAAACAATTTAAATGTTAAGTTTATCAACTCAATTTTCTCTTTACTTAAATAATGGCCTCTAACTTCTTTAAACATCACATTTTTTTAAAATTTTTCCTCGACTTCTTTAATTGCATAATTTATTTCTAATTTTTTAACTACCCCTTTACTAATAATATTTCCAGATTCCTGAGTTAGAGTTAGAATTCAGTAATATTAACCGATATTCCTTTGCAATTGTACCGTAACTACCATTTCGAATGCATTATAATAACTACGCTAGCGAATAATCAATCTCCACTTTCACTTTTACCTTCTCAGTTTATCTTGACGTTTTTATTAATCAACGGACAAGATTTTTAACTTTAAAAACTAAGTGTTTGAGATATTAGAAATTACAGCACCAAAATTTTATTGGCGATTGTAAAGTTTTATTGCGTCAATTTAATTGCGAGGTAGGTAAAAAAATATACTTCATGAGACCTACGCAATCAGAACAAATTGTTGGCAGACGCCAACCCACGCGAGGGGACAAATTAATATTGCCTATTTGATAAATCCCCAATAAATGTTTTCGTTTACAATTCGAATTGTTTCGTATCATTGTTCCATAACTTCTCAAACTAATTTGCTCGGACATAAATCAGTGTATCAGAAAGAAGAAATGTCGAACCGCAAATTTGTTTACAACTTACATTAGACACGCGTCCTGCAATTATAAAAAATTACTGTGTGGTTAAATTGATGACATTGAGCAAGAATGGCCATGACACTGACCAAACTTCGATTTAATTAAAAATCAGCTTCTGGAAGCATACACGGATTGAATCGGACAGTTTTTAACGAACCAGTTAGACCTTTTTATGACTTATTTGCTTTGCTGCAATTTATTTCTAATTAGAATAAGAAAAACAGCGCTCTAGATCTTGCCTAATTAAAAGAAAAATAAAAAAATTAAATGCATGTTATTTACAGCTAGCTCGTAGTGTGATTGAACGCTTATCTAACAAACTTCGACCAACCTATTTTTTAAATTAGAGATAATCTCGTGATCTGGGCATTATCTAATATGAGTTGTGGTGTAATTATATTTACATTAAACCGGGTCGAACATAGATTGCTTTGTCGTAGAGCTAAATGTAGTATTAGGAATACTGATAAAAGCATATGTGCCGTACAACCGTTTTGTGCTTTAAGAGCCCCCAAGTTTAACACTTATTAATATGACACCATAGAAGATGTGTCCCACTACCGTTTTGTTGAAAATATAAAGGAACCTGTGCCAGACAACCGTTTTGTTGAAAGTATATCGTTTAGAAACAGACCTGTGAGAGCTCTAGATTTAAATACTTATTAGCATAAGGCATGCAAAGCGGAAATGTGCCGGACACCCGTCCTGTTCGTATTGTTTTAGAACCCCCCTTTCAGATTTTACTTGACTTTGACAAAATTATATGTATGTATTCACCAAAACCATATTGGGTTTGCACTTGCACTTGAGTTAATAATTAAATTAAAACCAATTAGAATTAAGTTTAAACTCACTGAATATGAATATATGTGCTATTGAAGCAAATACATTTATTTTTAACGCAATAACTGAGATAATGTCATCATAAACGTTTTGGACAGTATCAATCACTTGAAAAGTATATCACCATTTTAGCAATTTATCAGCAACAGTAAATCGGATTAATTTCATTATTAAATCACAATTTAGATCAGTCAGTGGCACATAACTTGTTCCTAGAGTATTACCGCACTTTCTAGAGCCGCCGGCGATAACAATAGATCATAGGGGTTACTTTCTGTTCGCTGTGGTTCCGCGCTCGGCCAACCTTCACTCCCAACTATCGCAGTAACAGTACATTGTGGGAGTGCTATGGGAACGGCCTTCAGCTTTTTACTGAACCGGCGACCGTGTCATGTTTGCTAACCAGTGCTGGGCGACATTTAGTTTCATTACGAGGTGAACGACTAACCGGAAGTATTCCGCAAGTGTAAGAAACAACCTGTGACACTTCGGCAAGAGTTTCAGGATTTATGAGGAAGGGAGGGTGGGTGTCTGTCGTGTGCAGGTACCGTGCCTGGACAAAGATCGCCCACACACAAACATCTCCATTGTTCTTAAAGTGAATTCTCTTCATTAACACTAAAGTTCTGCTTCGGTTAGAACGTGAGACCGAGAACAGGTGCTTTAGTTGTCACATTTTGAACACCGATTAAAGTAAAGGGGAATGAGAGGAACTTTTTCGAATTAAGGGTAATGCAAGATATTTCTCAACTTTGGATAATAATGAACTAGTAGCTTGAAATAGGGTCACAGATATTAGCAAAAATTATAACAATTTTGCAATAAAAAAAATCGAGCTCGATATGTTTCAATATAGTTTATTGACATTTTGATGTTTCGATCATCTTCAGGATGTTTCGTCTACGTTTAAATCATATTTTTGGAATTTTGTCACCTCCAGGGTAGTTTGTCGAATTTTCGATCATCTTAAGGGCACTTTGTACACATCTTTTAATCATCTTGTTACGTAAATTTTGTATTGGTCCTCTAAAGGTAACAATAATAACTAATAAGCCTCACTCGGCTGCTTGAAGAATTGGGGTGGGTCTCCATGGTAAAATTGGACCATAAAAAGAGTTGACCATAAATTTTAAAACGGGCGCCAAGATCCTTATGATAACCTAGCAATGACCCAATTTCTACAACTTCATCAAATCTGTTTGAAGTTAATAATTTCATCAGACACAACACCAAAATCAACAACAACAATAACAAATAGCATTAAGAGATTTGTTAGATAAGCCAGTAGATTGTATAAGTCATCGGTAGAGTAAAAAATATTCCATAAAATCAAGTAGCACATCAAACAATTCTGTATCCACATCAAATAAGTATAATAAGATTATTGCTGAATAAATGTAACCAAAATCAATTAAATAATTAAAGATTATGTAGTTATTATAACGTAGAACTGTAAAATAGTAATGTTGATAACTCAGAGTGAGAATAATAGTTACGTTAAATTGTATATGCAAGCAAAATGTTTTTAAAAACCAAATAATCAAACATATTTGTTTTTTTCTAAACAGAAAAATACTAACAAATCGTGAAAATGTATCATAGGTAGACTAATAACAAACCCTTGTCGTTCAAATAAACCAAGGTTTTGTATAATGCTCATAAAAAACAAACAACGGCCTACGACACCGTATTAATACGTTCATAAATATATCAAATCGTTTGCAAGTCTTGTAACTGCCTAAAGAAAAAATGCCTTAAACGTTCAAATAAATATAAATTACAAATTTTGAACAAACAACTGAATTGTTTTGATAACAGCTTTGTATTAATGTAAAAATTATGCAGTGCAACATACTAAATGAACGGTGTAAATTACGTCAGTTACGCTATGATGTAAACGCTGCAAATTTTCAAGCAATAAAATTTACTTAAATACCAAATGAAGTGACATTTCATAAACAAAATCAGTTTTAGCTTATAAATAGCTTAAAAGTGCTTGAAGTGAACTAACACAGTGTAAATAATAGTTATTTCAATAATACAAACCGTAAGTAATTAAATAAATTATAGGATCAAGATTTCATAACGTTAAAAATTATACAATAACAAATCTTTACAGCAAATAAATATCACAAATTAACTAAATTCATGAGAAATTGGCTTCGGGTAAGTAGCAAATATAAAGAATTCAAATATATACAATGAAGATTAAATTTCTGACCTTAACAAAGCTCGATTTAGTTAACGCAATACCAAAATATTCACCAAAGAAGAGGTAAGATAATGTCCCAAATATCTTCAAAATTTGGCTTCAAACTAAATCTTTCTTACAGATTTATAGAGCCTCCGCTGATCATCAAAACATACTCCGAACGTCCAATATTTTATGTACAAACAAGTTTATGCACAAAACACAGTTCACAAATCCAAAAAAGGTCTCTGAGACAAGATTTACCAAAAATTGAAGTCTCTAACAATATCTCGTCTCATAAATGCAAGGAGTTTTTACTGATTAATCCATCGGAATAGATGATTATATAAAAGCTTTCAAAAAAATTCTCAAAATTTCAACAACCCAAATGAACACTACAAGATTCAAAATCAAAGTGGAAGTAAAAGCTAATTACCAAAAGCTGTCCAAGTATCCTTTACAAAATCAGGAACTCAAAAACTACAAAATGGAAGCGGGAAACAACACTAGAAATTCGAAAATTATCAACCTGAACAACCAAAACAACGAAAGATGTAGAACGGGTCATCTAACTGCAAGGAGTAAAATTATTAAAAATTAAGCTGTAACATCTTTAGATGTTTGCATGTTCGCCAAGATTTCATAATTTTCACGGCATTTTGTAGTGGTTTTAATTTATTTCACAAACATGTTTTGATATTTTTCACGGTAGATTGTCGACGTTTCGATGTACAATCATCTACAGACTGTTTGATCTACGTTTAATTAAAATTCATGGTATTGTCAACTGGGCGTCCTCCAGGGTATTTTGTCGAATTCTCGTATATCTTCAAGGTATTTTGTCGGTGTTTTAATCATCTTCAGGGTTCGGGGTACACTACAGATGCAGATGTTTCAATCATCTTCAAGGTTCGATTCGTTGTTAGGCATTTTCTTGTAGATTCTGCTATAGATTTGCTTGACTGTTTCAATAATCTTCAGCCGACGACAAACGACAAACCATCCTTAGGTAGTATATTTAGTCGACGTTTCGTTGTGTTCTGTTAATCTTCACGTTATTTTGACAACGGTTCAATTCCTTTAAGTTACGTTCAGGAACAAATCCTATTTGTTATTAACTTTAGCTCTGTTCTAAAAACTTTATTTTTGTGCTGTACCCAGGAAGATCCTTTAAAATAAATCTTGATTTTTTTACGAACACCCTGTATATTTATCAATATATAATACATAACCCACACGTGTCTAATTAAATCAGTTGAAAAACAACTTACTAACTAGCAATAGTGTTTTCACGAACTAAACAAATTAGTTGTACGTTGGAAAATGTATAAAATACCACAGAATAAGGGAGCTGTCATGAAGAGAATTACGCTTTTAGAGGCGCTAAAGCCCACACACGTGAACCGCCCTTATTACAAGCAATTGTTTGTTCCGCCAGCCTGACTGACAGTCAACATACGAATTCCACTACAGTCAAGATTAACCTGTCAACATAACAAGAGGATAAAAATATTTTCAGCACGCATTCGCCATCAAAATAAGCTGAAAAGTTCAACACATTTTCGCAGGCGTTGTAATTACGTTTTGAAAATTCGAGTTAGTTTTTGTTCTCTTAGAACTTTTAGCGCAGTTTCTGAAAATGTCACCGAAATTTAAAAACACGATAAAACACTTTACCCACACTTGCTCAAACAAAAAAAATTTACATTTCATAATTTATATTGATAACTATGTAGCTATATCGTGATTACTTGCAGCATTTGCTTAGTCTCGGAACGCCTATGCAAAAACTAATATAAAAAATTAATTTCTTGCTTTTTCTAGGAAACGACAGTTGACGAGAAATCAACGCAAACTAGATAATAAAATTTCTCAGCTAACAAATGGAAGGGAGGAGGGTCGCTTTTAATATTACTGTACCTGAAAATTACGTTTAGAATCTTTTTCTATTGTTCGTGATGAGCGATTGACCTTAATCGTGATTTTTTTTGATCCACGTTTGTTCAACAAAAATGTGTTGATTTTTAAACTTCAAAAATTCATAGAGGGCTGCACAAGGAAATTATAGTTTTTGTGGAATAATCAAAAATAGACCGCCACTAGTTCTATTAGATGACAATTCCTAGAGAATTGCGAAAAAAATAATTGGATTCATATGCAAGTCCAAAAAAACGTTTTTTTTTGGATTTTTTGGTCTAAGAAACTCATTTTTACTTTCCCATACTTCCATTATGGCAATGTAGTGTGTTCGCGAAAATTTTCGATGATGAGATATGGATGGAAATACGTCATGTTTTGGATATCCAGGAACCCAAAAAGTGTTTTTTTTAAATGTGACGCAAAATTGTTCAGTCAAACAGTTTGTTTTACAACCCGGAACCGGAAATGGAAGTTAGACATGTTCTCTTTGGCAGCATTTTTCCCGGAAAATAATTTTTTTTAAATATGAAGGCGGAATCTGATAGAAGACCTTAGGGCAAATTCAACGCCTGTTTCCCGAACTATAAATAAAATGGCGAATTTTTTATACTTTTGATTTTAACGCCTTATTACTCAAAAAACAGGTCGACCGATAGCGTTTAAATATTTTATCGTAACATTATAAAAACACAATGTTACAGTGTGCAAAAAATTTCGAAAAGTTAGAAGCTGTAAAGTGAAAAAATTTTCCAAAACTTCGGAAATAAAAAAAACATTGCTCAAAAACTGACCACAAGATATTCTTTAAATTTTGTAAGCTCATAGAGTTTGTGATGGGCTACAATTTGGTTTATGTTTCAGTTCGCTAATTTCTCTGTGGCGCGTTTTATCAATGTTTCAAAAACGAAAATTTTATTTCAATAAACGGGAAATGATAGAAAATTTCTGTTCAAGATAAATTGCTCATGAGTGATAGTAAAATAAGACTAAAAAGTTTATTTTTGGGTGCAGTAGTATTTAGGGGGGTTAATTTCTCACACCTCCTGTTATTTTGTGTTAAGGCTAATTTTTAAATAATTGTAGTGGTCGCCATTTTAATGCTAGAGAATTGCGAAAAAACATTATATCCATACAGTGAATTCTAATTTAGTTGGAACATGACGATTTGACATGTAGATTTTGAAAAAGTTGTTTATTATGTCCCTATGAGAATTTTATTATTTGCAGTCACTCTACCTGAAGAGAACGTTTTTTACATCACCTAATGGCAATTAATTTGTAAATTGAATAGAAATAAGTTCTAATTAAGTATTTAATATTAGTCAAGCCACCCGTACTAAGGTGTCGCTGTGGCGCTCTGGTAAATGATCTGTTTCGTATGTTAGGGGTTGTGAGTTCAAACCGCGATGAGATCATATTTTTTTAATTTCTAGTAGTGCAAAAAGACAATAAGGTTCATATTATTTTTTTTATTACAATATAAACTTGACTGCCTTTTTACGGCAATACAAAAAAAAATAAAAAAATCGGATCTCATCACGGTTTGAACTCACAACCTCTAGCATACAAAACAGCAGATCCGTTGTAATACACCTCAGTAGCAGTTTCGCAACCGGGTATATCAGTGCAGGGGTGGTTTGACTACTATTAAATAATTTATTTAAAGCTTTCCCATGTAGGGTGACTGCAAATAACAAAGTTCTCCTAGGACATAATAAACAACTTTTTTCAAAATTTACATGCTAAACCGGCATGTTCCACCTAAATTGAAATTCACTGTAAATAAGCCATTTAAAATTACCTGCTTTTGTATTTACAAAATTCTATATCCAACTTCCGATATGTGCTACACACGTATAGATATACATTTTCGGAAAAACATTTTTTTAGGGATTTATGGCGAAGAAACTCATATTTTCCTTAAAGTATCGAATATGAGAATATCCATAAAATCAATACTTTGCTTGGGAGTATGCGAAGTTACATTTTTTATCAAAAACAGCTTTCATCGCGTGGTTTTAAAACCTATGCATAAAAAGAGTGTCAACAGTTGGGTTACCAGGAAGGAGGAAATAAGCGTTGAAATTTGCATTTCCCTAAAGCTTAAGCTGTCAGTAAATCGGTGATCGACCGATGTTTTAATACCTGGTTTAGAATTTAATTCAAGCTGATGTTGCGTTTAGCTTTTAAAGTGCATGAAAGCGCAGCTTCATTTTTAAGTTCATTGCTTTTTTATTGTTGCTTTGTTGTAGGTCGATTTTTATTGTTTCCTTTTAAAAGCTATACAGTTAACTTCCGCATCTTCTGAATTTAAAATAATGTGTGCGTGAGAACAAGTTGGGTGTCATGTGTGTGTGTGTGTGTGAAAAATAATGTTACGAAAGAATTTTAAGTAAAAGTTGGACCAAACAAAATCTTGCTTTCCAGTTATTCAAACTATTTCATTTGTTGGATTTTTGCAGCAATTTGTTTTGCACTGAGTATAAATTTTTATCCATTTGAAATATTGCCGCTTTAAAATATTTAATTATTAAAATTTTGCTTTAATTTATGATCAAAAAAAATTTAAATGTTATGATTTTGGGAACGTAATGGGCCTCCCTGTTCCACTGAAATGTATATGATATTCAAATTTAAGCGCATGGTTGAATAAATTTGTTACATCGAAGGGGAAATTGGAATAAACGTCAAAGCAATTGAGCATTCAGTGTTCGAACAAAGGGAGCAATTTTTCAAATTCTAAAACACTTTCAATAAACGTAACAACTGTATTACCTATTTCATAAATAGCTCAAAAAATTCTTCCGGATTAAGCAAAAAATATTTTGAATATCCTTATACATTTTTTTAATACTGCTTAAATAAAAATTATGGTTTATAGTGGGGGAATAATAATTTGGTACCGAACACAGTCTCCAGCTGGAGTACGGGGGACCTACAGCTTAACGTCGAATCTGAACGACTAAATACCAGAGAACATTTCAGGCATTAAGATTGAGGAATGTGAGCGTTAGAGCGCGTTAAGCGCTTAACCTCTGAGCTACCACCATTCTAAATATTCTGCTAAATATTCTGCGAATATTTGTCCAAGTACCAAATATTCGGCTTATTATTTGTCCAAGTAAATATTACGTAAATATCGCCAACTATATGGCTAAGTACCGAATATTAGCCAACTCGAGTCAATTATTCGACCAAGTCCCGAATACTTAGTGATAACCAATGCGTATGCTAGTTGCGTAACATAACCTGAATTTGAATTGAATTATACCATAAAATTTTACGAAAAATTTACAATTTGGCATTTTTTTATTTAGCGAACAAAATGTCGAATATTCGCCGAGTCGAAAAAATATTCGGCGTATCCGAATGTCCGTCAAGCTTCAAAAATAGCCAATTGTTCGGTCCACAGAATATTCGCAAGCAAACTGCAAACAAATTGTATTTTTGAACACACCCTGTATGTTTAGTGTTTACAAACTACATAAAGATAACGCTTGGAAATTTTGTTTCCGGAGGTTGTTGTCCTTTTGATGTTTCCAAATGGAAATTTTAATAATGTTGTATGACTTGATAATGTAACCACCAACAGGTTTAAAAAACCATTAGTATATCAACCTGAAATAATTACATAAGTTGCGCCTATTTTTATCTTTATAGTAACAATTAGTATTTAATGGCATAAAACTACAATTAAAAAAGTGAAATTACTAAATGATATTTTTCATCATTAAACAATAAATTACGGTTTGCTTTCCTGCAATAAAACAAATACATTCACAAAAGTCTTAGTTAGACCAGTTATACAAGGTGATTCAGAATTATGGTGCAAATTGTGTGTTTTGTGTTTCTTCGAACATTCTACAAAAGTGTAAAAATTGTTCCCACTCTTGAAGGCTGTAACTCCCTATTGAAGCGTTTCCGGATCCATAGGTAAGGGAAATCAATGTAGGATGCGGAAACTACTTGCTAGATCTTCATGGGAACTCCATTTTACAAAAACATCAAATTATATCGAAAACTGTTAAAATTTAGCCGTTTTTAACAAAAGTACCTTTCTTGCTGTATGTTGCTATGGAAAATAATATTTTGTAGATAAAACCTCACAAATTGTAAAAACCAAACATATTACATGACCCCCCCCCCCCCCCCCCCGTACATGTAAATTTGCTGGTGCACCAAAATTAATTAAAATACTAGGCTTAATGACTCAGATATCAAATTTAAAATTTTAGGGCAGTTAATGCGCAAGTTTTTATCGACAAAAAAGCGATTACACTGTTCCATCTTTAGGAGGCTGTAGCTCTGTAACGATGCATTTACGAACCTTTGTTTATGGTCACCGTCATATTTATTTTATTGCCTAGAATCAGAGACGTGCACCGACCTAAAATAATGAACGTTAAGGTTTTCGGTTATGGTTTAAATTTTTTTAAACTTTTGTGACGTTTTCGGTTACTTCAAATTTCGGTGAATGAACGTTCAAACTTTAACTACCTTTGGGTTGAAAAATACCTTCCATGATGTAGAAGTAAACTACAATTTGAACGATAAAAACGAATACTACTTCTAATAAATGCGGAAATCATCAGGTATCACACCGTGTATACCTTGCAGGCGGCGCGCTAATAGCTCGCGCCTTCTGGTATTCTCCACACACGATCATTCCGTTAAAAATATAGGCAGTAGCATTTTACTATTTACATGTTAAAAAAAATAATGATAATTCAAGTAGATCACTAATGGGAAAAAATTCAGCTTCATAGCTGTCCGGTGACGTTACACCGTTGCGTATGCCAACACGAACGCTGAGGTTAACGTTAATGTACATTTTCGGAAATTTTAAGTGCACCTAACTGTCTTAGAAAATCATTTATATTTGAACTTGAATCATACCCCCCCGCCCCATTGTTTTCAAATGTTTCCAGGATTTTCACAAGTACTCTATCAAGCAACAACGGAACTTTTTTAATAATCGCAAAAACAATTTTCACCTAAGAAGGTCAACCAACTTCTTAAAAGGAAGTAGACAACTGTAATTTTTATTTATTTAAAATTTATGTATGACTTTTCATAATTTTCTTTCCATTTAAAATTACTGAATAATTAGCATACATTACTGTCGCTGATTCTAACACACTCACTCTAGACAATTTCACAGTACAGAACATAACGGTAAAATCAAAATTTTGCTTTTCGTTTTGATTACGATCCGGCATATTTGGGGTTTTCTGCGATCATCGGTTACTTTTCAGTGCACGTCCATGTGTAAATAAATTTTGCGCCATAATTCTGAATCACCCTCTATGAAATTTAATTATAATTGGAGTGGTAAAACTGAAATATAAACCTACCAGGTTTTCTTTTTATTTATTGATAGTAAAAGTTTTTCTAACTTCTAACCTAACGACCAACATTTAAACAATTATATTACTTTTTGCTGAAATTCTCTAGATGGAAATTTCAATACTACAATTGCAATAAAGTGCTAATTTTAGAACAGACTTAACAATTACCAAAAGGTAATTAATGTGATGTTCTTGTCGTTATTCATGAAGTCGTTAATCACCAAAAGCGTTTAATTTCTAAACACATAATTAAGCTAAACGATCTTTAATAATTTTCTATTTGCCACCGCAGACGCGCAAAAAATCCAACAGCAATTTATTTAGTCGCGATTTAAAGAGATTTTTATCATTTTGGCCCTCGTACGTAACCGAAGTAAAATTTTAGCAATTTGTGATGTTGCAAAGTACATTTAGCTTCTAAAGCGACTAGCGGTGCTTTGTTTACTGATTATCCCCAAGTAGGTACAAGAAAATACTCCCCAAAATCATTGCATAATTATCATCACAAATTCACACTTTTACGAATGAGTTTTGTACAATTAAAAGCCACTGCAAGGGGACCTTCGAGCACTGCAAGTGGACCTTCTGGTACAGCAAGTGGACCTTCGGGCACTGCAAGTGGACCTTCGGGCACTGCAAGTGGACCTTCGGGCACTGCAAGTGGACCTTCGGGCACTGCAAGTGAACCTTCGGACACTGCAAGTGAACCTTCGGACACTGCAAGTAGATCTTCTGGCACTGCAAGTGGACCTTCGGGCACTGCAAGTGAACCTTCGGGCACAGCAAGTGGATCTTCGGCAACTGCAAGTGAACCTTCGGGCACTGCGAGTGGACCTTCGGGCACTGCGAGTGGACCTTCGTGCACTGCGAGTGGACCTTCGGGCACTGCGAGTGGACCTTCGGGCACTGCGAGTGGCCCTTCGGGCACTGCAAGTGGACCTTTGGGCACTGCAAGTGAACCTTCGGGCACTGCAAGTAGACCTTCGGCTACTGCAAGTGGACCTTCACATTTTTAGTATTAGAGTTTTAGAAACGTTGCCACACGCCGCATTTGTTTTTTAATGTGGGTAAAGTCTGTTCTATGAAAACCAGAATCAAAAATTTTAATTTTCTCAACCCCAGGGAAAAATACTGTTACTACGATCAACTGTAAAACAATACATAGTAGCAAAACCATACGGACTTTTAATAATTTTTAAACACCAGACGGCATTTATTTATAATAGGAATTTCTTTTCCATAAGCACTGATAAATATTAATTCTTGCTAGTTTATTAGTCGCACAAATAATACGTGAAAGCAAGAATTTCATAGCATTTATCAAGTTTAAGAGGTTATTTCCCACGTAGCGTCGTATGTGAACTTAAAAATTTGCGAAGCATTTTGTCTGAACGTTCTCATGCATTTTCAAAATATTATAATTGCTAAAAATGTTTGAAAGTTTTCAAATTTCTTAATTATTAAAAAAATGTATTTGTAAATCTACATAATTTTGTACCATTTTCTAAATTTTTAAATTGTAATAAATTTGACTATTTCGAAAAGATTCAAATTTTGAAAATTTTAGAATTTTATTATTTACATTTTTTAGGTTTTAAAAAAGTTGTCATAAAAATAAAAATTTCAGACTTTTAATTTTAAAACATTTTGAAATTGCTTCAATGATTTTCAGCAATTTCAATAAAAGCGAGGAAGGTCCCGTGGCGGTTGCTCGAGAGCTTTTTTTTTTATAATAACGCAATAATTAAAATTATATTCTGATTTTGCTGACTCATGAACAATTAAGCTTAAACAGAAATGTTGTGTCGGCCCCTGTTTATTAAATAAAGGGGTACAAAGTTTTGATTTTTAATAATTCATAAAAGGTGTCACAGAAAAATTAACGCATTGGAACAAAAAAAACCGTGTCGGTATTTTTTATTAATCTAAAATTTTGAAAATATGTTTGATTCACACTGTTCGTGGTTTCAAAAATTTTCGCAATACATTCCCATACTGGATGTTTTGGGAAGTACAAACCAGACATTTTGTTGATGAACGGATGCTCCTGTTTGCCAGTTTAAAACCAAGATTTTCCCAATAATTTAATATTTAATAAAATAATATTCAAAACAAAACAACAATTCTAACAAGCACGTTTCTTAAACAATATTTAAATGCGCATATACTACATAATGATCGTGACTTTGAAATAGAAAACGTATTGAAGGCCATCTGCATCACAAAAGAATATTTATTTAACAATTCTATCATTCCTGGAAGGCAAGATTATGCTCCACACTTGCGTTAATTAAATTTTCATGTTGTCAAAAAATTAAAACATACCTTGTGGTATTTTTCGCGAGCGCTTCGGGCGAGACCGGTCCTGTTGCACGAATATAAATTAATGATATTACCTGAATATACTTAATATTCATTTGAACATATAGAGTAATCTAAAGCGGTCCTGTTTGATTTAATTGTTCGGTAACTAAACACTGCCGTTATTCAGAGAGAAGTTATTTATAAATTATATGTAAATGACAAAATTGATTCTTCAAGGTAACGCAACAAAAAATTCATTATAGTAAAATCGATAAAGCAAAATTCCAATTCAAACCACTCAGAAACCTCTATCGAATCTTGTCAAAATTTACATCGTTCTTGAACTTTTCAAGCCGCGACCATGCTCCAGCTTTTAAAAGTGAATTTTATAAAGTTCACCGTATTTTGATGTCAAATACAATTTTGTATAATCTGCGTGAATTTGGTTGTAAAAGTGGTTCGCTTTAATACAAGAATAAAAATTGAATTTAATAGAAGAGAGGTGCAGTTTTAAATTTAAATTTATACGGTTTTTTAAAAGAACCCTCTCGGAGAACTAATGAACAACCGCAAAGTTTAGCTCCAACATGTTATTTTTTAAATAAAATAAATGAAGATAATGATGTTAAAACACAAGCAAATATTTTTGTACGTTCGTTATCTATTATGTCTTTCTCTCTGATAATTTGCGGGCATAGCTTATTAACTTGCTCGGTTTGTTTACTTCAACATCCTGATTTTTACAATGTAATGATTGAAAATAATATGGTTACTTTTTGTTATGTTGTTGCGTTTTTTAAGCATGAAAAGTTGGTATTTTGTATAGTTAAACTGTAAATTATTTGACTGATTAAAAAATTAATCCTGAATAGTTTTTTTGTTTTTGTTGTAAAACGAATCTGATTATTGCTAGTTTTTTTTTACCTTCCTCGCTATACGAAGTATAGAGGAAGGTATTGTGATCGTTAGGTTAGATTTAGAGCAAATGCGTTCATTCAGCAAAGTTTGTTTCGCTTCGAGTTTACTGGCCGATATACGAGTTATGCCTAAAAGACAGGTATTTTTAAGCCAAACATTTTTAACCTAAACAGATGCCTTAACGTAGAAAAAACAAACTTGGCTCAAAGCTTGCTAATTGCAATAGGATGATACCGCAAGAAAATGAGGTTGGTCCGCCAAAAAAAGGGGAAAGGAAGGGTGCTCTATATCACAATAGAAGCGCTCGAAAAAACCTTAAATTCGTATTCTACGCATGTCGAATAGCCGTCTGCGCAAATGCAATCTTTCCCTATCACCCCCCATTGCCCCCACCATCGATTTTTTGTTTTTTTTTATATTTACGAATATCGGCTTCAAAATCGGTATGAGTATAGAAAACACAGAATATCAAAAAACCGGGCGACTGCATTAAAAAATCAGTATAGATGCGTTCGGAAAATAACTTTAGATTAGTATTTTACTCATGTCAAACGGCCGATCTGCGCAATCGCATTTTCCGTGTTACAGCCCCCCTCATCGATTTGGTTAAAAAAAACTATTGCCAAATTATGAAATCGATTTTGTAAGATTTCAAGAGACAAATACTAGAAAACACAAAATATCATAAAACCACTCCTCGACTGCTTCAACAATTGGGGAGGGGGGAAGTGTCTTATTCAAAATAGATGCGTTCGAAAAAAAAACCTTGGATTCGTATTCTACAGGTGTCAAATAGCCGATCTACCCAAGAAGCCAATCTTCCTACCCCCCCCCCCCCCCAATGTCGCCCAACGAATTTTCGATACAAAAGAAAGCAAATTTCGGGTTCAAAATTGGTATGAACATGTTAAATTACAATAGGAACAATCTTTCATTGAGAAACCACCTCTTGGAGGTTTCCTTTTGGTCTTTTACCTGAACAGTTTAATTGGATAATGAATCGAATTTAGATTTCAATGAAAAATATTGTTTACAATTAAGTCATACTACAAGTTTTCAAAAAATGTTCTAAACTCAATTTTTTTCTTAATTATCAAAAATTTCCAAAATTACTTAAAATTTCGAATTATTTCGTTTCAAAATTTTTAATTTAAATTATCAAAATAAAAAAATTCCTCATTATTAAAAACTCGAAAATTTTTCGTTTTTACTTTATTTTTACAATTTGTACATTAAAAAAAAGTGTCATGAAATTTAGTAAAGTCGTAAAGATGTTTTTTTTTCAAAATTTTAAATCTCAAGATTTTTCAAAAATTTTACAAATTGTAAATAAAATATCCAGTATAAAATATAATATTCGAAGTTTCCATAAAATTGTGAATATTTGTAAATGTATTAAATATTTTCTTAAATGGGAGAAAAGTCCTGTGGTGACGTAAAATCGAATAAATCAGAATGTAAATGTTAAGGCGCGTCCACATTAGTAAAAATATACGTTGTATGTTGCATTCGGCACAAATTTGTGTGTGCGTTACAAATTTATGCGAGTGTGGACGTGTTCGCCGCATACGAACGCACCCAAAAATTTTCGCAACATTCAACACACGCGATCCATTCCTTGTCGGTTTTTTTCAAGACATCAAAGAGATTTGCGCCGCAACGTCGTTCTAGTGTGGACGTATTTTTCGCGAACGCAGTGATTTTGGCGAATGTTGTCATTGTGTGTTGGTGTTTAGAAATATAGGAGTTAATTTTAATCCCACTATAATATTTCCACTTTGTTAAAACAACTAACTGTTACCATGTCTGATGCATTGATCATAATGAAAAGAAAATGTGCTGCTTTCATTGTTATGCACCATCTTATCAAGGAAAAAAATGAGAAGAAATTAAAAAGCAGGCGCTATTGGATTAAACATCTGTATCAAAATAAAAAACACAATGGTGGCAGTAGGTTATTGAATGTACTATCGTTGGATCTTTTTAATTTTATTGAAATGCCACTTATCCTTTGGATCCCATAAAACCTTATGTTTTCGGTATTCTTGAATTAAAAGAAGAACATCGTCTTTGTTTAAATTCATATTCGTAAAAGAATAGAATAAACGTTCACGTTGTTTCAACGACAACAAACTACACACACGTGTTGATCGCGGACGCACGGCGCATGACGTAAATATTTAAGCAGCGATTGCAGCGAATTTGCGGCGCAAATATTTGTGCCGAATTCTACATTCAACACACAACGTATATTTTTACTAATGTGGACCCGCCTTTAGAGCATCGTACTTTCGCAACTTTACTGAACTTGTACATTAAGATAACAATTTCCCATAAGTACAAAGAATTAACTGAGAAGTTGTAAATGGGGAAATCCAACAAGGCGCCTGGCAATTTAATTATTACACTACATTGGTAATAATAGGATATAAGTAAGAGCTGTTAGTAACTTGTTGGGATTTCTGTTTACTTATTCAAGTATGTATTTTCCGGGAAAATATTACCAAATGTAGTAAATATCCTTTGGGTTTTTTTATTTCCTGATAAATCGTGGATACGTCTTAAATTTATTTAGATTATAATTATTTGCTCGATTTTCAATAAAGCTCGGGTATAATTGGCTACTATAGATAGCACAAAGAATATGACGTCTTCCACCACATGCCAATTAATTGCAACCCTTGAAAGTCAGGAACTAGTTGGGTTGATGAGGGGTGGAATTACCTAGTCTGTTATTAGGTAGTTATTTTTTTTTATTTCTCATTAATTTACTGAATTGTATAATGAATGTTTGAGTTATTTTTGGCATATTTCTAATATAATTAAAAAAATAAATAATTTGAAGACTTATAAGTATTGTGTTACTATTGAATTTTTGTTTTAAATTAATTTTGAATAATGTTTATCGGTTTGTGAAAAACGGTTATAACAGTTGTAACGCGGTCCTTGCTTATCCACATTTTATAAGCAGATGCCCAAGCCCCACGACAACTAATATTGCTATAACAGAAGCAGGTGACCTTCCTTCTTGCACGTGACGCAGTTACGAAACCCTTAGCTAGGCGTCGCTACCATTGAAGATATCGCTCTTAATGATAAAGCGGACTTTACCTAAGTAGCTGCGAAGAATATGTCATTGTAAGTCAATCTAATTTCTTGACTTGATCTTATAATACTTATTGGGCTTACAACGTCGGTACAGAAATACTTTTGAAAATATTATAATTAACAATTTTTGACGTATAGAACAGCGTTTTGTCCGTTTTTTCGTTTTCAGTAAGTTTTTGGTCGAGAATAAGATCTTTTGGCTTTTAACTTATCTTTCTATTTTTGTAAACGTTCCTAGTCTAACCGGCGATGAGTCATACTTTGCCGTAGTGTTTGTAGCGGTAAAGTATTTCGATATGATCTAGCAACTGATGGGGCTAGAAATTAGATTTAAATTATAATTAAAAATATCTAAAAACAAAATTGAAGTCGAGGCGACGTGTTTCGCCCACGTTTTTGAAAAAAAACTGCATCCTTTGAATAAACAACAGTTAGTAGAGGTTGTACAAAAAATTATTAACCAAAGAAAAGTAAAACAAAATTGTTTTGAACTGAGATACCCCAGGCAATTTAATAATAAATGTCCGAGATATTACAATACAAAACCGACTATATACATGCATGGCAAAAATCATAATAAATATGGCATAAATGCTTGAAAATATTATTTAAATAAACAATATTATAAAAAATTGCAAACTTGACTCATCTAAAACTAAATATACCTTCATTGCGAAACATAAACATATAAACATTAGACCATAACAAAATCAAGGTGTGTAACAAATTATGATTTATAAAATTCCCAACTTCCTGGAATGTTCTAGTGCAATACTAATTTCTAGACTAAAACCTTGACCTTCACAGTTCAAGGTCAAAACTTAAACTTATTAAGAAGCGATTTTCGAAAAAAATTTCTAAAGGCAGTGTTGCCAGATTATTAAAGATGAAGTTAGCTACGCTAGACTTGGAGGGAAAAAATCCATAGAATTGTCTACCTAATTTTCGTGAAAACATCCCCAGAATTTCCCACAATTTTTAAATTTAAGATTATGACGAAAAAATTTTATTTAAATAAATTGATAAAATTCTAATACTAATCACATAAGTCATATGCAATTACAACTAGGTTAATTTTATGATGAACAATAACCTAACTACCTTATTTTATTTGTAGCTATTTGCGATTCCCTTAATTTTGATTTTAGAAGAAGCAAGAAGTCATTAGACAACATGAAAAGTCTATTTTCCCTAAGCAGATTCTTAGAACTACGGAAAAAATCCCTAATCTGGCATCACTGCGTGAACTAAGCAGTAAAACCTTGCACAAATAAAATTATCACTTCTACAACAACAGAAGTTTCCATAAGTTGTGTAATTAATTCTTTGTTGTTTGCAAGCAAGATTCAGATATTGAAATATGGCAAATTTTAGGAATTAAAAACTTTCATTCCAGTACCACAATTACCAAACTAAAAACGTGCCATCAGATTTTAAAGACCAATTTTGAGCCCAACTCAAAAACAGATGGCTGTTATTCTGTACTAATGTTTTTAAAATCGTCACACAACCTTCCTCGCATTTATTAAAATTTTTAAAATCTTGTGAAAATTATGAAAAGTTTTAGAATTTTTTAAAATTTTTAATAACTTCGAAACTAACGAAAATCTAGTCAATTTTCAAAAATTTCGAAAAGATAAATTTTCATACCGGACGAAATTCTGAATCTAGAAACTTTTTTAGAATATTGAAGACTTTCGGAATTTTTAAAAAATTTTAAATTTTTGTAAACAGAATTTTTGAAAATTTTAATAATTATGGAAAACTGACAATTTCAATAAATTAACTAAATTTTTAGAAATTTGTGAAAATTTAATATAATTTAAACCACATGGGAAGTCTGTGTGTACACGTTAGAGGAAGTCTCGGGGAAGTCGGGGAAATCGAAGAGAAGTCGGGGGAAGTCCAAAGAAAGGCCGCGGGACGTCCTTTACTAAGGGGAAGTCGGTTTACAAATTTTAGCCTGCAGTTTACCCTTAGGAAAATTTAAATATTTTTGATAATCTTAAAAAGTTTGACGGTTTTTTAAAATTAAAAATAGTAAAATTTAGAACATTTTTTAAAATTTTAATAAATTTCAGAGTTTCAAAATTTTGCATATAATAATTTTTGTACATTTTGTAGTTTTAAATCAAAATAGAAACTAAAAATTTCTAACAATTATTAAATTTTAAAAATCCATAAATTTAGTAATTTGAATTTCGTTTTTTAGAAAATTTTTGAAACTTATTTTGAATTTGTTTTCAAATTTTTCGATATTCTGAAATTTTTGCCAATTTTATAAATTTCAAAATTTTTCGAAATTATGTGGAAATTACGGTGTATAAACCGCAGGGGAAGTCTGATGTACACGTTAAAGGAAGTCTTGTTGAAGACTAAGGGAAGTTGGGGAAGTCCAAAGAAAATCGGGGAAGTCGGAGAGAAGTCGGGGGAAGTCCAAGGGAAGTCGGGGAAGTTCAAAGCAAGTCCGGGGGAAGTTTTTAACTAAAGAGAAGTTGGTGAACAAAGTTTAGCCTGTGGTTTATCTCTTGATAATTCATAAAAATTTTTGATAAATTTTGAAGACTTTCAAAATTTTTAAAAATGTGTCAATTTTAGGAATTCTATCAAATTAGTAAAATATAGAAAATTTTCAACACAATATTAAAAATAAATTTAAAAAATTTGTTTTTACAGTTTTGAATAAATATACAAACTAAATATTTCTAAAAAAAGATTGAATTTAAAATATCCGATTTCTTTTTAAACATTTAGAAAATGTTTAAAATTTTCAGAATTTTGGTAATATTTGAATTTTGGAGGTTTTTAAAATTTTGAAAAGTTTGGCAATTTTTGAAAGGTTATAAAATTATTAAATTTAGAAAATTTTTGAAAATTTTTAGAATTTTCAACAGTTTTTATTTTTTTTATTTTAATAATTTTGCATCAAAATCTAAAACTGTTTTAAATAATTAGAAAATTTGCAAAGTTGAAATAATTTTTGGCGTTTTCTACATACTGGTAATTCCGCACATATTTTTTGACTTCGGTTTCGAGGCAGTTAATTAATTATAAATAATCTTGTTTGGAAAAGCACAAAAGTACAATAGAAATGCATCGGTATCAAAATAGATTAGAAATCCAAAGTTCAAGGAAATGCAGCCTTAATCGGACGATGACAACAATTTTTAAGTGTTACAGAATAAAACAAACAAGTTTTGTGTACTTTAACAAATTTCTAGCGGGAACGCCAGCTGTAAAGCGGGCACTTTTTCCTGATTAGTGAATTAAAAATGTATCATTAAGATAAAAAGCGTCGTCTTTATAAAAATAAAAACGTGTAATATGAACGTAAAATTGTTACATCCGTTTCACTTCAGTGCTCGTAACGAGTACGACGTATCGAAATAATTTTTCCTGCATTACCTTTGTTAGATCCCGAGTCATAATTTTCATAAAGTAAAATCAGATCCGTATTTATTACACTCAAATTATTTTTAATAAAAGTAGTTTAAAAAAACCGGAAATGGTATTTACCAGCGCAGATACCTTGCATAACCGAGGCTAGACCATAAACCCGTAACATTTGCTTAAAATTCATGCATTAAAATTAGAAAGTAGATTGCAAAATGTATTGAAAAGCACGAAATTTCAGTTCTATCAAAGAGCTCGTTTCTGCATGACTCGTTTTGTTATTTTCACCAAAATTCCCAATAAATCTTTTAACGATGTCTAGAAACTTATTAAATCTCGGTCATAATTACAAAATATGATAACGAAATCAACTTTGTGTTTTTTAATTAAGCCCATCCGAACCAGAATTGGTGCTACGTCATTTTCTAGAAAAGAATGGCCAGACTTGAAGCTTCAACTTGTGCGAAAGAGATAAAGATAGTTAATTGTTGTAGGTTAGGATCAGAGAATCACAGTTGAGTGGACAATATTTCAATGACCTTGTCCTTCCATTGATAAACGGGGGACCATGGTGATAATAATAATATTTCGTGATAATTAGTAAAGGAGAGCTCCGTATCTCGCCTTATCGAACGTGTTTTGAATTTAACAAGCTTTGTCTAAAAAAAATTATTATTAAAATTTTATTCCCTCCGCAAATCCACCTTTATGGAGTCGTAAAGTGAAACCGTGAAAGGCGTGCAAAAGATATTTTTAATATTCTATTTTTCCGTTGAAATAAAATATTATTGCGTAAACAGGTTGTGATTTTAATGGTTCGTTATGCAATACACAATGCGAATTTAAAAAAAGTGTTAATACGGAAAATTAAGGCAGCACATAATTTTTATACAGAACTGAGTGGCCTAGTGACACATTTTAAAAAGAATTGGTTACACAGCCGCGCTTGTTGAACTATGCAATATACTGTTATATAAGCATGTTGGTGCGTAAATGTAGACAAACCATTTGTTATTAAATTACTGACCTAGTAAGTAATCAAATAATGAAATAACATATAAGAAACTGTACACGCTTAGGTTTTGTGGCGGAAAGTTAAATTCGATCAGTTGTTGAATTAATCACATGCAAGCTTAATTATTCAGAACAAAAAACTTATTAGCTGTAAATGGTTCTTGTGCAAGCACTGTTCCAAATTATGTAGGAGCGCGAAGGTCAATCTTTTCGACAGCCCGAACGAAATGTTCTCCATCGCCCTGAGGGGCTTCACGTTGCTGAATTAATTTAAAATTTCGTCTGATTGCTACGTCTACGCTAACTTTCATCAGAGATGGTTCGAGTAATCCTCTTAGACTTGGACGTAATAGGTTGATTTGCCAAAGGGCGTCCCACAAAATTAATTAATTGGAAGTTTATATCATTAACCCTAATTCAGGAAAGAGATTTGGATAATAATATTCATTGATGGTTGCTCATTGATGGAAGAAAGTTTATACGTGCTGGGAATTAACATTACAAGATTTAAACGGTTTTATCCACATTGTGAGGTAATCAAGAAAATGTCAATTTAATTTTAAATACTACCTCCTTAAAGTGTTAATTAAATACCGCATACTATAAGATCAGAATACTTTTAATATGTAGTCGTACACGGTGCTATAAGAAAAAAGTAAGTCGTCATTTATATATCGTTAAGGCTCAGAATCCCTAAAACAATCTCTCTATCACTCGAAATAAAGCCAACAGATTAAAGACTAAAAGTAAAGCCAAAAAATTGAGGACGTCGCGATGGTCGGATTTTGCACCTAAGAAAAAGCCTAGAGTCTTATTCTCTTGACGAGCAATTCACCTTTATTTCTATATATTAAATATAAAAGCAACTATTTCTAAATTTGAAAAATCATAAAAGGCGTCACAGAAAAATTGGAAGACCAGGGAAACACTAAATGATAACCTACCCCTAACTCTGTTAGTTTACAAAATTTTAATTAATACTAATCGCTAGTTTTTAACAAGGACGTGAATAGAAAAAAATAACGTTTAGGTTTTCGGTTGTGGTTCAATTTTCTTTAAATTTCGGTTACGGTTTACTGCTACTACAAATGGCGATTTCTGTTACCGGTGTTTTTTGGCTTTCCTTTAAGAAAAGCAAAGAAAAAGCTCGACAAGATTATGTGGAAAAAATAAAGCCATGCAATAAAACAACAAATCAAAGTTATCACGAAAAATCATATGTTAAATGTATTATTGTAAGCGCTCTGTACAAGCTGACGCTTTGACCTTATACAAAATGGCCGCCTGGCTTCAGTTAGTTGATTGTTCAGAAGCTGGAGTCGTGTATGTAGTAAACCTATATAGAAATCTGTGACTCTATGTGACCGAGACCATGCCAGGGGCACAGCCCTAGTTATGTTTTATAATAAAGATAACTTGCTGTACACAGTTATTTTTTATTTTTTTTTTTCGTGAGCACGACCCCATGATTCCCATCCCACCCCCTTACCCGGGCTCAGCACACTTAGTGCTATACACCGGTCTAACATGCACCCCACCCCTGAAGACATGCAACCCAACATACACACCTACATACCATCCATGGACCCGTCGGATTTAACATGTTCAGAAAAATTACCGCCAAGCAGTGGACTCGAACCAACTGCCATTGAGAGTCTAGTTTCAAAGCCTGGGACTTTAACCACTAGACCACCCGCCGGCCCACACAGTTATTTAGATATCAGCTTATTAGTTCGAACTTGTAGCGTTAAAGCCGCACTTTTTTAATTTATTCGCAACACACCGTGATTAAACAGTCAAACGCTTGGCTAAAAGCAAAAATCATAGAAGAATGCACAAACTTTGTCTTTTACTTGAAACCCATTTATTACTGATTCAATTGTCACTTCCGCTTTTACTGTAACTAGCTATTTCGGAAATATGAAGAAAAGATCAATCCTTTCTATACTGAAAGCATGACAAGGTAAAAAGGAAAATTAGATAATAATGTAGATAAATACGCCCAGTTAGCCACAACGCGTTATGTATGCATTTAAACGACCAAACACCTACATTTTATATTTTTAATTATTAAATTCAATTTTCCCACCGTGTGTACATAGAAGCGTGCTAGCGAGCAAGGCCGTTCCATTAAAATCATCCCTGACAGAACATAACTAGTAGCACTACATCATGTACAGTTGTACATAATAAAAAACTATAAAAGGCCATGTCGCGTTGTAGCTGTTGTGGCTTATTAAGCGATTACGACATTTGGGCGTAATAAATATACAAAAGAGTAAAAAAGCGGAACAAGTTATGACGAAATCAATTCTGTAGTAGCGGTTAACCATGTAAGGACATTAATTGAGAATTTAGTCAAAAGAAATATGCAATGTATAGCAATAAATAAAGGTATAAGTAAAAACGTAACCAACTACCCGACTAATTTTATTTTCTGATATCTGGTGTTCTTCAACACCGAGCTAGTTTTTGTCGCAAAAATAGTAATAACATTTTTTACTTTGCGTCTCCTTGTTTTTCTCTTCATTTTATCATACGATAAGAAATTTTCTTTCAGACTTCATTATTGGTAAATATAAAAACTAATACGTTTTTCATTATCCTCCTGTTTCCAGTGGTTGCTGCTCTCTCACGTTTTTATTATTTTATGTTATATTATTCTGTTTATCTCCTTTTTCTTTGGGTTTGTTAAATTTTTTTGGCCCTGCTGTTAGCTTATATTTCATCTTTATTTCTAGTTTATTGTACATCATTGGTTTGTAAAATAAATAAATTGTTGGGGTTCATACACCACTCGAACAGCTAACACTGTTATAGCACATATGTTTGACAGTTCGAATTGTTTACTTTGAGAGCTTTAAAAATTCTTCACAACTTCAGAAGTAATTGCCAGTATTGATCCGGAAACTCGCAGTTTATTATCACTAACGTAATAACACGGGTATTGTATGGTTGTTTCCGCAAAGGTCGTGTTTTTACATCCGTCTAACCTAAGTTCATTTTGTTCCCTTCTATCTTCTTTAACCTATTGACGTGTTTATTGCCCTTTTTCTATTGAAATATCTTTTGCGCTCTTGTTTGGTAGCCTAACAATCCCTCTTTTTCCCCATCAAATTTCCATGGTTTCGTTTCCATTTTACCAGATCGAATTTGAAATTTTTCCGTTATCTTCCCGAACCCCGAATTTCCAATATCTTCTTTTTTCTGTCCCTTCTGAAGCTTCTACCACGTTTCTATGCCAACATCACCATCTCTCAATCTTTACAAAAACAGTGAGAGTTCTAGCATATTTTTGTGGTACCAAAAAAATTTTTTTTTCTATTTTGGCCCATAAATTTAATTCCTATGCTTTTCAGCAAAAATTAATAATTTTTTCCTCGATCATTTTCTCCCTAGAATCCTCAATTTTACTTCCGTATGTAGTTAGTCACTGTTGATGCTTCCATTACTTGCCGATGCCAACACCACCATATCCGTGGCTATTATTCCGTGGCTATTATTGTAGTAAATCGATATAATTTGTGATTTGTAGATGTTGAAAATTTTTATGGTAGTAAAAAACAATCACTGCTAGATATCGCATATCTGGTTGCTATTTCAAGCAACAATGAAACCCAAACACATTACATAAGCACTAGTACTTACAATGTTGTATACGCTTAGGAGTACTGATATGTCAAAAAATTAAAGTCTTATCGCTAATTAAAGGCAAATGTCAATAAAACAGTAATATGCTTATCACAAAAAAGAAAAATGCTCGAAATTAAATTGTTGCAATTTTTTTTAGGATTGGAATAATATCAGTTTTAAATTAGCAAGAAATTAATTTATCGCGCTTTTGGAAATAACTGATCAAAATGGTATACTTTGATAAATGGTAAATTAGCTGCAATCAAATTTAAATTATTAATGCACGTGGTTGCTGACAAAACTATTTAGAATAATGTGATTATAATTAATTGCTATTATCACAAATAACAGTGTGGGCACAAATCTTGTGTTTCCAATTTTTAAACTTCTGTAAAACTATAATGGTGCTAATTTTGCTTCGATACATTACACACATGGATTCCAAAATTTCGTCTCGTATTTGTTAGATACCACACTCATAAACAAAGAGCGAGATTACAAATTATTTATAGAAACCTTAAGAGTTAATTACTCAAGTTTTTACTTTATCTTTTGGAAGGAGCATAAGATAGCGCATTTACGTCTTAATGCGAGATATGGCCAATTTAAAAATTATTATTTGCAAAAGGAATAAGCAATCATGATTCAGTGGCGGCTGGTGCAGGGAGGGCAGTGGGGTGACGCCCTGCCAACTTAAAACCCACCACTCCATCAACATAACTTTTTCTGTGAATTTAAGCAATTATTTTTTACTTAGAAACAAGCATCGCATTGATATTATAAAACAATCGAAGTAGCTCAAATAATATTTATTATTAAGAAGTCGAGGTTATGATAGTGAATCATCATGCTATGGGGCCATCGTTGAGCTGCCCGTAAATTTTGGGCGAAAGAAGTGTGGGACAGCGAGGTTTCGCGTTTACGAACGCTAACCAGAGCTGGGACTGTTTGAAAATTCGCATCGATTTTCGATTCTACGTCAAAATCGATTTTAGATTCTACGCTGAAATCGATTTTAGTTGAATAATCGATACGAAATAAATAATGAGAAATTTAATACTTTATTCCAATAATAATAGATTTTTTATGTAGATTCTAATAATCAATCATGATAATGAAAAATAAAAATCGATTTTAACAATCGATTACAAAAAAATCGATACCAATAGTCGATTATAAAAATCGATTACGATAAATGATTTTAAAAATCGATTCCTATTTTACGTTGCAAGATTTAGTACAATACTACTTTAATTTTAGAAGTATGCACTAACTCCGCCCATTTCCTATCCAATCTATTGAAACTCCAAAGTGAGAACCAATAACACAGTAATATTTAATTGTGTAAACCGTGTTTACTGTTTTTAGTTTATACTTTAAATTTACCGTTATACTTTGTGGGAGAAGTTAATGTAAACCTGTAATATTAATATAATACTTTGAAATTTGTTGTTGCTACAACACAAATCTATACTGAAATTGAGTAAAAATAACAAGTAGCATTCACGAATGTCAAACTAAAACAAACGAACTGAAAAGAAAGTTTGTATTAAAAATACATATTATTCATAATTTTTTTAGCAAATTTTTGTTCTTTGGTAGAAAAATAAACTGTGCAGTGCATTCAGCTGAAAACACGCTAAATACACGCTGACGGACACTTGTTTCAGGAATGCAAACATTTGGCAAATACTGACTTTTTTTGTTCCACCATTCCAACAAATCTTCATTAATCTCTGTATCTGAGAAAGACATGTATTTTTTTAATTTCAATCTTACAGCATTCCACTGGGATTTGCGATTTTAAATCTAGCAGTAAATCAAGTAGGCTGTTTATGCGATACGTCCAACATGAAGATTGGATTGCAAATGCGCCGGAGGCTTTCGCATCGCGCCCCAATGACCCGACTGTAACGCCTAAAAAAATTCCGATTGCCGTTGAAAGATATACTGGTCGACTGCACAGCGGTACATGCGAATATGTGCCTTATATAATTGGAATACTACCAACCGATTGAACAGGCAGGATTCCGAGAGGGATACTCCACTGCTGACCACCTTCTAACAATCAGAACTTTGATAGAAAAAGTCAACGAATATAGGATGCCTCTGTATCTACTTTTTATCGACTACGAGAAGGCGTTCGATTCGGTCGAACACTGGGCGATTGAGAGAAGCCTGCAAAATAGCAGAGTTGATTCTAGATATATACAACTACTACGAAACATCTACGAAAGAGCTGCTGCCACAGTCGAACTACACGAAGAAACAAACCCAATCCCAATTAAACGAGGAGTTAGGCAAGGTGACACAATAAGCCCGAAACTCTTTATAACAGCTTTGGAGGACATATTTAAAAAAATGAATTGGGAACAGAAAGGGGTTCTCATTAACGGTGAAAGGCTCAACCACTTGAGATTTGCGGACGATATTGTCCTAATATCAGACAACTTAGAGGACACAATAGAAATGTTCACCGACCTTGCAAAAGAGTCGGAAAAGATAGGATTGAACGTAAACATATCCAAAACTAAAATCATGACTAATGCAGCCGAACACGACCAAATTGTGGCTGGCGACTATAACTTGGAAAGAGTCGACGAATATATATATCTAGGACAGACAATTACTATCGGCAAAGAAAACCAAACGGCTGAAATCAACAGAAGAGTACGTTTGGGATGGGCAGCTTTCGGAAAGACATCTACAGTACTAAAGAACCAGAATATACCACTCCATCTAAGGAGCCGAGTTTTTGACCAATGTGTCCTGCCGGTCCTTACTTATGGCGCTCAAACCTGGACTTTCACTAAAGCAAATGTAGACAAAATTGCGAAGACACAAAGATGGATGGAAAGAATAATGCTGAATATAAGATTAATCGATCGGAAAAGAAATGTATGGATCCGTCGGAAAACCAAAGTTAAAGACGCTGTCGAACATATAGCCTCGCTCAAATGGAGATTCTGCGGTCATACGATGAGACAGAACGACAACCGATGGAACAAAAAAATACAAACATGGAGACCGTGGACAGCCAAACGAAACAGGGGCAGACCACAACTTAGATGGGCAGATGACATCAAAAGAACTGCGGGACTGGCATGGAGAAGCAGGGCCCAAAATCGGGAGAACTGGAAAGAGATGGGGGAGGCCTTTGTCCAAAGATGGACGAATGAGGGCTGAGAGAGATAATTGACGCGTATAGATGCGGCTTCTAGGAGCGGCAGTAAAATGTGAGACAGGTAGAAGGGATTCAGATTTAGTATAAATATTAGCAGCCTAGCATTTTGCTACGTCTGTACTTCTGTAACGCCAATTTCTGGAAAATCATGAATCGATCTTTAATAATAGAAAGATATCGATTGTCAATTTTTCTGTTGGTTTTTGTTCCAGTTCTAATTAAAATGTGAAAAATTCAAACTATTTAAATTGATTAAAAAAATTAAACGATTCCTCAATTATTTTGAAAATCAAGAATCGATTGTAAAATAATCGATTAAAATCAACTGTCAATTTTGCTATCGATTTTTGTTCCGGTCGTAATTAAAATGTAAAGTAACCATAACAATTGATTATCAAAAATTATAAAAAAATTAAACAATTCCTCAATTATTTTGAAAATCGACAATCGATTGTATAATAATCGATTAAAATCAACTGTCTATCGCTTTGCTATTGATTTTTCTCATCAAAAGGAACGCAATTTATACATAAATATCATAAATAAGTTTGTATAGTATTTGCAATTGCTTTTGCCCTAATTTATTTGGTGGCCCTTCCATTATAACAAACTACGACCCGCCACTGACATGATTTATGAAGAGAATTTGTTACAAAAGTTGTATTATCAAAAAGTAACTTTTTAGCTCTATGTCAGCGAAATAATAACCAAATTATCAAAATGTTCGGTGATTTTCAGTCAAACAGAAATTATTAAAAAAATATGCTAAATAAACAATTTTAAATTTTAACGTACCCTGTATAACTATTATGAATAAACCCGCAACCTATCATTAAAAAAAGAAAGTCAAATAGGATTGATATGAAAACAAAATAAAAGTAAATGTATTAAAACGTCAGAACAAGATAAGAAGGACACGTTGCATAACTCATCAAAAATATTTACAAGCAACTTTGTTAAACATTACAATAATACACCGTTATTATTTTATTGCTAAAGTAATATTGCGAATTCTTTCTCGCCGCGTTCTTCGAATTTTTATTTACAAACCTCGGCGAGCTGAGTAATTGTGCGTCCAGAGAAAGGAACAAGGAAATTCTTGCAGGAAAAGTTCTCATTTTCGTAACCGCTTCCATTGTGATTTAAAAATTCTTAAAATTTGTGCATGAAACTTTTAAGTCGAAATAGAAACCGCTCTGGAATTCGACGATTTAATGAAAAGAAAACCCAGAGGGATATTTTTCGTTACAATGTATTTTCGGTGGAAAAACCGTGAAATTTACGTTTTGAATTACTTATAAGCTCTTTTATAGCCCTGGGTTGATTTTCATGTTTTAGTTTGTTGGCTTTAGTTAAATTACAATTCAAGAATAATTTTTTTAAACCTGTCGAGGCATTAATAATAAAGGCAATAAGAAAAATTATTATTTCATGAACGTGTCACGATAAATCCAAAGCAAATTGCATTTTAATTGGTTTAAATAAAACCTGAATCGATATGCAAATTAAGTACATTATTTCCTAATAAAGACATGTGTAATTAAAATCCAACATACAACGCATTTTGATACTAATTTAACTTTGCTGCCTTGTTATCTTGTAATTTTTATGATTTGTTATGTTTGACGGATATTCACGACAGTGGTAGGGGTTGTTTGCTTACATAGTTCGTTTATTCAGTTCAGCAAGTTTCGAGAAAATATTTACATGATTATTAGACGATTTTGCTTCGATTATTATAAAAAAATATTTAATTTTTGCTATTTTCTACTTTCCCACATTTTCAGGAGGCTTTCCTATTTGTAGATTTTGTGCAAAAGCAGATGTTGGTAAACAATTTCCAGAAAAAATCGTTTGCTTTTATTGTGCTTTCTAGTTTAAACGATTTCTTTGAAAGTTTTGAATTTACTAGAAAATCTGCTTTTAAATTACAGCAATCATTATAGATATCAGAAAATCTACAATTATATTTTTTATTTTACTAAATCCCCCCTCCCAAAATATAACTAATTTTATTTTTATTTTTATCCAATGTTTTTTAATACCAAGTTAAAATTTGGTATTGTAACAGTCCGATCACGGTAAAATATAATGATAAAACAATATTTTGGAAAGAGTGGGACATTTTACATACTAAAAAAAATAAAAATGTAAAATATTCAAAAATTTCAGTTTAAAAAAAATATTCTAAATATTAATTTACAAACGTGGGTCATGCAATGTGTTTAGAATTTGGTTCGCTAGTAGAATTGGGGACAGCATATATTTTGATTTTGTCTCCTAGGATATATTTTTTTTGTGACGCCCTCTATCAATTTTTGAAATCTACAATACAATTTCTTTATATTTAATAAATGTCTACTTTTTAGTTTTTATTGACCCAGAGTGTATGTTAAACAAAAATGAAGATTTTAAAGGTGTCTGTCTTAGATATTTATGTAAACTTTGCAAATGCAAAAAACTATGTCGGTTAGCGATTTGAGGGCAAATCAATTGCAAAATGGTGGCATCTCTAGTTTTTGAACATTTTGATTTTTTTTACGTGAAAATCCGTTTGGTACAAAACTTGGTATTGTAACAGTCCGTGGAGGGTACAATTTTATGATAAACATATATTAAAAAAAAAGAAACAAAAAAAAGTATCAAATAAAAATTTTAAAAATTTGACGTATTTACAAATTTGGAAAATTTTTAGTTTGATAAATTTTCATAATGTGTGAAAATCGAAACTATAAAATAATGATTAAAATATTTTCCTACAAAAATTGTCAACACGATGTTTCCAAAATTTTGTCAGCTAATAGAGTTAAGAACAAGCTAAGATTAGATTTTTTCTCCTAGGTAACAGTTTCTCTGTGACGCCTTCTATGAATTTCTGAAGTATAAAGTTTAATTCCTTTATACTCGGTAGAAAAGTCCGCGTTTCAAGTGATTTGATCATCACAGACAGCATAGCAAGATCAACTTAAGTATTAGACAATTTCAAAATTTGAAGAATTTTCGAAATTTCTAAATATTTTAAAGTTTGTAAAATTTTCATAATGTGAAAAACTCAAAATTGTAAAATACCAAAAAACGTTGTACGAAAAATTGGCAACACGATGCTTCCAAAATTTTGTTAGCTAATAGAGTTAGGGGCAAACTATAATTCGATTTGTTTCTAGGCAATGATATTTCTGTGACGCCCTCTATGAATTTCCGAAATATGAAATTTAATTCTTTTTATTTATATTCTTATATTTAGTAACCGGGGAATGACGACAAATTGCTTTTCAAACGACAGCACAACAAGATTGTCATCTTATTTTAATTATCAGGGATAGAATAAATATGGCGAGTACCCCCCCCCCCCCCGCAACGCAACTGGTTTCTGACTGATTTTAATTTCTGATATCTAGTGATCTTTAATCCAAATCAAGTTTTTGTCACAAAAAATATCATTTTTTATCAGTTTACTAACCGTGAAAATTTTTGGCTCTTAACTACATTTTTACATTTATGGCTTTTCCGAGTTTGCACGAGTGGGGCAACGAGTTCATTGGGGTTTACAAAATTCTACTTGACTACACCTTCACTATCAATAAAGTGTTTTTTCTAATCATATTTCCCCAACCGTTTTAAGTTAGCCATGTTAAGTGATATTAAAGAAAAGAAAAAAATGTTTTTTGTTTAATTTTATTCAGAACGAAGCCGATGTACAACCAGATATTTTCAGTACAATATTGATTGTATCGGCTAGAAGCTTTGTTTTTAATACCAGGCAAATTACGCTGATAAAATCTCCGCTATCATTAAAAAACAAATAATAGAAATTGTTATGATATAACCTAGTAAAAGTGATATACTTTGTAGTTTAAATAGTCAACAAATTGTTAAATTAACCAGAAATGCAACTGCGGCGCATAAACAATTTAATACGCGCTAGTTCATAGTTGTAAAATTTATATAAACAAACTGGACTCGGTTCAGAATTGAAACAAAGTAATTAGGAAAATGGAAAATTGATCTTATAAACAATTTTAGCTGTTTGTCCCGTGCGTGGGTATTGAGTTGCAAATATTTGTTACATAGATTACATTATAAATTTTTCCGCTGTTTTCCTATTTTGTAATTTGTAATCTGAACATAGATAGAAAAAAAAAGTGAAAACAATTTTCTTATTTTCTTATCTCTGTAAATTTGTTGTTCATTTAATTTATCAGTCAATTAATTTTGAGAATAATTGGTTTGTAAGAGCCACATTGTCTGTTAAATGTAATATATACAGGGCGTTTGAAATTATCGCGGCACCATTGCTAACTGCGTTATTATATGAGCTACGAAGTCGGTTAAATGAGCACAGTTATACAGTTTTGTATGCTTAATATTGTGCTGTAATTAAATAAAGCAATTAAACGTCGCGCTTAAGAATTATTCATAAAAAACAATATTTTTCTACACCTATTTAATTATATGACAATTATTGGCATTTTTTTCGTGAAAAATCGTACCTATAATTCACTGTAGTGAATTATGGATTCATAATTCACTGTATCCGACCAATCACAAATACAAATTCAAAAATCACTGTTTCGCTGATTCGATGATTTTTTAAATCGCTCGCGATTAACTCTTTCTGCGGCTGACAATCGACTCACGTGACAGCCAAGTGTATCGCCATATTGCTTGTTTACGTTTTACAATCTGTGCAAAACTAATAATTCAACCACTAAAACGAGTCTAATTTATTTGTTTATTAGGTGTAGAAAAAGCATAGCATCACATTCGCGATTATGGCCATTATTCACTCGGATGATTTGCGCCACTCGCCTACGGCTCGTGCGCTCAAACATCATCTTCGTGGATAATGGCTGTCATAATCGCTCATATAATAATATACTATTGTATAATAAATGGAACACCCTGTATTTTTTTAAGTATCCCGAAAGAAAATTAATTTCCGAATAGAAATGTTTTGATGCAGTAGTAACCTAAAGTGGATAATAAAAAAGTTATTGGCGATTATTTATAGCGTTTATCAACAAATTATTTCAATTTGATGCTGGCCATAAAAGTATGTTACTATAACTTTTATATTATCCACTTTAAATGTTTAAACGTTACTATTGCATAAAAACTATTTTACTCAGAATTAAATTCTTTCAGAATATGCAAAAATATACAGGATGTTCAATTTTAAGTTAAACTATTTTATGGAGTATCTTAAAACGAAGACGTTCAATTGTTTTTTTTGATACAGCATCGTAATCAGCTAAAAAACTGCAATACTTTAGTAATTTAACCGACTTCGTCGCTTCAATAATGACGAAGTTAGCAATGGTGCCCCGATAATTTCAAACATCCTGTATACAGCCTAAGTCAAAAGATACGGGTTTTAAAATATTTCTTCTATTTAAGAAGATAGGTAAAAAGTTACTAATAGAAGTTGTGTGGACCGACGCGTACTATAAATTGACATATAAAAAGCTTATACAGGGTGTCCCATAAAAACATTATTCATAAAATAATACTTTTATTAAATGGAATGCCCTATATTTTTTTATCTTAATAAGCTGTAGCTCGGTGGTAAGCGCGCGGGCCACCAATGCAGTGGATCCGGGTTTGACTCCCGGCCCGGTCATTCTCCCTCGCAAGGCAACGGGAAACCAGCGAAGTGGATTTTTCGCAAGAAAGAAAAGAAGTGCATGAACTTCCCGTGGTTCGGAGCCCACGTTAAACTGTAGGTCCCCTATGCAAATTATCTATCTTCGCGTACCAAGCACAGACATAGGAGAAAGGTCGCCAACGCCCTGCTAGGGTATGGCACTAGAAGAAGAAGAATACTTTTGTTAAATGGAATACCCCATATTTTTGTATCTTACTGGAAAGAACATTTAATTTCCAATAAAAAATCTAAATATTCATTTTTTTGTAAATGCCATAGTTTTCGAGAAAAAAATAAATAATATATAATACTGTTATACAGCTCGCGCGCTCACGGCCGGCCCACGCGCAAATATAGGAATCGTGGCGCGCGATAGAAAACAAATTAATGTTAACAGGTGTTATTTTATATGTTTTTGTTATCGCAATTTAATTAACTAACTACTACTATTAATATTTCACAAAACACAAACACAATGTCCAAATAACTAAAACAGAAATATGACATATATGTAATAAAACTGAATAACACACCTGTCAACTTCGTTTGTTTTAAACGCGCGCCACAGTTTCCTTATTTGCGCGTGAACCTGAGCGCACGCGCTGTATGACAATATCTATGAAATTATTTTTTTTCTCGGAAACTATGGCATTTACAAAAAAAAGTTATTTTGATTTTTTGTTGGAAATTAAATGTTCTTTCCATTAAGATAAAAAAATATGGAGCATTCCATTTTAAAAAAGTATTACTTTTGAATATTTTTTTATGAGGTACCCTGTATAATTTTTTAATATGTCAGTTTATAGTACAAGTCGGTTTTATTAATAACTTTTTACCTATCTTCTGAATAGATATGGCTGAAATATTTTGAAATCCGTATCTTTTGACTGAGGCGTAGAGCACCGAAGTGGGAGGGTTCAGATAAAACGCTCATACAAAAATCAAAACAAGTTGAAGAAGCTCCGGCACGCTCTACTAACTAAGTTCATAACACTATTCAATATCTGCTACTAAATTGCAAATAAATCTGTGTAGTTAGCATTAAAAGGCAGATCAATAAATGTTTAAAAACAGATCAACCTAGAGACAGTGGCGTAGTATCGAGCGGGGACAGGTGAAAAAATTTTGGTTATGTTTCTGGCTTTTACCACCAATCTACGCCATTGTTTCAAAGTTTTATCCCGAAAAGCTTCCCCGTACTTGAAATGAATGAAATCGCCTGCATTATTTTGGCAGACAAGTATTGATTGCAATTTATAAACACTACAGCTTAATTAGGCTAACAATTAAAACGGGTTCTGAGCGACCGCACTTGAGTAGTTTCTGGATTTAACCGATTAAACATTATTTTTATGGGTTAATTTACAGAACGGGAAAAGGAAACGAGTGGATCATTTAAATCGTTACGCGGATATTATGGAATTTTTATCTAAATACAAAACCATTACTAAGATATTCTTCTTTCAAGCAAGAAATTGTAAGAATATGCCCGTAAGATGTTATATTAATTGAAATTCTACAACAATATATAAATAAATAACAAACATTTGTAAGAATGTGAGACTGCGTAGTAAGGCGTAGGTCCCTGGTTCAATACTGACAATAGTTGGGGATTTTCTCAAAATTTGCAGGTTTAGAATTTGTGTTGCTCAGGAAATAAACTTGCAGCGAGTGTTTAAAAAACGTGACATAACATTAGCTGTTGAGTCGCCTATAAACCGTAACAATTTAATAATTTTTAACGCACGACGGATTAGTTTTCTTGAATTTTATGCGTTTTGTAAAGGTTTTGAGGCACCAAAACATGCCCTTTCTAGCAGGTTCGAACTCCAACCCACTAACGTTACGTACTAAAAGTCAAGCGTGGTTATCACGATTTCTTTAATCTTTAAAGCTCCAACAGCAAAAAACCTATACCCCTTGAAAAATATTTGTTAGTAAATAACGTCTGAACAGCTGTACTAATTTGAATAACACTCAAAATGCAGATATACTGATAATCAGATACTGTGCAGCACTGACGTGATGATTTTCTATACAAAAATGCAACCATGTAAATATCATTTAATAAGAGGGCCTAAAAGGCAATCAAATGCATTTTTACGAAAAGTAGTGACGGTGCAAAGGTAGGTTACGAGTTTGTGACATTACGGAATTATTGAGCGATTTTTTGGTGTCGGTGATAAGCCTTAGCAGCAGAAATGAATCGAAGATCAACAAATATAAATTGAAAAATATAGAAAATCCAGCAAATATTATTATTTATTTTTTTTTACAAAAACCTACTGGTTTAATGCGGGTCTGAAATGCACCATCAAGTTTACAAGTACTACGAACCTATGGTTTCATAAAAAAAATTATATTTTATACAAATACCGGTCTAATTTTGTACACACGTATTAGGAACGATATGAAATGAAAATTGATCAATCCCTAACGGCCGTAGCTATCCTAAACAAATTGAAAATCTTTTCTAGCTCGGTCAACGACTGTTTGTGCTCAAAAATCATGATGATGGATGTCGAAACACCCAACTATGTAAATAACAGCAAGTTAAACGACTTGTTGCACAGCATGCGATAGCCTGTTAGTTGCTTGAAGCATTAAAACCGAGATTAAAACTATAAAGCCCACCCTTATTTTTTCCTTCTTTAATGACAAGTTTCTCAATGTTACGGAATTTTAATTGTCCTCTTTCACTTTGCACGATTCAGGTACCGATTATTTATCCGAACTTGTACATTTTAGTTGATAACATAGTTTAATAACTACAGGGGTTAACCTTTAAACTTTTGGCTGGCCTTTTGCTACTCTGTTGTTAGGAGAGGCGGTTTAAATTAGTAAATATAGGAAATTGGAAATATTTGAAATTTTCATGTTACCTCCTCGGGTTTGGTGTTGGCAGGATTTAGTAATAAAAATTTAGAAAAAAATGTAATAATAATAATAAAGTTTTTGTGCGGAACGAAACAGAAATTAGTGAATTGGTAAAAAAACGCGGACATAAAATATAATTTGAACCCATTTTTTTCCCGTTTGGGAGGTATTTCAAGTTATGCAAGGTCGTTACTGTAACTTGTAGTAATTATACTTACGATTCACGTGTCAAAACTGTTTTCTTTCTGCACTACACAAGCGGATACGAACTGAACGGAATACGAAAGCTGAATGCCATTCAATTGCAGGAATTGCATGGCGGGCGCAAGCGCCGATCTCCGAGTCCGGTCTACGTCAAGCAATACACGTGGTACGTGTGAAAGCTCGCCTACACGCCTACGTTTCGTAGACGTTTTTCCAACGTCACCAGACCCATCGAGTCCTGTCGTAAAAAAGCTTTATCGGAGCGACGTGGGGAGCCTTTTTTCGGTACTTGTTGAATTTTCATCCAGATTGCTGAAGCTTTCTGGATGTTTATGAATGGTTTATTGTGCGGCATCTCCGATTTTTCATTTAAAATTTTCTTCGTTTCCGGTCGAATTCCGGGAAGAGCTTTCTTTCCGCTCTCTCCTTGATTAATAATAAACGAGCGAGTCTTTGTTTAAGTTTGGGCGTCTTAATGAAAGTGTTTTAGGGACGGAAAATGTTTGTTTGTCCTGGCTATAGTTGGATACATTTTATTAAGCTATATGGTTTGTCGTGGGTTGTTTGTTTTTGTTGATTTTAATTTGGGGCTGGTAATAAACAGCGTGTAAAAGAATATGTGTCTCTGCGGTACAAATAAAAGCTCTTCTGGGATAAGGAAACTTGTTGCAATCCTAGCAACGAAGTTTTTATTCGGTATCGATCATGAGAATCTGTTGAGGTGAAGGTTCAATGAAAAAGCTCCATTATCAAATAATATTTAAGAAAAACTGATAACTTGGTTGGAAAAATATATAAAAACTTTGAATAAATAACATACAAAAGAAGAATTCTAAATTTTTAGCTCTTCTTTTTCTTTTTTCTTTTTTAGTTTTCTTTCTTTATTCTTTTTTTTTTATTTTGTTTTGTAACGCCCTTTACTTTTTTTTCTGAGTTTCCTTATTATTTTCCAGTTATTGTCCATGCTCTCCTTCACATTCAATCTATTCTACGTCTGTTTTTATTGGTTTTTCCTGTTTTTCCTTTTTTTTTCAATTTTCTTTTTACATTTCTATGTTTTTAAATCTACCTCGCTTTCATTGTATATTCTCTATTGTCTGCTGCTGCCTTTTTTACGTCTTATTCTCTTATTCTACTTTTCACATTTTTCTCTTTGTCCATTGTTTTTCTCTTTCTCTTTGTTTGTTTCTTTTACCTTCTCATTCGGGTTCTTTCTACTTCACTCTCTACCTTTTCTCCTCAATATACGGCATTTTCTTGTCCTTCCTCTACTTCACATTCACCTTCTTCTACATCTGTTCTTTGGTATTTCTTCTTTTCATTTTTCTCTTTTTGCTCATGTTGACATCTCGCCTTTTTTTCTTGCCTCTTTTCCTTGCCCTTCTTTACATTCACCTTCTTCTATTTCTGTTTTATTTTTATCTTTTTGACCTTTTTGTCTTTTCCATTTTCTTTCCTATTTTTTTTACATTTCTCTGCTTTTACGTTTTCACACTTTTTATCTACCTCCTTCTACTGCTTCTCCTACATGTTCTTCTACTTTTCATAGTTTTTGTTCGACTCGTTTTTTCTTCTATCTCTTGTTCTTTTCTTTACCTTTCTCTTGAGATTGTTTCTATTTTTTCTTCTGTTTTCTCATTATTAAGCCCATTTATGTCTTAGCTTTCATTGTACCTTCTACATGTCGCTTTTTTCTTAGTATTTTTTCGGTTTTTTTTCTGCTTTTTTCCCGTGTTTCCTTCTCTCATCTTCTCATGGAGGTTCATGTTTGTTTCCCATTTTTTACAATTATTTTGTCTCTTCTTGTTCTTTCTCGCCTTTACATTCATTCTGTTCTTTTCGTCTTTTCCCACATGCCTTCTTGTTGTCATTATTTTCCTTTTCTTATTTTTCCCTTTGTTTTGCATTCTTTATTCTCTCTGCTTATTTTCTTATCTTTCCTGTTTTCTTTTCCTACTTTTTCCTTAAGGCATTCTGAAATTGTTTTAAATTTCTGAAACAATAATCGTTTAAGTAGAAGTCTCGTAAAAAAGGTTTTTTAAATAAAAAAATAGCCCTTAAAAGGATAAGAGATCTGACGACAACTTTTATAAAACAAGTTTTTGACGAAAAGTTCTATTTACGATAAATTCCCTTACAAGAATCTAATTGGACAGAGAATTTTTAATAAGAAAACTTTTAATAAGAAAGTGTTTACGTCGCTCCCTTCTCTCAGGTAACTGATTCTGTACGTAGTTCACAACTTTTTTTTTTGGCTTTTGAACACTACACGCTACATCACAACAAAAGCTTCCTCTGAAAAATAAATTTACTTAATTGGAATGATTGAAATTTATTATTATTCTGATGCTTTTGAAAATATTCAACCGCAAGGTTTTGCTCTTTATTCCATGATCCTGTTTGGATTTTACAGCTTGGAATAATTTTACATTTGTTTCGATATACTCGTATGGAACTAGAGGAAACTTAAATCCATACATCTTTATTACATCATAAATCTTGTTCAACCAGGAAGGGATCGGAAATATTGCGTATTTTTTATGGTGAGCTCGCTTTTATCTCGCATTTGCACTATAGAAAACGAAGCCGCAGTGAAATTTTCAACTTTTATCTAAAATTTAAAAAACAACGCCTAATGCGTTAAAAGTGCGTTCAACTTTGAAATATTTAGAAAAATAAATGCGAATGGCGCTTATTTTAGTAAAAAACACTGTTTGCAAACTCTTTGTGCGTTTACTGCCTAAGGTAACAATTAACTGTTAATATACTAACCAGTAATTTTTAGGCTAGTTAAGATCATTACCGCGACAAAATTTCAGCTTTCGAAAGCGGTTCCTTATTGTTATTATATAAATAATTTAAAGTTAAAAAGAAACGAACATTTTTACGGTTGACATGGTACGGGGTATGTGATGTAATTTTGAAACAAACATCGGAAATAATAGATGTGCTGTTTGTTATGCACATTTAAAATGGGTTCCGTTACAAATTATTGCAGTATATAATTGCGATGTTTAGCTCTAAAGAAACCCGTTATTTTTTATTAATTTCAGTAATTCTAGTATTTGCAGGAGTCTTATTATGACTAACCAAAATTCAAACATCACATGGAACGTCGAAAGAAATTTTTAAAATGGTTTGCTACTGCAAAAATCTGCAGCTTCAAATTGCTACCCCATCCGCCTTACTCCCCTGACTTGACACGCACCGATTTGATTACTCCCTAAATGCAAAAACCTAAAATACTAGCAAATATTATGTAAAAAACTAAACCAAGTTCGTAGTTACCTCTTCAAAAAATATTAAACGCACATTATTTTTCGTACGACCCTCGTAAGCTCTTTATTTTTTGTGGGCATATAATTTTAAACAGGGGGGCGTTAATGTCAACAAAAACAAGGATTCCATTTTATTTTTAATTCATCAATATTTTTTATGCTGCTAATGACAACAAGCCCACAACAATATCGCATAACTGACGCTAATATTTACTTTAAAATGGGAATGTTTTAATGGTTCCAAAAATAATTCAGTTGCCCTAATTGCTTTTAATGGTCCGCGGCAAAAAATGAGAATATATGGTGGAAGGAAATTTAGTCAGCTACTTTTGCACCAAATTCTGTTGGTTCACGACCCACTCACTATTTAGGAACAAGTCCCGGACAACCCGCCTCCGCGGAAATTCGCTCCGGGGATTCTCTGTATTATCAGGATATTTAACCGTTTTAAATCAACAAAAGGTTGGATTCTGTAGGGATTTTTATCGTGTTTGATTGTTACAATGATACCAATAATGTTACAGTTTGTTTTTAGAGACGTCAATACTTTTGGGTTTGCAAATATTATTGTTAAAAAATGAAAAGGCGAAAATTATTGCTATTTTTATATAATTTAAAACGTACAAATCAGTATCGACCATTTTAAAATTTGAATATATCGTGTATTGATCGTTCAAAACGTAGCACTACTCTGTTTAATAACAATTTCGTTATATATGCTCTGTAAAAGAGACCTTCTGACGGAACACGACGTGATCTTTATTAGGAGTTCAGCACCACCAACGCTTTAGAGTCGTTTTCGTAATATTTCGTTGTATTTAATACTACGAAAGTAGGAATGAGAAATAATCCACTATTGTTATAAAACATAATGTAGGTCTGGAAATTGTATTTGCATGTCAAAAGAGATACGACAAAAATAACTGATATTTCTGTTTTGATTCCACGTTTTCCCGAAAATAGCTATCTAATTTTATCTGCTTTTATTTTTGAGTGTATGAAGATATGTGTTGGTTTTTTATTTTCCGGCAACTTCTGTATTTTAGGCTACAATTCAATTTTTTTTTCAAACACCATGCGATATTACGTCTAATGGCTTCAAATTGTTTTCCGATATTTCGTTTTCCAAAACTTTTTGTTGTACACGAAGCAGTTTTTTTAATAACGCATGGCTAAATGAAGCAATATTTGTTTTTTGATATGGTGCGGAATGTACAAAAACATTTAACTGTGTGGCAGAGCTAAAACATGGACTCGTCTTTTCAATTATTGAGGAAAATGGAACGTTTTCTGTTTTACGTGAAATTTATTGCTTTCGTGAAGGTGAAATTGTGATTTTAGTATTCTTTAATTAATCCATTTACTAACGTCAACGAATTGTAAAAATATCTGAACTTATAATTTATTACACCTATTATTTTTCACGGACGAAACTTCAGCTTTAATCGATTTCATAACTCCATCTTAATGGAGTGGTGTTGCGCTAAAGAAAATAAGTGCAAACATTTTTTTTTAATTTGCTGCTCAACTCGTGTAGACAATTTTAGTTCTATAGATGAAAGTTTCGACTGTTCTTTTTTATATTTCATTTTTGTAACTACCCGTTTAGTTTCTTCCTCGCCACCTTTTTATTATTCCCCTTCTATTTCCACTTGTTTTTCTATTTTTCTTTCTGTTTCAATTTTCCGTTACTTTTCTCATACTCTAGGTGCTAATCTTCGTTTTGCTCTTACTCTGGCTCTGGCTCTGGCACTTGCTTTTGGGTCTTGCACCAGCTTTTCATTCTGCACTTACTTCTGCTCCTGCTTTTCTCCTCACCTCCTACCATTGCTTCTGTTCTTCCTAGTCCCCTTGGTCTTGCTCGTGCTACTGCTTTTGCTCCTGCACATGTTCTTGTTCCTGCTCTTAGTTTTTCCTCTTGATCTTGCTCCTACTGCTGTTGCTTTTGTTCGTACAACGTCCTTGTTTCTGCTTCTGCCTTTGCTCCTGGTTTTGATTTTTTATGGTACCTGGGTTATAGGTGCTAATCTTTGTTTTGCTCTTACTCTGGCTTTTACACTTCTTGCTTCTGGTCCTGCACAAACTTTTCATTCTACACTTGCTTCTGTTTCTGATCTTGTTTTCCTCTTTCCATTGCTCTTGATCTTCCTAGCCCTTTGGGTCTTGCTTCTAGTCTTGCTTTTGCTCTTGCTCCTGCACATGTTTATGCTCCCGCTCTTACTCTTTTTCTTACTCTTGCTTCTGCTGCTGTTAATTTTGCCCCTACATCTGCTTCTGCTCTTTTTTTCTGCCTCTGCCTTTGCTTTTGCTTTAGTTTTCTTTACTATAGCTCTTGCGTTTGCTAGTGTACTTGTTCCTGTTTATGCTTAAACTTTTACTCCAGCTTCTAAACCTGATCTTGCTCCTTGACCCTTTTCTTCTTATTCTTCTGCTTCTTACGGCGGTCCGGAAAGCCGCAGCACTTAGGCCTAATTGTACTATTGTCTATCCGCTGCTACTTAAGGAATTCTTCTCATACAGGCCAATACTTAAGCCAAAGGTTTTGAAATTGGGTTGCCGAGATCTCGGAGTTTCAGTACCCTTAGTATACGTGAAGAGATAGAAGGAAGATGCCTTCTTTTTTCCTACACATGGGGTTGTTAATTATTCTAATGTTGTTGCAGTGTTTGCTGGAATGACTATGACCAGTCTTAAAACCTAAAAGGATGCTGATGTGTTTCCTACTCAAGCGTAGGAGTTAAGGTTCTCGAATAAGAAGCTTTGACTGGCGCAGCCTGCTGATTTTGAACTGGGAACTAGTCCAGTTCTCTATTTTCTTGACCTACTCGTTCCTGCTCTTCTTTTTACTTTCACGCCTGCTTCTGGTTTTGTTCCTGCTCTAGATCTTGCTCCTGCTCCTGCCACTGCTTCTGACACTGCTCCTGCTCCTACGATTGCTTCGGCGTTTTCCATTGCTCTGGCTGCCGCCGTTTGTCGTAGTTATGTTTTGGTTCTGATTTTGATTTTGAACCTGCTTCTGCTGAAAGCCTTACATCTGTTCATGCTCCTGCCCCTGTTTTTCCTCTTGATTTTCCTATTGTTTTTGTTACTTAAAGTTTTTTTGCTTATGCTGTTACTCGTGCTTTTGCTTCAGCCTCTGCTGTTTTCTGTTTTTGCTCTTACTCCTTTTCGTTCGCTTTTTTCTCGCATTTATTATCTCTCTCTATATCTGTTTTATTTTTTTTTTTGTTTTTCTAATCATTACCCGTTCTCAATACTTCGTTTCTTACCTTCTTCTTTTTTGTATTTTTTATTCTTTTTTCTTATTATTGTCTTTCTCTTCCTTCCCTTCTTCTTGATCATATTTTCTTTTTTTATTTCTTATCTCTTTTGCTTTTCTCATCTACTCACCTGTCTCCTGTTTCTTAATTTTATATTTTGTTTCTGCGACTCTCTAAAGTTATCTTTTATTTAGACTTTTGATGTAATATTTTGTATTTTGATACGGGCAACTCAGTCCGCAAATGCGAAGTTAATTACAAATTTTCAATGTGATTGTCGCGAAGTATTTTTACTTTGAAGTCTACTGATATCATACAACTGTGTGGAAAACCACAAAATTCCTTTTAAACATTACAAACCTGGATTATTACTTTTGGAACAATTAACGTTTTGTTTTATCGTTGCGGGCTTCTATAGCTTTATCCTCGTGCAGCAGTACAAGTTAGTAATAGCTATTTACTTTTCGTTTTGCTCCTCGGGGGATTACGATTTTAATTATCTCAGTTCTGAAGTTAATCTGTTGTTATTCAATATCGCAAAAATTTCAGCAAAATTTCTCGTTACTATTCGCCTAAAGCCCGGATACTCTTTCTACTTAGTAATTATCCTGTACTTTATGACACGTAAATTTCTATTTGTTTTAGCTCGGTAAGTAGGAGTTGGGAGACGTCGTCGGTTGCTATGATAATACGCAGATTTAAGCTGAAGTAGTTCGCCATGAGAGAATCTAGACAAATCTTATTTTAATTTTGGCTGTGCTGCAGTTTAAGCTCGGCTTACACTTTATTTTAACTGCAATGTTTTGTTAAGGTGTAAATGTGGCTTTAGGCTTTTTTTGTAGCAGAATTATAGTGGTAATGTTGTGTATAAACAGCGGTTTTGTTATTAAACGGATAACCTAATTTCAAAGTGTCATAGAATGCAAAATTGTTGGAAATAATGTTATAATATTAGAATCCTTTCACTTTGAGTTGGGTAGTTAATATTTTAATCGGCGCAGAACAGGTTTGTTAAATTTTTTTGTCGGCTTTCTCACATACCTTGTTTTTACCAGGCTGGTTAGTTTTATTAATTGCTAAAATATTCTATAGAATTTTTGAATAAATTTAAAGTATGCAAAATTATGTACAGTTAGTAGCAAATTTGAGGTTAATACTTTTTGTAATACTTTAACGGAAGTGGATTACTATTTACGTTTGAATGATTCAATATACGTGCATAGTTTTTTAAACCAAAAAATTCGTCAAACTTTACAACTATTAGGGTAGTGCACGCCAAAACTGGAATTTACGCAGCGAGAATTGAGTTATTTGTGGAATTATTTGTTATGAACATTATTGAATGTACTCTACTCTAAATAGAAAACAATACATAACAGTTGTCAAGAAAATCGTTTACTTGCTATTCAACATATTCTATGTAAGTCTAAACACCCTTGAAACAGCATACAATTCTCGTTAATGAATGCGTGAAACGAGCTAAAATTTTACGCAGGCTCAGCTCACAGTTTACAGAAAATGTACTCAGTATTTAAATGTGTTAACCGTATTAAAAGCAATAACAGTCATTGCTGCTGGTCGTTAAACGTGTTGTAGCTTTAATCAACGCAAACCGCCGAATAACTAACTCTAAAATAATAAAGAAAACTAACAACACGTTTAATGACAGCAGATATTTTATTAATAAGTTTTACTTCGTTGAAGTTTATTTAATATTAACAGCAGGATGATTCTTGTTGTAGTTGAACCTTTGTTGAACCTTCTCTTAGTGGATTGTCACGAATAGTTTCACGATCGTTTTGAAAATGGTTAGCCCATTACAAGACTTTTTGATTATACCGAGCTGAATCTGCGTAAAATTTCAGCCGGGTTGACGCCTTCATTAATGAGAAATCTTAGCTAGAAATTGGATTATTTTATGTTGTAACAGATCAACCCTCTTTTGAACTGAAGGTTCCAGAGAAGTTGATCTCCCTGGAAACGAATGGGAAGACTAACTTTATTGGTTGGGGAGACATGCATCCACTTCTACAGCGAAGTAAATAAAATAAAGAAAAGAAAGACTGGAAACAATTACCAAGCGTTTTATTTTATTAATAAACTATTAAGTTTTAATAGTTAAATATTTAGAAAGACTGGAGTCTCTGACGTAATATACAAAAAGTGTCAAAACATATAAAAAGTTGGGAAGAGGTAGACGAAACAATTCTAACATTCAATATGGAGTTATATAATCAACAAATAACAGTTATATCAGCGTAGGCGTCTACTGACTGCGTCAACCAAAGCTTCAAAGACTAGTATGAAGAGAAAATTAACACAAAGAAAAGAAATTACCGGTGGTGGCCCTGGTAAGTTGCTGCTTTGTTTGAGATTGATCTTGTGAAACTGAGGTGGGGTCGTCACCTGCTAAGTAAACATAGGGTGCGTGGTGCCGAGGACGCCTTCCTAATTCCTGGTGTGCACAGGGTGCTGTTTTGTCTGGAGCTGGGTGCTAATTGCCTTATCGAAAGGAGTTGCACCGAACCGGAGCTAGTGCTTTATTTGGAGGTTAATTCGCACGACTAGGGGGATGATTCCTGTGACCGGAAGTTAGTGCTCGATTTGGAGTTAGTGCTGGTGACTGGAGGCTAGAGCTCGATCTACTGACTATCCCAATAATAGAACTTGATCTAGTGCTCGTAGGATAGAGTTTGATCTGGGAGTGCCCGGAGGCTAGAACTTGATGTGGTAGGCTAAATTTCGATCTGGTGGCGATCAAAGGCTAAAAATCAGAAAGCATTGCAACCTATATGGTAGAAGGGTGAGTCACAAATAAAAAGGAAGATTTAATGTCTTTGAAATGAGCTTCTAGAGGAGAAATTTTGGGAATTTCTAGGATCTTCTTCTATTTCTTCTTCTCCTTTTTCTTCTCACGGCGGTGCGGAATCCGCAGCATTCGGGCCCAATTGGCCCATTGTGCATCCACAGCTTGTTCAATTGCTGATGGGGTTATCCTTCAGTTCCTCTGGCCGCGGAAAGAGGTTCTGCAGAGGTGTCTGTGCATTAGTGCCAATAGTCTGGGGCAATGCGTTACAAGGTGAAGAGAAGGGTCTTTCTATTCTTTACAAAACCTACATTTTTAATTCATTGACTACTCCCACAATGTGTTGAGGTTTTTGTTGAAATTACCATGGCAGAAAACCTACCATGATTTTAATGTGTTTTCTGCTTAAGCGTAGGACTTGATTGAAACGTCCAAAGTACAAGTTTTTTATAGGAAGTTTTTAGTAGCAGAGCTCTGGATGCAAGGTTTTAGATTTTAAACTGGGATAGAGTTTAGTTCACGATCTCCTGTCTGGCAGAGTCTCGGGGCCGGTTCTAGACCAAAAAAGGTTTCCTTCAACTTTCTCGTTTTTACTAACGTTACTGTGTGCGCGTACCCACAGTGGTTTGACCCAAATATGTGAGCCAAGTTTGCTTAGGTCTCTGACCAGCATTGATGTGGTCATGCCACAACCTAAAGCTTTGGGGGTTGCTTAGCTATCTGAACATATATAAATACACACAGGTAGAAACGAAATAATTAGACAAATCATGGAGATGAAGAACAGCATAAATGACTGGATTGAACGGAAAAAGCTTGTGTCGTACGGGCTTTTAAAAAGAATACAGGCAACCTTTAAGAATATGGCTCTGGGGAGCACAAGAAAGTCGCAAAAGAGACAGGAGCTAGACTGGAAAGACAGGCAGATATGGAAAAATGTGTAGGATGCGGTATGAAAGAAGTTGCTTTATAAATCTACTGAATTTAATAGATATCTACTTTACTGTTCTTAAATTCGGATGTTATTATGAGGAATTTTAGAACTCGACAATAAAGTAAAAGATATCGACAAAATTCTACTGGTAGGTCACACTTAAAACGAGGTTTTAAAATTATTTACATAATTTCAAAAGTTTTTATTCTCTTGTCGACCGAACAGTAGCATTAATAACCGCAACAACATTGTTATCAGCTGTTTACCTTCCTCGCTATACGGAGTACAGCTAAAGAAAGGTATTGGATTTGGGTTAAATTACTGCGACAGTAACGTCCGGACTGAAGAATAACTTTTTAAGACAACTTAACCCAAAATCATTTTTTCTATTTTCTTTTTCTAGTCGGTATATTTAAAAACTCTTCACATACTGAACATGCAGGTGGAGGTATCATATTGTGGGAGCGTATATTATCGGAGCATATTTTGTTGAAAAATGCTTCGGACAAACATCAATAAAGCTTAGGAGCTTAAAAGCTCAGCGTAATCTGAAAATTAATATGCGTATCAAATTTAATCTTTAAAATCCATAATCGAGGTAAGCCCAAAAGAATGGGTTGAATTTAAGTCTTTGTTACAAAATTATTATGATGAAGAGACAAAGCCAGCTTATTATCCAAATGACAAAACAACTGCCGACTGGATGGTACAGAAATTTCGACTTAAGGTATTGCTAACAAGACGGCGCTGTTGTTATTATTCTGGGAAATTAAATGTGTTTCAATCAATGCTGAAACGCGAGAGCTATGCCGCAAAATCTAATTAAGCCCAAGACAATTAACACGTTTACTTAAGGCTTTGGCACACAATAACAGTATGAATGCAGGGTAAACTGCATGCATAAAATGATATTATAAAGGGAAGCTGGCGGGATGGAGGTACTCATAATCCCTAATGGGGGAAGTACGCCTACGATTATTAGGCTTTTGAACGTCCTGTAGCGAGAGTTTTGTGCCTTTCAAAATTCTGTTGGGATTTAGAAATTTATTTGACATTGCAGATTTAACGAGATTTCAAACTCGTAGCACAGATTATTGTGAATAAATGACCTGAGTTGTAGCATTATGGAAAGCATGGGAACTGAAATTTCAGATTATTTTTTTTTTGTTTTCAAATAATTTATTTATGTGCCATTTCATCGTAATTACATCCGACTTTATGAAGCGTTAGTGGAAAAATCAATGCGTTTTCACCCCCTTAACTGCACCACTGGCTAAAGATTATAACCCCTGAAGACTGAAGTTCCCAAGAAACCTCAAGAACGTGTAGGAAGTTACTTAACCATGAGTGATGATGTTTTGGGTGGTTACAAAAAGCAAATCATAAACTTGTACATCATCATTGATAAGGTTAATATGGATGAAAGCACAATGGTCTAGAACACGTTTTATGACTGTGGTGGTGTGAAAAATAAATAAATCATTTGAAATTGTTAACAACTTTAATAGGTTTTTATTGATTCTATGACAAAACTGATTGATGAGATCCCACAAACGCTTACACATTTTGTTAGAAACTCAACATTTTTGCACTTGTTTCTAGATAGTAAAACCTCTTTCAGGCGTCGTTTTATTTTATGTAATTTACCATTTTTTTCTTTGTGTATGGAGGTTAATTAGGAAAATGTTTCAAAAAACAAGTATTTGGATTTTCTTTACGAAAACAAGTCACCCGCGATAAAAATATTGTTGGACAGTGCCTTGACGAAAAACGGCTGTAAACAAGAACTAGAACAGAAAGAGGGTTTCGAAAACAACCACAAAAAATATTTGAAGTAGAAATTCTGTACAAAATGGCAGCTAGAAAAAAAACCGTTAAAGAAGGCTCTAAATGAAAAAAATCTGCATGAAAAATCCACCAAAAACTGCATAAACTCGTAAAAGCCCTTGTTTCTACTATAAATGCCTATAAGAATTGAAGTGCAGTTAGAAGTTACTGTTCATGAAATACAAGCAAAACAAGTCTTTGTCGTATTCACTAAAACTCGGAACGCTTATAAGTACAGTTAGAAACTGTAATTTTTCTGGTTCAGATAATTATAAAACATTTGTAACTGAAACTATGGAAAAGGAAAAAAAACGCTCTAGGGGAGAGTCTGTGGGAAAACAAATACTCGTAGAGGGCGAGGTCTTAGAAAGGAATCCTTGGCACAGTATCCTTGAAACAAGTTTTGTTTATTTATGCAAAATTGCAGGCATTGATATTGCAACTGAATTAGTTTGCATTTTTTATTATTGTTGAACGAATGTTTTTTTCTGGCGTTCTTTTTCCAACTTTTCACATTCATTACGTAGTCTAAATGGTGAAAAATAAAATAGAAAAAAAACTAGCATTTTTCCAATATAGGTTCAGAAAGTAGGCATCGTAAAATAAGTTCCTGTAAAAAATATATTGGTCGAATGATGACGGGGAAAGCTCTGAAAGAAAAGCATAGCAACCACTTAGCGAATTGGCTTGGTCTGACTAGTTGAATCAGCCTACCTGCATTATTTAATAGCTATTCCATGGGCTGATAGCCTCAGGCTAGCACCTGCCTAATTGAGTTCGTTGTGGAGTCTGTCGAACTAAGGACTTAAAACCTTGGGCTCATGACCTCAGGCTAGCATACTTACCGTTGGAACAGCTTCGAAATTTTGGATTGTTATGTATTTCTATACAGGGTAATTCGTAACTTGTGGGACGCACTTTCAGAATATGAAAATAACGAAAAATGTTCCTATAAATGTTGGCTTTAGAACAACGTTTTAAAAATTTTACTAATTTAAGAAATGTTTTGGAATTTGTGACATTTTTATATCCTGAAGTTTTAAAACAAAATTTTGAAATTTTGAAAATTTTAGTAATTCTAAAAATTTTTTTGAAAATTCAACACGAATAGTTTTGAAATTTTAATAATTTTGTTAAATTTTGAACAATTTAAAATTTTTTAAGTTTTTATAATTTTTGGAAATTCGTAAATTTTTGGTACTTGAAATGTTTATGATTAAGATTTAATTTTGAGCTACAAAAATTTAAATTATTTAATTTTTAAAAAATTTTAAAAATTTGGATATTTTTGAAAACTGAAAATTTCTGAAAACTGAAATTTTGGAAACTTTTGAAGAATTTTAAAAATAAGAAAATTTTGTAAATTTGGGTAATTGTCAAAATTTTCAGGTAAATGAATTGAATTTGTGAAATATTAAAATTTTTTATTGTTGAAAATTTCTGAAATTTTAAAGCTTTGTTTGAAAATCTTTGGTATTTATTATTTGATATTTCAATAAAGAGTTGTTAAATTAAAAAGTCTTCTTTGTGCGCGTCTATATTAAAGCAGAGTACTCCCCAATTGAAGGTAGGGGCAGTAGGAGGTGATACGGAGATCGCGTTTGCGCAGAGCGGCTATTAGACATGCGTAGAATACGAATCTACGATTCTTTTCTATTGCGTCTATATTGAAGTAGAGCACTCCTTCTTTCCCGCTTTCTTTTGGAGGACCAACCTCATTTTGTTGTGGTTTCATCCCAGTGGAATTACCAATCCTTGAGCCAAATTTGTTTATTTGCGGACTGTAAAGTGGGTATAGACTATAGACACATATACAGACAGACAGACGCACATAGAGACGCTTTATCGGTTTTACAAGGCCCTAAAACCTGCTTATTAGTCAAAGTGTTTAGACGGGAGATGTTTGCGATTCTTTAAGGCATAACCCGGATATTGGCCAAAAGGAAAAAAAATATGCTCGATGATCGTATTTGCTACAAATCCTACATCACATCACAATACCTTTGTCTAGCGAGAAAGGTTAAAATATTTGAGTAATCGTGTGGAAGAAAGCTCCGAAATAGAGCATAGTGTATTTGACGTGCAACATAAGAATTCCTAATATTCAGACGAAGCTCACAACAGCGGTATTATTTTGCATATTGACTTACAACTAGAAATTTAAATCTCAGTCGAAAAGCAATTAACTTTCTTATACGTTTCCCTCGGGATGGTTTTCCAGGAAGTTTTTTGTTCACCCTGTCTTTTGCAGCTTACATTTTTTTTATTTGTTTTAATACGCTTTTTTACCAGAAAACGTTTCAGTTTTTTAACGTTCGCCTTTAAAATGACGGATCAAAATTTTTACTATCAAACATCCCTTATGCGATAAAAACCCGATTTGCAATTATGCAATAAATCTATTGTTAGTAACCAAAGAAAACATTTTCAAAAGGGCAAGATTTAAGTGGGATGAGGTTGGGGGCGAAAATACGTCTGACACGAGTACGTAAACAACTACGCTGTTTTTATTTCTTTGAGGATTATAAACTGTTCCGCACGGATTGAAATTTAAAACAAAATATTTCTGTAACGTTTACAACATGAAAACAAACTTCCAATATAAAATAAAGCAGCGTGGGTGTAATATAAGTCATAAATAATACTGTACTAATTTAATTTGGAAACAAACTTTTTGAATAAAATACAACAGGAAAGTGTTAAGTTAAGCTTGGATGATATATTAAACAATAACAGGCCGGGCGAGTGAAAAAAATTATTCTAAATTCCTTCTATTTTTAGCTGTAAACGAATATTTTGCTGAGACAGACACCCACGCAATATTGCATTAAGGTCCTTGTAACAGTATAACTCCCACAGAAAAATCAATACGTCGAGCGCCAAAGCGGAGCTTACGTCGATTTGGACGCAACAAGTGTATGTAAAAAGCTCCACTTAACACCCTAATTGATTGACGCAGTTGTTTACAACTCTTACATAATTACACTTGCATAATTACATTACACTGTCTCGCAAAACTAAAATCGAGTCATTAGACGAGCGCTTGATTAATAAAGCTCACTTCAGGGGGGCTTATAATTACGCGCCTAATTAATCTCTTTAAAAAGCAAGTTTTAATTTGTATATTTACGGAACTGAAATTAAAACTGCAATCGCAAGAAAAATTTTCCAGGACCTGAGAGCACAATACAAATGATGACGTTCCAAGTTATAACGGGATCAAGAGTGATAGTTTTCAAAAGTCCTGGTGAAAAGTTTGTAAAATATTTTTTTTATGTTTTGATCTTTATTGTTGAACAGAAAAAAAATACAAGAAAGCCCTGGAAATCAGTAAAAAATTGATCTTAATTGAATAAAACGTGAAAGGAGTATTTACAATTAATAGCCATTGAAGGTAAAAATTAGTGCTTTAATATCGAGCTGTAATAAGTCATCCCTAGCACCTAATAAACAATTACGCCGACATTGGTGGCCTCAGGCTAGCACCTATAATTATATTGAAGGAAAACCAACTCGTCTAGTAAAGCCAAATTTTAAAATGATCGCGTAATTTAAAGCCAAATTTAGTTAGCTCGAATAAGCCAATCCAATAACTAATATCAACTACTCGGTTTGACGGCCTCAGGCTAGCATCTTTACGTTTGGAGAGCTTTTACACTTTCAGATCCATATATTCTTACGTATTTAAAAATCGAACTTTTTCAGAGAAATAAACATTCTCACCTTTGTTATTTTTGTCAACCTTCTACGCCTTCTAATATTTCCACACAATACGGGAATATAAAGCAGATATAGCGATTGATCGAGGAAGCAGTGATGTATTCATCGTTTAGCATAGGCAATGTCTCACGGATTACATCCCAACATCTTTTTTATTCCACGGTAGGCAGATTTGTGCAGATTTGTTTTTTACGTGCTGGGAACGAAATCCTCTGACAAAAAAATAAAGGAACGAACTCCGGTTTTCCGTCGAATGGCAGGGATAACTTTGCGAGCAGGACTAAATGAGGGGGTGTTATATCAAACCGATCTTTGAAAGAGATGCCAACGCATTCGTGTTGTCGTTTATTGCGAGTTTTTGTTGAAAACGTCAAAACAAGCTCAAACAGAAAACACGTTTTTTTTTCAATTGCTGTTTTTGTGGTTTTGGGGTGATAAATTATGCAGAACGTTAAAATTTATTAAATAAATGTTGTAGGTCGATAAAATATTTGAAGTTGTAAATGTAATGGCAGAGAAGGATTTTGTTTTTTTAAATCTTTCGTGTATTTGTCCGCTGACTTTCTATTTACAGCATTGCACCAAACACTATTCACTAAGCACTAACGATGTGCACTAATTGTGTCGTTCGTGCATTACGAGTATCCGATATTCGTAACGTTGCCAGACTGTTTTGTTTTTCTGATTTCTTGAACAGGTAATTATCTGTTGTGGTTTCATTTAGAGCACTAAACGGTACTAACTTAATACTAGTAATTGCCACTAGTTATGTCGTTAGTGCCGTACGTGTGTTTGTTGGGCGTGAAAATGACAGTAAATTTCGATTTTCAATTTCCTGAACATATTCTTCCACTGACTCTTTCTTTAGAGAACTAAACAATACCAGATTAACGTTGAAAATTGGCACCAGTAGTGCCTTAAATGTATCTGCTGAGAGTGGCGTTGCTAGTGTGACATGTTTATCTAATTTTCCACATGAAACAATACTAACTGAGCACTAATATTTGGCTCTAGTTATGTAGCTAGTACCTTACGTATTAGTAGAGCGTGAAAATGGCAGTAAATTTATATTTTTAACTTTAACTTTTTAACTTAGGCACTGAAAATTGGCACTAGTTATGTCAGCAGTGCTTTAAATAGCTAACTAAGCACTAATAAATTGCACCAGTTATGTTGTTAGCGCATTAAGTGTTTTAGTTGGCAGTAAATTTAGATTTTAAATTTTTTGAATAATTTTTTTCTGACTATTTAGAGCACTAAACGGTAATAATAATTAGTAGTGACAGTTGGCACTAGATGTACAAATAGTGCTTTAAATGTGGCTGGCGAGCGGTGAAGTTAGTAATGTTTGTATGTTGACTTCTTAATTACAGCACTATCTAGCTACTGACAAATGGCGCTAGTTGTTGTTAGTGCCTCAAGTGTGTTTGTTGGACGTAAAATGTCAATAAATTTAGATCTTTAAAATTGCAAATAGCTGTTTTTTTGCTGACTTTTTATTTAGCTTACTAAACAATGTCAACTTAGTAGCGACAGTTAGTACTCATTGTGCCAGTGGTGCCTTAAATGTGCTGGTCGGACATGAACTTGGTAGTGTTCTTTGTTTCTCTAATTTTTCAGGTGGATTTTGTACGTTAAGTTTTTATGTACAGCACTAAACTGTACTTAGTAAGCACTAATAATTGGCACTAGCTATGTCGCTAGTGCCTTCGGTGTGTTGGTTGGGCGTGAAATTGCAGTAAATGTGAAGTTTTGGTATATTGAACAGATGTTTTTCTGCCGATATCTAAATTAGGGTACTAACTTAGCATAGGCAGTTGTGTTAATAGTGCCTTAAATATGCTTGCTGAACAAAAAAATTGATGGTGTTTTTTTTACTCAATTCTCCAGGTAGATGTTTGTATATTGATTTTTTATTTACAACACTAAGCAATTGATACTAGTTATATCGTTAGTTTTAAGGGCGTGAAAATCGCAGTAAATTTAGACTTTAAATTTCTTTAACGCATGTTTTCCGCTGCTTCTTTATTTAATATATAACTTTAAACTTAGGACTGACAATAGACACTAGTACCGATAGTGCCTTAAGTGTGCCTGCCGAACGTAAAGTTTATAGTTGTTTGTTTGCATATAGACTTTTCATTTGAAGCACTAAATAGTATAGACTAAGCACTAAAAATTGGCACTAGGGCTTAGCGACTTAAGTGTGTTGGGCGAGAAGGTGGCAATTAATTTAAGTTTTTAATTTTTTAAGTGCGTTTCTCTGCTGACGGGATGATGTTCGCATATTAAGTTTTTATTTAAAGCACTAAACAGCACTAATTAGGCACTAATAATTACCATTATTTACGTACCTTACGTGTGTTTGGTGGGCGTGAAAATGGCAGTTAATTTATTTTTTAATTTCTTGAATATGTGTTTTTCTGCTGACTTTTATTTGACTTGTATTTAGAGCACTAAACAATACTACTTTAGAACTGACAATTGGCACAGTTATAGTGCTTTAAATGTGGTTGCCCAGCGTGAAGTTAGTTTTATTTCTGTTTCTATTATTTTCTGAGAAGATGTATATTGACTTTTTGCATTACTAAGAAGCACTAATCAAGCACTAATAATTGACCCTAGTTATGTCGTTAGTGCTTTAAGTGTGTTGGGCGTTAAATAGTAGGTGCTTTATATTTTTAATTAGTTGAATAGGGTTTGTCCTCTTAATTTTTATTGAGAGCACTTAACACGACTAACTTAGCACAGAGAATTGGCACTAGTTGTAACAGTAGTGCTTTCAATGTGCTTGCAGAACATAAAGTTGGTAATGTTTTTTTTTATTTCTGTAATTTTTCAGTTAGATGGTCATATTATGTGGACTTTTACTTAGAACACGAAATAATTTTAACTAAGCACTAACAGTTAGCACAAGTTGTCTCGTTATTGCCTTTAGTGCTCTGGCAGTCAAGTTAACGTAAAGTTGTTGGTAGTCAACTTTTGTTCTATTTCCTTTGGCACGTTTTGTGTACTGGTAATTTATATTTATGTATAGCACTGTACAGTACTAGCTAAGCACCAACAACTGGAACTAGCTGTATCGTTAGTGCTTTAAGTGGTCATGAAGTTAGCTTGTAATTTATCGATTTGCCCATACATTACTAAACAGTATCAATCGCCACCAGGTTTTAGTGCCTCAAGTCTACCTGGTAGAAGTGAAATTAACAGTTTAGTTTGTTTTTTTTACTTACAGCACTATACAGCATTAACTAAGCACTAACTATTGTTACTAACTTTGTTGTTTTGTTGCTACCTAAGGCTATCTTGTCAGTTAATTACAAATTTTTATTTAGGGCATTAAAGAACGCTTGTAAAGCACTACCGATCGACAGAAGGATTATTGTTCGCGGTTTTGTGCTTCAACTTTTATTTTCGATCTTGTTTTCTCCACGAACTTTCGTTATTTCATATTGCACTAATACATGTACATATAAGCACGCATACACAAGCACGCACGCGCACACACAGGCATTTTTATAGTAAAAATGAGTATTGCAAAAGCAAATGCACCACTGCAGCAAGTTACGTGCAGCCGCTGAACTTTTTTCAGCGACTTTTCAGTGATTTGTGTGCAGTAAAGCGAAACAGAGGGTATCTGATTCAATTTGCTAAGCATTTGTCCTGTTCCGATGAACTATATAATTCTTGTTTAGAAGACAACCAATGGGTAACCAGTTTTGAAACTAGTTCCTTAATGGCACCTGTGTCAGATAATGTGATTGGAGACCCTGATGCGATTATTTGGTGGAATAGCGGGCCTCTGTGTCTGTGCTGCAGCGATAAGGGACCAAGAGAATTCGATAAGGTTGCCCTAATACAAAATTTTCCTCTTGGACACCTTTCTTATTTATACTTATTTTGTGTTCTATTGAATTTCAATTTGCCAACATAATCCCAATTTTATTCGCGAAATAACACTGCAACGGGCAGCATAAGAAGGGGATCTCATAAATATACAGCAATTATGACGGATTTTAAAACTTTGGGGAAGGGAAAGCGGAATACGAAGGGAGAAACAATCAAAGTTCATGATTGTTTCATCAAAAAGTACACGAAAATTGATTAGAAGAACAGTTATAGTCTTCGCTCCCTATTCATTTTTTAACATATAAATCTGTGCACTTTTTAATTTAAAGTATTAAATTCCCTTCTTTGCCGTTCTGCATACATAAGCATTTTTTAGCAGAAAGTGAATTTTCACCGGGGGGGGGGCACTTTGGCAGACGGCCTTAGTGTAGCACGTTTTTTTTATTATTGTAAGCCCCCATTATTATGTCAAGGCTTAAGTGACTTTATGTAAGAGCGTAATTAAATGAGTTTACCTATGAATACTAACATCTTGGGCTGATGACCTCGGGCTAGCTCCTATCCGTTTGTTTTATTCCTCTTTAAGTCAACCTGTTAAGAAATCCCTTGCTCCGAGATGTTAAATAGGCCAACCTGCAACGTTTAATACCTTGGGCTGATGGCCTTAGGCTAGCACCTATCCCATTTATTTAAATTTCTATACATTTTATGGACGTTTTGTCTTTTGGTATTGCAAAGCTACGTTTATATTGCAAGTACAATTTATCTATTAAAAATCTTACAAATTTCTATTGGTAAATGATCCTACCTGTAAAAATGTTCTTGGAAGTAGCCCTCATGTGTGCCAGCGATCGAATGAATTTCGAAACCAGTTTCTATAGTTCATTTAAAGGCAATTTATTCTTCACATGGTTGGTTAACAAGAAACGCAATTCGGGGCGCATAAGGTCGTGAAAAGAGACGACAACAATATTATATTAAAAATTAAGCAAGGATGCGATTATGCTACGATATGACAAGTTTTTGCATATATCCCAATTAGAGGTGCCGCATTTTTGCGTTGTTTTTGACTGGCATTTCGTTGTTTTTATTCCCGCGACTTTCTATACTTTATAGTAAAGGTTGAGGCAGCTAACTGGTCCCGTTTATTTTTTGCCGCGTTTTGCTTCGAGGAAGGGCGTGGAAATTTCTCAATTAGTCCCGCTAATTGCACTTGATCTATTTCATATAGCGGTGAAGTTTTCATAACTTCAATTGTTTTTGAGTACAGAGGCCGCATTCTTTCGGGTTCTGATGAAAATTAGGATGGTTAACTTGAAACGAAAACAAAATGTAATAAAAGAATTCTTGGTAAAACGAAACGTCTGAAAAGGGCTTCCAAAGTCACGTAGTTGGAAAATAATCTGAAAGGACATCCTGGGAACTAAATATCTTTTATTGGACCTGTGATTTTTGATTTATTATTCTACGAAGAAAAGCTCTTTTTCTGTTTGAGCGAAAAATTCATCGTTGTATCTAAATTAAAATTGTATTTGCCTCCATTAAAGTGATCTATCACCTTCTTTTGTTGTTTTTAACATTTTGTAATAATTAATTTTTACAATTGGAATTAACAGGAAAATGTTCAGTATAGCTTTAAAAAAAATGTTTCTTTTCAACATCACCATCATTATGGCCCCTATCTAACATGCGCAGACGAACAAAAAAATTCTTATGGAAGGGACCATCGAGAATCGAACTCGGCGCCTTTGGTGATGTAAAGCCAAAGCCAGCAATTTTCACTTCTACTTTATCGCTTCACCGAAATATTTTATGAAAAGTTTTCAATGAAATGATACACAATTTTGGTTGCATGCATGTACGAAATATTTGTCGGTATTGCTAAAAAAAAACAAAACTCAACAACGCCTGGGTTTTTCGACAACACAGTTTGCCGCGAATATCCGAAATCGTCGGCTTCGTTTAAAAATGTATGCTTTGATAAGCCTCATGTTTTCGGATAGAGCTTTAATTTGTAAAATAAATAAAGAATTAATAACATTTTTCCCATCGTAATCAGCCTGTACGTCCCACTACTGGGCTCCGACACTCTTCTCTTCCACGTACTCTCCTTAGCGCTAAGGTGGAGTATGGGTGACCACAGTTTAACGTCAAATTCGAACGACTAAATACCAGAGAAGGTTTCAGGCATTAGGACTCCACGGCAGCTTGCAGCGGATTTGGGAATGTGTGGCGGGTTGCGGCATATATATTGCTGCATGGCTTCGGCGAGGGATCGAACCCCAGACCTTTAGCTTTAGCGTTAAAGGTTAAGCGTCCAACCTCTGAAGCTACCGCCACTCATTATTTTTCCTGTAATCAGTGGAAATACCAAAATATCGGGAAGTGCCCCTTTTAAGAAGATTGTCAAAAAATGTTTTTTGACGTCAAACGCATTTACTTGACGTCACAAAATATTTTTCTGTGGGAATTGAAAAAAACCTGTTAAATTATTAATAAATAAAACGGTAATAAAACAAATATAATTAATTTTTTGATATTATAAATAGACGTGCTCTACAATAACATAATGCTCTTTCGGCATGTAGTTGTCCTATCGGTCAGTATTGTAGTACGGTTTTGGTCCACACTACACCCATTAGGTTGCACCAGTGTTTGACAAAAAATCCACAATTTAGAGGCCAAAAATCGATTTATTGATTTCAATTATTCATTGACGTCTGAAAATAATTTATTTATTTTTTTATTATAAATTTTTAATATTTATTTATAGTATATTAATACTTTATAGCAGCTAAATGTAAAATTTAGTTTTGTTCTCCATAACTCAGTGTAAAAAGTATATTGGCGTTCCATATACCCCTGCTCCTTAAACTGTTATAAGCTTGTGGAACTACGGCCCTTGGAATTAATTTTAGTTAGATTTTAGAATCCAGATTTGTTTCATAAAAAAACACAAACTCCACCATTGCCCGGTCCCAAGTCCGGGATGTGAAAGGAGGAGGGTTCCTGGATGAGGCTAGCAACCTATTCAGGGTAAAAGGAAGATATTGCTCACAGCGCCATCGACAAGCCTCGGAATAGGAGGAATGAAACGTTGACGACCCAAGCAGGAAAACGGAAAGAAAAATGGAAAAAGAAGAATCATATACAAATAAGCACATAAAACATTAAACTATGGAATGGCAGAGACCGGACATCAACAGAGATATAAGAAAATAGAATAGACATATGTGCTTTTGCAAGAAACAATCACGAAGAAATAAACAAGCTACAACCACCATGTGCTGATACATAGCGGTGTTCCCAAAAACAAATACGGAAAAAAAAGGGTAAAACTCATAATAAATAAAAAATACGCAAACAACATAGATAGTCCAACGTATAAATTAGAACAAATACTAACAGTGAAATTAGAAACCGAAACAATATGCATTAACATAATTTCGGCATATGCTGTGGACACAAGCAAACCTCTGCTTGAAAAATAAACTTTTTACAACCACCTTTAACTCGATGAAGAAAAAAGACTCTCTAGTAATTATGGAAAAACCGGTAACAACATTATACCTGAAAGTAAACAGAAATTCAATGAAGAAGCACATAATGACAACGGGGATATGTAAAACATATATAATGACAATATCTAATAAGAAGACTAAATCAATGACAACATCACAAAAACCAATGAGGTGTAAATTTATAGTAAATGAGAAACCCGAACAGGTGATACAATTTAAATACCTTGGAATAAACATCACAAGTAATGGAAATTTTGAACACGAAACAGAAGAAAACATTGTGAAAGCAGGACACTTTAACCATACCATCTGGAATAACAAGTATTTCTGTAAAAATATTAAAACTAATATATACAAAAGTGTGGTACCCGTGCTAGCAAACGCCTCCGAAACTATGCCGCAACCAGCTAGCCGCAGGCAACAAACGGAAACTACGAAAATGCATAGTTCAAATGGACAAAGGTAGAATGGTCAAAATAGCGAGAAATGTACGAACTAGTGGAAGAAGGAGCATAGGCAAACCAAAGAAAACCGCGGGCTTATTAAGAAGCTAAGAAGAAAAAAGAAAAAAGAAAAAAAAAAAACATTTTATAGTAGAAGGTCAGGAAGCAAGTTGGAGAAGGAAGGGGAAAAACAAGGTTTTGTTTAGGCAGATTGACTATTTAGGAGTCGTAATATAATAATTCATTATTTCACATACATACATAATCTAATATTCACTACAAGCAACTGTACTTCTTCTTTTTACAGCGGAGTGGAAAGCTGTGGTAAGTGTGGCGGAACAAAAACTTTGGTAACTTCCGCATTGTGGCGGCAGGGGGAAGCCAGCTAGGGGACTCCGACGTCTAAAAAACCCGTAAGCAGAAAGCAAGAATAATTTTTCTTGTTTTGAGTTTTATAATACGATTTTGTCGATTGTCTAAAACTAGAGGCTCATTCACTTCATCACTTCTGGTTATTTTACACGACTAAACTATAGTTAGTAACTGAGTGTGAGTCCAAGTGCGAATCTTGCTATTTCTATTAAGCAAGTGCGTAAAAATGGAAACGAAACATAAACTTTGCCAGAAAAACAGAAATTTGTCTTTCTGAATATCTCTGAAATGCGATACTTACCTGTTCTAGTAAGTTTGGCTTCACTACTTGCCAGAAAGTAATCGCTGGCAGATAAATAGACAGACGGACAAACTAAGCATAATTTGACCTTCTTTTGATCGATATGAGTGTAAGACCCTGAAGAATTTATGATCCACCTGATCCACCATGTTGTCGCAAATGGTTAACCTATTGCACACAACCATTTTGTATTACAAGTAGTATCGTAGTACAGACACTAAGACAAGATTCAGGAGTAGCACACAAGGCTCTTTCCACTCATGAATGGATTGGTGGTCAGTTTCCCAAATTTTAACACTGCACTGGCCAGCTGGTTCACCCGACCCCAACCCAATGGATTATTAACTTTGAAAGTTTCTAGAGTCTAAGGCTGTACGAAACCCTACACGACAATTGATTCCCTCAAGCGCAATCTGGAAAAGGCTTGGCGTAAATAATTGTTAAAATTAGTTGAAAAATAAAATATTTAACGTATAAACCGCTTGTTATTATTTTTGTACGTATTCGTAAAATATGGTTTGTTATTTTTGGGCACGTTGTACATGTCTAACGACTACCTAACCCAGAACAGCAAGGTTATGATGTTTCCTGTATATGAGCTACGTATATGCAAGGAAGTAAAAAAAAATATAGATGTGGTTGAAGCCAGTTTTTCACATCACTGCGTTTGAAAGTAATGTCAAAAAATAACAATAAACTCATACACCGCTTATATACAATTTGCGCTATTCGTCCAATATTGCGTGTTAGGTTAGACGAAAATCCTCTTAGGGCGATAATGATTTAAATTATAATTATTTAGAACAGGTGACGACTGAAATTTAGGCGTTGCATAATTTATGCTAATTAAAAGTTTTTATCAAACATTTACACCTACTTACTCGTACTAATTTATTGTTACGGATGTCTTTAAATCCGACTCCACCCAATAAACAAACAAAAAACGAAAAATCCAAGATTAATTATAACAATAATAAAATTTAAATTTAAACATTATGCAACTTTTTGTACAACTCGTTCTCATGAATGTCCCTTGGAATAAATTAATTGAGGAATACGCCTAAAACTAAAGGTCAAACATGTGCAAATCATTAGTGAAGTTAAAGTAGGTACAGAACAAACTTTGTGAGTATTGTATATGTTGTTGGTATGCCGAAGTGCCACCGTTACCCGCCGTATTAATTACATTTTGGCAAATTATAATTATGTAAAAGTCGACCTAGCCAAGGCTAACTTCACTATTACATGTCGCATTGTAATCGACTGTTGTCCCGTTATCCTACAAGGTGTTCTACTGGGGTTTTATTCATGAGAACTACCTTAATGGAATAATAAATTTATCGATTTCGGGTTACAAAATGGAAATTGTCACTATTGGCTTCAGTTAAAATGTACAATTTGTAGGAATGTTCAATTTTACAGAAATGTGGTATCGTTTACATAAACTTTTTGCTTGCCTGTAGATCAGTGCATGACATAAGTGTTATTAAAATCGGGCACAAGTTAATAAAATAAATAAATTAAATCACTTTTGATATAAACTTTGACCACAGCTTCAGAACATGTACATAATAAATATTTTAAAACTTTGAGAGAAGTTTCTTAAAGTTAGAAGTTTACAAACCACAACGTTTTGAGCTTCTCCGTGCATAAATCTTATACAGAAAAATACAGCCTTGACCTAATGACGACAAAAAGGTATATAGTTCAACCAGTTTTAAAAGAGAGGCAAATTGTTCACAACAATTGTTCTGAAATTGCACTTTATGTAAAGGTTTACGTAAGGAGGAGAATGAGTATTACTTACTTGTTGTTTTACAAAATATTTTGTATCAAAACCTTCTAACACAAATAGTTGCAGTAAGATATAATAACTTGGCCAGTTAGGTACAACCTATCGTTCTTAAACCCCTTGGAAAAAAAACAATTTTGAAAATATAGTTTGAGATTTGAGAATTCGAGAAAATCGATAACAAAATCTGTCAGCCAAATGATAGGGCTATCTTTTATAATTTATAATCTTTATAATTAATAGTGCATCAAAATGTATCTTATTTTACTATTCATAATAAGCAATTTAGCTTGATTGCGGATTTTGTATTTACCCTGTTTGTTGAATAAAAGCGTATTAATTTCAAAGTTTCAAAAATTCATACGGGGCGGAAAATTAGGGCTTTGATGTAAAAATCAAATGGTAGCCTCGCTATCCAGGGTGTAAACTTTGTTCTACAGCTAACTTTAAGAAATATGTTTTTAAATTGTTTTAAACATCAGTTTCAGTTGATTTACAGAAATGAAATAAATCGTTGAAAAGAAAACAAAAAAATCGTTCTAAAAATGAAAAAATGTTGATATAGCGACCATAAGAAAAATAAACTGGTCTCCTAAATAGGCAACTTTTTCCTCATTTAACGGATCCTTTATCCCTTTCCGGGGGTGCATTCGGAATTTGGAAAAAAATCAAAATATTTCACGTTCTTGGCTCTATCAGCTAATAAAAACTGTTGCCAGTTTTTTTTGAAAAAATTTGCAAGATATTTATAAGTTTTGATCATTTTTGAATTATATAAATTCAATGTAGACGTTTCGAAAAAATTAGGTTGTTTGGGAACAAAACAAACTCAATATCTTGAGTGAAAAATTTACGGTTTTTTAAAGGTGGGGCGGGAGAGGGGATCAAATCATAAGAGAAAAACATATCTGGCAGCACTGTTGGTACATGTAATTTCGGCCTGCCCTAACAATGTTGCCAGCCACGTTTTTCCTACTACAAAAGGGAAAACAAATCTGGCAACATGGTTAAGTCATATAAATTCGGCAACCATGTTTTCCACGAAGAAAACATGTTTGGCAACACTGTTAGGGCATATAAATTCGACCTTCACTAACAGTGTTGCCAGCCATGTTTTCCCTGCTACAATAGGAAAAACATATCTGGCAACACTGCTAGCGCATATAAGTTCGGCCTGTATTGACAACGTTGCCATATGGGGTTTCCTTGCTAAAATAGGGAAAACAAATGTGGCATCAATGTTAGGGCATATAAAATCGGCTTGCCGTAACAGTGCTGCCAACCCGCTTTCTTCTTTGCTATAACAGGAAAAATATATTTGCCAACACTGTTAGCGTATATAAATCCGACCTGCACTAACAGTGTTACCAGATAGATTTTCTTTGCTACAACAGGGATAACATATTTGGCAACTTTGTTAGGACTAGCATATTCTGCCTGCAATAACAGTGTTGGCAGCCATGTTTTCTCTGCTGCAATAGGAAAAACATCTGCTAACACCGTTAGTGCATGCAAATCTAACTGTTACCGCGTAAATTTGTAAATTTACAGAAATTGGAAAGGAAGAAATTGAAAGTTTTTTAAAATCTGTTGCCTGTCTTAATATAAATAACTCAAAATATTGTTTCTTGTCATCTCGCGGGAAGGTTTGTTTATCCGATAATATAAATACAATGATAAGAACGCCAGATAACACCCCAGCATTTGAAAGCTAGTTAGTTTCTAACCCCCACTATTATGCCACAAATCATACTTGTATGAGAGTTTTCTTTTTTTATCTCGCTTGTTTACATAGCCGCCATTCTGTTTTAAAAACAACGGTGCCAATCTAAGACGCGCCTACCAGAACTTTTGCCACTCTACAATCTTTTATGAAAACATAACTCTCATACAGTGGTAAAACTTAAACGGCAATCTACGTTTTCTAAAAGTGGAGTGCGTTATATGTAATACTGTTTACTTTGTATATTCGTCCACGTTGCTTTCTTTTACGAGCCACCACTGCGGAGGGCTATAATATGCACTTTGCCAATCCATTAATTTTAATTATAAAAGTCAATGATAATTATTTTCCTTGCACTTTTCGTTTTTTTTAATGACAGATAGACATAGCATACAAACAAAATAATTAATTCAAATATCAAATTGAATTACATAATAAACCTTATCCGGATTAAGGATTTCACCCGGATATTGACATCAGAAGTTAGATTTGCATAGAATATATAATTTAATATTTATATTATTCAGATCAACAAAAACGAAACTGTTTCTAAATTTAGCCAATTTAACGTTACACCCATAATTATATCAAACAAAAAAACTTAAATTATAGCAGTGGACGCTCCTATAGTTACAAATTAGATACCTGTCATGTAACCCTTCTTATCTATTTCAATCATGGAACAAAACAATCAAGAAAACGGTGCTTAATAGTCATAGATTGTTGACATTTGTAATTCATTCTTATTCAGCTCGGATCTAAGACGGCCTTGCCTTGCCGCGCCTGCTTGGATTTAGAAACAAATTTTCACCATGTTCACCAAGTTCGAAAACCTACCACTGTTAGGCGTAAGTGAAAAAGGAAATTATAACAATCTTTAGTTATTACTGAATGGCTTTAAAATCCGTGCAGGATATGCATGATAATTATTTTTTTAAATTAGATCGCAAATTGTATTACAATTGCTTATGGAAGAAAGTTCATAGAGGTGTTAAGAAAAGTGTCTGTCCTTGTTTTATTTATAGGGCACGTATCGTTGCAAAACTTTCCTTAAGTCGAACGAAAACATTACTTATTTATTTCTGTTGTGAATTTCCGGGATTTTGTGAAGCAAACTCTGGTTGATTCTAAAAATAAAGTTTTTTAATCAAAAATATGTAACAAAATTGATTGTGCTTTAATCAGATATGATAATGGTTGTTATCTATTAATTGTTTAATAAGCAAACGTACAAAAAAAGATTTGGTAACTTCCTATCAAAAAATAAACTTTGCAACCGGACATTAATTTTATTGGCCAAATTGACGTATTTGGCTCGACCAAATGGTTTCAGGATAGAAAGTTGTTTCGGATACCGGAAACTTTGATTTGGAAAAGTTCCCCTTTAAGAAATACGCTCTTTAGAATTTTTTTAATAATCTCACAAATTTTATCTTAAAAAAAGCAGAGGAAGTATATAAATTATGCTGCCAAAAACTGGTTAATGTTTAAGAAGCTTGAAAAAGCTCCTATTCCGAAAGGTAGTTATTAAGAAAACTTTTAGAAAAAAATCTGAAAGGAGATCAATACCACAAGAAATGTTTTCTGAAAAAGATAAACATTTATTATAGGAAAATATCGGCCTTAAAAAGAATTTCTGAATAAAAATACTTGTATCAAAGCTCCTGAAAAAAAGCCGAGCAGTTGTAAATAATTAAAAAGTTACGAGAATAGTTCTGGAAGAAAATTTCTTAATAAAAAATGTTTACGAAAACCTTTAAGTAAAAAGCGTAGATTGTACTAATAAGATTACAAAGTTAAAAATGTACCAATATATTCATATCTATATATTAAATGCGGATCCCATCGGGCTGTCTCACCTCGAGGTATGCAACCCAAGTTTTTTATATTTTACTTCTGCTTCTGATTTTTGCCATTGACGCTATTCGTTCTGTTCCTTGTGGTTGTCAAAAAAATTCTCGACTTTAAATACACAGTTTTCTGTGTCACAAATTAATAACAGAATTAATCATTCTTACGCATTGTGCGTATTTTATAATTTCAGGGCCACATTTATTTAAGTCTTTGTTGTCGTAATTTCGTTTTTTTCTACAAAAGGACAGGTGTAGCTGGATCAATGTTAACAGGTTGTATTTCCGTATTAATACTAGTGCAGTGTAATTTTTTTAATCACAAATTTGCAAATGTAATTTCCTATAAGACATTATAAAATTAAAACAAAAACGACGTGAAGCAACTGTGAATTAATTTTCGGAAAAAATTAAATTGATTATATAATTTTGTATACAGCCTGTTTCAGAGTAAGCGCCTTTTTTTTTGGTGAGTTTATTATTAGGAATATATTAAAAATTTTTGGTGTGCATATGTTTCGAAGGGTGCTGCACAACCTGGCGCAGTCAGTTTTTTGATTGGACGTCAAATATCAAAATAGCGATTTTCAACTGTTTATTTTTAAATGGAACGGTACGACTTTTTTTGGCTTAAACGATGCTGTATGATGTTTACAATATGATCCTTACCGAATTTTTCATAATTTTTATGATTCGGCTGTAAAATAAGCATTCATTATGTTAGTCTAGTAGGCCGGTACTTACGCACGCGTCACCATGTTTTTGCGTAAAATAAGTAAACTTTTGATGAAACAATTGCTTGTAAGTAAACATTTCCACTTCTTCGAGTTTCTTGTTAGATAAAAAACTAATTAGTTTTTTATTTAAATTTTGTTCAGTTTATAATCCTATAGTTTTCATTCGATGTTATCCTAATATTGAAGTAACTATTATTTAATGTAATCTAAATACCTGAGTTTCTGTGTCTTTATGTTTATTGAAATAATGATTTCACTATGCATCCTGAAAACCATTTAATCGTTTTGTGCAAATACATCAAAGTTCCGTAGGTCTCGGCCTACTAGACTAACATAATAAATGCTTATTTTACGGCTGAATCGTAAAAATTGTGAAAAAATTCAGTAAGGATCATATTGTAAACATCATACAGCATCGTTTAAGCCAAAAAAAGTCGTACCGTTCCATTTAAAAATAAACAGTTGAAAATCACTATTTTGATATTTGACGTCCAATCAAAAAACTGACTGCACCAGGTTGTACAGCACCCTTGGAAACATATGCACACCAAAAATTTTTAATATATTCCTAATAATAAACTCACCAAAAAAAAAGGCGCTTACTCTTTCGTTTTGCGGTTTATTTTACTTGATTAATTAATCGCTTAACATTTTCGGGGTAAAATAAGATAACGATGTGTCTTGATTTTGTTAAATTATATTAAAATTAGAAAAACTATAGGTAAGAATTTCAGTCAACTTTCAAGTCACTTTATGGAAAATGCCGAGGAATGTAATGAGGTAAAGTAAAAAAAAGTTAATTTAATGGTCTGCTAATTTTAATAAGAATAACATTTTTAGCATATTTTTTCGCCTTACTCATTACATTAAAGCAGGCGCCCAAATGATCTCAGGGAGAATAAATATTATTTAACGGTCTGCAACTTGTAGGACCTTCAAGGTTGATTCTCAAAAAAATGTTCAATTACTGAATTATTTTTATTTGCTGATGTTAACCACGAGTGAAGCCTGTTAACATTAAATACAATATTTAAAGCTGGTTGCTTTGCAATCAACTGCAATTTCCTCTTTCTATAATTACGTTCGATTTTTTTTGCTAGGTACCGTGCATTGTGTACTTCGGTTAGTTACGGATAGTTTACGTATTAAAATCAAGCAGAATATGAAGGCAACTGCAATTTGGTTGCATAATGTTGCAGTTGCAAACTATTCGCAACGGGTTGTGAAACTATCATTTATTATTTTATTTATTGTACACGTTTGTAAAAGGCGATAATAATGTAACGTGAATAGGATGTAATTTTATTAAAGAATTTAAAAATAATCATTGTGTAATGCTGAATCTTTTTTAAATGTTTACCGTTTTTGGTTTGTGCTATTATTTATTGTTATTTTTCAAAGTTTGCGGTTTGCGCCTGATCGTAGGTTAATATGAATCTTAAATCTCTGGTTACAGAAAACGCCTATTGTATAGTCTATTTAGTAGGTTGGTGGGTAGTTTGGGTTGCCTGAAAATCAGGCGTAATTTTCTCCAGGAATGAAGAAGTTATTTATAGTATAACTTGTCATTATTTATTTACTATTAGTAGCTTTAGCCGCGAGTTTTGCCGTGCACTGAAATAAGACCAATTAAATAACTTCTGCCATTATTCTTATTCTACAATCACTCATGAGCAATTTAGCGTAAACAGAAATTTTATATCATCTCCTTATTTACCAAACAAAGAAGCATTTTAAATTTTCAAAAATGCATAGAAAGCGCCACAGACGAATTATAGGAGTGGGGCACGAACTAAAATATAGCTCATCCTTAGCGAAAACAATGATTGTAAACTGGAACCTTTTTTAATTGTTTAAAATTAATTGGTGGACGTTTTGAATGCGATATATTAAATTCTCTAGCCGCTTCTCTGTACGATTAACAAGGTGTGTTCATAAAAAGTGAAACACAGTGTATACGTAAAATAACATGAATATACCAAAAATATGACAGAAATTACATAGCACAACATAGACGAGTCAATTTTCTAAATATATATTCGAAAGCTCATTGACCCGTACAAAAATTACTAGTTTGTGGATCTAAATTATGCTGTTGTAAAAGGTATATAAACGTTTTTTTTCTACAACTGTCCCTGCAGCAAATCAGTCATTTAAGGCTTTAATCTGTTTAATTTACAGCAACGACTTTGATTGCTCTATAACCTTCCATTTAATTGACTTTCTGTCGAAATCATCTATTATAATTTAAAACAAACACGATATTTGCATAAAAGTGTGGAGTTTTAAACTATTAGCACTCAGTCATCGTTAAATCGTAAGCACAGATCAGTGACGTAATCAAAGTAAAAGATGCGTCTGTACGGACTATGGGCGTTTTCCGGTAAACGATGACGTCACCATTGGTACCGATAAGCGTGAACAATGCCGATCGTGTCCTGCTTTTTTTTTACTTTCCCATACTTCTACTGAAGTAAGGAAAGTTATGATTTCATGCAAATTTTTGAATTTTAAACTTTAACGAAAGTATGCGTTTTGGGGTACAAGGATGTGGTTTTTAAAAAATGTCTGTCTGTGGGTGGGTATGTTTTTTTCTGTATACCTCTGGAAGCCGTTTACCGATTTTTATAAAATTTGGTGTGTCGAAGTTTTTTAGTTGCAGGTAGTTTTTTGTAAAATCGCTAATCGGAACCGTAACCGGAAACGGAAATTACACTTGTTTTTTTGGTATAGATTTGTTTCTAAACATTGTTTTGTAATTTTAAATACCTAGCATTGTAGTGCATCTAAAGACAAATTATTCAAAATAAAGACCGCTACGAATTTTTGAAAATTTTAGATTTAATGCCCGATTACTCACACACAAAATATACAATCAATACAAAATATCATATTATTTGCTAGTTTTTAATAAGTATAATCAAGTGATGTCAAAACATTTTTAGAAATTTGAAAATTGTGGATATACTAACGGCACATAATTTTGAAAAAAAATTTCACAAAAATTGCCCACATCATTTTTTAAACTTTCTGAGCTGATAGAGCTTGCAATGAACTACAAATTTGTTTTTTACTTATCTCCCAAATTTTACTCTGACGCAGCAGTTTTTATATATTTTCAAATTGATTAATTATTTATTCAAAAACGCAAACGTTGATCGTTATTGATTTTAATTTTTTCGATAGGCTATTTGAAGTACTTTATTAGGTTCTGCTAGAATTTCAATTATTTGAAATTATATTTATCTTGCTATAATTTTTGTAAAAACAATGTTATTAACTCAGTTATTGGCGCGCGAACATGTAAAACGTAAAAACGTAACGTAAATGTAACCAACGTCTTGAGTTTGCAGCGGGCTTTCACCGGCTAGATTAGATGTAAATTTCCATCACTTCTTGACGCGAGAACATTTAACAACGTAAAAAGTATGGGAAAGTACCAGCGACTTTTTTGTTTTTAATAGGTATGATATAAGAAAACGGCAACATTCTTACACGAGAACAAAATCGCATTGGCAGGAGAGGGCGGCTGGAACTAGGTATTTACCCCATCTTTGCTTCGTTCATCCTGTATACTACTGCGTTCTCCCCGAAGCCTCCATCTTGTTATGTTTTCGCACCACTTGTCTGTGCTTCTAGCGAGGTGTCTTGCTCAATTCCACTTTCGGGAGCCTATTCTTCTCGCTATGTCTTTAACGTTGGTTTTTTCTCGTATCCACTGCTTAGTTTTCTGATCTTTCAGTGACATTCTCAACACTTTCCTTTCTAAAGCTTGTTTTCCAAGACTTATCAGCGTCCAAAGTTTTAAACTTAAAGGTTTGAATTTCTGGACATACAAACACACAGGCATACGTTCTGCTTTATATGCATACAGAAAATAACAACGTACAACGACACCCTGTATACCCATTAAATGTTTTTAACTGGAAAATCTCGTTTTTTGTAAAAACAACCAGAAATAAAGAATAAATTTTGTATTTTCCACATTAGGAATGGATAAAATATGAAAATGGCACGAACGCGTGTCGATACTCATCATTCCGGGGCGAGTCCGTGTTAATGCCTTGTTTACACGTCAGCCCGGACTTTTTATAATTGCTATCAGGATTCGAACCCGAGGTGCCGTATCAGATAACGCGCTTCATTACCAGTCATGACGTTTAAAATGTGGCCCAGTGGGCAGCATTTCACGTGGGTGATGTTCTGCCCGTTTCTTGTGATTTGCATCAGATTTGGGATTTTACTTGTTGGCGTTCAGCGTTGTTGCTGCAGGTTTGAAATTATAGTAAATTTACAAATAATGTTAGGAAATACAAATTTGTTCATGAAATTGTGCATGATATAAACATAACATTATTTTTTACGAGCAATTTAAGTTTTATCAACCGTTACATCTTAAGCACCTTCCTACATGCTAGCATGGGTAATACAAGTATTCATTTGTAATGTGATCAAATCGGAAAGGTTTTTACCACGCAAAATTGCTGGAATCTTCGGAAGCTTCGCCATTTTCTTATGCGAATTAAAATATGTTAATTGTTAGTGCTTAGATGTGCTGCAAACAACGTTACATTGCGGTTTTTTAATGACGCTATTAATGTACTGTTGGAATATTTATGTATTTCTGTGTCAATGCTAGTTAGTAGTTATTAGACTTAACTTTAGCTTTAAGAGATGATTTTAAATGGGTAATATGATATAAAAGAATACTATGAAAGATTTGTCATCAATAATATAAAAATTGTCTTCGATTTTTTTAGTTGTATCTTCGTGATAATTGTTGATTCCTGAAATCAAATTTAAAAAAAAGTGAGGTTAGTTTGTATAACCTAAGGATGTTAAGTTATTTTTATTTCTAATTGTTGGAATAAATCCAATCGAAAACAAGTAAAAATTCACTGCACAGCGTGTTTTATGGCGGCAAACGACTACTTTGAAATGCTAAATTTTACAAACCCAGATGGTATTTAACAAGGAGGGAACATAGTGACAGGACCGGGGCTGGATAAATTTTTTTTAAGAAAAATAGCCAAATAAGATAATTAAAAGAATTCTTTAAATAAAAAACTACAGTTTAATGGTCTATTTATTTATGTTGAATGTATTTCTATATAAGATTTGTATTTCGGAAATTTTCATCATATAAAAACATTTTGGGGAAGTCACAAAGGTGTACCAGATAGGTTGAATCAATATTGTTCTTAATTTTAACTAATAGCCGGGCAATTTAATTTATATGTTGGGGTTCAAATTTAGACCTTAGTAAATACTGTATCTAGCATGTAAAACTAAGAGACTAACAGAGAGCTAATTGATAGGGTAACTAGAAGGGAGCATATAAAACTTTCCTATACGGAAAATTAGCAAAAAAAGAAAGCGATGTGGTTTTTAATGCAATATAAAACAATGAAATCTAAAGTAAAGTACAGTACACGCGGCCAGACCTGAGAAAACTTGAACCTTGGGCGTACTTTAGGGAGGGATGGAGCAAACAGTACACTCAAAAAGTTGAACATTTTCAACTAAAGTGTACCCGATTGCAGAACTACGAATTATACTTGATTTAAGGAACGACATGAAGGATGAGCGACCGAATGGAGTTTTGTGGCTGCTCTCAGGTTTGGCCTTCAGAAAGAAACACAGGACTAGTAAAGCACTATATAGAGATTTATAATAAGCTCCTTTTTTTGGAAAAATGCCATACTAATTGGTATCAAATTTTTTTCTTGGTGGTTTTGTTTTGTCGCCTTAAACATATGCTAACAGTCAAGTAATATTTCTTGTTTATTTAAAAATAAACCAGCGCGCCCAGAAAAAGCAAAGCAAGAACAATGTATTTGTCAGATTTAAGAGCCTTTTTAACATACTAACTGTTACGAAACAAAAATTGAAATTTTCGGAGTAATAAAGTAAATCTATGCAATTTATGCCTACGTAAAAATTTAAAATGGTGTATTTTGTAGTTTTCCTTTCCTGGACAGGCCGACCGACCGCAATTTAGTTGATTTACGACTACCGGGAACGTGTTCACCACATATTTTCATGTAAAGAAAGTTCATTTCAAAAAAATCGTCTTAACACTATTAGTTGCCGGTGCACTGGACTATTACTACAGCGTGCCAGACTTATGAACCTGCGCCCGAGACACTTTGTATCCGAAAATCTGGATTTAAAGGATTTAAAGATTTAAAGAAACCATATTTTTGTATTACTCGGTAGACGTTTTGGTAAGCACCCGGTTTACTTACGGCTTAACTTTATTAATTGACGTTTGCAATAAACAAGTTCGGTTTATAACTCCAAAATTACGCTTCCCCGCATGGGTGGTTCATAGCGCTCTTAGAAAACGGACGGTGCACGCTTGCGATACAACAACGGTACCGGAAGTGCAGCTGTTCAAATCTCGCTCACCGCCAATTCATTTTACTGTTTTTTGTCTGTAATTTATCATTATTTACTTATTTTATAAAAGTTGAATAATTTCTTGTACTGTTTTCTGCTAAAAAAATTGTTAAATTACACAATACCAAATCTTCATTAAGTCGTCTTTGCATAAAAAAGTATTTGACAATAAAAGAATTCGATATAATGATTCACTTAGTTCATAACTGGTTAATCAGAGATCATGATTATCTACGATTCAAACGTTTTAATTAAATTTATATAAGCTGATTTAAATTTTTTAAGATTATTTCACAGTTTCTTAAAAATTATTAAAAATTTTAATTTTACAGATACAAATAATTCAATAAGTTTACTAAGTCGTTTTTTAAACTATGATTCAACAGTTGTGATAAACCTGAATTAATGTTTTTTGATTGTTGAATAGTTTATTATCTATAGATGACTTAATTCAAATTTAAATGTAATATTTTGTGTAAAAAACAGAAATTGTTTTGTACTGTATTGTAGCTCTTATAAAATAAAACAGAAAATAAAAAAATAGTAAAAAAACGTCGGGAGCGGAATTTAAACCGCTGCACTTTCGTTATCGTTGTGTCAGATGCACGCCTGTTTTATAAGTTATAAGTCGAACTCGTTCATTGCAATCGTAAAATAACTAATTTAAGCCGTAATTAAACCGACAGCTTTGATTTGAGCTAACACCGCTGCAATAACTTCACTTTGCGTGGTTTGGCAAAGTTTTGTTACATCACTAGATAGTTTGTTGATATCAAGTTGTTCAAAAAAAGAACGAATTAAGTTATGCATGAGATTAAACTACATGCTAAGTCTAGAACTTTCCCGTTTCAGTTCAACAATAGCGGGATTGTGAAACTTAAATTCTCACGGTGTATCTGTTGACTGACTATTACCAAAATATAGCTGAAAATGGACAGACAGAAGATAAGTCCATCCGTTTTTATTGCAATCAAAAATTGTTAAGCAAACGATATACCCTATACTTCAGATATTTACCTTTAGTGATTTTGTTATTAAAAACTCCAAAAGGTGTTGGTAATTTTATTTTCCTTTAAATTTAATTATTGTTATGCTAACAAATGGATACAGGAAATTGCATCCATTTTGCTAAGAAAATAAATAAAATGTAAAAATTACATCCAGCCGCTAAAGTTAGCTAACACTTAACTAGTAATGAAAGTTCAATAGTTGTCAAATTCCAATCATTTCTTTATTTATTTAAATATTATCGTAGAAATGTTAATTGAAATAATGACTGTTAAGGCCATAAAACGTAACAATAACAATTACAATAATTGGTGTTAAACAAAGAGCTCCCGTAGTTGAAAACTTAAAGAAATAATTACCAAACAATAAATTTCCATCGTCACTCAATTAGACGGATAATTTCGTGCATGATTTATGACCAGTGTTTGTCGTTAAAACACCCGGCACGTTAATGATGTTTAATAATAACAAAGCTCTGTTTAACAAAGGTGGCTATGCGCTTAGTTTTGCTTTTTGCCAGAACCTATTATTTTAACAATAATAATTTATAAGGCATCTTAGCTTCTGGGCGTGAACCGCGTCAACGTTTCGCCCTTAAGTGCATGAAACTTCATTAGGGTTTTTGTTAGAAAGAAAACCAAGATGTTCTTAACAGGACATAGATTAACTATTTCATGTTTAAAACTAAATCTTATACAGCTAGGGGACAACCAAATGATCTGAACCGACCCAACTATCATTATCCATTGGAATTGGCTTTCCAGAAGAATATTTTATTTTATATCCAGGAAAATACGATATAACTCTAAGGCATCCCGATGTTAGAAGACACAGGCATAGAAATACTTTCTCACAACTTCACAGGGAACTTCATCACCCCACACAATTGCTACCAGTTAATCGAAGTGAAAATGTAAATAACACACGAAATGGTTTAGATGCAACAAAAAGCAGTGCTAGTACGCAGAAAAGTTTGGTTACAGCAAAAATGGTAGATTAATTAGTAAATAGCATTATGTGAAATGATAAATAGTATCAGGTAACTAAATTATAAAAAAATGATAATATTTATTTTTCCATTAATTTTAAGCACATATGCGTTCCCTATCAACAATTTATGGTTATATTTGGATGCATATCAGTATTAAGGCAGAGACAATTATGACTAATAAACGTTTATAAAATAAAAATTAAATTTAACTTTATATAATCAAGGTGGTCTGGTTTAGAATGTTTGTTTATTTTATTTCTATTTTTAACTGCATGTTTTGATCTATTTTCATATAGTTTCTACAAGCATAATGAATAATGACCTATTACAAACTAATTAGATGTCATAAAATATTTATGATACCTAAAAACACGAGGAAATACTTTTTATGATAAAAAACAAATAATATGCTCGATGAAGTAGCTAAGCATGTTGTGACTCATCGCTTACGGAGCAATTTCGAACATGCTATTTCTATTCGCAAGTCATACTATTAGCTAATATTTTTGTCATAAAAACGGGGTATTAAATTTTCGGAAAATTACTATCTAAAAAATCACGTACAGTTCAGATCTACACCAAACTTACAGAAACTATTCTCATTGACTTTATCTATCGAATAGCGAAATCGGAATTGAGTTTGCACCTTGAGAAAATGTTTTATGAATTTTCAAAGTAGGAATTAGTAAAAATCGTATCCTATTTTCAGTTTTTTACAATCTTGACCTAACTTTACCAGATCGTGCCCGATCGTTACCAAATTAGAAAATTTAGATTAGGAAGTACATGCAAGTGGAAATTAGTTTTTATAACATTTAGGTTCTTTTAATGACGTCACCTTTAAGCAGTTTGGATGTCATTATAAATATTTACGCGGCGAAAATTCTGCCGTGAAACGGAGTTCTGCAGTCAAAACACCGCGGCGAGACGGCTGTTGCATCAAAAGATAAGCGACGGAACGGTTGTTTGCGGCGGCGTAGAGATCGCGTCGAAAGGGCTACGGCGATATGTCAGCGGCTAAAGGCTTTGGCGAATTGTGCCGTTGCGCGTTGTTTCGAAATACATATCGAAACAAAATTTGGAGAAACTCTTTCTCTCCTTTCACGGTTTGGCGACTCAATTTTTACTTTTAGGGATTTTTTGATGAGGTCACTTTTAATCAGCTTGGATCTGTCATTGTAAGAATGCCTCGCGGCGAAACTCTGCTGTGGAACTGACTTCTGCGGCAAAAAGCGCCGCTGCAAAATCGTTTCTTGGAGCAAAAAAACCGCGGCGAAAGGGCTATGACGAAATGTCAGCGGCTAAAGGCCGCGGTTAATTGTGCCGTTGATTCAAAACTATTATGAATGCAACATTTTGAAAAAACTGTTCCTCTTCCTCAACGGTTTGGAGACGCAATTTTCACTTTTAGGTATTTTCTGGTTACGCGATCTTCAATCAGTTTGGACTTCTCATTATAAGAATGCCTCGCGGCGAAACTTCTGCCATGAAACGGATTTTTGCTGCAAACAACGCCGCCGCGGCGTTACGGTCTGTCGAGACAAAAAACCTGCGGCAAAACGGTTTCTTGCGGCAGAAAGACCGCGGTGGAAGTGCTGCGGCAAAATGTCAGCGGCCAAAGGCTAATTGTGCCGTTGAGATCTTAAGAATATTTTGAACACAAAATTTTGGAGAAGCTCTTTTTCTTCCCCTACGGCTTGGCCACTCAATTTTAACTTCTAGGTAATTTTTGATGCCGTCACCGTCGATCAGCTTGGATCTGTCATTGTAAGAATGCCTCACGGCGAAACTTTTTCCGTGAAACGGACTTCTGCGGCAAAATGCGCCGTGGCCAAACGGCCTGTTGCGGCGAAAAGTTTCAAAAAAGATCTGCAGCAAAACAGTTTCTTGTAGCGAAAAGGCTGCGGCAAATAGGCTGTGACGAAATGTCAGCGGCCAAAGGCTGCGGTTGGTTGTGCCGTTGTTTCAAAACTATTATGAATACCAAATATTGGAGAAGCTCTTTCTCTTCCTCAACAAAATTGAAAAAAAAGCTCATTAGAAATAAAATAACATGAGCTCTAAAATGACTTTTTTTTTCGTTTTGAATTTTTGTGTCGTTGAGCGTAACGGGAATTCCTTCTAAACTCCCGCCTATTTTATTTTGGTTCACACATATAGTATTTTTGGTGTGGTTTAAGCGTCTTTTGTGGTATATTTTAAAAATAAGTCTTAAAATGTTGGAACGGGCGCACGTATATAGTTTATGAATATATTTTTGTGAAAAATATCAATAAAAGTTTTATTTTAAACTATTAGATCTGAAAAATAGGTGGTGTAATAAAATAGTTACGTTGCATTCACGAAGGAATTTAATTCTAATCAAGTGGTAGGTGGTTGCATAATTTGTGGATTGCAATTAAGTAGGAGATTTACTCGTATTTAACTTCTTAAAAAAACATGTTCTTAATTATTTTGCAAGGTAACGTATGAGAGTATTCAGAAAATTATAATTTTCTTTCTAACTCTATAAGATAAGTGAACGCTTGCAAAGCAATAACTTGAATTGTTCACACCTTTCAATACATATCGCAGTATGTGGGCAACATACGAGTACAATACAAGGAAAAACTACATTATATAAACAAGGATCACTATTATCATTCCTAATCGTAAACAAATATTATCTGATTCGCCCTGAATGGCCATTGCAACCACACACAATGGTAGTAAAATGTGAATACTATCAAGCATGTTCTTATATATACCATTCAGCAAAGTGTGTACTTATTAAATCCAGTCCCTGAACCATGAACGAAAGGTTTTGTTCCGGAACTTGACCTCATAATTATCCTCCCTTTATGTATTACGTAAGCGAGATAAAATTTACGGTGCATTCCAAAGTCGTGTGGTAAGGATAAGCATTTTTAGCACAAAACTGCCATATTGTTTTAAGCAGGTGGAAGAGGTGTAAAGCAATGAAATGTGATAGAAATGGGTATATATTTTAACCGGAGTTGTCAGAGAATGCAAATTTTAGCAAATAATGGGGCAATAGTTTTAACAAACACAAGATTCTGGTATTGATTTCCTACCTAACAGCAGCTTATAAACGAGTATCCGGTTTGATAATCATCTGGTTCTTTTTGCTATTTCAAAGGGCGTCAGATCGATGTTTGCTCAACTCTAAATATTGTGAATTAATTTTGAAATTTTTGTAATTGCAGTTATTATTGTAATTGTAGGTAATGGTTTCGTAGATGTGGATTGAAAATGGTTTTGTGGGCAAAACTAGTTTGTGTTTTAGTAAGTACTGTTTTTGGTTACCTAATAACATAGTTCCCTGTATTTTACATTCCATTTTTTTCACAAAAATAAATAACATCTATTTATACTTACATTATATCATCAGTTTAATGTTTGCTGTAGTAACATTGTTACAACAAAAACATTAAACCACAGGTAATCATGCTATTTGTTTGTACATCATCATTACTATACCAAAACTGCCCTGTAGGATGTACGTCAGTGACATATTAGTCGGTAAATAGGTTGAAAATGTTAGTATCAAGTGTTGATTTTCTAATTTTTTTGCTACTGGTAGCAAAAGTACAAGCAGAAAAAAAACACTCTTTTTTTTCTAATGTGAGTAGACTACAGGATGTTTCACACAGTACAAACCATAGCATTTTAACCATGTTGTAGTTTAGTTGGAATCAAATCTCTCTAACTACGGGATTTTGTCTTTTTTATTTGATAATTACCCAAGCAATGCATTAAAATTTTATAGACAACCTGTTTGTATCCTAACAAAATTAGAACATGGTTAGAATGATGTGGCCTGTATTTCTTGTATCACCGTGTATAAAATTAAAATTTAATGAATTTGATTAAGTTTCAACAAAATGACTACAAAGTTAAGTTCGAATGGGGTGAATCAGATTGTTACAATATACACGACATGAAAGAAACCAAATTTTATGTTTTTAAATACAACAGAACTTGCACCGCTACTAATGTTACATGGGACTACAATTTTGATTTAGAGAATGACTTGGAGGTAAGACGTTTTCATCAATTTTTCACAAAGTTTGGTTTAAGTTTTTAAATTTAATATCATTAAAAAAAATTGTTGCAGATAGTAATACAAGCATACAAATTTACAAGCAGTAATGATTATCGCTTGTTTCCAATGCGTTTTCAACACTTCTGCGAAGCACTGCGAAACAACGTCGCTGGTCTTACTCAAATATTTACTTGTGGAAACTCTACTGGATGTCCCTTGTTAAAGGTAACATGTTTATTAGCTTACGTTCTGCAGGAAAACACAACCCTTTTTTCCAAATTTCGTATTTTTTGCCGCATTAAATACAGATTAAAATTCAATGATTTTTTCGAGATATTTTGTAGCACTACAACGTACTTATGTTGAAACAGGACAGACGTTACCATATATGCAACATTGTAGTGGATCCGTTGCACCTTTCTCCTTTTATTCCTAATAATCGATACAAATTTGAAATTCAAGGTTTTTATCATACCGAGGAACTGTGGATGGGGAATGCTTACGCAGAGGTCTACCGTCCGTTTGTTAAAAAATTATAAGTTTTTGATCTGTGCTCTGCAAAAAAAATTTTATAAATACGTTTAATATGCCATTATATTTGGTGGTGGTGGTGTAATTCAATAATCTCATATATATTCTGAATTGTATTTTCTATGGCACTTAAATTTGATTATTGCTTCAAAATTTGAACATATTGGTTTGTGGGTCAATTTAAAAAAATACTAGTGAATGTGAATCTTTATTCTCTACAAGACAATTCGTCAATGCTACATTTCTATCTGGTAATTAAATGTGTGACTAAACAGATGCAACTAAATTAGTGTCATATAGGATAATATGTTAAATGTATTTTTGTTGCACATAAGTGCAAAGTGGGTGCTTATAATTTGCATATTTAAGTGACGTGCAAATTAAAACTATGAGGTGATAGTTCGGACTAATTTTGTTTGAACTTATTACAATACTGTCCTTAGTGCATCCGGTTGTAGCAAATTTCTGCTTTAGGTGTTGCTCTTTCGTACCACCATAAATGCTGAATATGATGTTCGTAGGATCTACAAAAAAATACGTACTGTTAATTGCTTGAACTCTCTATAATTTATCGGTGCAACTAGAGAATATTTAAATTAAGCTGTTTCCACTTTAACATTTATGTAAGTTTAATTTTGTTCTCTTTCTATAAATATTAATTGGTAAATATGAACCGAACAAAGATTGTGGTACCACTATATCTTTTGCTATCAATATTTATGTAACTGACAAAGAAATTATACGAAATGGTAGACAATATCGGACGAGTTCAGTTTGGACGTCTGTCAATGCGTTTTCAAAATTTTGCCCCATCTTTGGCTTGTTCGCGAAATCCAGAAACTAACTAAACATTCTAAACAAAAAAAAGCATCGCTTCTAAGATCAGAAATAAGCCTTCGGATAAAGGTAGGTTTTAGATCCCCTGTTAGGGAGACTCCGTGAAAAGGAAAAAAACTCTCGGATGAGAAATGGACTAGGAACCGATCACCACACCCCAGATGAAATCAGTGCACTTCACTGATTTGGAAGGGGGCACAGTTTAGTAATAGCTCTTGTATGGTCTTGACCTTTGCAAAATGGACAGGAAAAATTTCGCTGATTCGCTCAAGATTCCAATGAACAGGAGCGAGATTATTGTCCAAGCATCAGCACCATCGTACTGTAGCAATCTGCTTTTTTTCTTCTGCAAAAGGGGGGGTACTAATGTAGCAACCTGGTTGTATTATTTTATTAGTAACTTAGCGACTCGGTTGCTATGTACATTAATATAAAAACAATTCATAAAAGATTTTGTAAACGTGAACTTCATTAAAACTTTCTCCTCCAAATAGTGTTTTATTTAATAACTACGAAACAAACATTACAGTACCTACTGTTAGATTAGGGGATGATTTGTTTCACTTTGTTCAAGCTTGCAATGTTGTGAAATATTCATATTGACATCGCTTCCAAGCGAGCTAACAGTTTGTTAAAGAAAATGGCATCTATTGGCACAATTAACGGTTTTTTATGGAGTAGGTTGTAGAAGAGAATTCGCAGGTCTTTAGAAAAAAAAATTACTGAGTTAGTGCCTCTAGATCTTCCGAATTCCTGCTCAAATGAACCAGTTATCGAGAATTAAGAGTGGCTTCCACTAGTACAAATACTGTGTAACATTCTTCATACGTCAGTACCCATGGTACCGGCTAGCAGACGGTTAACACTTTTGTTTCCCACGTCCCAGAGACCGCCAAAGTGCGGGCTTGACATTGGATTTAACTGCCATTTAATATTTACATCCGTCAGATAGCGAGTAACTTGTGCGTTATGGTTACTGGAACACGTAAACTGTGCCCAATCTTGAGGTTTTCTCTTGGTGCCGACAAAATTACTAGCGTCTGGTGAGTTCGACTAACAGCCGATCCTACTTCATTCGAACTTTCATGACTTGCGCACCTCCTCGGCATGCAGCTGGAATGACTGTAAAGCTACCGCCCGAACTCGCCGTCAGCAGAGATCGTAACCTTCCTTAATTACACGCACGTGTTTTAAAATTTAAAACGTCAGTTGGACGACTACCTTTTTGATTTTTTGCTCATATGTTGCTTTAAAAGTTAAACAATAAAAAAGACGTACAATATAATATAAAAATTATTATTTAATAATTATTTTTTAAAGAGCTCCACAAAATAGATTAAATAGCAAACGGTGTTTTTAATTTTTTGAAATTACTTAATATTTAATCTATTATCAACAAAAAAATTGCAGAAAAAAATGAGTATTAATTTGTTTGGTATTCTGGATATAAACTTTTTGACGGTACGTTGTAGTACCGCTGGTAGTCAAAGGGTAAAAAAATATTTTTAACATTCCTTCTTGTAAAAAATGAAAATCAGAAGTTACTTTCGCTTTGTATTTTCTACGCTGTACCGTGCATGTTATAAATAAAAAAAAGGATTTGTTGTTTTGTATTGAATGCAATTTATTAGCAATGAAAAAATCGGCTTTAACAATGCAATTTCACTTTACACTTACACTTTCATTAACTTGCTTTACTTTCGATGTAAATATTACACTCCCACAAACAACCACATTGACAAGTTAACACTGCACAATGCGAGACGAGGTTGCGCAAGTCAGGATCGGCTGTTATCCTAACTCAGCAGACGCTAGTGACAAAATTCGTACCACAATCGCTGCAAATGTAGTTTATTGCGCCGCCAAGCAATAAAACGGTTCCTAAAGAGCTTAAATACTAACTCTAACTGTATTGCCTATCTGGCAAAGCAGACAAAAAGACAAATATACTCTTCATATATTTTTGCATTTCGTTATCGAAAGGTCACTTACAATCAACCTTCTTATGGTCCAATTACAGTGACAACCAACTAAATCATTTCTTCTTCTTCACTTTCTTTCATTTGAAACTGCAGGAAAATTGAATCTTACCCAGGTGAATGTGCTCAAACATATATCAGCAAACTTTCCAGCAGTTATTTTTATAGGGCTTTGACTTCTACGAATAATAAACGCCAGAATTTTTTGAAATCTTAGATCAGTTCCCACAAAATCTGATTCGTAGGCAGCTTTTCCTACCAATTGACTTTCTTGAACCACTTGTTCGCCCCAAAAGCAAACGGTTGCTACTTGTAAACAAGCACACATTCCTTCACCAGCGTGTTTACCTAACGATTGTACATTGTGGCCAGCCTAAGAAATTACAAAATATTCTGATAGACTAGGGATATAATAATTGTTGATGGAACTTACCGCTGATGCAGCAAAAATGGAAAAACACAGCAAAGCTAGTGTCCCTAAGAATACTATCAGTAGCAAATCGCTAAATACTTCTTCAATTTCTTGAGCAATTTCGATGATTGACAGGTGATACTCAACAGCTTCTATAATGGTTTTCTTTAAGTATCTCCAAGGAATGTTGGAACCGTCGATAACGTTAATGAAAGTTGAATTGTTTGACGATTTATTTTGAACGCCACCTCTCTCCTACAAGATAAAGGATAGGCTGTGTAAAAAGGGCCACTTTCAAAATGAGTTTTATGAAATGGAAAGAATAAATGGAAAAAAATGCACAAGAAAGAAAAAGTAAAAGGGGTAGGACAAGAAAAAGAAAATTGAAAAGAGAAAGACTAAATATGAAAACGAAAGAGGGAAAAAGGAATCGAAGTAGGAAAAAAGAGAAGGAAAAAGAACAAAGGAAAAATAAAATAGGTTAAATAAATGGAAAAAGAAAAAAAAACAGTAAAGAGAGAAACGGAAACAGAAAAACAGGAAAACCAAAGAAGAAAAAGGAAAAATAGAAGAAGGAAAGTAAAAAAAAACAGAAAATGAACAACGAAGGGAAGGGTTAAGTAAATTGGAAAGGATAACAAAAAGAGAAGAGGATATAATTTTTTAACCCTGACAAAACACACATTAAAAAAATAAAAATTGGTAAAGAAAAAATCTTAAATTCTTAAGAACTTTTTCCTAAACACTTTGTGTTTTAGTGGTTTGTAGTGGTGTCTGCTACAGGATTTTCTTCTGAACATTTGTTTTTTTTAAGTTTTCTATAGATTATGTAAATGATTTTATTAAATTGGATTATGGATTGGGTTAGTGTTGCTCGTAATTGTTTTTCCTTGATAAAGGTTTGGCTAGGTATAAATACCTCGGAGTTCATATAAAAATAATATACAAATTGTTTTGTTAAAGCTTTACATAAATTAACACTCTTTGCTGAATATATATCTTACCTGTATCATTTTACCATGGGAAGCTTCCAGAATACGTCTAAGGTAATTTTGTAATATTTTAAATTGGTAAGAGATATGTGCCAAAACAGAAGCAATAAGCAAATCTATTGCAATTAATAAGCCGGCGATGAAGTTCAGGCTAACACTCTGATATAATAAAGAAATTTCGTATGTGGGACTGTGGGTTATATTAAGAACGGTAAATGGACCGTATGGCAACTGCCAGTCAAAATCATTGCTTGTTATTCTTTTGACAAGAGTGTAGGTGATCGTAGCAATGCTAGTTATTACTGCAACCGCTCCATATGTGAAGGTCTAAAGAAAAAATACTATGCACAATATATCATGAAAATTTAATAGAAATAGAACGAAGTTGCAAAATGCTTTACTTTACCTGTGCATTAGTCATCCATACACATTCTCCGACAATTTCCTCTTCCACATGGCCACCTCGATCAGGATTTGGAATAAATGGTTCTCGTTCCAGCTTAGCCAAAATGTTTCCTAATTTTTCCCGATTTCGCAGTATTACAGCAGTCTTACAAAGAGCTGTAAGCATTATCAACTTTTGTCGCGCCGCTTAATTTATATTTAGTCTACACTTTGGCTTTTTGGTTTCACGGCATTGTTACCGCCGAGGTTTCGTCCACGGGTGCACGGGACGTCTTCAGAGCTGTGGGCGCAACTGTATTCGCTCAGAAGCAAAGATGTCCCCTGTAATCGTAGACGTAACGTCGGCAGTAGCTGTACCAATGACGCGGCTTTAACACGGAATCCAAGATGCCATTGACCTACATCCTAACCACTCTATTGCCTACAACTTTTAGCCAAGAGGCGGTGAACACTTGAGTACCCTCCGAGTATAGATTAATAGCTCCTAGGAGTTATTAATCTATGCTCCGAGGCATAAAAGGTTTACTTGCATTGTGTTAAAAATTTTTTTTTCATCTTGTTTCAACTTGTTCCTCTGAGTTCATGTAACGAGATACTGCACTAAAAGACAACTTAGTTAGCACCATTTCCAAAACAGACACCGATAAATATAATAAAGTTTTTTCTAAATATACAAAGCATTAAACTTAATTTTAGCAAAATGTCGGTTTTTGTCATGTATCGATAGGTATTTTAACTTAATACAAGTGAACCTTTTGTACCTCGGAGGGTACTAAAATTTTCACTGCCTCTTGGACGTTTTAAAATAGAAATCTGAACTGAAATATGCAAAACTAGTGCATAAATATTTGTATCTTACCCAAAAATGCTGCTGTTTGATAAATGATAATATCGGCAACGACGCTAACATCATGTTTAAAATATTCGTAAAAATCTAACAACGGATACGTAAAAACCATAGTAGAAAGAATGAAAAATGAGTAAATTTTGTAAGGCAGACTTTCGTTAACCGTCAAAGATACTCCACATATTTTCAAGACTAGCATTTCTTTGCTAAAATAATTTCTTTTACCCTTAGAGAAATTCATTGCGCTTCTAGTAGCTGATATTGACTAACCAACTTTAAAAGAATTTGTAGCTACGAAAACTTCTGTATGATGATGCGCAGAAGTTATCATGGAATCATTTTATTATTAATGTTGTGAAATGCTAAACTTTTCTTCTCTATTATTACATAAAACCAAGTGATTGTTATATTTACCCATATGGTTGTTTACCCACAACAATAAAAAACTCAACCGAAGAAAGTTTCAAACTAAAAGAGAAATTGGTGAAGATAAAAGCTGAATTAAGTTTTGCCACTTAAATCTGTCACACGCAGTATGTCCCACTTTACGTGTAAAAACTCTTATCAAGAATTTATGTTTACCACAAAATTTGTAGTGCGTAGGATGAAATGTTCCATCTTTAGAAAGTACCAAATGTTATGAGATGCCCAATCTACTGCGATTTTTTTATGTTTTTAAAATCGAAGAATCGTATTAGAGATATTTTATTAAAAAGCTACCGAGCAACCTCCACGAGAACTTTAAATACTTTGAAAATATTGGAAATCGTGAATGTTTTTAATTTCCATAATTGTTGAACTTTTCGAAAATTTCTATAATTGTGAATAATTTTAGACAATTTTAGAAATTTTGAAAATTATAAAATATTTAAAAATTGAATTTTGTGACGTAGATGCCATTTTTTTTCTCCAAATGGGCTGAGAAGGTTAAACGTAGTAAAGTAAAAAACACAAAGTCTTCCCCATAAAATTCTTTATATTTAAAAGTTGACGGATAAAGCTACATGTTTCGGGTGAACACCATCATCAGGCTGATTTAACAATTGTTTTTTAAAAAATCTGAAGAGAACAAATAACGTAGTAACATGTTACGACAGGTAGAGTTGAACCAAATGTTGAGATGAGTCCTCTTCATCTTTATGGACAAATGTTCGAAACGGCGAATTAAATATGCTTGACTAGCTTCGTTTGAATTTTGTGACGTAGATGCCATTTTTTTCTCCAAATGGGGTGAGAAGGTTAAACGTAGTAAAGTAAAAAACACAAAGTCTTCCCCATAAAATTCTTTATATTTAAAAGTTGACGGATAAAGCTACATGTTTCGGGTGAACCCCATCATCAGGCTGATTTAACAATTGTTTTTTAAAAAATCTGAAGAGAACAAATAACGTAGTAACATGTTACGACAGGTAGAGTTGAACCAAATGTTGAGATGAGTCCTCTTCATCTTTATGGACAAATGTTCGAAACGGCGAATTAAATATGCTTGACTAGCTTCGTTTGAATTTTGTGACGTAGATGCCATTTTTTTCTCCAAATGGGGTGAGAAGGTTAAACGTAGTAAAGTAAAAAACACAAAGTCTTCCCCATAAAATTCTTTATATTTAAAAGTTGACGGATAAAGCTACATGTTTCGGGTGAACCCCATCATCAGGCTGATTTAACAATTGTTTTTTAAAAAATCTGAAGAGAACAAATAACGTAGTAACATGTTACGACAGGTAGAGTTGAACCAAATGTTGAGATGAGTCCTCTTCAGCTTTATGGACAAATGTTCGAAACGGCGAATTAAATATGCTTGACTAGCTTCGTTTGAATTTTGTGACGTAGATGCCATTTTTATCTCCAAATGGGGTGAGAAGGTTAAACGTAGTAAAGTAAAAAACACAAAGTCTTCCCCATAAAATTCTTTATATTTAAAAGTTGACGGATAAAGCTACATGTTTCGGGTGAACCCCATCATCAGGCTGATTTAACAATTGTTTTTTAAAAAATCTGAAGAGAACAAATAACGTAGTAACATGTTACGACAGGTAGAGTTGAACCAAATGTTGAGAACAAAAATATTTTCAAAATTTTGACAATTTTAAAAATTTTAAGTTTTTGAAATTTTCAAACTTTTGAAAATATTGCAAATGTGAAAATTTTGTAAAATTTATAAACTCTGAAAATTTGAAAGTTTTTTCAAAATTAAAGTATTCTAGAAGGTTAAATAAACTTTTCAAAATTTTGAAGTTTCTAAAAACTTGATTATTGCATTTTTGAAACTTTTTTTTGAAATTGTGAGGAATATTTCAACATTTTAAAAATTTTGAACATGTATAAAAATTATAAAAATTTTACAAGTTTTTTACTTGAAAAATTTTAAATATCAAAATTTTGGAGAATTTGGAAATTATTTACGAATTTTTTGAGAACTTTTAGCAATTTCTAAAAATTTTAAATTAAATTATTTTCTCTTTACTTCATCTTCTCTGCCATAACAAAGCTAATTCCATAGTTGTAAGTATTTACCGTAAACCGACTTAAGCCCCAACTATGTTATCCCCTTTTTCTCCTATCACACCCTTACCCACAAGTTAATTTGCTTAGATATTTTGGCATCCAGTTATATTACAAGAACTATAGAAGCTGCAAATATTTTTGTAAAACTAGCAGAATCCGTGGACTACGCCATACGATTTTCTTTACAAACAACTGCTAACTGCAACTGATTTTATTGCGACTATGATATAACTTTGTTAAGCGCGTCTGATACTTTAGAGTAAAATAGCAGAGCCCGTAAACTACGCCACACGTTTGTCTTTACAAGCAGTTGCTAACTGCAGTTGATTTTATTGCAAATGAGATATTACTTTGTTAAACGTGTCTCAAACATTACAATAAAATAGCAGAATCCGTAGACTACGCCACGCGTTTTTTTACAAACAGTTGCTAGCTGCAGCTGATTTTATTGCGAATATGATATAACTTTGTTAAGCGCGTCAGAAATTTGATAAAATATCAGACTGTGCCACGCGTTTTCAGTTTCAAACAGAATTTTAATGCGAATAGGATATTTCTTCTATATTTGTTAGGCGCGTCAGCAATTTAATGAAGTAGCAGAACCCGTGGACTATGCCACGCGCTTTTTGTTACAAACATTAAGTTGCTAACTGCAGCTGATTTTATTGCCAATTAGACATTACTTTGTTAAGCGCATTTGAAACTTTACAATAAAATAGCATAAGCCGTAGACTACGCCGCGCGCTGTTCTTTACAAACAGTTGTTAACTTCAGCTGACTTTATTGTGAATATAATACTACTTTGTTAAGCGCGTCTCAAAGTTTACAATAAAATAGCAGAATCCGTAGACTACGCCACGCGTTTTTTTACAAACAGTTGCTAACTGCAGCTGATTTTATTGCGAATATGATATAACTTTGTTAAGCGCGTCAGAAATTTGATAAAATATCAGACTGTGCCACGCGTTTTCAGTTACAAACAGAATTTTAATGCGAATAGGATATTCCTTCTATATTTGTTAGGCGCGTCAGCAATTTAATGAAGTAGCAGAACCCGTGGACTGTGCCACGCGCTTTTTGTTACAAACATTAAGTTGCTAACCGCAGCTGATTTTATTGCCAATTAGACATTACTTTGTTAAGCGCATTTGAAACTTTACAATAAAATAGCATAAGCCGTAGACTACGCCGCGCTCTGTTCTTTACAAACAGTTGTTAACTTCAGCTGACTTTATTGTGAATATAATACTACTTTGTTAAGCGCGTCTCAAAGTTTACAATAAAATAGCAGATCCCGTGGACTGCGCCATACGTTTTTCTTTACAAACAGTTGCTAACAATCTAACATTGTTTAGCAACTATTAGGGCTACAACGTTGTGATGTAAACTATTTTTGTAAACATTGAAGATCATTATTTGTAAGTCTTTCCGTAGTTCTTTGGCTGTTTAAAGATTAGGCATGTTCTGAATTTTCCTACAATATTGAAAGACTGAAAAATGTACCACAAAAATAACAAGTTTATTTTTCCATAATTATAAGTATAATTGTGATTATGTAATCACAAACAAAACTTAGGAATTATAATAATAGAGTTTAAAATTTCATACAGTTGAGGTAATATTGCTCTTTGGTTTTCTTAGTGAAAATTATTTCATTTACAATATATCAACCAGTCAGTACGTCGCATTCGCATTTACCACTCGTAAATCTGGAAAATCAATCGCGGTAAGCTACTGTTAAAACCTGCATAGCAAGTCATGTTTGTTTTGCGTATGAAAATATTTTTGACTCAGAAAATAATATCGAAAATAAATTGGAACAATTTGTTTTATTTATTAAATTTAAAACTACAATTAATTTTACAGTTCAATATATTATTCGTGAAATATTTCCAATCCAAATAATATTTTCCTGTATAACAATTCGGGTTTGGTTTTCTTAAAAAAATTAGTCTCGGTACTATGGCGCTGAGAAAAATTTTGAAGCAAGAATAATTTTTGTTGGCAGGCAACAAGTTTTCTTAATTTTTAGTCCGGTTATTTTTTAATTCACTCGTGGCACAACTGTAAAAAACTAAAATTAAATTTCTTTTTTCTAATAAGATATTAAATAATATGAGAACCGTAACACTTCCAATAAACTTAAAACAATAATCAATACAACGCCTACATAAGTAAGGTGATTTGTCTTTAAAATATTTACTAAAACTATTGCAAGTTATGAAAACAGTTGTTACAGTTAGATAATTTGAAAGGTGTGACAGCTACTTTCTTATGAATATAATATTATAGTCATCTTTAAAATACTTTTCTTACTTTCTCATCATATACGTAACATAACATGTGCAGATAAAACTTCAACATGAAGGTTTTCTTTAGATAATTTTTTAAAATTAAAAGTAATAAAAATATGAGTTGTAATTAAATAGAGTGTGTCTGTTAACATGCGTCTCAAAATTTAAGGGATAATTGTACTCTCCTAAACAATTATTTATTTGGTCAGCTGGAACTGATGTTTGTGTAATAATAAAATTAAAAAAATGGGGTTCATAGGCGTAGGATATGAGTGGTCATGAGTTTAAAAGTACTTCACGAAACAATTGTGATTGAAATGTAAAATAGCAACCACAAATTAATCAAAATAGAATGTGTAAATTTATTAATACAACGAGAAAGTTCTACGAAAGTGAAGTTTGGACTATCAACATTCATAAGGGATGGAAAACAACCGTGAATAAAAAACTTAAAAATTGCAGTACACAATAACTTTTTCTAAATTCTCATCTAAAAAATCAGTTCTCTTGTCCGACAAAATACCTTCAAACGTTGAAAATGACCTTTCAACGTCGCAACTCGTTAATGGAGCAGAACTGCTAAAGTTGGTCGGTGAACAACTGACTGGATTACTTGTCGACTTTAATATATTTGCAATATATTTGTGAGTAACCACGATTGCGATGCAATACTTGTTCAATATATTGCGACAACCTGATGCCAAATTTTCCGCCGAACTCCAAACTGCCAATAATAGAACGAAAGTGGCCAATTGATTCTAATAGCGAGAAATTTTTGCCTTTCAATGATTTTGTAACTTTAGGAATATTACTAAAACGATTTTAAATAAGTCCCATTTTCTTTCATAACAAGCACAAGCATGTTGAAGTTTATAAAACCCTGCTTATTCATTTCTTTTCGAAAATTTGTTTTTCGCGAAACCAGGTACTTTACAAACATTAGGTTTTAATAAATACCGCTTACAAAATCGTGCAATATGGTTCACGTATAACTTAATGTATTTGAGTATGCTCATGGTTATTGTTTTCTTACTGCATTTTAACGAAATTGTTTTACTATTCTGCTACTGAAAATGCGGTTTTTGGTGATAACAAACGAATTCTACGTTAAGCATGCAGCACGTTATGACAACATTGCTTCTAAGGGCTTCTTTGGCCGACAAAATTAAAACAATCTTAGCAAAGCGGAATTGCAGTGACGTCGAACTGACAGCTAGTTCTATTCCTAGAACCCATTAAATACAAACGCAAATGTAACAGCGCATTATTGACAATCAATTGCAAACAATCTAACAGTCACGAAAAAGTGTGTTACTGTCTTTGATTTGGTGCGAGAATGTAAACTAGTCATTCGAAGTAATGAGAAAATACACTAACACCTTACAAACAGCTAGTTGTGCAGTTGTAGCTAGCATCTAAATCTAACTAATCTATCCAAAAATGTGTTTTCCCACGGTTATTAACGGTTTATTCATTATGCGTTACCGATATCGCTTCTTTTAATATATGGCCTACAATTTTACTTTAATCGAGGACTGTAGGCTATAATTATCTTATATCGATTAAGACAAGAAGGTAACTATATTCTTTGAGGCTTTTGCGGTTTCTCGCACTGTCAATATTACAATTTACTTTCGGCTTAGACCGCGTCGTCATTTGGGAACTACATCCAGCATAATCAGGTAAGGAGTCTGCCTTTACAAGCATTTGCTCTAGAATCCGCAATGCGGAAGAGCCCAAGGCTAAGGAGGAACTGCCACCTCCGGAAGGCTTAGCTCTTCTACCTTACAGTAAAGGCATTACTGATAAGATTGGGTATGTTCTTAGAAGGTACAGCATAAAGACAGTCTTTAGGACTAATGAAACTTTGGAAAACGGTTTCAGATCCGCAAAGGATCAAATATCAAATTTAAAATCAGACGGGATCTACAATGTCCTTTGCTCTTGTGGCTCAAACTACATCGGGCAAACTGGGCGTTTCATTGAGTTAAGATGGTGATTGCAAACACAAACGCATCACAAAATCTGCGGTGTCTGAACATACTGGTTTACCTGGGCATAAGATGGACTTTCACAATGCTCGGGTACTCGCCAGAGTACCTCATTACTTCCCTCGTATCATACGTGAAGCAATTGAAATTGAAAAATAACCTAACAACATAAACAGGGAGGATGGTTTTAGACTCAGTAAAGCTTGGACGCCGGTAGTTTATCCTCTGAGGACTCCTAAGCATCACCGATCTCACGATCACGCTCCACCGGATCCGTCTTTGCCCAACGGTGACAGCCAACCAGAACTCCACCGTTCTGCCCGACTGGCTCAACGAGGTTCAAATACCGGATTTGAATTCAGTGTTTTATTCACTCTGAAGATGCAAGCTGCAATGTCTTTCGAAACGTTAGTTTGTATGGGTTCAGACAGACAGATTAAAACTCAATATTTTTTTTGAGATGTTTTGTAGCACTACAACGTACTTATGTTGAAACAGGACAGACGTTACCATATATGCAACATTGTACTGGATCCGTTGCACCTTCCTCCTTTTATTCCCAATAATAGATACAAATTTGAAATTCAAGGTTTTTATCATTCCAAGGAACTGTGGATGGGGAATGCTTACGCAGAGGTCTACCGTCCGTTTGTTAAAAAATGATAAGTTTTTGATCTGTGCTCTGCAAAAAATTTTTATAAATACGTTTAATATGCCATTAGATTTGGTGGTGGTGGTGTAATTCAATAATCTCATATATATTCTAAATTGTATTTTCTTTGGCACTTAAATTTGATTATTGCTTCAAAATTTGAACATATTGGTTTGTGGGTCAATTTAAAAAATACTACTGAATGTGAATCTTTATTCTCTACAACACAATTCGTCAATGCTACATTTCTACCTGGTAATTAAATGTGTGGCTAAACAGATGCAACTAAATTAGTGTCATATCGGATAATATATTAAATATATTTTTGTTAGCACATAAGTGCAAAGTGGGTGCTTATAATTTGCATATTAAAGTGGCGTGAAAATTTAAATTTAGAGGTGATAGTTCGGACTTCCAATTTTGCTTAAATTTATTACAATACTATGCTTAGTGCTTCCGGTTGTAGCAAATTTCTGCTTTAGGTGTTGCTCTTTCGTACCACCATAAATGCTGAATATGATGTTCGTAGGATCTACAAAAAGAAATACGTACTGTTAATTGCTTGAACTCTCTATAATTTATGGGTGCAACTAGGAAATATTTAAATTAAGCTGTTTTCACTTTAACATTTACGTAAATTTAATTTTGTTCTCTTTCCATAAAAATTAATAGGTAAATATGAACTGAACAAAGATTGTGGTACCACTATTTCGTTTGCTATCAATATTTATGTAACTGACAAAGAAATTATATCAAATGGTAGACAATATCGGACGAGTTCAGTTTGGACGTCTGTCAGTGCGTTTTCAAAATTTTGCAGCAGCAGCACTACAAAATTGCCCCATCTTTGGCTTTTTCGCGAAATCCAGAAACTAACTAAACATTCTAAACAAAAAAGGCATCGCTTCCAAGATCAGAAATAAGCCTTAGGAAAAAGGTAGGTTTTAGAGCCCCTGTTAGGGAGACTTCGTGAAAAGGAAAAAAAGGTCTCGGATGAGAAATCGACTAGGAACCGATCACCACACCCCAGATGCAATCAGTGCACTTCACTGAAGGGGGCACAGTTTAGTAATAGCTCTTGTCTGGCCTTGACCTATGCAAAACGGACAGGAAAAATTTCGCTGATTCGCTCAAGATTCCAATGAACAGGAGCGAGATTATTGTTCAAGCATCAGCACCTACTGTTAGATTAGGGGATGATTTGTTTCACTTTGTTCAAGCTTGCAATGTGGTGAAATATTCACATTGACATCGCTTTCAAACGAGCTAACAGTTTGTTATAGAAAATGCAATCTATTGGCACAATTAACGTTTTTTTTTATGGAGTAGGTTGTAGAAGATATTTCGCAAGTTTTTAGAAAAAACAATGACTGAGTTAGTGCCTCCAGATCTTCCGAATGACTGCTCGAATGAACCAGTAACCGAGAATTAAGACTGGCTTCCACTAGAATAAATACTGTGTAACATTCTTCATACGTCATTACCCATGGTACCGGCTAGTAGACGGTTAACACCTTTAATCCCGTCTCCCAAAGACCGACAATGCGGTCTTGACAGTGGATTGAAGTGCCATTTAATATTTCTGCCAGTCAGCTAGCGAGTAACTTGTGCGTTATGGTTACTGGAACGCACAAACTGTGCCCTATCTTGAGGTTTGCTCTTGGTGCCGACAAAATTCGTACCACAATCGCTACAAATGTCGCTTATTGCGCTCCACCGAGCAATAAAACGGCTGATAAAAAGCCGTTGGTAGAAAGTTAAGATACCAACTCCAACTGCATTGCTCGTATGGTAAAGACAAATATAATACCTTTTATATACTTTTGCATTTCGTTATCGAATCAACCTTCTTTTGGTTCAATTACAGTGACAACCAACTAAATCATTTCTTCTTCTTCACTTTCTTTTATTTGAAACTGCAGGAAAATTGAATCTTACCCAGGTGAATGTGCTCAAACATATATCAGCAAACTTTCCAGCAGTTATTTTTATAGGGCTTTGACTTCTACGAATAATAAACGCCAGAATTTTTTGAAATCTTAGATCAGTTCCCACAAAATCTGATTCGTAGGCAGCTTTTCCTACTAATTGACTTTCTTGAACCACTTGTTCGCCCCAAAAGCAAACGGTTGCTACTTGTAAACAAGCACACATTCCTTCACCAACGTGTTTACCTAACGATTGTACATTGTGGCTAGCCTAAGAAATTACAAAATATTCTGATAGACTCGGGTATACAGTAATTGTTGATGGAACTTACCGCTGATGCAGCAAAAATGGAAAAACACAGCAAAGCTAGTGTCCCTAAGAATACTATCAGTAGCAAATCGCTAAATACTTCTTCAATTTCTTGGGCAATTTCGATGATTGACAGGTGATACTCAACAGCTTCTATAATGGTTTTCTTTAAGTATTTCCAAGGAATGTTGGAACCGTCGATAACGTTAATGAAAGTTGAATTGTTTGACGATTTATTTTGAACGCCACCTCTCTCCTACAAGATAAAGGATAGGCTGTGTAAAAAGGGTTACTTTCAAAATGAGCTTTATGAAATGGAAAGAATAACTGAAAAAAATGCATAAGAAAGAAAGAAGTAAATGAGGTACGAAAAGAAAAAACAAATTGAAAAGAGAAAGACTAAATATGAAAACGAAAGAGGGAAAAAGCAAACGAAGTAGGAAAAAAGAGAAGGAAAAAGAACAAAGGAAAAATAAAATAGGTTAAATAAATGAAAAAAGAAAAAAAAACAGTAAGGAGATAAACGGAAACAGAAAAACAGGAAAACCAAAAAAGAAAAAGGTTAAATAGAAGAAGGAAGATAAAAAAACAGAAAATGAACAACGAAGGGAACGGTTAAGTAAATTAGAAAGGATAACGAAAAGAGAAGAGGATATAATTTTTTAACCCTGACAAAACACACATTAAAAAAATAAAAATTGTTAAAGAAAAAACCCTAAATTCTTAAGAACTTTTTCCTGAACACTTTTATTGGTTTGTAGTGGTGTCTGCTACAGGATTTTCTTCTGAACATTTGTTTTTTTAAGTATTCTATAGATTATGTAAATGATTTTATTAAAGTGGATTATGGATTGGGTTAGTGTTACTCGTAATTGTTTTTCCTTGATTAAAGGTTTAGCTAGGTATAAATACCTCGGAATTCATATAAAAATAATATACAAATTGTTTTGTTAAAGCTGTATATAAATTAACACTCTTTGCTAAATATATATCTTACCTGTATCATTTTACCATGGGAAGCTTCCAGAATACGTCTAAGGTAATTTTGTAATATTTTAAATTGGTAAGAGATATGTGCCAAAACAGAAGCAATAAGCAAATCTATTGCAATAAATAAGCTGGAGATGAAGCTCAGGCTAACACTCTGATAGAACAAAGAAATTTCGTATGTGGGACTGTGGGTTATATTAAGAACAGTAAATGGACCGTATGGCAACTGCCAGTCAAAATCATTGCTTGCTATTCTTTTGACAAGAGTGTAGATGATCGTAGCAATGATAGTTATTACTGCAACCGCTCCATATGTGAAGGTCTAAAGAAAAAATACTATGCACAATATATCATGAAAATTTAATAGAAATAGAACGAAGTTGCAAAATGCTTTACTTTACCTGTGCATTAGTCATCCATACACATTCTCCGACAATTTCCTCTTCCACATGGCCACCTCGATCAGGATTTGGAATAAATGGTTCTCGTTCCAGCTTAGCCAAAATGTTTCCAAATTTTTCCCGATTTCGCAGTATTACAGCAGTCTTACAAAGAGCTGTAAGCATTATCAACTTTTGTCGCGCCGCTTAACTTATATTTAGACTACACATTGGCTTTTTGGTTTCACGGCATTGTTACCGCCGAGGTTTCGTCCACGGGCGCACGGGACGTCTTCAGAGCTGTGGGCTCAACTGTATTCGATCAGAAGCAAAGATGTCCCCTGTAATCGTAGACGTAACGTCGGCAGTAGCTGTACCAATGACGCTGTTTTAACACGGAATCCAAGATGCCATTGACCTACATCCTAACCACTCTATTGCCTACAACTTTTAGTCCAAGAGGCGGTGAACACTTGAGTACCCTCCGAGCATAGATTAAATCTATGTGTGTTAAATTTTTTTTCATCTTTCTAGGTACATGATTGGAAATTAGCTGAACTTGTTAAAGTTTTTTCTAAATATACAAAGCATTAAACTTAATTTTAGCAAAATGTCGGTTTTTGTCATGTATCGATAGGTATTTTAACTTAATACAAGTGAACCTTTTGTACCTCGGAGGGTGCTAAAATTTTCACTGCCTCTTGGACGTTTTAAAATAGAAATCTGAACTGAAATACGCAAAACTAGTGCATAAATATTTGTATCTTACCCAAAAATGCTGCTGTTTGATAAATGATAATATCGGCAACGACGCTAACATCATGTTTGAAATATTCGTAAAAATCTAACAACGGATACGTAAAAACTGTAGTAGAAAGAATGAAAAATGAGTAAATTTTGTAAGGCAGACTTTCGTTAAACGTCAAAGATAATCCACATATTTTCAAGACTAGCATTTCTTTGCTAAAATAATTTCTTTTACCCTTAGAGAAATTCATTGCGCTTCTAGTAGCTGATATTGACTAACCAACTTTAAAAGAATTTGTAGCTACGAAAACTTCTGTATGATGTTGCGCAGAAGTTATCATGGAATCATTTTATTATTAATGTTGTGAAATGCAAAACTTTTCTTCTCTGTTATTACATAAAACCAAGTGATTATTATATTTACCCATATGGTTGTTTACCCACAACAATAGAAAAAACTCAACTGAAGAAAGTTTCAAACTAAAGGAGAAATTAGTGAAGATAAAAGCTGAATTAAGTTTTGCCACTTAAATCTGTCACACGCAGTATGTCCCACTTTACGTGTAAAAACTCTTATTAAGAATTTATGTTTACCACAAAATTTGTAGTGCGTAGGATGAAATGTTCCATCTTTAGGAAATACTAAATGTTATGAGATGCTCAACCTACTGCGATTTTTGTGTGTTTAAAAACGAAGAATCGTATTAGAGATATTTTATTAAAAAGCTACCGGGCAACTTCCACAAGAACTTTAAATACTTTGAAAATATTGGAAATCGTGAATGTTTTTAATTTCCATAATTGTTGAACTTTTTGAAAATTTCTATAATTGTGATAAATTTTAGACAATTTTAGAAATTTTGAAAATTATAAAATATTTAAAAATTATCAAAAATATTTTCAAAATTTTGACAATTTTAAAAATATTAAAAGTTTTTGAAATTTTCAAACTTCCGAAAATATTGCAAATGTGAAAATTTTGTAAAATTTATAAACTTTGAAAATTTGAAAGTTGTTTCAAAATTAAAGTATTCTAGAAAGTTAAATAAACTTTTCAAAATTTTGAAGTTTCTAAAAACTTGATTATTGCATTTTTGAAACATTTTGTTTTGTTTGAAATTATTGTTTTTTTTTTGAAATTGTGAAGAATAGTTGAACATTACTTAAGCCCCAACTATGTTATCGCCTTTTTCTCCTATCACACCCTTACCCACAAGTTAATTTGCTTAGATATTTTGGCATCCAGTTATATTACAAGAACTATAGAAGCTGCAAATATTTTTGTAAAACTAGCAGAATCCGTGGACTACGCCATACGATTTTCTTTACAAACAACTGCTAACTGCAACTGATTTTATTGCGACTATGATATAACTTTATTAAGCGCGTCTGAAACTTTAGAGTAAAATAGCAGAGCCCGTAAACTACCTCACACGTTTTTCTTTACAAGCAGTTGCTAACTGCAGTTGATTTTATTGAAAATGAGATATTACTTTGTTAAACGTCTCTTAAACATTACAATAAAATAGCAGAATCCGTAGACTACGCCACTTGTTTTTTTACAATCAGTTGCTAACTGCAGCTGATTTTATTGCGTATATAATATAACTTTGTTAAGCGCGTCAGAAATTTGATAAAATAGCGGACTGTGCCATGCGTTGTCCGTTACAAACAGTAAGTTGCTACCTGCAGAACTTTAATGTGAATAGGCTATTTCGTCTATATTTGTTAGGCGCGTCAGCAATTTAATAAAATAGCAGAACCCGTGGACTGTGCCACGCGTTTTTTGTTACAAACATTAAGTTGCTAACTGCAGCTGATTTTATTGCGAATTAGACATTACTTTGTTAAGCGCGTTTAAAACTTAACAATAAAATAGCAGAACCTGTGGACTACGCCACACGTTTATTTTACAAACAGTTGCTAACTGCATCTGATTTCCTTGCAAATATAATATTAATTTGTTGGGCGCGTTTGAAACTTTACAATAAAATAGCATAAGCCGTAGACTACGCCACGCGCTGTTCTTTATAAACAGCTGCTAACGTCAGCTGACTTTATTGCGAATATAATATTACTTTGTTAAACGCGTCCCAAAGTTTACAATAAAATAGCAGATCCCGTGGACTGCGCCACACGTTTTTCTTTACAAACAGTTGCTAACAATCTAACATTGTTTAGCAACTATTAGGGCTACAACGTTGTGATGTAAACTATTTTTGTAAACATTGAAGATCATTATTTGTAAGTCTTTCCGTAGTTCTTTGGCTGTTTAAAGATTAGGCATGTTCTGAATTTTCCTACAATATTGAAAGACTGAGAAATGTACCACAAAAATAACAAGTTTATTTTTCCATAATTATAAGTGTAATTGTGATTATGTAGTCACAAACATAACTTTAGAAATTATAATAATAGAGTTTAAAATTTGATATAAATGAGGTAGTATTGCTCTTTAGTTTTCTTAGTGAAGATTATTTCATTTCCAATATATCAACCAGTCAGTACGTCGCATTCGCATTTACCACTCGTAAATCTGGACAAGCAGTCTCGATAAGTTACTGTTAAAACTTGCATAGCAGGTCATGTTTATTTTGCGTATGAAAATATTTTTGACTCACAAAACAATATCGAAAATAAATTGGAACAATTTGTTTTATTTATTAGATTTAAAACTACAATTAATTTTACAGTTCAATATATTATTCGTGAAATATTTCCAATCCAAATAATATTTTCCTGTGTAACAATTCGTGTTTGGTTTTCTTAAAAAAAATAGTCTCGGTACTATGGCGTTGAGAAAAATTTAAAAGCAAGAATAATTTTTGTTGGCAGGCAACAAGTTTTCTTAATTTTTAGTCCGGTTATTTTTTAATTCACTCGTGGCACAACTGTAAAAAACTAAAATTGAATTTCTTTTCTCTAATAAGATATTAAATAATATGAGAACCGTAACACTTCCAATAAACTTAAAACAATAATCAATACAACGCCTACATAAGTAAGGCGATTTGTCTTTAAAATATTTACTGAAACTATTGCAAGTTATGAAAACAGTTGTTACAGTTAGATAATTTGAAAGGTGTGACAGCTACTTGCTTATGAATATAATATTACAGTCATCTTTAAAATCCTCTTCTTACTTTTTCATCATATACGTAACATAACATGTGCAGATAGAAGTTCAACATGAAGGTTTTCTTTAGATATTTAAAAAAAAATTAAAATTAATAAAAATATAAGTTGTGATTAAATACGCCTGTTAGCATGCGTCTCAAAATTTAAAGGGTAATTGTACTCTCCTAAACAATTATTTATTTGGTCAGCTAGAATTGATGTTTGTGTAATAATAAAATTAAAAAAAATGGGGTTCATAGGCGTAGGATATGAGTGGGAATGAGTTTAAAAGTACTTCACGAAACAATTGTGATTGAAATGTAAAATAGCAACCACGAATTAATGAAAATAGAATGTGTAAATTTATTAATACAACGAGAAAGTTCTACGAAAGTGAAGTTTGGACTATCAACATTCATAAGGTATGGAAAACTACCGTGAATAAAAAACTTAAAAATTGCAGTACACAACAACTTTTTCTAAATTCACATCCAAATCAAAAAATCAGTTCTCTTGTCCAACGAAATACCTTCAAACGTTGAAAATGACCTTTCAACGTCGCAATTCGTTAATGGAGCAGAACTGTTAAAGTTGGCCGGTGAACAACTGACTGGATTATTTGTCGACTTTAATATATTTGCAATATATTTGTGAGTAACCAGGATTGCGATGCAATACTTGTTCAATATATTGCGACAACCTGATGCCAAATTCTCCGCCGAACTTCAAGCTGCCAATAATAGAGTGAAAGTGGCCAATTGATTCTAATAACGAGAAATTTATGCCATCCAATAATTTTGTAATTTTAGGAATATTACTAAAACGATTTTTAATTGGTCCCATTTTCTTTTATAACAAGCACATGCATGTTAAAGTTTATAAAACCCTGCTTATTCATTTCTTTTCGAAAGTTTATTTCTTGCGAAATCAGGAACTTTACAACATTAGCTTTTAATAAATATCGCAGTTGTATAGAAACCTTACAAAATCGTGCAATATGGTTCACGAGAACTTAATGGATTTGAGTACGCCCATGGTTATTGTTTTCTTATTCGATTTTAACGAAATTGTATTACTATTCTGCTACTGAAAATTCGGTTTTTGGTGATAACAAACGAATTCTACGTTAAGCATGCAGCACGTTATGGCAACATTGCTTCTAATAGTCTAGGAGCTGGAGCGATATGGTGTGACTGAAAGTTAACCCGATGGCACTAGGGTTTATTGTTAGAGGACGGTTCAATGATCAATTCATCTCACAGACCGAATCTTCGCTCTCATGTAGTTCCGGAGATACAGCATCCGCAATTTTTTGATTTTTTTACGGCAGGTTAACCCTTTTGAAGTTGCAGTTACTTGAAAAGCATGCCATTCTTATACACTTCCACCATCTGCCATCATTTTTTATCGTGTCCGTTTATCGGGGTGGGCCAGTTAAAATGGGAGCAAAAATGGACTGCGAGTTAACCCTCTCAAACCTGGTGGAAAATGTTGATTGGTGTTGCCAATTGTTAAGATACCATATGCCATCAAAAGTTACCGGTCCATTTCACAGTAATTGGCCATTATTTGGACAGAAAATGGACATTTTCGCCATTTTGTGGCTAAAACTTACCGATTACAAGTTAACATGATGGCACCGTGTCAAATACGTTAATTTGAGGTCAAATAATAATATATATGAGTGACATCATTTTTTTTCTAAATCAATCCCTCCCACAACCCCAAAAACTTCCCCAAACATAAATCAGTAATTTTGATATTTAACCGCTGTCGGGAGGTTTTTGGGGTTGTGGGAGGGGTTGAATTGGAAAAAAAAAATGATGGCACTCATATATATTATTATTTGACCTCAAATTAACGTATTTGATACGGTGCCATCATGTTAACTTGTAATCGGTAAGTTTTAGCCACAAAATGGCGAAAATGTCCATTTTCTGTCCAAATAATGGCCAATTACTGTGAAATGGACCGGTAACTTTTGATGGCATATGGTATCTTAACAATTGGCAACACCAATCAACATTTTCCACCAGGTTTGAGAGGGTTAACTCGCAGTCCATTTTTGCTCCCATTTTAACTGGCCCAGCACTATAAACGGACACGATAAAAAATGATGGCACATGATGGAAGTGTATAAGAATGGCATGCTTTTCAAGTAACCGCAATTTCAAAAGGGTTAACCTGCAGTAAAAAAATCAAAAATTTGCGGATGCTGTATCTCCGGAACTACATGAGAGCGAAGATTCGGTCTGTGAGATGAATTGATCATTGAACCGTCCTCTAACAATAAACCCTAGTGCCATCGGGTTAACTTTTAGTCACACCATGTCGCTCCAGCTCCTAGACTATAAGGGCTTCTTTGGCCTACAAAATATAAATTAAACAATCTTAGCAAAGCGGAACTGCAGTGGCGTCGAACTGACAGCTAGTTCTATTCCTAGAACCCATTAAATACACACGCAAATGTAACAGCGCATTATTGACAATCAATTGCAAACAACCTGTCACGAAAAAGTGTGTAATTGTCTTTGATTTGGTGCGAGAATGTAAATTAGTCATTTGAAGTAATAAGGAAATACACTAACACCTTACAAACAGCTAGTTGTGCAGTTGTAGCTATCATTTAAATCCAACTAATCTATCCAAAAATGTGTTTTTCTCACGGTTATTAACGCTGTATTCTTTATGCGTTACCGATATCGCTTCTTTTAATATATGGTTTACCTTTACAATCTACAATTTTACTTTAATCGAGGACTGTAGGCTATAATCATCTTATATCGATTAAGACAAAAAGGTAACTATCTAGGAAAACCGTGAACGCTATAATATTTATAGTATCTAAGTTTTGCAGGTACAATATGAATTATCTACAAGAATCGATTATCCTTACGTAAGTAGATACGAGATATGTATGACGCCAAATAAAATATATTTTTAATTTTTTTAAATTTATTTACGCGGGGAATTAGAGAGATAGTTACATATTTACTGTTCTAATGCAATTTCTAATCTGGCTACAAAAACGTGTCACTTGTATATGTAACCTTCGTTATCTAATAAGAAGCTACGTAAAATAATTCTGCAAATGCTTATGCTGTAATCAGCAAGTTCATTAATATAACTCCTCTACCCAAGATAGATAATCGGAATTAAAATATATTTTTTAGTTTGCAATTTTTAATTTATAAGTTCTAACTTTACTTTGTTGAAATTCATATTTATTGAGTATGAATAAAATACCTTTAACGTCAACAGTATTAATATTGAAGTAAAAAGTATTTTATTCATATTTATATAAAAATAAACTAGAGATGTAATGCTACCATTAGCATACATACATTCCGCAGATATCGGCGAGCTTCATGGCCTAATAATTCTACGTGATTTCAACGTACATAACATCAACCGCAAACAAAATAAGAATTTAAGCTGCCTCGACATGATCATGAATGGACCGTCAGTAGAAGTGTAGTTCCTACAGATGAATCAAAAATTTGTAGTTAACAGTTTTGTAGTAAACACTTTGTAATAGTAAGCGGAACCTAATCCAGATCCCAATTTGTAGCCGATGAATGGTGGCATTCCTCTGCTATACATTTGGTTGTTGCCAGCGCGATAAATGTACAGATTTTCGACTCGCTAGAATTAAAGTAGTCATAAATAACCAAATTGTACTAACAGAAGTAACAGCCATGTAAACTTTTATTGAAAACGATCAATAAACCGAGCCGACATGTCAGGGCCCGCAGGCGTGGTATAGTGAAAAATCTTTTCGAAAAGCAAGAGTTAGCCGTGTTGTTATAGTAAGACAGTTACAGATTTATTATACAAATATTGACGCTAATAACACAATAAAAATAATTGAAACCTAAGTTCATATAACTTTCCTTTATTGTCTTATGACAAGTTTCCATAAATTTTGCAATACTGTCTTCTTCAAGTGCCATACCCTTACTGGGACGTTGGCGAGCCACATTTTAAAACGGCTTGGCGTCGTAAACTTTGCACATCTCTTTACTAGGAACAATAGAAACAATAAGCAACTCTATTGCTAGCGATGAAGCACGTGCTGATCTTTTGATAAAAACAAGACATTGTGGAAGTGTGACTGAGGGTTAATTCAGTGCAGTGAATAGCAAATGCCAGTTGTGGTAATTATTCTTTTTTATCCTGTTGAGAAGTATGTAGATGATTGTATACATTATATGTAGCTGTACTTGTAAGAACGCCGTGTGCGAAAATCTAAAAAAAAATAAAGAGTAGATTTTGTAAAGTAAATTTCAACAATTAAGGATTAACCACATGTACGTATTTTCAAGGCAAGCAGTTCTTTGTCAAAGTGTTTTTTTTATTCCGTTACGAATTGATTTTGCTTCTATTGTCTAATTAGATTTTTAAGAAGTTACGGCTATGAAAACTTCTGGGCAATGTTGGGCAGAAGTTATCACGAAGTTAATTTATTATTAATGCTGTGAAACATTAAACTGTTTTTCTTTATCATTACATAAAAACAACAGGTTATTATGTTTACCCGTGACTAATATCGCCTTTTGAACCCTTAATACAAGGTCTATATTCAACAGTATACTTCTTCAATTCAGTCGAAGACTGTAATCATCTTATTACCGACTAATACAAAAAAAAAGTAACAGTTTAGGGACGCTGTAAACGTAATAATATTATAGTAGCTAAGGTGTGGTGTGTAGGTATGTAAATTATCAACATGAATCGACAGGTACGTAATTGCGCAGAAGACCACCTAACGGCGGTTTATATTTGTTTCTTCATATTTTAAGGGTTATACTTATAGATATGGAGTTACCTAACAAGAATAAATAGAATAGTTAATGCCAAAAAAGCGCTACAGTTAATACAAGTAGTACGTAGTAGTAATTCTGCGAGTTCTTTTGTCAATATTGTATTAAGAGCGCAAAATGACGTAACCTATATACTTATACTATACTACTGATACTTTTACAATTTTGTGGCAATTTCATTAAGGTAGATAAGGTAGGGGTGTGCTAAAACAAAAAAAAACTGTTTTAATTCTAAAAAAGAAGTAAATAACATCTCACTTTTAAACCAATGGTTCTAATTTTTCAGTTTTCGTATCGACATCTTTTATCAAAATCATAAAAAGTGGGAGATACAACTCTGTACAATATAATTATCCCCTCCCATCATCTGCGCCATATAAATACTCGTACTGTTAATAAGTTGTGAAGTCAATACGATTTATTGTTCGAATAAGAATGGCAATCCTAACCGACCCCCGCCTGCCAAGGGAGAGGCCCAAGAATTATTTTGGTTTACTAAAATTGGTTTTAAAATCAGCCGGAATAAATATTGATGGCAACGATAGTGCAGCTTATAGAATCTATTCCATTTCAGTAGTTTTGTTCCTAAACATTTTGTATCTGTTTTTGGATTTCCTGGAATTATTTAAGTACGACTTTGCTGTTGCTGCTGAATCTATAGTCATGTACATAATTTCTTTTAGCTTAGGTAAGTTGAAGAATAAATAAGTAAATGCTTTTATTATGTTATACCATAAAACGGAAACTTCATTATTAAAACGAATCTTAACGAAAAACACGGTTATTTTTTATCAAATAGTTTTGCAACGCCTTCAATTAAGAAAATGCTATATAAAATTTTGTGGTTAAAAATAGTTTGTGCAGTTAAATATTAGGTGAAATATTAAAAAGTTTAGCTGATGTCAATTCCGAGGAAAGATAGAATCTTAATACAAAACTGCTGCTATGAAAAATGAATACAAATTTAAAATCCAATTAAAATAATTATATCTAATTGCGAAACTAAACAAATTTTTATAACAAAGGATAGGTAAGCTACTCCATAAAATTTGTTTAAATCTAACGGGCTCGCAGCTTAGTATACATCGGTCGTGTTAGACACGACGTAAAATCACGAAATAAAATTGTTAGCTTAAAGCTGTCAATGTACCCACTGCAATTGTAGCATAAATTGTCAATTGGCGATGTATCCGCCGGTCGGGGTAGCTACGACAATAAAATCACGAAATGAAATTGTTAACATAAAGCTGGCGATGTACCCCCTGACATTTTAGCATAAATTGGCAATTGGCGATGTATCCGCCGGTCGTGGTAGCTACGACAGTAAAATCGCGAAATAAAATTATTAACATAAAGCTGTTAGTGTATCCACTGAAATTGTAGCATAAATTGGCGATGTATCCGCTGGTCGTGGTAGCCACGACAGTAAAATCACGAAATTAAATACACAAGACAACTGCGCTGGGCAAAATTAACCCCTTGGAAGTCTTACAAATAGAAGATATTATTATTATCACGGATTATTTACGGCTGTCGCCGCCTCTCCGTCTTTAGTTTCCAATTCTTTCTGTCGTAGCACATATTTTGCTGTAAGTTTCTTGTTCCCATTGCCTCGTTTACGTCATCTCTCCAACTCTCCAATTTATCCTTGGTCTCCCTCTTTTTCTTTTTTCTGGTGTCACCCATTCTAATAGCAGATACTTGCCATTTCAAAATCGATTACTATTTTGGGCAATTAGAAACTGAGGTCTTTTTCTTCTTAGTTATTATAAATTGTAGCACGGATTTACTGGTTGTTTTCCGTTAATCTGTCGAAATAGCATAAACCAGAGGTGTATAATTCTAATACCCGTGAATGATAAATAATTAAAAAGACTTTGCACCGATGTATTTGTATGAGTAGTTGAAGCTGGATAAAGATTCCAAAATGATTTTAAAGAAAGAAGATGACCCAACCTTAAGGCGGATTAAATTCGCGCAGTCCCTTTTTACCTGTCGTAAGCCCTCGCGCTGTTGTCCTTTGTGTTAATGGTGTTAATAAACTCGCGCAGTTGTTCATTGCCGATCCGTCTACATGGAGCTAGACAATTGCCAATAACCACAAGTGAATTAAATTATCAATGCCAAACAATTTACCATTTGGTCACAAATATTTAAAAGAATAAACATCTAGATTTTTAAATGCTAATAAAATTTGCTCTAAAAATTAAAAAAAATTTCACGTAATTGAAATGTTTTTTACAGCTTCAATGAAGACAATTGCATTTATTCTAAAGCGCAATAAATTTTCCAAACTCCTAAATAAACTAGAACAAGAACCTTTTACTCCAAATCCAAAAAGAGGAGGGGAAGAAGAAGAGAAGCTCATTAGGGAATGTATCTGGGTTAACAATGCACAGGTACTTTTTTTGTGTTGTTATTTACCGTATTCGTTATTTTAAATCGATCGATTCTTCTAACTATTTGCAAAACTACTTTGAAAATGCACAGTAGACTGAAAAAATAGCAAATTGCTAAGTGCCATCAATATCAAAAACTAAAGCTTGAAATTAAATACTTAATTGTTATATCTTACACTAATTTCTTTTACTAAAGCTATATACATGTATTTAAAAAAAATTTAAGCTACGAATAGTATCTGTGATATATGTCGGATGTTAATTACCTTCCTTGCTATACAAAGTATAGCTATAGAGGAAGGTATTGTGATCGCCAGGTTCCATTTGGAGCAAACGCGTTCATTCGGCGAGGTGTGTTTCGTTTTGGGTTTAAAGGCCGATATCCGAGTTATGCCTAAACGGAAAGAACCTTTATCGCAAACATTTTCAACCTGGTCTGCCTGTGTGTCTGTCTGCGTGTCTTTATACACTTTCTAGTCCAGACGCATTAACGCAAAAATCCTGCATATTTCTCTAAAAGATTGATAATTCCACTGATACGGCCCAAACAGCAATTTACTCAGTGCCATAATGAACCTAATGATTTATGAAATTATTTGTTATGCTCATTATTTAACGTGCTCGACTCTAAACAAGAAACAGTACATAACAGTTATTATGGAAACCGTTCACTTGTTATTTGACATGGCGCTTGACGGATATAAATGGCAACAGCGTAACATAATTAAATTTATCGTTAACGAAGACGTCAAACTGGCTTAAATTTTACGCAGTCTCAGCTCGCAGTTTCAAGAAAGTACACCTAAAATGTATAGGTATTTGAATAAACCAACTATTTTAAAATTGGTCTCGAGGCTGTTGGTTACAGCCTGTGTTGTTCTTGCTTTCATTAAACATGTTGAAGCTGTAATCAATGGAAGTCGCTGGATAACTGTTTTAAAAACGGCGGGAAAACTACAAACACGTTCAATGACACCAAAAATGACACTAGTTGCATTTGAAGTTCTTCTTCCTGGATTGTTACCAACAGTCTCTCGATCATTCTTCAAACGCGTAGTCCGTTTAAACACTTGTAATTTCTTGAGAGTGCGTTTTTTAAACTGTGAGTTAAACCTGCGAAAAATTTCAGCCGGTTTGGCGCCTTCTTATATTATTTCATTACGCAGTACATTTATTAACTATGAACAAGACCTTGTAAAAATTGATGCAAGTAAGATTCCTAACAAATTCAAAAACCAACGTTTTTTAAATGGTGCCGTATTCGTAGCAACCTTCAATTTGTAAACAAATGAGCTGATAGTACGTGATTTTCATGGTATCTATATGCACCTTTCCATTCTTTTTAAAATTAATTCTCTTATTTTCAATAATTTGCCTAATCTATTTTGGTTTCTTCTTTAGACTGTCACATACTGGTCAACGGCATTGCCATGTATAATTGCTGCTTTAGCTATTCCGCTTACCAAACGCCTAAGAAGTAGCGACTACCACGACTGGATATTTCCCTATGGGCCATTCACTGTCCTTAACGTTACCTACAGCCCCAACTACGAAATCTCTTTGGTGTATCAGTTTATAAGTTCATGTTATTTTGCAGCACAGTTTTTTTGTATTGATTTAATAACAGCTGCTGTTTTGGCACACTTAAGTTATCAGTTCAGAATATTACAAATTAACATGCGACGTCTTTTGCGCATTAGTTATGAAGAAATGCTAAAGGTGAGTTTGGTAAACATTTATTTGCAGGGTTTTTATTGCAAGTAGGATATTTATACTGGATTGGTTTTTAGGAAACTGGATCTGCAAACTTACTACCAGAACAAATGACTGTTGAAATAGACGGTTCAGCAATACCTTGGAAATATTTGAAACGTTCGTTAATAGACGCCGTTAACTATCATTCGGCAATTATTAGTATTGCAGAAGAAATGGAATCTTTGTTCAGTGGTTTACTGTTGGCTGTATTTGTAACTACCCTTGGCTTAATATGTTTCTTGGTGTATAAGACGTCAATGGTAAGCAATGGGACTTAATCAAAAACTGACATTGGCTGAAGTTGTTTTTTTTGTAATTAAGAAGAAAACTTGAGTATTTTTTGACTGAACGAGACACCATTTTTGTCAGTTCGTAAGCTAATATTGGTTTTAAAACGACAAACTGGCATACGCTAAAATTAGAAATTTGATTTGCTTGAGAGGAACATCACATTCCAGACAGTGGAAGTATAGGTCTATCTTTCAATAACGATGCGGTCTAAGACGAAAGTCAGTCATGGTAGATGAATATCGTCAACGTTTATTAACATAAAATAGGATTTCTTTATACCTAATCTAATTAAACTTGAACCTTTTTACTGAATGTGATGCGAATGCTAATGACTTTGTTCGAGTTACTAGTATCGATTTTCTTGTCACAAGCTAATTCTGAGTAATGTTGTTTTAACTTTTAGCTTTCTGTTGGTGACCCGAGGATGTTTATGCTTGTGGGACAGGTTATATGTGCTTGTTTCCAAGTGGCAATAATTTGCTATTGGGGGGAGCAAGTTGCGTTTCAAAGTCAAGAAGTGGGGAGAGCTGCATTCGAAGCAAACTCTGTCGGAACTGATTTAAGATTTCAGAAATCTTTGGCTTTGATTATACGCAGAAGCCAAAATCCCACCAAATTAACGGTTGGAAAGTTTAGTGTCGTATCATTACAGACCTTTACTTGGGTGAATTATTTTTCCTTTATTTGTGGGCTAACTAACTAACTGTTTTATTAAATTTTAGATTCTCCAAACTTCATATTCAGCTTTTATGATGTTGAGGAAGACACAAAATTAAATTACAAATAGATAGTTTCTTAGAGATTTATTTATTCTGTGTAATCTGAAATTAACAGCACAATGTATTAGTTTAGTGGTTTCACTAACTCAGAGTATGTTAAAACTTAATTTGTTTATAACGTGTGTACGATATAAATAATAGAAATCAACAAACATAGCCTTTTTCACACATAGCTCCAAAATCCTTTTCCTTTGGTATACTGTCAGTATAGGGAAGTATTGATTTCATGTAAATTTTGAACTCGTTGTTTTGACGGAAATACATGTTTAGAAACTTCAAAAACCTAAAAACGCTCTTTTTACAAAATTCTGAAATTAAACATGTTTCATTGAAATAGATATTCGAAATCTGAACATGAAATATGACACCTATGGGCAAACTGAATGCTATTTTCCAGTTTTTTTCTAGCTTTAAAATGCTGGGGGCTGGGGTATTTTTTTGAAGAATTTAATTTTATCGTTTTGTTAATTAAATTGAGTAAACATTTCCGGTAATTTGTTATTATAATTCCCCAGAGGAACGCAATGCCACTATGTAATTTTGATACACATAAAAACTGTGAAGTAAAAAATTTATAGCTGTATTGCTCATGTATGGGGCGCCAAGTGTAAAATGTAAATTTGCTGTGCATTTCACGGTATTTAAGGCAATTTGTCCCAATATTTATTATATATACACACATTTAGCTAAATGCTATTTATTTTAATAAATCGTTGTAAATTTAAATAAATCCTTAAACATTTGGTTTAAATATTCCATTATTTAATAAAGCATTAAAAATTTAAATAAATCTTAAAACATTTACTTTAAATTTTCAACTATTTAGTAAATCTTTATGTATTTAGATAAATCTGCACATATTTGTTTTAAATTTTTCAATATTTAATAAATATTCGCAGATTTAAATAAATATTTACCGATATAAATAAATCCTTACAGATTTAAATAAATATTTCAACATTTAATTTTAAGCTGTCATATTTACTGTTAACTTGTCATATTTATTTGACCTTGGTAGACCCAGCCTACATAGAAGACCAAGACCGTTTAAACTGGTGGTTTTGGAGTCGTAGTCTAGAGCTCTTATGGTGAAGACGTGTTGTAGCGTTGCGCTCTGAAGTTGATTGTGTGTAGTGGGCCGCATTGAGATTCAGGCCGTAAGTGATTAGCCAAGTGATATAATGAGTGCCTTATGCAAAACATGTAGTGGCAAAGCCACAAGAACCCAAGTTATGGTAACATGTGCGGAATGCAACAATTGTTGGCATGCCAAATGTGTTGGTTTATCTTCAGAACCTGTACCAGGTGAGGTCTGGACGTGCAAAAACTGCGAGGAGCCCACTCTGAAGGACATTATGAAGGAGATAATAGCTATGGCCGCTCAAAATGTGCTAATTAGTGACAGCATTAATTCATGTAATCGTAGTATTGATGAAATAAAAACTACCCTTGCTACACATAATGCAATTTAAAAAAATTGCATATCCCAAACTGAGGATCTTGTAAAAACAAACACCTCGATGAAAAAAGAAATCATTGATCTTAAAAGTGAATTAAATCGGCAAGAACAGTATTCACGTTTAAATTGCGTGGAAATTCATGGTATTCCTGAACCGCACAACGAAGAAATACTTGCAACCATTGCTTGCATCGGCGACCTCATTAACTTTAAGATTACCAGAGTTATGGTTGATTCTGCCCATCGTTTAAAAGCTAATTTGAAAATGCCTGGAAAGCCAAGAGGTATCATCGTCAAATTTATCAGTCGCCTAGATAAGGAGGATTTTCTAAAGGCATTGAAAGCTAGAAGGGATCTCACCTCTCGTGATCTGGTTGACCTACACGATGCTCGGCAGTCTGCAGTATCTAGGATTACGCATACGAGTCTTTAACAAGTGAAAATAGGCAGCTATACAATAAATGCAGGTTTTTTAAGAATGATAGTAATGTGAAGTTCCTATGGGTTAAAAATGGAAAAATTATGATGAGGAAGTCAGAGGGATCAAATGCTGTTGTGATTAATTCCGAGAGTGATTTTGTTCAAGTTAAGTAAAGTAAACTTATTAAAACACACAACAGAGTCAAATAAACAATTTAATTTCAAATTTATTTATTTTGTTTTTTATTATATTACTAAGCATTGCTACTTAAATCAATGTGCACTCATATTAAGTGTGAATTTTAGTTTTAGTTTAGTTTGTTGTTTATTTGCCTTATTCTGAAAATTAAGAACTGAACATTTACATACGATTTCCATACATTCAGTGATTAGCTTAAGTTTATCATTTCGGCAATTCAGAATTAACTAATTACGATATTCTTCATAACATTGGTTATGCTTTTAATTTAATTATTTGGTTGTCAAATAATCACTTGCATTGGTTTGTGAAATGTGTGATACTTTTATTATTTGATTCGACTGGTTGATAAGCTCAAGATAATTTTCGTTTCTTATAGTATTTTATAGTATTCTATTGTATGTCAACTGATCGCAGGTGTACAAATTGGAAAGTTGATGCGTGCCTTCTATACATTTTAACTTTTGAACACTCGTTTAACTTGTTTTCGTACAAATTTTTGTTTTTTAAATAAAACAAGTCTTTGTGCCGGCCGGTATGATTCTGAAGTGTGCCCACATAAACGTTAGATCACTGGTAGCTAATTTTGTTAATTTTCTTGATATAATTCAATCACACAATTATGATATTATTGGTGTTACTGAAACCCGTTTGGCGGCATATTTGCCTTCTACCTTAGTATTAATTAACGGTTATGCACTAATTAGGAGAGATCGAAACACAGCAGGTGGAGGAGTTGCGATCTATATAAAGGCAACTTTAACCTATCATGTGCTACAGACAAGCAAAGCAATTGAACAACTTTGGATAACGGTAAAGAAAAATTTGCTTTTGGTGTTTTATATAAACCTCCTACAACTTATTACAGAGGTTTTTTAGATGCTCTCGATCTTACACTTTCTGAAATTGTTCCGTCCCATACAGACCTCTTCTGTCTTGGAGATCTTAATATAAATCTGTTTGATTTTAACAACTATGCTTCAGTAGCATTACTTGATCTTCTGGACAGGACAGGCCTGGCCCAAGTAAGTGATGAACCCACACGATTAACTTCTACTAGTGCTACGCTCATCGATCATATTATAACTAGCAATCCAAATTTGATTTGTGAATATGGTGTTATTAACGCCGCCCAAATTGCTGATCATGAACTAATCTGGTGTTCAATTGATATTCGTAGTATTGTAAAATCTTTGCCCTTAACAATAAGAACGTATCGTGATTTTAGAAATTTTAATCAGGTGCAATTTTATGACCATCTTTGTTCTATCCCATGGGATAATATTTATTATTATGATAGTATTGATGAAAAAATTGATTTTCTTACTGATAATTTAAAAATTCTTTTTGATTTACATGCACCCTATAAAACCGCTCGCTTTACTAAGCCACCAGCTCCATGGCTCACTGATAACCTTAAGATGTTGATGGATGAACGTGATCGGGCTCTACAACGATAACAAAACTCCACAACATTAGGAATTTTATAAAGTAATGCGCAATGTTGTGAATGTAGCTATACGTAGAGAGAAAAAAAAATTTTATGATAGTAAATTTCGTGCCAGTAATTGTAGAACGTTATGGAAAAACTTAAAACAATTAAATTTTACAAAGAATCGCAAAAACATGGTGTTACCCAATCATCTGACAGATCCAAACAGCATCAATAATTTATTTAACAATTAATTAATAATTCTGTTCCTCAATCGACTATGGATAATACACATATTATTAGTTTTTACAATAGCAATATGAAAGACTCTGTAAATTCATTTTTAGCATTTCAAACAGTTGACCAATGTTCAACTTTAAAAATTATTAATTCAATAAAATCCAAAGCTATAGGTTCTGATGGTATTGGGATCAATATGGTAAAATTATGCCTTCCTCGCTTATTATCTATTATTTCTCATATTATAAATTTTTGCCTTATCTTCTCTGTTTTCCCAACTATATGGAAGAAATCGCATGTTACTCCTTTACCTAAAATTAATAACCCAAAAAATTTTAAAGACTTGCGTCCTATTAGTATTTTACCTACACTCTCAAAAATATTAGAAAAAGCTATTGATATGAACTAAGGAATCATCTTCTTACCAATAACATATTGCCAGAAGAACAGTCTAGATTTAGATCCGGACGTAGCTGCTGCACAGCTTTGCTTAAAGTTATAGATGATATTCATAAGGCAACGGATGAAGGCAAATCTACTATATTAGTACTGTTAGACTATTCAAAAGCTTTTGATACTCTCAACCATGAGGTACTGATCTCCATTTTACATTACGTAGGGCTTAGTAACGCGACTATCTCTCTTATCAAAAGTTATTTAGGCGGTAGACAACAGGCCGTAATTTGTAATGGTCAATCATCTAACTTTATAGACATATTTAAAGGAGTTCCACAAGGATCAATTTTGGGGCCTTTACTATATATTATTTACACCTTTAGCTTTCCGTCGGTTTTAACAGCCTGTACTTGTCACCTTTATGCAGATGACACCCAAATTTACTATTCATTTCATCCAAATGATTTTGCAGTAGCATGTGATCACATTAATCAGGATTTAGAAAGAATCTTTAAAGTTTCCAGTCAGCATCATCTTAATATTAACCCTGAGAAGTCAGCTGTTATACTTTTTGGCAAATCCTTTGATACTAATATTGCTAATGACTTGATAAAAATTAAAATAGATAACAACATACTTCAATTACAAGACAAAGTCAGAAACCTTGGATTAGTTATGGATCAACAGCTTAGATTTACGCAGCATGTGTCGAAATGTATTCAGTCTGGTTATGCAACTTTAAAACTTATTTACATGAATCGTCATGTACTTAATCAAAAAACAAAAATTCTCTTATGTGATTCACTTGTACTATCCAGGCTGAACTATTGCGATACTGTTTATGGAGCTTGTTTAAAAGCTATTGATGCCAACAAAATACAAGTTCTACAAAATGCATGCCTCAGGTTGATTTTTGGCATAAGGAGAAGGGAAAGAATTTCACATAAATTAATTGAGGCGCGTTGGTTAAATATGCAACAACGTAGGAATGTTCATGCCGCTTGTCTGTATCATAGTATTATTGTAAATAAAAGTCCTGCTTATCTATACGATAAAATAACTTTTCGAACGGATGTTCATAATTTGACTTTACGTTATAGAGGTCTGCTAACTCCCCCTTTGCATAGTACAGAATTATTTAAACGATCTTTCAGCTACCAAATTACTAACCTCTATAATAAACTACCTTTTTCTTTTAAACATTTATCTTTGAATAATTTTAAACGACATATAAGAAATGCATTTTTTGAAACTGGCTCTTTTATCTAGCTAGTTATACCAGTGATCTGCTCTATGATTTGCGTGTTGTCTTGTTTTGTCTGCACTTCAGAACTTTACCTAAGGCACTAGAATAAATAATTTATTTTATTTACCAATTTTTTTTCTAGGGTTAGGTGGTAGAGCAGCAGGTTGGGCTTTGCCCCTCCGCTGAACCTCGCCCTTATATGTACAAATTTATTCTGCATTTTTCTTATAAATAAAGTCATTATTATTATTATTATTATTATTATTATTATTAACGTTTAACAATTATGAGCACGTTTTCCGTATTTCAAGAATTTTTACAATTAATGTTAGTTCAATCATTAATAACAACATATTTAACAACATAAACATTGCATAATTTATTATTCGCTGGGTAAGGTTAGCACCTTGCCCGGGGGTAAAACCATGATAATGCTCACAGAACCACACGAAGCCTCGGAAATGGACTGTCCTCAACGGTAACGACACGGCAAAGAAAACGGAACAAACGATTAAAAAAGAACAACGTCATGAGACTGGGTACCTGGAACATAAGATCCTGGAATGCACACGATCAAGAAATTATCACAGAATTGGAAGAAAGAAAAATAGACATATGCTGTATAACCGAAACAAAAAGGAAAGGGAAAGGTACCACAGCAGTAGATGATTACATCCTCATATATAGCGGTAAACCAAAACACCTAACAGCAGGTGCAGGCGTCGGAATACTCCTACACAAAAAATTCAAACAATTCCTAGACGAAGTCGAGTACACAAGCCCAAGAGTGTTAAGAATTAAACTGGAAATACAAGATAAACCCATTCACATACTAAGCGTATATGCCCCGGACATAACAAGATCTAGGCAAGAACGAAGAGCATTTTATGAAGAATTGCAGGATCAGGTCGACCGGATACCCAAAAGTCAGCGAATAATTATAATGGGAGACTTAAACGCTCGAATAGGGAATGATATTCTACCTCAAATTAAACAAAGATTTAACGAAGGAATTTATAACGATAACGGAGAACTTCTGGTTGACTTTTGCGCACAAAACAGTCTCCGAATTAATAACACCTTTTTCGATCACAAAATGCATCAGAAATACACTTTTGAAAATATACAAGGAAGGAAATCAGTAATTGACTATGTCATAACAAGTAGACATATCACTCCAACTCAAATCGTGGATGTAAGAGTCCTTGACACACCAGAAATAGGAAGCAACCATAAATTAGTACTCTTCAAATTTAAGACTTAATTTCGAAATTAAAACAGCCGACAAAGTTACCACCATCAAAAAGTTCAACTTCGAATCATTAAACCATGACGCTACCAAAGGCTGATACTGTAGAAGACTCGAACTAAAATTAAAAGAAAACCCCGTAATGGAGAACGATGACGCTGATACGGCTTGGAACAAAATAAAAACTAACATATTAAAAGCAGCAGGAGAAGCAATCGGAGAAAGAACATTAAAAAAACCACCAAAGAAAAGAAACAAGTCACCATGGTTTAATGCCGAAACAAAAGAAATTACGAAAAAGAAGCATAATGCCTATAAAATATATAAACGTACCAGACGCGAAGAAGATAGAGAAATATACATACAACAAAGAAATGAAGCAAATAGAAAAATAAGACAATTAAAAGAAGGTTACTGAGAAAACTTCACAAAAGAAATGGAAGGAGACATGTACGGAGCACAAAAACGCGTATGGAAAATGTTAAGGAACAGAAACGAGATGTTAGTGACACAGTACAGATAAACCGAATAAGAAAAGATCAGTGGGAAGACTACTTTAAAGAACTCTACAAAAATGACGAAAACGCACAAAATCCTCAGATTATTGAGGAAGGGGAAGCTCACGACGCAGTCCAAATAATGGAGGAAGACGTAAGAAACGCAATCAAAAAGTTAAAAAATAAAAAAGCAGCTGATAACATACTGAACGAATTTCTTAAATACGGCGGCGAGGCGCTCATAAAGCAAATAACACAATTGTTTAATATTATTCTCACACAATCAAGAATCCCGCCCGACTGGAAGACAAGCATCACCGTTCCAGTATTTAAAAAAGGCGAAAAGACGGACCCCAATAACTACAGGGGAATCACTCTCCTCAGCACTACACAAAAACTATTCACCACGTTAATACTAGAAAAGTTGGAACCTCACATACAAATATCCGAAGAACAACAGGGCTTCAGACGAAACCGTTCAACGGTAGATGCAATATTCGTGATAAGGCAAATAGCCGAAAAAGCGATCGAATTTACGAGGCCTGCCTTTATGTGTTTTGTAGACTTGACAAAAGCCTTCGATCGAGCACAGCTATCAGATATATTAGAAATACTAAAAGAAAAGCAAACGCCACAGAACATAATCAATATAATAAAAGATCTCAATACAGACACTAAAACCAAAATAAAAGTAGACCACAAATACACAAATGAAATAAAAACTACAAAAGGAGTGAGACAGGGGGACTCTCTAAGCCCTATATTATTTAGCTTGGTAATGGACAAGATCACTGAAAACATTCGCCCTCTTCAAGGATATAAGATGGGCAACAAGAAAATTAATTTCGTGTGTTACGCGGACGATATTGTGCTTATAGCTGAGAACGAAAACGACCTACAACGGCTACTGCATACATTTACAACTACAGCAAAAATATACAACATGGTCGTGTCAGTAAACAAAACTAAGTCACTAACAATCTCAAAAACTCCATTACGCTGCAAGCTGGAAATCGATACGAAAATGATTGAACAGGTTATGAACTTTAATTATTATCTGGGCACAATAATATCAAGTAACAAAAACCTAAATGATGAAGTCAAGCAACAGGTGTTGAAAGGAGCAAGAGCAGCTGGAAACCTTAAAGACATAGTCTGAAAAAACGGGCACATGTCAACAGAAAGTGAAACCAAAGTGTACAAGACGATTGTAAGACCTATATTGACTTACGGAGCAGAGACGCGTGCCGATACAAATAAAACAAAACAATTAATGCGAACGACTGAAATGAATATATTAAGATCGATAGTCGGAAAAACAAACAACAGCAGACAGAGTCAGAAACAGTGATGTAAGAGAGGAATGTAATATAATCGACATAGGCAAATTCACCAAAGGAAGGAGAAAGGGCTGGAACGAACACATTGAAAGAGCTGATAATAACAGACTAATAAAAATAGCAAGGGATCAAAAACCAGTAGGAAGGAGACAGCCAGGACGGTCACCGAAGAGATGGGCGGAAAGTTGGAGAACTACGTTAGAAGAATCTCCCTAATCGTGTGACGAAAAACAGGCAAAGCCTACATAAAAGATTAAGAAGATACAATAAAATTTCCTCAACATTCCCTTAAGAACGTAATTTTTAGTCTGTTTTGTTTAAGCGTTGAACGCTCCTACCATGACCCTGCTTTGCGCTTTACTAACGGTGCAAACGGTCTTGGTGTCCTAAGTCGGCTGGGCTCACCAAGGTCAAATAAATATGACAGGTTAACATTAAATGTGACAGCTTAAAATTAAATGTTGAGACATTTATTTAAATCTTTAAGGATTTATTTATATCGGTAAAAATTTATTTAAATATGCGGATATTTATTTAATATTAAAAGATTTAAAACAAATATGTGCAGATTTGGCTAAATACAGAAAGGTTTACTAAATATTTGAAAATTTAAAATAAATGTTTCAGGATTTATTTAAATCTCTAATGCTTTATTAAATATTGGAATATTTAAACCAAATGTTTAAAAATTTATTTAAATGTACAATGGTTTATTAAAAAAAAGCATTTAGCAAAATGTGTGTATATATAATAAATATTGGGACAAATTGCCTTAAATACCGTGAAATGCACAGCTAATTTTCACTTTACACTTGGCGCCCCATACTCATGAGCGTTACACAAGTTAACCTTTTAGGTGCAGCAATATTTAGGAGAGTTATTGTTTCCCCTCCTTTTCAAATGTTGGCGGATGATCGTGTTCTTCGGGACTCTTGAACACCGAATCTGCATGGTTCAGTAACCATGACTGTCCTGGTTAATTGATGGTTGTTCATGAAAATTTAACGTTTGTTAGTTCAGCAACTCTTGATTTATGTATTAATTAAAATATACATATAGAAGAATTATTATGAACTATTTGTTTGACATTGGTATCAGACACTTACGTTCAAATAATATAATTTAATAATGTAGCACTATTAATTAGAACCTAACTTTTACACGCGTCTTTCATGGGGTTTTAGTTCTCTTTGGAAGTATTCTAGGACATAAAAACATATATACATTTTATCGTCAAATTACCTGCAATAACTGTATAATTTTGAATATGAACACCGTTACTACAAACCACGCAATTTTTTACTTCCAAAATGTGAAATTATGAATTTGGATTCAGAAACAAACACGTTCAGACATTATAAGAAACATAGTTAGTCCTCAATCACAGTTTTGAATGAAACTTTAGGTTTTAAAAATAAAAAAAATAATGTTTTATTAAGATAATTATCGTATAAAACTGTGAATGGACTTAAAACAATAATTAGTACTACGTGTACATAAGTAGTGGGTTCTGAAAAACTTTACTGAAAAGTTAGCAAAACCGTTGTTCGATAATTTGAAAGGTGTGACACCTAATTGGTTATGAATATATTATTGGCACTTTTAAATTACTCTTCTTACTTTCTCATTATAAACGCTAATTAGATTAGACAAGCTTAGGCAAGACGGAGTAAAGCGGCAGCTAGTTGTTGAAAACTTCTCAAAGAGCTGAAAGAAGTTTGTACTTATTTTTTTACCGCAAAGATAAATTAACCAAATAAATGTGCAAAGAAGTGTAAGTTGTTTGCAAAACAGTAAAAGGCCGAAAAATTATTTACATTCTGATTTTGTGTCAGAATGTTAAATTGTTGTTCGACAATATGAGGAAGTACAATAGCACCTTACTAACAGAAAGTTTTACAACTGTACATTAGGTATTTTCCTAAAAGGTGCTGTTTTCCCAACCATTAACGCTAACACGCGGTATGCTTTACTAATATCGCTTTTTAAACCCTTAATACATGGTCTATAATCAACAGTATACTTCTTCAATTCAGTCGCAGACTGTAATCATCTTATTACCGACTAATACAAAAAAAGTAACAGTTTAGGGACACTGTAAACGTAATAATATTATAGTAGCTAAGGTGTGGTGTGTAGGTATGTAAATTATCAACAAGAATTGACAGGTACGTAATTGCGCAGAAGGCCACTTAACGGCAGTTAATATTTGTTCATTTATATTTTAAGGGTTATTCTTATAGATATGGGGTTACCTAACAAGAATAACTAGAATAGTTAAAGCCAAAAAAGCGCCACAGCTAATACAAGTAGTACGTAGTAGTAATTCTGCGAGTTCTTTTGTCAATATTGTATTAAGAGCGCAAAATGACGTAACCTATACATAATACTATTGATACTTTTTCGAAATTTTGTGGCAATTTCAGTAAGGTAGATAAGGTAGGGGTGTGCCAAAACAAAAAAAATGTTTATAATTCTAAAAAAAAAAGTAATTAACGTTTCACTTTTAAACCAATTGTTCTAATTTTAGGGAACAACTTGTCAGTTTTCGTATCGACATCTTTTATCAAAATCATAAAAAGTGGGAGATACAACTCGGTACAATATAATTATCCCCTCCAATCATCTGCGCCATATAAATACTCGTAATGTTAATAAGTTGTGAAGTCAATACGATTTATCGTTCGAATAAGAATGGCAATCCTGACTGACCCCCGCCTGCCAAGGGAGAGCCCCAAGAATTATTTTGGTTTACTAAAATTGGTTTTAAAATCAGCCGGAATAAATATTGATGACAACGATAGTGCAGCTTATAGAATCTATTCCATTTCAGTAGTTTTGTTCCTAAACATTTTGTATCTGTTTTTGGATTTCCTGGAATTATTTAAGTACGACTTTGCTGTTGCTGCTGAATCTATTGTCATGTACATAATTTCTTTTTACTTAGGTAAGTTGAAGAATAAATAAGTAAATGTTTTTATTATATTATACCATAAAACGGAAACTTCATTATTAAAACGAATCTTAACGAAAAACACTGTTATTTTTTATAAAATAGTTTTGCAACGCCTTCAATTAAAAGAATGCCATATAAAATTTTGTGGTTAAAAATAGTTTGTGCAGTTAAATATTAAGTGCAATATTAAAAAGTTTAGCTGATGTCAATTCCGAGGAAAGATAGAATCTTAATACACAACTGCTGCTATGAAAAATGAATACAAATTTAAAATCAAATTAAGATAATTATATCTAATTGCGAAACTAAACAAATTTTTGTAACAAAGGATAGGTAAGCTACTGAAAAAAATTTGTTTAAATCTAACGGGCTCGCAGCTTAGCATACATCGGTCGTGGTAGACACGACGTAAAATCACGAAATAAAATTGTTAACATAAAGCTGTCGATGTACCCACTGAAATTTTTGCACAAATTGTCAAATGGTGATGTATCCGCCGGCCGTGGTAGCCACGACAGTGAAGTCACGAAATAAAATTTTTAACATAAAGCTGTCAATGTACCCACTGACATTTTTGCATAAATTGGCAATTGGTGATGTATCCGCCGGTCGTGGTAGCCACCACGACAGTAAAATCACGAAATAAAATTGTTAACATAAAGCTGTCGATTAGGGTGGCCCATCTTTTTAACCCCTGGATTTTGTTTCGGGGCACCATCTAAAACTGTTCTACTAATAAAAATAATAAACTGTACCAAATTTCAGTTAAATCGGACAATATTAAGTGGCGCCGACATAAGGGCAAAATTTAAAATAATTTGAATTTACTTGTATTTTTCAAATAAAACACCAATTTCTAAAATATAAAGTTGTATTTTATTAAACTTCAGAAAATACACGTATTTGTGTTATAGAATACTAAATATAATTCTGAAACAACATACATTTTGATTGTTACTACTGCATTGGTATGATAACAGTTGATTTTTTCGAGTCCGGAAAACGCCGACGATAATCCATGACAATTTGTAATAAAAATTGTTTTTGTTCTTCATCTTTTGTTAATATATTGCAGTAATCTGTAATTAATTTCACGCCTCTTTCAGCTGGATCGTTGACAACTTTTAAATTACTGACAATTTCAAAAACTTTTTTATAATTATCGTCATTATTCCAAAACTAGGGATTGTTTTTAAAAAAATCTGTATTTAAATCAAGCTATCGAAAAAAAGTTTGTGTATTGAAGGATACAAAGTCAGGTATTGAATTGCTTGATATCACAGATATTTCGTTTCTCGTAAATTTCAGACGTTTAATGCCCTCATCGTTTGTTATTTCAGTCTCATGAGAATTTGTCATAACTTTAATCATTTCTCTTTTAACCTGAAACGAAACTTGATCATCGAAAAACGCCAGCGCGATATTTTCTGGATTTAAGTACCATAAATGATTTACCATTTTGTTGGTGGCGGTATTCGAGATATCTAGATTAATATTTTTATAATAAGCTTTTTAAGAAATTCTAAATCATGATACAGAGCTTTTACTGCAAGTGGGGCGGTAAACCAGGCTTTAATGTAAATAGTGACAATAAAAATACATAGATCTGTTACACTCGATAGTTCTTTAGCTTTTAGTTTAAATTCATCCCGAAATAGAAACATTTTCAAACAATAAATGGCCTTTGCCATCCATCTTGCATGATCTCCAGGAACACGAATTGTTATTTTGCGAGATGGACGTTCAATGAAAATTTCGGATAGTTCTAGTAGTTCGCGGTAATCTTCTCGCGGTTGTTTTTTGTTTAATGTCATCATTATAAAATTTAGAATGACATCTTTTTGTTCACACAAAATGACTCGAATATTTTCCGATTCCATCCCAGATTTAAAATTTTGTTTGTTGATTTTTGGCCACGACTCTTGAAAACGTTTAAATAAAGGAACATTGGGACCTGACGATGGAGGCATTTTAATGTCAAAACAACCTTTCAGAATTATTTCAAATATATGATGCCTGCATGGAAGATACAAAAGGCTTTTTTACAAATTTTGCTCTAATAAAGTGCATGCACCATTAATGTAACCAGTGTTAAATGCCGTTGTCACAACATAAAGCTTTCACAGCTGTCAACTGTTTTATGGTTGGTATTAGTACACACTAAAATGCCTCAATACTGCAATATTTTAACAAAAGATGAAGAACAAAAACAATTTTTATTACAAATTATCGTAAATTATCGTCGGCGTTTTCAGGACTCAAAAAAATCAACAGTTATAGAATCAATGCAGTAGTTAGAATCAAAATGAATGTTGGTTTTTAATTACATTTAGTATTTTATAACGTAAATATGTGTATTTACAAAAGATTCATAAAATAAAACTTTATATTTTAGAAATTGGTGTTTTATTTGTAAGATATAAATAAATTCTAATTATTTTAAATTTTGCCCTTAAGTCGGCGCCACTTAATATTGTCCGATTTAACTCAAATTTGGTACAGTTTGTTATTTTTATTAGTAGAACAATTTTAGATGGTGCCCCAAAAAAAAAACAAAACTTGATGTTTCACCTTTATAAAGATGGGCCACCCTACTGTCGATGTACCCACTGAAATTTTTGCACAAATTGTCAAATGGCGATGTATCCGCCGGCCGTGGTAGCCACGACTGTGAAATCACGAAATAAAATTTTTAACATAAAGCTGTCAATGTACCCACTGACATTTTTGCACAAATTGGCGATTGGTGATGTATCCGCCGGTCGTGGTAGCCAGGACAGGTAAATCATGAAATAAAATTGTTAACGTAAAGCTGTCAATGTGCTCACTGAAATTTTAGCATAAATTGTAAATTGTCGATGTAACCGCCGGTCGTGGTAGCCATGACCGTAAAATCACGAAATTAAATTGTTAACATAAAGCTGTCGATGTATCCACTGAAATTTTTGCATAAATTGTCAATTGGCGATGTATCCGCCGGTCGTGGTAGCCACCACGACAGTAAAATCACGAAATAAAATTGTTAACATAAAGCTGGCGATGTACCCCCTGACATTTTAGCATAAATTGGCAATTGGTGATGTGTCCGACGGTCGTGGTAGACGACGTAACATCACGAAGTAAAATTGTTAACATAAAGCTGTCAATGTACCCACTGAAATTTTAGCATAAAATGTCAATTGGCAATGTATCCGCTGGTCGTGGTAGCCACGATAGTAAAATCACGAAACAAAATTGTTAACATAAAGGTGTTGATGTACCCACTGAAATTTTAGCATTAATTGTCAATTGGCGTTGTATCGGCCGGTCGTGGTAGCCACAACAGTAAAATAAGAAAATAAAATTTTGTACAACTACTGTCGTTGTGCCCACTGTTATCTTTGTTGGATTTATTAAATGTACTTGTTGTCGATGTGTCCACGAAAATTTTAGTTAAAATAGGCATTTGGCAATGTTTCCGCCGTGCTTGGTAACCGTGCCAGTTGCTTGCAATATGTTACTTTATTATGGAAAACTGTCTATGTGCACACGATGTTATCTCGACATATCGTCAGGTTTACTTATAATACAATTATGTTTTTAAGAATCCTGACTAATGTGTTCGATGCATTATTATGTTTTAGCATTGATAGTATAAGCTTGTTGTTAGCTTTGGGGTCCTTCCCAGAAGTGTTTTTTTAAGAAACTGTATGAAATTGAATGAAATAAAAGAAGATATTATTACGCCGTCAGTCAAAAATTTAAGGGGTTTATAAAAATGTAAAAACTGTAAATTATAGTTGAATAACTATTCCATAAACAATACTATTTTAAGAATTCTTGTTATTTAGTCTCCCCGTTCTGTTTTAATTTTAATTGATCGTAATGCATTTGAAGTTTAGGCTGTATTAGATTTGCACGGAACTAATGGCTATAATCCTGGGTCACTTTAATTTCTGTTAGTAGCGAACAATAGACAACCGGGAAAACTTAATCTGGATGATATTTTTCCAGAATATTTATCTGTACTGAAAGGAGACAACTGGGCGCTGGGCAAAATTAATTCCTGTCAAAAGTCTTACAAATAGAAGATACTTGATATTATTATCACGGATTATTTACGGCTGTCGCCGCCTCTCCGTCTTTAGTTTCCAATTCTTTCTGTCGTAGCACATATTTTGCTGTAAGTTTCTTGTTTTCTCGTTTACGTCATCTTTCCAACTTCTTGTTGGTCTCCCTCTTTCTTTTTTCTGGTTGTACCCGTTCTAATAGAAGATACTTGCCATTTCAAAATCGATTACTATTTTGGGAGATTAGAAACTGACGTCTTTTTCTTCTTAGTTACTTTAAATTGTAGCACGGATTTACTGGTTGTTTTCCGTTAATCTGTCGAAATAGCATAAACCAGAAGTGTATACTTCTAATACCCGTGAATGATAAATAATTGTAAAAGACTTTGCAGCGATGTATTTGTATGCGTAGTTGAAGCTGGATAAAGATTCCAAAATGACCTTAAAGAAAGAAGTGACCCAACCTTAAGGCGTATTAAATTCTCGCAGTCCCTTTTTACCTGTCGTAAGCCATCGCGCAGTTGTCCTTTGTGTTAATTGTGTTAATAAGCTCGCGCAGTTGTTCATCGCTGATCCGCCTACCTGCAGCTAGACAATTGCCAATAACCACAAGTGAATTAAATTATCAATGCCAAACAATTTACCATTTCGTCACAAATATTTAAACGAATAACCATCTAGATTTTTAAAAGCTAATAAATTTGCTTTAAAATAAAAAAAATATATTCACGTAATTGAAATGTTTTTTACAGCTTTAATCAAGACAATTGCGTTTATTCTAAAGCGCAATACATTTTCAAAACTCCTAAATAAACTAGAACAAGAACCTTTTACACTAAATCCAAAAAGAGGAGGGGAAGAAGAAGAAAAACTCATTAGAGAATGTATCTGGATTAACAATGCACAGGTAATTTTGTTGGGCTTATGCCCAGTGACTTCCCAGTTCGTGACACGGCTTAAAAATTCCCAGTTCGGGACTCGTCGCAATACCTTTCACTAATTTTACTTGCAACTATTCCCATTTCGGGACTCTTATTATTTTGTTAAACTTTCAGTGAAAATGAATGCTACAAAGTAAGAGATTTTGATATCGAATTAGAAAAATTAACATTAAATGTTACTATACTTACCTATATACAAGAAAAAAAAAACGAATTAAAGTATGTAGACATATAAAGTATTTTATTATTTATTAGAGAAAGAACATCAGTACATATATAACAATGTATGACAATAAAGAACAAACATTAGTACGTTTTCAAACCGGTACATAGGAATTTAACATTGTTTTTAACATTTTTGTGTTAAATTAAATACAATACAATACAATAATACAATATATATAAGTTTAGAAGATTGTGTTGCAAACAAATGAATTATTGCATACATAACACTATACCTACACACTTACGCTCACATTATTATTTATTCAAATTTAACAATATATTTCAGTCTATCTAAACATTCGCCAACTGATTTATCCCCACGAACCAAACTTTCCACAGTTTGAATTATAGCCGAATCTAAATCTGAATATTTTTTCTTTCTCTTTAATGGCGTCATATGCAGTTCATTTCGTTGCTTTAGAAATGCGAAATGCTTAGAATCCTTCTTTAAGGCTGTTACCAGTTCAATTATATTTGGTTTCACTTTTCCAATACTTCTATTTAGTCGACTATGCCAAGCTTCTAGAGCATTTGTTGTGCGGTGTTTTTGTCCATAGCATGTCTTTGACGACATCGTTTTCTAGCCACTGATCAACAAAATAGTCATTAAACCCTTCAATACCTGCACCGTTCGGTGAAGATTCCATGATATGCAGCCATCCATCTGCTGTCAAATTAGGTGGTAAATATGACAATGAAGCACACGTTCGAATATGGTGTCGTACATCCTCATCTTCTTTATATGCTGTTGTTAGTCCCAGTGCTTGCACTTTCCTCCAAAGGCACTGGTTGAAGTGAAAATTGCAACCTTTTAATTTCGCGGATGGAAAATTATTTCGAATGGCTTGTATGGCCGCTACTTCAAAATCTATTTTAAAAGTTCTAGGATGCCACTCTGGGTATGCATCTTTGATTAACGTGAATAACCGACTGTATGTATTTTCTTTCCTGTTCGGTAGTAACGCATACATAATCGGAATTATGTTAGTAGCGTGGATGGAACTACCAAGATCCGCGTGAAGGGTGTAGAGTTGGTCGAACTGTCGACAGTAGCTTTTAAATGTGCCATCTCCAAAAAAATCTCTACATTCTGTAAAGCAGTCTCTGTTAACGCGGTTTGCGAACGCAATAATTCTTTCCTCGCCCCTATCATCGATCAACAAAAAATCATCTGTAAGTCCATTATGTGGGAATGTAATTTCTTGTCTTGTAGCAAAAGATGTTACTCCCAGTGCTTTATGACGATTTCGGTACAAGGAAGACTTCTTCGTTGCAAATAATGGAACATCTGTGACAAAATTCAAACCTGCATCTTTCACTGTTGAAAATTCTCGATTGAGTATTTTTGGCAAAGGCGTCAATTCCTCACGGGCTCGTTTTTTGCATTGAAACAGGCATATTTCTACCGTAGCTCTAGCTTCATCAGGTACACAAGAATGTGTAAGATTTTCATTTAAGAACTTCATCACCATCATTTATTGTCAAACTACCAGAACACTTTCGATCAACGCACATCCAATATAATGTATTATTTTTGTTTTTTCTCTTAAGATGATATTTGTACCCCAAATGCAGCGCCATTGGACGACTCTTGGAATTCTCAACAAATTCAACTCGATCCATTGCACTTAATATTTGTAAACTTATCTTCGGTGAAAATAAACAACAAACTAAATTTTTAAAAGCCACCCTTCCTTCTTATATACTGGTAATTACTAATTAACCCTTGAAATATACATGCTGCATTGTTTAAATCCTAAGCTAAGTTAACCTTAACGATGATAACAACAAAATAGCTATTATTAATAATCTTAAAGTTAAAACTAAGAATATAAGTTCTAGGAAACATTCAAATTTTGAAAACATAATCACTTTCTACTTTTCTTATCGTTCACCTAAGCCGTTAAAACTCTAAATACGTCATAAGAAATAGTTTAACGTATTTTGAAAAACAATTGGCAACAGAAATAGATGCTTTTATTCATTTAAAAGACTAACACCGATAAGGAAAACCGATAACGATGAAGACATAATTAGAAACTACCTATTCATATTTTCTGTTTCGTAATCAATATCCCTCGAGTACCGAAGTGGGAATGCTAAATGTTGGCTCGGGGACCGTGTCACCAAGTGGGAACAAAACAGGTAAATATTCCGAGTGTCACGAAATGGGAAGTCACTAAGTGGGAAGCCACCATTTTGTTGTGTTCGTTATTTTAAATCCATCGATTCTTCTAACTATTTGCAAACCTACTTTAAAAATGTACAGTAGACTGAAAAAGATACCAAATGGCTTAGTGCCATCATAATCAAAAATCAAAGCTTGAAATTAGATACTTAATTCTTATATCCCACACTAATTTCTTTTATTACAAATAAATACACGTATTATGAAAATTTTTCAGCCAGGAATAGTATCTGTTATATGTGTCGGATGTTGATTACCTTCAGGAAGGTATTGTGATCGCCAGGTTGGATTTGGAGCAAACGCGTTCATGCGGCGAAGTGTGTTTCGCTTTGGGTTTAAAGGCCGATATCCGAGTTTTGCCTAAACGAAAAGAACTTTTATCGCAAACATTTTCAACCTGGTCTGCCAGTGTGTCTGTCTGCGTGTCTTTATACACTTTCTAGTCCAGACGACCTAACCTAAAAATTCAGCATGTTTCGCTAAAAGATTGGTAATTCCACCGATACGGTCCAAACAGCAATTTACGCAGTGCCATAATGAACTTAATTGTTCATGAAATTATTTGTTATGCACATTACTTAACGTACTCGACTCTAAACAGGAAACAGTACATAACAGTTATTATGGAAACTGTTTACTTGTTACTTGTGGATGTAAATGGCAACAGCGTAACATAATTAAATTTATCGTAAACGAAGGCGTCACATTGGCTCAAATTTTACGCAGTTTCAAGAAAGTACACCTAGAATTCACAGGTATTTGAATAAACCAACTATTTTAAAATTGGTCTCGAGGCTGTTGGTTACAGCCTGTGTTGTTCTTGCTTTCATTAAACATGTTGAGACTGTTTGTTACAACCTGCGAAGAGGAGGTCCAGCTGCAATTAGAGTTGTTTCTGCTTTTATTAAACATGTTGAAGCTTTGATCAATGAAAGTCGCTGGATAACTGTTTTAAAAACGGCGGAAAAACTACAAACACGTTTAATGACACCAAAAATGACACTAGTTGCATTTGAGATTCTTCTTCCTGGATTGTTACGAACAGTCTCTCGATCATTCTTCAAACGCCTAGTTCGTTCAAATACTTGTAATTTCTTGAGAGTGCGTTTTTTAAACTGTGAGTTAAACCTGCGAAAAATTTCAGCCGGTTTGGCGCCTTCTCTAACGAGAAACTGAAATTTAATACGCCAAGAAGAATATATGTGAAAAGTTTCTATTTAAGTTTTCGTTTAGTTATAATAATTAATCCACGTTGCAAGCGTTTGATACTTCCTGGTATAAATATTTTTTCATTACGCAGTACATTTATTAGCTATGAGCAAGAACTCGTAAAAACTGATGCAAGTAAGATTCCTAACAAATTCAAAAACCAACGCTTTTTAAATGGTGCCGTATTCGTACGAGCAACATTCAACTTGTGAACAAATGAGCTGATAGTACGTGATTTTCATCGCATCTACGTACCTTTCCATTCTTTTTTAAATTAATTCTCTTACTTGCCTAATCTATTTTGTGTTTTTAGGCTTTCACATACTGGTCAATGGCATTGTCATGTATAATTGCTGCTTTATCTATACCGCTTAGCAAACGCCTAAGAAGTAGCGACTACCACGACTGGATATTTCCCTATGGACCATTCACTGTACTTAACGTTACCTACAGCCCCAACTATGAAATCTCTTTGATGTATCAGGTTATAAGTTCATGTTATTTTGCAGCACAATTTTCTGGTATTGATTTAATAACTGCTGCCGTTTTGGCACACTTAAGTTATCAGTTCAGAATATTACAAATTAACCTGCGACGTCTTTTGCGCATTAGTTATGAAGAAATGCTAAAGGTGAGTTTGGTAAACATTTATTTTGCAGGGTTTTTATTGCAAGTAGGATATTTATACTGGATTGGTTTTTAGGAAACTGGATCTGCAAACTTACTACCAGAACAAATGACTGTTGAAATAGACGGTTCAGCAATACCTTGGAAATATTTGAAACGTTCGTTAATAGACGCTGTTAACTATCATTCGGCAATTATTAGTATTGCAGAAGAAATGGAATCTTTGTTCAGTGGTTTGCTGTTGAGTGTATTCCTAACTACCCTTGGCTTAATATGTTTCTTGGTGTATAAGACGTCAATGGTAAGCAATGGCACTTAATCAAAAACTGACATTGGCTGAAGTTGTTTTTTTTGTAATTAAGAAGAAAACTTGAGTATTTTTTGACTGAACAAGACACCACTTTGGTCAGTTCGTAAGCTAATATTGGTTCTAAAACAACAAACTGGTATAAGCTAAAATTGAAAATTTGATTTGCTTGAGAGGAACATCTCTCAATAGCGATGCGATCTAAGACGAAAGTCAGTCATGGTAGATGAATATCGTCAACGCTTATTAACATAAATTAGGATTTCTTTATAAGCTAATTAAACTTGAACCTTTTTATTGAATGTGATGCGAATGCTCATGACTTTGTTCGAGTTACTAGTATCGATTTCTTGTCACAAGCTAATTCTGAGTAATGTTGTTTTAACTTTTAGCTTTCTGTTGGTGACCCTAGGATGTTTACACTTGTGGGACAGGTTATATGTGCTTGTTTCCAAGTGGCAATAGTTTGCTATTGGGGGGAGCAAGTTACGTTTCAAAGTCAAGAGGTGGGAAGAGCTGCATTCGATGCAAACTTCGTCGGAGCTGATATAAGATTTCAGAAATCGTTGGTTTTGATTATACGCAGAAGCCAATATCCCACCAAACTAACAGCTGGAAAGTTTAGTTTCATATCATTACAGACCTTCACTTGGGTGAAATATGTTTCCTTAAATTGTGGGCTAACTAACTAACTGTTCTATTTAATTTTAGATTCTCCGAACTTCATATTCAGCTTTTATGATGTTGAGGAAGACACAAAATTAAATTACAAATAGATAGTTTCTTAGAGATTTATTTATTCTGTGTAATCTGAAATTAACAGCACAATGTATTAGTTTAGTGGTTTCACTAACTCAGAATATGTTAACACTTAATTTGTTTATAACGTGTGTACGATATAAATAATAGCAATCAACAAACATAGCCTTTTTCATACATAGCTCCAAAATCCTTTTCCTTTGATATACTTTCAGTATATGGAAGTATTGATTTCATGTAAATTTTGAACTCGTTGTTTTGACGGAAATACATGTTTAGAAACTTCAGAAACCTAAAAACGCTGTTTTTACAAAATTCTGAAATTAAACATGTTTCATTGAAATAGATATTCGAAATCTGAACATGAAATATGAGACCTATGGGCAAACTGAATGCTATTTTCCAGTTTTTTTCTAGCTTTAAAATGCTGGGGGGCTGGGGTATTTTTTTGAAGAATTTAATTTTATCGTTTTGTTAATAAAATTGAGTAAACATATCCCGTAATTCGTTATTATAATTCCCCAGAGGAACGAAATGCCACTATGTAATTTTGATACAAATAGAAACTGTGAAGTAAAAAATTTATAGCTGTATTGCTCATGAGCGTTACACAAGTTAAATTTTTAGGTGCAGCAATATTTAGGGGAGTTGTTGTTTCACCTCCTTTCCAAATGTTGGCGAATGATCGTGTTCTTCGGGACTCCTGAACACCGAATCTGCATGGTTCAGTAACCATGACTGTCCAGATTAATTGATGGTTCAATGAAAATTTAACGTTTGTTACTTCAGCAACTCTTGATTTATGTATTAATTAAAATATACATATAGAAGAATTATTATGAACTATTTGTTTGACATTGGTATCAGACACTTACGTTCACATAATATAATTTAATAATGTAGCACTATTAATTAGAACCTAACTTTTACACGCGTCTTTCATGGGGTTTTAGTTCTCTTTGGAAGTATTCTAGGACATATAAACATATATACATTTCTCTCGTCAAATTACCTGCAATAACTGTATAATTTTGAATATGAACACCGTTACTACAAACCACGCAATTTTTTTTTTCAAAATGTGAAATTATGATTTTGGAGTCAGAAACAACCACGTTCAGAAATTATAAGCAAAATAGTTAGTCCTCAATCACAGTTTTGAATGAAACTTTAGGATATAAAAATAAAATAAAAATAATATTTTATTAAGGTTATTATCGTAACACTTTGAATGGACTTAAAACATTAATTAGTACTACGTGTAGGGGACGCAGATATGTATCCTCTGCTCGTAGCCACGACAGGTAAATAATGTAATAACATTTTTAACATAAAGCTGTCGATGTGCCCACTGCAATTTTAGCATAAATTGGCAATTGTCGATGTATCCACCGGTCGTGGTAGCCACGACAGTTAAATAAGAAAATAAAATATTGTACAACCACTGTCGTTGTGCCCACTGCTAACTTTGTTAGATTTATTAATTGTATTTGCTGTCGATATATCCACTCAAAAATTTTAGTCTGAATAAGTATTTTGTGATGCGTCCGCAGAGCAGGGCAATATGTTGCTTTATTATTGAAAACTGTCTATGTGCCCATGATGGTATCTGTACATGTTGTCTGTTTTTCAGCAATAAAATTTTGTTTTTGCCGATTCTGACGATTTATTGTATGTATGAAGGGTTGCCTAAATTTCTCATGTACCAGCAAACCCCAAAAAATTATTACTATACTGCGAATTTACTTTCTACGTAATCGATACCTTAACCTAATGCCACCTACCTCAAACAGAGCTACTTATTATTTTATTTACTATTTTATTATGTGTGCTATATATTTTTTATTTATAAAAATTACATAATGTTGTAAAATCAGTTAACGAACTAAATAAGCTTTAGCGTAGCACACGGTGGCGCGCACACAAGTTATATAATAAAAAGGTGCAAATTTTTCCTTCTGTATATGAGGATTTTTATTGTTGGAAATAATCATTTGAAACCGAAACTGCTTGGTAAAATTGTCATAAAAAATCCTTTGATAAAAAATTGTGTATGACAGAATAAAATAAAAGACCACATTCTTACGTTGTCAGTAGAAAATTTAGGGGGTTCGCAAAAATTTAAAACTTTAAATTATAGTTGTAAAACATGATATTCTATAAATAATACTATTTTCAAAACTCTTGTTATTTAGTTTGGTGTCGTATTTTAAATTAAATTTGGAAATATTCGTATTTAGGCTGCACTCGATTGCAGGCAACTAATGGCGATAATCTCTTGTCATTGTAATCTTTGTCATTAACGCCACTGAACCGCACGCAAGTTACTCTTCACGGTAAAGTAATTTCTTTCTTTTCTTTTAAATTTAAAATACATGTTTTATATAAAATGGAACAATTTAAAAACGATTATTTTTTAAAAGTAAACGTGACTAAAAGTAGTTTTTACGTCGATTTAATAACATTTGTTTTTGTATTTTTATAAGACAACTTTTTAAAGTCTATTTTTTACAATATTTTATCAAGAAAAACTAACTAGAAACTTAATTTTCCTGCTTAAGTTACTTTTAAAATTGTAGAAGGTAGTATCTTTGGCGGTCTGCAATTGGATGCTAAACTACCTGCAATCTTTATTCTCATACTTCAATAGGAGCCGTTAAGAAGCTTAATATAACGCCTAATTAGTAATTACCCAAAAGATATTAAGTCCTATAGCAACACCAACTGTCTATTTTTTAATCTTACCTTTTACAATGGCATGTAAACAGGTCGAAATACGTATAAGGTTTAAATAAATTATAACTGCATTTTATGTACTTTTTCTGTAGATTATTTTTCTCTAGATTTTTTTTGTGTATTTTATTGGATTGTGTTAGTTATATAGTATAACTACTTGTATTTTTAAGAAAATCTTTTTTTGTCCTATTACAGTTGATTTTGCCATCAAAAAAAGCAGCCACTAAACTTTTTTTGACAGACTTTTTTCCCGGAGACCTTTTTCCGAAAACTTTTTTCCTGGAGACTTTTTTCCGGGAACTTTTTTCCGGGAACTATTTTTTCGTGACTTTTTTTCCATATACTCTTTTTCCGTCTATTTATTCAGCTCTTGCTAAAATTCAATTTTAAGTTAAAAGGCACATGTTAGAACAATAATTTTAAAATATGAGACAGTTCTCTAACGTGTGCGTTTCGAGCGTAAAATTGAATTTTAGCAAGAATTTAATTAAAACCAATGCTAGAAAATATTTGACATTTTAATGCAATGAATGCATAGAAAGCACTAAATTTTGAAAAAAAAATTGCCGCTCTTTCAAAATAAAAGTATTTAAAATAAGGTTCTGTTGAAAATAGAGCGTTAAAGAGAATCATTTAAAAACCAAAATTATTAACAAAATTCAAATTTATGATAAAATATTTTTTAATGGTATCATTTAAAAAATTTTCTTCCTGTTAATAAAGTATGAAAATCTTTTAGATTGTGCTTATACACCAAAGAGAAATTACCTATTGCAATATCTTCAACCCTGATTTCGCTACTATATCAAATAATAAAGACATGTGAGCTGTTTCGTTTTGGTAGACTCACCTTGTGCTTTGAAATAATTTTACCAAAATACCATTATTTTAATAATTTTATAAAGTTTAAGCTTGTTTGTTTAATTACGTTACTTTATTTGAAAATAGATCAGATCGTTGTGTTTAACTTAATGCCAAAAGCTTTTAATTGCATTTGAAAATAGTCAACTATTATTTGCTTAATTTTCCAAAAGATACTGCCATTATGACATTAGTCATTAGAAAAGTATGTTATAGTGTACTTAAAATAGAATTTTTTGAAGGAAAAAAGTGCATGGAAAAATAGTCCCCTGGAAAGAAAGTCACCGTGAAAACCGTCCCCCGCAAAAAGTCTACAGAAAAAAATGTCCCCGAAAAAAAATCCCTTGGAAAAGAATCTTAGAACAAAAGTCTTTAAAAAAAAGATTGGATATTCAAGCCTCGTATAAAAGTCGTTTAAAATAAACGACTTCACCTGATTTTCATATGCGGTTAGGTTAAGTTAGGTTACAATAATCTTACAATTCAACTAGGAAATTTTATTTATTATTATTTATAGGTATTCAGGGCCAGTTACTCATTTTAATCTGTAATCCGGCGCATCCTGGGTCACGTAGAGTCTGTAGAAGTGTACATTTCTAAGTTTTGTACTTAGTTTGCAGGTTTTAAAACTTTGATTTACAAGTTATCAATTTGATGTAATTTTTGGTAAAAGCGGAAGTCAAAATCACGTTGTTATTTTAAGAAGAAGAACATTCATTTAATATATTTTTACCACTTTTAACTCAATTTGTGATGCTAGATTCACTTATTTGTTTTCATCATAAAGTAAATTCATTCGCAAATTTTAGCAAGAGCTGAATCCAAACCAATGCTAGAAAATATTTGACATTTTAATGCAATGAATAATCAGCACTCAAGTTTGAAAAAAACATTTATCATTTTACCAATAAACGTATTTAAAATAGGATTTTTTAGAAATAGAGCATTTATAAGATATATTTAATATTTAAAACCTGGAATAAATAAGATCTAGCCATAGGCCTCAATGGCTTGTAAGTGCTGAGATATTTATATTTAATAAGCAATCGTTTAAAACAATTAGTTTTTCAAAAAATAATTTTGTCGGTATATGTAATAAAAATTTCTTTCTGTAAAATTACCTGCCAAAATTACAACAGTCATTTTTAGGCGCTAAAAAAGAAAATAGTACATTAAATCACATTTTAGGCAATTTTAGCGCTAACAAATAGGATTTAAGTTGGCCCATTTTATATAACAAGCATATATTTTAAATTTGAAGGGTATGCCTAAGAAACAAGAAAAGTCCATTTGGCCTGAAACCGGACGCTCTTCATATCTCATTTTTGATTGACCAGCTAGCTCCGCCAAACATTTGATATACAATTTTCCATTAAAAGACGATCATATACTTCAAATTTCGTAAATTACATCAAAACACTGAATTTAATAGGCATCAAAAAGCCTTTTTGCACTTGTTCTTTTAATGAAGGACGGCCGGATTTTGAGCGTTGTGTCTCCCTTATTTTTGTTGATTTTAATGTTCAAATTATTCAATTTTAAAGATTAAAATTTACTTATTTTATTTATGTTATCGAATGAATTTTGAAAATTTTAAGATTTAATACAGTTTATTTACTTCTTATTTAACACTTAAACAGTTTTTTTAAGGATTATGCTTTAGGTATTAATTACTGTTTGCAATCTTTTATCGAAAGTTATCGGTTCCAAAACTATTTCTTTTTATTTGAGCATAGGATCTAAGAGAAGAAGTTAAGGCAAATCGAGAATTTTTTTTTCCGAACTATCTGTCTTTAAAATGGCGGCCGCTATAACTTTTTGTAAATCTCGACTTCAACGCCCATTTACTCAAAAGAATGCTGTCTGAGCGGAACCAGCTACAAATTGTAGGTAGTATACGATGAAGTAAAATTAATTTCGAAAATCCGAAGACGATCGCAATGGCCCTGCTTCAAATTTTTAATAATTTTTAAACGAATATTTTCAAAGACTGCTACGATTTTACACGATTTTTTCTAACCTTTTTGAGCCGATAGAGCTTGTAGTGAACTATAATTTATTTTTCACTAATTTCCCGAATTTTACTTTGACGCCTTTCAGGCATTTTTGAAAAAAATGAAATTGATTAATTAACTATTTAAAAACGTAAACGCCGATCGTTTTAAACCTTTATCAATTCTATAGATTATTTAAAGTACTTTATTAGGACCAGCAAGAATTATGACTATTTTAAAAATTAGGAAAAAAACGATATTTTTTAATATGTACAACGCGTTTTTCGGCAGTTACGTGACTTTATCTACGCCTGTTAATTAGCTCTAGTTAAAAAATATATTTTTCATTCTTTGCATGTGTTTGACAAATTTTAAAATAAGCCTTTTACAGCAATTTTCGTCCGACATCCGAAGAGGAATTTGTAATTAGCTGTAGTGCGCGCTGCGTAACTCAAGAATTAATGATTTAAGGAAAACTGGAAATTTTAAGTGAGGTAACCAGGGTCAGTTACTCATTTAAATCCCTAATCTTTTACATCCGTTATTCGAATGCAGCTTAAGGCGGTTATTTTCAAATTTAAAATACGACGCAGAAACTAAAAAACAAGAATTCTGAAAATAGTATTATTTATAGAATATCATGTTTTGCAACTATAATTCAGTCTTTACATTTTTAGGGATATGGTCTTTTATTTTATTCTGTCATACACTCTTAAAAAAATAATGCTAGGAAGAATCCCAAAGCTGCCAGCAAGCTTAAATTATCAACGCTAATACAAAAAACTAATATGCGTTGATCGACTATTTTCAGGCAATTTTATTCATTTTTTTATCAAAGGATTTTTATGACATTTCCAGTAGGTTCGTTTTCAAAAAATTTGGTTCTAGATTCAAAATCTTTATTTAGGTACATGAGGAACATTTAGCCGCTTTTAAATATAACTTGCAGGCCCGGCACCGTGTGCTACGCCGAAGCACATCCGGTTCGTTAACTGATTTTACAATAATATGAAATTTTTATAATATGTAGGAAGTAGATAGTACAGATAATAAATTATGTTACATAAAATAATAAGTATGCTATATAATTACACTGCTTTGGTTTGTTGGTATATAAAAAAATGTAGGCAACCCTTTATACATCGAACAAATCGTCACAATTCTGAACAACGTACATTTATTACTAAAAAAAGCCAACAATATGTCTAGATACCATCGCGGGCACATGGACTGTTTTTCATAATGAAGTAATATATTGCAAACAAATGGCGTTGTTACCAAGCACCGTGGACATATCGCCAAATGCTTATTTAACTAAAATTTTCGAGTGGATACATCGACAGCAAGTACATTTAAAAAATTCAACAAAGTTAGCAGTGGGCATAACGACAGTGGTTATACGAAATTCTATTTTCTTATTTAACTGTCGTGGCTACCACGACCGGTGGATACATCGACAATTGCCAATTTATGCTAAAATTGCAATGGGCACATCGACAGTTTTATGTTAAACATTGTATTTCTAAATTTTACTGTCGTGGCTACCACGAGCAGTGGATACAAATCAGGCGACCCCTACGTGTACATAAGTAGTTTGTTCTGAAAAACTTTATTGAAAAGTTAGCAAAATCGTTGTTAGATAATTTGAAAGGTGTGACGTGACACCTAATTGGTTATGAATATATTATTGGCACTTTTAAATTACTTTTCTTACTTTCACATTATAAACGCTAATTAGATTAGACAAGCTAAGGCAAGACGGAGTAGAGCGGCAGCTAGTTGTTGAAAACTTCTCAAAGAGCTGAAAGAAGTTTGTACTTATTTTTTTACCGAAAAGATAAATTCCCCAAATAAATGTGCAAAGAAGTGTAAGTTGTTTGCAAAACATTAAAAGGCCGAAAAATTATTTTCATTCTGATTTTGTGTCAGAATGTTAAATTGTTGTTCGATAATATGAGGAAGTACAGTAGCACCTTACCAACAGAAAGTTTTAAAACTATACATTACTCTTTTTAGGTATTTTCTACACCTAATTAATTTATCCTAAAAGGTGCTGTTTTCCCAACCATTATCGCTAACACGCGGTATGCTTTACTAATATCGCCTTTTAAACCCTTAATACATGGTCTATAATCAACAGTATACTTCTTCAATTCAGTCGAAGACTGTAATCATCTTATTACCGACTAATACAAAAAAAGTAACAGTTTAGGGACGCTGTAAACGTAATAATATTATAGTAGCTAAGGTGTGGTGTGTAGGTATGTAAATTATCAACAAGAATTGACAGGTACGTAATTGCACAGAAGACCACTTAACGGCAGTTTATATATGTTTCTTCATATTTTAAGGGTTATACTTATAGATATGGGGTTATCTAACAAGAATAAATAGAATAGTTAATGCCAAAAAAGCGCTACAGCTAATACAAATAGTACGTAGTAGTAGTTCTGCGAGTTCTCTTGTCAATATTGTATTAAGAGCGCAAAATGACGTAACCTATACATAGTATACTGCTGATACTTTTTGGAAATTTTGTGGCAATTTCATTAAGATAGATAAGGTAGGCGTGTGCTAAAACAAAAAAATTATTTATAATTCTAAAAAAAAGAGAATTAACGTTTCACTTTTAAACCAATTGTTCTAATTTTATGGAACAACTTGTCTGTTTTCGTATCGACATCTTTTATCAAAATCATAAAAAGTGGGAGTTACAACTCGGTACAATGTAATTATCCCCTCCAACCATCTGCGCCATATAAATACTCGTACTGTTAATAAGTTGTGAAGTCAATACGATTTATCGTTCGAATAAGAATGGCAATCCTTACCGACCCCCGCCTGCCAAGGGACAGGCCCAAGAATTATTTTGGTTTACTAAAATTGGTTTTAAAATCAGCCGGAATAAATATTGATGGCAACGATAGTGCAGCTTATAGAATCTATTCCATTTCAGTAGTTTTGTTCCTAAACATTTTGTATCTGTTTTTGGATTTCCTGGAATTATTTAAGTACGACTTTGCTGTTGCTGCTGAATCTATGGTCATGTACATAATGTGTTTTAGCTTAGGTAAGTTGAAGAATAAATAAGTAAATGTTTTTATTATATTATACCATAAAACGGACACTTCATTATTAAAACGAATCTTAACGAAAAACACGGTTATTTTTTATAAAATAGTATTGCAACGGCTTCAATTAAAAGAATGCCATAGAAAATTTTGTGGTTAAAAATAGTTTGTGCAGTTAAATATTAAGTGGAATATTAAAAAGTTTAGCTGATGTCAATTCCGAGGAAAGATAGAATCTTAATACACAACTGCTGCTATGAAAAATGAATACAAATTTATAATCAAATTAAGATAATTATATCTAATTGCGAAACTAAACAAATTTTTATAACAAAGGATAGGCAAGCTACTGAAAAAATGTGTTTAAATCTAAGGGGCTCGCAGCTTAGCATACATCGGTCGTGGTAGACACGACGTAAAATCACGAAATAAAATTGTTAACATAAAGCTGTCAATGTACCCACTGAAACTTTAGCATAAATTGTCAATTGGCAATGTATCCGCTGGTCGTGGTAGCCACGACAGTAAAATCACGAAATAAAATTGTTTACATAAAGCTGTCAATGTACCCAGTGACATTTTAGCACAAATTGGCAATTGGTGATGTATCCGCCGGTCGTGGTAGCCACGACAGTAAAATCACGAAATAGAATTGTTAACATAACGCTGTCAATGAACCCAGTGACATTTTAGCATAAATTGGCAATTGGTGATGTATCCGCCGGTCGTGGTAGCCACGACAGTAAAATCACGAAATAAAATTGTTAACATAACGCTGTCAATGTACCCAGTGACATTTTAGCACAAATTGGCAATTGGCGATGTATCCGCCGGTCGTGGTAGCCACGACAGTATAATCACGAAATAAAATTGTTAACATAAAGCTATCGATGTACCCACTGAAATTTTTGCACAAATTGTCAAATGGCGATGTATCCGCCGGTCGTGGTAGCCACGACAGTAAAATCACGAAATAAAATTTTTAACATAAAGCTGTCAATGTACCCATTGACATTTTTGCATAAATTAGCAATTGGTGATGTATCCGCCGGTCGTGGTAGCCACGACCGTAAAATCACGAAATTAAATTGTTAACATAAAGCTGTCAATGTACCCACTGAAATTTTAGCATAAATTATCAATTGGCGATGTATCCGCCGGTCGTGGTAGTCACCACGACAGTAAAATCACGAAATAAAATTGTTAACATTAAGCTGGCGATGTACCCCCTGACATTTTAGCGTAAATTGGCAATTGGTGATGTATCCGCCGGTCGTGGTAGCCACGACAGTAAAATCACGAAATAGAATTGTTAACATAACGCTGTCAATGTACCCAGTGACATTTTTGCATTAATTGGCAATTGGTGATGTATCCGCCGGTCGTGGTAGCCACGACAGTAAAATCACGAAATAAAATTGTTAACATAACGCTGTCAATGTACCCAGTGACATTTTAGCACAAATTGGCAATTGGTGATGTATCCGCCGGTCGTGGTAGCCACGACAGTATAATCACGAAATAAAATTGTTAACATAAAGCTATCGATGTACCCACTGAAATTTTTGCACAAATTGTCAAATGGCGATGTACCCGCCGGTCGTGGTAGCCACGACAGTAAAATCACGAAATAAAATTTTTAACATAAAGCTGTCAATGTACCCATTAACATTTTTGCATAAATTGGCAATTGGTGATGTATCCGCCGGTCGTGGTAGCCACGACCGTAAAATCACGAAATTAAATTGTTAACATAGAGCTGTCAATGTACCCACTGAAATTTTAGCATAAATTATCAATTGGCGATGTATCCGCCGGTCGTGGTAGTCACGACAGTAAAATCACGAAATAAAATTGTTAACATAAAGCTGGCGATGTACCCCCTGACATTTTAGCGTAAATTGGCAATTGGTGATGTATCCGCCGGTCGTGGTAGCCACGACAGTAAAATCACGAAATAAAATTTTTAACATAAAGCTGTCAATGTACCCATTGACATTTTTGCATAAATTGGCAATTGGTGATGTATCCGCCGGTCGTGGTAGCCACGACCGTAAAATCACGAAATTAAATTGTTAACATAGAGCTGTCAATGTACCCACTGAAATTTTAGCATAAATTATCAATTGGCGATGTATCCGCCGGTCGTGGTAGCCACGACAGTAAAATCACGAAATAAAATTGTTAACATAAAGCTGGCGATGTACTCCCTGACATTTTAGCGTAAATTGGCAATTGGTGATGTATCCGCCGGTCGTGGTAGCCACGACAGTAAAATCACGAAATAGAATTGTTAACATAACGCTGTCAATGTACCCAGTGACATTTTTGCATTAATTGGCAATTGGTGATGTATCCGCCGGTCGTGGTAGCCACGACAGTAAAATCACGAAATAAAATTTTTAACATAAAGCTGTTAATGTACCCACTGAAATTTTAGCATAAATTATCAATTGGCGATGTATCCGCCGGTCGTGGTAGTCACGACAGTAAAATCACGAAATAAAATTGTTAACATAACGCTGTCAATGTACCCAGTGACATTTTAGCACAAATTGGCAATTGGTGATGTATCCGCCGGTCGTGGTAGACACGACGTAAAATCACGAAATAAAATTGTTAACATAAAGCTGTCAATGTACCCACTGAAACTTTAGCATAAATTGTCAATTGGCAATGTATCCGCTGGTCGTGGTAGCCACGACAGTAAAATCACGAAATAAAATTGTTTACATAAAGCTGTCAATGTACCCAGTGACATTTTAGCACAAATTGGCAATTGGTGATGTATCCGCCGGTCGTGGTAGCCACGACAGTAAAATCACGAAATAGAATTGTTAACATAACGCTGTCAATGAACCCAGTGACATTTTAGCACAAATTGGCAATTGGTGATGTATCCGCCGGTCGTGGTAGCCACGACAGTAAAATCACGAAATAGAATTGTTAACATAACGCTGTCAATGAACCCAGTGACATTTTAGCACAAATTGGCAATTGGTGATGTATCCGCCGGTCGTGGTAGCCACGACAGTAAAATCACGAAATAAAATTGTTAACATAACGCTGTCAATGTACCCAGTGACATTTTAGCACAAATTGGCAATTGGTGATGTATCCGCCGGTCGTGGTAGCCACGACAGTAAAATCACGAAATAGAATTGTTAACATAACGCTGTCAATGAACCCAGTGACATTTTAGCATAAATTGGCAATTGGTGATGTATCCGCCGGTCGTGGTAGCCACGACAGTAAAATCACGAAATAAAATTGTTAACATAACGCTGTCAATGTACCCAGTGACATTTTAGCACAAATTGGCAATTGGCGATGTATCCGCCGGTCGTGGTAGCCACGACAGTATAATCACGAAATAAAATTGTTAACATAAAGCTATCGATGTACCCACTGAAATTTTTGCACAAATTGTCAAATGGCGATGTATCCGCCGGTCGTGGTAGCCACGACAGTAAAATCACGAAATAAAATTTTTAACATAAAGCTGTCAATGTACCCATTGACATTTTTGCATAAATTAGCAATTGGTGATGTATCCGCCGGTCGTGGTAGCCACGACCGTAAAATCACGAAATTAAATTGTTAACATAAAGCTGTCAATGTACCCACTGAAATTTTAGCATAAATTATCAATTGGCGATGTATCCGCCGGTCGTGGTAGTCACCACGACAGTAAAATCACGAAATAAAATTGTTAACATTAAGCTGGCGATGTACCCCCTGACATTTTAGCGTAAATTGGCAATTGGTGATGTATCCGCCGGTCGTGGTAGCCACGACAGTAAAATCACGAAATAGAATTGTTAACATAACGCTGTCAATGTACCCAGTGACATTTTTGCATTAATTGGCAATTGGTGATGTATCCGCCGGTCGTGGTAGCCACGACAGTAAAATCACGAAATAAAATTGTTAACATAACGCTGTCAATGTACCCAGTGACATTTTAGCACAAATTGGCAATTGGTGATGTATCCGCCGGTCGTGGTAGCCACGACAGTATAATCACGAAATAAAATTGTTAACATAAAGCTATCGATGTACCCACTGAAATTTTTGCACAAATTGTCAAATGGCGATGTACCCGCCGGTCGTGGTAGCCACGACAGTAAAATCACGAAATAAAATTTTTAACATAAAGCTGTCAATGTACCCATTAACATTTTTGCATAAATTGGCAATTGGTGATGTATCCGCCGGTCGTGGTAGCCACGACCGTAAAATCACGAAATTAAATTGTTAACATAGAGCTGTCAATGTACCCACTGAAATTTTAGCATAAATTATCAATTGGCGATGTATCCGCCGGTCGTGGTAGTCACGACAGTAAAATCACGAAATAAAATTGTTAACATAAAGCTGGCGATGTACCCCCTGACATTTTAGCGTAAATTGGCAATTGGTGATGTATCCGCCGGTCGTGGTAGCCACGACAGTAAAATCACGAAATAAAATTTTTAACATAAAGCTGTCAATGTACCCATTGACATTTTTGCATAAATTGGCAATTGGTGATGTATCCGCCGGTCGTGGTAGCCACGACCGTAAAATCACGAAATTAAATTGTTAACATAGAGCTGTCAATGTACCCACTGAAATTTTAGCATAAATTATCAATTAGCGATGTATCCGCCGGTCGTGGTAGCCACGACAGTAAAATCACGAAATAGAATTGTTAACATAACGCTGTCAATGTACCCAGTGACATTTTTGCATTAATTGGCAATTGGTGATGTATCCGCCGGTCGTGGTAGCCACGACAGTAAAATCACGAAATAAAATTTTTAACATAAAGCTGTTAATGTACCCACTGAAATTTTAGCATAAATTATCAATTGGCGATGTATCCGCCGGTCGTGGTAGTCACGACAGTAAAATCACGAAATAAAATTGTTAACATAACGCTGTCAATGTACCCAGTGACATTTTAGCACAAATTGGCAATTGGTGATGTATCCGCCGGTCGTGGTAGCCACGACAGTATAATCACGAAATAAAATTGTTAACATAAAGCTATCGATGTACCCACTGAAATTTTTGCACAAATTGTCAAATGGCGATGTACCCGCCGGTCGTGGTAGCCACGACAGTAAAATCACGAAATAAAATTTTTAACATAAAGCTGTCAATGTACCCATTGACATTTTTGCATAAATTGGCAATTGGTGATGTATCCGCCGGTCGTGGTAGCCACGACCGTAAAATCACGAAATTAAATTGTTAACATAGAGCTGTCAATGTACCCACTGAAATTTTAGCATAAATTATCAATTGGCGATGTATCCGCCGGTCGTGGTAGTCACGACAGTAAAATCACGAAATAAAATTGTTAACATAAAGCTGGCGATGTACCCCCTGACATTTTAGCGTAAATTGGCAATTGGTGATGTATCCGCCGGTCGTGGTAGCCACGACAGTAAAATCACGAAATAAAATTTTTAACATAAAGCTGTCAATGTACCCATTGACATTTTTGCATAAATTGGCAATTGGTGATGTATCCGCCGGTCGTGGTAGCCACGACCGTAAACTCACGAAATTAAATTGTTAACATAGAACTGTCAATGTACCCACTGAAATTTTAGCATAAATTATCAATTGGCGATGTATCCGCCGGTCGTGGTAGTCACGACAGTAAAATCACGAAATAAAATTGTTAACATAAAGCTGGCGATGTACCCCCTGACATTTTAGCGTAAATTGGCAATTGGTGATGTATCCGCCGGTCGTGGTAGCCACGACAGTAAAATCACGAAATAAAATTTTTAACATAAAGCTGTCAATGTACCCATTGACATTTTTGCATAAATTGGCAATTGGTGATGTATCCGCCGGTCGTGGTAGCCACGACCGTAAAATCACGAAATTAAATTGTTAACATAGAGCTGTCAATGTACCCACTGAAATTTTAGCATAAATTATCAATTGGCGATGTATCCGCCGGTCGTGGTAGTCACGACAGTAAAATCATGAAATAAAATTGTTAACATAAAGCTGGCGATGTACCCCCTGACATTTTAGCGTAAATTGGCAATTGGTGATGTATCCGCCGGTCGTGGTAGCCACGACAGTAAAATCACGAAATAAAATTGTTAACATAAAGCTGGCGATGTACCCCCTGACATTTTAGCGTAAATTGGCAATTGGTGATGTATCCGCCGGTCGTGGTAGCCACGACAGTAAAATCACGAAATAGAATTGTTAACATAACGCTGTCAATGAACCCAGTGACATTTTTGCATTAATTGGCAATTGGTGATGTATCCGCCGGTCGTGGTAGCCACGACAGTAAAATCACGAAATAAAATTTTTAACATAAAGCTGTCAATGTACCCACTGAAATTTTAGCATAAATTATCAATTGGCGATGTATCCGCCGGTCGTGGTAGTCACGACAGTAAAATCACGAAATAAAATTGTTAACATAACGCTGTCAATGTACCCAGTGACATTTTAGCACAAATTGGCAATTGGTGATGTATCCGCCGGTCGTGGTAGCCACGACAGTAAAATCACGAAATAAAATTGTTAACATAACGCTGTCAATGTACCCAGTGACATTTTAGCACAAATTGGCAATTGGTGATGTATCCGCCGGTCGTGGTAGCCACGACAGTAAAATCACGAAATAGAATTGTTAACATAACGCTGTCAATGTACCCAGTGACATTTTTGCATTAATTGGCAATTGGTGATGTATCCGCCGGTCGTGGTAGCCACGACAGTAAAATCACGAAATAAAATTGTTAACATAACGCTGTCAATGTACCCAGTGACATTTTAGCACAAATTGGCAATTGGTGATGTATCCGCCGGTCGTGGTAGCCACGACAGTATAATCACGAAATAAAATTGTTAACATAAAGCTATCGATGTACCCACTGAAATTTTTGCACAAATTGTCAAATGGCGATGTACCCGCCGGTCGTGGTAGCCACGACAGTAAAATCACGAAATAAAATTTTTAACATAAAGCTGTCAATGTACCCATTGACATTTTTGCATAAATTGGCAATTGGCGATGTATCCGCCGGTCGTGGTAGTCACGACAGTAAAATCACGAAATAAAATTGTTAACATAAAGCTGGCGATGTACCCCCTGACATTTTAGCGTAAATTGGCAATTGGTGATGTATCCGCCGGTCGTGGTAGCCACGACAGTAAAATCACGAAATAAAATTTTTAACATAAAGCTGTCAATGTACCCATTGACATTTTTGCATAAATTGGCAATTGGTGATGTATCCGCCGGTCGTGGTAGCCACGACCGTAAAATCACGAAATTAAATTGTTAACATAGAGCTGTCAATGTACCCACTTAAATTTTAGCATAAATTATCAATTGGCGATGTATCCGCCGGTCGTGGTAGTCACGACAGTAAAATCACGAAATAAAATTGTTAACATAAAGCTGGCGTTGTACCCCCTGACATTTTAGCGTAAATTGGCAATTGGTGATGTATCCGCCGGTCGTGGTAGCCACGACAGTAAAATCACGAAATAGAATTGTTAACATAACGCTGTCAATGTACCCAGTGACATTTTTGCTTTAATTGGCAATTGGTGATGTATCCGCCGGTCGTGTTAGCCACGACAGTAAAATCACGAAATAAAATTGTTAACATAACGCTGTCAATGTACCCAGTGACATTTTAGCACAAATTGGCAATTGGTGATGTATCCGCCGGTCGTGGTAGCCACGACAGTAAAATCACGAAATAGAATTGTTAACATAACGCTGTCAATGAACCCAGTGACATTTTAGCATAAATTGGCAATTGGTGATGTATCCGCCGGTCGTGGTAGCTACGACAGTAAAATCACGAAATAAAATTGTTAACATAACGCTGTCAATGTACCCAGTGACATTTTAGCACAAATTGGCAATTGGTGATGTATCCGCCGGTCGTGGTAGCCACGACAGTATAATCACGAAATAAAATTGTTAACATAAAGCTATCGATGTACCCACTGAAATTTTTGCACAAATTGTCAAATGACGATGTATCCGCCGGTCGTGGTAGCCACGACAGTAAAATCACGAAATAAAATTTTTAACATAAAGCTGTCAATGTACCCATTGACATTTTTGAATAAATTGGCAATTGGTGATGTATCCGCCGGTCGTGGTAGCCACGACAGTATAATCACGAAATAAAATTGTTAACATAAAGCTATCGATGTACCCACTGAAATTTTTGCACAAATTGTCAAATGGCGATGTATCCGCCGGTCGTGGTAGCCACGACAGTAAAATCACGAAATAAAATTGTTAACATTAAACTGGCGATGTACCCCCTGACATTTTAGCGTAAATTGGCAATTGGTGATGTATCCGCCGGTCGTATTAGCCACGACAGTAAAATCACGAAATAGAATTGTTAACATAACGCTGTCAATGTACCCAGTGACATTTTTGCATTAATTGGCAATTGGTGATGTATCCGCCGGTCGCGGTAGCCAGGACAGGTAAATCATGAAATAAAATTGTTAACGTAAAGCTGTCAATGTGCTCACTAAAATTTTAGCATAAATTGTCAATTGGCGATGTATCCGCCGGTCATGGTAGCCACGACCGTAAAATCACGAAATTAAATTGTTAACATAAAGCTGTTATTGTACCCACTGAAATTTTAGCATAAATTATCAATTGGCGATGTATCCGCCGGTCGTGGTAGTCACCACGACAGTAAAATTACGAAATAAAATTGTTAACATAACGCTGTCAATGTACCCAGTGACATTTTAGCACAAATTGGCAATTGGTGATGTATCCGCCGGTCGTGGTAGCCACGACAGTATAATCACGAAATAAAATTGTTAACATAAAGCTATCGATGTACCCACTGAAATTTTTGCACAAATTGTCAAATGGCGATGTACCCGCCGGTCGTGGTAGCCACGACAGTAAAATCACGAAATAAAATTTTTAACATAAAGCTGTCAATGTACCCATTGACATTTTTGCATAAATTGGCAATTGGTGATGTATCCGCCGGTCGTGGTAGCCACGACCGTAAAATCACGAAATTAAATTGTTAACATAGAGCTGTCAATGTACCCACTGAAATTTTAGCATAAATTATCAATTGGCGATGTATCCGCCGGTCGTGGTAGTCACGACAGTAAAATCACGAAATAAAATTGTTAACATAAAGCTGGCGATGTACCCCCTGACATTTTAGCGTAAATTGGCAATTGGTGATGTATCCGCCGGTCGTGGTAGCCACGACAGTAAAATCACGAAATAAAATTTTTAACATAAAGCTGTCAATGTACCCATTGACATTTTTGCATAAATTGGCAATTGGTGATGTATCCGCCGATCGTGGTAGCCACGACCGTAAACTCACGAAATTAAATTGTTAACATAGAGCTGTCAATGTACCCACTGAAATTTTAGCATAAATTATCAATTGGCGATGTATCCGCCGGTCGTGGTAGCCACGACAGTAAAATCACGAAATAAAATTGTTAACATAAAGCTGGCGATGTACCCCCTGACATTTTAGCGTAAATTGGCAATTGGTGATGTATCCGCCGGTCGTGGTAGCCACGACAGTAAAATCATGAAATAGAATTGTTAACATAACGCTGTCAATGAACCCAGTGACATTTTTGCATTAATTGGCAATTGGTGATGTATCCGCCGGTCGTGGTAGCCACGACAGTAAAATCACGAAATAAAATTTTTAACATAAAGCTGTCAATGTACCCACTGAAATTTTAGCATAAATTATCAATTGGCGATGTATCCGCCGGTCGTGGTAGTCACGACAGTAAAATCACGAAATAAAATTGTTAACATAACGCTGTCAATGTACCCAGTGACATTTTAGCACAAATTGGCAATTGGTGATGTATCCGCCGGTCGTGGTAGCCACGACAGTAAAATCACGAAATAAAATTGTTAACATAACGCTGTCAATGTACCCAGTGACATTTTAGCACAAATTGGCAATTGGTGATGTATCCGCCGGTCGTGGTAGCCACGACAGTAAAATCACGAAATAGAATTGTTAACATAACGCTGTCAATGTACCCAGTGACATTTTTGCATTAATTGGCAATTGGTGATGTATCCGCCGGTCGTGGTAGCCACGACAGTAAAATCACGAAATAAAATTGTTAACATAACGCTGTCAATGTACCCAGTGACATTTTAGCACAAATTGGCAATTGGTGATGTATCCGCCGGTCGTGGTAGCCACGACAGTATAATCACGAAATAAAATTGTTAACATAAAGCTATCGATGTACCCACTGAAATTTTTGCACAAATTGTCAAATGGCGATGTACCCGCCGGTCGTGGTTGCCACGACAGTAAAATCACGAAATAAAATTTTTAACATAAAGCTGTCAATGTACCCATTGACATTTTTGCATAAATTGGCAATTGGCGATGTATCCGCCGGTCGTGGTAGTCACGACAGTAAAATCACGAAATAAAATTGTTAACATAAAGCTGGCGATGTACCCCCTGACATTTTAGCGTAAATTGGCAATTGGTGATGTATCCGCCGGTCGTGGTAGCCACGACAGTAAAATCACGAAATAAAATTTTTAACATAAAGCTGTCAATGTACCCATTGACATTTTTGCATAAATTGGCAATTGGTGATGTATCCGCCGGTCGTGGTAGCCACGACCGTAAAATCACGAAATTAAATTGTTAACATAGAGCTGTCAATGTACCCACTGAAATTTTAGCATAAATTATCAATTGGCGATGTATCCGCCGGTCGTGGTAGCCACGACAGTAAAATCACGAAATAAAATTGTTAACATAAAGCTGGCGTTGTACCCCCTGACATTTTAGCGTAAATTGGCAATTGGTGATGTATCCGCCGGTCGTGGTAGCCACGACAGTAAAATCACGAAATAGAATTGTTAACATAACGCTGTCAATGTACCCAGTGACATTTTTGCTTTAATTGGCAATTGGTGATGTATCCGCCGGTCGTGTTAGCCACGACAGTAAAATCACGAAATAAAATTGTTAACATAACGCTGTCAATGTACCCAGTGACATTTTAGCACAAATTGGCAATTGGTGATGTATCCGCCGGTCGTGGTAGCCACGACAGTAAAATCACGAAATAGAATTGTTAACATAACGCTGTCAATGAACCCAGTGACATTTTAGCATAAATTGGCAATTGGTGATGTATCCGCCGGTCGTGGTAGCTACGACAGTAAAATCACGAAATAAAATTGTTAACATAACGCTGTCAATGTACCCAGTGACATTTTAGCACAAATTGGCAATTGGTGATGTATCCGCCGGTCGTGGTAGCCACGACAGTATAATCACGAAATAAAATTGTTAACATAAAGCTATCGATGTACCCACTGAAATTTTTGCACAAATTGTCAAATGGCGAGGTATCCGCCGGTCGTGGTAGCCACGACAGTAAAATCAAGAAATAAAATTTTTAACATAAAGCTGTCAATGTACCCATTGACATTTTTGAATAAATTGGCAATTGGTGATGTATCCGCCGGTCGTGGTAGCCACGACAGTATAATCACGAAATAAAATTGTTAACATAAAGCTATCGATGTACCCACTGAAATTTTTGCACAAATTGTCAAATGGCGATGTATCCGCCGGTCGTGGTAGCCACGACAGTAAAATCACGAAATAAAATTGTTAACATAAAGCTCTCAATGTACCCACTGAAATTTTAGCATAAATTATCAATTGGCGATGTATCCGCCGGTCGTGGTAGTCACCACGACAGTAAAATCACGAAATAAAATTGTTAACATTAAACTGGCGATGTACCCCCTGACATTTTAGCGTAAATTGGCAATTGGTGATGTATCCGCCGGTCGTATTAGCCACGACAGTAAAATCACGAAATAGAATTGTTAACATAACGCTGTCAATGTACCCAGTGACATTTTTGCATTAATTGGCAATTGGTGATGTATCCGCCGGTCGCGGTAGCCAGGACAGGTAAATCATGAAATAAAATTGTTAACGTAAAGCTGTCAATGTGCTCACTAAAATTTTAGCATAAATTGTCAATTGGCGATGTATCCGCCGGTCATGGTAGCCACGACCGTAAAATCACGAAATTAAATTGTTAACATAAAGCTGTTATTGTACCCACTGAAATTTTAGCATAAATTATCAATTGGCGATGTATCCGCCGGTCGTGGTAGTCACCACGACAGTAAAATTACGAAATAAAATTGTTAACATAACGCTGTCAATGTACCCAGTGACATTTTAGCACAAATTGGCAATTGGTGATGTATCCGCCGGTCGTGGTAGCCACGACAGTATAATCACGAAATAAAATTGTTAACATAAAGCTATCGATGTACCCACTGAAATTTTTGCACAAATTGTCAAATGGCGATGTACCCGCCGGTCGTGGTAGCCACGACAGTAAAATCACGAAATAAAATTTTTAACATAAAGCTGTCAATGTACCCATTGACATTTTTGCATAAATTGGCAATTGGTGATGTATCCGCCGGTCGTGGTAGCCACGACCGTAAAATCACGAAATTAAATTGTTAACATAGAGCTGTCAATGTACCCACTGAAATTTTAGCATAAATTATCAATTGGCGATGTATCCGCCGGTCGTGGTAGTCACGACAGTAAAATCACGAAATAAAATTGTTAACATAAAGCTGGCGATGTACCCCCTGACATTTTAGCGTAAATTGGCAATTGGTGATGTATCCGCCGGTCGTGGTAGCCACGACAGTAAAATCACGAAATAAAATTTTTAACATAAAGCTGTCAATGTACCCATTGACATTTTTGCATAAATTGGCAATTGGTGATGTATCCGCCGATCGTGGTAGCCACGACCGTAAACTCACGAAATTAAATTGTTAACATAGAGCTGTCAATGTACCCACTGAAATTTTAGCATAAATTATCAATTGGCGATGTATCCGCCGGTCGTGGTAGCCACGACAGTAAAATCACGAAATAAAATTGTTAACATAAAGCTGGCGATGTACCCCCTGACATTTTAGCGTAAATTGGCAATTGGTGATGTATCCGCCGGTCGTGGTAGCCACGACAGTAAAATCATGAAATAGAATTGTTAACATAACGCTGTCAATGAACCCAGTGACATTTTTGCATTAATTGGCAATTGGTGATGTATCCGCCGGTCGTGGTAGCCACGACAGTAAAATCACGAAATAAAATTTTTAACATAAAGCTGTCAATGTACCCACTGAAATTTTAGCATAAATTATCAATTGGCGATGTATCCGCCGGTCGTGGTAGTCACGACAGTAAAATCACGAAATAAAATTGTTAACATAACGCTGTCAATGTACCCAGTGACATTTTAGCACAAATTGGCAATTGGTGATGTATCCGCCGGTCGTGGTAGCCACGACAGTAAAATCACGAAATAAAATTGTTAACATAACGCTGTCAATGTACCCAGTGACATTTTAGCACAAATTGGCAATTGGTGATGTATCCGCCGGTCGTGGTAGCCACGACAGTAAAATCACGAAATAGAATTGTTAACATAACGCTGTCAATGTACCCAGTGACATTTTTGCATTAATTGGCAATTGGTGATGTATCCGCCGGTCGTGGTAGCCACGACAGTAAAATCACGAAATAAAATTGTTAACATAACGCTGTCAATGTACCCAGTGACATTTTAGCACAAATTGGCAATTGGTGATGTATCCGCCGGTCGTGGTAGCCACGACAGTATAATCACGAAATAAAATTGTTAACATAAAGCTATCGATGTACCCACTGAAATTTTTGCACAAATTGTCAAATGGCGATGTACCCGCCGGTCGTGGTTGCCACGACAGTAAAATCACGAAATAAAATTTTTAACATAAAGCTGTCAATGTACCCATTGACATTTTTGCATAAATTGGCAATTGGCGATGTATCCGCCGGTCGTGGTAGCCACGACCGTAAAATCACGAAATAAAATTGTTAACATAAAGCTGGCGATGTACCCCCTGACATTTTAGCGTAAATTGGCAATTGGTGATGTATCCGCCGGTCGTGGTAGCCACGACAGTAAAATCACGAAATAAAATTTTTAACATAAAGCTGTCAATGTACCCATTGACATTTTTGCATAAATTGGCAATTGGTGATGTATCCGCCGGTCGTGGTAGCCACGACCGTAAAATCACGAAATTAAATTGTTAACATAGAGCTGTCAATGTACCCACTGAAATTTTAGCATAAATTATCAATTGGCGATGTATCCGCCGGTCGTGGTAGCCACGACAGTAAAATCACGAAATAAAATTGTTAACATAAAGCTGGCGTTGTACCCCCTGACATTTTAGCGTAAATTGGCAATTGGTGATGTATCCGCCGGTCGTGGTAGCCACGACAGTAAAATCACGAAATAGAATTGTTAACATAACGCTGTCAATGTACCCAGTGACTTTTTTGCTTTAATTGGCAATTGGTGATGTATCCGCCGGTCGTGTTAGCCACGACAGTAAAATCACGAAATAAAATTGTTAACATAACGCTGTCAATGTACCCAGTGACATTTTAGCACAAATTGGCAATTGGTGATGTATCCGCCGGTCGTGGTAGCCACGACAGTAAAATCACGAAATAGAATTGTTAACATAACGCTGTCAATGAACCCAGTGACATTTTAGCATAAATTGGCAATTGGTGATGTATCCGCCGGTCGTGGTAGCTACGACAGTAAAATCACGAAATAAAATTGTTAACATAACGCTGTCAATGTACCCAGTGACATTTTAGCACAAATTGGCAATTGGTGATGTATCCGCCGGTCGTGGTAGCCACGACAGTATAATCACGAAATAAAATTGTTAACATAAAGCTATCGATGTACCCACTGAAATTTTTGCACAAATTGTCAAATGGCGATGTATCCGCCGGTCGTGGTAGCCACGACAGTAAAATCACGAAATAAAATTTTTAACATAAAGCTGTCAATGTACCCATTGACATTTTTGCATAAATTGGCAATTGGTGATGTATCCGCCGGTCGTGGTAGCCACGACAGTATAATCACGAAATAAAATTGTTAACATAAAGCTATCGATGTACCCACTGAAATTTTTGCACAAATTGTCAAATGGCGATGTATCCGCCGGTCGTGGTAGCCACGACAGTAAAATCACGAAATAAAATTGTTAACATAAAGCTGTCAATGTACCCACTGAAATTTTAGCATAAATTATCAATTGGCGATGTATCCGCCGGTCGTGGTAGTCACCACGACAGTAAAATCACGAAATAAAATTGTTAACATTAAACTGGCGATGTACCCCCTGACATTTTAGCGTAAATTGGCAATTGGTGATGTATCCGCCGGTCGTATTAGCCACGACAGTAAAATCACGAAATAGAATTGTTAACATAACGCTGTCAATGTACCCAGTGACATTTTTGCATTAATTGGCAATTGGTGATGTATCCGCCGGTCGCGGTAGCCAGGACAGGTAAATCATGAAATAAAATTGTTAACGTAAAGCTGTCAATGTGCTCACTAAAATTTTAGCATAAATTGTCAATTGGCGATGTATCAGCCGGTCATGGTAGCCACGACCGTAAAATCACGAAATTAAATTGTTAACATAAAGCTGTTATTGTACCCACTGAAATTTTAGCATAAATTATCAATTGGCGATGTATCCGCCGGTCGTGGTAGTCACCACGACAGTAAAATTACGAAATAAAATTGTTAACATAACGCTGTCAATGTACCCAGTGACATTTTTGCATTAATTGGCAATTGGTGATGTATCCGCCGGTCGTGGTAGCCACGACAGTAAAATCACGAAATAAAATTTTTAACATAAAGCTGTCAATGTACCCAGTGACATTTTAGCACAAATTGGCAATTGGTGATGTATCCGCCGGTCGTGGTAGCCACGACAGTAAAATCACGAAATAGAATTGTTAACATAACGCTGTCAATGTACCCAGTGACATTTTTGCATTAATTGGCAATTGGTGATGTATCCGCCGGTCGTGGTAGCCACGACAGTAAAATCACGAAATAAAATTGTTAACATAACGCTGTCAATGTACCCAGTGACATTTTAGCACAAATTGGCAATTGGTGATGTATCCGCCGGTCGTGGTAGCCACGACAGTATAATCACGAAATAAAATTGTTAACATAAAGCTATCGATGTACCCACTGAAATTTTTGCACAAATTGTCAAATGGCGATGTACCCGCCGGTCGTGGTAGCCACGACAGTAAAATCACGAAATAAAATTTTTAACATAAAGCTGTCAATGTACCCATTGACATTTTTGCATAAATTGGCAATTGGTGATGTATCCGCCGGTCGTGGTAGCCACGACCGTAAAATCACGAAATTAAATTGTTAACATAGAGCTGTCAATGTACCCACTGAAATTTTAGCATAAATTATCAATTGGCGATGTATCCGCCGGTCGTGGTAGCCACGACAGTAAAATCACGAAATAAAATTGTTAACATAAAGCTGGCGATGTACCCCCTGACATTTTAGCGTAAATTGGCAATTGGTGATGTATCCGCCGGTCGTGGTAGCCACGACAGTAAAATCACGAAATAGAATTGTTAACATAACGCTGTCAATGTACCCAGTGACATTTTAGTACAAATTGGCAATTGGTGATGTATCCGCCGGTCGTGGTAGCCACGACAGTAAAATCACGAAATAGAATTGTTAACATAACGCTGTCAATGAACCCAGTGACATTTTAGCATAAATTGGCAATTGGTGATGTATCCGCCGGTCGTGGTAGCCACGACAGTATAATCACGAAATAAAATTGTTAACATAAAGCTATCGATGTACCCACTGAAATTTTTGCACAAATTGTCAAATGGCGATGTATCCGCCGGTCGTGGTAGCCACGACAGTAAAATCACGAAATAAAATTTTTAACATAAAGCTGTCAATGTACCCATTGACATTTTTGCATAAATTGGCAATTGGTGATGTATCCGCCGGTCGTGGTAGCCACGACAGTAAAATCACGAAATAAAATTGTTAACATAACGCTGTCAATGTACCCAGTGACATTTTAGCACAAATTGGCAATTGGTGATGTATCCGCCGGTCGTGGTAGCCACGACAGTAAAATCACGAAATAGAATTGTTAACATAACGCTGTCAATGAACCCAGTGACATTTTAGCATAAATTGGCAATTGGTGATGTATCCGCCGGTCGTGGTAGCCACGACAGTATAATCACGAAATAAAATTGTTAACATAAAGCTATCGATGTACCCACTGAAATTTTTGCACAAATTGTCAAATGGCGATGTATCCGCCGGTCGTGGTAGCCACGACAGTAAAATCACGAAATAAAATTTTTAACATAAAGCTGTCAATGTACCCATTGACATTTTTGCATAAATTGGCAATTGGTGATGTATCCGCCGGTCGTGGTAGCCACGACCGTAAAATCACGAAATTAAATTGTTAACATAAAGCTGTCAATGTACCCACTGAAATTTTAGCATAAATTATCAATTGGCGATGTATCCGCCGGTCGTGGTAGTCACCACGACAGTAAAATCACGAAATAAAATTGTTAACATAAAGCTGGCGATGTACCCCCTGACATTTTAGCGTAAATTGGCAATTGGTGATGTATCCGCCGGTCGTGGTAGCCACGACAGTAAAATCACGAAATAGAATTGTTAACATAACGCTGTCAATGTACCCGGTGACATCTTTGCATAAATTGGCAGTTGGTGATGTATCCGCCGGTCGTGGTAGCCACGACAGTAAAATCACGAAATAGAATTGCTAACATAACGCTGTCAATGTACCCGGTGACATTTTTGCATAAATTGGCAATTGGTGATGTATCCGCCGGTCGTGGTAGCCACGGCTGTAAAATCACGAAATAGAATTGTTAACATAACGCTGTCAATGAACCCAGTGACATTTTAGCATAAATTGGCAATTGGTGATGTATCCGCCGGTCGTGGTAGCCACGACAGTATAATCACGAAATAAAATTGTTAACATAAAGCTATCGATGTACCCACTGAAATTTTTGCACAAATTGTCAAATGGCGATGTATCCGCCGGTCGTGGTAGCCACGACAGTAAAATCACGAAATAAAATTTTTAACATAACGCTGTCAATGTACCCATTGACATTTTTGCATAAATTGGCAATTGGTGATGTATCCGCCGGTCGTGGTAGCCACGACCGTAAAATCACGAAATTAAATTGTTAACATAAAGCTGTCAATGTACCCACTGAAATTTTAGCATAAATTATCAATTGGCGATGTATCCGCCGGTCGTGGTAGTCACCACGACAGTAAAATCACGAAATAAAATTGTTAACATAAAGCTGGCGATGTACCCCCTGACATTTTAGCGTAAATTGGCAATTGGTGATGTATCCGCCGGTCGTGGTAGCCACGACAGTAAAATCACGAAATAGAATTGTTAACATAACGCTGTCAATGTACCCGGTGACATTTTTGCATAAATTGGCAATTGGTGATGTATCCGCCGGTCGTGGTAGCCACGGCTGTAAAATCACGAAATAAAATTGTTAACATAAAGCTGGCGATGTACCCCCTGACATTTTTGCATAAATTGGCAATTGGTGATGTATCCGCCGGTCGTGGTAGCCACGACAGTAAAATCACGAATTAAAATTGTTAACATAAAGCTGGCGATGTACCCACTGACATTTTTGCATTAATTGGCAATTGGTGATGTATCCGCCGGTCGCGGTAGCCAGGACAGGTAAATCATGAAATAAAATTGTTAATGTAATGCTGTCAATGTGCTCACTGAAATTTTAGCATAAATTGTCAATTGGTGATGTATCGGCCGGTCGTGGTAGCCACAAGAGTAAAATAAGAAAATAAAATTTTGTACAACTACTGTCGTTGTGCTTACTGTTATCTTTGTTGGATTTATTAAATGTACTTGTTGTCGATGTGTCCACGAAAATTTTAGTTAAAATAAGCATTTGGCAATGTTTACGCCGTGCTTGGTAACCGTGCCAGTTCCTTGCAATATGTTGCTTTATTATGGAAAACTGTCTATGTGGCCCACGGCGTTATCTCGACATATCGTCAGTTTTACTTATAATACAATTATGTTTTTAAGAATTCTGACTAATGTGTGCGATGCATTATTATGTTTTAGCATTGATAGTATAAGCTTGTTGGTAGCTTTGGGGTTCTTCCTAGAAGTGTTTCTTTAAAGAAAGTGTATGAAATTGAATGAAATAAAAGAAGATATTATTACGCCGTCAGCCAAAAATTTAAGGGGTTTATAAAAATGTAAAAAATTAATAGTTTCAGCCTTTACTTGGTGATACTGCATTTTAAAAATAATAAAAACACTACATTGATTGCGAGGGGGTGTACATAGGACAAACGGGAAGGAATTTTTACACTAGATTTAAGTGCCTTTAAAAATAAAAAAAGAACATCCACTTTTGCCAATCACGCGTTAGATAGTGGCCATTGTTTTGGGGATAATAGCTTGTCAGTGATGCACCTTGCTAATAAAGGACTTAGACATACCCTTCTGGAATCATTGGAAATTTAAAAGCACAAAAACATACCTGATAAAATAGTTTTAAACGACCAACTTGACCTTATGTACACCCCACTCTTCAGAAATTTTATTTAATGTTGTACCTGCATTAGTTTTTAGTATTTAGTTTGACAATGTCTCTGTGAATCACGAAACCGCGTTCACTTGTAGTGATTATTAAATGTGATATTTTGTACAAAGTTTTGTAGTGTTTTTATTCTTTTTAAAAATGTAAAAACTGTAAATTATAGTTGAATAACTATTCCATAAAACAATACTATTTTCAGAATTCCTGTTATTTAGTCTCCCCGTTCTATTTTAATTTTAAATAATCGTAATGCATTTGAAGTTTAGGCTGTATTAGATTTGCACGGAACTAATGGCTATAATCCTGGGTCACTTTAATTTCTGTTAGTAGCGAACAATAGACAACTGGGCGAACTTAATCTGGATGATATTTTTCCAGAATATTTATCTGTACTGAAAGGAGACAACTGGGCAAAATTAATCCCTTTCAAAAGTCTTACAAATAGAAGATACTTATTATTATTATTACGGATTATTTACGGCTGTCACCGCCTCTCCGTCCCTAGTTTCCAATTCTTTCTGTCGTAGCTCATATTTTGCTGTAACTTTCTTGTTCCCATTGCCTCGTTTACGTCATCTCTCCAATTTCTCCTTGGTCTCCCTCTCTTTCTTTTTTCTGGTTGTACCCGTTCTAATAGAAGATACTTGCCATTTCAAAATCGATTACTATTTTGGGAGATTAGAAACTGACGTCTTTTTCTTCTTAGTTACTTTAAATTGTAGCACGGATTTACTGGTTGTTTTCCGTTAATCTGTCGAAATAGCATAAACCAGAAGTGTATACTTCTAATACCCGTGAATGATAAATAATTGTAAAAGACTTTGCAGCGATGTATTTGTATGCGTAGTTGAAGCTGGATAAAGATTCCAAAATGACTTTAAAGAAAGAAGTGACCCAACCTTAAGGCGTATTAAATTCTCGCAGTCCCTTTTTACTTGTCGTAAGCCATCGCGCAGTTGTTCATCGCTGATCCGCCTACCTGCAGCTAGACAATTGCCAATAACCACAAGTGAATTAAATTATCAATGCCAAAGAATTTACCATTTGGTCACAAATATTTAAACGAATAACCATCTAGAGTTTTAAAAGCTAATAAATTTGCTTTAAAATAAAAAAAAATATACACGTAATTGAAATGTTTTTTACAGCTTTAATGAAGGCAATTGTGTTTATTCTAAAGCGCAATACATTTTCAAAACTCTTAAATAAACTAGAACAAGAACCTTTTACACCAAATCCAAAAAGAGGAGGGGAAGAAGAAGAAAAACTCATTAGGAAATGTATCTGGGTTAACAATGCACAGGTAATTTTTTTGTGTTGTTATTTACCGTATTCGTTATTTTAAATCGATCGATTCTTCAACTATTTGCAAACCTACTTTAAAAATGTACAGTAGACTGAAAAAGATACCAAATTGCTTAGTGCCATCATTATCAAAAATAAAAGCTTGAAATTAGATACTTAATTCTTATATCCCACACTAATTTCTTTTATTACAAATAAATACACGTATTATGAAAATTTTTGTTATATGTGTCGGATGTTGATTACCTTTAGGAAGGTATTGTGATCGCCAGGTTGGATTTGGAGCAAACGCGTTCATGCGGCGAAGTGTGTTTCGCTTTGGGTTTAAAGGCCGATATCCGAGTTTTGCCTAAAAGAAAAGAACTTTTATCGCAAACATTTTCAACCTGGCCTGCCAGTGTGTCTGTCTGCGTGTCTTTATACACTTTCTAGTCCAGACGCCGTAACCTAAAAATTCAGCATATTTCGCTAAAAGATTAGTAATTCTACTGATACGACCCAAACAGCAATTTACGCAGTGCCATAACGAACTTAATGATTCATGAAATTATTTGTTATGCACATTACTTAACGTACTCGACTCTAAACAGGAAACAGTACATAACAGTTATTATGGAAACCGTTTACTTGTTATTTGACATGGCGCTTGGCGGATGTAAATGGCAACAGCGTAACATAATTAAATTTATCGTTAACTAAGGCGTCACATTGGCTCAAATTATACGCAGATTCAGCTCGCAGTTTCAAGAAAGTACACCTAGAATTCACAGGTATTTGAATAAACCAACTATTTTAAAATTGTCCTTGAGACTGTTTGTTACAACCTGCGAATAGAAGGTCCAGCTGCAATTAGAGTTGTTCCTGCTTTCATTAAACATGTCGAAGCTTTGATCAATGCAAGTCGCTGGATAACTGTTTTAAAAACGGCGGAAAAACTACAAACACGTTTAATGACACCAAAAATGACACTAGTTGCATTTGAAATTCTTCTTCCTGGATTGTTACGAACAGTCTCTCGGTCATTCTTCAAACTCCTAGTCCGTTCAAATACTTGTAATTTTTTGAGAGTGCGTTTTTTAAACTGTGAGTTAAACTTTCCAAAAATTTCAGCCGGCTTGGCGCCTTCTCTAACGAGAAACTGAAATTTAATACGCAATGAAGAATATAAGTGAAAAGTTTCTATTTAAGTTTTCGTTTAGTTATAATAATTAATCCAGGTTGCAAGCGTTCGATACTTCCTGGTATAAATATTGTTTCATTACGCAGTACATTTATTAACTATGAACAAGAACTCGTAAAAACTGATGCAAGTAAGATTCCTAACAAATTCAAAAACCAACGGTTTTTAAATGGTGCCGTATTCGTACGAGCAACATTTAACTTGTGAACAAATGAGCTGATAGTACGTGATTTTCATCGCATCTACGTACCTTTCCATTCTTTTTAAAATTAATTCTCTTACTTACCTAATCTATTTTGGTTTTTTTAGGCTTTCACATACTGGTCAATGGCATTGCCATGTATGATTGGTGTTGTAGCTTTTTCGCTTAGCAAACGACTAAGAAGTAGCGACTACCACGACTGGATATTTCCCTATGGACCATTCACTGTCCTTAACGTTACCTACAGCCCCAACTACGAAATCTCTTTGATGTATCAGGTTATAAGTTCAAGTTATTTTGCAGCACAATTTTCTGGTATTGATTTAATAACTGCTGCCGTTTTGGCACACTTAAGTTATCAGTTCAGAATATTACAAATTAACATGCGACGTCTTTTGCGCATTAGTTATGAAGAAATGCTAAAGGTGAGTTTGGTAAACATTTATTTGCAGGGTTTTTATTGCAAGTAGGTTTGATATTTATACTGGATTGGTTTTTAGGAAACTGGATCTGCAAACTTACTACCAGAAAAAATGACTGTTGAAATAGACGGTTCAGCAATACCTTGGAAATATTTGAAACGTTCGTTAATAGACGCTGTTAACTATCATTCGGCAATTATTAGTATTGCAGAAGAAATGGAATCTTTGTTCAGTGGTTTGCTGTTGAGTGTATTTCTAACTACCCTTGGCTTACTATGTTTCTTGGTGTATAAGACGTCAATGGTAAGCAATGGCACGTAATCAAAAACTGACATTGGTTGCAGTTGTTTTTTTTTGTAATTAAGAAGAAAACTGGAGTTTTTTTTGACTGAACGCGACACCACTTTGGTCAGTTCGTAAACTAATATTGGTTTTAAAACGACAAACTGGCGTAAGCTAAAATTAGAAATTTGATTTGCTTGAGAGCAACATCACATTCCAGACAGTGGAAGTATAGGTCTATCTTTCAATAACGATGCGATCTAAGACGAAAGTCAGTCATGGTAGATGAATATCGTCAACGCTTATTAACATAAATTAGTATTTCTTTATAAGCTAATTAAACTTGAACCTTTTTATTGAATGTGATGCGAATGCTAATGACTTTGTTCGAGTTACTAGTATCGATTTTCTTGTCACAAGCTAATTCTGAGTAATGTTCTTTTAACTTTTAGCTTTCTGTTGGTGACCCTAGGATGTTTATGCTTGTAGGACAGGTTATATGTGCTTGTTTCCAAGTGGCAATAATTTGCTATTGGGGGGAGCAAGTTACGTTTCAAAGTCAAGAAGTGGGGAGAGCTGCATTCGATGCAAACTTCGTCGGAGCTGATATAAGATTTCAGAAATCGTTGGTTTTGATTATACGCAGAAGCCAATATCCCACCAAACTAACAGCTGGAAAGTTTAGTTTCATATCATTACAGACCTTCACTTGGGTGAAATAGTTTTCCTTAGATTGTGGGCTAACTAACTAACTGTTCTATTTAATTTTAGATTCTCCGAACTTCATATTCAGCTTTTATGATGTTGAGGAAGACACAAAATTAAATTACAAATAGATAGTTTCTTAGAGATTTATTTATTCTGTGTAATCTGAAATTAACAGCACAATGTATATTAGTTTAGTGGTTTCACTAACTCAGAATATGTTAACACTTAATTTGTTTATAACGTGTGTACGATATAAATAATAGCAATCAACAAACATAGCCTTTTTCATACATAGCTCCAAAATCCTTTTCCTTTGATATACTTTCAGTATAGGGAAGTATTGATTTCATGTAAATTTTGAACTCGTTATTTTGACGGAAATACATGTTTAGAACCTTCAGAAAACTAAAAACGCTGTTTTTAAAAAATTCGGAAATTAAACATGTTTTATTGAAATAGATATTCGAAATCTGAACATGGAATATGAGACCTAAGGGCAAACTGAATGCTATTTTCCAGTTTTTTCTAGCTTTAAAATGCTGGGGGGCTGGGGTATTTTTTTGAAGAATTTAATTTTATCGTTTTGTTAGTAAAATTAAGTAAACATATCCGAATGCATTTCAATATTGCAATTCCCCAGAGGAACGCAACGCCACTTTATAATTTTGATACAAATAAAAACTGAATTAAAAAATTTATTGCTGTATTGCTCATGAGCGTTACACAAGTTAACTTTTTAGGTGCAGCAATTTTTAGGAGAGTTATTGTTTCCCCTCCTTTCCAAATGTTGGCGGATGATCGTGTTCTTCGGGACTCTTGAACACCGAATTTGCATGGTTCAGTAACCATGACTGTCCTAATTAATTGTTTTTGTTTATGAAAGTTCAACGTTTGTTAATTCAGTAGCTTTTGATTTATGTATTAACTAAAGTATATAGAACTTACGAACTATTTGTTAGACTTTAGTATCAGACACGTTTACGTTCAAATAATATAATTTAGTAATGTAGCACTATTAATTAGCACCTAGCTTTTACACGCCTCTTTCATGGAGCTTTGGTTGTTTCTAGAAGCATTCTAGGACATGTAAACATATACAGGGTGTTCATTTGAAAACTTCCCACCCCCAATATCTCGGTGTACAAGGCTTTCTGAAAAAATCGCCGAGACACGTCAACAGTATTAGCGAGGGGGACATATTTTTACATAATAGTGACATAAATCGTTTCATCCCCCTACCCCCCAGAGCCGCCCCCTTAAAAATTTTAAATGGCAAGGGGGGTTATGTGATACCTCATTTGAAAGGTCTTCGTATTGCCTACATTTTGGCGTTTTGTTTTTTAAAATCGGTCGATTCGTTTTTGAGATTTTAATATCTCAAAAACTAATCGACCGATTTTAAAAAACAAAACGCCAAAATGTAGGCAATACGAAGACCTTTCAAATGAGGTATCACATAACCCCCCTTGCCATTTAAAATTTTTAAGGGGGCGGCTCTGGGGGGTAGGGGGATGAAACGATTTATGTCACTATTATGTAAAAATATGTCCCCCTCGCTAATACTGTTGACGTGTCTCGGCGATTTTTTCAGAAAGCCTTGTGCACCAAGATATTGGGGGTGGGAAGTTTTCAAATGAACACCCTGTATACATTTTTCTCGTCAAATTACCTGCAATAATTTTATAATTTTGAATATGAACAGAAATTATAAGCAACAAAGTTAGTCCTCACTCAGAGTGTTGAGGTAAACTTTAGGTTTTAAAAACAAAAAAAAATTATTTAAAAAATTTACAAGATAATTATCGCAACAGTTTGAATGGACTTAAAACATTAATTAGTACTACGTGTACATAAGTACTTTGTCCTTAAAAACTTTATTGAAAAGTTAACAAAATCGTTGTTAGATAATTTGAAAGGTGTGACGTGACACCTAATTGGTTATGAATATATTATTGGCACTTTTAAATTACTTTTCTTACTTTCTCATTATAAACGCTAATTAGATTAGACAATCTTAGGCAAGACGGAGTAGAGCGGCAGCTAGTTGTTGAAAACTTCTCAAAGAGCTGAATGAAGTTTGTACTTATTTTTTTACCGAAAAGATAAATAAAACAAATAAATGTGCAATGAAGTGTAAGTTGTTTGCAAAACATTAAAAGGCCGTAAAATTATTTACGTTCCGATTTTGTATCAGAATGTTAAATTGTTGTTGGACAATATGAGGAAGAACAATAGCACCTTACCAACAGCAAGTTTTAAAATTGTACATTATTCTTTTTAGGTATTTTCTACACCTAATTAATTTATCCTAAAACGTGCTGTTTTCCCAACCATTAACACTAACACACGGTATGCGTGGACACTGTAAACGTAATAATATTATAGTAGGTAAGGTGTGGTGTGCAGGTATGTGAATTGTCAACAAGCATTGGTAGGTACGTAATAGCGCAGATCACCTAACGGCAGTTAATATTTGTTTCTTCATATTTCAAGGGTTATATTTATAGATATGGGGTTACATCCCTTGTAAGATCAGTGAGATGATGGAGGTCGGAGCGTTCCTTAATCCAAACTTTGAGTGTTAATACCTAAAAAGACACATAGTGGCGTGATGATGCGAGTTTTATCCAAATCATTAGAATGAATGAGGATATGGAAGCCTGCTGTCGTAAAGTCCAGTTTGCTGAAAATGTTTGATCCAGAAGCATTATAATGTGGTTCAGTGGCGTAGCTACATACACGGCTCCCTGGAGCAGGTTTTGGTAAAGAAACCTACTGTAACTCAAAAGGGGTACACCCTATGTTTTAATATCAAAGTTAGCGTCGGGTCTTTTGAACATGACGAGTTTTGTTTAAAACAACAGTTTTAACAATTTTTAAAAGCACATTAAATTCAAATCCATGTGTTTTTCAGAAGAACTAGTGCCGAATTGATCATTTGAACAAATTGTTTTAAAATATGTGTGGATATTTTGGCCACTTTCTTTAAAGTCTTGCTTTCTACATGTCTCTATTTTTATCGGGATTTGGACATCACGGACGCTGTACATAACGGCCACCTGAACACAATGGCCACTTGGTATTGCGCGTTCTCATTCGGCCATATTGGTCTAGGAGATACAACAGCTGTTTTGGACAAAACGGCTACACCTTTAACTGGTCACACCTTCAAGTAGAAACAATGGCTACTTTGGACACATCGGCCACAATTTTGGCTTGACACAACGGCTACATTAGTCCAGTGGACACAATGGCCACTGAGTATTGCGCGTTCTCATTCGGCCATATTGGTCTAGGAGATACAACAGCTGTTTTGGACACAACGGCTACACCTTTAACTGGTCACACCTTCAAGTAGAAACAATGGCTACTTTGGACACATCGGCCACAATTTTGGCTTGACACAACGGCTACATTAGTCCAGTGGACACAATGGCCACCTTGAACACAATGGCCACTTAGTATTGCGCGTTCTCATTCGGCCATATTGGTCTAGGAGATACAACAGCTGTTTTGGACACAACGACTACACCTTTAACTGGTCACACCTTCAAGTAGAAACAATGGCTACTTTGGACAAATCGGCCATAATTTTGGCTTGACACAACAGCTACATTAGTCCAGTGGACACAATGGCCACCTTGAACACAATGGTCGCACTTTGAACTGGACACAACGGCCACCTTGGACATACGAACCAGATTTGTCTACTGGACACAACGGCCACACTTGTGACAGCAGTTAAATTACTCTAGTAGACATAACGACTACCTTGAACACCACCGTCAAAGAAGCTTTTAGTGGACACAACTGTTAGCGATAGTAGAAAAACCATTGTGTCTAAGGTGGCCATTGTATTCACATAAAGGTGTACCCGTTGAGTCCGCTAGAGCAATGTGAAGGTTGTGTTCACCTAAAAGTGTGGCCGTTGCCACCAAGCAGAAACTGCTATGGTGTACAATACGCTTCAACATGCGCAACTGAGTGCTGAACACGGGTGTAGGTTGTGAAAAGGGTCGAGCGCTTATCTTTCTCTTCTTAATAGCTTTATTTATCTCTAATAGCGTTTTTATTGATTTTCAGCCTTTTCTAAACATTGCCTGAAACCTGAAACAACTTGCTCTAATTGCTCCACAGTAGCTACGCCACTGATGTCTTTTAATTTAACAACTAGAGAAAACAGTTTATTACAAAATTTCGTTTCTATACGTCATGGCAAGGTTGAACCTATCGATAGAAATTATTTGCTTTAATACAGCAACAAGTGGTAATTTTATGCCAATAATAACCTAATCAAAGGTATGTATTTCTGTGTAAAAAAAGCTGCGTTTGTGTCGATTGCTATTATTTATATTGTACATGTTATAAACAATTAAGTGTGCAGAATTGCTCTGTTAGTAAAACCACTAAAACCACAATTGTGCTGCTAATTTAAGATTACAAGATTTAATAAATTTATAAATCCCTAAGAAACCGTCTACTCCTAATTTAATTTTGTGTCTTTCTCAACATCATAAAAGCTGAATATGAAGTCCTGATAATCTAAAATGAAGTACAACAATTAGTTAGTTAACCCACAATTTGATAAAAATTACTTTACCCAAGCGAACGTCTGTAAACGTATGACACTAAACTTCCCAGCCGTTAGTTTTGTGGGATTTTGACTTCTGCGTATAATCAATGCCAAAGATTTCTGAAATCTTAGATCGGTTCCGACAAAGTTGCTTTCGAATGCAGCTATTCCCACTTCTTGACTTTGAAACACAATTTGCTCGCCCCAATAGCAAACTGTTGCCACTTGGAAACAAGCGCATATAACTTCTGCTGCAGGAGTCCACATTCTGGAGTCACCAAAAGAAAACTAAAAGATAAAACAACAGTTTTCAGAGTGCAGTTCGATACCAGATATTTGTAAATCGAACATAGTCGTTTACAATCGCATTATATGTATTGGAATGTTTCAAATTCTTTTCCTAATAATGAAATGATAACTTATAACTGAATATGGCTTTACACCGCTACGTTGTTTGAGAGATACACTTAGACGTTCTCGGCTTGTTCAATATTGACATTACAGCTTGCATTTTCTTCTTAATAAACAACTACTATTTTATGTCGATATTTGTATACAGGTTACAGGTTAATGAATTGTAGGGACAAACTTCTAGGGCTTGCAGAACACAACAAAGCAAACAACTTTTGTTAATAAATGTATGGTCAAAAGTGTTTTCTTTCAGGATAGAGCTTCTCAAAGATTCTTTAAGAAGCGCCTAAATGTAGACAACTCAATTTACTACTTACTATTTGTTTCCATAAGGACGGAAATTAATACAGGATAAATAAAGCCCTCTTTTCCACTTTTCAAATTCAAGTTATATTTAAATTAAATTAATTAACAAAATGTTTCAAAACTAAGCAATAGGAAAAACCAAAATTACAAAGCAAAAATCCACTATTTGAAAAATTTACAATAACTAATTCAAAAATTAACAAAATTATAGTAAATGTTCAAAATGTCGACCCCAGCTTCTACACATGAAGCACATCTACGAAGTAAATTCCTGCGCACTGCTCCAAATATAGCAGGAGTCTGTTGAACTTCTTCACATGCAGCAAAAATACGCGCCGTAAGTTCTTCTACAGTTTCAACTGGGTTAGCATACACTAACGTTTGAACATGACCCCACAAAAAGAAATCAAGTGGGCTCAAATCAGGGGAACGTGGAGGCCACGCCACATGCCCTCCTCGACCTATCCACCTGTTGGGAAAAGTCTTATTTAAAAATTCCCTGACTTCCGCCGAAAAACGAGCAGGTGCACCATCGTACTGCAGTCACATTTGAGGTGGAACATCTTTCAAAAGTTCAGGCAGGACATGGCGCAAGTAATTTAAATAAATTACTCCTGTTAACCTTTGGGGTAGCAGATATGCTTCAATGAGTCTATCGCCAACAATTCCGGCCCAATGTTCACTGAAAATCTTTGCTGGTATCCTTTTTGAACCACAGCATGGGGATTTTCATCGTCCCAAATGTGGCTGTTTCTACTGTTGAATATTCCTTCTTTCGTAAAAGATGCCTCGTCACTAAACAGAGCGTTTACTTGGAATTCTGGATTCTCATTACACCGCCGCAGAAATTCCTGGCAAAATTCTACCCTTCTGGGAAAATCTGCTTGAACCATGGCTTGTACCTTCTGTGGATGGTACAGATGTAGCTGCTGCTCATGTAATACCTCCCATACTGAAACATTGTTTACTCCCATTTCATGAGCGATGGCTCTTGAATTAGTAGAAGGATTTTCAGCCACTCTCTCCAAAACTTCTTCCTCAAAATCCACCGTTCGCCTTGTTCTGGTAGCTCCACAGTTGTGTCTGTTGACAACGAATGTACCTTCCTCCCGCAGCCGACGTGAAACTACACTAAAGTCCTTGTGCGATGGATGATTTCTATTCGGAAAATGTTCATGGTACAGGCAAGCAGCTTTGCGTGCATTACCCCAAGCAGCTCTATACATGAACATCATGTCATGCAGCTCGGCAAAAGTATAATTCGCCATAACACAAAAATACGAAACACAGAACGAAAATAACGAAGAAAATAATTATCAAAAAATCACAAAACAAAAAAAAGACGAATTATAAAAGGCACAGAAAGAAACGAATGCAAGAAAAGTCAAAAAAAATCACAAAAATATCGAATTGTGTTAAAATTCACGTTATTTGAATGCATGTATGTGTAGATCGTTTTTTTCTTCTTCAAAATTCCGTGTGACCTGTGCAAAATAATTGAAAATGCAATTTGGGTTGTCTATTTTCAGGTACTTCTTAAAGAATCTTTAAGAGACTCTATTTTCTAAAGGAAACACTTTGGCCACACATTTATTAACACAAGTTGTTTGCTTTGTTGTGTTTTGCAAGCCTTAGAAGTTTGTCCCTACAATTCATTAACACCCTCTATAATTTTGGTTAAATGCCATTACTTACCGATGACATATAATACACCACAAAACATATTAAGCCAAGGGTAGTTAGAAATACAACCAACAGCAAACCACTGAACAAAGATTCCATTTCTTCCGCAATATTAATAATTGCCGAATGATAGTTAACAGCGTCTATTAACGAATTTTTTAAATATTTCCAAGGTATAAGTGAACCATCTACATGTACACTTTCTGGTAATAAGTCAGTAGATCTAGTTTCCTAAAAGTCAACTCAGTATAAATATCAAACCTATGTTCAATCAAAACAAATCTTTATCAAACCCACCTTTAGCATTTTTTTATAACTAATGCGCAAAAGACGTCGCATGTTAATTTGCAATATTTTAAACTGGTAACTGATGTGAGCCAAAACAGCAGCAGTTATTAAATCAATACACGCAAACTGCGCTGCCAAATAAGCTCCACAAATAGACTGATACGTCCAAGTAATTTCGTAGTTGGGACTGTAAGTAACGTTAAGTGCAGTGAATGGCCCATAGGCAAACATCCAATCGTGGTAGTCGTTGCTTCTTAGTCGTTTGATAAGCGAAAAGGACATAGCAGAAATCAAACTCACCAATGCCGCTGACCAGTATGTAAAAGTCTAAAAAAGAAACCAAAAGAATTAGAAAAGTTATTAAACGTAATAAAATTTATTTAAAACAAGAATGGACGGGTACGCCAATGCGATTGAAGTATGTACTATTTACTATGTATTTGTAAACTGATTTAGCAATACCTCTCACTAGAATACAAAAACTTGAAAAAAGAACACTAAAACAAATAAAGAAAATTATTTAACTCTATAGAATTTATACAGTAAATCTGGATCTCATTCACCTACCTCAACGTTTAGAGGTGAGGAGCCTGCGTTACTAGAACTCCCATGTTTATGCGTCTAGTATATAAGGTGCGTATTCGTTTGTACAGCGGACCGCTACAGTTTTTGATACAGATTCGCAAATTTGGGTTTATACTGTTTGTTTTTATTATTAGAACATGGTTTGTTAATAGCCCGCTGTCATTACGAAGACAAACTTCGAACAGGACACAGCACCGGGATCGCGCGACGGTCTATGACAGCGGGAAGGTATTCACTGTGCCACATGTCTTCTTTCTATTGAATACTTTGGTTTGTTTCGATTACATTCGTTTTTATTATTTAAACTATGAATAATTTTAAATTAGACCCCCTTCAATATCAAGCCCCAATGCAACTGCATTACGCACATACGCTGATTTATGTAAAATTATGCTGTGTAAAACGCTAATATTTAATAATAGTTTAAATTTAAATTTAGAACTTCATAATTATGAATCGATCGAGTTTGTTTACTTGCTATTTTAATCGGTTTGGATGATGTCATATAAACATGCATAAATCGCTGATATGTTTATTTAATACAAAACAATTAATAGACGCAACTAAACATTTGTTCGCGCAAATGAAACACCGTGCCAAAAGTCTAAATATATATTGACAGCGAGCGGTAGAAAATATAAAAGTGTGACATGGTTTAATAAAAAAGAACATTTATAGTAGACACATTTCAAGTAATTTAGGTTGATATTAAGTCTTTTGGCTTTTCGTTTATTTTCTCTAAAATACAGATGCGACTGCTGACTCTGTATAAATGCAGGTGGGTTAAACTATTTAACCTGTTCTACGATGATGATCTGCAGAAGTAAACTTTTAACTGACGTAACGTCAGATCAACATTTTTCGTTCGGTGCAGTAAATACAAGAGTAGTATCGCTAATACGTGCAGTTTTGTTCTGATATTGCCCCTTTGCTGTTCCTGCACCAACCGCCATTAATTAATCGGCCGATCTCTAATAACTAATTAGTGAATAACTACTTATAAAATTACCTGTGCATTGGTAAGCCAAACACATTCTCTAATAAGTTTTTCTTCTTCTTCTCCTCCTCTGTCTGGATTTGGTGTAAACGGTTCTTGTTCTAGTTTATTCAACAGTTTTGCTAATTTATCGCGTTTTAGCATAACCACAAATGTCTTGATTGAGGCTGTAAAATAATTTTAATTACGTTGTAGTAATCTTATGACGAATAGCACTACAATTTAGATATACCTGGCACGGGGATAACTTCTGATTTATAATTATTGTATTATATTATATTATATATAATATATAATATATTATAAGTTTATTATTTCTGTGGGAAATACTTTTAACTTTAGAGATGAGTATTTAAAGCAGGCTGATGACAAGATTATTAGGAATTGAATTTTGAACACAGATTATTTAAAATTAATAATAAAACTTAAGTACGTACTCAAAGAGAGTTTAAATTCTAAATTCTAAGTGCACTTAATGCGCGTTGTGATATTATCAAAGTTTAAAATTCACCTCTAGCCTCTTATTCTAAAACTACTTAATTACAGTTTACTTCTTCTTCTTCTTATACCATATCCTATTCAGGGCGTTGGCTACCTCTCTCCTATGTCTGTGTTTGGTGCGCGGCGATAGATATTTTGCACAGACAGACATAGAGGACCTACAGTTTAACGTGGGCTCCGAAGTGCTTACACTTCTTCTCCAGAGAGGTTTTCCTGGGGAAAAATCCACCTTGCTGGTTTCCCGTTGCCTTGCGAGGGAGAACGACCGGGCCGGGAATCGAACCCGGATTTGGTAGCCCGCGCGCTTACCACTGAGCTACGGCCGCTCAGTTTACTAAGCACATAATAATGCAGAATAGCTAAAGTCAAATCAGAATTTATAAAAATGTAAAATTTATTGTGTAGCCGCAATGGTTAATTGAATACTAAAATCTTTATATTAAAGGCTAATTGTCCGTCGGCTGTCTCAGCTATTGGGTGCCTGCGTGTGCCGCCGATCTTTGGTGTAATAAAACTTTCCGTCTGCGCTCGCTTAACAAACGGCTGTCGTGGGAGATGCAGAGTGATCACATCAAGATTAATGTTTATAGCGAGGTTGAGGATTTACAATTACACAGATTAAGAATTCCTAAACAGAAACAACGCTTTACTAACCTAACCAAAGCTAGCATTACTACAAAAGTTAAAGCAATCGCAAATTCATTTATAAGACTGGCAAAACCCGTGGACTACGCTAAACGCTTTATTAAATTTATTAAAAAATATATAAGAATGTAATTAATACATTCCGCTGGTATTGCAGCTTTATGGTCCCGATTACTCAGCGTGACTGTTACATACATATTGAAGCCCGTAATCGTAATAGATAAGGTGTGTCCAGAATCTTAAGACAGAGGTAAGAGATCTGGATTTACGATAAGTCCGCTAGGCTTCCTACTTTATTCGCATATTTATTGCTAACAAAAAATACGGAGAACATAGCCAACAAGTTCTACTTTCTATCTATTTATATATTTAATCGGGATCCGTTCCACCTGTCTCAATTTTTAGTTGCGATACTAGAAGCCGCATATTAACGCGTTCATTACATAAGGGGCATATTTGTTGGTACGAGACGGGCCGCTACAATTTTCGATAAGGATAAACAAAATGTAATATATGTTGGGCATACGGATTGTTTTAATCGGGCTAGACTTATGGCAGCATCAGCGTCAGATCAGTACCAAAAAAGAGATCTTGCAATCAATGCCGTGGGCAACGATAATCATAAAGGTAACTCAAATCAGATTTACAAATTGCATTGCAATGATATTTTAAGAGATGGCAGCAGATATTCGGAAATGTTGTAAAATTACCTACAAATATTGTATCGCCCTCGAGTAACGTCAGAAAAAATTAAGCTTACGTAACCGAAAATGACATACACATTAATAGGAATCAAGGACTCTTTCATTATTACAGTTAGAAGAGTTTCTAATGTGAAAATTTAAATTGAAAACACTAATGAACGGGGCTAATTTGAAGGAAACGTGGGTACATTTATTTTAAAGATCATTTGATGTCGATTACGCTGGGTAGGGTTTTAACTGCAAAATAATTAACATTCGCACGATTACTTAGTTGTTACGTAAGTTCAGTTCAGTCAGTCGGTTTTCTATATCTGCGTCCAGATGACTTGATTTTTCATTTCAAAACACCCAATAATGGTGAATTTAGGAGGTCAATTTGCTTATTCAGTAAAGGTACAGATTTTTAAATGTTTGTGAATTTCAAATTCTTGTAGTATATCCAACTACCCGTGTGGGGTTACCAGTCCCCCATCGGGCGCCTCCCCAGGTGGCGGATAGGGGAATGCTCACCAGATATGGTGAGTACCGGGGAAATAAAATACCCGGGGCGGACCAAAACTGGCTGACAGCAGGCAGCGGTGTTGTCAGTACTGGGATAAGGCTACTAACTGAAGTTGATTTCTTTAAAGGCTTATTACCGGACACCTATGGGCGAAGCGCAATGCCCCACCGGCCATAGCACTGCGGCGCAGAAAGCAAGGAGAAACTACTGCGCAATTTCCTCTCAAGATACAACAATTATGGCAAGTCAAAATACAAATGTGGCCCTTAGTCCGTGGCAGGCTTTAGATAGTCAAAGGGTGCGAAGAATCCCCACGAAGAAACATGATATAAAACAGAGAACAGGTACCAGAATAGGTACATGGAACGTAAGAAGCCTGTATATGGCAGGCAAGGCTCACAATGTAGCCCAAGAAATGAATAGACTTAATGTAGACATTATGGGAATATCAGAGACAAGATGGCCGGGGTGTGGAAAATGTAATATTGGAACAAATACGATATATTACTCAGGTAACAACAGTGCAGAACACCTAAACGGTGTCGCCATTATGGTTAACAAAGACACGAATAAAACTGTCATTAATTTTGTGCCATTATCAGACCGTGCGATGCTTATACAGCTAAAAGCAACGCCAAAAAATATCAACATCATCCAAATATACGCCCCTACAGCGGATAAACCAGATGCGGAAGTCGAACAACTATACGCGCAAATAAAAGAACTAAGAAAAAGCATAAAAGGAAACGAAGTCGTTATTATTATGGGAGACTTCAATGCCAAAGTGGGCAAGGGCAAAATAGAGGACATCGTGGGAGAATACGGTTTAGGTGAACAGAACAGTAGAGGAGAACGGCTAATACAACTTTGCCAAGAAGAAAACATGGTGGTCTCGAATACATGGTTCAAACTACCACCGAGGAGACTTTATACATGGACATCTCCACAACACACTGCTGACCATATTATAAGAAACCAGATAGACTATATTTTAATTAATAAGAGATATAGAAACGGGTTAACGGGAGTCAAAACATATCCTGGAAGCGATGTAGGCTCAGATCATAATCCGGTTATAGGAAATATTAACATACGCCTTAAGAAGATACAAACCCGTTCTTACAAGAAACCAAATATACAAAAATTGAAAGATCCAACACAGTACGAAGAACTAAAGCATGAGCTAAATAAAAATATAAAGGCAGATAGATTGCAAGAACGAATAAATAACATAAAGAATATAGTAAATACAGAACACATAGAGTTCGCTTGGAACAAGTTAAAGTCAGCCATCATTAATACACAAAACACCATTATTGCACATGACTCAAATAGCAACAAAAAGCCCTGGATGACCCCAGAAATTTTAGCATTAATGGACAAAAGAAGAAGCTACAAAAACAAAAACCAACAACAATACAGACAAACACATCACACGATACAAAGAAAAACACGGGAAGCAAAAGAACAATGGTTAAATGAGAAATGTAACGAAATAGAGGAATTAGAAGCAAAACATGATGCTTTTAACATACATAAAAAGATTAAAGAGATTACAGGCTTTCCAAAAAAGTATAACAGTAATAAGATCATGAATAAAAATAATCAACTAATAACAAACAAAGCAGAACTACACCAAGTATGGATGGAATACATAAAAGACATGTTCGAAGATGAGAGAACAGAACCTCAACATGTAATTCCGGAAGAGCATGGACCAGACATACTGAAGGTAGAAATCACCAGTGCACTAAGAAACACAAAAAATGGTAAAGCTGTCGGACCAGACCAGATTTATAACGAATTTCTGAAACTCTTAGACGAAGAAAACATTGAATTACTCACCAACCTGTTCAATTCAATTTATCAAACTGGAATATTACCAAAAGACTGGTTGAAATCAGTTTTCATCACCTTGCCGAAAAAATCAAATGCAAACAAATGCGATGAATTCCGTCTCATAAGCCTTATGAGTCATGTACTTAAACTATTTTTAAAAATCCTACATCGCAGAATATACAAGAAATGTGAACAAGATCTAAGTGACTCACAATTTGGATTTCGGAAGGGGTTTGGAACCAGAGAAGCGTTATTTAGCTTATCAGTACTACTGCAAAAATGTAGAGACCAACAGAAAGACGTCTTCATTTGCTTCATCGATTACGAAAAGGCATTTGACCGAGTTAAACATAGCGAATTAATGAGAATACTGGCGGAGAAAGGTCTGGACTACGAAGACATAAACGCCATCAAAAATCTTTACTGGAACCAGAATGCCACAGTAAGGTTGGATAATGAAAACACCGAAGCTATTCCAATTAAAAGAGGCGTTAGACAAGGTTGTGTCCTCTCACCTTTATTGTTTAACATCTACTCAGAAGAGATCTTTAGAAAAGCCGTGGGAAACACTGAGGACGGCATAAAAGTAAATGGTGAGCTATTTAACAATATACGATATGCCGACGACACGGCAGTGATTGCGGATAGTCTGGAGGGTCTACAGCGCTCGATGGATGCAATAACTCGAGAAGGAGACGCAGTCGGATTAAAAATAAACACTAAGAAAACAAAATTCATGATATTCAGCAAAACACCAATAGCACGAGCCCAACTGACAATATATAACCAACAAATCATGAAGGTATCAAAATTCAAATACCTTGGTTGCTGGCTGACGGAAGATGGAGACCCGGATCTGGAGGTAAAATCCAGAATAGAATTAGCAAGATCGTCTTTTCTAAGAATGAAACAGCTACTTACCAATTGCAGCCTTCGACTGGCAACAAGATACAGATTCGTGCAATGTTACATATACTCAGTGTTACTATATGGCGTCGAGACCTGGACACTCAAGACCAACACGGAAAAGAGATTAAACGCGTTCGAACTCTGGTTATTCAGAAGAATGCTGCGCATATCGTGGACAGAACACATTACAAACGAAGAGGTGCTGAGAAGAATGCACAAAGAAAGGCAACTGCTAACAATTATAAGAAAAAGGAAAACAGCATACCTGGGACACCTGTACCGAAATGATAAATACAACGTTTTACAGCTCATCATGGAAGGGAAAATTGATGGAAAAAGGGGACGAGGACGAAGAAGATGTTCCTGGCTCAAAAATATCAGAGACTGGACACATATGAGTACCCATGCATTGATTAGAGCAGCTAAAGACCGAGAAAACTTTGCCGAAGTTGTTGCCAACATTCATTAATGAATACGGCACTTTAAGAAGAAGATATCCAACTTACGTTTATCATCACAAAAGTGTAAAATATTTATAGTGTTATTATATTTATGTGGGTGTTTGTATTTGTAACAACGTACGTGTTTCTTGTACCTAATATCAAAATTTCTAATTGTTTGTTTTATATAAACCGAGTTACAGTGCGAGCAATTTAATTTGTAAGTGCCTGGATTTTAATAAATTGTCTGTTTTTTCTTTGGCGTTAAACAAAGTCTTTAAAATGTTTTTATTGTTTTAAATATAATTTGACATTTATTTGTTCAAAAAATTTATACAACTACTTCATCAGATGAAATAAAATACGGTCAATTTCATATTTTGGCAATAAATCAGAAAAAAAGTGCCAAAATTACAAAGAAAACTAATAAATGTAAAATTATTTTTAAAACAACAAAATACATTTAAAATACTTTGTTTAATGCTAAAGAAAAAAACAAACAATTTAATAAAATCAGGCATTTGCCAATTAAATTGCTCGCACTGTAATTCTGCTTATATAGGACAAACAATTATAAATTTTGGTATAAGGTACACGGAGCACGTACGTTTTTATAAATATAAACACCCACATAAATCCAATTACGCTAAATACTTATTAGAACACAATCATACAATGACATCTAACAACACTACAAAACTTTTATACATTTGTGATGATAAACGTAAGTTAGATATACTAGAAGCATTTGAATATTCACAACCATTTAAAATCTGTACCTTTTTATGAATGAGTAAATTGATCTGTTAAATTCACCATTATTGGATGTTTTGGAATGAAAAATTAAGTCATCTGGACGCAGATATAGAAAACCAAGATCAAGTTATGAAGATTTATTGTTCCTATAGCGACACCAACTGTTTACTTTTAATCTTGCGTCTGAATATAACATGTCGAAATACGCACAAGGCTTAAATAAAAAGCCTTGTTGAAGTTAAGAATTGTTATATTTACAATAAACTTTATTTAAACAGAAATTAAAATGGTTTGTATTTTCCTCGAAAATGGTGGTCAGCACAACTTTTTAATACATCACTTATATTTATCTTACCGTAGTTTTGCAAAACACTGCCGAAAGTATTTTATACCACGGAATATGAAAAACTAGCCGCCTAGCAAATCCATTTTATGACAAAAAATGTCTTCTATCCGTTGTAATTATAAATTTCCCGTTTAGTAGCAAAATATGGTAAAAATATTAACTTGAAATATATGCTATTTTTGCTCAACTTACCCATGGAAAACCCAAATATATACATGATCATAGATTCAGCAGCAACAGCGAAGTCGTACTTAAATAATTCTAAGAAATCCAAAGTTGGATACAAAATGTTTAGCAACAAAAGTACTAAAATAGAATAGATTCTATAAGCTGCACTGCCGTTGCCATCAATATTTATTCCGACAAATTTTAAGACCATTTTTAATAAACCAAAATAATTTGTAGGCCTTTCTCTTGGCAGGTCGGCATCTATTAAGTTAGCCATTCTTATTCGTATTGACTTGACAACTTAACAATACGAGTATATATATTGCGCAGATGGTTGGAGGGGATAATTATATTGTACAGAGTTGTATTTCCCATTTTCGGATTTTGATAAAAAATATATCTATGAATTCTGACAAGTTGGCCCAGCTGTCCATAAAATTGGAAAAATGGGTTAGGAAATGTGATTTTTAATTTTTTACTGGTACGACTCCAAAGAAAGTTTTTGTTTTTGGCGGCTACCTAACTTACCTACGTTAATGACATTGTGCAGCAATGTTCAGAACGTAATAGCAGTAAAGGTATATACTATATTTTTTATCCTGACCTTATTTTCATAAAGAGGCATAGAAGCCACTTTTTATACACAATAATAAATTCCGTTACGTGGTTTTCTGCGCAATTACCTACCAGTCGATTCTTGTTGATAATTTATATACAAGTCTTGAAAAGCGGTATTACCTAATAAAGCATACCGCGTGATAGCGTTAATATTCGTGAGAATAACTCGTTTTCAGGTAAATTAATCAAGCAACTGACTATTAGCAATGCTCTTTGTGCATTTATTAGGTTAATTTGGCTTTGCGTTTAAAAGTTCACACTTCTTTTAACTCTTTGAAAAGTTTTAAACAACTATCTGTCAACAAGGCGTCACGCAACTCCCTCTTGCCTCAGCCTGTCTAATTTTATTAAGGTATATAACGAGAAAGTAAGAAGATTATTTTGTAAATGACAATAATATATTTATGAGCAATTTGGTGTCACATCTTTGAAATTATTTAACAATAGTTTTGTTAAATTGGCGTATTTTCTGTAAAGTTTTTAAGGGCAAACTATTTATCTACACGCTGTATTGATTAATGTTTTAAATTCAATTAAAATGCTCAACTCTAATTATGTTAATGAAATATTGTTTTTTTTTGCAACTTTAAAACCCAAAACCGTAATTACTAAAATGTCGAAGATTTACTCTTAAATATTATTGATTGATTGATTGATTTTACTTCATTTTATTTACATTATATATGTTTCCAGTCGTCAAAACTAGCTGACTAGCAATACAATACAATAATTGCGTACAACATTGCTCTAATAGTTATTATACAAACTTATTACATAAAAATTCTACGATGGAATAAAATCTTATGCGAATTAAATAGTTTTTCATTTCAATTTTAAAGTCCTTCAGTGGTATATCACGAATTGCCAAAGGTAGTGTACTTAAATTATGATACAATCCATTAATAATAATTCTTGGCATAATTCCTTTAAATATATAGTTGGCGCATATGTAAAATTGTAAACAATATATCTACAAGCTTAAAATGGTAACACATCAATATGTTTGACTTTATGCTAGCTCGTGTAGATAGTTGTTATTTATTTGGTCAGCTGGATTTGATGTTTGTATAATAGTAAAATAAAATAAAACAGCGTTTCTAATCGTAGAATATGAATAGTCAGGATTTTTAAAAGTGCTTCGCGAAACAGAGATTTTATGAAATTGCAAAAATATTCTTTTTTATTTAAAATGTAAAATAGCAACCACGAAATAATGAAAATAGAACGTGTAAATGTAACGTCGTCATTAATATAAATCAGAAACAAAATGGGTCCCAATGTAGACCCATGGGGTACTCCATTTATCCTACTAGCCCATTGTAGCTAACAAATTGTTGTCTATGGGAGAGGTGCGATTCAATAATTCGTACAAAACCAGCACCAGGTGAAACAGCATACTCCGAAGTTGTATTAGTAAACTTGTATAATTTGGCACGTCCGGTGAATGGTAATGTTTTGCATTAGTCAGTCTAGATTCAGAACTAAACCAGAAGCAGCTGTAGAAATGGATATAAAAAGCGTGTTGCACTAAAACAACAAAAAGGTACCTAACCATGCCCTTTTAAAACAAACGCTTTGATTATGAATTTGTAGAATTCGAAACGTTGTATCGCATCTCTAGTTCCTGATTGATTTTTGCGGTTCTGAAAAATTAAGAAACTTCATCAATATATTTCTTTTTGTTTTCCTCAGATAGATACTTCTAAAAACCAAACAGGTTAGCTTAATTTTTTCACATATTATTGTTACAGTCTTGACTGCAATAAATAAGAAGAACTGACCCAATTGTTTAGAGGTGATACGAGTTCGTTTCTCGGATATCTGTACCTAGAACAGCTTGGGCTAGCGGGTGGTCTAGTGGTTAAAGTCCCAGGCTTTGAAACCAGACTCCCAATGGCAGTAGGTTCGAGTCCTCTGTCCGTCGGAAATTTTTCTGAATAAGTTAAACCCGGCGTGCGTGTCAATGGATGGTGTGTGCGGTGTGTATGTTGGGTTGCATGTCTTTCAGGGGTTGAGCATGTTAGACCGGTGAATAGCGCTGAAATGGGCTCAGACAGGGTAAGGGGGTGGGATGGGAATCATGGAGTCGTGCTCACGCACGGCCTCATGATTTAGAAAAAAATAGAAAAAAGAACAGCTTACTACAAAAACTGTTTCAGTCATAACGTAAACACCTTTTTCACATTAATTATGCACAGGCATTGTGAAGTAGTTTCTATTTAACAATTAGATAAAACAGTTTATTACAAGATCTTTCATGGTCGATGAAAACGTTTTCACTTAGTGAGATCATGTTCACTACGTTTTTTAGTTTTGTATCGATTCTCATTCATACCATAATTAGCTAACCAGCACCTGATGCAGGTCAAACTAAAACGCTCTGTATGGAAAAACTTCTAAAGGATCAATGAAGCATGCGGTTAGCGTGCGCACCGCACTTTTTAACTTCGTTTCGCAAAAGCTATATTTAAACTAGCACTGCTTGACCGTTCCAAAACCTTATATTTATACGTTTGTTAGAAATATTGACGGTAACATCTGTCAGAACAGGCGTAAAGTGGCCAACGTCTTAGTTGAATTCTTTTCACAGGTCTACAACCCAGACACAAATAATTCTTTACCTACTTGTCACTCCCCCAAAAACGGAAACTTTAATGCTTCCTGAACTAGTTTTAATAACACACCGAAACTTATACCAAGACTATTGTATAAAAGCAGAAAAACATACCAACTTCGAAAAACATTTGAATTATTTTATATCTTTTTTCGGTGTCTCGTGACACTTAAGTGCTTTATGGTACTGATTCTGATTTTTGTGCGAAAGCCAAAAAACTTCACTTTTCCCTGGAGTTAGCCACTCACGGTGTGCAATTGCAATGGCAACATTGAATTCTACTCGTATGAGCCCCATGTAGCTTATTCTAACCTATAAATCTTGTTTGTTGGTAGTTGGAAACAATACAAAATGGAATGTTTTAACTAAATACCTTACACTAAGCAAAGAAAATGATAGAAAACAAAACTGTTCGTTTGTAGAATGCGGCAACACCCACACACACAAATAACAAAATACAAAACGTGAGTAAAACGTGGATAGAACGTTGGTGAAAGCAGTCTAACCTTTGCGTAAAATAGACTACTTACTGCTACCATTACAAGACAGATGGACATTTTATTTAACGTTAAAGAAGAGCTGGCAGGATCTAATCGCAAGATAAGATTCAATAGTAGGATATCACTTACTTGATCGATGTCGCTGTACCCAACACACGTAGTCTCATGAGAAAACAGAACGAAAAACTAAATGAATAGTTTATTTCCCAACAATAAGGAAACCCAAGGCATATAGATTACAAATTTTATACTTTGGATGATACACCAGCATCAAAGCTAAGAAAAAAGGAATAATAATAATAATAAAAGCCGTCTGGATCGGGTCCGTGAAGTTGGCAGGTCAATGAAAGCACTAACGACAGCAATTGCGCCAATCGTTAGTGCTTCGTTAGTGCTCTTTAGTGCCCTACCAAGAAAACCAGCAAACCATCACATTTTCGAGTAATTAAAAAAACAAAATCGCCTGCCAGCTTCACGCTTAGCAGGCACACTTTGAGCACTAACAAAAAAAATGTTGCCAATCGTTAGTGCTTCGTTAGTACTCTTTAGTGCTCTAATTAAAATATCAGCAAACAAACACATACGTGAGTAATTAAAGAAAATTAGTTGCCTGCCAACTTCACGCTCAGCAGGCACACATTAAGCACTAACGAAAAAATTGTAGCCAATCATTAGTGCTTCGTTAGTGTTCTTTAGTGCTTTGAATAATAAACAAGCAAACCAACACATGTCCGAGAAATTAAAGAAAAACCGTCTTGACTGGCAACTTTACGCTACGCAGGCAGGTATGCTAAAACTTATGGTTTCTATAGACAGTATGTCATCGTCGTCTGTGCGTAGCATAATTCTAACGCGTTGTATATTATTTATTACCGTTTGATTTTTATCAAGAACTAGAGGCAAATACCTTTAAAGTAATTAATCTGTGTCTGAATCTGTGGTTCAATTATTACTGCATATTCGACGTCCACTTGATTTATTATTAATGCTGCTTGGAGTCTTTTACAATCATCTTTTTTTTAAGAGAAACCCCAAAAAGTGGCACGTTCTCATATTCGATATTAGTTTTATAGAAACCGGCGCGAAACGTTAACTGCATAATTTTTAACGCGTTCTTATACTGCATATTATGCTACACTATTATACGCGGCTTAAAAATGCCGGCATCGTGTCTACAGGAACTATACCTGGATTCAATTATGTAATTGTAAAGATAAATATGTAAATCTCTTACAGGAAAACACTTTTTATTAGTATACTGTACGTTATAAAGTTTCAATAGTGCAGTATTCCTTTCTTGTTGTCAGCTAAACAATAAAGCTTTTATAACTAATTGGTGGTTGATGTACTGCTGCTGTAAACAAAAAAAAACATTTTAAAGTTTTGTTTAACATCAAACTACATTTTAGCAATAGTTGTTAAATTTCAGCTTTGTTATATTTGGCTAATGATGTCATCGATTTTTTTTAGTGGAAAAAATTATTAATATACTTTTTTTTGTAGTTCTTGAATTTTTCATGATTCCCAAAATACAAAGATCGCCGCAAATACTTAGTGCCATACCCCATCATAAAAATGATTGCTGCTACTTTTAGGTAAGAACTCTTAAATGAATTCACAATTAGCATTATTTATGATACTGTCTCTTTTATGTCAATGTCTACTTGCATTTTCAGCAGATGTTTGAACGTGTTTTATTATACACCAAAATTTAAATATTGTAACTTATAATAAAATTTATTGTACTGTTTGAGATGAATATTTTTCTTTAAACGCACATTTATATTTTAGTAAATTCTATTACTTACTGAGAAATTTGGCAATCCAATAACAAAAAAGCTTGTTTGAAAATTATACTATAGAGGAACAATTGCAATTTGTGTTAGCGTTTTCTGCGCTTAGCTCGAATCGCTGTTGGTTGTAGATCCTAATATGGATTTGGACTATAATTAAAATCAGTTAAATATCGAAAAACTGCCTCTGTGAGCGATAGTGATCATTAGTGCCTTACCGGGATAACTTCAAACGCCTGGTTAAGGTAGTATACGTACGTAATCAGCCTTTACGTCCCACTGCTGGGCACCGGCACTCTTCTCTGCCACGTACTCTCCTTAGCGCTAAGGTGGAGTACGGGGGACCTACAGTTTAACGTCGAGTCCGAACGACTAAATTCCAGAGAAGGTTTCAGGCATTAAGACCCCACGGCTGCCTACACCGGATTGGGGAATGTGAGTGGCGGGTTGCGGCATAGATTTTTATTGCTGCATGGCTTCGGCGGGGAATCGAACCCTAGACCTTCAGCGTTAGATACTGAGCGCCCAACCTCTGAGCTACCGCCACTCGGTTAAGGTAGTAGTAAATTTAAATATACCGTACATTCAGTAAATGCCCCCCCCCCGTGCTACAGGCTCTTATTATACATTTTAAGTCAATAAGGCATAGATCAGATTAAATGACACCCACAATTATAGCTTTTGGCAATGTTAATTTTTTTTATAGTTTCAACTGTTTCGGCGCAGTTTTATGGCGCAGTTGTTAATATATTTAAATTAGTTGGTATACATTTTTTCACTTTTATGGTAGAGCGGGAAGGCGGAAAAAAGTCTCTAGTCAAAAGTCACCAAAAAAAACCACGGAAATAAGTTGCCAGAAAAAAATCTCCGGAAAAAACGTCTCCGGGAAAAAAAGTACACCGAAAAAATCTCCAGGAAAAAAAAGGCTCTGAAAAAAAATCCCTTGGTAAAAAGTCTCCGAAAAAAAGTCAAAAAAGCGTTGGATATTCAAGCCCTGTAAAAGAGTTCATTAAAATAGAAGACTTCGCCTGATTTTTATATACGGTTAGGGTAGGTTAGGTTAATTTGTAATAATCTAGCAATTCAACTAGCCCTGAATTTACCGGTTTAATCAAAATATAAGCTTTTTAATAAACTCACTGCCAACGATGAACACTATAAACAAAATGCAAGTTTATCTTATATTTAGATAAACTTATTTTATTTTTAACACGTTTCTGTGTTTTTATGAGCTTTGCTTTTTCTTTAAAGTTTTTCAGGTTTTTTCCCTAGAGACTTTTATTCCGTTTTTTTTCTGTAACTTTTTTCCGGGGACTTTTTTCCAAGAGCCTTTTTTCCGGAGACTTCCTTTCCAGGGGACTTTTTTCCAAGAGACTTTTTTTCGCGGACTTTTTTCCGGAGACTTTCTTTCCTAGATTCGGTAGAGCCCCTTCTTCTTTTCATATCGTTAAATGAGAAAAAATTTGCATTGCAGAAAACTTTTTCATTCAGTTCTCCGTGAATTGTAATAAAACGAATATAATATATAATATAATATATATAATAAGGAGAGAGAGAAACAATGCATATATGGAAACAAAAAAGCATCGTGAGTGTCAAGTTAATTTTCTATTTTTCATTGTTTCTGTCGCCCCCGTTTTCGTTTTATTACAATTCATAGAGAACTTGACTGAAACGTTTTTTAACATTTTCTTCAAACATTTTTTATATGATTGAAAAAGTAGAAAGCTTTGTATCACACAATGTAACAAAATATATATCATGCTATTTAAAAATATTGATGACTGCAACATAATCTCAAAACAGTAAAGCTATGCTAAAATAATTTTTATGATGGGGTAGCACTTAGTATTTGCGGCGATCTTTGTATTTTGGGAATCATGAAAAATTCAAGAACTACAAAAAAAAGTATATTAATAATTTTTTCCACTAAAAAAAATCGATGACATCATTAGCCAAATATAACAAAGCTGAAATTTAACAACTATTGCTAAAATGTAGTTTGATGTTAAACAAAACTTTAAAATGTTTTTTTTTGTTTACAGCAGCAGTACATCAACCACCAATTAGTTATAAAAGCTTTATTGTTTAGCTGACAACAAGAAAGGAATACTGCACTATTGAAACTTTATAACGTACAGTATACTAATAAAAAGTGTTTTCCTGTAAGAGATTTACATATTTATCTTTACAATTACATAATTGAATCCAGGTATAGTTCCTGTAGACACGATGCCGGCATTTTTAAGCCGCGTATAATAGTGTAGCATAATATGCAGTATAAGAACGCGTTAAAAATTATGCAGTTAACGTTTCGCGCCGGTTTCTATAAAACTAATATCGAATATGAGAACGTGCCACTTTTTGGGGTTTCTCTTAAAAAAAAGATGATTGTAAAAGACTCCAAGCAGCATTAATAATAAATCAAGTGGACGTCGAATATGCAGTAATAATTGAACCACAGATTCAGACACAGATTAATTACTTTAAAGGTATTTGCCTCTAGTTCTTGATAAAAATCAAACGGTAATAAATAATATACAACGCGTTAGAATTATGCTACGCACAGACGACGATGACATACTGTCTATAGAAACCATAAGTTTTAGCATACCTGCCTGCGTAGCGTAAAGTTGCCAGTCAAGACGGTTTTTCTTTAATTTCTCGGACATGTGTTGGTTTGCTGGTTTATTATTCAAAGCACTAAAGAACACTAACGAAGCACTAATGATTGGCTACAATTTTTTCGTTAGTGCTTAATGTGTGCCTGCTGAGCGTGAAGTTGGCAGGCAACTAATTTTCTTTAATTACTCACGTATGTGTTTGTTTGCTGATATTTTAATTAGAGCACTAAAGAGTACTAACGAAGCACTAACGATTGGCAACATTTTTTTTGTTAGTGCTCAAAGTGTGCCTGCTAAGCGTGAAGCTGGCAGGCGATTTTGTTTTTTTAATTACTCGAAAATGTGATGGTTTGCTGGTTTTCTTGGTAGGGCACTAAAGAGCACTAACGAAGCACTAACGATTGGCGCAATTGCTGTCGTTAGTGCTTTCATTGACCTGCCAACTTCACGGACCCGTCTGGATCCGGCTTAAGAATAGACCCAGGGAACCCCCTGTCTGTCGTAAGAGGCGACTAACTGGGGCATATGTCCCTCTTTGCCCGTTTGTCCCATATCCTCCTGGCCGTAATTATTCCTTTTAACCCTATCCGTTAAACCTGCCAGTAGGTATAAAATGCAATCCCATAAAACAATGCAAATAATTTAGTCGCGGATATGTCAGGAAGTAGCTGTACCTGTGCCGTAGCTGCAGAAGAGCATGCTATCACTAAAGCGGGAAAACATAGGCAGCGCATGAAGTGGACTACAGAAGTAAATATGAGTGTTATGCGTGTGCTATTACAAAGCCGCCAATTTAGAATCAGAAATGATCGTATACAGAACAAAAATGTACGAAATGTTATACAAGAAAATTCTGACGTAGTTGTGTTAGAACAAAGAGCTGCAGATCAACGCCGTACTATAATAAGAAGGAAGTTATTGCTTAATGACATAATAAAACAGATAAAGGCACAGGTAACCAACAAAATAGGAAACTATACACAAGTTCCACAAAACCCCGAAGCTATTTGACGAATTAGAACCTGTTGTGGGAGAAGTTAACATTTGAACGGTGGCTACCAAAGTAACAGAAAATAATAAACAAAAAAACGACTTAAAATATAAACTCTCGCGCTATATACGTCTCGAACTCCACTGTTCTTCTTTAGATAAAACTTACCGTAGAAGTGGTTTCTAAAATTATAAACATTTTAAAATGATACAGTTACTTATAAAACAATTACACATTTTAGTAACTACCTACACTTAAACAAATTTACTTAGAAATTTTATTTGACTAGTACCAACTTATGCATTTCGCGAGGCCCTACATTTTTGTTATTTCTTACCTAGAATAGGATCGAAAAGAGTAAGTAACTTCTATTATCCTACTCAAGGTAAAAAATAACAAAAATGTAGAGAGCCACGAAATACGTAAGATGGCACTAGTCAAATAAAATTTGTGTGTAAATTTGTTTAAGTGTAGGTAGTTACAAAAATGTGTAATTGTTTTATAAGTAACTGTATCATTTTAAAATGTTTATATTTTTAAAAACCACTTTTACGGTAAGTTTTATCTGAAGCAGAACAGTAGAGTTCGAAACGTTATAAATAAAAACGAAACCTATTTAAGTTTGAATGTGATTTATTTCCAAAACCCACAAAACAAGACAAATCATATCTACTTTTTTATTTTTGTATTCCCCTTCGCTATGTACATATAATTTGTACTACATGTAGATTATGCTAAAATAACCATGAATCTATTGAACATATTATAGCTGGATGCTCTTCTCTTGCACCAAATCAGTATATTTGGAGATAGCTAAAAAGTACAATATGTTGAATGTGAAGCCTCCACTATACTATACGGTTATGCCATCTCCAGTGATCGGAAACAGGGACAAACAAATGATCACTGACAGCACGTTACAGCACAACAAACCAGACATTGTGTTAGTTAGCAAAAAAGACAAATCGGTTGTAATCATAGATATCGCAATCTCGCTGACGGCAATTATCCATCTGACAGACAAAATACAAAAATATAAAAATTTGTAACTAGAATTAAAAGGAATATGGCAACTTACCACCATCAGAACACATTCCATTATAATCTCTGCAACAGGGGAGGCACCAGTGAGTCTGAAAAAATCTAGAAAGAATAAACTTACCATACCGTTTTGAATTGCAAAAGGCAGTAATCCTCCAGAGCTGCCATTTTACTAGGCCGTTTCTTACATGAATACAAGCAATTGTAAAAAATGCGTGGGAGGAAGTTTTCCGCAAAATAAAGCGGGATTCAGCCGAGATCAAAAATAATAAAAATAGTAATACTTACCGTGGAATATTTTGAATTATGTTACCACGGTACTACACCAGCAATTACCGCTTAGTTGCTGTGAAAGAAAAATAAAATAAAAAGGCAAAAATAATAATAATGTCGCGAGTTGACCTAGTCTTATTTAGAATATTTAATATTAATTATTCAAGTAATTAAAATATTACTTATTTGTCACAATATGGTGCAATACATAATACAGATCAATACGATTTGGTCACCTGACCCACCTCATGTTATTTTAAGAATATCAAGGGGTTGTATGCACTCTTTCCTTGTTGCATAATTACATACAATATTGATTGGTTTATCTACAAACTAATCTGGGTCTCGATGCATTCACGATATCTGCAGTGCACCTATTGATTATTAATAAAACCCATCTAACTACTCTGCATCACAGGGTATAAAAGGGCTCCAGCTTACTGATACAAGAACAGTTAACGATCAAACTCAGCGTAAGCTAGTTAGTTCAATTAAGCTTAGAATCGACATGAGTCTCTACCATCTACTATAGCTACGACTCAAATACCTCTCGCATATTGGGGGCCTTGAGCCCAGATTAACAAACTGTATTGTAACGCATGTAAGTCATTTTAACTTAGTATTAAATAATGTTGTAAATCATTAACTAAATATATCTCTTTTGAATTTTGGTTGTTCTTATAATATACCTAGACATTATGTCACAAGCTACGACCCCCTAACGCGACAATAATAACTCATGTCAAGGTTCAACCTGTTGGTACTAATTATTTGCGTATTACTTTACAGCAACGAGTGGTATTTTTCTGATGATAATAATTTTAAAACAAATATGGAATTAAGTGACAACAAAACTGCGTTAAAGTTGATTGCCATTGTTTATATAGTATGTGTTATAAACACATTAAGTGTAATACTACAATTTTTAATACATTGTGCTACAAATATTAGATTACACAAAATAAATAAATTAATAAATCTCAAATAAACTGCCTACTAATAACTTAATTGTGTGTTTTTCTTAACATCATAAAAGCCGAGTATGAAGTTCGGATATTCTAAAACAAATAGCACAGTTAATTAGTTAGCCTACAATTTGAGGAAACATATTTTACCCAAAGAAAAGTCTGTAAAGATATGGCACTAAACTTCCCAGCCGTTAATTTGATAGGATTTTGACTTCTGCATATAATCAAAGCCAAAGATTTCTGAAATCTTATATCAGCTCCGACGAAGTTTGCATCGAATGCAGCTGTTCCCACTTCTTGACTCTGAAACACAACTTGCTCGCCCCAATAGCAAACTATAGCCACTTGGAAACAAACACATATATTATGTACTGCAGAAGTCCACATTCTGTAGTCATCAAGGGAAAACTAAAAGTTAAATACAAATTTCAGATTGCAGCTCAAGATCAGAAAACCGATTTTTGACTTGAACAAAGTTATTTACTTGCGAATCATATTTAGTGGAAATTTCAAGTTGTTTTCTTAATAATAGATTTGATAACTTATGTCAACAAGTATTGACGACATTCTTTTACAATGACTGACTTTACTACAGTTAGCATTTGAAAAATTAGATTTAAGGTTTCTTCTTAATAAAAGAAGATACTGTCTTATGTCATTATCTGTAAATACTTTCGATTAAGTGCCATTGCTTACCGTTGACGTTCGATACACCAAGAAACATAGTAAAGCAAGTGTATTTAAAAATATCGTCAACAACCCACTGAACAAAGATTCCATTTCTTCTGCAATACTGATAATTGTCGAATGACAGTTAATGCTGTCTATAAACGAATTTTTTTAATATTTCCAAGTGAACCATTTACATCTACACTTTCTGGTAATAAGTCGGTAGATCCAGTTTCCTAAAAGTCAACTTGATATAAATATCCAACCTACGTTCAATCAAAACAAACGTTTACCAAACCCACCTTTAGCATTTCTTCATAACTAATGCGCAAAAGACGTCGTATGTTAATTTGCAATATTTTAAATTGATAACTGATGTGACCCAAAACAGCAGCAATTATTAAATCAACACTAAAAAACTGCGTTGCAAAATAAGATGTAAATTAAATTCTGATACATGTAAGTTATTTCATAGTTAGGACTGTAGGTAACATTAAGTACAGTCAATGGCCCATAGGGAAATATCCAGTCGTGGTAGTCGTTGCTCCTCATTCGTTTACTAAACGAAAAACACATAGCAGAAATTAAACATGCTAATCCCGCTGACCAGTATGCGAAAGTCTGAAAAAGAAACCAAAAGTAATAAGAAAAGTTAGTGAAGTGAAGTGAAGTTAGTGGCAAACGAGATTTTTTTTATTGACAGCAAACTATTGTTCTCATTTTTTAAATTATTTATTTTAGTTTTAACAGTAAAATATACTATGACATGCAACGTGTGTTGCCTACTCTGAAGAGTCAAGGAGTTGTTAGGTAGAAATTTTACAGTCAGTAAATGAATAAGTTAGAAATAAACAATTACGATTGTATTATTTTTAAAAAGGAATTTTACTGCGTTTCCTGACGATTATTGTTTTGCTCCAGAATTTCTTGACGAGTAACGCAGAGTAGTTTTGATACTTTAAACCAATTGTTGTTGGTTATCGCTAATGCTCGATCGATTTTTTCTTTCAAGAAACTGCAACGCGTAGTAGCGTAGATACTTTTTTTCTTAATAATAGTAAATTGAATAACAAAATATGTGATTTTGCTTTAGGTAATGAAGTACATCAAGCTGGTGTAGTAAAGTAAGCTCAATCGCAAGTATTTACCGACGAAATCACATTGATTGTCAATAATAAAAACTGTTCATGAAGATTTTCAAAAGTTGTCTTCGTTGCCCGAAGAGATGTGCTTTCTTTTAGCATTACTCAAATTTAACAACTATGAAAAACACCTTTTCTTGTTACCAGAGTTTGGATTGTATCACTGAACTTGTAAGAACATTTTTGTAAGCAGCATGTCTATCCTGGAATATAAAATCTAGATTTCTTGTTACTACAACAATATTGTATTTTATCAGCACGTCGTGCATTCAAACAATGGGAGTCCAACTGGTATCAATGTTTTTGATTTAACGTTTCGTCATTGTTGCGACCTATAGATAATCTTCCTATTCCTCAAACATCCAGAAGAAGAATAACAACCTCCTTGGGCTTTGTTACCAGGGAGGTGTCAGTCACTAGAGGCTGTCCTCAGGGGGGGGGGGGGTTCTATCTCCCTTGCTGTGGTGCCTGGTAGTTGATGGACTCCTCCTGGAACTAGAAGAGAAAGCCGTGTATGCACAAGGCTACGCGGATGATTTAACCATATTAGTAGGCGGGAAATACGGGGGAGTAGTATCAAACATGATGCAACAAGCCCTAAAAACCGTAGAAAAATGGTGCAATAGAGAGGGCCTATCCGTTAACCTGGCAAAGACCTCTGTAATAGCATTCATACAAAAAAGAAACCTTCAAAACCTGAAGGGACTAAAACTGCGGACAAGAACTGACAATGGGGACGGAAGTGAAGTACCTGGGAGTCACTCTTGACACCAAACTGACCTTCAATTCCCATTTGGAGAGAATTTCAATCAAAGCGACACGGGCCCTCTGGGCCTGTAGAAGAATGATACCAACAGTAACTTACGCTTCTTTGATATGGTGGCACAAAACCAGAAACAAAGCTGTTGTAAGCAAACTTAGCAAGCTGCAAAGACTTGCATGCTTAAGTATAACAGGGGCGATGACATCGACATCCACTGCCTCAATGGAGACGCTGCTGGACCTGCCTCCGTTACACTTTGTAGTGGAAGCGCAGGCACTTCTGGCGTCATACAGAATGAAGGCGAACGGACACGGGAGAATCCTCCACAGAACAGGGGACCATACCGAAATCTTCGACAAATTGAATAAAAATAGCATACTAAATATGCATTCAGATAGAATTAATACCGTTTTCGACTTCAGAAAACCTTTCAGGGTACTAATACCTGAGAGAGGGGGCGAAGAAAGAAAACAGGAATTGAGAAGTCGTGGAGGATCGATCTGGTATACGGATGGATCCAAAACGGCAACCAGCTCGGGAGCGGGAATCTTTGAGGCGGACAGAGGGAATAGCATTAGCATTAACCTGGGCAACCTTACTACCGTGTTCCAGGCTGAGATAATAGCTATTACAACATGTGCACAGACAATAGTGGAGAGAGGATATGCAAATAGACAAATCTACATCATGTCCGATAGCCAAGCGGCACTAAAAGCTTTGGAGGGGGTTGCGATACACTCCAGAGTGGTTTTAGAATGCGTCGAGGCACTTGTGACACTGGCAGGACACAACAGAGTAGTTCTGGAGTGGGTGCCAGGACATGAGGGCTTCGACGGAAACGAAAAAGCTGACCAATTGGCGAAATTGGGAGCGGAACAACCTATAGTCGGCCCCGAACCCACATGCGGGATATCATATCAGACCGCAAAGGGGACGGTAAAGGACTGGCTATACAGACAACACTGTATTCATTGGAATGACATTCCTGGACACAGGCAATCCCGAATGCTTATAAACAAACCATCCAGAAATAAAACAAAGGAAATTCTGCAACTGAGCAGGAAACAAATGAGGCCAAATAATAGGACTACTAACAGGACATTGTGGCCTCAGAAGACACCTCATTTTATTGGGAGTGGAAGAAAACCCCACCTGCTGATTGTGTGGTGAAGAAGATGAAACACCAATTCACATTTTAGGTGAATGGCCTGCTTTAGGAGACAAAAGGCATATGCACTTTGGGGTGCAATTTGCAGAACCCGATGAAATAGCGGAAGCACCCATCAACAGGATCCTAAACTTTATCAGGAATACTGGACTGATGGAGTAAAAGAATCTTTGGGGCACAATAAGCTTAAAGCTTCAGTGCAGTGGCCGTAGCATCACACCCAACACGAATTATTATTATATTAAGCAGCATGTCTATCCTGGAATATAAAATCTAGATTTCTTGTTATTACAACAATATTGTATTTTATCAGCACGTCGTGCATTCAAACAATGCGAGTCCAACTGGTATCAATGTTTTTGATTTAACGTTTCGTCATTATTGCGACCTATAGATAATCTTTCTATTCCTCAAACATCCCAATTCAAACATATTTACTCATACAAGAGTGGACTTTGCTGGACTTTTCTTAATCTGTATGACAAAGTATAGAATTGTAAAACAAACAAAGCGTATATTTGTCTGTCTTGCAATTGAAGCACTACATACCGAAATATTGTCATATTTATCGTAAGATGCATTTGTCGCAGCTTTTCGTAGATTTGTTGCTTGTCGAGATCATTGTTCAGATCCATATAGCGGTTTTTGAAAAAAAACTGTTGAGGTTAATAATTTGATACTAATTTACGGCCAATAATTAGCAGCTACTTTAGGTAGTAAGTGGCATTTTAATCTTGAATGTGCTCTTCACTTTGATGATATTCGAGAAACCTAGCGTCAAATCCGTCAAAATTCACATTTTTGGGAAATAGGTGCACAGAGGTTAACCTACAAGGAGTTTAACAAACTTCTGACACATAGGTAGAGGCTGTTATCAATTCCCGTTTGTTAAATTTCATGACCTTCGAGCCTTCACATCTGGATATTTTTTAACGCTTGAACCTCTAAGGAAGCTTTCTTGTTTAGATCTTGAGGGTGCAAACATTAATCGACTATTACGTTGAAAGCTTTTAAAAGCTTGGCACCTACACTTTTACCGCCGTTGTCATTAAGTGGAGCAAATAATTAATATTTATATAGCCTTCAATAAAAGGTTAAGTAGCAAAAACCTATTGAACCTATAAATATTTTGGTATTACTCAAGACCCGCTTGTACTGGTTGCTGGACAAAGTTATTGCAGTTCATCCATGTACTGACGGAGTTTGTCGTGTTGCCACAGTTAAAGCCATAAATGGTACTTTGAGATATCTTGTCAAAGTAGAAAACAAATATATTTTTAAATGAACTACAAGTAGACGCAATACCCATAAAATGCGGAATTTTCCAAGGCGATACGCGTAGTCCGGTAGTGAGGGTAAGATTAACCAGTATCTAAACTAATTAGTCAAGTTTACAACTGAAATAGGTAATCATGTCATAGAAACATAGGTAAACGCATTGATGTATCTCGGAACACATTATTTATTGCATTTGTACTAAATAGTCGATAAAATATAAAGCTTTAATTAGTTTGGAAAGTTTCCATTTTTTCAGTTGCTAATGGAATGTTTCCAGGCAAAAGTTTCCTACTGCCCAACACTAGTTCTGCATGGCTATCAATCCGCTTTTCAAACTACTTATCAAATGTCACATCTCTTTACACGAACGATTTAAAGCTATTCGCTGGAACAACAGACAAATTCAGCAGTTTAGTCAATAACACTTTCTTTGTTTAGCAAAAACATCGGAATTTCATTGGGAATAAGTAAATGTGCCCAAGTCCACATAATCAAAGGAAAACTGTATCCACAGCCCAAAATGGAATGCGTACTCTAAGATGTTGAGGACCTGCTGAATCTAGAAAATACAAATGTATACAGATACATCAGAATAATCAAATACGGCATTCAAAACTTAGAATTAAATAAGCAATACATGTATAGATTGAATAAAATTCTAAATACGTTCTATAATGGTAGAAACAAAATTAAAGCCATTAATGCGTGGGCTATACCAAAACATATTTATTGTTTTGGCATTATTAACTGGTCTGAAATAGAATTACAACCACTCGATTGAAATATCAGAAGCCTTCTAAGAAAATTCACTATGCACCACCTAGAAGCCTAAAAAAGGGTTATATATATATATATCGCGAGCTAATGGGGGTAGAGGATTACTGCAGATAGAACAGCTTTGTCATTCTCAAATAACCAAACTTAGAAAATATTTCTATGAGTCAACATCTAAAATTATTAGAAAAATATTAAAATCATGATAACAATTATACTAAACACTAAAAGACAGAAACTTTAATACGCTGCCAATCGAATAAGGGAATAGGAATCCAAGGCATTGCATGGTAAATACCCGAACAGTTCACAACACCCCAACGTCGACACTGACTTATTAGTTGGATGGTTAACAAGAGAATCACTTTCTGCCGAAACGGAAGGGTTTATGACTGCGATACAGAACCAACGGAAGGGTTTGTGACTGCGATACAGAACCAAGTACTACCTAAAAACAATCGTAAAGACAATTGAATGTGGCAAATGTAGACTATGCCAAAATAACCATGAATCTATTGAACATATTATAGCTAGATCCTCTTCTTTTGCACCAAATCAGTACACCACAAGGCACAACGAAGTGGCAAAAATAATATATTTGGAGATAGCCAAAAAGTACAATATAATACTGCCCGCACGGCACGGTACAGCACAACAAACCATACATCGTGTTGTTTAGCAAGAAAGACAAAACGGCCATAATCATAGATGTTGCAATCCCGTTGACGTCAAATATCCATCGGACCGAAACAGAAAAAATATAAAAATTTGCCACTAGAATTAACAAGAATAAGGCAACCTACTACCATCAGAAAATATCCCATCATAATCTCTGCCATGGGAGGAGGCATCAAGGTGCCTGAAAAAAATCTAGAAAGATTATATACTTATCATACCGTTTTGAATTGCAAAAGGTAGTAATATTCCAGAGCTGTCATATTACTAGGCGGTTCTTTACATGAATACAACTCATTGTAAAAGATGCTTGGGATGAAGTTCCCCTCAAAATAAAACAGGATTCAGCCGAGATCAAAAATAATAATACTAATAATAACAATACTTACTGTGGAATAAATTGAATTATTTTACCATGGTACTACACCAGCAACTGCTGCTTAGTTGCTATATAATAATAACTCATGTCAGGATTCAACCCAAACGTATTATATTTTTTATCTATGGTTCAACCTGTCGGTACTAATTATTTGCGTATTACTTTACGGCAACAAGTGGTAGTTCTCTGATGATAATAATTTCAAAACAAATATGGAGTTATGTGATAAAAAACACTAAAGTTGATTGCTATTGTTTATATAGTATGTGTTACAAACACATTGAGTGTCATACTACAGTTTTTAATGCATTGTGCTACAAATTTTAGATTACACTGAATAAATAAATTATTAAACCTCAAATAAACTGCCTACTAATAATTTAATTTTGTGTTTTCCTCAACATCATAAAAGCCGAGTATGAAGTTCGGAGAGTCTAAAATAAATAGAACAGTTAGTTGGTCAGCCTACAATTTGAGGAAACATATTTTACCCAAGCAAAAGTCTGTAAAGATATGACACTAAACTTCCCAGTCGTTAGTATAGCAGGATTTTGGCTTCTGCGTATAATTAAAGCCAAAGATTTCTGAAATCTCAAATCGGTTCCGACAAAGTTTGCATCAAAAGCAGCTATTCCCACTTCTTGACTCTGAAACACAACTTGCTCGCCCCAATAGCAAACTATTGCCACTTGGAAACAAGTACATATAAGCTGTCCTGCAGGAAACCATATTCTAGAGTCACCAAGAGAAAACTAAAAAGAAAAAAGAATTCAGAATGCAGCTCGAGACCAGAAAGTCGATATTTGGACTGGAACAAAGTTATTTGCATTCGCATCATATTAAATGGAAATTTCAAGTTTTTTTCTTAATAATAGATTTGATAACTTATGTCAACAAGTATTGACGACATTTATTTACTATGACTGACTATTACAGTTTGCATCTCAAAATATAAATTTAATTTTTTTCTTAATAGAAAAAATACTGTATTATGTCAATATTTGTATACAGAGTGCCCATTTTAAAACTCCGAGCCTTAATGTTTTTAAATAGGTAACCCACAATGCAACCCCCAGATCACTATGCATTTCTACCATTTTCTTTAAACTGAGATCAGAGTTGTTTTACAGTACATGTATCTACTAATGATTAAGTACAAATTTAAGGTTACTTTAATAACTCAAATTTAGTATTTGACAACAATAACTACAATAATTTAATAGAAACATAGTACAAAAACTAACGAAGCAGGTGTTCAAATTGCCTTTCCCCTTCGTTTTCGCAGAGTATAATTCTTCTACGGATCGAACCTCTAACACGAGCTAACATTTCCGGTGGTGTGATATAGCGACAACATTGAATTATCCTTTCGCGTAGATGTTCTTCATTTTGAATGGTCACTTCGTAGACATCTTTTTTTACTTTGCCCCACAAAAAGAAGTCTAGCGGAGTCAAATCGGGACTACGAGCAGGCCAAGAATGCAATGCACCTCGTCCAATTACGTGTTCCTCAAAACGTTGGTTAAGATAATTTCTCACATCCTTATGAAAATGCAGAGGTGCACCATCATTTAAAAACCACATACTATTCCGTTTGTTTTGAGGAACTGTTTGGAGGAGAGCCGATAGTTCATTAATTAAGAAATTTAAATACATTTCACCATCTAAATTTCCATTAAAGAAATGTGGACCTATCACAAAATCGCCAATAATACCGCACCACACATTAAGAGAAAAAATTCTCTGAAAATGAGTTATCCTGATCCAGTGGGGATTGTCTTGGGCGTAATAGTGGCAGTTATGTTGATTAACCATGCCGTTGTTTGAAAACCTCGCTTCATCACAGAATAATACCATACTTAAAAATTACGCATTGCCGTTTAATTGCCGTCTAAGAAATTGACAATATTGAACACGTTGCTCATAATCCCTATCTTCAAGATGGTGTATGGTATAAACATGGTAGGGATGAAATTTGTTCGCCTTAAGAATATTGAAAACAGAACCTTTGCTAATGTTTAAGGCATTTGCAATCGCTCTTTGACTTGTGTGGGGATTATCCGTAACCAATTCAATTGCAGCTACTTCGTTATGTTCAACCGTAACTTGCCGTACCCTTACTTTTGGTTTTGAAAATTGCCCATACTCTTGTAAATTCTAAATGTTTTGTCAGTTGGAATTCGTCAATCTGGAAAGCGTTGCGCATACAAAGTACTCGCAGCACTCACATTTTTTCGACATTCACCCAGAATTAGAAGAATGTCCATTTTGTCAGCGTTGGAATACATTTTGCACCAAAGATTAGTGATCGATAATTTTTGTTTTGCACCGTTTAAGTAATGTGGCTTAACGGATTTGATTAGTAAACTGTCAAGTTAATGCAAACATCATTGCCCTGATCTTAATTATAGACATATTTTGTTTTAAAATAATAGTCGGCAGTGACTTGTATTATGTGTTGCCTATTTAAAAAAATTTAGACTCGGAGTTCTCAAATGGGCACTCTGTATACTTTCGATTAAGTACCATTGCTTACCGTTGACGTTTCATACACCAAGAAACATAGCATACCAAGGGTAGCTAGAAATACAGTCAACAGCAAACTGCTGACCAAAGATTCCATTTCTTCTGCAATACTAATAATTGCCGAATGATAGTTAATAGCGTCTATTAACGAATTTTTCAAATATTTCCAAGGAATTACTGATCCGCCAATTTCAACACTTACGTTTTCTGGTAATAAGTCGGCAGATCCAGTTTCCTAAAAGTCAGTTCGGTATAAATATTCAACCTACGCCTACGTTTAAACAAAACAAATGTTAACCAAACCCACCTTCAGCATTTCTTCATAACTAATGCGCAAAAGACGTCGTATGTTGTTTTGCAATATTTTAAATTGGTAACTGATGTGAGACAAAGCAGCAGTAATTATTAAATCAATACTAAAAAACTGCATTGCAAAATAACTTGAACTTATAATCTGATAAATGCAAGTGATTTCGTAGTTGGGACTGTAGGTAACGTTAAGTACGGTCAATGGCCCATAGGGAAGTATCCAGTCGTGGTAGTCGTTGCTCCTTATTCGTTTAATAAACGAAAAACACATAGTAGCAATTAAACACACTAATCCCGCTGACCAGTATGTGAAAGTCTAAAAACGAAATCAAAAGTAATTAGAAAAGTTAGTGATTGATGGAAACATGTACTATTTGCTTATTTGTTCATATTTCTAATGAAACGAAGGCGAAATAATTATTTCCACACCACCATGAGGTAGAGAATACAGCGCATTTTTTTAAAGTGGTGTTTCCTGTAGGCCTAATTCACTATTAAATATTTAATTTGTACTAGGGATTTAAGGAATGGTGAATGTTGGTTACTGGCCACATGTACAACTTTGTTTCAAAATATTTTAATCTGAAGTATACCATCAAATTGCCACAAAATGCCGAATATTCGGCAAGATCCAGAAACTGTTTTCAACTTTAGTAATTAAGATAAGTCACTAATAGAAGTCAATTACATGAAATCAAAAATTAACCGGCCTAAATTTTTTGTGTCTAGTTTTGTAAAGTATGTACAATTAATTGCCACCGGAAATATCGCTATATTTTCATAAAAACCACTAGAGTTTAGACTTCTCTAAATCATCAGAAAGTGTCACCAAAGCAATAATTAAATACAACAGATTCATCATCATCAACAGAAAAATCACTAAATTGGCAACGCTGCGACTAAAATCCTATGGCTTTTGGAGCGCCTCACTCGGCCGTATTTGCTACCTTATGGAGATGTGGAAATGAGTATTTCGCTTTGTATATATAAATAAATTTTAAAAATATTCTACTGCATCCAAGTTTTTTTTCGGGTTTTTTTCGGTAAAACCGGATGTCGCACCAGACCGGAAGTTGTGTTAAATGGTTCTTATAATATAATAAAAAAATTCTGCAGAAACCGAATGCAATATTTTTTTCATTTTTAAGTTATAAACGATTTAAATCGGTCAAAGTGACGGTAAGACACTGTGTGCCTAACTTTAGGTTAACTCGGTTGTTACGCCGAAACTATGGGTTCTATAAACAAATTTTATGGGACATAATTCGTCGGAAATTTAGTCCTCTTTCTGTTTTATAATAACCATTTTTGTCGTATGATGTACCGCAAACGAAATATTTCAAAAATTGTTTTTGGACGTTATTTTGTCTATATAGCGGCGCGATCGAGTATTTATAAGGGTGGTAATGGATTGTAGGGACAAACTTCTAGGGCTTGCAAAACACAACAAAGCAAAACAACTTTTGTTAATAAATGTGTGGTCAAAAGTGTTTCTTTTAGAAAATAGAGCCTCTTAAAGATTCTTTAAGAAGTACCTGAAAACCGGCAACCCAAATTGCATTCTCAATTATTTTGCACAGGTCACACGGAATTTTGAAAAAAAAACAAACTATCTAGACATCGTCTTCTTGTAGTGCTATACCCTATTCAGGGCGTTGGCTACCTCTCTCCTATGTCTGTGTTTGGTGCGCGGCGATAGATAATTTGCACAGGCAGACATAGGGGACCTACAGTTTAACGTGGGCTTAGAACCACAGGACGTGCATGCACTTCTTCTCCAGAGAGGTTTTCCTGGGGAAAAATCCACCTCACTGGTTTCCCGTCGCCTTGCGAGGGAGAACGACCGGGCCGGGGATCAAACCCGGATCCGCTGCATTGTTAGCCCGCGCTCTTACCATTGAGTTACGGCCGCTCTAGACATACATGCATTCAAATAACGTCAATTTTGACACAATTCGATATGTTTGTGATATTTTTTGACTTTTCGTGCATTCGTTTCTTTCTGTGCCTTTTATAATTCGTTTTTTTCGCTCTGTGATTTTTTTGATAATTATTTTCTTTGTAATTTTCGTTCTGTGTTTCGTATTTTTGTGTTATGGCGAATTATACTTTTGCCGAACAGCATGACATGATGTTCAGGTATGGAGCTGCTTGGGGTAACGCACGCGAACCTGCTCGCTGTACCAAAAACATTTTCCTGATTTGACCCCACTTGATTTCTTTTTGTGAAATGTGAAAACGTTAGTGTATGCTACCTCAGTTGAAACTGTAGAAGAACTTACGGCGCGTATTTTGGCGCATGTGAAGAAGTTCAACAGACTGCTGGTATATATGGAGCGGTGCGCAGGAATTTACTTCGTAGATGTGCTTCGTGTGTAAAAGCTGGCGAGCGACATTTTGAACATTTAGTATAATTTTGTTAATTTTTGAATTAGTTATTGAAAATTTTTCAAATAGTTGATTTTTGTTTTGTAATTTTGGTTTTTTCTGTTGCTTAGTTTTGAAACATTTTGTTAATTAATTTATTGCAATATTTAATTTGAATTTGAAAAGTGGGAAAGAGGGCTTTTATTATCCTGTATTAATTTCCGTCGTTATGGAAACAAATAGTAGGTAGTAAATTGAGTTGTCTACATTTAGGCGCTTCTTAAAAATTTTTGAGAAGCTCTATAACTGAAAGGAAACACTTTTGACCACACATTTATTAACAAAAGTTGTTTGCTTTGTTGTGTTTTGCAAGTCCTAGAAGTTTGTCCTTCAAATCGACATTGTATCTTTGATATAGGATCTTATCGAACAAGTAAATTAATCACGTCCTTTGCAACTGTTCGCTTCCAGCTACCCAGTCAACAATAATCATATAAAAAATATTCCGGGAATTCGGGATTCTCTTTACCTTTGGCGGCTAGAGTAGAGTACTTGGTAATTAAATTAGAGATTTTCTAAAAACTAATATTATTCGCATTCTTGCAAAATGCAATGATAATGAATTTTTTTCTGAATAAATTATAAAGAAAAATTAAAAATTAAAAAAAGATACAATGTAGAGGTTTGGAACCGCCAAACGCCTTAGAATGCTCCCCTCCCCCCCACATAGTTGTGGAGCCTGCGGGCTCCTAGTTTATTTATTAACAAGCATCCTATTGATATTATGAAAACTATCAAAACGTGTTATCTAGTTTAATCTTTAATATAAAGTAGTAGAAGTTATAATGGTGTATTATCATGCTACGGGGCCATTTCAGTGCTTTCGTATTCATCTTAGTCCAGTAGCCACGTACTTTTTAATCAAAAAAATCAGAAAGTTTCAATACTTAGATATTTTGTAGATTTCGATGTCTCTAAAGACATACTGATTTCGCAACCCTGTAGCTTTGTAATACAATGTTGCGTTTTGCACAAAAAAATACGTTGATTTAAGGTCCCACATAAGACACCCTTTTTCTCCTGTTTTGTCCAGTCTTAAGGGGGCCCGACAATATCGATGTGGAAGGGTGGTCACAAATCGTAGTTATGCCACTGCTTTAATTATTTAAATAGTCAAAATAAATTCAGTTTCATAGAGTGGGTGGGTTTTAAGCTGGCAGGGCGTCGGCTCATTACCCTACCTACCAGCCGCCACTCATTTGAATCGGCCAATTCACAATAACTACCTACAAGCGTAAAGACCACTTATAAAATTAAGTTACCTGTGCATTGTTGAGCCAAATACATTCTTTAATTAGCTTTACTTCTTCTTCGCCTCCTCTATTCGGATTTGGTGTAAAAGGTTCTTGTTCTAGTTTATTCAACAGTTTTGCAAATTTGTTTCGTTTTAGAATAACCACGAATGTCTTGATTGAGGCTGCAAAATACATTTTTATTACGTTTTAGTATTCTTAATATAAATATTACTACAATTTGTTGCAGTAATCAAAGATTAAACTGTTATATAATTTCGAACTGCACTTGTAATCATTGATAATCTTAGTATTAAACTCTATCCTCTCTACTACTTTTATAGTTAACTAAGCACATATATTATTGAACTGAAATTTTAAACGGGCAGTTGTAAATTGCACCGATTAACTCACTCCGTCCGGGTGACAATGTGTAAACTGCACCGGCACCCTCATTAGGCGTTAATAGCATGCAATAAAGGAAAGTATGAAAACATCTAGGATGTGATGGGTTTTCTTTAGCATCTATACACTATAGAGCCTGCCAACAGCTTTTTATTAATAGTATATGTCTCAAATGATAAAGATGTATTTTTCCTTGGAAATGACGATGAGCAAAACTTTTTAATATTTTACTTATGTTTATCTTACTGTAATTTTGCAAAACAACGCCGAAAGTATTTTCTCCTTTATTTTCAAAAGACGCCTAACAAATTTATTTTTAAAAAAAAAACATGTATTCTATCCGTCTTAATAACAAAATTCTCTTTTCGTGGGGAAAATATAATAAAAACATTCACTTGCAATATATGCTATTATTACTCCACTTACCCAACGAAAAAGCAAAAATGTACAAGAACAAAGATTCGGCTGCAACAGCAAACTCTTGCTTAAATAATTCCAAGAAATCCAACAGCACATACAAAATGTTTACGAACAAAACTACTGAAATTGAATAGATTCTATAAGCTGCACTATCGTTGCCATCAATATTTATTCCAGCTAATTTTAAGGCCAATTTTATTAAACCAAAATAATTTTTAGGTCTGTCGCTTAACAGGCCGGCATCTATTAAGCTGGCCATTCTTATTCGTATTGACGTGACAACTTAACAATACGGGTATATATACATCGCGTAGATGATTGGTGGGGATAATTATATTGTACAGAGTTGTATTTTCCATTTTCTGTTTTTGCTAAAGAATATACCTATGGAACCTGACAAGTTGTCTTCGTTGTTTCTAAAATTAGAAAAATGGGTTTGGAAATGTAATTTTGAATTTTTTACTAGTACGACTCCAAAGAAAATTTTTGTGTTTAGAGGCTACCTACCTTACCTACGTTAATAAAATTGTTGAACAATGTTCAGAATGTATTAGCACTATAAGCATACAGTACGTTTTTCACCTTGACCTTATTTTTATAAAGAGGCACAGAAGCATCACCCTTATTTTATTTATAATAATAAATTCCCTTACGTGGTTTTCTGCGCAATTACCTATCTGTCAATTCTTGTTGATAATTCATACACAAGTTTTGAAAAGCGATATTACCTAATAAAACATACCGCATGAAACTGTTAGTAGTCGTGAGAATAACACGTTTTCGAATAAATTAATTAGGTGTAGAAAATTGCTACAGATAGTAGTGTACAATTTTATAACCAGCTGTTTGTTAGGTGCTAATGTAGTTTCTCATACTTCCAACTTGATATCTAACATTTTTATACAAAATCAGATTAAAGAATTTTCCGGTTGTTTAATGTTTTGCTCGATGTTTTGCAACTGACTATCAGCAACACGCCATTACACTTCTTTGTGCATTTATTAGGTTAATTTGGCTTTTTATTTAAAAGAACTCTGTTTTCAAGCAAGGCGTCCCGCTATTTCTTTTCGCTTAAAATTGTCTTATTTCATTTACGTAATAAATAATGAAATAGCAAGAGAGTATTATAAAAATGTTATTTATAGATTCATAAGATGTAAGCCTTCACAACTTTCAAATTGTCTAACAACGGTTTTGTTAACTTGGTATATTTTTGTAAAGTTTTTAAAAACAAACTGTTGTATTGACTATGTCACTCACATTTCATTGAACCAATCACAAATTTCTCCTTTCATAAAACGAACCAATCGCATTTGTTTTATACTGATAAAGCTGCATGGTGCTGTTTAAGTAAGTGATTAAACCCACAGTAGCTTTGGATAATCGCTCTTAAGTCTTAAATTAAGGCATTTAAAACTGATGTGAACTGACTTTTGGGTATACTTATTATTATTTTAATACCGTTTTTCATTGCTTCGGCCAGGAGTAAGTATCACATTTATTTATAACATAATTTCTGAATTAAAAACAATAATTGTCTCTGTCGTCCACAAGCAAAAAAGCAAAACACGAGAAACGTCGACGGTGACCGATGATAACAATACCAATGTCGACCAACTTTAATCGCTAGTGTTCAAATCATAGTTCAAATTATGACCGGCCCAAATATTAAAGTATACTATCTTGTTTGACTGGTTATATGAACTCAAATTTTAGACCAAAATAATTTACATACCTTTAAAATTTTTATGAAACACCACTTAACGGCTTTTCTCCAGAACGATCTATTATTACAACAACACTTCACAGCAACAGTAAATAAGAACGTCAAAATAAAAAATTAAATTTACAAAAGGACGCCACTACAAAACAATTGAAAACGAGCCAACAATACCATGTTAAGAGCGCCGATTTCCGAAACCGTCCGACCATTTCCGACTAGTTCAGTGTTATTAAAAATGCGCCAAAATTAATGTGAGTGATACAGTCAAGACGAATGCGACTAGTTATCCTATTTTTCTTTGACAATATTGTGGTGTAAGTTAACTCGTGCTAGTTAAGATTTAGGTAATTCCACTCTTGCTATGCGGTAGTAGGATTACCATCTTAACTAGCACTCGTGAACTTACTCTTTACAATTTTATCGAAAAATCGCAGTCACTTGTTGTATTACTTATGATTAAAGCTCAACTGAAGTGCTGAACCCTAATTATGCGAAGGAAAAAAAATTTGTTGCATATTTTAAACTCAAATCGTTGTTTTTATGGTATATGACTTTAAACGTCCCCGCGTTGAAACGGCCTTGTCCTAACGGTCGCGTTCAACCGGCCGCGTTAAAACATCCCATTCCATAATTTTTAGAATGTCGAAGATTTACTTTTAAAGTATTACACAACAAACTGAATAAAAACTAACAATGTTATTAGTCATGTCTAATTCCATAATCATAATTTCAAAAATATGTTTCCGGTTTTGGAGCGTCTGCTTAAGCTTTCCGGTTTCTAACTTTTCCCTCCTTCTGCCTGCCCAATCTCCTTCTTGTAGTTGTCTTTCCGATAGGGGTGAGCGGTATTATTATTTTTATACATAAATTTAAAAAATGGACAAAGCAATTTTCCTGAACATTTCTATACTTTAGGTATTGTTACTTATCGTATTTTCAATAGTGTATATCTGTTTCCGAGCTTAAAGCGTCTGCCTAACCTTTCCGGTTTTTAGCTTCTCCCTTGTTTTGTTTGCTTAATCTCCTTTTTGTGGTTGTCTTTCCGATAGAGGTGAGCGAAATTATTATTTTGCTTACATAAATTTAAAAAATGGGCAAAACAATTTGCCTGAATTTTCCTATACTATTCCTTAGGTATTGTCTGCCTTCACAAGCATTTGTTCTAAATAGTTGAACCAAAGCGGTTCGTGAGTCTTGCCTACTTAAACAGAGCCGTATATTTCTGCTTCTACATTGTGTGTCTGGACAAGGGAAAGTGCTGGGGCTGCGCCTGCTTAGATTGTTAAATTTTTGGGTTTGAGTTTTTTACGTACTTTCGGGCGTAGAGTTCGAAAATAAACTCAAGATTTCTTTATCACACATCATTTTTAGAAGCATTTGATATTTAAGTACTATTGCATTAAGTGATAAAGAGTTAAACCTTGTTTTTGTGGTTTATAACTAGTCTAATATGGTGAGACTTATTTTTGTCTGTCACTTCTTGCCGAATAGGTTGGTTAAGTATCCTCAGAAAGACAAGACTTGCTGAGACATGTTACTACCTGTTTAGCCAAGCTCTAAAATGAAGGAACACAGATTTTTTTGACAGTTGGGTCTAGATTTCACACTGCGAACGTAATGTGAGCAGCAGGTAATTTTTAAAAGTGTTTAATTAATTTAATAGTGTCTATAGTTTTTTGGAAAGTGTTGTACAACTATTTTAAATTTACAATGTCTCATAATTGTGTAAATCATCCAAACAGTGTCTGCCATGTGTGTGGTGTAGTAACTTCTAAATCGCAGAAAAGGAAACAGAACCTCTTTTTTTTAAGGAAAGCATACGAGTTTTATTTTGGGTGTAAAATAGGTAGATTCTTCGCTATACAGAGTATAACGATAAGAAAGTATTGTCTGTACGTACGTGTAATATTACGTATATAAGAAGAAGTAAGAAGATTATTTTAAAGATGACTATGATATATTTATAAGCAAGTAGTTGGTACGCCTTTCAAATTATCTTCTATATTCCAACAATAGTTTTCCTAACTTGTAATATTATCAGTAAATATTTTAAAGGAAAATTACTCATGTAGGCGTTGTATTGATCACAGTTTAAGTTTATTCAAAGTGTTACGGTTCTCATAATTATCTTAGCAAAAACAAAATTAATTTTAGTTTCTCTTTACTAAGAAAACTAAAAATTCTTAAAATTTCAAAGGTTCACTTTCAAATGAAAAGTTAATAAATAACACAACCGTGTAAAATTAAAAATGTTGTTAATAATCTCGAAATTTTTGTTTCTGATTATTAAATCACAAATTCATGTTTATAAGTATGTTCAAAATTCTTAACGTATTGAATGTTAGCCTGGACTTTCACGTACTTCCAAAACAATTATCTTTTACGTTTACAAAAATGTTTTACATCATAAAGTTGTAGTGCTAAGAGTCAGTAAATAAGACCTACTCATGATATACTTGGCTGCGCCGCACCGCTCAAGTGTCAAACTGGTAAACTTCAGAACTGTAATGGTAGTCACCAATTTTTTACACATAAGTTTGTTACGTGTTTTGACATTTCAAACATTTATATTATTATATTGTGTTGCAGAAAAATTAAAAGATTTTGGTAAAAATCAAACAATGGTTTTACTTTATTGTCAATAGAACAATTCAATTCAACGGTTTTTTTTTTATTTTAGCTTTGTACGTATATTGACATATTGTCATGTCATTTTCAAAGGCAAGATTAAAAGTAAATAGTTGATGTTGCGATAGTAGCAATAAATCTTTATAACTTGATCTTGGTTTTTCATATCTGCGTCCAGATAACCTAATTTCTCATTCCAAAACGTCTGATAATGGCGAATTTGCATAAATTTGCTCATTCATTAAATGTACAGATTTTAAATGATTTTTTATTAATAAAATTTATTTCAAAAAAAATGGTTTACGTATGGGAAGTCCAATTTCACCTGTTTTAGCTAATATATTTATGGAAAATCTAGAAGATCAAATCAATCTGAGAAAGTTATATTTTGGTTACGTTATGTTGATGACATTTTAGCACGTTTTGATAGTTCATTTGAGTTAATCAATGAATTTTTAATTTTTATTAACAGCTTGCGCCCAAAAATAACATTTACACTAGAAACTGAACAAAATACGTTCATTAACTTTTTAGATTTAAACATAAAAATTTAAAATAAAAAAGACTTTTATGATGATAAATGTAAGTTAGATATAAAATTTGTACCTTTAAGGAATGAGCAAATTGATCTCCTAAATTCACTATTATTGGACGTTTTGAAATAAGAAATCAAGTCATCTGAACGCAGATATAGAAAACCAAGATCAATCAGTGCTTTTAATCTTGCCTTTGAAAATGACATGTCAATATGTCGAAATACGTAAAAGGCTCAAATAAAAAACCGTTGAAGTTAAGAATTGTTTTATTTACAATAAATTAAAACGAACTTTAACGAAGTAAAGCTAGAACTTGTAATAAAATGGTTTTACTTATTGTAATTACTTAGTTAGGAGTATTAACTAGAATTAGAAAATATATTATTATTACCACCTAATAATAAAATGTAGCTGTAATCGGTTTTAACTAAAAGTAATTCTCTTGCAAAACCCTGGGAGAACAAATTAAGAATCAATAAAAAAGTGATGGAATTGTTTGGAAATGAAATAGTTTGTCCGTCGGGAGAGTGTAGCTTTCTTAGGAATCAGCTTTGGACGTGTGTTAATACCTAATAATACTTATTTTTATTTTCCTCTACTGTAAGTATAGGGAAGCACTGATTTCGTAAAAAGTTTCGAATTTGAGAGTTTGACGGAAATACTTGTTTTGGCCCCCCAGGAAATTGGACTGGTTTTAAAAACATGTTGTCTGTGATTGGGTGAGTATGTATGTGTGTGGTGTATATCAACTAATGGAGGATGATAAAAAATTCTGTTTAGACTAAACCGCTCATAAGTGTGTTAAGGTTGATGTTATTAAAACGACATTTTAGGAGAGACTCATTTATTCAAGGATCATAATGCGCATGCATCCTTGACATCTCCCTTTTTTTTTCTTTGAAAATAACAAATAATAAATGCAAAATAGTGCAACAATAACAATATTAAATAACTTTAAAAACCTGGTAACAAATATTAATATTAATACGGAGTATACAACAACAATTATAAGTATATTACAAAATCACATACAATTATCACAAATATTTATGTATACATGCTTACATGCTTTCTTAACTAATCTTCACACCTTAATGAAAAGAAGTAAAAATGAGAATGTTCCACCAAATTAATTATAGTATGATTTTGCATTGAAATCAGTGACCTGTATAGCTTCAGGCTTTTTTATTACCCGTCCGTAACGACTGACATTACTTTTAAGTTTTTCGGTTATTTCACTTGGAACATTCTCGTATTTCTCGTATACCTCATAATTATTGCAATACTTATTGTAATGTAAATTAGTATCAATAAATTTGTTTTTTGATGGTCTCAGGAAACTTCTGTTCCGTCTTAGAATTTTATTTGTACTTAAAATTCTTACATTGTACGACCTATTATCCAAAGTATTTACAATTATTCCTGGAACCCAATTTTTTGTAGTTAAATCTTTGACAAACACATGCTGATTAATTTTTAAATTAGGCAATGTCTTGCTTCCCCTATCATAATACATTTTAGAAATTTTCTGACGTTGTTCAAAATTTGATTTTACTGTTCTTTGATTGACAACCTTTGGCCTCAAAAACTTATCAACTACTGGTAAGACACCTCTCATACGTCTGCTGTTTAATAGTTGTGAAGGACTACCTACTTCACTATTTAAAGAAGTATTACGCAATTGTAACATAGCTAAATATGGATCAGACCCTTCATGATCTGATTTTTTTAAAGCGTTTTTTACAGTTTGGACTGCTCGTTCTATCATCCCATTAGACCTTGCATAATGAGGACTAGATATAGTATGCTGAAAACTCCATTTTTTACTAAATAATTTAAATTCATGTGCAAAAAACTATGGTCCACCATCACTACACAATTCTTTCAGAATTCCCTGTCTCGAAAAGATTTCTTTTAGCTTTAAAATTACATTGTTTGCTGTTGTATCTAAACCCAAAAAAGATATTTCAATAAATTTAGAAAAATAATCTATCAAAATTAAATAATTGTTATATTTGTAATAAAATAAATCAATGCCTACTTTGATCTACGGTTGATACGGTATGTAATGATTAATTAAAGGTTCTTTGACATTCTGTTTTTTATAAATGTTGCAAGATTCACAAGTTTCACAAAGATTTTCAATACTTGTAGTAAGACCTGGCCAAAAAACTAGTTTGCGGGCTTTAATTTTCATTTTTTCTTTTCCAAGGTGACCTACATGCAATCTATTTAAAATATCTTGTCTTAGCGGTGTTGGAATAAATAGCCTATTAGCTTTGAATATGAGTCCATCACAATGATGAAGTTCGTCTCTATAAGGCCAATATAATTTCAATGACTCTTCTAAATTGTTTTTGTTTTCGGGAAAACCCTTTTTAATGGTTTTTATTAAAAGTTTCAAGTTGTTATCTTGTTCAATGCATTTTTTTTAAAGTTAATTTATAATCTGAAATTGGCAAATTTTCGGTTAAAAGACAAATTTGAGGTTAAAAGACAAATTTGATTTTCTGTTTCCTTGAATAAATCATCATTTTCTATTATGTAAGATCGAGAAAGCGCATCGGCAATTTTTAACTCGATGCCTGGTTTATACTTAAGTATAATAGAATACTGTTGTATTTTAAGTAACATTCTCTGCAACCTGGGGGGTGCATTACTTAGTGGCTGGGAAAAAATAGATATCAGTGGCTTATGATCGGTTTCAATTATTACAGTTCTGCCAAAAATATATTGATGAAACTTAGTACATGAAAAAACAATGCTAAGCATTTCCTTTTCAATTTGAGCATATGAAACTTGGCTGTTACTTAAAGATCTTGATGCATAAGCGACTGGGTGTCCATTTTGCCTTAAACAAGCTCCTAAACCTGTAGACGATGCATCACAAGAAATTACTACTTGTTCCTTGTTAGAAAAATAAGACAATACTGGTTTGCTACTTAATTTTTGTTTTAATGTGTCAAAAGATTTTTGTTGTTCAGCATTCCATTGAAAATCAGTATCTTTTTTAAGTAAGATGCGCAAGGGTTGTGAAATTTCAGACATATTCGGTATAAATTTTGAAAGATATGTTATCATGCCTAAAAAATTTCTACGTCTTTCTTGCTTTCAGGAATTTTATATAATTTAATTGCCTTAACTTTTTCTTCGTCAGGTTTGATACCATTTTCTGTTAGAACGTGACCTAAGTATTTTATCTCTTTAATTCCAATTTTACACTTATTTTTGTTTACTTTTAAATTATTTTTCTTACAAATTTCTAAAACATTATGTAATCTTTCATTGTGTTCCTTTAAATCTCCCCCGAACACAATTATGTCGTCTATATAGACATCTACCCCTGTTACTGAGTCAAATACTTGTCAAATTTTTTCTTGGAATACCTCTGAAGCTGAGGTTATACCATATGGCAATCGTTTGAAACAATACCTTCCAAAAGGAGTATTAAAAGTACATAATTTACTACTTGCATTGTCCAATTTTACATGCCAAAATCCATTACTACAATCTAAAACACTAAAATATTTTGCTCCTTACAATTTGTAAGTGATTTCATCCAAGGATGGTATGTGAAAATGTTCTCTTTTTATGGCTTTGTTCAAATCTTTTGGATCAATGCAAATTCGTAAATCGTTATTACTTTTACGAACAATAACCATCGAGTTGACCCAATCACTCGGACCAGTGACCCTTTCTATAATTTGGTTCTTTTCTAATTCATATAATTTATTTTTTAATTGCGAATGCAAAGCAAAAGCCACTTTCCTGGGAGCATGTATAACTGGTTTTATGTTTGGGTCTACTTCAATGTGATACATTCCATTTAAACATCCTACACCTGTGAATAATTCTTTATATTTGACAAAAATGTTATCATTATTTGTTATTTCATCTATCTTATCTAAATTTCTTTGTAACAAATTAAAATTAATTATTTCAGCTAATCCTAATATTGGACTCTTATTTGTTTTGATTACATGAAATTTTACATTTCTTAGAACATCATTATGTTTACAAAATATATAGCAAATGCCATAAACATTTAAAATTTCATTACCATAGGTAGTTATGATTGCTCTACTATTTTTATTAACTTCAATAGGTATATTTAATTTTACATACTCTTTATAAGGTAACTCATTTATTTGTGCCCCAGTATCTAACTTGAAATTTAATTCCAAAGTATTATTTAAAAGTAATGGCTGAGTCCATTCATTTAACTCATTTACGCAGTTTATTTCTAAGCTACCTAAAAAGTATTCATTTGGATCATTTAACAAAACATTTTGTGGATAATCGCCATCATCTTCAACTTCCACTGTATTTACCTGCGACGATCGACACATTTTTGTGAAGTGGTTAAACTTACCGCACTTTTTACATTTGGCACCTTTGGCTGGGCATCTTGCAGTAAACGGGTGTGACGTTCCACATCTTGAGCAATTGGTGCGCTGTTTCGATGTCCATGGGTGCGCGATGTCACCGCGACGACGCTGTGACGTCGATGGTGCATAGTGACGTGTGCACTTGCACATGCGTTGACTTGTCGATATTGACTTGGCGAACTGCTCCATGAACTTGGACCTTGACGACTTTGATCAAAATGGCGGGTACCGGGCGGCTTTCGATTTTTCCACATGGTTGGACTTTTTCCTTGCAGATGGTCTATTTCCAGCGAAGATGAACTATTGCAAATTTGTTCGAGTTGCTTTTCTGCTTGTTCAGAAGCACGACACGAAGCTATGGCTGATTTTAAGTCTAACTCTTTAGTACGCAGAAGACGGTCTTTAAGGCCTTTATCATTAATTCCCAGCACTATACGGTCTTTTATTAAACTGTCTGTTAAACTACCGAATTCACAAGTAAAACTTAAACGTCGCAGTTCGTTTACATATTCGTCGATTGTTTCACCTTCTTTCTTATCGCGCAAAAAGAACATGTGTCTTTCATAGGTAACATTTTTGTCGGGAATAAAATATTCGTCGAACTTTTTCACTATTTCCTTATAACTCTCCTTTTTAGTTGCTGATTCAAATACAAAATTATTATAGATTGTTAGAGCTTTATCTCCTATTAAATTAAGAAAGAGGGCTGCTTTATAAGAATCAGCACTCTGCGATTGCTTAGATGCAGTTAAATATATCTCGAATTTTTGTTTAAAAAATGCATAATTATTAGCTAAATTACCGTTGAACAGCATTTCACTTGGCAATTTTACACTAGTATTCACGATCTCTTTCGCCATCTTTAAGTTTAACTTTTTCTAACTTTATTTTTACAATCGTATTGTAAAATGACAATTTTATTGTAATTTAATGCGTAGAACTACTAACGCTTTTATTAATTTTATTTATTTACGAGATTTTATTACTGAAATATTATATTAGATGAAGCGACTGCGCCATGTTAAGGTTGATGTTATTAAAACGACATTTTAGGAGAGACTCATTTATTCAAAGTGCAGTCAAGGATCATAATGCGCATGCATCCTTGACAAAGTGCTCATCGAATAATAGTTACAATTTAATTTTTAGGTGCAGCAATATTCCGATATGTTTACCAAGATATTGTTTTTTATCTCATTTAATAACACTTAGAAAAATTGCGATTTCTAAATACAATGAGACATGCTCTCAGGCAAAGCATAACATTAAGTGAGTTGACGCTGTATGCTTAGGGTGTTAGCATTTTGGTCGGCTTTCTCTGCGGGGAGAATACGTGGCTAGTTCCATTCGTTTGTAGTAGACCGTATGGGTGAATCATGGGAACCGTGCAACTACGGTATTTTTTTTTAAATATTTAACTATTAAAAATTAATAGTTTATTAATAAAATAAAACGCTTGGTAATTGTTTCACAATTTGTTGGTTTTTATTTACTCGACTCGAGTTTCAACTATCACGGTTATCGTCAGGAGTTTACAAACAAAACTAAAACTAAAATCCTACAAATGTACAATACTACTCATTCTGTCGTCGCCGATTTTAAGTTTTTATGCTTTGTATACTGCAGGTCCAGGAGGGGTGAATTACCTAAATCGGTGTGGTCGTTAATTTTTTTTTTATTATTATTTATTGCCTTTTTTATTTCTAAATTTTCCAATTTATTTAAACGGTTGCCCTTGTTTTCTACGTGTAAAATGTTTGTATCTGTGTGTTTGAAAAAATGATTGATTTATTTTATTTATATATTTATTTTATTAATAAACTATTAATTTTTAATAGTCAAATATTTATTAATAATGTTTCACCATGTGCCTACCACACAATCAATTCAAAATATTTTTTTTTATTTTTAAAGATACAAAGTCGGTCAAATTAAGAAAGAATGTTAAATAAATTAATCCGCTGTTATTTATAACATATTTATCCATTCGTTGTTTTTTAATGAAATCACTAGCCATCTGTTTTTGTACTAAAGATTCGTTTTTGATACCAGGGGTGTCCAATTCCAGTGGAGTAACTGTTGAGTCGGTAAGGTAAGTATAGATAAATGCATTCACCTCCCCCTTAACTGTACTGCCAATCAACTTTGTAGAGGAAATAACCAGCGATTTTAACAGCATCGTTCGAGATGTAGAAAGCCAAGTGTGTTTTAGAAGAAATAAGGATACAAGTAGGGTGGCGTGTCTGCACATATATTATGAGTTCAGAGCGTTTCTTATTGAGAGAAGTTAGGTTGGTGTACATAATCAAAAGTTCGCGAAGAATTCTGTTAGGGTTGATCAGTTTCTTGACGGGGTGTTGATTATAGTGGGCATGTTATTTTTGTATTTATTGGTAAGAGATTCACTGGCGTTAGCACGAGTTTTTAATTCTTGTCTATAAGCTTGTTTAAATAAATCACTTGACGTGGTGTTTGATCGCCACGAATTGATATGTCAGAGAATTGTGTTCCTAACAAACGTATATTATTTCTTAAGACTTTGTGGGCACGAGTCGTTCGGAAAAAAATAACTTAAGCGGACGAGAGCGATTATTTGTGCATAGTCAAAAAACGCAAGCAATGGGGCAGTCATTAGCGCCCGTAATGGTATTGGTAACTTTATTTTCTCGCAATTTTTCATCAGATATAGTTGCATTTTTAGGAAGATCGAAAACAATAACATTTTTAGCACGATTTATGGGTTCAATAGCTTCTGCTGTAATTTTTTCAAATATTTGAGATGAAAACGCAGTGTTTGAAGTAATTTTAAACTTCAAAGCCAAAAACTTGTTTACAAAATTACTTTTAAGAGAGGTAATAAGAGTTTCAAGTTCTTTAAATTAATCAATGGTGGTTGTACAAGAGTTACAAAATACTTTTGATATTTTTTGTTAGATTGCTAGTTTTCTAGAATCATCCTCGAAGAGATCAACGCGTTGAATATAAACAGTGTGCGACAACCATCACACTTGAGAGTAGGTGTGGAGGATTGTAGCGTTGTTTTTTTAAATGAATTTATTTGGGGTTTTATTATAAATTCCTCCCAGCTAGCCCAATCTTATGTTTTCAGGGCGATTTGGGTAACAGAATCCTGGACAAATTTCCCAGCTGGTAACCACCGCAACTTTTCTTACCTTTCTCATACCTTTGATGTAGTTTGAGATAATTTGATCAAATAAATAACTACTAAATGCACTTTACAACAAACAACAACAACAAAAAACATTTACTGCCCCTACCTAGCGAAAAAAGTATGTACAAATTTAAATAAACGGTAAATAAATCTTATTACCCTTATATACTACTTAGCTGTTATTGGCGGGGGGGCGCTGGGCTGTCGTAGCCGCGATATTGGCGGTGGATCTGGAGCGAGCGGTGGTATTTTCACCCGTGAATCGCGCTGGGTCGCGGATGTAGGCCGATTTGATTAGCGAGTTCTGTAGATTCGAAACTTTGACACAGGATTTTATTTGCCTTTTTTGGGCGTTGTTTGGTGACCGAAACATGATACGTTGCAAACACACTTATTTATATGTAAATACACATCTTGTGCTTAAATCTTCTTCTCCTCTCTTTATTAGTTTTTAACAAGTCACACTGTCCGTTCTGTTCAACGGCGGTCTGTCTTTTTTTCGGTAGGTACCATATGAACCCCATTCTTCCGTCCTGTCGGTCAACCTGAAAGTACCGTTAGGCGGCTTGGATGTGACGTAGACAAAGAGTTTTATTCCGAGTTTTTAGCCTTTCGGCGCCAGCCATAGTGTTGGCCTTCCGCAAATACTAAACTTTTTAACCACATTTGCACAACGAAACCTTAGTACATTTAGTAGTTAAGAAAGTGAAGGTGAAATAATTTTAAGCCGGACATGTTGACCCATTACAGGATGTACTCGTACAATGTGCGCATGTAGGCATTGTCACAGGTAGTGTACAACCAGTGGTTTTGCAGACACGTATATAGCAGCTACGTGCAGAAAAGCAAATGTAAATAGTAAATGACTAACCTCAAAACGGGTGTTTTGCGCTAATATTAGAGAAGTCGCTGATGTATTTGAATCTGATTTTCACACTCGCAGCTACTACACTTTTCAACGGCTGGTCCCCAATGGCTGATATTTATTTGTGTTGATTTGCACAAGAAACTCACCAAGTAATGCGAAGAGAACTGAAGGACACAACATTGCATTTGTTGGCACAACAATGTTAAAAAGCTTGGTTTTGTTCAGTTGCCACTTACAACAATTGCCGATTCAGTATTTTTACTCTAGGTGTATTTTACAATCTACAAAATTAGGTATAATAATTATTCTTAACATTTTACTTGCGGATTATATCAGAATGATGTTTTACTTATGATTTTATATTATTTAACTCACTGGTAATTATTTGATTTTCAATTTCCATCCGTAGCTTCCTCTGCAGGGTGCTGTAGCAGAAATTTTCAACTCGCACAACATTCTACAATTTAAATAATATATTGTTCTATAACTGCATTGGAATATAACGAAGGTTGCTAAACAAGACAGACAATGTATTTTTTCGTTTATCAGTCTGCATTAAATTTATGAAGAAATGAGATGAATTCAAAATAAATGATTTTTTAATCTGAAAAAGTCAGTACCATTTTTATTTCCAACAATTTATTTTGCTTCGTTTCTCTGTTGAATTCCTTATTTGCTGTAGGTAAATCGCTAAATAAATAAATGTAATAATTTTATGTAATAATAGACACGTACAGTTTGGAAACTTTTCATAACATTAATAATAAAATAATTTCGTAATAACTTCTGCGCAACATCGTTCAGTTTTCGTAGTTATACCTTCTTGAAAAGCTGATTAGTCAATATCAGCTACTAGAAGCGCAATGAATTCGTCTAGGGGCAAAGTAAATTATTTTGGCAAAGAAATACTAGTCCTTAAAATACTCGGCGTGTCTTTACATGGTTACGAAAATCTAGCTTACAAAATTTATTCGTTTTTGCTCCTCACTTCTATAATATTTACATATCCATTGTTGGATTTTTACGAATTTTTTTAACATGACGTTAGCGTCGTTGCCGACATTATTGCTTATCAAGTTGCAGGACTTTTGGGTAAGACAAAAAAAATTGCGCACTGCCCGAACATTTTGTCACAGTCAAATTTGTAGTTTAGTTTAGTTATCATAAAGATGTTTACAGAAAAATAATCTACTACACTTTACATATTTCCTTAACATAATTTAAACAATATTTTTTAAACCTGCAAACACTATTGCTCTGCTTGTCTTCGTCTGGCATTTTATTGTAAATTTTTTTAATTTAAACTATTTTGTGAGCAACTAACAGCATCAATTTGTTTTTATTAAAAATCATGTTTTGTTAGTTTTACTGTACGGTTTATAGGTTTTATAATTTTTGTATCTATCCTACTCTTGTTTATTACTCCTTTTCTTAGCTGTTTTATATAAAGCATTACGTTCATTTTGTAATGATCTTAATTTATTTATGCACGGATGTATCATAAATTGACAATTATACACGAATTTCTTTGTCACAAACGTCTTTTTATAGCCCATGAACCTGTTTATTGCCCATGGGCTATAATGAAACGTCAAACAACGATATCACACCTAATAGAAACTGAGATTTGAAGCGTAACTGTGGTAGCGGGTAAACAACGGTAGCCATATTGCCTAAAATCTTAAATTTAATCAAAGCAACGCTAGATGTGGGTGGAAAATTCAATTTATTTTATAAATATTTTCAATTTATTTTAGAAATATTTTTAAATTAAAAAATCTTCATCCGTGCATAATGTTGTGTATGTACCACGGGCGTAACTTGCTTATGGCCTTCGACGTATTCTTAGCCCTCGGCTGCCGCCTCGGGCTCAAAATTACGTCTTACGCCATAAAAGCCTCTTTACGCCCTTAATACATAAATAACTATTGTGAACCATGGGTTACTTAAATTTACACAAATTGTTTTTTTTTGAAACCATTTTATTATAACAATTTTAAATTTTCTTTATTAAACTAGATGATTTATTTTTTACATCTACGCGTTCGACTTCATTCCAATTGTGCTGAGCAAGATAATTTCTGAACTTCTCGCCAGAGTAAGTTCTTAATATTTAACAATTTTTTGCTGACTACCTTTTTCGGAACAATTATTCTTAAAATTACTTGCAATGTTTCGTGATCAGAGATTTTGAAATCTGGTACAGTTACTACAACGTTCAGTGCATTGGTTATCACAAGATCAATTATGGTTTTCGAATTTTCCGTAACCCTTGTATACATCTATTATTTGCTTCTTACCTTTATAACTCACAATATCATTTAATTTTTTACTGTATGTTAAGACTTTTAAAACGTCAGTATTAATATCATCTACGATAATGTTCATAGCATTATCTTTGAGATTTTCATCACACCAGAACTCAAAGAAATTTAGAAACTCTGTATTACTTGCACTGGGACTGTGGTAGGTTATCGTATAAACAAACACCTTTAAGCATTCTTTTAGAAATTTCGACATTTTTATTTAAAGTTAAATTAGAAGCTTTCACAAATGTAATTTCACTTTTTATATGAATTATGCCTCCTCCTGTATGTCTCTAATGTGAGTCACATTTAATAATTGAGTAACCTTTAATTACAATGCTTCAAAAATGTATTTCCTCGATAACACACGTTTTACTTAGCAAAATTAAATGAGTATTGTTTAATGTTTGCCAACAAACTTTGCATATTCAAATGTAACATTTTTTTACCAAAGTACAGTGTTTGATTTATTCTAAAAAATCAATTTTGCTTCTTTTCAGCTTTAGATCTATTTTATAAACTGGAAATTTTAAATTCCACGCTTCATGATTCAAGTCGATTTTTAATTTTAATTTTTCTACAGCTTGTTTAAAATTGCTGCACTTATTTTCTTTTCTACGTGTAGTAGTTTCTTATAACTTTCGGGATCTACTTTAGCGAATCCCGGAAAAAAAGTCAGTGGATAAAAAGTCACGGAAAAAGACCATAAAAAAAAATTACTCAGAAAATAAGTCGGAAAAAAGACCCCGGCACAAAAGTCACCCGGAAAAAAACCCAGAAATGAGGTCACTTAGAAAAAAAATCACCCAGAAAAGTCACTAAAAATAAAATTAGCCGAAAAAAACCTCACCAGGAAAAACGACCACTTGTAGTTGGCGACAAAACTGCACTGCCACACTCTTTATCACTACTTGTGTTCATAACTACTAAGAAGGTATGAGAATGTATAACACATATGTGTATAATTAAAAGAATACGTAGGGCAATAACAATATTTTATTTTATTTTAAAGAAATCTACCTATAGTATCTATATACAACAAATAAAATATTGCAAGTAATATAAAACTGTAGCAAGTACAGCAGATTTTCTTCCGGTGACTTTTTATCGAGTGACTTTTTTCCGGGTGATTTTTTTCCGGGGGCGTTTTGTCCGTGCTTATTTTCCGCTTCCCACTTTAACTTACGCAAAGTCGCGTGGATATAAAATGATTTTGTGCATTTATCTTAATTTGAATTTCTTCTGGCGTCTTATTTTCCATCATTCTTACGATTGTTGTACTTATCGCCTAATTTTGTTTCAGCTACTTCTTTTAATTTAGAAATGGCTTCCCTATTTTTACATTCGATAAGCACCCCACCATGACTAACATGCTTAACTCCTGAAATTTTTAATGCAGTTGGATCAAATTTTTCTTGATTTTTTTTTGGTTCTTTTCTGACTATCTATTTTTGGCTTTATTACCAGCACCGGTTCATGGTTTTTCCACTTTGGCTTTATCTGCGTAAGTAACTTTAATTTCGTCTTGTTTTTCCAAGAGCTTTTTGAGGCTCTTATGACTTACATTATTTTTCCTGAACAGTATCAGTCGAAGCCGAAACACATTTCTTTTGCTCATATGTTTTCTTGAGGTGTTTTCCCATTTCTGCACCCCATGCTCCTATTGCATCGTTCATCTCTCCAACCATAGCTTTCATCGGAAATTTTTTCATGATACAGCATCCATCACAACACCAAAGAAAATTACTTTTACATTGATTTGTTTTTCACCTTCACCGATTAAATTCACGCATTTTGTGTGTGAAAATATTTTTCACATCACCTATTACACCGGTAGATTTGATAGACTAGGACAGCACCCAGCAATGAAGCATATCCGTCCCCCCTCCAGGTGGTGAAACCCTTCGGGACGCCATGATCGAAGTACGCTCGATCAACGCGCCTGCCCTCAATACAAGAAGGAGAACAGGCTACCAGTCCTGGCATCAGGCTGCGAGCCCTAAGCCCCTACTGGTGGAGGGAGATTACCTAAATCTCTACTAATTCTGCAGATCAGTGCCCGAGCTGAAACGCAGCTCACCCGTCGAACCGCACTAAAACGGCCCTACCCTGCACTTAGGCTGTACCACAGCCACCACGAGTTCTACTCCGTAATCAAAAACGGGGGGTGTGAATCCCCCGCGGGATCGGCATTGGTCCCCGTGGTACCAGTCAAAGAAAGTCACTGGTTTGACTTGTCGGACCAGCGCGTGCCAAGCAGCGCTGCCCCTCCCAGTTAGGACCTCGCAGGTCCCAGCACTGGTGAGCTACGCACCGCCTAGAGCTAGTCGGAAACCGGCCTGATCATAGTGGCCGGCACCTTAACAGCGTCGGGTGTACATAAGTACAACCCTTTGGGACGACACTATGATTGTGGGCGTGAGCAGGCAAAGTGCGCTTCACTCCTAGAATCCTAGATCCCAGTGCCAGCTGCAAACCACTCCATCGTAGAAAGCACCATCACTTGCCGGAACGTCTATCAACCTACTTTTCCGGACAAGGAGCGGGGTTTCCACTTCAGTGATCGTGCATTGCACACCGCTCCATCGTTAGAAAGCACCATCACTTGCCGGAACGACTATTTATCCGGACAAGGAGCGGGGTTTTAACTTCAGCGATCATGCCTGAGGCGTTTGGACCCATACTGAGGGCTGGCTGCAAGTGACATCCCTAGTACCCAGGTCCCTTTGCAGCAGCAGCCACTCCATCCTGGAAAGCACCATCACTTGCCGGAACGACTATTTATTTGGTCAAGGAGCGGGGTTTCCATTTTTGAGAGCACTCCGCTTAGGTGTTTAGACCCATACAAGGGGCTTGCTTGTTTACAACCCTAGAGCACAAGGCTCTCATTGCAACCTTTTCTCCATCCTGGGGTACACCTTCATCCGCCGGACCCCCATCCGCCTATTTGATGTGAGGCTACCTGGTCAGAGAGCGGGGACCCCCTACTACCTGCCGGACCATTCGCATCCAGCTCTCGTTCGGGCGGTAACGGGCTGGTGCTCCCGGTACCCCGGTCAGATAGCAGAGTTCCATACAAGAGAGCGGGCTACCGTCGAGATGTTAGGACTCATCTCGAGGGCTACACTTCGCCTGGTGAAATCACTAACCCAGTCTCCGTAGTCCCAATTAAGGAAACCTTGAACCTCTCCGAAGAGAGGTGGACGTACCAAGTTGAAACCACCGAAGTGACCGTTACAACGCCGACCTCGCACAAGGTGTCTTTGTTCACGCCTCTCACCTAGGTGAGGGTCCTTGGCCGCCCCGCCACATCATCCATTACAGATAACAAACTTATCAGCCCTTTTAAACTCACCAAAACATTTTGCACAAACGGTAGCCATAATGGTTGGGTGCAACAATTCACCCGCCCAATGACACAATAATTGGTATTTGCTTGCAAAAATATACGCGTCTGTTTTGTACGATTGCTAAACATGTTTATGTACAGGTTAAGTTTAATCTGAATAGTTGGCCAAACTTTTAAGATTGTATATGCTTACAGCTGCCTTTAAGGCCGCTGTAGTATTGCGAAATCGAATCAAGTTTAGAAACTGTTTGGCTAAGCTCGAACGAGAACCATTTATTCACAATCCAGAAAGAAGTGGACATATTGAAGAAGAACTTGTCAGGGAATGTGTGCGGATTACTACTGCACAGGTATAGTAGAATATGTTGCAGCCTTCATTACCTTTTATTATTGTATTTTCTTCTTTTAGACATTTACATTCTTGTCGTTTACATGCCTAATTTTAGTTACTGGAATAATCTACACCGTTTTCAACAGGATAACAAGCAACGATTACACGACTGGAAGATGCCTTATGGTCCATTCACACTTCTTAATGTTACTCACAGCCCCAGCTATGAAATTAGTTGCTTCTATCAAAGTATTGTTGCTATATTGGTAGTTTATATGTTGCAGTCGATTTGCTTCTTGCTGCTGCTTTGGTCCATATCACCTTTCAGTTCAAAATGTTGCAAAGTTTTCTAAGACTAATCGTGGATAGGTGCCATAAAAAATGGATAGAGGTATGATCTGTTTAGGTATCAATTCTATTTATTGTATTAAAAGAAAAATTATATTTAAACAATTCGTATCAAACGTTGCTGGATACTATAATAACATTTATTAATTTTGGTAAATAATATTTGATTTCTTAGGCCCAGCCCAACCTTTGTTAAAGCAAAAAAAACTCTTCTGGAAGATAATACTCCATAAAAGCTCCAGAAGAGTTTATTTTTGCTCTTGTAAGAGAAGTTTGTAAAACAGTTACCGAACGGTAGAATCAAAACAAACAAGTGTGCGCAAAATAAATCGGTAATAAAATGCTTATTGTTTCCTTTTTTCAGGTAATACTATTTTAACTTATTTTGACGTGTTCACACAATTTTATTTTCTTATTGCCAAAAATTTAGGGAGAAATTTCATTAAATGACAATATTTGTAGGAGACAAGCGGCCTTGACCAGAAATTACCAAACAACTCAATTTCCATTAACGAAACCGAAGGTTCCGATGTTCCTTGGGAATACTTAGAGTTCCATTATACAAGCTGTTGATTATCACGTTGCAATTATCGAAATTGCTAGAGAAATAGAGGAAGTATTTAGCAATTTGCTTCTATTGGTATTCTTAGGGACACTTGCTTGGCTATGTTTCTCTACTTATGCTGATGTATCGGTAAGTTTATTCAAACATTTCTGTAAGAGTACATCGAACTATGTTTGTAATTTGTTAGGCTAGTAGCAGCCTTCAGTCGTCAATGAAACACATATTTGAAGGATTAGTTGCTTGTGGCCAAGTAGCAACAATTAGCTATTGGGGTGAACAAGTGCTTCAAGAAAGTCAGCTAGTAGGAAAGGCTGCATATGAATCAAATTTTGAGGGTGCTGACGTAAGATTTCAATTAATTAGGATTTAAAAAAAAGCAAAAAAAAAAAAATCTAGGAAAGTTGTTCGGTAAATCGTTTTTTCCTGTACAGGGTTTACCCTTTTCAAGGGACAGTAGGTTACACCTTTTGATAGTAGCTTTCAATATCAAACGCTCGGATTTAAAAACATTATTGCCAGAATTAAAGCAATCGCAAATTAATTATAATAATAAAAAAAATACTAGCAGAACCCGTGCACTACACCCCACGACTATCCTCTATATCCGGATCTCTTCTACCTGTCTCAACTTTGAGTGGTGGGGGCCCCCTGCTACTAGAAGCTACATATTTACGCGTCCATTATACAAGGCGAATATTCTTTTGTACAGCGAGCCCCTATAGTTTTTAATAATGATAAGCAAAATTTGTTACCTACGTTAGTGTACGACTGGAATATAATCTACCGAGAGATGACATTTCCACACCAGGCTTCGCGGGTAGCACACATGTTGAGCTTTCGTAGCCCTTTTATCGGGTTACACTTTTACTTACGTCAGAATGCCGGACAGCTCAGTACAAGAAATGACTTTGGAGAAATATAAGTCTGTTCACGCAAGCCGCGCAACGAAATCATATTTAAGTCAACTCAGTTTTACAAGTTGCATTGCAGCTAAGATTTCAAGAGGGCAGATATTTGAAAATGTGCTATATACTGAAAATCGTTGGGGGCACCGGGGAATATCGCGGACTAATGTTCTTTATCGTGCCCGACTATATTAAAGCAGAGACATTTTCTGAAGCAGTCGCAGTCGTTTTATACAGTTTTGTGTTTTCTATTCGCAACCAATGTTTATCCATATTGAGAAAGGTGGTTCCGCAGTTAACGCGTCTGCTTTTTATTTGGGTGGCTCCGGGTTCGATTCTCGGCCAGGTCGACTGTCCTGGCGCAGGTTTTCTCCGCGGTTTTCCTGGGCCAAAAGTTCAATACTGCGTTTATAGTGAAGTAAAGCACCCTCCCCCTTTTTTGCGGATCAACCTCATTTTTTGTGGTTTTATCCCAGTGGAATTACCAATCTTTGAGCCAAACTAGGGTTTTCTGCGTTAAGGCGTCTGGACTGGCGAGGGAGGTAAAAATGCTATCTAATAGGATTTTGACACAGATACTTATTACTTAAATTGGATCTAGATCCAAAACCTAGATCCAGTATGTAGATACACGCATCTAGATACTACCCAACGCTGATTACTAATTTTATAAAAAGCATTTTGTTGGGTTTATATTTACTACTCAGTTTTGTATTGCAAATTATTGAAATTATAATTATTGAAACGTTAGTACACTGGAAGGAATTCTACTTAAAATACTTTACAATTCTACCATAAATTACAAATTAAAGTAATAAATGCCACTTAATTTGTTTGTAGATTCTGCGAACATCATATTCAGCTTTCATGGTGTTACGAAAGACCAACGAGTGATGTATCGAATTTACCAGATCAATTGTTAGTACACAAATACAAGAAAAATTGCTTGTTTGAGTTCACAACTTGTTTTATTAATTTGTACACCAACAAAAATATATTTATGCAAATAATAAGCACCTACTTGCACTAATATCAAGAATAAAATATTTTATACATTATCTGATTTTCTGATACCAATTCAGTGTGATAGAATCTGTAAGGGCTTAAATTAATAGTGTTTTTTGTATTTATTAGCTGAATTACTTATACTTGTTATGTATTTGTAAATCTAATATTTATTAATGGCAGTATTTAAAAAACACACTTTGTTAAGCCTTGCATTTATTTTTGCATTTTGCCGTAACGTAACAACGTATTGTACCAGGAATGCTGACGTATGGACGGTGTTACTGTATCATTCGCGTTTGTTCGCGCGTGCGACTGCATCAAAGAAGGTTACATTACACCACCTCTGCTCTAGAATGGAAAATTTTTCACATTCTAGTCGAATACGAGTAAAGGAACAACTAATGGACAACTAGCGCGCAGTGTTCGTAAAAAAACATGTAATGCAATTGTAGCGTAACGATATGCAAAAATACTCAAATGTGTACAAGGCTTTAGGTTTGCGGTATCAATTTCTATAATAAAAGCACAATTAAATCGGTAACGAAAAATCTGCCAGACCAATACTACAAGTCCTTCCTCGCATACTGCTCCGCAGTAGTTTCTTTTTCCATGGTCAAAGTCAATCACACTAGCGCACATGGTAAAAGTCATGTTAACCCATTCAGTTAATTAACCAAAAAAAGAAATCTATGCGAATTATGTAGCTTATTATTATTATTATTATAAATATTTCGGGCAGTAAAGAAATTTAAATTTACCTTGCCTTGAAGGTAATCACAGCACCTACTTGTTTTTAATTTTGCGAATTGATTTCGAAGTATCGTAGGAAGCGCGAAATGATCTGCCAGTAAAAAAACAAACCAAGTTATTGTTGTAAATAGAGTTCACGTATTAACTAAAATTGTGAAATATTGTAATGATTAAATAAATTACTGCACGCCCAAAGATTCGCGAATCACAGTTTCAGAAACACGGAATTAAATACAGAGTGCCCATTTTAAAACTCCGAGCCTAAATCTTTTTAAATAGGCAACACACAATGCAACCCCCAGATCACTATGCATTTCTACCATTTTTTTTATATTGAGATCAGAGTTGTTTTACAGTAGGTACATGTGTGTATCTACTAATGATTAAGTACAAATTTAAAGTTTTGAAATTTGCTTCTTACCTTCACTATTTCTTCGTAGCACACTTTTAGCAAACATCTGATGCTATTTGCAATATTTTAAATTGGTAGCTGAAGTGAGCCAAAACGGCAGCAAGAAGTATAGATTACATTCAAATCGGTTAATCGACCATACGGAAACTGCCAGTCGTGATAATCGCTGCTTATTAGACGCATTAAAAAACCTTAGATAATTGTACTGATTACAGTTACACCCGCTGATATCCAATACGCGTAGGTCTAAAATATATTACTGATAGAAATTATTCAAAACATTTTAACACGTTGTACCTGCACTTTAGTTATCCATACTCATTCATTAATAAGCTCTTCTTCTCTTCCACCTCCCTGTTTTGGATTTGCTACGAACGGTTCTTGCTGTAGCTTGGCTAAAAGTTTTGCAAACCTACCTCGATTTAGATAGATGCTTGCAAAAATAAAATAATAATTACGCTATGATAATTTTTAATTTAGTTTTACTTTGAAAGTGGTCCAAAATACATAATATTTTGGTAAAGTTGTTGTACTTACCTGCAGCTTTAATTAAAATATTACTAAAACTGTCTCTTTAATGTTTTTTCATTAAAAGCTTTTCATATTTCTTACTGAATTTAGAATTTTGAGCCTTAATTATTAATCAAAAAAAATATGTTGTGATCTTACTCAGAACTCCGGCTACCTGATAGATTCCAATGACGTTAACTTGACTAAAAACATGCTTAGTATACTCGTAAAAGTCCAGTATGATATACAAGAAAATTGTTCCAAACACGGATACCGAAGAATATATTTTGTATGCTATACCCTCAATACCTAACAGTGTTTTGAAAAAATAATTATCTGTGTTACCACCCCTAGGGCGAAATGATACCCTTGTATTCGTTTCTGACGATGAGTTGATACTGACAACTATTATTAACAGCTTTGGTCTTAATAACGTCGCGCAGAAGCTATACCAATTAATTGATTATTATTAGCGTTTTAACTAATTAATGGTATTCTGCAGGTAAAAGCTCCTATGTCTCAATTTCAATTTATAAAGTTTAAATCTATAGTCTCAATTTAAAAAAAATGACCTGTTACTGCCAATACTCTTATGATTTTTTTTACTAAACGCAATTCTATTTTTCTATGAAATTGTAGATCTGCGTGTATGATTCTTTAGAGATATACGTGTAATTCAAAACACTTCTATATAACTAGTTCATAACTAATGTTTAATTAATCTTGTGAAATTGATCACTTGTCATGTAATTATATAACAAAGTTATAGAAGCCGCATTGAGACAGGAAAGGCTAATATTAAGCATAAATAAGTATTTCGGTGGGTGAGTGTAAATGTGGACAAGTGCATGCGTTTCTTTGTTTTTTTTCCCAAACCGTCGATCTGATTCAGATGTGCTATGTAAGTATTTTTAAAAAGCGTCGGGCATAGCCCACGGACTCCGCTGGTCTATACGGACTGCGGGACGGTGTTCTACCATAAAAACTGAACCAAAAGTTTTTTTACGATTTTTCAATCTGACCAATATGCTTGGAGTTATTAAAGTTTTGAATAATTTAAAAATAAACATTCAAATTCAAATTTAAGTGGTTGAATAAGTGCTGAAAATAAATTCATGATACATTGCAACAACAAGAAATAGTTCAAAACGATAATTGACAGAAAAAATTACAAATGTTGTTTAAAGTGTCTGAAAGACTCAAATGTACGTGGCCAATTAAGCAGTGGCACGCTATTGGCTGTTGAAAACAGTACGTCATTATTTATTTGTATCATAGTTCGTCATTTGTTTGAATTTAGTTCTAAAGTGCGACAAAATAGCCGCTTATTATTATTGGAACCAAGAGTATAATTATGATATGCTGATGACACTGGGGGCTTCTAATAAACAAGCAGTACGAGCGGTACGTTTATACGCGACCATTTTGTTGCACTTTGGACCGATTTTAAAATTTAGAACTAAATTCAAACAAACGACGTGCTGTTTTCAACAGCCAATAGCGTGCCACTGCTTAGTTGAACAAGTAAATTTGAGTTTTTCAGACACTTTAAACAACATTTGTGATTTTTTCTCTCAATTATCGTTTTGAACTATCTCTTGTTGTAATGTACTATGAATTTATTTTCAGGACTTATTCAAACACTTAAATTTGAGTTTGAAGGTTAGTTTTTTGATTATTTTCAGATTTTTCACAATTGTAATACCTCAAACAATATTGGACGTGTCGAAAAATCTTTGTAGGATTTTTTTTTTCAGTTTTTATGATAGAATACCTTCTCGCAGTCTACGTCCGCAAGCTTCTGAACACCCTTTATATTAACCGCGTTGAGTGTTAACTAGGGCAAGGTCGCCAGAATACTAATTGCTCTAATATATTCAAGTAATGTTTAGACTACAACTATAAAATATTACAGATTAGTTACTACATTGACATCATAAACTATTTCGTTGATAAAACAGGCACGTGTTTGTACAGAATATACATTTTTTCCATCAAATAAAAAGGTCTGCCTGTCTGTTTCTAATACGTCTTTATTTTACAAACAGAAACGATATTTGCTTGCCCAACATTTACAAAATGCCATCTCGGGTCGGATTTGTTATGGTTATGTTTACAAACATCCGAAAAAGTAGGAATTCATTAATTGTCTCAGTTAGATTACAACTATTATAGCAATCGCTGTTCTTTACAAACAATTGCTAGCAAATTTATTAGTAAATATGTAATGATGTAATTTACACATTCCGTCGGTAAAACCTCACGGCACCGATTACACTGCGTGACTGTTACATAATCATTAAAAACTCGTAATCATAATAAATAAGGTGCGTCAATAAGCACGTCGGCACTAAATGTTGAGACATAGGGAAGGGATCCGGATTTACAATAAACACTCTACGCTACCTACTGTATTTGCTTACTTATTTAAACGAAGGCATAGCCCACGGTTTTATATGGTAATCGGGATTCTTTACACCTGACGCAACATCTAGCAGCGAAGAGTCGCCACTAGTAGAAGCTACATATATACGCGTCCATTATATAAAGTGCATATACGTTGGTACAGCGGACCGCTACAGATTTCGATAAAGATATTTGTTTTATCCATCCGATTATTTATTGTTACCAAAAGCTACTGACGACATAGCCCACGGGTTTTCCACGGTTGTTCGATAAAGATAAGCAAAATTTGATGTTTACGGTTTGTGTGTGTGCTAAGGATATTGTCTGTCGATAGCTGGCAATCCCACATCAGACTCTTCGGGGAACATATATGTTGGGGTACGAATCCCTGGAGAACTCTGGAGAACAATGCAGGTCAGATCATGCAAACATGCTGTGCGCTGAGATTTCAAGAGATAGCTGAAAAAGTTGTTTTATAACCTACAATTATTTTATCATGCTCGGGTAATAGATTCCTATTTACAGTTTAACAACACAAAATTTTAGATGAAACTAACCTAACCTTACCGAACCTGCCATACACAATCACCATTAATAGGAAACAAAGACGGACAATTATTCCTACAGTTAAAAGAGTTTAAATGAAAAAATGTAAACTGAAAACGTAATAAACAATTTGAAAGAAAAGTACTTTTATTTTAAAAATATTTGATGTCGATCACACAAAATAAGGATATAAATACAAAATAATAAACATTTGCATGATTACTGAGTAGTTAGGTATATTCAGTTTAGTCGCCGACATTGCGTATTTGAGAATATAAAGTACAGCGGGACGCATTCGGTACATGTCGTGCAACTCGACACAGCTTATTTATTACACTTTGAAAAGAAGTTACCAAAAGAGCGTGGGTTGTAGACCATGGGTTCTGCTTAGGTATTAATAAGGGTTATGTTTCTAGACGTTCAGCTTGCATTATTAACGGCGTCTGTTCTGTTCCGAAAGTCATGACCATTTTCACTAAAAAATTGAATAAACTATTAAGAAAAAACTAAATCTATTGATCTTCAAACTTTACAGCATAAATTATTTAAGACATGACGCTTATTAGAAATGTTGAGTTGTTTATGCTCGAGTTCAACTTATTCACTTATCGCTATTTAGCACAATTTATAATATAGGTTTTTAGTGTAATAAACAACGTTTTGTTGTTAATATACCGAAGAATCGATGTTTTGATGTTAGTTTTATAATTAATAATTTCATTAAAATTGTAGGAAAGGAGTGGTGGTTCGCGAATATTTACTGTAGGAGAATATATTTTTCATTCTTTGCAAATTTTTCATAACTCTTAAAACTAAGCGTTTACAGCGATTTGGCCCAAAGTGCGATGCGCATCTAATCAGCTGTAAGGTGCGGTCGGTTACCGTGCTCCTATTCTATGCGGCTAGCCAAAGTTATCATAGCACTATTCTTATACGGTACACGATATCGTGGCTGTTGCAAGTTCCAATCAGTATTAACGTCGTTTTTTTTTTAAAGACATTTCCAATAAAATATGAGTTAAATACAATTTCTATTTTTTACTCAACCCCTGGTGGTCCTCCGAATTTCCTATAATGACTATTCGCTCAACAGAAAATTTTTCACCATCCCATCCTCACTAATCTCCAATATCTGTCTTGTTCATTGGTAGTTTTTGTCCCACAAAAATCTCTATTTTGAAATAGGCGTTACTTATCTGCCTGTGCTGTTATATCATTGGTACCACAAAAACTTACTGTCAGAAATAGTAGTGGTGTCATAAGAATTAAAATAACGAATAGTTAATTTCTCTTTTTTTTATTGCGAATTATGTGAATTACAGTAAAATACTAAATATATTATTACGTATCACAACAGAAATACATTAAAAGTGAAGGTGCTCAAGGTGAAGTACCAGTTACTTGCTTGGTATAAAACTGTAGAGTTCGGAAATAGCAGATTTTTCATTTAGTTTTTGTTTGCCTTACGCAAAAGCATGAAAGAAGAGTACGACGTTCGTAGAATCTGAAATCACAAAAAAAGTCGATCATAAAGCGATAGTTATGATTATTGCAAAGTGTTGAAAAATTAAAAATGATCAAGTTGTGATTTCATGCAAATTTCAGATTTTAACGGAAACATGCGTTTTGGGGTCCAAGGAACCCAAAAAAGTAATTATAAAAATTGTCTGTCTGTGGGAGTGTGGGTGCGTTCGTTTCTCTATATCTCCAAAACTCTTTAACCGATTCTTATAAGATTTGGTGCGTGAAAGTTCTTTAGTTGCAGGGTTGTTAATCTGAACCGGAACCGGAAACGGAAATTAGACCAATTTGATTGGTAAAGATTTTTTCCTAAACACTTATTTAAAGTTCTCAATAGATAGCGTTGTAGTGCATCTAAAGACAAATTAAATGCTTTTTTACAAATGCTGTAACTTTGAAATTTGTGAAAATATTAAATTTAATGACCGATTACTTAAAAACAAAATATTCAATCAATACAAATTATTATATTGATCGATACTCCTTATAAAGTTTAATCAAGCGATGTCATAATATTTTGGGAAATAAGAAAATTGTAAATATACTAACGGCTCAAAATTTTGAACATTTTCTATAAATTATTCCTCAAAAACTGCCAATGTTATTTTTTTTCTAATTTTCTAAGCCGATGGAACTACACATGTAATTTTTACTAATCTCCCAAACCCTACTCTAGCGCCCTCTAGGAATTTTTGAAAAATTTTAAATTCATCTATTTTCCGGAAGTTACGCGATTTTTCATTCTAAGCATATTTTTGATAACTCTATAAATGAAGTTGTTATAACCATTTTTGATCCGCGTAGTACCTATCGGCTTTACTACGTAGTAGGCAAGCGCGCCCCGTACGTCCCCTCAACGTCTTGAGTCTAGAGTGGACGGCATGTACCAGCTGGAAATGGCTAGATGTAAATTTCAAGCACTTCTTAAGGCGCGAATATTTAAGACGTAAAAACTATAGGAAAATACCAGTGACCTGTTTTGCCCATTTTTTCGTTTCTTTTTGTCGACTTTTTCTAAATACTTTTTTTGTTACTAATAAATTATGTTGTTATTATGTTTGTTTAACCTAAAATAAGTTTCTTCTATCTTTGGGATAAGCAAAACGCCTATAAACATTAAAAATTGTTTCTAAAAGTAAATTAAGAAAAAAAAACAAACATTGGGCACCTGGGCCATGGACACACTGTATATACAGTAATGAGACTTGCAATTATAATTTTATTTTTGAATATTATCACACCACTTTTGGGATTATGAACCCTCTTTATTCTAATTATTCTAAAACCTGAACTATTAAATTTGTAATTTACTGTGCAAATTAAATATTTTACTATTTGATTACAAAAGTGCCGTGAAAATTAAAAATATAACGAAAAAATTAAAAAAAAATGTGTTTTACCCAGGATTCGAACCCGGGTCTTCTTTTTAGAAGAACTGTTAACTGTTTCTGTACAAAGCCATTACAATACGCTTTTGTTACTCTCGGATTAAAAGAACACGTCTTGAATTTATTAATATTTAATTAGTTGTGCTATTTTCTCACGTAAGTATTGATTATGTCGGACCATCCCATACACTAAATTATTAATTATATCTTGATCCTATTAGGCTTTCGAACTTACTACTGAACATCTCTTGTCGGAACGTTGCGTTGTTGGAAGGAAAATAAATGTGAACGGTCTAAAATTCTTAAATCCTAAATTTTTAACCGAAAAAACGCCAATCTAAGCGAAATTCTAATTTTGCAGTATTATTTCCAATCAAAAAATGTCTGCTATTAGGACAACAGTTTTTGAATCGTCGATAGTTTTTCCAATTTAATTGTTGTTCGTGAACATTTATTTAATTATGTAAGAAACATTAAGACTAGTTTTTGATGAAACGAACATCGCCTTACCCAAGTAAACGTAGCCAAGCAAATATCTGCATATTTTCCAGCGGTAAACCTGGTCGGATTTTGGCTTCTGCGAATAATGAAAACCAACATCTTTTGATACCTCAAATCAGTTCCTGCAAAATTTGATTCGCTGACGGCCCTGCCTACTAGCTGACTTTCATGCATCACTTGTTCGCCCCAATAGCAAACCATTGCTACTTGCAAACAAGCAGAAATACCTTCACCTAAGTGTCTTATTAATAATTGAGGATCGTTTCCAAACTACAAATTTACAATTCTGTGTATTTTGAAGTAAAATAATCTAAAAATTCTTACCACTGTAGTACCGTATACTGAGAAACATATCAAAGCCAGTGTTCCCAAAAATACTATCAGGAACAAATTCCTGAATGCTTCTTCTATTTCTGCGGCAATATCAATAATTGCCACATGGTATTTAATAACCTGCTTAAGGGACTTCTTCAAATAAGTCCAAGGAATTATAGAACCATCAAATTCGTTAGATAAATTTGGGTTTAGTATTGATTCAACATTAAAGCCACTTGTATTCTGTAAAAAAATACTTTTTCTCAAAAGTTGTTAAGTTGGGCCACAGGACCTTCTTCACATTTATGTAAATTTTTTTAAATGTTTAATATATTACAAAAATTTTGTCAATTTATGGAATTTAGAATATTACTGTAATTCCCGAAAAAAATTTCGCATGTATTTTACACCAGATGTTTAGAAAAATTTAAAAATTATGCTTTTTTCGGCATTTTTGGAAAATTTTGACTATGAAATTTTATTAAAAATTATTTAATTGCAGATGATAAAAAATTTATAAATTTTGAAATGATTTTTTGGAAATTATGAAAATTATTGCACTATTTAACTATTAAAAATTGATAGTTTATTAATAAAATAAAACAATTGGTAATTGTTTCACAATTTGTTGGATTTTATTTACTCAACTCGAGTTTCAACCATCTCGGTTATCATCAGGAGTTTACAAATAAAACTAAAACTAAAACCTAGAGATGTACAATACTACCCATTTCCGGAATTCTGTCGTCGCCGCCCTGATTTTAAGTGTTAACACATGAGTTTCGATGCATTGTTGACTGTAGGTCGAGGAGGGGTGAATTACCTAAATCGGTGTGGTCGTTTATTATATTTTTATTATTATTTATTGCCCGATTTAATTTCTAAATTTGACTTAATTGATTCCAAAGCTGACAAAGGTAATACAGTTACAATCACGAAAAAAGATGTTTACAACAGTTTTTTAATTAGACAAAGACCTCACTACTAAATACCTTAACACTGCTAATGAAACTATAAAATTTTGCAATAATCTCGTACCAAAAGGAAACGAACTTAAGTTTAGAATTATGAACTCACACCCACCACTTTTATATGGACTTTTAAAATTACATAAAAAAGAAAAACCAATTAGACCAGTCGCTTCATACATTAACGCACCCACTTATAAGCTGTGTAAAGAAATCAATAGAATGTTACCTATACACATAAACTGTTTCTCAAAGTATTTGGTAAAAAATTCTTTAGAATTAATAGGCAAACTAAAAAAATTTCAGATACCCACTAATGCAAAATTAATCTCATTTGATGTTAGCAACTTTTTCACATCAATTCCAATAAAAGAAGCAAAAGAAATAACGTTCAATAAAATAAACAATAGTAATTTATTTATCAATTGAAAAATTGTAACTCAGAACCATGCTTGAAACCTGCTTAGAACAAAATTATTTGCAATTTAACAACCAAATTTACAAGCAAGAGGAGGGACTACCGATGGGATTCCCACTTTAACTCCTACTAGCAGAAATTTTTATGGCTAATTTTGAAGAAAAAGTTTTCAATTCAAACAACAATTTTAGCAACAATGTCAAAATCTAGATTAGATATGTAGATGATATTTTTTGCTTGTGGTTGGGTACAGACAGACAAATACAACAAATTTTTAGATAACATTAATTAAATTCATAATAATATTAAATTCACAATAGAAACCGAAAAGAACAATACCCTAAACTTTTTAGATCTAAGCATAAAAAGAGTAGGGAACAATTTAGAGTACAATATTTTCAGAAAACCCACAAGTACAGACATGGTCATACATTCAAATTTTAAACAACCAATCAAAATTAAAAAAGCAGCTTTCAATAGTATGATACACAGAGCCATTCATACCCCACTGTCTACCGAAAATTTCAATAAACAACTTAGCACAATTAAATTTATAGCCCTAAAAAACGGATACACGGAGCAATTTGTAGATAACATTTTAAAGAAAAAACAAAAAGAAAATGTAAAACATCTTTTGTACAACGGACAAAAGACAACAATTGAAAAAACAACATGGTCAAAAATCAATTATATAGGTAGAGTTAGCTATAAAGTTTCTAACAGGCTAAAAAAATTAAATATTCACGTAGCTATGCACAATCCGAACAAACTCCATAAACATCTAGTGAACAATAAAGACACAATAGAAAAATATTCAAAAAATGGTATCTATCAAATAGACTGTTCTAATTGTGATGCAATATATAGGACAAACAGGCCGCAGTTTTAATACAAGAATTAAAGAACACATTAGATCAATTAAAGACAATCATAAATCAACCGGCATCTGCCAACATTGTGTTACAAACAATCATTTTTTCAAACACACAGGTACAAAACTTTTACACATAGAAAACAAAGGCAACCGTTTAAATAAATTGGAAAAATTTGAAATTTAAAAGGCAATAAATAATAATAAAAATATAGTTAACGACCACACCGATTTAGGTAATTCACCCCTCCTCGACCTACAGACAACAATGCATCGAAACACATGTGTTAACACGTAAAATCAGGGCGGCGACGACAGAATTCCGGAAATGGGTAGGGTAGTATTGTACATCTTTAGGTTTTAGTTTTATTTGTAAACTCCTAAAAATAACCGAGATGGTTGAAACTCGAGTCGAGTAAGTAAAATCCAACAAATTGTGAAACAATTGCCGAGTGTTTTATTTTATTAATAAACTATTAATTTTTAATAGTTAAATATTTATTAAAATAAATTTGGCTTTAAAAAGTCTTGAAAATTTAAAAAATATTTGAAAACTTTGATAATTAATAGAATGTTTGCAAATGTTGAATAATTTTGAAATTTTGAAAACTCGAAACTTCAAAAACGCGGACAATTTTAGAAACATAAAAATTAACTGAAAATTTTGAAAAAATAGATTATTTAGAAATTTGGAAATTGCGGGTCATTGTAAAATGTTTTAAAAATTTAAGTTTACAAAATTTTCTAAAACAGAATTTTTGAGAATATTTGAAAATTTTGAATTATGGAAAATTTAATAACTTTGAAAATTTTAAAATAAATGTTTGAAAATTTACAAAATTTGTGAAAACAATTCAATATTATATGAAATCTTGAAAAGTTAAAGTGTTTAAAAATTTTGACCATGTTTGTAAACGTTTAATTTTCTTAAAAAGTTTAAAAATTTTGAAAATTGTTGTTATCCAATTAAACTGTTCAGGTAAAAGACCAAACGGAAACCTCTCAGAGGTGCTTTCTCAATGGAAGATTGTTTTTATTGTCGTTTAACATGTTCATGCCGATTTAAAAACTGAAATTCCTACAATTTATTAATATCAAAAATCTAGGGTTCTTTTCCGAGCGCATCTATTTTGGAGTAGGCACCCCTTCTCCTCCCACCAATTTTTTTAAGCAGTCGAGTGGTCTTATAATATTTTGTTTTTTTTTTCTGATATTTTATCGTTTTGTAAAAGGGCAGTTTAATAATTTGCACAGTTACGCAAACACTAGTTCTGCGAGTAGTTCCTCATCCGATTACGAAAATCTTTTAGTAAAATATAGTTTTTCATCCGCTTACGATTACCATTACGAAGATGTTGTAGGAAAATATACTAAAATGTAGTTCCGCATAATAAGGAACATGTTCTGATTAAATCATAAAATAGGATAATAGCGGCGGACATATGCGAGGAAGGTCTGATGGCAATTTGTTGGACAGTCTTTTAACCCTTTAACTCTCAGTCAAAGCGATCATTTGTAGGCTGGTTTTGCTTAATTCCAATTTGAATTCTTAAACACCCAAACTTAATTTTCTTCTTTCATTAATCTCTTACTCTAAAGACCTTTTTACAATTTAAAGTAAGCCACTTGAGTAACTTAAAGAAGTATTTGGTCGCACAACAGAAGGGGTCTAATAAAAATCAAGTTATATGTAGATATTAAATAGTTAAATCTTTTTTTAACGTATTTTTACTGAAATTTGTATCTTACCTCTATCATGTCTTCGTAGCAGCTTTCCAGCAAACGTGTGAAGCTATTTTGCAATATTTTAAATTGGTAGCTGATGTGAGCCAAAACGGATGCAAGAAGTAAGTCCACCGAAGTAAAAAGGACAGTGATGTACCAAATGCTGATACTTTGATAAGCATACGTTATTTCATAGTTGGGACTATAGGTTACGTTTAAAACGGTCAACGGACCATACGGAAACTGCCAGTTGTGATAATCGCTGCTTATTAGACGCTTTGAAAAACCGTAGATAATTGTACTGATTACAGTGCAACCCGCTAATATCCAATAAGTATAGATCTAAAATACAGAAAATCGCAAAAAAAAGTGCAAATACTTTATGGAACAGCCACTATGTTAAAAAACTTTGTAACCTGCACTTTAGTTATCCATAAACATTCTTTAATGAGTTGGTCTTCTTTATCACCTCCCCGTCTTGGATTTGCTATAAAAGGTTCTTGCTGCAACTTGGCCATAAGCTTCGCAAACCTACCTCGATTTTGATATACGACTGCAACCTTACAGATAGCTAAAATAAAATTTATATGCACGAAACCATAATTAAACTAAACTATTTTTAAAATTTAGGTTTGGTTCACAAAATGGTACAAAATAAATATTATTGTAGTGAAATTTGGCCACAAGTTGCAAATTCCAATAAAATTTTACCGAAATTTTGTTTTCAAATACTTATAAAGAATAATTTGTGTTTAACTGCAGTAAAAGCGTCTTATATTTAAATACCATTTGAATTTATTAATAAAAAAATAAATAAAAATTTTTTTAATCTTACTCATAAGTCCGCCTACTTGATACACTATGATGTCGGCAACGCCATAAATATCGTGCTTAAAATATTCGTAGGTATCCAGCATGGTATACAAGAAAATTGTGCCAAAAACAGATACATAAGAATAAATTTTGTAAGCTGTACTCTCATTTCCGGTTAAAGATAAGCCGAATAATTTCAAAACTATCATCTCTTTGAAAAAATAATTTTGCATTTTACCACTACGAGGGCGAGGTGGTAGACTTGTGTCCATTTCTGATGATGAGTTGACACTGACAACTATTATTAAGAGCTTTGAGAGTGTATTCTGTAAAGATTCGGTTGATTTTAACAGAGTGGTAATTGACATTACCATACAACAGCGATTTTGAGCCAATGGTAAAATCGGTCTCATAGCAACAGCACCGTGTTAAAAACTAACAAACAGGTTGTTATAAAACTACAAAACACACCCCTAGGTATAAATATCGTCACGCAGAAGCTATATTAATTAATTGATTGTTAGGGTTATAATTATTTAATTATATTCTGCAGATAGAAATAACGGTGTCTCAATTTCCATTTGTACCGTTAAAATGGATCGTCATAATTTTAAAAAGCAACTGCTACTGCTAAAATTAATTTCTTTTTTATTATACCTGCATCAGAATCCTTGTAAAACAAACCAAAAAGCGTGCGTAAACCCAACATTAAAACACCCCTGTGTTTAAAAGTTGCTAAGCAACAATGACGTCATCAATTTTGAAGCAACAAATTACAAACACGCAAAAAAAATTAAATTCACATAGCAACATAAACAACAAAACATGCTAAGCAATCTCCAGGTAAATGATATGACGTCACCTCATAGACTACTATGTAAGATGAATCAAAATCAAAATGCTGCTTCCTTGCTATGTTCTTCTTTTTTTCTAGATTATGATGCAGGTATAATAAAAAATAGCGTATAATACACGTGTATAAGAGCCTTTAAAGCACTGCTCCGGTAAAAGGCACTCGGCTTCGCCTCGTGCTTTTGAACCCGTCGCGAGTGCTTTAAAGGCTTGCTTATACACTTGTATTATAATATACTATTTTATTATACCTGCATCATAATCCTTGTAAAACAAACCAAAAAGCGTGCGTAAACCCAACATTAAAACACCCCTGTGTTTAAAAGTTGCTAAGCAACAATGACGTCATCAATTTTGAAGCAACAAATTACAAACACGCAAAAAAAATTAAATTCACATAGCAACATAAACAACAAAAAATGCTAACCAATCTACAGGTAAATGATGTGACGTCACCTCATAGGCTACTATGTAAGATGAATCAAAATCAAAATGCTGCTTCCTTGCTATGTTCTTCTTCTTTTCTAGATTATGATGCAGGTATAATAAAAAATAACGTATAATACACGTGTATAAGAGCCTTTAAAGCACTGCTCCGGTAAAAGGCACTCGGCTTCGCCTCGTGCTTTTGAACCCGTCGCGCGTGCTTTAAAGGCTTGCTTATACACTTGTATTATAATATACTATTTATGATTTTTTTAAATGAAATTGGATTTTTATGAAGTAATTTTAGATCTGTATAATTCAATAGTGATGTTCGTATTACTTAAACCACCTCGTGGCGGCTAGTACAGGAACGGCAACGGGTCACTGTTTCCCCAGCTATTTATTACATTTCCATTTTTCTTCTAATATTACTGTTTAAAAATTTTATATAATTAAAAATGAAAAAACAAAATTTTGTTGAGATCGTAAGTAGCACGAGTTAGTTAACATTAGTTAAAACGTAACAAACGTTTTTGGAACAGCAAGTAGCCTGGGCATGTCAAAATATAACATCTTAGGGATACAATAATTGACTGCCAAAGCATGGGTGATTCACATCTCGTCTCAAAGGGCATATGGAAAACTAGACACAATTGCCTTGTATTATTGCCAGTTTTGCCTTTGACCGCTATCACCTTATCGCAGCAGTTTGGCACACTGAAGACATAACAAACACCACCAGATGTGCAAATCACGTTTAATGGGAATTAGACAAGTTCCGAATACGCACAAATATATTTTCGAAAAAAGTATAAACGAATGTAGACGTGTTTCACTCAATAAATTTTCGTTGCATCGTACCTATAAGTCTATTGTTTTGAATTAATCGCCGGGAAATTCGAAAAACAGTGTAATTAAATTAATTGAACAAAATAATTTGATTTATGGTGTTAAAATAACGTTTAAAACCCGATAACCGCTATTGACATCGGCAGAGAGTGAAATGTGTGTTTAGCCCTAAAGAGAATAAAAACTTTTGCTAAAACGCAGGAAAGCAGAGTGTGTTCTTTATCAATGTCTTCAATCAAAAAAAAAATACTTTTAACTGCTACTCCATACTTTAATGAACTAGTGATGGACATTTTGAACATCAAAAAGAAAGGCACATAGATTTTATTTTGAGAAGAATTAATTAAAGAAGCTCAAAAAAGACGTTAAAATAGTCAAAAAAGTTGTTATCTGTCACTTTACTGTTCAAATTTTAAGTTTTACTTCTGAAAAATGTAAAACTTTTCATTTGTTTAAATGCTTTAAAATTTTATGTGCTCTTAAAACACATTTCACATAAGCACGTTCAAATAATCCACGACCACTTTTGAAAGAAAAACCCTGCGGCCTATTTTTCACATACTTTCATTAATTGCCCTTTTACTATGTCACACCACAAGCCGCCACGGTTCTACACTGTAGGCTAAAATAATTAGAACCTTTCTTAAACTCTAACGAAATACATGAAAATTTATTGCAATTAAAACAATTCTTAACTTTCTTCAACAGGTTTTTGTAACAATGTAAATTCATTATTTTATTTTCCGGCTTGTTTCCTAAGTACTTAGAAAGTGATTCCTTGGATTATTTGATGAAGAGAAATTTATATGAGCATATGTCCGGAAATGATACTTTACGGAGTTACAGTCCTCTGAAGAAAGCACAGTCTAATCACTTTTTTAGTGTAACTTCTGCGAAAGTAATCAACAAAAAAGTAATTTGACCATTATTTCTTTACCGCGTTGTAGCTTCGTAGGGAATCATTTTTAGACATATTTGTTTTTATGAAACAACCCAAAGAATCGCTTCCTGATGTTTTTATCCTAAGGAATCACCCTGTATATTTGCAAATAACAAGTTATTTATAGGTTTTAAACCAAGTTTTATGTAACATTCTAGACTCAGATGGTACCTAATAAAAAAACGAAATTTACATATACATCTACTAAGATATTAACTTTATAGGCCTTAGAAAATTTATTGTTTTATAATGTATAAATAGTTCAGAACTAATGTTTAATTAATCTTGTGAAGTTGACCACTTGTATAGTAATGATGTAAGAATATAGAATCCACGTTGAAGCACGAACGTTTAATATTCATATTAAATTAGTCTTATATCTATGTCTAATTAAAATTTTTTATTGAAAATGTTTTTAATTTTTTATATTTTTAGTATTGGTAAGTACTATTTTGTTACAAAAAAAATCAAAAGTTTGTTGATTACACTATAATGAAATTTAATTAATTCCATGTTTTAATTTACTTATTAAGTGTGCGCTGCCTATACTGTAATGATACCCATTTTGATACAGATTTCTATTATAAAATGACCCAAACTGACCAATTATAGCAGAAATGTATTGTGTTTGGTAACCATGGTTACAAGAGTTGTTTTTTCTCAGTTAACATCGCAAAACAGCTCGAGTTGCTTTTAAGTATAATGTTTAAAATGTCTATTATAACAATAATATAATAAGAAACAAGAAATTTTTTACTGGCTACTTCAAAAGTGAAATTTTAGACCTTTTAGAAGTTGTTTTAATGAAGTTTGGTATCTGGGAGTATTTGTTGGTTCTCAACAACTTTTCCAAATAACATTTTGTTGCTGCATCGCTAGCGTAAAGCATAATATGAAAATGATACAGTTTCTTCTGACCATGGTAAGCTGACGTAATTATTTAAATTTGGTATGTATGCATGAGTCCTCGGTTTGAATGCCGGAAGAAGCAGAAATTTTTTCTGCAATTCTGTGGATCGGTATCGAGCTCGGCAACCATTCGACGTTGGGTTACAATTAACGGCGCTTGCCTTGATTACTGGCTGACCAGGACAAGTAACAAAGCCACACACCACATTAGCATACAAGTAAAACACATTTGCGTATGGCTTGAATGAATGTGCAAGAAGGGTGGCATAAACTTTGGGAGCGTGATGGTTTAAAGGCCAAAAGCCCCACTACCTCCGAAGAGCCTACCCGAAGTGAAAGACCTCGACACCTTCTGGTACATGAGGATAGATTATGATGATGATGATGATATTTTTAGTATTGGTAAGTACTATTTTGTTACAAAAAAAATCAAAAGTTTGTTGATTACACTGGAATGAAATTTAATTAATTCCATGTTTTAATTTACTTATTAAGTGTGCGCTGCCTACATTATAATGATATCCATTTCGATACAGATTTATATTATAAAATGACCCAAACTGGCCAATTATAGCAGCAAAGTATTGTTTTTGGTAACCATGGTTACAAGAGTTGTTGACATTACTCAGTTAACATCGCAAAACAGTCAGAGTTTTTTTTAAGTATAATGTTTAAATAAATATGTTTAATGAATATTTTTTTAAATTAACTAGTCGTCCAAAAAATAGTGTATGCAACTCTTATATAACAGCTATTAATACACTCGTTTGAATTACGTAATCTCACTCGTGTATTAATAGCTATCATTATAAATTCGTTACGTAATATACTATTGTGTAACTTATTTAAGCTCTTTGTTATTTTTTTCATCACTATAACCTTTGTGTTACTTTTAATAAACTTTATTTTTTTTAACGATCAAGTTGGCCTCTATGACCAAAAACAAAACCAGTATTGCCGATACGGCGTCGCGTCGGTCGTCGTGTCGTTGCCGTAGTAATACAGTTACAATTCGATATTCCCGAAAACTGCTGTTGGGCGATGTAAACAAGTTGTCGACGCATTGTGATCACCTAAGCGTTGTCAAATTAAACTTCCGCCGATTTGGCCTTGCAACGAAACAGATTTATGACAATTATTATTAGTATAAAGGGGTTTAAAATAACTGTTAGGATCAAAGTCACGTAAGGTCTTTAATACATGTAAAGCAAATGCAGATTTAACGGATAAGGGATTTTCAAGGCAATTGTTGCACCTCGGTGCCTTGAGATGTTCAACACAGCAGGAATCGACATCAAAGTAGAAGTAAGAGCTGATGCCAAAAACTAAACAAGAAACCCAAAATCTACAAAATAAGAGCAAGAAAAGCCACCTTAGAAATTCGAAAATTACTAAGATGTAGAATGGGTCACCTAACTAACAGGAGTAAAACTACGCTTATTGAACTGTAACAATACATGGATAAAATAAAGTTTCAGCGGACAATATTTTAATTTCGGCAAACCTAAAAACAAAAATTATATGCATTCAAATATTTTGTGCTGATTTGAGAACTTGTATGTATTTAGCGATATTTTCGTAGTAGCCATTTGCATTATAATGTGTGTTGTCGTTAATTTTTAAATTTGCCCAAAAAAATGTCGGGAAAGCAAAATACGGAACTTGTTTGTCGCTTTTTAAATTTCCATATTTTACTCGTAGGTTTATTCGATTTTGAATCAAGCCTGTAGGTGGCGGTCAGCAAAGGAATTTCCAAGTTTAAATTATTAATCGAGTTGGTTGTCGGTCTAAAGTAACGAAGCTTGAAGGATCGTTCTCGAAATATTAAAAAGGCGCATTCTTAACTCAATCTGCATCAATGATGTAACAAATAAAAGAAGAATTTTTCGCCGACATTAAGTAAAAATGTATTAATTTTAATGAACTGAGACCACCCATCCATTAAATAGGCAACGTCTTGCTCTGCTATTTAACATTATACGCGGTGCATCGTAATCAACGCTCATTTACCTAAGAGACGCGTGTTTAAACGTGGAAATATTTATTTCATTGTTCATAAAGTTTATGCACGATCATCTGTGAGTATTACCAACCGTCAGATTGCTACACGCTGTGGAATGATACTAACAGTTCACAGAAGTCGCTCCGAGACCAGTAATGGTGCGGTATAATATCCGTCTCGCAGTTCCGTTCTATGTGATCACAAGTTACTCCTGCCGGCCGCCGCTAAAGAAGTTTCACTTCAAAAATTCAAGAATAAAAGTCATACGTCCTTTTTTAATGCACATAGGCAATGGTTTTCTGGGTTAAACGTAGTAACTGCTCGGGGAGTCTTGCGGATGTCGAGACCCAGGATATGCCACTCGGGCTCCAAAAGTTCGGGGATCGCATAGAGTTTGAACACGTAGTTTTGCTGGTCCTGCAGGTGCGAACTTTTCTTCGAGTTAGAGTCGAAGAAGAATCGAGCAGACTTATACAATATGTATTATTAGGGAGCTGTGGGGCTTTAGAAAGAGCTGGATGTTGCAGGCTCTAGGAGGAACTGGATTGCGCCGGGGCTCTAGCAGGAGCTTGATCTGCCGGTTTTGTCCCTAGCCGGAAAGTTTTGCTTTATTTGAGAGCATGGCTGTAGAAGAAACCTAATGTGTTGGTTACTCTCGGACTGAAAGCTTATATGCTTTTGAAATAAGGCTCCAAGAAAAAACTGGATGGGCTAGTTTATGATGGCTTGCTAGCTAATGCTCGATCCACGTTCAGACTGCTTATGTACGATTTTTGTGACTTTTGAAATATATCTGTATTTAGAGAACTATTTTTAAAAGTAACGGGATGCATTCATATGCTAAATAAAATCGGTATTATTTTATTTAAAATTCCGTAAAACGCCGAGAAAGTAGAAAACATCCATTATTATTAGCAAGGAAAACAAATGCAAAACATATAAATCCGACCTTTAACAATGAGTAAATTTTTACAATTGCACTATAAAACTTTCACAACTTTATTATACTATTCTAAACTGCATTTGCACATAATTTATTCTTAAAATTAGTAGTAGTTGCACAATTTGTTGCAATTATATCGCAGTAAACGTAACATAAAAAAATCGAAATTCTAACCATTCGTGATTAATTGATCTCAAAGTTACTTTTTATTTACTTTTATTTTAATAATGGTTTACAGAGAACAATTCTATATTCTATTTTTTCTATTCCATTGCTGACAACTTACAACATGTTGTTAGTATTTCGGCAAAATGAAACACATGTACAGATACGTTATTTTTTTCTAATCTAATTTTTAAACATCTAAGTAACGTCAAGTTTGGGATAGACATATATAAGTATTGCTCTTAGAGAGATTAAAACAGAAAATAGCCGAACTATCTTTTTTTTTGTAATAATTGTGTAATTAGTAGTGCTAAGGTTATATTTTGGTTACATTTAAGAGTGTGCTACACGTGCAGGTGCCAAAGGTGCTGCAGTTATAAGCGCTGTATAGGATGGTACAGATTAGAAATGGCAGATTCTAAACTTTATTATCGTTTGCCGTTCGTAGAACCATGAAAGAAGAGTACGATGTTCGTAAAATCTAAAATTAGAAAAGTAATGTCAATCACAAAGTGATGTTGCAGTTTATTAAATTAAACAAGATAAACATAACCAAGCCCCCCCCCCCGCAATGAATTACTTGGAAACTTATATTTTTAACTAAATATAAACCAAGGGTGCGGTGGCTCTTGTTCGAGTCCTACTCTAAAACATTACTTTTTGAATCGTTTACATTTTTTAGAATTTCGGTAAATTTAGTCAATTTGAATATTAAAAAAAGATTAAGTAACCGTAATTAAATTTTGCTAAAAAGCAATCACCTTACCCAATGTATGTATTTTGGGTCTTACAGCACTTAGGCCACATTGTCGGGCCCATTCATTGTGCGTACTACCTTACATACTATCTTAACTAAGCCCTTAAAAACTACTTAAACTATTGTATGTTAAGTGGCTTCCAGGAGCTGACAACTGCCCCGGGCCGGATTCGAACACCGGGCTGAATAGAGCCACAGACTCCCGAAAACCACTGTGACCTTGGCTGCAAGCGCCGACTACACTCGCCTACCAAGGCCCCCTTCACCTTACCCAAGTAAACGTAGCCAAGCAAATCTCGGCAAACTTTCCAGCAGTAACCTTGGTGGGATTTTGGCTTCTGCGTATAATAAAAGCCAACATCTTCTGAAATTTTAAATCAGTTCCCACAAAATTAGATTCGCTAACAGCTTTTCCCACTAGCTGACTTTCATGCATTACTTGTTCACCCCAATAGCAAATGGTTCCTACTTGCAAAATAAAACATACGCCTTCACCTACGTGTCTTGCTATTGCTTGGGGACTTTGTCCAGCCTACAAATTTATATTTTAGTGTATTTGATTGCAAAATAGTATGGAGATTTTACCGCCGCAGCACCATACACGGAGAAACATATCAAAGCCAGTGTTCCCAAAAAAGTTACCAGTAACAAGTTACTGAATACTTCTTCTATTTCTGCGGCAACATCGATAATTGCCAAATGGTATTCAATAGCCTTCGTAAGGGATTTCTTCAAATATTTCCAAGGCACAAGAGGGCGGTCACCTTCGTAGCATGTAGGTGATCCACTTCCATCCTATAAATAAGCATTCTCTAATAAATATACTGTTAAGTTGGGCTACCCAACTTTTAATTATTAAAATAAAAAAATGAACTTTAGAAATTGATTTCAACTCCGCCTGCGGCATCTGATGAGTAGATTGAGTAGCTGATCGGTGTCGTTGCCGGTCCCAAGCCCGGGTAAAGGAGGAGGGTTGGTGGGAACGGGTTAGCAGTCTACCCACCGTAAAATTAACTATAGCTCACAGAACTAACAAAGCAATAAGAAAATATTGTATTATTAGCAGAACCCGTAAACTACGCCCGGCGCGGCGCGCCGTTCCGAATGTTTCCTCCGCTGAACCGGACAGCGAATCTGAAAGAAAATTTCGTGAAAAAAAACGTTAAATAAAATACCAGAAAAATAACCCCGAATAATACATTTAAAGAAAAATGTCCAGGAAAGAAACCCCCAGAAAAATCGTATAAACGCTTCAGAACTATTTCTTTAAATAACAACTGATAGTAAAGTTAATTAAGTTATAGGCTTCCGCGGCCGTTTTTAATGGCATCTAAGCTTCCGGGTTGAAGCCGCGTCATCGGTGAGTAAACTGCCAACGTTTTGTGCTCGGTTGCAAGGGACATCTTCAGGACTTTAGCCACTTTGGGATCTGACACAGATCCCGTGCAACCGAGGACGAAGCGTCGGCAATTCATTCATCGATAACGCGGCTTCAACCCGGAAGCCTAGATGCTGATAGTAAAGTTAGTTAAGTACGTTTTCTCATTTCCAGGAAAGTTCCTTAACGTAGATTTTCAAAAAGTTTTTGAAACTAATAAATACATACTAAAAAATCTAGTTGTTTTTTGCATACAGTATGTTCCAAAACTCGCGGACACGGACTGTGGGACGGTATTAAAACTGAAAAAAGTCCCGTTACACGTCAATGTTTATTTGTTTCATAGTTCGTCATTTGTTTGAGTTCAGTTCCTAATTTAGCATCGTGCATGAAGGATCGTGCGTAGGGTTTATCGGGGCGCTGCGGTTCTCTATAAGAAGCTGAGTGCAGCAGGGCTCTAGGAGGAGTTGGTTGGGCAGGATTTGTTCAGGCTGGAAGCTTCTAGTCGATTAGAAAGCACTATTACAAAAAAACCAAGGGTGATACTTGGACCGGAAACTAGCGCTCGCTTAACCAATCTTACTCAAAAACTTTTTATGTTTGGTGCTTAATCCGGAAGCAGATTTCCAAGCGTTTGTTTGGACTGTTAGGTTATGTTTGGCTCGATCAGACAACTAACTGAGGTTCCGGTGCAAATGCGCTGCTTATATACATCTTTTCAACTGGCTGCTGCTTTAGTTGGTAGAATTTAATGTTTACAAAATAGACATCGTCGTTGTATAGCAACGTATAATTCAAATAAACATGCATAATTGTTTATTTAACAGTTCGGAAAAAGGTGTTATTTATGTCAATGTCTGTAGTGATATCTATGGACTATACTAAATAATTTTATTTGGATATCCTAAAATGCAGTTCAAGGCCGACCAGGGTCATGAAATTGGCGCATCATGTCAACGCCAATTTTTGGGTATTAAATATTCAAATAGTATTAAAAAATTTCTAAGCAGAACTTTGAAGTTTGTGTTCTTACCTCCGTCATTTCTTGGTAGCTAATTTCCACTACACGTCGCATGTTATTTTGTAATATTTTAAATTGATAGCTGATATGGGCCAAAACTGCAGCAAGAAGTAAATCAATCGAAGTGAAAAGGCACGTTATGTAAGCAAGGCTGATGCTTTGATAAAAATAAGATATTTCGTAGTTGGGACTGTAGGTTACATTTAAAACGGTGAAAGGACCATACGGAAAATGCCAGTCGTGGTAATCGCTACTTCTTAAGCGGCTTGTGAAGACGAATATTATTGTACCCATTACAGTTACACCTGCTGTTATCCAATATGTGTAAGTCTAAAACAAAGAATTTTTTATTTATGGTAAAAACACATTACAAATACGGTATAAATGTGGTTTAATTGTAGCTAAGAATCCATTTTGGGGCAAAAAGATAGTTTTCGACTTTTTCCAGAATACCAACTTTATGTAATTATTTACAAAATTTAAATTTTCTGCGTAAAAAGGAGATGAAAATGGACAAAACTGTTTTGCATTATTATACCTGCACGCTAGTTATCAATACACATTCCTCGATAAGTTCTTCTTCTTCATCACCTCCCCGTTTTTTATTTGGTATGAAAGGTTCTTGTTCTAACTTGGCTAGAAGTTTCACGAAGCTCACTCGATTTCGAAACACGACGGCCGTCTTACAGAAAGCTAAAACGAAACTCTTATTGTACACTGAATAGTTATAATTTTATACAGCTACAGTGTTTATTAATTTAATTTTTCTTGTATTATGCGTTAAACAACGATTTTAACGCATACAGAGTACAAACTGAGTCAAAAAGTAAGAGTTGAGTGTAAGAAGCTAATCATTAACTAGATGAACCTATGGGCTACGCCCCATGCTTTATTGATGACCTCATATATATGTATGTATTAATACCGGGTGATCGTAAAAAAAATGATTCAGAGCAGGCCATGACCGAAGTGTTAAAGTTGGCAATACTTAATATAAGCCAATTGTCAAATGTTGACAGCTGTAAAAAATTTTGGCTAGACGCATTTAACTTAATGTATCTAACCAAAAATTTTGACAGCTGTCAATAATAAAAATGACAACTAGCAGAAGAATGCGTTCTAATAATACAAAATCTAGTGTAAACCAAATTTTCTTATACGGATCTGATGCAATAACCGATACATACAAATATCGCATTCAGTCCTTACGCTGCACTGCTGGGCTCCGGCGTTCTTCTCTGCGCCATACTTTCCCTTAGCACTATGGTGGAGTACGCGAGATCTACCGTTTAACGTCAAATCCAAATTACTATTACCAGAAAAGGTTTTAGACATTAAGGCTGCTTACAGCGGGTCGTAAAGTTTGAGTAAAGGGCTTCAACATAAATTTTTATTGCTGCTCTTGGCTGCGGCAGGGAGATGAACACCAGACTTTTAGGTGTTACAAGCGAGCGCTTAACCTCTAAGCTACCGCCACATATACTCATGCGAATATGTGCCTTATAAAGTAGACGCGTGAAGATCTGGCTTGTAGTAGTACTGCCTGTCGTCATCAAACGTTAAAACAGGTAAAACAGATGCGCATTTAATTTATAGATAGATAGTGAACATATACTGTGCAATAGCAAACAGACGGTTATATGGAAAGGCTAAATGACCTACTTTCTCAAAAACTGCAAGGGAGAGAAAAAGACAGGGAGAGCAATCGTGATGAGCGGGCACAAGAAAAACAAAAGTAAGACAGTTGTTGAAAAATCGGGAAATATTGCCAGCAGGTATAACTATAAGGTACAGAGAAGCATCAGTGAAATGGGGAAACTAGAAAAACAAAATGATTTTGCGAACAAAGCCATATGATAGGGAGCATACCAAAGGAATACTTATTATGTTAGACTTGTAGCTCACTCAAGCATTATAAGTAAAATAGAAAATTTTAAGGACAATTAATAAACTAACATTTGTGATCAAACGGTGTGAAATTAAACGGTAGGAAGGTAACACTAGCTACTCACAGCGGCCGTAGCTCAGTGGTAAGAGCGCGACTACCAATGCAGCGGATCCGGGTTCGATGCCCGGCTTGGTCGTTCTCCCTCGCAAGGCAACGAGAAACCAGCGAGGTGGATTTTTCCCCAAGAAAACCCCTCTGGAGAAGAAGTGCATCCACTTCCTGTGGTTCGGAGCCCACGGTCAACTGTAGGTCCCCTATGTCTGTCTGTGCAAATTATCTATCGCCGCGCACCAAACACAGAGGAAACATAGGAGAGAAGTAGCCAACGCCCTGAATACAGTATAGCACTATAAGAAGAAGATGTGTTGTGATGAAACTCAAAACACTGACTAAGAAAGGGAGTCGAATAGAACGGTAGAAACAGTGCTTTCAGGGCTTAGCAGAAGAATAGATAGTTTATCAACAAGCCATGAATAAATGTACAAGAAACGGTATGACGAATTAAGTTTATGGAACGAACAATATGTTGGCATTAAAATATTGTAGCTGCAATTTAAACTAACAATTAAAAAAAATTTAAAACTGTTTAAAATATTTTGTTATTCTTTGTGTTGAAAAAGTATTTAGTATGTGATTTTGAATTTCTGTTATACATTTATATTTTGGTCTTATTTCTGCTATAAATTCGTAATTGAAGTAAATATTTAGAAATACTTTTAAAGGTTTCTAAGATTTTGACACCCCATCTAAAAGTGCTTAAGGTAATAGTGAAAAACGGTAACAATTGTTTTTACATACTTATTAATTTATGAGCAGGTTTTTAGTACTTCAAAAAGAGCAAGCAACACAAAAGCAGCTAAATACTAAGCGTTTGGGGGCACTAGTTGATGTCGATGCAAATATCTATAAATTAATTATGACTTTACTAGCTGGCAGTAAGCGTTTAAAATTAATAATTATTTGTATTATAAGTAAAGAAAAACTTACTTTTCTTTAAGAATAATACATAAAATTTTTTCGGACACTCAATGGAAATGGATTACGTAAGGATTACATTTCATAAGAAATTATTAAAAAAATACATGACAAGCGCGAGAATCAAATTGCCGTTGCCATCACTGCAGCAACTAAACAAAAATAAGTAAACAAAAATAAGTAAACAAAAATTTTGTGAAGTATGGTCGCGTTAAATTTTGTGAAAATGGAAATAAATAAAGAAAATCATCCTGAAATATCGGCATTAGCGCTTGAAGCTGTTGCTAGTTTATTACCCTCGAAATCACGAGATAAATATGAGAAGACCTACAATATTTTCAATTCCTGGAGGACTTTAAAGAATGTAAGGGATATCGACGAAGAAGTTTTCCTGAATACATTTATAAATTTTCTCGAACGTTAATAGTTGTACGTTTAATATTTATTTCAATAAATAATTAATAATTGTTTATTTTGTTGCTATAAAGAAATGGTTGCTATAACAAAAAGAGATACTTTTCTTTACGATTTGTAATAAGGAAATGTAGTCCATTTCCAGTGAGTGTCCGAAAAAATAACTTTTTTGGAAATTTATGTTATTTCTGAAAAGAAAGACATTAATAGGTGGCACCAAAGCACGACCATAATCATGTATGCTACAAAAATTCTAAAGTTTCACTTCGAATACTCTTATTTACAGCCATTAAAATTGCAAACTGCTTTACAAAAACTCTGTGAAATTAGAGTAATTAAAAATATTTGTAGTCTTACCCAAAAGTCCGCCCATTTGATAAATTATTATATCAGCAACGGCACTAATATCGTGCTTAGAATATTCGTAAATATCCAGTAAGGTGTATAAAAAAACTGTTGCAAAAACAAAAATAAAAGAATAAATTTTGTACGCTACACCCTCATTGCCGGTTAGCGAAACACCAAATAGTTTTAAGGCTAACATTTCTTTGCCAAAATAATTTCTCTTCCTACCACTTTGAGGATGGGTTGTTAGACTTGTATCCATTTCTGATGACCGGTTGACACTGACAACTAGTATTAAGAACTTTGATGAAAAAATGACATCGCGCAGAAGCTAATAGTTAATTGATTCTGTATAGACATAACTGTTTGGGACATTTTAAATTGTAAGATACGTCAGACATTTTGAGTAAATAAAGAAAAAGTATTTATTTTTAACCGGGTAGTCAAATATATGGCTATAATCCTAACTAGGTGTCACGCCAACGTAAATTCGATATTGTTATTATTTAATATTTTTCCTATTTTAAACATGTTTACTTTTCGTTCAAAAATCGATGTTCGTCAATCTAACAAATCTAAAATTTCTGATGTTATACAATCTCAGACTACGTTTGTCTCGCGACATCTTAGTATAGAATAAAAAACATTTATGACAGAAGCAAGCAAAAAGAAGTAGATCTTATAACGCTCAGTTGCTTTGTCTTCCAGGTGCTTGTTTGTGCGTGACTTTACTGAAAATGTTATTTTTGTTAAAATATTTGCTGAAGTAATTCTGATCGATGTTGCATTGAAAATTATTATTGTACAGTCTCGCCCTTTTACTTTTTTGGGGTTATAATTATAAGGAATAAGTGTTACGAAATTAAAAAAAAAATTTATGTTCTCTGTAAAGCAAATTTTAAATTCTATATTACGTTTGATAATTTTCGTCCTCGTACTCACACACACAAACATTTATTAAAAACCGGCCCTGATATTCGTAGGTTTTCTAACGCTTGGGTAATGGCATTGTTATTAATAATAAATTGATAATTAGCTTAATTATGTTATTAATGCCCAGCCCATATCTTTACAGTGGAAGAAAAGCCACGCCGCCGGTTTAACCTACAATAGTTACCTAAGTTTTAATGACAACAGTTTTTCTTCGTATTACTGTAACCTTCAAAAACTAATTTTCTTAATAGCTTTCAAGTTTACAGGATACACGTAGTATTTATTCCAAAACCAATTAGAACAATGAATGAATAACTGAAAGCTTAATTTATAATTTAAAAATATTTCTAGACTGGATGGCTTCTTTTGACCTATAATATACAGAACGGTCCTAAAATAGGTGCAATTTTTTAATGGTAAATCGAGTTGCCATGTAGGTTTTAAGTATTTTCGCTAGATGGCCAAATAATACTCACAAACTGAAAGTGAGTTTCAAACACATCAAAACAATGATAACCGTTAGTATAAACATTCTTCCGAAAACGCTCCATTACAGAATTACCGCCGAGTTACCTCTGGAAGTGGAAAGAGTAATGCTTCTTGCAGAGGTTGTAACTCTGTAATCAAAAGTCTCTAAATCTAACAGATTTCGAGACAATTCAATATCCAGCCAGATAATATCTGCAAACTGAAGGTGAGTTCTACACATAAAAGCAATGATAACAGTTAGTAAAAACGTGGGTCTGAAAGAGTACTGCCTCTTCCAGAGGTTGTAACTCTATAATCAATATCTTCCGGACCCATGTTTATCAGAACTATTTGAAATGTGGTTTGCTCTCTTCTAACATTAAAATATTCACACCTGTTTTAGAACCACTCTGTATATAAAAAACAGGGTTTTAAGCAAAAACTTAATATCAAATTGTTGAGTTTTTCCAAATAATTATCTGAAAATTCAAACGGACAGTATTAAATATTTTCATAGATTTTTTGCAATTTATTGTCAATTAAACTCCATTCTCTCTACTCACATAAGAAGAAAGCCTCGAGTTTGACACAGTTTATAATTGCTGCCGATGCTTAAAATAAAAAAAAAACTTTTAATAAATTAAACTATCGCTTTAGTCGTATAATAAGGTAACGAGGGGCCACGGAAAATGCCTTGATTGCGCTAATTTTAAGGTGCATTATTTATTGTCAAGTAGTTATTTAGAACTGGAAATAGAACAAATTAAAGTTGTTCAGAGAACGGGAAAATTAAAATTCTATAAAAAAAAGTCAATACAAATCTGTAGAATAAATAACAGACGTATTGGCATTCTGCGCAACATCGTCCATCTTTAATATTCTTGGGAATGCCGATAACTGTTGAGCTCAGAAATGCGAAGTTTAACAGCTTATGGTGGTCTATAGGACAGGAAAAAAAATAATTTCGGGAAGTAAAATGTGTGTTGAAAGTAGTTGAAGTGTACTTGAAGTTTGCCTCAACTACTGGTAAGCAAAATTTTGCATGATTTGATTTTTATAGTAAGCATTTAACTCCCAGACTTACTAGCGAGATTTAAATTATGTCCTTGTCGTGATTTTAATGTAAACCCTCTAATATGTAAATATGTTTTGTACATCAAACTAATACGGCTCTGATTTCTAAATTAAAGCTAGAATAGCAAGTTTCAAAGTAACCATAGAATACTAGTCTAAGCTTAATTTTTAGATACGTTGTCTGTTAATAATTGTTACTATACCATTTTTTTCTAGTTTATTGCGAGTGTAATTACCAATTGTTTAACCCACAACCACCACAACCGAGTGCACATGTAGAGAGTGAAAGCAAATGTCAAGTCAAAAACTGCATATTCGGTTATAGAAGTATTTATACGTATATGTAATTAAAATTAAAACGAATCCCATAGTTACACATACAGAGCCTTCATTAATTACTGATACTCACGTGACCACAAAATATAGGCAATCCAACTTACACTGTTGGTAAGCCTTTTATTCAAAAATTCCCAAGCCCTTATCAAGACTTGCTTGTTTACATACATAACCTCACTTTGAGTTTTGACAGTGACACTTTACAGGGAATTTTTAGTTACCACGAGTACCAATCCTGAACTGACTTCGACATCTAAATCTAAAACTACCTAAGTCACTGCGGACCAAAGGTCACGTAGGTATCAGTAATTAACGAAGGCTTTGTACTTGGAGATGTAGCTGATGCGAAGCTGTTTGGTGTTAGAAGGTGGGTTGAATATATTTAAGAAGATGGGATCGGGCAGGCTAATCTTCGGAGTTTTATATAAATTTTTGACTGTGAAGTTTAATCAATACAGGATCGCTGCTTTCGGGTTGGAGCCGTGTCATCTTATCATATGTTCATTATCAGTACTGATAATGCCACGGTTACAAAGAACAACGTAGACGAAACGTCGGCAGGAACGTTACCGATGACGCTGCTCCAACTCGGAACCCTAAATATCATGAACAACCGCGGAAACCCACAATTTTTAATCAATATACTTTGTTACGAAATATGAAATATTATTTAAGGAGCCTTACATCTGTACCCTGCGAAATCTAGAAAATACTGGTAGGATCGCAAACTAGAGTCTGGCGCCTTGGACTTACAGCCGATCCCGAATTACGCAATATCATCTAATATTGGCTCGCATATAGATTTGCATTGTTAAAGCCGATTTTTTTATTGCTAATAAATTGCATTTAATAGAAAACAATAAATCCTTTTTTTTAATTTATTACCAGACTTGCGTGCTAGTATGCCGTCAATCAGTGAGTGAATGCAAATTTGTCTTCGTATTTTTTCTTTAAAAATATAACTGCTCTTAACAAATAACTTCGCGTAAACAGCAAAACGCAACAACAGTGTTTAAAAAAAACTATAAAATTTAAAAATAAATTGGTGGAGGTAGGATCGCAACAATTGCCACGCTCGCAGCTGACTAGCGCCGAGAACAGTGTGGTTGTTTAACAACAGCGGCCTCTGTTTTACTGCCATGGACAACTCAAAAGTCGTATATAAGCAGCGCGTTTACAGACGGAAATCACGGCATTCTCGTTCAAGGTCTTGCACCGAGAACACTACTTGCCAGCAGCTACCAGATCTAGCACTAAACCGCAACCATTAACCTTTGGGCTGCTTGGAAATTTTTGGTGTTCCAAAAAAAATGTTTTAGGGAAAAGCTACAACGCTCACCGCCATCTCTACCAGTTAGAAGAAGCAGGAGGAACCTCTACCCGATTAGATTTCTCTGGCCGAGACCCAAGCGAGGAGCAACAACAAGGCGAAAACAGCCAAGAACGCCAACACTGCCACTGCTTCTCCCAACACCGCTATCGATGCCTACAGGCTTTTTTTTTCTCTCTCATTCCGCGTAGCGTTGAAGATCTGTCACTCTTATCTTCTGCGTCAGCTAGCCTTGCATAGAATCGCCACCACCACACTAGCGTCTTAGATTAACAGCCGATCCTACCTCATTCTAACTGTCATGACTTGCGTACCTCCTCGGCATGCGGCTAGAATGTGTGTAGTGCTATCGGCGTCAGCAGAGATCGTAGCCTTCCTTAATCACACGTACGTGTTTTAAAATTGAATACGTCATTTGTATGTGTTGCTTTAAAAGTTAAATAATAAAAAAGACGTACAATATAAAATAAAAATTATTATTTAATAATTATTTTTTTAAAGAGCTACAGCCAAAGGGTAAAAGAATATTTTTAACATTCCTTCCTGTAAAAAATGAAAATCAGAAGTTACTTTTGTTTTGTATTTTCTAAACTATACTGTGCGTGTTATAAATAAAAAAAAAGGATTTGTTGTTTTGTATTGCATGCAATTTACCAGCAATGAAATAATTGTCTTTAACAATGCAATTTCACTTTACACTTACACTTTCATTAACTTGCTTTGCTGTCGATGTAAATATCACACTCCTACAAACAAGCGCATTGACAAGTTACCACTGCACAATACGCGCCAATATTAGACGTTGAGCAAGTCAGGATCGGCGGTTAATCTGAGACACCAGACGCTAGTCACCACCACTAACCACCACCTCTACAGTTTATCGTTGTTGCTCGAACTGCTTAGACGCCACTAATTCTGTCTAACCGTCCCATATACGCCGCTCGTATTAAAACCTTGTATGTTTCAGGTATTCTCAAGGAATAAGGTCCTCGGCCCTGGACCAGCTAATCAAGACAGTTGCCGGATGCATCCCATCCAACGCTACCAATTTTGCTAGCGGGAATGCGATTACCTCAGCGCCGCATTCTGACCTCCAAGAGAAGCTCGCCGCCCTTAGTCACCATATTAAAATTTTCTTTACAATTTCCTCGACTCGAACGACACTACGCTGCACTTCATACTTCATCCAATACAATTAAATACGCTTTGATTCCATATTCATTTATGAACGGTCTAGTAGTAGGGGCAGGTGGAAAATTGAGACAAGAGTAGGGATACGGAATTATTATAAAAATAAATAAATACCTGTTAGTAATTAATAATTTAATGATTATTTTAACAATATGTTAAGACGTTTTTGTTCAGTATGTGATTAATGAATATGTAAATGTTTTTTATGTAAGGTATGAATGTTTTTTACAAATTACTATCAAGCAAATCAATTGGGGAAGCTACTAGACAAACTGAACAATCATTTATATTGAATTGAGACCATGGAGGTGAAACAGAATAAAAACTTATAGAGGATTGGATGCAGATCATAAAAGAACAGGTATTTTAATATATTTATATTAGTTTGGTTAAACCTACAAAAAGTGGGAAAGTGGAGACGACGTGGTTATCTCCCATCTCTTAGCTTATTACTGTCTAAGTCTCATTGCAAGTATTTGTTTCAATGAAGAAACTAAACTTAAAATTTGTGTTATATGATTTATTTTAGATTTGTCTACTTTTCTCTGTTTTAGACTCTTCTGTGCTGGTTTCTGCACTAGTCGCTGCATTAATTAACACCATGCTCACGATTTGCTAAAATAATTGAAAATTATAAATATTATAATACTATAACTGGTTGTTAACTTTATGATACATTTACTGCATAGGATTTTTCTAAATTGACTGCCTATATAGAAGATGTTGTAATTTTTGGAACCGATGCGACTGGCTCGAAGATGCAAGTGAGTTTGGGGGTTTAATTTGGAGATGATACAGTGGAAGCGGATGCGTCGTTGCTGCTTCTTGTAGCTTTTATTACTCTGCTAAGTTACAATAATAAGAGTTGATTTTGACTAATCTAAGGGCACTTTGCCAGACTCAACAGAGAATCACGACGTTGGTAGTCTTAATCTCACTCTTAAACAAGTGCTTTATTAAAAACATTAGAACTAACTTGTACATTTCTAAACTACTTACCTAGCAGTAAAATTTAAAGTCCATAAACAATGTTCATTTTAATATTGCAACTTATGAAAACGTAGAAGTTAAATGTCTAATTTGTCCTAGATTTGTAAATACACATCCTTAAATACGTTGATAAAAAACATGCAATGTGTAACCAAACGTGTAAGCTCAATGTTATGAAATATGACCTGCACTGCGATATATTACATGTTATTTGTCTAATAGGTAATAATTTTATTTAAGATTAAAATAATAATTTATTAAATATTTTTAAACAACTTAAACACTATAAATTGTTGTATTTTTAAACTCTTCGGCTCGATCTTTGAGAGTAAACTGTCTTTCTCATTCAGATGCATATATTTATGCCCCCTTTTTTAAAAGTAATTGTTGCATAGCATTATAAGCAAAGATTTACAGATTTGTGGAAAGTTAATGTAAACCAGAAGTTAGAAGACGCCGTTGCATAGCAACGTATAATAGGTATAATATAACCAGCATAACTGCTGCTATTTTTATGTTTATGCATGGTAGAATGCGGTTCAAAAACGATCGAGGGATTATAATAAGGGAATGGTGTTACATCTTTATTTTATGGTAAAGTCATCAAGTTTCATAACATCTGGAATATTTTCTAAAAGCAGACAATGTTTACTTGTTGAAATCTCAAAACAGATCTTTCAGTAATTATTTTTTAGTCGTTTGTTTGGCGATTACTGTACTAAATTGTTCTAGTAAGCGACACTAAAAATATACAAAAATTAATTTCTTAAAGACGTGAGTGTTTTAATTCCTTTTTGCAAATTAGTTATTTCATTTTTAACAGCTTTACGGTGCGTAGTGTTGTAGCAACAAGTGTGAAGAGTTATGGTTCCCTATATTTATAACTTCCAGCTTTACTTCGTTAAAGTCCATATTTAATGAGTATCTGTATATAAAATACTTAATCACTTTAACAATATCTATTTATTTAAACCTTATACGTATTTCGGCATGTTTACATGCCATTGTCAAAGGTTATATGAAAAAATAAACAGTTAGTGTTGTTATAGCAATAGAACTTTTTTACTTATCTTGGTAATCGTCTGCAGATGACTTGGTTTCTTATTCCAAAATGTCCAGTAGAGGAGAATTTAACAGATCAATTTGCTCATTCATTGACGCGACAGTTTTTAAATGTTTGTGAATTTCAAAAGCTTCTAGTATATCTAATTTACGTTTATCATCATAAAAGTGTAAACATTTTATGGTGTTGTTAGATGTCATTGAATGATTTTGTTCTAGTAAGTGTTTAGCGTAATTGGATTTATGTGGGTGTTTGTATTTGTAACAACGTACGTGTTCTTTATACCTAATATCAAAATTTCTAATTGTCTGGCCTATATAAACCGAATTACAATGCGAACAATTTAGTTTGTAAATGCCTGATTTTAAGAAATTGTCTGTTTTTGATTTTGCATTAAACAAAGTGTTTAAGATGTTCTTAGTTGTTTTAAAGCTTACTTTATATTTATTTGTTTTGTTTATAATTTTAGCAATTTTTTCTGATTTCTCACCAAAATATGGGATCGAAGCATATTTAATTGTATCGAACGAAGTTAGGATATTCGGATAAATTTTTTGAATGGCTAATTTATAATCTTTTTCTTTAATTAATGTATCAATAAGTTCAGTATTATTACTGTATGCAATTTGTTTAATAATTGAAATTTCTCTATTATAATTAATTTCATCTAAAGGGACCGTCAAAGCCCTATGTATCAGGGACCTGTATGCTACTAATTTATGTGTTTTATGGTGACAAGAATCGTGTGGTATTGTAATGTCTGTTTGTGTAGGTTTTCTATAAACTGAGTACTCAAATTTATTAGTTGAATTAATTTTTATGTTTAAATCTAAAAAGTTAATGGACTTATTTTGTTCAGTTTCTAGTGTAAATTTTATGTTTGGGTGCAAGCTGTTAATAAAAATTAAAAATTCATTAATTAAATCAAATGAACTATTAAAACATGCTAAAATGTCATCAACATAACGAAACCAAAATATAACTTTCTCAGATTGATTTGATTCAAATATTTGATCTTCTAGATTTTCCATAAATATGTTAGCTAAAAGAGGTGAAATTGGACTTCCCATGGGTAAACCATCTTTTTGGAAATAAATTTTATTATTAAAAGTAAAATAATTTTGATTGGTCAGAAGTTCAAATAACTGAATCAACTCAGTCCCTTATGTTAATTCAACGTTTTTGTTAATAAGAATATTATTTATCAAAGGAATATACTCTAGGGGGAGGGGGGGGGGGGGGGTATTTGGGAAAACATATTAGTAACATCAAAACTAACTAGCTTGCTTTGTGGTGGTAAATGTAAGTTAGACAACTTTTTGATTAATTCGGAAGAATTTTTAACCACCAAAACTATACGGTTTATTAAAAATACACAAACCCAACATGCCCATTAGACCAGTAGTATCATACATAAATGCACCCAACCATATGCTAGCAAAAATATTAAATAATATAGTTACCAGTTTTGATTATAAACCAAAATATTCAGTTAAAAATTCTTCCGATTAATCAAAAGTTGTCTAACTTTACATTTTACCACCACAAAGCAAGCTAGTTAGTTTTGATGTTACTAATATGTTTTCCCAAATACCCCCCCCCCCCCCCCCCCCCGAGTATATTCCTTTGATAAATAATATTCTTATTAACAAAAACGTTGAATTAACATAAGGGACTGAGTTGATTCAGTTATTTGAACTTCTGACCAATCAACATTATTTTACTTTTAATAATAAAATTTATTTCCAAAAAGATGGTTTACCCATGGGAAGTCCAATTTCACCTCTTTTAGCTAACATATTTATGGAAAATCTAGAAGATCAAATATTCGAATCAAATCAATCTGAGAAAGTTATATTTTGGTTTCGTTATGTTGATGACATTTTAGCATGTTTTAATAGTTCATTTGATTTAATTAATGAATTTTTAATTTTTATTAACAGCTTGCACCCAAACATAAAATTTACACTAGAAACTGAACAAAATAAGTCCATTAACTTTTTAGATTTAAACATAAAAATTCATTCAACTAATAAATTTGAGTACTCAGTTTATAGAAAACCTACACAAACAGACATTACAATACCACACGATTCTTGTCACCATAAAACACATAAATTAGCAGCATACAGGTCCCTGATACATAGGGCTTTGACGGTCCCTTTAGATGAAATTAATTATAATAGAGAAATTTCAATTATTAAACAAATTGCATACAGTAATGGTTATAATGCTAAACTTATTGATACATTAATTAAAGAAAAAGATTATAAATTAGCCATTCAAAAAATTTATCCGAATATCCTAACTTCGTTCGATACAATTAAATATGCTTCGATCCCATATTTTGGTGAGAAATCCGAAAAAATTGCTAAAATTATAAACAAAACAAATAAATATAAAGTAAGCTTTAAAACAACTAGGAACATCTTAAATACTTTGTTTAATGCAAAATCAAAAACAGACGATTTGTTAAAATCAGGCATTTACAAATTAAATTGTTCGCATTGTAATTCGGTTTATATAGGCCAGACAATTAGAAATTTTTATATTAGGTATAAAGAACACGTACGTTGTTACAAATACAAACACCCACATAAATCCAATTACGCTAAACACTTACTAGAACAAAACTATTCAATGACATCTAATAACACCATAAAATGTTTACACTTTTGTGATGATAAACGTAAATTAGATATACTAGAAGCTTTTGAAATTCACAAACATTTAAAAACTGTACCGTTAATGAATGAGCAAATTGATCTGTTAAATTCTCCTCTACTGGACATTTTGGAATAAGAAATCAAGTCATCTGCAGACGATTACCAAGATAAGTAAAAAAGTTCTATTGCTATAACAACACTAACTGTTTACTTTCATATAATCTTTGACAATGGCATGTAAACATGCCGAAATACGTATAAGGTTTAAAAAAATAGATATTGTTAAAGTGATTAAGTATTTTATATACAGATACTCTTTAAACAGTTAGTGTTGTTATAGCAATAGAACTTTGTGACTTATCTTGGTAATCGTCTGCAGATGACTTGATTTCTCATTCCAAAACGTCCAGTAGAGGAGAATTTAAGAGATCAATTTGCTCATTCATTAACGTTACAGCTTTTAAATGTTTGTGAATTTCAAAAGCTTCTAGTATATCTAATTTACGTTTATCATCACAAAAGTGTAAACATTTTATAGTGTTATTAGATGTCATTGAATGATTGTGTTCTAGTAAGAGTTTAGCGTAATTGGATTTATGTGGGTGTTTGTATTTGTAACAACGCAGGTGTTCTTTATAGCTAATATCAAAATTTCTAATTGTCTGGCCTATATAAACCGAATTACAGTGTGAAAAATTTAATTTGTAAATGCCTGATTTTAGCAAATCGTCTGTTCCCTATGTTAATTATTAAATTTCGATATTTACTGCTGCCGAATGTTTTTTTCTCGATGAACTGTTTTGATTTTTTTGGTAGCTTTCGCTCAGAACGTTTTTAATTCTATAACAATATCTTGAGGAAACTTAAAATCTTACGATATTGTTTCAGAATAATCTTTTCTAAAATAGTGACTGGAACATAGCAAATAGTTAGCAGAATGCTAAAATTGTGCAATAAAAATATTGTGTATACATTTTCTAACAGTCAAATTGTATGGTGCATAATTCAATGCCCTAAAACATAAAAACGGCATTTGTGGAATTTGTTAAGAGAAGACCTGAATAAAATGTTTTTATAATAATTTCTTCTAAGGCATGGTTGAAAAGCTGCAGAGTAACAAACCCTATTATATATATTATATATAACCAATACTGTTTGTTCGTGAACTATTTTCGAATTAATTCGCAAGCCAAACCTAAAGCTTTGAATGTAATTCGTGTACTATTTAAATTAGAAAAGAAACTTTTAACAATTTTCTGAAATAGGTCGGTATAAATCATATAAATCCCTGACATGACATGACATATTCTAGTTAGTTGTAGGGATCGCTAAAAATGTTAATGTGCGTGAGTGAGTTACATTAAAACTTAATATATCTAATTATTATTATCTAGCATATCTTAATGCAATTTGCATAAATTTATTATATAATTTCGCTACATTCGAATTCGCCATCTTGAATTTTAGAATTTGGGTTCTTGATTCGTATTAGCAGCCCCAAAACCCCTAGAATACATTTGATAATGCTCATCGGAAACTGTATAAAAACACTTTCTCTATATTGAATCCGACATCTTGAATTTTATTGTTTTGATACTAGATGCGTGAAAGCGCTAAAACTTATCGAATACCAATTTTCATGAAAATCGGATGGCGTTATGTTTCTTTAAGACGTCAGTTGCTTAATTATTTTCTGTGAAGTAAATGTTTTAATTTTAGTAGCTCTAGATAGCGTAGCAACTACTGTGAAGCGTCGCATCTCGTATAATCCATCCATCCGCTTCACCAATTTGGACCATTTTTTTTTTCAATGAAAGGTCTCTATCTACAGATGGAACATGAAACATTTTTATATTTTTATTCTACGTCGATTTTTCAATAATAATTATTTTAATTTATAATATATATGAAAGTCTGCTAGACGCGCTTCACTTGAGGCGACATCTACACTAACTCCGCGGTTCCTTATTGGAACTAATGCATCACGTGACATCATTTAGCCGGTTCTGCAACGCTGTCTGTCAGTGCATTGTGCACTGGGGTAACACTAGTTATTATTAATTTCCGATATTTACGGTTGGTGTAAGATTTTTCCTGCCCAAATTCTTTTGATGTTTTAAGAATTTTCGTATAATAAAAATATTTTAATAGAACGTAAATTATTTCTGAAATAGTGATAGACACATAGCAACTAGTTGGCAGAATGTTATAATTGTCCATTAAAAACATAGTGAATTACATATTTTATAACGTTAGTGTAAATTTTCTAAGAGTGAAATTGTACGGTGCAAAATTCAGTGCCCTACGACCTACAAACAATATTTGTCGAAATTGTTAAAGCAAAATCAGAATAAAATTATTTTATAACCAATTCTTATGGCGCTTGGTTAAATAGTTGTAGAGTAGCAAAATGTATCTAATCTTGTCTGTTCGTGAAGTGTTTGCGAAGTAACGCTTTGCAACAAACCAAAAGTAATATTTAAATCCAGAAGAACTTTTGTAACTTTAACAATTGCTTCAAATAGCGTTTTAATTTGTTTCTCGCATCCGCACTACCATCATGAAAGCTGAATATGAAGTTCGAATGATCTGAAGCAGGAAAAATAGAATAATATTTGTTCAATAGATCCACAGTTTACGGATTAACGTACCCAAGCAAATATGGGCAAGTTTACAGCAGTAAACTTTCCAGCTGTTACGGCAATGGGATTTTGGCTTCTACGTATAATCAAAACTAAAGATTTCTGAAATCTTAAATCAGTTCCTACAAAATTTGTTTCGTAAGCAGCTCTTCCCACTTCTTGACTTTCGTCTATGACTTGTTGTCCCCAGTAGCAAAGTGTTGTAACTTGCAGACTGGCACTTATCATCTCCCCTACTCTCTCTGCGAAGTTGGGTTCATTCAGGGAAACCTAAAAACAAACAGTTTTCAGTATATTTTAGTTTCATTGCGTTTTTCTTACCGCTACTTGAAATATGGTGATGCATAAGATAACAAGCGTAAATAGAAATATCATCAACAGCAAATCGCTAAATACCGTTTCAATTTCATTTGCAATATTAATGATTGCCAAATGATAATTAATAGCCTCTTGTAGTGATTGTTTTAAATACTTCCAAGGTATTGTTGAACCGTCGATTTCCTCACCAATACTTAAATTATTGGCTTGTAATAAATTAGTAGCTCCCGTTTCCTAAAAGTAAAATGCCTAAATATTAAAGCTCTCCTCTCAATAACACGGTAAGAGATGCTAACTAAATCTACCTTTAACATTTTTTCATAACTGATTTGCACAAGACGTCGCATGTTGTTTTGTAACATTTTAAATTGATAGCTAACGTGAGCCAAAACAGCAGCAACGATTAAATCAATACACATAAAATGTGTTGCATAAATACATGCACTCGCAGTCTGGTACAAGAATGAAATTTCGTAATTGGGGCTGTGAGTTACGTTAAGTACAGTTAACGGCCCATAGGCAAACACCCAGTCGTTATAATCGTCGCTTCTTAGTCGTGAACTGAACGCAAAAGTTAAGGCTCCTAGCACACTAGCATAGCCTACTATCCAATATGCGAGTGTCTACAAAAAACAATAAAGCATATTAGGGAAAAATTTGCACTAAATAAATCATGGATGCAGGAAGTTAATGTCTGTCAAGAGAAATTGACTTTTGATAAATTATTGAAAAGTATCGAAAATAAGACTTTTTTAAATATCTGCTTGAGACACATATAAAAGTGTCTGCTTTTTTCAACTTTCGCTAAAAATTAAATTGAAAAAAAATGTAGAAGAATTATTGTTACATTCGCTTAAAAATAGATCTAAAACGAATATTCAGAACAATCGATATAAGTGACAAATAAATTAATTAATTACTTTACCTGTACATTGGTAGTCCAAACACATTTTTTGATAAGTTTTTCTTCTAGTTCTCCTCCTCGATTTAGATTTGCTGTAAAAGGCTCTTGCTCTAGTTTGTCTAACAATTTCCCAAATTGAAGACGGTTTCTTAAAACTACGATTACCTTAGTTGTTGCTGTTGTGGAAACAACAATTATATTATTAGCTTTTATTCATAGTCTGCACATGCTACGGTTTCAGGAAGAGTTAACAGAAAAAAATAAGCAAGGTAACTTTAACCAGCGGTTAATTTAAATATGTTAGAAGCAATTGAAAGGAAAAAACACGAAAACGACCTTTTAAATTTTGATTTGTCACCCTTAAATAACCGTTTACTTGATTTAATTCAAACTTGAGAAAACTGACCTGCTCTTAGAAGTGTAATTGGATACCGTTATCTCATAAATCACGAGTCCGTAAAAGTTCCTTAAATGTTTCTTAAAAAATTCCCGTTATGTTTGCTTCAGCCTTAGATTTTAGAGTTAGTTAGCATTTGCTACTGTAGATGAGATGATTACATCGTAATCGAAATGTACATATAGCATGATCAACCGGGAGATCGAGAAAGGTTGTCCAAAAACAACTACCTTCTAAGTAGTTATCAATGTTTCTTTCTAGTGTGATATTAGCCATACTGCGCAATACGTTTGTTCCGTCGTTTGTTTATTCTTGTTCCGTGTGTTCACGTTTCTTAATTTCACTTTATATTCTTGGACGCTGTTATTATTATACAAATAGTATTTTTCAATACTAATTAGGGATTGTTAAACGAAGTTTACAGTAAGTACAGTGTTTCCAATTAATTAAAAACAGTAATAATTGTTTGTAAATTTAAGGTTATGTATTCCGTTGAACACAACAAGTTTATTATTGAATCTTATTTCCGCAATGGCCAACGCAATGAAAATGATGGCGAATGGAAATATTCAGTAAATTTGTGTGTAGATAAATTCGTTAATCGTTTCCCCGACGTCGACTTTGATTACGATAATCTAAGAAGGCATGTAAAGCGCATCGTACATCGTTTCCAAACAACGGGTAGTGTAGATACACAAAAATCTCCTGGAAGAAAACCCTTTTAACTCAGGACACATTAGAGGATATACAGACGCGTATCGAACGCAGCCCTAAAAGACCATTACGACAGTTAGCGCAACAAAAAGGTGTGTATTTTGTAAACTATAAATTTTTGCATATAAAATTTATTATAATTTGTAATTGCAGGGTTAAGCTATGGAACGTGCCAAAAGGCAGTAAGACGAAAACGGCCTTTACACCCATATAAAATTTCAGTAATGCAAGAATTACTTCGTCCCGATTATGAAAAACGTGTGCAGTTCTGCAATTGGTTTAACCAAAATTTAAATAACGATGAAATGCTGGATTCAACTTTATTTTCAGACGAAGCCTGGTTCCATCTCACCGGTTACGTAATTAAACAAAATTACAGGATGTGGTCTGCAGAGGCCCCTGGTGAATTTTTACAAACTCCACTGCATCCGATAAAGATTGGCGTGTGGATTGCCATCTCCAGAAGACGCATAATTGGGCCCATTTTTTTTGAAGATACCGTAACAGCTGACCGCTACATTGGAATTCTAAACACATTTATAAATCAGCTTCACGATGATGAATTACGTCAGGGATATTTCCAGCAGGATAATGCACCTGCACATACAGCCCTTCGAACAAATCAATATATACAGCAATTTTATGACGATCGTATCATTGCATTTCCCCCACGGTCACCCGATTTGACTCCCCTGGATTATTTTCTTTTTGGGCATTTAAAGAACACGATATATCAGACCCCCATGCACACACTTGAGCAACTGAAGGATGCTATTACTGCCGCTACTGCAAATATAACTGTGCAACAGCTACAAAATGTTTCTAACAGCATGAAAAGAAGAGTAGGGTGCTGTATCAACAATAATGGGGCTCATTTCGAACATGAACGGTAATTACTAATTACTAATTTTGTTAATTTATTTTTGTAAAATTTAATATTCTAATTAGTTAATAAAACAAATAATGTTCTAATTAATTCCATTATTAACCGTAATTAAAACTGATTGCAAATAACTTCTTATTTTCATAATTATTTTCCTCTTGAATCTACCAGAAATTGCTAACTTCATTTCATACATGACAGCACCATGACAGGTGGAGGATGTAAAGATTGATATACTCTCTGTAGAAAGTAGTTTTTTTCGGACAACCTTTCTCGATCTCCCGGTATATAATAAATTTATGAAGAAAGGCTTGAAGTTTTATTTTATAATTTTTAATATCTTCATATAACTCACAACATTGATTATTAAAATAATAGTTTGGTATTTTCATGAAAATTAAGAGTTCAGCAACAAATTATATTCCTGCGTTATTTATTTTCAGATAAGCGTTGTCTCATTCTTTTCGAGACACCCATAATGAACCTAACAAAAAAGCAAAAAAAAAATATATTCAATTTGGTTATTTAGTGTATGTGTAGAATTCCGGCGGAGTATATCCAAAAATATTTTTACTCTTTTGTTCCTAGAAATTGTTTGCATTAATGAAATTTAGTGTGCAAAATACTACAGCTTCAATTGTTTTTAGTGATATTGTTTTGATTAAAAGGAAATAGTTAGCATAACACTGTGTAAAGATAAATTATGAAAAAATAATTATTAGCTACACTGAAATAATTTTTACGTTCTCATACATTCGGTCAAGTCATGCAAATATTCAAAATCTAAATTTTACTGGGAATACACGTTTTGAGGCTGAACGAACCCAAAAAAATTAATTTAAAAAAATGTCTGTCTGTGGGTAGGTAGGTGTGTGAGTCTCTAAAGGCGAAATTACTGTACCGATTTTAATGAAATTTTAAATCAAGAGGTATATCTAAAATTGTAGTTCTAGTTAAGCTTTTCAAAATAATCCGAAACCGGAAGCGGATTTTATACATGTTTTTTAGGTAATGTATTTTTCCAAAATAAAATTTTAAATTTAAGCACCGAATCTGAGAGAACGTAAGGCATATTGAAAACTATTTTACCGAACTTTTTAGCTTGTACTCAAAAAGTAGTTATCTGATCGGGATCAACTACTTGGTTGAGAGCCATTTGTAGGTATACGATCAAACAAAATCAATTTCGAAAATCTAAAAACGATCGCAATAGCGTTTAGGTATCCAAAGTTTCAAGTTTTTAAAAAAACTTTTTTCAAAAACGCCTACACAATTGTTTTAAGCTTTGTAGGCTACTAAAAGAAAAAATTTGCTTCAAATTAATTTTTTGCTGAGAGCTACAATTTCACTGTGGCGCTTTCTATAAATGTTTGAAAATCGAAAATGAGTAAGACTTCTTTATTTATTCAACAGGGTCCGATAAAAAAGTTCTCTTAGCAGAATTGCTCATCATGATTAGTAGAACTACAATCCAATGTTGGTTTTTAAATACCTTAATACTACTGTAGAAAATGTAAATTCCGAATGTTTTAAATATTCCCAATAATATTTCTCAAAAACTGGGTGTACGTTTTTTATTTAACTTTGTTGTCTTATTAAGGCGAAGATGCGCTAGATTTGGTGTTTTGCTGAATACCATAAGTCCACTGTGGCACCTTGTATGAAATTTTGAAAATCAAAAATTGGTACTCTTTTATTTATTAAACCGAATACTCCCCTCCTCTAATTTTTAACTGAAAATTTAGGATTTGGTTGGCTACTGTAGAAAACGTAAATTCCAATTATTGGTAATTAAATAAAAATTCTCAATCAAAAATTGTTGGTACTTTTACAAGTTGTGATCCGAGCCCAACATCATTGTTGCTGAAGTCGCGAACTGACAGCTGTAATAAGGGTTGAAGTATGGATGGAGTTATGCAGGGTTGCCTATATTATTTGTTTGCTTAGAAATCTAAGAAACGGCATGGCGCGCCGCGCCGTTTGAAAATACGGTAACTATTAATATCTAGTACGCGAAAGTTCACTTAAAGTTAACACTTCAGCCTTTTATGTTAATACTTTTAAGGTGTTAATATTGGTATATTTTCAAGCAAGGTTTTTTTTAATTCAGTAAAGGTGTTTTCAGGTAAAATAAAACAGATTATACCTACAAAAACACATGGCAAAATTGTGGTATTAATACGCTATTTCAAAAATAATAAGTACAATTAGAAAAAAAAATTACAACAAAATAACACCACACAAATTTAGAAATTCATTACTTACCCAAAACAAAGCCCACCAGATACAACAACATCGAATCAATAACGTAACCAGGGTCTAGCTTTAATGCTTCCATAAAAGAAAAAACCAGATACAAAATGTTAAAGAAAAAAAACAGCGCAAAAGAATAAAATTTGTATGATATACTTTCGTTGCCTTCAAAAGCCACTCCAGCTAATTTTAAAACAAATTTTATTAATTTAAAATAACCGCTTGGCGCTTGGGGATTTCTTAAACTTGCCATCCTGATTCATCCAGGTACCCGTATTGAACTGACAGTTTCTTAATGTTTGTACTAACAGATATTTCTAAATAATGATGCGCAATAGATTGGTGAGGGATGTTTGTTGTACATTTGCGTCTTTCACATTTAAGGATTTTTTATTCTACCGGTTCAAGAATTTCTGGTAGGTAATAAATTAAACACTGTAATTTGTAACCACGTAATTTGTTGCGGGTAAATGTTTTTCTTTAATAAATATTTTTTCACTTAAAAACACCACCTTTTTTGTATCATTTATTAGAATATAACGTTTTTGGATTTACAAAATAATAATAATAATAAACGTATACTTATTTAAAAATTAGAAACTAAAAGCAAAAAAAAATGGTACCATTTCACCAACATCGTAGCAAACCAATCATAATTTAGAAAATAACCGCTGTAATTATTTAGATGGCCGGAACAACTGCCCAGTCCTTCTAGTTTTAATTTTTACCAAAATTATTAAGCCTGAAATCTAACTTTGCATAACAATTACCTCTAGCCTTCGCTTTTCGCAATTACACACTGCGTTCCAAAAGTAACCCCACCACTCTACATTAACTTGTGAAATCCGCAAACTAAAAAAATTAGCTTTAGGTAATTAAATGAGATGCAATTACTCCTTTTTGCTCAAACAAAAATTTCAATTTACGTTACGATGGCGTCGCGTCGCCCAACGACCCAAAAATAGCATGATGAGTCGAGTGGCTGCTCATTTGAGAGCCATTTTTATTCTACGTACTATAAGCTAATTTTAATAAAATTCAATAGGTTAAAAATAAAATGGCAGCATTTTTTCCGCAAAAAAATAAAATGCATTAAAAATAAGACTAACATAAAATTACCCTTAATGAATATTCAAAGTTTTTCTTAAAACTGCTGCCCGTATATACAAAAGCGTAGTTGTTATTTCACATAACGGACACGTTGTGTGTTGTTTTTTTCAGCAACGATAACAAAATTTATAAAACGCGGCGGCGCCAGTCGCTCACAAAATATTGGCATTATTATGAAATACAGCAGAGCAAACGTTTGTGTTTTGTAAACATTGTATTTATCATTACGGATATCTTTAAACTAAATAATTTTAAATTAAATAAATTTTAACTTCAACAGTTATTTTTTATTTTAGCTTTATACGTGTTTCAACATGTCATTTTCAGAGGCAAGGTTAAAAGCAAACAGTTGGTGTTGCTATAGGAACAATAAATTAAAATAACTTGATCTTAGTTTTCTATATCTGCGTCAACATGACTTGATTTCTTATTCCAAAACGTCCAATCATGGTGAATTTAAGAAATCAAGTTGCTCATTCATTAAAGGTACAAATTTTAAATGTTTGTGCCTGATTTTAAAAAATTGTCTTTTTTTAGTATACCATTAAACTAAGTGTTTAAAATGTTTTTTGTTGTTTCAAAAGTTGTTTTACATTTATTAACTTTGTTTATAATATTGACAATTTTTTCTGATTTATTGCCAAAATCTGAAATTGACGCGTATTTGATTTTATCTGATGAAGTAGTTGGATACATTTTCTGAATAGCTAACTTATAATCTTTCTCTTGAATTGGTGAATCAATAAGTTGAGTATTATAACCATTATTGTATGCAATTTGTTTGATAATCGAAATTTCTCTATTATAACTAATTTTACCTAAAGAAACCGTTAAATATTACAAATTAGCTATTCAGAAAATTTATCCAACTACTTCATCAGATAAATTGAAATACGCCCCAATTCCACATTTTGGCAATAAACCAGAAAAAATTGCCAAAATTATAAATAAAACAAATAAATATAAAATAATTTTTTAAACAACAAAAAACACTTTAAACACTTTGCTTAATGCTAACGAAAAAAAAGACAATTTACTGAAATCAGGCATTTACAAATTAACATGCTCGCACTGTAAATCTGAAGAAACTTTTTTTTTAAATGCCACTGACAACATTAGCAATGCTGTTTTTTCCTATTTTCAGTAATAATCTGACTTGTTTTACAATAAAATTTATTTTTATACTAAATATCCCTATTTTCCTGCGTCTTAGTCTTTCCCTGCTTCCTTATGAAAATTGTAATATTTAATAATTTTACAGATATCGTAGTTGTATATTATCTTTTGCACAAAGATTGCTTTGATGTTTGGGTGCCCAATTTAAATTTGAGAATATTCGGGAATTTTCGATAACTTCCTTCCGGGAAAATTCCGGATTTGGAATTTTCCAGATATATTTGTAAGGCTTGCCAATGGTTAATCGTAAAAATTAAGGCTTCATTAATAAAATGCAAGAAGTACAGAACAGCTAATGTCTTTTCTAGAAGTTCAAAATTTAGAATCATTTCAAACTCTTAAGCGTTCAGAAGCTGTTTATCAAGAAATTCTTGCATACAATCTTAAAAGAGTTCTTGATTTAGAGAAAAGAGTTGATGGATGTCATTATGATTTTGGGATGTAGATGAGAATTTCCATGAAGCAGCTAGAAGTTTCAACAAGGTATCCAAGCTTTTCAACAACTGATGAAGATACCGAGTTTTAAGTTCTGGGAATAACAGTCCATGGTTGTAATTTGAACTAGCAGAACCCGTGCGCTATGACTTCCATTTCTTTGGTAAACTAAATATCCGGCGCTTGCCGTTCTGAATGCTGCTTTCGCTGAGTCGGTTTTGGAGAATGAGAGCTGCGCTCGGAAAAAATTTGACAAAAAAAACGAACAGGGCTCGGAAAAGAACCAAAAAAAAAAAACGACAGAAACAGCCCCGATAAGTGATAACTAATTTTAGGAAACACAAACGTTCGATGTATCTCTAGACAAACATCCACCGAAGAAATTCCTATCATAGCCCAAGAAATAATTCCTTACAAAATTGCGGGAAAAATCTAGTTAAATCGTTAAACTTAGCATTTTTTCTCATTTCCAGAAGAATGCCTTAACAGAGATTTGTTATCCCAATTTCGGTGGAATATTATAGCGGTCCACTCGACAACGGAAAATGGTCTTTGTATAAATAATGCTCAAGTAAATCTGTGAGTTCAAATAGTGAGAGCCTCTCGCAATTAAACGTTGAGACAGGCGGAAGGAAACTGGATGTGTTATATAGATTTAGTAATATTTGGTTTCTCGTCCGCTTTTCCTCTATTTTTTGATTAACGGAGTTTGCACCCTGGTCCCTAGCGTGCTTTAATTTGGAAGTATCTTTAAAATCAAAAATTTAATTTTGTTTTGTTCATTTCGTTAACGTAATTGGTGTTCATAGTTAAACCGAGGGCCAGCCCTAGGAAACCATCAATTTATAGCAATTATCTGGTACTAGAACCTTACCTTACGGTGTGAATTAATTTTGAAAATATAAAAAGTAAACAATTATTTTGAATGGCGTGTACAGAAACTGTACGTGGCTCTTAAAATACAACTGTTGTAGTCTATATTGATAATTTATACACTTGCTGCTATAATATTATTGCGTCTACAATTTATCTAAACTGCTATTATTTTTTTCTTAATCAATATGGGATGATTATAACCTACAGCCTTCGAGTAAGGCGAAGAATTAGATGTTGGATTGTAAACCATCTATTAAAGGATCGAAAAGTGATATTAGCGACGCAAACCCAGTAATAATGTTAATAGTCGTGAGAAACACACAATGTCAAATAAGTTGGTTAAGTGTAAAAGCTGCCCCAAAAAAAATATCTAATTAACTTTCAAATTTTCCTACAATGGGTTTTAGCTCGGTATATATTTATAATTTTTTTCAAATATAAATTACTTACGTAGACATTGTATTGAACAAAGAAACCCGTAGAAAAAATGTTTCCAGACTATTTAAAGTTTATCATAAAGTGACAAATAGCCCGAGAAAAAGTGAAACTTGTTTTGGGTTTAAAACATAATGTTTTTTTGACTATTTTTATTTAAATTATGTTCATGTGAATTTGTATAATAGCCTAGTTAATAATTTTTTTGGCGAAAAATTAAGCACTTAATTTAAAAATATTTTTATTAAAATTTGACTTTTAAGTCGAAAATAAAATACTTTGCAGTATTGAAAATTGGAACAATTGTATACTGTTTATGCAAAATATGAACAAGAAGTTTACTCACCCTGGTAAAATTGATATATCTTCAACGTACCTTTTTTGTTAATTTTGCAATATTTTCTGTTAGGTTTGTATTTTGTTGTCGTTGCATTACTGGCTATGTATACATTTTTTTTTGGTTTTATGTGTTAATGCACAAAACAGTTTAGGGGGTTTCAAATAATAATTATAATAAAATTAAAATTTAATTTAATCGTCACTTCTGGGTAACATTTATAATTCTTAACCTGCTACTTTTTCAAATTCTGCTATTTGCAGTGCAAATAAGTCAGACCGGGAATAAAAAAGTATTTTGGTAATAAAACATGCCCCAATCCCCAATTCTTGTTAAAAAAAAATAAGAAAAATCAATTACCATCACTGCAGTAATTGCCATATGGTCTAATCACACTTGATATCTTCACACTTATTGCAAAAAATTCTATACTTCTTCCCGTTTTGTACATATCAGCTCTTAACTTAAAATATTACGAAGTGACCTTAAAATAAATGATAGAAATTTTCTATAAGTAACGAAGAGAAGAGAAGCTTAGATTTGTATTCTACGCATGTCAAATAGCCGATCTCCGCAAGTGCGATGTTGCTACCTTCCCATTTGATTGCTTTTTCGTTGTTTCTTAAATTTACGAATTTAAGTTAAAAAATCGGTATGAATCGGATAGCCGCTATGAGACCTTAATCGCATGAAGCCACCGTTTCCTTTTATTTGCTCTGCTTCATACTATTAAAAATTTTCAATATGGTTTCAATTGTTGGTTAGTGCGCTTGCGAATGGTTTGGAGTTGATGCTTTAATAAAGAGGACGATTTCCATCAATATTGTAAATTTGTAATTTTCTTATGCCCATCCACACACCTACACAAAATTTCTGTTGATAGAGGTGTTTCCGAAATGCATTACGATTTTTATTTAACTAGATGTGGGTGTTGTGGACATTAAAAACTACATTTCGTAAAAATTTCGTTTGGTAGTGCCTGCACTAGTTTTACATGATAAGGTGCAAACCTGTTATTTTAAAGTACGCCATTAGACACAAACAGTGGTTTGTTTGTGTTTCTACTGATTTTACAATTTGTGGTTCGGCATCCAAAATTCGACGAGTTCGTGCCCTTCCTAGAGGATGCACTTAGAGTTTTAACAAACCATAATCACGTAAATGTTGAACCGCATATGGGAAGGATATTCGGCGATTAGGAACCGTTCTACGTAATGTGCCATAGTTCTGGCACTATTTCCGCCTACTTCACCATTTACAATGACAATGTTCGTTAACTTATTATTGGAACAAAATTGCCATTTTATTATTAAGTCACGAATTTATTGCATTTTATTAAACATGTACGGTCGTAAATTCGAAATAATTCACCACTAACCTGCCTCAACTGTCAAGTCGCAGTATCAATTGCAAAACTATTTACCACTATGTACCCATATTTTGCTGGGTTTTCATGCGAAGTTTTTATTGCGCTCCATTAAATTAAATTATTATTCCAGAGGCAGGTATCAACTTTTTTATTAAAACGTTTTCGATTTTTAACTCAGTTTCGGGGTCTTGCGAAAAAATGATAAACAGAAAATTGGTTCGCTTTGGTGAGTTTCAATAACATCCTGTATTGGCGAGTAAGCTTAAAAGCGAAAAATTTCACTAAGAGATTACTAATTAAATATAGCTATAATACCCAGTACAGCGGGGAAGGGAAAATTGGTTTTAAGGTTTCATTGGATAAAAATTATTTGCTACTAGAAAATACCAAACAACATAAAAGCAGATGACTACATAAAGAAATGAGAAGAGGGAGGTGTTCTATTTCAATATAAGGCATTTGATAAAGAAGCTCAGATAATGTACAAAAAATGTAGTTTTGTGGTCTTTTTAATTTCATATTATGTACACTTTATTCTGTCTAATATGTTTAATAGAAAGTTCAAACTAGAGCCAGATATTGCGGAAAGGGCGGTAAATGGAAGAAAATAGTAATACAAAAATCCATTTTAGCATAACGTTTATTACTTATTTTGTGCAAAATAATTATGTGCATGTGTTGCACAACTACTGTGAAGTAACATTGTTACTTATCTTAAAACCTTTAATTACTGTTATTTACTATTGTTTAAACAATATTCCTAAACAAACTCTGTTTGATTTTTTAGAAGCTTTTGTACAATAGGTTTCCAATATATATAAATATAATTTGATATAATTAATAACCTAAATTCGTAGAATAAGAAGCAACTTTTTAAATAGGTAACAGAAACAGAACACCTAGTTAACAATATGCTATCACTGGTATATTTTCTACATTTAGTGTATATTTTCTAACATCTTATGGTGAAAAATTCAAAGATATATATCTAGCCACATTATATTTAGAAATTGTTAAATTACGATATAAACAAACTTTATATATATAAATTTCTTATAGCGCAAGCTTACGAAGTTCAAGTGTAATAAAAAATGACCAACATAGTTTTTAAGTTGACTGTTTGCGAATTTTTGTTTTGCAACATAAAGCAAAAAGTTGAAAGTGGATGTAGTATTTATATTATGAAAAACATCTGTAATTTTAATAATTTCCTAACATAGCGCTATTTAAAATTTACTACACTTTGAAGAGTTATGGTTCCCTATGTTAATTATTAAATTTCGATATTTACTGCTGCCGAATGTTTTTTTCTCGATGAACTGTTTTGATTTTTTTGGAAGCTTTCGCACAGAACGTTTTAAATTCTATAACAATATCTTGAGGAAATCTAAAATCTTACGATATTGTTTCAGAAGAATCTTTTCTAAACTAGTGACTGGAACATAGCAAATAGTTAGCAGAATGCTAAAATTGTGCAATAAATATATTGTGTGTACATTTTCTAACAGTCAAATTGTATGGTGCATAATTCAATGCCCTAAAACATAAAAACGGCATTTGTGGAATTTGTTAAGAGAAAACCTGAATAAAATGTTTTTATAATAATTTCTTATAAGGCATGGTTGAAAAGCTGCAGAGTAACAAACCCTATTATTTATATTATATATAACCAATATTGTTTGTTCGTGAACTATTTGCGAATTAATTTGCAAGCCAATCCTAAAGTTTTGAATGCAATTCATGTACTATTTAAATTAGAAAAGAAACTTTTAACAATTTTCTGAAATAGGTCGGTATAAATCATATAAATCCCTGACATGACATGGCATATTCTAGTTAGTTGTAGGGATCGCTAAAAATGTTAATGTGCGTGAGTGAGTTACATTAAAACTTAATATATCTAATTATTATTATCTAGCATATCTTAATGGAATTTGCATAAATTATTAAATAATTTCGCTATATTGAATTCGCCGCCATCTTGAATTTTAGAATTTGGGTTCTTGATACGTAATTAGCAGCCCCAAAACCCTTAGAATAGATTTGATAATGCTCATCGGAAACTGTATAAAAATACTTTCTCTAGATTGAATCCGACATCTTGAATTTTATTGTTTTGATACTAGATGCGTAAAAGCGCTAAAACTCATCGAATACCAATTTTCATGCAAATCGGATGGCGTTATGAAATAATATCCAATATACCAGTGTTTATGAACATCGGATACAAAGGCATTTTATAAAGACTATTTTACTTTGTACAGTGGACCGCTGTAATATTCCACAGTAATAGGATTCTATGATGATTGATGTTTATTTGTATTATTGGAATATACTCTGCTGCCGTCATTTCTAAGACCAACACAAAGAATGAAGCATGTCCCGGCTGTTTAATTAAAAAGCTAAAATAGGGTCTGTTGGAAATAAACGGGCAGAACCTAAAGTGATGAACGAAGGACTGCAAATTAAAGTTTTGGGACAGTTTCTCGCTAATCCTACCAGCTCATTGCGCCAAGTTGCTGCTCTGACTGGAGTTTCTCTCGATTCGGTCCACAAAGTAGTAAAATTAAACACATTTCATCTATACAAAATGCAGATCGGAAAATGCAGTTTTGCGAGGAAATAGGTGAAATGGTGATTTATGATTCAATTCTCTTGACATAATGTTAGCTTTTCCGATGTGCGCACATTTTTGTTGAATAGTCTTCTTGCCGTTGCGTAGCAAGTTAAACAAACATTTACGGATTGGGAAAAATTAATTGTGAATCGAAAGTCGCATAATTTTCGCATTTTCTTATCGTAGACCATCTGCTGAATTATCAAAATCGATTTTTAAATAATGATTGCTGTGTACACCTTTGGAATTTCGACATCTGTTTGGCGATTGCTTTACTAAATTATTCTGGTACACCAAAAAGAAACAAAAATTAGTTTGTCTAAGACGTCAGTTGCTTAATTATTTTTTGCAAAGTAAATGTTTTAATTGTAATAGCTCTACATTGCGCAGCAACTACTGTGAAGCGTCGCATCTCGTATAATTATTATTAATTTAGCAACTAGTTGGCAGAATGTTATAATTGTCCATTAAAAATATAGTGAATTACATTTTTTATAAAGTTAGTGTACATTTTGTAAGAGTAAAATTGTACGGTGCAAAATTCAGTGCCCTACGACCTACAAACAATATTTGTGGAAATTGTTAAAGCAAAATCAGAATAAAATTATTTTATAACGAATTCTTATGGCGCTTGGTTAAATAGTTGTAGAGTAGCAAAATGTATCTAATCTTGTCTGTTCGTGAAGTGTTTGCGAAGTAACGCTTTGCAACAAACCAAAAGTAATATTTAAATCCAGAAGAAATTTTGTAACTTTAACTTTTGCTTCAAATAGCGTTCTATTTGTTTCTCGCATCCTCACTAGCATCATGAAAGCTGAATATGAAGTTCGAATGATCTGAAGCAGGAAAAATAGAATAATATTTGTTCAATAGATCCACAGTTTACGGATTAACGTACCCAAGCAAATATGGGCAAGTTTACAGCAGTAAACTTTCCAGCTGTTACGGCAATGGGATTTTGGCTTCTACGTATAATCAAAACTAAAGATTTCTGAAATCTTAAATCAGTTCCTACAAAATTTGTTTCGTAAGCAGCTCTTCCCACTTCTTGACTTTCGTCTATGACTTGTTGTCCCCAGTAGCAAACTGTTGCAACTTGCAGAACGGTACTTAACATCTCGCTTACTTTCTCTGCGAAGTTGGGTTCATTCAGGGAAACCTAAAAACAACAGTTTTCAGTACCTACATTTTAGTTTCATTGCATTTTTCTTACCGCTACTTGAAATATGGTGATGCATAACATAACAAGCGTAAATAGAAATATCATCAACAGCAAATCGCTAAATACCGTTTCAATTTCATTTGCAATATTAATGATTGCCAAATGATAATTAATAGCCCCTTGTAATGATTGTTTTAAATACTTCCAAGGTATTGTTGAACCATCGATTTCCTCACCAATACTTAAATTATTGGCTTGTAATAAATTTGTAGGTCCCGTTTCCTAAAAGTAAAATGCCTAAATATTAAAGCTCTCCTCTCAATAACACGGTATAAGAGATGCTAACTACCTTTAACATTTTTTCATAACTGATTTGCACAAGACGTCGCATGTTGTTTTGTAGTATTTTAAATTGACAGCTAACGTGAGCCAAAACAGCAGCAACGATTAAATCAATACACATAAAATGTGTTCCAAGAATCGACATACTCGCAGTCTGATACGCAAATGAAATTTTGTAATTGGAGCTGTGAGTTACGTTAAGTACAGTTAATGGCCCATAGGCAAACACCCAGTCGTTATAATCGTCGCTTCTTAGTCGTGAACTGAACGCAAAAGTGGAGCCTCCCAGTATACAAGCATAGCTTATTATCCAATACGCGAGTGTCTACAAAAAACAATGAAGCATATTAGGGAAAAATTTGCACTAAATAAATCATCGATGCAGGAAGTTAATGTCTGTCAAGAGAAATTGACTTTTGATAAATCATTGAAAAGTAACGAAAATAAGACTTTTTTTTAATATCTGCTTGAGACACATTTAAAAGTGTCTGCTTTATTCAACTTTCGCTAAAAATTTAATTTAAAAGAAAATGTAGAAGAATTATTGTTACATTGGCCTAAAAATAGATCTCAAAAGAATATTCAGAACAATCAATATAAGTGACAAAAAAAATTAATTAATTACTTTACCTGTACATTGGTAGTCCAAACACATTTTTTGATAAGTTTTTCTTCTAGTTCTCCTCCTCGATTTAGATTTGCTGTAAAAGGCTCTTGCTCTAGTTTATCTAACAGTTTCTTAAATTGAAGACGGTTTCTTAAAACTACGATTACCTTAATTGTTGCTGTTGTGGAAACAATAATTATATTATTAGCTTTTATTCATATTCTGCACATGCTACGGTTTCAGAAATAGTTAACAGAAAAAAATAAGCAAGGTAACTTTAACCTTATTCTTATTTTTTTATTGACAATTCACAGTTTTTCTATTAAATTAATTGAATAATCTTGAAACACAATTATCCATGTTATAATTATTAGGTACCTAGTTGTAGAAGTGTACATTTCCATTATTCAAAAAATATTTTGGTATTTTCATGCAAATTAAGAGTCTTAGCAACAAATTATATTCCTGCGTTATTTATTTTCAGATAAGCGTCGTTTCATTCTTTTCGAAACACCCATACCGAACCTAACAAAAAAGTAAAAAAAATATATTCAATTTTGTTATTTAGTGTATGTGTAGCATTCCGGCGGAGTATTTCCAAAAATATTTTTAACCATTTTGTACCTAGAAGTTGTTTGCATTAATGAAATTTAGTGTGCAAAATACTACAGTTTTAACTGTTTTTAGTGAAATTGTTTTGATTAAAAGGAAATAGTTAGCATAACACTGTGTAAAGATAAATTTGCAATTAGCAATTAACCTTCACGTCCCACTGCTGGGCACCGGCACTCTTCTCTGCCACGTACTTTCCTTAGCGCTAAGGTGGAGTACGGGGGATCTACAGTTTAACGTCGAATCCGAACGACTAAATACCAGAGAATTTTTCAGGCATTAACCCCACGGCTGCCTACACCGGATTGGGAAATGTGAGTGGCGGGTTGCGGCATAGATTTTTATTGCTACATGGCTCCGGCGGGGAATCGAACCCTAGACCTTTAGCGTTAGAGGCTAAGCGTCTAACCTCTGAGCTACCACCACTCTTAGATAAATTAAAAAAAGATAAATTATGAAAAAATAATTATTAGCTACACTGAAATAATTGTTACGTTCTCATACATTCAGTATAGGGAAATACAATTGATGTTATGCAAATATTGAAAATCTAAATTTCAAAGGAAATACACGTTTTGAGGCTGGACGAACCCAAAAATATTGATTTAAGAAAATGTCTGTTTGTGGGTAGTTGGGTGTGTGATGTCCCTAAACGCGAAAGTACTGGACCGATTTTAATGAAATTTTAAATCAAGAGGTATATCTAAAATTGTAGTTCTAGTTAAGCTTTTCAAAAAAATCCGAAACCGGAAGCGGATTTTATACATGTTTTAAACGGTAATGTTTTTTTCCAAAACAAACTTTTAAATTTAAACGCCGAATCTGAGAGAACGTAAGGCACATTGAAAACTTTTTACCGAACTCTTTAGCTTGTACTCAAAAAGTAGTTATCTGATCGGGATCAACTACTTGGTTGAGAGCCGTTTGTAGGTAGTATACGATCAAACAAAATCAATTTCGAAAATCTAAAAGCGATCGCAATAGCGTTTATCCAAAGTTTCAAGTCTTTAAAAAAACGTTTTTTTCAAAAACTGCCTACAAGGTTGTTTCATAGCTTTGTAGGCTGCTAAAAGCAACAATTTTCTTCTAATTAATTTTTGCTGAGACCTACAATTTCACTGTGGCGCTTTCTATAAATTTTTGAAAATCGAAAATAAGTACTCCTTCATTTATTCAACAGGGTCCGATAAAAAAATCTTCTTAGCAAAATTGCTTATCATGATTAGTAGAACTACAATCCAATGTTGGTTTTTAAATACCTTAATACTACTGTAGAAAATGTAAATTCCGAATAATTTAAATATTCCCAATAATATTACTCAAAAACTGGGTATGCGTTTTTTATTTAACTTTGTAGTCTTATAGAGGCGAAGATGGGCTAGATTTGGTGTTTTTTGCTGAATACCAAAAGTCCACTGTGGCACCTTAAGTATGAAATTTTGAAAATCAAAAATTGGTACTCTTTTATTTATTAAACCGAATACTTGGTGAGGCTCCCCTCCTCTAATTTTTTAACTGAAAATTTAGGATTTAGTTGGCTACTGTAGAAAACGTAAATTCCAATAATTGGTAATTAAAAAAAATTCTCAATCAAAAATTGTTGGTACTTTGACAAGTTATGATCGGAGCATGATTACTAATCCCCAACATCATTATTGCTAAATTCACGAACTGACAGCTATAATAAAGGTTGAAGTATGCATGTAGTTATGCAGGGTTGCCTATATTATTTGTTTGCTTAGAAATCTAAGAAACGGTGTTTTAAAATTTACACTTTTGAAAATACAGAAAGTATTAATATCTAGTATGGGAAAGTCCACTTGAAGTTAAAACTTCAGCTTTTTTGTTAATACTTCTAAGGTGTGTTAATATTGGTACGTTTTTAAGCAAGGTTTTTTTGTAATTCAGTAAAGGTAATGTCATGTAAAATAAAACAGATTATACCTCCAAAAATACATGGTAAAATTGTGGTATTAATACGCTATTTAAAAAATAATACGTACAATTAAAAAAAAAATTTTTCAACAAAATAACACCACACAAATTTAAAAATTCATTACTTACCCAAAGTAACGCCACTCAGATACAGCAACATCGTATCAATAACGTAACCAAAGTCTCGCTTTAATGCTTCCATAGAATAAAGAACCAGATACATAATGTCAAAGAAAAAAAGCAGCGCAAAAGAATAACATTTGTATGATATACTTTCGTTGCCTTCAAGAGCCACTCCAACTAATTTTAAAACAAATTTTATTGATTTAAAATAACCGCTTGGCGCTTGGGGATTTCTTAAACTTGCCATCCTGATTCATCCAGGTAAGGTATTGAACTGGCAGTTTCTTAATGTTTGTACTAACAGATATTTCTAAATAATGATGCGCAATGGATTGGTGAGGGATGTTTGTTGTACATGCGTCTTTCACATTTAAGGATTCTTTATTCTACCGGTTTAAGAATTTCTGGTAGGTAATAAATTAAACACCTAACAACAAGCGAATTATTGTAGTTTTTCTGATTAGAAAAGTGAAAGCCACGTAATTTGTTGCGGGTTAACTTTTTTTGTATCATTTATTAAAATATAACGTTTTTGGATTTACAAAATATAAATAATAATAAACGTATACTTATTTAAAAATTCGAAACCATAAGAAAAACAAATGGTACCATTTCACCAACATCGTAGCAAACAAATCGGATCTATATTTACATAATTTAGAAAATAACCGCTGTAATTATTTAGACGGCCGGGACAACTGCCCAGTCCTTCTAGTTTTAATTTTTACCAAAATTATTAAACCTGAAATCTAACTTTGCATAACAATTACCTCCACCCTTCGTTTTTTCGCAATTACACACTGCGTTCCAAAAGTAACCCCACCACTCTACATTAACTTGTGAAATAGCCAAACTAAAAAACTAAGCTTTAGGTAATTAAATGAGACGCAATTACTCCTTTTTGCTCAAACAAAAATTTCAATTTACGTTAAGATGGCGTCGCGTCGCCCAACGACCCAAAAATAGCACGATGAGTCGAGTGGCTGCTCATTTGAAAGCCATTTTGATTGTACGTACTATAAGCTAATTTTAATAAAATTCAATAGGTTCAAATTAAAATGGCAGCATTTCTTCTGCAAAAAAATAAACATAAAGTTACCCTTAATGGATAGGTATTCAAAGTTTTTCTTAAAACTGCTGCCCGTATAAACAAAAGCGTAATTGTTATTTCACATAAAGGACACGTTGTGTGTTACCTTTTCAGCAACGATAACGAAATTTATAAAACTCGGCGCCAGTCGCTCACAAAATTTTGGCATTATTATGAAATACAGCAGAGCAAACGTTTGTGTTTTGTAAACATTTTATTTCTCATTACGGATATCTTTAAACTAATTTATTTTAAATAAAACAATTTTTAACTTCAACAGTTATTTTTTATTTTAGCTTTATACCTATTTCAACATGTCGTTTTCAGAGGCAAGGTTAAAAGCAAACAGTTGGTATTGCTATAGGAACAATAAATTAAAATAACTTGATCTTAGTTTTCTATATCTGCGTCAACATGACTTGATTTCTTATTCCAAAACGTCCAATCATGGTGAATTTAAGAAATCAAGTTGTTCATTCATTAAAGGTACAAATTTTAAATGGCTGTGCCTGAGTTTAAATGATTGTCTTTTTTTAGTATACCATTAAACAAAGTGTTTAAAATGTTTTTTGTTGTTTTAAAAGTTATTTTACATTTATTTACTTTGTTTATAATATTGACAATTTTTTCTGATTTATTGCCAAAATATGAAATTGACGCGTATTTCATTTTATCTGATGAAGTAGTTGGATAAATTTTCTGAATAGGTAATTTATAATCTTTCTCTTTAATTAGTGAATCAATAAGTTGAGTATTATAACCATTATTGTATGCAATTTGTTTGATAATCGAAATTTCTCTATTATAACTAATTTTACCTAAAGAAACCGCTAAATATTATAAATTAGCTATTCATAAAATTTATCCACCTACTTCATCAGATAAATTGAAATACGCCCCAATTCTATATTTTGGCAATTATAAATAAAACAAATAAATGTAAAATAATTTTTTAACAACAAAAAACACTTTAAACACGCCATAAACATCTAGTAAACAATAAAGACACAATAGATAAATATTCAAAAAATGGTATCTATTAAATAGACTGTTCTAATTGTGATGCAATATATCTAGGACAAACTGGCCGCAGTTTTAATACAAGAATTAAAGAAAACATTAGATCAATTAGATATAATCATAAATCAACCGGCATTTCCCAACATTGTATTACAAACAATCATTTTTTCAAACAAGCAGATACAAAAATTTTACATGTAGAAAACAAGGGCAACCGTTTAAATAAATTGGAAAATTTAAAAATTAAAAAGGCAATAAATAATAATAAAAATATAGTTAACGACCACACCGATTTAGGCAATTCACCCCTCCTTGACCTACAGTATACAAAGCATAAAAACATATGTGTTAACACTTAAAATCGGGGCGGACAGAATGAGTAGTATTGTACATCTTTAGGTTTTAGTTTTAGTTGTATTTGTAAACTCCTGAAACTCGAGCCGAGAATATAAAAACCAACAAATTGTGAAACAATTACCAAGCGTTTTATTTTATTAATAAACTATTAATTTTTTAATAGTTAAATATGTATTAATAATGAGTATCTGTATATAAAATACTTAATTACTTCAACAATATATATTTATTTTATGTATTAATAATGTTTCACCATGTGCCTACCACACAATCAATTCAAAATATTAAATAACAACTATCTACACGAGCTAGCATAAAGTCAAACATATAGATGTGTTACCATTTTAAGCTTGTAGATAAATCGTTTACAATTTTACATATGAGCCAACTATATATTTAAAATAATTATGCCAGGAATTATTATTAATGGATTGTATTATAATTTAAGTACTGACTAAAAGTAGACTAGAAATCCTGACACTACCTTTGGCAATTCGTGATATACCACTGTAGGGCTTTAAAAATGAAATGAAAAACTGTTTAATTCGGAAAAGATTTTATTCCATCGTAGAATTTTTATGTAATAAGTTTGTATAATAACTATTTGAGCAATGTTGTATGCAATTATTGTATTGTATTGCTAGTCAGTTAGTTTTGACGACTGGAAACATAGATAATGTAAATAAAATTAAGTAAAATCAATCAATCAATCAATAATATTTAAGAGTAAATCTTCGACATTCTAGTAATTACGGTTTAGGGTTTTAAAGTTGCAATAAAAAACAATATTTCATTAACATAATGAGAGTTCAGCATTTTAATTGAATTTAAAACATTAATCAATACAGCGTGTAGATAAATAATTTGCCCTTAAAAACTTTACAGAAAATATGCTAAGTTAACAAAACTATTGTTAAATAATTTGAAAGATGTGACACCAAATTGCTCATAAATATATTATTGTCATTTAAAAAATAATCTTCTTACTTTCTCATTATATACCTTAATAAAATTAGACAGGCTGAGGCAAGAGGGAGTTGCGTGACGCCTTGTTGACAGATAGTTGTTTAAAACTTTTCAAAGAGTTGAAAGAAGTGTGAACTTTTAAACTAAAAGCCAAATTAACTTAATAAATGCACAAAGAGCATTGCTAATAGTCAGTTGCTTGATTAATTTATCCGAAAACGAGTTATTCTCACGAATATTAACGCTATCACGCGGTATGCTTTATTAGGTAATACCGCTTTTCAAGACTTTTATATGAATTATCAACAAGAATTGACTGGTAGGTAATTGCGCAGAGAACCACCTAAGGGAATTTATTATTATGTATAAAAAGTGGAAATGCTTCTGTGCCTTTTTATGAAAATAAGGTCAGGATAAAATACATAGTGTATACCTTTCTGCTATTACTTTCTGAACATTGTTGCACAATGTCATTAACGTAGGTAAGTTAGGTAGTCGCCAAAAACAAAAATTTTCTTTGGAGTCGTACCAGTAAAAAATTAAAAATCACATTTCCCAACCCATTTTTCTAATTTCATGGACAGCTGGGCCAACTTGTCAGAATCCATAGATATATTTTTTATCAAAATCCGAAAATGGGAAATAAAACTGTACAATATAATTATCCCCTCCAACCATCTGCGCAATATATATACTCGTATTGTTAAGTTGTCAAGTCAATACGAATAAGAATGGCTAACTTAATAGATGCCGACCTGCCAAGAGAAAGGCCTAAAAATTATTTTGGTTTATTAAAATTGGTCGTAAAATTTGTCGGAATAAATATTGATTGCAGCTTATAGAATCTATTCCATTTTGTTCCTAAATATTTTGTATCCAATTTTTGATTTCTTGGAATTATTTAAGTACGACTTCGCTGTTGCTGCTGAATCTATGATCATCTATATATTTGGGTTTTCCATGGGTAAGTTGAGCAAAAATAGCATGTATTTCAAGTAAATATTTTTACTATTTTACTACTAAACGGAAAATCTTTTTATTACAACGGATAGGCGACATTTTTTGCCATAAAATGGATTTGCTAGGCGGCTAGTGTTTCATATTTCGTGGTATAAAATACTTTCGACAGTGTTTTGCAAAACTACGGTACGATAAATATAAGTAATGTATTAAAAAGTTGTGCTGACCACCATTTTCAAGGAAAATACAAACCATTTTAATTTCTTTTTAAATAAAGTGTATTGTAAGTAAAACAATTCTTAACTTCAACAAGGCTTTTTATTTTAGCCTTGTGCGTATTTCGACATGTTATTTTCAGACGCAAGATTAAAAGTAAACAGTTAGTGTTGCTATAGGAACTTGATCTTGGTTTCTATATCTGCGTCCAGATGACTTGATTTTTTATTCCAAAATAATGGTGAATTTAACAGATCAATTTACTAATTCATAAAAAGGTACAGATTTTAAATGTTTGTGAATATTCAAACACTTCTAGTCTTCTAGTCTAACTTACGTTTATCATCACAAATGTATAAAAATTTGTAGTGTTGTTAGATGTCATTGTATGATTGTGTTCTAATAAGTATTTCGCGTAATTGGATTTGTGTGGGTGTTTATGTTTATAATAACCTTGTGCTCCTTGTACCTTATATCAAAATTTCTAATTTTTTGTCCTATATAAGCCGAATTGCAGTGCGAGCAATTTAATTGGCAAATGCCTGATTTTATTAAATCGTCTGTTTTTTTGTTTAGCATTAAACAAAGTGTTTAAAATGTATTTTGTTGTTTTAAAAATAATTTTACTTTTATTAGTTTTGTTTGTAATTTTGGCATTTTTTTCTGATTTATTGCCAAAATATGAAATTGACGCGTATTTTATTTCATCTGATGAGGTAGTTGTATAAATTTTCTGAAAAAATAAATGTAAAATTATATTTAAAACAACAAAAACATTTTAAACACTTTGTTTAATGCTAAGGAAAAAAAAGCCAATTTACTAAAATCCGGCATTTACGAATTAAATTGCTCGCACTGTAATTCGATTTATATAGGATAAACAATTAGAAATTTTGATATTAGGTACAAGGAACACGTACGTTGTTAACTATATAAAAACCCGCATAAGTCCAAATACGCTAAACATTTATTCGAACACAATCATTTAATGACATTTAATAACGCGATACAAATTTTACACTTTTGTGATGATAAACATAAGTTGGATATATTAGAAGCATTTGAAATTCACAAACATTCAAAAACTGTATCTTTAATAAATATGTTCAAATAGGTTTTTTAAATTCACCATTATTAGACGTTTTGGAACAAGAAATCAAGTCATCTGAACGCGGATATAAAAAACCAAGATCAAGTTATGGAGATTTATTGTTCCTATAGCAACACCAACTGTTTACTCTTGATATTGTCTCTGAAAATGGCATGTCAACCTGTCAAAACACATCTAAAGCTAAAATAAGAAAGCTGTTTCATTTACAAAAAAATTAAAATGAACTTCAAAGAAGTAAACCTAGAACTTATTAATAAAATGTTTAAACTATTCCGTTTTTTTATCACAGGTAAGCAGAGTCGGATTTATGTTATTAAAGCATTTTATATATTTACCACAAAAAGTACAAAATTATATACACATTATTAACTCGTAGTAGGGAAATAGAGAAATAATATAGAATAGAGAAAGATGGGAATTCTTTTCTGCCGAAGAAATCTTTTTTTTAAGAAATATTTAACTATTAAAAATTAATAGTTTATTAATAAAATAAAACGTTTGGTAATTGTTGTTTTTAATTATTTTATTAATAAACTATTAATTTTTAATAGTTAAATGTTTCTTAATAATGTTTCGCCATGTGCCTACCACACAATCAATTCAAAATATTAAACCTTTTTTTGTTCTTAAATGTCAGTGGCAAAATTAGCAATGCTGTTTTTTCCTACTTTTAGTAATAATCGGACGTGTTTTACAATAATATTTATTTTTATACTAAATATCCCTATTTTCATGCGTCTTAGTCTTGCCCTGCTTCTTTATGAAAATTATAATATTTAATAGTTTTACAGATATCGCAGTTTATATATTAGGTTTTTTTAATTGTAAATTGTCAAAAGTGCAGTATAAATATCAATAAAAATTAAAAAATTTAATATTGCAATAAATAAAAATGACTAAATTTAAAATTATTGGCAAGTTCCTTGTTTTTTCCTCACAGTTTAAAATTCGCATTTGCATTTTTACACTTTTGCACAAAGATTGGTTTGATGTTTGGGCGCCCAATTTAAATGTAAGAATATTCGGGAATTTTCAATAACTTCCTTCCGGGAAAATCCCGAATTATGAATTTTACTTTAGTCAGACAAGATATATCTGCAAGGCTTGCCAATGGTTAATCGTAAAAATTAAGGCCTTATTAATAAAATGCAAGAAGTACAGAACAGCTAATGTCTTTTCTAGAAATTCTAAATTTAGAATCATTTCAAGCTCTTAAGCGTTCAAAAGCTGTTTATCAAGAAATTCTTGCATAAAATCTTAAAAGAGTTCATGATTTAGAGAAAAGAATTGATGGATGTCATTATGATTGGGGGATGTAGATGAGAGTTTCCATGAAGCAGCTAGAAGCTTCAACTTGGTAAACTAAATATCCGGCGCTCGCCGTTCTGAATGCTTCTTTCGCTGAGTCGGTTTCGGGGAATGAGAGCTGCTCTCGGAAAAAAATCTGACAAAAAAACCGGACAGGGCTCGGAAAAGAACAAAAAAAAACCGACAGAAACAGCTATGATAACTAATTTCAAGAAACAAAAACGTTCGATGTGTCTCTAGAAAAACATTCCCCGAAAAAATTCCTATCATAACCCAAAAAACAATTCCTTAAGAAATGGCGGGAAAAATCTAGGTAAACCGTTAAACTTAGCAATTTTTTCTCATTTCCAGGAGAATGCCTTAACAGAGATTTGTTATCCCAATTTCGGTGGAATATTATAGCGGTCCACTCGACAACGGAAAATGGTCTTTGTATAAATAATGCTCAAGTAAATCTGTGAGTTCAAATAGTGAAAGCCTTTCGCTATTAAACGTTGAGACAGGCGGAAGGAATCCGGATGTGTTATATAGATTTAGTAATATTTGGCTTCTCGTCCGCTTTTTCTTGATTAACGGATTTTGCACACTGGTCCCTAGCGTCCTTTAATTTTAAAGTATTTTTAAAATCAAAAATTCAATTTTGTTTTGTTCATTTCGTTTGCGTAATTGGTGTTCATACATAAACCGAGGCCAGCTCTAGAAAACCATCAATTTATAGCAATTATTTGGTACTAGAACCTTACCTTACGGTGTGAATTAATTTTGAAAATATAAAAAGTAAACAATTATTTTGAATGGCGTGTACAGAAACTGTACGTGGCTCTAAAAATACAACTGTTGTAGTCTTTATTGATAATTTATACACTTGCTGCTATAATATTATTGCGTCTACAGTTTATCTAAACTGCTATTATTTTTTTCTTAATCAATATGGGATGATTATAACGTAGAGCCTTCGAGTAAGGCAAAGAATTAGATGTTGGATTGTAGACCATCTATTAAAGGACCAAAAAGTGATATTAGTGAGGGAAATCCAGCAATAATGTTAATAGTCGTGAGAAACATACAATGTCAAATAAGTTGGTTAAGTGTAAAAGCTGCCAAAAAAAAATAACTAATTAACTTTCAAATTTTCCTACAATGGGTTTTAGCTCGGTTGTATATTTATTAATTTTTTAAGTATAAAAGCTTACGTAGACATTGTATTGAATAAAGAAACCCGTAGAAAAATTGGTTCTAGAATATTTAAAGTTTATCATAAAGTGACAAACAGCCCAAGAAAAAGTGAAACTTATTTTGGGTTTAAGACCTAATCTTTTTTTGACTATTTTTATTTAAATTGTTTTTATATAAATTTGTATAATAACCTGTTAATAATTTTTTTTGGCGAAAAATGAAGCACTTACTTTAAAAATATTCTCAATACTCTAAACCAAAATAGTTACTATAATTAAATTTTTAAATTGAAATTGTAAAACATCAGAAAGTTAGCTAATGAGTATCTGTATATAAAATACTTAATCACTTTAACAATATCTATTTATTTAAACCTTATACGCATTTCAGCATGTTAACATGCCATTGAAATACGTATAAGGTTTAAATAAATAGATATTGTTAAAGTGATTAAGTATTTTATATACAGATACTCATTAAATATGGACTTTAACGAAGTAAAGCTGGAATTGATAAATAAAGAAAGTTAGCTCCTTACTCAAATACCGACAACATGACAAATGTTTAAAAATTTGATTTTTAAGTCTGTAATAAAATATTTTGCCTATTAGAAAATATATTGACATTTCAAATTAGCAGACAAAATTATGAATTCGAGAAGCCCAGCTAGAGCTTTGGTGAGGAGATTAAATTACATAAAAAGTTTCAGAACGGAATTGTATAAAAAGCTTCAATAAGAAACTGCTTTAGAGAGAATTTTAATGCAATTGTTTCCTTGTCGCTGAAAAAAAAGTTGTTGAAGAAGAAAATTAAGTAAAAAATCTCGCCAAAAAGAAGGAATGCCGTATTCTACTACATTAAAAGTTCCCTACAGAGAAGCATAGATTCGTATTCTACGCATGTCAAATAGCCGATCTGCGCAAGCGCTATGTTGCTACCCTCCCATTTGATTGCTTTTTCGTTGTTTCTTGAATTAGGGTTAAAAAATCGGTATGAATCGGATAGCCGCTATGAGACCTTAATCGCATAAAGCCTTTCATTTTCTCTGCTTCATACTATTACAAATTTTTAATATGGTTTCAATTGTTGGTTAGTTAGTGGTTTGGAGTTGATGCTTTAATAAAGAAGGACGACTTCCGTCGTTATTATAAATTTGTAATTTTTCATGTCAGCTTACACAATTACACAAAATTTCTGTTGATAGAGGGGTTTCCGAAATGCAATAAGATTTTTATTTCACTAGATGTGGGTGTTGTGGACATTGAAAACTACATTTCGTTAAAATTTTGCTTGGTAGTTGCATGCACTGGTTTTTAATGGCCAGCTCTGAGAATACTCTGTACCTTGTGTGAAAATTTATAAATATCCCTGTTGTAAGTAAGATTATCCTTATTTAAAAAAAAGGAATATTGCGAGATTTAAATTATTAAACATAAAAATTTGTACGGGTGTATAAGTGTGTAGGTGTGAGCGCTTAATACCTTCCGGACGAATGGTCCGATTTCTATATCAAAAATGCACCTAAAGTTATTAAAAAAAATACTAAACCGGAAGCGAAAGTTAGACGTGCTTCTTAGGTAGCATTTTTTAGAAATTAAATTTGGATTTGGATCAGTTAAAATAAAAAAATATTTTATTTTTCTAACTCAATAAACTGCTGAATAGGTATTTAATTTTTGTTAAAATAAGTAATATTTTTTTGTAGTTGTTTATTCATATTTCTGACAAATGTTTAACATTTTAGGAAAAAATGTGTTCTGACGCAGAAACAATATATCGGAATTGTATTAAATCTGAAATTATTAAAACAATTATGTACAATTATAACTAATAGTTGGCCTCAAGGAAATTCAATATTTCACATCAAACTTAATTTGGCTAATTGAGTGTTTTTAATAGTGAAAATGCGGCGTTTATACAATGAGCCGTGTGTTAGCTAAAATTTCGGTTTCACCGTCTTGAGTCTATGTAGCGTACGTACCACTGCTTGAAATGTTAACGCGACCGCCCCATCTAGTGTGAACGAGTAGAAGTTGTATATTAACAAATATAATTTTTGCTAGACTTCACACCATTATTTATTATTAATATACAAAACTAAATTTCATCAATTCACAAACTTATTTCTTTAAAATTTAATCAATTTAACATAATTTTTTTCTGCGTAGATAGAACATATTTTTTATATCAGAAAAATAAAAAACTATACCAAAAAGAACAGTTTTTATTTAAACTCTTATTTTAAATAAATTTTGTGTTAAATGAATAAAAGAAAATTCAATTTTTCAACTGGCCCAAACAGCAGCGTGCGCAAATCATTGATACAAAATTACAAATAGGAAAAGCAATTTGTAAAGTACGAGGGCGGAGTAAGAAGTCTGGTAAAAATGAAACAAGGAATAATTTTTCGGCCAAAAAACAATTTGATTTTTAAAGTCGATTTTAAGGTCGATACACTTACTTTAACGTTTTTCAAATTTTTCAATCCCTTCTGAATAATACGATTTCTTCAACTTTTCATAATAGGTGTCTGTTGCATCGATGATCTCTTGAAATAGTCGAAGGAGGCTAAGTCTGGGGAATATGGTGGATGTTGAAGCAATTCGAAGCATAATTCATGGTTTTCGGCCATGGCAACTACACACGTGTGCGCCCGTGGATTGTTTTGATGAAAGAGAAATTTTTTCTTCGACAAATGCAGCAGTTTTTTTTCAAACCGACGTTAAAACGGTTTAATAAGATGCAATAATATTCACCGTTGATTGTTTTTTTCTTTTCGAGGTAATCGATGGGGAATGCAACGTGTGCATTCCAAAAAACTGTGGCCATCACCTTGTTGGCCGATAAAATCGCCTTAACCGTCTTCGGCGCAGGTTCGCTAGTAGAAATCCACTGTTTAGACTGTTCCTTGGTCTCTGGTGTATAGTGATGAATCCATGTTTTGTTCACAGTTATGAAACGATGCAAAAACTCTTTTTTATTGCGCTTGAACATCTCCAAACCTGCCTCTGAAGTTGTCACAAGTGTCCGTTTTTGGTCGACTGTGTGCAAACGCGGCACCCATCGCGCGGATAGCTTTTTCATATCCAAATGTTCATCTGAGATACGTACTACCTTAACTATCTCGCGCACTTTTACTCTGCGACCTTGCAATACAATATCATGGATTTTGTCAATCATTTGTAGTGTGGTGACCTCATTTAAGCGTCCTGAACGTTTGGCATTAGTTGTGCTTGTACTACCACAACAAAAATCAGTGAACTACTTGTGAATCATTCTAATCGATAGTGAAAAGTCGCCATGATACTGATCAAGGTTTGTTTTAGTTTGCGTAATGGTTTTCTACTCAAAAAATAATGTTAATTAACACACCCAATTCACTTTTTTTCCATGTTTTGCAAAAATACGAGAGGTTGTCTGCTTTCAATGGGTTTCAAAACTGAACTAAATGACAGATCTGTTTAAAAACTTTAATGTGACCTAGTGACAGATGGTATTGACAAATATCATCTGAGATTTGCGATTGTGGCGCCTTCTGTTGCAATTTTACCAAACTTCTCACTCCGCCCTCGTATGTAAAAGTCCAGTTAAAGTTTTTTTCTCAATTTACCTTCCCCGCTACAATTTGGATGGTGCCTCAGCCCGCTAATTTTTCTGTGACGTCTAGTATCATTTTTTTTTAATTGAAAATTGACGCTCTATTATTAAGTAACGGGGGACGATAAAAAAGTTTTTGATTATAATAAAGTGCTCACGGGTAGTCGTAGAATATGATTCAAAACTACTTGGGGATGGCCTCTACCAGGCGCGTCTTCACGGTGGCAGATAGGAAAACAACATTTGCAATGATCGTTTGTGAGCAAGGGTTACTTACTGTTAGTAAGTAGATATGCTCGTCAAGCGTAAAATTGTGACATGCACTTTTTTTTTAACTGGTCGAGTACTGTTAACTTTTGATCCTGTACAAAATGCTTAAATTTTGTAAATGTTTATTGTTTAATTACCGGCTAGCTTAATTGAGCTTGTTTGAGACCCCATGACACCTCAGGGCAATTCGAGTATGCGAACAGAGAAAATGAACCCCTAATGAAAAATTGCTAAACAAATACATGACTGCAGTGTCCTTCATATGCCAACCCTTGGTATGATGATATACCTTTTGGAACCTACCTGCACAGTATGGCCTGTTTTCCAGTAATTAACTGATTATTAGTAAATATAACAATTAGCAACTAGAAGAATTAAATTGCAACAGATTAATTTAAAGTTGATAGATAAGACAAAAAAAATATTAAACAAAGTTGTCATTTTAAATATCCTATCTCCGGTGTTTCATCTAAAGTAAAATAGCAAGACATGCTTCTTAAGATAGAATAAAACGTATTAATATTTATTTCAATTAACACATTTTGAAAACTGTGGAAATTCAGTACTTTATGAGATATGGCACAAGCCGCCCCGTAGTGGTACCCGCGAGATGCTCTTTTGAGTGCTAGCGAACGCCCGCCGAAGCAGGGATTCTTGACTGTCCCTTGTCCGTACCATAACAAAAACGAAATGTTAATTTCTTAGCATGTATTTGTAATAGTTTTTAGAAACAACTTGTAATTTAAAAAACTTTGCAATCTAAATTTGATGTCAAACTTTCAAGTTAACGCTTTTAGATGATATTTTTACAATAATAGAAATTAATTCAGATTTTGAATCTTGATGCCAATTTCAACTTTCGAGCTAAGTAATTTCAAAAAAATCACTTTTGCTAGAGGTTATCTCAAACTTTGTAAGATTTGTAAAGAGTAAAAGACTAAACTAATTTTTTGTGGCATGTACCGTTTATTAAACACACAGAAAAACTGTATACCATCGCCATTAAAAACAAAACAACAGTATATTGCATACGAGGTTACAGATTACTTATAACTAATAATTCAGCTTCTAGCTAATTATCAGTTATTTGCTTAAAATCGGGCGATATATTTCTCCATATGCATTTACTACCCACAATTCTTGGTCATGAAAAACTCCTTGTGCCATCAGTTTGTTTCTGCCGCTGGGAATAAATGGGGGAAGCTCAGCCTGATCTGGAGTCCAATTACAAAAGTGGTAACGAACCCCCTTACAACAAAAAATAAACAAATTCAAACGATAGTCGTTATTAAACATTGCACGTTGTTAGATTTCAAATTAAGAACATTTTAAGATTAAATCGACAAATATATGCCGTACATTAGTTTAGCTACCTTAAAGTTAGGACATCCAGTAATGTTTCCACATTTCAGAGATCGAAGAGCGCCCGCATGGTTTTTACGCAACCCCTCGCAAAAGTTTAGTTGAAATCGTATTGGAAACAATCGATATTCATTGCTTGCAAATTTGTATGCTTGCATTATTATCTAAAACAGCTTATATTAACAACTTGTTGATAATTTAAAAAAAATGGTACCGTACCGACACGTCATTTCCTACGTCAATTTTATACCCAAATGTAAAATTGGCCGCTGTACAAGTTCGGTTATATTTAAAAACGTGGACCTCAAATTTATTAGTCGGCCGCTTGTTGTAGCCACTTACTTCAGCCCATTCGAATTTTAAGTTGTAATCGCTTTGATGAAACTATTCATAAATGCAGGTTATTTTATATTTTAAGCATAGATTTCATAAAGTACTTACATTCAATTCTGCTAGTACTCCTAAAATTAGTTGCATAATGCACACGTAAAATGGCAACATTGTTTATCACACTGAGAACTGAAATGTTAATACTAAATGTTTATTCTGCTGCTAGTTTTTGCTTGTATAATTATGCAGTTGGATACTTTGATTATTTGTAAACAGGAAGTGCTATTGTTATAAAAATACTTAATGGTATAGCAACTGCTAATGCGATGAAGAAAAACACAAATGGAATTGAGATGGATGAGCAAAAAGAACTTTTATATAAAACTGGTGTCTTTGTTAATTTCGAATAAATAAATATTGTTTGAAATTAGAAAAAATCTATTTAAATAATATAAAGATATTTATAACTTTCAAAAAATTTAATTTTTTTTTAATATTTAAAACTATTCAAAGTTTAATAAAATTACCAAAATTTTTTTAATTTAAGAAAATTTTAAACATTCAAAATTTTGAACATCTCATAAATTTGATAGTTATCCAAAGATATCAAAAGGTTTTTAAATTATTTAAATACGGTGTCTTTAACGAAAGAGAGAACACTTAATAACTTTTTTATTTTGCCATTTAGAAAAAAAAAGTTATCTAATTTATTGTTCAAGATTATATTTTCTATTCTGTTGCACTTCTGGAAAAAATTCTGCACTTCCGGTTTAAGCGGAAGTACATATAACTTTTGTTTTTCAAATGGCACTGTGTCCTTTTTTAACCTTTTTCAATGCATCGTTTGTTTCTGTTTTCGTAAGTATAAAATTTTTACGCGGTTGCCTAAAAAGCTTAGCCAAAATTGGAACTTAAGATCGGTAAGTGCTCAAGGCAACCGTTTAAAACGACAAAGTAGCGATTGCCATGAAAATCCAAAAAAATGTTTTGTGAATTTGTTTCACATCTGTTAGAATTGTTGTTTGCATTTAACTACTGCAGATGTGATAAAGTTTATAAGCTGAAACAATTTATTGTAATTAAAATGAATAATAGCGAAAAAGTGAATATGCTGTTAATTTTGGGCAAGTGTAATCGCAATTCAAGAAGAGCTGTCGCACTGTATGGAGAAAGAGGTTAGGGGCGTGCGTTGCATAAAACGGTGGAAATGTTGAGCAATTTATTAGATAGATAGTGTTTTTCTATTTGTAATACCTACTAAAATGACTTTTATACTTTTCTAATTCTGTTTTTGTACAGTATTTTGGCAATTTCTTTATGCAACACCATTAAAATTTCATACGAACGTAGCAATTACAATTTTGACAGATAAAAACAACTTCAACTAATACGTACAGTTTTTTTTTTCATAGAAATCTTTATTTTGTTTTATTGTTTCGGAGGGTGATGTATTAAACACTTACCAATCTTTAGACGCGATTTTCGGCTAAACTTTTTATACAATTTCATGAAAAATATATACGCACGTAAAAAGAAAAAAAAATGAGGAATTGAAAAATGTAAAAAATGCATAGTCTCATTTGAAAAACAAAAGTTATTGGCACTACCGGTTAAACCGGAAGTGAATTTTTTTTTGGAAGTACAACAGAATATAGAATATTATCCTGAACAAAAAAATACTTAGCTTTTTCTTTCTAAATCGTAAGATAAGAAAGTTATTAAGTGTTCCCTCTTTCGTTGAAGACACTGTATTGAAAGATATTTAAAGAAAACTAAGATTTTCAAACTTTTAAAAAATTTCTAAATTTCAACATTTAGGAACTTAAAATAACATTTAAAAAAAAATTTATAAGTAAAATTTATCAATTTTTCTTAAAATTTTTAGTTCTGAAATTTCGAAAATTCTTTATTTCAGTGCTCTCAAAAGTTTTAGTATTTGCTTATGAAAATATTTTCCTAAATTTTCAGAATTTTCATAAATTTTCAAAAATTTCATATATTTTCAAATATTTCTCATATTTAAAAAATATTCGAGATTTTGATATATCAAAAATTTTAAAAATATCTAAAACCAATAAATCTATTTAAATATTTAAAAAAATTAACTTAACTAATACTTTCAAAATGAAAAAACTGAACAACAAGCTCCTTTACGATTTTTCGATTCGACCAATATTTTTGGAGTTATTAAAGTTTTGGAAAATCTAAAAATAATCAAAAAATAAACATTTAAACTCAAATGCATTTAAGGGTTTAAACAAGTACCTACTCAAAATAAATTCATGATGCATTACAACAAGAAGAGATAGTTCAAAACGATAATTGAGAGAAAAATTACAAATGTTGTTTAAACTCAAATTACGTGTTTAATTAAATAGTGGCACGCTATTGGCTGTTGAAAACAGCACGTCATCATTTATTTGTTTCATAGTTCGTCATTTGTTTGAATTTAGGTCTAAAGTGCGTTAATTTTTTGATTATTTTCAGATTTTTCACAATTTTAATAGCTCAAACAATTTTGGACGTATCGAAAAATCTTTGTAGGATTTTTTTGTTCAGCTTTTATGATGGAACACCTTCTCGAAGTGTATGTCCGCAAGTTTCTGAACACCCCGTATATTAACCGCGTTGAGTGTTAACTAGGACAAGGTCGCCAGAATACTAATTGGCTCTAATATATTCAAGTAATGTTTAGACTACAACTATAAAATATTACAGTTGAGTTGCTGCATTGACATCATAATTTACAAAATTAGAATATTTGTAGACTACGCCACACGCTTTTCTTTACAAAAAATTGCTAGCAAATTTATTAGTAAAGGTATAATGATGTAGTTTACACATTACGCCGGTAAAACCTCACGGCACCGATTACACTGCGTGACTATTACATAAACATTAAAAACCCGTAATCATAATAAATAAGGTGCGTCAATAAGCACGTCGTCACTAAATGTTGAGACAGAGGAAAGGGATCCGGATTTAGAATAAACCCTCTACGCTAATTACTGTATTTGCTTACTTATTTAAACGAAGGCATAGCCCACGGTTTCATATAGTAATCGGGATTCTTTACACCCGATGCAACATCTAGCAGCGAAGAGTCGCCACTAGTAGAAGCTACATATACATATACGCGTCCATTATATAAAGCGCATATGCGTTGGTACAGCGGACCGCTACAGATTTCGATAAAGATACCTGTTTTATCCATCCGCTTATTTATTGTTACCAAAAGCTACTGACGGCATAGCCCACGAGTTTTCCACGGTTGTTCGATAAAAATAAGCAAAATTTGATGTTTACGTGTGTGTGCTAAGGAAATTATCTGTCGATAGCTGGCAATCCCACATCAGACTTTTCGGGGAACATATATGTTGGGGTACGAATGCAGGTCAGATCATGCAAACATGCTGTGCGCTGAGATTTCAAGAGATAGCAGAAAAAGTTGTTTTATAACCTACAATTATTTTATCATGCTCGCGTAATAGATTCCTATTTACAGTTTAACAACCCAAGATTTTATATGAAACTAACCTAACCTTACCGAACCAGCCATACACAATCACCATTAATAGGAAACAAACACGGACATTTATTTCTACAGTTAAAAGAGTTTAAAATGAAAAAATTAAAACAATTTGAAAGAAAAATGGGTACTATTATTTTAAAAATTATTTGATGTCGATCACACAAAATAAGTATATAAATACAAAATAATAAACATTTGCATGATTACTGAGTAGTTAGGTATATTCAGTTTAGTCGCCGACATTGCGTATTTGAGAATATAAAATACAGCGGGAAGCTTTGGTACATGTCGTGCAACTCGACACAGCTTATTTATTACATTTTAAAAAGAAGTTACCAAAAAGCGTGGGTTGTAGACCATGGGTTCTGCTTAGCTATTAATAAGGGTTATGTTTCTAGAAGTTCTGCTTGCATTATTAAATGCGTATGTTCTGTTCCGAAAGTCATGACCATTTTCATTAAAATATTGAATAAACTATTGATAAAAAAAATTAAATCTATTGATCTTCAAACTTTACAGCATAAATTATTTAAGACATGACGCTTATTAGAAATGTTGAGTTATTTATGCTCGAGTTCAACATTATTCAATTATCGCTGTTTAGCACAATTTACAATATAGGTCTTTAGTTTAATAAACAACGTTTTGTTGTTAATATACCGACGAATAGGTGTTTCGATGTTAGTTTTATAATAAATAATTACATTAAAATTGTAGGAAATCAGAAATTTCAGAAAAGAGTGCTGGTTCGTGAATATTTACTGTGGGAGGGATACACAAACTTATTGCAAAGAAATCTTACCTTTTAATAAACATTTCGATAAATATACTAGAAAGAGGCTGTTAATTATTAAAATTGCAGCAGAAATTAAAACAGCATTCAGCAGTTTGCTGCTGATTTTATTTGTAAGTGCGCGCTAGCATCTTAATATTTCAGCATCGATAGTAAGAGAAATATAATTTAACGAAAATAGACTGAAAGTTATGCGTTTTAACTTTCCTATACTTCTACTAAAATAAGGAAAGTTATGATTTCATGCAAATATACGAATTTTAGATTTTAATGGAAATACGCGTTTTGGGGTCATATTATTTAAAACCTCCATTTAGTATAATCAAGAGCTGTAAAAATATTTTTGGAAATATGAAGTAGGTAAATATACTACTTTCTCAAAATTTTGCATATTTTCAAAAAATCACTTCTCAAAAATTGCACACACACTATTTTTTGAATAGCCGATAGAGCTTGCGATGAACTACAAACGTAATTTGTACTAATATCCCAAATGTTATCCTAATGCCCTCTAGGAATTTTCGAAAATGTTCAAACTTATTAATTATTCAAAAACGCAAACCCGAATTGTTATAAACTTTAAACATTTTTGAAGTAGTTTATTAGAACTAGCAACAATTTTCAACCTAATTAAAAATTAGGAAAAATAACGATGCTTTTTAATTTCATCAATTAGCTCTAGTTAAAGAATATATTTTCCATTCTTTGCAAATTTTTTATCTCGTAAAACAAAGCGTTTACAGCGATTTGGTCCAAAGTGCGATGCGCATCTAATCAGCTGTAAGGCGCGGTCGGTTACCGTGCTCCTATTCTATGCGGGTAGCCAAGTTATCGATACACGATATCGTGGCTGTTGCAAGTTCCAATCAGTATTAACGTCGTTTTTTTTTCAAAGACATTTCTAATAAAATATGAGTTAAATACAATTTCTATTTTTTACTCAACCTCTGGTGGTCCTCCGAATTTCCTATAATGATTATTCACTCAACAGAAATTTTTTCACCATCTCATCCTCACTAATCTCCAATATCTGATTTGTTTATTGTATTGTTTTTGTCCCAGAAAAATCTCTATTTTGAAATAGGCATTACTTATCTGCATGTGCTGTTATATCATTGGTACCACAAAAACTTATTGTCAGAAATAGAAGTGGTGTCATAAGTATTTTTTAAGAATCATGAGGCCGTGCGTGAGCACGACTCCATGATTCCCATCCCACCCCCTTACCCGGGCTCAGCGCATTTCGGCGCTATTCACCGGTCTAACATGCCCAACCCCTGAAAGACATGCAACCCAACATACACACCACACACAACATCCATGGACCCTCCAGATTTAACTTATTCAGAAAAATTTCCGACGGGCAGAGGACTCGAACCTACTGCCGCCGTTGAGAGTCTAGTTTCAAAGCCTGGGACTTTAACCACTAGGTGCTCAAGGTGAAGTACCAGTTACTTGCTTGGTATAAAACTGTAGAGTTCAGAAATAGCAGATTGTTCATTTAGTTTTTATTTGCCTTACGCAAAAGCATGAAAGAGGAGTACGACGTTCGTAGAATCTAAAATTTTAAAAAAAGTCAATCATAAAGCGATAGTTATGATTAGTGCAAAGTGTTGAAAAATTAAAAATGATCATGTCTGTCTGTGGGAGGGTGGGTGCGTTCGTTTCTCTATATCTCCGGAACTCTTTAACCGATTTTTATAAGATTTGGTGCGTGAAAGTTTTTTAGTTGCAGGGTTGTTAATCGGAACCGGAAGCGGAAACAGAAATTAGACCAATTTGATTGGTAAAGATTTTTTCCTGAATATTTATTTAAAGTTCTCAATAGATAGCGTTGTAGTGCATCTAGAGACAAATTAAATGTTTTTTTTTACAAATGCTGTAACTGAACTGTAAATGAAGACCGCTACGAATTTTTGAAAATTTTTAATTTAATGACCGATTACTTAAAAATAAAATATGCAATCAATACAAATTATTATATCGTTTGATAGCCCTTAATAAGTTTAATCAAGCGATGTCATAATATTTTTGGAAATATGAAAATTGTAAATATACTAACGGCTCAAAATTTTGAACATTTTCCAAAAATTATTCCTCAAAAACTGCCAATGTTATTTTTTTCTAATTTTCTGAGCCGATGGAGCTTGCAATGAACTACAAATGTAATTTTTACTAATCTCTCAAATGTTACTCTAGCGTCCTCAAGGAATTTTTGAAAAATTTTAATTTGATCTATTTTCCGGAAGTTACGTGATTTTTCATTCTTTGCATATTTTTGATAACTCTATAAATAAAGTTGTTATAACCATTTTTGATCCGTGTATTACCTATCGCCTTTACTACGTATTAGGCAAGAGCGACCCGTACGTCCCCTCAACGTCTTAAGTCTAGAGTGGACGGCATGTACCGGCTGGAAATGACTAGATGTAAATTTCAATCACTTCTTAAGGCGCGAACGTTTAAAACGTAAAAACTATAGGGAAAGTACCAGTGACCTGTTTTGCCCATTTTTTCGTTTCTTTTTGTCGATTTTTTCTAAATATTTTTTTTGTTACTAATAAATTATGTTGTTGTCATGTTCATTTAACCTAAAATATGTTTCTTGTATTTTTGGGATAAGCAAAACGCCTATAAACATTAAAAATTGTTTCTAAAAGTAAATTAAGAAAAAGAACGACCATTGGGCACCTGGGCCGTGGACACACTGTATATACAGTAATGAGACTTGCAATTATAATTTTATTTTTGAATATTATCACACCACTTTTGGAATTATAATTTCTCTTTATTCTAATTATTCTAAAACCTGAACTATTAAATTTGTAATTTACTGTGCAAATAAAATATTTTACTATTTGATTACAAAAGTGTCGTGAAAATTAAAAATATAACGAAAAAATTATAAAAAAAAATGTATTTTACCCAGGATTCGAACCCGGGTCTTCTTTTTAGAAGAACTGTTAACTGTTTCTGTACAAAGACATTAAAATACGCTTTTGGTACTCTCGGATTAAAAGAACAGGTCTTGAATTTATTAATATTTAATTAGTTGTGCTAATTTCTCACGTAAGTATTGATTATGTCGGACCATCCCATACACTAAATTATTAATTATATCTTGATCCTATTAGGCTTTGGAACTTACTACTGAACATTTCTTGTCGGAACGTTGCGTTGTTGGAAGGAAAATAAATGTGAACTGTCTAAAATTCTTAAATCCTAAAGTTTTAAACGAAAAACGGCAATCTAAGCTAAATTCTAATTTTGCAGTATTATTTCCAATCAAAAAATGTCTGGTATTAGGACAACAGTTTTTGAATCGTCGATAGTTTTTCCAATTTAGTTGTTGTTAGTGAACATTTAATTATGTAAGAAACATTAAGACTAGTTTTTGATGAAACGAACATCGCCTTACCCAAGTAAACGTAGCCAAGCAAATATCTGCATATTTTCCAGCGGTAAACCTGGTCGGATTTTGGCTTCTGCGAATAATGAAAACCAACATCTTTTGATACCTCAAATCAGTTCCTGCAAAATTTGATTCGAGGACGGCCCTTCCTACTAGCTGACTTTCATGCATTAATTGTTCGCTCCAATAGCAAACCATTGCTACTTACAAACAAGCAGACATACCTTCACCTAAGTGTCTTATTAATAATTGGGGATCGTTTCCAAACTACAAATTTACAATTCTGTGTATTTTGAAGTAAAATAAGCTAAAAATTCTTACCACTGTAGTACCGTATACTGAGAAACATATCAAAGCCAGTGTTCCCAAAAATACTATCAGGATCAAATTCCTAAATGCTCTTCTATTTCTGCGGCAATATCAATAATTGCCACGTGGTATTTAATAACCTGCTTAAGGGATTTTTTCAAATAAGTCCAAGGTATTATAGAACCATCAATTTCGTTAGATAAATTTGGGTTTAGTGTTGATTCAACATTAAAGCTACTTGTATTCTGTAAAAAAATAAATTTTCTCAAAAGTTGTTAAGTTGGGCCACAGGACCTTCTTCACATTTATGTAAATTTTTTAAAATGGTTAATATATTACAAAAATTTTGTCAGTTTATGGAATTTAGAATATTTCTGAAATTCCCGAAAAAAATTTCGCACATATTTTACACCAGATGTTTAGAAACATTTAAAAATTATGCTTTTTTCAACATTTTTGGAAAATTTTGACTATGAAATTTTATTACAAATTATAAAATTGCAGATGATAAAAAATTTACAAATTTTGAAATATTGATGATTTTTTGGAAATTATGAAAATTCTTGAAAATGTAAAATAAATTTAATATTTTGAATTGATTGTGTGGTAGGCACATGGTGAAACATTATTAATAAATATGTAACTATTAAAAATTGATAGTTTATTAATAAAATAAAACACTTGGTAATTGTTTCACAATTTGCTGGTTTTTATTTTCTCGGTTCGAGTTTCAACCATCACGGTTATCGTCAGAAGTTTACAAATAAAACTAAAACTAAAACCTAAAGATGTACAATTCTACCCATTTCCGGAATTGTGTCATCGCCGCCCTGATTTTTAGTGTTAACACATGTGTTTTGATGCATTGTTGACTGTAAATACCATAACACAGATAATGAAACTATAAAATTTTGCAATAATCTCGTACCAAAAGGAAACGAATTTAAGTTCAGAATTATGAACCCACATCCACTTTTAAAATTACATAAAAAAGAAAAACAAATTAGACCAGTCGTTTTATACATTAACTTATAAGCTGTGTAAAGAAATCAATAGAATATTACCTATACACATAAACTGTTTCTCAAAATATTTGGTAAAACATTCTTTAGATATAATAGGCAAACTAAATAATTTTCAAATACCCACTAATGCAAAATTATTCTCATTTGATGTTAGCAACCTTTTCACACCAATTCCAATAAAAGAAGCAAAAGAAATAACGTTCAATAAAATAAAGAATAGTAATTTGACGAATATTGAAAAATTGTAACTCAGAACCATGCTCGCAACCTGCTTAGAACAAAATCATTTTCAATTTAACAACCAAATTTACAAGCAAGAGGAGGGACTACCGATGGGATCCCCACTTTCACCCTTACTAGCAAAAATTTTTGTGGCTAATTTTGAAGAAAAAGTTTTCAATTCAAACAACAATTTTAGCAACAATGTCAAAATCTGGATTAGATATGTAGATGATATTTTTTGCTTGTGGTTAGGTACAGACAGACAAATACAACAAATTTTTAGATAATATTAATAAAATTTATAATAATATTAAATTCACAATAGAAACCGAAAAGAACAATACCCTAAACTTTTTAGATCTAAGCATAAAAAGAGTAGGGAACAATTTAGTGTACAATATTTTCAGAAAACCCACAAGTACAGACATGGTCATGCATTCAAATTCTAAACCACCAATCAAAATTAAAAAAGCAGCTTTCAATAGTATGATACACAGGGTAATTCATATCCCACTTTCAATAAAGAACTTAGCACAATTAAATTTATAGCTCTAAAAAACGGACACACGGAACAATTTGTAGATAACATTTAAAAGAAAAAACAGAAAGAAAATGTAAAACATCTTTTGTACAACGGACAAAAGACAGCAATTGATAAAACAATATGGTCAAAAATCAATTATATAGGCAGCGTTAGCTATAAAGTTTCTAACAGGCTCAAAAATTAAATATTAACGTAGCTATGCACAATCCAAACAAATTCCATAAACATCTAGTAAACAATAAAGACACAATAGAAAAATATTCAAAAGATGGTATCTATCAAATAAACTGTTCTAGTTGTGATGCAATATATATAGGACAAACTGGCCGCAGTTTTAATACAAGAATTAAAGAACACATTAGATCAATTAAATACAATCATAAATCAACCGGCATTTCCCAACATTGTATTACAAACAATCATTTTTTCAAACAAACAGATACAAAAATTTTACACATAGACAACAAAGGCAACCGTTTAAATAAATTGGAAAATTTGGAAATTAAAAAGGCAATAAATAATAATAAAAATATAGTTAGCGACCACACACCGATGTAGGTAATTCAGACAACAATGCACCGAAACACATGTGTTAACACTTAAAATCAGAGCGGCGACGACAGAATTCCGGAAATGGGTAGAATTATACATCTTTAGGTTTTAGTTTTAGTTTTATTTGTAAACTCCTGAAAATAACCGAGATGGTTGAAACTCGAGTCGAGTAAATAAAATCCAACAAATTGTGAAACAATTACCAAGTGTTTTATTTTATTAATAAACTATTAATTTTTAATAGTTAAATATTTATTAAAATTAATTTGGTTTTGAAAAGTCTTGATAATTTTAAAAATATTTGAAAATTTTGATAATTAATACAATGTTTGGAAATGTTGAACAATTTTGTAATTTTGAAAACCCAAAAATGCGGGCAATTTTAGAAACTTAAAAATTAACTGAAAATTTCGTGAGCCAAAACGGACGCAAGAAGTAAGTCCACCGAAGTAAAAAGGACAGTGATGTACCAAATGCTGATACTTTGATAAGCATACGTTATTTCATAGTTGGGACTATAGGTTACGTTCAAAACGGTCAACGGGCCATACGGAACCTGCCAGTTGTGATAATCGCTGCTTATTAGACGCTTTGAAAAACCGTAGATAATTGTACTGATTACAGTGCAACCCGCTAATATCCAATAAGTACAGATCTAAAATATAGAAAATGGTAAAAAAACAGCCACTATGTTAAAAAACTTTGTAACGCTTTACCTGCACTTTAGTTATCCATAAACATTCTTTAATAAGTTCGTCTTCTTTATCACCTCCCCGTCTTGGATTTGCTATAAAAGGTTCTTGCTGCAACTTGGCCATAAGCTTCGCAAACCTACCTCGATTTTCATATACGACTGCAACCTTACAGATAGCTAAAATAAAATTTATATGCACGAAACCATTATTAAACTAAGCTATTTTTTAAATTTTAGTTTGTTTCACAAAATGGTACAAAATAAATATTATTGTAGTGAAATTTGGCCACAAGTTGCAAATTTCAATAAAATTCTACCGCAATTTTGCTTTTAAATATTTAAACAAATAGTTTGTATTTAACGTCACTAAATGCTATAATTTAAATTCTATTTAAATACATTACTAAAAAAATAAAGAAAAAGATTTTAAAAACTTACTTATAAGTACGCCTACTTGATACACTATGATGTCGGCAACGCCATAAATATCGTGCTTAAAATATTCGTAGGTATCCAGCATGGTATACAAGAAAATTGTGCCAAAAACAGATACATAAGAATAAATTTTGTAAGCTGTACTCTCATTTCCGGTTAAAGATAAGCCGAATAATTTCAAAACTATCATCTCTTTGAAAAAATAATTTTGCATTTTACCACTACGAGGGCGAGGTGGTAGACTTGTGTCCATTTCTGATGATGAGTTGACTCTGACAACTATTACTAAGAGCTTTGGGGGTGTATTCTTTAAATATTCGGTTGATCGGAACAGGGTGGTAATTGAAATTACCATAACAACAGCGATTTTCAGCCAATAGTAAAGTCGCTCTCGTAGCAACAGCACTGTGTTAAAAACTAACAAACAGGTTGTTATAAAACTACGAAACACACCCCTAGGTCTCCCCTAGGCCTAAATAACGTCACGCAGAAGCTATATTAATTAATTGGTTGTTAGGGTTATAATTATTTAATTATATTCTCCAGATAGAAATCACTGTGTCTCAATTTCCATTTGTACAGTTAAAATGGATGGTCATAATTTTAAAAAGCAACTTGCTACTGCTAAAATTAATTTCTTTTTATGATTTTTTTAAATGAAATTGGATTTTTATGATGTAATTTTAGATCTGTATAATTCAATAGTGATGTTAGTGTTACTTAAACCACTTCTACACCAGTGGCGGCTGGTACAGCAAGGGCAACGGGGCACTGTCCTCCCAGCTATTTGTTACAACTCCTTTTTTTTCTTCTAATATGACTGTTTAAAAATTTTATATAATTAACAACCAAAAAAACAAAATTTTGTTGAGATCGTTAGTAGCACGAGTTAGTTAAAATTAGTTAAAACGTAACAAAGTTTTTGGAACAGCAAGTAGCCTGGGCATGTCAAAATATAACATCTTACGGATACATTAACTGACTGCCAAAGCATGGGTGATTCACATCTCGCCTCAAAGGGCATATGGGGAACTAAACACAATTGCCTTGTATTATTGCCAGTTTTCCCTTTGATTGCAATCACCTTATCGCAGCAGTTTGGCACACTGAAGACATAACAAACACCACCAGATGTGCGAATACGCACAAATATATTTTCGAAAAAAGAATAAACGAATGTAGACGTGTTTCACTCAATAAATTTTCGTTGCATCGTACCTATATGTCTATTGTTTTGAATTAATCGCCGGGGAAATTCGGAAAACAGTGTGATTAGGTTAATTAAACAAAATAATTTGATTTATAGTGTTAAAATAACTTTTAAAACCCTATTGACGTCGGCAGAGAATGAAATGTGTGTTTAGCCCCAAAGAGAATAAAAACTTTTGCGAAAAGCAGGAAAGCAGACCGTGTGCTTTAGCAATGTGTTCAATAGAAAAAAACAACTTTTAACTGCTACTCCAAACTTTGATGAACTAGTGATGGACATTTTGTACATCAAAAAGAAAGGCGCATGGTTTTTATTTTGAAAGGAATTAATTAAGGAAGCTCAAGAAAGACGTGAAAATACTCAAAATAGTTGTTATCTGTCACTTTACTGTTCAAATTTTAAGTTTTACTTCTGATAAATGTAAAACTTTGCATTTTGCTTCAAAATTTTATGTGCTCTTAAAACACGTTCAAATATGCCACGCCCACTTTTGAAAGAAAAGGCCTGTGGCACATTTTTCACATACTTTCATTAATTGCCCTCCCACTACGCCACACCACGAGCCGTCACGGTTCTACTCTGTAGGCTAAGATAATTAGAACCTTTCTTAAACTTTAACAAAATACATGAAAATGTATTGTAAATAAAACAATTCTTAACTTCAACAGGTTTTTGTATAATGTAAATTCATTATTTTATTTTCCGGCTTAATTTCTAAGTACTTAGGAAGTGATTCCTGGGATTATTTCATGAAGAGAAATTTATATGAGTATATGTCTGGAAATGATACTTTGCGGAGCTACAGTCCTCTGAAAAAAACAGTTTAATCACTTTTTTTTGTTAATAACTTTCGCAGTACTTGCACCAAAGTTTTGAAAATTGTATATGAGAGCACTACCGATTTAGTTTCTTGTTTTTATTAATTTTGTTTAAATAAACGTACCAGAGGTGTCTAACATGGGAGCGTCACGTTCTATTTTTCTCTAAATGTTTTAGATCTTTACAATTTTTATAAATTTGTTTAGAAAATCTGAACTAAGCAGGTTTCCCTAACTGTGTTTTTAAGATGCCCAAATAGCTTCCACAAACTTTGAGAGTGCGTTACACACATGAAAACTATAACAAAAAGTGCCTATAAACATTTGTTTAATAGTGCGAAATTTTAAAAGTTCAAATTATTGACTTTTGAGGATGATGTAACTCTGTAAGCATACATTTCCAAATCGGATGTTAATATATTGTTTAGATTTGTAGAACGTATCCTTAGAGATTGTACCAACTATTTTCGCTTCTTAGAGAAGCACTCAGACCTTCATGGCAACTTGGTTTCTGATAAAACTTAACAAGTCTAGTTTTTGGTGTCTTTTAAATGAATTTTTGTAGACAACACTTTAAAAATTGTAGGGTTCTAAAATATTTAGAAGCAAATAATACGCAACCCCCTATATGAGACCTCTGGTGTACTTAATTGGACAAAAATTATTAGAAATACTAAGCTAAATCAGTAGTGCTCACTTATTAATATTGAAATTTTAGTGCAACTACTGCGAAAGTAATCAACAAAAAAGTTATTTGACCATTCTTTCTTTAGCGCGTTGTAGCTTCGTAAGGAAGCATTTTTGGACATATGTTTTTTTATGAAATAACCCAAGGAATCGCTTCCTGAAGTTTTTGCCTAAGGAATCACCCTGTATATTTGCAAATAACAAGTTATACATAGGTTTTAAGCCAAGTTTTATGTAACTTTCTAGACTCAGATGGTAATAAAAAAAAAGAAATTTACATATACATCTACTAAGATATTAACTTTATAGGCCTTAGAAAATTTATTGTTTTATAATGTATAAATAGTTCAGAACTAATGTTTAATTAATCTTGTGAAGTTGACCACTTGTAAAGTAATGATGTAAAGATATAGAATCCACGTTGAAGCACGAACCTTTAATATTCATATTAACTTAGTCTTACATTTATGTCTAATTAAAATTTACTATTAAAATTATTTTTAATTTTTTGTGTTTTTAGTATTGGAAAGTACTGTTTTTTTCTTACAAAAGAAATTATAATTTTGTTGATTACATTGGAATGAAATTTAATTAATCCCATGTTTTAATTTACTTATTAAGTGTGCGCTGCCTATACTATAATGATACCCATTTCGATAAAGATTTCTATTATAAAATGACCCAACCTGACCAATTATAGCAGAAAAGTATTGTTTTTGGTAACCATGGTTACAAGAGTTGTTTTTTCTCAGTTAACATCGCAAAACAGCTCGAGTTGCTTTTAAGTATATAATGTTTAAAATAATATGTGTAATGAATATTTCTTTTAATTAACTAGTCGTAGAAAAAATAGTGTATGCAACTCTTATATAATAGCTATTAATACACTCGTTTAAATTACGACACTCGCAACCGCTCGTGTCCTAATCTCACTCGTATTAATAGCTATCATTATAGATTCGTTACGTAATATACTGTTGTGTAACTTATTTAAGCTCTTTGTTACTTTTCATCATCATAATCTTTGTTACTTTTAATAAACTTTATTCTTTTAACGGTCAAGTTGGCCTCTATGACCAAAAAGAAAATTGACCGCTGTATACAAAAATAGTATTGCTGATACGGCGTCGGTCGTCGTGTCGCTGTAGTGATAAAAGTTACAATTCGATATTCACGAAAACTGCTGTTGGGCGACGTGAACAAGTTGGCGACGCATTGTGATCACCTAAGAGTAGTCAAATTCAGTTTCCGCCGATTTGGCCTTCTAACGAAACAGATTTATGACAATTATTAATATTATACAGGGGTTTAAAATAACTGTTAGCATTAAAGTCACGTAGGGTCTCTAATAAATGTACAGCAAATGCAGATTTAACGGATAAGGGCTTTTCAAGGCAAGTGTTGCACGTCGGTGCCTTGAGATGTTCCTTTAAACGCGTAGAAAATTTCCTACTAGTCGGTCAACACTTCAAGAATCGAAATCAAAGTAGAAGTAAGAGCTGATACCGGAAATTTACCAAGTATCCTTGACTAAACAAGAAACCCAAAAACTACAAAATAAGAGCAAAAAAAGACACCTTAAAAATTCGAAAATTACTAAGATGTAGAACGGGTCACCTAACTAACAGGAGTAAAACCACGCTCATTGAACTGTAACAATATACATGGATAAAAATATACAGTTCAGCGTACAATATTTTAATTTCACTACAGACGTAGTCTTAAAAGCCTCGTTTTCATTATTTGACGGCAAACCTGTACAACCAAAATTATATGCATTCAAATATTTTATGCTGAGTATTTAGCACCGATATTTTCGTAGTAGCCATTTTCATTATAATGTGTGTTGTCGCTAATTTTTTAATTTGCCCAAACAAATGTCGAGAAAGCAAAATGCGAAACTTGTGTGTCGTTAAATTCCCATATTTTACTCGTAGGTTTATTCGATTTTGAATCACACCTGTAGGTGGCGGTCAGCAAAGGAATTTTTAAGTTTAAATTATTAATCGAGTTGGTTTTCGGTCTAAAGCAACGAAGCTTGAAGGATCGTTTTCGTAATATTAAAAATGCGCATTCTTAACTCAATCTGCATCAATGATGTAACAAATAAAAGATGAATTTTCGCCGACAATAAGTAAACATTTATTAATTTTAATAAACTGAGACTACCCACACATTAAATAGGCAACGTCTTGCTCTGCTACGTAATAATATACGCGGTGCATCGTAATCAACGCTCATTTACTTAACAGACGCGTGTTTAAACGTGGAAATATTTATTTAATTTTTCATAAAGTTTATGCACGATCATTTGTGAGTATTACCAACCGTCAGATTACTACACACAGTGGAATGATACTAACAGTTCACAGAAGTCGCTCCGAGACTAGTAATGGCGCGGTATAATATCCGTCTCGCAGTTCCGTTCTATGTGATCACGAGTTACTCCTGCCGGCCGCCGCTAAAGAAGTTTCACTTCAAAAGTTCAAGAATAAAAGTCATACGTCCTTTTTTAATGCACATAGGCAATGGTTTTCTGGGTTAAACGTAGTAACTGCTCGGGGAGTCTTGCGGATGTCGAGACCTAGGATATGCCACTCGGGCTCCAAAAGTTCGGGGATCGCATAGAGTTCGAACACGTAGTTTTGCTGGTCTTGCAGGTGCGAACTTTTTCTTCGAGTTAAAGTCGAAGAAGAATCGAGCAGACTTATACAATATGTATTATTAGGGAGCTGTGGGGCTTTAGAAAGAGCTGGATGTTGCAGGCTCTAGGAGGAACTGGATTGCGCCGGGGCTCTAGCAGAAGCTTGATCTGCCGGTTTTGTCCCTAGCCGGAAAGTTTTGCTTTATTTGAGAGCATGGCTGTAGAAGAAACCTAATGTGTTGGTTACTCTCGGACTGAAAGCTTATATGCTTTTGAAATAAGGCTCCAAGAAAAAACTGGATGGGCTAGTTTATGATGGCTTGCTAGCTAATGCTCGATCCACGTTCAGACTGCTTATGTACGATTTTTGTGACTTTTGAAATATATCTGTATTTAGAGAACCATTTTTAAAAGTAACGGGATGCATTCATATGCTAAATAAAATCGGTATTATTTTATTTAAAATTCCGTAAAACGCCGAGAAAGTAGAAAACATCCATTATTATTAGCAAGGAAAACAAATGCAAAACATATAAATCCGACCTTTAACAATGAGTAAATTTTTACAATTGCACTATAAAACTTTCACAACTTTATTATACTATTCTAAACTGCATTTGCACATAATTTATTCTTAAAATTAGTAGTAGTTGCACAATTTGTTGCAATTATATCGCAGTAAACGTAACATAAAAAAATCGAAATTCTAACCATTCGTGATTAATTGATCTCAAAGTTACTTTTTATTTACTTTTATTTTAATAATGGTTTCAAGAGAACAATTCTATATTCTACTTTTTCTATTCCATTGCTGACAACTTACAACATGTTGTTAGTATTTCGGCAAAATGAAACACATGTACAGATACGTTATTTTTTTCTAATCTAATTTTTAAACATCTAAGTAACGTCAAGTTTGGGATATACATATAAGTATTGCTCTTAGAGAGATTAAAACGGAAAATAGCCGAACTATCTTTTTTTTTTGTAATAATTGTGTAATTAGTAGTGCTAAGGTTATATTTTGGTTACATTTAAGAGTGTGCTACACGTGCAGGTGCCAAAGGTGCTGCAGTTATAAGCGCTGTATAGGATGGTACAGATTAGAAATGGCAGATTCTAAACTTTATTATCGTTTGCCGTTCGTAGAACCATGAAAGAAGAGTACGATGTTCGTAAAATCTAAAATTAGAAAAGTAATGTCAATCACAAATTGATGTTGCAATTTATTAAATTAAACAAGATAAACATAACCAAGCCCCCCCCGCAATGAATTACTTGGAAACTTATATTTTTAACTAAATATAAACCAAGGGTGCGGTGGCTCTTGTTCGAGTCCTACTCTAAAACATTACTTTTTGAATCGTTTACATTTTTTAGAATTTCGGTAAATTTAGTCAATTTGAATATTAAAAAAAGATTAAGTAACCGTAATTAAATTTTGCTAAAAAGCAATCACCTTACCCAATGTATGTATTTTGGGTCTTACAGCACTTAGGCCACATTGTCGGGCCCATTCATTGTGCGTACTACCTTACATACTATCTTAACTAAGCCCTTAAAAACTACTTAAACTATTGTATGTTAAGTGGCTTCCAGGAGCTGACAACTGCCCCGGGCCGGATTCGAACACCGGGCTGAATAGAGCCACAGACTCCCGAAAACCACTGTGACCTTGGCTGCAAGCGCCGACTACACTCGCCTACCAAGGCCCCCTTCACCTTACCCAAGTAAACGTAGCCAAGCAAATCTCGGCAAACTTTCCAGCAGTAACCTTGGTGGGATTTTGGCTTCTGCGTATAATAAAAGCCAACATCTTCTGAAATTTTAAATCAGTTCCCACAAAATTAGATTCGCTAACAGCTTTTCCCACTAGCTGACTTTCATGCATTACTTGTTCACCCCAATAGCAAATGGTTCCTACTTGCAAAATAAAACATACGCCTTCACCTACGTGTCTTGCTATTGCTTGGGGACTTTGTCCAGCCTACAAATTTATATTTTAGTGTATTTGTTTGCAAAATAGTATGGAGATTTTACCGCCGCAGCACCATACACGGAGAAACATATCAAAGCCAGTGTTCCCAAAAAAGTTACCAGTAACAAGTTACTGAATACTTCTTCTATTTCTGCGGCAACATCGATAATTGCCAAATGGTATTCAATAGCCTTCGTAAGGGATTTCTTCAAATATTTCCAAGGCACAATAGGGCGGTCACCTTCGTAGCATGTAGGTGATCCACTTCCATCCTATAAATAAGCATTCTCTAATAAATATACTGTTAAATTGAGCTACCCAACTTTTAATTATTAAAATAAAAAAATGAACTTTAGAAATTGATTTCAACTCCGCCTGCGGCATCTGATGAGTAGATTGAGTAGCTCATCGGTGTCGTTGCCGGTCCCAAGCCCGGGTAAAGGAGGAGGGTTGGTGGGAACGGGTTAGCAGTCTATCCACCGTAAAATTAACTATAGCTCACAGAACTAACAAAGCAATAAGAAAATATTGTATTATTAGCAGAACCCGTAAACTACGCCCGGCGCGGCGCGCCGTTCCGAATGTTTCCTCCGCTGAGCCGGACAGCGAATCTGAAAGAAAATTTCGTGAAAAATAAACGTTAAATAAAATACCAGAAAAATAACCCCGAATAATACATTTAAAGAAAAATGTCCAGGAAAGAAACCCCCAGAAAAATCGTATAAAAGCTTCAGAACTATTTCTTTAAATAACAACTGATAGCAAAGTTAATTAAGTTGTAGGCTTCCGCGGCCGTTTTTAATGGCATCTAGGCTTCCGGGTTGAAGCCGCGTCATCGGTGAGTAAACTGCCAACGTTTTGTGCTCGGTTGCACGGGACATCTTCAGGACTTTAGCCACTTTGGGATCTGACACAGATCTCGTGCAACCAAGGACGAAACGTCGGCAATTCATTCATCGATAACGCGGCTTCAACCCGGAAGCCTAGATGCTGATAGTAAAGTTAGTTAAGTACGTTTTCTCATTTCCAGAAAAGTTCCTTAACGTAGATTTTCAAAAAGTTTTTGAAACTAATAAATACACACTAAAAAATCTTGTTGTTCTTTGCATACAGTATGTTCTAAAACTCTCGGACACGGACTGTAGGACGGTATTCTACCAATAAAAACTGAAAATAGTTACACGTCATTGTTTATTTGTTTCATAGTTCGTCATTTGTTTGAGTTCAGTTCCTAATTTGGCATCGTGCATGAAGGATAGTGCGTAGGGCTTATCGGGGCGCTGCGGTTCTCTATAAGAAGGTGTGTGCAGCAGGGCTCTAGGAGGAGTTGGTTGGGCAGGATTTGTTCAGGCTGGAAGCTTCTAGTCGATTAGAAAGCACTATTACAAAAAAAACCAAGGGTGATACTTGGACCGGAAACTAGTGCTCGCTTAACCAATCTTGCTCAAAAACTTTTTATGTTTGGTGCTTAATCCGGAAGCAGATTTCCAAGCGTTTGTTTCTGGACTGTTAGGTTATGTTTGGCTCGATCAGACAACTAACTGAGGTTCCTGTGCAAATGCGCTGTTTATATACATCTTTTCAACTGGTTGCTGCTTAGTTGGTAGAATTTAATGTTTACAAAATAGACATCGTCGTTGTATAGCAACGTATAATTCAAATAAACGTGCATAATTGTTTATTTAACAGTTCGGAAAAAGGAGTTATTTATGTCAATGTCTGTAGTGATATCTATGGACATTGATTTTATACTAAATAATTTTATATGGATATCCTAAAATGCAGTTCAAGGCCGACCAGGGACATGAAATTGGCGCATCATGTCAATGCCAATTTTTGGGTATTAAATATTCAAATGGTATTTAAAATTTTCTAAGCAGAACTTTGAAGTTTGTGTTCTTACCTCCCTCATTTCCTCGTAGCTAATTTCCACTACACGTCGCATGTTATTTTGTAATATTTTAAATTGATAGCTGATATGGGCCAAAACAGCAGCAAGAAGTAAATCAATCGAAGTGAAAAGGCACGTTATGTAAGCAAGGCTGATGCTCTGATAAAAATAAGATATTTCGTAGTTGGGACTGTAGGTTACATTTAAAACGGTGAAAGGACCATACGGAAAATGCCAGTCGTGGTAATCGCTACTTCTTAAGCGGCTTGTGAAGACGAATATTATTGTACCCATTACAGTTACACCTGCTGTTATCCAATATGTGTAAGTCTAAAATAAAGTTTTCTCGAACGTTAATAGTTGTACGATTAATATTTATTCCAATAAATAATTAATAATTGTTTATTTTGTTGCTATAAAGAAATGGTTGCTATAAAAAAAAAGATACTTTTCTTTACGATTTGTAATAAGGAAATGTAGTCCATTTCCATTGAGTGTCCGAAAATAGTTATTTGTATTATAAGTAAAGAAAAGTATTGTTTTTCTTTACGAATCGCGATCTTTCTAATCGAGGCGCAGTCGAGATTAGAAACGCGATGAGTAAAGAAAAACTTACTTTTCTTTAAGAATAATACATAAAAATTTTTCGGACACTCAATGGAAATGGATTACATAAGGATTACATTTCATAAGAAATTATTTAAAAAATACATGACAAGCGCGAGAATCAAGTTGCCGTTTCCATCACTGCAGCAACTAAACAAAAATAAGTAAACAAAAATTTTGTGAAGTATGGATGCGTGAAATTTTGTGAAAATGGAAATAAATAAAGAAAATCATCCTGAAATATCGGCATTAGCGCTTGAAGCTGTTGCTAGTTATTACGCTCGAAATCACAAGATAAATATGAGAAGACCTACAATATTTTCAATTCCTGGAGGACTTCAAAAAATGTAAGGGATATCGACGAAGAAGTTTTCCTGAATACATTTATAAATTTTCTCGAACGTTAATAGTTGTACGATTAATATTTATTCCAATAAATAATTAATAATTGTTTATTTTATTGCTATAAAGAAATGGTTGCTATAAAGAAATGGTTGCTATAAAGAAAAGAGATACTTTTCTTTACGATTTGTAATAAGGAAATGTAGTCCAATTCCATTGAGTGTCCGAAAATAGTTATTTGTATTATAAGTAAAGAAAAGTATTGTTTTTCTTTACGAATCGCGATCTTTCTAATCCAGGCGCAGTCGAGATTAGAAACGCGATGAGTAAAGAAAAACTTACTTTTCTTTAAGAATAAAACATAAAAAATTTTCGGACACTCAATGGAAATGGATTACATTTCATAAGAAATTATTTAAAAAATATATGACAAGCGCGAGAATCAAATTGCCGTTTCCATCACTGCAGCAACTAAACAAAAATAAGTAATATTTATTCCAATAAATAATTAATAATTGTTTATATTGTTGCTATAAGGAAATGGTTGCTATAAAGAAAAGAGATACTTTTCTTTACGATTTGTAATAAGGAAATGTAGTCCAATTCCATTGAGTGTCCGAAAATAGTTATTTGTATTATAAGTAAAGAAAAGTATTGTTTTTCTTTACGAATCGCGGTCTTTCTAATCCAGGCGCAGTCGAGATTAGAAACGCGATGAGTAAAGAAAAACTTACTTTTCTTTAAGAATAATACATAAAAAATTTTCGGACACTCAATGGAAATGGATTACATTTCATAAGAAATTATTAAAAAAATACATGACAAGCGCGAGAATCAAATTGCCGTTTCCATCACTGCAGCAACTAAACAAAAATAAGTAATATTTATTCCAATAAATAATTAATAATAGTTTATTTTGTTGCTATAAGGAAATGGTTGCTATAAAGAAAAGAGATACTTTTCTTTACGATTTGTAATAAGGAAATGTAGTCCAATTCCATTGAGTGTCCGAAAATAGTTATTTGTATTATAAGTAAAGAAAAGTATTGTTTTTCTTTACGAATCGCGATCTTTCTAATCCAGGCGCAGTCGAGATTAGAAACGCGATGAGTAAAGAAAAACTTACTTTTCTTTAAGAATAATACATAAAAAATTTTCGGACACTCAATGGAAATGGATTACATTTCATAAGAAATTATTAAAAAAATACATGACAAGCGCGAGAATCAAATTGCCGTTTCCATCACTGCAGCAACTAAACAAAAATAAGTAATATTTATTCCAATAAATAATTAATAATAGTTTATTTTGTTGCTATAAGGAAATGGTTGCTATAAAGAAAAGAGATACTTTTCTTTACGATTTGTAATAAGGAAATGTAGTCCAATTCCATTGAGTGTCCGAAAATAGTTATTTGTATTATAAGTAAAGAAAAGTATTGTTTTTCTTTACGAATCGCGGTCTTTCTAATCCAGGCGCAGTCGAGATTAGAAACGCGATGAGTAAAGAAAAACTTACTTTTCTTTAAGAATAATACATAAAAAATTTTCGGACACTCAATGGAAATGGATTACATTTCATAAGAAATTATTAAAAAAATACATGACAAGCGCGAGAATCAAATTGCCGTTTCCATCACTGCAGCAACTAAACAAAAATAAGTAATATTTATTCCAATAAATAATTAATAATAGTTTATTTTGTTGCTATAAGGAAATGGTTGCTATAAAGAAAAGAGATACTTTTCTTTACGATTTGTAATAAGGAAATGTAGTCCAATTCCATTGAGTGTTCGAAAATAGTTATTTGTATTATAAGTAAAGAAAAGTATTGTTTTTCTTTACGAATCGCGGTCTTTCTAATCCAGGCGCAGTCGAGATTAGAAACGCGATGAGTAAAGAAAAACTTACTTTTCTTTAAGAATAATACATAAAAAATTTTCGGACACTCAATGGAAATGGATTACATTTCATAAGAAATTATTAAAAAAATACATGACAAGCGCGAGAATCAAATTGCCGTTTCCATCACTGCAGCAACTAAACAAAAATAAGTAATATTTATTCCAATAAATAATTAATAATAGTTTATTTTGTTGCTATAAGGAAATGGTTGCTATAAAGAAAAGAGATACTGTTCTTTACGATTTGTAATAAGGAAATGTAGTCCAATTCCATTGAGTGTCCGAAAATAGTTATTTGTATTATAAGTAAAGAAAAGTATTGTTTTTCTTTACGAATCGCGATCTTTCTAATCCAGGCGCAGTCGAGATTAGAAACGCGATGAGTAAAGAAAAACTTACTTTTCTTTAAGAATAATACATAAAAAATTTTCGAACACTCAATGGAAATGGATTACATAAGGATTACATTTCATAAGAAATTATTTAAAAAATACATGACAAGCGCGATAATCAAATTGCCATTTCCATCACTGCAGCAACTAAACAAAAATAAGTAATATTTATTCCAATAAATAATTAATAATTGTTTATTTCGTTGCTATAAGGAAATGGTTGCTATAAAGAAAAGAGATACTTTTCTTTACGATTTGTAATACGGAAATGTAGTCCATTTCCATTGAGTGTCCGAATAATTAACTATTTTGACAATTTATGTTATTTCTGAAAAGGAAGACATTAATAGGTAGCACCAAAGCACAACCATAATCATGTATGCTACAAAAATTCTAAAGTTTCATTTCGAATACTGTTATTTACAGCCATTAAAATTGCAAACTGCTTTGCAAAAACTTTGTGAAATTAGAGTAATTAAAAATATTTGTAGTCTTACCCAAAAGTCCGCCCATTTGATAAATTATTATATCAGCAACGGCACTAATATCGTGCTTAGAATATTCGTAAATATCCAGTAAGGTGTATAAAAAAATTGTTGCGAAAACAAAAATAAAAGAATAAATTTTGTACGCTACACCCTCATTGCCGGTTAGCGATACACCAAACAGTTTTAAGGCTAACATTTCTTTGCCAAAATAATTTCTCTTTCTACCACTTTGAGGATGGGGTGTTAGACTTGTATCCATTTCTGATGACCGGTTGACACTGACAACTAGTATTAAGAACTTTGATGAAAAATAGACATCGCGCAGAAGCTATAACAGTTAATTGATCTGTACAGACATAATTGTTTTGTGACAGTTTAAATTGTAATATACGTCAGACATTTTTAGTAAATAAAGAAAAAGTATTTATTTTTAACCGGGTAGTCAAATATATGGCTATAATCCTAACTAGGTGTCACGCCAACGCAAATTCGATATTGTTATTATTTAATATTTTTTCAATTTTAAACATGTTTACTTTTCGTTTAAAAATCGATGTTCGTCAATCTAACAGATCTAAAATTTCTGATGTTATACAATCTCAGACTACGTTTGTCTCGCGACATCTTAGTATAAAATAAAAAAACATTTATGACAGAAGCAAGCAAAAAGACGTAGATCTTATAAGGCTCAGTTGCTTTGTCTTTCAGGTGCTTGTTTGCGCGTGACTTTACTGAAAACGCAATTTCTAATTTTAGCAGTTATTTTTGTTAAAATATTTGCTGAAGTAATTCTGATCGATGTTGCATTGATAATCATTATTGTACAGTCTCGCCCTTTTACTTTTTTGGGGTTATAATTATAAGGAATAAGTGTTTTTTAATTTAAAAAAAAAATGTATGTTCTCTGTAAAGCAAATTTTAAATTCTATATTACGTTTGATAATTTTCGTCCTCATACTCACACACACAAAAATTTATTAAAAACCGGCCCTGATATTTGTAGGTTTTCTAAGGCTTGGGTAATGGCATTGTTATTAATAATAAATTGATAATTAGCTTAATTGTGTTATTAATGCCCAGCCCATATCTTTACAGTGGAAGAAAAGCCATGCCGGTTTAACCTACTACAATAGTTACCTAAGTTTTAATGACAAATTTCTTCGTATTACTGTAACCTTCAAAAACTAATTTTCTTAATAGCTTTCAAGTGTACAGGATACACGTAGTATTTATTCCAAAACCAATTAGAACAATGAATGAAAACTGAAAGCTTAATTTATAATTTAAAAATATTTCTAGACTGGATGGCTTCTTTTGACCTATAATATACAGAACGGTCCTAAAATAGGTGCAATTTTTTAATGGTAAATCGAGTTGCCATGTAGGTTTTAAGTATTTTCGCAAGATGGCCAAATAATACTCACAAACTGAAAGTGAGTTTCAAACACATCAAAACAATGATAACCGTTAGTATAAACATTGTTCCGAAAACGCTCCATTACAGAATTACCGCCTCTGGAAGTGGAAAGAGTATTGCTTCTTGCAGAGGTTGTAACTCTGTAATCAAAAGTCGCTAAATCTAACAGATTTCGAGACAATTCAATATCCAGCCAGATAATATCTGCAAACTGAAGGTGAGTTCTACACATAGAAGCAATGATAACAGTTAGTAAAAACGTGGGTCTGAAAACGCTCCATTACAGAGTTACCGCCTCTGGAAGTAGAAAGAGTACTGTCTCTTCCAGAGTTTGTAACTCTATAATCAAGATCTTCCGGAACCATGTTTATCAGAACTATTTGAAATGTTTATGGTTTGCTGGTGCTTCACACCTGGTTTAGAACCACTCTGTATATAAAAAACAGGGTTTTAAGCAAAAACTTAATATCAAATTGTTGAGTTTTTCTAAATAATTATCTGAAAATTCAAACGGGCAATATTAAATATTTTCATAGACTTTTTGCAATTTATTTTCAATTAAACCCATTCTCTCTACTCACATAAGAAGAAAGCCCCGAGTTTGACACAGTTTATAATTGCTGCCGATGCTTAAAATAAAAAAAAAACTTTTAATAAATTAAACCATCGCTTCAGTCGTATAGTAAGGTAACGAGGGGCCACAGAAAATGACTTGATTGCGCTAATTTTAAGGTGCATTATTTATTGTCAAGTAGTTATTTAGAACTGGAAATAGAACAAATTAAAGTTGTTCAGAGAACGGGAAAATAGAAATTCTTAAAAAAAGTCAATACAAATCTGTAGAATAAATAACAGACGTATTGGCATTCTGCGCAACATCGTCCATCTTTAATATTCTTGGGAATGCCGATAACTGTTGAGCTCAGAAATGCGAAGTTTAACAGCTTATGCTGGTTTATAGGACAGGAAAAAAATAATTTCGGGAAGTAAAATGTGTGTTAAAAGTAGTTGAAGTGTACTTGAAGTTTGCCTCAACTATTGGTAAGCAAAATTTTGTATGATTTGATTTTTATAGTAAGCATTTAACTCCCAGACTTACTAGCGAGCTCTAAATTATGACCTTGTCGTGATTTTAATGTAAACCCTCTAATATGTAAATCGACGGTGTTAAGCCAGAACGACGTAAGCGCCATTCAGCATATTTTACAGAAGTTACAAAAAACTGTTTTTCTCTTATACTTTTGTTGTTACTTTTGGAATTTTTGCACTAATTTATAGTATTGTAATTACTCTATCTTATACTCAACTTACAATGAAATTTGTTGTTGGGATATTTAAAATATTTCCAGTAATGTACAAATTTGGCGTTTGTGCCAAGTCTCTAAATCTTTAAACTACAGTTCGGCGTTTGTGTCTTAATCGAGATGGCGTTTATGCCATCACATTAGATGGATTAGTGGATTTATGCCATTCATGCCTAAAATTCTATTGATTATTCTTGGCGTTTATGACGAAAGATTAAAAAATACAATAAATTTTATTAAATTTTTTATTACAAATAATGCATTTGGAAACATTTTTATTCAAACACGGGATAATTAACATCTTTTTTAACGATAGAGGAAAAGGTGGTATTATGGAACCTGATGTTAATATGGAACCCAGTGTTAATTATGAAACTCCAAGCGACATCTATGTTGTAAGTGGCTAAACATGTTGTGTTTCTGCGAAGGATAGCATACATATCATTCTGTGGTCACTTTACAGTTTTCATTGGTAGTAAATGCTTTTTGTGTTATTGTGAAAATTTTCAAATTTTTTTTCTGTCGAAGTTCTAATTAATATTGTGGAGTGTTTTGATGGTAAGTAAATGTTTAGTATTTTAGTAGTTGATGAAGTATTTGTTCTTCAAAAGCCAGTATTTGTTCTTCAAAAGCCAGCTGACAAAAGCTGATTAAAATGATCTTCAAGAGTATTACCTAACAATTTAGTACAGCGGGTAGTTTGTCAAATATGGAACCCCTACATCGCTGGTAATATGGAACCTCCCATGACAGCGACCATTCAACTGGGAAACAACCAACTTCAGAGGATGATGCAGTTTGTATGTTCTGTGATGCATTCTACTCACAGGATAAAAGAGGAGAACTTTGGGTTCAATGTATAATGTGCCAGCTCTGCGCTCATTATGAGTGCTCAAGCTGCGAAAAAGATGCCTACATTTGTGAATTCTGTCGCTAAATTATTTTTTTACGTTATATTCATACATTATATTAAGTTTGTTACTGGTTTGGTATCTAAATAAACACATTATTTGCCATCTACGGTCATTTTTTATATATTTTTACACGGTTCCATATTACCCACACTTTTTGACAGAACATGATTTTGACATTTTTTACTAATTTGCGTATATTTTTTGAACGGCGCCCATTATGGAAAATTTGTTCACAAGAACAATAAATGAACAATTACAGAATCTGGTGGCACCTAGTTTTAGTTAATTGTGCTGAAATTGCTTGTTTTATTGGGAAAAAACAAAATGGGGTTCCATATTACCCCCTTCTCCTCTATTTCCTTTTGTATTTATATATTTTTGTCCGGAATCTTTAAGAACTTTTTTTTTCGTTTCTGAGAGTTTTGTTTTGTTTTATTAAAATCTTTGTCTTTCTCAACTTCATTAGGACTTTCAATATCATAACCTTGAACGTCTTCCGCAACTTGATTATTAACTTCAGTCTCGTATGTTTCACTGTTGTCACCATGGATATCAACTTCATTATTAGTTTCAATCTCATACTCTCCAGTATCTTCAACACCTTCACCGATTTTGTTATGATTATCAACTTGATATACAGGATCTTCAACACCCCTCTCTTTGTTGTCATAATGGTCAGTTAATCACGTTATTTTGCCCTTGGAATGTATTTCCTAATAGCGGATTAAATATATTTTCAATATTTTTGAATGGAAACAGTATTTATTATCACAATATATCATTTCCTGAGTATGTTCGGGAACAGTTTGAAAATTATTATAGTTTGTGTTTTTTTATCATTACTTCTATTAGTTTTATTATACGAGTCTGTATTTTCTAAAAGGGCTAGTATTTTTCGAGTTCGCGAATTCATCTGCAAGTTTTGAAATGGCATAAGCGACAAACAAAATTTGACAAATATTATACAATTGACTGATTTTTCAGTTACAAAAAGTTTGAATTTTGAAAATACTAGCAACAATAACTCATATTTATACCTTGTTTGTATGACATTGCAATGGTTAAATAGTAAAAACGTGTAAATAGATTGCTTATGTTTACATACGGAAATGGCGCTTACGCCAAACACATCAAGAAAAAAGCGAATTGGCATAAGCGCCACACATTTAGTTACAGATTTTACATGTAATAAACGAATAAAGACTGTTAACTTAATTCAAATTTTAAAGCAAACGGTGTCTATTAACCATAGTGATAGTAAATAGTGAAAATACTTGATTTACATTTACATAAATCACAGATAACCTCTACCATACAAACGCAATGGCATACTGGCGCTTATGCCCTATTATGTCGAACTAATAAAAAGAGGGGTGGGGTGAATGGCGCTTATACATCTTTTATTACTAAATAACGTTATGTTACAATTTTTTGTCGCTTATGCCAATAGAACGAATAGATGCAGCTTGATTTCACCTTTACAATGATACCAATATCTCGATTTCGCATTTTTGGCGCTTATGCCGTTCTGGCTTAACACCGTCGAAATATGTTTTGTACATCAAACTAATACGGCTCTGATTTCTAAATTAAAGCTAGAATAGCAAGTTTCAAAGTAACCATAGAATACTAGTCTAAGCTTAATTTTTAGATACGTTGTCTGTTAATAATTGTTACTATACCATTTTTTTTCTAGTTTATTGCGAGTGTTATTACCAATTGTTTAACCCACAAGCACCACACACGAGTGCACATGTAGAGAGTGAAAGCAAATGTCAAGTCAAAAACCGCATATTCGGTTATAGAAGTATTTATACGTATATGTAATTAAAACTAAAACGAATCCCATAGTTACACATACAGAGCCTTCATTAATTACTGATACTCACGTGACCACAAAATATAGGCAACCCAACTTACACTGTTGGAAGCCTTTTATTTAAAAATTCCCAAGCCCTTATCAAGACTTGCTTGTTTACATACATAACCTCACTTTGAGTTTTGACAGTGACACTTTACAGGGAATTTTTAGTTACCACGCGGACCAATCCTGAACTGATTTCAACATTTAAATCTAAAACTCCCTAAGTCACTGCGGACCAAAGGTCACGTAGGTATCAGTAATTAACGAAGGCTTTGTACTTGGAGATGTAGCTGATGCGAAGCTGTTTGGTGTTAGAAGCTGGGTTGAATATTTTTAAGAAGATGGGATCGGGCAGGCTAATCTTCGGAGTTTTATATAAATTTTTGACTGTGAAGTTTAATCAATACAGGATCGCTGCTTTCGGGTTGGAGCCGTGCCACTTATCATATGTTCATTATCAGTACTGATAATGCCACGGTTACAAAGAACAACGTAGACGAAACGTCGGCAGGAACGTTACCGATTACGTTGCTCCAACTCGGAACCCTATCATTGACAAAAACCGCGGAAAACCACAATTTTTAATCAATATACTTTGTTACGAAATATGCAATATTATTTAAGAAGCCTTACTTCTGTACCCTGAGAAATCTAGAAAATACTGGTAGGATCGCAAACTAGAGTCTAGCGCCTTGGACTTACAGCCGATCCTGAATTGCGCAATATCATCTATTATTGGCTCGCATATAGGTTTGCATTGTTAAGGCTGATTTTTTTATTGCTAATAAATTGCATTTAATAGAAAACAATAAATCCTTTTTTTTTAAATTTATTACCAGACTTGCGTATTAGTATGCCGTCAATCAGTGAGTGAATGCAAATTTGTCTTCGTATTTTTTCTTTAAAAATATAACTGCCCTTAACAAATAACTTCGCGAAACAGCAAAACGCAACAACAGTGTTTAAAAAGAAAAAAAAATGGTGGAAGTAGGATCGCAACAATTGCTACGCTCCCAGCTGACTAGCGCCGAGGGCAGTGTGGTTGTTTAACAACAGCGGCCTCTGTTTTACTGCCATCGACAACTCAAAAGTCGTATATAAGCAGCGCGTTTACACACGAAAATCACAGCATTCTCGTTCAAGGTCTCGCACCGAGAACACTACTTGCCAGGCAGCTACCAGATCTAACACTAAACCGCAACCATTACCCTTTGGGCTGCTCGGGAATTCTTTGATGTACAAAAAAAAATGTTTTAGGAAAAAGCTACAACGCTCACCGCCATCTCTACCAGTTAGAAGAAGCAGGAGGAACCTCTACCCGATTAGTTTTGTCTGGCCGAGACCCAAGCGAGGAGCAACAACAAGGCGAAAACAGCCAAGAACGCCGACACTGCCACTGCTTCTCCCTCCATCGCAGATTGCAACACCGCTATCGATGCCTACAGGCTCGCTTTTTTTCTCTCTCATTCCGCGTAGTGTTGAAGATCTGTCACTCTTATCTTCTGCGTTAGCTAGCCACTAGCGTCTAGCCCCTTGTTATTCCTGCCGATCATGAATTGCGCAATATCATGTAATAGGGCTCGCATATGTGCGAGTGTGATATTTACATCGAGATTTGCATTGTTAAAGCCGATTTTTTCATTGCTAATAAATTGCATTCAATAGAAAACAACAAATCCTTTTTTTTTAATTTATTACCAGACCTGAGTGTCAGTATGCCGTCAATCAATGAGTGAATGCAAATTTGTCTTCGTATTTTTTCTTTAAAAATATAACTGCTCTTAACAAATAACCTCGCGTTAACAGCAAAACTCAAGAACAGTGTTTAAAAAAAAACTATAAAATAAAAAAAAATTTTGGTTCCAACCGAGATTCGACCCCGCAACTACTTTATGCAGTAAAAAATCAGCACGACCGAACACACCCGCATATCCATCTGCGCCACTATGGTGTTGTGTTTTATTCACATTTCAGCTGCATGCAGAGGAGGTGCGCAAGTCATGTGAGGTATGATCGGCAGGAATAACAAGCGACTAGACGCTAGTTAGCTAGCCTTTCATCGAATCTCCACCACCACACTAGCGTCTAAGATTAACAGCCGATCCTACCTCATTCTAACTTTCATGACTTGCGTCCCTCCTCGGCATGCGGCTAGAATGTGTGTAGTGCTATCGGCGTCAGCAGAGATCGTAGCCTTGCTTAATCACACGTACGTGTTTTAAAATTGAAAACGTCAGTTGTATATGTTGCTTTAAAAGTTAAATTATAAAAAAGACGTACAATATAAAATAAAAATTATTATTTAATAATTATTTTTTTAAAGAGCTACAGCCAAAGGGTAAAAGAATATTTTTAACATTCCTTCCTGTAAAAAATGAAAATCAGAAGTTACTTTTGTTTTGTATTTTCTACACTGTACTGTGCGAGTTATAAATAAAAAAAAAGATTTGTTGTTTTGTATTGCATGCAATTTACTAGCAATGAAATAATTGGCTTTAACAATGCAATTTCACTTTACGCTTACACTTTCATTAACTTTCTTTACGGTCGATGTAATTATCACACTCCTACAAACAAGCGCATTGACAAGTTGACACTGCACAATACGCGCCAATATTAGACGTTGAGCAAGTCAGGATCGGCGGTTCAGCTAAGACACCAGACGCTAGTCACCACCACTAATCACCACCCCTACAGTTTATCGTTGTCGCACGAACTGCTTAGACGCCAATAATTCTGTCTAACCGTTCCATATACGCCTCTCGTATTAAAACTTTGTATGTTTCAGGTATTCTCAAGGAATAAGGTCCTCGGCCCTGGACCAGCTAATCAAGACAGTTGCCGGATGCATCCCATCCAACGCTACCAATTTTGCTAACGGGAATGCGATTACCTCAGCGGCGCATTCTTACCTCCAAGAGAAGCTCGCCGCCCTTAGTCACCATATTAAAATTTTCTTTAAAATTTCCTCGACTCGAACGACACAACAATGCACTTCATACTTCATCCGATACAATTAAATACGCTTTGATTCCATATTCATTTATGAACGGTCTAGTAGTAGGGGCAGGTCATCACACATGGAAAATTGAGACATGAGTAGGGATACGGAATTAGTATAAAAATAAATAAATACCTGTTAGTAATTAATAATTTAATGATTATTTTAACAATATATTAAGACGTTTTTGTTCAGTATGTGATTAATGAATACGTAAATGTTTTTTATGTAAGGTACGAATGTTTTTTACGAATTACTATCAAGCAAATCAATTGGGGAAGCTACTAGACAAACTGAAGAATCATTTATATTGAATTGAGACCATGGAGGCGAAACAGAATAAAAACTTATAGAGGATTGGATGCAGATCATAAAAGAACAGGTATTTTAATATATTTATATTAGTTTGGTTAAACCTACAAAAAGTGGGAAAGTGGAGACGACGTGGTTATCTCCCATCTCTTAGCTTATTACTGTTTAAGTCTCATTGCAAATATTTGTTTCAATGAAGAAACTAAACTTAAAATTTGTGTAAGTTATATGATTTATTTTAGATTTGTCTACTTTTCTCTGTTTTAGACTCTTCTGTGCTGGTTTATGCACTAGTCACTGCATTAATTAACACCATGCTCACGATTCGCTAAAATAATTGAAAATTATAAATATTATAATTCTATAACTGGTTGTTAACTTTATGATACATGTACTGCATAGGATTTTTCTAAATTGACTGGCTATATAGAACATGTTGTAATTTTTGCAACAAATGCGACTGGCTCGAAGATGCAAGTGAGTTTGGGGGTTTAATTTGGTGATGATCCAGTGGGTGCGGATGCGTCGTTGCTGCTTCTTGTAGCTTTTATTACTGTGCTAAGTTACAATAATAAGATCGATCTGGTATACGGATGGATCCAAAACGGCAACCAGCTCGGGAGCCGGAATCTTTGAGGCAGACACAGGGGATAGCATTAGCAATAACCTGGGCAACCTCACTACCGTGTTCCAGGCTGAGATAACAGCTATTACAACATGTGCACAGACAATGGTGGATAGAGGATATGCAAATAGACAAATCTACATCATGTCCGATAGCCAAGCGGCACTAAAAGCTTTGGAGGGAGTTGCGATACACTCCAGAGTGATTTTAGAATGCGTCGAGGCACTTGTGACACTGGCAGGACACAACAGAGCAGTTCTGGAGTGGGTGCCGGGACATGAGGGCTTCGACGGAAACGAAAAAGCTAACCAATTGGCGAAATTGGGAGCGGAACAACCTATAGTCGGCCCCGAACCGACATGCGGGATATCATATCAGACCGCAAAGAAGACGGTAAAGGACTGGCTACATAGACAACACTGTATTCATTGAAATGACATTCCTGGACACAGGCAATCCCGGATGCTTATAAACAAACCATCCAGAAATAAAACAAAGGAAATTCTGCAACTGAGCAGGAAACAAATGAGACTAATAATAGGACTACTAACAGGACATTGTGGCCTCAGAAGACTCTCAATTTATTGGGAGTGGAAGAAGACCTCACCTGCCGATTGTGTGGTTAAGAAAATGAAACACCAATTCACATCCTAGGTGAATGCCCTGCTTTAGGAGACAAAAGGCATATGCACTTCGGGGTTGAATTTTCAGAACCCGATGAAATAGCGGAAGCACCCGTCAACAGGATCCTGAACTTTATCAGGAATACTGGACTGATGGGGTAAAAGAATCTTTGGGGCACAATAAGCTTAGAGCTTCAGTGCGGTGGGCGTAGCACCACACCCAACACGAATTATTATTACAATAATAAGAGTTGATTTTGACTAATCTAAGGGCACTTTGCCAGACTCAACAGAGAATCACGACGTTGGTAGTCTTAATGTCACTCTACTGCAATTAAGAAGAACTGTAATGAAAATGGGATTCGTGCTGATGATTTAGGGTCAAATCCACATTCGGATTTCTGATGTAATAAATAGAATTATTCCTCATCGTAGTCCTAAAGCTACAGTTGATGTGTGGAGCCCTTGAAAACAAGTGCTTTATTGAAAACATTAGAACTAATTTGTACATTTCTAAACTACTTACCTAGCAGTAAAATTTAAAGTCCGTAAACAACGTTCATTTTAAATATTGCAACTTATGAAAACGTAGAAGTTAAATGTCTAATTTGTCCTAGATTTGTAAATACACATCCTGAAATACGTTGATAAAAAACATGCAATGTGTAACCAAACGTGCAAGCTCAATGTTATAAAATATGACCTGCACTGTGATTTATTACATGTTATTTGTCTAATAGGTAATAATTTTATTTAAGATTAAAATAATAATTTATTAAATATTTTTAAGCAACTTAAACGCTATAAATTGTTGTATTTTTTAAACTCTTCGACTCGATCTTTGAGAGTAAACTGTCTTTCTCATTCAGATGCATGTAAATGCCTGATTTAGCAAGTCGTCTGTTTTTGATTTTGCATTAAACAAAGTGTTTAAGATGTTCCTAGTTGTTTTAAAGCTTATTTTATATTTATTTGTTTTGTTTATAATTTTAGCAATTTTTTCTGATTTGTCGCCAAAATATGGGATCGAAGCATATTTAATTGTATCGAACGAAGTTAGGGTATTCGGATAAATTTTTTAAATGGCTAATTTATAATCTTTTTCTTTAATTAATGTATCAATGAATTTAGTATTATAACCATTACTGTATGTAATTTGTTTAATAATTGAAATTGCTCTATTATAATTAATTTCATCTAAAGGGACCGTCAAATCTCTATGTATTAGGGACCTGTATGCTGCTAATTTATGTGTTTTATGGTGACAAAAATCGTGTGGTATTGTAATGTCTGTTTGTGTAGGTTTTCTATAAACTGAGTACTCAAATTTATTAGTTGAATTAATTTTTATGTTTAAATCTAAAAAGTTAATGGACTTATTTTGTTCAGTTTCTAGTGTAAATTTTATGTTTGGGTGCAAGCTCATAATAAAAATTAAAAATTCATGAATTAAATCAAATGAACTATTAAAACATGCTAAAATGTCATCAACATAACGAAACCAAAATATAACTTTCTCAGATTGATTTGATTCGATTATTTGATCTTCTAGATTTTCCATAAATATGTTAGCTAAAAAAGGTGAAATTGGACTTCCCATGGGTAAACCATATTTTTGGAAATAAATTTTATTATTAAGAGTAAAATAATTTTGATTGGTGCAAAGTTCAAATAATTGAATCAACTCAGTCCGTTTTATTAACTCAACATTTTTGTTAATAAGAATATCATTTAACAAAGGAATACACTCTTGAGGAGGTATTTGGGAAAACATATTAGTAACATCAAAACTAACTAGCCTGCTTTGTGGTGGTAAATGTAAGTTAGACAACTTTTTGATTAATTCGGAAGAATTTTTAACTGAATATTTTGGTTTATAATCAAAACTGGTAACTATATTATTTAGTATTTTTGCTAGCATATGGTTGGGTGCATTTGTGTATGATACTACTGGTCTAATAGGCATGTTGGGTTTGTGTATTTTTAATAAACCGTATAGTTTTGGTGGTTGTGGATTTGGAATTATTATTTGCCTTTTTTGATAATCTGTTAAACAAACCTGGCAATTTTCTAATGTTTGTTTTAATTCTTTGTGATAATTTTTGGTAGGATTACTAGTTAAAGTTTTTAAGTTTGAATTGGTTAAGAAATCATTAATTTTTTGTAATTAAATTTCATTGGGTAACATAACTAATGTGTTTCCTTTATCTGCCTTGACAGAAATCAGATTATTTACTGAAATTTTTTCTTTAATCGATTTAAGTAATAAATTATTTTCCGTTTATTTTATTTTTTGATTTATTGGTATTGATTGACATCTCTTTTAATAAATTAGCAATTTGAAATTTTGCATATAGGAAATGTCTTTCTTTAAGAATCAGTTCAGAATTGACTGCTAAAATTTCTTTAATATTATTGGTAAATTTTGCTGACATTGTTGATTAAACCAAACGTTCTGTGTTGCTACACCATGTTTGATCACGATCTTCTTGTACATTTCAGCTTGTTCTTCTGACGAAGATCACATCACTTTCTTTATCAATTTCAGCTTTACTTCGTTAAAGTCCATATCTAATGAGTATCTGTATATAAAATACTTAATTACTTTAACAATATATTTCGGCATGTTTAAACGTAAATTAGATATACTAGAAGCTTTTGAAATTCACAAACATTTAAAAACTGTACCGTTAATGAATGAGCAAATTGATCTCTTAAATTCTCCTCTACTGGACGTTTTGGAATGAGAAATCAAGTCATCTGCAGACGATTACCAAGATCAGTTCTGTTAAAAGTTCTATTGGTATAACAACACTAACTGTTTACTTTCTAATATAACCTTTGACAACGGCATGTAAACATGCCGAAATACGTATAAGGTTAAAATAAATAGATATTGTTAAAGTAATTAAGTATTTTATATACAGATAGTCATTAATAATATAACCAGCATAACTGCTGCTATTTTATGTTTATGCATGGTAGAATGCTGTTCAAAAACGATCGAGGGCTTATAATAAGGGAATGGTGTTACATCTTTATTTTATGGTAAAGTTATCAAGTTTCATAACATCTGGAATATTTTCTAAAAGCAGGCAATGTTTACCTGTTGAAATCTCAAAACAGATCTTTCAGTAATTATTCTTTAGTCGTTTGTTTGGCGATTACTGTACTAAATTGTTCTAGTAAGCGACCCCAAAAATAAACAAAAATTAATTTCTTAAAGACGTGAGTGTTTTAATTACTTTTTGCAAATTAGGTATTTCATTTTTAACAGCTTTACGTTGCGTAGTGTTGTAGCAACAAGTGTCAAGAGTTATGGTTCCCTATGTTAATTATTAAATTTCGATATTTACTGCTGCCGAATGTTTTTTTCTCGATGAACTGTTTTGATTTTTTTGGAAGCTTTCGCACAGAACGTTTTTAATTCTATAACAATATCTTGAGGAAACCTAAAATCTTACGATATTGTTTCAGAAGAATCTTTTCTAAACTAGTGACTGGAACATAGCAAATAGTTAGCAGAATGCTAAAATTGTGCAATAAAAATATTGTGTGTACATTTTCTAACGGTCAAATTGTATAAATTAATGCCCTAAAACGTAAAAACAACATTTGTGGAATTTGTTAAGAGAAAACCTGAATAAAATGTTTTTATAATAATTTCTTATAAGGCATGGTTGTAAAGCTGCAGAGTAACAAACCCTATTATATATATTACATATAACCAACATTGTTTGTTCGTGAACTATTTGCGAATTTAGCCAAACCTAAAGTTTTGAATGTACTTCATGTACTATTTAAATTAGAAAAGAAACTTTAACAATTTTCTGAAAAAGGTCGGTATGAATCATATAAATCCCTGACATGACATGACATACTCTAGTTAGTTGTAGGAATCGCTAAAAATGTTTAATGTGCGTGAGTGAGTTACATTAAAACTTAATATATCTAATTATTATTATCTTGCATATATTAAAGGAATTTGCATAAATTTATTAAATAATTTCGCTATATTGAATTCGCCATCTTGAATTTTAGAATGTGGGTTCTTGATTCGTAATTAGCAGCCCCAAAACCCCTAGAATACATTTGATAATGCTCATCGGAAACTGTATAAAAATACTTTCTCTATATTGAATCCGACATCTTGAATTTTATTGTTTTGATACTAAATGCGTAAAAGTGCTAAAACTCATGCAAATCGGATGGCGTTATGAAATAATGTCCAATATACCAGTGTTTATGAACATCGGATACAAAGGCATTTTATAAAGACTATTTTACTTTGTACAGTGGACCCCTGTAATATTCCACAGTAATTGGATTCTATGATGTCTGATGTTTATTTGTATTATTGAAATATATTCTGCTGCCGTTATTTCTAAGACCAACACAAAAGATGAAGCATGTCCCGGCTGTTTTTATTTAAAAAGCTAAAATAGGGTCTGTTGGAAATAAACGGGCAGAACCTAAAGTGATGAACGAAGGACTGCAAATTAAAGTTTTGGGACAGTTTCTCGCTAATCCTACCAGCTCACTGCGCCATGTTCCTGCTCTGACTGGAGTTTCTCTCGATTCGGTCCACAAAGTAGTAAAATTAAACACATTTGATCTATACAAAATGCAGATCGGAGAATGCAGTTTTGCTAGGAAATAAGTGAAATGGTTATTTATGATCCAAATCTCTTGACATAATATTAGCTTTTCCGATGTGCGCACATTTTTGTTGAATAGTCTTCTTGCCGTTGCGTAGCAAGTTAAACAAACATTTACGGATTGGAAAAAATTAATTGTGAATCTAAAGTCGCATAATTTTCGCATTTACTTATCGTAGACCATCTGCTGAATTATCAAAATCGATTTTTAAATAATGATTGCGGTGTACACCTTTGGAACTTCGACATCTGTTTGGCGATTGCTTTACTAAATTATTCTGGTACACCGAAAAGAAACAAAAATTAGTTTCTTTAAGACGTCAGTTGCTTAATTATTTTCTGTAAAGTAAATGTTTTAATTTTAATAGCTCTAGATTGCGTAGCAACTACTGTGAAGCGTCGCATCTCGTATAATCCATCCATCCATACATATATAAAAGCTCAAAGGGTTTTCTTCTACGGTTCCTCCAGCGGTTACTGCTTCACCAATTTGGACCATTGTTTTTTTCAATGAAAGGTCTCTATCTTCAGATGGAACATGAAACATTTTTATATTTTTATTCTACGTCGATTTTTCAATAACAATTATTTTAATTTATAATATATATGAAAGTCTGCTAGACGCGCTTCACTTGAGGCGACATCTATACTAACGTCGCGTCTCCCTTATGGAACTGATGCATCACGTTACATCATTTAGCCGGTTCTGTCAACGCTGTCTGTTAGTGCATTGTGCGCTGGGGTAACACTAGTTATTATTAATTTCCGATATTGACTGCTGGTGTAAGATTTTTCCTACCCAAATTCTTTTGATATTTTAAGAATTTTCGTATAATAAAAATATTTTAATAGAACCTAAAATCTTAAGATAATGTTTCAGAAGAATTATTTCTGAAATAGTGATAGACACATAGCAACTAGTTGGCAGAATGTTATAATTGTCCATTAAATATAGTGAATTGCATATTTTATAACGTTAGTGTACATTTTCTAAGAGTGAAATTGTACGGTGCAAAATTCAGTGCCCTACGACCTACAAACAATATTTGTCTAAATTGGTAAAACAAAATCAGAATAACATTATTTTATAACAATTTCTTGTGGCGCTTGGTTAAAAAGTTGCAGAGTAGCAAAATGCATCTAATCTTGTCTGTTCGTGAAGTGTTTGCGAAGTAATCCTTTGTAACAAACTAAAAGCAGAAGAAATTTGGTAACATTAACAATTTCTTCAAATAGCGTTCTAATTTGTTTCTCGCATCCTCACTAGCATCATAAATGCTGAATATGAAGTTCGAATGATCTGAAGCAGGAAAAATAGAATAATAGTTGTTCAATAGATCCACAGTTTATGGATTAACGTACCCAGGCAAATGTGGGCAAGTTTACAGCAGTAAACTTTCCAGCTGTTACGACAGTGGGATTTTGGCTTCTACGTATAATCAAAACTAAAGATTTCTGAAATCTTAAATCAGTTCCTACAAAATTTGTTTCGTATGCAGCTCTTCCCACTTCTTGACTTTCGTCCACGACTTGTTGTCCCCAATAGCAAACTGTTGCAACTTGCAGACTGGCACATAACATCTCGCCTACCCTCTCTGCGAAGTCGGGTTCATTCAGGGAAACCTAAAAACAAACAGTTTTCAGTATATTTTAGTTTCATTGCGTTTTTCTTACCGCTACTTGAAATATGGTGATACATAATATAAAAAGCGTAATTAGAAATATCAGCAACAGCAAATCGCTAAATACCGTTTCAATTTCATTTGCAATGTTAATGATTGCCAAATGATAATTAATAGCCTCTTGTAATGATTGTTTTAAATACTTCCAAGGTATTGTTGAACCATCGATTTCCTCACCAATACTTAAATTATTGGCTTGTAATAAATTTGTAGCTCCCGTTTCCTAAAAGTAAAATGCCTAAATATTAAAGCTCTCCTCTCAATAACGCGGTAAGAGATGCTAACTAAATCTACCTTTAACATTTTTTCATAACTGATTTGCACAAGACGTCGCATGTTGTTTTGTAATATTTTAAATTGATAGCTAACGTGAGCCAAAACAGCAGCAACGATTAAATCAGAACACATAAAATGTGTTGCAAGAATCCATATACTCGCAGTCTGATACGCAAATGAAATTTCGTAATTGGGGCTGTGAGTTACGTTAAGTACGGTTAATGGCCCATAGGCAAACACCCAGTCGTTATAATCGTCGCTTCTTAGTCGTGAACTGAACGCAAAAGTGGAGTCTCCTAGTACACTAACATAGCCTACTATGCAGTACGCGAGTGTCTACAAAAAACAATGAAGCATATTAAGGAAAAAATTGCACTAAATAAATCATCGATGCAGAAAGTTAATGTCTGTCAAGAGAAATTGACTTTTGATAAATCATTGAAAAGTAACGAAAATAAGACTTTTTTTTAATATCTGCTTGAGACACATTTAAAAGTGTCTGCTTTATTCAACTTTCGCTAAAAATTAAATTTAAAAGGAAATTTAGAAGAATTATTGTTACATTGGCCTAAAAATAGATCTAAAACGAATATTCAGAACAATCGATATAAGTGACAAAAAGAAATAATTAATTACTTTACCTGTACATTGGTAGTCCGAACACATTTTTTGATAAGTTTTTCTTCTAGTTCTCCTCCTCGATTTAGATTTGCTGTAAAAGGCTCTTGCTCTAGTTTATCTAACAGTTTTACAAATTGAAGACGGTTTCTTAAAATTACGATTACCTTAGTTGTTGCTGTTGTAGAAACAATAATTATATTATTAGTTTTTATTCATATTCTGCACATGCTACGGTTTCAGGAATAGTTAACAGAAAAAAATAAGCAAGGTAACTTTAACCAACGGTCTGTTTTTATTATTTTTTTATTGACAATTCACAGTTTTTCTATTAAATTAATTGAATAATCTTGAAACACAATTATCGATGTTATAATTATTAGGTAGTTGTAGAAGTGTACATTTCCATTATTCAAAAAATATTTTGGTATTTTCATGAAAATTAAGAGTCTTAACAACAAATTATATTCCTGCGTTATTTATTTTCAGATAAACGTTGTTTCATTCTTTTAGAAACACCCATACCGAACCTAACAAAAAAGTAAAAAAAAATATATTCAATTTTGTTATATAGTGTATGTGTAGAATTCCGGCGGAGTATTTCCAAGAATATTTTTAACCATTTTGTTCCTAGAAGTTGTTTGCATTAATGAAATTTAGTGTGCAAAATACTACGGTTTCAATTGTTTTTAGTGAAATTGTTTTGATTAAAAGGAAATAGTTAGAATAACACTGTGTAAAGATAAATTCGCAATTAGCAATTTGCCTTCCACTGCTGGACACCGGCACTATTTTCTGCCACGTACTTTCCTTAGCGCTAAGGTGGAGTACGGGGGACCTACAGTTAACGTCGAATCCAAACGACTAAATACCAGAGAAGGTTTCAGGCATTAACCCCACGGCTGCCTACACCGGATTGGGGAATGTGAGTGGCGGGTTGCGGCATAGATTTTTATTGCTGCATGGCTTCGGCGGGGAATCGAACCCTAGACCTTTAACGTTAGAGGCTAAGCGTCTAACCTCTGAGCTACCACCACTCTTAGATAAATAAAAAAAAAGATAAATTATTAAAAAAAATTATTAGCTACACTGAAATAATTTTTACGTTCTCATACATTCAGTATAGGGAAATATAGGTGATGTCATGCAAATATTGAATATCTAAATTTCAAAGGAAATACACGTTAGAGGCTGAACGAACCCAAAAAAATTGATTTAAAAAAATGTCTGTTTGTGGGTAGTTGGGTGTGTTAAAGGCGAAAGTACTGGACCGATTTTAATGAAATTTTAAATCAAGAGGTATATCTAAAATTGTAGTTCTAGTTAAGCTTTTCAAAAAAATCCGAAACCGGAAGTGGATTTTATACATGTTTTAAACGGTAGTGTTTTTTTCCAAAACAAAATTTTAACGCCGAATCTGAGAGAACGTAAGGCATATTGATAACTTTTTAAAGAACTCTTTAGCTTGTACTCAAAAAGTAGTTATCTGATCGGGATCAACTACTTGGTTGAGAGCCGTTTGTAGGTAGTATACGATCAAACAAAATCAAATTCGAAAATCTAAAAACGATCGCAATAGCGTTTATCCAAAGTTTCAAGTCTTTAAAAAAACGTTTTTCAAAAACTGCCTACAAGATTGTTTCATAGCTTTGTAGGCTGCTAAAAGCTAAAATTTTCTCCAAAATAATTTTTTGCTGAGAGCTACAATTTCACTGTGGCGCTTTCTATAAATTTTTAAAAATCGAAAATAAGTACTCCTTCATTTATTCAACAGGGTCCGATATAAAAAATCTTCTTAGCAAAATTGCTTATCATGATTAGTAGAACTACAATCCAATGTTGGTTTTTAAATACCTTAATACTACCGTAGAAAATGAAAATTCCGAGTAATTTAAATATTCCCAATAATATTACTCAAAAACTGAATATGCGTTTTTTATTTAACTTTGTAGTCTTATAGAGGCGAAGATGGCCTAGATTTGGTGTTTTGCTGTATACCAAAAGTCCACTGTGGCACCATTTAGGATTTAGTTGGCTACTGTAGAAAACGTAAATAATCGGTAATAAAAAAAAAATCACAATCAAAAATTGGTACTTTGACAAGTTATGATCGGAGCATGATTACTAATCCCCAACATCATTATTGCTAAAGTCACGAAATGACAGCCGTAATAAAGGTTGAAGTATGCATGTAGTTATGCAGAGTTGCCTATATTATTTGTGTTCTTAGCAATCTAAGAAACGGTGTTTTAAAATTTACACTTTTGAAAATACAGAAAGTATTAATATTTAGTATGGGAAAGTCCACTTGAAGTTAAAATTTCAGCTTTTTTGTTAATACTTCTAAGGTGTTAATATTGGTACGTTTTTAAGCAAGGTTATTTTTTAATTCAGTAAAGGTAATGTCATGTACAATAAAACAGATTGTACCTCCAAAAATACATGGCAAAATTGTGGTATTAATATGCTATTTAAAAAATAATAAGTACAATTAGAAAAAACCATTTACAACAAAATAACACAAATTTAAAAATTCATTACTTACCCAAAGTAATGCCACTCAGATACAGCAACATCGAATCATTACCGTAACCAAAGTCTCGCTTTAATGCTTCCATAGAAGAAAGAACCAGATACATAATGTTAATGAAAAAAAGCAACGCAAAAGAATAACATTTGTATGATATACTTTCGTTGCCTTCAAGAGGTACTCCAACTAATTTTAAAATAAATTTTATTAATTTAAAATAACCGCTTGGCGCTTGGGGATTTCTTAAACTTGCCATCCTGATTCATCCAGGTATCCGTATTGAACTGACAGTTTCTTAATGTTTGTACTAACAGATATTTCTGAATAATGATGCGCAATAGACTGGTGAGGGATGTTTGTTGTACATTTGCGTCTTTCACATTTAAGGATTTTTTATTCTACTGGTTTAAGAATTTCTGGTAGGTAATAAATTAAACACTGTAATTTGTAACCACGTAACTTGTTGCGGGTAAATGTTTTTTTTAAATAAATATTTTTTCACTTAAAAACACCACCTTTCTTTGTATCATTTATTAGAATATAACGTTTTTGGATTTACAAAATAATAATAATAATAAACGTATACTTATTTAAAAATTAGAAACCAAAAGAAAAAGAAATGGTAACATTTCACCAACATCGTAGCAAACAAATCATAATTTAGAAAATAACCGCTGTAATTATTTAGATGGCCGGAACAACTGCCCAGTCCTTCTAGTTTTAATTTTTACCAAAATTATTAAGCCTGAAATCTAACTTTGCATAACAATTACCTCTAGCCTTCGTTTTTCGCAATTACACACTGCGTTACAAAAATAACCCCACCACTCTACATTAACTTGTGAAATACGCAAACTAAAAAACTAAGCTTTAGGTAATTAAATGAAATGCAATTACTCCTTTTTGCTCAAACAAAAATTTCAATTGACGTTACGATGGCGTCGCGTCGCCCAACGACCCAAAAATAGCATGATGAGTCGAGTGGCTGCTCATTTGAAATCCATTTTTATTCTAGGTACTATAAGCTAATTTTAATAAAATTCAATAGGTTCAAATTAAAATGGCAGCATTTCTTCTGCAAAAAAAAAATAAAATGCATTAAAAATAAAACTAACATAAAATTACCCTTAATGGATATTCAAAGTTTTTCTTAAAACTGCTGCCCGTATAAACAAAAGCGTAATTGTTATTTCACATAAAGGACACGTTGTGTGTTACCTTTTCAGCAACGATAACAAAATTTATAAAACTCGGCGCCATCGCCAGTCGGTCACAAAATATTGGCATTATTATGAAATACAGCAGAGCAAACGTTTGTGTTTTGTAAACATTTTATTTCTCATTACGGATATCTTTAAACTAATTTATTTTAAATAAAACAATTTTTTACTTCAACAGCAGTTATTTTTTATTTTAGCTTTATACGTGTTTCAACATGTCATTTTCAGAGGCAAGGTTAAAAGCAAACAGTTGGTGTTGCTATAAGAACAATAAATTAAAATAACTTGATCTTAGTTTTCTATATCTGCGTCAACATGACTTGATTTCTTATTCCAAAACGTCCAATCATGGTGAATTTAAGAAATCAAGTTGCTCATTCATTAAAGGTACAAATTTTAAATGTTTGTGCCTGATTTTAAAAATTTGTCTTTTTTTAGTATACCATTAAACAAAGTGTTTAAAATGCTTTTTTGTTGTTTTAAAAGTTATTTCACATTTATTTACTTTGTTTATAATTTTGGCAATTTGTTATGATTTATTGCCAACATATGAAATTGACGCGTATTTCATTTTATCTGATAAAGTAGATGGATAAATTTTCTGAATAGCTAATTTATAATCTTTCTCTTTAATTAGTGAATCAATAAGTTGAGTATTATAACCATTATTGTATGCAATTTGTTTGATAATCGAAATTTCTCTATTATAACTAATTTTACCTAAAGAAACCGTTAAATATTACAAATTAGCTATTCAGAAAATTTATCCAACTACTTCATCAGATAAAATGAAATACGCCCTAATTCCATATTTTGGCAATAAACCAGAAAAAATTGCGAAAATCATAAATAAAACAAATAAATGTAAAATAATTTTTTAAACAACAAAAAACACTTTAAACACTTTGTTTAACGCTAATAAAGGAAAATAAGACAATTTACTAAAATCAGGCATTTACAAATTAAATTGCTCGCACTGTAATTCGGTTTATATAAGACAAACAATTACAAATTTTGATATTAGGTACAAGGAAACGTACGTTGTAACAAATATTAAAATCTGCGTAAGTCCAAATACGCTAAACATTTATTCGAACACAATCATTTAATGACATTTAACAACACGATACAAATTTTACATTTTTGTGGTGGTAAAGATAAGTTGGATATATTAGAAGCATTTGAAATTCGCGAACATTCAAAAACTGCATCTTTAATAATTTTGTTTAAATTGTTTTTTAAATTCACTATTATTAGACGTTTTGGAATGAGAAATCAAGTCATCTGAACGCGGATATAAAAAACCAAGATCAAGTTATGGAGATTTATTGTTCCTATAGCAACACAAACTGTTTACTGTTGATATTGTCTCTGAAAATGACATGTCAACCTGTCAAAATACGTCTGAAGCTAAAATAAGAAAGCTGTTTCATTTACTATAAATTAAAATGAACTTCAACGAAGTAAAAGCTAGAACTTATTAATAAAATGTTTAAACTGTTCCGTTTATTATCACAGGTAAGCAGAGTCGGATTTATATTATTAAAGCATTTTATATATTTACCACAAAAAGTACAAAATTATGTAAACAATATCAACCAATAGTAGGAAAGTAGATTTTTATAGAGGAAATAAATTTAAAAGTAGTGATGGGAGAAAGATGGGAATTTTTTTTTCTATTGAAAAAACCATTTTTGTTCTTAAATGTCATTGGCAAAATTAGCAATGCTGTTTTTTCATATTTTTAGTAATAATCTGACGTGTTTTACAATAAAATTTATTTTTATACTTAATATGCGTCTTAGTCTTTCCCTGCTTCTTTATAAAAATTATAATATTTAATAATTTTACAGGTATCGTAGTTATATATATATAAGGTTTTTTTAAATATAAATTGTCAAAAATTCAGTATAAATATCAATAAAAATTAGGAAATTTAATATTGAAATAAATAAAAATGATTAAATTTAAAATTATTTTCAAGTTATTGTATTTTCAATAGTGTATATCTGTTTCCGGGTTTAAAGCGTCTGCCTAAGCTTTTCGGTTTCTAACTTCTCCCTCCTTCTGTCTGACCGATCTCCTTCTTGTAGTTGTCTCTCCGATAGGGGTGAGCGATATTACTATTTTGCTTACATAAATTTACAAAATGGGCAAAACAATTTGCCTGAACCTTCCCATAATTTAGGTATTGTTACGCATCGTATTTTCAATATTATTTATCTGTTTACGGTTTTAGAGCGTCTGCCTAAGCTTTCCGGTTTCTGACTTCTTCCGCCTTCTATTTGCCCAATCTCCTTCTTGTAGTTGTCTTTCCGATAGAGGTGAGCGACATCATTATTTTGCTTGCATAAGTTTAAAAAATAGGCCTGAATCTTCCTATAATTTAGGTATTGTTGCCTTAGACCGCGTCGTCTGCCTTCACAAGCATTTGCTCTAAATGGTTGAGCCAAGGCGGTTCGTGAGTCTTGCCTGCTTAAACACAGCCGCGTGTTTCTGCTTCTACATTGTGTTTTTGAACAAGGGAAAGTGCTGGCGCTGGGCCTACGTCTGCTTAGATTGTTTAAACCTTGGGTTTGGGGTTTTTACGTACTTTCGGGCGTAGAGGCTGAAAATAAACTCAAGATTTCTTTATCACACATCATTTTTAGAAGCATTTAAAATTTAAGTACTATTGTATTAAGTGATAAAGACTTAAACCTTGTTTTTGTGGTTTATACCTAGTCTAATATGGTGAAACTTATTTTTGTCTGTCACTGCTTGCTGAATAGGTTGGTTAACTATCCTCAGAAAGACAAGACTTGCTGAGACATGTTATATTACTACGTGTTTAGCCAAGCTCTAGGATGCAGGAACACACACTTTTTTGACAGTTGGGTCTAGATTTCACACTGCGAACGTAATGTGAGCAGCAGGTAATTTTTAAAAGTGTTTAATTAATTTAATAGTGTCTATAGTTTTTTGTAAAGTGTTGTACAACTTTTTTAAATTTACAATGCCTCGTAATTGTGTGAATCATCTAAACAGTTTCTGATGTGTGTGGTGTACTAACTTCTAAATCGCAGAAAAGGAAACACAACCCTTTTTTTTAAGGAAAGCATACTAGTTTTATTTTTGGTGTAAAATAGGCACATTCTTCGCTATACAGAGTATAGCTATAAGAAGGTATTGTCTGTACGTACTTGTAATATTACGTATATAATAAATAAGCAAGAAGATTATTTTAAAGATGACTATGATATATTTATATAATTATTTATTTATAAGCAAGTAGTTGGTACGCCTTTCAAATTATCTTCTATATTCCAACAATAGTTTTCCTAACTTGTAATATTATCAGTAAATATTTTAAAGGAAAATTACTCATGTAGGCGTTGTATTGATCAAAGTTTAAGTTTATTCAAAGTGTTACGGTTCTCATAATTATCTTAGCAAAAACAAAATTAATTTTAGTTTCTCTTTACTAAGAAAACTAAAAATTCTTAAAATTTCAAAGGTTCACTTTTAAATGAAAAGTTAATAAATAACACAACCGTGTAAAATTACAAATGTTGTTAATAATCTCGACATTTTTGTTTCTGATTATTAAATCACAATTTCATATTTATAAGTATGTTCAAAATTCTTAACGTATTGAATGTTAGCCTGGACTTTCACGTACTTCCAAAACAATTATCTTTTACGTTTAAAAAATGTTTTACATCATAAAGTTGTAGCGCTAACAGTCGGTAAATAAGGCCTAATCATGATATACTTGGCGCACCGCTCAAGTGTCAAACTGGTAATCTTCAGAACTGTAATGGTAGTCACCAATTTTTTACGCACAATTTTCTTACGTGTTTTTACATTCCATACATTATTATACGGTGTTGCAGAAAAATTAAAAGATTTTGGTAAAAATCAAACAATGGTTTTACTTTATTGTAAATAAAGTAATTCTTAACTTCAACCGTTAGTTTTTATTTTAGCTTTATACGTATATTGACATATTGACATGTCATTTTCAAAGGCAAGATTAAAAGTAAATAGTTGATGTTGCGATAGCAGCAATAAATCTTTATAACTTGATCTTGGTTTTTCATATCTGGGTCCAGATAACCTAATTTCTCATTCCAAAACGTCTGATAATGGCGAATTTGCAAAATAAATTTTCTCATTCATTAAAGGTACAGATTTTAAATGTTTTTTTTTAATAATAAAATTTATTTACAAAAATATGATTTACGTATGGGAAGTCCAATTTCACCTCTTTTAGCTAATATATTTATGGAAAATCTAGAAGATCAAATATTCGAATCAAATCAATCTGAGAAATTTATATTTTGGTTACGTTATGTAGATGACATTTTAGCATGTTTTGATAGTTCATTTGAGTTAATCAATGAATTTTTAATTTTTATTAACAGCTTGCGGCCAAAAATAACATTTACACTAGAAACTGAACAAAATACGTTCATTAACTTTTTAGATTTAAACATAAAAATTTAAAATAAAAAACACTTTTATGATGATAAATGTAAGTTAGATATAAAATTTGTACCTTTAAGGAATGAGCAAATTGATCTCTTAAATTCACTATTATTGGACGTTTTGAAATAAGAAATCAAGTCATCTGAACGCAGATATAGAAAACCAAGATCAATCAGTGCTTTTAATCTTGCCTTTGAAAATGACATGTCAATATGTCGAAATACGTATAAGGCTCAAATAAAAAACCCGTTGAAGTTAAGAATTGTTTTATTTACAATAAATTAAAACGAACTTTAACGAAGTAAAGCTAGAACTTGTAATAAAATGGTTTTACTTATTGTAATTACTTAGTTAGGAGTATTAACTAGAATTAGAAAATTTCTTATTATTACCACCTAATAATAAAATGTAGCTGTAATCGGTTTTAACTAAAAGTAATTCTCTTGCAAAACCCTGGGAGAACAAATTAAGAATCAATAAAAAAGTGATGGAATTGTTTGGAAATGAAATAGTTTGTCCGTCGGGAGAGTGTAGCTTTCTTAGGAATCAGCTTTGGACGTGTGTTAATAATAATTGCTAATAATACTTATTTTTATTTTCCTCTACTGTAAGTATAGGGAAGCACTGATTTCGTAAAAAGTTTCGAATTTGAGAGTTTGACGGAAATACTTGTTTTGGCCCCCCAGGTAATTGGACTGGTTTTAAAAACATGTTTGTCTGTGATTGGGTGAGTATGTATGTGTGTGGTGTATATCAACTAATGGAGGATGATAAAAAAATTCTGTTTAGACTGAACTGCTCATAAGTGCTCATCGAATAATAGTTACAATTTAATTTTTAGGTGCAGCAATATTCCGATATATTTACCAAGATATTGTTTTTTATCTCATTTAATAACACTTAGAAAAATTGCCATTTCTAAATACAATGAGACATGCTCTCAGGCAAAGCATAACATTAAGTGAGTTGACGCTGTATGCTTAGGGTGTTAGCATTTATGTCAGCTTTCTCTGCGGGGAGAATACGTGGCTAGTTCCATTCGTTTGTAGTAGACCGTATGGGTGAATCATGGGAACCGTGCAACTACGGTAATTTTTTTTAAATATTTAACTATTAAAAATTAATAGTTTATTAATAAAATAAAACGCTTGGCAATTGTTTCACAATTTGTTGGTTTTTATTTACTCGACTCGAGTTTCAACCATCACGGTTATCGTCAGGAGTTTACAAACAAAACTAAAACTAAAAACCTACAAATGTACAATACTACTCATTCTGTCGTCGCCGATTTTAAGTGTTAACACGTGTTTTTATACTTTGTATACTGCAGGTCCAGGAGGTGTGAATTACCTAAATCGGTGTGGTCGTTAATTATATTTTTTATTATTATTTATAGTCTTTTTTATTTCTAAATTTTCCAATTTATTTAAACGGTTGCCCTTGTTTTCTACGTGTAAAATGTTTGTATCTGTGTGTTTGAAAAAATGATTGATTTATTTTATTTATATATTTATTTTATTAATAAACTATTAATTTTTAATAGTCAAATATTTATTAATAATGTTTCACCATGTGCCTACCACACAATCAATTCAAAATATTTTTTTTTATTTTTAAAGATACAGAGTCCGTCAAATTAAGAAAGAATGTTAAATAAATTAATCCGTTGTTATTTATAACATATTTATCCATTCGTTGTTTTTTAATGAATTCACTAGCCATCCGTTTTTGTACTAAAGCTTCGTTTTTGGTACCAGGGGTGTCCAATTCCAGTGGAGTAACTGTTGAGTCGGTAAGGTAAGTATAGATAAATGCATTCACCTCCCCCTTAACTGTACTGCCAATCAACCTTGTAAAGGAAATAACCAGCGATTTTAACAGCATCGTTCGAGATGTAGAAAGCCAAGTGTGTTTTAGAAGAAATAAGGATACCAGTAGGGTGGCGTGTCTGCACATATATTATGAGTTCAGAGCGTTTCTTATTGAGAGAAGTTAGGTTGGTGTACATAATCAAAAGTTCGTGAAGAGTTCTGTTAGGGTTGATCAGTTTCTTGACGGGGTGTTGATTATAGTTGGCATGTTATTTTTGTATTTATTGGTAAGAGATTCACTGGCGTTAGCACGAGTTTTTAATTCTTGTCTATAAGCTTGTTTAAATAAACAACTTGCGTGGTGTTTGATCGCCACGAATTGATATTGTCACGATCCGATTTATTCTCAATAAATCAAACCATGCTCAATGTCTGGACACAACCCCAAATAAATAACCAATCCATTCCTAATATTATTATATTAAAATAAGTTCAAACAGGACAATCTTGTTCAACAAAATAACTTATAATTTTACTTACATTACGCAATGTAAAGGGTTCATGATGACGGACTTGTCACCACCAGAATGCCATCTGATTCTAATGCTGAATGTTGAATCTAGTCTGGGACTGCAACTGACTCTAACTGTGACTCTACTCTTCTCTGACTGTTACCTCACTCACTGTCAATGTTCTGGATTCCCTTATATATAGAAAATCACATCATGTGGACAGATTAAGCCACGTGTGTTTCTATACAATGGTAACCTTGGCTTTATATTGCAAAACCTATTAACATTTTATGACCGATTCAATATTCAACTTCCTCTGATAAGAATTCTGTTCATTTATGTAACATTTGTATGAAATTTAGAAATGTTTTTAGAATAATATTTTATAATATGAATTTGTTTCTTACTGTGCATTCTGGCTTGTGACATTTCCTCCCCCTTTAACCAAGCGAATGTTAAGAGCTTATTAAATCTAAATAATAATATATTCACACAATCAAACTTATTTCTCTAAAGTTAAAATAATTAATTATACTTATCCCTAACAATACAATGGAAATAATAAGTGGTTAAAAAATATAATATTTATATAATCTATAATTGAATATAATAAATACAAATACTAATAGATACTACATCACTAGCCATCTGGAACTTTTTAACAAGGTACAGTTCTTGTTAATGCCCTCACAGTTCAAATAATTCTTCACTACAGTCCATTACCATGTATTTTCTTTAACAGTTTATTTTAGCACCAATTCTTCAGTTATGTACGCCTGACGGTATGCTTCACAACGTACAGTTATACTTAACACCTGAAGATATACTTTACAATGTACATCTGTCCATTACATTGGTTTGCCCAGTTCCTTTTACTACTAGATGGCGTGAATCATGATGTATCTATCTTGGTTCACCTTTCCACAAAGGCGGCATTTTACATGAAAATTAAAATAACAAAAAAAAACGATTAATTATGGATTAAATCGTAACATAAAACAAGCAATATAAATAAAACAAAATTAAACAGTACAATTAAACGATTCAATTAAAACAATTCAAGTCATTTGTTATATTTTCTAACTTAAAATCAAAGAATTGATTATAGGTACTTTATTATGCATTTTTCAATTTACTTTTTACGAGGGAATTTTGCTTTTGAAATCAAGGTTTTTCCTGCAGCGTCTGCAAAAATTAGATTGATAAAAGTTCTGTAATGAGGTAACACCTCATTAGTTCAATGTTACAATTTATAATTGTCTTTAATATTTGATAATAATTTTTTATTAATATTATTTAAAAATGAATCCAAAGTAAGTATAATTTTTTATTAAAAATATATATTCACATATTCCTTCAATAATTTTAATTTATTTTTTCTCAAATTTATTTATTTAATATATTATCGAAGTGTACCAAGTACCACATCTATAAATGTTCTGGATAAGACGTGTTTGCTAGATAACTCTCATTACTAATTATGTTCAATCGAAGCTAGGTCAGAGATACGTACTAGTTCTCCCCCCCCCCTTTTAATTAAGCGAAAATGCAATACACGTTGCATTATAATCCATCCAATTTCTCATTTTGGAGAAAAGTAAAATCCTTGAGGTGAAGTTTGTCTGTGTGAATGTGTAAGACAACTTTCCTGAAGTCCCCACACCACATGACATTCCATCCTTAACTAACATCCGTAGTCGAAGAGTTTACCTCTAACAAGATCTGTACACGGTGACTCAAAGACAATGAGCTGTTGACTCTCATACATTTTTATAGAATAGGTACAAATTATCTTGTATTAAAAAAAAATTTTTATATGTGAATACATATAAACATTCAAAATTTTGTATTTCTTTGTTTACTGGTAATGACAAAAAAAATCATTGAAATGCTTTAAATGCTTGCCCTTTACATAATTTTATGATAGCTTATTAATTAAATTCAATTTATCTTAAACATAGTTATGAAAGTTATTTTTCGAATTGGTGTGGTGTGTAGAAGAACACTACCACTTAGAAGCGTTTCTGTTTTTTTTTTCATTTTTAAAATAATTAACTATTATCACTAAAGATTATAAGTATCATAAAATACAATATATAAACATATGTTTGTCCTGTTTTTAGATATAATTACACTAAAAATTTGTCCCTTTAAAAATACACACTTAAGTTATTTCCTACATATCAATTTCAAGGTTCGCCATTACACTAAAATCATAATGATGCAACTTAGAAACCTGAAATTACTTGGAATGTTTATAGCAAATATAAACACATTACATTGTTAATAATGTTATTATCAATTTCATCATAGTCAATGAGACGTATTTAGCTAAAGAAAAATTCTTTAACTGACTTAGATAAAGTCTTACATCGTTGCAATTTTGCCTATTCCAGAGAGTGTAACGTTCTTTGAACTAGAATCATTACAAACTACTGTTAAAATGTCATCATTTGGTATAACATACAACCATGAATTCTCAAGCGATAACTGTGATCAAAGCGAATTTAATATTTCTGAAACTTGTTTATCGCAGTTTTTTAGAATGTAATTGTATTCCTCTATACAATTGCATGTTACAAATTTAATTTTTGTTTGTGTCGGACAAAGATAATTGTTATTTCTAACTACAAAGAAATTTATAAGGTTCAAGTAGTCATTAAAAGCATAAATTTAATTTTGTCAATGCTTTCTGTTATATATTTTAAAGTTTGTTTAAAAAAAAATTACATATATTTAATACCTGTGGAATGAGTAGGTAAATGTTCCAATTATAAAATGTCATATTCCAAATTACTAGTTGTTTGACTGTCGTTATATATAAATTAATTTAAAATTTTGAGAAATTTCGTCCCACCTGACGAACTTAAGTTGTCAGTGTGAATATCGTGTAGCGATACCACAGAGTAACAACAATACCGAAATCACAATGCATCAGTCATTGTAGCACTCGAAACTGACAGTTCCCAAATTGTCTAAGGAAAGAAACCCTCTTTTACATGTATTAGTGTACTAAGTTCAATCAGTACTGCTAATAAACAAAATTGAACTTTTAAGTATTGATTAGTAATAAATAATTTTACATTTAAATAAGTTATATAATCAGATTAATTTTTTAGTTAAAGAAAATTCCCAAATATCTGGACTGATAATTTTTTTTTAATTTTTATATTGTCAGTTACTAGCTCTTGATTAAAATCAATAGCAATTGTTATATAATTTAACGTTGAAATTACTGTACGAAACTTACTTTATCTTTTATAATTTGAGCTAAAATAGTATTTTCGTTTCAAAATCAATAGATTTCTTCTCATCAATACTTTGCATAGTGCCAAAAACTTAATTTTTTTTTTTAAACGTTACCAATGCCATCAAAAGCACTTGGTTTTGTTTTCCTTGAATATAACCAACTAATTGCTTTAAATTTATTTTTCAAAATGTATTTTGTCTATGCCATATTTAGCTAATTCCAAAAAAATATTACACATTCGCAAAGTACCAATTATTACAAAAGTTTCCGTCTCTTGTGTCTATCTTTTTCAGCTACAAAAACTTGCTTGCAAATTTATAATTATATTGTGTTAAATTCAAAAATAGAACAATAGTGACTTTTATTAAAAAGCTTAAGTTGACCAGTTTGCTGATAATGCAAACCTCGTTCATATCATTTGGTAAGATTTTTATAGATATGCCACAGTGGATTTTAGCAATAAGATTATTTTGTAACGATCAAAAGTATAAATTAAAATAAAATAAAAATTAAAGTATATGTTAAACATATATTGGAAAAATTTCATGTACTAGATCAAAATTAATATAAAATTTTGCGAATAAATAAAACTTTTATTCGAGTTGCTATTGTAGACAGTTTCCTCATATTTTTATCTTTAATGATTATGAATGAACCGTTGTTCAAAAACAATCCATCTAGAAATAGTCTCATTTTAATGCTAAACAGCAGCGCATGCTAATGTCAGTAATGGGAAATCATCTACACAAGAAATGCAACATTTTATCATGCTTTTAATTAAAAAAAAATTACAATCCGCTAGAGAATAATGGTTGATTGTTCTTGTCTTGTCAATTCATATATTTTGTATCGAGGTACAATTAGTCATGTTTCTTACATATTATCAAATTAAATCAACTTAATTTGAATTAAAATAAAATAATCAATAATTTATTTACTTTATTTCTTTGAATTACTTCTTGTAATTCGTTATCTTTACTCTTTAAACTCCACTTGTATGTAATTCATACATCGGTAATCAATTATCTATTTACTTTATATTTTAGTTTATATTCTTATCTTATCCCCCATAATTCTAATACTCCTTGCTCATTAACAGGTAATAACAAATAATAGTAGTTTCTCAAATCCCTTGTAACAAAACAAGCGCGCTAATATAATCAATAATACACAAATCCTGTTAATCTTCTTTAAATTAGAAAAAGAAACAGCTACTTAATCTTACGTTGGCCACCGTAAAATATTCCTATCAACAGGTGATTCCTGATTCTTTTAAATAATAAAAAGGGAATGTAAGACGTTAAAACAATAAAAACGGATATAACCCTTCTGCTATCCCGGTAGCAGAAACAAGGGATTTATAAAATATCATAAACACATAATCAGCAATTACAATAAAACAAAAATAGGTTAAATATCCGACCCTGCAAGGATTTCACGTCTTACGTTCATTGTGCCTCAACAATGAACCTCAATAAATACAATAAAAATATAATTCACATCAATAAAAATGGACTTCTACAACAAACGTACTCAGGACTCAAAAATTTTAAAGTAGGTGGAAGAAACATAATCCAACTAAATGAAAATTCCATCCCAACCTTCAAGTACAGCAAGGAGTTAACACAAAACAAACTAATTAATTATTATATAATGGGGAATATTTATTCACTTCCTTTATACCATAAGGAAAAGTGAAAATCGTCTAATTATCACACGAGAAACTATAAGAAATGTGATAATTCACAGGATGCTGATTTAGAGGCTTACAAAAAAAATATTTATTTATTCAATATTAAGTCCATTATAACAAGTCTAATCAATTAATAAATCTTTACATAATTCTTTCATAAAAGAATTAGTAGTGTCCATAGCGAAGTGCTCTGCTTGAACTTTAGTAAATGTACACGGAAAAAAATCATTTAAAAAAATTTACTACAATGTTGTTGTAAAATTATCTTAGGAAATTTTAATACAATTATCGTTATAGAAGCAACATTTTTGCTAATTATTAAAACTTGTTTTAGTAAAGCTTGCTTTAAAATTGTGGTTAGCTTCTTGTTGTAATGTTTTACATTAGCGTGTAATTTGTTCACACAATGTTTGTATGAATTCGCGGAATATAGCATTGTGGCAAATTTTCGCACAAGAGTTACATTTGTTTCAACAATTTTGTTGTTAAAATAAGTGGCGTGATCAAATTAAACATAGAATTGGGGCGTTTTATTATGATAACATGCGCTTGTTGTGCAGATTATGCAAAATAAAAGCTAAAAATATGAAGGTTTGACGACGCAGACGGATAATTGCGTATTCTTTAACTTATATTGCTGGCGTCGGTCGTGTGCGTTGCGTTATTGGTATTTTGTGTGGTTTCTGATACCGCCAGTTACTTATTGTTAGTGAGTAAGTGTATCCTTTATTACCTGCAATTCCTATATTATAAAAGTTGATCATGGACGGTTTTGTAAAGAACAAACTGGAGAACTGGGAATTAGACGAGAAGCTGCAGGGTATCTTTGAAGGTAGGTAGGCATTATTACTGTTTTGTAACTTTATATTATTTATTATTACAATGGTATTATTTTGTTATCTATGCAAAAATTGCAATATTATTATTACCTTATGAACTTTATGAATCGATTTAGTGTAATATGACTCATGTCATGTGCATGTGTGACTCGTCTTATCGGCCATCAGTTTTGGCGCGCATTATGCTAGCGTCATTAAACTTTTGACTTTTGAAATTTGCATCTTTTTTTTAAATAGGTAAGTCGTATAGTTTATTCCAATAAAAGTAGAGCCTTCGCAAGTGCAAGTATAGGGTAATGAATTAAATGAGGGGCTAAATTCCGGCTATGTGCTGTCAAACGAAACGCCACGCTCTATATCTATAAAGAATAATATGGATTTTATAATTTTTCTCTGGTTGACATTAATTTCCAAAGAAGCCAATATTGCAATAACTAAATCAATAGAAACTAACTTCTTGTTAGAGATAACCAAATATTGCAAAATCTACCCCAAAAGGTCAAAGATATAAAGGTCAAAATTTGAAAATTTTGCATATTACAATAATTTTATTTATTTCTGCAATTTCACTACAAAAAATATATAAAACATAGCCACTATTATGTAGTATACAGGACGCTCGCCTCTCCTTTAAATACACGCGGGATGTTTCCTTTACCAAGTACATTAACTTCAAAGGGTGGTTAAAAACTTTTGTATATATTTTAAAACCGTATATGTAATGTAATAATAAATATTTTAGTCTTATTTTCTTATTGTGCATTAAATTTCATGAGCCCAGTGGCGTAACAAACACCCACGCATTACGGGGGCCCAGGTGTCTACAAATAAACGATGATAAGAGTGACTAAAAGCAATTGAAATACTTTTGATAATAGTGGGCCTGGGCCCATACAAGTTTCATGCGGAGGGGGGGGGGGGGTTATCACTTTTTGTTCCGCCACTGCAGGAGCCCTAAAAACTGCTCAGCTTTTTCCTATCGAAAATTTGTTTTAGGTAAATTTTTACAAAAGAAATGTAGTTTTGCACATTTTCCCCTTTTTCGTGAAAAATTGCTCACCTAATTATGTTGCTATTTTTGCGAGATTTTTTATATTTTGCGTTAGGAAATTATAATAATAAATATAGCCTCCATAAGTAAACTTTGAAATATTAAAAATTATATAAAGAAAATTTTGTTTTTGATCTTAAACTTTCTGAAAATGTTAATACCTGTGACTGATTTTTTTTTATTTTAAGAAAACAAACTACATGAGGAGTCGTTCAATAATCTAACAGAAGCTGACATTAAAGAACTTATTCCTGTACTAGGTGTCAGAAAAAAATTTCAGAGAAAATTCAGAGAGTACCTAGTCATTCAGGTAAAATTTACTTAAAATAATAAAAATAGTAGTAAAGTAGAGGAAACTAGTTTTGTTTCAAATCTTTATAGATTTTTAGAACTTTTGTTGATAGATCTATTCTCAAATTTCTTGTACTTTGTAATGGACTAACTACAATTGTGTTGGAAAGTGTGGAATTGTGTTAAAAAGCACTGCATTGCAGTACTTTTTTTCACAATTGTAGTATTTTTTAACACAATTGTAGTTAGTCCAGCAACTTATTTGTTTTCTATACGTAGGTGTACAATATTTTTTATATTTTTTCTGCATAGGCCACTAACAACGGGCCTATTATTCTACAAGCCGTATCTGATACATCTGGATTATTATTATCAGCAACTAATGAAACAGACACATTCTCACAATCTCTGGAAATGGATGCTGAAGAAGTCAACGAAGATGTTGAATTAGGTATGATGGTTAATTACCGTGTCTTCCAATCATTACAAAAGTCATTTTGTATGTATGTTATGTTCTTTGTTTATTTAAGCAATTATGCAACAAAAATCTTGTTGTCACAAAATGTTGCTGTCAACTTTCTTGTTCTTGTATTGTTTTTAGGACTGTTGAAGTTTCTTATTTTTTTGTGAAATAGTATAATGTACGATTAATACTTATAGGATGTATTAATAAAATTTTCTATCTCGGCATTCATATTTAATTTTAACATATACAATCCCATATAATTCTTCGTGTCATAAAAGACATAACAAATTCTAAAACAATAATGTTGAAACCTCTCCTACAAAAGCGTAATAATTAATAGCACAATTTATAGTAAAAACTACTCGGGGTAAAAACGAAATTTTAAAACGATATTGTTGAAACCTCTCGTACAAAAGTGTAATAATTAGTTGCACAATTTTTAGTAAAACCTACTTCGGGAAACGCGAAATTTTAAAACATTCTTGTTGAAACCTCTCCTACAAAAGTGTAATAAATTGTAACACAATAGTTGCTGAAAGTACTCATGAAAAGGCGTTTTTTTTAAACAATGTATGTTACTACAATTTATACATTATTGTGATAAACTTTACAATATGTATAATTCCATTTTTCACCATCATACTGTCTTTAAGGAATGTACAATATTTTAACAACAATCAAGTAGTAACGAAGCACGCACATTGTGCCTAGTCGTATATGTACTACAAATTGTAGTAAAAATAATAACATTTGTGTTGTTGTTCACAACATTTTTTTTTCCGTGTATATATGTTTTTAAAGTCCTCATATGGAATATTTTTTATTTTATCATTTATTCTCACTTATTTATCTTTATCTCCAATTCATACAAAACATCGCAACCCTGAGCGTGTAATGCATGATTCTATACTAAAATAATAATGTAATAATACTAACAATAATGAATATGCCTGCAGAATTATGCAAAAGTTTACAACAAATGTCATAACATTGACACAATGTACAAAATAAAGTGACTATTAAAAAGACTCATACTTATATTCAAAAAATTAAGATACGCTACTACCAAAATATCAATTTTAGTGGTAAAAACTTACCGAAAAGAAATGAAATATAGAAGAGCGATAATGATTGTAAAAATTCAAAGATTATAGTTTTCAATATAATGAAGTTAAAACGATTACACAATAACAATAAGTTAAAATTAACATGACAACTGTATGCTTAAATGAAAACATAGACTTTCTTATTTCAATTGAATATACTAATATTAATTTTAGTTATATGAATTATAATAAACAAAAATTAAAAACTCTGAAGAAAACATTGTCTTAGAAAGAATAACATTTCTCTAACAACTTGTAGAAAACAATACCGACAATTTTCATAAAAATTCCAAAATCAGTGTATAAAGAATAATAACACCTTTAAAATCACTTGTATTTAGGAAATATCTAAAAATTTTGAGAAAGAATTAATATAAGGTATAATGTTAATATTATTAAGAAATAAATGTTGAGCGTGTTAACACAACTATTAACACAACTATTTGTTTTAGACATTGCTAATGAAGCAATTATTCTCTGTCTTCCTACTTTTTTATTATACATAAAAATTTAAATTGTTTTAAGTTTAACATGATTTAAACATTTTGACCTTAAAACACAAATTCAGCAATTATTACCAATAGTTAAAATACTCTGCAAAAGTAAATACTATATGCAAATATTCAATTCCAAAAAATCCCTAATACAACCACACATTCCAGTTGTAAATAGCAAAAAATTTTAGAAAAATTATTTCTCTACAAAAGTATTTATAAAAACAGTAAGTAATGATTTCATCTACGTGAACGAACTTCCAACAACAAAAAATAAATTTATCTTTTATTTTATAAGTCAGTAATTATATGTATGCCAGATGCATAAAATGCTTATTGAAACAAGTTAACCTTCAGCAAAATAATTATAAAAGACTGTGTGTTCTTTTATTACTTTTTAGTATATACTGATTGTTGTGAATCATCAGTTATTCAATTTTTTAAATACAACGGAGATGTTTAAATCCAATTTATTACAAAGTTTTATGTGAAATATTTATTATGTTAAATAAAGAATTTTTCAGAAATATTTTACAAGAATCACTTAAATGCAAATTTAAATTCTAAAATGTAAAAACCATATTAAATAAAATTACACCGACTATAACATTCAAAACTATATTATCTAATGAATTATAGAAAATGTCGTAAAAAGAAAATTTAAGGAGTTAACAGAAATAATATAAAGGGAATATCAGGTAAGGTAACCTATTGAAACCAAACTATACCATTTGAATGGTTTAATAATTTTTTACAGCAAATAAATTCAAAAATGCTGAAACCCAACTAAAATAATAATGCAAATTTTCCTTAAAAATACAGAAAGATTCTTTCACAATTCTGTTGGAATTATAAAAAGAAACCATAGATTTTGCAACTAAATTTACATATGTTATGTATTTAGTAATAAAATAATGTAAAAACCTTCAAACATATTTTACATGATTACATGAAAATTAAAAAACTAGCACCAATCTGCTATTAGAAACTCCCGAATAAATACTAGCACATTTTCTGTCGCTCGAAAAAAAAAAATAAAATAGTTATACAAAACTTGAAATTAATGCAAAAATTATGAAATCTACATCGAAATTATAACCAAAAGAAATTCATTTAACAATTTTTTGTCAAAATCTCCAAACCACAAACATAATCCAATATTAGTACCCAACATTGTTTAAAAAAAACTTCTTAGATAAAACAATAACCCAATAAATTCAATGTTTGAAAACATAATTTAGCATTTGAGCTACGCTCCCTTATTATTTTCACCAAAAAATATTTAGCTTTCTAAGTAAAGCGGAATTTCAATAATTTGAAATCGTTACTTTAAAACTAAAGTAATTTAAAATGTATAGAACGAAACTTTCCAGTCTCACGCAATTTTATCAGTTAATAAACTCTATTTTTAGCTACATCGGAAATGCTTTTATTTTATGACAGAATAAATTAACTTTTTCTATTACATACTGTAAAACGTTGATATGCTTCGTTGCATTATTTTATCTGTAACTTCATGATGTGCTTTTAAAATATAATAGTTCAACTTTATTAAAACTAGTGAACATTGCTGCGTTGGGCTTATAAATTTAGGTAAAGCCGTTTCGGACACTTGTGATATTGTAGTATTTGCCATTATAAAGATATTTTGTGAAACTGACAAATTATTAGGGCTTTGTTATATTTTGAGAATATTGAAATCGTCTAAAGATTTTTTATTTTTATTAATTTGTTCTAGCTGTAATTCCCTATCAGGACTATACTTAACCAAAGGATTTTCTGTGAATGGTGTAATAATTGTAGACTCACTTGTTTGTAAAAAAAAAAATTTATTTTGGGAAATAATTTGCTGTGGTTTTTCTTTAATATTACTTAGAATTTCTGTTATATTCAATGCGAGCGTAGTCAATGATTCCGGATTTTGTAAAATATTTGTGGACTTTTGTGCATTCAAAGAGTCCTCGCTTAAATTTTGATTTTTTGATATTTCTATTATTGTATAGGAGTTATCCTGTTCCGATTCTACGATTGAATTAGAATTTTCTGAATGTTGATCAGAGTTTTCCTTACAATTTTCCTCGGAACTTTCCTCAACAGAGAGATCTAATACTGAAGCACATGAAAGTGGTGACCTAGCAGTTTTAATATTCCTACGAGTGAGATCCTGTACAGGAATTATTTTATCGTCTAACGCAAAATGAAAAATATGTATGCCAGTTTTTTTTTCTTGTCTACCGTTTATAAATCTTTTTCAAGTAACTCGTAACTATTATGAACTGGTTCAAAAATACTAACTAGAGAATCAACACATATTTCCTTCGAGTTATCAAAATTTGGTTTTAATGTTTCAGATTCGATTTTTCAGTAATTTTTAAAGAGGAATCAACACATGGTTGTTTAGAACTATCTGTAGTTTCCTTCACTATCTCAGACTCTATTTTATTACTTCACAATATTCGTTTTTTGTGTCCTGGCTCGGTATTAACTTTATCTTTAGGCCGTGCACCAGACATTATTTTCGGGATCAAATTCCATTAGAAACTTTGTAGCGATTTTCATATTTTCAAAGAAAAATTTTGTAATTATGCTTTACTTTCTTTCCAACTCAGTCCTCTAACATGTTTTTAAGGGTGTGATCTCCTGAGATATTCTCTCAGTTCACAGTAACCCCTAAATTCACGCTATTAGACGAATTATTTAAAAATTAAGCATAATCAAGCAACGGTGCTTGTAAAAAAAAATTTCTGTGATGCCAAAAAGGTGCCCGGCACCTCCACCAATTGTCACGATCCGATTTATTCTCAATAAATCAAACCATGCTCAATGTCTGGACACAACCCCAAATAAATAACCAATCCATTCCTAATATTATTATATTAAAATAAGTTCAAACAGGACAATCTTGTTCAACAAAATAACTTATAATTTTACTTACATTACGCAATGTAAAGGGTTCATGATGACGGACTTGTCACCACCAGAATGCCATCTGATTCTAATGCTGAATGTTGAATCTAGTCTGGGACTGCAACTGAATCTAACTGTGACTCTACTGTTCTCTGACTGTTACCTCACTCACTGTCAATGTTCTGGATTCCCTTATATATAGAAAATCACATCATGTGGACAGATTAAGCCACGTGTGTTTCTATACAATGGTAACCTTGGCTTTATATTGCAAAACCTATTAACATTTTATGACCGATTCAATATTCAACATCCTCTGATAAGAATTCTGTTCATTTATGTAACATTTGTATGAAATTTAGAAATGTTTTTAGAATAATATTTTATAATATGAATTTGTTTCTTACTGTGCATTCTGGCTTGTGACAATATGTCAGAGAATTGTGTTCCTAACAGACGTATATTATTCCTTAAGACTTTGTGGGCACGAGTCGTTCGGAAAAAAATAACTTAAGCGGACGAGAGCGATTATTTGTGCATAGTCAAAAAACGCAAGCAATGGGGCAGTCATTAGCGCCCGTAATGGCATTGATAACTTTATTTCCTCGCAATTTTTCATCAGAAACAGTTGCATTTTTAGGAAGATCGAAAACAATAACATTTTTAGCACGATTTATGGGTTCAATCGCTTCTGCTGTAATTTTTTCAAATATTTGAGATGAAAACGCAGTGTTTGAAGTAATTTTAAACTTCAAAGCCAAAAACTTGTTTACAAAATTACTTTTAAGAGAGGTAATAAGAGTTTCAAGTTCTTTAAATTAATCAATGGTGGTTGTACAAGAGTTACAAAATACTTTTGATATTTTTTGTTAGATTTGCTAGTTTTCTAGAATCATCCTCGAAGAGATCAACGCGTTGAATATAAACAGTGTGACGACAACCATCACACTTGAGAGTAGGTGTGGAGGATTGTAGCGTTATGTTTTTTAAATGAATTTATTTGGGGTTTTATTATAAATGCCTCCCAGCTAGCCCAATCTTATGTTTTCAGGGCGATTTGGGTAACAGAATCCTGGACAAATTTCCCAGCTGGTAACCACCGCAACTTTTCTTACCTTTCTCATACCTTTGATGTAGTTTGAGACAATTTGATCAAATAAATAACTACTAAATGCACTTTACAACAAACAACAACAACAACAAACATTTATTGCCCCTACCTAGCTAAAAAAAGTATGTACAAATTTACGGTATATATAAACGGTATATAAATCTTATTACCCTTATATACTACTTAGCTCTTATTGGCGGGGGGGGGGCTGGGCTGCCGTAGCCGCGATATTGGCTGTGGATCTGGAGCGAGCGGTGGTATTTTCACCCGTGAATCGCGCTGGGTCGCGGATGTAGGCCGATTTGATTAGCGAGTTCCGTAGATTCGAAACTTTGACACAGGATTTTATTTGCCTTTTTTTGGGCGTTGTTTGGTGACCGAAACATGATACGTTGCAAACACACCTATTTATATGTAAGTACACATCTTGTGCTTAAATCTTCTTTTCCTCGTTTTATTCGTTTTTTACAAGTCACAGTGTCCGTTCTGTTCAACGGCGGGCTGTCTTTTTTCGGTACATACCGTATGTCCCCATTCTTCCGTCCTGTCGGTCAACCTGGAAGTACCGTTAGGCGGCTTGGACGTAGACGTGACGTGACGTAGACAAAGAGTTTTATTCCGAGTTTTTAGCTTTTCGGCGCCAGCCAAAGTGTTGGCCTTCCTCAAACATTAAACTTTTTACATAGCTGCCGCTTGCTAATCACATTTACACAAAGAAACATACTCGCAGCTACTGGATTTTTCAACGGCTGGTCACCGACGGCTGATATTTATTTATGTTAATTTGCACAAGAAACTCACCAAGTGATGTGAACAAAACTGAAGGACACGACACTGCATTTGTTGGCACAACAATCTTAAAAAGAGACTTTGAACCTTTCCGAGAAGAGTTACAAACTTGAAACCACTGAAGTGACTCCCATCCACTTTTTTAAAAGCATAGAAAAGTAAAAAACATTGAAGCCTCCAGAAATCCAGAAAATTAGGTATAATAACTTCTTATTCTTAACATTTTACTTGCGGATTATATATTATATGCGATTTTATATTAGTTACCTGACTGACAATTAATTGATTTTCAATCTGCATCCGTAGCTTCTTCTGCATCGTGCTGTAGCAGCAATTTTCAACTCGCACAACATTCTACAATTTAAATAATATATGGTTCTATAACTGCATTGGAATATACCGAAGGTAGCTAAAATAGACAAACAATGTATTTTTTCGTTTGTCAGTCTGCAGTATATTTATGAAGAAATGAGATGAATTCAAAATAAATGATTTTTTTATCTGAAAAAGTCAGTACCGTTTTTATTTCCAACAATTTATTTTGCTTCGTTTCTCTGTTGTTCCTTATTTGCTGTAGGTAAATCGCTAAATAAATAAATGTAATAATTTTATGTAATAATAGACACGTACAGTTTGGAAACTTTTCATAACATTAATAATAAAATAATTTCATAATAACTTCTGCGCAACATTGTTCAGTTTTCGTAGCTATAACTTCTTGAAAAGCTGATTAGTCAATATCAGCTACTAGAAGCGCAATGAATTCGTCTAGGGGCAAAGTAAATTATTTTGGCAAAGAAATACTAGTCCTTAAAATACTCGGTGTGTCTTTACATGGTAACGCTAGCTTACAAAATTTATTCGTTTTTGCTCCTCACTTCTATAATATTTACATATCCATTGTTGGATTTTTACGAATTTTTTAAACATGACGTTAGCGTCGTTGCCGACATTATTGATTATCAAGTTGCAGGACTTTTGGGTAAGACAAAATTACGCACTGCCCGAACATTTTGTCACAGTCAAATTTGTAGTTTAGTTTAGGTATCATAAAGATGTTTACAGAAAAATAATCTATTACACTTTACATATTTCCTTAACATAATTTAAACAATATTTTTTAAACCTGCAAACACTGTTGCTCTGCTTGTCTTCGTCTAGCATTTTATTATAAAATTTTTATAATTTAAACTATTTTGTGAGCAACTAACAGCATCAATTTGTTTTTATTAAAAATCATATTTTGTTAGTTTTACTGTACGGTTGTATTAGTTTTTATAATTTTTGTATCTATCCTAGTCTTGTTTATTACTACTTTTTTTAGCTGTTTTATATAAAGCATTACGATCATTCTGTAATGATCTTAATTTATTAATGCACGGATGTATTATAAATTGACAATTATACACGAATTTCTTTGTCACAAACGTCTTTTTATAGCCCATGGACCTCTTTATTGCCCATGGGCTATAATGAAACGTCAAACAACGATATCATACATAATAGAAACTGAGATTTGAAGAGTAACTGTGGTAGCGGGTAAACAACGGTAATCTCAAATTTAATCAAAGCAACGCTAGATGTGGGTGGAAAATTCAATTTATTTTATAAATATTTTCAATTTATTTTAGAAATATTTTTAAAATAAAAAATCTTCATCCGTGCATAATGTTGTATATGTACCACGGGCGTAACTTGCTTTTATGGCCGTCGACGTATTTATATCAAAATTACGTCTTACGCCATAAAAGCCTCTTTACGCCCATAATACATAAATAACTATTGTGAACCATGGGTTACTTAGATTTACACAAATTGTTTTTTTTTGAAACAATTTTATTATAACAATTTTACATTTTTTTTTTATTAAACATGATGATTTATTTTTTATATCTACGCTTTCGACCTCCAAAGTAAGCTCTTAATCTTAAACAATTTTTTGCTGACTAACTTTTGCGGAACAATTATTCTTAAAATTACTCTTGCAATGTTCCGTATCAGAGTTTTTAAAATCTGGTACTGTAGCAGCAATTGTATTTTCGTAACTTAGCGACTTGGTTGCTATTTACAGTAACTATAATTCATTCATCAAAACAAAGTCATCAAAATTATTTGTAAAAGCTAAACTTCATTAAAATTCCTCCTGCAAAATAGTGTTTTATTTACAACTACGAACCCAACATTACAGTACAGTTACTACAACGTTCAGTGCATTGGTTATCACAAGATCAATTATGATTTTCGAATTTTCCGTAACCCTTGCATACGTCTATTATTTGCTTCATACCTATAGAACATTAAAAATGAACTTCAAAACTCGCAATCAAAGTTTAGATCAAATTTTCAAAATAACTCTTTTGGACAATCACGGTTACAAACGCGTAATTTTAATCAACGTCACTCTTACAATCAACATACACACCCTACTTCTACTCAGCAGCTTGATTTTCATAATAATAACACGCACAACTACCAAAATCTTCCAAATCTGTGTTATTACCATGAAAGATTCGGTAATAGAGCCGTTAGGTGTGCCGGTCCCCATGTTCTTATAAAAAAAACTAAATACGGCCTTGCTAACATCACCCAGTTGGCAGAATTTGGCTTTTCAAGGGTGCAATTTAATTTTTATTAAAGATGTATTTTCAAACATAAGTTTTTTAGTGGAGAGCGGTTCAAACTACAGCTTGTTACCAAATGCTTTCTTTCACAACCACACAACACGCAATCCTGCCTCTTTGATTTCTTTATTGGCAGCGAACCAAACACAAATACAAACTTATGGTTCTAAAACACTAGCTTTAAAATTTTATTTTTCAAATCAACCAATTACTTGGAACTTTATTTTGGCAGATATTGCATTTCCAATTTTGGGGCTAGATTTTTTACAATATCATAATTTAATGATAGACTGTGCTGTGGGAAGAGTAGTTGACCAAGTTTCTGTTAATCGATCTATGATGTTCGACCCGGAAATTCGTGAGTCATCCGTTCTTCCACAGACTGGTGGTAATTCACCTGTTCAACAAACAAACCCTCCTACTTCATACAAGTCACAAACAATTATAAAACATTTAAACGAATCATCTCAACATTTAAACAACTCTTCTCAACTTACAAACAAATCACAACCATCACTTCAACCAACTTCATCACAACAATCAAACACCCAACCAATCTCTCAATCATCTCTCTCTCTAACAAATCACAATTAATCACACATTCTAATCAACTTTCCACTCTTCTTTCTTCTGAACTTAACGACTGCCAATCACCTTATACGGTAGATAAGATGTTAATGTTCAGGAAATTTCTTCTAATTCACTCTCTTTACAATCTTTATCACCTGAACGCACTCTTTACTCTAATCTTCTTCAACAATTTCCGACTTTAACAGCTGAATTCGACATTAACACCCCTATTAAAGGTAATGTAGTGCATCGAATAAAAACGAACGGTCCGCCAATTAGTGCAAAAGTGTCGAAGACTTAATCCAACACAATTACTGTTTTTAGGAAAGCATCTGCATGAACTGTTACGTTCTGGAATCACCGAGCAAGCAAACAGTCCTTGGAGTAGCCCAATACATATGGTATTAAAACCTGATGGCAGCTATCGTGTCGGTGGCGATTACAGGCAGCTGAATGCGATGACAGTTCCGGATACCTATCTAATTCCCTTCATAAAGCATACTTCCAAATTCCATTGCATCCAGATGATATGGACAAGACTTAACTTTGGCTTAAGAAACACTCCTCCTCCTGGTCCAGATTCATCCAGAAGATTCTTACAGGAATGTATTACATTTATTTTTCCCTCGCCGATATATTAATTTTTAGTGAAACCAAGGCACAAGGTTTCATGTAAAGGCATTCTGCCACAAGACTCAAACCAGCTTTTTTTTGTTTAAGTATTTTTGTTTAGATATTATGTTCTTTTTATTTTTGCACATTTTTTCCCTTTTTGTTCTGTTTTTTTTTAGTGAACTGGACTTTTTCTGCGCTGCCCTTGAAATCCCAAGAATTAAACACACACCTGGAAAAACTAGAAGCAACTTCAAGCTAAATTAATTCTATTTTCTATGATGTTCAATTAGTTACGTTATTGTATTGTTTTTGAAAAGATCAGAAGTTTTTGTAGCTAAGAAAAAAACTACGCAGCAAACGTGAAGCGCATGCTGCTTCACGTTTGCTGCGTAGTTTTTTTCTTCTGCAAAGTTGGGGGGGAGGGGGGTACTAATGTAGCAGCAATTGTATTTTTGTAACTTAGCGACTTGGTTGCTATTTACAGTAACTATAATTCATTCATCAAAACAAAGTCATCAAAATTATTTGTAAAAGCTAAACTTCATTAAAATTCCTCCTGCAAAATAGTGTTTTATTTACAACTACGAACCCAACATTACAGTACAGTTACTACAACGTTCAGTGCATTGGTTATCACAAGATCAATTATGATTTTCGAATTTTCCGTAACCCTTGCATACATCTATTATTTGCTTCATACCTATAGAACTCACAATATCATTTAATCTTTTACTGTATGTTAAGACTTTTGAAACGTCAGTATTAACATCATCTACGATAATGTTCATAGCTTGATCTTTGAGATTTTCATCGCACCAGAACTCAAAGAAATTTAGAAACTCCATATTACTTGCACTGGGACTGTGGTAGGTTATCGTATAAACAAACACATTTAAGCATTCTTTTAAAAATTTCGACATTTTTATTTAAAGTTAAATTAGAAGCTTTCACAAATGTAATTTCACTTTTTATATGAATTATGGCTCCTCCTGTATGTCTCTAATGTGAGTCACATTTAATACTTGAGTAACCTTTAATAACGATGCTTCAAAAATTTATTTCCTTAACACACGTTTTACTTAGCAAAATTAAATGAGTATTGTTTAATGTTTGCCAACAAACTTTGTATATTCAAATATAACATTTTTTTTACCAAAGCAAGGTGTTTGATTTATTCTAAAAAATCAATCTTGCTTCTTTTCAGCTCTAGATTTATTTTATAAACTGGAAATTTTAAATTCCACGCTTCATGATTCAAGTCGATTTTTAATTTTAATTTTTCTACAGCTTGTTTACAATTGCTGCACTTATTTTTATTTCTACGTGTAGTAGTTTCTTATAACTTTCGGAATCTACTTCAGCGAATCCCGGAAAAAAGTCACTGGATATAAAGTCACGGAAAAAAGACTCCGAAAAAAAATTACTCAGAAAAAGTCGGAAAAAAGACCCCGGAACAAAAGTCACCCAGAAAAAAAATCACCCAGAAAAGTCACTGAAAATAAAATTAACCGAAAAAAAAACTCACCAGGAAAAAACGACACACTTGTAGTTGGCGACAAAACTGGAACCACTGCCACACTCTTTAGCACTACTTGTGTTCATAACTACTAAGAAGGAATGAGAATGTATAACACATTTGTGTATAATTAAAAAAATACGTAGGGCAATAACAATATTTTATTTTATTTTAAAGAAATCTACCTATAGTATCTATATACAACCAATAAAATATTACAAGTAATATAAAACTGTAGCAAGTACACCAGTAGATTTGATAGACTAGGACAGCATCCAGCAATGAAGCATATCCGTCCCCCCTTCAGGCGGTGAAACCCTTCGGGACGCCATGATCGAGGTACGCTCGATCAACGCGCCTGCCCTCAATACAAGAAAGAGAACAGGCTACCAGTCCTGGCATCAGGCTGCGAGCCATAAGCCCCTACTGGTGGAGGGAGATTACCTAAATCTCTACTGATTCTGCAGATCAGTGCCCGAGCTGAAACGCAGCTCACTCGTCGAACCGCACTAAGACGGCCCTAGCCTGCACTTAGGCTGTGCCACTGCCACCACGAATCTTACTCCGTGACCAAAAACGGGGGGTTTGAATCCCCCGTGGGCTCGGCATTGGTCCCCGTGGTACCAGTCAAAGAAAGTCACTGGTTGGACTTGTCGGAGCAAGCGCGTGTCAAGCAGCGCTACCCCTCCTAGTTAGGACCTCGCAGGTCCCAGCACTGGTAAGCTACGCACCGCCCAGACTGGTCGGTAACCGGCTTGATCATAGTGGCCGGCACCTTAACAGCGTCGGGTGTATATAAGTACGAACCCTCTGGGACGACACTTAGATAGTGGGCGTGAGCAGGCAAAGTGCGCTTCATCCCTAAAATCCTAGACCCCAGTGCCAGCTGCACACCACTCCATCGTTAGAAAGCACCATCACTTGCCGGAACACCTATTTATCCGGACAAGGAGCGGGGTTTCCACTTCAGCGATCGTGCTGTCAGCTGCATACTGCTCTATCGTTGCAAAACACCATCACTTGTCGGAACCCCTGCCATCCAGCTCAGGTCCATCCAGCAACCAGCCTGGTACGCAAGAGTTCCTGGTCAAGGAGCGGGGTTTTAACTTCAGCGATCATGCCTGAGGCGTTAGGACCCATACTGAGGGCTGGTTGCAAGTGACACCCCTAGGACTCAGGTCCCTCTGCAGCAGCAGCCACTCCATTCTGGAAAGCACCATCACTTGCCGGAACGACTATTTATCCGGTCAAAGAGCGGGGTTTCCATTCCTGAGAGCACTCCGCTCAGGTGTTTAGACCCATATGCTGGAAGCTCGCTTGTTTACACCCTTAGAGCACGAGGCTCTCATAGCAACCTTTTCTCCATCCTGGGGTACACCTTCATCCGCCGGACCCCCATCTGCCTATTTGATGCGAGGCTACCCTGTCAGAGAGCGAGGACCCCCTACCCCCTGCCGGACCATTTGCATCCAGCTCTCGTCCGGGCGGTAACGGGCTGGTGCTCCCCGTACCCCGGTCAGGTAGCAGAGTTCCATTCAAGAGAGCGGGCTACCGTCGAGATGTTAGGACTCATCTAGAGGGCTACACTTCACCTGGTGAGAAATCACTCACCCAGTCTCCGTAGTCCCAATTAAGGAAACCTTGAACCTCTCCGAAGCCAGGTGGACGTACTAAGTTGAAAACTTGAAACCACCAAAGTGACCGTTACAACGCCGACCCCGCACAAGGTGTCTTTGTTCACGCCTCTCACCTAGGTGAGGGTCCTTCGGTGACTTTTTATCGAGTGACTTTTTTCCGGGTGATTTTTATCTGGGGGCGTTTTGTTCGTGCTTATTTTCCGCTTCCCACTTTAATTTATGCAAAGTCGCGTGGATAGAAAATGATTTTGTGCATTTATCTTAATTTGAATTTCTTCTGGCGTCTTATTTTCCATCATTCTTACGATTATTGTACTTATCACCTCACCATGACAAACATGCTTAACTCCTGAAATTTTTAATGCAGTTGGATCAATATTTTCCTTGATTTTTTTTGGTTCTTTTCTGAGTATCTATTTTTGGCTTTATGCATTACTTTATGTTTTTCCTGAACAGTATCAGTCAAATCCAAACACATTTCTTTTGGTCATATGTTTTCTTGAGGTGGTTTCCCATTTCTGTACTCCATGCTCCCATTGCATCGTTCATCTCTCCAACCATAGCCTTAATCGGAATTTTTTTCATGATACAGCATCCATCACAACACCAAAGAAAATTACTTTTCTCATTAATTAGTTTTTAACCTTCACCGATTAAATTCACGCATTTTTTGTGCAAATATTTATCACATCACCCATTACAGATAACAAACTTATCAGCCCTTTTAAACTCACCAAAACATTTTGCACATACGGTAGCCATAATGGTTGGGTGCAACAATTCACCAGCCTAATGACACAATAATTGGTATTTGCTTGCAAAAATATACGCATCCGTTCCGTACGATTGCTAAACATGTTTATGTACAGATTAAGTTTAATCTGAATAGTTGGCTAAACTTTTAAGATTGTATATGCTTACAGCTGCCTTTAAGGCCGCTGTAGTATTGCGAAATCGAATCAAGTTTAGAAACTGTCTGGCTAAGCTCGAACGAGAACCATTTATTCCCAATCCCGAAAGAGGTGGCCATGTTGAAGAAGAACTTGTCAGGGAATGTGTGCGGATTACTACTGCACAGGTAAAGTAGAATATGTTGCAGCCTCCATTAGCTTTTATTATTGTATTTTCTTCTTTTAGACATTTACATTCTTGTCGTGCATGCCTAACTTTAGTTACTGGAATAATCTAAACCGTTTTCAACAAGACAACAAGCAACGATTACACGACTGGAAGATGCCTTATGGTCCATTCACACTTCTTAATGTTACTTACAGCTCCAGCTACGAAATTAGTTGCTTCTATCAAAGTATTAGCTGTTGCTATATTGGTAGTTTATATGTTGCAGTCGATTTGCTTCTTGCTGCTGCTTTGGCCCATATCACCTTTCAGTTCAAAATGTTGCAAAGTTTTCTAAGACTAATTGTGGAAAGATGCCATAAAAAATGGATAGAGGATGGTCGGTTTAGGTATCAATTCTATTTATCGTATTAAAAAAAAATTATATTTAAACAATTCGTATCAAACGTTGCTGGATACTATAATAACATTTATTAATTTTGGTAAATAATATTTGATTTCTTAGGCCCAGCCAAACATTTGTTAAAGCAAAAAAAAAACTCCCCTGGAAGATAATACTCTAGAAAAGCCCCAGAAGAATTTATTTTTGCTCTTGTAAGAGAAGTTTGTAAAACAGTTACCGAAAGGTAGAATCAAAACAAACAAGTGTGCGCTAAATTAAATCGGTAATAAAATGCTTATTGTTTCCTTTTTTCAGGTAATACTATTTTAAATTATTTTGACGTGTCAACACAATTTTATTTTTTTATTGCCAAAAATTTAGGGAGAAATTTCATTAAATGACAATATTTGTAGGAGACAAGCGGCCTTGACCAGAAATCATCAAATAACTCAATTTCCATTAACAAAACCGAAGGTTCCGATATTCCTTTGGAATATTTAAAGAGTTCCATTATACAAGCTGTTGATTATCACGTTGCAATTATCGAAATTGCTAGAGAAATAGAGGAAGTATTTAGCAATTTGCTTCTATTGGTATTCTTAGGGACACTTGCTTTGCTATGTTTTTCTACTTATGCTGCTTCATCGGTAAGTTTATTCAAACATTTCTGTAAGAGTACATCGAACTATGTTTGTAACTTGTTAGGCTAGTAGCACCCTTCAGTTGTCAACGAAACACATATTTGAAGGATTAGTTGCTTGTGGCCAAGTAGCAACAATTAGCTATTGGGGTGAACAAGTGCTTCAAGAAAGTCAGCTGGTAGGAAAGGCTGCATTCGAATCAAATTTTGAGGGTGCTGACGTAAGATTTCAAAAAATGTTGTCTTTTATTATTCGTAGAAACCAAAATCCTATCGTGATAACCGCTGGAAAGTTTACTGAGATAGATTTGGCCACATTTAAATGGGTAAGGTAATTTTCTTAAGGCTTTACTAGAATGGCAAAAAATGATGAGATTGTTGTTGCTTCAAAAACTTTCTATAAAAGCTTAGTTTGTTAGTATCTAAAAAATTAGCTACAATTTCGTGTTTATAATTACTAACAGCGTTCGGTAAAATCTAATATATTGCAATGATATGCGTGCGCATGTACTTACTAGAAGACAATTCCCTAAATGCCCGCAATTCACGCAATCACAAATTATATTTTGTATGAGACTCTTATTAACTTTCTCAGGGTCGTTATTTAGCTTGTAAGATAAGTTATTAATAAATAAATAAGAAATAGAATAAACACAAAACAATATCAACGTTACAAAAAAAGGTTTTATTTAATAAACCAATTTCTACATGGAGTTTTCGAAAAATCAAATAAATTTTACTAAATACTATCGTCCTTTACAATGAAAACACTTATCTTAATGTCTCCTTACTGGGATATTCTTCACTTGAGCAAACGATGAATGTCGAAATTTTTACTTCACTAGTCTGCTGGTTCCTCAAGTAACCACAAACACTCGCCTTTAATTTGAATCCTGCTCTGGACTGCTTTTATGTTATTTTGGACTTGGTTTTAACACCACCACAACTGTAGAAACTTTCTGGATCGCTTTATACTTGTAATTCATCTGGATTTTTTTACAATTCGTTGATAATTTGTTGTATTTTCTTCTTTTATATTCGTAATCACTTTTATATTACTTTTAAACTCGTTTTTTCCGCTTTATTCATCCAGAGGATATAAATGTCTCTGTCTTTGTTTACAAAAACGAGTCGTAACTAACTAAACAAATTTCCATTTCTTTTGTCTTCTTCCTTGATTCCCATTTTTTTTAAAACAGATAAATCTCATGATCAATGAGTTTTTCAAATTGTCAAATGACACTGACATCCACAATGACATTTATCGATGCACACACAAGTAAGTCTAAAACTTCTTATAAATTAAACCTTTTGAACAATTCTGAACTAAATTATAATTAAAGTTAACATAAATAAAAATCGTATCAATCTGATTGTGTTTTTCTTTTCTTTCAGTAAAAACAAACCTCACAAATATGAAAAACATAAATTATTAGAATTTATAACAAGAAATTATAGCAAAAATACGCAACCCTGAGTTTAAAAGTTAGAGAATCAAAATCTTAAAGTACTCACAAACCTCCAATCGCAAAATGAATTGTAGCAAGCATCCCAAAAATTGCCTTCCAGGAACTACAATATCCCAGACACCTCCAAATATCATAGCAATATAAACGCGTAGAATGTTAGCTTTTAGTGTTGGGAGGCGCTCGCATTCTTCACGCGTCTAGCAAGCAGCAAACAAGTCTTCAATTTCGTAATGTTTAGAGCTGTTATGTTACTACATCTAACAACATAAGAGCATCTTACGAAATAACGTCTGCTCTGCCTGTCTGTTTCTAATTATACTAAAACTAAGTGGGCCTTTGAGCTGGTAAAAACCGTCATTTTACAAACAGAAACGATCTTTGATTTGTAGCATGCCGTCTGGGGTTGAAGTTAAGGTCATGTTTACAATTACTGTTGGCTAGGAATTGAAAAACATGAACCACACTTGGTTATCCCAAATATAAACGTAAACCGATTCATAAACAAATTTTTGCCATGTCTGGATTTATTGACTTGAAATTCAAACTGCATGTTTTAAATAGAACTGACATTTATTATATTTGGATTAGATTTAATTAGGATTTTAAAAAAAGCAAATGGATGTAGCAGAAAAAAATGTTTCGGACGTCGGGATTTTTCGATCGTACCTCGCCCAATAACTTTTCGAAATAAAAATCTAGTAAAGTTGTTTGGTAAATCGTTTTTTCCTGTACAGGGTTTACACTTTTCAAGGGACAGTAGGCTACACCTTTTAATAGTAGCTTTCAATATCAAACGCTCGGATTTAAGAACATTATTACCAGAAGTAAAGCAATCGCAAATTAATTATAATAATAAAAAAAATACTAGCAGAACCCATGCACTACACCCCACGCCTATCCTGATCTCTTCTACCTGTCTCAACTTTTAGTGGTGGGGGGCCCCTGCTACTAGAAGCTACATATTTACGCGTCCGTTATACAAGGCGAATATTCTTTTGTACAGCGAGCCCCTATAGTTTTTAATAATGATACGCAAAATTTGCTACCTACGTTAGTGTGTACGACTGGAATATAATCTACCGAGAGTTGACATTTCCACATCAGGCTTCGCAAGTAGCACACATGTTGAGCTTTCGTAGCCCTTTTATCGGGTTACACTTTTACTTACGTCAGACTGCTGGACAGCTCAGTACAAAAAACGACTTTGGAGAAATATAAGTCAGATCATGCAAGCCGCGCGACGAAAATCATATTTAAGTCAACTCAGTTTTACAAGTTGCATTGCAGCTTTCAAGAGGGCAGATATTTGAAAATGTTGCTTTATTACCTACAATTATTTTATCACCCTAAGGTGAAATTTCTGAAATTTTGATAAATTTTAATTTTTTTATATTTTTTTGAAATTTTGTTGAGAATGTTTATAATATAATAATGTTAAAAATTTTAACAATTGCCTTCAGGTACACGACCAAAAGGAAAACTCCCAGAGGTGTTTGCTCCATGAAAAGTTGATCCTATTGTGATCTAACATGCTCATGCCGATTTTGAAGCCGAAATACCTACATTTTTTAAATACTGAAAACCGATGGCGGCACCGTGGGAATATCGCGGACTAATGTTCTTTATCGTGCCCGACTATATTAAAGCAGAGCATCTTTCTCCATTTTCTGAAGCAGGCGCAGCCGTTTTATACAATTTTGTGTTTTCTAGTTGCAACCAATGTTTATCCATATTGAGAAAGGTGTCTCCGCAGTTAACGCGTCCGCCTTTTATTCGGGAGGCTCCGGGCTCGATTCCCGGCTAGGCCGACTGTCCTGGTTCAGGTTTGCTCCGCGGTTTTCCTGAGCCAAAAGTTCAATACTGCGTTTATACTGAAGTAGAGCCCCTCCCTCCTTTTTTGCGGACCAACCTCATTTTTTTGTGGTTTTATCCCAGTGAAATTACCAATCTTTGAGCCAAACTAGGGTTTGCTGCGTAAAGGCGTCTGGACTGGTGAGGGAGGTAAAAATTCTACCTAATAGGATTTTGATACAGATACTGATTACTTAAATGGTATCTAGATCCAGAACTTAGATCCAGTATGTAGATACACGCATCTAGATACTACCCAACGCTGATTACTAATTTTACAAAAAGCGTTTTGTTGGGTTTGTATTTACTAGTCAGTTTTGTATTGCAAATTATTGAAATTATAATTATTGAAACGTTAGTATACTGGAAAGAATTCTACTTAAAATATTTTACAATTCTACCATAAATTACAAATTAAAATAATAAATGCCACTTATTTTGTTTGTAGATTCTGCGAACATCATATTCAGCTTTCATGGTGTTACGAAAGACCAACGAGTGATGTATCGAATTTACCAGATCAATTCTTAGTACACAAATACAAGAAAAATTGCTTGTTTGAGTTCACAACTTGTTTTATTAATTTGTACACCAACAAAAATATATTTATGCAAACAATAAGCACCTACTTGCACTAATATCAAGAAAAAAATATTTTATACATTATCTGATTATGTAACACCAATTCAGTGTGATAGAATCTGTAACGGCATACCTGCTTAAATTAATAGTGTTTTTTGTATTTATTAGCTGAATTACTTATACTTGTTATGTATTTGTAAATCTAATATTTATTAATGTCAGTATTTAAAAAACACGCTTTGTTAAGCCCTGCATTTATTTTTGCATTTTGCCGTAACGTAACAACGTATTGTACCAGGAATGCTGACGTATGGACGGTGTTACTGTATCATTCGCGTTTGTTCGCAACGCGCGTGTACCTGCATCAAAGAAGGTTACATTACACCACCTGCTCTAGAATGGAAAATTTTTCACATTCTAGTCGAATACGAATAAAGGAACAACTAATGGACAACTAGGGCGCAGTGTTCGTAGTAAAACATGTAATGCAAGATTCAGATTCAAATACGTATATTTACAAAATATATACAATAAGTTACATGTCATGTTTTATTTTATTATATGTATAGTGGGCCCCTTTAGGCTTTTGGTCTCTTCAACCCTGGATAACGTTGGTTTTCGGTGGGATGGTTGCTGCATTTAGTCCTGGTGTTGGAGTTGATCTGCGTCGTGGTGTTGTAGATCTTGGAGTCCGTCTCGGAGTTTCTTGGATTTAGTTGCTGGTCGTGTGTCTGGAATTAGAAAATAGTGTAGTAGTTTTTGTTAACGCACTGCTAGAGGGGTGTCTTCAACGAGTCATGAAGGTTGTCGGGGAAGAGTGAAGATAAGAGAGCTGGCGGGGGGTGTTTGAGTTTACGTCGGGATATTCGTGGGACACGGTTCCTTAAGATTTGATTTTGGTTTAAATATTTGTGAGAAGTTTGGAGGGTGTCTTAGGCGATGGTGTTGTTGCCGTTTAAGGTGCGGGATATGTAGGATTTTTGTAGTTCTATAAGACGTTGGTCGCTAGGGGTCGTTTCTGTGTCTTCATGGAGGCGGATGCTGGGATGAAATCTGTGGAGTCTGAAGATTCGGTGAAGGATTTGCCTTTCGCAAGAGCGGATTTGGTCTAGAAAATGGGGTTTGAGGGTGTCATAGATGGGTGCTCGATATTCTATTACCGGTCGGACGTAAGTGTTGTATGTGTGGAAGAGGGTGCGGGAATTACAGCCTCGAAAGCGTCTTTGGATGCGTCTTAGTAAATTGGAGCGGTTTCGGACTTTTTTTCAAGGTTTCTCGGAGGTCGGGTTCAAGGGAACAGGTATGTGAGAAAGTGATGCTTAGGTATTTTACTTGTTTGGAGAGAGGAATTTGTTGGTTGTTGATAGCTAGGTTGATGGGGTGGGGATCAAGGCGTGGGTTTCTAGTCGAGTTTGGGTGTCGGAATAGAATTGATTGGGACTTGTTTCCATTAAGTTTTATCCGCCACTTGCTGATCCAGGTGTAGCTCGGTTGTTCTTTGTGTGGTCCATATGGCTGTGTCGTCGGCGAATAGTCTGGTCTTTGTTCTGGTCGGATTTGTAATGGAGAAATCTTAGGTGTATATAGTATAAAGTAGAGGGGATAGCACTGCTCCTTCTGGGACGCCGGAGCGCACGTCTATTGAGAAGGAAAATGAATTGTGTACTTTAACTTAGCTGGTACGGTTGTTTAGAAAGGAGTCTATTACTCTGATGAAAAAGGGGTTCAGGTCCAGGGATATTAGTTTGTGGATAAGACCGTCGTGCCAAACCTTATCGAATGCACGCTTTATGTCCAGGAAGACTGCAAGCGTACACCGATTCAGGTTGGCATTTTTGGTAGAGTGGGTATGAAGTTCGAAGATGGGGTTGATGGTGGATCTATGGGGTCGAAAGCCGAATTGTTCGGGGGGGGGGGGGAGATTATTGCTTTCAAGGGTTTCTAAGAGGCAAGAAGCCATGATTCGTTTGAGGATTTTTTCTAGGATGTTAAGTAACGAAATAGGTCGGTAAGATAAGGGATTTCTCGGGTCCTTGCCGGGTTTGTGGATCATGATTGTGGAGGATACTTTCCATGAAGTGGGGAAGTAAGAACTTTTCAGACAAGAGTTATAGATGGTGGAAAGGGCGTCAGTGGCTGAGTCGAAGAGGTTTTTTAGAAGAAGATGTTTTAGTTGATCGGGTCCGGGTGCTTTGGTATTTTTGAGATGTAATGCAATTGTAGCGTAACAATATGCAAGAATACTCAAATGTGTACAAGGCCTTGGGTTTACAATATCAGTTTCTATAATAAAAGCACGATTAAATCATTAAAGCAAATCTGCCAGAGTAATACCACAAGTCCTTCCTCGCATACTGCTCCGCAGTAGTTTCTTTTTCCATGGTCAAAGTCAATCACATTAGCGCACATGGTAAAAGTCATGTTAACCCATTCAGTTAATTAACCAAAAACGAAATCTATGTCGAACACGCAACTTCTAATTGAAACTTCTTAGCGTGTTCTCCTAATAAAGTATTTTGAATTGTATGATTTAACATAAAATATAAACGGTTATGTCATTTTCGAGTTAGGGTACGGAATTGTTAAATAGAAAATGTAGAAGGTGTCTGCGTTTTAGTAGATATAATAGTATTTAGGCATATAATGTTAGATTGCATTATCGTACAACTATGCCTTAATTTAAATTTAAAAAATAATAATACTCCCTATAAAGTTCACTGCACACTTTTTATTACTAATGTACAACATGTTTCGCCAGTAACGATATTTTCACTTAAATTTTTTCTTACAATTTATTTGACATCTTCAAATGTAAAGTTGTAGCAAGTAATTGTTTGGGGCTTGGGGTAAGGTTACACGAAAAAAACAATCCTAGGAAACAACTACTTGCAAAAAATGTTTGTAAAAATCGCATTTTATAGTTTTCAACCAATGAGATTCGAATATTTTTAACTTATCTGCCAATCTGACGTTTATTTCAGAGAAATTCATCTCGCCATGGCGATTTCCGATAATCACCATCGTGAGTTTAATTTCTCCCATGTTTCAACTATTAGAAATCATATGCGTGTTTCTCTTAATACCAAATTACCTCACGTTACTTTAAGGGAACTGAGCTATTTTACTTTCGCAGTACTTTAAATTTATAAATAAAATTAAAATATAAAATTAAATTATTTTAACCACGAATTTTTGATCTATAGAATTTTTATCCAAGGTTTTTTCTTTTAAGAGTATTTATCAGAAGATTTTTTATTAGTTAGACTAAGATCTAACCGAAGCTTTAATATAAAATAGAATAGTTTGGGGGTTTGATTAGGTTAGATTAGCGTCTTAGTTGGGTTTCTTGATACTTATTTATATTTGATTTTTCACCTGGCAAAATAGGGTGGTGATAAATAAAAATTCAGTACATAGTAAATAAGTATAATTTGAATTTATTTTTAGAATTTTGGTGTAAGTACATTTTATAACACTGAAATTGTATGGTGCACATGTACAACTAAGCAATAGTTTTGTAAATTTTAAAATGCAAATTTGGGAAAAGTTTGTGCAGAAGAATTACAGCAGGAATACACATAGCCTTTTTTTATTACTATTTTATGAAATAAAATTTCCAGTAATATCCACGTAAACTCCTATTATTTGATGGATATTTATTTTTTTGTGATTTCCGGTTTTACCTGAAATGATCTCAGGTTTCCTATTTTAAATGGAGCAGCCTGTATATTTTGACAGTAAATCACCAGAATCAAAGTCTAAGTTTACAAAGTAAATATTTTTTTCGACAACGGTGCCGTGATTCGCATAACATTTTATATAAAGTAAAATACTAATTTAAAGACAAATTGTAATTTGGACGCTGTGTGCGCTCTCCCAAAAATTTGTATTTTAAAAATTTGTATAAATAGTACTATCGATGCTATGAATAATGGTTTTTAATCCAAAAATTTTGAAACGTGCAGGGTATTTTATTTAAATTTAAAAATCTCTGATAATTTTCGATGAAACTGGAAGCACAAAGCAAATAAAATTTATATCAAGTAATAGGAATTTATGTGTGTATATTATTCACTCTAGATGTTATCTGTTTTAATTTATAAATGGAGGGGTATGCCATGTTTTATTTACACCCGGTATATGAAGCATAGTTTACAAGATACGAAGTAAGAACGATTGCAAAGTCTGCCCAACACTTTTATGTCGCTACCGAATTATCTAACAAAAATTAGTGGCGACGCACGTCTTATACCTTCCACTCTGTACAGGGTGGCTTAAATTCGTTGGTTTTGCAAAGCTATCTCCTTTCGTTTTCTAGTTCGGCGCCAAAATAGAATTTTTTTAAAATACGATAAGGTCTTATATTTCAGCTATTTTAAAAGACAGAAGGAAAGTGTAGATACACCACTTACAGATATTTCTATAAAGAACTTAAGTAACAAAAGCAAAATTACAGATACAAAATATTCTTTTCCTCATGTGTTTGTAGTAATACCGAAAAACGTTTAAAATTCGTAACCTACTTATGAGTAAAACATGAAAATTAAGAAAAGTTGCTGTAAAACGACTGCCGTTTGAAATAAGTAAAAGTATCTGTAAAAAGTGTCTGTACAACTGAAATATAAGACCGTCTCACGGAAACGGCCGTTTGGGCGTTGCGTTTGAGCGCAGAAACGTTTGAGCGCAGGGAGGTTTTTGGTGCAGAGATTTTTGTTCGCAGGGACGTTTAAGCGCAGGGACGTTATGACGCGAGCCGTTTGGTAGCAAGCGTAATCTAATGTAGGTTATTTTATAGAAAATTTAATATTCGTTTTAATATCGTTGAACTAACCAGATTGAAAAACAAATTGTTAAATGTGAGGTAGAAGACAGTAAGACATTTTCAGTTTTTTGGAATTAAGGAATTATGTTGTGTCAGACAAGTTGTTAATTTTGCTAATTATATTTATATAAAAATTCCGAGTATCGTTTTAAATGTTAATAAACAATTGAGTAGATATTAAAATCTTAACTAAAGAAAAAGACAAAAACAGAAAGTTTTCTTTTGCGCCGAAACGTTTCTGCACCTAAACGTGCTTAAACGTCCTTGCGCCCAAACGGCTGCGCCAAAACAATCGCGACGAAACATGCTAAACCGAACCCTCTCATGTTCTAAACAATTTCAATTTTGGCACTTAACCTGAAAATAGTTAAAGTCCATTTTCGATATCGAAATATACTCAAAAGATTAGGCCATCAATTGCCTATCAGATTTTTTAACTGCTATAACGACTCAGGTAGCCTGCAAAACCAACGAATTTAGGCCACCCTGTACAGTGATTTAGACAGTTTGTATTTCGTTCTCTTTTTAACATACGCCCGAAAACTGAGACGGCAATGGGTTTATTGCGGTATTCATTATTCTGAAATGTAGTAACGCACCGTTTTATGCTGTTGCTTCTTCATGTAAGCAATTTTAAGTTAGAGTTTGCATTCTTAAAACCAGTGAACAGTTAGGTTGTAAAAGCTATACAGGATCCGCCAAAAGTATAAAAACGCTATTTGCGACTTTTTGCATAAAATCGAGATCTTTTATCGTTTATGTCGCTATCGATTTTTAGCGCTGCCGTTCGTTGACGTACGCGTTTGCTCGTTTTTGACCTTGAAGATAGCATTTTAGAAACCGCAAAATATGCTTTATGGTTAAGAAATATATTGCGTAACGAAGTTTTTTTAGCGCAAGCAGTGATTTAATTCAGTACAATAACATACTAAAATATGAAATATAATCACAGGTATAACATGCACGTGTTCACAAATATCGTCGTCAAAACTAAGCGCAACGTTATTATATATATTTATATAAAATACCGACTATCAAACAACGGAATTATTTGCAGAAGCTGCCTACGCAGGTCGTTAGACGTTCACGGCACGGCACGTCGATTCTAGTACCTTGCGCTAATTCGGTAGCCATATGAAAATTTTGGACAGACGATACAATAGTTGATCGTGCAGTTATTTGCAAAACAAATATAAAGGTATTAAATTAACGTAATTTGTACATCAAGAAATTCGAATAAACACTTTTTCTAACCATTATTCCTAAACTATCGGTTTGAAACTTCGTGTATGTAATTAAGAAATTGCTAAACATGCGCTGCTTATTCTATGCTTCGTAACGCCGTAAATGCAGAATATGAAGTCTGAATAAGCTAAAATAAAAACAGCAAATAATTAGTTAATAAGTTGATACTTGACAGAAAAATCCTTACCCAAGTATATGTTACTAAAGATATTGTAGCAAATTTCCCAGCTGTTAAAACAATAGGATTCTGGCTTCTCCATATAATCAAAACTAAAGCTTTCTGAAATCTCAAATCAGTTCCCACAAAACTTGATTCGTATGCAGCTCTTCCCACTCCTTGACTATCAGCCATGACTTGTTCTCCCCAATAGCAAATCATTCCATTTTGCAAGATAGCACACAACAGCTCTCCTGCTTTACGTGCTAACTTAGGATCATCTAAGGACATCTAAAACGCATAATTTTATTTTCGGTGTATTTTTGTTTAATTTAATTTAGCTTACCGTGGATACTTCAAATATTAAGAGACATGATAAACCAAGGGTACTTAGAAATTCCACCAAAATCAAACCGTTGAATGTTCTCTCAGTTTCTTTTTCAATATCAATGATGGCCAAATGATAATTAACAGCCTCTTTTAATGATTGTTTTAAATATTTCCAAGGTACCATTGAACCATCGATTTTCTCATCAAAACTTAGATATTTGGCCAGTTATAAATTTGCAGGTGCAGTTTCCTAAAAGAAAATTTCTTAAATATTGAAATTTACCTGTCAATTTCTAACATGGTGAGAGAGGACAACTAAATCTACCTTTAACATCCTATCGTAACTGATGTGCACAAGACTCCGAATGTTGTTTTGCAGAATTTTCAGCTGATAACTGATGTGAACCACGACAGCAGCAGCGATTAAATCAGGAGCGGCAAACTGTGCTACGTAAACAAATATACTTAAACTTTCATAAATAAAAGATATTTCGTAGTTGGGGCTGTAAGTCACGTTAAGCACTTCTAGTGGTCCATAGCCAAACTGCCAGTCGTGATAGTTGTTGCTTCTTATTCTTGAACTAAACGCGAAAGCGGAGGTTCCCAATAGATTTGTAATATATACTATCCAGTATGCGAGTGTCTACAAAAACAAAAGTGAGATATATTTGGAAAAACACCGCACTCAGTTAGTTTATATTGTATGAAGTTAATTTCTATTAAGTGGTATTGATTCTTGAAATAAATCTGAAGATGAAAATAATAAATACTTAATATTGCTTTGAAAACCATTCTCACTTGGTGAAGCTCAAACAATGCTAAACAGAATAATGAGCAAATTCGCTTTACTTTTAACGCCAATGCACTAATACACAAAATAAATTGAACCAACCTTACAAATTTGTTTAACTTTAATTGAGACTCAATCGCAGGATTTTTTTGATAATAAAAATCTTTACTTTTAATTACTTTCAAAATTATACGTGGCCTCAGCTAAGGTACGGTAAGACTAACTTTTTCAAATTATTTCTTTTGTCAAAACATACAAACATAGCAAATTATTATTCAAGAAAACACATAAATCAATTCAAATTAGACAACCAAAGCTTTATTAATTTATTGTAAATAAAACAATTCCTAACTTCAACAGGTTTCTTATTTCAGCCTTATACGTATTTCGACATGTTGACATGTCATTTTCAGAGGCAAGATTAAAAGTAAACAGTTGGTGTTGCTATAGGAACAATAAATTTTCATAGCTTGATCTTGGTTTTCTATATCTGCGTCCTGATGACTTGGATTCTCAGTCCAAAACGTCCACTAACGGTGAATTTAAGAGATCAATTTGTTTATTCATTAAAGGTAGAGATTTTAAATGTTTATGAATTTCATTGGATGATTGTGTTCTAATAAGTTTTCTGCATAAGTGAATTTATGCGGCTGTTTATATTTGTAACAACGTACGTGTTCCTTGTACCTAATATCAATTTATAAGGCTAAAATAAAAAAACTGTGGAAGTTAAGAATTGTTTTATTTGCAGTGCATTACAATAAACTTTACCTAAGTAAAACTCGAACTTATAAATAAAATATTTTAAGGTTTTTCATACATGTTTTATCTTCTTATCACACTTAAATACTTGTATTTTTAATATTACTTACAATTTTGAAACGGAACCACGTTAACTGTCAGGCTTAATCATTCAAAATTATTCTTTATTTTATTTGATAAACTATGAAATATTGCTTAGCCATCTTAAATTAGCAAAATTACACAAATCTTTCATAGGAGGGCGGAGTGAGAAGTTTGGTAAAATTGCAACAGACGGCGTCACAATCGCAAATTCCATATGACATGTGTCAAACCATCTGTCACTAGGCCACACTGAATTTTCAGAAAGATCTGTCATTTACTTCAGTTTTGACAGCCATTCTAAGCAGACAAATTTAGAAGCCCAAATGAGGTCACCACTCCAGAAATGACTGACACAATCTGTGATATTATATTGCAAGACCGCAGAGTGAAAGTGCGCAAGATGGTTGAGATAGTACGCATCTCAGATGAACGTGTGCGCAATATATTACAAGAACATTTGGATATCCGCACGATAAGTGCCGCGTGTGCTCACAATCGACCAAAAACGCACACGTGTGACAACTTCAGGGGCAGGTTTGGCGATATTCAAGCGCAATAAAATGGAGTTTATGCGTCGTGTCATAACTGTAGACGAAACATGGATCCATCGCTATACACCAGAGACCAAGTCACTGTCTAAATAGTGGATTTCTACTGGCGAACCTGCGCCGAAGAAAACTAAGGCGGTTTTATCGGCCAACAAGGTCATGGTCACAGTTTTTTGGGATGCACGCGGCATAATCCACATCGATTACCTTGAAAAAGGAAAAACAATCTACGGCGAATATAAATGCAACTTATTGGACCGTCTTGAACACGTTTTTAAAAAAAACAAACGACTGCATTTGGCGCTTATTTTGAAGAGTTGGAGAAATCGTATTATTCAGAAGGGATCAAAAAATAGGAAAACATTGGACTAAGTGTATCGACCTAAACGGCGACTACGTTAAAAATAAATTGTTTTTCAGCCGAAAAAATTATTTCTTGTTTCATTTTTATTAGACTTCTAACTCTGCCCTCGTATTATTCATGTTATACGTTTTTCTTATTCCAAAAAATTATCTGTTATTAAGTTTGAGTTAATTGAAGCAAGCGTGTCTACCTCCTACCATTTTTCTTTCTTTAATATTGTACTTTTTATAAATATATCATCGGTACGGTCATTGTATCACAGCAATATATTATGACATTTAACAGCGTTTCTCAAACGTTTGTACCGCAAAGACTTCTTTTTTGTTAACAAAATAATCAAGGATCCGCATAACGCAATAAGTTCATTGCTGTACAAAATCATAAGGGAGAACAGATCGAACTTGCACGCATGCACAATATATTCTTGGTCTCGCCTGTCACCGCACAGAATTTGCTTACCGCCTGGAATTTGTTTGCGGACGCCCAAAGATTCGCGAATCACAGTTTCAGAAACACGGAATTAAATACAGAGTGTCCATTTTAAAACTCCGAGCCTAAATTTTTTTAAATAGGCAACACACAATGCAACCCCCAGATTACTATGCATTTCTACCATTTTTTTTTAAATTGAGATTAGAGTTGTTTTACAGAACATGTATCTACTAATGATTAAGTACAAATTTAAAGTTTTGAAATTTGCTTCTTACCTTCACTATTTCTTCGTAGCACACTTTTAGCAAACATCTGATGCTATTTGCAATATTTTAAATTGGTAGCTGAAGTGAGCCAAAACGGCAGCAAGAAGAAAGTCTATCGACGTAAAAACATCATCGATGTAACAAATGCTGAAACTTTGATAAGCATACGTTATTTCATAGTTGGGACTGTAGATTACATTCAAATCGGTTAATCGACCATACGGAAACTGCCAGTCGTGATAATCGCTGCTTATTAGACGCTTTGAAAAACCATAGATAATTGTACTGATTACAGTTACACCCGCTGATAACCAATACGGGTAGGTCTAAAATATATTACTGATTGAGATTATTCAAAACATTTTAAGACCTGCACTTTAGTTATCCATACTCATTCTTTAATAAGCTCTTCTTCTCTTCCATCTCCCTGTTTTGGATTTGCTACGAACGGTTCTTGCTGTAGCTTGGCTAAAAGTTTTGCAAACCTACCTCGATTTAGATAGATGCCTGAAAAAAAAAAATTACGCTATGATAATCTTTAATTTAGTTTTACTTTGAAAGTGGTCCAAAATACATAATATTTTGGTGAAGTTGTACTTACTGGCAGCTTTAATTAAAATATTACTAAAACTGCCTATTTAATGTTTTTTCATTAAAAGCTTTCCATATTTCTTACTGAATTTAGAATTTTGAGCTTCAACGGCCTTAATTGTTAAGCAAAAAAATATTTTGTGATCTTACTCAGAACTCCGTCTACTTGATAAATTATCATGACGTTAACTTGACTAAAATCATGCTTAGTATACTCGTAAAAGTCCAGTATGATATACAAGAAAATTGTTCCAAACACGGATACCGAAGAATATATTTTGTATGCTATACCCTCAATACCTAACAAAGTTTTGAAAAAATAATTATCTGTGTTACCACCCCTAGGGCGAAATGATACCCTTGTATCCATTTCTGACGATGAGTTGATACTGACAACTATTATTAACAGCTTTGGTGTTAATAACGTCGCGCAGAAGCTATACCAATTAATTGATTATTATTAGCGTTTTAACTAATTAATCGTATTCTGGAGGTAAAAGCTCCTGTGTCTCAATTTCAATTTGTAAAGTTCAAATGTATAGTCTTAATTTTTAAAAATTGACCTGTAACTGCTAATACTCATAATTTTTTCTTACTAAATTTTAATTTTTCCATAAAATTTGAGATCTGTATATGATTCTTTAGAGATGTACGTATAATTCAAAACACTTCTATAACTAGTTCACAACTAATGTTTAATTAATCTTGTGAAATTGATCACTTGTCATGTAATTATATAACAAAATTATAGAAGCCACGTTGAGACACGAAAGGCTAACATTAAGCACAAATAAGTATTTCGGTGGGTGAGTGTAAATATGGACAAGTGCATGCGTTTCTTTGTTTTTTTCCCGAACCGTCGATCTGATTCAGATGTGTAATGTAAGTACTTTTAAAAAGCGTCGGGCATAGCCCACGGACTCCGCTGGTCTATACGGACTGCGGGACGGTATTCTACCATAAAAACTGAACAAAAAGTTTTTTTGCGATTTTTGGATTCGACCAATATGCTTGGAGTTATTAAAGTTTTGAATAATTTGAAAATTAAACATTCAAACTCAAATTTAAGTGTTTGAATAAGTACTGAAAATAAATTCATGATACATTACAACAACAAGAAATAGTTCAAAACGATAATTGACAGAAAAAATTACAAATGTTGTTTAAAGTTTAAAATGTACGTGGCCAATTAAGCAGTGGCACGCTATTGGCTGTTGAAAACAGTACGTCATTATTTATTTGTATCATAGTTCGTCATTTGTTTGAATTTAGTTCTAAAGTGCGACAAAATAGCCGCTTATTATTATTGGAACCAAGAGTATAATTATGATATGCTGATGACACTGGGGGCTTCTAATAAACAAGCAGTACGAGCGGTACGTTTATACGCGACCATTTTGTTGCACTTTGGACCGATTTTAAAATTTAGAACTAAATTCAAACAAACGACGTGCTGTTTTCAACAGCCAATAGCGTGCCACTGCTTAGTTGAACAAGTAAATTTGAGTTTTTCAGACACTTTAAACAACATTTGTGATTTTTTCTCTCAATTATCGTTTTGAACTATCTCTTGTTGTTGTAATGTTCTATGAATTTATTTTCAGGACTTATTCAAACACTTAAATTTGAGTTTGAAGGTTAGTTTTTTGACTATTTTCAGATTTTTCACAATTTTAATACCTCAAACAATATTGGACGTGTCGAAAAATCTTTGTAGGATTTTTTTGTTCAGTTTTTATGATAGAATACCTTCTCGCAGTCTATGTCCGCAAGCTTCTGAACACCCTTTATATTAACCGCGTTGAGTGTTAACTAGGGCAAGGTCGCCAGAATACTAATTGGCTCTAATATATTCAAGTAATGTTTAGACTACAACTATAAAATATTACAGATTAGTTACTACATTGACATCATAAACTATTTCGTTAATAGAACAGGCACGTGTTTGTACAGAATATACATTTTTTCCATCAAATAAAAAGGTCTGCCGGTCTGTTTCTAATACTAGTCTTTATTTTACGAACAGAAACAATATTATCTTGCCCAACATTTACAAAATGCCATCTTGGGTCGGGTTTGTTATGGTTATGTTTACAAACATCCGTAAAGTAGGAATTCATTAATTGTCTTAGTTAGATTACAACTATTATAGCAATCGCTTTTATTTACAAACAATTGCTAGCAAATTTATTAGTAAAGATATAATGACGTAATTTATACATTCCGTCGGTAAAATCTCATGGCACCGATTACACTGCGTGGCTGTTACATCATTAAAAACCCGTAATCATAAAAAATAAGGTGCGTCAATAAGCACGTCGTCACTAAATGTTGAGACAGAGGGAAGGGATCTGGATTTACAATAAATCCTCTACCCTAATTACTGTATTTGCGTACTTATTTAAACGAAGGCATAGCCCACGGTTTTATATGGTAATCGGGATTCTTTACACCTGACGCAACATCTAGCAGCGAAGAGTCGCCACTAGTAGAAGCTACATATATGTATACGCGTCCATTATATCAAGCGCATATGCGTTGGTACAGCGGACCGCTACAGATTTCGATAAAGATACCTGTTTTATCCATCCGCTTATTTATTGTTACCAAAAGCTACTGACGGCATAGCCCACGAGTTTTCCACGGTTGTTCGATAAAAATAAGCAAAATTTGATGTTTACGGCTTGTGTGTGTGCTAAGAACATTATCTGTCGATAGCTGGCAATCCCACATCAGACTCTTCGGGGAACATACGAACATACATGTTGGGTTACGAATCCCTTCCATCGGTCTAGATTTTTACTTACGGCAAGATCAGGGACAGATCAGCACCAAAACTCTGGAGAACAATGCAGGTCAGATCATGCAAAACATACCGTGCGCAAAAATGACTTAAATCAGATTTAGAAATTTTATTGCAACTGAGATTTCAAAGGATATCTGGAAAAGTTGTTTTATAACCTACAATTATTTTATCATTCTCGGGTAATAAATTCCTATTTACAGTTTAGTAACACAAAATTTTAGATGACACTAACCTTACCTTACCTAACCTGCCATACACAATCACCATTAATAGGAAACAAAGACGGACATTTATTTCTACAGTTAAAAGAGTTTAAAATGGAAAAATGGAAACTGAAAACTTAATAAACAATTTGAAAGAAAAGTGGGTACTTTTATTTTAAAAATTATTTTATGTCGATCACACAAAATAAAGATATAAATACAAAATAATACACATTTGCATGATTACTGAGTAGTTAGGTTTATTCAGTTTAATCGCCCGACATTGCGTATTTGAGAATATAAAATACAGCGGGATGCCTTCGGTACAAGTCGTGCAACGCGACACAGCTTATTTATTACCTTTTTAAAAGAAGTTACCAAAGAAGCGTGGGTTGTAGACCATGGGTTCTGCTTAGCTATTAATAAGGGTTATGTTTCTAGACGTTCAGCTTGCATTATTAACTTAGTCTGTTCTGTTCCGAAAGTCATGACCATTTTCACTAAAATATTGAATAAACTATTAAGAAAAAACTAAATCTATTGATCGTCAAACTTTACAGCATAAATTATTTAAGACATGACGCTTATTAGAAATGTTGAGTTATTTATGCTCAACTTATTCACTTATCGCTATTTAGCACAATTTACAATATAGGTTTTCACTTTGATAAACAACGTTTTGTTGTTAATATACCGAAGAATCGATGTTTTAATAAATAATTTCATTAAAAATGTAGGACATTTGAAATTTCAGAAAAGAGTGCTGGTTCGTGAATATTTACCGTGGGAGGGATACACAAATTTATTGCAAAGAAATCTTACCTTTTAATAAACTTTTCTATAAATATACTAGAAAGAGGCTGTTAATTATTAAAATTGCAGCAGAAATGGAAACAGCATTCAGCAGTTTGCTGCTGATTTTATTTGTCAGTACGCGCTATGCATCTTAATATTTCAGCATCAATGGTAAGAGAAATATAATTAAACAAAAATAGACTGAAAATTATGCGTTTTAACTTTCCCATACTTCTACTAAAATAAGGAAAGTTATGATTTCATGCAAATATACGAATTTTAGATTTTAACGGAAATACGCGTTTTGGGGTCATATTATTTAAAACCTCGATTTAGTATAATTGAAGCTTGGAAATATGAAGTATGTAAATATACTACTTTCTCGAAATTTTAGATATTTTCAAAAAATCACTCCTCAAAAGCCGATAACGCGTGCAATGAACTACAAATGTGGTTTGTACTAATCTCACACATGTTACTCTAATGCCATCTAGGAGTTCTTGAAAATGTTCAAACTGATTAATTATTCAACAACGTAACCCGAATTGTTATAAACTTTAAACAGTTTTTGAAGTATTTTATTAGAATTAGCAACAATTTTCAACCTAATTAAAAATTAGGAACAATAACGATCCTTTTTAATTTCATCAATTAGCTCTAGTTAAAGAATATATTTTCCATTTTCTGCAAATTTTTCATAACTCTTAAAATAAAGCGTTTACAGCGATTTGGTTCAAAGTGCGATGCGCATCTAATCAGCTGTTAGGCGCGGTCGGTAACCGTGCTCATATCCTATGCGACTAGCCAAGTTATCGATACACGATATCGTGGCTGTTGCAAGTTCCAATCAGTATTAACATCGTTTTTTTTAAAGACATTTCTAATAAAATATGTGTTAAATACAATTTCTATTTTTTACTCAACCGGGGGGTGGTCCTCCGAATTTCCTATAATGACTATTCGCTCAACAGAAATTTTTTCACCATCTTATCCTCACTAATCTCCAATATCTGATTTGTTTATTATGTTGTTTTTGTCCCACAAAAATCTCTATTTTGAAATAGGCGTTACTTATCTGCCTGTGCTGTTATATCATTGGTACCACAAAAACTTATTGTTAGAAATAGTAGTGGTGTCGTAAGTATTTTTTTTAAGAATCATGAGGCCGTGCGTGAGCACGACTCCATGATTCCCATCCCACCCCTTACCCGGGCTCAGCGCACTTCAGCGCTATTCACCGGTCTAGCATGCCCCACCCCTGAAAGACATGCAACCCAACATACACACCACACACACCATCCATGGACTCGCCGGATTTAACTTGTTTAGAAAATTTTTCGACGGGCAGAGGACTCGAACCTCCTGCCGTTGAGTCTAGTTTCAAAGCCTGGGACTTTAACCACCCGCTGGCCCTTATAAGAATTAAAATAACGAACAGCTAATTTTTTTTTTATTGCGAATTATGTGAATTACAGTAAAATACTAAATATATTATTACGTATCACAACAGAAATACATTAAAAGTGAAGGTGCTCAAGGTGAAGTACCAGTTACTTGCTTGGTATAAAACTGTAGAGTTCAGAAATAGCAGATTTTTCATTTAGTTTTTATTTGCCTTACGCAAAATCATGAAAGAGGAGTACGACGTTCGTAGAATCTGAAATTTAAAAAAAGTCGATCATAAAGCGATAGTTATGATTATTGTTGAAAAATTTCAGATTTTAACGGAAATATGCGTTTTGGGGCCCAAGGAACCCAAAAAAAGTAATTTTTAAAAATTGTCTATCTGTGGGAGGGTGGGTGCGTTCGTTTCTTTATATCTCCCGAGCTCTTAAACCGATGTTTATAAGATTTGGTGCATGAAAGTTTTTGAGTTGCAGGGTTGTTAATCGGAACCGGAACCGGAAACGGAAATTAGACATTTAATTATGTAAGAAACATTAAGATTAGTTTTTGATGAAACGAACATTGGCTTACCCAAGTAAACGTAGCCAAGCAAATATCTGCATATTTTCCAGCGGTAAACCTGGTGGGATTTTGGCTTCTGCGAATAATGAAAACCAACATCTTTTGATACCTCAAATCAGTTCCTGCAAAATTTGATTCGCTGACGGCCCTGCCTACTAGCTGACTTTCATGCATCACTTGTTCGCCCCAATAGCAAACCATTGCTACTTGCAAACAAGCAGAAATACCTTCACCTAAGTGTCTTATTAATAATTGAGGATCGTTTCCAAACTACAAATTTACATTTCTGTGTATTTTGAAGTAAAATAATCTAAAAATTCTTACCACTGTAGTACCGTATACTGAGAAACATATCAAAGCCAGTGTTCCCAAAAATACTATCAGGAACAAATTCCTGAATGCTTCTTCTATTTCTGCGGCAATATCAATAATTGCCACATGGTATTTAATAACCTGCTTAAGGGACTTCTTCAAATAAGTCCAAGGAATTATAGAACCATCAATTTCGTTAGATAAATTTGGGTTTAGTGTTGATTCAACATTGAAGCCGCTTGTATTCTGTAAAAAATACTTTTTCTCAAAAGTTGGGCCACAGGACCTTATTCACATTTATGTAAATTTTTTTAAATGCTTAATATATTACAAAAATTTTGTCAATTTATGGAATTTAGAATATTTCTGAAATTCTCGAAAAAAAATTCGCATATATTTTATACCAGATGTTTAGAACAATTTGAAAATTATGCTTTTTTCAACATTTTTGGAAAATTTTGACTATGAAATTTTGTTAAAAGTTATAAAATTGCAGATAATAAAAAATTTATAAATGTTGAATTATTGATGATTTTTTGGAAATTATGAAAATTATTAAAAATGTAAAATTAATTTAATACAGAGCCATTCATATCCCACTGTCTACCGAAAATTTCAATAAAGAACTTAGCACAATTAAATTTATAGCCCAAAAAAACCGATACACAGAGCAATTTGTAGATAACGTTTTAAAGAAAAAACAAAAAGAAAAAGTATAACATCTTTTGTACAACGGACAAAAGACATCAATTTGAAAAAACCCTATGGTCAAAAATCAATTATATTAGGTAGAGTTAGCTGTAAAGTTTCTAACAGGCTCAAAAAATTAAATATTAACGTAGCTATGCACAATCCAAACAAACTCCATAAACATCTAGTAAACAATAAAGACACAATAGAAAAATATTCAAAAAATGGTATCTATCAAATAAACTGTTCTAATTGTGATGCAGTATATATAGGACAAACTGGCAGCAGTTTTAATACAAGAATTAAAGAACACATTAGATCAATTAAATACAACCATAAATCAACCGGCATCTCCCAACATTGTATTACAAACAATCATTTTTTCAAACACAGATACAAAAATTTTACACATAGACAACAAAGGCAACCGTTTAAATAAATTGGAAAATTTAGAAATTAAAAAGGCAATAAATAATAATAAAAATATAGTTAACGACCACACCGATTTAGGTAATTCACCCCTCCTCGACGTACAGTCAACAATGCATCGAAACACATAACACTTAAAATTAGAGCGGCGACGACAGAATTCCGGAAATGGGTAGTATTGTACATCTTTAGATTTTAGTTTGAGTTTTATTTGTAAACTCCTGAATTTTTAATAGTTAAATATTTATTAAGATAAATTTGGTTTTGAAACTTTTAAAAATATTTGAAAATTTTGATAATTAATAGAATGTTTGGAAATGTTGAACCATTTTGTAATTTTGAAAACTCAAAAATGCGGGCAATTTTAGAAACTTAAAAATTAACTGAAAATTTCGAAAAAATTAAATTATTTTGAAATTTTTAAAGCTGCGGGTCATTGTAAAATGTTTTAAAAACTTTTCGCAATTTTCTAAAACAAAATTTTTGAGAATTTTTCAAAAATTGGAATTTAAGAAAATTAATAACTTTGAAAGTTTTTAAATAAATGTTTGAAAATTTACAAAATTTGTGAAATTTTATGAAATGTTGAAAAGTTAAAGTGTTTTAAACTTTTGAACATGTTTGTAAGCTTTTAATTTTCTTAAAAAGTTTAAAAATTCTGAAAATTGTTGTTATTTAATTAAACTGTTCAGGTAAAAGACCAAAAGGAAACCTCCCAGAGGTGCTTTCTCAATGGAAGATTGTTTTTATTGTCGTTTAACATGTTCATGCCGATTTTAAAACTGAAATTCCTACAATTTATTAATATCAACAATCTAGGGCCTTTTTCCGAGCGCATCTATTTTGGAGTAGGCACCCCTTCTCCTCCCGCCAATTTTTTTAAGCAGTCGAGTGGTCTTTTAATATTTTGTTTTAATTTTTTTCTGATATTTCATTGCTTTGTAAGGGGGCAGTTTAATAATTTGCGCACAGTTACGCAAAACATTAGTTCTGCTAGTAGTTCCTCATCCGATTACGAAAATCTTTTAGTAAAATATAGTTTTTCAACCGCTAACTTGTTTACGATTACCATTACGAAGATGTTGTAAGAAAATATACTAAAATGTAGTTCCGCATAATTAGGAACATGTTCTGATTAAATCATAAAATAGGATAATAGCGGCGGACATATGCGAGGAAGGTCTTATGGAAATTTGTTGGACAGTCTTTTAACCCTTTAATTCTCAGTCAAAGCGATTATTTTTAGGCTGGTTTTGCTTAATTCCAATTTGAATTCTTAAACACCCAAACTTTTCTTCTTTCATTAATCTCTTACTCCAAAGACCTTTTTACAATTTAAAGTAAACCACTTGAGTAACTTAAAGAAGTATTTGGTCGCACAACAGAAGGGGTCTAATAAAAATCAAGTTATTTGTAGATATTAAATAGTTAAACCTTTTTTTTATCGTATTTGTACTGACATTTGTTAAATTTGTATCTTACCTCTATCATGTCTTCGTAGCAGCTTTCCAGCAAACGTGTGAAGCTATTTTGCAATATTTTAAATTGGTAGCTGATGTGAGCCAAAACGGATGCAAGAAGTAAGTCCACCGAAGTAAAAAGGACAGTTATGTACCAAATGCTGATACTTTGATAAGCATACGTTATTTCATAGTTGGGACTATAGGTTACGTTCAAAACGGTCAACGGACCATACGGAAACTGCCAGTTGTGATAATCGCTGCTTATTAGACGCTTTGAAAAACCGTAGATAATTGTACTGATTACAGTGCAACCCGCTATTATCCAATAAGTATAAATCTAAAATACAGAAAATGGTAAAAAAACAGTGCAAATACTTTATGAAACAACCACTACGTTAAAAAAACTTTGTGAAGCTTTACCTGCACTTTAGTTATCCATAAACATTCTTTAATGAGTTCGTCTTCTTTAGCACCTCCCCGTCTTGGATTTGCTATAAAAGGTTCTTGCTGCAACTTGGCCATAAGCTTCGCAAACCTACCTCGATTTTGATATACGACTGCAACCTTACAGATAGCTAAAATAAAATTTATATGCACGAAACCATAATTAAACTAAGCTATTTTTAAATTTTAGGTTTGGTTCACAAAATGGTACAAAATAAATGTTATTGTAGTGGAATTTGGCCACAAATTCCAGTAAATATTTAAAAATAATAATTTATATTTAACGTCAATAAAAGCGTCTTATACTTGTTACTTAACGTATTTAAAATTTTAAGTTGCGAATACTATAAGGTAATTCTATTTAAAAAAAATTATTATAAAAGTAAAAAAAAAATATTTTTAATCTTACTCATAAGTCCGCCTACTTGATACACTATGATGTCGGCAACGCCATAAATATCGTGCTTAAAATATTCGTAGGTATCCAGCATGGTATACAAGAAAACTGTGCCAAAAACAGATACGTAAGAATAAATTTTGTAAGCTGTACTCTCATTTCCGGTTAAAGATAAGCCGAATAATTTCAAAACTATCATCTCTTTGAAAAAATAATTTTTCATTTTACTACTACGAGGGCGAGGTGGTAGACTTGTGCCCATTTCTGATGATGAGTTGACACTGACAACTATTATTAAGAGCTTTGGGGGTGTATTCTTTAAATATTCCGTTGATCGGAACAGGGTGGTAATTGAAATTACCATAACAACAGCGATTTTGAGCCAATAGTAAAATCGCTCTCATAGCAACAGCACCGTGTTAAAAACTAACAAACAGGTTCTTATAAAACTACGAAACACACCCCATGGTCTAAATAACGTCGCGCAGAAGCTATATTAATTAATTGATTGTTAGGGTTATAATTATTTAATTATATTCTGCAGATAGAAATCACTGTGTCTCAATTTCCATTTGTACAGTTAAAATGGATGGTCATAATTTTAAAAAGCAACCTGCTACTGCTAAAATTAATTTCTTTTTATGATTTATTTTAAATAAAATTGGATTTTTATGATGTAATTTTAGATCTGTATAATTCATTAGTGATGTTCGTATTACTTAAACCACTTCTACACCAGTGGCGGCTAGTATAGGGAGGGCAACGAGGCACTGCCCTCCCAGCTATATGTTACAATTCTTTTTTTCTTCTAATATTACTGTTTAAAAATTTTAAATAATTGAAGATGAAAGAAACAAAATTTTGTTGAGATCGTTAGTAGCACGAGTTAGTTAACATTAGTTAAAACGTAACAAACGTTTTTGGAACAGCAACTAGCCTGGGCATGTCAAAATATAACATCTTACGGATACAATAATTGACTGCCAAAGCATGGGTGATTCACATCTCGTCTCAAAGGGCACATGGTGAACTAAACGCAATTGCCTTGTATTATTGCCAGTTTTGCCTTTGATCGCTATCACCTTATCGCAGCAGTTTGGCACACTGAAGACATAACTAGAGTTGGGCAAATATGCTGTAAAGATAGTGCATATGTGCACCAACATATGTCGCATAAAACCGTCAATATATGCATTAAAATGTGCCGCATAAAACCTTCAATATATGCAAGAATATGCAGTAACCTTTAGCGATATGCACTAAAAAAAATTAGTTTGTTTATTTAGTGCCTAATATGAAAATCTGATGTTTATTTGAATCTGCAGTTTAATACTAGTAATTATTATATGAGTTAAAGCACGTTTTGCATCAAATGTAATTTTTCGTTGAAAGAAAACGATAAATACAATTTGATTTTAAACTCCTGACGATGACCGTGAAGGTTGAAACTTAAGTCGAGAAAATAAATACTAACAAATTGTGAAACAATTACCAAGAGTTTTATTTTATTAATAATCTATTAATTTTTTAATAGTTAAATATTTATTAATAATGTTTCACCATGTGCCTACCACACAATCAATTCAAAAAATACAATTAATGATTTTCATTATTTTTAGTTACAAACAAATATAGAAACGCATTATTATTTTCAGTTAAAACTGCATTTTTTATTTGCATATACAAAAATACAGGTAGAAGTAAAATCAATAAATAACACAACACCTATTTATTACAATTAATAATCATGTGCTTTTCAATGGTGTCAACGAGAAAATTTTGCCGCTTTTCTTCCAATATATTTTTGTAGCTGGAAAAACTTCTTTCTACATCACAAGAAGTTACTGGACAATATTTAAATAAATGTGAATTTTTAACTGCAAAACATTCGTCATTGTGGCCATTGCTTAAGAAATCTCCATTTAAAATATTTTTTATGGAATTCATAGTTGAAAGTCCGCTGTTTTTCTGAATTAAATCGTCCATTTTGCTGCTAACTTTTTTGCATATTTTATTTTTATTTTTATTCAAAATTGAATGAAATTTTTCGATTTATTCTAAAGATTCAGTGAGAAGCAGGTTTTGTGTTTCTAATTTATTAATGATGCTAGGAATTTCCGAAAAATGAGCCTTTATGTAGGACAACCGTGGTTGCAATTCCGGACACTTTAAAATATCTTGACAATCTGCTATAGACTGAGCAGAAGTTGAATCAAAGGTGTTAACAACATTTTTAAATTCACTGTAATTTTCACAATAAAATAGAGCGGCTTCTATCCACGCTCCCCACCTGGTGAGAATTGGTTGTGGAGGCAAGGGCGCATCTTTAAGCAAGTTTTAAAGTAAAGCAAGTTTTAAAGTAAAGCAAGTAAACTTCGACGCGAAGTGGTGATTTCAAAAAATACCTTTTTTCCGTTATTAATTAATTTATTGACTAAAGGAAACTCAGTTCTAACCACTTCGGCCACCCTATTCATCGCATGGGCCAAACAAGTTACATGAATTAAATTTGGGAAAAAGATTTTTAAATTTTGACCTGCTTTTACCATATATGCCATCAGTCACCATGTATAAAATCCTTTCTGGTGGTATTTGATTTGGCAAATAAAGTAACGAAAGGGTTTCATTGACAAAACGTGAAATTGTCAAATTGTTGGTTTTTTCTAGTTGTTTAACAGCAATTAAATAACTGGAAGAAGGACTGCTGTTTAAAACACCTACAATAAAATTCGCTATATACCTATCTTCCTTTAGCATCGGTGGTTTCGTCAACACTAAACCAAATACAATTATTCTTTCTTATTTTTTGAAGATTTTCTTCGTATAATTTTGGAATGCACGTTCTGGAAGCTGTTCTCCGGGAAACGACGTTTTGTTTTGTATATTTTTCTAAGAAATTTCTAAATTCGGGAACGTCCATGTTATTGAATGGAATGTTGCATGAAACCATCATTCTACACAAATCGTCGTTGAAATTGTTGACATTCTTATTTAAGCAGTTCAGCAATAATTGTTGTTTTGGCTCGTTTGTATTATTTTTTCTTTTTTGATGCGGACCGGTGGCTACGTGCTGATCAAGTTGAAACTTTTTATTAACGTTTATCTGTAAAAACAATATTTAAGTACAATTTACTACAGCTTACACAAAGGAAAATAATTGAATGTGTCCTGTGGCCTGTGCCATATCCTTTGCAATATCACAAAAAAAACTTTCTAATTTTATTCTTAAATTGTTTGCTTAATTACAAAATAGTATTACTTAGTATTAAATTTTTAACTCGCTGTTTTGACTTGTTTGAAGTTTTTTAACTTTAAACAGAGTCAACAGTTTTTTTAATTCAAAATTAAAATAAACGGATAAATACCTCTTTTTCACAGATGACGCACAACACAACACTTCCATCGTATTTAAAACATATATACGGCTTCAACCACTTTTTAATTAAATCGTTTTTTGAACTAGCAACTTTAGGCATTTTCAGGGTATAGACTGGACAATTACACTTTACAGCTCTCTGCCAAGGCAACAAATGAACTAGTCAAGCACTAAAATTATAAATAACTATTTCTAAGAATAAGTATAAGAAAAATTTCCAAATATTATTATCAAAGAAATTTGTACCTAAGGAATAAGACCTACCCAAATAATACAACCTTTGTCAGTCAATCCTTTATTTCCTCTATCCCTACTTGGAAATTTAGAAAGTGCAAGTCTAGGGTTCATGTGGTTTCACTAGAAGAAATTGTGCAATTTCTTCTAAGAACTACGAATATTTTATTTGATAATTTATTTGAAATTTTATTTTTTTTTGGTAGAATATGCATTTTCATGCCATGAAAAGCTAAAATATGCGCTAATATATGCCGTATGCCGTAAAGTTGTAATATATGCCAAATATGCAAAATAAAATTTACTTTTTATGACTCTAAACATCACGAAACGTGTATATACGAAAAATTAACATTTTATGATCAATAGCAAAAAAGATGCAAATATGCATTTGCCGAACTCTAGACATAACAAACACCACCAGATGTGCAAATCACGTTTAATGGGAATTAGACAAGTTCCGAATACGCACAAATATATTTTCGAAAAAAGAATAAACGAATGTAGACGTGTTTCACTCAATAAATTTTCGTTGCATCGTTTCTATAAATCTATTATTGTTTTGAATTAACCGCCGGGGAAATTCGGCTAACAGTGTAATTAAGTTAATTAAGCAAAATAATTTGATTTCTGGTGTTTAAATAACGTGTAAAACCCGAGAACCGCCATTGACGTCGGCAGAAAGTGAAATGTGTGTTTAACGCTAAAGAAAATAAAAAAATTGCCGAAAACAGGAAAGCAGACTGTGTGCTTTAGCAATGTGTTTAATAAAAAGAAACCTTTAACTGCTACTCCAAACTTTAATAAAATAGTGAAGGAAGCTCAAAAAAGGCGTTAAAATAATCAAAAAAGTTATAACCTGTCACTTTACTGTTCAAATTTAAAATTTTATTTTCGAAGAAACGTGTAACTTAACGTTTTTTAAAAATTACTCTAATATTTAACATGCTTTTAAAACACGCTTAAACAGACAACGCGCACCTTAAAAAAAATTGAAAATAGAAAATAGCGCGGCAAAATATATGAAACTATATAAAAAGAAAACAAATTAGCGCCCATAGACCGCTGAAAGCATAAACGACGACGCAGCTACAAACATCGATATTTCGGAGTATTTGTTACTTATTTAGTTTTGTACTTTTATTAATTTTTGTTTGAAAAAATGCACAAGAGTCCAACAGTTTTCAAGATAATTTTATAAAATCGAGTTATCATGAAGGCCTGCCTAACTGTGTTCTCAAGATGTGCAAATAGCTTCCACAAAATTTGAGAGTGAGTTATACACATGAAAACTATAACACAAAGTGCCTATAAACATTTGTTCAGTAGTGCGAAATTTTAAAAGTTTAAACTATTGACTTTTGAGGATGCTGTAACTCCGTAAGGATACGTTTGCAGATCGGACGTTAATATATAGTTTCGATTTGAAGAACTTACCCTCAAAGATTGTACCAACTATTTTCGCATCTTAGGGAAGTACTCGGACTTTCATGGCAGTTGATTATTCATAAAACTTAACAAGTATAGTTTTTGGTGTCTTTTGAATGAAATTTTTGTAGACAACACTTTAAAAATTGTAGGGTTCTAAAATATTTAGACTCAAATATTACGCAACCCCCTATATGAGACCTCTGGTGTACTTAATTGGACAAAAATTATTAGAAATACTAAGCTAAATCAGTATTGCTCTCTTATTAATATTAAAATTTTAGTGCAACAACTGCGAAAGTAATCAACAAAAAAGTTATTTGACCATTCTTTCATTAGCGCGTTGTAGCTTCGTAAGGAAGCATTTTTGGACATATGTTTTTTTATGAAATAACCCAAGGAATCACTTCCTGACGTTTTTATCCTAAGGAATCACCCTGTATATTTGTAAATAACAAGTTATCTATAGGTTTTAAACCAAGTTTTATGTAACATTCTAGACTCAGATAGTAATAAAAAAACGAAATTTACGTATACATCTACTAAGATATTAACTTTATAGGCCTTAGAAAATTTACTGTTTTATAATGTATAAATAGTTCAGAACTAATGTTTAATTAATCTTGTGAAGTTGACCACTTGTAAAGTAATGATATAAAAATATAGAATCCACGTTGAAGCACGAACGTTTAATATTCATATTAACTTAGTCGTACATTTATGTCTAATTAAAATTTACTATAAAAATTATTTTTAATTTCTTGTATTTTTAGTATTGGAAAATACTGTTTTTTTTACAAAAGAAACTATAATTTTGTTGATTACACTGGAATGAAATTTATTTAAAAACGACTTCCATGTTTTAATTTACTTATTAAGTGTGCGCTGCCTATACTATATTGATTAATGATACCCATTTCGATACAGATTTTTATTATAAAACCCAAACTGACCAATTATAGCAGCAAAGTATTGTTTTTGGTAACCATGGTTACAAGAGTTGTTGACATTTCTCAGTTAACATCGCAAAACAGTCTGAGTTTTTTTTAAGGATAATGTTTAAATAAATATATTTAATGAATATTTTTTCAAATTAACTAGTCCTAGAAAAAATAGTGTATGCAACTCTTATATAACAGCTATTAATACACTCGTGTATTAATAGCTATCATTATAAATTCGTTACGTAGTATACTATTGTGTAACTTATTTAAGCTCTTTGTTACTTTTCACCATCATAACCTTTTTTTTTTTTTAAAGATTCATGAAGCCGTGCGTGAGCACGACCGACCCCATGATTCCCATCCCGTCCACTTACCCGGGCTCAGCACACTAAGTGCTCTTCACCGGTCTAACATGTCCCATTCCTGAAAGACATGCAACCCAACATACACACCTACATACACCATCCATGGACCCGTCGGATTTAACTTGTTCAGAAAAATTACCGACGAGCAGTGGACTCGAACCAACTGCCATTGGGAGTCTAGTTTCAAAGCCTGAGACTTTAACCACTAGACCACCCGCTGGCTCCGTCATAACCTTTGTGTTACTTTTAATACACTTTATTTTTTTAACGATCAAGTTGGCCTTTACGACCAAAAATAAAATTGACCGCTGTAAACAAAACTAGTATTGCTGATACGGCGTCGGTCGTCGTGTCGTTGCTGCAGTGATAAAACCTACAATTCGATATTCACGAAAACTGCTGTTGGGCGATGTAAACAAGTTGGCGACGCATTGTGATCACCTAAGAGTTGTCAAATTAAACTTCCGCCGATTTGGCCTTCCAACGAAACAGATTTATAACAATTATTAATATTATAAAGGGGTTTAAAATAACTGTTAGGATCAAAGTCACGTAAGGTCTCTAATAAATGTAAAGCAAATGCAGATTTAACGGATATGGGATTTCAAGGCAATTGTGGCACCTCGGTGCCTGGAGATGTTCTTTTAAACGCGTAGAAAATTTCCTCCTAGTCGTTCAACAGTTCAAGAATCGCAATCAAAGTAGAAGTAAGAGCTGATACCAAAAACTAAACAAGAAACCCAAAAACTACAAAATAAGAGCAAGAAAAGCGACCTTAGAAATTCGAAAATTGCTAAGATGTAGAATGGGTCACCTAACTATCAGGAGTAAAACCACGCTTATTGATCTGTAACAATACATGGATAAAATAAAGTTTCAGCGTACAATATTTTAATTTCGGCAAACCTGAAAAACAAAAATTATATGTATTCAAACATTTTTTGCTGATTTGAGAACTTGAATGTATTTAGCGATATTTTCGTAGTAGCCATTTGCATTATAATGTGTGTTGTCGTTAATTTTCTTAATTTGCCCAAACAAATGTCGAGAAAGTAAAATACGAAACTTGTTTGTCGCTTTTTAAATTCCCATAATTTACTCGTCGGTTTATTCGATTTTGAATCAAGCCTGTAGGTGGCGGTCAGCAAAGGAATTTTTAAGTTTAAATTATTAATCGAGTTGGTTTTCGGTCTAAAGCAACGAAGCTTGAAGGATCGTTTTCGTAATATTAAAAATGCGCATTCTTAACTCAATCTGCATCAATGATGTAACAAATAAAAGATGAATTTTCGCCGACAATAAGTAAACATTTATTAATTTTAATAAACTGAGACTACCCACACATTAAATAGGCAACGTCTTGCTCTGCTACGTAATAATATACGCGGTGCATCGTAATCAACGCTCGCATTTACTTAACAGACGCGTGTTTAAACGTGGAAATAATTATTTAATTTTTCATAAAGTTTATGCACGATCATCTGTGAGTATTACCAACCGTCAGATTACTACACACAGTGGAATGATACTAACAGTTCACAGAAGTCGCTCCGAGACTAGTAATGGCGCGGTATAATATCCGTCTCGCAGTTCCGTTCTATGTGATCACGAGTTACTCCTGCCGGCCGCCGCTAAAGAAGTTTCACTTCAAAAGAATAAAAGAATAAAAGTCATACGTTCTTTTTTAATGCACAGAGGCAATGGTTTTCTGGGTTAAACGTAGTAACTGCTCGGGGAGTCTTGCGGATTTCGAGACCCAGGATATGCCACTCGGGCTCCAAAAGTTTGGGGATAGCGTAGAGTTCGAACACGGAGTTTTGCTGGTCCTGCAGGTGCGAACTTTTTCTTCGAGTCAGAGTCGAAGAAGAATCGAGCAGACTTATACATTATATATTATTAGGGTGTTGTGGGGCTTGCAGGCTCTAGAAGAAACTGGATTGCGTCGGGGCTCTAGGAGGAGCTTGATCTGCCGGTTTTGTCCCTGGTCGGAAATCTGGGAGCATGATTGTAGAAGAAACCTGATGTGTTGGTACTCTCGGACAGAAAGCTTATATGCTTTGGAAATAAGGCTCCAAGTCAGAACTGGATGGGCTAGTTTATGATTGGCCCGCTAGCTAATGCTCGATCCGCGTTCAGACTGCTTATGTACGATTTTTGTGACTTTTGAAATATATTTGTATTTAGAGAACTATTTTTAAAACTAACGGGATGCATTCATATGCTAAATAAAATCAGTACTATTATATTTAAAATTCCGTGAAACGCCGAGAAAGTAGAAAACATCCATTATTAGCAAGAAAAGCATATGCAAAACATGTAAATCCGACCTTTACCAATGAGTAAATGTTTACAATTGCACTATAAAACTTTCACAACTTTATTATAATATTCTAAACTGCATTTGCACATAATTTATTCTTAAAATTAGTAATAGTTGCACAATTTGTTGCAATTATACCACAGTAAATGAAACATTAAAAAATCAAAATTCTAACCATTCGTCATTAATTGATCTCAAAGTTACTTTTTATTTACTTTTATTTTACTAATGGTTTACAGAGAACAATTCTATATTCTATTTTTTCTATTTTATTGCTAACAACTTACAACATGTTGTTAGTATTTCGGCAAAATGACACACATGTACAGATACGTTTTTTTTTTCTAATGTAATTTTTAAACATCTAAGTAACCTCAGGTTTTGGATATACATATAAGTATTGCTCTTAGAGAGATTAAAACGGAAAATAGCCGAACTATCTTCTATCTTAGCAGTTGAGCAGCTTGAGAGTAATTAGCAGTGCTAAGGTTATATTTTGGTTACATTTAAGAGTGTGTTACACGTGCAGATGCCAAAGGTGCTGCAGTTATAAGCGCTGTATAGGATGGTACAGATTAGAAATGGCAGATTCTAAACTTTATTATCGTTTGCCGTTCGTAGAACCATGAAAGAAGAGTACGATGTTCGTAAAATCTAAAATTAGAAAAGTAATGTCAATCACGAAGTAATCTTGCAATTTATTAAATTAAACAAGATGAACATAACCCCCCCCCCCCCCAGCAATAAATTACTTGGAATCCTATATTTTTAACTAAATATAAACCAAGGCTGCGGTGGCTCGTGTTCGAGTCTTACTCTAAAACATTACTTTTTGAATCGTTTAAATTTTTTATCATTTCAGTAACTTTAGTCTAAATTTGAATATTAAAAAAAGAATAAGTAACCGAAATTAAATTTTAGTAAAAAGCAATCACCTTACCCAAGTAAACGTAGCCAGGCAAATCTCGGCAAACTTTCCAGCAGTAACCTTGGTGGGATTTTGGCTTCTGCGTATAATAAAAGCCAACATCTTCTGAAATTTTAAATCAGTTCCCACAAAATTAGATTCGCTAACAGCTTTTCCCACTAGCTGACTTTCATGCATTACTTGTTCACCCCAATAGCAAATTGTTCCTACTTGCAAAATAAAACATACGCCTTCACCTACGTGTCTTGCTATTGCTTGGGGACTTTGTCCAGCCTACAAATTTATATTTTAGTGTATTTGTTTACAAATAAGTATGGAGATTTTACCGCCGCAGCACCATACACGGAGAAACATATCAAAGCCAGTGTTCCCAAGAAAGTTACCAGTAACAAGTTGCTGAATACTTCTTCTATTTCTGCGGCAACATCGATAATTGCCAAATGGTATTCAATAGCCTTCGTAAGGGATTTCTTCAAATATTTCCAAGGCACAATAGGGCGGTCACCTTCGTAGCATGTAGGTGATCCACTTCCATCCTATAAATAAGCATTCTCTAATAAATATACTGTCAAGTTGAGCTACCCAACTTTTAATTATTAAAATAAAAAAATAAACTTTAGAAATTGATTTCAACTCCGCCTGCGGCATCTGATGAGTAGATTGAGTAGCTATCGGTGTCGTTGCCGGTCCCAAGCCCGGGTAAAGGAGGAGGGTTGGTGGGAACGGGTTAGCAGTCTACCCACCGTAAAATTAACTATAGCTCACAGAACTAACAAAGCAATAAGAAAATATTGTATTATTAGCAGAACCCGTAAACTACGCCCGGCGCGCCGCTCCGAATGTTTCCTCCGCTGAACCGGACAGCGAATCTGAAAGAAAATTTCGTGAAAAAAAACGTTAAATAAAATACCAGAAAAATAACCCCGAATAATACATTTAAAGAAAAATGTCCAGGAAAGAAACCCCCAGAAAAATCGTATAAACGCTTCAGAACTATTTCTTTAAATAACAACTGATAGTAAAGTTAATTAAGTTATAGGCTTCCGCGGCCGTTTTTAATGGCATCTAAGCTTCCGGGTTGAAGCCGCGTCATCGGTGAGTAAACTGCCAACGTTTTGTGCTCGGTTGCAAGGGACATCTTCAGGACTTTAGCCACTTTGGGATCTGACACAGATCCCGTGCAACCGAGGACGAAGCGTCGGCAATTCATTCATCGATAACGCGGCTTCAACCCGGAAGCCTAGATGCTGATAGTAAAGTTAGTTAAGTACGTTTTCTCATTTCCAGGAAAGTTCCTTAACGTAGATTTTCAAAAAGTTTTTGAAACTAATAAATACATACTAAAAAATCTAGTTGTTTTTTGCATACAGTATGTTCCAAAACTCGCGGACACGGACTGTGGGACGGTATTAAAACTGAAAAAAGTCCCGTTACACGTCAATGTTTATTTGTTTCATAGTTCGTCATTTGTTTGAGTTCAGTTCCTAATTTAGCATCGTGCATGAAGGATCGTGCGTAGGGTTTATCGGGGCGCTGCGGTTCTCTATAAGAAGCTGAGTGCAGCAGGGCTCTAGGAGGAGTTGGTTGGGCAGGATTTGTTCAGGCTGGAAGCTTCTAGTCGATTAGAAAGCACTATTACAAAAAAACCAAGGGTGATACTTGGACCGGAAACTAGCGCTCGCTTAACCAATCTTACTCAAAAACTTTTTATGTTTGGTGCTTAATCCGGAAGCAGATTTCCAAGCGTTTGTTTGGACTGTTAGGTTATGTTTGGCTCGATCAGACAACTAACTGAGGTTCCGGTGCAAATGCGCTGCTTATATACATCTTTTCAACTGGCTGCTGCTTTAGTTGGTAGAATTTAATGTTTACAAAATAGACATCGTCGTTGTATAGCAACGTATAATTCAAATAAACATGCATAATTGTTTATTTAACAGTTCGGAAAAAGGTGTTATTTATGTCAATGTCTGTAGTGATATCTATGGACTATACTAAATAATTTTATTTGGATATCCTAAAATGCAGTTCAAGGCCGACCAGGGTCATGAAATTGGCGCATCATGTCAACGCCAATTTTTGGGTATTAAATATTCAAATAGTATTAAAAAATTTCTAAGCAGAACTTTGAAGTTTGTGTTCTTACCTCCGTCATTTCTTGGTAGCTAATTTCCACTACACGTCGCATGTTATTTTGTAATATTTTAAATTGATAGCTGATATGGGCCAAAACTGCAGCAAGAAGTAAATCAATCGAAGTGAAAAGGCACGTTATGTAAGCAAGGCTGATGCTTTGATAAAAATAAGATATTTCGTAGTTGGGACTGTAGGTTACATTTAAAACGGTGAAAGGACCATACGGAAAATGCCAGTCGTGGTAATCGCTACTTCTTAAGCGGCTTGTGAAGACGAATATTATTGTACCCATTACAGTTACACCTGCTGTTATCCAATATGTGTAAGTCTAAAACAAAGAATTTTTTATTTATGGTAAAAACACATTACAAATACGGTATAAATGTGGTTTAATTGTAGCTAAGAATCCATTTTGGGGCAAAAAGATAGTTTTCGACTTTTTCCAGAATACCAACTTTATGTAATTATTTACAAAATTTAAATTTTCTGCATAAAAAGGAGATGAAAATGGACAAAACTGTTTTGCATTATTATACCTGCACGCTAGTTATCAATACACATTCCTCGATAAGTTCTTCTTCTTCATCACCTCCCCGTTTTTTATTTGGTATGAAAGGTTCTTGTTCTAACTTGGCTAGAAGTTTCACGAAGCTCACTCGATTTCGAAACACGACGGCCGTCTTACAGAAAGCTAAAACGAAACTCTTATTGTACACTGAATAGTTATAATTTTATACAGCTACAGTGTTTATTAATTTAATTTTTCTTGTATTATGCGTTAAACAACGATTTTAACGCATACAGAGTACAAACTGAGTCAAAAAGTAAGAGTTGAGTGTAAGAAGCTAATCATTAACTAGATGAACCTATGGGCTACGCCCCATGCTTTATTGATGACCTCATATATATGTATGTATTAATACCGGGTGATCGTAAAAAAAATGATTCAGAGCAGGCCATGACCGAAGTGTTAAAGTTGGCAATACTTAATATAAGCCAATTGTCAAATGTTGACAGCTGTAAAAAATTTTGGCTAGACGCATTTAACTTAATGTATCTAACCAAAAATTTTGACAGCTGTCAATAATAAAAATGACAACTAGCAGAAGAATGCGTTCTAATAATACAAAATCTAGTGTAAACCAAATTTTCTTATACGGATCTGATGCAATAACCGATACATACAAATATCGCATTCAGTCCTTACGCTGCACTGCTGGGCTCCGGCGTTCTTCTCTGCGCCATACTTTCCCTTAGCACTATGGTGGAGTACGCGAGATCTACCGTTTAACGTCAAATCCAAATTACTATTACCAGAAAAGGTTTTAGACATTAAGGCTGCTTACAGCGGGTCGTAAAGTTTGAGTAAAGGGCTTCAACATAAATTTTTATTGCTGCTCTTGGCTGCGGCAGGGAGATGAACACCAGACTTTTAGGTGTTACAAGCGAGCGCTTAACCTCTAAGCTACCGCCACATATACTCATGCGAATATGTGCCTTATAAAGTAGACGCGTGAAGATCTGGCTTGTAGTAGTACTGCCTGTCGTCATCAAACGTTAAAACAGGTAAAACAGATGCGCATTTAATTTATAGATAGATAGTGAACATATACTGTGCAATAGCAAACAGACGGTTATATGGAAAGGCTAAATGACCTACTTTCTCAAAAACTGCAAGGGAGAGAAAAAGACAGGGAGCAATCGTGATGAGCGGGCACAAGAAAAACAAAAGTAAGACAGTTGTTGAAAAATCGGGAAATATTGCCAGCAGGTATAACTATAAGGTACAGAGAAGCATCAGTGAAATGGGGAAACTAGAAAAACAAAATGATTTTGCGAACAAAGCCATATGATAGGGAGCATACCAAAGGAATACTTATTATGTTAGACTTGTAGCTCACTCAAGCATTATAAGTAAAATAGAAAATTTTAAGGACAATTAATAAACTAACATTTGTGATCAAACGGTGTGAAATTAAACGGTAGGAAGGTAACACTAGCTACTCACAGCGGCCGTAGCTCAGTGGTAAGAGCGCGACTACCAATGCAGCGGATCCGGGTTCGATGCCCGGCTTGGTCGTTCTCCCTCGCAAGGCAACGAGAAACCAGCGAGGTGGATTTTTCCCCAAGAAAACCCCTCTGGAGAAGAAGTGCATCCACTTCCTGTGGTTCGGAGCCCACGGTCAACTGTAGGTCCCCTATGTCTGTCTGTGCAAATTATCTATCGCCGCGCACCAAACACAGAGGAAACATAGGAGAGAAGTAGCCAACGCCCTGAATACAGTATAGCACTATAAGAAGAAGATGTGTTGTGATGAAACTCAAAACACTGACTAAGAAAGGGAGTCGAATAGAACGGTAGAAACAGTGCTTTCAGGGCTTAGCAGAAGAATAGATAGTTTATCAACAAGCCATGAATAAATGTACAAGAAACGGTATGACGAATTAAGTTTATGGAACGAACAATATGTTGGTATTAAAATATTGTAGCTGCAATTTAAACTAACAATTAAAAAAAATTTAAAACTGTTTAAAATATTTTGTTATTCTTTGTGTTGAAAAAGTATTTAGTATGTGATTTTGAATTTCTGTTATACATTTGTATTTTGGTCTTATTTCTGCTATAAATTCGTAATTGAAGTAAATATTTAGAAATACTTTTAAAGGTTTCTAAGATTTTGACACCCCATCTAAAAGTGCTTAAGGTAATAGTGAAAAACGGTAACAATTGTTTTTACATACTTATTAATTTATGAGCAGGTTTTTAGTACTTCAAAAAGAGCAAGCAACACAAAAGCAGCTAAATACTAAGCGTTTGGGGGCACTAGTTGATGTCGATGCAAATATCTATAAATTAATTATGACTTTACTAGCTGGCAGTAAGCGTTTAAAATTAATAATTATTTGTATTATAAGTAAAGAAAAACTTACTTTTCTTTAAGAATAATACATAAAATTTTTTCGGACACTCAATGGAAATGGATTACGTAAGGATTACATTTCATAAGAAATTATTAAAAAAATACATGACAAGCGCGAGAATCAAATTGCCGTTGCCATCACTGCAGCAACTAAACAAAAATAAGTAAACAAAAATAAGTAAACAAAAATTTTGTGAAGTATGGTCGCGTTAAATTTTGTGAAAATGGAAATAAATAAAGAAAATCATCCTGAAATATCGGCATTAGCGCTTGAAGCTGTTGCTAGTTTATTACCCTCGAAATCACGAGATAAATATGAGAAGACCTACAATATTTTCAATTCCTGGAGGACTTTAAAGAATGTAAGGGATATCGACGAAGAAGTTTTCCTGAATACATTTATAAATTTTCTCGAACGTTAATAGTTGTACGTTTAATATTTATTTCAATAAATAATTAATAATTGTTTATTTTGTTGCTATAAAGAAATGGTTGCTATAACAAAAAGAGATACTTTTCTTTACGATTTGTAATAAGGAAATGTAGTCCATTTCCAGTGAGTGTCCGAAAAAATAACTTTTTTGGAAATTTATGTTATTTCTGAAAAGAAAGACATTAATAGGTGGCACCAAAGCACGACCATAATCATGTATGCTACAAAAATTCTAAAGTTTCACTTCGAATACTCTTATTTACAGCCATTAAAATTGCAAACTGCTTTACAAAAACTCTGTGAAATTAGAGTAATTAAAAATATTTGTAGTCTTACCCAAAAGTCCGCCCATTTGATAAATTATTATATCAGCAACGGCACTAATATCGTGCTTAGAATATTCGTAAATATCCAGTAAGGTGTATAAAAAAACTGTTGCAAAAACAAAAATAAAAGAATAAATTTTGTACGCTACACCCTCATTGCCGGTTAGCGAAACACCAAATAGTTTTAAGGCTAACATTTCTTTGCCAAAATAATTTCTCTTCCTACCACTTTGAGGATGGGTTGTTAGACTTGTATCCATTTCTGATGACCGGTTGACACTGACAACTAGTATTAAGAACTTTGATGAAAAAATGACATCGCGCAGAAGCTAATAGTTAATTGATTCTGTATAGACATAACTGTTTGGGACATTTTAAATTGTAAGATACGTCAGACATTTTGAGTAAATAAAGAAAAAGTATTTATTTTTAACCGGGTAGTCAAATATATGGCTATAATCCTAACTAGGTGTCACGCCAACGTAAATTCGATATTGTTATTATTTAATATTTTTCCTATTTTAAACATGTTTACTTTTCGTTCAAAAATCGATGTTCGTCAATCTAACAAATCTAAAATTTCTGATGTTATACAATCTCAGACTACGTTTGTCTCGCGACATCTTAGTATAGAATAAAAAACATTTATGACAGAAGCAAGCAAAAAGAAGTAGATCTTATAACGCTCAGTTGCTTTGTCTTCCAGGTGCTTGTTTGTGCGTGACTTTACTGAAAATGTTATTTTTGTTAAAATATTTGCTGAAGTAATTCTGATCGATGTTGCATTGAAAATTATTATTGTACAGTCTCGCCCTTTTACTTTTTTGGGGTTATAATTATAAGGAATAAGTGTTACGAAATTAAAAAAAAAATTTATGTTCTCTGTAAAGCAAATTTTAAATTCTATATTACGTTTGATAATTTTCGTCCTCGTACTCACACACACAAACATTTATTAAAAACCGGCCCTGATATTCGTAGGTTTTCTAACGCTTGGGTAATGGCATTGTTATTAATAATAAATTGATAATTAGCTTAATTGTGTTATTAATGCCCAGCCCATATCTTTACAGTGGAAGAAAAGCCACGCCGCCGGTTTAACCTACAATAGTTACCTAAGTTTTAATGACAACAGTTTTTCTTCGTATTACTGTAACCTTCAAAAACTAATTTTCTTAATAGCTTTCAAGTTTACAGGATACACGTAGTATTTATTCCAAAACCAATTAGAACAATGAATGAATAACTGAAAGCTTAATTTATAATTTAAAAATATTTCTAGACTGGATGGCTTCTTTTGACCTATAATATACAGAACGGTCCTAAAATAGGTGCAATTTTTTAATGGTAAATCGAGTTGCCATGTAGGTTTTAAGTATTTTCGCTAGATGGCCAAATAATACTCACAAACTGAAAGTGAGTTTCAAACACATCAAAACAATGATAACCGTTAGTATAAACATTCTTCCGAAAACGCTCCATTACAGAATTACCGCCGAGTTACCTCTGGAAGTGGAAAGAGTAATGCTTCTTGCAGAGGTTGTAACTCTGTAATCAAAAGTCTCTAAATCTAACAGATTTCGAGACAATTCAATATCCAGCCAGATAATATCTGCAAACTGAAGGTGAGTTCTACACATAAAAGCAATGATAACAGTTAGTAAAAACGTGGGTCTGAAAGAGTACTGCCTCTTCCAGAGGTTGTAACTCTATAATCAATATCTTCCGGACCCATGTTTATCAGAACTATTTGAAATGTGGTTTGCTCTCTTCTAACATTAAAATATTCACACCTGTTTTAGAACCACTCTGTATATAAAAAACAGGGTTTTAAGCAAAAACTTAATATCAAATTGTTGAGTTTTTCCAAATAATTATCTGAAAATTCAAACGGACAGTATTAAATATTTTCATAGATTTTTTGCAATTTATTGTCAATTAAACTCCATTCTCTCTACTCACATAAGAAGAAAGCCTCGAGTTTGACACAGTTTATAATTGCTGCCGATGCTTAAAATAAAAAAAAAACTTTTAATAAATTAAACTATCGCTTTAGTCGTATAATAAGGTAACGAGGGGCCACGGAAAATGACTTGATTGCGCTAATTTTAAGGTGCATTATTTATTGTCAAGTAGTTATTTAGAACTGGAAATAGAACAAATTAAAGTTGTTCAGAGAACGGGAAAATTAAAATTCTATAAAAAAAAGTCAATACAAATCTGTAGAATAAATAACAGACGTATTGGCATTCTGCGCAACATCGTCCATCTTTAATATTCTTGGGAATGCCGATAACTGTTGAGCTCAGAAATGCGAAGTTTAACAGCTTATGGTGGTCTATAGGACAGGAAAAAAAATAATTTCGGGAAGTAAAATGTGTGTTGAAAGTAGTTGAAGTGTACTTGAAGTTTGCCTCAACTACTGGTAAGCAAAATTTTGCATGATTTGATTTTTATAGTAAGCATTTAACTCCCAGACTTACTAGCGAGATTTAAATTATGTCCTTGTCGTGATTTTAATGTAAACCCTCTAATATGTAAATATGTTTTGTACATCAAACTAATACGGCTCTGATTTCTAAATTAAAGCTAGAATAGCAAGTTTCAAAGTAACCATAGAATACTAGTCTAAGCTTAATTTTTAGATACGTTGTCTGTTAATAATTGTTACTATACCATTTTTTTCTAGTTTATTGCGAGTGTAATTACCAATTGTTTAACCCACAACCACCACAACCGAGTGCACATGTAGAGAGTGAAAGCAAATGTCAAGTCAAAAACTGCATATTCGGTTATAGAAGTATTTATACGTATATGTAATTAAAATTAAAACGAATCCCATAGTTACACATACAGAGCCTTCATTAATTACTGATACTCACGTGACCACAAAATATAGGCAATCCAACTTACACTGTTGGTAAGCCTTTTATTCAAAAATTCCCAAGCCCTTATCAAGACTTGCTTGTTTACATACATAACCTCACTTTGAGTTTTGACAGTGACACTTTACAGGGAATTTTTAGTTACCACGAGTACCAATCCTGAACTGACTTCGACATCTAAATCTAAAACTACCTAAGTCACTGCGGACCAAAGGTCACGTAGGTATCAGTAATTAACGAAGGCTTTGTACTTGGAGATGTAGCTGATGCGAAGCTGTTTGGTGTTAGAAGGTGGGTTGAATATATTTAAGAAGATGGGATCGGGCAGGCTAATCTTCGGAGTTTTATATAAATTTTTGACTGTGAAGTTTAATCAATACAGGATCGCTGCTTTCGGGTTGGAGCCGTGTCATCTTATCATATGTTCATTATCAGTACTGATAATGCCACGGTTACAAAGAACAACGTAGACGAAACGTCGGCAGGAACGTTACCGATGACGCTGCTCCAACTCGGAACCCTAAATATCATGAACAACCGCGGAAACCCACAATTTTTAATCAATATACTTTGTTACGAAATATGAAATATTATTTAAGGAGCCTTACATCTGTACCCTGCGAAATCTAGAAAATACTGGTAGGATCGCAAACTAGAGTCTGGCGCCTTGGACTTACAGCCGATCCCGAATTACGCAATATCATCTAATATTGGCTCGCATATAGATTTGCATTGTTAAAGCCGATTTTTTTATTGCTAATAAATTGCATTTAATAGAAAACAATAAATCCTTTTTTTTAATTTATTACCAGACTTGCGTGCTAGTATGCCGTCAATCAGTGAGTGAATGCAAATTTGTCTTCGTATTTTTTCTTTAAAAATATAACTGCTCTTAACAAATAACTTCGCGTAAACAGCAAAACGCAACAACAGTGTTTAAAAAAAACTATAAAATTTAAAAATAAATTGGTGGAGGTAGGATCGCAACAATTGCCACGCTCGCAGCTGACTAGCGCCGAGAACAGTGTGGTTGTTTAACAACAGCGGCCTCTGTTTTACTGCCATGGACAACTCAAAAGTCGTATATAAGCAGCGCGTTTACAGACGGAAATCACGGCATTCTCGTTCAAGGTCTTGCACCGAGAACACTACTTGCCAGCAGCTACCAGATCTAGCACTAAACCGCAACCATTAACCTTTGGGCTGCTTGGAAATTTTTGGTGTTCCAAAAAAAATGTTTTAGGGAAAAGCTACAACGCTCACCGCCATCTCTACCAGTTAGAAGAAGCAGGAGGAACCTCTACCCGATTAGATTTCTCTGGCCGAGACCCAAGCGAGGAGCAACAACAAGGCGAAAACAGCCAAGAACGCCAACACTGCCACTGCTTCTCCCAACACCGCTATCGATGCCTACAGGCTTTTTTTTTTCTCTCTCATTCCGCGTAGCGTTGAAGATCTGTCACTCTTATCTTCTGCGTCAGCTAGCCTTGCATAGAATCGCCACCACCACACTAGCGTCTTAGATTAACAGCCGATCCTACCTCATTCTAACTGTCATGACTTGCGTACCTCCTCGGCATGCGGCTAGAATGTGTGTAGTGCTATCGGCGTCAGCAGAGATCGTAGCCTTCCTTAATCACACGTACGTGTTTTAAAATTGAATACGTCATTTGTATGTGTTGCTTTAAAAGTTAAATAATAAAAAAGACGTACAATATAAAATAAAAATTATTATTTAATAATTATTTTTTTAAAGAGCTACAGCCAAAGGGTAAAAGAATATTTTTAACATTCCTTCCTGTAAAAAATGAAAATCAGAAGTTACTTTTGTTTTGTATTTTCTAAACTATACTGTGCGTGTTATAAATAAAAAAAAAGGATTTGTTGTTTTGTATTGCATGCAATTTACCAGCAATGAAATAATTGTCTTTAACAATGCAATTTCACTTTACACTTACACTTTCATTAACTTGCTTTGCTGTCGATGTAAATATCACACTCCTACAAACAAGCGCATTGACAAGTTACCACTGCACAATACGCGCCAATATTAGACGTTGAGCAAGTCAGGATCGGCGGTTAATCTGAGACACCAGACGCTAGTCACCACCACTAACCACCACCTCTACAGTTTATCGTTGTTGCTCGAACTGCTTAGACGCCACTAATTCTGTCTAACCGTCCCATATACGCCGCTCGTATTAAAACCTTGTATGTTTCAGGTATTCTCAAGGAATAAGGTCCTCGGCCCTGGACCAGCTAATCAAGACAGTTGCCGGATGCATCCCATCCAACGCTACCAATTTTGCTAGCGGGAATGCGATTACCTCAGCGCCGCATTCTGACCTCCAAGAGAAGCTCGCCGCCCTTAGTCACCATATTAAAATTTTCTTTACAATTTCCTCGACTCGAACGACACTACGCTGCACTTCATACTTCATCCAATACAATTAAATACGCTTTGATTCCATATTCATTTATGAACGGTCTAGTAGTAGGGGCAGGTGGAAAATTGAGACAAGAGTAGGGATACGGAATTATTATAAAAATAAATAAATACCTGTTAGTAATTAATAATTTAATGATTATTTTAACAATATGTTAAGACGTTTTTGTGCAGTATGTGATTAATGAATATGTAAATGTTTTTTATGTAAGGTATGAATGTTTTTTACAAATTACTATCAAGCAAATCAATTGGGGAAGCTACTAGACAAACTGAACAATCATTTATATTGAATTGAGACCATGGAGGTGAAACAGAATAAAAACTTATAGAGGATTGGATGCAGATCATAAAAGAACAGGTATTTTAATATATTTATATTAGTTTGGTTAAACCTACAAAAAGTGGGAAAGTGGAGACGACGTGGTTATCTCCCATCTCTTAGCTTATTACTGTCTAAGTCTCATTGCAAGTATTTGTTTCAATGAAGAAACTAAACTTAAAATTTGTGTAAGTTATATGATTTATTTTAGATTTGTCTACTTTTCTCTGTTTTAGACTCTTCTGTGCTGGTTTCTGCACTAGTCACTGCATTAATTAACACCATGCTCACGATTTGCTAAAATAATTGAAAATTATAAATATTATAATACTATAACTGGTTGTTAACTTTATGATACATTTACTGCATAGGATTTTTCTAAATTGACTGGCTATATAGAAGATGTTGTAATTTTTGGAACCGATGCGACTGGCTCGAAGATGCAAGTGAGTTTGGGGGTTTAATTTGGAGATGATACAGTGGAAGCGGATGCGTCGTTGCTGCTTCTTGTAGCTTTTATTACTCTGCTAAGTTACAATAATAAGAGTTGATTTTGACTAATCTAAGGGCACTTTGCCAGACTCAACAGAGAATCACGACGTTGGTAGTCTTAATCTCACTCTTAAACAAGTGCTTTATTAAAAACATTAGAACTAACTTGTACATTTCTAAACTACTTACCTAGCAGTAAAATTTAAAGTCCATAAACAACGTTCATTTTAATATTGCAACTTATGAAAACGTAGAAGTTAAATGTCTAATTTGTCCTAGATTTGTAAATACACATCCTTAAATACGTTGATAAAAAACATGCAATGTGTAACCAAACGTGCAAGCTCAATGTTATGAAATATGACCTGCCCTGTGATATATTACATGTTATTTGTCTAATAGGTAATAATTTTATTTAAGATTAAAATAATAATTTATTAAATATTTTTAAACAACTTAAACACTATAAATTGTTGTATTTTTAAACTCTTCGGCTCGATCTTTGAGAGTAAACTGTCTTTCTCATTCAGATGCATATATTTATGCCCCCTTTTTTAAAAGTAATTGTTGCATAGCATTATAAGCAAAGATTTACAGATTTGTGGAAAGTTAATGTAAACCAGAAGTTAGAAGACGCCGTTGCATAGCAACGTATAATAGGTATAATATAACCAGCATAACTGCTGCTATTTTTATGTTTATGCATGGTAGAATGCGGTTCAAAAACGATCGAGGGATTATAATAAGGGAATGGTGTTACATCTTTATTTTATGGTAAAGTCATCAAGTTTCATAACATCTGGAATATTTTCTAAAAGCAGACAATGTTTACTTGTTGAAATCTCAAAACAGATCTTTCAGTAATTATTTTTTAGTCGTTTGTTTGGCGATTACTGTACTAAATTGTTCTAGTAAGCGACACTAAAAATATACAAAAATTAATTTCTTAAAGACGTGAGTGTTTTAATTACTTTTTGCAAATTAGTTATTTCATTTTTAACAGCTTTACGGTGCGTAGTGTTGTAGCAACAAGTATGAAGAGTTATGGTTCCCTATATTTATAACTTCCAGCTTTACTTCGTTAAAGTCCATATTTAATGAGTATCTGTATATAAAATACTTAATCACTTTAACAATATCTATTTATTTAAACCTTATACGTATTTCGGCATGTTTACATGCCATTGTCAAAGGTTATATGAAAAAATAAACAGTTAGTGTTGTTATAGCAATAGAACTTTTTTACTTATCTTGGTAATCGTCTGCAGATGACTTGGTTTCTTATTCCAAAATGTCCAGTAGAGGAGAATTTAACAGATCAATTTGCTCATTCATTAACGCGACAGTTTTTAAATGTTTGTGAATTTCAAAAGCTTCTAGTATATCTAATTTACGTTTATCATCACAAAAGTGTAAACATTTTATGGTGTTGTTAGATGTCATTGAATGATTTTGTTCTAGTAAGTGTTTAGCGTAATTGGATTTATGTGGGTGTTTGTATTTGTAACAACGTACGTGTTCTTTATACCTAATATCAAAATTTCTAATTGTCTGGCCTATATAAACCGAATTACAATGCGAACAATTTAGTTTGTAAATGCCTGATTTTAACAAATTGTCTGTTTTTGATTTTGCATTAAACAAAGTGTTTAAGATGTTCTTAGTTGTTTTAAAGCTTACTTTATATTTATTTGTTTTGTTTATAATTTTAGCAATTTTTTCTGATTTCTCACCAAAATATGGGATCGAAGCATATTTAATTGTATCGAACGAAGTTAGGATATTCGGATAAATTTTTTGAATGGCTAATTTATAATCTTTTTCTTTAATTAATGTATCAATAAGTTTAGCATTATAACCATTACTGTATGCAATTTGTTTAATAATTGAAATTTCTCTATTATAATTAATTTCATCTAAAGGGACCGTCAAAGCCCTATGTATCAGGGACCTGTATGCTACTAATTTATGTGTTTTATGGTGACAAGAATCGTGTGGTATTGTAATGTCTGTTTGTGTAGGTTTTCTATAAACTGAGTACTCAAATTTATTAGTTGAATTAATTTTTATGTTTAAATCTAAAAAGTTAATGGACTTATTTTGTTCAGTTTCTAGTGTAAATTTTATGTTTGGGTGCAAGCTGTTAATAAAAATTAAAAATTCATTAATTAAATCAAATGAACTATTAAAACATGCTAAAATGTCATCAACATAACGAAACCAAAATATAACTTTCTCAGATTGATTTGATTCGAATATTTGATCTTCTAGATTTTCCATAAATATGTTAGCTAAAAGAGGTGAAATTGGACTTCCCATGGGTAAACCATCTTTTTGGAAATACATTTTATTATTAAAAGTAAAATAATTTTGATTGGTCAGAAGTTCAAATAACTGAATCAACTCAGTCCCTTATGTTAATTCAACGTTTTTGTTAATAAGAATATTATTTATCAAAGGAATATACTCTAGGGGGAGGGGGGGGGGGGGTATTTGGGAAAACATATTAGTAACATCAAAACTAACTAGCTTGCTTTGTGGTGGTAAATGTAAGTTAGACAACTTTTTGATTAATTCGGAAGAATTTTTAACCACCAAAACTATACGGTTTATTAAAAATACACAAACCCAACATGCCCATTAGACCAGTAGTATCATACATAAATGCACCCAAACATATGCTAGCAAAAATATTAAATAATATAGTTACCAGTTTTGATTATAAACCAAAATATTCAGTTAAAAATTCTTCCGAATTAATCAAAAAGTTGTCTAACTTACATTTACCACCACAAAGCAAGCTAGTTAGTTTTGATGTTACTAATATGTTTTCCCAAATACCCCCCCCCCCCCCCCCTAGAGTATATTCCTTTGATAAATAATATTCTTATTAACAAAAACGTTGAATTAACATAAGGGACTGAGTTGATTCAGTTATTTGAACTTCTGACCAATCAAAATTATTTTACTTTTAATAATAAAATGTATTTCCAAAAAGATGGTTTACCCATGGGAAGTCCAATTTCACCTCTTTTAGCTAACATATTTATGGAAAATCTAGAAGATCAAATATTCGAATCAAATCAATCCGAGAAAGTTATAATTTGGTTTCGTTATGTTGATGACATTTTAGCATGTTTTAATAGTTCATTTGATTTAATTAATGAATTTTTAATTTTTATTACCAGCTTGCACCCAAACATAAAATTTACACTAGAAACTGAACAAAATAAGTCCATTAACTTTTTAGATTTAAACATAAAAATTCATTCAACTAATAAATTTGAGTACTCAGTTTATAGAAAACCTACACAAACAGACATTACAATACCACACGATTCTTGTCACCATAAAACACATAAATTAGCAGCATACAGGTCCCTGATACATAGGGCTTTGACGGTCCCTTTAGATGAAATTAATTATAATAGAGAAATTTCAATTATTAAACAAATTGCATACAGTAATGGTTATAATGCTAAACTTATTGATACATTAATTAAAGAAAAAGATTATAAATTAGCCATTCAAAAAATTTATCCGAATATCCTAACTTCGTTCGATACAATTAAATATGCTTCGATCCCATATTTTGGTGAGAAATCCGAAAAAATTGCTAAAATTATAAACAAAACAAATAAATATAAAGTAAGCTTTAAAACAACTAGGAACATCTTAAATACTTTGTTTAATGCAAAATCAAAAACAGACGATTTGTTAAAATCAGGCATTTACAAATTAAATTGTTCGCATTGTAATTCGGTTTATATAGGCCAGACAATTAGAAATTTTGATATTAGGTATAAAGAACACGTACGTTGTTACAAATACAAACACCCACATAAATCCAATTACGCTAAACACTTACTAGAACAAAACTATTCAATGACATCTAATAACACCATAAAATGTTTACACTTTTGTGATGATAAACGTAAATTAGATATACTAGAAGCTTTTGAAATTCACAAACATTTAAAAACTGTACCGTTAATGAATGAGCAAATTGATCTGTTAAATTCTCCTCTACTGGACATTTTGGAATAAGAAATCAAGTCATCTGCAGACGATTACCAAGATAAGTAAAAAAGTTCTATTGCTATAACAACACTAACTGTTTACTTTCATATAATCTTTGACAATGGCATGTAAACATGCCGAAATACGTATAAGGTTTAAAAAAATAGATATTGTTAAAGTGATTAAGTATTTTATATACAGATACTCTTTAAACAGTTAGTGTTGTTATAGCAATAGAACTTTGTGACTTATCTTGGTAATCGTCTGCAGATGACTTGATTTCTCATTCCAAAACGTCCAGTAGAGGAGAATTTAAGAGATCAATTTGCTCATTCATTAACGTTACAGCTTTTAAATGTTTGTGAATTTCAAAAGCTTCTAGTATATCTAATTTACGTTTATCATCACAAAAGTGTAAACATTTTATAGTGTTATTAGATGTCATTGAATGATTGTGTTCTAGTAAGAGTTTAGCGTAATTGGATTTATGTGGGTGTTTGTATTTGTAACAACGCAGGTGTTCTTTATAGCTAATATCAAAATTTCTAATTGTCTGGCCTATATAAACCGAATTACAATGTGAAAAATTTAATTTGTAAATGCCTGATTTTAGCAAATCGTCTGTTCCCTATGTTAATTATTAAATTTCGATATTTACTGCTGCCGAATGTTTTTTTCTCGATGAACTGTTTTGATTTTTTTGGTAGCTTTCGCTCAGAACGTTTTTAATTCTATAACAATATCTTGAGGAAACCTAAAATCTTACGATATTGTTTCAGAATAATCTTTTCTAAAATAGTGACTGGAACATAGCAAATAGTTAGCAGAATGCTAAAATTGTGCAATAAAAATATTGTGTGTACATTTTCTAACAGTCAAATTGTATGGTGCATAATTCAATGCCCTAAAACATAAAAACGGCATTTGTGGAATTTGTTAAGAGAAAACCTGAATAAAATGTTTTTATAATAATTTCTTATAAGGCATGGTTGTAAAGCTGCAGAGTAACAAACCCTATTATATATATTACATATAACCAACATTGTTTGTTCGTGAACTATTTGCGAATTTAGCCAAACCTAAAGTTTTGAATGTACTTCATGTACTATTTAAATTAGAAAAGAAACTTTAACAATTTTCTGAAAAAGGTCGGTATGAATCATATAAATCCCTGACATGACATGACATATTCTAGTTAGTTGTAGGAATCGCTAAAAATGTTAATGTGCGTGAGTGCGTTACATTAAAACTTAATATATCTAATTATTATTATCTTGCATATATTAAAGGAATTTGCATAAATTTATTAAATAATTTCGCTATATTGAATTCGCCATCTTGCATTTTAGAATGTGGGTTCTTGATTCGTAATTAGCAGCCCCAAAACCCCTAGAATACATTTGATAATGCTCATCGGAAACTGTATAAAAATACTTTCTCTATATTGAATCCGACATCTTGAATTTTATTGTTTTGATACTAGATGCGTGAAAGCGCTAAAACTTATCGAATACCAATTTTCATGAAAATCGGATGGCGTTATGTTTCTTTAAGACGTCAGTTGCTTAATTATTTTCTGTGAAGTAAATGTTTTAATTTTAGTAGCTCTAGATAGCGTAGCAACTACTGTGAAGCGTCGCATCTCGTATAATCCATCCATCCGCTTCACCAATTTGGACCATTTTTTTTTTCAATGAAAGGTCTCTATCTACAGATGGAACATGAAACATTTTTATATTTTTATTCTACGTCGATTTTTCAATAATAATTATTTTAATTTATAATATATATGAAAGTCTGCTAGACGCGCTTCACTTAAGGCGACATCTACACTAACTCCGCGGTTCCTTATTGGAACTAATGCATCACGTGACATCATTTAGCCGGTTCTGCAACGCTGTCTGTCAGTGCATTGTGCACTGGGGTAACACTAGTTATTATTAATTTCCGATATTTACGGTTGGTGTAAGATTTTTCCTGCCCAAATTCTTTTGATGTTTTAAGAATTTTCGTATAATAAAAATATTTTAATAGAACGTAAATTATTTCTGAAATAGTGATAGACACATAGCAACTAGTTGGCAGAATGTTATAATTGTCCATTAAAAACATAGTGAATTACATATTTTATAACGTTAGTGTACATTTTCTAAGAGTGAAATTGTACGGTGCAAAATTCAGTGCCCTACGACCTACAAACAATATTTGTCGAAATTGTTAAAGCAAAATCAGAATAAAATTATTTTATAACCAATTCTTATGGCGCTTGGTTAAATAGTTGTAGAGTAGCAAAATGTATCTAATCTTGTCTGTTCGTGAAGTGTTTGCGAAGTAACGCTTTGCAACAAACCAAAAGTAATATTTTAATCCAGAAGAACTTTTGTAACTTTAACAATTGCTTCAAATAGCGTTTTAATTTGTTTCTCGCATCCTCACTACCATCATGAAAGCTGAATATGAAGTTCGAATGATCTGAAGCAGGAAAAATAGAATAATATTTGTTCAATAGATCCACAGTTTACGGATTAACGTACCCAAGCAAATATGGGCAAGTTTACAGCAGTAAACTTTCCAGCTGTTACGGCAATGGGATTTTGGCTTCTACGTATAATCAAAACTAAAGATTTCTGAAATCTTAAATCAGTTCCTACAAAATTTGTTTCGTAAGCAGCTCTTCCCACTTCTTGACTTTCGTCTATGACTTGTTGTCCCCAATAGCAAACTGTTGCAACTTGCAGAACGGTACTTAACATCTCGCTTACTTTCTCTGCGAAGTTGGGTTCATTCAGGGAAACCTAAAAACAAACAGTTTTCAGTATATTTTAGTTTCATTGCGTTTTTCTTACCGCTACTTGAAATATGGTGATGCATAAGATAACAAGCGTAAATAGAAATATCATCAACAGCAAATCGCTAAATACCGTTTCAATTTCATTTGCAATATTAATGATTGCCAAATGATAATTAATAGCCTCTTGTAGTGATTGTTTTAAATACTTCCAAGGTATTGTTGAACCGTCGATTTCCTCACCAATACTTAAATTATTGGCTTGTAATAAATTAGTAGCTCCCGTTTCCTAAAAGTAAAATGCCTAAATATTAAAGCTCTCCTCTCAATAACACGGTAAGAGATGCTAACTAAATCTACCTTTAACATTTTTTCATAACTGATTTGCACAAGACGTCGCATGTTGTTTTGTAACATTTTAAATTGATAGCTAACGTGAGCCAAAACAGCAGCAACGATTAAATCAATACACATAAAATGTGTTGCAAAAATACATGCACTCGCAGTCTGGTACACAAATGAAATTTCGTAATTGGGGCTGTGAGTTACGTTAAGTACAGTTAACGGCCCATAGGCAAACACCCAGTCGTTATAATCGTCGCTTCTTAGTCGTGAACTGAACGCAAAAGTTAAGGCTCCTAGCACACTAGCATAGCCTACTATCCAATATGCGAGTGTCTACAAAAAACAATAAAGCATATTAGGGAAAAATTTGCACTAAATAAATCATGGATGCAGGAAGTTAATGTCTGTCAAGAGAAATTGACTTTTGATAAATTATTGAAAAGTATCGAAAATAAGACTTTTTTAAATATCTGCTTGAGACACATTTAAAAGTGTCTGCTTTTTTCAACTTTCGCTAAAAATTAAATTGAAAAAAAAATGTAGAAGAATTATTGTTACATTCGCTTAAAAATAGATCTAAAACGAATATTCAGAACAATCGATATAAGTGACAAATAAATTAATTAATTACTTTACCTGTACATTGGTAGTCCAAACACATTTTTTGATAAGTTTTTCTTCTAGTTCTCCTCCTCGATTTAGATTTGCTGTAAAAGGCTCTTGCTCTAGTTTGTCTAACAATTTCCCAAATTGAAGACGGTTTCTTAAAACTACGATTACCTTAGTTGTTGCTGTTGTGGAAACAACAATTATATTATTAGCTTTTATTCATAGTCTGCACATGCTACGGTTTCAGGAAGAGTTAACAGAAAAAAATAAGCAAGGTAACTTTAACCAGCGGTTAATTTAAATATGTTAGAAGCAATTGAAAGGAAAAAACACGAAAACGACCTTTTAAATTTTGATTTGTCACCCTTAAATAACCGTTTACTTGATTTAATTCAAACTTGAGAAAACTGACCTGCTCTTAGAAGTGTAATTGGATACCGTTATCGCATAAATCACGAGTCCGTAAAAGTTCCTTAAATGTTTCTTAAAAAATTCCCGTTATGTTTGCTTCAGTCTTAGATTTTAGAGTTAGTTAGCATTTGCTACTGTAGATGAGATGATTACATCGTAATCGAAATGTACATATAGCATGATCTACCGGGAGATCGAGAAAGGTTGTCCAAAAACAACTACCTTCTAAGTAGTTATCAATGTTTCTGTCTAGTGTGATATTAGCCATACTGCGCAATACGTTTGTTCCGTCGTTTGTTTATGCTTGTTCCGTGTGTTTACGTTTCTTAATTTCACTTTATATTCTTGGACGCTGTTATTATTATACAAATAGTATTTTTCAATACTAATTAGGGATTGTTAAACGAAGTTTACAGTAAGTACAGTGTTTCCAATTAATTAAAAACAGTAATAATTGTTTGTAAATTTAAGGTTATGTATTCCGTTGAACACAACAAGTTTATTATTGAATCTTATTTCCGCAATGGCCAACGCAATGAAAATGATGGCGAATGGAAATATTCAGTAAATTTGTGTGTAGATAAATTCGTTAATCGTTTCCCCGACGTCGACTTTGATTACGATAATCTAAGAAGGCATGTAAAGCGCATCGTACATCGTTTCCAAACAACGGGTAGTGTAGATACACAAAAATCTCCTGGAAGAAAACCCTTTTAACTCAGGACACATTAGAGGATATACAGACGCGTATCGAACGCAGCCCTAAAAGACCATTACGACAGTTAGCGCAACAAAAAGGTGTGTATTTTGTAAACTATAAATTTTTGCATATAAAATTTATTATAATTTGTAATTGCAGGGTTAAGCTATGGAACGTGCCAAAAGGCAGTAAGACGAAAACTGCCTTTACACCCATATAAAATTTCAGTAATGCAAGAATTACTTCGTCCCGATTATGAAAAACGTGTGCAGTTCTGCAATTGGTTTAACCAAAATTTAAATAACGATGAAATGCTGGATTCAACTTTATTTTCAGACGAAGCCTGGTTCCATCTCACCGGTTACGTAAATAAACAAAATTACAGGATGTGGTCTGCAGAGGCCCCTGGTGAATTTTTACAAACTCCACTGCATCCGATAAAGATTGGCGTGTGGATTGCCATCTCCAGAAGACGCATAATTGGGCCCATTTTTTTTGAAGATACCGTAACAGCTGACCGCTACATTGGAATTCTAAACACATTTATAAATCAGCTTCACGATGATGAATTACGTCAGGGATATTTCCAGCAGGATAATGCACCTGCACATACAGCCCTTCGAACAAATCAATATATACAGCAATTTTATGACGATCGTATCATTGCATTTCCCCCACGGTCACCCGATTTGACTCCCCTGGATTATTTTCTTTTTGGGCATTTAAAGAACACGATATATCAGACCCCCATGCACACACTTGAGCAACTGAAGGATGCTATTACTGCCGCTACTGCAAATATAACTGTGCAACAGCTACAAAATGTTTTTAACAGCATGAAAAGAAGAGTAGGGTGCTGTATCAACAATAATGGGGCTCATTTCGAACATGAACGGTAATTACTAATTACTAATTTTGTTAATTTATTTTTGTAAAATTTAATATTCTAATTAGTTAATAAAACAAATAATGTTCTAATTAATTCCATTATTAACCGTAATTAAAACTGATTGCAAATAACTTCTTATTTTCATAATTATTTTCCTCTTGAATCTACCAGAAATTGCTAACTTCATTTCATACATGACAGCACCATGACAGGTGGAGGATGTAAAGATTGATATACTCTCTGTAGAAAGTAGTTTTTTTCGGACAACCTTTCTCGATCTCCCGGTATATAATAAATTTATGAAGAAAGGCTTGAAGTTTTATTTTATAATTTTTAATATCTTCATATAACTCACAACATTGATTATTAAAATAATAGTTTGGTATTTTCATGAAAATTAAGAGTTCAGCAACAAATTATATTCCTGCGTTATTTATTTTCAGATAAGCGTTGTCTCATTCTTTTCGAGACACCCATAATGAACCTAACAAAAAAGCAAAAAAAAAATATATTCAATTTGGTTATTTAGTGTATGTGTAGAATTCCGGCGGAGTATATCCAAAAATATTTTTACTCTTTTGTTCCTAGAAATTGTTTGCATTAATGAAATTTAGTGTGCAAAATACTACAGCTTCAATTGTTTTTAGTGATATTGTTTTGATTAAAAGGAAATAGTTAGCATAACACTGTGTAAAGATAAATTATGAAAAAATAATTATTAGCTACACTGAAATAATTTTTACGTTCTCATACATTCGGTCAAGTCATGCAAATATTCAAAATCTAAATTTTACTGGGAATACACGTTTTGAGGCTGAACGAACCCAAAAAAATTAATTTAAAAAAATGTCTGTCTGTGGGTAGGTGGGTGTGTGAGTCTCTAAAGGCGAAAGTACTGGACCGATTTTAATGAAATTTTAAATCAAGAGGTATATCTAAAATTGTAGTTTTCTAGTTAAGCTTTTCAAAATAATCCGAAACCGGAAGCGGATTTTATACATGTTTTTTAGGTAATGTATTTTTCCAAAATAAAATTTTAAATTTAAGCACCGAATCTGAGAGAACGTAAGGCATATTGAAAACTATTTTACCGAACTTTTTAGCTTGTACTCAAAAAGTAGTTATATGATCGGGAGCAACTACTTGGTTGAGAGCCATTTGTAGGTATACGATCAAACAAAATCAATTTCGAAAATCTAAAAACGATCGCAATAGCGTTTAGGTATCCAAAGTTTCAAGTTTTTAAAAAAACTTTTTTCAAAAACGCCTACACAATTGTTTTAAGCTTTGTAGGCTACTAAAAGAAAAAATTTGCTTCAAATTAATTTTTTGCTGAGAGCTACAATTTCACTGTGGCGCTTTCTATAAATGTTTGAAAATCGAAAATGAGTAAGACTTCTTTATTTATTCAACAGGGTCCGATAAAAAAGTTCTCTTAGCAGAATTGCTCATCATGATTAGTAGAACTACAATCCAATGTTGGTTTTTAAATACCTTAATACTACTGTAGAAAATGTAAATTCCGAATGTTTTAAATATTCCCAATAATATTTCTCAAAAACTGGGTGTACGTTTTTTATTTAACTTTGTAGTCTTATTAAAGCGAAGATGCGCTAGATTTGGTGTTTTGCTGAATACCAAAAGTCCACTGTGGCACCTTGTATGAAATTTTGAAAATCAAAAATTGGTACTCTTTTATTTATTAAACCGAATACTCCCCTCCTCTAATTTTTAACTGAAAATTTAGGATTTGGTTGGCTACTGTAGAAAACGTAAATTCCAATTATTGGTAATTAAATAAAAATTCTCAATCAAAAATTGTTGGTACTTTTACAAGTTGTGATCCGAGCCCAACATCATTGTTGCTGAAGTCGCTAACTGACAGCTGTAATAAGGGTTGAAGTATGGATGGAGTTATGCAGGGTTGCCTATATTATTTGTTTGCTTAGAAATCTAAGAAACGGCGCGGCGTTTTAAAATTTACACTTTTGAAAATACGGTAACTATTAATATCTAGTACGCGAAAGTTCACTTAAAGTTAACACTTCAGCCTTTTATGTTAATACTTTTAAGGTGTTAATATTGGTATGTTTTCAAGCAAGGTTTTTTTTAATTCAGTAAAGGTGTTTTCAGGTAAAATAAAACAGATTATACCTACAAAAACACATGGCAAAATTGTGGTATTAATACGCTATTTCAAAAATAATAAGTACAATTAGAAAAAAAAATTACAACAAAATAACACCACACAAATTTAGAAATTCATTACTTACCCAAAACAAAGCCCGTCAGATACAACAACATCGAATCAATAACGTAACCAGGGTCTAGCTTTAATGCTTCCATAAAAGAAAAAACCAGATACAAAATGTTAAAGAAAAAAAACAGCGCAAAAGAATAAAATTTGTATGATATACTTTCGTTGCCTTCAAAAGCCACTCCAGTTAATTTTAAAACAAATTTTATTAATTTAAAATAACCGCTTGGCGCTTGGGGATTTCTTAAACTTGCCATCCTGATTCATCCAGGTACCCGTATTGAACTGACAGTTTCTTAATGTTTGTACTAACAGATATTTCTAAATAATGATGCGCAATAGATTGGTGAGGGATGTTTGTTGTACATTTGCGTCTTTCACATTTAAGGATTTTTTATTCTACCGGTTTAAGAATTTCTGGTAGGTAATAAATTAAACACTGTAATTTCTAACCACGTAATTTGTTGCGGGTAAATGTTTTTTTTAATAAATATTTTTTCACTTAAAAACACCACCTTTTTTGTATCATTTATTAGAATATAACGTTTTTGGATTTACAAAATAATAATAATAATAAACGTATACTTATTTAAAAATTCGAAACCAAAAGCAAAAAGAAAATGGTACCATTTCACCAACATCGTAGCAAACCAATCATAATTTAGAAAATAACCGCTGTAATTATTTAGATGGCCGGAACAACTGTCCAGTCCTTCTAGTTTTAATTTTTACCAAAATTATTAAGCCTGAAATCTAACTTTGCATAACAATTACCTCTAGCCTTCGCTTTTCGCAATTACACACTGCGTTCCAAATGTAACCCCACCACTCTACATTAACTTGTGGAATACGCAAACTAAAAAACTAAGCTTTAGGTAATTAAATGAAATGCAATTACTCCTTTTTGCTCAAACAAAAATTTCAATTTACGTTACGATGGCGTCGCGTCGCCCAACGACCCAAAAATAGCATGATGAGTCGAGTGGCTGCTCATTTGAGAGCCATTTTTATTCTACGTACTATAAGCTAATTTTAATAAAATTCAATAGGTTAAAAATAAAATGGCAGCATTTTTTCCGCAAAAAAATAAAATGCATTAAAAATAAGACTAACATAAAATTACCCTTAATGAATATTCAAAGTTTTTCTTAAAACTGCTGCCCGTATATACAAAAGCGTAGTTGTTATTTCACATAACGGACACGTTGTGTGTTGTTTTTTTCAGCAACGATAACAAAATTTATAAAACGCGGCGGCGCCAGTCGCTCACAAAATATTGGCATTATTATGAAATACAGCAGAGCAAACGTTTGTGTTTTGTAAACATTGTATTTATCATTACGGATATCTTTAAACTAAATAATTTTAAATTAAATAAATTTTAACTTCAACAGTTATTTTTTATTTTAGCTTTATACGTGTTTCAACATGTCATTTTCAGAGGCAAGGTTAAAAGCAAACAGTTGGTGTTGCTATAGGAACAATAAATTAAAATAACTTGATCTTAGTTTTCTATATCTGCGTCAACATGACTTGATTTCTTATTCCAAAACGTCCAATCATGGTGAATTTAAGAAATCAAGTTGCTCATTCATTAAAGGTACAAATTTTAAATGTTTGTGCCTGATTTTAAAAAATTGTCTTTTTTTAGTATACCATTAAACTAAGTGTTTAAAATGTTTTTTGTTGTTTCAAAAGTTGTTTTACATTTATTAACTTTGTTTATAATATTGACAATTTTTTCTGATTTATTGCCAAAATCTGAAATTGACGCGTATTTGATTTTATCTGATGAAGTAGTTGGATACATTTTCTGAATAGCTAACTTATAATCTTTCTCTTGAATTGGTGAATCAATAAGTTGAGTATTATAACCATTATTGTATGCAATTTGTTTGATAATCGAAATTTCTCTATTATAACTAATTTTACCTAAAGAAACCGTTAAATATTACAAATTAGCTATTCAGAAAATTTATCCAACTACTTCATCAGATAAATTGAAATACGCCCCAATTCCACATTTTGGCAATAAACCAGAAAAAATTGCCAAAATTATAAATAAAACAAATAAATATAAAATAATTTTTTAAACAACAAAAAACACTTTAAACACTTTGCTTAATGCTAACGAAAAAAAAGACAATTTACTGAAATCAGGCATTTACAAATTAACATGCTCGCACTGTAATTCGGTTTATATAGGACAAACAATTAGAAATTTTGATATTAGGTACAAGGAACACGTACGTTGTTACAAATATAAAAACCCGCATAAGTCCAAATCCGCTAAACATTTATTTGAACACAATCATTTAATGACATTTAATAACGCGATACAAATTTTACACTTTTGTGATGGTAAAGGTAAGTTGGATATATTAGAAGCATTTGAAATCCACAAACATTCAAAAACTGTATTTTTAATAAATATGTCTAAATTGGTTTTTTAAATTCACCATTAGTCGATGTTTTGGAATAAGAAATCAAGTAATCTGAACGCGGATATAAAAAACCAAGATCAAGTTATGGAGATTTATTGTTCCTATAGCAACACCAACTGTTTACTGTTAATATTACCTCTGAAAATGACATGTCAACTTGTCAAAATAAGTCTAAAGCTAAACTAAAAAATTGCTGCTAAAAAGCTGTTTCATTTACAAAAAAATTAAAAGGAACTTCAACGAAGTAAAGCTAGAACTTATTAATAAAATGTTTAAACTATTCCGTTTCTTATCATCACAGGTAAACAGAGCCGGATTTATATTATTCAAACATTTTATATATTTACCTCAAAAAGTGGAAAATTATGTAAACATTATTAACTCGTAGTAGGGAAGTAGATTTATTTAGAAGAAATATATTTGAAAGTAGTGGTGGGAGAAAGATGGGAATTTTATTTCATCTGAAGAAACTTTTTTTTTGTTTTTAAATGCCACTGACAACATTAGCAATGCTGTTTTTTCCTATTTTCAGTAATAATCTGACTTGTTTTACAATAAAATTTATTTTTATACTAAATATCCCTATTTTCCTGCGTCTTAGTCTTTCCCTGCTTCCTTATGAAAATTGTAATATTTAATAATTTTACAGATATCGTAGTTGTATATTATCTTTTGCACAAAGATTGCTTTCATGTTGGGCGCCCAATTTAAATTTGAGAATATTCGGGAATTTTCGATAACTTCCTTCCGGGAAAATTCCGGATTTGGAATTTTCCAGATATATTTGTAAGGCTTGCCAATGGTTAATCGTAAAAATTAAGGCTTCATTAATAAAATGCAAGAAGTACAGAACAGCTAATGTCTTTTCTAGAAGTTCAAAATTTAGAATCATTTCAAACTCTTAAGCGTTCAGAAGCTGTTTATCAAGAAATTCTTGCATACAATCTTAAAAGAGTTCTTGATTTAGAGAAAAGAGTTGATGGATGTCATTATGATTTTGGGATGTAGATGAGAATTTCCATGAAGCAGCTAGAAGTTTCAACAAGGTATCCAAGCTTTTCAACAACTGATGAAGATACCGAGTTTTAAGTTCTGGGAATAACAGTCCATGGTTGTAATTTGAACTAGCAGAACCCGTGCGCTATGACTTCCATTTCTTTGGTAAACTAAATATCCGGCACTTGCCGTTCTGAATGCTGCTTTCGCTGAGTCGGTTTTGGAGAATGAGAGCTGCGCTCGGAAAAAATTTGACAAAAAAACCGAACAGGGCTCGGAAAAGAACCAAAAAAAAAAACGACATAAACAGCCCCGATAAGTGATAACTAATTTTAGGAAACACAAACGTTCGATATATCTCTAGACAAACATCCACCGAAGAAATTCCTATCATAGCCCAAGAAATAATTCCTTAAAAAATTGCGGGAAAAATCTAGTTAAATCGTTAAACTTAGCATTTTTTCTCATTTCCAGAAGAATGCCTTAACAGAGATTTGTTATCCCAATTTCGGTGGAATATTATAGCGGTCCACTCGACAACGGAAAATGGTCTTTGTATAAATAATGCTCAAGTAAATCTGTGAGTTCAAATAGTGAGAGCCTCTCGCAATTAAACGTTGAGACAGGCGGAAGGAAACTGGATGTGTTATATAGATTTAGTAATATTTGGTTTCTCGTCCGCTTTTCCTCTATTTTTTGATTAACGGATTTTGCACCCTGGTCCCTAGCGTGCTTTAATTTGGAAGTATCTTTAAAATCAAAAATGTAATTTTGTTTTGTTCATTTCGTTAACGTAATTGGTGTTCATAGTTAAACCGAGGGCCAGCCCTAGGAAACCATCAATTTATAGCAATTATCTGGTACTAGAACCTTACCTTACGGTGTGAATTAATTTTGAAAATATAAAAAGTAAACAATTATTTTGAATGGCGTGTACAGAAACTGTACGTGGCTCTAAAAATACAACTGTTGTAGTCTGTATTGATAATTTATACACTTGCTGCTATAATATTATTGCGTCTACAGTTTATCTAAACTGCTATTATTTTTTTCTTAATCAATATGGGATGATTATAACCTACAGCCTTCGAGTAAGGCGAAGAATTAGATGTTGGATTGTAAACCATCTATTAAAGGATCGAAAAGTGATATTAGCGACGCAAACCCAGTAATAATGTTAATAGTCGTGAGAAACACACAATGTCAAATAAGTTGGTTAAGTGTAAAAGCTGCCCCAAAAAAAATATCTAATTAACTTTCAAATTTTCCTACAATGGGTTTTAGCTCGGTATATATTTATAATTTTTTTCAAATATAAATTACTTACGTAGACATTGTATTGAACAAAGAAACCCGTAGAAAAAATGTTTCCAGACTATTTAAAGTTTATCATAAAGTGACAAATAGCCCGAGAAAAAGTGAAACTTGTTTTGGGTTTAAAACATAATGTTTTTTTGACTATTTTTATTTAAATTATGTTCATGTGAATTTGTATAATAGCCTAGTTAATAATTTTTTTGGCGAAAAATTAAGCACTTAATTTAAAAATATTTTTATTAAAATTTGACTTTTAAGTCGAAAATAAAATACTTTGCAGTATTGAAAATTGGAACAATTGTATACTGTTTATGCAAAATATGAACAAGAAGTTTACTCACCCTGGTAAAATTGATATATCTTCAACGTACCTTTTTTGTTAATTTTGCAATATTTTCTGTTAGGTTTGTATTTTGTTGTCGTTGCATTACTGGCTATGTATACATTTTTTTTTTGGTTTTATGTGTTAATGCACAAAACAGTTTAGGGAGTTTCAAATAATAATTATAATAAAATTAAAATTTAATTTAATCGTCACTTCTGGGTAACATTTATAATTCTTAACCTGCTACTTTTTCAAATTCTGCTATTTGCAGTGCAAATAAGTCAGACCAGGAATAAAAAAGGATTTTGGTAATAAAACATGCCCCAATCCCCAATTCTTGTTAAAAAAAAATAAGAAAAATCAATTACCATCACTGCAGTAATTGCCATATGGTCTAATCACACTTGATATCTTCACACTTATTGCAAAAAATTCTATACTTCTTCCCGTTTTGTACATATCAGCTCTTAACTTAAAATATTACGAAGTGACCTTAAAATAAATGATAGAAATTTTCTATAAGTAACGAAGAGAAGAGAAGCTTAGATTTGTATTCTACGCATGTCAAATAGCCGATCTCCGCAAGCGCGATGTTGCTACCTTCCCATTTGATTGCTTTTTCGTTGTTTCTTAAATTTACGAATTTAAGTTAAAAAATCGGTATGAATCGGATAGCCGCTATGAGACCTTAATCGCATGAAGCCACCGTTTCCTTTTATTTGCTCTGCTTCATACTATTAAAAATTTTCAATATGGTTTCAATTGTTGGTTAGTGCGCTTGCGAATGGTTTGGAGTTGATGCTTTAATAAAGAGGACGATTTCCATCAATATTGTAAATTTGTAATTTTCTTATGCCCATCCACACACCTACACAAAATTTCTGTTGATAGAGGTGTTTCCGAAATGCATTACGATTTTTATTTAACTAGATGTGGGTGTTGTGGACATTAAAAACTACATTTCGTAAAAATTTCGTTTGGTAGTGCCTGCACTAGTTTTACATGATAAGGTGCAAACCTGTTATTTTAAAGTACGCCATTAGACACAAACAGTGGTTTGTGTTTCTACTGATTTTACAATTTGTGGTTCGGCATCCAAAATTCGACGAGTTCGTGCCCTTCCTAGAGGATGCACTTAGAGTTTTAACAAACCATAATCACGTAAATGTTGAACCGCATATGGGAAGGATATTCGGCGATTAGGAACCGTTCTACGTAATGTGCCATAGTTCTGGCACTATTTCCGCCTACTTCACCATTTACAATGACAATGTTCGTTAACTTATTATTGGAACAAAATTGCCATTTTATTATTAAGTCACGAAGTTATTGCATTTTATTAAACATGTACGGTCGTAAATTCGAAATAATTCACCACTAACCTGCCTCAACTGTCAAGTCGCAGTATCAATTGCAAAACTATTTACCACTATGTACCCATATTTTGCTGGGTTTTCATGCGAAGTTTTTATTGCGCTCCATTAAATTAAATTATTATTCCAGAGGCAGGTATCAACTTTTTTATTAAAACGTTTTCGATTTTTAACTCAGTTTCGGGGTCTTGCGAAAAAATGATAAACAGAAAATTGGTTCGCTTTGGTGAGTTTCAATAACATCCTGTATTGGCGAGTAAGCTTAAAAGCGAAAAATTTCACTAAGAGATTACTAATTAAATATAGCTATAATATCCAGTACAGCGGGGAAGGGAAAATTGGTTTTAAGGTTTCATTGGATAAAAATTATTTGCTACTAGAAAATACCAAACAACATAAAAGCAGATGACTACATAAAGAAATGAGAAGAGGGAGGTGTTCTATTTCAATATAAGGCATTTGATAAAGAAGCTCAGATAATGTACAAAAAATGTAGTTTTGTGGTCTTTTTAATTTCATCTTATGTACACTTTATTCTGTCTAATATGTTTAATAGAAAGTTCAAACTAGAGCCAGATATTGCGAAAAGGGCGGTAAATGGAAGAAAATAGTAATACAAAAATCCATTTTAGCATAACGTTTATTACTTATTTTGTGCAAAATAATTATGTGCATGTGTTGCACCACTACTGTGAAGTAACATTGTTACTTATCTTAAAACCTTTAATTACTGTTATTTACTATTGTTTAAACAATATTCCTAAACAAACTCTGTTTGATTTTTTAGAAGCTTTTGTACAATAGGTTTCCAATATATATAAATATAATTTGATATAATTAATAACCTAAATTCGTAGAATAAGAAGCAACTTTTTAAATAGGTAACAGAAACAGAACACCTAGTTAACAATATGCTATCACTGGTATATTTTCTACATTTAGTGTATATTTTCTAACATCTTATGGTGAAAAATTCAAAGATATATATCTAGCCACATTATATTTAGAAATTGTTAAATTACGATATAAACAAACTTTATATATATAAATTTCTTATAGCGCAAGCTTACGAAGTTCAAGTGTAATAAAAAATGACCAACATAGTTTTTAAGTTGACTGTTTGCGAATTTTTGTTTTGCAACATAAAGCAAAAAGTTGAAAGTGGATGTAGTATTTATATTATGAAAAACATCTGTAATTTTAATAATTTCCTAACATAGCGCTATTTAAAATTTACTACACTTTGAAGAGTTATGGTTCCCTATGTTAATTATTAAATTTCGATATTTACTGCTGCCGAATGTTTTTTTCTCGATGAACTGTTTTGATTTTTTTGGAAGCTTTCGCACAGAACGTTTTAAATTCTATAACAATATCTTGAGGAAATCTAAAATCTTACGATATTGTTTCAGAAGAATCTTTTCTAAACTAGTGACTGGAACATAGCAAATAGTTAGCAGAATGCTAAAATTGTGCAATAAATATATTATGTGTACATTTTCTAACAGTCAAATTGTATGGTGCATAATTCAATGCCCTAAAACATAAAAACGGCATTTGTGGAATTTGTTAAGAGAAAACCTGAATAAAATGTTTTTATAATAATTTCTTATAAGGCATGGTTGAAAAGCTGCAGAGTAACAAACCCTATTATTTATATTATATATAACCAATATTGTTTGTTCGTGAACTATTTGCGAATTAATTTGCAAGCCAATCCTAAAGTTTTGAATGCAATTCATGTACTATTTAAATTAGAAAAGAAACTTTTAACAATTTTCTGAAATAGGTCGGTATAAATCATATAAATCCCTGACATGACATGACATATTCTAGTTAGTTGTAGGGATCGCTAAAAATGTTAATGTGCGTGAGTGAGTTACATTAAAACTTAATATATCTAATTATTATTATCTAGCATATCTTAATGCAATTTGCATAAATTTATTAAATAATTTCGCTATATTGAATTCGCCGCCATCTTGAATTTTAGAATTTGGGTTCTTGATTCGTAATTAGCAGCCCCAAAACCCTTAGAATACATTTGATAATGCTCATCGGAAACTGTATAAAAATACTTTCTCTAGATTGAATCCGACATCTTGAATTTTATTGTTTTGATACTAGATGCGTAAAAGCGCTAAAACTCATCGAATACCAATTTTCATGCAAATCGGATGGCGTTATGAAATAATATCCAATATACCAGTGTTTATGAACATCGGATACAAAGGCATTTTATAAAGACTATTTTACTTTGTACAGTGGACCGCTGTAATATTCCACAGTAATTGGATTCTATGATGTTTATTTGTATTATTGAAACATATTCTGCTGCCGTCATTTCTAAGACCAACACAAAAGATGAAGCATGTCCCGGCTGTTTATTTAAAAAGCTAAAATAGGGTCTGTTGGAAATAAACGGGCAGAACCTAAAGTGATGAACGAAGGACTGCAAATTAAAGTTTTGGGACAGTTTCTCGCTAATCCTACCAGCTCATTGCGCCAGGTTCCTGCTCTGACTGGAGTTTCTCTCGATTTAGTCCACAAAGTAGTAAAATTAAAAACATTTCATCTATACAAAATGCAGATCGGAGAATGCAGTTTTGCGAAGAAATAAGTGAAATGGTGATTTATGATCCAAATCTCTTGACATAATATTAGCTTTTCTGATGTGCGCACATTTTTGTTGAATAGTCTTCTTGCCGTTGCGTAGCAAGTTAAACAAATATTTACGGATTGGGAAAAATTAATTGTGAATCGAAAGTCGCATAATTTTCGCATTTTCTTAACGTAGACCATCTGCTGAATTATCAAAATCGATTTTTAAATAATGATTGCTGTGTATACACCTTTGGAACTTCGACATCTGTTTGGCGATTGCTTTACTAAATTATTCTGGTACACCAAAAAGAAACAAAAATTAGTTTCTTTAAGACGTCAGTTGCTTAATTATTTTTTGCAAAGTAAATGTTTTAATTTTAATAGCTCTACATTGCGTAGCAACTACTATGAAGCGTCGCATCTCGTATAATTATTATTAATTTCCGATATTTACGGTTGCTGAAAGGTTTTTACTGCGCAAATTCTTTTGATGTTTTAAGAACTTTAGTATAAGAAAAATATTTTAATAGAATCTAAAATCTTAAGATAATGTTTCAGAAGAATTATTTCCGGAATAGGGACCAGAATGTTATAATTGTCCAATAAAAATGTAGTGAATTACATATTTTATAAAGTTAGTGTACATTTACCAAGAGTGAAATTGTGCGGTGCAAAATTAAGTGCCCTACGACCTACAAATATATTTTTCTCAATTGGTAAAACAAAATCAGAATAAAATTATTTTATAACAATTTCTTGTGGCGCTTGGTTAAAAAGTTGCAGAGTAGCAAATTTTATCTAATCTAGTCTGTTCGTGAACTGTTTGCGAAGTAATATTTAAATCCAGAAGAAATTTTGTAACTTTAACAATTGCTTCAAATAGCGTTCTAATTTGTTTCTCGCATCCTCACTAGCATCATGAAAGCTGAATATGAAGTTCGAATGATCTGAAGCAGAAAAAATAGAATAATATTTGTTCAATAGATCCACAGTTTACGGATGAACGTACCCAAGCAAATATGGGCAAGTTTACAGCAGTAAACTTTCCAGCTGTTACAACAGTGGGATTTTGGCTTCTACGTATAATCAAAACTAAAGATTTCTGAAATCTCAAATCAGTTCCTACAAAATTGGTTTCGTAAGCAGCTCTTCCCACTTTTTGACTTTCGTCCACGACTTGTTGTCCCCAATAGCAAACTGTTGCAACTTGCAGAATGGTACATAACATCTCGCTTACTTTCTCTGCGAACTTGGTATCATTCAGGGAAACCTAAAAACAAACAGTTTTCAGTACATTTTAGTTTCATTGCATTTTCTTACCGCTACTTGAAATATGGTGATGCATAACATAACAAGCGTAAATAGAAATATCATCAACAGCAAATCGCTAAATACCGTTTCAATTTCATTTGCAATATTAATGATTGCCAAATGATAATTAATAGCCTCTTGTAGTGATTGTTTTAAATACTTCCAAGGTATTGTTGAACCATCGATTTCCTCACCAATACTTAAATTATTGGCTTGTAATAAATTTGTAGCTCCCGTTTCCTAAAAGTAAAATGCTTAAATATTAAAGCTCTCTTCTCAATAACACGGTAAGAAATGCTAACTACCTTTAACATTTTTTCATAACTGATTTGCACAAGACGTCGCATGTTGTTTTGTAGTATTTTAAATTGATAGCTAACGTGAGCCAAAACAGAAGCAACGATTAAATCAATACACATAGTCTGTGTTGCAATTATCAATATACTCGCAGTCTGATACGAAAATGAAATTTCGTAATTGGGGCTGTGAGTTACGTTAAGTACAGTTAACGGCCCATAGGCAAACACCCAGTCGTTATAATCGTCGCTTCTTAGTCGTGAACTGAACGCAAAAGTGGAGCCTCCTAGTATACTAACATAGCCTGCTATCCAATACGCGAGTGTCTACAAAAAACAATGAAGCATATTAGGGAAAAATTTGCACTAAATAAATCATCGATGCAGAACGTTAATGTCTGTCAAGAAAAATTGACTTTTGATAAATCATTGAAAAGTAACGAAAATAAGACTTTTTTAAATATCTGCTTGAGACACATTTAAGTTGTCTGCTTTTTTCAACTTTCCCTAAAAATTAAATTGAAAAAGAAATGTAGAAGAACTATTGTTACATTGGCCTAAAAATAGATCTAAACCGAATATTCAGAACAATCGATATAAGTGACAAAAAGAAATAATTAATTACTTTACCTGTAGATTGGTAATCCAAACACATTTTTTGATAAGTTTTTCTTCTAGTTCTCCTCCTCGATTTAGATTTGCTGTAAAAGGCACTTGCTCTAGTTTATCTAAGAGTTTTCCAAATTGAAGACGGTTTTTTGAAATTACGATTACCTTAGTTGTTGCTGTTGTAGAAACAATAATTATATTATTAGCTTTTATTCATATTCTGCACATGCTACGGTTTCAGGTATAGTTAACAGAAAAAAATAAGCAAGGTACCTTTAATCAACGGTCTGTTTTTCTTATTTTTTTATTGACAATTCACAGTTTTTCTATTAAATTAATTGAATAATCTTGAAACACAATTATCAATGTTTATAATTATTAGGTAGTTGTAGAAGTGTACATTTCCATTATTCAAAAAATATTTTGTATTTTCATGAAAATTAAGTCTTAGCAACAAATTATGTTCCTGCGTTATTTATTTTCAGATAAGCGTTGTTTCATTCTTTTCGAAACACCCATACCGAACCTAACAAAAAAGTAAAAAGAATATATTCAATTTTGTTATGTAGTGTATGTGTAGAATTCCAGCGGAGTATTTCCAAAAATATTTTTAACCATTTTGTACCTAGAAGTTGTATGCATTAATGAAATTTAGTGTGCAAAATACTACAGTTTCAATTGTTTTTAGTGAAATTGTTTTGATTAAAAGGAAATAGCATAACACTGTGTAAAGATAAATTCGCAATTAGCAATTAGCCTTCACGTTCCACTGCTGGGCACCGGCACTCTTCTCTGCCACGTACTTTTCTCAGCGCTAAGGTGGAGTACGGGTGACCTACAGTTTAACGTCGAATCCGAACGACTAAATACCAGAGAAGGTTTCAGGCATTAACCCCACGGCTGCCTACACCGGATTGGGGAATGTGAGTGGCGGGTTGCGGCATAGACTTTTATTGCTGCATGGCTTCGGCGGGAAATCGAACCCTAGACTTTTAGCGTTAGAGGCTAAGCGTCTAACCTCTGAGCTACCACCACTCTTAGATAAATTAAAAAAAGATAAATTATGAAAAAATAATTATTAGCTACACTGAAATAATTTTTACGTTCTCATACATTCAGTATAGGGAAATATAATTGATATCATGCAAATATTCAAAATCTAAATTTCAAAGGAAATAGGTATACGTTGTAAGGATATACATGTTTTAAACGGTAATGTTTTTTTCCAAAACAAAATTTTAAATTTAAACGCCGAATCTGAGAGAACGTAAGGCATATTGAAAACTTTTTACCGAACTCTTTAGCTTGTACTCAAAAAGTAGTTATCTGATCGGGATCAACTTTTTGGTTGAGAGCCATTTGTAGGTATACGATCAAACAAAATCAATTTCGAAAATCTAAAAACGATCGCAATAGCGTTTATCCAAAGTTTCAAGTCTGTAAAAAAACGTTTTTCAAAAACTGCCTACAAGATTGTTTCATAGCTTTGTAGGCTGCTAAAAGCAAACATTTTCTTCAAATTAATTTTTTGTTGAGAGCTACAATTTCACTGTGGCGCTTTCTATAAATTTTTGAAAATCGAAAATAAGTACTCCTTCATTTATTCAACAGGGTCCGATAAAAAAAATCTTCTTAGCAAAATTGCTTATCATGATTAGTAGAACTACAATCCAATGTTGGTTTTTAAATACCTTAATACTACTGTTGAAAATGTAAATTCCGAATAATTTAAATATTCCCAATAATATTACTCAAAAACTGGGTATGCGTTTCTTATTTAACTTTGTAGTCTTATAGAGGCAAAGATGGGCTAGATTTGGTGTTTTGCTGAATACCATAAATCCACTGTGGCACCTTCTATGAAATTTTGAAAATCAAAAATTGGTACCCTTTTATTTATTAAACCGAATATTTGGTGAGGCTACACGATCCCTTCCTCTAATTTTTAACTGCAAATTTAGGATTTAGTTGGCTACTGTAGAAAACGTAAATTTCAATTATTGGTAATTAAAAAGAAGTTCTCAATCAAAAATTGTTGGTACTTTGACAAGCTATGATCCGAGCATGATTACTAATCCCCAACATCATTACTGCTAAAGTCACGAACTCACAGCTGTAATAGAGGTTGAAGTATGGATATAGTTATGGAGGGTTGCCTATATTATTATGTTTTTTGCTTAGAAATCTAAGAAGCGGTGTTTTCAAATTTACACTTTTGAAAATACGGTAACTATTAATATCTAGTATGAGAAAGTCCACTTAAAGTTAACACTTCAGCTTTTTTGTTAATACTTTTAAGGTGTTAATATTGGTAGGTTTTTAAGCATTTTTTTTAAATTCAGTGAAGGTAATTTCAGGTAAAATAAAACAGATTATACATACAAAAATACGTGGCAAAATTGTGGTATTAATACGCTATTTCAAAAAAAAAGGTACAATTAGAAGAAACCATTTACAACAAAATAACACCACACAAATTTAGAAATTCATTACTTACTCAAAGTAACGCCACTCAGATACAGCAACATCGAATCATTAACGTAACCAAAGTCTCGCTTTAATGCTTCCATAGAAGAAAGAACCAGATACATAATGTTAAAGAAAAAAAGCAGCCCAAAAGAATAACATTTGTATGATATACTTTCGTTGCCTTCAAGAGCCACTCCAACTAATTTTAAAACAAATTTTATTGATTTAAAATAACCGCTTGTCGCTTGGGGATTTCTTAAACTTGCCATCCTGATTCATCCAGGTATCCGTATTGAACTGGCAGTTTCTTAATGTTTGTACTAACAGATATTTCTAAATAATGATGCGCAATAGATTGGTGAGGAATGTTTGTTGTACATGCGTCTTTCACATTTAAGGATTTTTTATTCTACTGGTTTAAGAATTTCAGGTAGGTAATAAATTAAACACCTAACAACAAGCGAATTATTGTAGTTTTTCTTATTAGAAAAGTGAAAATCACGTAATTTGTTGCGGGTAAATGTTTTTTTTAATAAATATTTTTTCGCTTAAAAACACCACCTTTTTTTGTATCATTTATTAGAATATAACGTTTTTGGATTTACAAAATAATAATAATAATAAACGTATACTTATTTAAAAATTTGAAACCAACAGAAAAAAAATGGTACCATTTCACCAACATCGTAGCAAAAACAAATCGGATCTATATTTACATAATTTAGAAAATAACCGCTGCAATTATTTAGATCGCCGGAACAACTGCCCAGTCCTTCTAGTTTTAATTTTTACCAAAATTATTAAACCTGAAATCTACTAGCATAACAATTACCTCCACCCTTCGTGTTTCGCAATTACACACTGCGTTCCAAAAGTAACCCCACCACTCTACATTAACTTGTGAAATCCGCAAACTAAAAAACTAAGCTTTAGGTAATTAAATGAGATGCAATTACTTCTTTTTGCTCAAACAAAAATTTCAATTTACATTAAGATGGCGCCGCGTCGCCCAACGACGCAAAAATAGCATGATGAGTCGAGTGGCTGCTCATTTGAGAGCCATTTTTATTCTACGTACTATAAGCTAATTTGAATATAATTCAGTAGGTTCAAAATAAAATGGCAGCATTTTTTCCGCAAAAAAAATAAAATGCATTAAAAATAAAACTAACATAAAATTACCCTTAATGGATATTCAAAGCTTTTCTTAAAACTGCTGCCCGTATAAACAAAAGCGTAATTGTTATTTCACATAAAGGACACGTTGTGTGTTACCTTTTCAGCAACGATAAGGAAATTTATAAAACTCGGCGCCAGTCGCTCACAAAATATTGGCATTATTATGAAATACACCAGAGCAAACGTTTGTGTTTTGTAAACATTTTATTTCTCATTACGGATATCTTTAAACTAATTTATTTTAAATAAAACAATTTTTAACTTCAACAGTTATTTTTTAACAATAAATTAAAAAAACTTGATCTTAGTTTTCTATATCTGCGTCAACATGACTTGATTTCTTATTCCAAAACGTCCAATCATGGTGAATTTAAGAAATCAAGTTGCTCATTCATTAAAGGTACAACTTTTAAATGTTTGTGCCTGATTTTAAAAAAATTTCTTTTTTTAGTATACCATTAAACAAAGTGTTTAAAATGTTTTTTGTTGTTTTAAAAGTTATTTTACATTTATTTGTTTTGTTTATAATATTGACATTTTTTTTATTTATTGCCAAAATATGAAATTGACGCGTATTTCATTTTATCTGATAAAGTAGTTAGATACATTTTCTGAATAGCTAATTTATAATCTTTCTCTTTAATTAGTGAATCAATAAGTTGAGTATTATAACCATTATTGCATGCAATTTGTTTGATAATCGAAATTTCTCTATTATAACTAATGTTACCTAAAGAAACCGTTAAATATTATAAATTAGCTATTCAGAAAATTTATCCAACTACTTCATCAGATAAATTGAAATACGCCCCAATTCCATATTGTGGCAATAAACCGGAAAAAATTGCCAAAATTATAAATAAAACAAATAAATGTAAAATAATTTTTTAAACAACAAAAAACACTTTAAACACTTTGTTTAATTCTAAGGAAAAAAAAGACATTTTACTAAAATCAGGCATTTACAAATTAACATGCTCGCACTGTAATTCGGTTTATATAGGACAAACAATTAGAAATTTTGATATTAGCTACAAGGAACACGTACGTTCTTTACAAATATAAAAACCCGCAAAGTCCAAATACGCTAAACACTTATTATAACACAATCATTTAATGACACTTAATAACTCGATACAAATTTTACACTTTTGTGATGGTAAAGGTAAGTTGGATATATTAGAAGCATTTGAAATTCACGAACATTCAAAAACTGTATCTTTAATAAATATGTTCAAATTGGTTTTTTAAATTCACAATTATTAGACGTTTTGGAATAAGAAATCAAGTCATCTGAACTCGGATATAAAAAACCAAGATCAAGTTATGGAGATTTATTGTTCTTATAGCAACACCAACTGTTTACTGTTGATATTGTCTCTGAAAATGACATCTCAACCTGTCAAAACACGTCTAAAGCTAAAATAAGAAAGCTGTTTCATTTACAATAAATTAAAAGGAACTTCAACGAAGTAAAGCTAGAACTTATTATTAAAATGTTTAAACTATTCCGTTTCTTATCATCACAGGTAAGCAGAGCCGGATTTATATTATTCAAGCAACAAAAAGTAGAAAATTATGTAAACATTATTAACTCGTAGTAGGGAAGTAGATTTATTTAGAAGAAATATATTTGAAAGTAGTGATGAGAGAAAGATGGGAATTTTTTTTCTACTGAAGAAACCTTTTTTTTGTTTTTAAATGCCACTGACAACATTAGAAATGCTGTTTTTTCCTACTTTTAGTAATAATCTGACGTGTTTTACAATAAAATTTATTTTTGTACTAAATATCCCTATTTTCTTGCGTCTTAGTCTTTCCCTGCTTCTTTATGAAAATAATAATATTTAATAATTTTACGGATATCGTAGTTATATATTAGGTTTTTTAATTGTAAATTGTCAAAAATTCAGTATAAATATCAATAAAAATTAAGAAATTTAATATTGAAATAAATAAAAATGATGAAATTTAAAATTATTGGCAAGTTCCTTGCTTTTTGCTCACAGTTTAAAATTCGCATTTGCATTTTTACCCTTTTGCATAAAGATTGGTTTGATGTTTGGGCGCCCCATTTAAATTTGAGAATATTTGGGAATTTTCAATAACTTCCTTCCGGGAAAATCCCGGATTAGGAATTTTCCTTTAGTCAGACAAGATATATTTGTAAGGCTTGCCAATGGTTAATCGTAAAAATTAAGGCTTCATTAATAAAATGCAAGAAGTACAGAACAGCTAATGTCTTTTCTAGAAATTCAAAATTTAGAATCATTTCAAGCTCTTAAGCGTTCAGAAGCTGTTTATCAAGAAATTCTTGCACAAAATCTTAAAAGAGTTCATAATTTAGAAAAAAGAGTTGATGGATGTCATTATGATTTTGGGATGTAGATGAGAATTTCCATGAAGCAGCTAGAAGTTTCAACAAGGTATCCAAGCTTTTCAACAACTGATGAAGATACCGAATTTCAAGTTCTGGGAATAACAGTCCATGGTTGTAATTTGAACTAACAGAACCCGTGCGCTATGATTTCCATTTCTTTGGTAAACTAAATATCCGGCTCTTGCCGTTCTGAATGCTTCTTTCGCTGAGTCGGTTTTGGAGAATGAGAGCTGCCCTCGGAAAAAATCTGATAAAAAAGCGAACAGGGCTCGGAAAAGAACCAAAAAAAAAACGACAGAAGCAGCCCCGATAAGTGATAACTCATTTTAAGAAACAAAAACGTTCGATGTATCTCTAGACAAACATCCACCGAAGAAATTCCTATCATAGCCCAAGAAATAATTCCTTAAAAAATTGCGGGAAAAATCTAGTTAAATCGTTAAACTTAGCATTTTTTCTCATTTTCAGAAGAATGCCTTAACAGAGATTTGTTATCCCAATTTCGGTGGAATATTATAGCGGTCCACTCTACAACGGAAAATGGTCTTTATAAATAACGCTCAAGTAAATCTGTGAGTGCCTTTCGCTATTAAACGTTGAGACAGGCGGAAGGAAACTGGATGTGTTATATAGATTTAGTAATATTTGGTTTCTCGGCCGCTTTTCCTCTATTTTTTGATTAACGGATTTTGCACCCTGGTCCCTACCGTGCTTTAATTTTAATGTATCTTTAAAATCAAAAATTTAATTTTGTTTTGTTCGTATCGTTAACGTAATTGCTGTTCATAGTTAAACCGAGGGCCAGCCCTAGGAAACTATCAATGTATACCAATTATCTGGTACTAGAACCTTACCTTACGGTGTGAATTAATTTTGAAAATATAAAAAGTAAACAATTATTTTGAATGGCGTGTACAGAAACTGTACGTGGCTCTAAAAATACAACTGTTGTAGTCTGTATTGATAATTTATACACTTGCTGCTATAATATTATTGCGTCTACAGTTTATCTAAACTGCTATTATTTTTTTCTTAATCAATATGGGATGATTATAACCTACAGCCTTCGAGCAAGGCGAAGAATTAGATGTTGGATTGTAAACCATCTATTAAAGGATCGAAAAGTGATATTAGCGACGCAAACCCAGTAATAATGTTAATAGTCGTGAGAAACACACAATGTCAAATAAGTTGGTTAAGTGTAAAAGCTGCCCCAAAAAAAATATCTAATTAACTTTCAAATTTTCCTACAATGGGTTTTAGCTCGGTATATATTTATAAATTTTTTCAAGTATAAATTACTTACGTAGACATTGTATTGAACAAAGAAACCCGTAGAAAAAGTGTTTCTAGACTATTTAAAGTTTATCATAACGTGACAAACAGCCCGAGAAAACGTGAAACTTATTTTGGGTTTAAAACCTAATGTTTTTTTGACTATTTCTATTTAAATTATGTTCATATGAATTTGTATAATAGCCTGTTAATAATTTTTTTGGCGAAAAATGAAGCACTTAATTTAAAAATATTCATATTAAAATTTGACTTTTAAGTCGAAAATAAAATACTTTGCAGTATTGAAAATTGGAACAATTGTATACTGTTTATGCAAAATATGAACATGAAGTTTACTCGCCCTGGTAAAATTGATTTAATTTTTATCTTCAACGTACCTTTTTTGTTAATTTTTCAATATTTTCTGCTAGGTTTGTATTTTGTTGTCGTTGCATTACTGGCTATGTATAAATTTTTTTGGTTTTTTATGTTAATGAACAAAACAGTTTACGGAGTTTCAAATAATAATTACAATAAAATTAAAATTTAATTTAATCGTAACTTCTGGGTAACATGCACTAATTCTTAACCTGCTACTTTTTCAAATTCTGCTATTTGAAGTGCAAATAAGTCAGACCAGGAATAAAAAAGTATTTTGGTAATAAAACATGCCCAAATCCCTAATTCTTGTTAAAAAAAATAAGAAAAATCAATTACCATCACTGCAGTAATTGCCATATGGTCTAATCACACTTGATATCTTCACACTTATTGCAAAAAATTCTATACTTCTTCCCGTTTTGTACATATCAGCTCTTAACTTAAAATATTACATAGTGACCACAAAATAAATGATAGAAATTTTCTATAAGAAAATTATAACGGTAAAATATATTCGAATTTCACATTTGTAGACAAAATTATATATTCGAGAAGCCCAGCTAAAGCTTTGGTGAGGAATTACATAGCAAGTTCCAAAACGAAATTGTATAAAAAAGCTTCACTAAGAAACCGCTTTAGAGAGAATTTTAGTGCAATTTTTACCTTGTCACTGGAAAACAAATTGCTGAAGAAGAAAACTAAGTAAAAAGTCTCGCCAAAAAGAAGGAAGACCGTATTCTACTGCATTAAAAGTTTCCTACAGAGAAGCTTAGATTTGTATTCTACGCATGTCAAATAGCCGATCTTCGCAAGCCCAATGCTACCTTCCCATTTGATTGCTTTTTCGTTGTTTCTTAAATTTACGAATTTAAGTTAAAAAATCGGTACGAATCGGATAGCCGCTATGAGACTTTAATCGCATAAAGCCGCCGTTTCCTTTTATTTTCTCTGCTTCATACTATTAAAAATTTTCAATATGGTTTCAATTGTTGGTTAGTGCGCTTGCGAATGGTTTGGAGTTGATGCTTTAATAAAGAGACGATTTCCATCAATATTATAAATTTGTAATTTTCTTATGCCCATTCATGATAAGATGCAAACCCTGTTATTTTAAAGTACGCCATTAGACACAAACAGTGGTTTGTGTTTCTACTGATTTTACAATTTGTGGTTCGGCATCCAAAATTCGACTAGTTCGTGCCCTTCCTAGAGGATGCACTTAGAGTTTTAACAAACTATGATCACGTAAATGTTGAACCGCATATGGGAAGGTTCTCGCATTAGATATTCGGCGATTAGGAACCGTTGTACGTAAAATGCCATAGGTCTGGCACTATTTCCGCCTACTTCACCATTTACAATGACCATGTTCGTTAACTTATTATTGGAACAAAATTGCCATTTTATTATTAAGTCACAAATTTATTGCATTTTATTAAACATGTACGATCGTAAATTCGAAATAATTCACCACTAACCTGCCTCAACCGTCAAGTCGCAGTATCTATTGCAAAACTATTTATCACTATGTACCCATATTTTGCTGGGTTTTCATGCGAAGTTTTTATTGCGCTCCATTAAGTTAAATTATTATTCCAGAGGCAGGTATCAACTTTTTTATTAAAGAGAAAATTTGTTCACCTTGGTTAGTTTCAATAAAATCCTGTATTGGCGAGTAAGCTTAAAAGCGAAAAATGTCACTAAGAGATTACTAATTAAATATAGCTATAATACCCAGTACAGCGGGGAAGGGAAAATTGGTTTTAAGGTTTCATTGGATAAAAATTATTTGCTACTAGAAAATACCAAACAACATAAAACCAGATGACTACATAAAGAAATGAGAAGAGGGAGGTGTTCTATTTCAATATAAGGAATTTGATAAAGAAGCTCAGACAATGTACAAAAAATGTAGTTTTGTGGTCTTTTTAATTTCATATTATGTACACTTTATTCTGTCTAATATGTTTAATAGAAAGTTCAAACTAGAGCCAGATATTGCGGAAAGGGCGGTAAATGGAGGAAAATAGTAATACAAAAATCCATTTTAGCATAACGTTTATTACTTATTTTGTGCAAAATTGGTATGTGCATGTGTTGCACAACGACTGTGAAGTAACATTGTTACTTATCTTAAAACCTTTAATTACTGTTATTTACTATTGTTTAAACAATATTCCTAAACAAACTCTGTTTGGTTTTTTAGAAGCTTTTGTACAATAGGTTTCCAATATATATAAATATAATTTGATATAATTATTAACCTAAATTCGTAGAATAAGAAGCAACTTCTTAAATAGGTAACAGAAACAGAACACCTTGTTAACAATATGCTATCACTGGTATATTTTGTACATTTAGTGTATATTTTCTAACATCTTATGGTGCAAAATTCAAAGATATATATCTAACAACATTATATTTAGAAATTACTAAGTTAAAATATAAACAAACTTTATATATAAATTTCTTATAGCGCAAGCTTACGAAGTTCAAGTGTAATAAAAACTGACCAACATAGTTTTTAAGTTGACTGTTTGCGAATTTTTGTTTTGCAACATAAAGCAAAAAGTTGAAAGTGGATGTAGTATTTATGTTATGAAAAACATCTGTAATTTTAATAATTTCCTAAAATAGCGCTATTTAAAATTTACAACAGTTTATAAATATTTAATCGTATTTTGTTTGTTGCATATTTAGTAGCATCATAAAGGCTGAATATGAAGTCCGAAGAATCTAAAATATAAAAAAAATTCTTATTTAAAAGTTCCACAATTTACGGAAAAACGTACCCAAGCAAACGTGGGCAAGTACACAGCAGTAAACTTTCCAGCTGTTACGATAGTGGGATTTTGGCTTCTACGTATAATCAAAACTAAAGATTTCTGAAATCTCAAATCGGTTCCTACAAAATTGGTTTCGTAAGCAGCTCTTCCCACTTCTTGACTTTCGTCCACGACTGGTTCTCCCCAATAGCACACTGTTACAACTTGCAGGATCATAGATATTGTCTCTCCTATTCTGCGTGCGAATTTGGGATTATCGAAAGAAAGCTAAAAACGCATAATTATCAGTACAATTTCGTTTATATGCATTTCTCTTACCATCGATGCTTGAAATATTAATACACACAGTAAAACAAGCGTAGTTAGAAATACTATCAACAGCAATTCCCTGAATACCGTTTCAATTTCTCCTGCAATATTAATGACTGCCATATGATAATCAACCGCCTCTTGCAATGATTGTTTTAAATATTTCCAAGGTACTGATGAATCGTTGATTTCGTCACCATTTCCTATACTTAGATTGGTGCCTTGTAATAAATTTGGAGATCTAGTTTCCTAAAAAAAATTAAAATTTCAAATTGATGTTTACCTCTTAATTTTAAATATGGTAACTAACCTTTAACATTTTTTTGTAACTAATTTGCACAAGACGGCGCATGTTGTTTTGCAGCATTTTAAATTGATAGCTAACGTGAGCCATAACAGCAGCAGTTAGTAAATCAACACAAGAAAATTGTGCGGCATAAATATATGCACTCACACTCTGGTACATAAAGAAAATTTCGTAATTGGGGCTGTAAGTTAAATTAAGTACTGTTAATGGCCCCTACGTAAAATCCCAGTCGTGATAATCGCCGCTTTCTAGTCGCGAACTGAGTGCAAATAAGCAGGCTCCCATTATGCTACCATAACCAATTATCCAATACGTGAACGTCTATAGAAAATAATAATGCATATTAGGGAAGAATCTGTACTATTTTTTTTTATATCTGACGAATGAAATGGTTAAATAACAAATACCAGATATTGGCGTAAAAATAGACCCAAAACGATTTTCACAATATTTGCTATAAGCGTATAAGAGTAATTATTAATTAATTACCTGTACAGTAGTAATCCAAATGCATTTCCTTATAAGTTTCTCTTCTAGTTCTCCTCCTCGATTTAGATTTGCTGTAAAAGGCTCTTCCTCTAGTTTATCCAGCAATATCCCAAATTGAAGACGATTTCGAAGAACCACGACTGCTTTAACTGTGGCTGTTGAGTTATGAATTATTTAATTATTTTATAACACCTACTACTAATAAATAATAATGATAAGCATAGTACTTCAAAAGAAACCCGTAATGTACAACTTACTCTGCAAATTTCAAACTAGAAGTTACATATGATTACATTAGATTATTTATGTATTATACCGGATATAGAATTGGGTTTTGAGTTCTTTTGATATTTTCCCAAATAAGGTGATGTTTCGACAATTCATTTATTTTTTTCTAATATCCCGCATAACCTGCAGTCAGTTGATTAGTGATGTGAGGCGCGAATATTCGCAAACGAACGTTTTAAAACCTTCAGATACTTTCGGAAATATTCGCTACCTTGAAAACGAATATTCGCTTTTCAATACACTTCAAGTGCGATCGTAGCACACTCGGGACGCGGGCGGTGTAAATGCACGGCTTTCTAGCAGGAAAAGTACACAAGTACCTAACGCAAAAGGTCAAAAACAGATTTATTCACGACCGCAGTGTTGTTTTACTGCGACGCAGTAGTTTTTTTAATTTTTACATGCTTAATAAAATTTAAAACATGTAAAGATTCTGATTAGGTACCTCATTATTTATCGCAAATTATAGAAGTGTGAGCTTAAAAACCATACATTCAAAAATTTCTAAAGTTCCCTAAAATTTGTAAAATTGTTCTTATATTTGCAAAATATTTTGTAGATAATTTTACATAAAACATTTTAGTACCGAACAATTTTGTTTGTGAAACTCATATTTAGCAAGATAAATCCGAATACCAATTTTGGGACATACGTCGCGGTGAAGGGGGGGGGGGGTGCGAGATTTCTTAGTATGTTAATTTAAACCCTGAAACCTTCATGATTGTGCACTGAAAGCTTTGTCGGAAATTAGTCCGAATCAATATTCTTTTTTGAGTTATAAGTCCTGGACTAATATAAGGCACAGGCAAACGTTTTTGAAAAAAACAATGTTTGAGTACCTGGAACTCCAAAAATCTATTTGCATCAAAATCTTGACATCGGAAATTTTCATGAAATCATTACTTTCCTATACTGAACATTTGTAAAATGTCATAGACCAATATTATAAGGTTAAAAAAATGTAAGAAAAGCCCAAAAATTGTTTAGTTTCAAAGTTTTTTTTATTAATTATTTTTTTTTTAATTTATATAACTGTGCAATGTACATATGAAACAAATAATACCAAAAAAAATAACGATTTTGGTTCGTTTTGGGTTCTGAAAATTCGCTGAAATATAAAAAATTTAAAGTTATTTCTAAAAAATGCGTTTGATTTAAAGAAAGGGCAATTAATATAATGCTGTGTAAACAACAACTATGAAAAAAGGGTTATTAGCTACACTGTACCAAGTTACAGATTTTAATTTTTCCGACGTTCTGTAAGAAACAAAGTTTAACTAAGGTCCGACGTAAAAAAATATTTTATTTTTTTCGAAGAAGTTTTGTTGTATTTTAAATCATTGATTTTAATTCTATTATAATTAATTATAATACAACCCAATATACGTTAAAAAATTTGGAAAAATTTAACTACATATTTGTACCCTAGTTAGAAAATTACAAAAATTAAGTACTACCTTAAATATAAACACTTTACAATAAAACAACAGCATAAAACACTAGAAATGCGTTACTTACCCAAACCAAAGGCAGCCATATACACGAATATGGCATCAGCAACATATTTGATATCTTGCTTAAATGCTTCCATAAAGTACAAGCTCAGATACATAATGTTGAAGAAGAAAAATATCACAAAAGAGTAAATCCTATATGCCATACTTTCGTTGCCTTCAAGAGATACTCCAACTAACTTGAAAACAAATTTTATTTCTTTAAAATAATTTTTAGGGCCACTTCTTGTCGGCCTTAAACCTGCCATCCTGAACAATACGAATGTCCGTATTAAACTGACAGCTTTTTAACATTTGTACAAGTACGTGTTTGTAAATGATGATGCGCAATAGATTGGGAGAATATTTTTTGTACAAGACGGTAATTCACATTGCAGCATTCCGATAATGAACTCGATCCTAACCGTTTCTAGACTATCCTTTTAAGAATGTTCGGTCTTGGACGTACGACATGTGCTGTTGGTGATAATTTATGTATCTAATAATAAGCTAATCCAGCAATCATATTTTTTTTTATTATAAAGGTAAAAGCCACCTAACTATAATTTACAAACGTTTATCAATTTTGATGAGGAGTCAACCGAGTTTATATTCCTTTCGTGTTTGTACAAGGTGGGTAACTTTTGTGAATTTAATGCAGTTCCAGAGAGATGTAATGTATAGTGAAAATTTTTGAATTTACGATTGTAGCAAAAATACTTGTTTCGCAAATTCAAGAATTCAAAAAAGTGATTTTATACAAATTTCTGACTGTGCGTGCGTGTACGGGTGTATAAGTGTGTGGGTGTGAGCGCTAACCTTCGAGACGAATGGTCCGATTGCTAAATAAAAAATTCACCTAAAGTTATTTAAAAAAATACGAAACCGGAAGCGAAAGTTAGACATGCTTCTTTGATAGCATTTTTTAGTAATTAAATTGTATGAATAATAATAAACGGAAGACAACCAAACTATTCTGTTTAAGCTAAATGGCTCACGAGTGATAGTAGAATAAGGTTTACAACTGCATTTTTAGATGCAGCAATATCTAGAGAGTTTAGTTTTTCTCCTTCAGTCAAATTTTAAATAGACAAATTTATCTAATGATTTTTGTTTGTTTCTTTTTAAGGAATGTTTTTCTATAATGCGCCGTTTGGATGAGTTTTCTGACGCAATAAATTGCTTAATAAGTATTGAATTTTTGTTCAAATAAGTAATATTTTTTTGTAGTTATTTATTTATATTTCTGACAACTTTTTAAAATTTTGGGAAAAAATGTTCTGACGCAGAAACAATATATTGAAATTGTATTAAATCTGAAATTAATAAAACAATTATGTACAATTATAACTAATGGTTGGCCTCAAGGAAATTCAATATTTCACTTCTAACTTAATTTGGCTAATTGAGTGTTTTCAATAGTAAAAATCCGGCGTTTGTACAGTGAGTTGTTTATTAGCTACAATTTCGGTTTCATCGTCTTGAGTCCATGTACGGTGTGCCCCTGCTTGAAATGTTAACGCGACCGCGCCATCTAGTGTGAACGAGTAGAAGTTTTATATTGACAAATATAATTTGTTCTTGACTTCACACCATTATTTATTATTAATACACAAAATTAAATTTCATCAATTCACAAACTTATTTCTTTAAAATTTAATCAATTTAACATAATTTTATTCTGCGTAGATGGAACATATTTTTTATATCAGAAAAATAAAAAAATATACCAAAGTTTTTATTAAAACTCTTATTTTAAACAAATTTTGTGTTAAATGAATAAAAGAAAATTCAATTTTTCAACTGGCCCAAACAGCAGCGTGCGCAAATCATTGATACAAAATTACAAATAGGAAAAGCAATTTGTAAAGTACGAGGGCGGAGTAAGAAGTCTGATAAAAATGAAACAAGGAATAATTTTTCGACCAAAAAACAATTTGATTTTTAGCGTAGTCTTGTTTTAGGTCGATACACTTACTCCAACGTTCTTCAAATTTTTCAATCCCTTCTGAATAATACGATTTCTTTAACTCTTCATAATAGGCGTCTTTTGCATCGATGATCTCTTGAAATAGTAGCAGGAGGCTAAGTCTGGGGAATATGGTGGATGTCGAAGCAATTCGAAGCATAATTCATGATTTTCGGCCATGGCAACTACACACGTGTGGGCCCGTGTTTTTTCAAAACGACGGTAAAACGGTTTAATAAGATGCAATACTATTCACCGTTGATTGTTTTTTCCTTTTCAAGGTAATCGATGGAGAATGTAACGTGTTCATTCCAAAAAACGGTGACCATGACCTTGTTGGCCGATAAAAGTGACTTAACCGTCTTCGGCGCAGGTTCGCAAGCAGAAATCCACTGTTTAAACTGTTCCTTGGTCTCTGGTGTATATTGATGAATCCATGTTTTGTTCACAGTTATGAAACGACGCAAAAACTCCTTTTTATTGCGCTTGAGCATCGCCAAACCTGCCTCTGAAGTTGTCACAGGGGTCCGGATTTGGTCGATTGTGAGCTAATGCGGCACCCATCGCGCGGATAGCTTTTTCATACCCAAATGTTCGTGTAATATATTGAGCACACGTTCATCTGATATGCGTACTATCCTAACTATCTCGCGCACTTTCACTCTGCGACTTTGCAATACAATATCATGGATTTTGTCAATCATTTGTAGTGTGGTGACCTCATTTAGGCGTCCTGAACGTTCGGCATCAGTTGTGCTTGTACTACCACAACAAAAATCAGTGAACTACTTGTGAATCATTTTAGTTGATGGTGAAGAGTCGCCATAATATTGATCAAGGTTTGTTTTAGTTTGCGTAATGGTTTTCTACGCAAAAAATAATGTTAAATTAACACACTTGCTTTCAATGGCTGTCAAAACTGAACTAAATGACAAATCTGTGTAAAAACTTTAATGTGACCTAGTGACAGATGATATTGACGAATATCATCTGAGATTTGCGATTGTGGCGCCTTCTGTTGCAATTTTACCAAACTTCTCACTCCGCCCTCGTATGTAAAAGTCCAGTTAAAGTTTTTTGCTCAATTTACCTTCCCCGCTACAATTTGGATGGTGCCTCAGCCCGCTAATTTTTCTGTGACGTCTAGTATCACTTTTTTTAAATTGAAAATTGACGCTCTATTATTAAGTAACGCGGGACGATAAAAAAATTTTTGTTTAAAATAAAATGCTCACGGGTAGTCGTAGAATATGATTCAAAACTACTTGGGGGAGGCCTCTACCAGGCGGGTCCTCACGGTGGCAGATAGGAAAACAACATTTGCAATGATCGTTTGTGAGCAAGGGTTACTTACTGTCAGTAAGTAGATATGCTCGTCAAGCGTAAAATTGTGACATGCACTTTTTTTAACTGGTAGAGTACTGTTAGCTTTTGATCCTGCTGGTACGGGTTTTTGCAACCCCGAAGTACCCGAGCAAATGGCCCTCCAATAAGGGGGTTGGACCTGAGGCCAGCTACCTTATCCTGGAAAAACATACAGGGTACGAAAGTTCGAAGATTAAATGCCGGATGGACCGATAGAGGAAGACCTGAGCAAAGAAGTATGAACAGGAGATTGGAACTTAACTTTGGAACCTGGAATGTAATGACAATGCTACAAACAGGAAAATGCAAACAATTGCTGAAAAGCTAGCAAAATACCACATAAATGTAATAGCACTACAGGAAGTAAAATGGAAAGGAAGAAGAATTATAAACAAAAGAGATTGGTTTCATAACCAGCAAAAGGATCAGCAGCGCCATTATAGGCGCTTGATGAACAAATGCTCGCATGTAATTGAACCAGGAAAACGTGCTCCATTGGAAATTCTCTGCCTGAGGGAATCTGCCGCCCCCGGTTGATGGTTTTGTCTGTTTACACGTTTAATCGCCACTTACTGTATAGAAGACAGAGTTTTCATCATGACTAAATATTCAAATGTAGTGGTAGTGGTGAAAAGCCTAGTAACATAAATTATGCAATGTTACATAAATTTTATAACAACAAAAACGAAATGTTAATTTCTTAGCATGTATTTGTAATAGTTTTTGGAAACAATTTGTAATTTAAAAAACTTTGCAATGTAAATTTGATGTCAAACTTTCAAGTTAACGCCTTTAGTTGATATTTTTACAATAATAGAAATTAATTCAGATTTTGAATCTTGATGCCAATTTCAACTTTCGAGGTAAGTAATTTCGAAAAAATCACTTTTGCTAGAGGTTATCTCAAACTTTGTAAGATTTGTAAAGACTAAAAGACTAAACTAATTTTTTGTAGTATATACCGTTTATTAAACACACAGAAAAACTATATAACATCGCCATTAAAAACAAAACAACAGTATATTGCATAGAAAGATTACAGATTACTCATAACTAATAATTCAGCTTCTAGCTAATTATAAGTTATTTGCTTACAATCGGGCGATATATTTCCCCATATGCATTTACTACCCACAATTCTTGGTCATGAAAAACTCCTTGTGCCATCAGTTTGTATCTGCCGCTGGGAATAAATGGGGGAAGCTCAGCCTGATCTGCAGTCCAATTACAAAAGTGGTAACGAACCCCCTTACAACAAAAAATAAACAAATTCAAACGATAGTTGTTATTAAACATTGCACGTAGTTAGATTTCAAATTAAGAACATTTTAAGATTAAATCGGCAAATATGTGCCGTACATTAGTTTAGCTACCTTAAAGTTAGGACATCCAGTAAAGTTTCCACATTTCAGAGATCGAAGAGCGCCCGCATAGTTTTTACGCAACCCCTCGCAAAAGTTTAGTTGAAATCGTATTGGAAACAATCGATATTCGTTGCTTGCAAATTTGTATGCTTGTATTATTATCTAAAACAGCTTATATTAACAACTTGTTGATAATTTAAAAAAATGGTACCGTACCGACACATCATTTCCTACGTCAATTTTATACTCAAATGTAAAATTGGCCGCTGTACAAGTTCGGTTATATTTAAAAACGTGGACCTCAAATTTATTAGTGAGCCGCTTATTGTAGCCACCCACTTCAGCCCACTCGAATTTCAAGTTGTAATCACTTTGATGAAACTATTCATAAATGCAGATTATTTTATATTTTAAGCTGCGATTTCATAAAGTACTTACATTCAATTCTGCTAGTACTCCCAAAGTCAGTTGCATTACGCCAAAACTGCACACGTATAATGGCAACATTGTTTATGACACTGAGAACTGAAACATTAATATTAAATTTTTATTCTGCTGCCAGTTTTTGCTTGGTATAATTATGCAGTTGGATACTTTGACTATTTATAAACAGGATGTGCTATTGTTAAAAAATACTTAATGGTATAGCAACCGCTAATGCGATGAAGAAAAACGCAAATGGGATTGAGATGGATGAACAAAAAAACTATTATATAAAACTGATGTCTTTGTTAATTTCGAATAAATAAATATTGTTTGAAATTAGAAAAATCCATTTAAATAATATAAAGATATTCATAACTTTAGAAAAAAACAAGTAATACTAATTTATTGTTCAAGATTATATTTTCCATTCTGTTGCACTTCTGGAAAAAATTCTGCACTTCCGGTTTAAGCGGAAGTGCATATAACTTTTGTTTTTCAAATGGCACTGTGTCTTTTTTAACCTTTTTCAATGCATTGTTTGTTTCTGTTTACGTAAGTATAAAATTTTTACGAGGTTGCCTAAAAAGCTTAGCCACAATTGCAACTTAAGTTCGGTAAGTGCTCAAGGCAACCGTTTAAAAAGACAAAGTAGCGATTGCCATGAAAATCCAAAAAAATGTTTTGTGAATTTGTTTCACATCTGTTAGAATTGTTGTTTGCATTTAAATACTGCAGATGTGATAAAGTTTATAAGCTGAAACAATTTATTGTAATTAAAATAAATAATAGCGAAAAAGTTGATATGCTGTTAATTTTGGGCAAGTGTAATCGCAATTCAAGAAGAGCTGTCGCACTGTATGGAGAAAGAGATTAGGGGCTTGCGTTGCATAAAACGTTGGCAATTTTAAGCAATTTATTAGATAGATAGTGTTTTTCTATTTGTAATACCTACTAAAATGACTTTTATACTATTTTAATTTTGTTTTTGTACAGTTTTTTGGCAATTTCTTCATGCAACACCATTAAAATTTCATACGAATGTAGTAATTACAATTTTGACGGATAAAAACAAATTCAACTAATTCGTAGTTTTTTTTTCATAGAAATCTTTATTCTGTTTTAATTTTTTGCAGCGTGATGTATTAAGCATTTACCAATCTTTAGACGCGATTTTCGGCTATAGTTTTTATAAATTTTCATAAAAATTATATACGTACGTAAAGAGAAAAAAATGAGAAACTAAAAAATTTTGGAACTTCCGGTTAAACCGGAAGTGGAAAGTTTTTCTATAAATACAACAAAATAGAGAATATTATCCTGAACAAATTAATTAACATTTTCTTTATAAATCGTAAGATTAAGAAGGTATTGTGTGTTCCCTCTTTCGTTGAAGACGCTGTATTAAAAAATATTTAAACTTAACTAAAATTTTCAAATTTTTAACAATTTTTTAACATTAACCTTTAGGAATTTAAATTATCAAACATTTTTGAAAACATTTATAAATAAACTGCCTAATTTTTCAAATAATTTTTAAATTTCGAAAACTTTTGATTTCAGTTCTTTCCAAATTTTCAGTATTATCATAAATTTTCAAATATTTCTTATATTTTAAACATATTCGAGGTTTTGACATATCGAAAATTTTACAGATATCTAAAACCAATAATTTTAATTCTATTTAAATATTAAAAAAAAATTATTTAACTAATACTTTCAAAACGAAAAATCTGCATAATTTCAATATTTCAAATATAGGTTTTTTGAAACTTTTAAAAAATATGATCCATCTACAAAGTTCAAAAAAAATCCAAACATTTCAAAAAGTTTCAAAATTTTTTAATATTTAAAAAAAATAAAATTTTCAAACTTCAAAAATTTTAAGAATTTAAAATTAACATTTTAAAAACATTTTCCGTTTTTCTCAAAACAATTTCAGTTCTAAATACCTGAAATTTTAGTTTTACAGTGATATCAAAATCTTCAGAATTTTCATAATTTTTTAAAGTTACAAAATTTCGATTTATTTCAAAATTTAAAAGAATATCAAAAACCTTAAAAAATTGTAGTAACCTAAATATTTTAAAAAGTTTTAAATTTAAAGAGTTTCAATTTCAAAATTTTGAAAATTTGATTTTTCCAAACATTGAAAAAAAATTTTATATCTAAAATTTTCCTATTTTACAAATAATTTTTAGTTTAAAAGTTGCAGATAATTTCGATCTTTTGCATTTTCAAAATTTTAATATTTAGAAATTTAAAAATTTTTACTAATTATCACTAATTTCATAGTTTCTCAAAAATTTCCAAATTTTATAACTTTTATAAACCTTCAGAATTTTGTATGTAATTGTCAAAATGTTAGAGAAGTTTGATAATTTAATTAATTTTGAAAAATAAAAAGTTGATAATGTTAACCGAAACAATAAATTCCTACAACCCAAATAGATACAGGTAGCTCAACATCGAGAGCTTTTTTCTGTTCCGTAATAGACAAAAGAAAGCTGAAACAATTTTATGTGTCAAATAATGAGAGTGAACTACTTACAGTGAAAACGATAGGACTTGCTTCACTTACGCACGTTTTTGAAGCCAATTTGTCGGGAAACTTGACAGCTTCAATATTTGCTTTTAAATCGTCGACGTTTTCCCCACTACTCCTACTCCTACTCCTACTGAGCTAAACTTGTAAACAAGGTAATTTGGCGTTTTCCTATATACGTTCTTTGTATAGTAATAAAGTAATAATCATTTGTACAAACGATGATGTGCAATTATTACCTTGACCTTTTTAGTAAATGAAGGCTGGAACCAACATCATTTCACATTAAGCTAATAAAAGTTGTATATGAAAATTTCAATGATAAAAATAATGAAGAGGGAAACGTCCCTGTAACCATGTTCTATTTCTACCACTCAACATACTAGATCGAAAACGACACAAAAAAATAAATCAAAAGAAATGGCAGCAGGTTGTAAAAAACAAAAAAGGAGACGCGTGAGCTCAGAGCGCTTAAACTCATCGGTTCTTTCAAATTGATACACAAAACTAGCTAAATAGTGTAGTAAAGAAGATTATTAAATTACAGTGTAAAGCTAAACAGTGGTTTGATGAAAAAAATTGTCATTAGGTGATGCCCAACCAGCAACAAAAATGTTAGGAATATTCTATTTTCTGCTGAAAAAATCGTAATAAAAATTAGCAACTGGTTACTGTATTAGAAGTTTTAGATATTTTCGGATTTTTTCTAAAACATGTTACTTCAAATTTCTGATTTTTCTTTAAATTTGGATTTAGAATTTTAAGCAGAGATCTGGGTGTTTGATATTTTATGATCCGTTATTGAATTTTTTTAATCTCGAACCATATTTTGGACTTTCTATGCGGTTAAGACAATTATAAGACTATTTTTGTTAAAATAACCTGAAAATTTTGGAATAAACGTCTTTGATGTTCTTGAAATAGAATAAGTATGGTCTGGTTGAAAATATTCTGAAGTCAATAATTAAATATGAATGTATAATTGAAAATGCCCTGTTTTGCAAATTCAGTGAATTGTTAAAATTGTGAACTGTATTGACATTCTGCATCAAGTGGCATTTTAATTGTCAGTCTCTGTCACGACGCCACTGGACGTTAGGGTAGAGTGGAATGAGGTGATATTTATTAATACTTGTTATTTTAATGGCTTAGGTGTAGAGTTGGGCAAATGCATATTTGCATCTTTTTTCCTATTGCTCATAAGATGTTAATCATTCGTATATACACGTTTCGTGATGTTTAGAGTCATAAAAAGTAAATTTTATTTTGCATATTTGGCATATATTACAACTTTACGGCATACGGCACATATTAGTGCATATTTTAGCTTTTAATGGCATGAAAATGCATATTCTAGCAAAAAAAAATAAAATTTCAAATATATATCAAATAAAATATTCGTAGTTCTTAGAAGAAATTGCACAATTTCTTCTAGTGAAACCACATGAACCCTAGACTTGCACTTTCTATGTTTCCAAGTAGGGGTAGAGGAAATAAAGGATTAACTGACAAAGGTTGTATCATTTGGGTAGGTCTTATTCCTTAGGTACAAATTTCTTTGAAAATAATATTTGGAAATTTTTCTTATACTTATTCTTAGAAATAGTTATTTATAATTTTAGTGCTTGACTAGTTCATTTGTTGCCTTGACAGAGAGCTGTAAAGTGTAATTGTCCAGTCTATACCCTGAAAATGCCTAAAGTTGCTAGTTCAAAAACCGATTTAGTTGAGAAGTGGTTGAAGCCGTATACATGTTTTAAATACGATGGAAGTGTTGTGTTGTGCGTCATCTGTGAAAAAGAGGTATTTATCCGTTTATTTTAATTTTGAATTAAAAAAAACTGTTTACTCTGTTTAAAGTTAAAAAACTTCAAATAAGCCAAAACAGCGAGTTAAAAATTTAATACTAATTTGTTATTTTATTTTGTAATTAAGCAAACAATTTAAAAATAAAATTAGAAAGTTTTTTTCGTGATATTGCAAAGGATATGGCACAGGACACAGGGCACATTCAATTATTTTCCTTTGTGTAAGCTGTAGCAAATTGTACTTAAATCTTGTTTTTACAGATAAACGTTAATAAAAAGTTTCAACTTGATCAGCACGTAGCCACCGGTCCGCATCCAAAAAGAAAAAATAATACAAACGAGCCAAAACAACAATTATTGCTGAACTGTTTAAATAAGAATGTCAACAATTTCAACGACGATTTGTGTAGAATGATGGTTTCATGCAACATTCCATTAAATAACATGGACGTTCCCGAATTTAGAAATTTCTTAGAAAAATATACAAAACAAAACGTCGTTTACCGTAGAACAGCTTCCAGAACGTGCATTCCAAAATTATACGAAGAAAATCTTCAAAAAATAAGAAACGTTGTTTCGAATAATTGTATTTGGTTTAGTGTTGACGAAACCGCCGATGCTAAAGGAAGCCTTATTATCAACTATTACAAACATTTAATTGTATAAGTCTTGATAACCGTCGTTCACTGTCCTCTTTACTGCATCTATTTAAACGAATAAACTCGCATGTTGACAATTCTTTTCTTTTGAGTAAATTTGCTTTTACAGTACCTAGAAATAATCGTAGTCGTTCCACTTTTTATTTGCATACTCCTAGAAGTAATTATGCCATGAACTCACCTGTTTATCGTCTTTCATCGCTATATAATGGAATATCCAATTCTGTCGATATTTTTTCATTGACATTCAAACAATTTAAAGACGCCTGCCTTCACAGACTTCACTAAGATAATATATTAACATAATTCATTAACATAATTCTTTTTCTCAGATGAAAATCCATCTTGCATAATACCTACTTTTCTTTTCTAAATTCTGCTATTTGAACATGTTATTTATTAATTAAAACGAGTACAATGTTATTATCATTATTATTATCACAATTATATTATTATTTCTTTTAAATTATGTTATCAGAATATATTATTTATTAATTAATAAGAGTACAATGTCAAATTTATTTTTTTTTATTTCTCTTTGTTATTGTTGTCATGCACACATTTTTTTGATTTTTTCCTTTTTTTGATTTTTTGTTATGGGTTGCCACCTGTAATTGGAAAATTTTTTTTTTTTCTGTAGATGGCATCAGAATAAATAAATAAAATAAATAAATATATAAAAAGGTATATAGCGAATTTTATTGTAGGTGTTTTAAACAGCAGTCCTTCTTCCAGTTATTTAATTGCTGTTAAACAACTAGAAAAAACCAACAATTTGACAATTTCACGTTTTGTCAATGAAACCCTTTCGTTACTTTATTTGCCAAATCAAATACCACCAGAAAGGATTTCATACATGGTGACTGATGGTGCCGCATACATGGTAAAAGCAGGTCATAATTTAAAAATTTTTTTCCCAAATTTAATTCATGTAACTTGTTTGGCCCATGCGATGAACGGGGTGGCCGAAGTGGTTAGAACTGAGTTTCCTTTAGTCAATAAATTGATTAATAAAAAAAAAGGTATTTATAAAATCACCGCTTCGCGTCGAAGTTTACAAAGACTTGCTTAAAGATGTGCCCTTACCTCCATAACCAATTCTCACCAGGTGGGGAACGTGGATAGACGCCGCTCTATTTTATTGTGAAAATTACAGTGAATTTAAAAATGTTGTTAACACCTTTGATTTAACTTCTGCTCAGTCTATAGCAGAGTGTCAAGATATTTTAAAGTGTCCGGAATTGCAACCTCAGTTGTCCTACATAAAGGCTCATGTTTCGGAAATTCCTAGCATCATTAATAAATTAGAAACACAAAACCTGCTTCTCACTGAATCTTTAGAATTAATCGAAAAATTTCATTCAATTTTGAATAAAAATAAAAATAAAATATGCAAAAAAGTTAGCAGCAGAATGGACGATTTAATTCAGAAATACAGCGGACTTTCTAAAAAATATTTTAAATGGAGATTTCTTAAGCAATGGCCACAATGACGAATGTTTTGCAGTTAAAAATTCACATTTATTTAAATATTGTCCAGTAACTTCTTGTGATGTAGAAAGAAGTTTTTCCAGCTACAAAAATATATTGGAAGATAAGCGGCAAAATTTTCTCGTTGGCACCATTGAAAAGCACATGATTTGATTATTTATTGTAATAAATAGGTTGTGTTATTTATTGATTTTACTTCTACCTGTATTTTTGTATATGCAAATAAAAAAAATAATAATGCGTTTCTATATTATGTAAGTTTTTTGAATGTTGAGTGTTTGTAACTAAAAATAATGAAAATCATTAATTGTATTTATCTTTTTCTTTCAACGAAAATATATAATAATTACTAGTATTAAACTGCAGATTCAAATAAACATCAGATTTTCATATTAGGCACCAAATAAACAAACTAATTTTTTTAGTGCATATCGCAAAAGGTTACTGCATATTCTTGCATATATTGAAGGTATTATGCGGCATATTTTAGTGCATATATTGACGATTTTATGCGACATATGTTGGTGCATATATGCACTATCTTTACAGCATATTTGCCCAACTCTACTTATGTGAGACAAAATTGCCTTTTGTGAATTTAAGTAACCAAGTAACCAACACTTTATCCGATTTCCCCAACTTCATCCGATACAAATAAATATGCTTCGATCCCACATTTCGTAATACAAAATCAAAAACAGGCGATTTGCTAAAATCAGGCATTTACAAATTATAACATTAAAGGGGAATTACACTAGTAACGCCCTCTATTATGTGCGGCGAGGAAAAGTTGCAAAGCAACAAACCGGCAAAGTTGCGATCGGAACCTGCTAAGCAGGTATCTGCGATCGCACCGGAATCTAAGCACAAAACACAGAAAAGCCCGTGTGGCAAGAAATAAGAAAGAAGAGATTTGGTTTCAATTATGGCTAAAATAGACCACTACATGTTTCGTTCTTATTTGAACTCATCAGGTGGACATAATTCTAACCATAATTGAAACCAAAAAAGCAAACAAGCAGATATATGCCAGAAAGTATAACATTAAAGGGGAATTACACTAGTAACGCCCTCTATTATGTGCGGCGAGGAAAAGTTGCTTGTGCTTAGAGGCCGGTGCGATCGCAGATACCTGCTTAGCAGGTTCCGATCGCAACTTTGCCGGTTTGTTGCTTTGCAACTTTTCCTCGCCGCACATAATAGAGGGCGTTACTAGTGTAATTCCCCTTTAATGTTATACTTTCTGGCATATATCTGCTTGTTTGCTTTTTTGGTTTCAATTATGGTTAGAATTATGTCCAACTGATGAGTTCAAATAAGAACGAAACATGTAGTGGTCTATTCTAGCCATAATTGAAACCAAATCTCTTCTTTCTTATTTACAAATTAAGTTGTTTGCATTGTAATTCGGTTTATATAGACCAGACAATTGGAAATTTTGGTATTAGGTATAAAGAACACGTACGTTGTTACAATTACAAACACCCACATAAATTCAAATACGCTAAACACTTACTAGAACACAATAATTTAATCTAATAATCCTAAAGCCGGAACTGTACTAATATAAAAAGTTCACGATGTTTATTACAGCAGAGATTTTAACAGGGCAGATATTAGAATTATTGTTTTATTACCTATAATTATTTTATCATCCTCAGTTACTGGATTAACATATACAAAAAAGACGTGGGGCGTAGCCCACAGGTTCAGCTAGTATTATGTTTAATTATACCTCTATCTAAGTTCATAATAAGTATTGTCATAAGAAAATAGCAGCACGAAATTTACAGTTTATTGCAAGACGGAAAATGTATTCTAAAACGGTTTTTACCTTCCTCGCTACACGAAGTTAGCTATAGAGGAAGGTACTGTCTATATACACTTTACCGTTCAAACGCCTTAACGCAGAAAAACCAAATTTGGTTCAAAGATTTCTAACTGCAATAGGCTGACACCGGAAGAAATGAGGTTGGTCCAAAAAAAAGTGGGAGAAGGAAGGGGTGCTCTATTTTAAAATAGACGCGCTCCAAAAATGAATCTTAAATTCGTATTCTACGCAATTTTCCCATCCCTTCCCCTCCATCAATTTTACGTTTTTTTGTAATTTACTTATTTCGGCTTTAAAATCGGTAGAAGCATTACATTTCATTACAAAATTTTCATAATTTCATAACACAAAATTTCTTTTTTTTATTTGTCAATAATTTTTAAAACATTTTCAAATTTTTTTACAGGAAGGTCTGTAAATGTCAAATTATTCGTAAAATGTTGTACAACTTGGCAACGCCGCGCCGCAACGTAATTAAAAAAACCAGAACATATTTGGATAGGTAATTAGGAGTTAAATAAAAATGCGGAAAAATTTGCGGGGTGTTCTGTTAAAAAAACTGGTATACCATTCTTATATAGAACTTGATCTTCTTCTCTGTGCCGTATCTTCATTGGACGTTGGCGATCATTATGGCCCATCTAATTCTGTTACCTGCAGCGCGAAACAGGTCTATCGATGACATTCCGGTCCATTGCCTTAAATTACGCAGCCACGATATTCGACGTCTTCCGGGCCCTCTTTTTCCGTCAAATTTTCCCTGCATGATAAGCTGCAGCAGATTATATTTGTTGTTACGCATAATATGTCCAAAATATGACAGTTTCCGTTTCTTAACTGTTTTCATAACTTCCTTCTCTTTCTGCATGCGTTGGATTACTGCTTCGTTTGTCACATGGTAAGTCCAGGAAATTCTCAGCATGTGTCGATAACACCACATTTCAAAAGCTTCTAGTCGTTTACATGCAGCGTCAGTAAGGGTCCAAGTATCTACACCGTACAACAGCACTGAGAACACGTAACACTTCAGAAAACGAGTTCGGAGAAGAAGAGTTATATTCATGTTGCATAACACATTTCTCATGCGGTTGAAGACAGTTCTCGCCTTTTCAATTCGAATTTTTATTTCTTGCATCTGGTCCCATTTTTTGTTTAAATTGGTACCTAAATAGTTAATTGTTGGAACCGTTTGCAGTTGGGAGTCATTTACGTGAAACTGGCCATTTGCGTTATCGTCTTTGCTCACGATCATGACTTTAGTTTTGGTTATGTTTAACTTCATATTGTATAACTCGCTTGTTCTTACCACCTTCGTTATCAGTTGTTGTAGTCCGGCTGCAGTGTCGGCAAGCAGTACAGTATCGTCTGCATACCGTAGATTGTTAACTAGCACTCCGTTTAATAGGATACCTTCACGTGCTTCATCTAAGGCTTCCCTGAATAGTCTTTCAGAATACGCATTAAAAAGTACTGGAGAGAGCACGCACCCCTGCCGAACCCCTTGGCGAACTTCAAATTCTTCGGACATTTTGTCTTCAACTCGGACGGCTGCCTTCTGTTGCCAGTAAAGGTTGGAAATTATGCGGATATCTTTGTCATCTAACTTCGCCTGGTGGAGCGTTTCGATTAGTTTTCCGTGATTGACTCTATCGAAAGCTTTCTCAAAGTCAATAAAGCAAGCAAAGACGTTACAGTTTACGTCTCGTGCTCTTTGTACTAGAACGGTAAGGCTAAACAGTGCTTCCCTGGTACCGAGACCATTTCTGAATCCAAACTGTGTCTCGCTGATGTTTTCTTCAAGTTTTGGGTATATACGTTCATGAATAATTTTTAGGAACACTTTTAAAGTGTGGCTCATTAAGCTTATAGATCTGTATTGTTCACATTTCTTTGCATTAACTGTTTTCGGTATTGGAATAAACGTTGATAGTAGCCAATCCTTTGGAATCACACCAGTTTCGTAAATGTGGTTAAATAAATCCACTACAACATCGATATTGTCTTCTTCAATGAGCTTAAGTAGGTCTCCGTAAACTTCATCTGGCCCCGCTGCCTTGTTATTCTTAATCTTTCGAATAGAATTCTCAACCTCTTCTCGGGTGATAGACGGCCCTGTTGTGTCGCGTAATTCTTCAAGATTATCTCGGTGTTCGTCATTGAATAGCGTCTGCATGTACTCTTTCCACCTTTTAATCTTATCGTCAATATCTAACAGTGTGACATCGTCTTTATTTGTGATGATTCCAGAGGTTCTTGGTTTGTATATTCCGGCAGCTTCCTTGATCTTCTTATGCATGTTAAGTAGATCATGTTGGTGTTGTAGCTGTTCAATTTCGGAGCATTTCTCTGTCAGCCAAGCTTCTTTCGCTTCTTTGATTTTCCTTTTAACTGTATTGTGGAGTTGTCTATACCGAAGCTCATTTTTATTTTTATGTTTTCTACGTTCATCCATCAAATCCAGGACTTCGTCAGTCATCCATTTATTGTTCTTCCTTCTCGAGCTCACAGTGAGTTTTGTTTTTGCAGTTCTTACTATAATTTCTTTAACGGCTTCCCATTTTTGTTCAATGTTGTTGCTGCTTGCGCTTTCTTTGATTTCGAGTATTTTCTCATTTATTTCTTTTCTTATGTCGTGTTTTGTAGTTTCATCTTTGAGTTTATGCATATCTATCTTGGGTGGTCGGTTTGATCGTGTAATCTTCTTCAGTCGTAGTTTTAGTGTGGCTAACAAGAGATTGTGGTCTGAAGGAACATCTGCTCCGGGATACGTTTTCGCTGAAGTCACTACATTTCGAAATCGTTTATTCACGAGTATGAAATCAATTTGGTTTCTAACGATATTTTGTTGGTTATCAGCGGGCGATTTCCACGTATATAATCTTCGAGGCGGTAGTTTAAAGAAGGTGTTCATAATCGCGTAATTTGTTTCTTTGCAAAATTGCACTAGTGTGTCTCCCCTTTCATTACGGGTTCCCAGACCGTAGCCTCCAACTATATCTTCATCTATGTCGTTCCCGACCTTGGCATTGAAGTCTCCGATGAGTAATGTTATTTCTTCTTTTCTTGTATGCTTTAGAGCGGCCTTTATGTCCAAATAGAATTGTTCAAGGTCTTCTTCGTTGCTCTCGGAAGTTGGTGCATAGACTTGTACTATATTTAAATTGCACGGGTTTGCTTTGATCTTCATTACAGCAACTCTGTCAGATATAGGTACAAACCCAAGTACCGCTTTGTCAATTTCTTTAGTGACTATTATGGCTACTCCATTACGATGCTGTGGATTATCATCTCCCGCGTAGTAGATCTGGTGCTCGTCTATTTCACATTTCCCATTGCTTGGCCATCTCATTTCGCTAATGCCTAGTATGTCAATTTTTAGGCGTCTCATTTCTTTTACTGTATTTCCTGCCTTTCCAGTCTGAAACATACTACGGACGTTCCACGTGCCGATTCTCTTACATGATTTTATTCTTAGGATATTGGCTGACCGGGGTATTCTTCGCACCCTCTCCCCACTTAAGGGGTGCCCGGGACTGAGGGCCATTGCTATTTGATTTTCAGCCATAATGAATATCCTGGGGAAAATATTAACCTAGGTAGTTTCCCGTTGCTTTCCTAGGTTTGGGATTACAGCCGCCCAATCTGGAACAGACGCTGTTTGCAGCCGTCCACTCTGGATCAGACGCTGCTGCTAGTTTTGGTCCGCCCCGGGTAATTTATTTTCCCGGTACCCACCATATCTGGTGAGCATTCCCCTATCCGCCACCTGGGGAGGCGCCCGATGGGGGACTAGCAACCCCACAGAACTTGATGCATAATTAAAAATAATTTTAAATGTTGGTCCTTTTAATTCACTGCAACTTTTATTTTATGAATAATTGTTGTGTATTTTAAATAGCATAAGTGGTATCGACCACTGTAGTATACTGTAATAGTCTTAGAAAAAGCATTTCAAAGAAATTCTTCACAGTATACGTTAAAATTTTAAGTAGCTTGACTTTCATCATAACTTGAAGAAAACTCATGAGCATGAGTGTCATAAAACTAGTGTTGTTTTTTTTAAATTGTGTTTCGGATTATTGAAAGTTCAGATTATCAAAGTTGTACTATTTGTACATTTACATAATTAATTAAATTTGTATAAATTATTTAATATTTCAAGCGATTGCTGCGTGAATAATTTACCTTAAAATTAAAAAGCCCGTTTTCTTCTGCAAAAACTTGTGAAATTAATAATAAAATGCCAAGCTCGCATAACCATAACATTATGGTATCAATATAAAGGCCTATAGACTAAGTGTATGTCTCTCTAATCTGCGTGGTGATGACGCTGGCCAGTGTTTGAAAAAAAAAAACAGTACGATTTGTTCCATTACATTACCTTTTCAAAGAACAAAATGCGACTAATACTGATCTAAACTACACAAAATTTAACATTACGATTTCCCAAATGACCAATTTTGTCATTGAGGGTAAAGTATATCGAAATTGGCAATAAGATATCTAAAAAACTTGTCTAATAAATTTATAACGATTTTAAATACATATAATCTCATAAACAGTGAAATATGGTTATCGACTTTAATTTCTCCATTAGGCAGTTTATCCAATGTTCGTTCAGCTTTTATTAAAGTTTTACAAAATATGCGTTCGTATCCGTTATCTACCTAACCTTATCAAATTAATGATTCTTCCGAATTTGTTCCATAAATTCATTAGCCACGTTTTTCCTAATATTGTATAGACGAATAAATATCCTCGTACAATGATTGTCTTTTACTAAATAAATTCCTGACTTAGATAACAAAATTTGAGATTATATTATTTGTTTTAAAAGTTTCGAATTACCAGAAGTTAAATAAATCTGTATTAGTTTTTGTTATATCTATTTATCGTTGGACTATTTCTGCTACTATCTCCAATCACCGACCGACGTGTGTTATAAATTCTGCCATGCAGATACGACGCCATCTGCTCCAAAACAATTAAATAAATCTAAAAAAAACTAGTAAAACAGATTTTATTCTAAAAACAGAGTTTGGTATGCAGTCTGAAGAAAGGCCAGAAAGTTAAAGTTTAAAGTAAAGGCCACTAACAAGTAAAGAAATGAAAAAAAGACATGTATGTCGGTACCATTAAAATCATGCCTATATGATATCTATTTTTTGCATTAAAATATTTCTCAGGGTTTATTTCTGATTTTGTTCGGTATCTGTATATGTTAAAACCTACAAATAAAAAAGTTTGTCTCTTCGTAAATAATGTTCAATATATCGAAAGCAAATTGTCATATTTGTTTGGTCACAAAATTATTTTTTTCCGAAATTAAAATAAGATCAGAGGCGTTGATGCATCTGGTTTTAAGCAAAAAAAAATTAAGTTGATATGTTAACTACTTCCTAAGATATTACGTTATATATGTTAAAAAGCGCTTAATTGGCAATCTGGGCATTTAATTATTATTAGAAAAATTTGGTATCAGCCAAAACCGTTGTAATAGGGTATTTATTATAGCAAATAATGTACTTAACTAGAATATATAAGCTCAAAATCTCATCGCATCCATCGATAAAATGCATTAATGAAACATTGGACAGAGCAGGGCTTTATTTTGATGTTAGATGATCGCTTCTCACCGTTTCTCTATTCTGATGAATGCGTCTGGTTTTCATAGCTTTTGCTGACCAATACAAATCCTTGCTCTATTACACTCGCTGCTCATCACATTAAGTGTTTACATAATTTTAGTTTAAATTAATGAAAAGGTGTTGGTAATTTAGACAAAGTATAATAACGAAAAATAACATAAAATATTATAACCCGTGGGCTACGCCTAATCCTTTTTACTTCTTTTTAAAAACAATGAATAAACTGTGTTGAGATGCAAGACATGTACTTAATTCATCCAGCATATACTTAAATAGTCAAGAAATCGGCGATTATAAAAGAAATACTAAACTTTATATGCAAAACTACTAACTAATCACGGTAATGTTTATTCTTATGGAGCAGCATACAGACTCAGCGAGAGTGACATCATATAATCATAAAAAAATTGCCTATTACTTTTTTAAACCGTTTATTAGTGTTTCCAATTTTAATTTTTACATGTAGAAAATTGTAAGTAATAAAACAATATTTCCAGATATCTGCTCTGTTAACATCTCGGCTGAAACTAAATTTGTAAACCTTCTACATGCGGTCAAAAAAGTAATTGTTTGGGATATCTAGTGCCTCTGACGTGGCATTAAACTTGACCGATACAGCGGCGGAGAAAGCATTTAGCGTTTTTCAATGTTACGCAGTATTGTGTAATACAATAAATTTTTGTTGATAAAGTTGATGTTCTACGATATTACGTTTTAGTGAATAGCACATCAACAATAATATGCAAGCTATTTAAATCAAGGGTTCTGTCAGTCTTTTATATAAGCAATCGGAAGTTCGCTACCTCCTTCAATCGGCCACCGGTATACGTGCTCCCTGCTCGGTCATATATTCCGGTGATAGCAGGAGCAGCAGATTAAATCTAGCAATTATACCAACCAACATTAAAAGCACACTTTTTTTAACGAAATTGAAGCTGTACTGGCGGAAATATGCGATAAATAGATAGATAGCGCGATGGATGAATGGACGGAGGGACGGACGAACGAACGGAGAGACAGACGAATGGAGGGCCGGAGGGATGAATGAATGGAGAAATGGAAGGACGGGCAGACGGATGGACCGTTGAAGGGATGGAAGGATGGCTAGATAGATAGATAGACAGCCGAAATACTTAAAATTTAAATAAAATATAATGTACATAATAATAACAATAATAATTTATTTATTTATACCTATACCTATACCTATTATTGTATAAGCACATATGGAATTTTCCTATAAAACAAAAGTAAGAATTTTATTAAGGTGGATTTATGCAGTATTCATTTTCATTTAAACTTGAAAGAAATATTGTTAAATGGTTTTGTACCATTTGATTTATACAAATTCATTAGCAACTTTTATCTTCTTAGTGAAAATGAAAATTACAATTTAAATTGGACATGCATTCTGCCTTCTTTTTTATTCTTATTGGTTAATTCTTACATTAAATTATTATCTTATCTGCATAAGTTCACCTTTAACGAAAAATAAATAATTACTAAATTAGTTAAATTAAGGCTCTTAAATTGTAATTAATAAAATTTTATCAAACATCAGTAATACATCATCACCTAAAACAATAACAGTTTAACCTCGGCAACCCGAACTATTATAGGAGTGATGAAGTGTGTTCGGATTACTGAATTAATTTATTTTGTAAAATATTAGTTTCCGGTAAATGGGCGGTAAGCCTCTGCGTACCAATTAACTACAAAAACTTCTTCATCGTGATACAATCCTTGCAATTCCAGCTTGTATCTGCCACTGGGAATATACGGAGGAAATTGTGACGGATCTGGTGTAAAATTGCATATGTGGACGCGTTTGTTCTGTGTGCAAGTTAAAATAATACAAATTATTGGAATTTCAAAAATACTATTACAGAAATTATTGTCAATAAGTAGAGAAAAATAATAAACGGTGTTGATAGCTAACTATTTTTTAAAGATATAATGTAACGATGCTGTGTAGAGGTTTATGCTAAGTCTATTTATATTTTTTTGAAAATGGATACTACACCGATAGTTGGAGTACTATCTGCATTGCTTAAGGTACACCAGACTCATATGTTTGCTTATATTCTATGTTGTAGCGTTTTTTGCAAGCATCAAGTGGAAAAGGCGTATACGGCATAGGTAATCGCTAGATCGAACCTCGTCAAAGGTAATTTATTCCCAGAGTTTTTTTAAACAGGAATACATGGATTTTTCGTAATTATTTTTAATTGTGTTCATGATAAAATACTACTGCTCAGGCACAACACACTTGAACAAGGACACATCGCAACACGGCCGTTGCTGCTTGAAGCCCGCATAGAGCGGTTCGTCCGCACAAAACCGATGGCTAAATACGAGTATTTCATAGAATACAATGAAATTTGTACACTAAAAAACAGTAAAACGAAAATTCCACAAAAAAGTGGTGTTGCGTAACATCGGATTGGTTCTTTGGTTCCTCCCGAAAATACACTACTGAACGTGGCAAAACGATAAACGGTTATGATATCATCGCAGATTATTTATGTGCGGTCGGTACTAACCTGGCGGGGTACTATTCGGGGCCAATTTGTTTACCTTTAATATAGGACATCCAGTAAAGTTTCCACATTGGAATGCTCGATGAGCCCCCACCAAATTCTTAGCTATTCCTGTGCAGTAGTTTACTTCGAAGCGTATTGGAAACTGTCGATATTCATTGCTTGCAAATTTGTATACCTGTACTATAACCTAAAACCGTTTTAAATGTTTTTCCTAATGCAAAATTCCAACTTAGATACGAGCTAAAGTCAAAACGAATTTATATATTCATACCTCTAGATCTTCTCCTAGATTCCAGTTAGTATTGTATGTTAAATTCAAGGCAGTGCAAGTTCTATTAAATTTAAAAGTAGCGACTTCATATTGTTTATAGCATCGTTTGTTATAGCGAACTACTTCTGCCCATTCAATCTTAATGTTGTAGTCGTTTTGCTGAAACTGACTTGAAATTACTTAGTACCCCAAGCAATAGCTCTGTGGAACAATTACCTTCAAATTAAATTGCAAGTTTTTTTCTGTAAATATTTACGATAAAAGAAGTGAAAGACCAAACACCAACAACCATGAAACCATGATTGTAACAAAATAAAGACCTGGAGACTAGTACAGTTCCACGTATAACGCCCAGGTGATGATGCAAGGCTAGAGTATTTTTACAAACAGTACAATATGTTCCGTTACATTAACTTAACTCCGCAAACAAATTGAGGCTCATATTCATCTGATCTACAGAGCAATCGGAAACAAAAGTACATTAGAGCAGGGTTTGGCCATGTTGCGTCTCGTCGTACGGCATAGAATTTATTCCAGTAACTTTTCAACTTCATTATGCCGTATTTGCAGGACGATTTGTCAAGTTCTTAAAAATACACGTTTACACCCGCTATAGCCTTCTCATTTGATGAAAATTTCTGTTCTGCCAGTTTTTTTTCAAGTTTGGAAACAGATGGCAGTCGGACTGGGCCAAATCTGGAGAATACGGCGCATGAGGCACCAATTCAAAGCCCAGTTAATCAATTTTGGATATTGCAATTTGGGACATGTAAGGCAATGCGTTATCGTGATGAAAGAACACATTTTTCTTCGCCAAACCCGGTCTTTTTTTAATAATTTTATGTTTTAATCAACCCAATAAGTTGGCATAGTACGCCCCAGTTATACTCTGGATTTTTAAAAGCTAGTTAATCATGATAATGCCTTTTAGGTTTCAAGAAAACTAACGCTATAACATTTCCAGCCGAAACGACCTTCTTCGCTTTCTTCGGACGCGAAGAATCATTGTGCGTCTATTGTTTGGATTATTCCTTTATTTTTGGCGTGTAGTGATGAACCCATGTCTCATCTGTAGTGATAAATCTCCGCATAAAATCGCTGGGATTTGTCAAAAACGGGTCCAAACATTGCTGAAAACTTTAGTGTGACGTTATGAGTTTCTTGGTTTCCTCATTTGTCTGAAGTACTTGACTCCGGCTATTCGTTTGGATTTAACTTTAACCACGCTGGCCCTTCCCACCATCGCAGCTCTAAAAGTTCTCGTATATTGCAACTGCGAAACGGTAAGTTGGCTGGATTATTCTCACCCGATACATGCTTTCAATCTTCAGGTTTTGAAAACTGATGTATTTCTTGAATTGTGTTTCTTACGAACACGGAGTTTTGCTGGTCCTGCAGATGCGAACTTTTTCTTCGAGTCAGAGTCGAAGAAGAATCGAGCAGACTTATACATTATATATTATTAGCGAGCTGTGGGGCTTGCAGGCTCTAGAAGAGACTGGAATGCGTCGGGGCTCTAGGAGGAGCTTGATCGGCCGGTTTTGTCCCTGGTCGGAAATTTTTGCTTCATCTGGGAGCATGATTGTAGAAGAAACCTGATGTGTTGGTACTCTCGGACTGAAAGCTTATATGCTTTGGAAATAAGGCTCCAAGAAAGAACTGGATGGGCTAGTTTATGATGGCCCACTAGCTAATGCTCGATCCGCGTTCAGACTGCTTATGTACGATTTTTGTGACTTTTGAAATATATTTGTATTTAGAGAACTATTTTTAAAAGTAACGGGATGCATTCATATGCTAAATAAAATTGTTATTATTTTATTTAAAATTCCGTGAAACGCCGAGAAAGTAGAAAACATCCATTATTAGCAAGAAAAGCATATGCAAAACATGTAAATCCGACCTTTAACAATGAGTAAATGTTTACAATTGCACTATAGAACTTCCACAACTTTATTATAATATTCTAAACTGCATTTGCACATAATTTATTCTTAAAATTAGTAATAGTTGCACAGTTTGTTGCAATTATAACACAGTAAATGAAACATAAAAAAATCGAAATTCTAACCATTCGTCACTAATTGATCTCAAAGTTACTTTTTATTTACTTTTATTTTACTAATGGTTTGCAGAGAACAATTCTATGTTCTAGTTTTTCTATTCCATTGCTGACAACTTTCCGGCAAAATGGAACACATTTACAGATACATTACTTTTTTCTAATCTAATTTTTAAACATCTAAGTAACCTCAGGTTTTGGATATGCATATAACTATTGCTCTTAGAGAGATTAAAACGGAAAATAGCCGAACTATCTTCTATTTTAGCAGTTGAGTAGATTGAGAGTAATTAAAAAAAATCTAAAATTAGAAAAGTAATGTGAATCACGAAGTGATCTTGCAATTTATTAAATTAAACAAGATGATCATAACCAAGCCCCCCGCCCCGCAATAAATTACTTGGAAACCTATATTTTTAACTAAATATAAACCAAGGGTGCGGTGGCTCGTGTTCGAGTCCTACTCTAAAACATTACTTTTTGAATCGTTTAAATTTTTTATCATTTCAGTAAATTTAGTCTAAATTTGAATATTAAAAAAAGATTAAGTAACCGAAATTATATTTTAGTAAAAAGCAATCACCTTACAGTAAACGTAGCCAAGCAAATCTCGGCAAACTTTCCAGCAGTAACCTTGGTGGGATTTTGGCTTCTGCGTATAATAAAAGCCAACATCTTCTGATATTTTAAATCAGTTCCCACAAAATTAGATTCGCTAACAGCATTTCCCACTAGCTGACTTTCATGCAAAACACACGCCTTCACTTACGTGTCTTGCTATTGCTTGGGGACTTTGTCCAGCCTACAATTTTATATTTTAGTGTATTTGTTTGCAAAATAGTATGGAGATTTTACCGCCGCAGCACCATACACGGAGAAACATATCAAAGCCAGTGTTCCCAAGAAAGTTACCAGTAACAAGTTGCTGAATACTTCTTCTATTTCTGCGCCTTCGTAAGGGATTTCTTCAAATATTTCCAAGGCACAAGAGGGCGGTCACCTTCGTAGCATGTAGGTGATCCACTTCCATCCTATAAATAAGCATTCTCTAATAAATATACTGTTAAGTTGAGCTACCCAACTTTTAATTATTAAAATAAAAAAATAAACTTTAGAAATTGATTTCAACTCCGCCTGCAAAGATTTACAGATTTGTGAAAAGCTAATGTAAACCAGAAGTTAGAAGGCGCCGTTGCATAACAACGTACAATAGGTATAATATAACCAGCATAACTGCTGCTATTTTTATGTTTGTGCATGGTAGAATGCGGTTCAAAAACGATCGAGGGCTTATAATAGGGGAATGGTGTTACATCTTTATTTTATGGTAACGTCATCAAGTTTCATAACATCTGGAATATTTTCTAAAAGCAGACAATGTTTACCTGTTGAAATCTCAAAACAGATCTTTCAGTAATTATTCTTTAGTCGTTTGTTTGGCGATTACTGTACTAAATTGTTCTAGTAAGCGACACCAAAAATAAACAAAAATTAATTTCTTAAAGACGTGAGTGTTTTAATTACTTATTTCAAATTAGGTATTTCAATTTTTAACAGCTTCACGTTGCGTAGTGTTGTAGCCACGAGTGTGAAGAGTTATGGTTCCCTATGTTAATTATTAAATTTCGATATTTACTACTGCCGAATGTTTTTTTGTCGATGAACTATTTTGATTTTTTTGGAAGCTTTCGCACAGAACGTTTTTAATTCTATAACAATATCTTGAGGAAACCTAAAATCTTACGATATTGTTTCAGAAGAATATTTTCGAAAATAGTGACTGGAACATAGCAAATAGTTAGCAGACTGCTAAAATTGTGCAATAAAAATATTGTGTGTACATTTTCTGACGGTCAAATTGTATGGTGCATAAATTAATGCCCTAAAACGAAAAAACAACATTTGTGGAATTTGTTAAGAGCAAACCCGAATAAATTGTTTTTATAATAATTTCTTATAAGGCATGGTTGAAAAGCTGCAGAGTAACAAACCCTATTATATATATTACATACAACCAACATTGTTTGTTCGTGAACTATTTGCAAATTAATTTGGAAACCAAACCTAAAGTTTTGAATGTAATTTATGTACTGTTTAAATTAGAAAAGAAACTTTAACAATTTTCTGAAATAGGTCGGTATAAATCATATAAATCCCTGACATGACATGACATACTCTAGTTAGTTGTAGGAATCGCTAAAAATGTTTAATGTGTGTGAGTGAGTTACATTAAAACTTAATATATCTAATTATTATTATCTTGCATATCTTAATCCAATTTGCATAAATTTATTAAATAATTTCGCTATATTGAATTCGCCATCTTGAATTTTAGTATTCGGGTTCTTGATTCGTCATTAGCAGCCCCAAAACCCCTAGAATACATTTGGGAATCGGAAACTGTATAAAAAGACTTTCTCTATATTGAATTCGGCATCTTGAATTTTATTGTTTTGATACTAGATGCGTAAAAGCGCTAAAACTTATCGAATACCAATTTTCATGCAAATCGGATGGCGTTATGAAATAATATCCAATATAACAGTGTTTATGAACATCGGATACAAAGGCATTTTATAAAGACTATTTTACTTTGTACAGTGGACCGCTGTAATATTCCACAGTAATTGAATTCTATGATGTCTGATGTTTATTTGTGTTATTGAAATATATTCTGCTGCCGTTATTTCTAAGACCAACACAAAAGATGAAGCATGTCCCGGCTGTTTATTTAAAAAGCTAAAATAGGGTCTGTTGGAAATAAACGGGCAGAACTTAAAGTGATGAACGAAAGACTGCAAATTAAAGTTTTGGGACAGTTTCTCGCTAATCCTACCAGCTCATTGCGCCAGGTTCCTGCTCTGACTGGAGTTTCTCTCGATTCGGTCCACAAAGTAGTAAAATTAAACACATTTCGTCTATACAAAATGCAGATCTACCAAGAATTACATAAAGATGACTTTGATCGGAGAATGCAGTTTTGCGAGGAAATAAGTGAAATAGTTATTTATGATCCAAATCTCTTGACATAATATTAGCTTTTCCGATGTGCGCACATTTTTGTTGAATGGTCTTCTTGCCGTTGCGTAGCAAGTTAAACAAACTTTTACACTAGCCTCTAGCCCCTTGGCCATCAATCGATCCTACCTCATCAAGGTCAGACTTGCGTGTTAGTATGCCGTCAATCAGTGAGTGAATGCAAATTTGTTTTCGTATTTTTTCTTTAAAATATAACTGCTATTAACAAATAACCTCGCGTAAACAGCAAAATGCAACAACAGTGTTTAAAAAAAACTATAAAATAAAAAAAAAATTTGGCTCCAACCGAGACTCGATCCCACAACTACTTATGCAGTAAAACGGCAGTACACCCGAACACACCCGCATATCGATCTGTGCCACTACGAACTTTCCGGTTACCGCTAAATAAGTGCCTATTGAATGCGTGCGCAATAGAAATGCACAAATAAAAAGTCCGTCCTTGGTGGGATCGATTGTTGGGAAGAGACTAGACGCTTTAACTTTTACGGAATGGGAAAACTTAAGTGTGAATCTAAAGTCGCATAATTTTCGTATTTTCTTATCGTAGACCATCTGCTGAATTATCAAAATCGATTTTTAAATAATGATTGCTGTGTACACCTTTGGAACTTCGACATCTGTTTGGCGATTGCTTTACTAAATTATTCTGGTACACCAAAAAGAAACAAAAATTAGTTTCTCTAAGACGTCAGTTGCTTAATTATTTTTTGCAAAGTAAATGTTTTAATTTTACGTAATAGCTCTACATCATTGCGTGACAACTACTGTGCATGTTTGGTACATCATCACTTGAGAATGGCTAGACCGATTTGCCTCATTTTTTTTTGTTGTGTTCGTAATTGTCAGGAAGGTTTGTATGAAAGAAAATTTTGGGAAAATGCAGCGGAAAATTCGGAAAATCCAAAAGATGATTTTGTATGGTATTTTTGTATGAGATTTCGTATGTTTTCGTTTTTGAATGGCTTTTCGAAGAGAAAAATGGAAAAACAAATGCTTTCGTGGGGCGTGGCCCACGATTTCAGTTAGTTTCCGAAATTTACGGTTGCTGAAAGATTTTTACTACGCAAATTCTTTTGATGTTTTAAGAACTTTCGTATAAGAAAAATATTTTACTAGAATCTAAAATCTTAAGATAATGTTTCAGAAAAATTATTTCTGAAATAGTGACAGACACATAGCAACTAGTTGGCAGAATGTTATAATTGTCCAATAAAAATGTAGTGAATTACATATTTTATAAAGTTAGTGTACATTTTCCAAGAGTGAAATTGTGCGGTGCAAAATTCAGTGCCCTACGACCTACAAATATATTTTTCAAATAGCGTTCTAATTTGTTTCTCTCATCCTCACTAGCATCATAAAAGCTGAATATGAAGTTCGAATGATCTGAAGCAGGAAAAATAGAATAATATTTGTTCAATAGATCCACAGTTTATGGATTAACGTACCCAGGCAAATGTGGGCAAGTTTACAGCAGTAAACTTTCCAGCTGTTACGACAGTGGGATTTTGGCTTCTACGTATAATCAAAACTAAAGATTTCTGAAATCTTAAATCAGTTCCTACAAAATTTGTTTCGTACGCAGCTCTTCCCACTTCTTGACTTTCGTCCACGACTTGTTGTCCCCAATAGCAAACTGTTGCAACTTGCAGACTGGTACTTAACATCTCGCCTACTCTCTCTGTGAACTTGGGATCATTCAGGGAAATCTAAAAACAAACAGTTTTCAGTATATTTTAGTTTCATTGGATTTTTCTTACCGCTACTTGAAATATGGTGATACATAACATAACAAGCGTAAATAGAAATATCAGCAACAGCAAATCGCTGAATACCGTTTCAATTTCATTTGCAATATTAATGATTGCCAAATGATAATTAATAGCCTCTTGTAATGATTGTTTTAGATACTTCCAAGGTATTGTTGAACCATCGATTTCCTCACCAATACTTAAATTATTAGCTTGTAATAAATTTACAGCTCCCGTTTCCTAAAAGTAAAATGCCTAAATATTAAAGCTCTCCTCTCAATAACACGGTAAGAGATGCTAACTAAATCTACCTTTAACATTTTTTCATAACTGATTTGCACAAGACGTCGCATGTTGTTTTGTAATATTTTAAATTGATAGCTAACGTGAGCCAAAACAGCAGCAACGATTAAATCAATACACATAAAATGTGTTGAAAGAATACATGCACTCGCAGTCTGATACACAAATGAAATTTCGTAATTGGGGCTGTGAGTTACGTTAAGTACAGTTAACGGCCCATAGGCAAACACCCAGTCGTTATAATCGTCGCTTGTTAGTCGTGAACTGAACGCAAAAGTGGAGGCTCCTAGTATACTAGCATAGCCTACTATCCAATACGCGAGTGTCTACAAAAAACAATAAAGCATATTAGGGAAAAATTTGCACTAAATAAATCATCGATGCAGAAAGTTAATGTCTGTCAAGAGAAATTGACTTTTGATAAATCATTGAAAAGTAACGAAAATAAGACTTTTTTTAAATATCTGCTTGAGACACATTTAAAAATGTCAGCTTTTTTCAACTTTCGCTAGAAATTAAATTGAAAAAAAAATGTAGAAAAATTATTGTTACATTCGCCTAAAAATAGATCTAAAACGAATATTCAGAACAATCGATATAAGTGACAAACAAATTAATTAATTACTTTACCTGTACATTGGTAGTCCGAACACATTTTTTGATAAGTTTTTCTTCTAGTTCTCCTCCTCGATTTAGATTAGCTGTAAAAGGCTCTTGCTCTAGTTTGTCTAACAATTTCCCAAATTGAAGACGGTTTTTTAAAACTACGATTACCTTAGTTGTTGCTGTTGTGGAAACAATAATTATATTTAATGAGTATCTGTATATAAAATACTTAATTACTTTATCCATATTCTGCACATGCTACGGTTTGAGGAAGAGTTAACAGAAAAAAATAAGCAAGGTAACTTTAATCAGCGGTCTGTTTTTCTTATTTTGTTAATAACAATTACACGATTACAGCGCCCCTCTCTATACGTGCAAGGGACCTATCCATGCATGAGGTGTGAGTGTGTGAGTGTACAATCTCTGTCAAAAGTTTTTAACCGACAGCACCGTAGAAGCATGGGATTTTACTGCACGCTGCGCTCGAAACTTTTACCTCGTACGTGTACATACAGAACTACCTTAAATTAATTGAATAATCTTAAAACACAATTATCGATGTTATAATTATTAGGTACTTGTAGAAGTGTGCATTCCCATAATTCAAAAAATAGTTTGGTGTTTTCATGAAAATTAAGAGTTTCAGCAACAAATTATATTCCTGCGTTATTTCTTTTCAGATAAGCGTTGTCTCATTCTTTTCGAAACACCCATAATGAACCTAACAAAAAAGTAAAAATATATATTCAATTTTGTTATTTAGTGTATGTGTAGAATTCCGGCGGAGTATATCCAAAAATATTTTTACTCTTTTGTTCCTAGAAATTCTTTGCATTAATGAAATTTAGTGTGCAAAATACTACAGCTTCAATTATTTTTAGTGATATTGTTTTGATTAAAAGGAAATAGTTAGAATAACACTGTGTAAAGATAAATTATGAAAAAATAATTATTAGCTACACTGAAATAATTTTTACGTTCTCATACATTCGGTATAGGGAAATATAATTGAAGTCATGCAAATATTCAAAATCTAAATTTTATTGGGAATACACGTGTTGAGGCTGAACGAACTTAAAAAGATGATTTAAAAAAATATCTGCCTGTGGGTAGGTGGGTGTGTGAGTCTCTAGAGGCGAAAGCACTGGACCGATTTTAATGAAATTTTAAATCAAGAGGTATATCTAAAATTGTAGTTCTTGTTAAGCTTTCCAAAAAAATCCGAAACCGGAAGCGGATTTTATACATGTTTTTAACGGTAATGTATTTTTCCAAAACAAAATTGCGCCGAATCTGAGAGAACGTAAGGCATATTGAAACCTTTTTCCGAACTCTTTAGCTTGTACTCAAAAAGTAGTTATCTGATCGGAATCAACTACTTAGTTGAGAGCCGAGAGGTATATACGATCAAACAAAATCAATTTCGAAAGTCTAAAAACGATCCCAAAAGTTTTTAAAAAAACTTTTTTCAAAAACTGCCTACACCTTAATACTACTGTAGCAAATGTAAATTCCGAATATTTTAAAGATTTCCAATAATATTTCTCAAAAACTGGGTGTACGGTTTTTATTTTCTTTATAGTCTTATAGAGCCGAAGATGCGCTAGATTTGGTGTTTTGCTGAATACCATAAGTCCACTGTGGCACCTTGTATGAAATTTTGAAAATCAGAAATTGGTACTCTTTTATTTATTAAACCGAATACTTGGTGAGGCTCCCTTCCTCTAATTTTTAACTGAAAATTTAGGATTTAGTTGGCTACTGTAGAAAACGTAAATTCCAATTATTGGTAATTTAAAAAAAAAATCTCAATCAAAAATTGTTGGTACTTTTACAAGTTGTAATCCGAGCCCAACATCATTATTGCTGAAGTCACGAACTGACAGCTGTAATAAAGATTGAAGTATGGATGGAGTTATGCAGGGTTGCCTATATTATTGTTTTGCTTAGAAATCTAAAAAGCGGCGCGGCGTTTTAAAATTTACACTTTTGAAAATACGGTAACTATTAATATCCAGTATGGGAAAATCCACTTAAAGTTAACACTTCAGCTTTTTATGTTAATACTTTTAAGGTGTTAATATTGGTATGTTTTCAAGCAAGGTTTTTTTTAATTCAGTAAAGGTATTTTCAGGTAAAATAAAACAGATTATACCTACAAAAATACGTGCCAAAATTGTGGTATTAATACGCTATTTCAAAAATAATAAGTACAATTAGAAAAAAACATTTACAACAAAATAACACTACACAAATTTAGAAATTCATTACTTACCCAAAATAAAGCCAATCAGATACAGCAACATCGAATCAATAACGTAACCAGGGTCTCGCTTTAATGCTTCCATAGAAGAAAAAACCAGATACATAATGTTAAAGAAAAAAACCAGCGCAAAAGAATAAAATTTGTATGATACACTTTCGTTGCCTTCAAGAGCCACTCCAACTAATTTTAAAACAAATTTTATTAATTTAAAATAACCGCTTGGCGCTTGGGGATTTCTTAAACTTGCCATCCTGATTCATCCAGGTATCCGTATTGAACTGGCAGTTCCTTAATGTTTGTACTAACAGATATTTCTGAATAATGATGCGCAATAGATTGGTGAGGGATGTTTGTTGTACCTACATTTGCGTCTTTCACATTTAAGGATTTTTTATTCTACCGGTTTAAGAATTTTTGGTAGGTAATAAATTAAACACCTAACAACAAGCGAATTATTGTAGTTTTTCTTATTAGATAAGTGAAAACCACGTAATATGTTGCGGGTAAATGTTTTTTTAAATAAATATTTTTTCACTTAAAAACACTAACTTTTTTTGTATCATTTATTAGAATATAACGTTTTTGGATTTACAAAATATAAATAATAATAAACGTATACTTATTTAAAAATTCTAAGCCAAAAGAAAAAGAAATGGTACCATTTCACCAACATCATAGCAAACAAATCGAATCTTACATAATTTAGAAAATAACCGCTGTAATTATTTAGATGGCCGGGACAACTGCCTAGTCCTTCTAGTTTTAATTTTTACCAAAACTATTAAACCTGAAATCTAACTTTGCATAACAATTACCTCCACCCTTCGTTTTTCGCAATTACACACTGCGTTCCAAAAGGAACCCCACCACTCTACATTAACTTGGGAAATCCGCAAACTAAGAAACTAAGCTTTAGGTAATTAAATGAGATGCAATTACTCTTTTTTGCTTAAACAAAAATCTCAATTTACGTTAAGATGGCGTCGCGTCGCCCAACGACCCAAAAATAGCATGACGAGTCGAGTGGCTGCTCATTTGAAAGCCATTTTTATTGTACGTACTATAAGCTAATTTTAATAAAATTCAATAGGTTCAAATAAAATTGCAGCATTTTTCTGCTGAAAAAAATAAAATGCATTAAAAATAAAACTAACATAAAATTACCCTTAATAGATATTCAAAGTTTAACTTAAAACTGCTGCCCGTATAAACAAAGGCGTAGTTATTTCACATAACGGACACGTTGTGTGTTATTTTTTTCAGCAACACGTGTTAACACTTAAAACCGGGGCGGAAACGACAGAATGAGTAGTATTGTAAACTCCTGACGATAACCGTGGCGGTTGAAACTCGAGTCGAGAAAATAAAAACCAACAAATTGTGAAACAATTACTAAGCGTTTTATTTTATTAATAAACTATTAATTTTTTAATATTTAATATAATAAAATATGTATTAATAATGAGTATCTGTATATAAAATACTTAATTACTTTAACAATATATATTTATTTTATGTATTAATAATGTTTCACCATGTGCCTACCACACAATCAATTCAAAATAATAAATAACAACTATCTACACAAGCTAGCATAAGGTCAAACATATAGATGTGTTACCATTTTAAGCTTGTAGATAAATCGTTTACAATTTTACATATGATCCAACTATATATTTAAAAGAATTATGCCAAGAATTATTATTAATGGATTGTATCATAATTTAAGTACTGACTAAAAGTAGACTAGAAATCCTGACACAACCTTTGGCAATTCGTGATATACCACTGTAGGACTTTATAAATGAAATGAAAAACTGTTTAATTCGGAAAAGATCTTATTCCATCGCAGAATTTTTATGTAATAAGTTTCTATAATAACTATTTGAGCAATGTTGTATGCAATTATTGTATTGTATTGCTAGTCAGCTAGTTTTGACGACTGGAAACATAGATAATGTAAATAAAATGAAGTAAAATCAATCAATCAATCAATAATATTAAAAAGTAAATCTTCGAAATTCTAGTAATTACGGTTTAGGGTTTTAAAGTTGCGAAAAAAAAACCATATTTCATTAACATAATCAGAGTTCAGCATTTTAATTGAATTTAAAACATTAATCAATACAGCGTGTAGATAAATAGTTTGCCCTTAAAAACTTTACAGAAAATATGCCAAGTTAACAAAACTATTGTTAAATAATTTGAAAGATGTGACACCAAATTGCTCATAAATATATTATTGTCATTTACAAAATAATCTTCTTACTTTCTCATTATACCTTAATAAAATTAGACAGGTTGAGGCAAGAGGGAGTTGCGTGACGCCTTGTTGACAGATAGTTGTTTAAAACTTTTCAAAGAGTTAAAAGAAGTGTGAACTTTTAAACTAAAAGCCAAATTAACTTTATAAATGCACAAAGAGCATTGCTAATAGTCAGTTGCTTGATTAATTTATCCGAAAACGAGTTATTCTCACGAATATTAACGCTATCACGCGGTATGCTTTATTAGGTAATATCGCTTTTCAAAACTTTTGTATGAATTATCAACAAGAATTGACAGATATGTAATTGCGCAGAAAACCACGTAACGGAATTTATTATTATGTATAAAAAGTGGAAATGCTTCTGTGCCTTTTTATGAAAATAAGGTCAGGATAAAAAATATAGTGTATACCTTTACTGCTATTACATTCTGAACATTGTTGCACAATGTCATTAACGTAGGTAAGTTAGGTAGCCGCCAAAAACAAAAATTTTATTTGGAGTCGTACCAGTAAAAAAATAAAAATCACATTTCCTAACCCATTTTGCTAATTTTATGGACAGCTGGACCAACTTGTCAGAATCCATAGGTATAATTTTTATCAAAATCCGAAAATGGGAAATACAACTCTGTACAATATAATTATCCCCTCCAACCATCTGCGCAATATATATACTAGTATTGTTAAGTTGTCAAGTCAATACGAATAAGAATGGCTAACTTAATAGATGCCGACCTGCCAAGAGACAGGCCTAAAAATTATTTTGGTTTATTAAAATTGGTCTTAAAATTTGTCGGAATAAATATTGATGGCAACGACAGTGCAGCTTATCGAATCTATTCCATTTTAGTACTTTTGTTCCTAAACATTTTGTATCCAATTTTAGATTTCTTGGAATTATTTAAGTACGACTTCGCTGTTGCTGCTGAATCTATGATCATCTATATATTTGGGTTTTCCATGGGTAAGTTGAGCAAAAATAGCATGTATTTCAAGTAAATATTTTTACTATTTTACTACTAAACGGGAAATTTTTTTATTACAACGGATAGACGACATTTTTTGCCATAAAATAGATTTGCTAGGCGGCTAGTGTTTCATATTTCGTGGTATAAAATACTTTCGACGGTGTTTTGCAAAACTACGGTACGATAAATATAAGTAATGTATTAAAAAGTTGTGCTGACCACCATTTTCGAGGAAAATACAAACCATTTTAATTTCTTTTTAAATAAAGTGTATTGTAAGTAAAACAATTCTTAATTTCAACAAGGCTTTTTATTTTAGCCTTGTGCGTATTTTGACATGTTATTTTCAGACGCAATATTAAACAGTAAACAGTTAGTGTTGCTATAGGAACTTGATCTTGGTTTTCTATATCTGCGTCCAGATGATTTTTATTTCAAAATAATTTAACAGATCAATTTACTCATTCATAAAAAGGTACAGATTTTAAATGTTTGTGAATATTCAAACGCTTCTAGTCTTTTAGTCTAACTTACGTTTATCATCACAAATGTATACAAATTTGTAGTGTTGTTAGATGTCATTGTATGATTGTGTTCTCAGGTAGTTGTATAAATTTTCTGAAAAAATAAACGTTAAATTATTTTTAAAACAACAAAAACATTTTAAACACTTTGTTTAATGCTAAGGAAAAAAAAGACAATTTACTAAAATCAAGCATTTACAAATTAAATTGCTCGCACTGTAATTCGATTTATATAGGACAAACAATTAGAAATTTTGATATTAGGTACAAGGAACACGTACATTGTTACAAATATAAAAACCGGCATAAGTCCAAATACGCTAAACATTTATTCGAACACAATCATTTAATGGCATTTAATAACGCGATACAAATTTTACACTTTTGTGATGATAAAGGTAAGTTGGATATATTAGAAGCATTTGAAATTCACAAACATTCAAAAACTGTATCTTTAATAAATATGTTCAAATTGGTTTTTTAAATTCACCATTATTGGACGTTTTGGAATATGAAATCAAGTCATCTGAACGCGGATATAAAAAACCAAGATCAAGTTATGGAGATTTATTGTTCCTATAGCAACACCAACTGTTTACTGTTGATATTGTCTCTGAAAATGACATGTCAACCTGTCAAAACACATCTAAAGCTAAAACAAGAAAGCTGTTTTCCTTACAATAAATTAAATGAACTTCAAAGAAGTAAACCTAGAACTTATTAATAAAATGATTAAACTATTCCGTTTTTTTTATCACAGGTAAGCAGAGTCGGATTTATGTTATTAAAGCATTTTATATATTTACCACAAAAAGTACAAAATTATATAAACATTATGAACTCGTACTAGCGAAATAGAGAAATAATATAGAATAGAGAATGATGGAAATTTTTTTCTGCCGAAGAAACCTTTTTTTAAGAAATATTTAACTATTAAAAATTAATAGTTTATTAATAAAATAAAACGTTTGGTAATTGTTGTTTTTAATTATTTTATTAATAAACTATTAATTTTTAATAGTTAAATATTTCTTAATAATGTTTCACCATGTGCCTACCACACAATCAATTCAAAATATTAAACCTTTTTTTGTTCTTAAATGTCAGTGGCAAAATTAGCAATGCTGTTTTTTCCTACTTGTAGTAATAATCGGACGTGTTTTACAATAAAATTTATTTTTATACTAAATAGGTATCCCTATTTTCATGCGTCTTAGTCTTTCCCTGCTTCTTTATGAAAATTATAATATTTAATAGTTTTACAGATATCGTAGTTATATATTAGGTTTTTTTAATTGTAAATTGTCAAAAATGCAGTATAAATATCAATAAAAATTAAAAATTTTAATATTGCAATAAATAAAAATGACTAAATTTAAAACTATTAGCAAGTTCCTTGTTTTTTCCTCACAGTTTAAAATTCGTATTTGCATTTTTACACTTTTGCACAAAGATTGGTTTGATGTTTGGGCGCCCAATTTAAATTTAAGAATATTCGGGAATTTTCAATAACTTCCTTCCGGGAAAATCTCGAATTATGAATTTTACTTTAGTCAGACAAGATATATCTGTAAGGCTTGCCAATGGTTAATCGTAAAAATTAAGGCCTTATTAATAAAATGCAAGAAGTACAGAACAGCTAATGTCTTTTCTAGAAATTCTAAATTTAGAATCATTTCAAGCTCTTAAGCGTTCAAAAGCTGTTTATCAAGAAATTCTTGCATAAAATCTTAAAAGAGTTCATGAGTTAGAGAAAAGAATTGATGGATGTCATTATGATTGGGGGATGTAGATGAGAATTTCCATGAAGCAGCTAGAAGTTTCAACTTGGTAAACTAAACATCCGGCCCTCGCCGTTCTGAAGGCTTCTTTCGCTGAGTTGGTTTCGGGGAATGATTGCTGCTCTCGGAAAAAATCTGACAAAAAAACCGAACAGGGCTCAGAAAAGAACAAAAAAAAACGACAAAAACAGCCCCGATAACTAATTTGAAGAAACAAAAACGTTCGATGTGTGTCTAGAAAAACATTCCCCGCATAAATTCCTATCATAGCCCAAAAAACAATTCCTTAAAATATAGCGGGAAAAATCTAGGTAAACCGTTAAACTTAGCAATTTTTTTTCATTTCCAGGAGAATGCCTTAACAGAGATTTGTTATGCCAATTTCGGTGGAATATTATAGCGGTCCACTCTACAACGGAAAATGGTCTTTGTATAATGCTCTCGTAAATCTGTGAGTTCAAATAGCGAGAGCCTCTCGCTATTAAACGTTGAGACAGGCGGAAGGAATCCGGATGTGTTATATAGATTTAGTAATATTTGGCTTCTCGTCCGCTTTTCCTTGATTAACGGATTTTGCACACTGGTCCCTAGCGTCCTTTAATTTTAAAGTGTCTTTAAAATCAAAAATTCAATTTTGTTTTGTTCATTTCGTTTGCGTAATTGGTGTTCATACATAAACCCAGGCCAGCTCTAGAAAACTATCAATGTATAGCAATTATTTGGTACTAGAACCTACAATGGGTTTTAGCTCGGTTGTTTATTTATTAATTTTTTAAGTATAAAAGCTTACGTAGACATTGTATTGAATAAAGAAAACCGTAGAAAAATTGTTTCTAGAATATTTAAAGTTTATCATATAGTGACAAACAGCCCGAGAAAAAGTAAAACTTATTTTGGGTTTAAGACCTAATGTTTTTTGACTGTTTTTGTTTAAATTGTTTTTATATAAATTTGTATAATTACCTGTTAATAATTTTTTTTTGGTGAAGAATGAAGCACTTACTTTAAAAATATTCTCAATACTCTAAACCAAAATAGTTACTATAATTAAATTTTTAAATTGAAATTGTAAAACATCAGAAAGTTAGCTAATGAGTATCTGTATATAAAATACTTAATTACTTAAACAATATTGTTAAAGTAATTAGGTATTTTATATACAGATACTCATTAAATATGGACTTTAACGAAGTAAAGCTGGAATTGATAAATAAAGAAAGTTAGCTCCTTACTCAAATACCGACAACATGACAAATTTTTTAAAAATTTGATTTTTAAGTCTGTAATAAAATATTTTGCCTATTAGAAAATATATTGACATTTCAAATTAGCAGACAAAATTATGAATTCGAGAAGCCCAGCTAGAGCTTTGGTGAGGAGATTAAATTACATAAAAAGTTTCAGAACGGAATTGTATAAAAAGCTTCACTAAGAAACTGCTTTAGAGAGAATTTTAGCGCAATTTTTACCTTGTCACTGAAAACAAAGTTGTTGAAGAAGAAAATTAAGTAAAAAGTCTCGCCAAAAAGAAGGAATGCCGTATTCTACTGCATTAAAAGTTTCCTACAGAGAAGCTTAGATTCGTATTCTACGCATGTCAAATAGCCGATCTGCGCAAGCGCGATGTTGCTACCCTCCCATTTGATTGCTTTTTCGTTGTTTCTTGAATTAGGGTTAAAAAATCGGTATGAATCGGATAGCCGCTATGAGACCTTAATCGCATAAAGCCTTTCATTTTCTCTGCTTCATACTATTACAAATTTTTAATATGGTTTCAATTGTTGGTTAGGTAGTGGTTTGGAGTTGATGCTTTAATAAAGAAGGACGATTTCCGTCGTTATTATAAATTTGTAATTTTTTATGCCAGCTTACACAATTACACAAAATTTCTGTCGATAGAGGTGTTTCCGAAATGCATTAAGATTTTTATTTCACTAGATGTGGGTGTTGTGGACATTGAAAACTATATTTCGTTAAAATTTTGCTTGGTAGTTGCATGCACTGGTTGTTAATGGCCAGCTCTGAGAATACTCTGTACCTTGTGTGAAAATTTATAAATATCCCTGTTGTAAGTAAGATTATCCTTATTTAAAAAAAAGGAATATTGCGAGTCTTAAAATTATTAAACATAAAAATTTGTACGGGTGTATAAGTGAGTAGGTGTGAGCGCTTAATACCCTCCGGACGAATGGTCGGATTTCTATATCAAAAATTCACCTAAAGTTATTAAAAAAACCGGAAGCGAAAGTTAGACATGCTTGTTAGGTAGCATTTTTTAGAAATTAAATTTGGATTTGGATCAGTTAGAATAACAAAATATTTTATTTTTCTAACTCGATAAACTGCCGAATAAGTATTTAATTTTTGTTCAAATAAGTAATATTTTTTTTGTAGTTGTTTATTCATATTTCTGACAAATGTTTAACATTTTAGGAAAAAATGTGTTCTGACGCCGAAACAATATATCGGAATTGTATTAAATCTGAAATTATTAAAACAATTATGTACAATTATAACTAATAGTTGGCCTCAAGGAAATTCAATATTTCACATCAAACTTAATTTGGCTAATTGAGTGTTTTTAATAGTGAAAATGCGGCGTTTATACAATGAGCCGTGTATTAGCTAAAATTTCGGTTTCACCGTTTTGAGTCTATGTAGCGTACCACTGCTTGAAATGTTAACGCGACCGCCCTATCTAGTGTGAACGAGTAGAAGTGGTATATTAACAAATATAATTTTTGCTAGACTTCACACCATTATTTATTATTAATACACAAAACTAAATTTCATCAATTCACAAACTTATTTCTTTAAAATTTAATCAATTTAAGATAATTTTTTTCTGCGTAGATAGAACATATTGTTTATATCAGAAAAATAAACAAATATACCAAAAAGAACAGTTTTTATTTAAACTCTTATTTCAAACAAATTTTTTGTTAAATGAATAAAAGAAAATTCAATTTTTCAACTGGCCCAAACAGCAGCGTGCGCAAATCATTGATACAAAATTACAAATAGGAAAAGCAATTTGTAAAGTACGAGGGCGGAGTGAGAAGTCTGGTAAAAATGAAACAAGGAATAATTTTTCGGCCAAAAAACAATTGGATTTTTTAAGTCGATTTTAAGGTCGATACACTTACTTTAACGTTTTTCAAATTTTTCGATCTCTTCTGAATAATATGATTTCTTCAACTCTTCAAAATAGCCGTTTGTTGCATCGATGATCTCTTGAAATAGTTGAAGGAGGCTAAGTCTGGGGAATATGGTGGATGTTGAAGCAATTCGAAGCATAATTCATGATTTTCGGCAATGGCAACTACACACGTGTGCGCCCGTGCATTGTTTTGATGAAAGAGAAATTTTTTCTTTAACAAATACAGCCGTGGTTTTTCAAAACGACGTTAAAACGGTTTAATAAGATGCAATAATATTCACCGTTGATTGTTTTTTCCTTTTCAAGGTAATCGATGGAGAATGTAACGTGTTCATTCCAAAAAACTGCGGCCATGACCTTGTTGGCCGATAAAACTGCCTTAACCGTCTTCGGCGCAGGTTCGCAAGTAGAAATCCACTGTTTAGACTGTTCCTTGGTCTCTGGTGTATAGTGATGAATCCATGTTTTGTCCACAGTTATGAAACGACGCAAAAACTCCTTTTTATTGCGCTTGAGCATCGCCAAACCTGCCTCTGAAGTTGTCACAGGTGTCCGTTTTTGGTCGATTGTGAGCAAACGCGGCACTCATCGCGCGGATAGCTTTTTCATATCCAAATGTTCGTGTAATATATTGAGCACACGTTCATCTGAGATGCGTACTATCTTAACTATCTCGCGCACTTTCACTCTGCGACCTTGCAATACAATATCATAGATTTTGTCAATCATTTGTAGTGTGGTGACCTCATTTAGGCGCCCTGAACGTTCGGCATCAGTTGTGCTTGTACTATCACAACAACAAAAGTCAGTGAACTACTTGTGAATCATTTTAGTTGATGGTGAAGAGTCGCCATAATACTGATCAAGGTTTGTTTTAGTTTGCGTAATGGTTTTCTACGCAAAAAATAATGTTAATTAACACACGGAATTCACTTTGTTTCCATGTTTGCAAAAATACAAAAGTTTATCTGCTTTCAATGGCTGTCAAAACTGAACTAAATGACAAATCTGTGTAAAAACTTTAATGTGACCTAGTGACAGATGGTATTCACAAATATCATCTGAGATTTGCGATTGTGGCGCCCTCTGTTGCAATTTTACCAAACTTCTCACTCCGCCCTCGTATGTAAAAGTCCAGTTAACGTTTTTTGCTCAATTTACCTTTCCCGCTACAATTTGGATGGTGCCTCAGCCCGCTAATTTTTCTGTGACGTCTAGTATCATTTTTTTTTAATTGAAATTGACGCTCTATTATTAAGTAACGGGGGATGATAAAAAAGTTTTTGTTCAAAATAAAGTGCTCACGGGTAGTCGTAGAATATGATTCAAAACTACATGGGGATGGCCTCTACCAGGCGCGTCCTCACGCTGCGGTGGCAGATAGGAAAACAACATTTGCAATGATCGTTTGTGAGCAAGGGTTACTTACTGTCAGTAAGTAGATATGCTCGTCAAGCGTAAAATTGTGATATGCTCTTTTTTTTTAACTGGTCGAGTACTGAGCTTTATGAGACCCCATGACACCTCAGGGCAATTCGAGTATGCGAACAGAGAAAATGAACCCCTAATGAAAAATTGCTAAACAAATACACGACTGCACTGTCCTTCATATGCCAACCCTTGGTATGATGATATACCTTTTGGAACCTACCTGCACAGTATGGCCTGTTTTTCAGTAGTTAACTGATTAATTATTAGTAAATATAAAAATTAGCAACTAGAAGCATTAAATTGCAACAGATTTATTCAAAGTTGATAAGACAAAAAAAATATTAAACAGAGTTGTCATGTTAAATATCCTATCTGCGGTGTTTCATCTAAAGTAAATTAGCAAGACATGCTTCTTAAGATAGAATAAAACGTATTAATATTTATTTCAATTGACACATTTTGAAAACTGTATAAGTTCAGTACCTTATAAAATATGGCACAAGCCGCCTTGTAGTAGTGCCCCGCGAGCTGGTTGCTCTTTTGGTTGCTAGCGAACGCCCATCGAAACAGGGATTCTTCACTGTCCCTTGTGCGTACGATAATTTTTTTAAATTTTTACCGTTGTCGCACTTGATAGACAATATGTTATCATTGATTTTACACACAGTAATTGCAGGGAACCTTCAGGGATTAGCAACAAGTTGCTGGTACGGGCTTTGCAACCCCGAGGTACCCGAACAAATGGCCCTCCGATAAGGGGTTGGGCTTGAGGCCAGCTACCTCATCCTGGAAAAACATACAGGGTACGAAAGTTCGAAGATTAAATGCCGCATGGACCGATAGAGGAAGACCTGTGCACAGAAGTATGGACACGAGATTGGAACTTAACTTTGGAACCTGGAATGTAATGACAATGCTACAAACAGGCAAAATGCAAACAATTTCTGAAAAGCTAGCAAAATACCACATAAATGTGATCGCACTACAGGAAGTAAATGGAAGGGAAGAAGAATTATAAACAAAAGAGATTGGTTTCATAACCAGCAAAAGGATCAGCAGCGCCATTATAGGCGCTTGATGAACAAATGCTCGTATGTAATTGAATCAGGAAAACGTGCTCCATTGGAAATTCCTGCCTGAGGGAATCTGAGATGGTTTTGTCTGTTTACACGTTTAATCGCCACTTACTCCATAGAAGACAGAGTTTTGACTAAATATTCAAATGTAGTGGCAGTGGTGATAAGCGTAGTAACATAAATTAGGCAATGTTACATAAATTTTATAACAACAAAAACGAAATGTTAATTTCTTATCATGTATTTGTAATAGTTTTTAGAAACAACTTGTAATTTAAAAAACATTGCAATCTAAATTTGATGTCAAACTTTCAAGTTTACGCCTTTAGATGATATTTTTACAATAATAGAAATTAATTCAGATTTTGAATCTTGATGCCAATTTCAACTTGCGAGCTGAGTAATTTCGTAAGAATCACTTTTGCTAGAGGCTATCTCAAACTTTGTAAGATTTGTAAAGACTAAAAGACTAAACTAATTTTTTGTAGTATATACCGTTTATTAAACACACAGAAAAACTATATAACATCGCCATTAAGAACGAAACAACAGTATATTGCATACGAGGGTACAGATTACTTATAACTAATAATTCAGCTTCTAGCTAATTATCAGTTATTTGCTTACAATCGGGCGATAAATTTCTCCATATGCATTTACTACCCACAATTCTTGGTCATGAAAAACTCCTTGTGCCACCAGTTTGTATCTGCCGCTGGGAATAAATGGGGGAAGCTCAGCCTGATCTGGAGTCCAATTACAAGAGTGGTAACGAACCCCCTTACAACAAAAAATAAACAATTCAAACGATAGTCGTTATTAAAAATTACACGTAGTTAGAATACAAATTAAAAACATTTTAAGATTAAATCGGCAAATATATGCTCTACATTAATTTATCTACCTTAAAGTTAGGACATCCAGTAAAGTTTCCACATTTCAGAGATCGAAGAGCGCCCGCATAGTTTTTACGCAACCCTTCGCAAAAGTTTAGTTGAAATCGTATTGGAAACAATCGATATTCATTGCTTGCAAATTTGTATGCTTGCATTATTATCTAAAACAGCTTATATTAACAACTTGATGATAATTAAAAAAAATGGTACCATACCGACACGTCATTTCCTACGTCAATTTTATACTCAAATGTAAAATTGGCCGCTGTACAAGTTCGGTTATATTTAAAAACATGGACCTCACATTTATTAGTGAGCCGCTTATTGTAGCCACCCACTTCAGCCCACTCGAATTTCAAGTTGTAATCACTTTGATGAAACTATTCACAAATGCAGATTATTTTATATTTTAAGCATCGATTTTATAAAGTACTTACATTCAGTTCTGCTAGTACTCCTAAAGTCAGTTGCATTACGCCAAAACTGCACACGTATAATGGCAACATTGTTTATGACACTGAGAACCGAAGTATTAATATTTAATTTTTATTCTGTTGCCAGTTTTTGCTTGGTATAATTATGCAGTTGGATACTGTGACTATTTGTAAACAGGATGTGCTATTGTTAAAAAAAATACTTAATGGTATAGCAACTGCTAATGCGATGAAGAAAAACACAAATGGGATTGAGATGGATGTACAAAAAAACTATTATATAAAACTGATGTCTTTGTTAATTTCGAATAAATAAATATTGTTTGAAATTAGAAAAATCCATTTAAATAATATAAAGGTATTTATTACTTTCAAAAAATTTAATTTTTTTTAATATTTAAAAACATTCAAAGTTTAATAAAATTACCAAAATTTTGAACTTCTCATAAATTTAATAATTATCCAAAGCTTTCTAAAGGTTTTAAAATTATTTAAATACGGTGTCTCTAACGAAAGAGAGAACCCTTAATAACTTTTTCCACTACTAACCTAGCATTAAACGATATCAATATTTACTTTGTTTTAGAGCCAAGAAGATGAATTTCTTTCCTAGTGGGTAATAATATTTCATTTTTAACTACTGGTTAATAATGAAAACAATTGCTATCTAGTACTCACATGCCTATTTAAAATTATAAACTTTCATGTAAAAATCTTTTGATTTTACTGGTAATAACTGTTCACCAACACTTTCTGCACCTTCCCTGATTTAAGGAGGAGTGCAGTTTTCACTCAAATCATCAAAATTGGACATTTTATAACCACTATTATAAAATATATATTTTACATAAATGTCAATTGAAATTAACTATTCTCTTGTGTTCAAGCAAGGCTACTTTATTTTTGTGCGTATTTGCATTTGTAATTTTATTTTTTATTAATGTAAAATCAATTTATTATAAAAGGAATAAAGGTGCTGGTGGTCAAAAAAATAATATAGAAACCACGGTAGAGAAGACTTATCAGCCTCGAAACTTATTTCCCTCGATGCTTCGCATCTCGGGCACTTTATGGAGAAAAAGATTAGAGGCGTACGTTGCACAAAACGGTGGATATTTTGAGCAATTTATTAGGTAGATAGTGGGTTTTCTATTTGTAGTAAATACTAAAATGACTTTTATACTATTTTAATTTTGTTTTTGTACAGTTATTTGGCAATTTCTTTATGCAACACCATTAAAATTTCATACGAACGTAGTAATTACAATTTTGACGGATGAAAACAAATTCAATTAATAATACGTACAGTTTTTTTTCATAGAAATCTTTATTTTGTTTTATTTTTTCGCAGCGTGATGTATTAAGCATACGCCAATCTTTAGACTCGACGTTCGTTGAAAATTGAAATTTTTTTCTGTAAATACAACAAAATAGAGAATATTATCCTGAACAAAAAATTAATTAGCTTTTTCTTTATAAATCGTAAGATTAAGAAGGTATTGAGTGTTCCCTCTTTCGTTGAAGACGCTGTATTAAAAAATATTTAAACTTAACTACAATTTTCTTATTTTTAACAATTTTTGAACTTAAACATTTAGGAATTTAAATTATCAAACATTTTTGAAACAATTTATAAGTAAACTTGTCCAATATTTCAAAAAAATTTTAGTTTTTAAATTTCGAAAATTTTGGATTTTAGTGCTTTCAAAATTTTCAAAATTTTTTTATGTAAATATTTTCCTAAATTTTCAGAATTATCATAAATTTTCAAAAATTTCATAGATTTTCAAGTATTTCTTATATTTTAAAAATATTCGAGGTTTTGTCATATTGAAAATTTTAAAAATATCTGAAACCAATAATTTTAATTCTATTTAAATATTAAAAAAAAATATTTAACTAATACGTTCAAAACGAAAAATCTGCATAATTTCAAAATTTTAAAAATAGGATTTTTGAAATTCTTAGAAAAAATATGATCATTCTACAAAGTTCAAAAAGCCATTATTGGAACTAATGCATCACGTGACTTGACATTTCGCCGGTTCTATCAACGCTGTCTGTCAGTGCATTGTGTGCTGGGGTAACACTAGTATTTATTACAGTGCTACAACATGCATTAAAAATGACAAGAGTAAAAAAATATGGGAGATACCATTGATATACAAAATTTAAACTATCTCGGTTCTGCAGATGACACTTTTATAATAACGGATAACTACAAAGAGGCCAGTGAAATGTTGTGGGAGTTGCAGCAAGCAGCACAAAAAGTTAGGTTAAAAATCAATTATGACAAAACCAAGGTGATAACTATCCTAGTATTTAACAAACTGATAAAACTCGAAAATATGGATATCGAAACAGTTGAAAAATACACCAGTCTTGGGTACGAAATAAAAATCAGTAGAGACAACCAAACGTGTCAGTTGTTAAGGAGGCTGCGTATGGAAAACTACGAGATATCTTTAGGACAGACATTCCAACTAGTCCGAAAAGGGCACCCTTCAATCAATGCGTTCTTCCAGTCCTAACGTATGGAGCAAAAATGTTAACTTTTACTAAAGCATAAGTAAAGAAACTGCAAGTCACACAAAGCAGAATGGAGGAGTCTATGCTTGGTTTAACTCTGAGAGACAGAGTCGGAAACAAGGAAATAAGAAGACGAACGGGCGTTGAAGACACTATCGTGCGCATTGCAAAGCAGAAGTAGAATTGGGCAGGTTACACTGAAATACCAGTCAGCCTCATGGATTCTGGGGGAGGCAAGAAACTGACAAAACCAAAATCTGAAAGAAAAGTAATCACGGTAGCTACATACAACTGCAGATCATTAATGCACGATGCACAACTGTATGATTTAGAGAACGAAACACAGAATATAAAGTGGGACATAATAGGCCTAGCCGAAGTTAGAAGAAAAGGCGAAGGTTTCATAACTCAACAGTCAGGAAATGCACTGCTATACAAAGGACATAACACCGAAAGCCAGTGGGGCGTAGGATTCCTAGTTAAAAAAGAGCATATCCAGAATATAGTCTGTTTCAAAGGAATATCAGAAAGAGTGGCATATATAATCCTAAAGATATCAGATTCATGTAAGATAAAAATCATACAAGTATACGCACCTACCTCTACGTACGAAGATGATGAAGTCGAACTCACTTACGAAGATATTGCAAACGCAAGAAAAGAAGTAAAATGCGAACACGATATAATAATAGGCGACTTTAACGCCATCCTGGGACAACAACAAGATGAAGATGAAAGATACATCGGGAGGTTCGGATTAGGTACCAGAAATCATAGAGGGACGATGCTGACAAATTTCTTAGAAAACCAGAGACTATATGCTATGAATACCTATTTCAACAAAAAAATACAGCGAAAGTGGACTTGGATAAGCCCAGACGGGAAAACCAAAAATGAAATTGACTATATTTTGAGCTCCACAAAATCAATAGTACAAGACGTAACAGCTCTAAATTCCTTTAACACAGGAAGCGACCACCGCCTAGTAAGGGCAAAAATTATCATAACAGGAAAGAAGAAAAGATCGAAGCACAAACCAAAGCGAAGAAACCTAATTGATGTAGACAAACTCAAAGAAAACAGAGAAACATATACAAGAGAAATAAATGAAAAAATAGGAAACATTGAACATATTAAAAAAGATATAAACAAGCTATGCCAACATATAACAACCTCAATAACAGAAACATCATTCAAAATCGCTGGAAGTACAAAACAAAATTCGAACAAGCTAACAAAAGAAACTAAACAGAAAATAGAAGAGAGAAGAACACTATATAAAGAAGATAAATATGGCACAGAAGAATATAGAAAAGTCAGAAGGGACACGCGTAAGATGATACGGAAAGATCTAGAAAGAAACTATGAAAGGTTAATAGAAGAGGTAATTGAAAATAATAAAAATATGAAATGCCTCAGAAAGCAGAATGGAAGACGCGAAATTATAATGATCAAGGAAAATGACAGAGAAATACGAGACAGAGAGGAAATACTTCGAGTTATAGAAGAATTCTACAAAACACTATACAGTTCCCAAACACAGAGAACACACATAAATAACGATGAAAGGAGAATAATCAACGTAGGATCGGAAGACATACCCGATATAAGTAACGAAGAAATCATATATGCCCTACAGAATATGAAAAATAACAAGGCACCGGGAGAGGATGATGTAATAACAGAAATGATAAAAGAGGCAGAAGAAATAATAATACCGAAGTTGAAGATTCTGTTCAACATATGCCTAGAAAAAGGAAAAATACCGGAAATTTGGAATAATGCATCCGTTATCATTTTGTTCAAAAAAGGAGATCCATCACTCCTACAAAACTACCGCCCAATTAGTCTAATGTCGCATTTGTACAAACTATTTACAAAAATTATTACAAACAGATTAACAAAGAAACTAGATCAGTACCAACCAGTTGAACAAGCGGCATTCCGTAAAGACTACAGTACATGCGATCATCTACTAACGGTAAGAATACTTACAGAGAAAGCAGTCGAATATAACCTTGAACTCTACATGGCCTTTGTAGATTACGAAAAGGCATTCGACTCTATTGAACACTGGGCCATAATAGAAGGATTAAATCACGCACGAATAGACTATCGTTATACAATCTTAATAAAAAATATATACAAACAAGCTACTTCATCTGTGAAAGTACATGAAAGCACAGGAAAGTTTTCGGTCAACAGAGGCATAAGACAGGGAGACACAATATCGCCGAAACTATTTACATTGGCTATGGAGGAAATATTTAAAGAACTAGATTGGTCAGATAAAGGAATTAACATATGTGGAGAACGCCTAAACCACTTAAGATTTGCCGATGACGTAGTTCTATTTTCGGATAAAAAGGAAGACCTAAAGAACATGTTAACAGAATTAGAAACAAAATCAAGAGCAGTAGGTCTAAAAATCAATCTGAGTAAAACAAAGACAATGTGCCCTGAAAATCCAGAAATAGCTATTGGAGAAACACCAATAGAGAACGTCAATACATATATATATCTTGGACAAAAAATAACATTAAACAAAGAAAATAAAGAAATGGAAATAGAACGCAGAAGACGATTGGGATGGGCAGCATTCAGAAAACTATCTTATATACTGAAAAATAAGAAAATTCCCTTACACTTGCGGGCCAAGGTTTTTGATCAATGTATCCTCCCCGTCATAACATATGGAGCACAAACGTGGACCCTCACTAAACAGATAAGATCAAAATTACAGATTACACAAAGAGCCATGGAGAGGTCCATTTTGGGCATAACACTAAGAGACAGAAGGCGGAACGAATGGATACGACAAAGAACCGGTACAACGGATGTAATTGAGAGAGCGGCACATTTGAAGTGGGACTATGCAGGACACATAGCCAGAATCAAAGATAACAGATGGAACGCCAGAATAATACAATGGAGACCGTGGTCAGGGAGAAGAAATAGGGGGAGACCACAAACAAGATGGTACGACGACATCAAGAAAATTGCAGGACTACCGTGGTTAAGAATCGCACAAGACAGAGAAAGATGGCGACAGATAAGGGAGGCCTATACCCAATACTGGGTGCAAGAAGGCTAAAGAGAGAAAGAGAAGAGAGAGACGTAGTAAGATTAAAAAACGATTGATGGACAAAGAAGAACGTTAAGTGGCGACCAAAAGCCGATAAACGTAGTTGAGGAAAACCACCAACTAGATGGACAAACGACCTTACAAACATCTCGACCAACTGGGTTGCTGCTTAGAATAGAAAAATTGTAAGCATCTTGAGGAGGCCTTTCTACTAACTTCTTCATTTTTGCCAATTTATTGATTTTGAGCAGTTGCTGACCGTCCACATCTTGTGTCATCTTCTAAGCTGTATCGACCATGACTGAATTCATTTGACCAACATCGTTTTTTCAACTGTAATGCGTCACTTCTTTTGTCAAAAACTTTATAATTTAGTTTAGGATATTTAAACAAGGATCTATAAGACAAGCCAGATAGGGACCCTACCAAAAACAGAGCGTAGACAAGCCCTGGAAAAGAAAATAAGATTCATAACATCACGAAAAGAAACAAATTGGAAAGAAAAGCAAATGTTAAACAAACGAAACAGCAGAATCAAAAATCTAATTACTGCAACACCTAATTGGCAGAAGAGGCCAGGGATGGCGCACCTAAATAGAACAATTAAATAAAATTACTCTTAATTCTAAACAAACAAAAAGGAAAATACAATAATTTAGAGTTTATTTATTATTTTGTGATAACTTATTTACCTTTGGCACCGGGCATCCAGTAAAGTTCCCGCAGCTGTATACCAGACGAGCCCCCGCTAAATTGCTAGTTATTGGGATGCAGTAGTTTACTTCGAAGCGTAGTGGGAACAGCCTATATTCGTTACTCGAAAATTTATAGGCCTGGATTACAAGCTGAAATATGTTTATAAAAAAGTCTTAATGGAAAATTGAAACGGTATTATATCATAGTACCTAACATCAAAATCAACTTATAATTTCTTACCTCTAGATCGTTTCCTGGTAATAGAAGAAAATCAGGGACCGAAAATATGGAAAAATAAATTAAAAACGGGCCACAAAGAAATAATAACATTAAAAAATGAGGAAAGTAGAGTAATAACAGATAGAGACGAACTGCTAAAAATAGCAGAAAAATATTACGAAAAGCTATATGAGACAAAAGTGGAAAATCAAATAGTAGCAATAAATGAAACGAATAAAAAATTAGTAAACGTAAACTCGGAAGAATTACCGAACATTAACGAGGATGAAATAATGAAAGCGATAAGCAGAATGAAAAATGGAAAATCACCTGGAAGTGATGAAATCATAGCGGAGATGATAAAACAAGGAGGAGATGTACTAGTAAAAGAATTGAAAAAACTATTTAACATGTGTCTAGAAAAAAACGAAATCCCAAAAGAATGGGATGACGCAATAATCATTTTAATCTACAAAAATGGTGACAAAACGGATTTAAATAACTACCGCCCGATAAGCCTACTTTCCCAAATTTACAAATTGTTTACAAGTATATTAACAAGCAGACTAGAAACGAAACTGGATTTTTACCAACCCAAAGAGCAGGCCGGTTTCAGGAAAGACTTTGGGACAATAGACCACCTGCAGACGATGAGAATCCTAATGGAAAAAACAACAGAATACCAGATGCCAATATGGCTGGCATTCGTGGACTATCAAAAGGCATTTGATAGTATTGAAACATGGGCAATTATAAAATCACTTAAGAATGCAAGGATTGACTACAGGTATACAGATATCATTGAAACTATATATAAAATAGCCACATTGTAAATTAAATTACATGAATATACAGACACAGTAAGAATAAAACGAGGAGTACGACAAGGTGATCCAATATCCCCGAAGCTGTTTACATTGACGATGGAGGATATATTCAAGACCTTAAACTGGGAAAATAGAGGTATATTAATAAATGGAGAACGGCTCAATACTCTGCGCTATGCAGATGATATAGTATTAATAACAGACAACTTTATAGATTTACAAGAAATGATACAAGAACTAGCCGAAGCCTCACAAAAAATAGGACTAGAAATGAACATAAACAAAACAAAAATAATGACAAATAATCAAGAAGACAGAAGAGAAATAGTAATAAATGGCAAGGTTATAGAAAGGGTCGATAAATATATTTACCTGGGACATGAGATGAGAGTAGGCAAAGAAAATCAAGAAGCGGAAGTCAGAAGAAGGATTACAGCTGGATGGTCAGTCTTCGGAAAATTAAATCAAGTATGGAAAACAAAGATACCGTTAAAACTAAAGGCGAAAGTTTTTAATCAGTGTGTAATACCCGCAATGATCTATGGTACAGAAACATGGGTGCTGACAAAAGCAATTATGAATAAGATGAAAGTAGCACAAAGAGCCATGGAACGCAAAATAGTAGGAATAACCCTGGCTGACAGAAAAACAAACGAATGGCTAAGGAAAAGATCGAAAGTAGTAGATATAGCAATAAGAACAGCAAGTCAAAAATGGCAATGGGCTGGACATGTTGCCAGAATGTCAGACAAGTGGAGTAAGAAGGTTTTGGACTGGAGACCATGGGGAAGAAGAAGAGGAGTGGGTAGACCAATGATGAGATGGGCAGATGAAATACGAAAAACAGCAGGAACTAAGTGGCAAGAATTGGCGCAAGACAGGAAAAAGTGGAGGGGTAGAAAGGAGGCCTATATTCGTATCTGGATAGAGAGGGGCTAGAAGAAGAAGAAGAAGAAGAAGAAGAAGAAGAAGATCGTTTCCTAAGTCCAAGTTAGTATTATACGTTAAGTTGAAAGTAGTGCAAGTTCTATTAAATTTAAAAGTAGTAATATCAAATTGCTTCCAGCATTGTTTGTTATAGCGAGCTACTTCTGCCCATTCAAACTTAATATTGTAGTCCTTTTGGTGAAACTAAATTAAAAATTTTTAATACCTCAATCAATACCTGTATGGATAACTTACGGTTAAATTAAAATGATCGCTTTCTTCTGTTAATATTTCTGAAATAAGTAAGTAAAACACACACAACCATAACATGATTGTACCAAAATGAACACCTGGATACTATACATATATGTTTGTCGTACTCCGCTGTTAATGACATTAGCTACGATACTTTAAAAAACACTATCATCTGTTCCATTACATTAACTTCTCAACGAACAAATTGCTACTCATACCGCTCTGAACTATAAAAACATCAAATTGCGATTTCTACGAATGAAGGCTTTTGTCATTCAAAGTAAATAAGTAACAAATTAAAAAAAAGACATCTTAAATAATTTCATTAGAGCCTTACAATTATAGAGCGACTACAAATACACATGAACAGTGTAATCGTGATTTTTTGTCTTCCTCTTATTCAGTTATTACCCGAGTCGGGTTTGCCGTTTTTTGTTTCCATTACACTCTATCTTCTGAATCTCCCTCTTTTAAGTCTTTCCGCCATTGCATTTTGTATGTATGTTTTACAGCGTAAAGCTGGTCTTCCTCTTTTTCATCTACCCCAACAGACCATTGTGCTCATACCACTACTGAAGTGCCCGATTTTCTAAAGTTTTTGTAAAGGAAAAGATTATTTCCATTCTTCTCTAGATTTCTTCTTCGTGTGTTTCCGTTGGCTCTCCTATACGTGAGATGTATATCTGCCATATCTGCGTTAGTATAAATAAATTTTAATAAAAATAAACGTTTGAGATTGGATTATTTCACATTTAAAAAGTATAGAACACAAACATTCTAAACTTATACAAAAACTAATTCCAAAACTTATTATTTCTGAATTAAAGTAAAGTTTAATTTACATCACATAAATGTTGTTTTATAACAGATAGATAGATAAGCAGCCATAGTACCTACGTAAGCAATCCTTTTTTTTTTGTTATGCGCAGTTCTTTCGTAGTGCCACAGAACGCAAAAGAGCGAACGTGTAAATCGTATAACGCCATCAAATGGCGACCGTACTTCTGTCTTAACGAACCAACAAAGCAGTTTCACTTTAAAAATTCATACCATCAATGTCACGGCTAGATGGTATCATTTCTTTGCTTTAAAATATTTCTCAAGACGTATTCTTAATTTTGTTTGCTGCATGTACAGCTTAAAATCTACAAATGAAAATTTATAGCTTAGTAAAAAGTTCACTCCATGAAAAGCAAAATTTAATATTCATAATTTCTTTAGACAAAAAATAATTTTTTTAGGAAATTTTAATGAGATGCTGGACAGCGCTAATGCATCTACTCTTAAACAAAAAAACATCAAGTCGGTATGCCAAGTAATTCTCGAGATATTGCGTCATATGTGTTAAAAAGATGCTACATTTACCGTTTTCCCAATTTACATGGAAATTGTATCAATGTTTAATTTATTTTTATATACATATGATATTAATGTTTAAAATGTCAATATTTAAATTAACAATAGTAATTTTTCTGTTTTTGTAAAAACGAAATATATTATTCGAAAGTAATTCAATCTTCAATCAAATATATTATAAAACATATCTCTCATAACATGATTCAGAACAGGCCATGACCTAAGTGTTAAAGTTGGCAATACTTAATATAAGGTAATTGTCAAATGTTGAAAGCTGTAAAAATTTTTGGTTAGATACATTTAACTCAATGTATCTAAAGTATTTCTTTAACACTTTGGTCATGGCCTGCTCTGAATCATTTTTTTTACGATCACCCGATACTAATATTATTATATACTACTTGGCTGTTAGGTGGTTGGCGGTGGTGCGCTCGGCTGCCGTAGCCGCGAAATTGGCAGTGGTTCTGGAGCGAGCAGTGGTATTTCCAACCGCGGATCGTGCTGGGTCGTGTAGCTGGTTTGCTAGGCTAGTCCTATTTGATTAACGAGTTCCATGGATCCGAAACTTTGACGACGAATTTGATTTACCCTTCTTTGGGCGTTGTTTGGTGGCCGAAACACGATACATCGCAACACACTTACTTATACTTAAGTGCACACCTCGCACTTAAAAATGCTTCTAGCTTGCTTTAATTGCATTTTTTCTATTTTCAGCGTAGCGGGTTGTCATCTCTTCCTGTACGTGTCGTGTGTTGTTCATTATTCCTTCCTGTCGGTCAACCTGGAAGTACCATTAGGTGGCTTTGACGTGACGTGGACAAAAAGTTTTATTTCGAAATTTTAGCCCAACAGCGCCAGCCAAAGTGTGGGCCTTCCGCAAACACTAAACCTTTTACATGGCTGCCGCTTGCTAAGCAATAACAAAGAAACCTTAGTGCATTTAGGAGTTAAAGAGGTGAATTAGAAATAATTTCTAGACTAAAATGTTAATCCATTACAAGTTGTTGGTCTGTGATTCCACAACTAAACATTGATTGCTTCAGTTTTGCATCTAGGTGGCCGTCCCAATATTTCCGTTCCATCACTTTCGCCTTGAAAAAGTGGCAAGCCGCGGCAGCCTTAGTCAAAAAATTTGTTTGTCTGTTAGTGAAGAAAATTATACAAAATATACTGTGTGAGACGTCGCGTCATGTCGGCGAGATAAATACAAATTTCCGATCACGGATTTGTTCTTGCCGTTTTTGGGAAATATATAGTAAAGATAGTTCTTTTACTTCTGATATAAAGCGTTCCCACCATAAACAATAATCGGTTATATCTCCCTCTAAAGCATAGTCAGCGTAAGTATTAATGTAGTTTTTATAAAATTCATCATTTAAGAGGTAATTTTGAAAACGCCAGAAAGGAGGCTTAGGTTTAGATGTTTTGCATACAATTTTAAGGAAGGGTGCAAAATGATCGGAGAAAGTTGGTAAGAGCTTGATGGACGTTACGTGGTTGATAAACTTTTCAGAGCAATATACCCTATCTAACCTAAAAGCTGAAGTCTGTGTATAGAATGTATACCCAGGTTTACTAGGATTAAGAACTTCCCATATATCAGTTAAAGTAGAGTCTCGCACTATGGATTGTAATGACATACTAACGTCTAAATTTCTTTCCCTCGAATTGAATCTGTCTTTTAACGGATTAAGAGTACAATTAAAATCTCCCATAATTAAATCGTATTCATTGGCAGTCGAAGAGGATCGAAGTGAATCATGTAAGGATGACAATATATCAATTGCTCGGTCAACATTGTGAGGTATATAAATTGAAAAAAGGGAAATATATTTACCATCTATTTTAAATGTAGCTTTCTGCAAGAACCCTTCAACAATAATTGAGTGTGCAATTAGAGAAATAAAATTACTGCTACGTGCTACCTTTCTTATAACCAATGACAGTACCTGAGTAATCTACACTCGGTTTATTAAAAATGAATTCATACCCGCACTTAACTTCAGGTACAGGATTTGTGGATGAGTTAGTTTCTTGTAACACAAAAAGATCTACATTCACCGATTCCAGAAAAGAAATAAGTGTTAACCACTTTGTCTCACTACGAATACTCTTGACATTTAATGTTAAAATTGTTACACTAGGAGTAGCCATTTTAGATAAATTAAAGAAAAGAAAACAAAAAGGGACTACTGTACGCTAAAAACATGATTCGTCGGATCCAGCATTTCGCTGGTCCAGTAATTTTTTAAGTGAAATTGCTAGTCTTTTGCACCTTTCCTTAAGAGCCCTCTTACTAACCAGAGGATACACATTTTGCAGCAAAGAAATCAATTCTGCCGTTTCCGAAGTAAAACTATCTGCAATCGATAGAGGATCATCTTTACCTTTAACCTCAACAAGAAATCTTTTGAAATCATCATAATTTAGTATACATGTATTGATCTCAAAAACATCTTTAAAGGACTCAAACGCAGAGTCCGAGTCCGTTTCGGTTGACTTTTTTTTCCTTCGCTTAGTAGGTTTGCGGCCTTTCGACCTTTTTAAAGAATTTGTCTGAGTGGCGTTTGACGTTTGACTACAAGTTTCTCAACCAGAATCTTCCAACGACAAAATAAGGCGTTCTGGTACAGAAAAAGCAGCTCCATCAGTATTCGTTTCAGTAGGTTGTTCAGAACCTGTTGAAATTTGATTAGAAACTTGAGGGGAGTTGCTTTCAATATTAGTAGGAGTTGTTTGAGATCGTTCTGTGGGATTTGTAACTTGTTCCTTATTCGCACTGGGACATTTTGATGCAAAGTGGTTCGTAGCTTTACAAATGAAACAACACATTTCATCAGCTGATAGATAAATCCTGTAGGACTCTCTTTCGAAATCAATTATCATGGATGAAGGCATTGACGAAGGTTCATCTAGAACAATGAAAACTTGCCTTCTAAAACTAAAAACATGACTGTATTCATTATGCCCTAAACCAGCACCTACGAAAGACACAGATGAAACAATTTTTAGACTAACAGCTTTTAAGGCGTTTGCAATGATTTCGTGGGGAATAATCGGAGATACATTAGATAAAATCACTCTTTTTGCAGGAGTAATTAGCCTTCTTGCTGAAAAGAACATTTCGCCAATGATTATGCCACCATGTTCTGTCATGAATTTATTGACGCAATCTTTCGACGGTAAATATACGCATATTCTACCATTTGATATTCTTGACGCAAAAAGAATATTTTTTGGACCAACTTTTACGCCTAATTCAAAAATATAATCCTTAATGGAAATTACATTACACCTTCAGCGTTAAAAACAATTGCTTGGTCTTTTTTAGGGAAAGTTAATTTCTTAACTGTGGCGGAATAGTATATTATAGACCAAGGTAGAGAAGACATTTTTCTCAGCCGAGCAGAATTAATTCCCGAGATGCGAAGCATCGAGGGAAATAAGTTGCGAGGCTGATAAGTCTTCTCTACCGTGGTTTATATATTATTTTTTCCACTACTAGCACCCTTATTCCTTTTATAATTAATTGATTTTACATTGATAAAAAATAAAATTACAAACGCAAATATGCACAAAAATTAAGTAGCCTTGCTTGAAAACAAGAGAATAGTTAATTTCAATTGACATTTATGTAAAATATATATTTTATAATAGTTGTTATAAAATGTCCAATTTTGATGATTTGAGTGAAAACTGCACTCCTCCTGAAATTAGGGAAGGTGCAGAAAGTGTTGGTGAAGAGTTAATACCAGTAAAATCAAAAGATTTTTACATGAAAGTTTATGGTGAATTTAAAGATTGGTAGCAATTGTTTTCATTATTACCCAGTAGTTAATAATGAAATATTAGTAACCACTAGGAAAGAAATTCATCTTCTTGGCTCTAAAACAAAGTAAATAATGATATCGTTTAATGCTAGTAGTGGAAAAAATAAATTTCCAGTATTTACTGAATTATTGTTGCGACATTCGGTGATATTGTCATCGCCCCTGTTTTCAGAAACGATAACATTAACTTCAATAGGAGTAGGAATAGCAGTGGACCTTTCCCTAGTAATGGGAGGAGGGTCACTGCTACCAGAAATATTGCTCATATCTTTAAAATAAAAAATGAGAGAAAAAGATTTCCCTAATTGCAAAAAAGAAATAAAATAAAACTAAAGTAAGGAATCGCGAAAGATTAGAAATAAATAGAATGCACAATACAACCGCTATAAAGCGAGGCCAGCAGATAAGACCGCACACGGCTGGCCTCAGCCGTGCGTAGTGATGAAGGACAAATCAACCAGGTATTATTCCGTGGGTGCGTGCGTGAGCGCGTGCTTGCGTGCGTGGTTGCGTTCGTGAGTGCGTCCGTGGTGCGTGGGAATGTGGGTGCATTCGTGCGCGCGTGCGTGTGAGTGTGATATTTCCGCGTACGTGCGTGCGTACGTGGGTGCGTGTATGCGTGCTTGAAAGAATAAGAATAAGAAACTCCACGTCACAGTTAGAGCAAGTTCAAACAAAACGTTACGTACAGTATTTTCTTTAAGTACCAACTTTTCAATTATCATCTGCAATATGTATGAACAGGTAATGATGTTTTCCTATCGTGACTTGATCGAACCAGTTTAAAATAATATATGTTTGGTAATAATACACTTGTGTCCTCTTGACATTTCTTAGTATTTATTTTAAAATGAAGTTAAATGAGAATTAGATCCATTAAAATAAGGAATATAGCAGATGGTTAAATTGTAATAGGTTGCAGCTGCATAATCAACTGCAATTAAACATTTACAGGTTTGAAATTATACAGTAGCGTTTGTTAGTAGCAAACAACTGAAGAAGTGCTCTGTTCAAATGCAGTTTCTTTGTCTATTATGTAGGTTACAATTTCATGCGTCTTAGTCTTTCCCTGCTTCTTTATGAAAATTACAATATTTAATAATTTTACAGATATCGTAGCTATATATTAGGTTTTCTTAATTGTAAATTGTCAAAAATGCAGTATAAATATTAATAAAAATTAAGAAATTTGATATTGAAATAAATAAAAATGATTAAATTTAAAATTATTGGCAAGTTCCTTGCTTTTTGCTCAGAGTTTAAAATTCGCATTTGCATTTTTACCCTTTTGCACAAAGATTGGTTTGCTGCTTGGGTGCCCCATTTAAATTTGAGAATATTTGGGAATTTTCAATAACTTCCTTCCGGGAAAATCCCGGATTAGGAATTTTCCTTTAGTCAGACAAGATATATTTGTAAGGCTTGCCAATGGTTAATCGTAAAAATTAAGGCTTCATTAATAAAATGCAAGAAGTACAGAACAGCTAATGTCTTTTCTAGAAATTCAAAATTTAGAATCATTTCAAACTCTTAAGCGTTCATGATTTAGAGAAAAGAGTTGGTGGATGTCATTATGATTTTGGGATGTAGATGAGAATTTGCATGAAGCAGCTAGAACTTTCAACAAGGTATCCAAGCTTTTTAACAACTGATGAAGATACCGAATATGGTTGTAATTTGAACTAGCAGAACCCGTGAGCTATGATTTCCATTTTTTTGGTAAATTAAATATCCGGTGCTCGCCGTTCTGAATGCTTCTTTCGCTGACTCGGTTTTGGGGAATGAGAACTGCTCTCGGAAAAAATCTGACAAAAAAACCGAACAGGGCTCGGAAGAGAACCAAAAAAAACCGACAGAAACAGCCCCGATAACTAATTTTAAGAAACAAAAACGTTCGATGTATCTCTAGAAAGACATCCACCGAAGAAATTCCTATCATAGCCCAAGAAACAATTCTTTAAAAAATAGCAACCTTTTAGCAATTTTTTCTCATTTCCAGGAGAATGCCTTAACTGATTTGTTATGCCAATTTCGGTGGAATATTATAGCGGTCCACTCTACAACGGAAAATCTGTGAGTTCAAATAGTGAGAGCCTCTCGCTATTAAACGTTGAGACAGGCGGAAGGAAACTGGATGTGTTATATAGATTTAGTAATATTTGGCTTCTCGTCCGCTTTTCCTCTATTTTTTGATTAATGGATTTTGCACCCTGGTCCCTAGCGTGCTTTAATTTTAAAGTATCTTTAAAATAAAAAATTCAATTTTGTTTTGTTGATTTCGTTAACGTAATTGGTGTTTATAGTTAAACCGAGAGCCAGCCCTAGGAAACCATCAATTTATAGCAATTATCTGGTACTAGAACCTTACCTTACGGTGTGAATTAATTTTGAAAATATAAAAAGTAAACAATAATTTAGAATGTCGTGTACAGAAACTGTACGTGGGTTTAAAATACAACTGTTGTAGTCTATATTGATAATTATAATAAAATTAAAATTTAATTTAATCGTAACTTCTGGGTAACATTTACTAATTCTTAACCTGCTACTTTTTCAAATTCTGCTATTTGAAGTGCAAATAAGTCAGACCAGGAATAAAAAAGTATTTTGGTAATAAAACATGCCCAAATCCCTAATTCTTGTTAAAAAAAATAAGAAAAATCAATTACCATCACTGCAGTAATTGCCATATGGTCTAATCACACTTGATATCTTCACACTTATTGCAAAAAATTCTATATTTCTTCCCGTTTTGTACATATCAGCTCTTAACTTAAAATATTACAAAGTGACCTCAAAATAAATGATAGAAATTTTCTATAAGAAAATGATAACGGTAAAATATATTCGAATTTCAAATTTGTAGACAAAATTATAAATTCGAGAAGCCCAGCTAAAGCTTTGGTGAGGAATTACATAAAAAGTTTCAAAACGAAATTGTATAAAAAAGCTTCACTAAGAAACTGCTTTAGAGAGAATTTTAGTGCAATTTTTACCTTGTCACTGGAAAAGAAATTGCTGAAGAAGAAAATTAAGTAAAAAGTCTCGCCAAAAAGAAGGAAGACCTACTGCATTAAAAGTTTCCTACAGAGAAGCTTAGATTTGTATTCTACGCATGTCAAATAGCCGATCTTCGCAAGCGCGATGTTGCTACCTTCCCATTTGATTGCTTTTTCGTGGTTTCTTAAATTTACGAATTTAAGTTAAAAAATCGGTATGAATCGGATAGCCGCTATGAGACCTTAATCGCATAAAGCCGCCGTTTCCGTTTATTTTCTCTGCTTCATACTATTAAAAATTTTCAGTATGGTTTCAATTGTTGCGTAGTGCGCTTGCGAATGGTTTGGAGTTGATGCTTTAATAAAGAGGACGATTTCCATCAATATTATAAATTTGTAATTTTCTTATGCCCATTCATGATAAGATGCAAACCCTGTTATTTTAAAGTACGACATTAGACACAACCAGTGGTTTGTGTTTCTACTGATTTTACAATTTGTGGTTCGGCATCCAAAATTCGACGAGTTCGTGCCCTTCCTAGAGGATGCACTTAAAGTTTTAACAAACCATGATCACGTAAATGTTGAACCGTATATGGGAAGATTCTCGCATTAGATATTCGGCGATTAGGAACCGTTCTACGTAATGTGCCATAGTTGTGGCACTATTTCCGCCTACTTCACCATTTACAATGACAATGTTCGTTAACTTATTATTGGTACAAAATTACCATTTTATTATTAAGTCACGAATTTATTGCATTTTATTAAACATGTACGGTCGTAAATTCAAAATAATTCACCACTAACCTGCCTCAACTGTCAAGTCGCAGTATCAATTGCAAAACTATTTATCACTATGTACCCATATTTTGCTGGGTTTTCATGCGAAGTTTTTATTGCGCTCTATTAAATTAAATTATTATTCCAGAGGCAGGTATCAACTTTTTTATTAAAGCGTTTTCGATTTTTAACTCAGTTTCGGGGTCTTGCAAAAAAATGATAAACAGAAAATTGGTTCACTTTGGTGAGTTTCAATAACATCCTGTATTGGCGAGTAAGCTTAAAAGTGAAAAAGTTCACTAAGAGATTACTAATTAAATATAGCTATAATACCCAGTACAGCAGGGAAGGGAAAATTGGTTTTAAGATTTCATTGGATAAAAATTATTTGCTACTAGAAAATACCAAACAACATAAAACCAAATGACTACATTAAGAAATGAGAAGAGGGAGGTGTTCTATTTCAATATAAGGCATTTGATAAAGAAGCTCAGATAATGTACAAGAAATGTAGTTTTGTGGTCTTTTTAATTTCATATTATGTACACTTTATTCTGTCTAATTTGTTTAATAGAAAGTTCAAACTAGAGTCAGATATTGCGGAAAGGGCGGTAAATGGAGGAAAATACAAAATACAAAAATCCATTTTAGCATAACGTTTATTATTTATTTTGTGCAAAATTATTATGTGCATGTGTTGCACAACTACTGTGAAGTAACATTGTTACTTATCTTAAAACCTTTAATTACTGTTATTTACTATTGTTTAACCAATATTCCTAAACAAACTCTGTTTGATTTTTTAGAAGCTTTTGTACAATAGGTTTCCAATATATATATATAAATATAATTTGATATAATTAATAACCTAAATTCGTAGAATAAGAAGCAACTTCTTAAATAGGGAACAGAAACAGAACACCTAGTTAACAATATGCTATCACTGGTATATTTTGTACATTTAGTGTATATTTTCTAACATCTTATGGTGCAAAATTCAAAGATATATATCTAGCAACATTATATTTAGAAATTGTTAAATTAAAATATAAACAAACTTTATATATAAATTTCTTATAGCGCAAGCTTACGAAGTTCAAGTGTAATAAAAAATGACCAACATAATATTTAAGTTGACTGTTTGCGAATTTTGGTTTTGCAACATAAAGCAAAAAGTTGAAAGTGAAAGTGGATGTAGTATTTATATTATGAAAAACATCTGTAATTTTAATAATTTCCTAAAATAGCGCTATTTAAAATTTACAACACTTTATGAATATTTAATCGTATTTTGTTTGTTGCATATTTAGTAGCATCATAAAGGCTGAATATGAAGTCCGAAGAATCTAAAATATAAAAAAAAATTCTTATTTAAAAGTTCCACAATTTACGGAAAAACGTACCCAAGCAAACGTGGGCAAGTACACAGTAGTAAACTTTCCAGCTGTTACGATAGTGGGATTTTGGCTTCTGCGTATAATCAAAACTAAAGATTTCTGAAATCTCAAATCGGTTCCTACAAAATTGGTGTCGTAAGCAGCTCTTCCCACTTCTTGACTTTCGCCCATGACTTGTTCTCCCCAATAGCACACTGTTACAACTTGCAGGATGATAAATATTGTCTCTCCTATTCTGGGTGCGAATTTAGGATTATCGAAAGAAAGCTAAAAAAGTATAATTATCAGTACAATTTCGTTTATATGCATTTCTCTTACCATCGATGCTTGAAATATTAATACACACAGTAAAACAAGCGTAGTTAGAAATACTATCAACAGCAATTCACTGAATACCGTTTCAATTTCTCCTGCAATATTAATGACTGCCATATGATAATCAACCGCCTCTTGCAATGATTGTTTTAAATATTTCCAAGGTACTGATGAATCGTTGATTTCGTCATCATTTCCTATACTTAGATTAGTGCCTTGTAATAAATTTGGAGATCTAGTTTCCTAAAAAAAATTAAAATTTCAAATTGATGTTTACCTCTTAATTTTAAATATGGTAACTAACCTTTAACATTTTTTTGTAGCTAATTTGCACAAGACGGCGCATGTTGTTTTGCAGCATTTTAAATTGATAGCTAACGTGAGCCATAACAGCAGCAGTTAGTAAATCAACACAAGAAAATTGTGCGGCATAAATATATGCACTCACACTCTGGTACATAAAGAAAATTTCGTAATTGGGGCTGTAAGTTAAATTAAGTACTGTTAATGGCCCATACGTAAGATCCCAGTCGTGATAATCGCCGCTTTTTAGTCGCGAACTGAACGCAAATAAGCAGGCTCCCATTATGTTACCATAGCCCATTATCCAATACGTGAACGTCTATAGAAAATAATAATGCATATTAGGGAAGAATCTGTACTATTTTTTTTTATATCTGACGAATGAAATGGTTAAATAACAAATACCAGATATATTTTAAATATCTATTTGTGACAATTTTATAGTTATTTACTTAAAATTACTTTTCAGCTTTTTCTTAAAATGTAATTGAAAAAGAATTTAAAAATAGTTATTGTTACATTGGCTTAAAAATAGACCCAAAACGATTTTCACAATATTTGCTATAAGCGCATAAGACTAATTATTAATTAATTACCTGTACAGTAGTAATCCAAATGCATTTCCTTATAAGTTTCTCTTCTAGTTCTCCTCCTCGATTTAGATTTGCTGTAAAAGGCTCTTCCTCTAGTTTAGCCAGCAATTTCCCAAATTGAAGACGATTTCGAAGAACCACGACTACTTTAACTGTGGCTGTGGAGTTATGAATTATTTAATTATTTTTATAACACCTAATAATAATAAATAATAATGATAAGCATATTGCTTCAAAAGAATCCCGTAATGTACAACTTACTCTGCAAATTTCAAACTAGAAGTTACATATGATTACATTAGATTATTTATGTATTATACCGGATATAGAATTGGGTTTTGAGTTCTTTTGATATTTTCCCAAATAAGGTGATGTTTCGACAATTCATTTATATTTTTCTAATTTCTCGCTTAACCTGCAGTCAGTTGATTAGTGATGTGAGGCGCGAATATTCGCAAACGAACGTTTTAAAACTTTCAGATACTTTCGGAAATATTCGCTACCTTGAAAACGAATATTCGCTTTTTAATGCACTTTAAGTGCGATCGTAGCACACGCGGGACGCGGGCGGTGTAAATGCACGGCTTTCTAGCAGGAAAAGTACACAAGTACCTAACGCAAAAGGTCAAAACCAGGTTTATGCACGACCGCAGTGTTGTTTTACTGTGACGCAGTAGGTTTTTTAATTTTTACATGCTTAATAAAATTTAAAACATGTAAATATTCTGATTAGGTACCTCATTATTTATCGCAAATTATAGAAGTGTGAGCTTAAAAACAATACATTCAAAAATTTCTAAAGTTCCATAAATTTACAAAATTTTACTTATATTTCCAAATATTTTGTAGATAATTTTAAATAGAACATTTTAGTACCGAACAATTTTGTTTGTGAAACTCATATTTAGAAAGATAAATCCGAATACCAATTTTGGGACATACGTGTCCCAAAATTGAAGGGGAAGCTGGCGTGGCGGGGGGGGGGGGTGCGAGACTTCTTAGTATGTTAATTTAAACCCTGAAACCTTCATGATTGTGCACTGAAAGCTTTGTCGGAAATTAGTCCGAATCAATGTTCTTTTTTGAGTTATAAGTCCTGGACTAATATAAGGCACGGGCAAACGTTTTAAAAAAAAACAATGTTTGAGTACCTGGAACTCCAAAAATCTAATTGCATCAAAATCTTGACATCGGAAATTTTCATGAAATCAATACTTTCCTACACTGAACATTTGTAAAATGTCATAGACCAATTATAAGTTTAAAAAAATGTAAGAAAAGCCCAAAAATCGTTTAGTGTCAAAGTTTTTTTTATTAATTATTGGTTATTAAATTTATATAACTGTGAAATGTGCATATGAAATAAATAATACAAAAAAAAACGATTTTGGTTCGTTTTGGGTTCTGAAAATTCGCTGAAATATAAAAAATTTAAAGGTATTTCTAAAAAGTTCGTTTGATTTAAAAAAAAGGGCAATTAATATAATGCTGTGTAAACAAAAACTATGAAAAAAGGGTTATTAGCTACACTGTACCAAATTACAGATTTTAATTTTTCCGACGTTCTGTAAGAAACAAAGTTTAACTAAGGTCCGACGTAAAAAATATTTTATTTTTTTCGAAGAAGTTTTGTTGTGTTTTAAATCATTGATTTTAATTCTATTATAATTAATTATAATACAACCCAATATACGTTAAAAAATTTGGAAAAATTTAACTACATAAATATTCAACTATTTAAAATTAATAGTATATTAATAAAATAAAACACTTGGTAAATTGTTTCACAAATTGTTGTTATTTATGTACTCGACTCGAGTTTCAACCATCTCGGTTATCTTCAGGAGTTTACAATACTAACTACCTAACTAAAAATCTAAAGATGTACAAACTGCTTATTTCTAGAAATTCGATCGTCACTGCCCTGATTTTAAGTGTTACCACATGTGTTTCTAAGCTTTGTTGGCTGAAGGGTCTGTAGGTCAAGGAGTGGTGAATTACCTAAATCGGTGTGGTCGTTAACTAAATTTTTATTATTCCTCCTTGACCTACAGACCCTTCAGCCAACAAAGCTTAGAAACACATGTGGTAACACTTAAAATCTGGGCGGTGACGATCGAATTTCTAGAAATAAGCAGTTTGTACATCTTTAGATTTTTAGTTAGGTAGTTAGTATTGTAAACTCCTGAAGATAACCGAGATGGTTGAAACTCGAGTCGAGTACATAAATAACAACAATTTGTGAAACAATTTACCAAGTGTTTTATTTTATTAATATACTATTAATTTTAAATAGTTGAATATTTATTAATAATGTTTCATCAAGTGCCTACCACACAATCAATTCAAAATTTAACTACATATTTGTACCCTAGTTAGAAAATGACAAAAATTAAGTACTACCTTAAATATAAACCATTTACAATAAAACAACAGCATAAAACACTAGAAATGCGTTACTTACCCAAACCAAAGGCAACCATATACACGAATATGGCATCAGCAACATACTTGATATCTTGCTTAAATGCTTCCATAAAGTACAAGCTCAGATACATAATGTTGAAGAAGAAAAATATCACAAAAGAGTAAATCCTATATGCCATACTTTCGTTGCCTTCAAGAGATACTCCAACTAACTTGAAAACAAATTTTATTTCTTTAAAATAATTTTTAGGGCCACTTCTTGTCGCCCTTAAACCTGCCATCCTGAACAATACGAATGTCCGTATTAAACTGACAGCTTTTTAACATTTGTACAAGTACGTGTTTGTAAATGATTATGCGCAATAGATTGGGAGAATATTTTTTGTACAAGACGGTACTTCACATTGCAGCAATCCGATAATGAACTCGATCCTAACCGTTTCTAGACTATCATTTTAAGAATGTTCGGTCTTGGACGTACGACATGTGCTGTTGGTGATAATTGATGTATCTAATAATAAGCTAATCCAGCAATCATATTTTTTTATTATAAAGGTAAAAGCCACCTAACTATAATTTACGTTTATCAATTTTTATGAGGAGTCAACCGAGTTTATGTTCCTTTCGTGTTTGTACGAGGTGGGTAACTCTTCTGAATTTAATACAGTTTCAGAGATGTAATGTATCATGATCAAAATACTTGTTTCGCAAATCCAAGAACCCAAAAAAGTGATTTTATACAAATTTCTGACTGTGCGTGCGTGTACGGGTGTATAAGTGTGTGGGTGTGAGCGCTAACCTTCGAGACGAATGGTCCGATTTCTAAATAAAAAATTCACCTAAAGTTATTTAAAAAAATACGAAACCGGAAGCGAAAGTTAGACATGCTTCTTTGATAGCATTTTTGAGAAATTAAATTGTATGAATAATAATAAACGGAAGACAACAAAACTATTCTGTTTAAGCTAAATGGCTCACGAGTGATAGTAGAATAAGGTTTACAACTGCATTTTTAGATGCAGCAATATTTAGAGAGTTTAGTTTTTCTACTTCAGTCAAATTTTAAATAGACAAATTTATCTAATGATTTTTGTTTGTTTCTTTTTAAGGAATGTTTTTCTATAATGCGCCGTTTGGATAAGTTAAAAATAAAAAAATGATTTAGTTTTCTGACTCATTAAACTGCTTAATAAGTATTGAATTTTTGGTCAAATAAGTAATATTTTTTTGTAGTTATTTATTTATATTTCTGACAACTTTTTAAAATTTTGGGAAAAAATGTTCTGACGCAAAAACAATATATTGAAATTGTATTAAATCTGAAATTAATAAAACAATTATGTACAATTCTAACTAATAGTTGGCCTCAAGGAAATTCAATATTTCACTTCTAACTTAATTTGGCAATTGAGTTTTTTTAATAGTAAAAATGCGGCGTTTGTACAATGAGTGTATTAGCTAACATTTCGGTTTCACCGTTTTGAGTCTATGTAGCGTGCCACTGCTTGAAATGTTAACGCGACCGCGCCATCTAGTGTGAACGAGTGGAAGTTTTATATTGACAAATATAATTTATTCTAGACTTCGCACCATTATTTATTATTAATACACAAAATTCATTTCATCAATTCACAAACTTATTTCTTGAAAATTTATGCAATTTAACATAATATTTTTCTGCGTAGATGGAACATATTTTTTATATCAGAAAAATAAAAAATTATACCAAAAAGAACAGTTTTTATTAAAACTCCTATTTTAAACAGATTTTGTGTTAAATGAATAAAAGAAAATTCAATTTTTCAACTGGCCCAAACAGCAGCGTGCGCAAATCATTGATACAAAATTACGAATAGGAAAAGCAATTTGTAAAGTACGAGGGCGGAGTAAGAAGTCTGATAAAAATGAAACAAGGAATAATTTTTCGACCAAAAAACAATTTGATTTTTAGCGTAGTCTTGTTTTAGGTCGATACACTTACTCCAACGTTCTTCAAATTTTTCAGTCCCTTCTGAATAATACGATTTCTTTAACTCTTCATAATAGGCGTCTTTTGCATCGATGATCTCTTGAAATAGTAGCAGGAGGCTAAGTCTGGGGAATATGGTGGATGTTGAAGCATAATTCATGATTTTCGGCCATGGCAACTACACACGTGTGCGCCCGAGCATTGCTTTGATGAAAGAGAAATTTTTACTTTAACAAATGCAGCAGTGTTTTTTGAAAACGACGGTAAAACGGTTAATAAGATGCAATAATATTCACCGTTGATTGTTTTTTCTGTTTCAAGGTAATCGATGGAGAATGTAACCTGTTCATTCCAAAAAACTGTGGCCATGACCTTGTTGGCCGATAAAACTGCCTTAACCGTCTTCGGCGCAGGTTCGCAAGTAGAAATCCACTGTTTAAACTGTTCCTTGGTCTCTGATGTATCGTGATGAATCCTTGTTTTGTCCACAGTTATGAAACGACGCAAAAGCTCCTTTTTATTGCGCTTGAGCATCGCCAAACCTGCCTCTGAAGTTGTCACAGGTGTCCGTTTTTGATCGATTGTGAGCAAACGCGGCACTCATCGCGCGGATAGCTTTTGCTCTCTTGAGTGCTAGCGAACGCCCGCCAAAGCAGGGATTCTTGACCGTCCCTTGTCCGTATGATAATTTTTTTTAATTTTAACCGTTGCCGCTCTTGATAGATAATATGTTATCATTGATTTTACACACAGTAATTGCAGGGAACCTTCAGGGATCAGCAACAAGTTGCTGGTACGGGGTTTGCAACCCCGAGGTACCCGAGCAAATGGCCCTCAGATAAGGGGGTTGGGCTTGAGGCCAGCTACATCATCCTGGAAAAACATACAGGGTACGAAAGTTCGAAGATTAAATGCCGGATGGACCGATAGAGGAAGACCTGAGCAAAGAAGTATGGACACGAGATTGAAACTTAAGGAAAGAAAGAAGTTTTTTAAATAAAAAAGATTGGTTTCATAACCAGCAAAAGGATCAGCAGCGCCATTATAAGCGCTTGATGAACAAATGCTCGTATGTAATTGAACCAGGAAAACGTGCTCCATTGGAAATTCCCTGCCTGAGGGAATCTGCCGCCCCCGGTAGATGGAAAAGCCTAGTAACATAAATTAGGCAATGTTACATAAATTTTATAACAACAAAGACGAAATGTTAATTTCTTAGCATGTATTTGTAATAGTTTTTAGAAACAACTTGTAATTTAAAAAACTTTGCAATTTAAATTTGATGTCAAACTTTCAAGTTAACGCCTTTAGATGATATTTTTACAATAATAGAAATTAATTCAGATTTTGAATCTTGATGCCAATTTCAACTTGCGAGCTGAGTAATTTCGTAAGAATCACTTTTGCTAGAGGCTATCTCAAACTTTGTAAGATTTGTAAAGAGTAAAAGACTAAACTAATTTTTTGTAGTATATACCGTTTATTAAACACACAGAAAAACTATATAACATCGCCATTAAGAACGAAACAACAGTATATTGCATACGAGGGTACAGATTACTTATAACTAATAATTCAGCTTCTAGCTAATTATCAGTTATTTGCTTACAATCGGGCGATAAATTTCTCCATATGCATTTACTACCCACAATTCTTGGTCATGAAAAACTCCTTGTGCCACCAGTTTGTATCTGCCGCTGGGAATAAATGGGGGAAGCTCAGCCTGATCTGGAGTCCAATTACAAGAGTGGTAACGAACCCCCTTACAACAAAAAATAAACAATTCAAACGATAGTCGTTATTAAAAATTACACGTAGTTAAATTTCAAATTAAGAACATTTTAAGATTAAATCGGCAAATATATGCTCTACATTAATTTATCTACCTTAAAGTTAGGACATCCAGTAAAGTTTCCACATTCCAGAGATCGAAGTGCGCCCGCATAGTTTTTACGCAACTCCTCGCAAAAGTTTAGCTGAAATCGTATTGGAAACAATCGATATTCATTGCTTGCAAATTTATATGCTTGCATTATTATCTAAAACAGTTTAACTTAACAACTTGTTGATAATTAAAAAAAAATTGTACCGTACCGACACGTCATTTCCTACGTCAATTTTATACTCAAATGTAAAATTAGCCGCTGTACAAGTTCGGTTATATTTAAAAACGTGGACCTCAAATTTATTAGTGAGCCGCTTATTTTTCCAATAAATAAATATTGTTTGAAATTAGAAAAAATCAATTTAAATAATATAACGATATTTATAACTTCCACAAAATTAAAATTTTTAAAATATGTAAAAATATTCAAAGTTTAATAAAACTACTAAAATTTTTTTAATTTTTGAAAATTTCAAAGCTTCAAAATTTTGAACATTTTATAAATTTAAAAGATATCGAAAGCTTTCAAAAAGTTTTAAAATTATTTAAGTACGGTGCCTTCAACGAAAGAGGGAACACTTAATAACTTTTTTATCTTGCGATTTAGAAAAAATGTTAAGACATTTATTGTTTAGGATCATATTTTCTATTCTGTTGCACTTCTGGAAAAATGTTTGCACTTCCGGTTTAACCGGAAGTGCATATAACTTTTGTTTTTCAAATGGGACTGTCTTTTTTCTTGACTTTTTTCAATTCCTCATTTGTTTCTCTTTACGTAAGTATAAAATTTTTACGAGGTTGCATAAAAAGCTTAGCCAAAATTGCAACTTAAGATCGGTAAGTACTCAAGGCTGCCGTTTAAAAAAACAAAGTAGCGATTGCCATGGAAATCCAAAAAAATGTTTTGTGAATTTGTTTCACATCTGTTAGAATTGTTGTTTGCATTTAACTACTGCAGATGTGATAAAGTTTATAACCTGAAACAATTTATTGTAATTAAAATGAATAATAGCGAAAGAGTGGATATGCTGTTAATTTTGGGCAAGTGTAATCGCAATTCAAGAAGAGCTGTCGCACCGTAAGTAGAAAGAGATTAGGGGCGTGCGTTGCATAAAACGGTGGAAATGTTGAGCAATTTATTAGATAAATAGTGTTTTTCTATTTGCAATACCTACTAAAATGACTTTTATACTATTTTAATTTTGTTTTGTACAGTTTTTTGGCAATTTCATTATGCAACACCATTAAAATTTCATACGAATGTAGCAATTACAATTTTGACGGATAAAAACAAATTCAACTAATACGTACAGTTTTTTTTTCATAGAAATCTTTATTTTGTTTTATTTTTTCGCAGCGTGATGTATTAAGCACTTACTAATCTTTAGACGCGGTTTTCGGCTAAACTTTTTATACAATTCCTTGAAAAATATATACGCACGTAAAAAGAAAAAAATGAGGAATTGAAAAATGTAAAAATGCATAGTGCCATTTGAAAAACAAAAGTTATTGGCACTTCCGGTTAAACCGGAAGTGAATTTTTTTTCTGGAAGTACAACAGAATAGAGAATATTATACTGAATAAAAAAATATTTAGCTTTTTCTTTCTAAATCGTAAGATAAGAAAGTTACTAAGTGTTCCCTCTTTCGTTGAAATACAGTGGTATTGAGAAATATTTAAAGTTAACTAAGATTTTCAAACTTTTAAACAATTCCCAAATTTCAACATTTAGGAATTTACAACAATCAAACATTTTAAAAAATAATTTATAAGTAAAATTTAGCAATTTTTCTTAAAATTTTTAGTTCTGATATTTCGAAAATTCTTTATTTCAGTGCTTTCCAAAATTTCAGTATTTTTTATGTAAATATTTTCCTAAATTTTCTGAATTATCATAAATTTTCAAAAATTTCATAGATTTTCAAATATTTCTTATGTTTTAAACATATTCGAGGTTTTGACATATCGAAAATTTTAAAGATATCTAAAACCAATAATTTTAATTCTATTTAAATATTTAAAAAAAATTATTTAACTAATACTTTCAAAATGAAAAATCTGCATAATATTAAAATTTCAAAAATAGGATTTTCGAAACTTTTTTAAAAAATTTGATCATTCTTGAAAGTTCATAAAATATCCGAAACATTTCAAAAGGTTTTTAAATTATTTCAATATTTAGAAAAATGTCAAGTAGCTAAAATTTCCAAGTTTTAAATTTTCAGATTTCAAAAATTTTAAAATTTAAAATTAACATTTAAAAAAAATTCCGTTTTTCTCGAAACAATTTCAGTTCTAAATATTTGAAATTAAGTTTTCTAATTAAAGAGTTTCAATTTTGAAATTTTGAAAATTTAATTTTTCCCAACATAAAAAAAAATTTTATATCTAAAATTTTCCAATTTTACAACGAATTTTTAGTTTAAAAATTGCGGATATTTTTGATTTTTGCATTTTCAAAATTTTTAAGTATTTTCAATATTGTCGTTATATAAAAATTTTTATTAATTATCACTAATTTCATAGTTTTTGAAAAATTTGATAAATGCTTAAAACTTTTATAAATCTTCAGAATTTTGTATAAATTGTTAAAACGTAAGAAAAGGTTAATAATTTTATTAATTTTGAAAAAATAAAAATTGAGTTTCTACAACCCAATACAAGTAGATCAACATCGATAGCCTTTTTCTGTTCCGGAATAGATAAAAGAAACCGAATTAAATAAAAAAGAAAGATGAAACAATTTTAATTATTAAATAATGACAGTGAACTACTTACAGTGAAAATGATAGGACTTGCTTCACTTACCCACGTTTTTGAAGCCAATTTGTGGGAAAACTTGAAAGCTTCAATATTTGCTTTTAAATCGTCAATGTTTTCCCTACCACTCCTACTCCTACTCCTACTCCTACTGAGCTAAACTTGTAAACAAGGTAATTTGGCGTTTTCCTATATACGTTATTTTTATAGTAATATAAATAATAATCATTTGTACAAACGATGATGTGCAATTATTACCTTGAACTTTTTAGTAAATGAAGGCTGGAACCAACATAATTTCACATTAAGCTAATAAAAGTTGTATATGAAAATTTCAATGATAAAAATAATAAAGAGGGAAACTTCCCTGTAACCATGTTCTATTTCTACCACTCAACATACCAGATCGAAAACGGCACAAAAAAAAATAAATCAAAAGAAATGGCAGCAGGAAAAGGAGACGCGTACGCTCAGTGCGCTTATTTCATTTCATTTTTTTATTTCATTTATTTTCACAGCCATAACAACAAATAAGTACATAAGTACATGTTACAGGCATAGTCATAACACAGAATATAAAAAGAAAAACAAAGTACAAACATTTAAGTTACAAACGACTATCAAAGTATTCAGCTATCGAGTAAAAACATTTATTTACCAGAAACTTTCTAAGTTTGCTTTTAAAAGATAAGATAGTATTGCACATCTTTACTTCGCCAGGAAGATGGTTAAATATTTTAGTGCACGAATAAATAGGCCCTTTCTCATATAAAGTCAAGCCATGTTTAGCCAGAATTAAATTATTCTTATTCCTAGTGTTATACACGTGAATATTACAGTGCTGAGTAAATTTAAATCGGTTATGAAAAACATATACGCAACACTTATAAATATATAAAGACACAAATGTTAATATGCCATGTTTAACAAATACTGGCCGACATGACTCAAGGTAACCAAGATTAAATATCAGTCTAATGATTCTTTTTTGATTTATTAATACACGTAAATTATCTACAGAGTTACCCCAAATAATCACATTGAGAGCCATGTGTGTGTATGCTAAGGAATAGTAAACACTAAGAAGTCCATTAGCAGATAAGCTTGTTTTTAAAGTTCTCAATGCAAAATATGCTCTATTCAGCTTTTTACACACCCCATCAACATGAGAGGTCCAAGTCAATTTGTGATCAATTGTTAGCCCTAGAAGTTTGGTTGATTCATGAGTGACTATTTTACAACTTTCAATATTAACAGTTAAAGGAAAAACCTGCTTACGCTTATGAAAAACCAAAACTACAGTTTTATTACTATTCACAATTAGATTATTTTTGCTGCACCAAATTTTAAATTGTTTCATAATTGACTCAGCCTTCGAAATTAATTCCTCAGAATCATGTGCCGAGACCCCCACTGTTGTGTCATCGGCATAACTTATCAAACATTCACTCTTCAAATGCAGCTTTAAATCATTAACAAACAACACAAACAGTAGGGGTCCCAACACAGACCCCTGAGGCACACCACGCTGTGTATTAAATTTTTGAGATGTAACACCTGCCATCTGAACACATATATTCCTGTCTTTTACATACGACAATATCCAGTTATTAAGTACTCCTCTTATACCCAATCTATTTAATTTATCTCCAAGAAAATCATGGCTTATTGAATCGAAAGCGCATGATAAATCGAAAAATATACCTGCGACGATCATGCCCCTATCCAACGCTTTTGTTACATATTCAACAAAATCGAAACACGCAGTTTCCACGGATTTACCTCTTAGGTAGGCATGCTGAACATCGGACAATAGTTCATTACTATAAAGAAACTGCGTGATTCGCTTTGACACAAGAACTTCTAATATTTTTGATACAACAGGCAAAACAGATATTGGCCTATAACCATCCAAGTCATTGACAGCATTATTAGTTTTCTTTAATAGAGGCTTGACTTTAGCTATTTTCAATACACTAGGGAAAATCCCTTTCTCTAGGGAGTTGTTAATTAATGTAGTAAAAGGTAATAAAACAATATCAATGATTTGCAGAAAAACATTCAGGGTGATCTCATCAAGACCGCAGCTTCGTTTGTTACGAATTGCAGATGCTGCTGCTTTAATTTCCTCAGGTGTAAATGGAATAATTTGTAGAGAATTTACAGGACTACTTAGCGAGTATGTGCAACAACTGGACAAACTTTGAAAATGTTTTTTCAATTTAGTTTCAGCCAATGTAGAAAAATATTCACCAAAACAGTTGGCTACCTCGAGAGGCTCTTCGACAGGTCTCCCATTAGAATAACATACAATCTTTTTATCTTTCGAATTTTGTTTAAGATTGGAATTTACTATATTCCAAACTGTTCTAGTTTTGTCTGATGATTCTATTACTTTTTTGTAATAAAATTGAAATTTAACCTGCCTTAACTTGTTTCTGTATTGCTTTCTAGCATTTTTATATATTAAAGCAATGTTATCAATATGCAGCCTATTCTTTAAATCGGCCCAGAATTTAACATTATCTTTTAGTCGAATGATTTCTGGGGTAACCCATTCATTATTCTTTTTAATTTTGTTGGTAGTGCTGTATTTGGGGCAAGCTATATCGAAACAGTTGGTAAGACTATTACTGAACCTAAAAAATTGTTCGTTAACACAATCAGAATTTAAATATGTGCTCCAGTCAATAGAACGCAGCAGATGTGCAAAATATGACACGCTATATTCATTAATGCTTCTTTTAGTTATGGTCGCTTTCTTATTTGCAAATTTTTTATTGAAATTATTTGCAGAAATTTTTAACAATTGTGCGCAATGATCAGAGAGACCTGGTTCGAACACTTTCGTATCACAATACAAATTACTGACATTTGTTACTACATAATCTATATTACTAGCTCTAGTTTTGCATATTCGTGTGGGCTCCCTAATGAGAGAACGCAGCTGGTAGCCATTGAAAATATCAAATAAAATTTTTTTCATTTGTACGTTTCGTACATTGTTCATGTTGTCAATATTCAAGTCGCCCATAAGAACTACATAATCACTTCTGCGCAATACTTTTCCTAAAATTAAGTCGACTTTATCAAAAAAATTATAGATATTGCCATACATGGAACGGTAGACTGCTAAAATACAATACGAAGTTTTTGCAATGTTACACTTAATGCCAACACATTCAACATCAATATCTACCGAATGCTTTACCACCTCTTTAATTTCTTCTGTATCTATGGAATCTTTAACGTAGATGCATACACCTCCGTGAACAGTAGTACGTCGACAACGGCAAGCCGCTGCATAGTAGCCTGGAAAATGAACCATGTTGTCATCCTGCAGCCAGTGCTCTGTAAAACACACAACATCCGGCCGATAATCATCCAAAAAGAGTTGAATTTCATCGATTTTGTTGAGCAAAGATTGAATGTTGATATGGATAACAGTTAGATAGGTTGGATTCAGTGGTCCTCCTTCCTCTTCTGTTGAAAAAAACGGCGTACGCAAACATTCATAGGCCACACTACTTCATCTTTGATCTTATCAAAATTGTTTTCAAATATTTGTACTTTAAAGGAAGAATAAAGTTCCGGTCTTCTTGAATGTAACTTTTCACACACAGCTTCTTTAAAATGAGGCTTAAGAAATTCCAGTAGCCTATTTTCATCGGTGTCGGGAGCCAGACGGTACACATGCAATGCAATCATTTTTGGAATGCCCCGGAGTTTACCCTTGGCGTCTTTTTTACCTATAACTATTGGCCCTTTACGTCTTCTTTTAGGTTCAGCTTGTTTCCAACCTGCTTCATCTTCATGATTCCCTTCTATGCCAGAGTTGTTATCAACTAATTCTGTCGATTTAGCTAGATTTATGTAATCTGCACATTTATTACGCGTTTGAGCCTCTGCAATTGCAGTTGCAACTTCTTTCTTACCAAATTTGGAATTGGTTTTTGTAGCAACATTGTCAGTTTTTGTAGAAAACTTTGCATGCAGCTCTTTATTATTTAAAACGGCATTTTTATAGTTTATCCGATTCGCAGGTGCAGCAGGCCCGTCCTTCGATCGCTCACAAGAAACCGAGCCAGGGTCACGCGATTTGCAATATTCATCAACTTGATTCGTCAAAATCGCAACTTTCTCGCGCAATTCCGAAATAATTATGTCCTTTTGTTTAATTATATAATTAAAAAGTCTCACATCAACTTTGTTGTCTGCTGCCGCGGCTAATTAGTAACTAAGATGATTAAGTTACAGTGTAAAGCTAAACAGTGGTTTGATGAGAAAAATTATCATTAGGTGATACCAAACCAGCAACAAAAATGTTAGGAATATTCTATTTTCTGCTGAAAAAATCGTAATAAAAATTAGCAACTGGTTACTGTATTAGAAGTTTTGGATATTTTCGGATTTTTTCTAAAACATGTTACTTCAAATTTCTGATTTTTCTTTAAATTTGGATTTAGAATTTTACGCAGAGATCTGAGTTTTTGATATTTTATGATCCATTTTTGAATTTTTTTTTAAATCTTGATCCATATTTTGGACTTTCTATGCGGTTTCAGATTTCGGATTTCTGAAACTTCTGAGACTACTTTGGTTAGAATTTTCTGAAAATTGTGGAATAAACGTCTTTGATGTTTTTGAAATAGAATAAGTAAGTATGTTCTGGTTGAAAATATTCTGAATTGCAAATTCAGTGAATTGTTGAAATTGTGAACTGTATTGAAATTTTGCATCAAGTGGCATTTTAATTGTCAGTCTCTGTCACGACGCCACTGGACGTTAGGGTGGAGTGGAATGAGGTGATATTTAGTAATATTTGTTATTTTAATGGCTTATGTGAGAAAAAATTGCTTTTTGTGGATTTAAGTAACCAAATAACCAAACATTTATCCTAATACCCCAACTTCATCGGATACACATTTCCTAATGCAAAATCAAAAACAGACGATTTGCTATAATCAGGAATTTACAAATTAAATTGTTCGCATTGTAATTCGGTTTATATAGGCCAGAAAATTGGAAATTTTGATATTAGGTATAAAGAACACGTACGTTGTTACAAATACAAACACCCACATAAATTCAAATACGCTAAACACTTACTAGAACACAATAATTTAGTCTAATAATACTAAAGCCGGGACTGTACTAATATAAACAGTTCACGATGTTCATTACAGCAGAGATTTTAACAGGACAGATATTAGAATCATTGTTTTATTACCTATAATTATTTTATCACCCTCAGTCACTGGATTACCATTTACGAAAAAGACGTGGGGCGTATCCCACAGGTTCAGCTAGTATTGTGTTAAATTATACCTCTACCTAAGTTCATAAGTATTGTCATAAGAAAATAGTAGCACGAAATGTACAGTTTATTACAAGACAGAAAATGTATTCTAAAACGGTTTTAACCTTCTTCACTACACGAAGTTAGCTATAGAGGAAGGTACTGTCTACATATATACACTTTACAGTTCAAACGCCTTAACGCAGAAAAACCAAATTTGGTTCAAAGATTTCTAACTGCAATAGGCTGACACCGCAAGAAATGAGGTTGGTCCTTCAAAAAAAAGTGGGAGAAGGAAGGTGTGTTCTATTTTAAAATAGACCCGCTCCAAAAATTAATCTTAAATTCGTATTCTACGCAATTTTCCCATCCCTTCCCCTCCATCAATTTTACGTTGTTTTTTTTAATCTACTTATTTCGGCTTTAAAATCGGTAGAAGCATGTTAAATGACAATAGGAACAATTTTCGATTAAGAAAACATCACTGGGAGGTTTTCTTTTGGCCGTTTACCGGAACAGATTAATTGAATAATCGCCAAAAAAAACATCATCAAATTATGAAATCGATTGTAATATTTCAAGGGATTGGTTGCAACCTGAAAATGCAAAATATCATAAGACCACTCGACTGCTGCAAAAAAAGGGGACGGGATATCTACTTCAAACAGATATGCTCGGAAAAAGGATCTTAGACTCCCATCAAAATTAAATTAATTTAATATTTAATTATAATATTAATATATAGTAGTAGTAGTAATAATAATAATAATAATAATAATACTAACCATTAACCGTTTTTAACTTTTTAAAATATTTCAAAATTTTCAAAAATTTTCAAGATTTCTTAAAATTTTACCAAATTTTCATCTTTTTCTAAACCTTTCAAAATTTTCAACATTTTTAAAAATTTTTAAACATGTCAAAAAATCTATAAAAAATTTTAAAATGTTTTAATTGTTCAAAATTTACATAATTTCATAACATAAAATTTCTTTTTTTTATTTGTCAATAATTTTTAAAACATTTTCAAATTTTTTTACAGGAAGGTCTATGAATGTCAAATTATTCGAAAAATGTTGTACAACTTGGCAACGCCGCGCCGCAACGTAATTAAAAAACCAGAACATATTTGGATAGGTAATTAAGAGTTAAAGAAAAATGAGGAAAAATTTACAGGGTGTTCTGTTAAAAAAAACTGGTATGCCACTCTTATAATTTGATGCATAATTAAAAATAATTTTAAATGTTGGTCCTTTTGATTCACTGCAACTTTTATTTGAATAGTTGTGTATTTTAAATAGCATAAGTGGTATCGACCACTGCAGTATATTGTAATAGTCTTAGAAACAGCATTTCAAAGAAATTCTTCACATTATACGTTAAAAATTTAAGTAGCTTGACTTTCATCATAACTTGAAGAAAACTCATGACCATGAGTGTCATAAAAGTGGTGTTGTTTTTTTAAATTTTGTCCGGATTATTATTGAAGGTTCAGATTATCAAAGTTGTACTATTTGTACATTTACATAATTAATTCAAATTTTATAAATTATTTTTCTTTAAATGGACGGTGTACTTCTATGTATCCATTAAGTACAAAAACTTCTTCGTCGTGATACAATCCTTGAAATTCCAGCTTGCATCTGCCATTGGGAATGTACGGTGGAAGTTCTGACGGATCTGGTGTAAAATTGCACACGTGGACACCTCTGTGCTGTGTGCAAAGTAAAAATTGTACAAATTATTCGCATTTGACAATTATTATGCTACAAATAGTTACAGAAAAGTGAAGCATAACAAAATAATGGAGTTGAGACTTAATTGTTTCCGAACGAATTGATTATAGCCACTTTACATTATAAACAAATAAAATGCATTATATTATATTTTTTTTAATTTTATTGTAAGTAATTTAATGTTTTATAATAATTAAATTATTTACCTTTAATACAGGACATCCTGTAAAGTTTCCACATTTGAATGCCCGCCTAGCCCCCATCAAGTTCTTAGCTATTCCTGTGCAGTAGTTTACTTCAAAGCGTATTGGAAACTGTCTATATTCATTGCTTGCAAATTTATATACCTGTACTACGATCTAAAACATGTTTTAAATAGTAATCCTAATGCAAAATTAAAATGTTATATGTCATAGTAGTCAATACCAAAACCAGCTTAAAATTTCTTACCTCCAGATCTTTACCTAAGTTCCAGTTAGTATTAAACGTTAAGTTAAAAGCAGTGCAAGTTCTGTTAAATTTAAAAGTGGCGAGTTGAAATTGTTTACAGCAATTTTTGTTATAGCGAGCTACTTCTGCCCATTCAATCTTAACATTGTAGTCGTTTTGATGAAACTAAATTGAAATTATTTAATATTTCAAGCGATTGCTGCGTGAATAATTTACCTTAAAATTAAAAAGCCCGTTTTCTTCTGCAAAAACTTGTGAAATTAATAATAAAATGCCAAGCTCGCATAACCATAACATTATGGTATCAATATAAAGGCCTATAGACTAGATAATATGTCTCTCTTATCTGCGTGGTGATGACGCTGGCCAGTGTTTGAAAAAAAACAGTACGATTTGTTCCATTACATTACCTTTTCAAAGAACAAATTGCGACTAATACTGATCTAAACTATACAAAATTTAACATTACGATTTCCTAAATGACCAATTTTGTCATTGAGGGTAAAGTATATCGAAATTGGGAATAAGATATCTAAAAAAATTGTCTAATAAATTTATAACGATTTTAAATACATATAATCTCATAAACAGTGAAATCTGGACATCGACTTTAATTTCTCCATTAACCAGTTTATCCAATGTTCGTTTAGCTTTTATTATTTTTACAAAATATGCGTTCGTATCCGTTATCTACCTAATCTTATAAAATTAATGACTCTTCCATAAATTCATTAGCCACGTTTTTCCTAATTTTGTATAGACGAATAAATATCCTCGTACAATGATTGTCTTTTACTAAATAAATTCCTGACTTAGATAACAAAATTTGAGATTATATTATTTGTTTTAAAAGTTTCGAATTACCAGAAGTTAAATAAATCTGTATTAGTTTTTGTTATATCTATTTATCTTTGGACTATTTCTGCTACTATCTCCAATCACCGACCGACGTGTCTTATAAATTCTGGCATGCAGACACGACGCCCTCTGTTCCAAAACAATTAAATAAATCTAAAAAAAAACTAGTAAAACAAATTTTATTCTAAAAACAGAGTTTGGTATGCAGTCTGAAGAAAGGGCAGAAAGTTAACAAAAAGGATTTTAAATTAAAGGCCACTAACAAGTAAAGAAATGAAAAAAAAGACATGTATGTCGGTAGTGGATCGTGTGTGCGTCGCGTCGCAGAGTTTCAATTAATAATTTATACCATTAAAATCATGCCTATATGATATCTATTTTTTGTTTTTGATTTTGTTCGGTACATGTATATGTTAAAACCTACAAATAAAAAAGTTTCTCTTCGTAAAGAATGTTCAATATATCGAAAGTAAATTGTCATATTTGTTTGGTCACAAAATCAATTTTTTTCCGAAATTAAAATAATATCAGAGACGGCGCTGATGCATCTGGTTTTAAGCAAAAAAAAATTAAGTTGATATGTTAAGTACTTCCTAAGATATTACGTTATATATGTTAAAAATCGCTTAATTGGCGATTTGGTCATTTTTTTATTATTAAAAAAATTTGGTACCGGCCAAAACGGTTGTAAAAGGTCATTTATTATAGCAAATAATGTACTTAACTAGAATATATAAGCTCAAAATCGCATCGCATCCATCGATAAAATGCATTAATGAAACATTGGACAGAGCAGGGCTTATTTTGATGTTAGATGATCGCTTCTCGCCGTTTCTCTATTCTGATGAATGCGTCTGGTTTTCATAGCTTTTCCTGACCATTACAAATCCTTGCTCTATTACACTCGCTGCTTATCACATTAAGTATTTACATCATTTTAGTTTAAATTAATGAAAAGGTGTTGGTAATTTAGACAAAGTATAATAACGAAAAATAATATAAAATATTATAACCCGTGTGCTACGCCTCACCCTTTTTTACTTCTTTTCAAAAAACAATGAATAAACTGTGTTGAGATGCAAGACATGTACTTAATGCATCTAGCATATACTTAAATAGTCAAGGAATCGGCGATTATAAAATAAATACTAAACTTAATATGCAAAACTGTTCACGGTAATGTTTATTCTTATGGAGCAACATACAGACTCAGCGAGAGTGATATCATATAATCATAAAAAAAATTGCCTATTACTTTTTTAAACCGTTTATTAGTGTTTCCAATTTTAATTTTTACATGTAGAAAATTGTAAGTAATAAAACAATATTTCCAGATATCTGCACTGTTAACATCTCGGCTGCGACTAAATTTGTAAACCCTCCACATTCGGTTGAAAAAAGTATTGTTTGGGATATCTAATGCCTCTGATAAACAGCCCGTTAGCTTGACCGATACAGCGGACGGAGAAAGCATTTAGCGTTTTTCAATGTTACGTAGTATTGCTCCCTGCTCGGTCATATATTCCGGTGTTATAGCAGCAGCAGCAGATTAAATCTAGCAATTATACCAACCAACAATAAAAGCACACTTTTTTTTAATGAAATTGAAGCTATAATGTAATGTTAAGTTTGGTGTTGTTAAATAAAACACTAGTTTGCAGGAGGAATTTTAATGTGTTTTCACTGTTACAAGATAATTTTGATGAATATTTATAGCAACGTCAATAGCAACGCAAGTCGCCAAGTTACAAAATACAATTGAATCCAAGGGCTGCTACAGTACTGGCGGAAATATGCGATAAATAGATAGATAGCGCGATGGATGAATGGACGGAGGGACGGACGAACGGACGGAGAGACAGACGAATGGAGGGACGGAGGGATGAATGAATGGAGAAATGGAAGGAGGGACAGACGGATGGACCGTTGAACGGATGGAAGGATGGCTAGATAGATAGATAGACAGCCGAAATACTTAAAATTTAAATAAAATATAATGTATATAATAAAAACAATAATAATTTATTTATTTATACCTATTATAGACATGGTCATAAATAAAGAGAAAAATTGTATAAGCACATATGGAATTTTCCTATAAAACAAAAGTAAGAATTTCATTAAAGTGGATTTATGCAGTATTCATTTTCATTTAAACTTGAAAGAAATATTGTTAAATGGTTTTGTACCATTCGATTTATACAAGTAAGTTTATTTTCATTAGCGCTTCAGTTCATTATCACATTGGCAACTTTTATCTTCTTAGTGAAAATGAAAATTTAAATTTAAATTGGACATCCATTCTGCCTTCTTTTTTATTCTTATTGGTTAATTCTTACATTAAATTATTATCGTATCTGCATAAGTTCACCTTTAACGAAAAATAAATAATTACTAAATTAGTTAAATAGGCTCTTAAATTGTAAGGAATAAAATTTTATCAGACATCAGTAACACACCATCACCTAAAACAATAACAATATTAAATGCATCTTAACTGATTTTTAAATACAGTATAACCTCGGTAACCCAACTATTACAGGAGTGATTAAGTGTGTTCGGATTACTGAATTAATTTATTTTGTAAAATATTATTTTCTAATGGTCGGTAAGCTTCTACGTACCAATTAACTACAAAAACTTCTTCATCGTGATACAATCCTTGCAATTCCAGCTTGTATCTGCCACTGGGAATATACGGAGGAAATTGTGACGGATCTGGTGTGAAATTGCATATGTGGACGCGTTTGTTCTGTGTGCAAGTTAAAATAGTACAAATTATTGGGATTTCAAAATTACTATTACAGAAATTATTGTCAATAAGTAGAGAAAAATAATAAACGGTGTTGAAAGGTAACTATTTATATTTTTTTTTAAATGGATACTACACCGATAGTTTGAGTACTATCTGCATTGCTTAAGGTACACCAGACTCATATGCTTGCATATATTCTATGTTGTAGCGTTTTCTGTAACCAGCAAATGGGAAATGCGTGTACGGCGTAGGTAACCTCTAGATTGAACCCCGGAAAAGGTAATTTACTCTAAGAGCTTCTTTAGAAAGGAGTACATAGATTTTTTGTAATTATTTTAATTGTGTGCATGATGAAATACTACTGCTCAGGCTCCTAGGGCTGTTTTTAATAGAATAGCAGCGTTTGCAAGAGCGCGAACTATTAGCGTACAACCATGTGCACATTGATGATCAATAACGCAAAAAATACACTTTTTAAATAACTGTATATTAAATCTTGACCCATTTCACCTGTCTCAACTTTTAGTGATGAGAGGACTCCACGACTACAACTCACATATTTACGCGGTCATTATACAACGATGATTTTGCTTTGTACAGTGGATTGCTATATTGTTACATAGAAATAGGCTCCGTTCATGTATAGTATTTTTTTTAAATTATTGCGGCACAATCCGCTGATAGCTTATTGCAAAAACAAACTCGAACAAGGACACACCGCAACACGGCCGCTGCTGCTTGAAGCCCGCATAGAGCGGTTGGTCCGCACAAATCCGATGGCTAAATACGAGTATTTCATAGAATACAATGAAATTTGTACACTAAAAACAACAGTAAAACGAGAATGCCACGAAAAAGTGGGGTTGCGTAACATCGGATTGGTTCTTTGGTTCCTTCCGAAAATACACTATTGAACGTGGCAAAACGATAAACGGTTATGATATCATCGCAGATTATTTATGTGCGGTCGGTTTAATTCATATCATCAGTGACGCATACCTTTGCTTATGCTTATAGACACTAATTTCGGTTCACGGAGAAAACTTTCCCGAAACAAGTCCCAGAAAAAATTTCCTGGGAAAAACGTCGATAGAAAAAATGCTAACAATTATTTTGCAGTAGAACCAATCCCCGAAGAAAGCAAGCGGTAAACTTATGTCCCGGAAAAAATACTTGTATTTCCTTGCTGATGAGTGGAGGATTATTGTATAATAAAGAAAAAGCTTTTCCTGAAAACAATCTCGCTGATCGATGTTTTAAACGATTTGTATGAATAACGGAAAATTTCCTTTTGGAATTATCTGCAAAAAACATTTTTACTGCGTATTTATTAGTTCCAAAAATGTTTTGAAATTCACCGTTAAGACAGCCTTCTGGTATGGGAAAACTATTAAGTTTAACTAATCTTCCCCCCGCCTGTTAAAAGAAATGTTTCAGAGTGATTAATGTGATTTTTTCTGGTGATTGTTTTCTTGAAGTTTTTTAAGGAGGTTGTTTTTTCTTTTAATTGTTGCTCAGTGCTGTTTTCGTTTTCTTTTGGCGGGCTTTTAGTGTAATGTTATGAGTTTCTTGGTTTCTTCAATTGTCTGAAGTACTTGACTCCGGCTATTCGTTTGGATTTAACTTTAACCACGCTGGCCCTTCCCACCATCGCAGCTCTAAAAGTTCTCGTATATTGCAACCTCGAAACGGTAAGTCGGCTGGATTATTCTCACCCGATACATGCTTTCAATCTTCAGGTTTTGAAAACTGATGTATTTCTTGAATTTTGTTTCTTACGAAAACGTTTAACCGTTCATTAAGCTTAATTCAGGACATAACAGTTGTTGAATCAATTCGAGCCTTGGTATAGTCATCTTTTTCAAAAGAGCGGTATTTTTTCATCGGTGTTTAATTTTCTTGTTAAGAAATGAAGTATTTTTTGTTTTTTCATAATTCGCCGGTAGTTCTAGTCGATGACCCACCCATGACAGTTTTACTTCGTATTTTCCATCTTCTTTGATTTGAACGGTTTCTAGAAATCGTTGTTTAACTTCCAAATTCTTTTCAAGTTTCGATTTTACTTCTACCGGATCTCTTACGCTGTAGGTCTCACAATTTCGACAAATCACAAATTCTTGCATTTTTTACGAACAGCAAATGAGCGGTTGTTGCAGCACAAGTTAATATTTCTCCAAGAACCATTCCCAACAATGTCCATCCTAGATACGTTTCCATCGCTACAAGTCCAGATTCAAGTTTTCTTTGTCAGTCAGTAAACAACTTGCCAGCTGTATCGGGTAATTTCCTATAGCAGATAAAAGAGAACTAAATAAAGCAACTTTTTACCCCAAAATTAGCAGCAACGTCGAACAAAAATGAATTTTGCAAAGAAAAATACAAATAGGTTAATTATATTGTGTATTAAATAAAAATTTGCTTTAAACATTATTAGGCTGTTTATGGTAATACAATCAGTTCTTAAAAGGAGAGATGCCTTTTTCTATCAGCGCTAAGAATATTTTCCTACTCTTGGAAACTCCACATTATATGTATTGCTTTTATAATAATATTACTACGTTATAACACCAATACACTAAATTGTACCACCATTTAAATCAAAAAGAAAACGTCATACAATATTTAACCTTTTGCAACTTATTCTAGTGCATAAATTACAAGCTACATTAATCTTAATACATTTTTTGTCTTCCGTTCAATGTAAACAAAATTTGTCAAACAAAGTATTCTCACATAAAATAACAATAAACACCTAACATAATCATTTACTAATAATTTTAATAAAATATACCATAACCATATAGTCTTATATTGTTTGTTAAAAACACCCAACAGAATGTTTATAATTTATAGTACGAAGCTTCAATTGCAATAATTTGGCCTACTTAACCTTTTTAGCAATTAATTAAATTGTTTACTTTAAAATAGCTAGACTGCTTTAAGAAGTAGTGGGATATTTCGAATTAAAATAATCGAAATATATCAAGATATCTTGAGAGCTTACAGAAACCCAATCGAATGATTTAACGATTTTAATTTTTTTAGGTTTGTTCAATTCGGAAGCAGGTATTAGAGCAATACCCCTTACAGTAGGCAACTGCAAATGCCCAACGCAGATACATGATGCTATGTCAGCATTAGCAATGACAATCTAGATATTGTGCAAACTGCATACTTATCATAACAAATTGATTTGCGTATGTATACCTAGACGCAAATCAATTTGTTATGATAAGTATGCAGTTTGCACTAATACAGACATAAGTTTCGGGTGCAAACGCATAAAGATAAGGCGCCCTGCGGCGGACAACAACGAAATAAAGAATTTTAATTTGAACTTTCCGATAACGCTTTTGTCGCTGGTCCTATTTTTTAAAAATATAATTTATTTACAAAACTGAAAAATGTATCCACTTTGGCGGTTTATGAAAATATTACTTAAAAAGAGACCAGAATTAGCTATGAATTGTGATGAAATTTAAAAATACTGTAAATAATTAGCGTTGTTTTAAAGAAAACAAAGACACAGGAAGTTTACCTTGCGTACATGACTAGCTGGTGGTTTTTGTCCCTGGTCTCATTTATAAAAAAAAATTGTGTTATAAAACACAAAAATGTATCCGCTGAATAAATTAAATAGATGACACACAGTATAATTACTAAAATTATTAGTAAATGTCTGAGAAATAGCATCACCTAAAACAATAATATTATGTGCATCATAACTGATTCTTAACTACAGTATAACTCCGGTAATCGGAACTGTACAGAACTAAGATATGTTGAAATTGCTGAATTAATATAAAATTTATTCTAGAAGTCCGATTAAGTAGGTTGATTTTTCCATCATAATACTGTTTTTAAGGTAACTTAAAAGTGTCATGAAAAACGTTTTACTTCTTATTTTAAAACTGTTTGCCTGATACTCATTTTTTTGGATAATTATTATAGGTTCGCATTACCGAAGTTGTACTAAATTTACCAAATTAATTGTGTTTGTAATAAACTATTTTTCTTTAAGCGGTCGGTATATTTCTAGGTATCCATTAATTACAAAAGCTTCTTTGTCGTAATGCAATCTTTGAAATTCTAGCTTGTATCTGCCATTGGGAATAAACGGAGGAAATTGTGATGAATCTGGTGTAAAATTACACACGTGGACGCGTTTGTTCTGTTGGCAAATAAAAGTAGTACAAATTACGTGCATATGAAAATTATAATGCTACAAATTGTTATCGATTAATAGAGCAAAACATAATTACTGTTAAGAAAAGAAAGAAACTGAACTTTTATCAACCAAGAGAGCAAGCTGGATTCCGCTCTAGCTATAGAACAAATGACCATTTGCAGTATATTAAAATTCTGATCGAAAGAACAATTAAATATATAAAAGACCCCTAGTCCTAATATTTGTTGACTTTCAGAAGGCATTCGACACGGTGGAAATGATTTCCATTTTACGAACACTAAGAGAATGCAGCATCGATTATCGATATACCAACAGTGTTCACAATATACAAAAATGCCACAACAACTGTAAATCTTCATAAAACCACCAATAAAATAAATATCGACAGAGGAATTAGACAAGGATACATTTTATCTCCAAAAATCCATACATATATAAAAGCACAAAGGGTTTTTTTCTCCCTTTCCTCCAGCGGCTACCGCTTCACCAATTTGGACCATTTTTTTTTAAATGAAAGGTCTTTATCCACAGATGGAACATGAAACATTTTTATATTTTTATTCTACGTCGATTTTTTAATAATAATTATTTTAATTTATAATATATATGACGGTCGGCTAGACGCGCGTCACTTGGGGCGCCCTCTACAATAACGTCGCGTGCCATTATTGGAACTAATGCATCACGTGACTTGACATTTCGCCGGTTCTATCAACGCTGTCTGTCAGTGCATTGTGTGCTGGGGTAACACTAGTATTTATTACAGTGCTACAACATGCATTAAAAATGACAAGAGTAAAAAAATATGGGAGATACCATTGATATACAAAATTTAAACTATCTCGGTTCTGCAGATGACACTTTTATAATAACGGATAACTACAAAGAGGCCAGTGAAATGTTGTGGGAGTTGCAGCAAGCAGCACAAAAAGTTAGGTTAAAAATCAATTATGACAAAACCAAGGTGATAACTATCCTAGTATTTAACAAACTGATAAAACTCGAAAATATGGATATCGAAACAGTTGAAAAATACACCAGTCTTGGGTACGAAATAAAAATCAGTAGAGACAACCAAACGTGTCAGTTGTTAAGGAGGCTGCGTATGGAAAACTACGAGATATCTTTAGGACAGACATTCCAACTAGTCCGAAAAGGGCACCCTTCAATCAATGCGTTCTTCCAGTCCTAACGTATGGAGCAAAAATGTTAACTTTTACTAAAGCATAAGTAAAGAAACTGCAAGTCACACAAAGCAGAATGGAGGAGTCTATGCTTGGTTTAACTCTGAGAGACAGAGTCGGAAACAAGGAAATAAGAAGACGAACGGGCGTTGAAGACACTATCGTGCGCATTGCAAAGCAGAAGTAGAATTGGGCAGGTTACACTGAAATACCAGTCAGCCTCATGGATTCTGGGGGAGGCAAGAAACTGACAAAACCAAAATCTGAAAGAAAAGTAATCACGGTAGCTACATACAACTGCAGATCATTAATGCACGATGCACAACTGTATGATTTAGAGAACGAAACACAGAATATAAAGTGGGACATAATAGGCCTAGCCGAAGTTAGAAGAAAAGGCGAAGGTTTCATAACTCAACAGTCAGGAAATGCACTGCTATACAAAGGACATAACACCGAAAGCCAGTGGGGCGTAGGATTCCTAGTTAAAAAAGAGCATATCCAGAATATAGTCTGTTTCAAAGGAATATCAGAAAGAGTGGCATATATAATCCTAAAGATATCAGATTCATGTAAGATAAAAATCATACAAGTATACGCACCTACCTCTACGTACGAAGATGATGAAGTCGAACTCACTTACGAAGATATTGCAAACGCAAGAAAAGAAGTAAAATGCGAACACGATATAATAATAGGCGACTTTAACGCCATCCTGGGACAACAACAAGATGAAGATGAAAGATACATCGGGAGGTTCGGATTAGGTACCAGAAATCATAGAGGGACGATGCTGACAAATTTCTTAGAAAACCAGAGACTATATGCTATGAATACCTATTTCAACAAAAAAATACAGCGAAAGTGGACTTGGATAAGCCCAGACGGGAAAACCAAAAATGAAATTGACTATATTTTGAGCTCCACAAAATCAATAGTACAAGACGTAACAGCTCTAAATTCCTTTAACACAGGAAGCGACCACCGCCTAGTAAGGGCAAAAATTATCATAACAGGAAAGAAGAAAAGATCGAAGCACAAACCAAAGCGAAGAAACCTAATTGATGTAGACAAACTCAAAGAAAACAGAGAAACATATACAAGAGAAATAAATGAAAAAATAGGAAACATTGAACATATTAAAAAAGATATAAACAAGCTATGCCAACATATAACAACCTCAATAACAGAAACATCATTCAAAATCGCTGGAAGTACAAAACAAAATTCGAACAAGCTAACAAAAGAAACTAAACAGAAAATAGAAGAGAGAAGAACACTATATAAAGAAGATAAATATGGCACAGAAGAATATAGAAAAGTCAGAAGGGACACGCGTAAGATGATACGGAAAGATCTAGAAAGAAACTATGAAAGGTTAATAGAAGAGGTAATTGAAAATAATAAAAATATGAAATGCCTCAGAAAGCAGAATGGAAGACGCGAAATTATAATGATCAAGGAAAATGACAGAGAAATACGAGACAGAGAGGAAATACTTCGAGTTATAGAAGAATTCTACAAAACACTATACAGTTCCCAAACACAGAGAACACACATAAATAACGATGAAAGGAGAATAATCAACGTAGGATCGGAAGACATACCCGATATAAGTAACGAAGAAATCATATATGCCCTACAGAATATGAAAAATAACAAGGCACCGGGAGAGGATGATGTAATAACAGAAATGATAAAAGAGGCAGAAGAAATAATAATACCGAAGTTGAAGATTCTGTTCAACATATGCCTAGAAAAAGGAAAAATACCGGAAATTTGGAATAATGCATCCGTTATCATTTTGTTCAAAAAAGGAGATCCATCACTCCTACAAAACTACCGCCCAATTAGTCTAATGTCGCATTTGTACAAACTATTTACAAAAATTATTACAAACAGATTAACAAAGAAACTAGATCAGTACCAACCAGTTGAACAAGCGGCATTCCGTAAAGACTACAGTACATGCGATCATCTACTAACGGTAAGAATACTTACAGAGAAAGCAGTCGAATATAACCTTGAACTCTACATGGCCTTTGTAGATTACGAAAAGGCATTCGACTCTATTGAACACTGGGCCATAATAGAAGGATTAAATCACGCACGAATAGACTATCGTTATACAATCTTAATAAAAAATATATACAAACAAGCTACTTCATCTGTGAAAGTACATGAAAGCACAGGAAAGTTTTCGGTCAACAGAGGCATAAGACAGGGAGACACAATATCGCCGAAACTATTTACATTGGCTATGGAGGAAATATTTAAAGAACTAGATTGGTCAGATAAAGGAATTAACATATGTGGAGAACGCCTAAACCACTTAAGATTTGCCGATGACGTAGTTCTATTTTCGGATAAAAAGGAAGACCTAAAGAACATGTTAACAGAATTAGAAACAAAATCAAGAGCAGTAGGTCTAAAAATCAATCTGAGTAAAACAAAGACAATGTGCCCTGAAAATCCAGAAATAGCTATTGGAGAAACACCAATAGAGAACGTCAATACATATATATATCTTGGACAAAAAATAACATTAAACAAAGAAAATAAAGAAATGGAAATAGAACGCAGAAGACGATTGGGATGGGCAGCATTCAGAAAACTATCTTATATACTGAAAAATAAGAAAATTCCCTTACACTTGCGGGCCAAGGTTTTTGATCAATGTATCCTCCCCGTCATAACATATGGAGCACAAACGTGGACCCTCACTAAACAGATAAGATCAAAATTACAGATTACACAAAGAGCCATGGAGAGGTCCATTTTGGGCATAACACTAAGAGACAGAAGGCGGAACGAATGGATACGACAAAGAACCGGTACAACGGATGTAATTGAGAGAGCGGCACATTTGAAGTGGGACTATGCAGGACACATAGCCAGAATCAAAGATAACAGATGGAACGCCAGAATAATACAATGGAGACCGTGGTCAGGGAGAAGAAATAGGGGGAGACCACAAACAAGATGGTACGACGACATCAAGAAAATTGCAGGACTACCGTGGTTAAGAATCGCACAAGACAGAGAAAGATGGCGACAGATAAGGGAGGCCTATACCCAATACTGGGTGCAAGAAGGCTAAAGAGAGAAAGAGAAGAGAGAGACGTAGTAAGATTAAAAAACGATTGATGGACAAAGAAGAACGTTAAGTGGCGACCAAAAGCCGATAAACGTAGTTGAGGAAAACCACCAACTAGATGGACAAACGACCTTACAAACATCTCGACCAACTGGGTTGCTGCTTAGAATAGAAAAATTGTAAGCATCTTGAGGAGGCCTTTCTACTAACTTCTTCATTTTTGCCAATTTATTGATTTTGAGCAGTTGCTGACCGTCCACATCTTGTGTCATCTTCTAAGCTGTATCGACCATGACTGAATTCATTTGACCAACATCGTTTTTTCAACTGTAATGCGTCACTTCTTTTGTCAAAAACTTTATAATTTAGTTTAGGATATTTAAACAAGGATCTATAAGACAAGCCAGATAGGGACCCTACCAAAAACAGAGCGTAGACAAGCCCTGGAAAAGAAAATAAGATTCATAACATCACGAAAAGAAACAAATTGGAAAGAAAAGCAAATGTTAAACAAACGAAACAGCAGAATCAAAAATCTAATTACTGCAACACCTAATTGGCAGAAGAGGCCAGGGATGGCGCACCTAAATAGAACAATTAAATAAAATTACTCTTAATTCTAAACAAACAAAAAGGAAAATACAATAATTTAGAGTTTATTTATTATTTTGTGATAACTTATTTACCTTTGGCACCGGGCATCCAGTAAAGTTCCCGCAGCTGTATACCAGACGAGCCCCCGCTAAATTGCTAGTTATTGGGATGCAGTAGTTTACTTCGAAGCGTAGTGGGAACAGCCTATATTCGTTACTCGAAAATTTATAGGCCTGGATTACAAGCTGAAATATGTTTATAAAAAAGTCTTAATGGAAAATTGAAACGGTATTATATCATAGTACCTAACATCAAAATCAACTTATAATTTCTTACCTCTAGATCGTTTCCTGGTAATAGAAGAAAATCAGGGACCGAAAATATGGAAAAATAAATTAAAAACGGGCCACAAAGAAATAATAACATTAAAAAATGAGGAAAGTAGAGTAATAACAGATAGAGACGAACTGCTAAAAATAGCAGAAAAATATTACGAAAAGCTATATGAGACAAAAGTGGAAAATCAAATAGTAGCAATAAATGAAACGAATAAAAAATTAGTAAACGTAAACTCGGAAGAATTACCGAACATTAACGAGGATGAAATAATGAAAGCGATAAGCAGAATGAAAAATGGAAAATCACCTGGAAGTGATGAAATCATAGCGGAGATGATAAAACAAGGAGGAAATGTACTAGTAAAAGAATTGAAAAAACTATTTAACATGTGTCTAGAAAAAAACGAAATCCCAAAAGAATGGGATGACGCAATAATCATTTTAATCTACAAAAATGGTGACAAAACGGATTTAAATAACTACCGCCCGATAAGCCTACTTTCCCAAATTTACAAATTGTTTACAAGTATATTAACAAGCAGACTAGAAACGAAACTGGATTTTTACCAACCCAAAGAGCAGGCCGGTTTCAGGAAAGACTTTGGGACAATAGACCACCTGCAGACGATGAGAATCCTAATGGAAAAAACAACAGAATACCAGATGCCAATATGGCTGGCATTCGTGGACTATCAAAAGGCATTTGATAGTATTGAAACATGGGCAATTATAAAATCACTTAAGAATGCAAGGATTGACTACAGGTATACAGATATCATTGAAACTATATATAAAATAGCCACATTGTAAATTAAATTACATGAATATACAGACACAGTAAGAATAAAACGAGGAGTACGACAAGGTGATCCAATATCCCCGAAGCTGTTTACATTGACGATGGAGGATATATTCAAGACCTTAAACTGGGAAAATAGAGGTATATTAATAAATGGAGAACGGCTCAATACTCTGCGCTATGCAGATGATATAGTATTAATAACAGACAACTTTATAGATTTACAAGAAATGATACAAGAACTAGCCGAAGCCTCACAAAAAATAGGACTAGAAATGAACATAAACAAAACAAAAATAATGACAAATAATCAAGAAGACAGAAGAGAAATAGTAATAAATGGCAAGGTTATAGAAAGGGTCGATAAATATATTTACCTGGGACATGAGATGAGAGTAGGCAAAGAAAATCAAGAAGCGGAAGTCAGAAGAAGGATTACAGCTGGATGGTCAGTCTTCGGAAAATTAAATCAAGTATGGAAAACAAAGATACCGTTAAAACTAAAGGCGAAAGTTTTTAATCAGTGTGTAATACCCGCAATGATCTATGGTACAGAAACATGGGTGCTGACAAAAGCAATTATGAATAAGATGAAAGTAGCACAAAGAGCCATGGAACGCAAAATAGTAGGAATAACCCTGGCTGACAGAAAAACAAACGAATGGCTAAGGAAAAGATCGAAAGTAGTAGATATAGCAATAAGAACAGCAAGTCAAAAATGGCAATGGGCTGGACATGTTGCCAGAATGTCAGACAAGTGGAGTAAGAAGGTTTTGGACTGGAGACCATGGGGAAGAAGAAGAGGAGTGGGTAGACCAATGATGAGATGGGCAGATGAAATACGAAAAACAGCAGGAACTAAGTGGCAAGAATTGGCGCAAGACAGGAAAAAGTGGAGGGGTAGAAAGGAGGCCTATATTCGTATCTGGATAGAGAGGGGCTAGAAGAAGAAGAAGAAGAAGAAGAAGAAGAAGAAGATCGTTTCCTAAGTCCAAGTTAGTATTATACGTTAAGTTGAAAGTAGTGCAAGTTCTATTAAATTTAAAAGTAGTAATATCAAATTGCTTCCAGCATTGTTTGTTATAGCGAGCTACTTCTGCCCATTCAAACTTAATATTGTAGTCCTTTTGGTGAAACTAAATTAAAAATTTTTAATACCTCAATCAATACCTGTATGGATAACTTACGGTTAAATTAAAATGATCGCTTTCTTCTGTTAATATTTCTGAAATAAGTAAGTAAAACACACACAACCATAACATGATTGTACCAAAATGAACACCTGGATACTATACATATATGTTTGTCGTACTCCGCTGTTAATGACATTAGCTACGATACTTTAAAAAACACTATCATCTGTTCCATTACATTAACTTCTCAACGAACAAATTGCTACTCATACCGCTCTGAACTATAAAAACATCAAATTGCGATTTCTACGAATGAAGGCTTTTGTCATTCAAAGTAAATAAGTAACAAATTAAAAAAAAGACATCTTAAATAATTTCATTAGAGCCTTACAATTATAGAGCGACTACAAATACACATGAACAGTGTAATCGTGATTTTTTGTCTTCCTCTTATTCAGTTATTACCCGAGTCGGGTTTGCCGTTTTTTGTTTCCATTACACTCTATCTTCTGAATCTCCCTCTTTTAAGTCTTTCCGCCATTGCATTTTGTATGTATGTTTTACAGCGTAAAGCTGGTCTTCCTCTTTTTCATCTACCCCAACAGACCATTGTGCTCATACCACTACTGAAGTGCCCGATTTTCTAAAGTTTTTGTAAAGGAAAAGATTATTTCCATTCTTCTCTAGATTTCTTCTTCGTGTGTTTCCGTTGGCTCTCCTATACGTGAGATGTATATCTGCCATATCTGCGTTAGTATAAATAAATTTTAATAAAAATAAACGTTTGAGATTGGATTATTTCACATTTAAAAAGTATAGAACACAAACATTCTAAACTTATACAAAAACTAATTCCAAAACTTATTATTTCTGAATTAAAGTAAAGTTTAATTTACATCACATAAATGTTGTTTTATAACAGATAGATAGATAAGCAGCCATAGTACCTACGTAAGCAATCCTTTTTTTTTTGTTATGCGCAGTTCTTTCGTAGTGCCACAGAACGCAAAAGAGCGAACGTGTAAATCGTATAACGCCATCAAATGGCGACCGTACTTCTGTCTTAACGAACCAACAAAGCAGTTTCACTTTAAAAATTCATACCATCAATGTCACGGCTAGATGGTATCATTTCTTTGCTTTAAAATATTTCTCAAGACGTATTCTTAATTTTGTTTGCTGCATGTACAGCTTAAAATCTACAAATGAAAATTTATAGCTTAGTAAAAAGTTCACTCCATGAAAAGCAAAATTTAATATTCATAATTTCTTTAGACAAAAAATAATTTTTTTAGGAAATTTTAATGAGATGCTGGACAGCGCTAATGCATCTACTCTTAAACAAAAAAACATCAAGTCGGTATGCCAAGTAATTCTCGAGATATTGCGTCATATGTGTTAAAAAGATGCTACATTTACCGTTTTCCCAATTTACATGGAAATTGTATCAATGTTTAATTTATTTTTATATACATATGATATTAATGTTTAAAATGTCAATATTTAAATTAACAATAGTAATTTTTCTGTTTTTGTAAAAACGAAATATATTATTCGAAAGTAATTCAATCTTCAATCAAATATATTATAAAACATATCTCTCATAACATGATTCAGAACAGGCCATGACCTAAGTGTTAAAGTTGGCAATACTTAATATAAGGTAATTGTCAAATGTTGAAAGCTGTAAAAATTTTTGGTTAGATACATTTAACTCAATGTATCTAAAGTATTTCTTTAACACTTTGGTCATGGCCTGCTCTGAATCATTTTTTTTACGATCACCCGATACTAATATTATTATATACTACTTGGCTGTTAGGTGGTTGGCGGTGGTGCGCTCGGCTGCCGTAGCCGCGAAATTGGCAGTGGTTCTGGAGCGAGCAGTGGTATTTCCAACCGCGGATCGTGCTGGGTCGTGTAGCTGGTTTGCTAGGCTAGTCCTATTTGATTAACGAGTTCCATGGATCCGAAACTTTGACGACGAATTTGATTTACCCTTCTTTGGGCGTTGTTTGGTGGCCGAAACACGATACATCGCAACACACTTACTTATACTTAAGTGCACACCTCGCACTTAAAAATGCTTCTAGCTTGCTTTAATTGCATTTTTTCTATTTTCAGCGTAGCGGGTTGTCATCTCTTCCTGTACGTGTCGTGTGTTGTTCATTATTCCTTCCTGTCGGTCAACCTGGAAGTACCATTAGGTGGCTTTGACGTGACGTGGACAAAAAGTTTTATTTCGAAATTTTAGCCCAACAGCGCCAGCCAAAGTGTGGGCCTTCCGCAAACACTAAACCTTTTACATGGCTGCCGCTTGCTAAGCAATAACAAAGAAACCTTAGTGCATTTAGGAGTTAAAGAGGTGAATTAGAAATAATTTCTAGACTAAAATGTTAATCCATTACAAGTTGTTGGTCTGTGATTCCACAACTAAACATTGATTGCTTCAGTTTTGCATCTAGGTGGCCGTCCCAATATTTCCGTTCCATCACTTTCGCCTTGAAAAAGTGGCAAGCCGCGGCAGCCTTAGTCAAAAAATTTGTTTGTCTGTTAGTGAAGAAAATTATACAAAATATACTGTGTGAGACGTCGCGTCATGTCGGCGAGATAAATACAAATTTCCGATCACGGATTTGTTCTTGCCGTTTTTGGGAAATATATAGTAAAGATAGTTCTTTTACTTCTGATATAAAGCGTTCCCACCATAAACAATAATCGGTTATATCTCCCTCTAAAGCATAGTCAGCGTAAGTATTAATGTAGTTTTTATAAAATTCATCATTTAAGAGGTAATTTTGAAAACGCCAGAAAGGAGGCTTAGGTTTAGATGTTTTGCATACAATTTTAAGGAAGGGTGCAAAATGATCGGAGAAAGTTGGTAAGAGCTTGATGGACGTTACGTGGTTGATAAACTTTTCAGAGCAATATACCCTATCTAACCTAAAAGCTGAAGTCTGTGTATAGAATGTATACCCAGGTTTACTAGGATTAAGAACTTCCCATATATCAGTTAAAGTAGAGTCTCGCACTATGGATTGTAATGACATACTAACGTCTAAATTTCTTTCCCTCGAATTGAATCTGTCTTTTAACGGATTAAGAGTACAATTAAAATCTCCCATAATTAAATCGTATTCATTGGCAGTCGAAGAGGATCGAAGTGAATCATGTAAGGATGACAATATATCAATTGCTCGGTCAACATTGTGAGGTATATAAATTGAAAAAAGGGAAATATATTTACCATCTATTTTAAATGTAGCTTTCTGCAAGAACCCTTCAACAATAATTGAGTGTGCAATTAGAGAAATAAAATTACTGCTACGTGCTACCTTTCTTATAACCAATGACAGTACCTGAGTAATCTACACTCGGTTTATTAAAAATGAATTCATACCCGCACTTAACTTCAGGTACAGGATTTGTGGATGAGTTAGTTTCTTGTAACACAAAAAGATCTACATTCACCGATTCCAGAAAAGAAATAAGTGTTAACCACTTTGTCTCACTACGAATACTCTTGACATTTAATGTTAAAATTGTTACACTAGGAGTAGCCATTTTAGATAAATTAAAGAAAAGAAAACAAAAAGGGACTACTGTACGCTAAAAACATGATTCGTCGGATCCAGCATTTCGCTGGTCCAGTAATTTTTTAAGTGAAATTGCTAGTCTTTTGCACCTTTCCTTAAGAGCCCTCTTACTAACCAGAGGATACACATTTTGCAGCAAAGAAATCAATTCTGCCGTTTCCGAAGTAAAACTATCTGCAATCGATAGAGGATCATCTTTACCTTTAACCTCAACAAGAAATCTTTTGAAATCATCATAATTTAGTATACATGTATTGATCTCAAAAACATCTTTAAAGGACTCAAACGCAGAGTCCGAGTCCGTTTCGGTTGACTTTTTTTTCCTTCGCTTAGTAGGTTTGCGGCCTTTCGACCTTTTTAAAGAATTTGTCTGAGTGGCGTTTGACGTTTGACTACAAGTTTCTCAACCAGAATCTTCCAACGACAAAATAAGGCGTTCTGGTACAGAAAAAGCAGCTCCATCAGTATTCGTTTCAGTAGGTTGTTCAGAACCTGTTGAAATTTGATTAGAAACTTGAGGGGAGTTGCTTTCAATATTAGTAGGAGTTGTTTGAGATCGTTCTGTGGGATTTGTAACTTGTTCCTTATTCGCACTGGGACATTTTGATGCAAAGTGGTTCGTAGCTTTACAAATGAAACAACACATTTCATCAGCTGATAGATAAATCCTGTAGGACTCTCTTTCGAAATCAATTATCATGGATGAAGGCATTGACGAAGGTTCATCTAGAACAATGAAAACTTGCCTTCTAAAACTAAAAACATGACTGTATTCATTATGCCCTAAACCAGCACCTACGAAAGACACAGATGAAACAATTTTTAGACTAACAGCTTTTAAGGCGTTTGCAATGATTTCGTGGGGAATAATCGGAGATACATTAGATAAAATCACTCTTTTTGCAGGAGTAATTAGCCTTCTTGCTGAAAAGAACATTTCGCCAATGATTATGCCACCATGTTCTGTCATGAATTTATTGACGCAATCTTTCGACGGTAAATATACGCATATTCTACCATTTGATATTCTTGACGCAAAAAGAATATTTTTTGGACCAACTTTTACGCCTAATTCAAAAATATAATCCTTAATGGAAATTACATTACACCTTCAGCGTTAAAAACAATTGCTTGGTCTTTTTTAGGGAAAGTTAATTTCTTAACTGTGGCGGAATAGTATATTATAGACCAAGGTAGAGAAGACATTTTTCTCAGCCGAGCAGAATTAATTCCCGAGATGCGAAGCATCGAGGGAAATAAGTTGCGAGGCTGATAAGTCTTCTCTACCGTGGTTTATATATTATTTTTTCCACTACTAGCACCCTTATTCCTTTTATAATTAATTGATTTTACATTGATAAAAAATAAAATTACAAACGCAAATATGCACAAAAATTAAGTAGCCTTGCTTGAAAACAAGAGAATAGTTAATTTCAATTGACATTTATGTAAAATATATATTTTATAATAGTTGTTATAAAATGTCCAATTTTGATGATTTGAGTGAAAACTGCACTCCTCCTGAAATTAGGGAAGGTGCAGAAAGTGTTGGTGAAGAGTTAATACCAGTAAAATCAAAAGATTTTTACATGAAAGTTTATGGTGAATTTAAAGATTGGTAGCAATTGTTTTCATTATTACCCAGTAGTTAATAATGAAATATTAGTAACCACTAGGAAAGAAATTCATCTTCTTGGCTCTAAAACAAAGTAAATAATGATATCGTTTAATGCTAGTAGTGGAAAAAATAAATTTCCAGTATTTACTGAATTATTGTTGCGACATTCGGTGATATTGTCATCGCCCCTGTTTTCAGAAACGATAACATTAACTTCAATAGGAGTAGGAATAGCAGTGGACCTTTCCCTAGTAATGGGAGGAGGGTCACTGCTACCAGAAATATTGCTCATATCTTTAAAATAAAAAATGAGAGAAAAAGATTTCCCTAATTGCAAAAAAGAAATAAAATAAAACTAAAGTAAGGAATCGCGAAAGATTAGAAATAAATAGAATGCACAATACAACCGCTATAAAGCGAGGCCAGCAGATAAGACCGCACACGGCTGGCCTCAGCCGTGCGTAGTGATGAAGGACAAATCAACCAGGTATTATTCCGTGGGTGCGTGCGTGAGCGCGTGCTTGCGTGCGTGGTTGCGTTCGTGAGTGCGTCCGTGGTGCGTGGGAATGTGGGTGCATTCGTGCGCGCGTGCGTGTGAGTGTGATATTTCCGCGTACGTGCGTGCGTACGTGGGTGCGTGTATGCGTGCTTGAAAGAATAAGAATAAGAAACTCCACGTCACAGTTAGAGCAAGTTCAAACAAAACGTTACGTACAGTATTTTCTTTAAGTACCAACTTTTCAATTATCATCTGCAATATGTATGAACAGGTAATGATGTTTTCCTATCGTGACTTGATCGAACCAGTTTAAAATAATATATGTTTGGTAATAATACACTTGTGTCCTCTTGACATTTCTTAGTATTTATTTTAAAATGAAGTTAAATGAGAATTAGATCCATTAAAATAAGGAATATAGCAGATGGTTAAATTGTAATAGGTTGCAGCTGCATAATCAACTGCAATTAAACATTTACAGGTTTGAAATTATACAGTAGCGTTTGTTAGTAGCAAACAACTGAAGAAGTGCTCTGTTCAAATGCAGTTTCTTTGTCTATTATGTAGGTTACAATTTCATGCGTCTTAGTCTTTCCCTGCTTCTTTATGAAAATTACAATATTTAATAATTTTACAGATATCGTAGCTATATATTAGGTTTTCTTAATTGTAAATTGTCAAAAATGCAGTATAAATATTAATAAAAATTAAGAAATTTGATATTGAAATAAATAAAAATGATTAAATTTAAAATTATTGGCAAGTTCCTTGCTTTTTGCTCAGAGTTTAAAATTCGCATTTGCATTTTTACCCTTTTGCACAAAGATTGGTTTGCTGCTTGGGTGCCCCATTTAAATTTGAGAATATTTGGGAATTTTCAATAACTTCCTTCCGGGAAAATCCCGGATTAGGAATTTTCCTTTAGTCAGACAAGATATATTTGTAAGGCTTGCCAATGGTTAATCGTAAAAATTAAGGCTTCATTAATAAAATGCAAGAAGTACAGAACAGCTAATGTCTTTTCTAGAAATTCAAAATTTAGAATCATTTCAAACTCTTAAGCGTTCATGATTTAGAGAAAAGAGTTGGTGGATGTCATTATGATTTTGGGATGTAGATGAGAATTTGCATGAAGCAGCTAGAACTTTCAACAAGGTATCCAAGCTTTTTAACAACTGATGAAGATACCGAATATGGTTGTAATTTGAACTAGCAGAACCCGTGAGCTATGATTTCCATTTTTTTGGTAAATTAAATATCCGGTGCTCGCCGTTCTGAATGCTTCTTTCGCTGACTCGGTTTTGGGGAATGAGAACTGCTCTCGGAAAAAATCTGACAAAAAAACCGAACAGGGCTCGGAAGAGAACCAAAAAAAACCGACAGAAACAGCCCCGATAACTAATTTTAAGAAACAAAAACGTTCGATGTATCTCTAGAAAGACATCCACCGAAGAAATTCCTATCATAGCCCAAGAAACAATTCTTTAAAAAATAGCAACCTTTTAGCAATTTTTTCTCATTTCCAGGAGAATGCCTTAACTGATTTGTTATGCCAATTTCGGTGGAATATTATAGCGGTCCACTCTACAACGGAAAATCTGTGAGTTCAAATAGTGAGAGCCTCTCGCTATTAAACGTTGAGACAGGCGGAAGGAAACTGGATGTGTTATATAGATTTAGTAATATTTGGCTTCTCGTCCGCTTTTCCTCTATTTTTTGATTAATGGATTTTGCACCCTGGTCCCTAGCGTGCTTTAATTTTAAAGTATCTTTAAAATAAAAAATTCAATTTTGTTTTGTTGATTTCGTTAACGTAATTGGTGTTTATAGTTAAACCGAGAGCCAGCCCTAGGAAACCATCAATTTATAGCAATTATCTGGTACTAGAACCTTACCTTACGGTGTGAATTAATTTTGAAAATATAAAAAGTAAACAATAATTTAGAATGTCGTGTACAGAAACTGTACGTGGGTTTAAAATACAACTGTTGTAGTCTATATTGATAATTATAATAAAATTAAAATTTAATTTAATCGTAACTTCTGGGTAACATTTACTAATTCTTAACCTGCTACTTTTTCAAATTCTGCTATTTGAAGTGCAAATAAGTCAGACCAGGAATAAAAAAGTATTTTGGTAATAAAACATGCCCAAATCCCTAATTCTTGTTAAAAAAAATAAGAAAAATCAATTACCATCACTGCAGTAATTGCCATATGGTCTAATCACACTTGATATCTTCACACTTATTGCAAAAAATTCTATATTTCTTCCCGTTTTGTACATATCAGCTCTTAACTTAAAATATTACAAAGTGACCTCAAAATAAATGATAGAAATTTTCTATAAGAAAATGATAACGGTAAAATATATTCGAATTTCAAATTTGTAGACAAAATTATAAATTCGAGAAGCCCAGCTAAAGCTTTGGTGAGGAATTACATAAAAAGTTTCAAAACGAAATTGTATAAAAAAGCTTCACTAAGAAACTGCTTTAGAGAGAATTTTAGTGCAATTTTTACCTTGTCACTGGAAAAGAAATTGCTGAAGAAGAAAATTAAGTAAAAAGTCTCGCCAAAAAGAAGGAAGACCTACTGCATTAAAAGTTTCCTACAGAGAAGCTTAGATTTGTATTCTACGCATGTCAAATAGCCGATCTTCGCAAGCGCGATGTTGCTACCTTCCCATTTGATTGCTTTTTCGTGGTTTCTTAAATTTACGAATTTAAGTTAAAAAATCGGTATGAATCGGATAGCCGCTATGAGACCTTAATCGCATAAAGCCGCCGTTTCCGTTTATTTTCTCTGCTTCATACTATTAAAAATTTTCAGTATGGTTTCAATTGTTGCGTAGTGCGCTTGCGAATGGTTTGGAGTTGATGCTTTAATAAAGAGGACGATTTCCATCAATATTATAAATTTGTAATTTTCTTATGCCCATTCATGATAAGATGCAAACCCTGTTATTTTAAAGTACGACATTAGACACAACCAGTGGTTTGTGTTTCTACTGATTTTACAATTTGTGGTTCGGCATCCAAAATTCGACGAGTTCGTGCCCTTCCTAGAGGATGCACTTAAAGTTTTAACAAACCATGATCACGTAAATGTTGAACCGTATATGGGAAGATTCTCGCATTAGATATTCGGCGATTAGGAACCGTTCTACGTAATGTGCCATAGTTGTGGCACTATTTCCGCCTACTTCACCATTTACAATGACAATGTTCGTTAACTTATTATTGGTACAAAATTACCATTTTATTATTAAGTCACGAATTTATTGCATTTTATTAAACATGTACGGTCGTAAATTCAAAATAATTCACCACTAACCTGCCTCAACTGTCAAGTCGCAGTATCAATTGCAAAACTATTTATCACTATGTACCCATATTTTGCTGGGTTTTCATGCGAAGTTTTTATTGCGCTCTATTAAATTAAATTATTATTCCAGAGGCAGGTATCAACTTTTTTATTAAAGCGTTTTCGATTTTTAACTCAGTTTCGGGGTCTTGCAAAAAAATGATAAACAGAAAATTGGTTCACTTTGGTGAGTTTCAATAACATCCTGTATTGGCGAGTAAGCTTAAAAGTGAAAAAGTTCACTAAGAGATTACTAATTAAATATAGCTATAATACCCAGTACAGCAGGGAAGGGAAAATTGGTTTTAAGATTTCATTGGATAAAAATTATTTGCTACTAGAAAATACCAAACAACATAAAACCAAATGACTACATTAAGAAATGAGAAGAGGGAGGTGTTCTATTTCAATATAAGGCATTTGATAAAGAAGCTCAGATAATGTACAAGAAATGTAGTTTTGTGGTCTTTTTAATTTCATATTATGTACACTTTATTCTGTCTAATTTGTTTAATAGAAAGTTCAAACTAGAGTCAGATATTGCGGAAAGGGCGGTAAATGGAGGAAAATACAAAATACAAAAATCCATTTTAGCATAACGTTTATTATTTATTTTGTGCAAAATTATTATGTGCATGTGTTGCACAACTACTGTGAAGTAACATTGTTACTTATCTTAAAACCTTTAATTACTGTTATTTACTATTGTTTAACCAATATTCCTAAACAAACTCTGTTTGATTTTTTAGAAGCTTTTGTACAATAGGTTTCCAATATATATATATAAATATAATTTGATATAATTAATAACCTAAATTCGTAGAATAAGAAGCAACTTCTTAAATAGGGAACAGAAACAGAACACCTAGTTAACAATATGCTATCACTGGTATATTTTGTACATTTAGTGTATATTTTCTAACATCTTATGGTGCAAAATTCAAAGATATATATCTAGCAACATTATATTTAGAAATTGTTAAATTAAAATATAAACAAACTTTATATATAAATTTCTTATAGCGCAAGCTTACGAAGTTCAAGTGTAATAAAAAATGACCAACATAATATTTAAGTTGACTGTTTGCGAATTTTGGTTTTGCAACATAAAGCAAAAAGTTGAAAGTGAAAGTGGATGTAGTATTTATATTATGAAAAACATCTGTAATTTTAATAATTTCCTAAAATAGCGCTATTTAAAATTTACAACACTTTATGAATATTTAATCGTATTTTGTTTGTTGCATATTTAGTAGCATCATAAAGGCTGAATATGAAGTCCGAAGAATCTAAAATATAAAAAAAAATTCTTATTTAAAAGTTCCACAATTTACGGAAAAACGTACCCAAGCAAACGTGGGCAAGTACACAGTAGTAAACTTTCCAGCTGTTACGATAGTGGGATTTTGGCTTCTGCGTATAATCAAAACTAAAGATTTCTGAAATCTCAAATCGGTTCCTACAAAATTGGTGTCGTAAGCAGCTCTTCCCACTTCTTGACTTTCGCCCATGACTTGTTCTCCCCAATAGCACACTGTTACAACTTGCAGGATGATAAATATTGTCTCTCCTATTCTGGGTGCGAATTTAGGATTATCGAAAGAAAGCTAAAAAAGTATAATTATCAGTACAATTTCGTTTATATGCATTTCTCTTACCATCGATGCTTGAAATATTAATACACACAGTAAAACAAGCGTAGTTAGAAATACTATCAACAGCAATTCACTGAATACCGTTTCAATTTCTCCTGCAATATTAATGACTGCCATATGATAATCAACCGCCTCTTGCAATGATTGTTTTAAATATTTCCAAGGTACTGATGAATCGTTGATTTCGTCATCATTTCCTATACTTAGATTAGTGCCTTGTAATAAATTTGGAGATCTAGTTTCCTAAAAAAAATTAAAATTTCAAATTGATGTTTACCTCTTAATTTTAAATATGGTAACTAACCTTTAACATTTTTTTGTAGCTAATTTGCACAAGACGGCGCATGTTGTTTTGCAGCATTTTAAATTGATAGCTAACGTGAGCCATAACAGCAGCAGTTAGTAAATCAACACAAGAAAATTGTGCGGCATAAATATATGCACTCACACTCTGGTACATAAAGAAAATTTCGTAATTGGGGCTGTAAGTTAAATTAAGTACTGTTAATGGCCCATACGTAAGATCCCAGTCGTGATAATCGCCGCTTTTTAGTCGCGAACTGAACGCAAATAAGCAGGCTCCCATTATGTTACCATAGCCCATTATCCAATACGTGAACGTCTATAGAAAATAATAATGCATATTAGGGAAGAATCTGTACTATTTTTTTTTATATCTGACGAATGAAATGGTTAAATAACAAATACCAGATATATTTTAAATATCTATTTGTGACAATTTTATAGTTATTTACTTAAAATTACTTTTCAGCTTTTTCTTAAAATGTAATTGAAAAAGAATTTAAAAATAGTTATTGTTACATTGGCTTAAAAATAGACCCAAAACGATTTTCACAATATTTGCTATAAGCGCATAAGACTAATTATTAATTAATTACCTGTACAGTAGTAATCCAAATGCATTTCCTTATAAGTTTCTCTTCTAGTTCTCCTCCTCGATTTAGATTTGCTGTAAAAGGCTCTTCCTCTAGTTTAGCCAGCAATTTCCCAAATTGAAGACGATTTCGAAGAACCACGACTACTTTAACTGTGGCTGTGGAGTTATGAATTATTTAATTATTTTTATAACACCTAATAATAATAAATAATAATGATAAGCATATTGCTTCAAAAGAATCCCGTAATGTACAACTTACTCTGCAAATTTCAAACTAGAAGTTACATATGATTACATTAGATTATTTATGTATTATACCGGATATAGAATTGGGTTTTGAGTTCTTTTGATATTTTCCCAAATAAGGTGATGTTTCGACAATTCATTTATATTTTTCTAATTTCTCGCTTAACCTGCAGTCAGTTGATTAGTGATGTGAGGCGCGAATATTCGCAAACGAACGTTTTAAAACTTTCAGATACTTTCGGAAATATTCGCTACCTTGAAAACGAATATTCGCTTTTTAATGCACTTTAAGTGCGATCGTAGCACACGCGGGACGCGGGCGGTGTAAATGCACGGCTTTCTAGCAGGAAAAGTACACAAGTACCTAACGCAAAAGGTCAAAACCAGGTTTATGCACGACCGCAGTGTTGTTTTACTGTGACGCAGTAGGTTTTTTAATTTTTACATGCTTAATAAAATTTAAAACATGTAAATATTCTGATTAGGTACCTCATTATTTATCGCAAATTATAGAAGTGTGAGCTTAAAAACAATACATTCAAAAATTTCTAAAGTTCCATAAATTTACAAAATTTTACTTATATTTCCAAATATTTTGTAGATAATTTTAAATAGAACATTTTAGTACCGAACAATTTTGTTTGTGAAACTCATATTTAGAAAGATAAATCCGAATACCAATTTTGGGACATACGTGTCCCAAAATTGAAGGGGAAGCTGGCGTGGCGGGGGGGGGGGGTGCGAGACTTCTTAGTATGTTAATTTAAACCCTGAAACCTTCATGATTGTGCACTGAAAGCTTTGTCGGAAATTAGTCCGAATCAATGTTCTTTTTTGAGTTATAAGTCCTGGACTAATATAAGGCACGGGCAAACGTTTTAAAAAAAAACAATGTTTGAGTACCTGGAACTCCAAAAATCTAATTGCATCAAAATCTTGACATCGGAAATTTTCATGAAATCAATACTTTCCTACACTGAACATTTGTAAAATGTCATAGACCAATTATAAGTTTAAAAAAATGTAAGAAAAGCCCAAAAATCGTTTAGTGTCAAAGTTTTTTTTATTAATTATTGGTTATTAAATTTATATAACTGTGAAATGTGCATATGAAATAAATAATACAAAAAAAAACGATTTTGGTTCGTTTTGGGTTCTGAAAATTCGCTGAAATATAAAAAATTTAAAGGTATTTCTAAAAAGTTCGTTTGATTTAAAAAAAAGGGCAATTAATATAATGCTGTGTAAACAAAAACTATGAAAAAAGGGTTATTAGCTACACTGTACCAAATTACAGATTTTAATTTTTCCGACGTTCTGTAAGAAACAAAGTTTAACTAAGGTCCGACGTAAAAAATATTTTATTTTTTTCGAAGAAGTTTTGTTGTGTTTTAAATCATTGATTTTAATTCTATTATAATTAATTATAATACAACCCAATATACGTTAAAAAATTTGGAAAAATTTAACTACATAAATATTCAACTATTTAAAATTAATAGTATATTAATAAAATAAAACACTTGGTAAATTGTTTCACAAATTGTTGTTATTTATGTACTCGACTCGAGTTTCAACCATCTCGGTTATCTTCAGGAGTTTACAATACTAACTACCTAACTAAAAATCTAAAGATGTACAAACTGCTTATTTCTAGAAATTCGATCGTCACTGCCCTGATTTTAAGTGTTACCACATGTGTTTCTAAGCTTTGTTGGCTGAAGGGTCTGTAGGTCAAGGAGTGGTGAATTACCTAAATCGGTGTGGTCGTTAACTAAATTTTTATTATTCCTCCTTGACCTACAGACCCTTCAGCCAACAAAGCTTAGAAACACATGTGGTAACACTTAAAATCTGGGCGGTGACGATCGAATTTCTAGAAATAAGCAGTTTGTACATCTTTAGATTTTTAGTTAGGTAGTTAGTATTGTAAACTCCTGAAGATAACCGAGATGGTTGAAACTCGAGTCGAGTACATAAATAACAACAATTTGTGAAACAATTTACCAAGTGTTTTATTTTATTAATATACTATTAATTTTAAATAGTTGAATATTTATTAATAATGTTTCATCAAGTGCCTACCACACAATCAATTCAAAATTTAACTACATATTTGTACCCTAGTTAGAAAATGACAAAAATTAAGTACTACCTTAAATATAAACCATTTACAATAAAACAACAGCATAAAACACTAGAAATGCGTTACTTACCCAAACCAAAGGCAACCATATACACGAATATGGCATCAGCAACATACTTGATATCTTGCTTAAATGCTTCCATAAAGTACAAGCTCAGATACATAATGTTGAAGAAGAAAAATATCACAAAAGAGTAAATCCTATATGCCATACTTTCGTTGCCTTCAAGAGATACTCCAACTAACTTGAAAACAAATTTTATTTCTTTAAAATAATTTTTAGGGCCACTTCTTGTCGCCCTTAAACCTGCCATCCTGAACAATACGAATGTCCGTATTAAACTGACAGCTTTTTAACATTTGTACAAGTACGTGTTTGTAAATGATTATGCGCAATAGATTGGGAGAATATTTTTTGTACAAGACGGTACTTCACATTGCAGCAATCCGATAATGAACTCGATCCTAACCGTTTCTAGACTATCATTTTAAGAATGTTCGGTCTTGGACGTACGACATGTGCTGTTGGTGATAATTGATGTATCTAATAATAAGCTAATCCAGCAATCATATTTTTTTATTATAAAGGTAAAAGCCACCTAACTATAATTTACGTTTATCAATTTTTATGAGGAGTCAACCGAGTTTATGTTCCTTTCGTGTTTGTACGAGGTGGGTAACTCTTCTGAATTTAATACAGTTTCAGAGATGTAATGTATCATGATCAAAATACTTGTTTCGCAAATCCAAGAACCCAAAAAAGTGATTTTATACAAATTTCTGACTGTGCGTGCGTGTACGGGTGTATAAGTGTGTGGGTGTGAGCGCTAACCTTCGAGACGAATGGTCCGATTTCTAAATAAAAAATTCACCTAAAGTTATTTAAAAAAATACGAAACCGGAAGCGAAAGTTAGACATGCTTCTTTGATAGCATTTTTGAGAAATTAAATTGTATGAATAATAATAAACGGAAGACAACAAAACTATTCTGTTTAAGCTAAATGGCTCACGAGTGATAGTAGAATAAGGTTTACAACTGCATTTTTAGATGCAGCAATATTTAGAGAGTTTAGTTTTTCTACTTCAGTCAAATTTTAAATAGACAAATTTATCTAATGATTTTTGTTTGTTTCTTTTTAAGGAATGTTTTTCTATAATGCGCCGTTTGGATAAGTTAAAAATAAAAAAATGATTTAGTTTTCTGACTCATTAAACTGCTTAATAAGTATTGAATTTTTGGTCAAATAAGTAATATTTTTTTGTAGTTATTTATTTATATTTCTGACAACTTTTTAAAATTTTGGGAAAAAATGTTCTGACGCAAAAACAATATATTGAAATTGTATTAAATCTGAAATTAATAAAACAATTATGTACAATTCTAACTAATAGTTGGCCTCAAGGAAATTCAATATTTCACTTCTAACTTAATTTGGCAATTGAGTTTTTTTAATAGTAAAAATGCGGCGTTTGTACAATGAGTGTATTAGCTAACATTTCGGTTTCACCGTTTTGAGTCTATGTAGCGTGCCACTGCTTGAAATGTTAACGCGACCGCGCCATCTAGTGTGAACGAGTGGAAGTTTTATATTGACAAATATAATTTATTCTAGACTTCGCACCATTATTTATTATTAATACACAAAATTCATTTCATCAATTCACAAACTTATTTCTTGAAAATTTATGCAATTTAACATAATATTTTTCTGCGTAGATGGAACATATTTTTTATATCAGAAAAATAAAAAATTATACCAAAAAGAACAGTTTTTATTAAAACTCCTATTTTAAACAGATTTTGTGTTAAATGAATAAAAGAAAATTCAATTTTTCAACTGGCCCAAACAGCAGCGTGCGCAAATCATTGATACAAAATTACGAATAGGAAAAGCAATTTGTAAAGTACGAGGGCGGAGTAAGAAGTCTGATAAAAATGAAACAAGGAATAATTTTTCGACCAAAAAACAATTTGATTTTTAGCGTAGTCTTGTTTTAGGTCGATACACTTACTCCAACGTTCTTCAAATTTTTCAGTCCCTTCTGAATAATACGATTTCTTTAACTCTTCATAATAGGCGTCTTTTGCATCGATGATCTCTTGAAATAGTAGCAGGAGGCTAAGTCTGGGGAATATGGTGGATGTTGAAGCATAATTCATGATTTTCGGCCATGGCAACTACACACGTGTGCGCCCGAGCATTGCTTTGATGAAAGAGAAATTTTTACTTTAACAAATGCAGCAGTGTTTTTTGAAAACGACGGTAAAACGGTTAATAAGATGCAATAATATTCACCGTTGATTGTTTTTTCTGTTTCAAGGTAATCGATGGAGAATGTAACCTGTTCATTCCAAAAAACTGTGGCCATGACCTTGTTGGCCGATAAAACTGCCTTAACCGTCTTCGGCGCAGGTTCGCAAGTAGAAATCCACTGTTTAAACTGTTCCTTGGTCTCTGATGTATCGTGATGAATCCTTGTTTTGTCCACAGTTATGAAACGACGCAAAAGCTCCTTTTTATTGCGCTTGAGCATCGCCAAACCTGCCTCTGAAGTTGTCACAGGTGTCCGTTTTTGATCGATTGTGAGCAAACGCGGCACTCATCGCGCGGATAGCTTTTGCTCTCTTGAGTGCTAGCGAACGCCCGCCAAAGCAGGGATTCTTGACCGTCCCTTGTCCGTATGATAATTTTTTTTAATTTTAACCGTTGCCGCTCTTGATAGATAATATGTTATCATTGATTTTACACACAGTAATTGCAGGGAACCTTCAGGGATCAGCAACAAGTTGCTGGTACGGGGTTTGCAACCCCGAGGTACCCGAGCAAATGGCCCTCAGATAAGGGGGTTGGGCTTGAGGCCAGCTACATCATCCTGGAAAAACATACAGGGTACGAAAGTTCGAAGATTAAATGCCGGATGGACCGATAGAGGAAGACCTGAGCAAAGAAGTATGGACACGAGATTGAAACTTAAGGAAAGAAAGAAGTTTTTTAAATAAAAAAGATTGGTTTCATAACCAGCAAAAGGATCAGCAGCGCCATTATAAGCGCTTGATGAACAAATGCTCGTATGTAATTGAACCAGGAAAACGTGCTCCATTGGAAATTCCCTGCCTGAGGGAATCTGCCGCCCCCGGTAGATGGAAAAGCCTAGTAACATAAATTAGGCAATGTTACATAAATTTTATAACAACAAAGACGAAATGTTAATTTCTTAGCATGTATTTGTAATAGTTTTTAGAAACAACTTGTAATTTAAAAAACTTTGCAATTTAAATTTGATGTCAAACTTTCAAGTTAACGCCTTTAGATGATATTTTTACAATAATAGAAATTAATTCAGATTTTGAATCTTGATGCCAATTTCAACTTGCGAGCTGAGTAATTTCGTAAGAATCACTTTTGCTAGAGGCTATCTCAAACTTTGTAAGATTTGTAAAGAGTAAAAGACTAAACTAATTTTTTGTAGTATATACCGTTTATTAAACACACAGAAAAACTATATAACATCGCCATTAAGAACGAAACAACAGTATATTGCATACGAGGGTACAGATTACTTATAACTAATAATTCAGCTTCTAGCTAATTATCAGTTATTTGCTTACAATCGGGCGATAAATTTCTCCATATGCATTTACTACCCACAATTCTTGGTCATGAAAAACTCCTTGTGCCACCAGTTTGTATCTGCCGCTGGGAATAAATGGGGGAAGCTCAGCCTGATCTGGAGTCCAATTACAAGAGTGGTAACGAACCCCCTTACAACAAAAAATAAACAATTCAAACGATAGTCGTTATTAAAAATTACACGTAGTTAGAATACAAATTAAAAACATTTTAAGATTAAATCGGCAAATATATGCTCTACATTAATTTATCTACCTTAAAGTTAGGACATCCAGTAAAGTTTCCACATTTCAGAGATCGAAGAGCGCCCGCATAGTTTTTACGCAACCCTTCGCAAAAGTTTAGTTGAAATCGTATTGGAAACAATCGATATTCATTGCTTGCAAATTTGTATGCTTGCATTATTATCTAAAACAGCTTATATTAACAACTTGATGATAATTAAAAAAAATGGTACCATACCGACACGTCATTTCCTACGTCAATTTTATACTCAAATGTAAAATTGGCCGCTGTACAAGTTCGGTTATATTTAAAAACATGGACCTCACATTTATTAGTGAGCCGCTTATTGTAGCCACCCACTTCAGCCCACTCGAATTTCAAGTTGTAATCACTTTGATGAAACTATTCACAAATGCAGATTATTTTATATTTTAAGCATCGATTTTATAAAGTACTTACATTCAGTTCTGCTAGTACTCCTAAAGTCAGTTGCATTACGCCAAAACTGCACACGTATAATGGCAACATTGTTTATGACACTGAGAACCGAAGTATTAATATTTAATTTTTATTCTGTTGCCAGTTTTTGCTTGGTATAATTATGCAGTTGGATACTGTGACTATTTGTAAACAGGATGTGCTATTGTTAAAAAAAATACTTAATGGTATAGCAACTGCTAATGCGATGAAGAAAAACACAAATGGGATTGAGATGGATGTACAAAAAAACTATTATATAAAACTGATGTCTTTGTTAATTTCGAATAAATAAATATTGTTTGAAATTAGAAAAATCCATTTAAATAATATAAAGGTATTTATTACTTTCAAAAAATTTAATTTTTTTTAATATTTAAAAACATTCAAAGTTTAATAAAATTACCAAAATTTTGAACTTCTCATAAATTTAATAATTATCCAAAGCTTTCTAAAGGTTTTAAAATTATTTAAATACGGTGTCTCTAACGAAAGAGAGAACCCTTAATAACTTTTTCCACTACTAACCTAGCATTAAACGATATCAATATTTACTTTGTTTTAGAGCCAAGAAGATGAATTTCTTTCCTAGTGGGTAATAATATTTCATTTTTAACTACTGGTTAATAATGAAAACAATTGCTATCTAGTACTCACATGCCTATTTAAAATTATAAACTTTCATGTAAAAATCTTTTGATTTTACTGGTAATAACTGTTCACCAACACTTTCTGCACCTTCCCTGATTTAAGGAGGAGTGCAGTTTTCACTCAAATCATCAAAATTGGACATTTTATAACCACTATTATAAAATATATATTTTACATAAATGTCAATTGAAATTAACTATTCTCTTGTGTTCAAGCAAGGCTACTTTATTTTTGTGCGTATTTGCATTTGTAATTTTATTTTTTATTAATGTAAAATCAATTTATTATAAAAGGAATAAAGGTGCTGGTGGTCAAAAAAATAATATAGAAACCACGGTAGAGAAGACTTATCAGCCTCGAAACTTATTTCCCTCGATGCTTCGCATCTCGGGCACTTTATGGAGAAAAAGATTAGAGGCGTACGTTGCACAAAACGGTGGATATTTTGAGCAATTTATTAGGTAGATAGTGGGTTTTCTATTTGTAGTAAATACTAAAATGACTTTTATACTATTTTAATTTTGTTTTTGTACAGTTATTTGGCAATTTCTTTATGCAACACCATTAAAATTTCATACGAACGTAGTAATTACAATTTTGACGGATGAAAACAAATTCAATTAATAATACGTACAGTTTTTTTTCATAGAAATCTTTATTTTGTTTTATTTTTTCGCAGCGTGATGTATTAAGCATACGCCAATCTTTAGACTCGACGTTCGTTGAAAATTGAAATTTTTTTCTGTAAATACAACAAAATAGAGAATATTATCCTGAACAAAAAATTAATTAGCTTTTTCTTTATAAATCGTAAGATTAAGAAGGTATTGAGTGTTCCCTCTTTCGTTGAAGACGCTGTATTAAAAAATATTTAAACTTAACTACAATTTTCTTATTTTTAACAATTTTTGAACTTAAACATTTAGGAATTTAAATTATCAAACATTTTTGAAACAATTTATAAGTAAACTTGTCCAATATTTCAAAAAAATTTTAGTTTTTAAATTTCGAAAATTTTGGATTTTAGTGCTTTCAAAATTTTCAAAATTTTTTTATGTAAATATTTTCCTAAATTTTCAGAATTATCATAAATTTTCAAAAATTTCATAGATTTTCAAGTATTTCTTATATTTTAAAAATATTCGAGGTTTTGTCATATTGAAAATTTTAAAAATATCTGAAACCAATAATTTTAATTCTATTTAAATATTAAAAAAAAATATTTAACTAATACGTTCAAAACGAAAAATCTGCATAATTTCAAAATTTTAAAAATAGGATTTTTGAAATTCTTAGAAAAAATATGATCATTCTACAAAGTTCAAAAAAAAACCAAACATTTCAAAAAGTTTCAAAATTATTTCAATATTTAAAAAAATAGCTAAAATTTTCAAGTTTCATATTTTCAAACATCAAAAATTTTAAGAATTTAAAATTAACATTTTCAAAACATTTTCCGTTTTTCTCAAAACAATTTTAGTTCTAAATATTTGAAATTTTCGTTTTACTGTGATATCAAAATCTTCAGAATTTTCATAATTTTTTTAAGTTACAAAATTTCGATTTATTTCAAAATTTAAAAGAATATCAAAAACTTTAAAAAATTGTAGTAACCTAAATATTTTAAAAAGTTTTAAAATTAAAGAGTTTCAATTTCAAAAGTTTGAAAATTTTTTATTCCAAACATTGAAAAAAAGTTTTATATCTAAAATTTTCCTATTTTACAAAAAATTTTTATTTTAAAAGTTGCAGATAATTTTGATCTTTTGCATTTTCAAAATTTTAATATTTTCGAAATTTAAAAATTTTTACTAATTATCACTAATTTCATAGTTTTTCAAAAATTTCCAAATTGTATAACTTTTATAAACCAAAATGTTAGAGAAGTTTGATAATTTAATTAATTTTGAAAAATTAAAAATTGATAATGCTAACCGAAACAATAAATTCCTACAACCCAATATAGATACAAGTAGCAACATCGAGAGCTTTTTTCTGTTCCGTAATAGACAAAAGACACCGAAATAAATACAAAAGAAAGATGAAACAATTTTATGTGTCAAATAATGAGAGTGAATTACTTACTTACAGTGAAAATTATAGAACTTGCGTCACTTACCCACGTTTTTGAAGCCAATTTGTTGGGAAACTTGAAAGCTTCAATATTTGCTTTTAAATCGTCGACGTTTTCCCTACCACTCCTACTCCTACTCCTACTGAGCTAAACTTGTAAACAAGGTAATTTAGCGTTTTTCTATATACGTTCTTTTTATAGTAATAAAGCAACAATCATTTGTACAAACGATGATGTGCAATTATTACCTTGAACTTTTTAGTAAATGAAGGCTGGAACCAACATAATTTCACATTAAGCTAATAAAAGTTGTATATGCAAATTTCAATGATAAAAATAATAAAGAGGGAAACTTCCCTGTAACCATGTTCTATTTCTACCACTCAACATACTAGATCGAAAACGACACAAAAAAATAAATCAAAAGAAATGGCAGCAGGAAAAGGAGACGCGTACGCTCAGTGCGCTTAAACTCATCGGTTCTTTCAAATTGATACACAAAACTAGCTAACTAGTGTAGTAAATAAGATGATTAAGTTACAGTGTAAAGCTAAACAGTGGTTTGATGAGAAAAATTATCATTAGGTGATACCAAACCAGCAACAAAAATGTTAGGAATATTCTATTTTCTGCTGAAAAAATCGTAATAAAAATTAGCAACTGGTTACTGTATTAGAAGTTTTGGATATTTTCGGATTTTTTCTAAAACATGTGGCTTCAAATTTCTGATTTTTCTTTAAATTTGGATTTAGAATTTTACTCAGAGATCTGAGTTTTTGATATTTTATTATCCGTTTTTGAATTTTTTTTAAAATCTCGATCCATATTTAGGACTTTCTATGCGGTTTCAGATTTCGGATTTCTGAAACTTCTGAGACTACTTTGGTTAGAATTTTCTGAAAATTGTGGAATAAACGTCTTTGATATTTTTGAAATAGAATAAGTAAGTATGTTCTGGTTGAAAATATTCTGAAGTCAATAATTAAATATGAATGTATAATTGAAAATGCCCTGTTTTGCAAATTCAGTGAATTGTTGAAATTGTGAACTGTATTGAAATTTTGCATCAAGTGGCATTTTAATTGTCAGTCTCTGTCACGACGCCACTGGACGTTGGGGTGGAGTGGAATGAGGTGATATTTATTAATATTTGTTATTTTAATGGCTTATGTGAGAAAAAATTGCTTTTTGTGGATTTAAGTAACCAAATAACCACACATTTATCCTAATACCCCAACTTCATCGGATATACATTTCCTAATGCAAAATCAAAAACAGACGATTTGCTAAAATCAGAAATTTACAAATTAAATTGTTCGCATTGTAATTCGGTTTATATAGGCCAGAAAATTGGAAATTTTGATATTAGGTATAAAGAACACGTATGTTGTTACAAATACAAACACCCACATAAATTCAAATACGTTAAACACTTACTACAACACAATAATTTAATCTAATAATCCTAAAGCCGGCACTGTACTAATATAAAAAGTTCACGATGTTTATTACAGCAGAGATTTTAACAGGACAGATATTAGAATCATTGTTTTATTACCTATAATTATTTTATCACCCTCAGTCACTGGATTACCATTTACGAAAAAGACGTGGGGCGTATCTCACAGGTTCATCTAGTATTGTGTTAAATTATACCTCTACCTAAGTTCATAATAAGTATTGTCATAAGAAAATAGTAGCACGAAATGTACAGTTTATTACAAGACAGAAAATGTATTCTAAAACGGTTTTTACCTTCTTCACTACACGAAGTTAGCTATAGAGAAAGGTACTGTCTATATACACTTTGCAGTTTAAACGCCTTAACGCAGAAAAACCAAATTTGGTTCAAAGATTTCTAACTGCAATAGGCTGACACCGCAAGAAATGAGCTTGGTCCTTCAAAAAAAAGTGGGAGAAGAAAGGTGTGCTCTATTTTAAAATAGACCCGCTCCAAAAATGAATCTTAAATTCGTATTCTACGCAATTTTCCCATCCCTTCCCCTCCATCAATTTCACGTTTTTTTTTAATCTACTGATTTCGGCTTTAAAATCGGTAGAAGCATGTTAAATGACAATAGGAACAATTTTGATTAAGAAAACATCACTGGGAGGTTTTCTTTTGACCGTTTACCGGAACAGATTAATTGAATAATCGCCAAAAAAACCATCATCAAATTATGAAATCGATTCTAATATTTCAAGGGATTGGTTGCAACCTGAAAATGCAAAATATCGTAAGACCACTCGACTGCTGCAAAAAAAAGGGGACGGGATATCTACTTCAAACAGATATGCTCGGAAAAAGGATCTTAGACTCCCTTCAGAATTAAATTAATTTAATATTTAATTATAATATTAATATAGTAGTAATAATAATAATAATAATAATACTAACCATTAAACATTTTTAATTTTTTAAAATATTTCAAAATTTTCAAAAATTTTCAAGATTTTTTAAAATTTTACAAAATTTTCATCTTTTTCAAAACCTTTCAAAATTTACAATATTTTAAAAAATTTTTAAACGTCAGAAAATCTATAAAAATTTTTTACAATGTTTTATTTGTTCAAAATTTTCATAATTTCATAACACATTTTTTTTTTATTTGTCAATAATTATTAAAACATTTTCAAATTTTTTTGCAGGAAGGTCTGCAAATGTCAAAATATTCGAAAAATGTTGTACAACTTGGCAACGCCGCGCCGCAACGTAATTAAAAAAAACCAGAACATATTTGGATAGGTAATTACGAGTTAAATAAAAATGTAGAAAAATTTACAGGGTGTTCTGTTAAAAAGAAAATTGGTATACCACTCTTATATAGAACTCGATGCATAATTAAAAATAATTTTAAATGTTGGACCTTTTGATTCATTGCAACTTTTATTTGAATAGTTGTGTATTTTAAATAGCATAAGTGGTATCGACCACTGCAGTATATTGTAATAGTCTTAGAAACAGCATTTCAAAGAAATTCTTCACACTATACGTTAAAAATTTAAGTAGCTTGACTTTCATCATAACTTGAAGCAAACTCATGACCATGAGTGTCATAAAAGTGGTGTTGTTTTTTTAAATTTTGTTCGGATTATTATTGAAGGTTCAGATTATCAAAGTTGTACTATTTGTACATTTACATAAGTAATTCAAATTTTATAAATTATTTTTCTTTAAATGGACGGTATATTTCTATGTATCCATTAAGTACAAAAACTTCTTCGTCGTGATACAATCCTTGAAATTCCAGCTTGTATCTGCCATTGGGAATGTACGGTGGACGTTCTGACGGATCTGGTGTAAAATTGCACACGTGGACCCGTCTGTGCTGTGTGCAAAGTAAAAACCGTACAAATTATTCGCATTTGACAATTATTATGCTACAAATAGTTAAAGAAAAGTGAAGCATTTAACATAATAATGGAGTTGAGAATTAATTCTTTTCTAAAAAACTGATTATAGCCACTTTACATTATAAACAAATAAAATGCATTATATTATATTTTTTTAAATTTTATTGTAAGTAATTTAATGTTTTATAATAATTAAATTATTTAATACAGGACATCCTGTAAAGTTTCCACATTTGAATGCCCGCCTAGCCCCCATCAAGTTCTTAGCTATTCCTGTGCAGTAGTTTACTTCAAAGCGTATTGGAAACTGTCTATATTCATTGCTTGCAAATTTATATACCTGTACTACGATCTAAAACATGTTTTAAATAGTAATCCTAAAGCAAAATTAAAACGTTAGATGTCATAGTAGCCAATACCAAAACCAGCTTAAAATTTCTTACCTCCAGATCTTTACCTAAGTTCCAGTTAGCATTAAACGTTAAGTTAAAAGCAGTGCAAGTTCTATTAAATTTGAAAGTGGCGAGTTGAAATTGTTTATAGCATTTTTTGTTATAGCGAGCTACTTCTGCCCATTCAATCTTAACATTGTAGTCGTTTTGATGAAACTAAATTGAAATTATTTAATATTTCAAGCGATTGCTGCGTGAATAATTTACCTTAAAATTAAAAAGCCCGTTTTCTTCTGCAAAAACTTGTGAAATTAATAATAAAATGCCAAGCTCGCATAACCATAACATTATGGTATCAATGTAAAGGCCTATAGACTAGATAATATGTCTCTCTTATCTGCGTGGTGATGACGCTGGCCAGTGTTTGAAAAAAAACAGTACGATTTGTTCCATTACATTACCTTTTCAAAGAACAAATTGCGACTAATACTGATCTAAACTATACAAAATTTAACATTACGATTTCCTAAATGACCAATTTTGTCATTGAGGGTAAAGTATATCGAAATTGGGAATAAGATATCTAAAAAAATTGTCTAATAAATTTATAACGATTTTAAATACATATAATCTCATAAACAGTGAAATCTGGACATCGACTTTAATTTCTCCATTAACCAGTTTATCCAATGTTCGTTTAGCTTTTATTATTTTTACAAAATATGCGTTCGTATCCGTTATCTACCTAATCTTATAAAATTAATGACTCTTCCGAATTTGTTCCATAAATTCATTGGCCACGTTTTTCCTAATTTTGTATAGACGAATAAATATCCTCGTACAATGATTGTCTTTTACTAAATAAATTCCTGACTTAGATAACAAAATTTGAGATTATATTATTTGTTTTAAAAGTTTCGAATTACCAGAAGTTAAATAAATCTGTATTAGTTTTTGTTATATCTATTTATCTTTGGACTATTTCTGCTACTATCTCCAATCACCGACCGACGTGTCTTATAAATTCTGGCATGCAGATACGACGCCCTCTGTTCCAAAAAACAATTAAATAAATCTAAAAAAAAACTAGTAAAACAAATTTTATTCTAAAAACAGAGTTTGGTATGCAGTCTGAAGAAAGGGCAGAGAGTTAACAAAAAGTATTTTAAATTAAAGGCCACTAACAAGTAAAGAAATGAAAAAAAGACATGTATGTCGGTAGTGGATCGTGTGTGCGTCGCGTCGCAGAGTTTTAATTAATAATTTATACCATTAAAATCATGCGTATATGATATCTATTTTTTGCATTAAAATATTTCTCAGGGTTTGTTTTTGATTTTGTTCGGTACATGTATATGTTAAAACCTACAAATCAAAAAGTTTCTCTTCGTAAAGAATGTTCAATATATCGAAAGTAAATTGTCATATTTGTTTGGTCACAAAATCATTTTTTTTCCGAAATTAAAATAAGATCAGAGACGGCGCTGATGCATCTGGTTTTAAGCAAAAAAAAATTAAGTTGATATGTTAACTACTTCCTAAGATATTACGTTATATATGTTAAAAGGCGCTTAATTGGCGATCTGGGCATTTTTTATTATTAAAAAAATTTGGTATCGGCCAAAACGGTTGTAATAGGTCATTTATTACAGCAAATAATGTACTTAACTAGAATATATAAGCTCAAAATCGCATCGCATCCATGGATAAAATTCATTAATGAAGCATTGGACAGAGCAGGGCTTATTTTGATGTTAGATGATCGCTTCTCGCCGTTTCTCTATTCTGATGAATCCGTCTGGTTTTCATAGCTTTTCCTGACCACTACAAATCCTTGCTCTATTACACTCGCTGCTCATTACATTAAGTATTTACATACTTTTAGTTTAAATTAATGAAAAGGTGTTGGTAATTTAGACAAAGTATAATAACGAAAAATAATAGAAAATATTGTAACCCGTGGGCTACGCCTTACCCTTTTTTACTTCTTTTTAAAAAACAATGAATAAACTGTGTTGAGATGCAAGACATGTACTTAATTCATCCAGCATATATTTAAATAGTCAAGGAATCGGCGATTATAAAATAAATACTAAACTTAATATGCAAAACTACTAACTAATAACGGTAATGTTTATTCTTATGGAGCAACATACAGACTCAGCGAGAGTGACATCATATAATCATAAACACTAAACCTCTTACATAGCTGCTGCTTGCTAAGCAACAACAAAAAAACCTTAGTATATTTAGGAGTTAAGAAGGTAAATTAGAAATAATTTCTAGACTAAAATGTTAACCCATTACAAGTTGTTTGTCTGTGATGCCACAACTAAACATTGATTGCTTCAATTTGCATCTAGGTGCTCTTACATCCGTCATATTACTTCCGTCCCATTACTTCTGTTTTAATACTTCCGTTCCAATACTTCCGTCCCAATATTTCCATTCCATCACTTTCGCCTTGCAAAAGTGGCAAGCCGCAGCAGCCTTGTCAAAAAATTTGTTTGTCGGTTAGTGAAGAAAATTATACAAAATATGCTGTGTGAGACGCCATGTCGGGGGATAAATACAAATTTCCGTCCTTCTACAATTGTAAATGACCAAATTATCTGAACAGAGGTGACAGCAAACGTAAACTTTAATTGAAAACAATCCATCAACTGAGCAAGCAAGCCACTGTATATGTTTTATAGTGATAATTTTCTCCGAGATGTAAGATTTAGTCGTTTTGTTATGGTGAGGCAGTTACGAAATTATTATGCAGATATAGATTGTATTTAAACACATTCATTCTGATGAGAAACTTACAAACGGTACCACTGTCAAGCAAGTGTTTATTATAGTAGGATGTACTTGTATTAAACTAACCAGGATTGTAGCATGCCTGCTTAAACTATCCTTCTGTGATATAACAGAAAGAACTTGGTCTTCCATATGCATAAATTTTGTTATGTAAGTAAATAAAATGCAATTATAAATTATGCGTTTCGCGTGATCGTTTTTAAGTCGTTTTTAGTTTTTACCACAGCATCGGCTTGAGAAAAGAGATATATTAATAAATCCTGCCGTAATTAGGTTCAATATATTCGACCTATAATTGCATGGGAAGAAAGAGTCTCTCTACATAAACCACTTTTTATTTTGCGAGCTTGAATGGTAATTGCCGATTGCCACGGCAATCTTTATATATCAAGACGTTTGTGATGAATTGCATTCGAAATAATAAATGGGGCAGGTTTAAATGAGCATTTTCGTATCAGTGACAAATTATACGATTTCAATTTTATAAAGTAACAATCAAAAACCTTTTCTGTAAAATTTAAAATTCAAACTTAAGATGTTATATTTATGTAACGTAAATGTAAAAACATCTTTTATATGGGCATGGGCTACTAGAAGATATTGAATTTTAGTTATTTTTATTATTAGAAACTATTTTTTTATTACCAATATAATCATTTTTAAACTGGATGATACAAGTTACTTTCATCGATTTTAAAGTTACAATAAATGACAATTGTTTTTAATTTCTAATAGCTACAGTTATCTCCCTTTATTAGCCCTCTGAGATAACTGAAATAAATATAGAGCAGTTGTGTACACGTTCAGGATTGTACGGAACGCTGTTTTACCTCTTATTGACGTCAAAATCCATTTTGTGAATCGTTCAGAAAATTTAAAATCAGATTTAAAAAAAAACGACACAAATATTCGTTAACTAATAATAAATTGTTTTCAGACTGTTTAAAAAATATTTTTTGTGCTACTACTAAATAAATTTTTTTCGTTAAATATAAATTTTTAACGCCAATAACGAAGTTTTGACGTCAATATTCAAGTTTTGACGTCAATAATGAAGTTTTGGCGTTAGCAATGAAATTTTGACAGCATAAATAAAGTGTGGTGTCAAATAACAAGTTTTGGCTAATAAATTTAAATTTAGTGACGGCGGAAAATGCTACCAGCTAACAAAATACAAATGAAAGTGCTGACGACTAGAACAATTCTGCAATATTGACCGATCGGAAAGATCCCTGCTAAAAAGGTTTATTTATAGTGTTCGAATACTTGTTTAATTTCCTTATTATTGTGTTTTAAATTGCATTAACGATTTTTATTCTTTTTACTTCCTATGGACAATACATTTTTTGCGTTAAAAATTATTTATTGCTTAATTTTTAATTGTGTAAATAATTTAAGCACCAGTAAATGATTAGTTGACGTCAAAATATTTAAAGACGTTGTTTTGTCGTCAGAAAATGATTATTTGACATAAATAAATATTTTTCTGAATTTTTCATGAAATTAATCGAAAATGTATAGCAAAGTAAAAAAAAAGCGTATGTTGTAGGGTTCAACTACTTCACCGTAAATGCCTGTAGACGCAACAGCTTGTCAGTCTATTAATGTTATGAATTCCGACCATATTTTGAAACATAAGCATAAATCGTCAAACTACGTTAAACACAGTCATTCATGTCATCTTATAGCAGCACCGTAGACTTATTATAAAACGCGTACAATCGCTTGTAATGTACATTCGTAACGTATTTCTTACCTCTAATAAACAAACGAAAATGTATCAATTCAAACATGCAGATTTTTTTTAAATTACATTAACATTAATTAAGGATAGAATACTGTTTATTTGTTCCGACGTCGACCTTCATTGGTATTTAAAACGTTTAGTGTAAACAACTACAAAGCATTTCTGTCGTCTGATTGCAAATTGTATTACAACTTAGAGTTTATCTTTATCTTCAGTAAACCATAAATAACCAAAATATAGCAACGGCGGTGGCAGTAATTATAAATAGTTGCCGAAAACAATCAATAAACTGAGTTTAGTTGCAAAAAGCCACCGTAGTATTAGGGTGATAAATTTTGTCAAGAAGCAAGATCCCGTGCGTCGTGTTGCTCTGGTAAGACAGTTGGAGATGTAATATGTAGATGTTTACCAACGCGCTGCGTCCTCGATGAGATTAGCATACGCGAGTTTAAACAGCGGTATTGGCCGCCGGTTTTCATGCTTCCTGCATTTGGAAATGCTTGCAAGCCGCAGATTATGCTTCAATAATACAAGAAAATATTGTTAACACAATTTCCTGATTAGCATCAAAAACTGTACTGAGCAGCACATGCAAAGAAATGCACCTTATATATTTCACGCGTAAAAATGAGGCTTCTTTTTGCAAATGGAGAAAGCTCGGTGGATTTCCGGCAGTAGCAGGTGAGGCAGCTGGAAGGAAAAAATTAAAAGTGATTAATTTAGGTGAACGAGGTGGCCAGTTAATCGCAATTCTTCCAATCTACCTCTATGAATGGACATAATTTTTCAGTTATGGTAAAAATGTCGTTGGTGCGCAATGTTGGTGGTACAACATGTTATTAACGTTAGCAAACATTGCATATACACATACAGAGTGTATTGCAGATTTACGCGACACAAAAGATTACGCAGAAAAAGCGAACAAGACAATCTCTCATTAGAGCAAAAGAGATGGCGGCTACTAAAGGCGTGGACTTTTTGTCGAGCAAAGCCGATAGCATCCGAGACTGTTGATTACCTTTTTTGCTATGTGGCGAATATGCATTCACTTTCTTTCACATAGCCTGTGTTTCGTAAGCGTAAAATAGTAATAATTCGACAAACTGCACGTCTGACACAGTTACGTATCATAGTTAATTCAAATAAAACGAGTAGTTTTTGGTTGTATGAAGTTTGAAAATATTTACTTGAAAAAAATATATTAGTAAATGAACTTGTTTCCATGTTTCTAATTCTAGAGCAATAAACTAAATCATAAGTTATAATTAGTGGTCGAGGTGCGATCGCGAGTGACCTTAGTACGGAATGTACCGCCGCAGCCGGGGGGCGCACGAAGTTGACCCACGCGCGCTACTCCCGGTCCCCTGTCTTAACGTGCGCCACTCCATGCTACCCATTTATTACTATTATTATTCATATTATCGTCGTTATTATTCAGAGGCAACGCCGGTTTTCACGAGACCATTTTTATTCCGCAAACTCTCAAGTGGAAGATGATGGAGGGCTTCTCCGTCTACTGTACGTAAATATCATCCTTTGCCAATATCCGCGTTGCAGCGATGCAATCTCGGCCTTCTTGTTTATAAACTACTGCATATATCACGAGAGCCATTTAGCAATACTGCGTATCAGATGGGATGACGAATGGCCTTATTATGCTACCTACCTCATTGCGAGAAGCCACCGGTTAATATTTTCTGTACAGGAAAACTGATGCATAATATGAGAAATCTTATTAATAAGGTAGACGTCCATAAAAGAAAACAAGTAGAGTTATGGAATTTCCGGGTTTGTTAGTACGGTGTAACTCGCTTATAGCGTACACGGATATAATGTAAATTTGGGCATAACGTTTAACCTACGAATACCTGCCCAAAATTATATGCTACGATAACAACACGATTTTACTTCGATTCTAATTAATATAATTGTGCAGACCGCAGAGGTGCGTTATAACCGGGTTATACCGCAATAACCACTTAAGTAGCGCCTATTATATTAAGATGCAATTTTGTTTAAAAATAATATCTAACGAATTTACAAAAATGTTTAACAATTTACACACAAGCACATATCTGAAATGACCTTTATATCGATTTAAAGCAACATATAATTAGAAAAAATATAAACCATTATCGTAGCCATGCTAGTGCGTCGTTAAAATACAGATGTTAACAGTTCTCAATAGGAAGCATTCTTGTGGTTAGCTATTGTAAAAGCCTTAACCGCAAGCTTCTTACGTGCTAACTAACTTTATTTTAAACTAACTCGGTTTCATATCACATTTACGTGTTTACACACAATGATTAGTGATTTGAAAATAATTGTAATTATCATCAGGCAGAGCTTCTTGTGTTTCGCATTTACCGTATCGCTTTCGTATTAACCGCATGCATGCTTGCAGAATTATTTTTTAACAAAAAATATGTTATTGTTATTACACCCTAAAGAGAAGGTCAATTTTTCTGCATAAGTTACAGTTTATAAAGCATTTATTAGTTTTTTAGGTCAGTTTTATTTAAAATATTAAAAGCTTGATACCTAAACTCCAAGATCACGAGTTCGAACCTCGCGGAACTTCTCTTAAAATACCTGTTATCATATACAAAAAATGGTGTGTAATGATGCAATTTTTTCAATTTAATTTAACATTTCTTTTAATTGTATTAATTTAGATGAATAAGGATTATTCCCGTTTGCAGTTGCAAGTTTTGCTTCAAAGTTCTCCTTTAGAAGTTATTAAGCGAATCGCTCAAGTTTATGCAAGCGTAACGCCATAATTTACGCATATCAGTTACTTAGTGGTGAAGTAAAATCATCTTAAATCAGCCTCCAGACATATTAATTGCTATTAGATACACACCTCACTGCGTTGGTCTGCTCAAGCAACATACTTGAAGGAAATGCGTGTTTTATCTCAACGTTCGTAGAGAGGTTTACGGGGAAAGGCGTAATTAATTGTTTTTATCTGTAACAATTTTTAGATAAAACTAAAAGGTGTTTAAGGTTTAAGAATAAAAAAAATAAAATTTGTCATTGAAAGTCGGTTTTAAATAATAAATAAATAAATTTACCGGACTCCTCTAACTGAATCGGTATGAATAAATGTGTGTTGGTGTAAGTGACGCCCCAAAACTACGGAACGGGTGATCCTATTTCGTTTCGATGCGCTTGTGAATGCAGAAGTATTTAAATAAATCATCGTCAAAATAAGCTTCAGGGAAACTTGAAACTAGCAACGGAAGTTAAACATGTTTTTTGATAAGTTTTTTGGAAAAAGAATTTCGTAAAATTGAAAACGCAATCTTAGGGTAAATTCAACGCTTTTTTTCCAAACATTGTAGTTTTAAAATGACGGCCGACACAATTTTACTATATACGAAAACTTGTAACAAGTTACGCGTGGTACAACAATTTTAAAAATGTTTGTTGTTGTACAGAGTGGCTAGGAAAACCCCGGCCACTTTTCTTGCGGCGGTCAAGAGATGGCGCTTTAGTAAAGAAAAATTAAATTAAAATACTGGCAACAACACAGAATCCAAGACGTTTTAGTTGTTTTGATTTAATATGGGGCGTATTTAATAACTAAAACGTCTTGGATTCTGCGTTGTTGCCAGTATTTGAATTTATTTTTTTTTTACTAAAGCGCCATCTCTTGACCGCCGCAAGAAAAGTGGCCGGGGTTTTCCTAGCCACTGTATTTGTGATACAAGTGTAGATTACCTCGCCGAGTATCCTCTCCGCCTGCTTCAAAGAAAGCAGGTATCAACCTATCCTCCCAACAAGTTTCGCGAATATAAAACCAGGATTTTTGCCCAGAAAACGACACTTTTTTAAGCTTTACACTATACCTACAAAACGACGCATTCTGCATATTAGCGTTTAATCACTGTGTACCATTTACAGACGTTGCAGCAGTTTCCAGGACCAACCAACTTATTTAGTGTGCTAATCACCTTACGCTACAGGTAATAAAAAATTGACAGTAGACATAAATTTTGGTATTTTTCCGAAATCCTATTGGAGAATGTAGACATGTAGACTTGTAAGTGGGACTTGCGGCTGAGCATTCCAGTGGCGTGCAGTTTTGGAAGGGTGTCATTTTGCTTCGCTGCTGGAAATCAATAACATAAATAACGTATCAACTTTATTGCATCAAACACTTTCAGACACCTTGAAGATTGTACTAATAGGGTAATAACTGTCTACGTATTAAACGCGTTGAATGTTAACTAGAGCAAGATCACCGTCGCAAATTCTATTTGCTTAATGTTTAGATTATCAACTATGTGACTCTAATACATTCCCGTAATGTTTAGACTAGAACTTCAAAATTTTACACATTAGTTACTGCGTTGACGTTATAAACTATTTAAACGGATACAGGTGGTAAATGTGCGTACAGATATTTTTATTTTCTTTGTTAAATAACAACGTCTACCTGTCTGGTTTCAGTACCAGCTTTAAATTTGCAAACAGAAACGATATTTGCTTGCTCAACCTGTATAAAGTGCCATTTCGGGTCGTGTTTTTTCATCTGACAATTTTTTGTCTTGAATACAAATATGTAACTTTGGGAGTTTTGTAAAACTTGATTAATTGAAAAAAGGTGTTTGTCCGATTTTGAAAATTTAAGGATTACACTTACGACCTTTGATACTTTAATTAGAATCAGTATTTTAGTGTTAATTCGTAATGCTTTTCTAATTTACGCTGTATGAGGCAAAATAAAAAAAGCCCAAAAATACGATGAATTAAGGTTTTGTAACTTTGTATGCATCTCACATGTTTGAAAACACTAACAGATACTGTAACTGGGCAGTAATAAACTCACGTAATGAATGATAACAGAAAGAATTTACATAAGTTTGTTTTTGATACGTTGTTCCTGGAACTAAAGGGTTAGAAGCATAGTTTAGATTCGATCTGTTGCAATAACAGAGTGTTTTCACTGCGGTTTTATAAATGGTTCCGTTTTGCAATCCATGCTGCCTTTATACAACTAGGCATGGGAACGGTCTGATTTAAGTTGACATAATTTCTATAACACATGGCTCACAAAAAAAAATTAAAAAAAATCATAAGTTTAAGAAATGGCCACGCCATTACTAAGACGGTCTTGTACCGCCGCGCCACCACGAATTTATTATTAGTGAAATATGGTTATTGTACCATCCTCTTCCTAATTTTTAACACCAACTATTTAATTTCATCTGAATTTAAAATAACGGCCATATATTTAATTAGCAGTTTTTTTTAATTTAACTTTTATTAAAATAAGTTTCCAAAGGAAGCTTCCTGATTTCACATACACTTGCTATATCAAGTGTGTACTTTATGGGGAAGTAAAAAAGAGTATTTTAAAAATGATGGTAATAATATATTTTGAAGCAAATAGGCGTCACACCTTTCAAATTGTATAACGACAGTTTGGTTAGTTTAGTATTTATTTAGCGGGTAATTAACTATAAGATATTTATGTAGAGCTTGTATTGATTACGGTTTTCAGTTTACTTTAAATGTACGTGTTAATAAAAGTTGTAGAGTAAAATCAAATAGGGGCTTGCATTGCAGCTCTGGAAAAAGGATTTTCTTGTGCTTAATAAAAAAAAAAGGAGGGGGGGCAACTGCTTTCTTCTTAAAGTTAGACTGCTCTTGTAATCAACCCAGCAATCTGGATGTCAGGGTGATAATTGCCCTTTTTTGCACCCGCAGGCGGCTCGCACACATGTGCTACTACCACTCCCCCAATTAACCAAACCGAAACGGCAATGGTTCGTGAGGAGCAACATCTTCATGAAGACATATACGGAGGGAAAAGAAGATAAATATTCAATCACTGGCACCGCCAATTCATAACGATATCGCGGATCGCTGAACCGATATAATCACAAACGTTTTCCCAGAAGAACAAGGTCGAGTTACTAAAAGTATCCTCGCATTGAAAACCTACCCTTGACAGCAGCTCCGGGTTTAAATCCGGAGGTGATCTCAGCGGTAAGCGGAGTGGCCTTAAAAAGAGCTCTCCCTTAACAGATGAAAAAATCAAATAGGGGCTTGCATTGCAGCTCTGGAAAAAGGATTTTCTTGTGCTTAATAAAAAAAAAAGGAGGGGGGGGGCAACTGCCTCTCACTGAAGTATTAAAGAGAAGTATTAAGTGATGCAGCGCGATTACTTGCAGACGCTCATCACACTAGGTCCTTAGTGCAAAAATCTCTGTTAAGCTTCAGCCTAATTAAGACTGCAGAGGAACCGTAACCATTGGTGCAGTGGATGGCTTCTTATTTGGAAAATATCTTGGTGAAAGGCTAAAACCCGCCAAGGAACTGGAGAAATCTTCACATGTATTAAAGATTCCTATACTATACGGAAAAGAAAAAAAAATCGATTTACTCCTGCTCCAAATATTTTATAGTACGTAAAAGGCTACAAGCTCCCTTTTACTAGGGTGCCAGTACTATCCGTGGCCCCATCAGAACATGCCTGGTCTAAATTAAAAAGAGACGAGCTACAATTAGCTGTTAGTAATCTCTTACATTCTAAGGTATTTTCTATATGCTCTCATACTAGTGGAGAATTTATCTCACGAATCTTCCTTGCCCCCAAACCAGGTGGACAAGGTAGCTTAATTCTCAATGTCCAAAAATGAAATTAACTGCCTTCCCCTTGATGTTAGCTTGGCTCCTATGGTTTTCACAAAATAATGAAACCGGTAGTAGGTCTACGGTCTAGAGGGTTTCTTTCTGTTATATATTTAGATAATTTTCTTCTAATAGGAAATTCATACTTAGAATGTCTAACAGACGTCACGACAACAATTAAAGTCCTAACAAGTTGACGTGTTGTTTTTTTACTGGAAATAAATCCATCTAACACTTTCACAACATTGCAAATTCCCAGGATTTCTATTTCATTCCAATGCAACGTCAATAAAATTGCCAATAGAAAAAAGAGGTAAATTACACGTATTAATACGTGAGTTTCAAATGCAAAAGAAATGCAAGACCCGGGACTTTGCACATTTTATTGGTACTCTAGTCTGCTTGTCCCGCTCTCGATTGCAGTTGGGGTCAACCAAACTCTTTGAAAGGATAAAATTTCTATTCTTTAAAGCTCAGAATGGGAATTACTACAAAACTGAATTTTTTGATTAGTCACTGTCACATGACTTCAAGCGGTGGCTACGCAGTATTAGCACTAAAGTCCACACCATTAAAACATTTGATTTCAAACTAGAGATATTTACAAACGCTTCCTTATCGGGTTGGGGGGTGTGCTGCCAGGGACAACCGACGCATGGCTTCTGGACTGAATCAGAAAGAACTAGAACACATAAATTACTTAGAACTTTTATCTGTTGTCTTTGGAGTAAGATGTTTTGCTTCTGATTGTTTCGACTGTAAAATTTTGATCAGGGCCGATAATACTACAACTATCTCCTATGTGCATAGGATGAGTGGTGTCCAACATCCCAAACTAAATAGGTTGGCAAGAGAAATATGGGAATGGTGCGAACATTAAAGGATTTGGGTTTTCGCATCTTATATAAAATCCAAAGATAATTTTATGACAGATAGCGAATCCAGAAAACTAGTCCCTGAAACAGAATACAAACATTCCAATTGAGAAACGTACCTACTTTATCTGCAGACCTGCTCTTTTTTACCATAGAATTTAATAAAGGAACCTTATATGGATTCCTGAACAGTCTCAGGTCAGCTTTTGCATTAATTCTAGGACCCGAAACCTCACAAGACAGGGTTAAGAAACTATTTTAAGGAATTTTTAATAAGCGACCTACTCGGCCAAAATATAGCAGTACCTGGGATCCGATTAGTACTGACCCAGTTAAAATCGTTAACCATTGCAAAAGAGATGACCTTAGAAAACCTGACCCTGAAACTTATTTCTCTGCTTGCAGTAACCAGGGGACATAGAATCCTAACACTGTTTTCAATAGAAACTGATAACATGCAAGAGCTACACGACAAAACTGAAAAAAAAAAATTACAAAAATAATTAAGACCTTCGGCAGAAAAAGGCCTCAACCAGTTCTGATGCTACCATTCTTCATGATTAATTAGAAATTTGTTTGTGTTGCATCCACTCTGCTGCAGTACCTCAAAAAACTAAAAACCTTTGCAGAGCTTCCAGTTATTTCTTTTTATCATATAAAAAGCATCATCAACCTGCCTCTACCCAAACCCGGAGTCGCTGTATAAAGACAGTCATAAAAAACAGTGGGTTAGATACTCGTATATTTTCTGCACACAGCACAAGACGTGCTTCAACCTCGGCGGCAGAAAGAACCGACGTCTCCATTGAGACAATTCGAAAAACCGCTGAGTGCACAGAATCGCCCAGGTTTTCGCAAGATTTTACCTAAGACCAATGTGCTCCAACCTGACCTTTGCATGATCTATTGTTCATGCTTAACAAATATACCTACCTCGTATAATCATCATACAATTATGTATTATAATTCCATATTATTTTATAGTTTGTTTCTATACAGTTAATAAACACTTTTCTGATTAGCTACTGCCACAAATACTTTCAACATCTACCAAATGATCTATGAAGGACGAGGTGCGAAAATAATTATATGATCAAACGAACCCCTGATTTTAATCCGCAGTTGTTCTACAGATTTTAATCCCATCCCTTTCAACATTTGTGGCAGGCACATCTTTCAAACTAATGAGTTCTCTACACTACCAATACCAGCAGGCACAGATCCGTCCCAGGAAATTTAGCCCTCTTACTTTAAAATTGTGGGAACTAGCCTAAAGTCGGAGTTACTACCAAATGATCTATTCGGACGAGGTGCTTACAATAATTATGATCGAACTTCACAGGTAAATTCGTTTGATCATATAATAATATTGACAAAACGGGAAACGATTTAAAAATTCCCATAGCGCCTTGAAGGAGACAAATATTATTAATAATATAGGTTTAAGCAGTTTATGCAAACTAATACATTCCGTTAGGTTAAAGACAACAATCGTTGCGGTTCATGTGAACAACCAAATACAGCGTGTAAGCTTCTAAATATGTATTTTGAGAAATTACGTAAAACATAAAGAAAGAAAAATAACACAAAGCAGTATTTGAAGACGACACCCATTGTTTATTGCCAATTGAGACAGCTATTTCAGTGGTTTCAGTTGTTAGTAACTTATTAATAACATGTAATGTTTTAACTTTCTTTTGTGTCAAAATTATTATTCATATTACTTTTATATTTAATTTGAATTTGATTATTAGAACTTATTTAGATTGAACTTTAACCTCGTACCGCATCGTAGGTTTTATATTTTTTTTGCATAAGGGTTTTATATTTTTTTACATAATTAATGGTCAAAGTAGCTATACTCACAAGGTTAAATAAATATCACTTAGTAACTAGCTAAACAAATGTTTTTAATTGCACGCACATCCCTGAAGAATACATATTATTTTAAATATATTTAAAAAAATCAAATTTCCTTGAAGTTTTATTTAATGAAAAAGTCGTAAAAGGAAATCAATGTGTCGATTATTAAAATTAAACCCATATATTGAATTTGTAATATAGAAACCAACACAAATGTTGAGGTTCTATAAATTGGACATTTTTTACAATTAAAAAAATATTGCGGAACACCATTACTTAGTCATAACCCTTACAATCAATTAACTGTTATAGCTTCTGCGCGACATTATTTAGACGAATGTGGTTAGTAACAGTTGTCAGTTTCAACTGGTCATCAGAAATGGATACAAGTACATCACCTCGTCCTCAAAATGGTGCACAGAAAAATTATTTTGGCAAAGAAATGTTAGCTTTAAAATTGTTCGGTGTATCTTTAATGGGTAATGACGGTATAACTTACAAAATGTATTCTTTTATATTTGTTTCTCTAACAATTTTTTTATACCCAATACTGGATTTTTTGGAATATTTTAAACACGATATTAGTGGAGTGGCTGACATCATAATTTATCAAATAGCCGGAGTTATGAGTAAGACTACACAAATATTTGTATCTATTTTTAATACTATCATAAAAAGAAAATTAAAAATTAAAGTCTTTAAAATTTAAAGTATTAGGGGTTTTAAATGCTAAATGGTTTTGGAATTTAGGGGTTTTAAATGCTAAATGGTTTTGGAATTAATTTTAGAAATTTTCAAAAAACTTCAAATTTTCTATACTTCTATATTCATAATATGTTTAATAATAATTTTCAAAATTTCTTAAATTTTCAAAGCCCAAAATATTTTAAATATTTAAAAATTTTAATCACTTGCCAATATCTTCAAAATTTTAAAAGTTTTAAATTTTTAATATTTTCTATTTGATTATTTTTAAAGAAAAATTTATAGTAATCAAATATTTCCAAAAATTTAAAAAAAATCAAAATTTGTAAACATTTTTAAAAATCATTCCTTATATAATATATTCGAAATATTTTCCAGAATTTTAGAAATATTTTTTTTTATCTCTGTATTTAAAGCAGTTTACTCGTGTACCCTTACAAAAAATTCTATATCTTATTGCTTTATTATAAGCAAACATTTTAACATTTATGCATGTCTCTATAATAGTGACACTACATACAAAATAAAATATGAGATATATCGAATGAAAAAGTTGCTATTTTTGTGCTTTTATATAATAACACTTATCTGGATACCAACTTTTACGTTCCTATAGGAAAGTATTGATTTCAAGAAAATTTTCCAAATTTAGATTTTGATGAAACTACAAGTTTTAGATTTCCAGGAACCCAAAAAAATGGTTTTTAACAAATGTCTGTCTTTAGGTGGGTGGACGGGTAGGTGTATAGTGCATCATAACTATCGAACACGTGGTGGAATGGCGATGAGTTTTGGAATCTGGGAACATATCAAAAATTCACCTACAAGATAAGCCTTTTTAAGAATCTAAAACCGGAAGCGGGAGTGAGACATGTATTTTTGGTAGCACTTTTAAATGCATTTTTAAAGATCAAGAATTCCTACCCCCTTATTTAATAAACAAGAACAGACAAAAATTTCGGTTTAAGCTAAATTGCTTCGGAATGATTGGGGTGGTAGTGGTGAAATCTGTCCTCACGTTTTTGGTTTTCTTTAATTTCAAGCAATCTTATTCCAAAAATTAATTTTCCTGTGCCATTTCTATAAATTTTTAATAATTGTGAATTTAATGCGTATTTACGCAAAAAAATTACCGGACCGAAATGAATATTAGTAATGTAAATGGCCTAGGGGTGAGTAATGTTACAAATTACAACAGTTTTGAAACTGCTAAAGATTCGATATTTTTTAAAGTTTGAAACTTAAAAATAATTGCTCAAAATCTGGGTACACGACTTGGTAGGTGTTTCAGTGCGCCAATTTACGAATTTGTTAAATTTTTGATATAGAAATTTTGTACTTCTTTATTCTATACACTAGCTGACGATTGATTAAGTTAACTTGCACATATTTAGTGATAGTAGAATAAGATTTACGTTTAAATTTTTAGTCGCGGCAATGTTAACTTTCCCTCTCCCGCCAAATTTTGTTTTAATGTATTTGTTGTTTTTTATTTTACTCGAAAACATTTGATTCTAACTAGATCAGGTATACTGACTCATACGACTAATGTTCCAGGCATTACCATGATTACTGGTGTTCTCTGTGCTCTCTTTGTAGTGGTACCTTAACCGCCGATGTACGGTATAATGTTATACAAATATACTTTTGAAAATACTATAAATAACAACAGCTAAAGTATAGGAAAATCTTTTTTGTCAATTTTTTATATTAGAAATAAAAGACCGAACTGTAAAAATTTAATTTTTTTTCTGGTTATTTTTTGGTATATTTTCTCTAGATTCCCATTAACTATTCCAAAAAATAAATCTGATTGAAATTATCTACTAAGAAGCAGTAACCACGGCTTGCATAATTAAGTGTTACTACGACATTGGTTCTTACTTTGGAGTTTTAACCGATTACTTTATGTATTAACAGATGAAGTTCTATTCTAGGTTTCTGTAAAGTTGCCGTGGTATTTAGAAATCGAGTTGGTTTGGTAAAAATTTTAGCAAAGCTGGAACAAGAACCATTCTTACCAAATCCAAAACGGGGAGGTAATAAAGAAGAAGAACTTATTAAAGAATGTATATGGATAACTAACGTACAGGTATAACGTTAACAAGTTTTTGTATATTGTATACCACTTTTTGTGTTTTTAATATTATCTCTAAGCATATACATTTTTAGACTTACACATATTGGATTGTAGCAGGTGCAACTGTAGTCAGTGCAGTTATCTATGGTGTTGCCAAACATATGAAGAATAGTGATTACCGCAGGTTTCCTTATGGTCCGTTAACCGTTCTGAATGTAACCTACAGTCCTAACTACGAGCTAACTTACTTTTATCAAAGCACCAGTATTGTTTTTATCGCCGCGCTTTTTACTTCAGTAGATTTACTTCTTGCTGCTGTTTTAACTCATATCAGCTATCAATTTAAAATGTTACAGAATAACATCCGATGTTTGATAAAACTTTGCTACCAGGAAATGATAGAGGTAAGATACAAAAATAAAAAATTGCTGAAAATGATGTACATATTTAATAAATAAAAGGATAGATTGAGAATTACACAAAACCAAGCAAACAAGGTCGTTTGGTCAAAATCTATAAAAGCTCCAAAAAAAGTATATAATTTTAATGTAGGGTTTCTGTAAATTCCAAAAAAGAGTCATAATACAAGGTATTTTTTATTACCCATTGCCATTTAATTTAAAAATACCTGTGTCGGCGGTAGTAGAATGGGTAGGCAGATGCTAGCACCGCAACTGTAGTAAATATGCTTGTACTCCCCACTCTTAATGTTGTAAAGTAAAACCACTTTCAGTCTCTAGGTAGCTCAGAGCCAATGATTAAACATTTAACGTAAATTTATTTCATCCTGTAATTTACAACTCTAATTATCTACTACTGTGTGTATTTGAACTAAATAAAATAATCATCTATTTTATAATCCAAATATAATTAATCCTGTAAGGAAGCAAATTTATACATTTTATTAAAAAAAATTCTGCTTGGGTCCTTCATGGCTGACACCGTCCATACACTTTTCAAATTGTAGTCTGTCACCTGGATTTTTATTGTTTGTTGCAGGCGCTGATAGCGTTGATAACTAGAGCCCGAGTACTGACCTTTCACCACTCAGCTGCTGGTTTAGCAGACAAAATTTGTTTTATGCTACTAAATCTTACAAGTAATAATATGATTAATTGCAAACTATTAATTCTTCAATAAACCACATACATATGAAGTTCCTCCTAGCTGATCTGCTAATTTTGAAAATAATTACCAAAGTGAAGCCTGTTATCCAAACTGAATTTATGCCGGGAATTATAATTATTCCCGGCGTTTATTCAATTCATTCCAAATAACTGCTAGCGGGTTTGTTCCTAATAACGTCGTGTGCTTCCGAAATTATCATTAAAGTTATGACTTTTATGAAAACCTTTAAGAATCAAGTAATATTTCTTACTTCCTTTAATTAAATAAAAAAATAATGTAATGAAAAGTAAAGGGATCAACGTAGGTTAAAATTGGTCAACGCCGCCGTTAACCCTTCATTTACCGGTTCCGTATGAAAATGAGTTGAATCCTTTTAACCACGGCTTTGGGAATTTAAGGTTATTAATGAGGTTTTCGAAAGAAGTATCAAAGTGAGTTGAAACCCGCCAACGCCTAACTTTAACTTTTCATTTAAAAATAGGAGCGCCTGAAACTCTTCACAGCAGACTTTAGGTACTTGGGTTAGGAAATATTGCTAATCTTTTTACCGATATCTGATTTTGAATTACATTTGATTTTATTCTGCACAATTTTGACTTGCACTAATAGTAGCTGAATTTTGCCTCGAGCTTTACTGCACTGGATACTGAAGCACAAATCTGTTTTGCTATTTTGCACCTTTGCTGACCTGCTTGTTGTCGACCCACAATCCGACGAAGTGATTTCCCAGAATACTGGTTAAGTGCCCTTGTTTCTAAACTGTTGCCGTTTGAAGTCCATGGGTTTGGGAAGGGGCCGTCTTTTGCCAACTTGAGAAAGTCGAGCAATCGAACTGATTTTTCAATGCTGGGATATTCATTTATACCCTCTTTGGGTCACGTGAGAAGCTTATAGTGGGGCCTATTTGTAAAGTAGGAATCCAGGCGCGTGGTTTGGCCTTGCGTCTTGTACTAGTGGCGACATCAGCGCGTCAAATTGCAAACAAATTAATAAATATTTGCTGATTCTAAGTATCAGCTTGCTTATATTTATTAATTTATTTATATATTAACGTATTTCATTTACCATTACGCTTTCATCTGTTTTGGTGTTTACGTTCCAATTTCAATTTAATAATGTATTTATTGTAAAATTTGATTTTTGTAGAATGCAGTTGATTTTGGAGTTACAGCACCATCAAATCCGAATTTATATTGTGAAATTGATGGCTCTAGTATTCCTTGGAGTTATTTGAAGAAATCTCTTAAGAAGGTTATTGAATACCATTTGGCAATTATCGATGTTGCCGCAGAAATAGAAGAAGTATTCCGCTATTTGTTACTGGTAGCATTTTTGGGAACACTTTGTTTAATATGTTTTTCATTATATTGTGCAACAGCGGTAAGAATTTTTAGAATATTTTGCTACCAAATGCCCAAACTTAAAAACTTTTAGTTTGGAAGTGACCCTCAATTATTAGTAAGATACGTAGGTGAAATTCTGTCTTCTTGTTTGCAAGTAGCAGTAGTTTGCTATTGGGGCGAACAAGTAATGCATGAAAGTCAGCTAGTGGGAAGGGCCGTCAGCGAATCGAATTTTGTAGGAACTGATTTGAAATTTCAGAAGATGTTGGTTTTCATTATTCGCAGAAGCCAAAATCCGACTAGGTTTACCGCTGGAAAATTTACAAACATTTGCTTGTCTACGTTTACCTGGGTAAGATGATTGTTAATTTTATTAAACCGTAGCCTGATTGTTGAATGTTTTACAAAAAATAACTAAATAGTTAACGAAATCTTCCTAATTTGGGTAAATGTGTCAATTGCCGATAAGGGCAAAACCATAAAATAATGTCGTCAAATTGACGTTGAATAATTTTTTGGTGAAAACATTAAAAGTTAAGAGGTTTAAACGTGCCTAATAGAGTTGAGAGCATAAAGAAACTAAACTTTACTTTACTAAACTTCTTGTTTTAAAAAAATTTCAAAAAGCACATTGTGTGTTCTAATTTTAAAGTTGTGTTGTATACAACATAAACCTTGACACTAAACCTTTACATCATAACTAGTACTTTCTAATAGATGCAGGTCTCTGGAAATAGCTGGAAGCAGCAGGGCTTTGAGTATGTTGGTTTCCCTTGAACCGTAAAGCAAAGCAAAATATTCTCAGTCATTGGTTTTCGATCCGGAGATTTAAGATTGATCTAAACATTAACTAACTGTTGTGTTTAAACGCGTTGTTTATAAACTATTTTGTTGCCTAGCTCTGCCAACAAATTACATAACAAGGTCTATGTTGCAGAGCTAAAGCCTCCTGAAAATAGACCAGCCTCATCAGTTCTACTAATTTTTGTTGAAAATAGGGTACAGGGAAAGTTGGTATATATTTTCTGCTTAATGTATAACTTTTTTACAGTTTTTTGTTTATAAAATTATATTTTGTATAGACAAATACACAAAGAAGGTACTTTCTTTAAAAGGGTCGGAAGTTTAGTGTACCTACAACGAAAGTTATAGACAAAATATTGATTAGATTAGATAGATAGACTAGTCTATCTTTAGGAGACTGTAACTCCGTAACGACCCTATGTTTATCAGAACTTTTTTATTGTTTCAATTTCTAAATCTATCCTGAAAGTGCGTCCCGCGTGTTATGGTATTATCCTGTATCACTTATTAGTAGTATTTATTTTAATATATTGTAAATAAAACAAGTCTTCGACAGGTTTTTATTTTAACCTTATACGTAGTTCGACATGTCATTTTCAGAGGTAAGATTAAAAATAAACAGTTGGTGTTGCTATAGAAACAATAAATTAATAAGGTATTCATTTTGACCGTAAAATTTGATGCTTGTACGAAAGTTATGTATAGGTATGTATGTATACAGGGTGTCAATTTCAAAACATACAATGTGTTATTATCTCTGGAAGTAAAAGAGGTATTGAAAATCTCCAGAAACCGTGTTTACAACATGGAGAGAGAATCATCATGACTCATAAGGTAACCTTCCTCGTTCAACTCCTTGGATCCGTTTCGGAAAAATTAAGAAATAAAACTCAAAAGGTTTAAAACCAATTACTTCAATTCAGATTTACAAATATTAGATTAAACGTTCAACATGATTTCTATTATTCTCTAGGCAATGTCTACTCTCAAATTCTCTCCGAACATTTGGGAAGGTTTGGCGCGGAATAGCTCGGCACTTCACTATTTGTTGTGGCAGTTGTGCAATGGACTGAGGCTGAGTTTTGTGGACAACAAATTTTAAGTAACCCTATAAAAATAAGTCAAATCTAAAGACTTTGGGGGTCATTGTATTGGCCATCTTCTACCAATCAGTTGTTCTGGATGGTTTTGGTCTAGCCAGGCCCTTACAAAGACTGCATAGCATCTCTTTGATTTTTTAGTTCGTAAATTATTGGGAGTATCGGGTAAGAAAAATTGCCTACTATTGAATATCATTTTCATAGAGCTTTCCAATGAGGTATCACAAGGTAAGTGTTACCATTTGAAATTTTTTGTTGGAGAAGCTAGAGCCTAAGGGGTTGAATGGGGAAGGTTACCTTATGAGTAATGATGATTCCCTTTTCATGTTGTAGACACAATTACTAGAAATTTTCAATACTTCTTTTACTTCCAGAGATACATTGTACGTTTTCAAATTGACACCCTGTATACGAAAACTCAGGTCGCAATTGTTAAACGGGTCACTATGGGGCTATGGGCCTGTCCGCTCATAGGTGCCTCGCATTCAGTTAGAAAACAGACTCGGCAGCCTCGCTCTATTTCTCGGAGTAATCCGGCCAATATAAATTACAACTGGCGTTCACTTTCATGTCGTTGTGCAGTCTATACGTTCAATATTTAATAATTAGTAAAACAATATTTAACTTAAAGTACCTCACTACGAAAATAAGTAACATATAACGCGAAAACAAAACGCTTTTATACATAAAAAGAAAGGTGTTAATCGCACAACGGCCTTACCTCAACATTGAAAAGTATAAAAATTCGGGCTTTTTTTCGGTTTTTTCCATAAAATTTTTATTCTGGGAGCAACTCTCATTTCCGAGACCGACTCAGCGGAGGAAACATTCGGAACAATGAGCGCTGGGTATAAAGTTACCAAAACACAAATTGGGGGTCGTAGTACGCGGGTTGTGCTAGTTACAAAAAATTGCAATATTATTTTATGATTAACATTACTTTTTTAATTTCAGATTTTACGAACATCGTATTCTTCTTTTATGGTTTTGAGAAAATCAAATGCAAATGAAATCTAGAATCTGTTGTTTCTGGCATCCACAGTTAGTGATGGATTCTACCATTCGCAACACCTTTAATTTTAACATATTTATAATGCAATCTTAATATGTATTTTACCGCTGCACTTTGATTCACATTCATTACACCAAAAAGAATGTTAAACCTTATTACTTTTTTGAAACTTGCATATCTTTAGCAAATCAGAACAAGTTGGAATAAGGTTTTGAAACTTTGTATGCATCTCACATGTTTAAAAACACTAACATATACTGTAACTGGGCAATAATAAACTCACCTAATGATAACAAGAAGAATATACACATTTACAAGTTTGTTTTATAAAAGTTGTTCTTGAAACCAAAGGGTTACATTAATTGCCAAATTAATTATCGGGAGTCATACTATAAGTGGCTACGCTTATGTCAAATAAAATTCGTGGATGTTGTTGAGAAATATTTCCATAGAAATATTTGTTTTGTATGCACAGTCACTAAGAAATTACTAACTACCTTCAAATTTTCTCAGCTTAAAACACCAAGGATTATTAGGTAAAAATGGCAAACGGATTTTGCTTGGACTTCAGATATTGTTACTTATCGTATTTGCAAAAGTATATGCGTATACCGTTGTACCGTCTCCCCAACACCTCATATCGCGCAAGACGGCGGCTGGACAGTGGGCTTGCTGCTTACGTACTACTGTCTCAGACAATAGCATATAACTCAGTTATGAACCCCATGCATTTAAGGCAGCGCAAAGAGTGCGTTTGACCTTTTATAGTGGAAAAGTAATTTTTTTAATGCTTATATTTAGAAATATTTTTTGCGTTAATTTCATTTTCACATAATATAATTTAATTGTGTCTAAACTAACGATAGAAATAAAAAGTATGTAAGAAGAAATGCTTTCAGAAGTGTTATTGTAATCAATTTTTAAATATAGCTTTGTTTAATAAGAATCAAATCAAATCAAATTTGCTCAAATTTAACTACAATAATATAATAAGGTATAATACATTAATCCTGCACTTAACCAAAGCTTGTGTGTGCAGTTAAGAACTATGATAATAAAATAAAATAAAATCAATAGGATAAGCGGATAACTAAAAATAAGATATACTTAATTAAGTACTCCAAACTTACTACTATAATAAGATCAACGAACTAATGAACCATGTCCTGTTAATAAAGGCAAAACTGTTTAATAAGACAATACATATGTGTAAACTATAGCTCCGCAAACTGTAATCAGTGAAACAAATTTCAAACATTCTTTGTGTGAAAAGGAAGAAAAAAATTTGAATATGCAGATAACATATAGGTTAACGTTGATAACTATTATTTAGATAATAATAATTCAAGAATTTGAAGTTTAATTAAGTTTTAAAAATGCTGATACTTTTATGGAATAGAGCTTAATGTTATTGACATTTTGAAACTCACTGGGAATAATATTAAATATTTTAGGACCAAGATAGTCAATATAACGTTGTTTAATGGTCAATTGAGTTCTAGGAACAACTATTTTTCCTTGATTTTTTGATTTTGTGTTGAAATTATGATTTACTGTATTTTTAAATTTTTTATTTTTAAATAAAAACGACAGGACTGATTTGGCATATAGAAGACGAAGCTCTAATACATTCGCCTCGTTAAAAAGCAGTTCGGATGAGAATCTTGAAGTTTTCTTAAGTAATATTTTTAAAAGGAGTCGTTGAGTTTTTTCTAATTCAAGTATAGTATTGGTGTAAGCACCACCCCACACTTCTTCTTCTTCTTCTTCTTCTTCCCTACTTATTCATTCAGGTATTTCTGAATGCAGGTCTCTTCCAATTCTTTCCATCTTTGTCTGTCCTGTGCTGTTTTTTTCCATGCCAATCCTCCGTGTCTTTTTATATCATCCACCCATCTCATTTGTGGTCGTCCTCTGTTTCTTTGACCTTCATAGGGGCGCCAGTTTTGGATGATATGATTCCACCCATTATCTGAGAGCCTTTGGTTATGTCCTGCAAATTTCCATTTCCCGTGTGGGGTTGCTAGTCCCCCATCGGGCGCCTCCCCAGGTGGCGGATAGGGGAACGCCATCCAGATATGGATGGTACCGGGGAAATAAAATACCCGGGGCGGACCAAAACTAGCAAAACGGCGACTGAACCGGAACGTACGGCCGTAAACAGCGTCTGACCCAGAACGTACGGCTGAAATTGAACACTCACCAAGACGCATTGGCGAGCGTGGTGTTTTATCGCCTATAACCAGCAACCGGTCGAGTCAAGGAGCAAAGGGTGCGAATAATACCTGGGTAAGAACAGGCTGCCGCAAGACGAAACAAATCATCCCACACTATGGTGCCATATTTTAAAACAGATTCAGCTAGTGCAAAATACACTAGTTTAAGTTGGCATAGAGGCAAAATGTCACGCAGTGCTAGAAACTTATGAATTTATCTTCGCCATTTTGTTACCAAATAATTAATATGAGATTGCCATTTTAGGCATTGATCAATAATTACTCCGAGATATTTAACTTTATCGATTCTTTTGATTTGTAAACAATTACAATTGACTTTGTTGCAGGAAAGATTATGCACCTTGATACTGTCCACGTCAGGTTGATATTGGTTTAGTGTTGTAAAAAACATAAATTGGGTTTTGGTTAGGTTTAACGTTAAAATAGTTACATCCATCCAGTCTTTTATTATTGATATACCAGTCTCAGCTTTTTTATAACATTTCCCCAATTTTCATCATCAAACAAAACTGCAATATCATCCGCAAATAAAATTGTTTCCTCATTTATATTCAAGTTTACTAGGTCATTTATATAGCTACCGTCGATGATTTCCATCAAACCTGTCGCTTAAGCTCATCCACACTCGTTCCACTATTTGCCATGATTGTCGCAAACGTCCGCCGAAACGCGTGGTCGGTGAATTTCTCAGCGTCTGGAAGGTTCAGATATTTCGCCACAAGAAACGGGCAGCTGCCAAAAGTATTCACTCCGACAACCTGCCTGATACATTTGCCTTTGCTGTATTTTAAGAATACTCTATCCGTAGGCATCTGATCTGGGCGTAATGAAAGGTATTTCTTAAAAATCTGAACATATGGTATTTCACAGTCATCAGTTACGGCAAATTTTCTACCTTTTTCGGTCTTACATGGTCGAAAACACTCTTTTTTAATATCCGACATGCGGAGGTCGCACATTTCGTGCCTCCGGCAAGCCCCAAATATCCACAAGAAGCGACAACCTTAAACTCGAAATATTACTTTCAACATTTTGTGACAACTCTCAACTCAGTACAAACCTTCAAAAATAAAAAGGTATCGTCAAGGTCTTCAATGAAAAATTTACGCAGTTGCTCTTCTGTAAACACCAAAGACTTTTTAGGGTCATATCGTTTGTTTGTGCCCTTCATAAACGCATGTAGTTTATGAGAAGAAGCAATGTTCACTCCGTGATTGATTCGCAGCATCGTTTGCAATTTAGAATGGATGCACCACAGTGTTGACGACTTGTAGATAGTTGACTGTCATGAAACACAATTTTACATTTGTAAACAGAAGTTTAGTTTTTTATTTGTAAACTAGCAGACTGCTGTTTTTTTTAATATATACGGTTAAATAAGAGAAGAGCAATGTTTTGTAACAAATAAATACATTGTTGCAATTGCTTCATTTCAGCATACACTACGTTATAATATTTTACTTAGTAACTTCATGTAAGTTGAGCAAGTGTTAAGGTTGCTGCAGAATTTCATGGGTGAGCAACGACATGGTACTTATCGTTTCCTCGTGTTAGTTATGTGTAGAACCGTAAAAGTTGAAAATGCAGTTTAAACAGTCTACAATAAATTATTAGAAGCATTATATTGTTATATTATTAATCAATTACCCATAAAAGCGTCAGCAAACTTTCCAGTTGTCAGTTTGGTACTGTATTGATCCCGTCGAATAACCATTACAACGCCGTATATCGGCGCCCATGAAATTTGCTTCGTAAGTAGCTTTTCCCACTTGGCGAATTTCGAATTATACCTGATCGCCCCAGTGACAAACTGTTACTATCTGCAGACGCATATTTACTATATCCGCTGTGCTCCGCAATTCCGATTCTAAAATGAGTTCAATTTTTGTAAGCACTAAGTTTAGGTAATTATGACTTGCCAATAATAAATGATACACAGTAAAGCATATAGCACCCAGTGCTCCTAAAAATACAAACAGGAGTAAGATTTTTCCAGGATTTAACTTTAGATACTTTCAAGAGATGGTTAAAACGTCGATTTTATCAGTATTCGCATTTTCTGTTAGCGATAAGCATTTCGTATCATTTTGATACTAAAACGTTTTTGTTGCAACTTCTTTTATTATTTTTGTTTAACGCTACTGTTCAGAAAAACACCCTCGTACCATTCTCTTCGCCATTGCTCTATAGCTATTTCCTACCAAACGTGTAAAATTATTTTGCGGCGTATTAAATTTACAACTGACGTGTGCCAAAATATCTGCAGTTAAAACATTAGTTGTACAAAATTATTTGGCCAAGACGATCACCTTGAAGTTCTGATACAATCAAAAGATTTCCAAATTAGAACTGTAGATTACGTTGCGAACAGCTAGCGGTCCATAGGCAACCTACCAGCCGTGGTAATCGTTACTTTTTATACGTTTTATAATGACGTTACCAGCATAAAATTAGTTACACTAATGGATGCGTGGCTGAAAGAGTCGTCGTAATCAGCCTTTACCTCTCACTGCTGGGCTCCGGCACTCTTCTCTGCCACGTACTCTCCTTAGCGCTGAGGTGGAGTACGGGAGACCTACAGTTTAACTTCGAATCTGAACTACTAAATACCATAGAAGGTTTCCGGCATTACGACCCCATGGCTGCTTACACCGGAATGTGAGTGGCGGGTTGCAGCATAGATTTTTATTGCCGCATAGCTTCGGCGGGGTATCGAACCCCAGACCTTTCGCTTTAGAGGCCAAGCACCTAATCTCCAAGCTGCCGCCACTCTGAAAAGGTAGTATGTGTCAAATACATAAAACTTACTAAAGAAGTGCATTAATTAATTTAAAGTATTTTATGGATGTAACCCCAACGCAATTTTTAAATAAATTTTCTTCACCCTTACCTCCTCGCTTGCGATTTGGAAAGAATGATTTTTCTTCAAACTTGTCCATAATTTTACCAAATCTTAGTCGATATCGCAGCAAAACACGTGTCTTTGCAAGTCCTGGAAAGATAACTTTCAGAACTGCTCAAAAAATAAGCGAAACATGTCGCTGGTACTTTCCATACTTTTTACGTTTTGAATATTCGCGCGCCAATCGGAAAAAAATTAATAAAGTGGAGTAAATCTTATAAGTTGTGCTTTCGTCAACCTTCAAAGACGTTGCAAGCAATTTTAATACAAACTTTAGTTTTCCGAAATAACTTTTCTTTTTGTGAACCCATTTCTGAATTTAACAATGACGTTTTCAAGAAAATTTATAAGTAGACGCTGTTGCGCGGAAGGTCACAACGTCTGTTATTTATTTTACAGAGCTGTATTGACTTTCTTCCTAGAATTTTAATAGCGGATGAATGGTTTAAACAATAATTTTCTGTACATTTTCCCAATAACTTTAATTTGTGTTATTTCTAGTTCTAAATAACTACTCGACACTAAATTATGCAGCTTAAAATTAGCGTAATCATACTGTTGTTTTCTGTACCTTCTCGCTACTTCATTATATGAGTTAAACGATGGTTTAATTTTTGAAAGGTTTCTTTATACAAAGCACCCTCCAGCTATACAAACAATGTTTAAAATCTGTAGAGGAATATTTCCAGCAAACATTTAAGCTGCAAGCTATGCAGTTCCTAGGCGTGCAATGCGTCTTTTCAAACTTATAGTAAATCCACCTTCAAGTTATTTTTTCTCTTAAGTATTACAAGAAATTGTAAATGTGAAATATATTCTACAATTTTTTTTCATATAACAACTGTTTTTGAATGTAACGAATAAAACATTTTTTTATTCATAAAAAATACTCAGAAAAATCAATGCCGGCTATCAGATTGTTTTCAATTATAGAAAGTTATGATTACCCCACAATCAGTTTCCACTTTCACGTGCCTGGGAGTGATTAGACTATTTAAAAGTTTCATGAATTTCGAAGACACCTATTTAAACGGCTATATTAAAGTAAACCGTTTTCCAACATTTTTGAATTATAAATTATGCTTTCAGTTATTAATTCGCTGTTCTGATTTATTTTGGAATAAATGGTAACTGTATCCGGTAATAATTGAAAGCTAATTAAAAAAGGGTTGTTTGCGTTAAACATTAAGTAAATATTCTAGCCTAAACCTGTGTGGTTTTTACCAAATCGTTAGTTATTTTAAGCTATAGGTAGCACATTTTAAATAATTATAATTGTATTGTTCTTAACTATGTATTTAACTCTCTCTAACACCTACTGCAACAAATAGTGAAAAAGTATAAAGGAAAGCTCAGGACGGCAGATGGCATTGGTTATAGCCTATAATTATTATTTTGTATATTATTTAGGGTTAAGTGATACGATTCGCCAATATTTTATGACCTCAACCAGCCTTAACTGCATTCTATAGTGACCTAGTAATAGTAAACGTCTTATTTTTAGTGAGGTGTAATTTGAAGCCCGAGGGCTACAAATACATCGAGGGAAAAATGGCGGTCTCTCCCGAGTTGTATATACTATTTTTCCACGATCGGGAGTAGAAACACTTAATTTCATAAATAAAGAATTTTAATAAATCGGAGCAAAATTACAATATTTAGAAGCCTTTGGGATGTTTCTATGCAACGTACCATGACAACAGACATTTGTTTACAAAAATTAATATGAAATGAAATAAAAACTCCCCTAGGGCAATTGTTGTCTTATTTCGTCCCTAGTGAGTAAATGCTTTACTTCTGACACAATTTTAATGCCATAGAAACCGACTTCTACTCCCGGTCGTGGAAAAAAGTATTGTTTGTTTGTTTGTTTGTTTAATCTTTCACTTCTTATACCCGAAGATGTCGAGGTCTTTCACTCCGGGTAGGCTCTTCGCTTGTGTAATTAATATAAAAATAACTAAATCGCCTTATCTGTTAAATAAACATTTTATGCAGTTTGTTCGTATTCTAGCTTGCTATACAACGACGACTTTAGTTTCACAATAAATTCGCACCGTATCACCTGAACAAAACTTATACTATAAAGAAGAAAGTTGTATAATAACTGCTCTTTTTACTTTCCCATACCTTCGGTATAGGGAAGTATTAATTTCATGAAAATTTTTGAAATCTTGATTTTAACGGAAATACACATTTTGGCGCTCAAGGCATTCACAAAGAGTGGTTTAAAAAAAATGTGTGTCTGTGGGTGGATGGGTAGGTGCATGACGCCTCTAAAGGCGAAAGCACTGGACCGATTTTGATGAAATTTTAAGTAAGGAGGTATATCAAAAATTGTAAGTCTAGTTAAACTTTTCAACAAAAATCGAAACCGGAAACTGAAGTTAGTTTTTTGGTTGAGTTTTTTTTTCTAAAACTACATTTTGAAAACCGGAGCACGGGATCTAAGAGGAGAACTTAAGGCAAAACAAGGTCATTTGTTGCTTTATTCTTTATATTGAAAAACGCCCTGTAAAAAATAACAAATTTCGAATGCGATTATACTTGATATTTATTATATTAATTATTTTCGTTTAAAAATGTTTTCAGGAGCGGCTTTTCTAAATAGATTTTTTTTTTTATTTTTCACAATTGCTTATTAAAGAATCTTATTCTTCATACAATAATACACCAAATAGATGCTCTTCTCTACTCACTGCTAAGCAAGCCAGTGGTCATCCCATAGCGAACTCGGTGTGTGTTGTAAATATTACAATTCTTCTGCATCATTCAAATAACTTTTTTTTTCTTGCTTTTTGCAATTATTTCTGTTTGTATTTATTGTTAAGGTTCCTATAAAAAAATATCATTTTGCCTTGTTGCAATAAATAATTACCTAATTTTTAATAAAAATTTAAAATGTTAGCTCAAATAGCTAATAACAAATTTCATTAAAACTTTGTTTAAATTTTATTTATTTGCTGTGAAATAATTCGAACAAAGCGTGCATAACTTATTTTAGGAATTATAGCATATAGATATAATAATATGATAAAACTTTATGGTGCATTAAAAAAAATCACTTATTATTTTATTGCTTCAGATGTCGTAACACTGTAAAGGCTGAACAATCTACAACAGAAAAAAAAGTTGCACAAACTTTTAATACTTAATATTCCAAAGCTAGATCTTTACCCAAAGAAATGTTGCCAAACAAATAACAGTAAACTTTCTAGCAGTTATTACGCTGGGTTTTTGGCTTCTGAGAATAATAAAAACCAAAGATTTTTGAAATCTTAAATCGGCCCCCACGAAATTTGCCTCAAAAGCAGCTCTTCCCACTTCTTGACTTTCTTTCATTACTTGTTCAGCCCAGAAACAACTGGCAAGTGTCTGTACGAAAACATCAAGCACACCCCCTGCTAATAGTGTCAAGCCATTCCGTGCCTAAAAAAGCAGATTGCGCACTAAATTAAAATTTAGCACCAGAAATTGGCAGAAATGAAACTAACGAAAAATAGTTAATACCAAACGATTTTTTTTAATAAATTAAATTATACTTTTTTTTACCTGGATTACGTGAATAATTGCAAAGCAGATTATTCCCAACGTATTTAGCAATATAAACAGCAGGAAACCACTGAATATATCTTCAATTTCGGTAACAACATTGATAATTGCCAAATGGTACTTAATAGCCCGTACAAGAGATTTTTTCAGATATTTCCAAGGAACCATTGAAGCATCAACTTCGCTTAAATTCCTTGAGTTAGAGGCTGCTAGTAGACTTAACGGTCTAGTCTCCTTGAGCATTTCTTTGTAACTGATGTCCACAATTCGTCTAATATTGTTTTGCAGTATTTTGAATTGAAGAGCCACATAAGCCAATGTAGCAACGATGAGCAAATCTACATTGACGTAATTCAATCCAATAATAGGTATACATAAATTCTGGTAAAGCCACGATAATTCGTAATTGGGGCTGTAAGTTACATTAACTATGGTTAGAGGCCCATAAGCAAATTCCCAGTCGTGGTAATCACTACTTTTAATTCGTTTGATAATCGTGAAAATGATGCCGTATGCTGCAGAGACTAGAGTAAACATCCAAATCGTAAGTGTCTAAAACGGAAAGCTAGTCAACAAACCATAATCAACTAACCCAACTCTTATTTTTTTTTAACAGAAGGGTTTAGTTAGACTTAAACAATAACAAGGGATGAACAATTTCACACTTTTCTCTATTCTGTAGGTATGTTTCTTACGAGGGCGGGATGATAATTGGCTAGCCTCCACATATGAGGCGCTAGCATGTAATATATTGATACATAATTTTAAAGTTCCATCTTTTAGTTGACAACACTGAAAATATAGAGGCCATCTGTCAAATAGTTTGTTGTTAGCAGCTTTTCAGAGAAAACGTGTTATGTGTTTTTGTAGCAATGGAATATATTGAGCATCGTGCTGTTACTAAATTTTTGCATTTAAAACGCTTAAAAGGTGCAGAAAGTTTTAAAAATGTGCAAAGTGTATTGCGTGAGGTGCTCCATCATATGCGACCGTAAAAAATTGGCTGACTGAGTTCAAACGGGAGATGAACACCGTTCTGAACGCCCAAGAAGTGTCACCACAACAGAAATACTCAGCAAAACCCATAATATGGTTTTGAAAGACAGACGACTGAAATTGGCTGAAATAGCTAATATTGTGAGCATCTCAAAAGTGCGATTGTTTAATATTTTAAGCCTAGAATTGGGTATGAAAAAGCTGTCGGCGCTATGGGTGCCGCGTTTGCTTACACTCGATCAACAATGTGTGCGAATGCAGATTTCCCAAGAGTTTCTGGACCGTTTCATGAAAAATACCACTGATTTTGTGTGTCGATTTGTCACCACCGATGAAACTTGAGTCGCCAGAAACGAAACTGCAATCAAAGCAATAGACAGAACCTGGTGGATCGGCTCCAAAGAAAGCAAAAGCCTTCAAATCAGCTGGCAAGGTCGTGTCGGATTTTGATGATCGATTATCTTCCAAAAGGAAAAACGATAATTGACGAATACTACGCTAACCTTTTGCACCAGCTATCCCAAAATATTCATCAAAAACAGCCAGGTTTAGCGCGTAAAAGCACCTTTTTTTACCAAGATAATGCTCGTCCTCACACCTGTGTTACTGCCATGGCTAAAGTCAACGAATTGAAGTACGATTTGTTTCCACACGCACCGTATTCGCCGGATTTGGCTCCTTCTCACTACCGCTTATTCCTTAAGCTAAAAATTTTCCTAGGTGGACAGAGATTTTCATCCGATGAAGAGGTCAAGACCGCTGTTGACGCCTATTTTGCAGGCCTTGAGGAAAACACGTTCCGTGATGGGGTCAAAGCCTTAGAGCATCGTTGGACAAAATGTATTCAACTTTCAGGAAATTATGTTGAAAAATAAAAATGATTTTGAATACATAAAATCGGTCTTTCATTGCTAGGCTAACCAATTATCATCACGCCCTTGTACTAAGGGATACTTTTCAGCAAAATACCTGTGCATTTATCATCCAGAAGCAGTCATTTATAAGTTTCTCTTCTTCGACACCGCCACGATCTTGATTTAGTGTAAACGGTTCTTGTTCAAGTTTGTACAGCAGCGTCCTCAATTTAGATCGGTTTCGTATGAACATGGTTACTCTAGCACCTGCTATAAATAAATTATCATTCATTCAAAACTTCAGGTTTATTAATTAATCTGAAATGCTTGAATTAACTAAAAAAGTTTTGAAATGTACAAATAACTTTAAAATTACGAAACAGGTTTGGAAATACGCAAAAGTACAGTTTCCGAATAAGAGAGCTACACTAATTGGAATAACCTCAAAGGATCTGAACAAGTTCACAACAGTTCTAGTTAAACTGGACTAATTAAAATATGACTAGAAACAATCTAGAAGAGTTGGGGTCTTGGTAGGCGAGTGTAGTAAGCGCTTGCAGCCAAGGTCACAGAGGCTTTCGGGAGTCTGTGGCTCTATTTAGCCCGGTGTTCGAATCCGGGCCGGGGCAGTTGTCAGCTCCTGGAAACCTCTTAACATATAATAGTTTAAGTAGTGTTTAAGGACTTAGTATGTAAGGTAGTACGCACAATGGGCCCGACAACGTGGCCTAAGTGCTGTAAGACCTGAAATACATCTAGAAGAGTTCAAGGCGAACAATAAGTACATAAAAGCAAATGTAATGACGCCAGGAAACTGATAACATACGTACTCTTGAAAATATCAAATTTTTAAAATATTCGCGCCTAGCATGGAATTTCCCACCCTATTACTGCCCTCGCGATAGTCGAACTCAAGGTTTGACAGAGCTAGCATGAAAGGTTAAGAACCACGTGACCATTGAGTAATTTAAATGTAGTGAATTGTATTTTCCAATGTTGCCTGCCCTGCTGATTTCCTTTTGCAATGTCATTGTGTTTCATTAGCGTTCGTGTACTCATTTTGAGCAGCTATCGAAATTTATAAATCAAAAATGTTTTTCTACAATAATATTCTTAAATAAATTCTGTCATTTACTTTTGCTTCATTAAATGTTTTTATTAAGGAGTTTTTTTAAATTTGTAACGTGCCAAATTCAGTTTTTTTAAGAAAATATGTTTTCTATGCCCTAATTTGTACGTGCTGCGCCAATGGTAATTGCTACAACTGTCAGACTTAGTTCCCTGAAGCAAGGTAGCCACTTCTGTACAAAGGGTTGCCTATGTTACGTGGTCACGTGGTTTTTGACCTTTTATGCTCACTCTGTATAAATGATTAGGTTGCCTTGTTAGTCTACCTGAGTGGGGGCTATAGTTGGTATGTCGCATCATCGAGTATGCTGCTACTGCCTGTATCTGAATCTCAATGCATGTGATCGACGCGACCGACGTTGCGATAAGGGAATTCTTGCGCGTTTTTATCTAGTTTGTTTTAGTAACTTTCTGTATTAAAAAACAATATTGTTTATATTATATAAATTTGTTATTTAGTGTGTTACGTTTTGTGACATTGTCAAAAAATCTCAAATCTAACAAAATGAACAGCTTACTTTTTCATCAAAGAAAACTGTTACTAAATTTCTAATATACGCAACCATGATCTCAAGAACGCTTTATATTGGTAATTATTCGAATAGCCACTATTCTATAAATCTGCATTGTTACAAGTTAGATATGTATTAGGCAACTTATTATTAATGCCAATGACGTCACCCGCTATTGTGCAAATGGACGCATAAGCTCCTTTAGAGCTTTTCAACTGGTAAAAGATGAAAAAGAGTTATTGTTAAAATGCATATTTTTCTTAGTTACCACAGGATTTGTTTTATTCAAAAGCCACATTTGCAAACCGTTGAGTGTGTTTTATACGTTTTTTTATTTTATATAATGAATAATTTCAAGTAAAAGTTAACTTCACTTGACATTTTCTGGTCATCTATTTACTACACCAATATTATTAATTTAAAGGCATCTTCTAAATCTAAACCTTGGGTATCATTTACCTTTGTGGTATAAGTAATAAATAATATAAATAGTTAAACTTTTGTCGTCTCTTAAAGTCAACTAATTTGCTTATTATAAAGTTAACTATTAGTAACAAAAAAATGTCATCTTTTCAGCATGTTGCGTAACTCAACCATTATGTAGTTCTATTAGATAACTTTAAACCAGCCTAATAGGGCTCAACGGTCAGAGCAAGTGTGGGGTAATTTTAAGGTTATCCCGTGAAGGGATTAAGTGAAATAAAGTTCGCTATTGAGTCTACTTTTAAAAACGCTATGATCAAACCGATCAAATCCGTTGCGGTTACTTTTTTCTCAGCTTTGGGTTACTTTTGGCTCTATAGCAACAGGTCCATAATTCTGGCGGAAAATGAAAGAGAAATTGAGGGTAGGAGATACTGTTGTGGCACACTCGTAAGGTAACGATAAAAAGCACTGTTGAGAAAAGCACCTCAATAAAATTATTAGATACGATTCCAATCAAAGTGACCTCAGGTCAGATACCATCGAATAGGGATTCCAATGCCGACGACCAGTTAAATAACATAGAAATGTTGACCAAGGGGTAGAACAAATTTTTACCAACAATTTTTAGGCAGAGCAGCAGGCTAAGGCAGAAAACAAAGAAAATTCACCTGCAGCAGCGCCGCGCCGCGTAGAAGCGAACCTACCAAAAGGGTGCTAGAAAGATTATTCAAGCTATATATAATAAGGTACAACTTGGTTTAAATTATTTAACAAAAATTTTAATTGTTTCTATAAAAATCAACATTTAAAACACACTACAAAATCTTAACCGTCGAAAAACGAAAATTTAGAAATAGAATACCGTGTTTTAATGTAAAATAATTTAAATCACAAATTAAAACTTAATCAGTTAGATTTAAGTTGTGCCAATTTTTATAAAAATAACCTTTTTTAAGTTTACAATAAAGCAGAAATGCCGATTTAAAGATTTTAATTTTTGTAATATCAAGATTAATTATTCAATTTATTTTCTTAATAGAAAGTTTTCTTGTCAAGAGTAACATGATTTTTAAACAATAAATTTTAACTTAAACAACTAAAAAATTTTTTTTAAATAAATTTTTTTAAATAAACGTTGAATTTCAGATAACAATAAAAGAAAAAGCAGCTTATTTCTACTAACTAAAATGCTAGTTGTACCATAAGGTCTATGACCAATCAGCAGAACTAAATCGTGCAACTGTTTACGTACCCAAAACGCACGCAAACGGGAACAACATCGTATTGACGACGGTTTCGTTATCATACTTAAACATTTCGATAACGTCAAAGATTGCATACAAGAAATGTATGAAAAAGAGCAAAAAAAATGAGTAGCACTTATAAGTCCAACTTTCCTCATCCCTCAAAGACACTCCAAGTAACCTTAATGCAAATTGCAGTTTTCTGAAAAAACTGTTTTTCTCATTTCGTGAGTCCCGGAAAGTAGTTGAAGTTTCCATTTCTCAATTCAACAAACATCAGCAGCAAAATGGCGTGTTCAAGAAAATTTATAAGAGGACGACATTGCGCAGAAGTTCAGCACCTGTTATATATTCTACGGAGTTGTATTGACTTTCCTTCCAGAATTTTAATAGAAAGTGTAATGTTTAAATTATATCTTTTACAGTTTTCCAATTACTTTAATTTGTTCTATTTCTAGTTCTAAATAACCACCTGACAATAAATTATGCAACTTAATATTAGCGTAATCTACTATAATTTTCTGTACCCTCTCGTACTTTACTATCTCGGTAAAACGGTATAGTTTAATTTTTGAAAGGTTTTTTTACACTAAGGCGGTATAGGAGTAGATTTCATGCTTGATATCCTGCGGTAGTTTAATTTTTGAAAGGTTTTTTTACACTAAGGCGGTATAGGAGTAGATTTCATGCTTGATATCCTGCGGTAGTTTAATTTTTGAAAGATTTTTTATGTACCACTAAAAAAAACAAAAATTCTTGATTATATTATAGAGTTTGAACGTTTTCTAATTGAGCAAATATACGGTGCTTTTATTTTAAAACTAGCCAGCCTCAATAACTGTCGAATTTAAGTAAATTCGATTCAAACAAAAAACACATCGATTTAGATATAGAGGGGGAAGTTTAAAACCAACATTGATCAAATCTTAGGTTTCACCCGCTCACCCCCAGCTATCCCTTCTTTGAAATTTCAAATAGCACTCGCTGTCTTGTTATACATTATTTTAAAGGTGGAAAAACTCCTTATCTACTCATGTTAAAAATATTGATGTAGTCGATCTGTTTACCAGTTAGAGTTGAAAATATTCTATTTCCAAAAGTATTACAAAGTATTCCTTACCTTGTGATACATTTAATTTAAAGGTAGAAAAAATTATCATCTACCCTTGTTAAAAAATTTGGAATTGGTTTAAATGTTATTAGTTTTGTCAACAGTAAAAATTCGCATAAAAAATTATACATTCCGCAATTGAGTAAACCCATATATTGGTCAAGGTACTTTGACATATTATCATTAATTCTAAGAGCAAGAAGTATTATATCGGGTAATACTTATCACCTATTAGTTGAAACGCATCTTCCAAAAGTTCTTCTCTGTTTGAATTGATAAATTTCCATATTTCCTGTTTCTCTCTACAATTTCTGGAGATTTTATGTATTATCCAAAAATCCGAATTCGCTTTTTTCTCGCATCACTGGTTTGGGATAAATTATTTAAGAAAAGAAACTTCATGCCACCAATTTTGTTTATATACGACATGGCTGGGATATTAACTACTTGCAAGAAAACTTTACAAAACGGCAATTTACTAATAACCTCAAAAGGAAGAAAGCTTCTACAAACAATGGAAACCAACCACCTGTCTACGAGACAACCAGCATACTGGCCAACAGATAAAAATAAAATACCAGATCTAATGGATTTTACGTGGTAAAAAGCATTTATAAAAAATACCTTAATGTCTAGACTTCTTGTCTAAACATTCTCCGATTATAATCAAACTTACCTTGCAAATGATCAAAAAATCACTCTTATCTTTCAGCAGCTAAAAGACAAATTGGGGAGCCTTCAGAAGCTTGCTAGATGGTACATTATTATTATATCCCAGTAAAACCGGTAAAAAAATTGACTAGTGCAGTCGACTAACATATCCATCTAAGAAGCATCCTCGCAAGCTACTCTAAAGCAAGAGCTGAGTGACGAACCTAAAAACTGTCCAACAATTGTCAAAGAAAATTGATTGTCAAAAAACGTAGATTTAGAAGGCAGTGGCAACTAATGAGAACCCCCGGCAGACAAACAACAATTCAACCGAACAGTAAAAGACCTTAAAAACTTATTCAATAGCCTGAAAAATCAAGCCATTCAAGATTACTTGGAGAACCTGTCACCTACAGAAACGTTGAATTACTCTCTGTGGAAAGCTACTAAAAGGTTAAAACAACTTCAGCAAGTCATTCCACCAATTCGGGCAACAGACGTTTAATGCATAAAGAATGATAAAGAAAAGACATTGAAGTTTGCAAACCATCTAGCAGAAACCAGTTCGAGGTTCCTGCGGAAGGAAAAAGTAACTTTTATCAGTTCCTGGGACGAATGTTGAAGAAACTGACAGATAAAGATATCAAATTTATCTTATTTAATGCATTACTAAAGCTGGGCTATTATGAGAAAACATATCTGAACTAAAGAAAAGCAACTTGAACTCACAATCACAAAAACCTACTGGCTAATAGATTGAAGGTCACAACTCCCCGTAGAGAACAAATTGTTGCTATAGAAGACTATATTAAAACCAATATGGGCTTATGGAATCCAATTATGGAGGACAGCAAGCAACTCGAACATTGAGATATTGCAACTGTTTTAGTTCAAAGTATTACGCACCATCGTAAACGCCCCATAGTACTTTCCTAGCCAGGTAATCCACCGAGACCTACGAATGATTACAGTCAAGGAAAAAATTACAAAATACTGCATGAAACATCGCGGTAGACTCAGTAAAAACCTAAACAGCTTACCTGTGCATGAGCTATGAGACAATAGACGTGAAGTGCGTAGAATCAAAAGGTTTAAACCCTTGGACCTAGTAAATAGATTTACGTACTCACTGTAATCTAAGCACTGTTATTCTAAATAGTCACAAAATAACTTAGTTTAAGCTAAGATGAAATTAAGAGACTGCGTCGGTGGACAGCCTCACATATTCTCCACTCGAAGATTTTAAAACTTACTGAATGTTAACTAGAAACAGCTTAAAAAATTTTCTTCGGGGTGGCACAAATGGGGGGGGGGGGTACATCCTTCGCAATTTTTCTGTATTACTCAAATAACCTTCTTGTTCTTTATAAATATTGCTGTTTGTATTTATTGTTTGAGGTTGTAATAATAGAAATATAATTTTGTCTCGTTGCAATACCTTCTAACAAATTCCCACAAATGTCAGATTAATTAGCTAATAATAAATTGCATCAGAACCACGTTTTTATATTGCTTTTATTTGCTGAAAAATAATTAGAACAAAGCGTGCATACCTAATTCTAGAAATTGTTGCACATATTAATATGATAATACTTGTAGTAATACTATCTGGTGCATTAAAAATATTTACTTCTTTTACTGCTTCAGATTTCGTAACACTGTAAAGGCTGAATATGAAGTCCGAACAATCTACAACAGAAAGAATGTTGCACAAACATTTTAATATTAAATGTTTAAAAACTAGAACTTTACCCAAAGAAATGTCGTCAAGCAAATAACGGTAAACTTTCTAGCAGTTATTGCACTGGGTTTTTGGCTTCTAAGAATAATAAAAACCAAAGATTTTTGGAATCTTAAATCCGCTCCTACAAAATTTGCTTCAAAAGCAGCTCTTCCCACTTCTTGACTTTCTTTCATTACTTGTTCAGCCCAGAAACAAGTCGCAAGTGCCTGTAGAAAGACTACAAGCACAGCTCCTGCCGTTACTGTCAAACGATTCTGGGCCTGAAAAGTATTAAAACTACGTATCAGAAATTGACAAAATTTGTTTTTGAAATAATTATAAGAAAAGGTAACTCGATATAACTGTGTACTAACAACAAATAGTATATATGAAACACTTCTCTTCTTCATAAAAATAAATTCTATTTTTTTCTTACCTGGATTACCAGAATTAAAAAGCAAAGTACGCCCATCATATTTACCAATATGAACAGCAGTAAACCACTGAATATATTTTCAATTTCGCCAACAACATTGATAATTGCCAAATGGTAATTAATAGCGCGTACAAGAGATTTTTTCAGATATTTCCAGGGAACCGTTGAAGCATCAACTTCACCTGAATTACTTGAGTTATGAGTTGCTGACGGATTTAACAGCCCAGTGTCCTTAAATATGCTCTCATTAATCAAACTCATAAAATATAACCGCAAACATACCTTGACCATTCCACTGTAACTGATGTATACAATTCGTCTAATATTGTTTTGCAACATTTTAAATTGAAGAGCAGCATAAGCCAAGAGAGCAATGATGAACAAATCTAAAGTGACGTAATTCAATCCTATAATAATTACAGATGAATTCTGGTAAAGCCAGGATATTTCGTAATTAGGGCTGTAAGTTACATTAATTATGGTTAGTGGCCCATAAGGAAATTCCCAGTCATTGTAATCACTACTTTTAAATCTTTTGGTTATCGTGATAACGACGCCATATGCTAAAGTGACTAGAGCAAACATCCAGATCGATAGTGTCTAAAACGACAAAGTCAACAAACCAAACAATAAACGCATTTTTTTTATTAATATTTTTAAATAAACTTCTATAATTAGATTTAAACAATAATAAGGGATGAACGTTTCCCCACTGTTCTACATTCAGCAAGTATATGATTTTTACTAATGGAAACTCTTTAGTAACATACCTGTGCGTTTATTATCCAGAAGCAATCATTCATAAGTTGTTTTTCTACTGCACCTCCACGATCTTGATTTAACGTAAATGGTTCTTGTTCCAGTTTGTGTAGCAGCGTCCTCAATTGAGCTCGGTTTCGTATGAACACGGTTATTTTAGCACATGCTATAAATAAATTAACATCCGTCTAAAAACTTCGTACCTTAAAAATGCTTCAATAAACTAGAAAAACTATAAAATTTATAAAAAAACTGAAAAATACGAAATAGCTTAGATAACATATAAAAGTACAGTTTTCGAGAGAAAGAACTAATTAGAAGAGTCTTAAGACAAAGTCCTAAACACAATCGTACAGCTTTCATTAAAAAAAGAAGCAAGCTTAAAAGTAATCATTAAAGTAACGGATGGTAAGACGACAACAGGTGTTAAAAATAGTTCGGCAAGCAAAAGAAAAAACGAAAAACCAGCAGCAGAGGTAATAATAACTTGCGCCAAATCAGCGGAAAAATTTATCAGCCCAAGTGTTACAAGTTTAATTTGATAGCACATATAGCAAGTGCGGATGAAAAAGTGGAAAGTGGAGAATTAGTATATCGACGTAACACACAGACCATTTACCGTTAGGGTCTAGGACAATTTGCCGTTGCCAATTTGTTATAGGTACAATATGCCGTTAGAAAATTCGCTATAGACGAATAAAGTATTAAAGGAATAAAAATACTACTTTTAATTCAGTATAAATTAAACAAAAAAAAATGAAAACTCGTTTAAAGAGAAAAAATTATTTGACATTAATTCACTATATATATTATTTATATTTAACAATTATTTGCTAAGCCCCTAAAATATTTTAAAATATCGAAGTTATTATCAAAATTCTGAAGTGGCGATGATAAAAGAAAAAAATAAGCATCTCTCGTATTCTGCACCTTAAATAGTTGCACAAAGTAAGTGAAATATTATTTGTTAAACTTTGGTTTTCTAATTTCATCAAAAATACAGTTTTACATACTATTTCTTTGTTATTTGGGCACTTAAATAATGCAGGTAAATTTATGGAAAATAATATTTTGATGTTCCAGTCACTGTTTTACCGAAAGACAAAATGCTGACAGGCCGACAGCAAAGCGGGTCGAGGACAAATTGTACTTACGGCGAATCGACGACGGCGAATTAGCGACGGTCAATCGGCGACAGCGAATTGTCCCATTCCCTTACCATTATTTAGTTTAAGAATTAATAAAAGTAAACCCATACGCGCAACATTCAAGGTAGAGCGTAGTTTTGGAGATGAAAGTCGATAGTGGCGCTGATGTCTTAGTAATTTAAAACAAATTTGTTTAATACAAAATGTAAAGGTTATCATTTCAACTACACAGAATGAATTTGAAAGAATACTCAGGTAGCACTAGCTAGCCAATGGTTTATTTTACCGCTGTGATGGAAATCAACAACGAATGTAGAAGTTCTATTAAGGAACAGCTCCAAAATTTCGGGGAGAAAAGACGGAAGAATAGAGAGTAAGAGATAGTGTTATGGATGGCACACTTGTGAAGTAATAAAAAACAAGCAGTTCGAAGGTGCACCTTAATCAAATTATTAGTTACGAACCAGATCAAAGTGATTTAATTCAAATGGGTGCTAACAATTACGAAGCTAGAGCTCAGGTATTAGTGATCGTTAATGCCGACGACTCTATAAATGATAACACAGATGATGTGGAACAAAATATCTAATTTTCAGGCAGAACAGTAAGCTTAGGCAGGAAATAAAGAAAATCTAGCTGCAGAAACGCTAATAATAATGCGTGTTTTAATGTAAAATAATTTAGATCACAAACTAAAATTTAAAAACTCTTTTAGAGTTAAATCGCGCCAATGCTTGTAAAAATAACCTCTTTAAAATTTGTAATAAAGCAGAAATGTCGATTTTACTATTTTAATTTGTGTAATATCCTGATTAATTTAATTTATTTATTTTAATAGAATATTTTTCTTGTTGCATGATATGTAAATAAAAAATTACTAAAAAATCATGAATTTTTTAAAATTAGGAATGGATAATCTACGACTACGGGCCATATAAGGCCCGCCTACAACGTTTTCCTGGCTTGCCATTCAAACGGCGGGACCGATTATTATTTTTAACTGATGCAAATAATGACAGTAACAAATTATATACCTAATTTTTTGACATTTGTAAATATTTATTAATTTTGTCGAATTTGTTTTGGTTGATTACATTTTTTTTAAAGTATATTTTCGAGAAAGTGAAGTTTTATTTATCTTTGTTTACCGCGCGGACGACATACGGTTGGCCAGCTACCCAAAATGTTGCCCATGCCTGCCCTCAGTAAAAGAAAACGGTTTAAGTAGAATAACAACTATTGTACCTATTAAAAAATACCGATTTTTCATGCCCATGAAACAAACTGCAAAAGTTGGATTTTAGTAATAATAAAATAAAAAGTTGTTAGTTGTACCATAAGGTACCTATGACCAATGGACAGAAATAAATCGTGCAACTTTTAACTTACCCAAAATTGAACCAAACGGGAACACGATCATATTGACGGCGGTTTCGTAATCTTGCTTAAACAATTCGAAAACGTCCAAGATTACGTAGAAATGTATGAAAAAAAGCAAAATAAATGAGTAGCACTTATAAGTCCAACTTTCGTCTTCCTTCAAAGATACTCCAACTAATCTCAATACAAATTGTAGTTTTCCGAAAAAACTTTTATTTTCATCTTGTGAACCCCTGAAACTAGTTGAACTTCCCATTTCCAAATTCAATAAATACCAGCAGCAGAATGGTGTGTTCAAGAACATTTATAAGGGGACGACGTTGCGCAGAAGTTTAGTACGTCTGTTATGTATTCTACAGAGTTTTATTGACTAAAATTTTAATAGCGAATGAAATGTTTAAATTATATCCTTTACAGTTTCCCAATTATTTTAATTTGTTCTGTTTCTAGTTCTAATTCAATAAATTATGCAATTTTAAATTAGCGTAATCATACTGTCATTTTCTGTACCGCCGTGCGGTAGTTTAATTTTTGAAAGGTTTCTTTATATACCACTATGAAAACAAAATTTTTTAAATATATTATGGATTTTGAGCGTTTTCTAATTAAGCAAGTACTAAGTTAAAAAAATAAAGTGATAAAAATGCTTTTGGATATTAACATTGCTATTTTTATTCCAAGTTTGATTCCGGCATTAAAGTAAAAAATTTTTAAAATCGTAACGGCCGCTTGTTTGATGTTAAACGATTTAGGAAAAAGGAGTTTCTCGTAACGTCTTTTATCAGTTTTCACTGACAACTTCACAAAACGTAGCTTGTGATAAAAATTCTATTAAAGTACCATGTTCTAAGTTCAGCTTATTTTTTTCGAAGATTTTGATGCACTTTTAAAATGTTGGCTTCCCTTGAACCGTAAAGCAAAGCAAAATATTCTCGGTCATTGGTTTTCGATCCGGAGGTTTAAGGTTGATATAAACATCAACGCTAGCGTCTGGTGTCTTACCTTAACAGCCGATCCTACCTCATTCTACCTTTCATGACTTGCGTACCTCCTCGGCAGGCGGCTAGAATGTGTGTAGTGCTATCGGCATCAGCAGAGATCGCAGCCTTCCTTAATCACACGTACGTGTTTTAAAATTGAAAACGTCAGTTGTATATGTTGCTTTAAAAGTTAATTCTCCTCGTACAATATGAAAATCAGAAGTTACTTTACTTTGTATTTCCTACGCTGTAAAGTGCATGTTATAGATAAAAAAAAAGGATTTGTTGTTTTGTATTGAATGCAATTTATTAACAATGAAAAAATCGGCTTTAACATTGCAATTTCACTTTACACTTACACTTTCACTATCTTGCTTTTCGGTCGATGTAAATATCACACTCCTACAAACAAGCGCATTGACAAGTTAACACTGCACAATACGTGCCAATATTAGATCGGCGGTTGGTCTAAGACACCAGACGCTAGTAACATCAACTAACTGTTGTGTTTAAACGCGGGGCTTATATACTATTTTGTTGCCTAGCTCTCCCAACAAATTGCATACCAAGGTCCACGTTGCAGAGTTAAAGCTTCCTGAAAATAGACCAGTCTCATCAATTCTATTAATTTTTGTTTAAAAATATGTAGGGTGCAGGGAAGCCTGGTATACATTTTCTGCTTAATGTTTAAACTTTTTACAGTTTTTTGTTTTTAAAAACATGTTTTGTATAGACAAATACACAAAAAAGGTACTTTGTTTAAAAGTGTACATATAATAGTCGGAAGTTTAGTGTAACTACACGATAGTTATAGACAAAATATTGATTAGACTAGTCTATCTTTAGCAGAGTGTAACATTGTAACGACCCTATGTTTATCAGAACTTTTAACCTTATACGTAATTTGACATGTCATTTTCAGAGGTAAGATTAAAAAATAAACAGTTGGTGCTGCTATAGAAACAATAAATTAATAAAGTATTCATTATGACCGTAAAATTTGATGGTTGTACAAAAGTTATGTATAGTTATTTATGTATACAAAGTGTCAACTTGAAAACGTACAATGTGTTATTATCTCTGGAAGTAAAAGAGGTATTGAAAATGTCTAGAAACCGTGTTTACAACATGGAGAGAGTATCATCATGACTCATAAGGTAACCTTCCTCATTCAACCCCTTGGACTCTAGCTACCCCAACAAAAAAAAAATTCAAATAGTAACACCCGCTTTGTAATATCTCATTAAAAAGCTCTTTAAAATGCTCAAAAGATTTAGAACCAATTAATTTAATTCAAATTTACAAATATTAGATCAAACGTTCAAAATGGTTCCTATTATTTTCTAGGGAATAGTAAAGTATACTCTCAAATTCTATCCGAATGATTTGGAAGATTTGGCGCGGAATAGCTCGGCACTCATGAACTATTTGTTGTCGCAGTTGTGCAATGGACTAACGCTAAGTTTTGTATACAACAGATTTTAAGCGACCCATAAAATAAAAGTCTAATGGGGCAAATCTGGAGATGTTTGGGGTCCATTCTATTGGTCTTATTCTATCAATCTATTGTCCTGGATAGTTTTGGTCTAGCCAGGGCCTTGCAGAGACTGCATAGCGAGGAGGTGCCCCATCTTGTTGGAAAGGTATGAGATTCTCGTTTAAGGCCGGTTCTCTATGCTCATTTCTTTGAGTTCTTAGTTCGTGAACTACTGGGTGTATCAGGTAAAAAAATGCTACTATTGAATAGCATTTTCTAAGAGCTTTTCAAAGAGGTATCGCAAGGTGGGTGTTACTATGTGAAATTTTTTTTTGTTGGGATAGTTAAAGCCTCTTCTTCTTCTTCCCTACTTATTCATTCAGGTATTTCTGAATGTAGGTCTCTTCCAATTCTTTCCATCTTTGTCTGTCCTGTGCTGTTTTTTTCCATGCCAATCCTCCGTGTCTCTTTATATCATCCACCCATCTCATTTGTGGTCGTCCTCTGTTTCTTTGACCTTCATATGGGCGCCAGTTTTGGATGATATGATTCCACCTATTATCTGAGAGTCTTTGGTTATGTCCTGCAAATTTCCAATTGAGTTTGGCAGCATGTTCTACTATGTCTATAACTTTGGTCTTTTGTCGTATCCACGTATTTGTTTTGTGGTCTCGTAGAGTTATATCCAGCATTCTGCGCTCCATAGCTCTCTGTGTCTTCTTCAGTTTGTCAAGGTTTGCTTTGGTGAAGGTCCAAGTCTGCGCTCCATACGTCATTACAGGGAGTATGCATGAGTTGAATATTTTGGTTTTGTATTTGATTGGGACCTTCTTGTCTTTCAAGATAAAAGAGAGTTTGCCGAATGATGCCTACCCCATTCTAATTCTTCTTTTTATTTCGGTTGTTTGGTTTTCTTTATTCAGTTTGATTGATTGACCCAAGTATACACTGTGTCCATAAAGTAACCCCCCCCCCTAACTAACTTTTGAACGACTTAATATTTTACTACAAAATTTGGTGTGCTTTAATGGGAAATTAAATACTATTTTTTAGTTCATAATTAAATAATGTATCATTCAAAATGGCGGCTGGGCGCCATTTTGAATTTTTTTTTTAAATAGAAAGGGGGGTCGAGTGACACCTCATTTGAAAGGTCTTTTAGTTCTGCGTCTGATCCTAGAGTTTCAAAGAAAAATATTTAGCCATAACAAAATGACAAACGTTTGAAGTAAAGAAGTCTATTAAAAAAAACTAAGAATTAAAGCAAAAACAAATGAAATTAAGTGTTCGAAATGTTCACCATTCACTTCTTGGCACATAAAAAGTCGGTTATGACATTCCTGCCTTACATTTTCATAAGTTTCTGGAGTGACATTTCTGTAAAAAACGCATTACAAAAGTTTGCCGAAATATCACTCCAGAATCTTATAAAAATGTAAGGCAGGAATGTCATAACCGACTTTTTATGTGCCAAGAAGTGAATGGTGAAAATTTCGAACACTTAATTTCATTTTTTTTGCTTTAATTCTTAGTTTTTTTTAATAGACTTCTTTACTTCAAACGTTTGTCATTTTGTTATGGCTAAATATTTTTCTTTGAAACTCTAGGATCAGACGCAGAACTAAAAGACCTTTCAAATGAGGTGTCACTCGACCCCCCTTTCTATTTAAAAAAAAAATTCAAAATGGCGCCCAGCCGCCATTTTGAATGATACATTATTTAATTATGAACTAAAAAATAGTATTTAATTTCCCATTAAAGCACACCAAATTTTGTAGTAAAATATTAAGTCGTTCAAAAGTTAGTTAGGGGGGGGGTTACTTTATGGACACAGTGTATATATTCGTTCACCAGTTCTAATTGTGTGCCGTCTACGATGACATGTCTGTGGTCGTCTGCGTTGTTCATGATTTTTGTTTTGGTTAGATTCATTCTGAGACTTTTGTCGGCTGATACGTAATGGAGCTCATTAAGCATTTTTTGAATATCTTCATGATTGTCAGATATTAATAAAATATCATCTGCAAATCTCAGACGGTTCAGACGTTTGCCATTTATGTTTATGCCCATGTCTTCCCAATTTAATTCTTTGAAAATGTCTTCCAGGGTCATCGTGAATAGTTTTGGGGACAGTGTATCGCCCTGTCTCACCCCTCTATTGATCTTAATAGTTCTGGTATGAGTGTGAGTATCCATTTGTACTGTCATTTCAGTTAAAGCCTAAGGGGTTGAATAGGAAATCAGATGGCCTGGCCAATCTGAATTACAACTAGAGTTCACTTTCATGCCGTTGTGCAGTCCATACGTTAAACGTTTAATAATTATAAAAACAATATTTAACGTATATTACAGTACCACCATACGAAAATAAGTAACATATAACACGGCAACGAAACACTTTCATACATAAAATGAAAGGTGCTGATCGTACAACGACCTTACCTCAACATTGGAAAGTATAAAGATTCGGGCTTTTTTTTCGTTTTTTTCCATGAAAGTTTTATTCTGGAAGCAACTCTCATCTTCGAGACCGACTCAGCGGAGGAAACATTCGGAACAATGAGTGCTGGGTATAAAGTTACCAAAAAAAAATCGGGGGCCATAGCACGCGGGTAGTGCTAGTTACAAAAAATTGCAATATTATTTTGTGATTAACATTACTTTTTTAATTTCAGATTTTTCGAACACCGTATTGTTCTTTTATGGTTTTGAGAAAATCAAATGCAAATGAAATCTAGAATCTGCTGTTTCTGGCATCCACAGTTAGTGATGGATTCTACCATTCGCAACACCTTTAATTTTAACATATTTATAATGCAATCTTAATATGTATTTTACCGCTGCACTTTGATTCACATTCATTACACCGAAAAGAATGTTAAACCGTATTACTTTTTTGAAACTTGCATATCTTTAGCAAATCAGAAGTTGGAATAAGGTTTTGAAACTTTGTATGCATCTCACATGTTTAAAAACACTAACAGATACTGTAACTCGGCTATAATAAACTCACGTAATGATAAGAATAATATACACATTTGCAAGTTTGTTTTATAAAAGTTGTTCCTAAAACCAAAGGGTTAAGAACGTAGAGTTTACATTAATTTCCAAATTAATTATCGGAAGTCATATATGAGTGGTAAGTGGCTACACTTATGTCAAATAAAATCCATTAATTTTGTTGAACAATATTTTGATATAAATATTTGTTTTGTATGCACAGTCACTAGGAAATTACTAACTATCTTCAAATTTTCTCAGCTGTAAACACCAAGGATTATTAGATAAAAATGGCAAAAGCATTTTGCTATCGTATTTGCAAAAGTATATGTGTGTAACATTGTACCGTCACCCAACACCTCATATCGCGCAAGACGTTGGTTGGACAGTGGGCTTGCTGCTTACGCACTACTGTCCCAGACAATAGCATATAACTCCGTTATGAATTCCATGTATCTGAAGCAGGCGCAAAGAGTGTGTGTCAAATACATAAAAATCACTAAAGAAGTGCATGAATTATTTTTAAAGTATTTTATGGATGTAACCCAAGCGCAGTTTTTAAATAAATTTTTTTCACCCTTACCTCTTTGCTTGCGATTTAGAAGGAATGATTTTTTTTCACACTTGTCCATAATTTTACCAAATCTTAGTCGACATCGCAGCAAAACACGTGTCTTTGCAAGTCCTGGAAAGATAACTTTCAGAACTGCTCAAAAAATAAGCGAAACAGGTCGCTGTCACTTATCCATACTTTTCACGTTTTAAATATTCGCGCGCCAATTGGAAAAAAAATTAATAAAGTGAAGTAAATGTGAAATTTATTTTACATTTTTTTTTCATATAACGGCCGTTTTTGAATGTAACAAATAAAACATTTCTCTATTCTTAAAAAATACTAAAAGATCAATGCTGACTATCAGATTGATTATCAATTATAGAAAGCTATGATTACCCCACAATCAGTTTCCACCTTCACGTGCCTGGGAGTGATTAAATTATTTAAAAGTTTCATGAATTTCGAAGACACGTATTTAAACGGCTATATTAAAGTAAACCACTTTCCAAAAATTTTGAATTATAAATTATGCTTTCAGTTATTAATTCGCTGTCCTGATTTGTTTTGAAATAAATGGTAACTGTATCCTGTAATAATTGAAAGCTAATTAAAAAAATGTTTTATGTCAAGAAAAGGTTATTTTCGTTAAACATTAAGTAAATATTCTAGGCTAAACCTGTGTGGTTTTTACCAAATCGTTAGCTATTTTAAGCTATAGGTAGCACATTTGAACTAATTATCAATTTATTGTTCTTAACTATTTATTTAACTCTCTCTAACACCTACTGCAACAAAGAGTAAAAAAATAGAAAAGAAAGCTCAGGACGGCAGCTGGCATTGGTTATAGCCTATAATTATTATTTTATATATTATTTAGGGTTAAGTGATACGATTCGCCAATAGTTTATGCCCTCAACCAGCCTTAACTGGATTCTATAGTGACCTAGCACAATTATTTAATATAAAAATAACTAAATCGCCTGTTAAATAAACAATTTATGCAACTTTGCTTGTATTATATCCTGCTATACAACGACGACTTTAGTTTCACAATAAATTCGCCCCGTATCACTGGAACATAATTTTATAAAGGGGAAAGTTGTATAATAACTACTTTTTCTACTTTCCCATACCTTCGGTATAGGGAAGTATTGATTTCATGAAAATTTATGAAATCTATATTTTAACGGAAATACACGTTTTAGCGATCAAGGAATTCACAAAAAGTGGTTTTTAAAAATGTCTGTTTGTGTGTGGGTGTGTGGGTGTGGGTGTGGGTGGATGGGTGACACCTCTAAAGGCGAAAGCACTGGACCGATTTTGATGAAATTTTAAATCAAGAGGTACATCAAACATTGTAGTTCTAGTTAAACTTTTCAAAATAGATCGATACAGGAAACTGAAGTTAGACATGTTTTTTTGCTAGCGTTTTATTTCTAAAACTAAATTTTGAACATCGAAGCACGGGATCTAAGAGGAGAACGTATCGAACGAATCGACGTATTTTGCTGCTTTATTTTGTATATTGAAAAAAGCGACCCGTAAAAATTACCAAATTACCAAATTACCAAATTTTGAATGCGATTATACTCGATATTTATTGTAATAATTATTTGCATTTAAAAATGTTTTCAGGAGCGGCACAAATAGGAGGAGGAGGGTTTTAACTCTTTTCTAAATAGATTTTTTTTTATTTTTCATAATTGCTTATCAAAGAATCTCATTCTTCATACAATAATACACAAGAAATATGCTTTTCTAATCACTGTTAAGCCAGCCAGTGGTCATCTTATAGCGAACTCTGTGTGTGTTGTAAATATCACAATTCTTCTGCATCATTCAAATAACTTTTTTTTCTTGCTTTTTGCAATTATTTCTGTTTGTATTTATTGTTAAGGTACAGATAAAAAAATATCATTTTGCCTTGTTGCAATAAATAAATACCTAACTTTTATTAAAAATTTAAAACGTTAGCTCAATTAGCTAATAACAAATTTCATTAAAACTTTGTTTAAATTTTATTCATTTGCTGTGAAATAACTAGAACAAAGCGTGTATAACTAATTTTAGGAATTATAGCATATAGACATATTAATATGATAAAACTTTATGGTGCATTAAAAAAATTCAGTTTTAATTTTATTGCTCCAGATGTCGTAACACTGTAAAGGCCGAGTATGAAGTCCGAACAATCTACAACAGAAAGAAAGTTGCACAAACTTTTAATATTAAATATTACAAAGCTAAATATTTACCCAAAGAAATGTCGTCAAGCAAATAACGGTAAACTTTCTAGCAGTTATTACACTGGGTTTTTGGCTTCTGAGAATAACAAAAACCAAAGATTTTTGAAATCTTAAATCCGCTCCTACAAAATTTGCTTCAAAAGCAGCTCTTCCCACTTCTTGACTTTCTTTCATTACTTGTTCAGCCCAGAAACAAATCGCAAGTGTCTGTAGAAAGACTACAAGCGCAGCTCCTGCCATTACTGGCAAACGCTTCTGGCCCTGGAAAGTATATTACACTAAATTAAAATTTCGCATCAGAAATTGACAAAATTTGTTTTTGAAATAATTATAAGAAAAGGTAACTCGATATAACTGTGTACTAACAACAAATAGTATATATGAAACACTTTTCTTCTTCATAAAAATAAATTCTATTTTTTTCTTACCTGGGTTACGTGAATAACTAAAAAGCAAATTACGCCCAGCATATTTACCAATATAAACAGCAGTAAACCACTGAATATATTTTCAATTTCACCAACAACATTGATAATTGCCAAATGGTAATTAATAGCCCGTACAAGAGATTTTTTCAGATATTTCCAGGGAACCATTGAAGCATCCACTTCGCCTGTATTACTTGAGTTATGAGTTGCTGACGGATTTTACGATCCAGTGTCCTTAAATATGTTTTCATTAATTAAACTCATAAACTATAACCGCAAACATACCTTGACCATTTCTATGTAACTGATGTATACAATTCGTCTAATATTGTTTTGCAACATTTTAAATTGAAGAGCAGCATAAGCAAAGAGAGCAACGATAAACAAATCTAAAGTCACGTAATTCAATCCTATAATAGTTACACATGAATTCTGGTAAAGCCAGGATATTTCGTAATTAGGGCTGTAAGTTACATTAATTATGGTTAGTGGCCCAAAAGAAAATTCCCAGTCATTGTAATCACTACTTTTAAACCTTTTGGTTATCGTGATAAAGACGCCATATGCTATAGTGACTAAAGTAAATATCCAGATCGATAGTGTCTAAAACGAAGACAAAGTTCTTTGTTAATATTGTTAAATAAAATTCTATAATTAGATTTAAACAATAACAAGATATGAACGTTTCCCCACTGTTCTACATTCAGCAGGTATATGTTTCTTACTAATGGAAACTCTTTAGTAACATACCTGTGCGTTTATTATCCAGAGGCAATCATTCATAAGTTGTTTTTCTACTGCACCTCCACGATCTTGATTTAACGTAAATGGTTCTTGTTCCAGTTTGTGTAGCAGCGTCCTCAATTGAGCTCGGTTTCGTATGAACACGATTATTTTAGCAAATGCTATAAATAAATTAACATCCGTCTAAAAACTTCGTACCTTAAAAATGCTTCAATAAACTAGAAAAACTCTAAAATTTAAAAAAACTGAAATAGCGTAGATAACATATAAAAGTACAGTTTTCGAATGAAAGAACTAATTGGAAGAGTCTTAAGACAAAGTCCTAAACACAATGATACAGCTTTCATTAAAAAAAGAAGCAAGCTTAAAAGCAATCATTAAAGTAACGGATGGTAAGACGACAACAGGTGTTAAAAAATAGTTCGGCAAGCAAAAGAAAGAACGAAAAACCTTCAGCAGAGGTAATAAAAACCTGTGCCAAAGCGGCGGAAAAATTTATCAGCCCAAGTGTTACAAGTTCAATTTGATAGTACATATAGCAAGTGCGGATGAAAAAGTGGAAATTTAGTAACAATTAGTATAACGACGTAACACACACAGACCATTTACCGTTAGGGTGTAGGACAATTTGTCGTCGCCGATTTGTTATAGGTACAATTTGCCGTAAGAAAATTCTCCGTGGGAAAATTTGCCGTCATAACATTCGCTATCGGCGGATGAAGTTTTAAACGAATAAAAATACTACTTTCAAATCAGTATAAATTAAACAAAAAAAATTAAAAACCCGTTTAATGAGAAAAAATTATTTGACATTAATTCACTATGATATATATTATTTATATTTCACAATTATTTGCTAAGCCCCTAAAATATTTTAAAATATCGAAGTTATTATCAAAATTCTGAAGTGGCGATGAAAAAAGAAAAAAATAAGCATCTCTCGTTTTCTGCACCTTAAATAGTTGCACAAAGTAAGTGAAATATTATTGGTTAAACTTTGGTTTTTTAATTTCATCAAAAACACAGATTTACATACTATTTCTTTGTTATTTGGGCACTTAAATAATGCAGGTAAATGTATAGATAATAATATTTTGATGTTCCAATCACTGTTTTACCGAAAGACAAAATGCTGACAGGCCGACAGCAAATCGGGTCGAGGACAAATTGTACTTACGGCGAATCGACGACAGCGAATTAGCGACGGTCAATTGGCGACGGTGAATTGTCCCATTCCCTTACCATTATTTAGTTTAAGAATTAATAAAAGTAAACCCATACGAGCAACATTCAAGGTAGAGCGTAGTTTTGGAGATGAAAGTCGATAGTGGCGCTGATGTCTTAGTAATTTAAAACAAATTTGTTTAATAAAAAATGTAAAGGTTATCATTTCAACTACACAGAATGAATTTGAAAGAATACTCAGGTAGCACTAGCTAGCCAATGGTTTATTTTACCGCTGTGATGGAAATCAACAACGAATGTAGAAGTTCTATTAAGGAACAGCTCCAAAATTTCGGGGAGGAAAGACGGGAGAATAGAGAGTAAGAGATAGTGTTATGGCACACTTGTGAAGTAATAAAAAACAAGCAGTTAGAAGGTGCACTTTAATCAAATTATTAGTTACGAACCCGATCAAAGTGATTTAATTCAAATGGGTGCTAAAAATTACGAAGCTAGAGCTCAGGTAATAGTGATCGTTAATGCCGACGACCCTATAAATGATAACACAGATGATGTGGAACAAAATGTCTAATTTTCAGGCAGAACAGTAAGCTTAAGCTGGAAATAAAAACATTTAGCTGCAGAAACGCTAATATTAATGCGTGATTTAATGTAAAATAACTTAGATCACAAACTAAAATTTAAAAAATCCTTTAGATTTAAATCGCGCCAATGCTTGTAAGAATAACCCCTTCAAAATTTGTAATAAATCAGAAATGTCGATTTTACTATTTTAATTTGTGTAATATCCTGATTAATTTAATTTATTTATTTAAATAGAATAGTTTTCTTGTTACATGATATGTAGATAAAAAATTACTAAAAAATCATGAATTTTTTTTAAATTAGGAATGGATAATCTACGACTACGAGCCATATAAGGCCCGCCTACAACGTTTTCCTGGCTTGCCATTCAAACGGCGGGACCGATTATTATTTTTAACTGATGCAAATAATGACAGTAACAAATTATATAATTTTTTGACATTTGTAAATATTTATTAATTTTGTCGAATTTGTTTTGGTTGATTACATTTTTTTGAAAATATATTTTCGAGAAAGTGAAGTTTTATTTATCTTTGTTTACCGCGCGGACGACATACGGTTGGCCAGCTACCCAAAATGTTGCCCATGCCTGCCCTCAGTAAAAGAAAACGGTTTAAGTAGAATAACAACTATTGTATTAAAAAATACCGATTTTTCATACCCATGAAACAAACTGCAAAAGTCGAATTTCAGTAATAATAAAATAAAAAGTTGTTAGTTGTACCATAAGAGCTATGACCAATCGAGAGAAATAAATCGTGCAACTTTTAACTTACCCAAAATTGAGCCAAACGGGAACACGATCATATTGACGGCGGTTTCGTTATCATGCTTAAACAATTCGAAAACGTCCAAGATTACGTAGAAATGTATGAAAAAAGCAAAATAAATGAGTAGCACTTATAAGTCCAACTTTCGTCATCCTTCAAAGATACTCCAACTAATCTCAATACAAATTGTAGTTTTCCAAAAAAAATTTTTTTTTCATCTTGTGAACCCCTGAAAGTAGTTAAACTTCCCATTTCCAAATTCAACAAATACCAGCAGCAGAATGGTGTGTTCAACAAAATTTACAAGGGAACGATGTTGCGCAGAAGTTTAGTACGTCTGTTATGTATTCTACAGAGTTTAATTGACTAAAATTTTAATAGCGAATGAAATGTTCAATTATTTTAATTTGTTCTGTTTCTAGTTCTAATTCAATAAATTATGCAATTTTAAATTAGCGTAATCATACTGTCATTTTCTGTACCGTCGCCCGGTAGTTTAATTTTTGAAAGGTTTCTTTATATACCACTATAAAAGAAATTTTTTTAAATACGTTATAGATTTTGCGCGTTTTCTAATTGAGCAAGTATTAAGTAAAAAAAAATAAAGTGTTTAAAAATCTTTTGGATACTAACATTGCTCTTCTAATTCCAAATTTGATTCTACGTTGCAGAGTTAAAGCTTCCTGAAAATTGATGTCTCATCAGTTCTATTAATTTTTGTTTAAAAATATTTAGGGTGCAGGGAAGGCTGGTATATATTTTTAACCGACTTCAAAAAAAGGAGGAGGTTCTCAATTCGTCTGTATATATATATTTTTTTTTTATGTATGTTCGGGCATAACTTTTTTGTTTATGAACCGATTTTAATTATTTTTTTGTGATGGGTTCAGTATAGTTCCAAGGTGGTCCCATTATAATTTCATTGGTATTGGAGCTCGAACTTCGAAGATACTCCTCAAAATCTATTTTTTTAACTGACTTTTTAGTGTTTCCGTATTTCATCCTCCGTTTCAACTAGCCGTCGTTCCTCATTCGAGAAGCATCCTTACTAGGTCTACCCATAACTTAAAATTGTAAAATAATTAACTTTAAAAAAAAAGACAACCGACTTCAAATAAAAACACAAAAATGACATAAGTCAACTAAAAAGCAAAAAATAAATGTTTTTTATACAACAGTTTAATAGTTATTTGTTGTTCCGTTTAATGTAATTAAGAAATTGTTGTTTATTATATAATTATTAATTGTTTTATAATTTTTAAGTCGGTACCAAGTAAAACAAAAATTCTAATCTAATTTGTTATTGCAGCAAGGTATATAATTTTTATGTTTTACTTGGCACCGAGTTCAAAATTATAAAACAATTAATAATTATATAATAAACAACAATTTCTTAATTACATTAAACGGAACAACAAATAACTATTAAACTGTTGTATAAAAAACATTTATTTTTTGCTTTTTAGTTGACTTATGTCATTTTTGTGTTTTTATTTGAAGTCGGTTGTCTTTTTTTTTAAAGTTAATTATCTGCTTAATGTTTAAACTTTTTACAGTTGTTTTGTTTTTAAAAACATGTTTTGTATAGACAAATACACAAAAAAGGTATATATAATAGTCGGAAGTTTAGTGTAACTACACGAAAGTTATAGACAAAATATTAATTAGACTAGTCCATCTTTAGCAGACTGTAACATTGTAACGACCCTATGTTTATCAGAACTTTTAACCTTATACGTAATTTGACATGTCATTTTCAGAGGTAAGCTTTAAAATAAACAGTTGGTGTTGCTATAGAAACAATAAATTAATAAAGTATTCATTTTTTTTTCAATTTGTCGATTCGTTTTTGACTACTAAGCCACTAAAGTCAAAAATTTTAAAAATCGTAGCATCGCTTTTTTAAGCTAGACGATTTGGAAAAAAGCGTTGAATTTCTCGTAAGGTCTATTATCAGTTTCCACCGACAACTTCACAAAATTTCGCTTGTGATAAAAATTGTATTAAAGTACCATGTTCTAAGTTCAGCTTATTTTTTCTATGAATTTGATGCACTTTTACAGTAAGCTGCAAATTAGTGTTTTATTTATTATCAATCTTTTTCCTACTGTCTTACTTTTGCCCATTTTTGTCAAACAAATTTGTTAGCTTATTCTTACTATTACCGTTTTGTAGAAAACGTCTCTATTTGACCATTCTATGGCCACTTTTAATATTCTTGAAGGAAATTCTCTCCTCTGAACCTCTATTGAGACGTTCTGGAGGTTTGAGTAATTTGTCGTTGTAAGTATCAAACACAATGTCGATTCTCTTGCTGCAAAACTATTTAAGACCTGATCACGAATCGAATCGGATAGTTCATCAAATAGCTTATTTTATTCTTGCAGCTTTTGAATCAGTGCCACCCCATTAATTAGTAATTAATTACCATATGCTTTGGTATTCTGACTTAACCTTTTATTAGCACGACTAACCAAGTTACATGTAGTCATGAAGAATCTTATTAAGTTTGTAATTTCTTGTTAAAACTTGCCAAACTTAGGCGCACTGTGCATCCACCGCTTGTTCAAAGATTATCTTCATACATACCAACAGCTGGCCCAAAAACTAGAACGTTTTTGATACCTGTAATTTTCAAAAGGCACACATTGTGTGTTCTAATTTCAAAGTAGTGTTGTATACAACATAAACCTTGACAGTAAACCTTTACATGATAACTAGTACTTTCTAATAGATGCAGGTCTCTGAAAATAACTGGAGGCAGCAGGGCTTTGAGAAGTGCGTATTTGCTTTAGGGCTCTAGGAAGAGATTGCTGTTCTGGTTTGCGCTCGATATGTTGGCTACGCTTGAACCGTAAAGCAAAGCAAAATATTCTGTCATTGGTTTTCGATCCGGAGGTTTAAGGTTGATCTAAACATCAACACTATCGTCTGGTGTCTTTGATTGACAGCCGATCCTACCTCATTCTAACTTTCATGACTTGCACACCTCCTCGGCATGCGGCTGGAATGTCTGTAGTGGTATCGGCGTCGGCAGAGATCGTAGCCTTCCTTAATCACACGTACGTATTTTAAAATTGAAAGCGTCAGTTGTATATGTTGCTTTAAAAGTTAAATAATAAAAAAGACGTACAATATAAAATAAAAATTATTACTTAATAATTATTGTTTAAAGAGCTACTTTCAAAGGGTAAAAAAATATTTTTAACATTCCTTCTTGTAAAAAATAAAAATCAGTAGTTACATTACTTTCTATTTTCTACGCTTACCGTGCATGTTATAAAGTAAAAAAAAAGGATTTGTTGTTTTGTATTGAATGCAATTTATTAACAATGAAAAAATCGGCTTTAACAATGCAATTTCACTTTACTCTTACACTTTCACTAACTTGCTTAACGGTGGATGTAAATATAACACACTCCTACAAACAAGCGCATTGACAAGTTAACACTGGACAATACGTGCCAATATTAGTCGTTGCGCAGGTCAGGATCGGCGGTTGGTCTAAGACACCAGGCGCTAGTAAAATCAACTAAGTGTTGTGTTTAAACGCGGGGCTTATATACTATTTTGTTGCCTAGCTCTCCCAACAAATTGCATACCAAGCATACCAAGGTCTACGTTGCGGAGTTAAAGCTTCCTGAAAATAGACCAGTCTCATCAGTTCTATTAATTTTTGTTTAAAAATATTTAGGGTGCAGGGAAGGCTGGTATATATTTTCTGCTTAATGTTTAAACTTTTTACAGTTTTTTTGTTTTTAAAAACATGTTTTGTATAGACAAATACACAAAAAAGGTACTTTGTTTAAAAGTGTACATATAATAGTCGGAAGTTTAGTGTAACTACACGAAAGTTATAGACAAAATATTTATTAGACTAGTCTATCTTTAGCAGACTGTAACATTGTAACGACCCTATGTTATTCAGAACTTTTAACCTTATACGTAATTTGACATGTCATTTTCAGAGGTAAGATTAAAAATAAACAGTTGTGTTGCTATAGAAACAATAAATTAATAAAGTATTCATTTTGACAGTACAATTTGATAATTGTACGAAAGTTATGTATAGTTATTTATGTATACAGGGTGTCAATTTGAAAACGTACAATGTGTTATTATCTCTGGAAGTAAAAGAGGTATTGAAAATGTCTAGAAACCGTGTTTACAACATGGAGAGAGAATCATCATGACTCATAAGGTAACCTTTCTCGTTCAACTCCTTGTACTCTAGCTACCCCAACAAAAAGAATTCAAATGGTAACACCCGCATTGTAATACCTCATTGAAAAGCTCTTTAAAATGCTCAAAAGGTTTACAACCAATTAATTTAATTCAAATTTACAAATATTAGATCAAACGTTCAAAATGGTTCCTATTATTTTCTAGGGAACAGTAAAGTATACTCTCAAATTCTATCCGAATATTTTGGAAGGTTTGGCGCGGAATAGGTCGGCACTCCTGAACTATTTATTGTCGCAGTTATGCAATGGACTAAGGATAAGTTTTGTATACAACAAATTCTAAGCGACCCATAAAATAAAAGTCTAATGGGGCCAATCTGGAAATGTTGGGGTCCATTCTATTGGTCTTATTCTACCAATCTATTGTCCTGAATAGTTTTGGTCTAGCCAGGCCCTTACAGAGACTGCATAGCGAGGAGGTACCCCATCTTGTTGGAAAGGTATGAGATTCTCATTTAAGGCCAGTTCTCTATGCTCAACTCTTAGAGTTCTTAGTTCGTGAATTACTGGGTGTATCAGGTAAAAAAAATGCTACTATTGAATACCATTTTCTAAGAGCTTTTCAAAGAGGTATTGCAAGGTGGGTGTTATCACGATACACATATCGTGGGTGTTACTATGTGAATTTTGTTGTTGTTGGGGTAGTTAAAGCCTAAGGGGTTAAATAGGAAATCAGACTCGGCAGCCGACGCTACGCGCTTCCCTCTATTTCTCGAAGGGACCTGGCCAATCTAAATTACAACTAGCATTCACTTTCATGACGTTGTGCAGTCCATACGTTTAACATTTAATAATTATAAAAACAATATTTAACGTATATTAAAGTACCACCATACGAAAATAAGTAACATATAACACGACAACGAAACACTTTCATACATAAAATGAAAGGTGTTGATCGCACAACGACCTTACCTCAACATTGGAAAGTATAAAAATTCGGGCTTTGTTTTTCGTTTTTTTCTATGAAAGTTTTATACTGGAAGCAACTCTCATTTCCGAGAACGACTCAGCGGAGGAAACATACGGAACAATGAGCGCTGGGTATAAAGTTACCAAAAAAAATGGGGGTTGTAGAACGCGGGTTGTGCTAGTTACAAAAAATTGCAATATTATTTTGTGATTAACATTACTTTTTTAATTTCAGATTTTACGAACATCGTATTCTTCTTTTATGGTTTTGAGAAAATCAAATGCAAATAAAATCTAGAATCTGCTGTTTCTGGCATCCACAGTTAGTAATGGATTATACCATTCGCAGCACCTTTAATTTTAACATACGTATAATGCAATCTTAATATGTATTTTACCGCTGCACTTTGATTCACATTCATTACACCAAAAAGAATGTTAAACCTTATTACTTTTTTGAAACTCGCATATCTTTAGCAAATCAGAACAAGTTGGAATAAGGTTTTGAAACTTTGTATGCATCTTACATGTTTAAAAACACTAACAGATACTGTAACTCGTCTATAATAAATACACGTAATGATAACAAGAAGAATATACACATTTACAAGTTTGTTTTATAAAAGTCGTTCCTAAAACCAAAGGGTTAAAAACATAGAGTTTACATTAATTCCCAAATTAATTATTGGAAGTCATATATAAGTGGTAAGTATCTAGGCTTATATCAAATAAAATTCGTGAATTTTGTTGAGCAATATTTTGATATAAATATTTGTTCTGTTTGCACAGTCACTAGGAAATTACTATCTTCAAATTTTCTCAGCTGAAAATATAAAAATGGTAGCTTCTTCTATTTAACTTTTTACCACTTGTTAGTACTGATTTGCGTTTTACATCATTGAGAAAGAGAAAGTGTAACTACGAATATGTTAAGTCACTTCTAATTTTAACGAGTAATTTTATGGATCAATACTTTTTACATAAGTATGACTATTTTCTCCGATTGTCATGTCATGTTCCTCCCTAATAACGATTTCCACCTTAATGTTTGGACAATGTGCTGTCACTATATTAATTTAAATATAAAATATTGTACAAGCATACAAGTATCATTATTCAAGGTCTCCATAGCTAAAACGCCAAAGGTTTGATCAAGGTGTATTCAGTGAAGAGAAATTTCTCCAGTTTAAAGCGGTAAAAAATTGTTTATTTAATATATACGGTTAAATAAGAGAAAAGCAATGTTTTGTAACAAATAAATACATTGTTTCAATTGCTTCATTTCAGCATACACTACGTTATAATATTTTACGTAGTAACTTCATGAAAGTTGAGCAAGTTTAAGGTTGCTGCAAAATTTCATGGGTGAGCAACGACATGGTACTTATCGTTTCCTCGTGTTTGTTATGTGTAGAACCGTAAAAGTTGAAAAGGAAGTTTAAACAGTCTACAATAAATTATTAGAATCATTATCTTCAATAATTTCGTTAAACTGAAAACATTTGTATTGTAATATTAATGAAATACCCATAAAAACGTCAGCAAACTTTTCAGTTGTCAGTTTGGTACTGTATTGATCCCGTCGAAAAACCATCACAACGCGTTTCTCAAATCGCCCATGAAATTTGCTTCGTAAGTAGCTTTTCCCACTTGGCGACTTTCGAATTATACCTGATCACCCCCCCCCCCCCCCCCCAGTAACAAATTGTTACTATCTGCAGACGCATATTTACTATTTCCGCTGTGCTCCGCAATTGCCCGAACTCGTTAAAGGGATTCTAAAATGAGTTCAATATTTGTAAGCAGCAAGTTTAGGTAATTACGACTTGCCAATAATAAATGATACACAGTGAAGCATATGGCACCCAGTGCTCCCAAAAATACAAACAGGAGTACGATTTTTTCCAGGATTTAACTTTAGATACTTTCAAGAGATGGTTAAAACTTCGATTTTATCAGTATTCGCATGTTCTGTTAGCGATAAGCATTCGTATCATTTTGATACTAAAACGTTTTTGTTACAACTTCTTTTATTGTTTTTGTTTAACGCTACAGTTGAGAAAAACACCCTCGGTCCATTCTCTTCACCATTGCTTGATACCTATTTCCTACCAAACGTCTAAAATTATTTTGGGGCGTATTAAATTTGCAACTGATGTGTGCAAAAATATCTGCAGTTAAAACATTAGTTGTACAAAATTATTTGGCCAAGACGATCACCTTGAAGTTCTGATACAACCAAGAGATTTCCAAATTAGAACTGTAGATTACGTTGAGTACTCTAGCGGTCCATAGGCAAACTACCAGTCGTGGTAATGGTGACTTCTGATACGTTTTATAATGACGTTGCCAGCATAAAACTAGTTACACTAATAGGTGCGTGTCTTCTCTACCACGTACTCTCCTTAGAGCCGAAGTGGAGTACGGAGAGACCTACAGTTTAACGTCGAATCTGAACTACTAAATACCATAGAAGATTTTCGGCATTACGACCCCACGGCTGCTTACCCCGGATTGGGGAATGTGAGTGGCGGGTTGCGGCATTGATTATTATTACTGCATGGCTTCGGCAGGGAATCGAACCCCAGACCTTTAGCTTTAGAGGCCAAGCACCTAACCTCTGAGCTGCCGCCACTCTGAAAAAGTAGTATGTGTCAAATCCATAAAACTTACTAAAGAAGTGCATTAATTATTTTAAAGTATTTTATGGATGTAACCCAAACGCAGTTTTTAAATAAATTTTCTTCACCCTTACCTCCTCGCTTGCGATTTGGAAAGAATGATTTTTCTTCAAACCTGTTCATAATTTTACGAAATCCTAGTCAATATTGCTTGTTTTTGCAAGTCCTGGAAAAATAACTTTATAACGCACCCTTAGAACTGCTCAAAAATGGGCGAAACAGGTCGCTGGTACTTTTTCATACTTTTTCATCTTCTTCTTCTTCGATAGCGCTATAAGTCTATTTTTTGATGTACGACACTTCTACTTGTATACAGTTTCGCCCTGCCGTTAGTTTTATATCGTCCACCCACCTCATGAGTGGTCTTCCTCTTGGTCGTTTAAACGCATATGGTCGCCACTGTAGGATTTTTCTGTTCCATCTGTTTTCTTCCCCTCTTGCTATATGTCCCGCATATTTCCATACTTTTCACGTTTTAAATATTCGCGCGCAAATTGGAAAAAAATTATAAAGTGAAGTAAATCTTATAAGTTGTACTTTCGTCAACGTTCAAAGACATTGCAAACAATTTTAATACAAACTTTAGTTTTCCCAAAAACTTTTCTTTGTATCTTGCTAATCACAATAAGGTATTATAGTTGTACTTGTAGACCCTGTTGCGCTGAAGTTCACGACGTTTGTTATTTTATTTGTTGTATTGACTTTCTTGGAAGAATTTTAATAGCGGATGAATGGTTTAAATTATATTCTGTACATTTTCCCAATAATTTTAATTTGTCTTATTTCTAGTACTAAATAGCTACTCGACAATAAATTATGCAGCTTAAAACTAGCATAACCATACTGTCGTTTTCTGTGCCTTCTCGCTACTTCATTACATGAGTTAAACGATGGTTTAATTTTTGAAAGGTTTCTTTATACAAAGCACGCTCAACTATACAACCATTTTTAAAATACGCGGAGGAATATTTCCAGCAAAACATTTAAGCTGCAAGCTATGCAGTTCCTAGGCGTGCAATGCGTCTTTACAAACTTAGTAAATCCACCTTCAAGTTGATTTTTCTCTTAAGTATTACAAGAAATTGTAAATGTGAAATTTATTTTACAATTTTTTTTCATATAACAACTATTTTGAATTGATTGTGTGGTAGGCACTTGATGAAACATTATTAATAAATATTTAACTATTTAAAATTAATAGTATATTAATAAAATAAAACACTTGGTAAATTGTTTCACAAATTGTTGGTATTTATTTACTCGACTCGAGTTTCAACCATCTCGGTTATCTTCAGGAGTTTACAATACTAACTGTAGTATTAGCCAGCGGTCATCCCATCCAACTCTGTGTGTGTTGTAAATATTACAATTCTTCTGCATCATTCAAATAACTTTTTTTTTTCTTGCATTTTGCAATTATTTCTGTTTGTATTTATTGTTAAGGTTCCTATAAAAAAATATCATTTTGCAATAAATAAATACCCAATTTTTAATAAATATTTAAAATGTTAGCTCAAATAGCTAATAAGAAATTTCATTAAAACTTTGTTTAAATTTTATTTATTTGCTGTGAAATAATTCGAACAAAGCGTGCATAACTAATTATAGGAATTATAGCATATAGATATAATAATATGATAAAACTTTATGGTGCATTTAAAAAAATCAGTTATTATTTTATTGCTTCAGATGTCGTAACACTGTAAAGGCTGAGTATGAAGTCCGAACAATCTACAACAGAAAGTTGCACTAACTTTTAATACTTAATATCCCAAAGCTAGATGTTTACCCAAAGAAATGTTGCCAAGCAAATAACAGTAAACTTTCGAGCAGTTATTACGCTGGGTTTTTGGCTTCTGAGAATAATAAAAACCAAAGATTTTTGAAATCTTAAATCGGCTCCCACGAAATTTGCCTCAAAAGCAGCTCTTCCCACTTCTTGACTTTCTTTCATTACTTGTTCAGCCCAGAAACAAGTCGCAAGTGTCTGTACGAAAACATCAAGCACACCCCCTGCTAATTGTGTCAAGCCATTCAGTGTCTAAAAAGCAGATTGCGCACTAAATTAAAATTTAGCACTAGAAATTGGCAGAAATGAAACTAACGAAAAATAGTTAATACCAAACGATTTTTTTTAATAAATTAAATTATACTTTTTTTTACCTGGATTACGTGAATAATTGAAAAGCAGATAATTCCCAACGTATTTAGCAATATAAACAGCAGTAAACCACTGAATAGATCTTCAATTTCGCCAACAACATTGATAATTGCCAAATGGTACTTAATAGCCCGCACAAGAGATTTTTTCAGATATTTCCAAGGAACCATTGAAGCATCAACTTCGCTTAAATTCCTTGAATTAGAGGCTGCTAGTAGACTTAACGGTCTAGTCTCCTTGAGCATTTCTTTGTAACTGATGTCCACAATTCGTCTAATATTGTTTTGCAATATTTTGAATTGAAGAGCAACATAAGCCAATATAGCAACGATGAGCAAATCTACATTGATGTAATTAAATCCCATAACAATTAGACATAAATTCTGGTAAAGCCACGATATTTCGTAATTGGGGCTGTAAGTTACATTAACTATGGTTAGAGGCCCATAAGGAAATTCCCAGTCGTGGTAATCACTACTTTTAATTCGTTTGATAATCGTGAAAATGAAGCCGTATGCTAAACTGACTAGAGCAAACATCCAAATCGTAAGTGTCTAAAACGGAAAGCTAGTCAACAAACCATAATCAACTAACCCAACTCTTATTTTTTTAACAGAAGGGTTTAGTTAGAGTTAAACAATAACAGGGGATGAACAATTTCACACTTTTCTCTATTCTGTAGGTATGTTTCTTACGAGGGCGGGATGATAATTGGCTAGCCTCCACATATGAGGCGCTAGCATGTAATATATGTATACATAATTTTAAAGTTCTATCTTTTAGTTGACAACACTGAAAATATAGAGGCCATCTGTCAAATAGTTTGTTGTTAGCAGCTTTTCAGAGAAAACGTGTTATGTGTTTTTGTAGCAATAGAATATATTGAGCATCGTGCTGTTGTTAAATTTTTGCATTTAAAAGGCTTAAAAGGTGCAGAAAGTTTTAAAGTTGCAAAGTGTATCACATACATCATATGCGACCGTAAATAATTGGCTGGCTGAGTTCAAACGGGAGATAAACACCGTTCTGAACGCCCAAGAAGTGTCACTACAACAGAAATGGTCAGCAAAACCCATAATATGGTTTTGAAAGACAGACGACTGAAATTGGCTGAAATAGCTAATATTGTGAGCATCTCAAAAGTGCGATTGTTTAATATTTTAAGCCTAGAATTGGGTATGAAAAAGTTGTCAACGCTATGGGTGCCTTGTTTGCTTACACTCGATCAAAAACGTGTGCGAATGCAGATTTCCCAAGAGTTTCTGGACCGTTTTATGAAGAATACCACTGATTTTGTGCGTCGATTTGTCACCACCGATGAAACCTGAGTCTACTACTATACGCCACAAACGAAACTGCAATCAAAGCAATGGACAGAACCTGGTGGATCGGCTCCAAAGAAAGCAAATACCTTCAAATCAGCTGGCAAGGTCATGTCATCAGTGTTCTGGGATGCAAAAGGGATTTTGATGATCGATTATCTTCCAAACAAAATGAAAAACGATAATTGACGAATACTACGCTAACCTTTTGGACCAGCTAATCCAAAATATTCATCAAAAACGGCCAAGTTTAGCGCGTAAAAACACCATTTTTACCAAGATAATGCTCATCCTCACACCTGTGTTACTGCCATGGCTAAAATCAACGAATTGAAGTACGATTTGTTTCCACACGCACCGCATTCGCCAGATTTGGCTCCTTCTCACTTCTGCTTATTCCTTAAGCTAAAGCTAAAAATTTTCCTAGATGGACAGAGATTTTCATCCGATGAAGAGGTCAACACCGCCTATTTTGCAGGCCTTGAGGAAAACACGTTCCGTGATGGGATCAAAGCCTTAGAGCATCGTTGGACAAAATGTACTCAACTTTCAGGAAATTATGTTGAAAAATAAAAATGATTTTGAATACATAAAATCGGTCTTTCATTGCTAGGCTAACCCATTATCATCCCGCTCTCCTACTAAGGGATACTTTTCAGCAAAATACCTGTGCATTTATTATCCAGAAGCAGTCATTTATAAGTTTCTCTTCTACGACACCGCCACGATCTTGATTTAGTATAAACGGTTCTTGTTCAAGTTTGTGCAGCAGCCTTCTCAATTTAGCTCGGTTTCGTATGAACATGGTTACTTTAGCACATCCTATAAATAAATTATCATTCATTCAAAAATTGATGTTTATTAATTAATCTGAAATGCTTGAATAAACTAAAAAAGTTTTGAAATGTATATAAAAAACTGAAAAATTACGAAACAGGTTTGGAAATACGCAAAAGTACAGTTTCTGAATAAAAGAGCTACACTAATTAGAATAACCTCAAAGGATCTGAAAAAGTTCACAACAGTTCTAGTTAAACTGGACTAATTAAAATATGACAAGAAACAATCTAGAAGAGTTCAGGGCGAACAATAAGTACATAAAAGCAAATTTAATGACGCCAGGCAACTGGTAACATACGTACTCTTGAAAATGCCAAATATTTAAAATGTTCGCGCCTAGCGTGGACTTTCCCACCCTATTACTGCACTCGCGATAGTCGAACTCGAGGTTTATACAGAGCGAGCATAAAAGGTTAAGAACCACGTAACCATTGATCAATTTAAATGTAGTGAATTTTATTTTCCAATGTTGCCTGCCTTGCTGATTTCCTTGTGCAATGTCATTGTGTTTCATTAGCGTTCGTGTACTCATTTTGAGCAGCTATTGAAATTTATAAATCAAAAATGTTTTTCTGCAATAATATTCTTAAATAAATTCTGTCATTTACTTTTGCTTTATTAAATGTTTTTATTAATTTAGTTAGTTTGCTACGTTTTGTGACATTGTCAATAAATCTCAAATCTAACAAAATGAACAGCTTACTTTTTCATCAAAGAAAACTGTTACTAGATTTCTAATATACCCAACCATGATCTCAAAAACGCTTTATATTGGTAATTATTCGAATAGCCACTATGCTATAAATCTGCATTGTTACAAGTTAGATATTAGGCAACTTATTGTTAATTCCAATGACGTCACCCGCTATTGTGCAAATGGACGCATAAGCTCCTTTAGAGGTTTTCAACTGGTAAAAGATGAAAAATAGTTATTGTTAAAATGCCTATTTTTTTTAATTATTTAAAAGCTACATTTGCAAACCGTTGTGTGTTTTATACGTTTTTTTATTTTATATAATGAATAATTTCAAGTAAAATTTAACTTTATTTGACATTTTCTGGTCATCTATTTACTACACCAATAATTTAAAGGCATCTTCTAAATCTAAACCTTGGGTATCATTTACTTATGTGGTATAAGTAATAAATAATATAAATGGTTAAACTTTTGCGGTCCCTTAAAGTCAACTAATTTATTTATTATAAAGTTAACTATTGGTAACAAAAAAAGTCATCTTTTCAGCATGTTGCGTAACTCAACCATTATGTAGTTCTATTATATAACTTTAAACCAGCCTAACAGGGCTCAACGGTCAGAGCAAGTGTGGGGTAATTTTAAGGTTATCCCGTGAAGGGATTAAGTGAAATAAAGTTCGCTATTGAGTCTACTTTTGAAAACGCTATGATCAAACCGATCAAATCCGTTGCGGTTACTTTTTTCTCAGCTTTGGGTTACTTTTGGCTCTATAGCAACAGGTCCATAATTCTGGCGGAAAATGAAAGAGAAATTGAGGGTAGGAGATACTGTTGTGGCACACTTGTAAGGTAACGATAAAAACCACTGTTGAGAAAAGCACCTCAATAAAATTATTAGATACGATTCCAATCAAAGTGACCTCAGGTCAGACACTATCGAATAGGGATTCCTATAATGCCGACGACCAGATAAATAACACACAAATGTTGACCGAGTGGTAGAACAAATTTTTACCAACCATTTTTAGGCAGAGCAGCAAGCTAAGGCAGAAAACAAAGAAAATTCACCTGCGGCAGCGCCGCGTAGAAGCGAACCTGCCAAAAGAGTGCTAGAAAGATTATTCAAGCTAAATATAATAAGGTACAAGTTGGATTAAATTATTTAACAAAAATTTTAATTGTTTCATAAAAAGCAACATTTACAACACACTACAAAATCTTAACCGTCGAAAAACGAAAATTTCGATATAAAAATGCATGTTTTAATGTAAAATAACTTAAATCACAAATTAAAACTCAATCAGTTAGATTTAAATTGTGCCAATTTTTGTAAAAATAACCTTTTTTAAGTTTACAATAAAGCAGAAATGCCGATTTAAAGATTTTAATTTTTCTAATATCAAGATTAATTTAATTATTCAATTTATTTTCTCAATAGAAAGTTTTCTTGTCAAGAGTAACATGATTTTAAACAATAAATTTTAACTGAAACAACCAAAAATTTTTTTTTAAATAAATTGAATTTCAAATAATTATAAAATAAAAAGCAGCTTATTTCTACCAACTAAAATGCTAGTTGTACCGTAAGGTCTATGACCAATCAGCAGAACTAAATCGTGCAACTTTTTACGTACCCAAAACGAACGCAAACGGGAAAATGATCATGTTGACGACGGTTTCGTTATCATGCTTAAACATTTCGATAACGTCAAAGATTGTATACAAGAAATGTACCAAAAAAAGCAAAAAAATTGAGTAGCACTTATAAGTCCAACTTTCATCATCCTTCAAAGACACTCCAAATAACCTTAATGCAAAGTGCAGTTTTCCGAAAAAACTTTTTTTCCCATTTCGTGAGTCCCGCAAAGCAGTTGAAGTTTCCATTTCTCAATTCAACAACCATCAGCAGCAAAATGGCGTGTTCAAGAAAATTTATAAGAGGACGATATTGCGCAGAAGTTCAGCACCTGTTATGTATTCTACAGAGTTGTATTGACTTTTTAATACAAAGTGTAATGTTTAAATTATATCTTTTACAGTTTTCCAATTACTTTAATTTGTTCTATTTCTAGTTCTAAATAACCACCCGACAATAAATTATGCAACTTAAAATTAGCGTAACCTACTATAATTTTCTGTACCCTCTCGTACTTTATTATCTCGGTAAAACGGTTTAGTTTAATTTTTGATAGGTTTCTTTACACTAAGGCGGTATAGGAGTAGATTTCATGCTTGACACTATCCTGCGGTAGTTTAATTTTTGAAAGATTTTTTTATGTACGACTAAAAAAACAAAAATTCTTGATTATATTATAGATTTTGAACGTTTTCTAATTGAGCAAATATACGGTGCTTTTATTTTAAAACTAGCCAGCCTCAATAACTGTCGAATTTAAGTAAATTCGATTTAAACAAAAAACACATCGATTTAGATATAGAGGGGGAAGTTTAAAACCAACATTGATCAAATCTTAGGTTTCACCGGCTCACCCCCAGCTATCCCTACTCGCTGTCTTGTGATACATTATTTTAAAGTTGAAAAACTCCTTATCTACTCATGTTAAAATATTGATGTAGTCGATCTGTTTACCAGTTAGAGTTGAAAATATTCTATTTCTAAAAGTATTAGAAAGTATTTCTTACCTTGTGCTACATTTAATTTAAAGGTAGAAACAATTATCATCTACCCTCGTTAAAAATTTGGATTCGGTTTAAATGAATTAGTTTTGTCAACAGTAAAAATTCGCATAAAAAATTATACATTCCGCAATTGAGTAAACCCATATATTGGTCAAGGTACTTTGACATTTATCATTAATTTTGAGAGCAAGAAGTATTATATCGGGTAATACTTATCACCTATTAGTTGAAACGCATCTTGCAAAAGTTTTTCTCCGTTTGAATTGATAAATTTACAGATTTCCTGTTTCTCTCTACAATTTCTGGAGATTTTATGTATTATCCAAAAATCCAAATTCGCTTTTTTCTCGCATCACTGGTTTGGGATAAATTATTTAAGAAAAGAAACTTCATGCCACCAATTTTGTTTATATACGACATGGCTGGGATATTAACTACTTGCAAGAAAATTTTACAAAACGACAATTTACTAATAACCTCAAAAGGAAGAACGCTTCTACAAACAATGGAAACCAACCACCTGTCTACGAGACAACCAGCATACTGGCCAACAGATAAAAATAAAATACCAGATCTAAACATTCTCCGATTATAATCAAACTTACCTTGCAAATGACCAAAAATCACTCTTATCTTTCAGCAGCTAAAAGACAAATTGGGGAGCCTTCAGAAGCTTGCTAGATGGTACATTATTATTATATTCTATTAAAACCGGTAAAAAAATTGACTAGTGCAGTGAAACGACATATCCATCTAAGAAGCATCCTCGCAAGCTACTCTAAAGCAAGAGCTGAGTGAGGAACGTAACAACTGTCCAACAATTCTCAAAGAAAAGATTGTCAAAAAGCGTAGATTTAGAAGGCAGTGGCAACTAATGAGAACCCCTGGCAGACAAACAACAATTCAACCGAACAGTAAAAGACCTTAAAAACTTATTAAATAACCTGAAAAATCAAGCCATTCAAGATTACTTGGAGAACCTGTCACCTACAGAAACGTTGAATTACTCTCTGTAGAAAGCCACCAAAAGGTTAAAACAACTTCAGCAAGTCATTCCATCAATTCGGGCAACAGACGGTCAATGCATAAAGAATGATAAAGAAAAGACATTGAAGTTTGCAAACCAGTCCGAGGTTCCTGCGGAAGGAAAAAGTAACTTTTATCAGTTTTATCAGCAAGCAATTCGAACATTGAGATATTGCAACTGTTTTAGTTCAAAGTATTACGCACCATCGTAAACGCCCCATAGTACTTTCCTAGCCAGGTAATCCACCGAGACCTACGAATGATTACAGTCAAGGAAAAAATTACAAAATACTGCATGAAACATCGCGGTAGACTCAGTAAAAACCTAAACAACTTACCTGTGAAGCTATGAGACAATAGACGGGAAGTGCGTAGAATCAAAAGGTTTAAGCCCTTGGACCTAGTAAATAGATTCAATTAGATTTACGTACTCACTGTCATCTAAGTACTGTTATTCTAAATAGTCACAAAATAACTTAGTTTAAGCTAAGATGAAATTAAGAGACTGCGTCGGTGGACACAGCCGCACATATTCTCCACTCGAAGATTTCAAAATTTACTGAATGTTAACTGGAAATAGCTTAAACAATATTCTTCGGGGGTGGCACAAATGGGGGGGGGGGACATCCCTCGCATTTTTTCTGTATTATTCAAATAACCTTCTTGTTCTTTATAAATATTGCTGTTTGTATTTATTGTTTGAGGTTGTAATAATAGAAATACAATTTTGTCTCGTTGCAATACCTTCTAACAAATTTCCACAAATGTCAGATTAATTAGCTAATAATAAATTGCATCAACCACGTTTTTATATTGCTTTTATTTGCTGAAAAATAATTAGAACAAAGCGTGCATACCTAATTCTAGAAATTGTTGCACATATTAATATGATAATACTTGTAGTAATACTATCTGGTGCATTAAAAATATTTACTTCTTTTACTGCTTCAGATGTCGTAACACTGTAAAGGCTGAATATGAAGTCTGAACAATCTAAAATGGAAAGAATGCCGCACAAACATTTTAATATTAAATGTTTCAAAACTAGAACTTTACCCAAAGAAATGTCGTCAAGCAAATAACGGTAAACTTTCTAGCAGTTATTACACTGTGTTTTTGGCTTCTGAGAATAATAAAAACCAAAGATTTTTGAAATCTTAAATCCGCTCCTACAAAATTTGCTTCAAAAGCAGCTCTTCCCACTTCTTGACTTTCTTTCATTACTTGTTCAGCCCAGAAACAAGTCGCAAGTGCCTGTAGAAAGACTACAAGCACAGCTCCTGCCGTCACTGTCAAACGATTCTGGGCCTGAAAAGTATTAAAACTACGCATCAGAAATTGACAAAATTTGTTTTTGAAATAATTATAAGAAAAGGTAACTCGATATAACTGTGTACTAACAACAAATAGTATATATGAAACACTTTTCTTCTTTTTAAAAATAAATTCTATTTTTTTCTTACCTGGATTACGTGAATAACTAAAAAGCAAATTACGCCCAGCATATTTACCAATATAAACAGCAGTAAACCACTGAATATATTTTCAATTTCACCAACAACATTGATAATTGCCAAATGGTAATTAATAGCCCGTACAAGAGATTTTTTCAGATATTTCCAGGGAACCATTGAAGCATCAACTTCACCTGAATTACTTGAGTTTTGAGTTGCTGACGGATTTAACAGCACAGTGTCCTTAAATATGCTTTCATTAATCAAACTCATAAACTATAACCGCAAACATACCTTGACCATTTCTCTGTAACTGATGTATACAATTCGTCTAATATTGTTTTGCAACATTTTAAATTGAAGAGCAACGATAAACAAATCTAAAGTCACGTAATTCAATCCTATAATAGCTAAACATAAATTCTGGTAAAGCCACGATATTTCGTAATTGGGGCTGTAAGTTACATTAACTATGGTTAGTGGCCCATAAGCAAACTCCCAGTCATGGTAATCACTACTTTTCATTCTTTTGGTTATCGTGATAAAGACGCCATATGTTAAAGTGAGTAAAGTAAATATCCAGATCGACAGTGTCTAAAACGAAGACAAAGTCAACAAATCAAACAACAAACGCATTTTTTTGTTAATATTTTTAAACAAAATTCGATAATTATATTTAAACAATAACTAGGGATGAACGTTTCCCCACTTTTCTACATTCAGCAGCTATTATGTTTCTTACTAATGGAAACTCTTTGGTAACATACCTGTGCGTTTATTATCCAGAGGCAGTCATCCATAAGTTTTTTTTCTACTGCACCTCCACGATCCTGATTTAATGTAAATGGTTCTTGTTCCAGTTTGTGTAGCAGCGTCCTCAATTGAGCTCGGTTTCGTATGAACACGATTATTTTAGCACATGCTATAAATAAATTATCATCCGTCTAAAAACTTCGTACCTTAAAAATGCTTCAATAAACTAGAAAAACTGTACAATTTATAAAAAAACTGAAAAAATACGAAATAGCGTAGATAACATATAAAAGTACAGTTTTCGAATGAAAGAACTAATTAGAAGAGTCTTAAGACAAAGTCCTAAATACAATGGTACAGCTTTCATTAAAAAAAGAAGCAAGCTTAAAAGTAATCATTAAAGTAACGGATGGTAAGACGACAACAGGTGTTAAAAATAGTTCGGCAAGCAAAAGAAAGAACGAAAAACCAGCAGCAGAGGTAATAATAACTTGTGCCAAATCGGCGGGAAAATGTATCAGCCCAAGTGTTACAAGTTTAATTTGATAGCACATATAGCAAGTGCAGATGAAAAAGTGGAAAACTAGTAACAATTAGTATATCGACGTAACACACAGACCATTTACCGTTAGGGTCTAGGACAATTTGTCGTCGCCGATTTGTTATAGGTACAATTTGCCGTTAGAAAATTCTCCGTAGGAAAATTTGCCGTCATAACATTCGCTATCGGCGGATAAAGTTTTAAACGAATAAAAATACTACTTTTAGTTCAGTATAAATTAAACAAAAAAAAATGAAAACTCGTTTAAAGAGAAAAAATTATTTGACATTAATTCACTATGATATATATTATTTATATATCACAATTATTTGCTAAGCCCCTAAAATATTTTGAAATATCGAAGTTATTATCAAAATTCTGAAGTGGCGATGAAAAAAGAAAAACATAAGCATCTCTCGTTTTCTGCACCTTAAATAGTTGCACAAAGTAAGTGAAATATTATTTGTTAAACTTTGGTTTTTTAATTTCATCAAAAACACAGAATTACATACTATTTCGTTGTTATTTGGGCATTAAATAATGCAGTAAATTTATGGATAATAATATTTTGATGTTCCAATCACTGTTTTATCGAAAGACAAAATGCTGACAGGCCGACAGCAAATCGGGTCGAGGACAAATTGTACTTACGGCGAATTGGCGACGGTCAATCGGCGAAGGCGGATTGTCCCATTCCCTTACCTTTATTTAATTTAAGAATTAATAAAAGTAAACCGATACGAGCAACATTCAAGGTAGAGCGTAGTTTTGGAGATGATAGTCGATTGTGGTTCTGATGTCTTAGTAATTTAAACCAAATTTGTTTAATAAAAAATGTAAAGGTCATCATTTCAACTACACAGAATGAATTTGAAAGAATACTCAGGTAGCACTAGCTAGCCAATGGTTTATTTTACCGCTGTGATGGAAATCAACAACGAATGTAGAAGTTCTATTAAGGAACAGCTCCAAAATTTCGGGAGAAAAGACGGAAGAATAGAGAGTAAGAGATAGTGTTATGGCACACTTGTGAAGTAATAAAAAAACAAGCAGTTAGAACGTGCACTTAAATCAAATTATTAGTTGAGAAACCCGATCAAAGTGATTTAATTCAAATGGGTGCTAAAAATTACGAAGTTAGAGCTCAGGTAATAGAGATCGTTAATGCCGACGACTCTATAAATGATAACACAGATGATGTGGAACAAAATGTCTAATTTTCAGGCAGAACAGTAAGCTTAGGCAGGAAATAAAAAAACTCTAGCTGCAGAAACGCTAATAATAATGCGTGTTTTAATGTAAAATAATTTAGATCACAAACTAAAATTTAAAAAATCCTTTTGATTTAGATAAAGTTTGTAATAAAGCAGAAATGTCGATTTTACTATTTTAATTTGTGTAATATCCTGATTAATTTAATTTATTTATTTTAATAGAATAGTTTTCTTGTTACGTGATATGTAAATAATAAATTACTAAAAAAATGAAGTTTTTAAAATTAGGAATGGATAATCTACCGCTCACGGGCCGTATAAGGCCCGCCTACAACTTTTTCCTGGCTTGCCATTCGAACGGCGGGGCCGATTATTATTTTAACCGATGCAAATAATGACAGTAACAAATTGTATTATTTTTTTACATTTGTAAATATTTCGTTCTTGTTGATGAATTTTTACATATGTAAAAATTTATTAATTTTGTCGAATTTGTTTTACTTGATTACATTTTTTTTAAATATATTTTCGAGAAAGTGAAGTTTTATTTATCTTTGTTTACCGCGCGGGATATATACAGTTGGCCCCAGCTACTCAAAAGGTTGCCCATGCCTGCCTTAAGTAAAATAAAACGATTTAAGTAGAAAACAACTATTGTATTAAAATATACCGATTTTTCATACCCATAAAACAAACTGCAAAAGTTGAATTTCAGTAATAATAAAATAATAAGTTGTTAGTTGTACCATAAGGGCTATGACCAATCGACAGAAATAAATCGTGCAACTTTTAACTTACCCAAAATTGAGCCAAACGGGAACACGATCATATTGACGGCGGTTTCGTTATCATGCTTAAACAATTCGAAAACGTCCAAGATTACGTAGAAATGTATGAAAAGAAGCAAAATAAATGAGTAGCACTTATATGTCCAACTTTCGTCATCCTTTAAAGATACTCCAACTAATCTCAATACAAATTGTAGTTTTCCGAAAAAACTTTTTTTTTTTTCTTGTGAACTCCTGAAAGTAGTTGAACTTCCCATTTCCAAATTCAATAAATACCAGCAGCAGAATGGTGTGTTCAAGAAAATTTATAAGGGGACGATGTTGCGCAGAAGTTTAGTACGTCTGGTATTTATTCTACAGAGTTTTATTGACTAGAATTTTAATAGCGAATGAAATGTTTAAATTATATCCTTTACAGTTTCCCAATTATTTTAATTTGTTCTGTTTCAAGTTCTAATTCAATAAATTATGCAATTTTAAATTAGCGTAATCGTACTGTCATTTTCTGTACCATCGTGCGGTAGTTTAATTTTTGAAAGGTTTCTTTATATACCACTATGAAAACAAAATTTTTTAAATATATTATAGATTTTGCGCCTTTTCTAATTAAGCAAGTATTAAGTTAAAAAAATAAAGTGTTAAAATTTTTTTTGGATATTAACACTGCTATTCTTATTCCAAGTTTAATTCCAATTTGTGAAATCGTTTTTGACTTCTTCTTCTTATAGTGCCATACCCTATTCAGGGCGTTGGCTACCTCTCTCCTATGTCTGTTTGGTGCGCGGCGATAGATATTTTGCACAGACAGACATAGGGGACCTACAGTTTAACGTGGGCTCCGAACCACAGGAAGTGCATACACTTCTTCTCTAGAGAGTTTTTTTCTGGGGAAAAATCCACCTCGCTGGTTTCCCATTGCCTTGCGAGGGAGAAAGACCGGGCCGGGGATCGAACCCGGATCCGCTGCATTGGTAGCCCGCGCCCTTACCACTGAGCTACGGTCGCTCTTGAGCTACGGTCGCTCTTTAAAGTCAAAAATTTTAAAAATCGTAACGCCCGCTTGTTTGATGTTAGACGATTTGGGAAAAAGCGTTGAATTTCTCGTAAGGTCTTTTATCAGTTTCCACTGACAACTTCACAAAACTTCGCTTGTGATAAAAATTCTATTAAAGTACCATGTTCTAAGTTCAGCTTATTTTTTTCGATGATTTTGATGCACTTTTAAAGTAAATTGCAAACAGTGTTTTATCATCAATCTTTTCCTACTGTCTTACTTTTGCCAATTTTTAACAAACAAATTTGTTAGCTTATTCTTACTATTACCGTTTTGTAGAAGACGTCTCTATGTGACCATTCTATGGCCACTTTTAATATTCTTGAAGGAAATTCCCTCTCTGAACCTCTACTGAGACGTTCTGCAGGTTTGATTAATTTGTCGTTATAAGTATCAAACACAATGTCGATTCTCTTGCTGCAAAAGTATTTAAGACCTGATCACAAATCGAATCAAATAGTTCATATAATGTCTTATTTTCTCTATGCAGGTTTTGAATCATGCCATCTCATCAATGATTGATTGATTGATTGATTTTAAGCAGGGTTATAGTCAGGTTAATGAACCCAATTTGCACTTCGACTCTGTGGTCTTTTGTGCACCCCTGATCCTTTTTTAAAGTAGACCTGTGCCTTCAACGAGTTGCAGGATGTGTCTTACAAGGTGCTCGTGTGTGAAGGTTGGTTCAGGTGGAGCTCTCCCGAAAAGCTGCTGTCTTTTGCGGTAGAGCGCTGGACAGTCAAAGATTATGTGTGAGGCTGTTTCCTCCTCTTCTTCACATAGTCTACAGAGTGTGTCTCCTCTGTGTACACCAATTTTTTGGAAGTGTTTTTTCAGGTGGAAGTGTCCTGTAACAGGTCCCATCAACCTTCTGATCTGAGTTCGTCTTAAGTGGAGTACATCACCCTGGAGGAAGGTGTCCTAATTATTGCCTTTCCCAGTGTCTGTCCCTGTGTATCCTCCCAGCGAGAAATGTGTTGTGTGACGGTCCACTTTTCTATTGCCGTTCGGATGCTTTTTTTGGGCATACCGAATACAGGCTCCGGTCCTATAAACGGGGTAGATGCACCAGTTTTCGCGAGGGCGTCCGCCTTTTCGTTTCTCTCTACACCTGTGTGCTTTGGCACCCAGGTGAGTTGAACTGTGTTCCCCTCTGATAGAAGTTTCAGGTGGTTTAAACATTCCCTCGTTAGTTTGGAACTAGTACGAGGTGATTCAAGTGCTTTTAAATAACATTAAAGGGGAATTACACTAGTAACGCCCTCTATGATGTGCGGCGAGGAAAAGTTGCAAAGCAACAAACCGGCAAAGTTGTGATTGGAACCTGCTAAGCAGGTATCTGCGATCACACCGGCCTCTAAGCACAAAACACAGAAACGCCCGTGTGACAAGAAATAAGAAAGAAGAGAGTTGGTTTCAATTATGGCTAGAATTTTCTGTGTTTTGTGTTTAGAGGCCGGTGTGGTCGCAGATACCTGCTTAGAAGGTTCCGATCACAACTTTGCCGGTTTGTTGCTTTGCAACTTTTCCTCGCCGCACATCATAGAGGGCGTTACTAGTGTAATTCCCCTTTAATGTTATACTTTCTGGCATATATCTGCTTGTTTGCTTTTGGTTTCAATTATGGTTAGAATTATGTCCACCTGATGAGTTCAAATAAGAACGAAACATGTAGTGGTCTATTCTAGCCATAATTGAAACCAAATCTCTTCTCTCTTATTTCAAGTGCTTTTAAGGCTGCTTGGCTATCTGACAGGATGCTTATGTGTTGTTTAGTGTACCCACGTTTTGCATTTTCCTGAACACATTGCATTATGGCAAAGATTTCAGCTTGGAATACAGTGGCTTTGGTACCTAGAGGTACACTGGTGTTTTCTTTTTGTCTTACGCCATGTATTCCTGCCCCTGTGCCTTCTGATATGCGGATCTCATTAATGAAATAAATAATTACCATATGCTTTGGTATTGTGACTCAGCGTTTTATTAGCACGACTAACCAAGTTACATGTAGTCATGAAGATTCTTATTAAGTTTGGAAGATCTCGGGCTTAATTGGCGCATTGTGTATCCACTGCTTGTTGAAAGATTATCTGCATACAAAGCAACAGGTAGCCGAAAGGTTAAAACGTTTTTGATGGAGATATCTTGTAGTGCTTCTGGGCTTGGTAAAGAATTGCCGAGGTGTCTGTGCCTCGGTACCAAGAGTAATAAGTGGAGTAATGGTACTGTTTGTTTTCACATAATCTACATTTTGAGTCATTGACTACTCCCATAGTGTTAAGGTGTTTAAAACGACCATTTACAGTCAGAAAACCAACCACGAATCAAATATATTTTCTGTTTAAGCGTAGGGTTTGATTGGAACCGTGAATGTTCGGCACAATTGTGTGCGCCAAAGCTGTTTAGAGAGCCTGATGACAGTTCTTGGCTAGTATTGATGTCATGACAGAACCAAAAGCCTTGATGGTCGTTTGACTATTAGAACATATATAAACATGATTGCTGGAGCAACCCCAATAGGATTTCTCTTAAGCACAAGCTAAGATAGAAAAAAATCTACTGGAATACTGTGGCGAACCTAACAAGTGCAAACGAAATCTTTACATTCTGCCGTTCTTAATCCGTTGCGAACCAGACTAGAACCTCAGGATTTGGAAGGTTTGTAATTCGGGTCTAATCCTCCCTGTTAGGTGTGGCATTATTTAATAATTTCGTAAAAGAGAATAAAGAAGGCATGCAGTAATTTCTAGCATCGAGAAGCAAGTGTGTCCGTATCGTAGGAGATAGACAAGTCCCTAGAACCCTCTTTTATGTGTCCACTGACCAGTATACTCTAAGCCTGCAAGTTGACTTTTCATGTCCTGCCTCACGCTATGAAGATACATCCAGAAGTACTTTTAAAGCCACAGTATGTGCTGTGCGCATCGCTCCCGTGACTGACACCGTTGGGCTGCTTGTGATCATCTCTAACGGAACCTTCGTATTGCAGTAGAACTTCACTAAGTGAATTTTGATAAGTCGACCACCATGCACAATCATAACTAACAACTCAGGAAATACTGTACTTAGACATTTTTTATTACGAACACAACCAGTTTCTCTGGCAGCGTTATTAATTGCACAAACACCCACATGTGTGTACAAACCAGATCACGTTGGGTAGGGTAGTGCTAAAGTCAGTGGCCTCTGCTGCTCTATTGCGCGTTTCTACAATTTAGATGTTTAAAACGGTTTGCAATTTTTTTTATTATTTATTTTATTGTATAAAACAAGAACATCAAAATTTGTTTAAAAAATTTCGTAAGGAACATAACATAATTGAATACGTATGTTAGATACAACCATATGAAACAAATTAGCAGTATTACTAATTGGTCTATTGTAAAATTTTGCGAACATTTTGGTTTTGGTTCAAGGCTAACAATAAAAAGGAAAATAAAAAGTAACAGATTTATTTATTTAACAATACCAATAAACAAAAAATGAAGATAAATACAATTAAAAAAAGGGACAGGCGTGTCTCTCCAAAGGTACATGGGTGGCGGGCGTAGAAATCGCGCATAAGGTGGCTTGCAGGTCCTGCTGGTTTCGTCCAGTTATCAAGCTGCTTTGGAACCTGGTGTGGTTCTCTCAGGGTCCTACGGGGAAGAGGAAACTGGATGCTGCACTGCTCTAGGAAGAGCTAGTAGAGCTTGTTTGCTTCGTACCGTAAGCTTGTGCAGCATGTTTCGAAAACCGGTCTCTAGGTAAAGCTTACTGTGTTTGTTACTCGATCTAAAAATTAACTGACTCAGTTACCCAAATTCGTGTTTTATATGCAATTTCCGAAGGTGCCGTTGCATAGCAACATCTACATCATACAAACAAAATTTACAATTACTTCTTTTAACAGCTGGACGGTGGTTTATTTTCTGTTTCAAATAAATTAGAATTTGTAATTTTCTTTTTACATCTATGTGAGAAAGCGAGACGGACTGTAATTGTTGTACAGAGAGAAAAAGATAGAGCGGTATAAGTATGTCTAGCTAAACTCGGAGCCACTTTAACTTGGCAGGTACAAAGGGAGCCGCGAGCTAACGCTGCGTCCGAACTAAGATGAGCCAATACTCAGCAGTTCTCCACATCTATACGTAGTATTTTGGTGCAGTGTTAGAATTTCACAAACAATTCTTTGATAATGGTATGTAAACATACCGAAATACGTATAATAATAGAAAAATAAAACTGTTGAAGTATTGATTATTATATTTATAATATTAAAAATTTATTTGTTATAATAAAATCAAGTTTTGTGTTTTGAATTTTCCTATATTAAATTAAAACGGTTTAAAATAAAAAAAAAATTAATTAGAAGTAAATACATTTAATTAGAGGAATCCTTGCTTTCTTGGTTTGAGCTATCCGTCGAATCTTCACCTACGTTTATTATTATAGGATCAATATCATCAACTATAATCTCACGTTGCCACCAAGTTTAGAAAACGTTTTTAAACTTATATTTATAATTTACCGATCGTTTACAGCTTGTAGCAAAGTTTTCAATGTAAATTGGGTGTTGGTACTGCAGAAGTTATAAATCACATCTCGCACTGCCATTTTAACCCCTTCACAGATTTTGGCTTTGCGCGCCGACGTGAGAGCCTCCTAACTGATCTTAAACTGATATTTAATGCTTTTGCAACTCTTTCTTGCACTTTGCTAATTGAAATCAAAAGGCCGCCGGCTTCCTTCTCTCTTTGAAAATAGTTCATTAAATTGAGGGCTAATTTCTTAGACTGCAAATGCAGAACACCTAACTCTTGTGCCATCACAATTGTAACTACCCCGTTGCCAACAAACGATAACACTATCATATCATATCAGCCTGTGCTAATTATATTTTAATCACCCGGTTTACTAACTAGTAAGTTATGCGTTTTGATTGGTTCATAGACAATTAATATAAATTACACGTTTTAGAACATTAAATACTCAGTTTAGTTGATCTATTTAACAAAAATAAAGCGAATAAAAATCTTAGAATATAATATTTTATAATATTCTACGTGAAAATAGTGAAGCATTAGCATGTTTTGAACCACCGACTTGCTACTAGTTGCTTCTTTTTCTCTCTTACTTATCAACGCAGTGCGTCTCATTATCTCCGCGAGTTTTAACTCCGCAGACGTACTACCTGCTGGACGCGACCCTCGTTTACCTGCAATAAGTACTCTTTGATAATAATACAGTACGTCGTTACTCGTTTCAAACTAATACAAACCGAACTTTGTACCTGCCTTTTTTTTTCTTTTTTTCTATTTCCTTTTCTTTTCTATTTACCTTCATGTGAGAGAGCGAGGCGGACTGTGGTTCTTGTATAGAGAGAAAGAGACAGCGGTTTTGCTGTGTCCAGCATTACAGAAGTTGCCGTTGTATAAGACCACACGCCCTTCATCGACCACGGCGTTGAATGGCTGATGAGCTCGGTCTTGCTTGAACAGCGCTGAGTAAGAATCTATTATTTATCAGAATTGGAAGTAGTAGTTAACACTTCTTTTACATTGACTGCTTTTCATCTAATAATTCTGAGAATGTTACTAAAACTAAAATGATATATGGAAAATGTCAATGAGAGAGCTAATGCTGTTTTTGCGGTTCCTGCAAAGAAAGATGGTTAATGGAATATTTTTAAATGCAATTAAAACAAGTGGGTATAACGGTACAGCTGTGCAGGTCTATAAAAAGTTAACAAGTGTACCGGCTTAACGTACGTTCTTGGCGTTTGAAGCTGTATAGCCTCTTAAGAGGCAGTTTTTGGTTGAAGCTCTATTGTGATAGCATCTGTGGTGCTGGATTTTTTACCTTTGAAAGAAGGGCAAAGCGGAAGGCTTTCAAGCTTAAACTTTTTTGTTAATCTAGATACGATTTTTCTATTGCCTTCACCTTTCTTATGACTTTTGACAAATTATTTCCAAATATCTTTTAGTCTGCTTAAATAGTTCTTTTTCTGATGTTTGACGAATCTATTTAATCTCAAATAATAAACGCTTTTCTGGTCTGAGACAATTTAAAATGTAAGTTTTCCAACAGTTTCGAGACATTGCTTTTAGCCTTTCTCTCCGTTTGCTAACAAGACTCTTATGACATTATCCGTTGCGGTTAGAGCAGTCTTAGGTGTGTTTGATTGGCCCTAAAATGTTTGTGTGACTAACAAGGATAGAATATCTGCATTCATCTGTGGGGCTCTTACTGCCGGGCAGTTACTTTGAGGTACGTATTTCTTAAACAATCTTTTTAGTGCCTGTAAGTAAGTTTACTGTTGGGCAATTCATCCAACGGACAGCTAATTCTGTGTAGATATTTTCCTGCTGTTTTCTGCTTCTGTGTCGCGTTGACCTAAAATCTTTAGTATTGCCTGGTGTAATTTTGCTTTTCTTGCCCTTTCTGGGAATAAGCTCTTGGTTAAATTTATATTGGCTGTAGATTGGTTTGTTGACAGATCGGCTTTTGATGCGTTACTATTAACTCCTTTTAAAGGAACTTTATTAGATACTCCAACAATTGGCTGTCTTGGGAATAACCCGCTACCTCAGAATCTGTGAAATTAATACGGGAATCAGTTTTATTTCATGACTTAATCTTTGTCTTGCCGCAAGTGTAAGCCCATAATTACCCCATATGTGCGTAGTACATCAAAAAAAGAGATGAGTGCACCACATGTTTTCAAACTCTTGCCCCATGTGTAAACTCAGCTTCTAAATTATTGAAGACTGCTTACGTTCAAAAGATAGGTATCGTACTTTATTTTAATATAAGAAGAAATGTGTAGCCAAAGATTTTTTTACGTTTAGCGTAAGGTCAGATCAAGCAATGGAGCCTCATAGTGGCAGGTTCTCCTGCTTCGCGTGCAGGCTCTTAACCGTACAGTAAAAAGAGATTTACTTACTCAGCTTACACTTCGAGTTCATCTTTTGTAAATCAACAACCATTTTTTTTATCCTTTCCACATTGTAGTTCGTTTTCGTTTACTGATGTGGGATTTTAATTGCTGCAATGATGCTAATAATTGAACGCCACCTTTTTCGTCCGAACTCCTCTTCTTATGTTTTTTTTATCAGTAAATTAGAATAAAAACAGGAAAAACACGTTATAACATGTGGTGTACATCCGGCACACTCCATACCACTAGAGAAGACAGCAATTTTTTAGTTTAGTGGTAAACTTTATGCTGATACATGACGATGAGAGGACGTGACACTGCGCTGTAATCTCGAGAACGAGACATAAAATATAAATTTGTATCAAACAGTTAGTTTGAACGTTGATAGGTTTCTAAATTTTTTTACCAATAGTTTTCTAAATATTTTAGTGAAAAGGTGAGTTTCTGAACAGAGAGGCGTATTTAATAATGCAAACTGAACGCTTAAAAACTAAAACTAGAGTAATAGCCAGTTATAGAAAAGTAGGAGTGGCATAATGTTTACAACTTTTCTGTTTTTAATTTTTTTTTTGTTATTGATTGTTATGTTAGAAAGACGTGGCATATAATTATTTAAACATTAAACTTGAACTGTGAAAAATATGAACCAACCAAATTGGATGACATCTCAAATCCAAATCAAGAGAACAATGTATGTAGAGTAGAATTTGCTGAAGAACGTCTCCTGCTAATCAACGCCTTCTTTGAAATTTTTGAAAGCCGTTTGCAATAAATTTAGAAATTATATAAAAAATTGGTTGTTAAAACATCCTTATTGATTGTGGCTACAAAAAAAATTAGAAACAAATTAAAATAATTACATTTTTACATCTAATTAGCTGACGGTAACGTCTAAATGCACTTGTCTTACTTTCTTACACTTCCATTATACGAAAAAATTAATTTCAAAAAAATTATTGGTGACGAAAATATATGTAATGGACTCCCAGAAAATAAACGTCTGCCTCTGGGGTATGGTTTTTTTTGAGAATTTTAAATTTGCCTAACGCCTTATATCCAATTTACAGATCTAGATAAAATTTGGTACTACAATATCCCTAGGAAAACACAATGTTATGAGAATTTTTTAGAACATAATTATAAACTGTCAAGTGTATAATTTTGAAAATGTTGGAAATATTCAAAAACATGTTCCTCAAAAACTGGCAACACATTTTCTTTAACTTCGTAGTTTCGTAGAGCTAGAGATAAATTACATTTTGGTTAGTGTTTCAACCTGCTAATTTCATTGTGAGGCATCCAAGAATTTTTTTAAATCGATAGTTCTGCAACAAAGGACAATAAAACATTTTAGTTTAAACTAATTTCTTAGAAGGGTTAATAGAACAAGCTTCACAACTTAAATTTTTAGTTGCAGCAATATTTATGGGAACTAATTTTCGCCCTATCGTACAATGTTTAGTTAAAGAATTTCGTCTTTGGTTTCTGATAATTTTTAATTACAAGAAATATTTTTCCCGAATAAAAAAAATTATTTTTGTCTCACACAGTACTTATAAGTTAGTTTTCTTTTTAGCACAAATTTGAATCACAGCGAAACTCAGCACTCAGCGTGCGTTTTACTATATTCAAGTGATTTTTAACCGACTTCAAAAAAAGGAGGAGGTTTTCAATTCGTCTGTATATATGTTGTTTTTTTTATTTTTTTTTAAATGTATGTTCGAGCATAACTTTTTTGTTTATGAACCGATTTTAATGATTTGTGTTGGGTTCAGTATAGTTCCAAGGTGGTCCCATTGTAATTTCATTATTATTGGAGCTTGAACTTCGAAGATACTTTTCAAAATCTATTTTTTTAATCGACTTTTTAGTGTTTCCGTATTTCATCTTCCGTTTCAACTAGCCGTCATTTCCTCATTTGAGAAGCATCCTTACTAGGTCTACCCATCACTTAAAATTGTAAAATAATTAACTTTTAAAAAAAAAGGAAAACCGACTTCAAATAAAAACACAAAAGTGACATAAGTTAACTAAAAAGCAAAAAATAAATGTTTTTTATACAACAGTTTAATACTTATTTATTGTTCCGTTTAATGTAATTAAGAAATTGTTGTTTATTATATAATTATTAATTGTTTTATAATTTTTAAGTCGGTGCCAAGTAAAACATAAAAATTATATACCTTGCTGCAATAACAAATTAGATTCGAATTTTTATGTTTTACTTGGCACCGACTTCAAAATTATAAAACAATTAATAATTATATAATAAACAACAATTTCTTAATTACATTAAACGGAACAACAAATAAGTATTAAACTGTTGTACAAAAAAACATTTATTTTTTGCTTTTTAGTTAACTTATGTCACTTTTGTGTTTTTATTTGAAGTCGGTTTTCTTCTTTTTTTAAAATTAATTATGGTTAATAAAGATAATGGCGTAAAAAACAAAAATCATCAATTGAAAACCGTACATCTAGTTTTCACTTACTTCCACCCGAATTAATTTAACCGTTTGTTTATATAAAACAGGCAAGTAGTTTTATCTTAGAGTTGACTCCTCTGGCACACTCACTGTGAAATGTACAATGAGAAAGTTTTCTACGTGCTACCACACGAATTGTTAACAGTGGACAGTAGCAATATTATTTTTTTTCTTTGGGTACTTTTAAAGAAGCACACTAAGAGGTTAAGCAACGTGAAAACGTGGTTGCGTTAACAGGATCTTTACACACTGTACAATATAAATCTTTGCCATCTGTAGTGGATGCAGGGGATTCACGTACGTAACTGCAAAGAACTACACAAACTGTTCATAGTTTTATCACAAAAGTCCCAAACTAACTAAATATTAAATAGACAACTTTTTCGTAAAAGCACCAGTAATATGCAACCGGTATTAAAAAAACATATTAGACAAGCTCGACTTTTAATCTTAATGACATCGTACTTCACATGAAGCTTTTCGGCAAGTATACATACAATAGGATATTTACGTATCAAAGTGGGAGCAAAATGCCGAGTTCTAATTTACCTGGTACAAGCTTGAGGCTATACTTAGTGACAGATAATATTTTTTTACTATAAAAATGCACACTGATGGTACTGATGGCTTTTCAAATTTAAAAACAAAAAGCTGAGATGAGATTTAAACAATTTTGGCTTGCATTAGTTGCAAAAGACGAAACCCCTCAATCTGTTAACATTAAAAGTTTACTGGCCTTGGTGTACCTACATAACTAATATTCATAGGCGCAATATTTTAGTTTAGTTGAGTTTGCTCAGAAACGTCTTTGCTGAAAACCAATTTAAGATTAGTTCGAAAACATTGACGATTTCCTGAAACGAACATTATATACGAGCGAATACTTCATTTCAGAAAAATTATAGTTCTGGAAAAAAAATTTATTGTAAAATTATCTTGAAAGTAATGTTTATTTCAAGTCGGTTGCCTAAACAGTTAAAGTGATCGGTCACTGCAATTACTTAAAAAAACATTGTAAAAATCAGATTATTTACATTACAACAAAAAGAATGTCAGAATACAAAGTTGATCGTCGACCAAAAAAGAAAGAAGTGGAATGAAGCAATCTCTTGAATACAGGTAATGGTGCACATTACTATACATAGTGAAATGTGCAAATACCTGTAGTAACTCATTTACCCCAATCATTGGTTTCGGTTGTTCATTAGTTGTTATACACAACATTTTATTACTTTGTTAGAATTACTCTCAAAAGCATGTTTTTCAAAATATTTGAATTTCTGCTTCTTCTTCCTCTTGTTATAGGCTAATGGCCTGTTTAATACCCGCAACTAGTGCGGGTTCTGTGAGCCCTCTTTGCACGTATGCCGGGCAGGAGGCTGATCTTACCCGTCGAAAGGGGAAGAAGTTCCACTAAATGGTTTACGATTGCCAAAGATGTTAGTATGACAACCGGGACCGACGGCTTAACGTGCCCTCCGAAGCACGATTGGTTGCAGATATACCCCTATATTGGTCACCCATCCGAGTGGTGATCCGTGCTTAACTTTGAATACCGTATGACCGGCATCCGCAGTTCTACGCCATGCAACCAACTACATTTGAATTTGATTATTGGAATATAGATTGAATATTAAATTTCGTACCGCAACGTAAGTTCTATATTTTTCAATAATAAATTGACAAGTGACTATTTTCACAAAATTAATCAAATATCAGTCATCAGTTAGCTTTGAATTACACATATGTGTGTCTGAAAAATTACACTAATTTAAAATTTCGTATTCATGTTCCAATAAAATGTTATTAAATCAAAAAATTATACAAAGACGTTAATATGAACAGAAACTTGTTTATTAAAATTTTATTCATATATTAAATCAGTACATACAGAACCTAATAAATATATTGGAGTTTTATCTATCGAAAACACAATTTGAAAAAAAAAATATTAAATTCATTAGAACTTTCGGTTTCTACAGTTTTGCTTACAGAATACCATTACTTAGTCATAACCCTAACAATCAATTAACTGTCATAGCTTCTGCGCCACGTTATTGAAACCAAAGTTCTTAACTGGTTGTCAGTTTTAACTGGTCATCAGTAATGGGCGAAAGTATACCACCTCGTCCACAAAGTGGCACACAGAAAAATTATTTCGGCAAAGAAATGTTAGTTTTAAAATTATTTGGTGTATCTTTAACCGGGACGGAGGGTACAACTTACAAAATTTATTCTTTTATATTTGTTTTTCTAACAATTGTCATATACCCCATTCTGGATTTTTGCGAATATTTTAAGCACGATGTCATTGGAGCTGCTGACATCGTAATTTATCAAACAGGCGGTATTATGGGTAAGACTACAAATATTTCTACTTGTGTTAAGATTATAATAAAACAATTATTTTAATTAAAAGTTTTTAAAAACTTTATTTACATGGGAATTCTTTTTTAATTTTTTGAATTTTACATGGCAATAAAATACATTTGCTGCAGTGATGATATGCCTTTGACCGAAACAATAATTTGACTACAATCGATTTCTTGTACTAAAATTTTAAGTACAAATTTAAACATATGAAAACGTAATTTTTTGAATTAAATTGTGCGCTTATAGAATGGCAAACATTTCTAAAAAGTGTCGTGTAAAAGCTTAATTTTGTAATGTTTCCAATTTGTACCTTGAAATATTAAAATTTTATCGAAACTATACTATCAATGTTGACCACTTTATGCAACCCATTTAAATTATAATAATTTAAATTAAATTAATATAAAATAGTAATATATGCACCTAAAATTATCAACAACAATACCTCAAGTGAATTGACAACGAAATTGTGTCATTGCTAGGAAATAGCACGACTCCGAAGGAGGAGGATGCAAAGACTTTTAGTCCCAGAACAGTAAAAAATTTTATTAAAATTCAATATGTAAACAAAAACCAAAGACATACTTAAGTCCGTTAAGTTATACGTGAAACATATTGCACGATTTCGCAAGGGTAGACAACTACAACTGCAATATTTGAGATGTATCATTTCGTTCAGTGTTACTTTATTATTGAGCCAAGTCAGAGGTTCTGCACTTCGTATCTTGAGATTGACGAAAAAAAGAAGCATCGTGAAATGAAGGAAGAAATGCTATTAGATGAAGAAAGTAGATATATTGAAATGACATATTCATAAAATTGTTTCGTGTGGTTTTTTAAAATCCGCGATTATTTATATTCTACGCTTATAAAAGCCCTATTGAATCACTGGAAAAAATGAAGCAGCTGTCTAAACAAATAATACGTAGCTAAGCATGCTCGCATAAGGTCGAACACATAGTCGCGTTGCTGTTATAATTACGTAAATAATTTGTTTACAATTGCATAGAAGCGACAACTATAAAATTAGATTATACAGGGTGTTAATGAATTGTAGAGACAAACTTCTAGGGCTTGCAAAACACAACAAAGCAAACAACTTTTGTTAACAAATGTGTGGTCAAAAGTGTTTCCTTCAGAAAATAGAACCTCTTAAAGATTCTTTAAGAAGTACCTGCAAATAGGCAACCCAAATTGCTTTTTCAATTATTTTGCAGAGGTCACACGGAATTTAAAAAGAAACGATCTAGACATACATGCATTCAAATATCGTCAATTTTGACACAATTCGATATTTTTGTGATATTTTTTGACTTTTCTTGCATTCGTTTCTTTCTGTGCCTTTTATAATTCGTTTTTTTTTTCGTTCTGTGATTTTTTTGATAATTATTTTCTTCGTTATTTTCGTTCTGTGTTTTGTATTTCTGTGTTATGGCGAATTATGCTTTTGCCGAACAGCATGACATGATGTTCATGTATGGAGCTGCTTGGGGTAACGCACGCGAAGCTGCTTGTCTGTGCCAAGAATAATTTCCATATAGGAATCATCCATCGCACAAGGCCTTTAGTGTAGTTTCACGTCGGCTGCGGAAGGAAGACACATTCGTTGTTAACAGACACAACTGTTGAGCTACCATAACAAGGCGAACGGTGGGTATTTCTCTAATTTTGTTAATTTTTGAATTAGTTATTGTAAATTTTTCAAATAGTTGATTTTTGCTTTGTAATTTTGGTTTTTTCTATTGCTTAGTTTTGAAACATATTTTTATTTAATTTATTTTTTCTATTTTGCGTCTTTAAGAAAGCTATTAAAGCACCCAAACGCGTGCGTTTATAGCTACCGCAAAATCCCCATTTTGGAACTGGAAGTTTTTATTTAAAAAGTCACAAAAGGGGCATAAAAAGCGCAAAATAGAAAAAATAGTATAAAATACACGTTTTATAAGACATTTTAGCGCACTTGTCCTTTAGAAAACTCGCCGCAAGCGGCTCGTTTTCTAAACTTGGACGCGTGCTCCAAAATCAGTCTTATAAAACTTGTGTTTTAATGTACTATTAAATTTTATTTGAATTTGAAAAGTAGGAAAGGGGGCTTTATTTATCCTGTATTAATTTCCGTCGTTATAGAAACAAATAGTAGGTAGTCAATTGGGTTGCCTACATTTAGGCGCTTCTTAAAGAATCTTTGAGAAGCTCTATCCCTGAAAGGAAACACTTTTGACCACACATTTATTAACAAAAGTTGTTTGCTTTGTTGTGTTTTGCAAGCCCTAGAAGTTTGTCCCTACAATTCATTAACACCCTGTATATACAGGAATTATGCGTGAATTTACTATAAATTTATTGCTTCATACTTTCAATACGGACTAAACGCTAGACTAAAAATCCGGACTATGCCTCATACGTAACAGCTTCAAATGTAGGGAATAACTTGAACTAAAATTAAGAACCTGTTTAACTCTTTATATACCTGGGTTTTTAAGTTCAAATCTGAGCTTTCTTTCATGTTATTAAGAATTTTATTTTATTACATAACAAAAATGCAACTTAAAACGTGATATTTCGTTTAGGTGTGCTAAGTTTCTTTTAAATTGATTCGACGCAACAGTTTCGTTGGAAACGACAAATTATTCTCTCTATAACATTTTCGGCACTTGTGGCACTATCTTTGATAATTTTTTATAAATTTTAATGGTAACCCGATCATGATGACATAAGAGTGTCTGGATTTCATTGAAAGATTTGTATTAAGTAGTCACAACGATAATTAGATAACGCGAAAATTAAAAACAAAAATTAGAACAATTGTTTAATACAATTTAAAGAAATTTTACAGAAAATACCGTCTTCCGTAAAATATTATATATTGTATTACGATTTGTTTACTGTTTACAATTTAAATCAAATAAATGTTTTCGAAAAATATATTTATAATTTTGACAAAACCACTTAGAAAGTTTTAAATTCTGATTTCAATAATACACATTTTGTTGAATGCAAAACAAATAATAAAGCTGTTATGACGCTGCATAGAATAAAAATACAATATTATAACAGCTTCCAATATTTTTCCAATACAACAAAGATCCATTAAGCTGCTATTCCACTGTAAAAATGCTCATGTAGTTGAAGCACCGAATCAATCGATGCACATCACAGACATTTATAAATTATTTTCGTGTATATTTTACATTTTTAGCTCATCTCAGTAAGATTTTTAAGAGGATCACGACATGAACTATTATTTACTCCAGGATTGTGATACAGACTAGTACATAAACATTGCAGGATAAACGCAATAGGGTTCTGACGTCATCAGATGTCTGTGACGCACATCGATTAATTCGGTGCCCCAACTATATTAATTTTTATAAAAATGTTTATCAAAATGACGTCATGTAAAATCGCCGTAGTAACCTATCCTACCTTAAAAATATTTTTACAAACATTTCATAATTGTTAGATGTGTTGCATAACTGGTTTGTACGAATGAACTGCTTAAATATAAATCATGCACAAAAGCTCCGTTCCCAACAACGTTAACGTGGACGCTTCCATCAACAACTAATAAAAACACTAGCGTCGAAGCCCCTTGGAATCACTGCCGATCCTGAATTGCGCAATATCGTCTAATATTGGCTCGCATATGTGCGAGTGTGATATTTACATCGAGATTTGCATTGTTAGAGCCGATTTTTTTATTGCTAATAATTTTTTTAAATTTATTACCAGACTTGCGTGTTAGTATGCCGTCAATCAGTGAGTGACTGCAAATTTGTCTTCGTATTTTTTCTTTAAAAATATAACTGCTCTTAACAAATAACTTCGCGTAAACAGCAAAACGCAACAACAGTGTTTAAAAAAAACTAGAAAATAAAAAAAAAATTGGTTCCAACCGAGATTCGACCCCACAACTACTTATGCAGTGAAAAAGTAGTACACCCGAACACACCCGCATATCCGTCTGTACACTACGAACTTGTGCTTTACACACATTCCAGCTGCATGCAGAGGAGGTGCGCAAGTCATGTGAGGTAGGATCGGCTGTAGGTCCAAGGGGCTAGACGCTAGTATAAAAACGCCAATTCCATCACCATAAATATAGACTTTCTATTTCGTAAAAATATTTTTACGTGATAACGTGACGTCACATAAATACAGTCCGCCAAAATATTTTTATGATTTCATAAAAATTTCGACATCACACTATCAGTAAAAATTTTTACAAAAATAAATACGAGAATTTTTACAGCGGGATATCGGCCTAACAAAGCATTGGCTACACATGTTGGTTGCCAATAAGCAACTAACATTAGATATTGGTTCAAGATTATTTGCAAATATTGACTTCATGTAGAGTTTCAGTGTTGGCTATATATTGACGTACAATATTGAAGTCCAATATTCTACCTGCAAAAAAGGCGTTACATTTCTATGATAAATCTAATATAACCACCCTATATTGGTCCAATATAGGTGTGCTGTCTGGAATCTGCAGCTACCAGCGCAGCGCACAGTTTTTGCAAAAAAACATTTAAATTTGTAAATTCATAGAAATCCTAGTCACAATAACACGGCCTAGTTTTATTTTAGCTTTCTGTAAAGCGGCCGTCGTATTTCGAAATCGAGTTGGTTTGGTAAAGCTTTTAGCAAAGCTACAACAAGAACCATTCCTACCAAATCCAAAACGGGGAGGTGATAAAGAAAAGGAAATTATTATGGAATGTATATGGATAACTAATGCACAGGTACAACCTCAAAAATGTTTGTTTCAATATATCGTTTTCTAGACAAGTGTTTGTGGTTTGTGTTTCTAATATTATCTCAAATACAACTTTTTTAGACCTACACATATTGGATTTTAACAAGTGCTACTGTAATCGTTACGATTATCTATGGTTTTACCAAACATATAACGAATGACGATTACAGCAAGTTTCCTTATGGTCCATTCAACGTTCTAAACGTAACCTACAGTCCTAACTACGAGATAACTTACTTTTATCAAAGCTTCAGTATGGTTTTCATCGGCGCGCTTTTTACTTCAGTAGATTTACTTCTTGCTGCTGTTTTAGCTCATATTTGCTATCAATTTAAAATGTTACAGAATAACATCCGATGTTTGATTAAACTTAGCTACGAAGAAATGATGGAGGTAAGATACAAAATGTAATATTTAAAATTCGAAAAACAGTTAAAAAAAAGTGTTTAAGGAATAGAATGGGATTTACACACAATCAACCAAAAACTATTTAAAAACTATAAACGCTACAAACAAGATGAAATTTTAGTGTAGGATTTATATAAATTAACTGTTTGGAAAAAATCAAAACACAAAGTATATTTCATTACCCACTGTCATTTACTTTAAAACCATCTGTATCAGCGATAGTAAAGTAGGGGGGGGGGATTCTAGCACTGCAACCGTGGTACGTATGCTACCTGGATCACTTTTCCTCCTATCACCTGTTTCGTGTGTAACGAAACATCTGTTTTACAACCGCTTACCTACCTTTTAGTTCAATGTAGGCCGCTTTACTCGGTTTCAGCCGGCCACACTTCACTCTCATTAGTCAAGAATCTGGGCTAACTTCACATTAAATGATGAGTGGTGGGAAGTGACACATGTAGAGGCATACCTATTGCGGTTGCCGTGCTTGATTCCTTCTAGCCATTCTGTGCACTATCTGTGCTGATGAAGTCAGTACATTAAAAAAACGTGCACGGTATTTGCTATACTTGGTAGAATAGGCAAAACAATGGCATCCAAAGCCTACTAAACCTTTTTTGAACGTATGTTATGTAAGATATTTTTGTGTAGTTTTACACAGTCATACATTCAGTAACGGTCGCGTGATGCTGAAATCAACCGTCTGCGGATCAATTTCAAGGTATTGAAAATGATAAACATTTTGTTTCGATATTCCGATAATTTAACGCGAACGATTAATCGCGAGACAATTGGTTGCAGACAATTCATCGCACGACAATTCATTGCGTGCGACAATTGTTCAAAAAATTTATATCGCGTGTTATAATTAATCGCGAGTAAATACGGATGCTTTTGATAGGTAGTTAAAGATCTGAACATGTAAATTACAAATTTACCACAATTAGAAAAACAATCTGTGTATCTATGTGTGTGCGTTTCTTTAAAAGCGCCTGTTTGAATGTGCCACGCCAGTTTAGTTTAACGTGGCGACACTTGCCTTCGTTACGTTTATCGTTTGCGTGCATGACGTCACATCACGTATGCAATGACGTCTTAGACGTCCAGTCGAAAATGGGATTTCTGGCCTTTAATGCAGTGGCGTAGCTACCATAGTGCTAGGCGGTGCCGTGCACCGGGGCCCCCAAGCTCAGGGGGTCCTCGGACCCTGACCAGCAAACCTCAAATTGAACTAGCGAAAAACTCTCCCACTTTCGGAATGTAAATAAAATAGGTTGCAACACGACTTTAATCATGGCAACTCATTTTAAAGAATACAGGGGAATTCCCAACAAGTTTCGAACTTCTGTTCGAAACTTGTGGGGAATTCCCCTGTATTCTTTCTGTTGTTTGTGCAGTGTTTCCGGGGATTCCCCAATTACGTTTTGTAGCGTAGCATTACATTACGTTTCAGTTTCTTGTTAATCTTGTTAGTTGTTGGTTGTTCCCTGTTTTGCATAAATTAGAGAATAAGACAACTAAAATTATGCATAAAAAAAAGAAACCTAGTGGTGCGTTTAAGCGCAAACAACGCCAGGAAAGATGATAGTAAACAAAAATTACCAAAAATTGACAAATTTTTTAGTCAGCCTTCTACAAGTAGTTTTGGCCCAAATATTTCTGTTGATAGTGACTCAGATAATGTGACCACTGCAGTGCCGGTTGAGAAGCCTACTGAAGAAGATTTGATCATCATTGCAGTTAAAGATACCGCCGCCGGTGCCGATGCCGCCGATCATATCAACGACGACGATGTCTGCACGGCACAGGTAACAGCGGAGGAACCATCGACCTCATCATTTATCGAAAATGTGATCGATCAATCTTCTTATGACTTGGGAAACTTTACAAACAGGATATTAAGTGATAATGAAAAACGTCAAATTCTTGATATGGGGCCTTTACAGCCTTCAGGGCCTTTTCCAAAAGACGTCCGCCAGAACAACAGGTGTTTTTCAAAATCGTACTACTTTTCAACTTCTAAATATGGACCAGTTTATCGTTTTTGGCTGTGTTATTCTAAAATACTAGATGCTGCCTATTGTCAACCCTGCTGGTTATTTGCTTCGCAAAGGAATACTGTAAGGTGTACGGGCATTCGGGATTGGAGTCATTTATCAGAAAGAATTAAACAACACAGTCTCTCGAGTGGCCATACGGAAGCATGTGCAGTGTATGAACTTTAGAAAAAAAATGATACTATCGACTAGGAACTTGAAAATACAATTCGTAAAGAAACGTCATTTTGGAAAATGGTTCTTCAAAGGTTATTCGATGTCATACTTACCCTAGCAAAGAGTTCTTTGGCTTTAAGAGGACATCGAGAAAACTTAAGTGAGGAAGGGTACCATGGAAATTTTCTGTCCGTTGTAGAGCTTCTCGCCCGATATGATCACATATTGCGGCAAGTTTTGGATATGCCCAAAGGTATTTTTTTTTTATTTTTAAGTTTTGTTTTCATTTTATTTATTTATTTTTATTAACTGTTTATATTCTAATTTTTGTTTAAAATCGTCCTTTTTTTGTTTTTTAGGATCTACAAGATATCTGAGTGCAACAATTCAAAATGAAATGATTGAGTGCTTGGGGACCACACTTGAAAATCATCTGCTAGAACAAATTAGAGCGTCACCGTTTTCGCCATCATAATGGAGGCTTTTATGCAGCCATCAAACATGGCGCGGCAGATTTAGTCAACCAGGTGACTTCATTATTTATCGAGAAAAATATTGATTTAAAAAAATGTGTGGGTCAAGGTTATGATGGAGCCAGTGTGATGAGCGGTATGTATAATGGTGTACAACAACGGATTAACCTTCCTACTATCCTAAAAAAAATGTTACGTACTTTGTCTATGGGTACGTCTGGACCCATACCAGACATTTTTTAAATTTTAGTGTTATTATTGTTAAATAATTTGTAAATTAAGACGTATATTTTAATACAAAATTTTTTTAATATAAAATATAAGTAAACAATTTATTAAATTTATTTTAACATATGGCTGATGGCATATAAAAATCAAAAGTAAACATAATATGTTTTTTTCTTATTTAGGTAACGTGTAAATATTATTCAATACAACTTTGGCAATACGTATTTACATGTTCAGGACAAAAAAAAAATTTACATGATTGACATTTAGTACGAGATTTTCGATCCTTTTTCCAACGACAGTCTTTGCATCGACCACGTTTCAAAGTTTCTTCAGCTTTTTCAGAGCATACACGACTAAGCTCCCTATTAGTTTCTAATAAAAGCAGACGCATCATTTCATCGGTAAGAAACAGTTTTATGGATGATATTGGTGAATTATTAGTGCGTTGCATAGCATATGTTGTAGGACCTGGTTTCGGATTTAGTATGTTGGCGGACCTGAAAAACATAGGTCAGTATACTGCAAATTTTCTGGAGTTATACCATGTACTTCCATTTCGTTTTCGGAAATGTCCAATTCATCTTCAACAATATCCTCCGTAGAAATGTTATCTCCTTCGTCAGACGTATTTTCTTCAACAACTACATCTTCTTCGTCTTCATCACTGTCATTCATTTCAAAATTTTCCAATCAATTTTCACTTCCAGAATCTTCTTCTAAAATTTTTCGTAGTTCTTCATCTGTGAGACCACGTTTGTAGGAAGTCATTTTGCAAGATATTTGTACTACACTTGTAAAACGAATAAAAGTCTGCACGATTCAAAACTCACAGAAACACTTTTTGAAATGGTTACACAACGTTATCGTCTAAAGAGCTGAACGAGAATGACACATCAACACAAAGGCAGCAACAATAGCAAATCCAAAGAAAACATTATAGTCGTTAATCAAAACAATTCTGAGAACAGTAGCCACATTTAGACCTTTTGTTTGTAATGAAACAGGTGCTGGGTACAAGTGTACCCATAGATAAAGAATGAGAATTACAGGTATTTTTCGCAACGTTGCAAGAATTGTATAAATTTTTCGGCAATAGCATCAAACGTTGGGATCTGCTGTCAAAATTCACTGGCGAATCGGACACCACTCTAAAAAAACTAAATCCGACTAGATGGTCCAGTAGGGTCAATACGATATCTGCAATAAAACTTCATTTTTTCGATATAATCAAAGCATTAACAAAAATAGTTGTCATTAATTCTAGTAAAGATGAGCGTAGTGAAGCAGAAAAAATTAAAACAAAAATGCTAAATTTCGAGTTCGTGTTGCTTTGCGAATTCATGCACCGTGTATTGATTGACATCAATTATGCATCTAAAACTTTACAAAAATGCGATATCGATTTATCGATTTGGACGAGGCAAGTAGAGCTTTAGCAGAGACAAATGCAAAGATGCAAATTTATAGAAATGACTTCGAATCATTCAAGTGCAAAGCCAGTGAAACTGCAAGAAAATATGGCATAGATCCCCATTTTCAAGAAAAAAGGCAAAGGAACGTTAAAAAACATTTTGATGAATTAGCTTCTGATCACCGATTTCGAAACAGGGAAGAAATATTTAAAATTACTATTTTCAATAATGTACTAGACACAATAATAACTCAATTAAATGCACGTTTTACTGGTATGAGTGCAGTCAGTCAGATATTCAATTTTCTAACACCAACATTTTGACCTGGATGTAGATGAAAGAACTTTATTACAAAAGTGTGGCCAATTCCAAAAAGTAAATATTCTGATATAATAGGCCCCAACTTTTCTCTTCAATTTCTTAATATTTACCACCTAATTCTATCTAAATTACCCAAGGCATGGACTATTCACCAATTCTGTAAAGAAATAATGAGATTATATGGAGTGCTAGAATGCGACCTAACAGAAGTATTTACAGCAATGTTACTGTTCCATACAATTCCTGTAACTTCTGCAGAAGCTGAAAGATCATTTAGCAAACTAAAAATAATAAAAAATTATTTAAGGAATACTACGGGCCAAACTCTACTCCGACATTTATCGCTAATAGCAATCGAAAACAAAGCCGCATCAAGCCTAGATTTAACCGAAATCGTTGATACTTTTGCGAAAACTAAGGCTAGGAAAAGATTATAAACTAAATTGTTATTTTGTTGTTAGTAGGTAGGTCTGACTTTCATATAATAAACTGGAAGAGATCCCTTAAACGGATAAATTCGCTTTTGTACATGACTTAACTGTAGGTATATAAATTGTTTTTAATGTTTTATGTACAATAAAGTGTTTTACATACATACATACATAAACCTTTTGATTTACTTCGTTTTATTGCTTAATACCAATATTATATATATAATATAAAACCTAACCAGTTTAGTTAGGGCCCCAGTTTTTTTTTTTGCACCAGGGCCTTTAGTTACCTAGCTAGGCCTCTGCTTTAATGCCAACAGACACATGGCTCTTTCCTGGACGTCACTTACACCTGCATATCAATGGCTTCCTACCACCCAGTGTATTGCCTAGACAAATTTCTAACCCGTTTGATCTTCTAATCGCAGTGACTAGAACGCAGGAAAATTTATACCTTTTGGCTCAGGATATTAACATCCATCCTGGAAGCTAGTAAGCACTCCACTCACCACTCACCCAGTTCTTCTTGGGTTCAAATTAAGAAGATCTTGAACCTATCCGAAGACAGGACATACCCAAGTTAAAATAACCGAAGTAACCGTTACAACGTCGGTCTCGCGGCGTGTGTCCTTGTTTACGTCTGTAATCGGGGTTCGTGTCTGTACATGTGTGTAGATATATGTGAATGTGTGTGTACAAATTTGTGTAGGCAGTATGCTAGAAACAACGGTAGTTTGCCAATTTCTCTATTGAGGTATTTTTTCCATATCAAAATTTAATCTATGAGAGACTTCCGGGAATACGTGTTCAAATTTCTCAACGAAATGGTTAATTTTTCAATTAAACGTTTATGATAGATCGCAAAAAAACAGGGAGACAGACACACGTAGATCATAAGAATACAGATATCGGGTGTTGAAACCAAAACGTTCTCTAGTAGGCCATGAATGCCGTTTCATATGCGACTGTAGAGTAGCGTCGGCAGAACAGCGCCGTCTATGGTTCTTTAAGCGAGAATCACTTCTGTTTTAAATAAATAAAGTAAATATTACGTATTTCTTAAAACTCGAGGATCATTTACTTGTTGCGCTTGTTATCCTCAAGCTAGCTCATAGTGCAACTCAATCACAAAAAAATATAACGCATCACATTTCCTAGAAAGCTACTTTTAAAAGCTGGAAATTATTTTTTTAATGCAAATTTTCCGCAAAACGATCTAATGCACCCCCAGTTTTAATTACTTTTTGCATCTCTCCAATTCATAAAGTAATCTGAATTTTTTCAAAGTTGTATTTCAATTTTTGTCTATATACGTGTAAAGACATAAAACAACAGACTGTTGATCGTTGTTTAATCTTGTTCTATTTCTTAAATTGTCAACAAAATATTGTTAGAATGTAGCTCTCTTCGCATCGACTACAATTTTATAATGCATTTATTATAGAATTGACTTTCATAGGACGCAAGTAACTTTGAGGTTAGATCACTACCAAATCCGAGTTCATATTGTGAAATTGATGGTTCTATAATTCCGTGGCGTTATTTGCAAAAATCCATCAAGAAGGTTATTAAATACCATATGGCAATTATCGATATCGCTGCAGAAATAGAAAAAGTATTCAGCAACTTGTTACTGCTAGTATTTTTGGGAACACTGGCTTTATTATGTTTCTCCGTATACGGTGCTTCAGTGGTGAGAAACTTTGATTTATTTTACAACCTAATATACAAAAATCGTAAATTGCTAGGTTGAAAGTGATCCTCAATTATTAGCAAGACACCTAATTGAATGTATGTGTGCTATTTTGCAAGTAGCTACAATTTGCTATTGGGGAGAACAAGTAATGCAAGAAAGTGAGCTAATAGGAAGAGCTGTTAGCGAATCGAATTTTGTAGGAACTGATTTGAGATTTCAGAAGATGTTGGCTTTCGTTATTCGTAGAAGCCAAAATCCCACGATGATTACTGCTGGAAAATTTGCCAAGATTTGCTTGACTACGTTTACCTGGGTAAGATGATTTTTTTATATTATGACGGGATAATCATAGGTTAAAACTAGTAAACCTAAAAAAATCATAAAACCACTGAATTGCTTCAAAAAATATGGTAGAGGAAGAAGGGTGCCTACTTCAAAATAGATGCGCTCGGAAAAGAACCTTAGATTCGTATTCTACGCATGTCGAATAGCCGATCTGCGCAAGCTCGATCTTCTTACCGTTCCCCAACGAATTTTCGATATTTAAGAAATGTATGGGTTGATTTGATTTGATGTAAGATAACGCATGCTTTGCACAGCTTAATGCATTTTCAAAAGCTTACAATATAAAATTTTTAAATAATTACATTTTTCTTCTCATCTTCTATGATCTTTGTCAATTTTCAACGTAGTAGTTTCCAAGCAATGCAGTTAAAAGGCGTGGCATCTTTTTTAGCTCTACTAATATAGTTTAAAGTTTCGCAAAGTAGTTGCAACAACATTTTGTGGTTGACGTTATTTTTTAATTTCAGATTTTACGAACATCATATTCTTCATTTATGGTTCTGCGAAAGTCAAACGCTAAGTGAATTCTAGAACCTACCGTCTCTGAAACCACAATTAGTAATTGATACTGACACTCTCAGCACCTTCACTTTTAACATACTTTTAATGTAATCCAAGCATATATATATTTAAAAAACGCACTTTTATTCACATTAATTACAGAGGGAAGATTGTGAGGAAGTTTTATTTTAATTGTTGTGAGACCTAAACCTTTTCCTGACACTTGTTATATCGTTAACAAATCAGTATACAATGTTTTGTAACTGTGAATGTATGTCACTTATTTAAAACACTAACAAATATTGCAAGTTGTTACCAATAAATAAATAAACTTGCGTAGTGATAATACAATCCATTTTAATAAATTTGTTTTTGAATTGTTCTTCAGAAACAAAAAAAAAGAACATCTTTTGTATTAATAGACAAATAAATTTTCTGTCGCAATATAATCATTAAAAGTGCTTAACAATTTTATCGATAATTGTATATGTTCAACTCGTATACTTGTTGCAATGAAAACTGCGCGAGTGTGAAGCATAGGCGCATTTTCTGAGAGCAACAAGCATACGTGTAGTAGTGCAAATTATCTGGAGAAAAAACTGCTGATAAGAGGCATATATTGTGGATTTTTCTAACGAACGTTTAAGTATTTTACAGTTTATAATGATATTGACAGCACGTCAAAGCTCCCAATTTAGAAGGTCTTTTATTTACAAAATTACGACATAATCAATAAAATCATAAGAAAGCTGGAAGCGCTTTAAGTAGATTTTAACCGCAGAGTAACCGCGCCGCAGCGCCGTGCTTTGGAGAAGCTCGCCTCCCATCTTACCTCCCTACCACTTTCAGCCAGTATGAAACTCGACGACCGGTTTAAAATTATTAATTCTTCTACGGGCATTATTCTTACAAAATTCTTACAAAATTCTTGCAAGATTCTTACAAAATTCTTGCAAAATTTTTACAAAATTCTTGCAAGATTCTTACAAAATTCTTACAAAATTCTGACAAAATTCTTACAAAATTCTTACAAAATTCTTACAAAATTCTTACAAAATTCTTACAAAATTCTTACAAAATTCTTACAAAATTCTTACAAAATTCTTACAAAATTCTTACAAAATTCTTACAAAATTCTTGCAAGATTCTTACAAAATTCTTACAAAATTCTTGCAAGATTCTTACAAAATTCTTACAAAATTCTTACAAAATTCTTACAAAATTATTCCTGACTAGATTTCTGAACCACAACAAATCGTTTTCTTCAGAACACCAGATTTGAATTCAAACCGTGTTTAACCAGAAAGTTAAATGTATTTAAATAAAATTGGAACAGTAATACTTCGATTTTATTTGATCGTTAAACTGTCAGAGATCATATGCTGGTTAAATTGGGTAAAACAGAAAAAGTGATACTTTGGTTTTGCACAACTATTATTAGCCGGAAACTTTAACACATTTGAATAAAATTGAAGAATTAATATTTCGATTTTATTTAAATTGTTAGACTTCCGGAAATCTTATTTAATTTTATTTTAACCGCTGAGGGCCATACATTTTCTGTATTTCATTTTAACCGGCAGGTTACCAAAATTCTTACTTATTTTTAGTAAATCTGAGAGCGGATTCCTTCACTTTAACTTTCACCGATTTTTATCGGAATTTTTTTATTTACTTACCGACAGGTTACGTAAATTTTGTTACGCAAAACTAATTTTATTTAAACAAATCTATAAAGTTTTAATTACTCGATAACTTTTATATTTCCAGAGGTTTTCATTTTTCATTTAAATTTATTTGAAACGCATCCCACAACTCACGTGCCATAACTTCAAAATTACTTTAATTATTAATTTCTGAGTTACTTACCTGACGAATTCATTAGAAAACACACCACAAACTAATTGTTCTTTACTAGAAAACCTAAATACCTGAAAAGTCGAGCTACACCTAAAGGGTGGAAACAGCGAACGAAGCAAACATCCACATTTAACTACATAGTATTTTATTGCAGACAGCCGTGGACTTCTTATTTGAGTGAATAAAATTACATTTCGTGTGTGCAAAATTTTATTTTAATTACAGAAAGCACAGAGATTAAGCGGCAGTCTTTTTGATCAATTTTGCAAAATTGATTTTCGGATTTCAGTGGATAAACATTGTATGCATTTACAAAATACCAGAAATCATAAGACCAGATAACTATAGCAAAATATAAGGGGGCGGGGAAGGGTGCTTCACTTCAATATAGACGCGCTCGAAAAAAGAGCTTAGTTTTGTGTTTTTCGCATGGCGAATAGTCGATCTGCACAAACGCGATTTTTCACCATCTCCCCCGGTCCCCCCTATAAAGTTTTTATTTTTCAAAAGATTAGAAATTTTACTTCAAAATCGGCATGGACATGTTAAATGACCTTCCATTGAGAAAAAAATACAGCGTATTTCGTTTTGGTTGTTTACCTGAAAACTATAGTTAAAAAATACCAAAAAAGAGCAGTAATTGGACAAATATATACTGAACAATTACATTACAAGCAATTTCTGCTAATAAATTAGTAAAATAAATAAGCAAACTCAAATTTAGCTATGAGGCAGGAATGTGGTTGGGTAAGCCACAATTAATTAAATTTACTTTTGGTTTTTGGAGTCAATTTATTATTAGCAGAACTAGCCAAATCACTCGTATTTATGAAGAATATTTAACGTGACATTGTAAATTGGTTCTGTGTATATCGGTGATAAACTTTTATACGAGCAAATAGCTTGAAGGTTAGGCAATGATTCGTACATTACTGTTCAGTAGTGGTTGCAGGCTGTTAATTATTAACTCCATTAGACATTTCTACTTTAGACCTTAGGTGTGAAGCCTAATTTTCTTTTGGAACAGACGCCTGTAGGAAAACAGAAGAAAATGGTTCAGGGACAAATTATAATAAAGAAAACTACGAGTAAATATTTAGTTAAAGATGCCTTTGATAAATTAGAAAAGTTTGGAGGCGAAAATTACTGCGTAGACTATAGAGAAAATGTAGTGAAAAGCGGAAAAGATTTATTAAATCTGTATAATTAGGTAGAGGCATCTTACCCAGTATCTTCCATAGGCCTCTCTACCACAATAGAGGAAGAGATGCCCATTTTATAGTTTTAGTTTGAACGGGGATTAAACTTTTATTATGCGTTTGTATTCTAATTTCTTTATTGTTAAATAAACAAGACCTTTTATACTTTTTACTACTTTTGTTCTTTTTTTAAATACGCCTTTGTTTAAAAAATGATAAAAGAGTATTAAAACTTTAGGTATCTCAACGTTTTTTATTTGCAAAATGAAAAAAGTAATTCACATTAACAATTGTCTATGTGTTTCTGGTCGACTGCTCCGGATAAATATTTTCAGTGCCGTAGAGATTGCATCGAGTTGTTACAGAAGTATATTAGATATTTGCTTATTGGTGAAATAATCTATGATATGGAACCCTACAATTCTGCAAAAAAACAGTTTTTATAGTTTTCCGGCATCATTACCAGCAGTCATACGTGGACTTCTGCTAGTGTCTATGCTTTTATTGCGTGGACACCATGGTAATGTGGTTGTGTGTTTCTGGCTTTTCACTACTGATTTCAGGGGTGTTTACAGAAGAAGACCGGGCATTTAAACTAAGAGTAAGTAATAATTGGTATTCCTTTGACGAAATACTAAATAATTTCGATTCAGTTTCAACAAAGCGACTACAAAATAAAGTTTGAATTGATAGAAGTGGCTCATTACAATAAACAATACTGGAAAAAACTTGAAGTCAATACTTGTAAATTCAATAGAACTTGGGCTTTTTCTACCTCTTCATTATTTTTTTGTGTTTACTAATTCTCGTCATTTTTAAGTGAAACATTATATTCTCGCAGTACCTTTTACTCAAATTAATTTTAAAATAAATACTTACAAAAAATTAAGGATCATCATCATAATCTATCCTCCTGTATCAGAAGGTGTCGAGGTCTTTAACTCCGGGTAAGCTCTTCAGTTGCGTAGTAGGAGGTAGTGGGGCTTTTGGCTTTTAAACCACTACGCCCCTGAAGCTTATGCCACCCTTCATGCACATTCATTCAAAGCCATTCACATATGTGTTTATTTGTATGTTAATGTTGTTTGTGGCTTTGTTACTTGTCTTGGTCAGCCAGTAATCGAGGCAAGCGCTGTTAATTGAAGCCCAGCGTCGAATAGTTGCCGAGCTCTTGTTTAGGTTTTTATTGCCTCGTATAGCTTATTAGACTGTTGGCCGCCGCTCGGACCTTTACCAAAAAAAGAAAAAGCAGGAGTCCAAGCAGTACGTTCATAGTCGCTGTCGGGGCGAATACAAGCTAGAGATATGGGAATCATGATGAAAAACATTACGTTATTTATAGATATGTTGAAATATACCGCAAATCGGAAACCAACATTTAGAAATTAATAATTAAACTAATAATCGAATCTTGGTTATGATGCCAATAACGCAGATTTTTTTATTGCACTTGTTCCATTTCTTTTGCTTTTTTTACAAATATTTTTTTTTTATTCAACATTGCTGCTTGTTTAATTTTAATTCATGGCCAGAGCCATATTTCACAAATCGTATTTATTGCAATTTTGACTTTTCTATACCTTCAATACAGGGTAAAGTAAAGTATCGATGACATGAAAATTTTTTAAATAAAGGTTTTGTCGGAAATACATGTACTAAACCTTCAAGAACCCAAAAATGTGCTTTGTATAAAGTTTGTGAAAAGCTGCGTGGGTGGCTGTGTGGGTGTGCGCGCTCAAAACTCCCAAACAACTTGCATTCTACAAAGAAATACGCTCTTAAAATCCAAAAATGGGAAGCAAAGGTGAGCCATATTTTTTTGGTAGCATATTTATTTTTTAAAACTGAATTTTTTAATACAGAAAATAGGATCCAATTAAATCTTTTAATTAAAAGCTATATTACTCAAAGAGAAATAAAAGAATTGGGTTTAAATTCGCGATTGTGATAGCCCTGTGGGGACACAATGTTAGCATGCACGAGAGTTTCTCAAAGGGTAAAACTTGTTAAGAAAATAATATATGTATTGTATTTTCGAAAATTATGAGGCAATCAATTATTAAGCAATTTTGACATAATTTCTTTAAGTTATTAGTTGGCGCATGTATAAAATTGTAAACAAATTATCTACAAGCTTAGAATAGTAACACATCCATATGTTTGGCTTTATGCTAGCCCGTGTAGATAGTTATAATTTATTTGGTCAGCTGGAATTGGTGCTTGTGTAATAGTAATATAAAATAAAGCAGGTTTTATAAGCGTAGAATATGAATGGACATGAGTTTTAAAAGTACTTCAGGAAACAGAGATTTTATGAAACTGCAAAAATATTTATTAATTGAAATGTAAAACAGCAACCACGAGTTAATGAAAATAGAACGTATAAATTCAATAATACAACGCGAAAGTTCTACGAAAACAAGTTTGGATCATCAACATTTATAAGGAACGGATTCCCACCGTTGAATACAATACTTAAGAATTGCAGTACACAACAACCACTTTTTCAAAATTCTCAGCCAAAAATTAGTTCCCTTGTCCGCTAAATTCTCTTTAAACATTGAAAATGATTTTTCAACGTCGCAACTCGTTAATGGAGCAAAACTGTAAACGTTGGCCGGTGAACAACTGACTGGATTATTTGTCAACTTTAATAATTGTGAATAACCAGGATTGCAATGCAATACTTGTTCAATATTTTGCGACAACTTAATGCCAAATTTTTTTCTGAATACCAAATTGCCAATAATAGAATGAAAGTGGTCATTCGATTCTAATAGCGACAAATTTTTGCCTTTTAATGAGTTTATAACTTTAGGAGTATTACAAAAACGATTTAAATAGGTCCCATTTTCTATCATAACAAACACATGCATATTGAAGTTTATAAAACCCTGCTAATTCATTTCTTTTCGAAAGTTTATTTCTCGTAAAAGCAGGAACTTTACAACATTAACTTTTAGTAAATATCGCAGTTGTAAACCCTTACAAAATTGTACATTATGTTTTACGTATAACCGAATGGATTTGAGTACGCCCATGGTTTTTGTTTACTTATTGACTTTTAACGAAATTTTTTGCTATTGTGCCACTAAAAGTCCGATCTTTGTTTATGAGTAAAATATAGCGCACTCACGTGTCTTACATGAATCGGTCAATAATAATTAAAAAACCGTAATTATATTATTTAATATTTTTGCCAACATGTGCTTGGGTGCATGTAATCTCTTTTAATAATTAACTAATTTAAAATTTTGCATAATTGAACTGTGTTTCTTTATTATTTCAGAATTGACTGCTTAAAATTGCTTTACTAGTATTAGTAAATTTTGGTAAAAGGTAAGTGTAAACCTCCTATCTAGGAAGTATAACATTAAAAGGGAATTACACTAGTAGCGCCCTCTATGATGTGCGGCGAGGAAAAGTTGCAAAGCAACAAACCGGCAAAGTTGCGATCGGAACCTGCTAAGCAGGTATCTGCGATCGCACCGGTCTCTAAGCACAAAACACAGAAACGCCCGTGTAGCAAGTAATAAGAAAGAAGAGATTTGGTTTCAATTATGGCTAGAATAGACCACTACATGTTTCGTTCTTATTTGAACTCATCAGGTGGACATAATTCTAACTATAATTGAAGCCAAAAGCAAACAAGCAGATATATGTCAGAAAGTATAACATTAAAAGGGAATTACACTAGTAACGGGTGAGTGGCTTTTAAATAAACATGCAAATTTTTTTAATGTTGATGTTAATTCTAAACCCTATTTTTGATTCTTCATTTAACCATCTTTATTCGGCATTTCTGATTATTGTTTCTGCTATGCTGTTCTTGGTTTATGAATATTTGTTAATGTAGCTTGGCATGAGTTTTATTTTTTGAAATGGTTGCTTAAGCCAAACGTTCTGTGTTGCTACACCGTGTTTGATCATGATCTTAATATTTTTTTTTATATAGCAAATAAATATGTCGACATACGTATTAGGCTAAAACAAAAATCCTGTTAAGTTTATAACTGCTTTATTTACAATACAGTATTTTATTAATTACAATTAGTAATAAAAGAAAACAGTTTGTTTGGCAGCCGCAGGTTTATAGCGTGTGGAAGGAAGTATTTTTTTGTGGGTATTACAATTTCCATTATTCTACAGATTAGATCTCTAAAATCTACACTGGACGAGGTCATTCGGTAGATGTTATGTTTAAACGACAAATACATTAGTGATTACGTACATATCAGTGGCGGTCCGCACTATTAGGCAGGGTAGGCGGTGCCTACCCATAATTTTTAAAATAAAAAACTCAAATTCTAAGTTCCAATTAAAAAGAAAGTTACTTTTACTAACTGTGTTTACTTTTTTTTTTTGTTTTTTGATCCAAGTGATAAATTATTGCATTTGCCATTTGCCTACCCAAATTTTGGAACGTCACTGCTGCATATTATATTCGTTTAATGTATATGTTTTAACGACTATTCAAGATAACAATTCTATCATAACGATCAAACACAGTTATTGAATTTTCAACTTAGTAAAATGAAACGTTTTTTACAGTAATATCCTATTCAGCATCATTAGCGGGCACGTTACCAGTAATAACGGTTACATTTCGGTAAAATGTTGGCCTTGTGGGTGGGTTTGTTTGGTTTTTCATTACTTATTTCAGAATATTATGCAAAAGAGGAGAAAGAATTTAATTTGAAGGTAGATAATTTTACACAATTATTGTTTAAAGTGTTTAATTCTCTTAATACAGTTTCATCAAAATGACTACAATTTGACTATAGAATGGGCTGAAGTAGCTCGGTTTAATAAACGTTGCTTCAAGCAATTCGAACTTGCTACTTTTAAATTTAATCGAACTTGCACAGCTTTTAACTTAACATTTACCAGTAATTTTGACATGAACAAAAACTTAGAGGTAAGAATCGTTTCATGGTTGATTACTACTCGCCAATAAATTTTTAATTTCAAAACCAATTTTACACGTTTCAGGTTATAGTCCAGGTGTACAAATTTTTGAGTAACGAATATAGGTTGTTTCCTATACGTTTCGAAGTAAATTTTTGTACAGCGTTAAGTAAAAACCTCATTGGAGCTAGTCGAGCTTTCGAATGTGGAAACTTTACAGGTTGTCAAATACTAAAGGTAACTAAGTTTAAAATAAGCCTTTTTTTAATCTTCAAAAATGGTTGTTTCAAATTTTTATCTATATTTTTGGTTTTCTATTATTTTAATTAACAGTAAAATATAATAAATAAGTGTAGTACTTCTTTTGTTAATAAATAGGACAAAGGGAACCACATATGTAATTTCACACCAGATCCGTCACAATTTCCTCCATTCGTTCCTAGTGGCAGATATAAAATAGAAGTTCAAGGATGGTTACATAATGAAGAAGTGTTTGCAGTTGATGGATATGTGGAAGCATACCGCGCGTTTGCTGGAAAATAATGGTTTACTTTAGAAATAAAAACGAATATCACTTTTTTAAATTTTGTTGTTAATAATTTAGGTGGTAGTAGAATTATTTTAACGGTAATTGATAATTTTTAATATATTACAATAGTTGCACCACTAATGTAACACGTTGGGAAATCGTGGGTGTAGGTTTGATTAGAAGTAGAGCAATAACACTATGTATAATCATATAATGTTACTATGTGAAAAAGAAAACAGATATGTAGCGATATTATGTGTCTATACTGAAGAGAGTTTGTAAAATTACTTTTCAATAAAAAAGTATTGATTAGTATTTGTGGTTTACTCTCCTAATAGGTTATGGACCGCCCAGAACCCCATTTATGACAGTATTTGAACCCATTTATTTATTGGATTTTCGGAAAATTTTAAGTCTACAATTGTGAAGCTCAATAATTAAAATGACCATGTATGGAAATACAAGTCGGAATTGCTGTTGATTAAGAAAGAGCTTTAAAATATTATCCACGATGAAAATCCGAACGATGCCGATACTAACTAGAATAAAACGGATGACAAGGCTAGGACTATAATAGGTCTTCTAATAGAAGACAGTCAACTGGTACATGTCAAAAAGTTGCAAACAGCTAAGGATTACTGGTTACAATTAACGAAGTATCACGAAAAATCATCTTGATACTGTGTCGTGAGGTTTTGTTAGATCTACGAACACTACATAGTGGCTAGGAAAACCCCGGCCTTGTGGCGGTCAAGAGATGTCGCTTTAGTAAAGAAAAATTAAATTAAAATACTGGCAACAACGCAGAATCCAAGACGTTTTAGTTATTAAATACGACCCATATTAAATCAAAACAACCAAAGCGTCTTGGATTCTGCGTTGTTGCCAGTATTTTAATTTAATTTTTTTTTACTAAAGCGCCATCTCTTGACCGCCGCAAGAAAAGTGGCCGGGGTTCTTCTAGCCACTCTGTAGATGTATCTCTCTTCCCGTGGATATCTTTTTTTGTATAATCTGCGATCACGAGAAAATATTATCTGCGCATGACCTTTTTCTTTTGAACCCACTTTTGTTTTTCTAACTCTTGGTTTTTGTATTGACCTTCTACTTTGTTTCCTACTACTCACTCGTCTATATACTTTTCTTAGCATTCTTATAACCGGTAGTGGTTTACTATTGATACATTTAGTCGTAGTCAACTCCGCCAAAGCCGGTCCCAAGCCCGGTTGGGAAAGGAGGAGGGAACCTTCCAGCGAGGCTAGCAACCTGCCTGAGGGAAGATCAATTGCTCATAGAAACGGTAAAAATGCCTCGGATGATGGACGAAGGAACAAGGACAAACGCAGCCGAAAAAAAATATATGTGCAAGATAGCATGCTGGAATATAGGCGCATGGAATTAAAAAGACCAAGAAATAATTTTAGAGAAGAACCATTGTAACATTGAGAGGGACACGTGGGATAATGCACTATTATGGCACTCGTTTGATTACACGGCTTGGTCTACTAGGCGCTTAGACTCTAACGCTAAAGATGTAGGGTTCGATTTTCCGCCGAAGCCATGCAGCAATAAAAATCTTTGCCGCAACCCCCTCCTCACATTCCCCAATCCGGTGTAGGCAGCTGTGGGGTCTTAATGCTTGAAACCGTCTCTGGTGTTTAGTCGTTCGGATTCGACGTTAAACTGTAGGTCCCCTGTACTCCACCTTAGCGCTAAGGAGAGTAGGTGGCAGAGAAGACTGTCTGTACCCAGCAGTGGGACGTAAAGGCTAATTGCGAATCCACAAAACCTTATTAAAAATTTAACAATCTTCAACTGGAATTCAAATGCTAGCATCAACCAACGATCAGTATTTGCAGCATTTTTAGCCAGATACAATGTCGATATAGAAATCTCTGAAACCCACTAATCGGAAAATGACAATCTTAAAAACCAGTATACCAGGTATGCCGAACGCATAGAAATGCCAGATATCCTCAAGCTGAAGAGCTGGGCTTGTCCTAAAGTTTTCCATTGGATTTCTTTCGAATTTAAAAAAATTAGTTGTGGCAAAAAATGCTACCAAATAAACATGTCTAACTTCCGCTTCCGGTTTTAAATGTTCTTAAAACATTTTTTTTTGTTGGTAAATTTTTGATTAACACCCATATTCCACAGCTCATCAAAATTGGACCATCCGTTTGGGAGTTGTCATGCACTACACACCTACATACGGTACGCTGCATGATACATAAGTGGCAACATAGTTAGTAGTAATAAACTTGGCAACATTGTGACCTTTGGCACAGGACCGTTTTAGGAAGTGTGAAATACCAAGAAACTATCATATGTGAGAGTGTTAACAGTCATTTTTCGATTAGAAAATTATTAGTGTTTGTTTGTTTAGTTGTAAATAAATAAATATATTTAAGAAAGCCCATTATTCATTTAACGTGTTTTTGATGGTCCTTCAAGTTTATATAAACTAGCATACACGTATAGTTTTACCCTAATGTGCATCTGAATGTGCAACACATACCCATACCCACCCACCAAACCACAGACAGACGTGTGTTTCCGTCAAAATTTCGAATTCGATACTTTTCATGAATTCAATATTTCCTTGTACTAAAAATATTAAAAAAATAAAAATTGAAGCATATGTACTATAATTATAAACATATAATGTAACCTTGAGCTTCACCACCGGATTGTTTACTTATACCGTCGTACCAAGTGTTTTATGACCACTGAACACGCTATGACAGGAATGACGAGTACCTAATTTTATATTAAACAAACAAATTTAATGTACGGTAATTATAATTTTTTTTTTGTAGTTAATATCATCCCACATCAACAACAACGTCAGTTTGCAGAACATTGTATCTCAATTCGGGTAATAATGTTGATATTGCGCGTGACTTTATTTTGTTCTTTACTATTAATTTCGGAAGTGTTAACAGATGAGCACAAGTTTAATTTGCTCGTAAGTGATGTATGGAACTATAATTTAAAATAATAAAAAAAATTGTATACAGTTTCAGCAAAATGACTACAAATGTGATTTCGAATGGGGTGAGGTTGTTCACTACAATAAACGACACGTCAAAGAATTCCGCGTTAACGTTTTCAAGTATAATCGAACAACTACAGCTGGAAACGTTACGTTTAATTATAATTTTGAAGTGGGCAATGATTTAAATGTAAGAAAGTTATTTTTCTAATTTACGTTTAATGGGAACTATTAGCTTACTGCTGCTGAAAATTATTTCAGATTATAGTACAGGCGTACAAATTTGCCAGTAACGAATACAGATTGTTTCCAATGCGATTCGAAGTCAACATTTGCATAGGGCTCGTTAAAAATCTTGTTGGTTCGGGCACAATTTTCAAATGCGGAAATTTTACTGGATGTCCTATAAAAAAGGTAAATGATTGACTAAACATTTTTATGTTTTTATATTATTAATATCGTATTTACTATTTTGATATTTGCAATAAAACGTCTGTTGCGCCCAATAGGGAGTACGCACCCACATATGCAACTGGGCACCGGACGCGTCACAATTTCCTCCGTACATTCCTAATGGCAGGTACAAACTGGATTTGCAAGGAGTTTACCATGGTGAGGAAATGTGGTTGGCTCATGCTTTTGGGAAAATTTATCGTCCTATTACAGTAAATTAAACAGGTGGTTACTTTAGAACTATTTATAGAAACAAAAAAATACTGTTTATGTATAGTCTTGCATTTAATATTGTTATTGTTATTGCTTAGGTGGTGGTGTAACAAAAGTTTCCGTTAGGAATTTATGATTTTCATGCTCAATATGAGTTTAATATACGTAGAGTTGTGTAATTCAGATAAGAAAATATTTTCGGTGTATTGTAGAAAGTAAAACTGTTTCTCATATCTAGTAATAATAAACTTTACTGCATACATTCACTTATTTTTAACTTTTTAATTGTTATCTCAAGATTGGACAGCAGCAAAACTGAAATATCTGGTATTTTACTTAACATCCGACTTTATGAAAATTATAACTCTGTATTTAAAGTATTGTGCTATTCTAATAAAAAAAAATCTAAATTTTTAGATTTAAATTCTATATAGTTTTGTTGTTAAACAAGAGTAATTTCCTTTTTAGAATATTTTTTCTTTAAACTCGCTCTAAATTTTCATTTAAACTTTGAAGAGCTAGGTAGTCTTCCTAAGCTAGTCTTATTGCAAACTTGAATAATGGATCAATCGAAGTTCGTTTGTAAGATTTCGCACAGAACACTAAAACTGATTATAAATTATTTAATAAAAAGCAAACTATATCGCCCGTGCTTAATTTACTGGAAGCTTGAATATTGGAATAATGAATGTTTATTTGTAATAATTTTAGAAAACATATAAAATTTAAAAGAATTTAAGTATCGCCTGTATTAGATTTAATGCGCACATGATCTTCGAGAAATCACTGCTCGGCTGTACTTATACTCAGAAATAAAAAAATCTGTAGTTGTCTTCAAACTTTGAAAGAATCACCGTTGTATACAAACAATTTTTGTAGCTACTTGTACTGCCAGGGTATCTCAGAATTATCTCTGGAAATTAAATGCGTTAAATGACGTCGAATAATAATTAAATGTAACACAAAATTAGATTCCCTGTAACACTCACTTCGAAATTTAATGATTCCGAAATCCTTAAACAGTATATAAGAATTATTAAATTAGGATTAACAACTTTTGACTAAATATAGCAGCTGTAATATAGCACATATATGTTTGTAGAAGCGAATAACCTTATGACGCACCGGTGGAAGTGCTCAACCCGCTTTTATTATTTAAAATGCAGTTATTTTAATGAACTTTAGTCTAATTGCCGTTATTACCATTGTACTGTCCTAAGATCCACGAACTTGAAACAAACATATATGAATCACGTACTTTGTTTTTGGTTCTGTTTTAATTTTGCCTAACAACCCAGGAACAGGACATCCAGAAGCCACCGATACCACACCAAAATTATCTGTGTTTTCATTTAAAGCAAGGAACTATCTGATTTTGTTGTATACAATATTAAAAAAAAGTTTGTAGCTAATAAGGGGAAATAAATGCATGGTAAAATATTATTATTATTATTTAAACAATATTTGTAGCAATCTAACGTTGACATTAAGCTACCCATGCTGCGTGTTTATGAAAATGTTGCAACTAGCATGCCACAGAGTCACATGGGATAGATTTACGATAACAACTAATTTTAGCGACCTTGGTTTATCTCTCATTACTGCAACAATAAAAACAAAACATTATTTGTTTCGGAGTTCGCTTTAGGTAAGTTAACGTAATGGGGCTAGTTGTATGTCCATTTAAGGAAATTATCGATGACGTCACTATTTTGCGATGTGGCGTAAAGTAGGTTAAAAATAATTTAACAGCATAAAAAATTGGAAAAATTATTTTTAATAGCTATAAATCTGTACTTACCACACATTAAATTTATAAAATTAAAACACCAAACCTGATAAGTCTTTCTTCATGTATTGTATCTGTACTTCTAAGATTTTGGTAAGTGCCTTCCAAAAAAAAACGGGAATTACATTCAAAACTGATAGGAAAGTTTTTTAATTATTTATTGGCAGTTTTAACATTATAACACACAGTAAATCTTAAAATTATGCAAATAGATTGTAACGAAGAGATATTTCCTGCAAAACAGGAAAATCAATTCACAGACGGCGTGGGTTTTGGTTGGAACAAAACACGCGTTTATGGTTGTTTATGGCGGTCTTTTAGCCTCCTATTAAATACAAAGCTAGTGTAATTCTCACTTATCTAACATTGCTAAGGAAGACAATAGGCAATGAAGCAGATTACTAGTAGATTACATAACCATATATTTCCCCGTCTCGTTTGAAATTGAATTTCAGCAAACGCCTCTTCCTTATCTCGCTTTTGCCTGAAAGGCTTCAAGAAAAGAGCGGGAACGCATCCGGGATTGCAGTTACATTTAACCTGCAACTTGAATTAAATCTAAATGATAATAATTGGCCGTTTTGAACGCAGTGGAAGGAAAAACAATATTACGATATCGTTATGTTTCAATTTAAGGCAAACGCATGTATTTAAATGGATACGTACGACGGAATGATCGAAGGTACATATCGAGACAGCCCCGAGGAATGTGTCCATAGTCAGATATTAACTGCAATATTTTATTTGTAATCTATTGTAATCTACAATTCTTTCGTTGAGACACACATTTGTGTATCCGCAAGCGGGGGCGGAACCATGTAACCTTTGATTTTAGCTATTATTTTAAATGTTATTCAATTTTTTGCCAGGATATTATACTGTTTAATGCTTATGGGTAGCTGCAAATGCATGTTTTCTCACATTATTGCATTATTTTACCATGACCGTGTTTTACACCTATTGCAAATATCAAAAAAATATTTATGTAGTCTGAAACTTTATATGTGGCTATTAAAGTATTTATGATGTTACGAAAAACATTGAAAAACCAGATTTTTTACCTTCTACAACAAAACATCTGCTATATCTAAACAAAGTAAAAAAGAAAAACGATGATGTCGACCTTAAGCAGTTTGGTAATTAAATATCAATACATCGAATTTGGCTATTAGAGAAATTAAAATTATATGCCGTTTATAACTCAGTAATTTGGAAGTTTACAGAGCGAGTGCAACAACCAAAATTCTATTGAATCAAAACAAATCTTACCAACGAGATTAACCATTTTAAGAAATGGGCAAAGAACTTTGTCTGGTCTTTCCCATGATTTAAAAATAATTACCTTTATTGGTTCCAAAAACATTTTGTTTTGTACAAATTAAGTACAGGCATAACCATGTAGTGTAAGAGTTAGCTACTACATAAAATCAGGTGTTTTGAGCATGCTGCATGCCGCTCGCTTTTGTAAAGTTCCTATAAAGCGTTTGTTATAAATAGGGGTACCTTCTTCTTCTTCTTTTCTTTATCTTTTTCTTCTTCTTCTTCTTCTTCTGCTTCTTCTTTTTCTTCTTCTTCTTCTTCTTTTACTTCTTCTTCTTCTTTTTCTTCTTCTTTTTCTTCTTCTTTGTCTTCTTCTTCTTCTTACGGTGGTGCGAAACGGTGCAGCACGCAGGCTTTATTGACCCATTGGACATCCACTGCTAGTTCAGGGATTCTCCTCACTATGCTGATGGCGATTTCGTGCAATTCCTCTAGCTCTAGAAACGGGAAGCCGAAGTGTCGATGACTCAGTACTATTAATCTGGGCAATGGATGAGAAGATCTAGAGAAGATTCCTCTTCTTCTCCTTAAAACCTGCACATGAGGTCGTTTACTACTCCCATGGTGTTAAGGTGTTTGTTAAAAGGACTATGGCCATCAGAAAACCTATCGCGATCCTGATGTGCTTCCTACTTAAGCGTAGGAGTTGTTTGTAACGTCAAGACGAAGGTTTTTGAATAAAACGCTTTGACTGGCGCAGCCCTGGATGTAAGGTCTATTGGGTTTTGAACTGGGAATAAGCTCAGTTCGCAATCTACTGCTTTGGGAGAGTCCTGGAAAGTTCAAGGGTCGGCTCCGGACCAACGAGGGGCTTCTGAAAGCTCTAGGAGTACCACTATTGTGAGAGAAAATTAAGGAATTGATAATTTTTGGAAAATATTGTTCTGGTTAAAAAAACAGAGACCAACGGTTTAATTTTTCAGCCAAAATAGTACTAGAGAGGGCTAGCCCCTTGAAATGTTAAAATGTGACAAAATTGTATGCACAAATTTTCGATTTCCCAAATTCGTAGATGACGTTACAGTAAAGTTAGACGATTTAAATACCAACCAAATTGTAGCTGATTCGTAGCTCTACAAGATGACTAAATTTAAAGAAAATCGTATCGCCAGTTTTTGAGCAATGCATTATGAAAATGTTTCATTTTTCACAGTTTTTGCGATTCCAGAAACATTTAAAGATACATTTTGTACTCTTCGGGCTATTATGAAAACCGAAGTTTACATCGATCTGACAACTCGTATTTAAGTAAATAGACGTAAAAGCCTAAACTTTCAAAAAATAGCAGCGGTCGCCGTTTTGTAGCTAGCGTGTTCGAAGAAAACGTTCCAGTTGTTTTAGCGCCTTTCGTCGTAATTTCATCTTATAGGCGTGAATAATTCGGGGTTTAAAAAACATGATACCAAGAAAAAGGATTTAATCTGCGTTTTTGGTTCTGTATTGTGAAAAAAAAAAACGTATCGACGCAGTGAATGCTTCTTTAGCTTTATTCATTAAAATCAGTCCGGTACTTGCTAAGATTTTGCGTTAAACAGTTCACAAAAACCAACATAATATTAATGTGTACTTGAAAAGTGTTAACAAATTACGGTATTTTCTGCTTTATAAATTACATAAACATCATTTATCAAATCATGTAAATCAACAAAATTAACAAGCAAAAATCAAACAACCAAAAGAACTTTCTGTGTCTGACTTCGGTTACACATAGAGACAGCAATTTTTTAAAACAAACATTTTTCGAGGCCCTGTGGGTGTTAAACATGCGTTTCCGTCAAAATCTCAGAATTGAAAATTTTCACAATCACAATATATTCCTCAGTGAAAGCGTGGGAAAGTAAAGAGTGAAACTTCTTGAGCGGCCAGTGCAACTTGCGATCGTACAGTGAATTGTGCGTACGCACAATAACGGATGCAGTTGCATACAAATTGTTATTTGTAAGATTTTGGGGATGCTAATTACGAATCCAGGATATAAATTATAAAATTGCAGATGGCGCGTTTAAAATGGTAGACTTATATCATAACGTTATTTGATTTGCATAAAAAATAATATTTGGGGGATTTTGGGTGTGCTAATTACGAAATCAAGATCTAAATTATAAGATTTAACTCCGCCATAGACGGTCCCAAGCCCGGTTTGTGAAAGTAGGAGGGTTCATGGGTCAGGCTAGCACCCTACCCATGATAAAAACTTATAAGGCCTCGAAAACAGGATTGATTATAATTAAACAACGGATTTATCTGCAGTTGAAATTCTACAAAAACGGATTATCAAGAAATGAATGCAAGAATTAAAGCTTACGGCCAAATAAAATAAAGGAAAAACGTTCATAGAGAGTTATTTAAACAAACTGGTGAAAACCGCAGCATGTACAGAATGCACAAATTATCTGGGATTTTTTAATAACCCGATAATTTGAAAAAATAGGAAAAAAAATTGATAAAAGTTTTGTAGGTTACGTCTTGCATTAAAGCGCACTGTATAGAGTGTTCTGTTTTCGGTGTGCAACTATTATCATCTATTATTTTTTTTAATATTACTATAACTATAACTTGTCTTTATCTACATTTTTCGTATTAGAATACAAATTCTACACTCTACACAAAAAATATTTTTTTGGCTCAAAAACTGCGATAAATTGTTCCATAGGTCTATTTTAAAAAATTGTTTATGTTTCAAAAAAGAAACTGGTCTCAATAACTTTAATGTCTCGCAGAGTACATCGCATATAGTGCTGCACAAAGCAAGATTTCTTGTCTTGCTCGGCAACTTCTTGCCTTGTCTTGCTAAGCAAGACAAGAAGTAAAACAACTTCTTGTCTTGCAAATTTCTTGCTAGCTTAATTCTTGTCTTGCTAGCAAGACTCTTGCTTATTTCTTGTTCTTGCTAGTTGGGAGATTCCCCGAGCTATCGAGTCTCGATAAAGCGGCGCCGGCTTCCTGTCGCGTGCGGTTACTCGTTTTTAGTGTAGTAAAAGGTAAAGTACTAATAACTACACTTTTTTGGAGATTTTTACGCGACAAGAATTTTCTACTGCAAAGCTTTTATTAATCTTCATTTGACTGTAATAAATTCTTCTAAAACAAGGATTTTAGCTTGAAAACAAATTGCTACTGGCAAGATGTAATACGAGATGATCGTTTTGAAGCTGCAGTTGGTAGATTTTCTTTATGTATTTGAGCGTGGGAGCTGCATTGTAATTGTAATTGTACTAAGATGGAAACTTTACTAAGTCACTTTCTCAAAACATATTTTTCGCTAGCAGAAGTTCAGCTAAAAACTTCTTACGAAAAAAAAGTTGTGGTTCTTATTGTAAGAACCCCATTTATCCACTTCTTAAGCAATTCTGTATGCTTATAAAAGCAGTTGCACCTTATCGCCTAAAGAAGCAAATTTATAACAACAATGGAAATAATTTCAAAAAGTCACGCTACCTGCTTTGTTTCGCTTATTATTTTTCCAACTCCCTCCGGCTTACCGTTACCGAAATGATATCAAAACAGTTGTTCTTTCCAGCAGTAGAAAAGAAGCGAAACTAAACCGATCCATCTCTCTCGTACAGCAGCAAAACACGATGCGTTCATCGCACCAGGAATTGAATGTGGCGCAAATTCCCGATAAATAACTTAGATTTGTTTATTAGAATAAGAACGGTCGCCGCGGCGTGGCCATTGTTCTGCAGATATCGGGATGATCAGAAATGCCAACCTAGAGGCACTCAGAGGCTGAGAATTGTTTAGCATCCGTACCAGAAACATTACGACTTCATTATAGGTTCGATAAAAAACGAATGGATGACTTTTGATTTAATCAGAGATTAAAACAGAATTGGTTGATTGCCGGATTGCTTAATTGGACGAGTCTTCAATCGGAAATCGTTCGATTTTTATGAAGGGATGCTAAATTAATGCGAGCTTAACGTGCTGCTATGCGAATTTTTGGTTGTTAAAATTTCTCACTTTTGGCGTTTACGTTTAATTGGTGACTTGGTTGAGTATTTTTAGTACACACCAAACGTGTTTGAAATTTTAATTTAATGAAAAACCAACCAGTATTTTTAAATCAATGTCAAAAACTAACTTCAGGTTTAATAATAATAATTCATGGAAAAAAGCGCTACGTTTAAAATTTAAAACAAATTATTATTGGACCGAAAATCTATCAACGAAAAGCTTAGAGGTTAGGCTTCTGATTTAAAATTTCGATTTTTTCAAAATTGTGTTTCGTGTATTAACATTTAAACATTTAAACGTTCCTAAAACAGAAATAATCATTTTGTAGCCCATCTCACGTTTTAATAATTTTAGTTAAAACGATTATTTTCTTTTTCTAGCGTTTTTTGTCGTTCGCTGCTTCTCAGGTAGTGACATGTTAATGTATGTGGAAAAAACGATAATAAATTTTTGTATCTTGCCGTGTATCTTTCAAAGCAGTCTAAATTAAACTAGTCAGAAATTAGCAACAGGATTTTCAGCGTACATACACGGTGCACATATATCATACAAGCAGCTGCACATGGCTGTCGACTTGACTAAACTTCATTAGAAAGCATAAAGATCGCATGAGGCATTCGAACTCGCGACCCGAGATGACAACCGCCGCCAACGTCTAAAGAATATGAGAAATACTGTGAAGAGATATTTGTAAATTCCACTAACACTTGTATTATACAGTTGTGAAGCTTTAAAGTTTCAGGAGATTTTTTAAAGCGGATGTAGACAACCCATCAATCACATTTGCATCGGAGGCAAGAACGATACCAAAGGTGTTACACGAACTGAGCTAAGCTGTATTCCAATGAAGTTGGAGTACTTAAGGGATCAAAATTATCTCGCGTGGGTTATCTTTCAGTCTTAATTTTGAAATCTTAGTCGTAAGGTCTGGCTTATAATTATGTATAATAATCAAAACTTGTCTGAAAGTGATCCAAAAAAATAAAAATCTACTCGGATACAATTAAGTATATAAGATTCTTACAATATTTTATTGTATTTTATGAAATTAATATAGTTATTTTCTGCAACAAAAGCTGCTAAGAAAAAAAATTATTATTTGAATAAAAGTCGCAGTTTTCCTAATAATTCACTGAAATAGTGATTATAGGTAGGCTTAAATCTTTGAAATAATATTATTATTGCTCTAATATTTCATGAAATTCAAATATAAATTAGCGGAACCCCTGGGCTACGCCCCACGCCTCTTTTGTAAGTGCTAATCTAATACCTGCAGGTGAAGAAACAACATTTCTGATATCTGCCTTGTTAAAAGTTATTAGAAGGGCCGCGCGCTTTCGGGACCTCGCATTTCCTTTTTATTTTCTGCAAGTTTCTACTTTTTGTTTCATTTTCATCATGAATTAATATATACTAGCAAAACCCGTGGGCGATGCTCTACGACGTTTTTGTTTTGCAAATAATAATAATATAAGCTAATTAAGTAGGTAGTGCAGCGGACCGCAGAACGAAGTCCTAGCTTTATAAATGTTATAGCGATTGCTGTAATTCTTTCTGTACATTAAATCCGGATTCTTTCGAGCTGTCTCAAATTGAGAAAAATACAGAGGCAGCCTAGATTATGCAGCTCAAGCGGCTCGAGATTGGTATTATTTTTTAAAAGTTACCAAAACTGAGCCCAGTACTTCTCCTAGACTTTTTAATACTTTAGATGTGTTTACTTATCATAAATTTGACAGTATTTTAATATTAATGTTTTACGCTTCAAAATTGACTTTAATATTATCCTATCATTCTTACTACTGTACTGAGAGCATTGCTGTGTAACAATCATAATATAAGAACATATTACGTGATACTGAAGCTTAAGCATAAAAATAATAGCACAAATTATTTGAAAATTAAAGTTTTTTCGAAAAATATTCGTCGGAATTAAAGAAAAGTAAAAAATGGGAGTACAAATTCGTTTGCCAAAAATTGGGTGGGAGGAGAAAAATTACTTCCCCTTATTTTTGCGACACGTAACAATTAAGTTGTGAACTTTATACTACTCTTTCTTATCAGCAATTTAGCGCATAAATTTATACCATGTCTAGAAACATAAAAGCTGTTTCGGCCGAAACGGCTTCGTCTAATCGCTTAGCGTCGTGTCTCTTTGCACCGAAATGTCTTTACGCCAAACTGTCCCGCGATGATTCGACTTCGCCCCGAAACTTCCAATTCCGAATACTTGCATACCAGACAAATAGGTTCCCAAAAGTTTGTTTGGTTCGGGGGTCCAAGAAACCGTTATACGGTACTACTATCCTCTCTTCCTTCCTCTTCCTTTTTTTCTCTATTTCTTCTCTTTTTTGCTTTTATTACCTCTTTCTCCAACACTATTCTCTTCTTTCTTGCATTGCTCTCCTATCTGTTCTGTCGTTTCTCTTACGATTATCTCCCTCATTTTTCTCTACTCTTCTTTCTATTTTTTCGTCTGGTTTTCTTCTGTTTTCTCGTTTATTCTTTTCCTATTTTTTCTTTCTTTCCTCTATTTTCCATTTTTTCTCTTTTTTTTATTTTCTCCCATTTTTTAATCAAGTTCGAATTACTTTCTCTTGTCAATTCTTGCTCTTTTTTTCTCTAGTCATGCTATCTTTCTTTCTCCTGTCTTTTTCTCATGTCTCTCGTCGTTTTTTATTGCTTTTATCTCTCAAAATCATTGACTGTATTGTACTAAACAAACACTAGATGTAATAATAGAGTATGTTGTGGTGCAATGTGTTAAATGATGTTTTACAATTTCTCCGTTTAGAAAAAAGCAATACATAATACAACTATTATAAATTTATAACATTTATAAATAGTTGATTTCACATTCTTATTATTCATTAAATATTTTTTTCTTAGTCAAACCGTGGCGTAAAGATTCTGATAAGTCGTGTTCACAAGGTCGATCAAACCGCCCGCTGCTGAATGAACCGTGAAAAGCCCCAGAGCTTGGAATAATTACTGGTCTTCAACCGCTCCTGAAAAATTACCAACCGGTTACGTATTTTATGCTAGTTCCTCATCGTCTTGTTTCCTTTACATCCACGAACTCGTGTATTACAAATTTCACAGTTTATTTACCGCTTCTGTTTTTAAATATTTTCGATTAGCTTCGCTGGCGGGAATCTAACGCTTCCACATTTCGTGTTTACGAAATTGCTGAACCTAACACGTTACTGAATTCAAACGGTTGAAATACTTGCTTCATGTTAAATACCAACAACCAACAAGCTTGTAAATGTTGTCCACTTATTTATAGCGGTATTTATGAGTACAACCCTCCAGGATATTGCTTTAATAAATTTCGCCTAAGATTGGAACGCATTAATTTAATTTAGCTTCGATATAAAGCGTAAAGGGTTAAAAGTAAAAATTCCAGGGCAGAGATCAATAGGTGTTATTTATCATTGCAATGTTCCCTGTCAACCCTTCATTATTCAGACGGACAAAAATCCACGGGTATTGCAACCTGCAACTTTGATATCGTTTATCATTTGGTGAATCATGCTGGCTTCATTTACATGATGTCTTGGGTAATACTGATCAGTTCATGTAACAAAGGAACTAAATTTAGTTAGTTGGTTAAACTATTGAAAGTTTTAGAAAATTTGATCAATTGTCTTTTCTAGCCATATAAGCTAGAGGAAACAATTTTATGCCTGACCTATTAAAAAGCACTTAAGATGCCACAGCACGATATCATCAATAGAGAAGAATGGAACAAAACATTGCAGTTGTTTTGGTATTACATTAAAAAATAAGCTCTTAAAATCAATTAAGCACGTTGAATGTTCTTAAAAGTAAAAATAACAATACAAATTATTGATAAGTTTTTGGGAATTATATACAGGGTGTTAATGAATTGTAGGGACAAACATCTAGAGGTTGCAAAACACAACAAAGCAAACAACTTTTGTTAGTAAATGTGTGGTCAAAAGTGTCCTTTCAGCTATAGAGCTTCTCAAAGATTTTTTAAGAAGCGCCTAAATGTAGGCAACTCAATTTACGACCTACTATTTGTTTCCATAACGACGGAAATTAATACAGGATAAATAAAGCCCTCTTTCCCACTTTTCAAATTCAAACTAAATTTAAAATAAATTAATTAACAAAATGTTTCAAAACTAAGCAATAGAAAAAAACAAAATTATCAAGCAAAAACCAACTATTTGAAAAACTTACAATAACTAATTCAAAAATTAAGAAAATTATAGTAAATGTTCAAAATGTCGAACCCAAGCTTCTACACACGAAGCACATCTACGAAGTAAATTCCTGCGCAAGCGGCTTCGCGTGCGTTACCCCAAGCAGCTTCATACATGAACATCATGTCATGCTGTTCGGCAAAAGTATAATTCGCCATAACACAAAAATACGAAACACAGAACGAAAATAACGAAGAAAATAATTATCAAAAAAATCACAGAACGAAAAAAACGAATTATAAAAGGAACAGAAAGAAACGAATGCAAGAAAAGTAAAAAAATACCATAAAAATATCGAATTGTGTCAAAATTGACATTATTTGAATGCATGTATGTCTAGATCGTTTTTTTTTAAATTCTGTGTGACCTTTGCCAAATAATTGACAATGCAATTTGGGTTGCCTATTTTCAGGTACTTCTTAAGGAATCTTTAAGAGGCTCTATTTTCTAAAGGAAACACTTTTGACCACACATTTATTAACAAAAGTTGTTTGCTTTGTTGTGTTTGCCCTAGAAGCCCTAGAAGTTTGTCCCTACAATTCATTAACACCCTGTATAATAGACAAAATTAGTAGAGCTCCAGCTCCCCCAATGTAGTACCTACTAAAGTTTTCTAATGTCATGACAATCTATATATTTTAAGCAACAATAGGAATTACTCCATAGAGAAATAGTAGTTGCTAAAACATCAAACAAAGTGTCTTTGCAAGAAAATGGAAAAATATTCTACCAAAAATGGCACTACAAAATTAAAAAAAAAACGTTTGCAAAATGTTTCAAAGAGAACGATTTGTATCTTCTAAAGCTTCTTCTAAATTATGTACTGTGTAAAATCAGTTTGGTGATGGTTTGTACTAAAAAATATTACTACCCCAAATTTAAGCCAAAAACGTGGCTTTTGCTAAATATTTGCTTTCTGAGACAATATTTCTATGAAATTTATTTTTTTTTAAGTTTCTTTTTGGCACGCTAGATTTTTAAATAACAATTTTGCCAACTACTTTTGTATTTAGTAATTTATTTTTGCTTTTCTATACTTTTACTGTAGGGAACTATTGACATCATGGAATGTTTCGAATTCGGGATTTTCACGGAAAATTTGTTTTGGACCTCCAGGTGTTTACAAAAATTGTTTTAAAAAATATCGTTTTGTGGGTAAAGAAGGGGGTGGGTAAATTACGTGGCCCTCTTATCTCCTAAACGGCTGGGCCGATTTTGATTAGTTTTAGAACGTGGGCTAATTAAAAAATTTATCTGAAAAATAAGTTATAATAAATCCAAAATCTGAAGCGGGAGGTACAATTTTTTGTACAATTTGGTAGACGAACCTACAATAACAGAAATGTTTGTTAACGCTCTAGCCGCAAAATTGCGGTTGCTACGATTTTTTGAAGATATTAAAAGTAAACTAAAAAAATTGGTATCGGCATTTTCCGAAAAATAGTTTTTAAAAACGAGCCTGCTGGATTTTTTTTGGGAATTTTATTGGCTGCTAGAGGTGCACTTTGTTTCGCGTCCCAGTCCCTAATTTTCCTGTGACGCTTTCTATGCATTTTTGAAAATTTAGTTTTCGTGCTTATTTATTTAATAAACGAAGAACGAAAAAATGGCTGTTTAAGCTAATGTACTAATGCGTGACAGTAGAAGAACATTCACGACATAATTTTTACGTGGAGCAATATTTAGGGGCTTGAATTTTCTCCGATTCCTTTGAATCTCTATGAACCATTTTTTCTGTCTTTGGTTTTTTTTCCCATTAAAAGTTAACCGTTCTTAGATTCCAGTATTTTTTATTTTCCCAGTCTTCGTCTGATATTTTCTCTTACATTAAATTTTTTATACAAGTTTTCTATTTGACGGCTGGTCTTCCTCTTCTTCTTTTACCTCGTGGTACAGCGCAATTTCCATAAAACTGTTAATCTTTTTTCTTTAAAGTTCTTGATTGGTTGTGAAAGCAAACATTGCGTGCAGAATAACCAAGTTATGGCAGTTGAAACAAGCATCTGGGCAAATTCCATGCTTTCCCCTTTTGCAATTGATGTTAATCTGCAACAATTCCTTTTAAGTAGTCATTATAAAATATCATGCTATCCAATGCTTGGTCGGCATTCAGCATAAACCGCACCTTCCAATAATTGCCGTTATTAATAGTTCTAGGCCAGCCAATGCTGACCGTGATAATCTCCAATCATGTTCATCGTATATATTAATCAAGTGCGGGTGCGGATCGGACTATGATGGATCGACTTGTACGAACATATCGCACAGACTAGGCTTGTTTGCATGATTGTAATTCTTTCCCGTACCTCGTCATGCCTGATTTATCGACAATAAAAGTGTTCCATCAGATATCCGAGTAGCTCGGTAAAAATTATTGCCATTCCAGAAAATATGCTTCGAAAGATTACGTAACCGCAACATAAAGAATCTGAGTTGAGAGACTTTAACGCGCGATCACTAACTAAACCTTGACACCATAACTCTTCAATTTACCAATTTGGTTGATATTTATCCGCACTTAAATCACAAAACAAATCTAGTTTGGTTTATTGCTGCCTCCGTACAAACCACTTTGAAATTATCAGCGGTTCGACCAGGAAGTCGTTACTTTGAAATATGTAATTCTAAAAGATGATCTCAATAATTCGTAATCAAGAGCTCAGGGCCTCACCCCTCACCAATAAATATAATAGATTGCCTCGCAAGAAGGCGATTACTTTAGTCCTGAGAGTTATACAAATAATCGCAAGAATATAGTTGGACCATAAATCTAGATTTGCCAACGATTTAGAAAAGCGAGGATTTTCTTTGGATGTTTGAAGGAATTCTCGACATACATCTAAAAATTTTGTTGCCTTATCTGGTTATGCAGTTTCTTCCAAGTGTGCATTTAAACCAACTATTGCTTTTCGAAATTTAATTCCAACAGTATTAGTAATTCTTTGATATATTAAAGATTAGAGTGGGATTATGTTGATTTAGTTGCAATTTTGTATGTCGGCTACATTCCATCTCTACATTCTCTACATTCCATTTCTTGTTGCCAGTAATAAGCATTAATGAAAAAAATTGCTAGATTTATATAACGCTTTGAAAGCTGATTACCTAATTCTTAAATATATATTTAATAAAAAATACTTAAATTGCCAGCACAAATGTTATAGAAACGAAATAATGTTCTTAAACTTAATTTAATTTCTGACCTGCTAATAGTACTGTAAATAGTATAAATGGTAGAGTTTCTTTCAGTAGTCAATTCGCTGACAATTACAACTTCTTTTAAGATTTTGTGATTATAAAGGAACATTTAGTAAACAGAATTATTTCATAAAGAAAAGTTTTCAGAATCGTATTTTGTCACCACATTTAGCCCTTCAATAAAAACGGATTTTAAAACTAGCTTTCTAAAAAATGCACCGTCGAAATGCAACATAATTGTGATAGAATTGTAATAACCCACGAAACAATATTTTAAACAAAACTATTTAAATCTGTTTTTGCAACAATAACCCAGTAAGGATTAAAACTGATAATCTTTAAAATTACAAAATTTTCCAAGACTTTTCGACGACGGTCTGGCAAAATTTTTATTTTCAATTCAACATCTAAACATGTATGCTCTGAAAATCACGCTGAGCTCTAGAAGAAGCTTGCTGCGCTGGTGGGCTTGGACCCAAAGCTCAAGCTTTTGGGATCTAAAAATCAATTGGGAGAGTGCTATTGGGCACTACAATACGCTCGATAAATTGAGTCCCTTCAAACCGGAAGCTTACACTTGCTGTGGAAGCAGATCCCTAGGCCTTGGTATTCGGACGGGAAGGTTAAGCTTGCATAATCTGAAAGAAAAAACTTTCAGGACTCTGCTGGGCTCTAGACGGAGTTCGTTCTTCTGGTTTGCTTTGAACTGAAAGCTTATACTTAATGTAAAAGCATATTCTCGTGGCTATTCGGAGTGGAAGGTAAAACTTGCATGATCTTAAAACTAACTTTCAAGGCTTCACTTTACCTTCAGTGTTAAGATATGGTTTTTCAGGTTACATCTCGTAGATATCCAGATATACCAGTTCCCTTCGTAGCCTGCTTTCTAATTTTTGTTGTAGATGTGGCGATCGCTGGAGATGTATATTCCCTATATACACAAACGGGTCAAAATTGGAAAATGGCACAGATTTGAGCATTTTCAAAACTGGACTGGGCCGCTTTGCTACAGTGTGGCAGACTGATACCAATTCTCACCTGTCCCCAGATCATGCTGCAGAAGTCCTACATAAATAGGAGAATCCACATCATGACCAACAGCCAAGCGGCTTTAAAACCGCTGATATATTGGCAATGCAATCTTAACTATTTTTAGATAACCACAGGAAATTGGTGAAACTGGCAATCCACAACAAGCTATGCCTGATGTGGTACCAAGACACCATGGCAATGAATATGCAGATCGGCTAACAAAGCCGGCACAGCAAAACAGTTGATGGGTCCACAACCAACCTGCAGAATTGCCTATAGCACTGCCACACCTTTATATTGTCGGACATGCAGAAAGCCTATTTCGTAGGTTCTGTGAACAGAAAGATGAAACACTGCGAAGAACTATCGGTTTGCAGACAAAAGCACTTTGGGGAGCCAGATGTGGAACCTGAAATGCTTATCAAAAATATCCTAATTGAAGACATACCGAGCTTTTTCTTAAAAAAACATGAGTGCCATTACGAGTGAAAAATTACAAGAGCACAATAAGTTTTTTAGGCTGCCGTGCATGAGACAATCTTTATAGACACCAACCCTGAGGCAAATAAAGGTTTGTATGACAACTGGCAAGGATTCTCGGGCGAAGTAACATCTGAGTATTAAAAATCGGCGTGCTCCATTGAAAGGTCTTGGACAACCACCAACATATTCTGATGTGGGTTGTGTTGCCTGTAGCTCGTAGAAACTTTTTTGGGGATTGGCAGGTTGTAGCTTTACTTTTAATATCGAAGATTTGTCTTAGTAAAATATTCTCGGATGAAGTGCATGCACTTGTATGGTTTGGAACCCACGTAAAACTCTAGGTACGCATTGACCTGTGCCATGTTATGCACCGCACAGAACAAGAGCAGAGAATATATGCTACACCTCGCAAGAGAAGAAGAATAAGCAAAAAAGGATAAGCAACACAAGAAGAACCAGGATATGAAATGTTCAAATATGAGAAGAATCAAATAGCACAATTTACCGGAAATAAAACAGCAGAACACAACCAGACTTAATCTACCGCCCAGAATGAGCTCCGTTCATCTTGTTCCTACAAACGACGTTCTGGCGACTCAACCACGCAGCGATAATCTTCACAGGTATGGTGTAATGCAGGCATGGGCAACCTACGGCCCGCGGGCCGGATACGGCCCGCGAGGCGATTTCTTACGGCCCGCCAACGTTTTTCCACTTAGATATACATACGGCCCGCGATTACTTTTTTCGCTTACATATAAATCCGGCCGACGATGGCGAAATTTGACTCGTGTCTTACCCCAGGTATGAATCATAGCTACCTACTGCACGTGCACGTCTTCCGACTTTAATTATTGCAGTATTGCGATGTGTCTGTTTCAGACGTTGAAAAGTGTTGTGTTGGTGCTGTGTAGTATTTAATTATAAAGATCAAAAATACAATGTCACTTAGCATACTATCTTCCAGTAAGATCAGAAAAGTTGATAAAAAATGACGAACGTTCCAAGAAAAATGGACAGAAGAATACTTTTTTATTTTGTTTAAAGATAAACCAATTTGTCTAATATACAACGAAGCAACATCAGTTTTAAAAGAATATAATTTGAAAAGACATTACAGTAGTAAACACCAAAAACGTTATGATAAATTTAAGGGTGCTCTGAGGAAAGACAAGATAGAAAAATTAGAAAGGGTTTGATTAATCAACAAAACATTCTTTTTAAACGCAATAGTGAAGCTGAAGATACTGTTCGTGCGAGCTTTATTATAAGTGAAAAAATTGCAAAACATTCAAAGTCATTTTCGGAAAGGGAATTTGTAAAGGAATGTTTAATTTATAACATTAAAGGGGAATTACACTAGTAGCACTATGCAACTTAAAAATCTCATTACCACTGCGATTAAGACTGCTGAAATGTTATGTTTGGTCTACACTTCTCTATGGATGTGAAACATGGACCCTAAAGCAAGACGCAATTAAGAAAATACAAGCATTCGAAATGTGGACGTACAGAAGGACACTAAGAATCTCATGGACTCAGAGAATGACTAACGAAGCAGTTATCGACAAAATCGGTTCAGAACCCCAATTGATGAAAACAATTATAAATAGAAGAGCAAAATACTTTGGTCATATGATGAGACACGGAGAATATAAAGCGTTGCAGACCATAATAGAAGGAAAGATAGAAGGGAAAAGGGGAGTTGGGAGAAGAAAGAAATCCTGGCTGAAAAATCTAAGAGAATGGACATCACAGAGCTCGACAACACTAATCCACAACGCAACAGATAGAAAGAAATACGCTAAGATGATCGCCAACCTCAAATAGAGACGGCACCTAGAGAAGAAGAACACTAGTAGCGCCCTCTATGAAGTGCGGCGAGGAAAAGTTGCAAAGCAACAAACCGGCAAAGTTGTGGTCGGAACCTGCTAAGCAGGTATCTGCGATCACACCGGCCTCTAAGCACAAAACACAGAAACGCCCGTGTGGCAAGAAATAAGAAAGAAGAGATTTGGTTTCAATTATGGCTAGAATAGACCACTACATGTTACGTTCTTATTTGAACTCATCAGGTGGAGTAAAAATATTCCGTCCTGAAAAATGTAAAAATTTTGAGCAGATATATTGATGCTATTTCTGACGACATAAAGCTGAGCCTTAACGACCTTGCAGGGAAATTTGAATCATTTTCAATTGCATTGGATGAAAGTACAGACGTAAGAGATACAGCACAATTAGCTATTTTTATTCGTGGGATTGATAAAAATTATACAATTGTAGAAGATTTGCTGGCGCTACAGTCAATGAAGCATACAACAACCGGAGAAGATATTTTTCAAGAAATAAGATCGGCTTTTGATGAATTTAACCTTTAATTGGAAAATTTAAGCGGGGTGGCTACAGACGCAGCTCCTGCAATGGTTGGATCAAACGCAGGTGTCATTGCTAAAATCAAATCAGAATTATCTAGTAAAGATATTGATACAACGCATTTTTTTATTTTTCATTGTATCTTGCACCAAGAAAATTTATGTGGCAAGTCAATTCAATTTAACCATATAATGACAACGGTTGTTTTCTGTATAAAGTTCATAAAAGCGAGAGCTTTGAATCATCGACAATTTCAAGAGTTTTTTCAAATGACCTTGAAGCAGACTGTGGAAATCTCATTTTTTATTGTGATGTTAGCTGGCTTAGTAAAGGAAAGATGTTAAAACGTTTCTATAATCTGAAAGATGAGGTGTATCTTTTCATGGATATGAAAGGAAAAACAGTCGATGAATTAAAAAATAATAAATGGTCGTGCGACTTAGCTTTCATGGTGGACATTACTACTCATTTGAATGAACTCAATGCTCAGCTACAAACTCCCGGGAAATTTGTTCTTTTGCACTCATAAAAAGTTTTCAAAATAAACTCCGCCTTTGGCAGAAGCAACTTCGAGAAGGTAATGCTTACCGTTTTTCTACACTGCCTAGTCAAGACAAATTTAATGGAAATGTATTGGCAGATGAACTTCAGTCCCTTGAAGAGGAATTTGTTTCAAGATTTCAAGATTTTCGAAATCAAGAATTTCTCTTCAACATATTTTCTGGGCCTTTTACTGTTGATGTGGATCATGCTCTGCTATTACTTCAAATGGAATTGATTGAACTTCAGGAAAATGCGGAACTAAAGGCGAAATTCAATGAAGTTACTTTAGAAGAGTTCTATAAAAAATATTTTCAAACTGAAAAATACCCAAATATAGCAAATTTTGCTAAAAAAATAATGACTCAGTTTGGCAGTACCTATTGCTGTGAACAATTTTTTTCAAAGATACAACTTATTAAATCCAAAACTAGAAGCCAACTTACTGACATTAATCTGGAAAATGCTCTGCGTGTTGCAACAACCAATATTTCTTCAAATATGGACCGCCTCGTTAGTGGTACACAACTACAAGGATCACATTAACTTTTTATTGGAGTTTAATTTGAGCAACGACTATGTGTTTTGACTATTTTTATGTTTTAAATTTGTCATCATCATCAAATAAAGTTTATTTATTATAAATTTTATTAAATCATTTATTTTATAAGTAACACGAAAGTGGTGTTGGTCCGGCCCTCAGAACATTCCTAAAGTCTTTATTTGGCCCGTGGGCTGAAAAGGTTGCCCATGCCTGGTGTAATGGGTCAATTTTTCAGGCTAAGGCTTTCTCAACAAATTGTTTTTGTTATAACCGTTAAGTGCACCTAAAGCGTTGTATGAAAGGATTTTGCTAAAGGTGTTGGTCGGACGGCTGGTGTTTGGCGTCCGACCGCCGGGGTCGACTCTTTGTTCCGGTCACGTAGATAGACGCCAGAAAGGCCAAGGGGCCTAACGGTATCCCCAAGACGCCGAGGGAGGCGTGAGAGAGTGGTGAAGAACGAGAAGGTACCACTACAGTTTGTGGTGTTTACTGTGAAAATTAAGATTTAAAAAACATCGTACGTGAATAAAGATTTGTGGGCATTAGCTCTACGTAGTGGGGCAAAAGTGACTTTAGTGCATTAATACTACGCCGCGAGATCCAACACCCTAAGAAAAGCGATTCAAACCAGAACTTAAGTCAAGTCGTTTGGAAGTTCTGGAATCCACCATCTAGCCAGCGCAGCGACTCGATTCCTGCTCGCCACTCTCAGCGAGCCACGGTGGAAATTCCACCGCAAGCGTCTACGACACACGCCGCGGCTTTGTCCTCCACCACCAGCAAAAGCTAAGTGGAATATAAGTTAGCATTAAGATTGCATATACTGTTTTCTTATTTTGAATCTAGAATAGTTAGCTAGGTAGGGCTGATAGGGTTAATTGTGTGTTAATATGATAATTAATGATAATTAATAGAGAGCGAAAAAGTTACGGTCTAAGAAAGTGACCCAATACCCCGTTACGTGAATTGTTCTGAAGTTGTGAGACTGAGCTAGCTGAGTGCAATACAAATCTAAATTCAACAATAATCAGAGAAACAGTACCATTACAATGGTTATGGAATATAATCATATCCTATACGAGAAAACCCGAACCCATTGCATTTTTGTTTGTATTGCGTGGGCATTGCGGTGCAACGATGACTTGAAAAATTGTACATAACAGCGCATTTGCACAGGAAAGTTATTTGATTTTCAGATCATGCAAGTATCCAAAAACCGACTACTTTGTTTTTTGTTATTGTTAAAATACCAATCTGTTTGTTCGTGTTTGATGTTAATAAATTATAATTTTGATAGATATAGAATATTTAGTTTTTAAAGTTATTATAGATTAAAATAAATTAAAACCAATCTCAACAAACGAGAAATCATTAATAATTACACACACCTAAAATTGCATTTGCACTTTCAATCCTTAGTACAAACAACACTTACATTTACCGATTGAGATAACAGAATTGTAAAAAGTAAAAAAAACTGACACCGCAATTATCTTTTTGATGTGTTCGGTACAATCAAGACCGCATTACATTTGTTTTCATTACTATTCATTCAAATAGGAACCTCACGTTTGGGGAGCAACAAGGAAGTATTTATAAGCCCTATACAAATTCTTCTAACACGGCCTGTATTCATATCACTGCCAAGAATGTGCACTGTCACGGAAGCTAATAAGAATCCTCTAAGACAAGTAGGAAATTCGAAGTCTCCAGTTGATTTCTGAACTTAATTTTCTTCTTTTGCCGCCGAGGATTTTGAACTCCATTTGGACCAGACGGTTACTGTTTTTACCGTGGGACCAATTTAATGAATGAAAAAAATTTGCTATTTAGAACACTGATTGGCGTTTACTGAAGGAGCATTTAAAATCGACAAGGCTAATGATGAGAGTATCGATTGGGCAATTTTTGACGGAAGGTTTTAGAAGTTAGCTAAGAGGTTTATAAAATTAACACCTCGTCAATTTGGCTGTCCGGTGGACGAATTGGTTCCTCGCAATTTGTTAAAGAGCAGGACGTCATCAATTATAGGTCTTTAGACGGGCTAAAAGCCATAATTGATTATCTTTTTCGAATATTTTGTTCTTGTTTAATACTTATGTTGTTGCTAACCGTTAGACAATTTATAAGTTAAAAAGTGCAAAGTTTAACTGACCTCACAACTTATTATTAAATAATTAAAGTCGCACAATTTTTTTTTGTAAACAAAATCAAATTTGACGTTCCCATAATAATGTTAAAGTCAATTCTTAATTTATAGTTTTAATTTCAACGCCATTTAATAACTTTTTTTATTACTCTGCTAATTACAAACCGATTAAGTGTCACATCCACTATAATTTTTTGATTATGGAACGACCTCGAAGCGCTTTTAGATGAAATTCCCTGTATAGATGGTGCCTAATAGTTCGTAACTAATGGCTTCTGCTCAGGTCAATAAAAGAAGTTTATAAATCCAGAGATTTGGATCAGTAATTATCGAAATCAGCCTGGTTTGATGAGTTAAATACTGCAGTTTACTACCTACTCCCATAACTACTAACTGTAACGCCTTGTTAACCAATAGTTATAAACACGCAATTCCCCTGAAATACCACTTAAAAAATGTATGCATGCATAACTTCGAAAATTTTATTTACCCGAGGACATATTCGTGTTTTCCAAACTGCAATTAAACAAAAACTATTCCGAGACCGTTGTTGCTAATTTGAATAAGGAATTCTTTGGATTATCCGAACAATATAATCTCCAGCATTAAATTATCTGCTATAGAATTCCAAACCGAACGGACTGTATCTTAAAAAAATTCGCTCGTGTTGTAATTTCCATAATATAACAAGGCACCGCTTTTGTTGTTTCCACAAGCGATTGCAAATTAAAAGATTTTCTATCTAGGTGTGCTAATAAAACTTACCGAAGCACGGAGGGGACGTTTTGTAAAGCGGTATAACAATTGTACAAAAGTATCTGGTGATTTACGTTTTAGCTAATTTGATAAACTTTAAATACAGAGTGTTTCAAAACACCGCCGCAGAAACGATTCACATCACTTTACTATAACGAAAGTTAAAAATGTTAGTTCTGACATTGCTCCTCTAGTAAAATGGTTAATCTAGGAATTTTTAAACGAAATATTTACTTATTAAATTAAAAAACAACAGATGCAATAATTGCAGCAGCATCCTTGACTAAGCTTTGTACGAAAATGTTTTCAACAATTTTCAAGTCAATTTTCATTCACATCGTTCTTAGGACATGTTTGTGAAATTTTGTCGAATACTCATCAGTTTTTCTATAAATACAGAAGAATTTTTGGGTAAAGAAAATCTGCTATTTTCTGTTCTCTTTAATTTTAACTAATAGTTTTTTTTTAATTTCACCAATTTCACAGACAGACACAAATCTTTTTAAAGTGGCTTTTTGAAGCTGAGATGTTATGATATTAAAAAGCTTTCGCAAAGTTTCAATCTGTTAACTTAAAGATATTTTTTTAATTCAGCCATATATTTCTCAAAAATTGACTAATAATTTTTTACTTTCCTATACTTTCAGTATAAGAAAATATTGAATTGATAAAAATTTTCAGTTTTGAGAGATTGACGAAATTATAGTTCGCTAAAAACGCACAAAAGTTGTGGTATAACACAAGAAGAGAAAGAATAAAAACGAAACACATAGACAACAACTCAAGACACCCATATATAACAAAATCGTAGAGGGACAACTAAGATGGTTTGAGCACATATGTCGTATGAGTGAAGGTAGACTTACAATAAAAGTATATGAAGCAAAACCACAAGAAAAAACAAAAAGGGAAGACCGAGGAAAACATGGAATAAGAGAAGAAACAGCGAAAAAAGGAATAACACGGGAAGGAATCAAACAAACCACATAAGACAGAAAGAAATGGAGAAAAATATGCAGAAAGCAAGAGTAAACTACACTCGCCTTGCACCTTACGGTAAAAAGGCATATGATTAAGAAGAAGAAGATGAGTGTAAGTGACCCCTCATAACCTCCCAACGGATGGTCCGCTTTTAAAAAGCTGTAAAATGTGGAAATGTATCAAAAAGTTACCAACAAATTAAGCTTTTCAAAAAAAATTCAAAACCGGAAGCGGAGGTTAGACAGTTTATTGGTAACGTTTATTCGTAATTCGATTTTTTAAATTAGAGCATGGAATCTGATAGCAGGCAAATCTAACCCTGTTTTCGTCTTTTTTAGCTTTAAAATGACAGCCGTTAAAATTTATTTTTAATTTTGAAATCTTACCACCAAAAAAAGACGAATTTGCAGGTCGGAATGAATTTGTGTATTCAAATAGCGTTAGGAAAACACAATGTCGTAATGTTCAAAAATTTTGTATAAAAACTGTGAAATGTGCATTATTATCAAAGCTTTAGAAATGCACAAAAAAAGTAGTGGCAACGAATTTGTTTTATAGAGCCAATTTGGTTCGTGTCCGAAAATTTCTTCGCGGTATCTTCTATGAATATTTACATTTGAAGATTCATGCCGTTTTATTTGATATACAAATGACAATAAAAGATTCGTGTTCATACTAAATTGCTGATGAGTGATAGTACAATAAGATTCACAACCTAATTTTCAGGTGGAACAATATTTAGAGAGTTAATTTTAAACCGTCCTATCATCAATTTTTAACAGACAATGCTGACTTTCCGTTTACTGTTTTTTTAACCCCGAGGATGTCTTTATTCCAGAAAAAATAAAAATGACGATTTCTTACGTAGTAGCGCAGGCTATAGGTAATAAAATATCTGTGTGTGTGTGTGTGTGTTTCTTAAACCCTTCAATACGGTCTTTTCATTTTATACTTACAAAATTCAGTACAGAAAGTTAGACAGATTTTTTACAACACATAGAATTGTGTAAATATGAAATTTAAATCTGATAAAATATTTTAAAACAAATTGTATGTTTTTTTCCAAACTTTATAGCATTAAAGTGGCAATCACTAGCAAGTTTTTAAATTTTGAATTTAAAGTCCCTTGACTTAAAAATAATTTAACACAACGACCTGTATTTTGGTTGTGTGCAAAATTTTTCATGTTAAATTAAGAATTATTTCTAAACGATTGCATAATTTTTAAAAATACTGTGGCTCTCGGCTGTCCATTGGCAAAGCAATTTGCTTACACTTTGCTTTATTTTGCAACCTTTAGAAAAGTTTCTCATAAAACATGGTCAAAATATATATTTTATTGGTTTTGTAAAAAACTAAAACATTAAAAAAATCAGAAAACAAATAAAAAAGAGGACTTGCCTCTCTGCCTAAATGTTACTGCATGCAAAAAAAAATTAAAATCTTCTTCCACACTTTCAGATTTTCTATCACTTTAGAAGTTTATTAAGCGAAAAGGTAGTCACACCAAACTTCAAAAATTCATGAGGGATATCGCAAGGAATTGAAGTTTAAAACAAAAATTTAAATAATATTTTGTTTATAGCTTTAACAGCTTACAAAGTTTTAAAAAACAATTTTCGTTAGTATTTGAAAAATTAAAAAAAATGTAGTAATTTTAATTTACGTAAAATATACGGGAAAACTCTCCACTTCGCCTGCTTAAAAGCAACGATTTTGATAAACTCACCCAATTAAAACACACGCCTATCAAATTAAGAGAAATGTATCAGTTAACTAACCTGCAGCATTAATCAACTTTTTTAACACTTATACACAAAGTTGTAAATATTAATTAACATATTATTGTAAGCTATAGTACTATAACCGATTAAATTATTGCCCAATTTATGATGTAATCGTAACGAGATGACCATTTAAAAAAATAGACTTTGCTTGCGATTGTATTTAACTAGAGTATCACAGATTCGTCACAATTAATGTCCTCAGTGGCGCAACTACCATGGGACAGAGGAGGCAACGTCCCCCTGGCCCGAGGTTTTAAGGGGCCCTGCCACGAGCCACGAGTTTTTATTTTTTCTATTTCTCTATTACGACGTTTTTTCGATGAAAATTTTAGATTTTCAACAGTTTATTTTTATATTCAACAAAAAACATTTTAAATTCCTTGTAAATAAGTATGTACTTATACAATGAAAAATACTAAAGTGAGATTATATTTAGTGATAACACAACACCCACACTTTTTGGTACCGACCCAGACACATTAACTTGAGAAAATTTAAGATTTGCTTATCTTAATTAGACACGGCTTTAATATATTTATTTTCGTTTACTAAACTGCAAATATTTTTTTTCCTGTTGCAGAAATTGATTTTATTATTAATTATTCTATTATCGGAGTTTTTTTGAGGATGCGGCCAGGGCCCTTCAGGTATCTTGCCCCCGGGCCCAAAATCTGAAGTTACGCCACTGAATGTCCCTTCATTTTGAAGAAATTAAAGTTGTTTTATAACATCTTCCTCGCTAGGTGTTGTTAAGACCAACAGTTTGTTTAAAAGGTTTTGAGCGCGTTTTGTCATGGTGGTTGGACAATAGGCTCGAAACTTTAGTGATTTGTCGCAATTAATTTTGTAGACCCAAGAGAGATTCAAGACTACAAATACGAATTTGCACATCGTAGGAAAAGCGTAAATCGTTAAGAAAACTGATACAACTTCTGATAGTAAGGAGAGAATCCAACACCACAACCAATGTCAATTTTCATTAAATAACTGTTGCAACACTACCTACATAATGATCATTTATTTATTCCTATAACTAACGACTATTATAGCTCAAAGCCTACTGAATTAAGCAATAAGAAATCGAATTAATGGCTTTAAATTAACCCCTACGAGTTGATTTTTTTGCTTGATTTTTACATTTCTTGAATATTAGCAGCACACCCATCAGCTAATGCGAATATAATAATAAAAACCCTTCCTGAATGTTTTTGCTTGAGGTGTAACGCACAATACCTGTTATTTGTGTTAACAACTTAACTTGACTCTCGGTAACACTTATGTTTTGTGGTGGTAGTAATGGTGCTTTAATGCCTGCCTTGTTGTAATAAGCTATTTGTATTATATCGTCAAACGGTTTATTAAATTGTCGTTATATGCGTTAAGTGTCAGTGAAGTGGATAAAATTGAAATCGTTAGTGGCCTGTATGATATTTTGTCATAACTTTGCCTTGAATGTGAACGTTCTTTAATACTTATTGCTACAAAAAGTACGTAAAAAGTACATAAGCACTAATGCTTCATACTTTTTTATACATTTCTGAAATGCAGCTTTTGAAACTATTAATTCAATTATTGACATTTTTTACCTAACTATATACAGTTTCTATAAAATACATTTAGCGAACAGACTTATCTAACTGTGCCATCTTAATTGTATTTTTTGTAAAGAACGCATTACGTTTTACACATCTGTTCAGCTAAAGTTATAAAAGTAATATCCCAGCACAGCAATATATAACGTGAAATTAAATACAGGTAATTCGATAACGACACCACATAATGATACATCCATCCCATTATTTTTCCATTCAACTGAAGCCACTTATACTTCCATTTTTAGATAAAACTACTTTTAAAATCGATAGTTTCCTAATAAAGAATTCATTTGCGGTATTTTTACATAAAGATTTCGAAATCTATTTCTACTCGCTAAACAGTTAAGTCACAAACCATTGGCCTATTAACCATATCTTGTTTTTAGTCCAAATTTATGTTAATGCTGTGCACACTGAAAAAACGCAGTGGCGGGTCGTTGGAAGAGCACAGAAATAGTCTTACACCTACCAAATGACGCCTAAAATATTCGTTGTTATGCTGAACCTTAAAACCTTTAAACCGTTTTCTGGTTTTAGTTCAAACTTGTGTTAGTGTTGTGGAAAATTGAAAAATAATCAGTGGCGGTTCGAAATCGGAAAACCAAATAATTTCTAAAATTCGCGTTTTTATTACCAAAATTTCTACTAATTTTCCATATCAGTGCTTGAGCTGAGACGCAGCTCGCTCAAGGCGTCGAACCGCACCAAACGATCTTAACCTGCACACTGCACAGGCTTACCACGAGTCGTACGCCGTGACCAACACGGGGGTTGGCTCGGACTTGGTTCCCGTCGTACACGTTAATAAAGTCACTGGTTTAACTTTGTCCCTACGAGTGCAGCTACTCGCAGTACTCAGTGCTGAACAACTTCGCACTGCTCGGATCGGTAGCCGGTGTAATCACAGTGACCGGTACCTGAACAGCGTCTAATGTGCCACCGTATGAGCTTCCTGGTCGACACATTGATAGTGGGCTTGAACAGGCAAAGTGCACCTCACGTCTAGAGCCTAGGTCCCTAAGCCGATAACGATAACAACGATACGACAGATACTATGTTGCGAAGTCATAGGAAGGACCTCTACAACGCCCTGCGAAAGGTGTATTTGTTCAGACCTCTTACTTCACCTCACCTTTTAGTGGGTCCTGGGCCGTCTCGCCCGATAAGATACCATCAGATATTATAAAATACAAGGGAGAACCCATACTACTAATGGTATTGTAATTGAGCTGTGAGGAACAACATACCCCGCTGGATTGGAAAATAGGTGCACCAACTTCTATGCATAAACAGATGATACAAAAGACTACGGAATATTACTTTTAAACATATTTGGAAATACAAAAAACATACAAAAAAAACAGATAGGAAAAATACAACCTATACATTTAATAATCAATTTCAGCAAGGGTGAAAGGGCGATTGCGCGACTGGCAAACAAGTACATACAAGGTGTGGCTGAGAAGTTTGGCTTGCAATGCGGTGGGTCAGGGCCACCGTATCATCGCTTCCGATACCCAGCCGTTTTGCACTACTGCCTTACTTCTCTCGCCCCTTGAGGGGTTTGGTTCCCAATTTTTAAAAAGCGACTGGGTAGGCCACCCGCCAGGCATCCAGTCTTCGGGTTTGAACCCAAGACCTTCCGCGTAGCAGCCAAGTTCCCTAACCACTCGGCCACTCTGGCGCCCACACAGACATATAGCCTAGCTTAATTGACCGAAGTTCGCATCTATTGTTTCAAATAGGTTGAAACTTGCAGAGTTAGTAGTCCAATTTCCCCTGTATGTACTGTCACATTCTCACTACCCTTAACCCTCTCCAAATGGAGGAATAAAATGAGTCTAGAAACACATTACCCAACACCTCGTATATTCTATATGGACCTAGAAAAAACGTTTAAGGAAATGAAAAGGGAATACGTATAGAATTGCCTGAAGAGAAGAAGACTGTAAAGAAAGTGGTAGAAACGGTCAAAAACCTGTACCGCAACTGCAGAAACTGCGTAAGATGCAACAACCACACAGAAATGTTGGAAACCAAAACAGGACTGCGACAAGAATACGTGTTGGTAAAGCAATGAAGAAATGCAAGAAAGCAGTAAGACAAACAAAACCTAAAAATACAACTCGTAAAATACAAAATTCATTAAAACCATCTAAAATGGCTGAGACACGTAAACCAAATTTAAGAAAACAGATTCCTTGATAAAGCCTACCGAACAAAGTTGCGAAAGAGAGAAAAAAGAAGAGTATGCAGAAGAATGGCGGAAAAAAACAAAAAAGGCAGCAGAAAGCAGAGGTGTAAACTGGCAGAGACGGAAGACATCAAAGGAATTTTGATCTACTTCGAACCATCATCAGATTTAAACGCCTTTTTAAATTTTAAATTAGAAGTTGCGTGCACGTACCGCATTGTAAACTCCTAAAACACAATCGCACTGACTTCTAAACTGTACGATTTGAAAATTTGAATATTAGGAGGTCAGAAATGATTCTGATTTAAATTGCTCCTACTCACAAACGCTACTGGTCGAAGTGATACACACAAAATGCTATAAATTAAACAATTCCTCAGATTGAAGAGACTAAAGAGGTGAAAATGAGTTTTTAGTTGTTTTTTTTTCTTGTATTTTTAATAATTGGTTGTAGATTTGGTCAACAATTTTTAACTTTTAATATTTTTACAGTTTTATCATATGTATAATAAGGTTTATTAGAATTTTTAAATTAAGATATTTTAAAAACCAGTATTTTACATTAGAAGTTTTTAAAATATAGAATTAATTTAAAAAAAAACGATTTTGCCTAGTATTGTAATCTCCAGAAAATCACCCCTTAACTAATATAAAATAACAATACCTAATGCAAAAAAATTAAAGTTTATAAACTTATTTAAACGGATTTTTAAATCGTTTTTGTCACGTGTTAGGGACTATTATACAGCACGTTTAAATAGGGAGGTTCGTTTTTTATCGTTGCATTGAAATCTCCAAGAGTTTAACGCTTTTTTGATTAAATAAAGTAATTTAAATTTTTTTTAAAGCATTTTAGTGAAAATTAAGTTATAAGTTATGTGTGTTAACGCTCTTGTATGTTTTTCGTTTGCTACGGAGTGTTATGCTACTGGGCGTTCAGATTAATGGCATTGTTTGCTTTATCTCACTTCCCGATGCTACTATTTGAAACAATTTAAAATAATTTTAGTGTTTACTTTATATAAATCATACCGCATAGTTTTATTTTCTGTTAATGCTTCTCAACTACGTAGTACCACACAGTATGTTCCGATAAATTGGTTCACGTTTGATTATAATTTTTTTATACAGAGTGGCTAGGAAAACCCCGACCACTTTTCTTGCGGCGATCAAGAGATGGCGCTTTAGTAAAGATAAATTAAATTAAAATACTGGCAACAACGCAGAATCCAAGACGTTTTGGTTGTTTTGATTTAATATGGGGCGTATTTAATAACTAAAACGTCTTGGATTCTGCGTTGTTGCCAGTATTTTAATTTAATTTTTCTTTACTAAAGCGCCATCTCTTGACCGCCACAAGAAAAGTAGCCGGGGTTTTCGTAGCCACTCTGTAGTTCAATTTGCTGTCTTGTAAACAGGGCTACCAGTGTTAGGTGTATTCCATGAAACACTGGCCCGGATCCCCAAAAAGATCAAGAAAAGTTGTAAATTTGTCATTGATACCTTTTATTACATCATTTCTAAAACATTGTAACGTTTTTAATTGTTATATGGTGGTGTTCAAAACCGCCCTAGTTGCCATAACAACCAAATAACGAAACGCATAAAAGATTGAACATCATAGAACTACTATAAGCTGAAATTTAACAAACAACTTTTATTCAGGCTATTTTTTTAAACAATCATTATTTATGCAGTTATTTTTACTCACCCTGTTTACAGATGTTATCTGTTTTGTTTGCTTCATTTACAGTTGTAGGTCAGCACAGTAAAGAAATAAAATATTTTCTTTATTAAATAACTTTCGAAATACTTTAAGCCTCTTTGACTGCTGCTAAAACTCTGCTAATTGGCTGTTTTCAGTCAACCGTGGTGGAATTGTGTATCTCGGAGATCCCAAGTAGATAGTTGTTATAAGAGTCTGATTTCAAATTTTTTAATTAGTATTTTTAATATAAACTACAACGAGGAAAATATTTTTTTGCACGTACGTCATAGACAATTAGACATGTCAAGGTTATAACATAATAATTTATTATTATTTGCCTCCTTTTCCCGCCCTATAGCAACAAAATTGGTGATTTCCCAAACAAACAAAAACTGCATTCATATGTACTGAAAAGCCCATTTTAAGTAAGCGATCGAGTCTGATCGAACTGACTGTAAAGCACGGCAGGCTGTGATTGACACCCGCTGTTCTAAAACGTTATTAATGTTAAGTAAATAATTTATAACAATAAATAATTTTTTTTACATAAATAAACAGTAAGCATTATAAGCCTATTCTAGAAATTTGTTGAGCGAACCTATTTTGGAAATATTTATGCGCCGCCACTGAAAGTATGCTAAGATTCTAAATGTATATTTTGAAACTGCAAAATCGCAATACTTTTTTTGTGACAGAATGATGGAAGATATTATGAAAGCAAGCTGACGTGCAGTCATTTTAAGTTGCTATTTAGTAAGGTAATACAACAACAGCAACAAAAGCAAAAAGAGATATTACATTATGGATCTTAGATTAATTTAGTCTGATCGTGTTCCATAGAAAGTGTGATATTGCGATTAAGGTTTACACCTCTTGAACCGCAACCTCATCATTCATTTTGTATTTTTATTGATCATTATTAAAGAGAACATGTTCTCGTATTTTAGCCGAGAGTTGTTCTCGCACAACCTGAAATTCAGAGCTACTGTTATTTCTTTTAATAACGAGCTTAATTAGCTTTTAATTTACATTCATAATTACTCCTGGTAGCAGAAACAATTTTTCTAATAGTAATTTTTTTTAACTGGCCAGTAAAATTCGTAATTTAACATTGAAGATGATAATATAAAAAGAAATTCGACAAACGCTTTTGTGAGTTCGACTAACAATCAATGTATAACTATATCAAATTCTACTATGTGCTGATCTAAAAAGTGGTATAAAAAAGCGTCGAAGAAACGTCTCTGTATGCAGATTCAATAGCCTTTGTGCACATTCTCGTTATCTTAATACGAAAACGCTATTATTCGATTAGCCGGAGTCACAATTTTATCTGCTCTCCCTATCGAAATTGTGCTTAATGGCATGGCTGGGGCATTATAAAAACGTTACGTGAAATGACGAACTGGTTGACCACCCACCTTTAGTGCGATGAAGATATTGCTCACTTCTACGTGATGCAATTTGGAGCATAATGTATTCGCTTTTAATAAGCATTCATTACCTTTAATGGGTTATTAAGAACAATTGGACTGATGTCGGCTATTAGGTTAAAAAATTAAGGTTATAGGAAAGACGTGAGTGAACCATAGGAAATAACTAATCAGTTAGTTTGGATTTGTTGGTTACTTCTATTAAACATATTTTGAAAAATTGAAACAATTGTAAATTTTGGTGCGAAAATTTATAAACACCATTGGCGTAGATACAGGGGGCAAAGAAGCGGTTATTAGCATTACATCAGAAAAAACTGCTTAGAAGAAGACCATTGTAAATACCAAATTCTACCAAAACAATATAATGTAACATCTAATCATTATAATACAATAAAATTATTCATCGTCAGTTGCGTAGGTTGCGTTAGGGTCAAAACGAGTTAAAATTAAAATTAGTATATATTCTTCTAATAACTCGGCCGTAAAAACAATAAAAGCAAGGGCACTCATAATTGTGAAGCGTTGTAACGCTCTTTCGTTCCGTTGTGGGTGTTGCGGGTGGGACTGTACGTTAGCGTATACGTACAACCTCGCTAAAGTTCTCGTGCACCAGATTTTATAACGCAGTTTACTCTCCGGTCGGGGTTCACCGGGTGAGAAAAGCTTTCCTCTAGTAGAATTGCATTTTGTGGATTTTTCCCCACTATGACTTCACTTTTTGGTGAAGAATTTTCCCTAGTTCGACTTCACTTTTTGGCGAAGGCTCGTCCCTAGTTTGGATTCACTTTTTGAGACTTTTACCCAGTCGAGCTGCGCGGTTCCCTTGTACCTAGTTGAAGAACTGCGTAACTGCAGTGAAGGTGATGGTTTCTAGCTGTCTAAATATGTAGTTTTACTTACCAAAACCATTTGTGCTCAAGTAATGTTAATAAGAAAAACAATCAATTCACTAAAGCGCAAGGTATTACAAGTCACGAAACGCAAGCTTAATTTAAAAACAAATGTCGTAGCAATACGCAACATGTAAAATATGGAAGCAAATCTCAAACAGTAGCACACGGTAGCAAATAAGATACGGTAAGAAATAATATACGGTAGCAAACGATATACAGTAGGAATATCTGATTAAGCAAGACTAAGACGTTCTGGTGTTAACGTTACTAAATTTAATTTTCCTGTGGGTAAGACAGGTGTAGCGGACAAACGGGACTATGACGGATATAGTAGCAAAGAGAGAGAAAAACAAGAAGAACCAGTCTGTGTTAATTTACCGTAACAGTCTTCAGAGAAAAGAGAAAGAGAGATCTGCTCTGTGTCAATTCCCTGTGACAAATCTCAGAATTAAAGAGAGAGAGAAAGAGAAGAAAAACTATTACGTGTTGATTCATCGTAATAATCTCGGTTGGTATCCTGTCGGTCGGTTGTAGAGCTGGACCGGAGACTTGAAACTGTAAAGATGAACCGTGTTTGCTATGGTACGCATTTTGCTTTTACAGCCTACTCGCATAGGAAGGAGGTAAAGTAATTCCATTTCTACTTTAGTATATGCAAGCGTTAAACCCAGTTAACGAGTGGGGGGCGGCGCGCTTTCCTGCGGCTTTATCAAAGTCGCGCGGAAAATTAAACTACATGCTTAAATAAAATACATTTCAATTAATAAATAAATTCTAAAATAAATATCTATTACTACATTGTATATGTTTGACTTTATGATTTATAAACAGTTTTTGATAATTCCTTAACTAATTTTGCCTCAATATTTTATGACTATTAGATATTAGCGGTCTTTACAGCACAACTTAATAAACGCCAATGTAAATTCGTAATCTAGTCGCATTGGGCTTCGCGATTGAAAAATCCCAGTTAAAAGTATTCTTCTGCAGTATTAAAACAAATGTAATAAAAACGGACCTTCCTTATCAACAGAAGTGAACAACAGTGAAAATATACCAGCAGGTAGTCTCGCCGCCCCGATATTCTTTCTCGGAGTTAGTATTCGTAATGGCAGCTATCAGCAGATTATGTTCTAATAAAACAAATAGTATACACCAACTTTTCTTATTTGCATCGAAAACTGAACTGGCCCGCTGTACAAACGGATATGCTAACTTTTCAATTGATGCATATAAATGCGGCTTCCAGTAGCGGGGTGCGGCACGCGAGACCGGTGGAAGGAATTCAGATTTAATATATAGATAGAATGTTTAAATTAGTCTAATGTTTCTTAAGAGGCAGAAGTAATAATTTATTTATTATAGAACTAATAAGCCAGAGCGGCCGTTGCTCAGTAATGAGCGTGCGGGCTACCAATGCACGGAATCCTGGTTTGCTTTCCGACCCGGTCGTTCTCCCGCGCAAGGCAACGGTAAACCAGCAAGGTTGGTTTACCCCAAGCAAACCTCTCTAAAGAAAAAATGCATGCATTTCCTTTGGTTCGGAGGCCACGTTAAACTGTAGGTCCCCTATGTTTGTTTGTGCAAAATATCTATTTCTGCGCATCAAACACAAACATAGGAAAAAGGTCGACAATGCAACGCCCTGAATAGAATATGGCACTAGAGAAGAGCGAAAAATTAATAATTTATATTTTTGCATGCAACTAATTGTATCTAAGTTAGTGTTTTTACACTATTGGCATAAATTAACGAAGAAACGCCGTGATAGGACGTGTTATAATATTTAACAGAGACGCAATCAAAATTCATCTTAAACAACACAGTAGTTAGCAAGTAAATTTGGTAATCACTGTTAGTCTTAGCAGACCAGCTAGGAGGAAGTTCATATATACGTAGTTTAATAAATGATTAAATGTTTGCAATTATTCATAATGTAGTTTGTAAAAGTTAGTAGCAAGAAACGATTTTTATTCGCTAAACCAGCAACTCAGTGGTGAAAGGTCAGTACTTCGGCCTTAGTTGTCAACGTTATCAGCGTCTGCAACGAATGATTGGGGTTCCAGGTGACGGACTAAATTATGAAAAGTGTATGAACGGTGTCAACCTTAAAGGATCGAGCAGAATTTATTTAAAGTAATGTAGAAATTAGTTTTCTTACTGGATTTATTATATTTGTATTATAACATAAGGAAGTATTTCATTTAGTTCAAATACTTTTTGTAGTTTTTTTAAGCTTTACTCCTTTAACTATTTTAATTTTTTAATATTTCAAAACCAACCGACTTTTGTCCATGATGTAAGTAAGAGTAATCACATGTAAAAAAAAACTTGCACAATTAACGTCAAAGTATATTGCTATTTATACTTGACTCGTTAGTGGAGAATATACTCGTATATTTAGTAGCAAAATTATATGGGTAGTACAACTAGTTCTATTTTGGAAGTTTCTAAATAAACGACTTAATTTATAATGATAAATCTGCACGGAGTAGATAGATTTACGGTTTGGTGCAAGTTCTTACGGCTTTAAAAACTAAATCTGTCGAAACAACACCTTCTTGTTATCGAAAAACCTTGTTAACACCAATTTCAACTACGTGCCTTGTTTCTGTCCTTGTTCCTTTATCGACAGCGAGAATGTAATTGAATATGTGCCTGAGAGAAAATAAATCCCACGCTAATTTATGTAGTAAAATGAAAAATAGGTTCGTGTATGTGCTACCCATCATTTTGTCCCATGTATCATAGTAGGCCATTGACTACCTATATTTAACTACGAGGCAATTAGCTCGCTCTTGAATTGTGTAAATTATTGCAGTTGGTTAAATTAGAAGTTTGCACGACCGATTTCTTGTTTATGATCTCTTTTTTTTTGCGCTTGGAAGGCACAGTTATATTATGTGCGTAATTGCTGCTATGCAATTACAAGTAAATATACAGCCTGTAGATTGTCAGCTAACTTCAATTATGAGGTCACCGTTAGAAACCCTTATCTTAATTTAAATTGCTACCCATGTGATGAATGTTGTTACTAACAAATAGAAAGGCGAATAAAACTGAAAATAAAAACTTCTATCATAATTTTATGCAGTTCCGAGCAAGACTGTTATCCATCGAACTCGATATCAGCATAAATAACTGATATTTCTCGATAGACTTGTACAATTAGAGATATAGTTTTATGGCACAAGTAAAGGCAGTTCCCATATAAATAACGAACCTCCTATCTGCGGACTTAATACGTCAAGTCTATATCGAGAGTTTATCAAAATACCAGTAACTATCAAAAAATATCGACGTTGATTTATGCTTACTTCATTCAAATTGATCTTGCCTTGATAACTACATGATCTGGTTATATTTACCTGTTTTGTATCTCTTTTGTGTCATTGATCTCTGAATAAATGTATGAATTAGGAATTTCTCTAGCACAACTTACTTATAAAGCCAGTAAATGCTAATAAGTGTAAAAGGATAATGGAAAGCTGCTATTTTTTTTGTATAACAATATTCGCTTGCTTGGTGTGATTTCTGGTAAAAATTGTAAAAATGTTTTCCAAAAAAACATGAACAATCCTTCGCAAAAGCGAACAAATCAATAAAACATATTTAATAAGATATATGCAGCTACGCATTAAAGATGAGGGCTGCACAGAAGCCAAACACGGATGTGAGTTTGAGTTCAACAACTCAACATCACACTATACCACTACTATACTCGGTGAGAGACGATTCGATTTTGTAAGGCGAAATTTTTGGGCTAGGAGCGGTACGCGCAGTTGACAACTCTTTTAAACGTAATGAACGGAAAGAACAAGAGCATCTACTTCCTTGTCGGTTGGGGAAATAATAAATGTGTCGTTAGAAATAGAAACGGGGGTTGCGCATAACTCGGGGGCAGTTGCGCACTGCAAAGCTACTGCGTCGCTGTTCGCGTGGAATTACAAACATGAATAGGGAATGCGCGTTGCGCTTTTTCTCTCTGAGCTACTCCAAGCGCGCTCCCAAGATATAACGAATGTAAAGATGACACCAATTTATTTTGATATAGCCCACCAAAAATTTATTAATTTTTCTAAAGAAACTTCTTGTCTATGCTTAACTAACTAAAAATTCACCAAAAGCGTTCTAATTGCGATAACGATAAGAAGTTTGTTGTATTAAAAACAGCATAGATGGCAATTTTCAGCAGTCGTAAATTTTTTTTAGGAATTTTTAACTCTAGATGAAAGTTCAAAATTTAGGTATTTTTTTAAATTCAGTAACGTTTGCACCAGAACGTATTATTGTTACTTGGTTAATTATCTGCTACCGTTTGCTACTCTAGGCTACCGTATTTTATCTACTACCGTATTGCTACCGTACTGCTTCTATATTTGGCTTGCCTCGTATTGCTTCCGTATTTTGCTTTTTTAAATATAGATTTTGCGTTGCCTGGCTTGTAATACCTTTTACGCTTTTAGTGTTATGATTATTTTTTGTAAATAGTTCCTGTATTTAGGCTTTTGCTTTATTTAACAATATATGGTTTAATGCTATAGTTGTTTGTTTAATATCATTACCTGAGCACAAATAGTTTCTGTAAGTAAAACTATTTAGATCCATGGAGACAGCCATCTTCACTGCATTTACTCAGGTCTTCCACTAGATATGAAGCAACCGTGCCTACCGACCGAAACCTTTCTCAAAAATGTAGTCAGACTGGGGAAAAGCTTTCCTCAAAAATGCAGTCACGCTGGGAAATCGTTTTCTTTAAAAGTGCACTCAAACTGAGAAAAAACCTTTCTCAAAAGTGCAATTTCACCCGCAACACCGACAACGTTACATAACGTAGATACTAAAATCAAAAATTAATATACTTTACGTATTACTTTTTCCATTGGCGTTCGTGAATCACTGAAAGGATCTTGTTTAATTTAGGCATTTTACTTTAAGGAGATGGGCACCAAATTTGAACAGTACTTATTAATTTAGACTTTGAATTTATTGAAAGTGTTCTTGCTTTTGCACAAATAAACCCGCAGATGCTGCAAAAGATTTATGACAGCAACTTTGCCCGTATACCGTTATACATAGTGCCAATTTGTTTCGATCGACATCGGCCCCATTCGCCTTACCAAATATAGAAACGAGCCATAGGGCAAAAATTAGAAAAAAAACATTGCGACCTCTAGCGGCAAAACCGGCAACCTAATAAATAAACACGTACAGCTTAGAGCGAGCATTATTAACAATTACAAAATTCAGAAAATACAGACTGTAGTAAAAAATTGCATAAAATACTAAAACCTGTATGTTTTTTTAAACGTATAATTTTTCTCTAGTTCTATATGTTTTGACCGTTATCGGTAGCTCAGCGGTAGAGCATTAGCCTACATAGCTAGAGGTTTCGAGTTCGAATCCCGCTCGCGAAATATTTTTTACAAGTTTGCTTATTAGGACCGACAAGCCACGCCAAAATTTACACTAAGTTGTATCAATAAGACCACATCAGTCACGAAAGTTTAATGTATGTAAAATATTAAACATTAAATAAATATCGATGATGACATACTGTGTAATTAAAATCCAAATTAATTAGATAATAACTTTGTACTCTACTTTACTTAAAGGAAAGCGCAATATATCACCTTTATATGTCGAAACTCTCTAGGAAATCCGCCGCCAAATTAAGCACCCATAGTCCACATCCGGTAGTTAACCGATTTTCCGTTCATCTTGGAAGATTCATATCCTTGTGTAGCAGAGGTTGTGCCGATTTCCGGCAAGAAAGTATAGTAGGAGCGTAGACGATCAATCATCGCAGCAATACCCATCAATACGCTAACCGCGACTTGTTGTTTACGTGTTTATGTACACTACGAATCAGAAATAACAAATTTCGATATTAAAGTTATTATTACTATTATAAAGAGAATTTTAATTATACTCATCATTGTTTTTTAATAAATTTAATTTTATTTATGTCAAAATTTTTGACTAAAATTAGAAAGTTACAGCTGAATATTATCTTTATACTAAATACCTAACTGTCTCACCATAATAACACGATGGGCTCTTGCTTGTCGACAAATTTTATCGCGACTTTATTCATTTTTTTTATTGTTTTATTTGTTCATACAGATAGAAATAGGCTACAATTTGGTTTGTATCCCAAGTCGCTAATTTCTCTGTTACGTCTTTTATAAATTGTTTAAAATCGTAAATTTATGCCCGTTCGTTTAATAAACAGAGAATAAATTAATGGTTTTGTATAAGCCAAATTCCTTCTGAAAAGTAGTAGCATAAAGTTCACAATTTAATTGTTAGGTGTCGCAAAAATAAGAAGGGGTTCATTTTTCTTTCCCACCCAATTTTTGGCGGACGAATTGGTGTATCATTTTTAGTTTTCTTTAATTTTAACGAATCTTGTTTCAAACAACTTCATATTACAAAAAGTTTATAATATTATTTTTATGGGTAAGCTTCAGTATGTTCATATAATATAACTACTATGCAGCTATACGCTCGGTACGGTAGTAAGAATAATAGAACGTTGGGGCGTGAAACGTTAATATTAAAATACTTTTGAATATACATAGTGAATAAAAAGTAAGGAACATCGATGCTACAGCCTTAAATAATAACTTTACGAAAAAAAATTCCAACAAAAGTTTTCTATCAAGTTTTTTGCCACAATTTGGCGTTTTTCATTTTTTTTTCAATTGTCATATGTTTTAGCTATGACCTCATCGACATTTTTTTTAATGGCAACCTAGTTTTTATGGCATGACCAGTTAGTGCTTTTTATTCTCTATACAGCCATGTAAAAATTACATACAGTTGCATAATAAAAATTTCAAGAAAAATCACGATAAACATTTATTTTTGTCACTGGCAACTTTTTTCATCAGATACACTTATTGCAAGATAAACAAACGACAATAGCAGGTCCACAAATTAGTAAACTAGTTTCAAATCATATTTAACATCAATTTAAGAAAGCAAATGTTCAAACTGTTCGCCATTCACTGCCTGACAGTGGGCAATACGATAAGAAAATCCTCGAACTGCATTTTGAACTGTAGCAGGTCTATGCTCTATGCTCGCGGATACGAATTTTTAGATTTTTCAAATTGTCTGGTCTGTTTGTATACACTGTACTTTTAAGATGGACCCATAAAAAGAAGTCAAGCGGGTTTAGATCCGGAGATCGCGCTGGCCACTCAATATGTCCTCTTCTTCCTATCCACCTATTTGTAAAAATTCCATTTAAATATTGACGAACATGAATGCCATAATGAGGTGGAGCACCATCTTGTTGCAACCAAATTCTATCGTTCGGCGTGTCCGGATTTTCTGCATTTGGAAATAAAACAGCTAACGCGGGAACAAGTTCCAACCTCAAAAAATCCAAATACCGATCAGCATTTAATGTGCCATCAAAGAAAAAAGGACCAAGAATTCTGTCTCCTATAATTCCCGCCCACACGTTTACTTTTTGTGTGTAATTCTTCCATCCAATGTGGGTTTATGTCGCGACCACGTTCGCGGGAATTTTGCCGATTTACAGCTCTATTTAAAGAAAATGTGGCTTCGTCGGAGAAGATAGAATTCACAAACTGTGGGTCGTTATTGCACCTGTCCATCATTTCTTCACAAAACTGAATTCTCCTATCAAAATCATCTTCTGATAATTCTTGAACATGTTTAACCTTATAAGGATGAAATTTTTCTGTATGTAAAATATTCAGCACAGTTCCTTGACAAACATTATTATCCAGGGCTAATTGTCTAGTTGAAGTATGAGGATTTTCGGAAACTGTAAGCACAATGTCCAACATTTTATCGTCTGTTGCTATTTTTGGACGCCAATTTTATTCAAATCTTTGACGTGGACCGTTTCTCTAAATTTTCTATTAATTTTGGTTCACGATTTGGATGTAAAGTATTAAATCAAGCGCACACATCGTCGTGAGTTCTCTTGTTATCACCGTACCCGATCATCATCAAAATTTCGATACGTTCAGTTTCTGTTAAACGTACCATGATTGGAAATTCGTATTTAACACAGGACATAGACTAAATATTAATCACTTATTAATACTAACTGTCACCGAATTGACATTACAGATTTGCATTTGTTTAATTTTAAACATTTTCAACTACTGTCGTTTGTTTATCTTGCAATAAGTGTACCTGATGAAAAATGTTGGCAGTGACAAAAATAAATGTTTATCGTGATTTTTCTTGAAATTTTTATTATGCAACTGTATGATATTTTTACATGGCTGTGTAGAGAATAAAAAACACTAACTGGTCATGCCATAAAAAGTATAGGTTGCCATTTAAAAAAAATGTCGATGACGTCATAGCTAAAACATATGACAATTGAAAAAAAATGAAAAACGCCAAATTGTGGCAAAAAACTTGATAGGAGACTTATGTTACAAACTTTTTTTCGTAAAGTTATTATTTAAGGCTGTAGCATCGATGTTCCTTACTTTTTATTCACCCTGTATACTATAAGTAACAGCATCTAAAGTATTAGAAAGTCCAGGAGAAGTATTTTGCTCAGTATTTGGTAGTTTTTGAAAAAATAATAAACATCGCGCGTCGCTTGGGTTTATAGCCTCAGCTGCAGCCGTATTCCTCTCGAGCTGAGACAGTTCCAAAGGATCCGAATTAATATATAGGAAGAAATACAGCAATCGCTTTATAATTTATAAAACTAAAACTTCAATCCTCAGTCAGCTACACTACATATCTAATTAGCTTATTTATTAAAAAACAGAAGCAAAAACATCGTGGAGCATAGCCCACAAGGTCTACTAGTTAAAAACATATAGTGATTCAAATAGATGTAGACAGTTTACATATTTGTTATTTTAAGATTGGTACAAATAGTATAATTTTAATTGGAAGAACAAAAGTTCTTGCAATTTAAATTGGTTTCTAATTTATCGATTTAATTTATTTCATCTTGGTGTATGTATCATTTATCATAAGAATTTAAGAAAAGTTCAAAAATTCACTTGTGTAGTGTACAATTGCCACGGGTCAGTCTAGGTGTGGCCACAATTATAAGCTAAGTAATTAATATCGGCCGCCTATGATCTAACTTGCAGTTACTTGTATTTACTGCATCTCCTTCGGGTGGAATGCTTGTTTATGTCTAATTTTTTCTGGCAGCTTATTGCTCTAAGGGGACTTTTTGACTTGGGAGGTTTCATACCTGACCTAACTTCTTACGTTGTTGCTGCTGCGTTTTTTTCAGAAACCGGAAGTTTCATTGCCCTGCAACGATTAGTTTTGTTAAAAGCACTCTTAGTATGAAACTGGTTTGTCTCATTTACGTCGAGTTGTTGAAGCTTTGTTAAATGTTTGTTTTCAATGGTAACAACTAGGGCTGGGTGATACTGAAAATTTAATATTGAATATTGATAATGAAATTACATCGATAATATCGATAATATCGAAGACACCACCATAATAATTGTTACTTTTGTTGAAATTAGTACGTATTAGATTCGCTGTTTTAAATTATTAGTTCACCCTGTATTAAATACAATTTTCTACGAGCGCATCTCTACTACACAATTATTTGATGTCCAATCTCTAATAGCACATGATAAGACTTGTTTACGATAATTGAAAAGTATGGTAACAGGTGTGCATTCAATACTGCATTCGACTGTTTTCGGGACAAATAAAAATGAGCGTAAAGTTCCGATTTCTTATTAGTGAATTTTATAAAGGTACGTGTGCTTGCTTAATGTCGGGGTATTTTCTAACTTTAAATAATACAGTAATACGATTAATTCGGGATGATTTAAAAAATGAACTAGTGTGTTTGTTGTTGGTGCAATCATTGCTGAGATCCTATCAAAATTTTTGGATTCGTTGGGACCTTTTTGGTAAGCAAAAATAATAATTTGTTCACTACCAATAGAATCTGTACACAGGGATAAACGACCATTTTACCCTGACCTCTTTTGATCGGCAGTAAATGTTTTACGATTATTTGAAAATGTTAGAAGTTGTTTGCATGTAATAAAAGCAAAAGATGTGTTGTGTTTAGGGCCGGGCAATATTGAAAATATAATATCGAATATCGATAATGAAATTTATTGATAATATCGATATTGTCGATATTATCGATATTATCGATATATCAATAAATATTCCCAGCCTAAAATCATTGTTGTGCCGTTGTACTCCAAGCGCCGGTTTACTTTCTTTTCGCGCCCAATTATGATTTTACAGAAAAACTTTTTTGTTGGCAGGAGTAACCTCGCGAATGCGTGTCGAAAGTGATGAAATGAATGCAATGAAACGGTTGTAATAGTCTAGGAGCTGGAGCGATGTGGTGGGACTGAAAGTTAACCCGATGGCACTATGGTTTATTGTTAGAGGACGGTTCAATGATCAATTCATCTCACAGACCGAATATTCGATCTCATTTAGTTCTCGAGATACAGCCTCAGCAAATTTTTGATTTTTTTAATGCAGGTTAACCCTTTTGAAGTTGCGGTACTTGAAAAGCATGCCATTCTTATACACTTCCATCATGTGCCATCATTTTTTATCGTGTTCGTTTATCGGGCTGGGCCAGTTAAAATGGGAGCAAAAATGGACTGCGAGTTAACCCTCGCAAACCTGGTGGAAAATGTTTATTGGTGTTGCCAATTGTTAAGATACCATATGCCATCAAAAGTTACCGGTCCATTTCACTGTAATTGGCCATTATTTGGACAGAAAATGGACATTTTCGCCATTTTGTGGCTAAAACTTACCGATTGCAAGTTAACATGATGGCACCGTGTCAAATACGTTAATTTGAGGTCAAATAATAATATATATGAGTGCCATCATTTTTCTTTCCAATTCAGCCCCTCCCACAACCCCAAATTATTTCATAATTTTTATTACTGTTGTATTGTGTACATTTTTGCCTGGATGTCTGTTATTAAATATTTCAGCTGCTTCCCAATACGTTTTATAATTGTTACCCACAATTAACACAATTTCTATTTTTTCTACCAAAATCAATGTCACCGGTATTTCTACTTATTTAGAATTTTAAAATAATACGAGTGTTACCCCAGCACACAATGCACTGACAGACAGCGTTGACAGAACCGGCGAAATGTTAAGTCACGTGATGCATTAGTTCCGCGACGTTATTGTGGATGGCGCCCCAAGTGACGCGCGTCTAGCCGACCTTCATATATATTATAAATTAAAATAATTATTATTAAAAAATCGACGTAGAATAAAAATATAAAAATGTTTCATGTTCCATCTGTGGATAGAGACCTTTCATTTAAAAAAAAATGGTCCAAATTGGTGAAGCGGTAGCCGCTGGAGGAATGTATTAATATTAATGTACAGTGCATGTATCACTGTTGCAGGGTAGAGAATGAGAAAAATTACAAAATCATATTTTTTACAATAAGTAGACCTGACTGTATATTTGAACTTAGTTTTCAATTCTAAATAAATTTTCTTTATAACAGTTTTTGATATTGTCAAAAATAAAGGTACTTTACTGTTGAGCAAAATTCATATTTTTTGACAAACCCTGTATATGACTAAAGATGTTTGACATCTGATAGTTGCATTTTAGGTTTTGGATTATGCAGAACTTATTATAAAAAATAACTTTCTTTCCTAAAACTAATAATAAAAAAGTTTTCCATATGCTGCCAACTTAAGTAGACACACTGTATACAAATAAATTAGAAATTGGTAAAATTGTCATGTAAATTGGGTAAACAGTAAAATACGCATCCTTTATAATAAATGTCACTGCTACAGTTCCTTCAGGCTTTATGCTTGAGTAGCTCAACTACCATATTTTGTTTATTTACAAGTTAAACTCCCGGTGTCGCATTTAAAACAACATTCAGTTTTACCGTATTTTTTTATTGCATATATTGCTAATTCTGGCCTGTTTTTCGAGTAACATTTTTTTAAACCACGAAATTGGATACCTTTTTCATTTTTAAAAATTAATTCAATTTAAGAGAGTCGTACTGAATTTATTGTGATTTTAGATTAAATAATAAATTTATTTATATTTTCATATTTTTTAACCAGTAAGACATTAAGAGCAATACTAACTGTTGTTAACTACTGTGTCTGCTATTTTTAGTATCATTCTGTATTACACGAATGTTTAAAATAAATCATTCTTATCACGTTGTCCAACGTGTCTGCTATAGGCGAAGACCGACGCGACGTCTTGATTCATTCGGATTCCGTAAATTGCGTCTGCATTCGCATTATAATACTACGACTTGTAGTATCATTTTTTTGCAGCTGGCTAATGTAATAGCTATTGCTTCAACATTCGCTTCTGAAACCAACCAAATCGAGAATTTTAAAATCGTAAAATCATTTGAATAGTTTTCAATAAGGTTTTGAAATATTTAGATAATTAAATGATTCGTTTCCAGCTTATTTTTTTTAGTGCGAACAATAGAAAGGAGCTTGGCTTCCAGAGAGTGACGAGCCGGTTCGTTACCTTTTCATGTCCATTTATTAAACATTTGTAAGTAAATTTGTATACCCAATGATATTAATGTATCAACGTCAAATCTCATTGAAATAAGGCAGAGATTATTCTTATCTATGGTATTGCATGGAAAACAAAAATATTTTTTAATTTTTTTTAATTCCCTTGAACTTGACTGACTTAATTTGAATTCGAATTACACACAAACCTCTGCAGATTTTTTTAATACGTGAAAGTTTGTCTATTCGAGGGCGAAAAATTAATTATATTTTTTTTGGTCTATCACAAGGTTGTTTTCTTATTTTTATTATTGTATTACGACCCACATTTATTGCTTAAAGACAAATGGAGATAAACTCAAGACACCTGTCACAAATTTATCAATTAATCTTCACTAACTCATTCGAGTAGGTTTTCCGAATGCTGTAAACGATCTTTTACCTTGAATTAATAGAAATAATTACAAGGAAAATAGATTTATACCTGCAATTTACTCAGAGTTACGTAAATTGTTTACACTAATTGCATATCAATATTTGTCTAGTTAGATGGATGGTAATACTTTTTAGTCGTTATAATCAAGATACCAATTTATGTTAAGTCGGCTAGTAATCAAGTTGCACTGATCACAAATCACTTTGGGATTTTTTTGCTCCGACTGCAATTCCACGAACCGTGTACTTTATTAATATTGCCTTGGTCTAAATGTTATTGTTTAATGCACGCTGTTAAAACCGGAGGAAAAACCGATGACTAGGCGTTTATTAAATTATTGCACATTGTAATCATGATTTGCATAAGAGTTGTTCGTTCTTGGGGGGAACAATTAATTAACACGCTTTATTTTTTTGCGGCTAGATCAAAAACCAGCTAAAGTTAAAAATAATATTACATCATTTATAGAATTGCTTTGCTACACATAATTCGCAAATTTTACGTTTAGGAATAGCCCTAGAATTAATGGCAACCGAAATTTTTTAAACACTGTGGAAAAGTCATGAAATAGTTTTAAGTAATTTACACTGGGGAAGAGTCCTAGAACTGTCTCTTTATCATCTTCATGTAGCCATATGAATAAATACGTTACTTTTTACTTTATATGAGCGTCATTTTAATATTGTTTAGAATTATTCACCTATTTTCTATATATTTAATCCAAAGCCTTTCCCTCTGTCTTAGTTTTTAGTAGTGGGAGACCTCTGCCATTAAAACCCGCATATTTAAACGCTCTGCCTACAGAAAGCACAAATTTACTTGCGCAATAGCCCGCTCGCTATACCAGAGTAACAGAATTGTATAGTATGCAGTATTTGGTTGCGATACTGTAACATAATCTGTTATTGCCTCATTGCGCAAAGAGATGCAAAGAACGAAGTGACACTTGATTTTAATAGCTTGCGAAGAGTTGGTGATAAACATACGAAACCGCGCGCGGTGATTTTATTATAGTAATCAAATTTAACTGAAAAATACAAACTTATTATCAAAGATTTTTTACATTTTACAATATTTTGTAGCATACCATAAGGCTAAATTCTCTCGGGATTCCAGACTGTCATAGTCCGAGCTGCCACGTCGGCGGCGGTACGAGATTAAAAGTTACCTTCTCCGAAATGCGGTCACATTAACATGCGACCAAAAAAAAGTTTTTGTTTATGCGGACCATTTACGGTTTACTGTGAAAACATTCATGAAAGAAGTCCTAAAAGAGATTCGTTTAGAAAACCATTAATGGGACAAAGGCCCACCGGCCAACATCGTTAGCGGATTTTGATTTTTCTTCGGGGCAATGTAACGAATGCCACCTGCAGAAAAGTCTCCTAGCGAACTCGCTCTAGGAATTGTTTGTAAAGAACAGCGATTTTCGATAAAGCTCGATTTAAAGGCAACTTTAGATTAAGATTTGTGAAAAGTCATTCAGACGAACAGTGATTTCTCAAGTTCTTAGATTATTACAAACGATCTTCGACTGCTCCAATATTAAAGTTTGCAATAAATTCAGCCCGGGAAACGGATTAGCTTTGGTTTTTTAAACAATTTTAATTATTTGTCGGGTTTTCTGAGAAACAATACAAAGGAACGATTGCTATAGTATTCAAGTTCACAATTAGACTATATCAGGACGACTAGTGATATTTTCTATTTTCTCTCGTCTTCTCCTTTCTGTAACCCTTTGCTGCATTTTTGCTCAGGTGCTTTATTGACTGGTGAGTTTACCATTGCTAATGAGTATCTGTATATAAAATAATTAATCACTTTAACAATATCTATTTATTTAAACCTTATACGTATTTTGGCATGTTTACATGCCATTGTCAAAGGTTATATGAAAGTAAACAGTTAATGTTGTTATAGCAATAGAACTTTTTTACTTATCTTGGTAATCGTCTGCAGATGACTTGATTTCTTATTCCAAAATGTCCAGTAGAGGAGAATTTAACAGATCAATTTGCTCATTCATTAACGGTACAGTTTTTAAATGTTTGTGAATTTCAAAAGCTTCTAGTATATCTAATTTACGTTTATCATCACAAAAGTGTAAACATTTTATGGTGTTATTAGATGTCATTGAATGATTTTGTTCTAGTAAGTGTTTAGCGTAATTGGATTTATGTGGGTGTTTGTATTTGTAACAACGTACGTGTTCTTTATACCTAATATCAAAATTTCTAATTGTCTGGCCTATATAAACCGAATTACAATGCGAACAATTTAATTTGTAAATGCCTGATTTTAACAAATCGTCTGTTTTTGATTTTGCATTAAACAAAGTATTTAAGATGTTCCTAGTTGTTTTAAAGCTTACTTTATATTTATTTGTTTTGTTTATAATTTTAGCAATTTTTTCTGATTTCTCACCAAAATATGGGATCGAAGCATATTTAATTGTGTCGAACGAAGTTAGGGTATTCGGATAAATTTTTTGAATGGCTAATTTATAATCTTTTTCTTTAATTAATGTATCAATAAGTTTAGTATTATAACCATTACTGTATGCAATTTGTTTAATAATTGAAATTTCTCTATTATAATTAATTTCATCTAAAGGGACCGTCAAAGCCCTATGTATCAGAGACCTGTATGCTGCTAATTTATGTGTTTTATGGTGACAACTAACATTTAACAGTATAATTAGTCTTCGCTATTAATGAAAGATGCAAGGATTAAAATGTGATAGTTTATTATATTTTTTTATTCATAAAGTTTTGTTGGCAACAATCACCTTCATGGATTAACTTCATGGTCGTATTATGACCACGGAGTTGATGTCTACCAAAATTTTTTTAATTTTTCAGTTGTGAACTAGAGAAAAGACCAGCAAATTTCTTGAGGAAAAACTGAATTAAATTTCACTCTGGGAAAAAACCCTACAAATATATGGTTACAAAGAGTTATCACATGTCACACTAGGGAAAAGCTGTAAAATGGGTGGCTACAAAAGTTTTTCACTTTCACACTGGGAAAACGACTATTAAATTAAAAATTAATTTGAATTTTGCAATGGAGCAAAGCTTGTTTTTATTGGATTTATTTATTGTTGCAAAATGTTTTCTGACAAATGTTTATAAACGCGATTAAGCCTACGCTTGCTAAATTTAACAAATTTAGATTAGGATTTACACACTTGTTCGAATTAAGAGACAACATTATAGAGAGATTAGAGTCCGAAGTTTGGGCTTTCTCTCGAAAACATCGTGTGCAAGATTATCCTGATAAAGTCATTAATTTTTCACTCTCTACCGTCGACGTGTGTAGGTAGCAATATTTAAAAGATGTCTGAATTCAAACAAACATCCAGCTGTGTATTTCTTATCAAAATTAATCATAAGACAAATTGTTATTAGGGAAGAGAAATTAAAACGCGAAAAGCGAGCCCCATAAGTTATAGAATTCTTCTACGACCCAATACAGCTTGCACTGGGTGTGAATGTTAGAGATACCAATAACATCTACCCACGCTGTTTGTTATTTATTTGGAGCAGCATCTATAATAGTCCTCGTATATTGCAGGTGTTGTCTAAGAATGTCTTTGATGAGAGCTGTTGCTGCCGAAAAAAGACTGGTAGGCCGCGTAGAACTTACTAATAAGACAGTGCTGACTTTTATGATATTTTATGATGCTTTGGAAAAGATGTAGAATTTCCTTCTAGCAAGGGCTATTAAATAAACTAGACTTTTTATTTAAACAAAACGCTGTATTTCTTGTAATAACCGCATGAATTTTACATACCTGACAATATTTCCCGTTTATTGTTCGATTTGCAAGATTTAACCATAAAACATCCACAATTTTCTTATCGCATCTTGTTATTAACACCCATACTTCAAACCTTAAGTACTAACCGCTTCAAATCGTCTTATAGCAGGAGAAAATTATTTTCAAAGAACGTACCTGCTTAAAAATACAATTTTCTTGATTAATTGTTTCCTATTACAAAACAATCCGCATTCCAGAGCGACTGTTACAGTTTTTCCGTCACTTTTACTTTCAAATAAATAAAATTTAAATTTGCATGCCACAAAGAGATCCGGTACGCGTTCTAAATTTGGTTTCTGCGGTTGCAAAAATGTACAATCCACTTGTCATCGGTGAATGTAGGTGGCTTTTGTATGCATGTAAATTCCAGACGTATTACACGACGAACATGTGTTAATTGCTTGATAATTACATGCAAAGTAATAAATTAAATTTGGTCACAATGATGGATACTTTTTTTATTAACATAAATTTGTCAGCATTTGAATAAATTTTAATTTAATTTTGTAAATTGATGATGAGTCAAACTCAAATTCCACTTTTAAACTAAATATTTAGAACGAGTGTCATCAAACGTTTAAAAAATTCCTATTACGGATCTGCTTTGAAATTTTGGACAAAATTAAGAAAAGGTATTTCTGTAAGGAAATTTGTTTTATTATTAACATAAATTTCTCAGCATCTTAATAAATTTTAATTTAATTTTGTAAATTAACAGCTAAAGTAAAACAAATTTTCTTACAGAAACACCTTTTCTTAATTTTGTCCAAAGTTTGAAAGCCGATCTGTAATAGGAATTTTTATTTCCGATCGCGAGTCAAACTCAAATTCAATTTTTAAACTGAACATTTAGAACGAGTGTCATCAAACGTTTAAAAATTCCTATTACGGGTCTACTTTGAAATTTTGGACAAAATTAAGAAAAGGTATTTCTGTAAGGAAATTTGTATTATTATTAACATAAATTTATCAGCATCTTAATAGATTTTAATTTAATTTTGTAAATTGATGGTTATTGTAAAACAAATTTTCTTACGGAAATCCTTTTTTTAATTGTGTCCAAAATTTTAAACCAGATCCGTAATAGGAATTTTTATTTCTGATCGCGAGTCAGACTCAAATTCAATTTTCAAACTAAACATTTAGAACGAGTGTCATTAAAAATTAAAAAAATTTTCACAGAATCAAACTTCCAAACCTTTTTTAATGATCTGCTGAATTATTGTTGCGAATGCAAATGATTTATTGCATCTACCCAGAACAAAGCATTCGCAAAGTAGGTTAGCTGACCTAGTCTGGGGTGTGTAATATTACGTCCCCTTCAAGATCACATAGGGGATGTTCTTCTCCTGAGGCCGCAGATAAATTTCTTGTTTAAAAACCAAGAACAGGTAATCCTTGCTGCACAGGTCTGTGACGTAAAGGCCTGAGAAAATCCAACAGCAGCTGTCTCAATTTAATCTGAACCTAGAAATCTTTGTCTGTGAATTTTCCATCAAAACTTTTGTACAAATTTTATTGGCCCTATACGCATATAAAAACTATTAAAAATTAACATGAAAATTTTGTCTTAAAATAAGTACAAAAATGATGTGAATACTCTTCTTTTGGTCTAATAACAAATACAACCCTAGGCAAGCGTAGAAAGTATAAACTAGAATTAATTTAATTTTGAAGTGTAATCACTATGCATTTAACTACATAGTTTAGTCTTTTCAAGCATATTGGAATTTTAATTGAGTATTACTGAGTTTGCATATTTTAACAAGCGTTACATAGAAACGAGCAAACATCTCAAATTGCTGCATAAAATTCTCTAACAAGTTCATTACATTAATGTGCATTCGTTATTTATACACGTTCTTGCTTGAAAAATTGCATTTTTATTATTTTTAGGATGTTGGTGGATAATTAATTAATAATTAGTGTAAATTTTATGTAAAGCTTCCCAATAGAATTGTAAAATTAAATGTAATATTGACCTAGTTGCAAACAGCAGCCATAAAATAAAAGTTTTTTGTTGTGTTATGTAAACTTTCTGAAATCTGGCAATTATAAATTTCTAGAACGTTTTCTCGTTGATAATTATTTTTACTATTTAATAATGGAGATCAGAATGTTAAAACTAGTATATTTTTTATGATAAACTAAAGAAATTTTAGTACCAAAATAATTACATCTTCTTCCTAAAAAACTGTTTTATTGTTTACATAATTACATGACTTAACTTTTAAATAATTTTCTTTACTTCTACCATTGATGCAGATAAACGCGGCAAAAATCGATCATAAAATTTTAACACGTCTTGGAACTCGAAATATTCATAAAGGCGTTTTCTGAAAAATATACAGTGTTTCAAAAATAAACGGCAGCCTTTTAAGGGCGTGTTCCTCTCACGAAAATAAGAGGAAAAATTCCTGTTAATATAGTTCCGCAAATGCTTCGTTATCGAGATACAGGGTGTTTAAATTGTAAAAAAATTTTAATTTTTTTTTCATTTATTCGGAAAAGATTAGGAATTTAATTTTAAAAATTACGCAAATCTTATGTATGTTTATGTGGCATAAGTGGATCATATTAGTCACTTTTTTCCTTGTGTATGTGGATGTTTCGGGAGGAAAAAATGGTACGCTACTGTTTTTTTTTGTCTTTAATACAATTGATAGGACCCCTTTTCCTACCGCAACGCTTAAATGGACAAAATTATACCAATTTGTTGGAATCTGCATTACCGCTTCTTCTTGAGGATCTACCACTTAACGTAAGACGAAACATGTGGTTTATGCACGAGGGTGCACCCCCGCATTTTAGCCTTATTGCTAGACAGTATTTAAATAACACCTTCGGAAACCGATGGATAGGTCGTGGAGGATCTACGCTATGGCCTCCACGATCACCGGATATAAATCCGCTTGGTTTTTACTTATGGGGCTATTTAAAAATAATTGCCTATTCACAGCCAATATATAACATTGAAGTTCTAAGACAGCGAATAATCTAGGGATTTTAGACGATCAGGAATTTTTCAATGTGTTCGTCAAAATTTTGTTCGAAGAATAGAAGCTTCTTGTGAAGCTAATGGCGGCCATTTTGAACATTATTTGTAAAAGTATTCAATAAACGGATTTGCAAAGTTATTTTTTTCTGTATTATGATTTTAAAGTAAAAGAGGGTAGGTACGTGAATGATGTTGTTTTCTGACTGATACAAATTTCATAATGGTCAACTAACTTATCATCGGAAATACCTCTTAGGTTTTTTTCGTATCCGGATATCGGATTCTGTTGATTTTTTAGTTAGGGTTTTCATCTTTAAAGTGTGATTTACACGAAAATGGGTAACGGTGGGAAAAACCTCATGAGACTCTTTCAACCATAGATTACATGAGCATTTTTAAAACGGTATGAAAACAAAAAAGCAGTGGCGTACCATTGTTTCCTCTCGAAATATCATCATACACACCTGCAGCTACGTCACTGGGAACGGAAAAAACTGACTAATATGGTCCACTTATGCCACATGAACATAGATACGTATTGAGTAATTTTTTTAATTTTATTCCCAATCATTTCCGAATAAGTGAAAAAATCGATATTTTTTACAATCTGCAACACCCTGTATTTCGATAACGAAGTATTTGCGGACCCATGTTAATAGAAACTTTTCCTCTTATTTTCATAGGAGGAATACGCTTTTAAGATGATGCCGGTTATTTTTGAAACACCCTATATGTCTGTATGTGATCTATCAAATTTTTAAAATCGTCTCGACAAATATTAATGAAATTTAGGATAGGATAAATTTGTAGGGAAAATAAAATTTTAAAAATAATACGGAACCGGTAATTCTAATCAGATTTGCTTTTTTAATAGTATTTTCTTCACTTTTCAATTTTCTTAGATTCAAAAATAGATATATTGATAAATAGATTCGAGAAAAATCTAAGTTATTTTTTATTTCGATATCGCTAAGGTTTTCCTAAAATTTTATTCAAAAAAATGATATATTAAAAATTTTTAAAATTTTAGAAAAACACGTTCAAAAACCAAGAATACGATTTATTTCAGTAGGATGCGGCTGTGAGCCCTCTTGAAATTTTTTACTTTTAAAATGAGTACCTACATTTTTAAGCAATTAAATTAAATAAACAAACTTTGTTTTCATCGGGTCCTAGAGAATAAAATTGTAGGGTTAACAAACGAATCCAATTTCAGATATCGTATTTTCTTTTTCGAATAACTAAACCCATAAAAAGTGAAGAAATATCAATGTTAAACAAGTTTTTGTTATTAATTTTAATTATCATCATCATCATTATCTTTCTCCTCTTATACCCGAAGGTGTCGAGGGCTTTCACTCCGGGTAGGCTCTTCGCTTGTGTAATAGGAGGTAGTGGGGCCTTTTGGCCTTTAGACCGCTACGCTCCTGAAGCTTATGCCACCCTTTATGCACATTCATTCAATACCATTCACACGTGTGTTTTAATTGTCTGTAATATGTGTATGTGGGGCTATTGTTACTTGCCGAGGTCAGCCAGTAAATCAAGGCAAGCGCCGTTAATTGTAACCCAACGTCGAATGGTTACCGAGTTCGATACCGATCCACAGAATTACAGAAAAATTTTCTGCTTCTTCCAGGATTCGAACCGAAGAATCTCGCATTGAGAGCCTGATCCTCTTACCACTGGACCACTCGGACTTAATTTTAATTATTTGAATTTTAATATTTTACTCTGATCGGGATACGTAATCGTAATCAGCCTTTACGTCCCACTGCTGGGCACCGACACTCTTCTCTGCCACGTACTCCTCTCCTTAGCGCTAAGGTGGAGTACGGGGGACCTACAGTTTAACGTCGAATCCTAACGACTAAATTCCAGAGAAGGTTTCAGGCATTAAGACCCCATGGCTGCCTACACCGGATTGGGGAATGTGAGTGGCGGGTTGCGGCATAGATTTTTATTGACTTCGGCTGGGAATCGAACCCTAGACCTGAGCGCTCAACCTCTGAGCTACCGCCACTCCCTGATCGGGATATTGCACTCAAATTTAAAATTATTTTTTTTTAATGTAGCTTTTGACTTCGAATTCTATATTCCGAACTTCGAAATGTTTTACGTCCATCTGGATTTTACACTTCATTATTGCTCCGGATTAAAAATTTTGCATTTCTATCGTAATTACAATATTATTGTGTTGATTTTGCTGTCAGACTTTATATATAGTTTGGTATTTCTGATTTGTGTGTCAAATTTTATATTTCATATTCGTGTCCGCATTTAAAATGTTTTCTACCGATGCGTGTTTAGCTTCTTATGTCGATCTGAATTTCCGATTATCAATTTGTTTTCGAATTTCGGAATCTCATTATGTCGACCCGGATATTATGTTTGATATCCGTTCCCGGATTTTAAATTTGGCCTTTCAATTCGTATTTAGAATTTTGATTTTATGTTCACCCGGATTTTAGGTTTCATATCCGTGTCCGGATTAAAAATTTGATGTATCGATTTGTATTCAGAATTTTGTTATGTCGACTTAGATTTGGAATTATCTATTTGTTTCTAAATATCTGGATACCCGGATTTTAGATTTCATATCCGTATTCAGATTTTAGATTTTATTTTATTCTTCGTTTTAAGAATTTTTTTATGCCTAATTTTCCGAGTTTCAGATTTTCTTTAAGTCAACCCGGATTCTAGATTTCAGATCCGTGCCCAGATTTCAGTTGTTATATTTTTATTTGTTTTAAGGATTTTGTTCTATCTATCTATTCGTTTCTGAATATCTGATTTTGTTATGTCGATCCGAATTTTAAATTCCAGATTTCAGTTTTTATTCTTTTTATTTGTTTTTAGAATTTGGTTACGCCGAATTTTCCGAATTTCGGATTTTTTTATGTAGACCCGGATTTCAGATGTTATATTCGTTTTCGAATTTCAAATTATGTATTATGTTTAGTATTTAGATAAAATTTTATTATGTCCACCTGAATTTCGGATTTTCTATTCGTTTCCGAAATTTGGCCAGATTTCAGATTTTATATCTTTATTCGCTTTCAGAATTCTGTTATGTCGACCTGAATTTTGGATTTTCTTTTCGTTTCCGTATTTCCATTTTTTTTATTTAAAACAGAATTTTAGGTTAATATTCGTGGCCAGATTTCAGATTTTACATTTTAGTTCGTTTTTAGAATTTTGTTATGTCCATCTGAATTCAGAAGTTTTTATTCGTTTCGGTTTTTCGGATATTTTTTATGTCGACACGGATTTTAGATTTCATATCCGTCTCCAGATTTTAGGTTTTATATTTTGGGAGTTTTATCTTTTTTTTGTTTCCGAAGTTTGGATTTTCTTTATACCGACACGAATTTTAAATTTGAATTTGTATACTTTTATTTGTTTTTAAAATTTTGTTATGTTGATCTTGATTTCGGATTGTTTTAGACCGACTCGGTATTAGATTTCATGTTCGTGTCCGGATGTCAAAATTTGTCAATCAAAATTGTTCCTATAGCAACACCAACGGTTTAATTTATTTTGCCTCTGATAATGACATGTAAACATGCCGAAATACGTATAAGGCTAAAATAAAAAGCTATTGAAGTTAAGAATTGTTTTATTTACAATAATTTAATATGAACTTTAACGAAGTAAAGCTAAAACTTATTAATAAAGTAATATCAAAATACTCGAAAATAAAAAAACATTATTTCGTTAATGCTTATAGATGCACTTTTGTCCAGTAGAATTGCTTTGCCTACCAACTACAAATGCTGTAAAACCAAAACCATCACAAACCATCCAAACATATTAGGTCTGAAGCAATTAATTACCATTTTCTCCATCTTTAAACCATTAAATATCATCTAATGACCCGTAATAAATTGTTTGTCACTTTAAGAAATTTATTACCCGGACCCTTTATTTACATTCTCTTCTCCCTTAAAAGCACCTGACAGAAATTCCATAACGGGACCCTTCCGACAACAGCAAACGCGTGCCGATTGGGCACAAAAAACGTGTATCACACGCGGCTTAAGAAGCCGGCAACAATTTATTACATAGTAACGATATTAAGTAGCCACCCTTTGTGTTTATCCCGTAACGGGACCCTTTTAAAAGCTCGATCTGACGCATAGTCGTGTGCTCTTTGTATACCTACCAAATTCCTTTCGGGCAACAGTATACCGAAACTGGTTTTCAAAGTATCACAACATAATTTATTATTGTTAGGTTTGTTATTTATCTGTTTAATGCCGATTTAGAAAATCTTCTGTTTCGTTTGCGCTTTGTAGGTTAATAAGGAGATCTTAATTAAGATTCCATTACGAATTAAGCCATTATTTCACCTAATGATTAAATTTGGGTCGTGTTGGGTAATGGAAGCGAAATTTAAAAGTTTAAAATGCGTTCTTCATTTCCTTTCGATTTAATTAATGTTCAGGTTTGCAAGATTAAGTATAGCACAATATACACTTGTAGAATTCAAAAAGAAATAGTTCTATTTTATTTTTCATCGTTTCTAGCCTTGTTTTTGTCCTTTTTTGTTTCGTATGTTTTTACACAAAAAATTGGCTTGATCTTAAAGCTGCTTCGCACATAGGCATAAGCTAGCAAGTAAAATTATTGAAAACTGTTAGAAAACGCTACTAAAATTATTTTGCAGTGTATCTTGGGCTATTTATAAAAATTTATTTAGTCGCCCTTACTAAAACAAATACTTAGTATTCTATCTTAAAGTTTAACGGCTGGAAAAGCTGTAAAATTAAAAAAGGCCTTGTTAAAAACAAAGATAACTGTGTAAAAAAGTTTTTCAACCATAAATTTCATAATTATTGAAAAGTGTGTTCATTTCCTATTGTTTTCTTCTGCTTGTAAAGAACTGTGGCAGAATTCGCCAATTTTATGCCTTCGGCCAGCTTTGACTTGAATTCTGCGATGAGCAAATGAAATTATTTAGTAAAATTTTGTATGCTTTGCTAGTCTATTAATGTTAATAGATGAAAAACTCGTTCTCCAAAAATTGGGCGAAAGGAGCAGATCAACCATTCTTATTTTTGCGACTCCTAACAATTAAGTTGTAAACCTTATGTCACTGTCAGTCACGAGCAATTTAACTTTAACGGAATTTTTTTATCGTCTCCCGTTTATTAAATACAAGAGGATTAAATTTCGACTTAAAAAATTCACAGAAGGCGTGACAAAAAAATAGCGAACTGGGACCAACCCGAATCGTGACCTATTCCTATAGATATAAGCCTACAAAATGTAAAAAAAATCGCGTTGATGTTTTTTAAGCCACTTTTTTAGCTTATAAAAGAATTCTCTTATTTAGTGATATTGTGCTTTCGTAGGGCTTTTATAGTACCATTTTGCATCTGTCAACCCGTTTTTGAGTAATAAGACGTTAAAGTCAGCATTTAAAACAATCGTAGCGGACGCCATGTTAATGCTAGTACGTTCAAAAAAAGCATTTGCTTTGCTCTAAGGTCTTGTATCAGATTTCAGTATTTAATTTAAAAAATTCCGTTTCTGAAACTTAAAACATTCTACCAAAAAAACATGTCTAATTTACGCTTCTGGGTTTGGTTGTTTTTTAAAGGTTATTGTGTCCGTAAATTTTTGTAATACCTCCACATTCCGAACGCATATAAATCTAACCGGCACACACACACATACAACTAACTACCCATCTTACATCTAAACATGTTTTCCGTTAAAATCCTGAATTTGAAGTTTTTCATGAAATTAATATAAGTATAGGAAATGAAGCGTAGGGTTCAGCTAGTTTTTCGTAAATGCGATCTGGAAGACGCAGCTTTGTTAGTTTGTAATTGTTCATAATTTTTAGCCTTCTTTGAAACATGTGCGTAAATCGCCAATACACGAGAAACAGAACCAACTTGGTTCATTTCATCTCATGTAAACCTGAGATGGATAGATTTATTTTAGAAATTAATAGGATCGCAGGCTGAATTTTTTAAATTTCATTAGAATAAATCAAAGACATATTACTGTTTATTTTTCAACCTACCAGAAATAAATAGAGCCAAAAATAACCAAATTATACCAACAGTAGTGACAGCAACATAAGCATTCCTTGGAAACAGTGAATAAACTGCAGTGCAGATGTAACGGCTCGTCATATTATGGTAATAAATTTGATGTTATGATGTTTATTTCTTTAAGGGAATATTGATTTCATGAAAACACGCGATTTCGAGATTATGGCGTACTTACATTACTCCCAGAAACCCATTTTTTAATTTTAAAAATTTTCCGCAAAATATTTCGTTAAAACTGGCCAGACGATTTTTTTTTAATTTTATAGACTAATAGAGCTATAAATGATCTACAATTTGGTTCGTCAGCTAACTGAATTGTGACACCCTCTATGAATTTTTGAAAACTAAAATTCGTAATCTTTTACTTACTAAACGGGAGACGATAACAAATTCTGTTTAAGTGAAATTGCTTATAAGTGAGGAATATTTGGTAGATACCCCCCTCCCCTCCCATATCATAAGACGAATTTTTTTGTTTTTGGTGGACTTCTTAACTAAACGTATCTTTAAAAAAAACTTGAAAAGGTTTTCCGTTGTGACCGATCAGATTACTAACGGCGTAGTTAATTCCGTTGTTAGATGATATGACGTTAAATATATGTACTTTTGCAAATACTGTGATTAACAGTTTATACAGTATAGGAAAGTCCAAACGAAGTGCTGCGCTCATTTTTGTTATTTACATTGTTAACGCAACGACATTTCAAGAAAGCTACGTAAACCACGAATTTAACCAGTTTATTCCTAAAGATCGGTCAGAAGAGTTGAAAAAAAAACAACACCCGTAAATCTGCCTAAAAGATCGGACCGTAGGCGTAGCTTCGAGTTGAAGACAAAACAACTATACCCACAAGCTTCTTCAAGAACCAACCTGCAACTACTAGCCTCTACCAAAGCAAAGCAGCGACTACGTCATGTCTCGGTAAATCCCACCCTTAGCACCGCGAGCTCCCTCTAGAGCAAAGCAGTGGCTACACCAGCTCTCGCAGAAACGCTCCTTCAGCACCACAAACTCCTTCTCAAAAAAATCCACGCCTCGCAAGGACCACCATCAGGACATGCAAATCTCCGGCCAGGAACTTGAAGTTCTAGCCTCAGCCCCTTGTCCTTTGTTTTTTAAATTAGTTTGTTTAAATCTTTGTTTTGCTCTTTATTTGTTTATCAATATTTTTGAATGGTTTGTTCTGTTATTAAATGCTTAATGTTATAATTTTGCCTGTCAAATATATATCTGTAGCTCTCAATAGGGCGGAGCAACATTTTTGAGGACACTGTACAACTTACCTAAGTCGAGTTCGAATCCCGTTGACTTCCTATCAAAATCTGCCACACTATCTGTAAAGCTAATTTAAAAAGAATCTAAATAATATTAATAATGTTTTCATGTTTTACTAAAAACTGTTTTTGTATCAAATCAAAATCTTCAGGCGAGGAGGCAACACGCCAACACATGTTTGTTATCAGTTTCTTGCTTTATCAGCACCTGGGCACCTTGAAACGTTCGATAATAACGCAATTTCGCCTTATTGTAAAAGACATTTAATTCGTTTTTGTTTGCGCGTCAAGGGTATGTAGAATTAACACATGTTGCATTTTTGTCAGTCGATTCGTTCGAGTGCTGCAGATAGTATGTCGTAGTAACTGCGTTTAGAATAACAACCTTCAACAGTATTGGTGATTTTTATAAAGTGTTCATGACTAAAATTCTTTTAACTGTTGATTAAACTATTTATACGTGTAAGATGTAAGTTGTTCAATGTCATTTATTTATTATCAAAAAATACTTCAAATAAAAGCTGTTCCGTAAAATACAAACATTCGTTTGGCGCTGTCTCATACAACTATCTTGTTAGGTACAAAATCTACACATTATTATTAATAAAATTGTTTGTACATTTAAGTTTAAAGCAAGTTTTCGTTTCACAAACTTGCTTTAAACTGTAATAAAACAATACGTTAATTTAATATTTTACAGCGCAGACATAAAAACAGACGGTTCAGCTTTAAAACACCTGGACACCAATGATACAATAGAAAACATGCGAAAGCAAGTAAAAACTATATAAATAAATTAAAAAAAAATGTAAATTAAAATAAAATTTCAACGCCCTGTTTCTCGCTAACCGCTTGGCGAGGGGTAAACCGCGAATGGAAGGTGTACAAGGTAGGGGAGTACGGTGAAAGTACGTAGAGTACGTGGAAGTAAGTGGAAGTATGTGGAGGTATTTGGAAGTATAGAAGTGAAGTTTGTGGAAGTAAATAGAAATAAGTAGTAGTGGAAGTATGTGGAAGTGGAAGTATGTAAAAGTACGTGGAAGTAAGTGGACGTACGATGCAAGTACATAAAAGTATGTGAAAGTTAGGGAAGTATGTGTAAATGGAAGAACGTGGAGGTATCTGGAAGTATAAAAGTGAAGTATGTGGAAGTATGTGAAAGTGGAAGTATGTAAAAGTACGTGGAAGTATGTGGAAGTTAGTAGAAGTTAGTGGAAGTATGTGGAAGTGGAAGTATGTAAAAGTACGTGGAAGTATGTGGAAGTTAGTAGAAGTTAGTGGGAGTATGTGGAAGTATTTAGAAATAAGTGGAAGTACATGGAAATATAGTGGAACAATGTGAAAGTGTCTGTGTTAATGGAAGTAGGTGTACAAAATTTTTAAGCGCGGTTAATCCTTCGCCGCTTGGTTTAGTACATATGTTCACATATGTTTCGCATGAGAAATCTACTCTATCATTTGTTCACGCATTTTTTTAAACACCCTGTATAGCAAAACTAAAACAACCTGAGATCGTCAAAACGCAATCTTTGCTTGCTTGAGACATTTTTTCTTTAAATCAGTTTTGAAAAATTATTATTTTCGAGAGCGCTATTCTATACTATCTTACCAGTGATCACTCTGTATAAACCGCAACTGTGAAACAGTGACTTCTAACTTTAAGTGTGTTAACAAGTGTTTTCCTTCAAGATTCAAGATAAAATCAGAAGGTTTTTGTAAATCAGGAAATGCTGTAACCGAATTCCAGTAAGTGACGTTTTTATTAAATAAGGAAACATCATTTTCTCGCTATATTACGCAACGCTACATTTGTAGAACGGATATTATTTGTTAATTCATCAATTAATGCCAGGATATCTTTCTCTCAATCTGCACTCTAATATGTAATAGGTTATAAACTTTGAAAGCTATGTTGGAGATGGTTTTATTTAGTGTGTTTCGTTAATTATAAATTTCATGCTTTAATATTCCAATTTTAATAGCTGACCTGTTTTTTTGCTATACCAAACAAAAACGGTATTTTAATGTGTGGTGGGAAAAAATATTTGATGTATAATTCTTCTTACTTAATCTTTGTTGACGGACAGTTAAAAACAACTTGGACAAAAATAGGTCTAATTATATTAATATCTCGCAGTCTTAAAACAGTTCGCTGGAAATTTAGGCAGGTGATGAGTGCGACAAGGAAAAGAGATAATAATCTGGCCAAGTAGGAATTCACGTATCCATGAATACTTGTAGTTTTAATTAAAATATCAGGTATCTACGGATACTTTTTTTATTCTCTTCCTTGTCGCATTCATTAGTTGCTTATTTTGCTTTCTCATATTCATTAGTTGCCTATGTTTCCAGTAAAATAGTGACAATCTGTATGAAAATCAAATTGTCAAATTACGATTTTGATTATCACCTCCTGGCACTTAGTCAGGTCAATTGAACTAATTTACTATGCTGCTAGATATTGTATAACCGTGATTACCTCATCCTCAAAATTCAAAAATAATTGTTATTAATTTTTAAAATTATTTTATTACAAAATCCTAACCGCCCCAATTACTACATAAGAATACTGTTGACAGGCTGGCTGTGTTAGGTTGTGACTTTTTGCACTACTTTTATGTATAATTGCGGAAGGGTCATACAAACGTTTTCACATAAATAAAAGCACAAAAAATTCGGTGTTTAATTTTAGCGAAATGAAAATTGTTTGGAATTAGAGAACGGCAAAGATCATTAAATAAAATAAAATGCGTCATAGCAACAGTGGAAGCAGGAAAAGGAGAAGTTGCTCCTAAACAGTACTATATTTAAAAATTAATTAATTAATATTATTGAATACAAAACTGTAAATTTTGTAGTTTAAAAAATTCACCAAAGGGTTATTTGGGAGTTAGAGAAAAAAACCAAACGATGTCCCTCACCTAATGTGCTTTAGTTACTAATATTTAAAAACGCGTGAGAACTAAAAAATGTTCTTTAAATATTTCTAGTTTTTTTTTACTTTTTTTTTCATTTCCATAACCTTGATATAAATTTTTTGGAATGATCATTATGCAAACTTTACGCAGGCTTTGAAAATTAGTTATGCAGGAAAAATTCAAGATTAATGCAGGTATTATGCAAGCAATATGCAAGCATTATGTTTGCAATGTGCAACAAATATGCAGGAATAATGCAAGCTTGATGCAGCCATTATACTGGAATGATGTGAGCATTATGCCGGCAATACGCAAGATTTATGGAGACTGTATACGGGCATTGTGATGTAATTTTTTTGGCATTATGCAAGCAGTCTGCAGGAATTATGCATTTTTTATAGAAGCATTATGTTAGAATTATGCATAGGCGTTATGCAGATATAACGCAAGCTTGAAGCAGGCTTATTGCTGAAGTTATGCTTTATGCAAACAATATGCAGGAATTATGCAAAGTTTATGAAAGCATTATACTGGAATCCTGTAGACATCGTGCAGGAAGTATGCAAGTTTTATGCAGGCATTATGCTGTAATCATGTATGATTATGATAGCAATGTGCACAAATTATGCAAGCATTGTGTTTGATTAGCATTAGGGAAGCTCTATGAAGACATTGTGCTGGAGATATATAGGTATTATGTGTAATATGCAAGAATTATGCAAGTTTTATGCAGGCATTATGCTAAAATCATGTAAACATCATTATTCAGGAAATATACACGATTTATGCAAATTTTATTAAGGAATTATGCTGTAATTATATAGACTTTATGCAAGCTTAATGCCGACATTATGCTGGAATTATGTAAGCATTATGTAGGAAATATGCAGGAATAATGTATGCCTTATATGTAGGTATTATGCCGAAAATATGCAGGAATTAGGCAATCTTGATGCAGGCATTATGGTGATATTATATAAGTATTATGTAAAAAATATGCAGGAATTACGCAAACTGTCTGCAGGCTTTATGCTGACGTTATGTAGGCATTATGCAGCCAATGTGCTGGAATCATGCTGGCATTGTGCGTGCATTATGCAAACACTATGCAGCCATTATACTGCAATTATGTAGGCAATATGCAAGCATTATGCAAGCTCGATGTAGGCTAGTAGGCATTATGGTGGAACGATATAAGCATTATGTAGAAATAATGCAATTTTATGAAGTCATCTAGGAATTATGTAGGCGTTACGTAGGAATAATGCAAGATTTATGCCGACAGTATGCAAGAATTATGCAAGGTTTAATCAGGCAATATGCTAGAATTCTGTAGGCAATATGCTGGCATTGTTAAGGCATTATTTAGGAAATATGCAGTAATTATGCAAGCTTTTTGTAAACTTTATGCTCAAATTATGTAGGCATTATGCACGCATTTACTGGCATTATGCTGCCATTATGCATTTGCTTTTAGTTATAGCATTTTTAGTTTCGGTAAATTCAAAATTTCTAATAATAATGCTTTTTTTAAAACCAGATTTACAGGGGCTATTAGCACAGTAAAAATACTGTTCTTGTTTCTTTATTAGGACCTAAAAGAAAAATACTTAATTTTCCCGGTTTACAGAAGTAAAACCCAATTGTTGGTTCGGATTTTAGGATACCTTTGTTGGTTTTTTCTTAGTCTTTTAAGAATAGTTTAGGTTGCAGCAAAAATTTTTTTAGGTCTTTCGTGCTTTACAGTGTTTTTTTAGTTTTTGCAATACTTTTTTTTCGGTACTTCTTCTATATGGGTTTTCAAATGATTTCTTATTGCAAAATTAATTAAAATACGTCCTGTAATTAATTATAGTTGTAATTCATATTTAACTTAGTTAATAAACTATAAATTTGTGTCATATCCTGCACGTGTTTCCTTCATAAACCTCATCATTTCGAATCAGACAAGTTTTACTTTCTCATCCCATACAGTCTTGACCTTCCTAGTCTCCTAGACAAAAAGAAATTGGAAACTAGAAAAAAATCTAAAACGATGAAAAAGAGACGTGGTCGACTAGACTATTAATGTCATCTCCAACCGGTTCGTCACAACGTACGAGGAAAATTACAAGAAAAGGGTTGAAAATACAATACTTGCGGCGAAAATTTATTCTTATGACTTATCTACCCCGTATATTCGCCCTTAAAAAGGTAATTCCTAGTCTTAAAACAAGTTCTTCACATCCTCTGCACACCCTTTTCCCACGAGGAGTCCAACGGACGGATCTATCCGGGTAAAAACCTAACCGGATCTAAGATTTTTTCGTCTCCCTCGTACACGGAGTCTTTTCTTGATGTTAAAAAAGGACGTAGCTGCCGTTGCGTGATACTTTTTGGCTCAATCTTGAACCAGTGACGACATAATCCACGCGTCATGGTGTTCTTGATTAATGGGATAACGTTTTACCGCTGCTGCTTTGTTTGATTTCGATTATAAAAGCATGAATAAAAGGTATTGTTTTCGACTTCTGTTCTTGCTATTTTTTAAATGGTTTGTGGACAGTTGAAAGGTGCGTATTTAGGACCACTATTTTTGGCCTCGTGATTGCGGAAAAATTAATGTAATAATATATGTTTTTTTTTTTTTACTTTTTGGCGTATCGGTTATGAAATTGTTGTTATGAAACATAATTTTGGGTAAGTTTGTAGAAATTGCATACACTTCTTACATTCCCACTCTGTATAAAAATTTTATAGTGAAGAATAAAAATTCTTGAACTGAATCCAATGATAACATCTAAGCTGTTGGCTTATAATGGTATATGTTTCTCTCCACAACGCTTATTAATTATTAATTAAAATTTTATAACTTGCAAAGAAGCCTTTGGCATACGATGTAAAACATACAGTATTAAACCATAAATTAGCAAATAGACGATAGAAAATTTCCTCTAACATGTGCCCTGAGTTAAAAAATGAAGTGAATAATGCTGAAGGCAAAATATTGGCTATGGATGACCAGCTACTCGAACTGTTATACAATTCGTTGAGGTATACTCGTATAATTGTGTAAATAACAAACAGGAGGGTGGCAATTTAAATGAACGTACGGGGCATGTTTTATAGACCAAGAATGAATGTACAGTTATTTCATAATTGCGTATTGAGGCTTTAAACGGAAAGGTTTTCAAAATAGAAGAAAATTTGCTTTTGTTTATTACTTGATATTTGCATTTTCATGCTTAGAACGTGTAATTAAAAAAAAGTTATTACACAAACAATTATAAAGTAGCATGTAAATGGTGGGAATACTAGAGTAATAATTAAAGACTGATTCATTCAATTTTTTTAAATTAAATTTAAAAGCCTCCATGGATACGCGAATTTGCCACTTGGATCGCCTATTGTTACTCTTCCTTGTCTTACTCATTAGTTGCCTATGGCAATAAAACAATTAGTACGACAGCGAGAAAAGTTAAGAGTACTATTGGATACGTCAATTTTATAAATTAAATTTAAACGTTTCTATGGATACATGAATTCCCACTTGGCGCGCAAATTATTTCCTTTTTTTTTGCAATTTTTAGTTGCCTATTCCCTTTCTTCTCCCATTTATTAGTTGCTCGCCTTTCCAGTAGAATGGTGTGTAAATTTGCACGATCTTTTGAAGTAATACCTAAAGTACGATTCCTAATTTTTCTTTTAACGTATGCAGCCAATTTTAAAACATAGCCTAGGGGAGATATGTAGGAATATGCGTATCAAATATATTTACAAAAAGATAATATTTAAGACACAAAGATTACAGTAGATCGCGAAAAAAAAGCAAATTTCATATTTCTTACAATAATAAAAATGTTGATCTGATTACAATTCTTTGTTAAAAAAATCACTTTCGCACTACCACAAAATATTTAAAAATCAGAATAATATGAAGGAATTTTTCTCTCTTCCTAATATCACATACACAGAAAGATACTAAACGTATAATTACTGCGTAATTACATATTGTGGGCTGCTATACGAACGGTTTTGAAAATGAAGCAAAAATTCTTTTATTTGCTGCCTGTGTTATGCATCTTTTTACCATTTCCATGTTTGATATGTGTAATTGACTGAAAGTTATTATACAAGCAATTAACAGGTAGCGTATTATCGTTAATTATTGAGAACACTGAGGTGATAAATTCCGGTTGATTAAATGAGCAAAAGAGCTAATTTAGTAATATCTATGGGCATTAAAAAGAATAATGATTTATATTGTAGTTACCTCTTGTTTAGAGCCAGATGTTGCAGAAAAAATATGAAAGTGATGAATGCATGCATGCGGACGTATATTATATATGTGTGCGTGTACGGTGGCCGCCAAAAAAACGGGTACACGACGTAAATTTATACGCATCTTTTAAAAATATCATTCTTCAAAAATAATTTTTTTTTCTAAATTTATGAATGACCGTTTTAAAAGTATTACTTACAAATCATAACCATAGATCACCCCATAAAGTCTTTTTATATACATTTTTATCTTTAGTTTTCAAATTATGAATAACAGAACTGCCATTAGGTAATTTTTTAAATTGTTTTAGCATCGACTTACCTGTCGATTCTTATTATACAAAAGCTAACAGCAGTAAGGTATTACACCATTTCTACAAATTACCTTATGTTTTTATTAGAATTGAATTTTTTCGAAAACAGTAGGTTTTAAGTATAAAAATAAGCGAAGCACTTTGCCTGGGCTTTCCTATACTTTAGATATTTTTATTAAGGCCTGGATTTCTAGAAAATTCGGAAACAAAACGTTTGATTTGTCCTAAAAGTTTCATATCAAATTTCGTTTTTAAATTTATGAAATTTGTTTTAGAAAAAAATGTTACGAAAAAAATATGTCTAACTTCCGCTTGCAATTTCGGATTTTTTTAAAAGCTTATTTTGTCTGTGAATTTTTGATATACTCCCAGATTCCAAAGCTCATCAAAATCCCGCTCGATAGTTATAATGTACCACACACCCACATATCCACCCAGTCACCAACAGAAATTTTTTATATAACACTTTTTTGGGTTTCTGGACCTCCAAAACGTGTGTTTCTGTCGAAATCTCGATTTCAATAATTTTTGTGAAATCAATACTTCCCTATACTGAAAGTATAGGAAAGTAAAAATAAAATTTATGGAGCGCAAGAAATTCCAATCCAACAACGCAAAAGTACACAAAGCGAATATTAAAAAAAAATGAGTAACACGTTAGAGTTAGCAGCGGTTGCACCGTTGCCACAAACACCCTGTACGACCAAACCTAAATTCAAAAAAATCTAGATAGTCTCAATTAATATTTAACAGAAAATTATTGTTTAATCGGTGGAAATACGGCTCGTGCAGATGTAATTCGCGAGGTCTGCAAATGTCAAAGTTTTCGTTAAAAATTGAATAACTTGGCAACGCCGCAACGGAATCTGAAAAACAAAATAAATTCGAAAAAACTATTTTTAAATATATTTAAGAATCTACAGAGTGTTCTGTGAAAATAATTGTTGTATTGGGTGTTATAGACGTAGGTAGTGAAGGAAATATCGGCCACCGCTTCTTAATTGACTTACCCTGTATATATTTTTATTTTTTATTGTACCAAAAAAATGATTTTTATGACATGAAAAGCTTTATAGGTACAACCTTTACTTATTATGGATCGAAAAAGGTTTCGAATTTAATTTCTAATAATAATACAGCGTGCCCAATTATACTTGCCACCACCCTTACAAGTAATTAATTTTTAGCCCAGTTAAAACAAGTTTTTTAGGACATTGAAAAAATCTATGGATTTTAAAAAGCTAGTTCGTGCTTTTTTTATAAAGAATTTAACATTTGCAATTTTTAGTTTGAAAAATCGAATTTTCAAACATTAAATTATTTATTATTGTTCGGCTTGAACAACTCCGCGAATAATTACAGGATGCTTATACCACATTCTAGAAATAATCTGCTAGACCAAACAAACGTTTCTCAGAGAAACAAACAATGCGCCCGGGGAATCACCGAGTTCTGTGTTTTATCGACAATAGTCCATCGCGTTTATTTTGTTAACGTCAGTTGTCCCGAGCATTCTGTTGCGATATGTTTGTGAATTTGTGATGTTTTGTGAATAATTTTAACTTGAAATTATAAAATGTCTAAAGTGAAGGATAAATATGTACCGGCAACTTGGCTTACATATTTTCCTGAATAGGGTATTGAAAGTAGCAAAATCTTTTGCAGAAGCTCCATGAAAACAGTAAGTTACGCGTTTGCAATATTTCTTATTTTTAAAAGCTGTTTAAAAAATTTCTGTTTTCCCACAATATGCTTTTGGTAAATTTTCAATAAAAACATGATTTGAACGGCGCGAAAGGAAATTTATATCAAAGTATCTTTTTATTTGTTGTTAATTACATGTTCTAGTTTTTATTTTGTTTTGAAATAATTGTAACAGTACCTTCTTCTTATGGCAAACAACTAAAACTTTTGCCGTTTTTTTATTTCGTAATTTTTTATCCTTTTTTCCTGATTTATCAAGCTCTTTATAAGCGCTTATTTTCAAAGGAATTGTTTACCGAAAACCATTCCCGTGGCACAATTTGCCGTGGTATAATCCGCCGGTCATTTGAATCATTATCAATTAAATTTTACTGTTACTGTTACTGTTGTGACTTCCTAAACCTAAGATCATTTCTTAGATGTTGGTAAAATATAGTAAACCCAGCCACTAAATTTTTTTGCCGGCCAATAGTGCCACGGTGGAAACTATCACGGCGAATCGTGCTTGCCGGTGAATCGTACTGCTGGCGAATAGATTCCCGGCGAATGGAGGCCGGCAGATCGTTCCTGATTGATTGTACTCAATCCCATAATCTTGTTTAAGGTTCTCTGAAATGTTATATCAAAAATCCATGCAAGCAACAATTTTTATCTAATAAATAACGCGGCGACTGTACAATATTTAGACTATAAAAATGGATCTTAGTAGGCTGTATGTAAGTGCAATAATCGTATACACATTCCGCCTGTTAATTTTTCCATGCAAACAGGAAGCAGAAATCCCTTTTTGAGTAAGCACACTTTGTGTGTCGAATTGTATTTACTGGACTGCCAACACATTCTGATTTTGTAACAAACACATCTAGGCTAAAACTATAAAATATTACTATTTATTAGTTACTACATTGTCATAAACTATTTCACTGGTAAAAGAAGTACGCCTGCGTAGAAATTATTAATTTTTCCAATGAAATAACAGCGTCTGCTTGTCTGTTTTGGACAGAACGATATTTGCTTGCTCAAGATTTATAAAGTGCCATCTCGGGTGTTTACAATCATCGGTAATGTAGGAATTTATGAACCAACATTAATTGTCCCAGATATTTTGAGTTACGGTTACATTGCAAGAGTTATAACAATCGCAAATTGATTTATAAAACTAGCAGAATACGCGAACTACGCCACACGCTTTTGTTACAAACAACTGCTAACTGCAGCTGATCTATATGATACTCCTTTGTTAAGCGCGTCTTAAAATTTACAATAAAATAGCAGAACCCGTGGGCTATACCATACAATTTTCTTTGGCAAATTTATTAGAAAAGATATTAATGTAATTTACTCATTCCGCCCGGTATGACAGCTTCATGGCACAGACTACACTGGGTGACTCCTACATAAACCCGCAAACGTAACAACTAAAGTGAGTCGAAAGTGTTACTGAATACGTCGTCACTAAATGTCGAAACAGAAGACGGGGGATCCGGATTAGCTATAATTCAGGTACGCGACCTACTTTATTTGCTAAGGGCATAGCCCACGGATTTTTATGTTAATCGGGATTCCTTACACCCGACTCTCCTTTCCCTCGCTACCAGTAACCACATATTAAAGCGTTTATCATATAAGGCTCATAATTGTTGATTAAACGGGGCGCTACATTTTCGATCGTGATAAGCAAAATTTAGTGTTTGCGTTTGTGTGTGATTGGCCATAATCTGTTGATAGTTGGCAATCCCACTTCAGACTCCTCGGGGAACACACATTTTGAGTTACGGATTCTTTCCATCGGGCTAGACTTTTACTTACGGCAGGATCAGGGACAGATCAGTACCAAAAACTCCGGAGAGAAATTCAGGTTAGATCATGCAAACGATACCGCGCACTAAGATAATCATAAATCACTCAAATCGGATTTCTACAGTGAGAAGAGTTTATAATGTATAAATTTAAATTAAAAACACTAATGAAATGGAAAACTGGGTACGTTTATTTTAAACTTTATTTGTTGTTGATAACGCTAGATAGGGATATAAATACAATATAATAAACATTTCCATGATAACTTAGTTGCCGACTTACCATATTTGCGGATATACAATACTGCGGGATGCATTCGGTACACGTCGTACAATTCCACTCAGGTTATAAAATACATTTCCAAAAAGGAAATACCAAAAAAGCGTGGGTTGTAGACCACGGGTTTCGCAAGTTATTGTTTAAAGAGCCACTAATAACAACTGTCAAGTGTGCTATTAAAAAGTCTTTGAAAAATATGTGTTATTTGTTTAAAAAGATAATTCAATTCGTAAGTAATAATTATTTAACAATAAATATGCAGACCCAATATGTGTATGTATTTTTGTACGAGCAGAACTCTGCTTACTTGGGATTTTGGAAATTTTTTCTAAAACAATTATTCGAAAATCAATTTTTTTAAGAACAAAAGCATTAAGTTGAAAAATGACGATGGTAGCAAAAGAAAAATTTAAATGAGAGCAAAAAAAATTTCATTTTACTGAACAATACCTGATAAGAAATGTTGTAGCAGTTGCATACAAATAATAATCCACGCTAACATACCAATTTAAACAAAAAAGTTTATAACAATTGTCTTTGGAACAATTGTCTGTAGAAAAATTGTATTTCAAACAATTCTTACTTTCTTACTTCAAGATATTACCATTTTGTGGAATTTATTATAAAGACACCAATTAAAATTAAGAACAATTATTACTAAAATGTATGTTATCATTATAATTATATTTCTGTTCAAACAATGTTTAAATTTATTTGCACTACAAACAGCTGCAGAAAATTAGCAAACAAAATTCTTCTACGAGGACAAATTGATGTGTAGTAATCTTGAGTGGAAGTCACTGTATATGGAATTATACGGCATCATTACCACGAAAGAGCAGATTCCCACAGCAAATTTACCAAAATAACCACGATTTGGGCTTGGCTCGTCACCCACCTTCGCCCCCATTATTCTTGGTCCAGTTAACAGATCAAACTTTACTTGAAAATATTTAATAATTTTAATAAAATTGTTTTTAACCAAAATAAGTAAAAGATAAAATCTTTTTTTTTAAGTTGAAATAAATTCATCCCTTATTTTTTTGCTCTAGTTTTCAACATGTTAAATTTAATTCAAAATGACCTAAAATTTAGCATTTAATAATATTGTTTAACTCCTTACCACAATAACTAACAAATAAAAAACGTTAAAATGCTATTACTCAAATTTGAATAAATTTATTAAAATTGTAAAATTATAAAAATAAAATCAAAATTTAGACCATGTTTTAAGTTTTCTGGTTAGAAATTGGTTTTGATTTGATAACACAATTCTTAAAGCTTAGAATTCCATCACCAGGATATGAACGCTTCCAGAAAAAAACATATTTTTTTTATTTAATAATTTTGTAAGTCTTGAATTTTCTTTTCTATATTTATCACAATGTAAAGATGGTTTTAGATTGCAAATCTAGAAAAATTAAAACGACCATAGCAATAACAACAACACTTAAATTTGTATTTTATGACTTTATTATCCGAGCACAGTAAAATCGAGCTTTATAACCTAAAGCTACCGATGTATTGACACCACATTTCACCATCTGACTTTTACTGTTTGTAATCGATAAGCACCAATGTGTAAAACACATCAGCGCAAGCTTTATTTATGAAGCAAAATAAAGTTCACACATAAAAAATCCTCCGCATTGTGTTCTTACCATCTGTACAAACCTTGACTTTAAAACACGAAATTTTCTAAAACTTTCAAAATGCAAATCGGTAACAATTTATTGTATCACAAGTTAGAAAGTTCCACTTTACATGAAATTTTTGCAAATCACCTAACGGCAAAGCATTACCTTATAATTCATCTGCAGGCTGTAACAAGAATAACAGAGAAAAAAGGCATAATAAAGTGGAAGCATCCATCTCCAGTAGAGCATGGCAATTCCGATTTTATTTCTGCATGCTGATCGGGTGCATGTCTAATGCACCGCATTGCATCTACGCGAGCTGCAGCCATAAAATAATAACCTAGGGCAGCTCCTTGCGTTAAAAGGAAACGCAAACATTTGTCCTGCGAGAATCATCTTCACAAATCGTATTTTAAGATATAACGCGTATCGAGAAATCGCGACCCGTATTTTAACTCTTGCTGTCGTAAAATTGACAAACGTGAATTATTACGCTCGTCTTGCTTTATAGCGTTCTGCAGTTCATATTTCATGGTTGATATTTAGATTTAGGTCTGACAAGCTTAAGGGATTTTTATTACATTAAAAAATTGAATTTGATAGAAACCATAACACTTTCAATATCAGGTAGCGTGGTGAATATTATTATAAGAAGCGTCTCGAATTGCTTTCGGGCGAAAGTGGGAAAATTCTTCCAGAAGTTTGTATTACTGAGCCCCAAATTTCCTGACAATTCAAAAAGATGGTACAATTTTTTTTTTAAACCTTGAAGAGGCTTTTGAAGAACTAGAAAAACGTCCCCTGCAAAATTCCCCTTGAGGACAAAATACTGTAAAATTTCTGTTCTAAAGCGTCAGTTGTACCGGGTGATCGTAAAAAAATGTCTCTCAGAGCAGGCCATGACCGAAGTGTTAAAGTTGGCAATACTTAATATAAGCCAATTGTCAAATGTTGACAGCTGTAAAAATTTTTGGTTAGATACATTTAACTTAATGTATCTAACCAAAAATTTTGACAGCTGTCAACATTTGACAAATGGCTTATATCAAGTATTGCTAACTTTAACACTTCGGTCATGGCCTGCTCTGAATCATTTTTTTTTACGATCACGCGGTATAATACACTTATCTAGAATGTTTATACGGAAAACTCTAAAAGTAAAAGATTTATGTTTATACAGGGTGATTACTAATTAATTAGAATAATACAAATTTCTCCAGATAATTCTTGTTAACGTTATAAGTATAAAAGCTGTCTGGCAACCGCCACGAAATATTCCTCGCACTTATTGATAAACTTGAACAATTTGTTTGAAAGTATTTAAAACTGTTAGTAATTTTGTACATTTTTGACAATTCTATGAAAATCGAAGAAATTTTCTAAAATTCTTTTACCAATATTTTCCCATACATGAAAATCGTTAAACATTTTTAAAATTTTCAAAATTTTTAAAATTATTTGAAGGCTTTTAAAACTTATTGAAAATTTTAAAAATTGTTGAAAAATTTGTACAAGATAATGAACAATTTGAAAATACCAAAAACATTTTCAAGTTTCAAAAAAATTTTTAAATTTTTAAATGTTTTGAAAATTTGGGTATATTTATAAATTTTGAAAAATTTTAAAGATATCAAACATTATTAAAATTTTTATGTTTCGGCAGCTTACAATTTTTGCGAATTGAAAAAATTTTGAGAATTATTGGCATTTTTTTAAATTGAAAATAATCAAATGTTTTTCTAAATAATAGTAAATTTTTGTAAAATCTTAAGAAATTTAGAAAATGTTTATAATTCTGAAAAATACTGAACACTTTTTAACAATACTGAAAATTTTTGACAATACTGAAAATTTTTCAAAAATTTTGAAAAGTTTTGAAAATTTGGATAGATATTTAAAAGTGTAGAATTGTACAGAGTGGCTAGGAAAACTCCCGCCACTTTTCTTGCGGCGGTCAAGAGATGGCTCTTTGATAAAGAAAAATTAAATTTAAATACTGGCAGCAACGCAGAATCCAAGACGTTTTAGTTATTAAATACGCCCCATATTAAATCAAAACAACTAAAACGTCTTGGGTTCTGCGTTGTTGCCAGTATTTTAATTTAGTTTTTTTTTACCAAAGAGCCATCTCTTGACACCCGCAAGAAAAGTGGCTGGGGTTTTCCTAGCCACTCTGTAGATGTTTTCGACATATAACAATTTTTGGTAATTTTGAAAATGTTGAGAGTTTTAAACACTTTCAAAAGTTGATAATAATCAATAGTTTCAAAAATTATAATTTTAAGGGTTTTAAAAAATTCGAAAACTTTTTAATAACTTTGAAGTGTCTTAAAAGTTTTGAAAATTTTGATTATTTAAAACTTCTTAAAACATTTGAAGATATTTATAAATATTTTAAAATGTTTTGGAAATTTGGATGTTATTTAGAAAGCAACTAAGGAACGTTTTGAAAATACCAAAAATTTAAAAAAAAATTGATATTTCGACATTTTACAATTTTTGATAATTAAATTCTGGCTATACATGGACGTGTTGTACTTACTAAAATGATCAAAAAGTACAATTAATTACGTTTATGATAACATAATCATAGCTTGTTGGGGGGGGGGGGATAATAGGTTTGACGTAATACTCGTAATTAATTGTAACTTCTTAAAAATTAAAGATTTTTCTTTTGTAGTTATGTCAGTCATGCATTTGATGAAAGGGTTGGCATAAATTGCAAAATTTCTTACGAATGTTTTGTTATTTGGTAAACGTCGATGTGGGAAATGTTCTGCGTAAAGTCGTTTTGCTTCAGCTTTATTGCAAAATCCCAAACCATACATCCAATACACTTCTAACATCACTTGCAAAAAATAATCTCCCATTTTAACAAAGTACAATTAATTACCAAAACGATATTACGTCAAACAAATGGATTTTTCACCGTCACCACGACGATAATGTGATTTTATAAATGAAATTTATTGTTAGTCCAGCGAACCAAATCTTAAAGTGGGTATAACTCGAAAACGACGCATTTTAGACCACATGTTTATATAACATTTTTTTAGTGCTTACAATACGGCTATTTATAGCCAGTCCACCATTCTTGTTACACCCTGTATATTAAGTTTTAATATAACTTACTCATGTGCATTAACTTTTTTATAGCGTTCCTACAACTAACTAGAACATGACACAGCCGTTTTGATTTCTGGCAAATCATACAATTTATAATTCACTTTCAGTGAGAACACGCTAAGAACTTGCACACTCGTCATATTTTTCTTTTGGTGCTATAATCATTTTTTTTTAATTTTTGCTAAATAGATTTTAAAACCCCGAAAACTTTTTTTTTGTTAACAGGATTAAATTCAAATCTTTGCTAGTATTACGATCTAAACATTTTATTTAAACATTTGTTTTTCAAAGACTCTTCAGTTCGCTATTGCAATTTTTTTCAAATTTCTTAGCAGCACTTTTAAAATATATTATGTTATAACAGTTTTTTTTCTGATAACCTTGTTTAGTCTCGAGGTTATTTTTCTTGCTATTTTTTTGAAGTATTTTTTAGAGCAGTTGAATTTTTTTTTCTCTAGGTCTTTATACACAGTCTTCCCAAGAACCCGTTAAAGAAACTCACTTTTAGAAAACTTAAGAGACCTTTTCGGGCAATATTCTCAGAAATTTTTTTGTAAATCTTTTTCTGTAATTTTTGAGCTTTGCTGGTTAATTTAACCAAAACATGTTTGCGTTCCTTTTTTTTAACAATAGGTCAAAATAAAACTATCGAAAATTTTAATAATCCTCGTTTACATACTAAAGTATAAAAAATTAAATCGTTTTCCTATGGCAAAGTTTCGCCGTACGCCGCTGTTTCACAAAACCGCAGAATGCACCAATTTTCCTTATTAAATCAGCCCGTCAAGTCGCTAAAGCAATCGCAGATTGATGGCAAGGACCGTTACCAACATAAGTAACTCTCTGTATCACTGAAATCATTATCAAGTGAGAAGGTTGCTGAATCGGGAGCCGTTCGACCACATTCCGCATTACTCGTGGGAATTCTACGGAATTAGTGGGTATTAGCACTTCATTGAAACGTCCGATGAAATATATTAATGACATGTTCACTAAAAAGCAAATATCAATTTTGAATATTTTGGCGAGCTTTTTTGTGAGTGCCATTAGTAGCCGGTTGTAAAACCGCGGTGGCTTTGGTTTCCGATGTCTTTCTTCGTGGGTCATGGAATTTCTTTGCATTTTGTTAATGGGAAATATTTCGGTTGGGGCGAAAGAGGGTGTCGCACCCCTTAATCAAAATTCCCCTCGCACTTATCGAACAGAACCGCATGTATTTTATTAAATGCAAAATACGGGTTTGTTGGTGGGTTGGATTTACAACAATTACAACCAACTTCGGATGTATAACTAGAGAAGGAAATAATAAAAGAACTGCATATGCTTAAAATTATTTTGAATTTTTTTAAGCAACCTTGAAATATTTATGAATATTTGCTGGATATATTTTTCTTTTCGCAATGTTAAATGTTTTTTCTATAATAATGAAATGAACTAGCACCAATTAAATGTTTTGATGGCCATAACAGTATCTATAAGGTTTATTTATTTGTTTGAGCTTACGTGGGTCTGTTAATATCTATTTTCCTGTGGATTTATATTATGAATTAAATTCAAATGTTGGCCATTTTCGGAAGATGACTTACTCTAATTTCTTGTATTACTATTTTAAGCTTTTATTCTACAAGGAATACAAGTATGCTTTTAACTGCAAGTTTATTCTAATAAGCGTTCCAAGTCTAAGCGGGTGCTGCAAAAAGTGGTGACGTGCTTATATAGTGAATATGTTGAAAGGATTCTGATAGAAGTTAAGATTATTTTTGACAGTGCTTTGCCCATTATGGGAATAATACGAAAAATAGGTTGTTATGAGCACATTTTAAAAGAAGTATTTGTAGATGTTAGTAATGTAAGATATTGGAAATTTATGTGCTTATATTTCGGAAGCGAGAATTTATTGAAATTTATAGAAACTGTAGGAAACTTTAGTTTTGGGGTGTTATGGAATTTTTTACAATGAAAACGGATACATTTATAGTTTACAATTTTAATAACGACTACTCGGATGCATATTAAACAACATACACTGTGTCCATAAAGTAACCCCCCCCCCCCAACTAACTTTTGAACGACTTGATATTTTTCTACAAAATTTGGTGTGCTGTAATGGGAAATTAAATACTATTTTTCAGACCATATTAAAATTTTGTATCATCCAAAATGGCGACTGGGCGCCATTTTAAATTTTTTTTTTTAAATAGAAAGGGGGGTCGAGTGACACCTCATTTGAAAGGTCTTTTAATTCTGCGTCTGATCCTAGGGTTTCAAAGAAAAATATATATGAAAAATATTTTTTTAGGCGACCTTAACAAAAAATTGAATTTGTAGTACTCAAAAGCGGCCAAAAAGTAACCGTTTTTTGGCCGAGGACGAAAAAACACTTTTTAGCAGTGGTGCACACAAATGTTTTTAGGCGACCTTCATTATAAAATTTACAAATTTGTTAGATTTTTATTTATGATTTATTGATATAATTATTTATAACAACTGAACAATTGTACATATTTGTGACTCCTTCAGAAACGTTTATATTTTCTTTATTTACACTCGAAGTAATTTCGGCATGTATAACTTCATTATTCGTATGAACAATTTGTGTGCTTTTTGATGTTGCTGCAGCAGTAATTTTATCTTGATTATTTTAAAAAATCTAACAAATTTGTAGAAAAATATAAACGTTTCTGAAGGAGTCACAAATATGTGCAATTGTTCAGTTGTTATAAATAATTATATCAATAAATCATAAATAAAAATCTAACAAATTTGTAAATTTTATAATGAAGGTCGCCTAAAAACATTTGTGTGCACCACTGCCAAAAAGTGGATATTTTTCGGCCGAGTCTGAGTTTAATGGCCGAGGCGAAGCCGAGGCCAGAAAGCATAACTATTATTATACTTATCTGAAAACACCTTGTTTTCATCCGTTTTTACAATGACGTAAAGGTGGCATTTTCAGAACAGCGCACGGAGAACATTTCCCGATCTCCGATTTTTTCCGTGCGCTAAATAAAAAAATACAATTAGAGTTAATTATAAGAAAAAAAAATATTTATTTATTTAACTTTTTTGAAATCTCGCCATTCCATAAAAAGTTGATACTCGTGTTCATATCTCGACCTGGATTTTGCTGCTAACAAATCAACACTGGCTTGTGCCGCTTGCTTTAATATGTTCTTAGGAATATCTGGATTTTCTTCCGAGTACATTTTTTAAAACTGACATGAACTAAACTGACAGAAAATAAATTAATGCCGATAATATATCAATCGTTGCTATCGAAATATTAATCATGTTTGGTACTATTACGATGTATTATTATTACTTTGAAAATAAAATGTTCTAAATTTACTTCTTATCCTTTTTTGCGTTGTTTTCAGATAAGTATAATAAAAAGTATCTTTCATTACACGTCCAGAAATGGATTTTCCGTGCTTGCATGACTTCCCGTGTTCGGCTCCGCCTCACACGAGAATTTGTCACACGCGCACGTAAAAATCCTTATTTCCAGACTCCTAATGAAATATACTATTTTATTTCATACTGTCCACCGTACACTACTTTATATCATTATTTTGAGTCCGGGAAATGACACATTACAGTACTAGGCCGGGAAGTGTTGCCTCGCAACAAACATTTGGTTGCTATCGTCACTCTAAATAAGGCAACCAGATTATTCTTAATAATTTGCTTGATTAAAATATTATCCTTTATTCAAAAAAAAATCGATACAGTATGAAATAAAATGTTGTACGTCACACCGCCGTGAGATGATCAATACTCGTCTCCAAATTCCAGATTCGGCTCCTTCGTCGCCTCATCCGGAAACATCTCGACTCGTTACTGTAATAAGTCATCTCCCGGCCTTATAACGTAAATAACTATTAAGGTAGTGTCGTAAAAAAAACTTCTGATTCAATTTTCAGATTCGTAGTTTGATACTCTTCCTCATAACCAATTTTTATATGATTTGTCATCAGATTTTAGGATTCAAACGCGAATATTCTTGCAAATATTCTTCGAAATACTCGTTCGTGTTTTTCGAATATTCGTTTTTTGTTAGGTGCAAATTGTGGAAATTTTCTCAATTATGAAAATACTGTGATGGAAATATTCGTAACCCCGCTCACTAGTTAAAGTATGTCTAGATATTATATTCAAACCAAGAGAGAGGGTGTTTGCAATGTTGTCAATTTAAAATTTCTTTTAAATAAATAAAACAATTTTTTTTATTTTTTGAAAAATTTTATAAATTTATGAAAATTTCTAGGAATTTTTTTAAATTTTGTGAAAATGTGAAAGATTAAAAAAAATTCAATCATGAAAATTTCGAAAAACAGATTACAAAACTTTAAATTTCTTAAATATTTTGAAAAATTTCAAAATTATTATAATATTTACGACAAACAAAATTTTTAAAATTTTGAAGAAATTTTTAGTTTTACGAAATTTTCGAAATTATTCAACATTCTCAAAATTTAAGAAAAAATGTTGATTTGCAGTACTCTTTGCCGTAACTATTTTTATATGATTAGTCATCAGACTTTTGGATTTAAATTGTTTGACTGGAACTGCGACTATTCTCGCAAAAATTCTTCCGAAGTATTCGTTCGGTGTTTTTCCGAATATTCGTCTTTTATCCTGCGGAAATTTTTAAATTATTCTCAATTTATGGAAGTACTCAAATGGAAATATTTACTGATTACGTAAAATAGTAAACAAAATCTTTGCCTAGTACCTACTTGAAATAAACAACAAGTTACGGTTTAATTTTAAGCTTAGTTTTACTCCTGCTAGGTAGGTGACCCGTTGTACATTCTGCATTATTTTGGTTGTACAGGTTAGTAATTTTCTAGGATGGTTTTTCTCGCTTTGTTTTATAGTTTTTTGTTCCTGCTTTTGGTAATCAGCTTTTGCTTCCACTTGAATTTCGATACTTGAAGTGTTCAGATGCTCTGTTGAAGTTTGGAAATTTTTCTGAAAGTTTTTAATTAATAATCGGGTTTTGATGGAGCAATTTAGAAATTTTCTTACATTTAGAAACTAGATATCGTTGGAGATTTGGATTTTTGGTAAATCTTGTCTCGGAAACCTTTTTAGTATTTTTGAACTTTGAACACCACAAGGTTTAATTTTTTGCAATAATTCCAAAAATTATGAATTTACATCATTTTTAAATTAGTACAAGTCTGTTATCAAAGCAGTTTGGCTATTTGTTCAAAAATTGTAATTGAAATTTATTTAGTTGTTGCAGATATTTGTTTCTTTGGACAGTTACAAGAGTTTCAAACGATATAGTTTTTATTATAATTTTACACAAAGTCGTTAACCAATTTATATGATTTTGTGCGAGCTCTTACAGACATTGGTTTATTTAAGCGACAGGTTTTGTTTTTAGTCAATTTAATTGAGTATTATTATTGTTACTTTCAGAGGGCTAATACGAAATTCCTGCAAGAAACAATTCGCATTTTGTCTAGACAACAACGTTGCCGCGTCACCCGAGTCTTTAGGTTAAATGTCGAAATGTAAATTTAAAATAATGTCCAGAAAAAATGACCTGTTCTACATAATAAACAAAATTTAGCCAATTACGTAAAGCAGACAATTTAACAAATTCGGCGTAACGCATAGAATGCAATAAAGCATCAAGCAATCTTATGGTAATTATCAGATAACCTTGACAATTTGTAGAACGGTCTCTGAGCATGCATGCTGCAGATCGTTGGATTTGACAAGTTGCAACAAAAATCTTTTTTTTGTATGTTTATGCAGAAACAATAAGGTTGTTAAGACAATAAAACAGTTAGAAAAAATGTTACGAGACCCCCATTGGCTCAAGATAAAAGTGATTATAAAGTCAGCTTATAACATTAAATTGCTATAACATTTTAATTATTGATGCTAAAAATATGAATTAAAATATAATTAAAGAAATAACATTTTGTAAAAATTTAAGTAGCCTATGAATTACCATAAAATGTTTAATTGTTTGGCATTTCACGAAAATGTCAACTGGTGAATGTTTTATGTGATTATTTAAAAGGCTTTTTTTAAACGGTGCTATCTTTACAAGATAGAATAAAGTCGATCAATAATTGATATCGCAGTGACAACAGGACTGCTAGTGGATTACTCACTTTTGCTACAAGAAGACAGCGGTTGCCACCTTGCAGTAGAACCGATTACCACAAGTTTATAGGATAATTTACCTCATAAGTTGACCTGAGTAATAGACCCAAATAGTGGGACATTTTAGAAAATATTGTTTAGTAGGCATAAAATTGATTTTTTTCCGCTACGTTTTATTTTTTAATTTATATTGCCGATGTTAATAATTAAAATATTATAGCAATTTGAAGTTAGTTGTAAACTGATTTTATAATTACTTTAAAAATACTAAGTTAAATTTTAAGTCAAAGTGCATACATATAAAATTTTAAATGCAATTATTATTGCCAATGTTATCGGCAAAGAAATAATTAGAGTAATTTGTCTTTGAACAACTGTAACTCTGTAAAGACGCATTTTCACACCCATGTTTAAATAAACTATTTTTGACAGTTTTGAAGTGTAAAAACATAAAAAAATATAAATGTTGTTAAGTCTTAATAAACTGCAATGTTAGGTGCATTTTAACTTGCCACGAGGGTTTTTACGGAAATGCATATTATGAATAGAGTAGGGCAAATATGCTGTAAAGATAGTGCATATGCACCAACATATGTCGCATAAAACCGTTAATATATGCACTAAAATATGCCGCATAAAACCTTCAGTATATGCAAGAATATGCAGTAACCTTCTGCGATATGCACTAAAAAAAATTAGTTTGTTTATTTAGTGCCTAATATGAAAATCTGATGTTTATTTGAATCTGCAGTTTAATACTAGTAATTATTATATGAGTTAAAGCACGTTTTGCATCAAATGTAATTTTTCGTTAAAAGAAAAAGATAAACACAATTAATGATTTTCATTATTTTTAGTTACAAAAACTCAACATTCAAAAAATCAAAAGGGCTTAGATAATATAGAAACGCATTATTATTTTCAGTTATTTCAGCATTTTGTATTTGCATATACAATGATACAGGTAGAAGTAAAATCAATAAATAACACAACCTATTTATTACAATAAATAATCATGTGCTTTTCAACGGCGTCAACGAGAAAATTTTGCCGCTTATCTTCCAATATATTTTTGTAGCTGGAAAAACTTCTTTCTACATCACAAGAAGTTACTGGACAATATTTAAATAAATGTGAATTTTTAACTGCAAAACATTCGTCATTGTGGCCATTGCTTAAGAAATCTCCATTTAAAATATTTTTTATGGAATTCAGAGTTGAAAGTCCGGTGTTTTTCTGAATTAAATCGTCCATTTTGCTGCTAACTTTTTTGCATATTTTATTTTTAGTTTTATTCAAAATTGAATGAAATTTTTCGATTAATTCTAAAGATTCAGTGAGAAGCAGGTTTTGTGTTTCTAATTTATTAATGATGCTAGGAATTTCCGAAAAATGAGCCTTTATGTAGGACAACTGAGGTTGCAAATCCGGACACTTTAAAATATCTTGACAATCTGCTATAGACTGAGCAGAAGTTGAATCAAAGGTGTTAACAACATTTTTAAATTCACTGTAACTTTCACAATAAAATAGAACGGCTTCTATCCACGTTCCCCACCTGGTGAGAATTGGTTGTGTAGGTAAGGGCACATCTTTAAGCAAGTCTTTGTAAACTTCGACGCGAAGTGGTGATTTTAAAAATACCTTTTTTCCGTTATTAATTAATTTATTGACTAAAGGAAACTCAGTTCTAACCACTCCGGCCACCCTATTCATCGCATGGGCCAAACGAGTTACATGAATTAAATTTGGGAAAAAGATTTTTAAATTTTGACCTGCTTTTACCATGTATGCGGCACCATCAGTCACCATGTATAAAATCCTTTCGGGTGGTATTTGATTTGGCAAATAAAGTAACGAAAGGGTTTCATTGACAAAACGTGAAATTGTCAAATTGTTGTTTTTTTCTAGTTGTTTAACAGCAATTAAATAACTGGAAGAAGGACTGCTGTTTAAAACGCCTACAATAAAATTCGCTATATACCTATCTCCCTTTAGCATCGGTGGTTTCGTCAACACTAAACCAAATACAATTATTCGAAACAACGTTTCTTATTTTTTGAAAATTTTCTTCGTATAATTTTGGAATGCACGTTCTGGAAGCTGTTCTCCGGGAAACGACGTTTTGTTTTGTATATTTTTCTAAGAAATTTCTAAATTCGGGAACGTCCATGTTATTTAATGGAATGTTGCATGAAACCATCATTCTACACAAATCGTCGTTGAAATTGTTGACATTCTTATTTAAGCAGTTCAGCAATAATTGTTGTTTTGGCTCGTTTGTATTATTTTTTCTTTTTTAATGCGGACCGGTGGCTACGTGCTGATCAAGTTGAAACTTTTTATTAACGTTTATCTGTAAAAACAATATTTAAGTACAATTTACTACAGCTTACACAAAGGAAAATAACTGAATGTGGCCTGTGCCATATCCTTTGCAATATCACAAAAAAAACTTTCTAATTTTATTTTTAAATTGTTTGCTTAATTACAAAATAAAATAACAAATTAGTATTAAATTTTTAACTCGCTGTTTTGGCTTGTTTGAAGTTTTTTAACTTTAAACAGAGTAAACAGTTTTTTTAATTCAAAATTAAAATAAACGGATAAATACCTCTTTTTCACAGATGACGCACAACACAACACTTCCATCGTATTTAAAACATGTATAGGGCTTCAACCACTTCTTAATTAAATCGTTTTTTGAACTAGCAACTTTAGGCATTTTCAGGGTATCGACTGGACAATTACACTTTACAGCTTTCTGTCAAGGCAACAAATGAACTAGTCAAGCACTAAAATTATAAATAACTATTTCTAAGAATAAGTATAAGAAAAAATTCTAAATATTATTTTCAAAGAAATTTGTACCTAAGGAATAAGACCTACCCAAATAATATAACCTTTGTCAGTTAATCCTTTACTTCATCTACCCTTACTTGGAAATTTAGAAAGTGCAAGTTTAGGGTTCATGTGGTTTCACTAGAAGAAATTGTGCAATTTCTTCTAAGAACTACGAATATTTTATTTGATAATTTATTTGAAATTTTATTTTTTTTGCTTGAATATGCATTTTCATGCCATTAAAAGCTAAAATATGCACTAATATATGCCGTATGCCGTAAAGTTGCAATATATGCCAAATATGCAAAATAAAAATTACTTTTTATGACTCTAAACATCACGAAACGTGTATATACGAAAAATTAACATTTTATGATCAATAGCAAAAAAGATGCAAATATGTATTTGCCCAACTCTAATTATGAAACACTCTCTGTGGGTGAATGTGGGACTAAATTGGTTCCATCTTATCTTAAATTATTGGTTCGATTTGAATGCGCATTGGATTGTAGGAGTGTATCAAAAATTTATCGACAAAATAAGCTTTAAAAAAGCCGAAACCGGAAGCAGTTACTTGCACATATCGCTGTGATTGCATTTTTTAACGAAATTGATATAAAACCTTACGACAAATCCTACGATTTTTTTCGTACTTCTTAGCTTCAATATCGTGCCTGCTATAATTTTTGAAAATTTTGACTTTAACATTTATGCTAAAAAAAGAAGTAGGTAGATCGGCATAAAATTGAGTAACAATAATAGCTCCACAGGAACCTAATGTAACCACGGAATTATTGAATGAAAATAATCAAATAGAAATTACTTTTGAAATTTTCAAAATTTTTAAAATAATATTACTCAAAAACTAACTAATTTTTTTAAATTTTGACTACATTTTTAAGACTGTTAATCAGTTTGCTTTTATTTTATAAAAAATTGACGATATAATGCTAATTCTGTAATTTAATATTCAAGTGAGTTAGCTTTCTCCTTATCCAATTTTTTTGCTGAAAAATCAAGTCTTGCTCACCGAGTGTTTTTTAATTCTGAACAATGTTTTTCAAAAAAAAAATGGAAATTTTGTTTCAACAACTGGATAGAAGATTAACCGGAAAAAAATCACGAAAACTTATTGCATGGCAAGAAGTATTAGTAATACTTGAAAATCCATCTCGTCGCGACAGCCCTGATAACATTGATTTAATTCGTGAGTTGCTGTGCACTTGAGAAAGTTTTCAGGTGATTTTTATATCATTTGCTTGTATTCTTTCGCGAACTGTCAAGGTAGTTGTATTTTTCAAATCTAACGAATGAAGCAAATGAGTATTATTTATTAGTTTGCTTAAATCTATTTGGCAGTGATACCAATCAAATATAAATTTAAAAATTCAAATTCAAAATTCTAACGACACACGAAAGATTTTGACACCACGAATAAACCTGAAGTTTTTCCAAAATTGTCTAAACGTTGGTTATTTCAAAGCAAAATTTATTCTGAAGCAAGTAGAACCACGAATCGTATTTGGATAGATTAACGATTGAGAAACGAAGCTACAACTCTTGTTTGCTTTTTTAATTTTTAAAAGAGTATGTCTGTGGGTAGGTGAGTATGTGGGTATGTATGTGTGTGGTGCATCATAACTACCGAACGGATAGTCGGATTTTGAGGAGCTTTGGAATGTGGGGGTTTATAAAAAATTCAGCGACAAAATAAGCCTTTTAAAAAGGCCAAAACCGGAAGTGGAAGTAAACACGTTTTTGTGGTAACATTTTTTCTCCTAAACTAAATGTTATACATTTTTAAAAACGAAATCTTATAGAAGACTTTTAAATCCAACGATATTTTCCAAATTTTCTAGCCTTAAAATAATGACCAATACGAATTTTTAAAAAGTTTGAATTTAGCGCTTTATTATTCAAAAACAGGTTGACAAATCGCGTTCTAATGTTTTTTTGTAATAGCGCTAAAGAGATACAATGTTATTGTGCACAAAAATTTGCGAGCTTATGAAACCGAAGATGCGCTACAATTTGGTTTGTGTCCCAGTTCTCACATTGCCCTCTGACGCTTTCAATGCAATTTTGAAAATTTGAGTTTTAACGCCTATTTATTCAAAAACGAGTTATCAGATAGGGAAATAAAATATAGAAAATGCCCTAACAATACAAAACATTACAAGTTAGTAGAATTTTTGAAACTCCTAATACTATAAAATGAAAATTTCTTTTTTTAAACATACTGCTTAAAGCTGGTGACATGATTTTTTTAAATTTTGTAGACTTATAGAGCTATAGATCAGCTACAATTTAATAGTGTCTTAGTCTGCTAACAATTTCTTTTTTTAAACATATTGCTTAAAGCTGGTTACACGATTTTTTGTATTTTGTAGACTTATAGAACTATAGATCAGCTACAATTTAATAGTGTCTTAGTCCGCTAACTTTTTTGTGACACCTTGAATTTTTGAAAATTTTTTTCAGAAATTTCAATCTTGTTTAGTAATCATGAGCCGATAAGAAAATTTAAGTTTAGGCTAAATTGCTCACGAGTGATAATGGAACACAGTTCTCAATTTATTTATTACATACGGTAATATAAGAGGGGGGGATTTATAATTTCCCTCTCCCACCTAATTTTTGGTGGATGAATTTGTACTCATTTTTTTGGGTTTTCTTAATTCCAATAAATCGTTTTCCAAAAAATCAAATAATCGTTAATTTTACAACATACTTGAAAAAATTCAGCGTTTTATCAGTTTGCTTTACAATATCACTCGTTCTCTCTATATCTGACTCTCATGCGTTGTCCGAAGTCTTTCGGCGCGTGACCGAGGTACGCACACACAGCTGTCGACCTTTGCTTCACTATTCTGTCTTTGTAGTCGGTAGTTGAATCAATAAAAAGATTCTTACTAAGTTTATACTATTATTTCTATACGAAGACGTTAAAATGATGTTCTTATATTATTACTGTTATACAACCATGCTCTTGGTACAGTGGTAAGTGTAGAGGGATGTTATTATTATTATTATTGTACTCAATTTTGAGACACATTAATAATAAAACACTTTTAAATGTATATGATAAGTGAAGCCCGGAAGTTTAACAATGCCTAAAACGCCTAATTAGGCCTGTATTGGATATTAATTTTGATAAATGCTTATTTTACACATTAATGCCTATTTACTCTTATTTTAGACATAATTTGGTGTTTTTTTTAGAGTTTTACAGCATTATTGCAAAAACAATAGTAAAAGACTTTGGTAGTGATAATTTTACAAGTGATAGGGCGCGACTTCCGAAAGTCAATAAAAGAAAAGAAATGCCAATTTTTGAGTTCTTGGTGCCAATTTTTTTAATTTTTATTGTGTTTAAATGTCTGCCTATTTTTGAAATTTTTATTGACTAAACTTCCGGACTTTAATGATAAGTAACAATACTTAAAGTATAGGAAAGTTTAAAAGTGCTTTGCTTACATTGTTATTGTTGTTGTGTCGCGATTATTCTACTCTTACCAATAGGAGCCAACGAGAATCCACAGCTCGTATAAGTTTTGTCAATAACATGTGTTTTTACCTGATAAAACAGCTTACTTTTGAACAACCGCATTTGATGTCAGGAAATGCATGAATGAAGTAAGGGAAAAGGTTTTAAAATTCGGTAGGTTTAAGTCAATCTGATAACTTCAATTTTTTTTGAAATTTCACAACACCAAAGTGAAAACAAAAACAAAAAATTAGACAATTTTATCAATTTATTTCAAGATTACTTGAAAATATTACACTTGATTCTGCAGTAACGTTCAGTCAATCCGAGGCGAGAGAACTGAAAGCTCTGTATTTCCATACCCACATAAAAGCATGCACTTACGCATTAGTGGCATTTATAAACCAACGAAACTATAGCAATAATGTTTTCTATTAATAATAAAAATTAGATATGCAAATAGATTAACTTTTTCAGTGTGATGAAGCAAGGCGCTATGTAGCATTTAACTCTCGCTTCGTTACTTTAAAATAAATTACACTCAACTATGGTAATTACTTGTTAATTGGCTTGTTAACTCGGGAACCTGATTGTACATAAAACAAGCTGAACAGAAAGTGACAGAAAAATACGAAAACCAATTAAATTAAAACTGTATTTGTTACGACGTTCACTTTGAACTTTTAATACTAGTAACATAAAACCGTAATAATTTTACTCACTCTAAAATTGTTTATTTAACCTTTGCACTTACATTTATATTTATTATTTATTAAAATTGGAAATGACGTGTTGAAATCGAACCCAGCAACGTTCTATAATAATTGTAGATTTACTTGGAATGGTGCCGGTTTGTTTTGAAGTTCATTCAGAGAAATATTTAAATGGCCCCATTCTAGAAACAAGAATTTGTTTATTCGAATACCATTTAGATAACGATTTGGAAATAAAACGACTTTAAATTATTGGAAATAATAAAATCAGCCGAATGTTTCAGAGAGTTTCTGTTCGAACCTAACGTTGAAGTCTCCCATAGTAATTCGATTTGTGTACCGCTTTAAAAGCTTCCCTCAAGGATAATTCGCTATAGAAGCCCAAAGAAAAAAAAACAGAATCGTTACGCTTACAGATTATTCGATGCAACATCAATGAAAGCTTGTTTTATCTCGGGCATAAAACATAAAATACGTACTGTTGTACTATCTGCCCTCCTGCCGTTGTATGGAGCTGCTACTTGTATTAATATTCAACAAACGTATGGTTTTATTTGCGCCAGTGTATAAAACCTTTAAGTGTATGCAAATTCAAACAGACGATATTGCTACTGTGGAGTGAGAAACGAGAAAATATTTTTTGTGTGAAGAATTTTATAAGTTATTCATTTTCTGTGTTGTAAGCTGTGTTTTAATATTTCAAAGGCAAAAAATACGTATTTATGAAAGAATATTTTGCTTCGAACTATTACAAAAAATTCTGCTAAAACTGTCGATAAGATACTCAAATTTCCGGGACAATTCACAAAATTTTTCGAATTTTTGCAAATTCATTTGCCTATCAATCCGTTCTCTGTTGTTCCTCATATTACATGCATTATTTACTATCCTATTTTTAAAGATAATTAAATGGTTTTTGTTACAATTTATAAATCTAGTAGCCTTTTAAAGCCTGAATTCTGAAAGAGGTTAATTTATCGTACACACACGACACATATGTTTGTCTACGCATCTAAATCATTTCCCACCTCAGTTGTGACGTCCCGATCCAGATTGCTTTGGAGTAATACTTATGCAAATGAGGCAGTGGTCGTCCGAGAAGAGTATAATAGAGAAGATAAATATACAACAGCTGTTTAGAAAAATAGTGGATAAGTGGTGGTGAAGTATGCATTTAAATGCAACGGGAATCATGCGAGGTGAGAAATCGACGCACTTAAGGGGTTCGGAGAGAAAGAAACTTCATAGTCTTGGCTTATACAAAATAAGCATACTTTTAAAATTAAGATAATTTTCCTTAATAACTAGGAAAATAAAAAAAACCTTTATAAAAACAATTTCTGCACCTAAATCTCCAATTAATGCAGAATTTATGAAAACTCAAAAAAGCTTATTTTTATTTTTATTTTAAAACCGTTCTTGCATTAAAAGTAGTAATCGCTAATTAGTTTATAAATTTGAAGTTATTAGTTAAATAATTTTACGAAACGCTTTTTGTACTGAAAATATCTATCGCCAAATAATTTTTAAATAAAAACAAATTGGTAACCACAGTTTAAAAATAGCCTTTGCACTTGAATTTTGTACCAGTTGCAATTTACTAATTATAAATAACTCTCAAAATATTTTTTGTGATAACATGGCCTATTACGAGCTAATTAATAAATTAACAGAAATAAGCACTTTTAACAATAATAATAAACTGGTGGCTGCACTAAACGTGTTTATGGCGAGTTAAGTGATAATTTAAGAGGGATTAGTACCAGCAATTATAAAGTTGTTCTTGCACTTAAAGTTTCCATCTCGATTTAATTATTAAACTACGAGAAATTAGTGCTCCTAACAATGAAATAGCTTCTTTAACGTTCGGACCAGAGGTAACACGCGAATTTAGCGTGTTTAGTTGTAATAGTCGCATGTCGTTGTCACTGCGTTGGTCTCCCCTAAATTCCAAATTTTCTCGTTTGTTGTTGCCAGCGTAAGCCGTTTCCAGTTAGGTATGAAAAGTCTCGTATCAACCGTAGTTCCGTCAGGACAGTTCCAAGGAAGTAAATCCTTACTTATCTGCTTCACCACCTGATATCAAGGACTCTCTTTTATGCGACTAAATCTTAAACCGACTGCAAGCAATAAATAAAATTCTGAATTTGTTTTGTACTTGATCGCGATCGCAACAATCGGTTTTTGAGTGTAGTGGTCGTTAGCGCTTCATTTATGGTCCTTCGAGCCGGATTTAATATTTTGTTTGAATAAATTTAAATTTCTACTGTACTGCATTAGCAGTTATCGCCGCAAGAGTTTGTTGTCGACGTGCACGTGCGAGAAGCATATTTTATTGTAATTAAATTTGACACTATTTTCTTCGGATTCAAAAAGTTGAAGGACTGCGATTGGCAATATAATTTGTAAATATTAAATCGTTTATCGTAAATATTGGTAAGTTGCACTTTAAACCAGTATTACCTACCAGTTCGATACCTTATCGTTTATAAAAGAGTTGCAGAATCGCTTTGGTCTTGTTGATAAGCATGTTGTAAGATATTTATTAGGTTGATAAATAAAATAACCAGAATATTGTTGTATAGAATTAGAAATTATTAAACTAGGGGAATAAGAAAGACTACGTATATAATATTTAAAATAATAGTTATTTAAGTATCAAGTAATGTAAGGACGTAATAACATCCGAGGTAGGCGAATACGAGCTGAGGCGGAGCCGAAGCTTGTCGCCTGCCGAGGATGTTATTAGTCGATACATTCCGTGTTACTTATTAAATTTTTCACGCTACCGGCAATGTAAGTAGGCCTACAGGTAGAAATTTAATCATATTTTTAAAAGTTCGTTTTGACAGCTGTCATCGGAATTATTTTTTAAAAGCCCCATTATTCTAAGTTGTCTGTGCTTGTTACCATATCAACCAACAGTTAAAATCAACATTATTTTCCTAGGAATGGAAGTGACACTATTAAGTTCCGTCGTCAAGGGTAACTAGTACACGAATGTTATCAGCCATTTACGATCCCTGTAGCTATGGATGTAAGGCCTACTTACACTGCCGGTAGCGTGAAAAAGTTTTATTTTAACGCTTGATTTAGAATTTGTTATTGTTTTCTTACACCTGTTTTTAGGTTTCATACCATAGAAGGTTTTTCTGTTAAAAGCAAATAAGCGAATAAAGTCTTAACGTTTAATGACAACGTATTCAGTAACATTCTCGATTTTGTTTAGGATTTTTAATGTTTATGTAACAGTCACGCAGTGTAATCGGTGCTATGAAGCTACGATACCAGCGGAATTTATAAATTACATTAATATATATCTTCTAATAAATTTGTTGGTAATTGTTTGTAAAACAAAGCGTATGGCGTAGTCCAAGGGTTCTACCATTTTATTGTATAGTTTAAAACGCGCTTAACAAATAAATATCATATTAGCAATAAAATCAGACGCAGTTAACAATTGGTTGTAAAAAACGCGTGTGGCGTAGTCCACGGTCGCTGCTATGTCATTGTAAAGGTTCAGACGCGCTTAACAAAGAAATATCATATTTGCCATAAAATCAGATCACTTAAAGTGGCAATTGCAAGTTATTTTATACATTAATAGGAATCAAAGCTGATAATTAAGAAATCGGTCCTGTACTGAAAACTCCTAGCGCAAGTTGATTAATAAATTAGAAGAAATTTGAATAATGTCTTGCACTAAGAGCGAATTCTTACCAATCAATATTTAACAATAAAATTGCTTTTACTATAAAATTGTACATCGCGAATTAGGAGAAATTAGTGGTAAAATTAAAAAATAGTTCTTTAACTTGAAGTATCAAACGCAAATTAATTTTGATAAATTAAGAGGTATTAGTAATACAAATTAAACAATTGTCCTTTCCCTAAAAGTGTTTAAAGCGAATTTGCGAATAAATTAAGGGCAATTACTACCAGTAATTAGAAAATAGTTTTTCCACTAAATCTGCTTATACATATTTTAAACAAAAAATGATTTTGTTACCCATAAACAAAGTCCGGAAAGTCCCAATAGTTATGTACAGTAAAGCCGTATTATTTTATGAACTTCGTATTTTATGTTATTTTATTGTTAAGGAAGTTTATCTTAGAATCTGTTTGTACTTTAGTTTGAAAATATTTACTCTTTGAGTAAGTTAAATTTCGATTGGTCAATGTCGCCTTAATAAGACTTAGGATGAACAAATATAAATATTTGCGTGGGAAACGTCCTTAACTAAGCCACAAAAGGGCATCTCAAGTAACGTAAGAGTAAAACTCTCATTGTCCCACAGTCTGCATGAGTATCAACAGTAAAATGAATTCTTGCAGCTGCCAATAGTTATTCTATGGGCATACAAGTGTAATAAACGATAACATCAGATTTATACGCATGTTTATTAGAACATAACCTATAAATTTGCCCTCGGTTAATATACAGTTGTAATAAATAAATTACAAAGTATGATTTTCCACTGCAAAATGAAATACTGTGATTTTTTTAGCAAACAATTTGTAACGTTCGATTTGTTTTGCATAAACAGAAATGCTCGACTTTATTTTTATCTGAATGCTGTGGAGTACGGACCTGGATAAAGATCTTTATTGAAAGCGTAAGTTTATTTTTGTACCGGAGGTTAGAATTACTTAAAGTGGTTTAGAAGAGCAGGAAATGATGCGTACGTGCGTGATCAACTATCGATGATCATTTTGCAGTAACACCCATGAGCAAAACGACCTCTTTATAAAGGCCTTATAAAATCGCAAATGGCTTAAAGCGGTGGATAAACTTTAATAAGCTGTCCCCATGTTTAGCTTGCGAAGAACAGGACGAGCTCTGTAACACACACACATACACACGCAGTATCGGTTTTAATTATGGTAATAATTATCCTTCCAAGTCCTGGAACGAAGAGCATATAAATAGGGTAGTTATCTTGAAGTTAGTAATTAAAATCATTAGTTACACCTATTTCCAGACATTTTACCGATTATTATGTATAAGATAAGAACGTCATAATGTTCTTCTTTAAATTGTCTTCGGCGCCATTATCGTGCTAAAGATAGGAACTAGAAAATATAATTATTTACTTCAGAAACAGCTCTATGGTAAATTTTATCCAAAAATTAATTCTTAATGTAGCGGAACCGTGGGTTGCGCCTCGCTCTGTTTTATTTGTAAATGGTAATCAAGTATCTGAAGTAATCAAATAATTGTTGGTAATAAAACAAAATTTTCAATATCGGCCTTTTAGATAGGGTAAGAGACAACGGCCCTCTTCTGGCATAAGTCAAATTGTACTGTATTTTTGGTTTTTCAAAACCAAATAATTCTGTGTAAGATGCGAATTCCTGGGTTTGGAATTGCAAATAACAAATAATAATATTTACTATTATTTATATTGATTTTGCCGTCAAAGAAGCGAATAATGAGTTTGCCCTCTTTTTTTAAGTAAATCTGGCAGCCCCCCTTGGCTACTCCCCAGAAATTGTTTTCGTACATTGTGGCGGGACTATATTATGTCAACCAGGAGGTGTCTGCTGCCAGCCTGCCGCTTTGATCCCCCCGTACACTGTAAAGCCGGACCTGTCATAGTATATGGGGTTTCGGAGAAGACAATATTTAGGTTGTCAAGCTCCGCCAATGCGACGCGGCGAGAAATCCGGACTAAGATCATACAATATTGTGTTTTTCAAAAATTTAACGAATTTTGACTTTGAAATCGGTATGGACAAATTTAATTGCAATAGTAACAATTTTTTATTGGGAACACACTTTTGGAAGGTTTTTCCCTTGTTTATCTGAAAATGTATATCGCCAAAAATTTAAAGTTGACAAAAAATATTGAAGACCTTCAAATGTTTACAATTCTTTAAATTTCACATTTACAAGATTTATAAATTTTTTTTAGCAAGATATGCAAATGTTGAAAATTTTATGATTTCAAAAAAAGTTTCACAATTAAAGAAACATAAGATTTTCAAAATTTATAGTTTTTAAAAGTTTTTAAAATTTCAAAAAATTTTTAAAAACTTCTTAAATGTTTTTAAAATCAGTATTAAAAATTTGTGTCTTTTCAAGATTTTCATAAATTGGAAGAATTTTCAAACCTTTAATATTGTTAAGTAATTTCAAAATTGTTAAGGTTCAAAAATTTGAAAATGTTCAAAATAATCAGAAATGTTATAAAATTTGTAAAAAATTTAAAAATTTTTAATATTTTAAAAAACATTCAATTACAAACCAAACCAATTCAACATCGAAAGTTGAATTTTAGCGGATATGCACGGTTTAGGGTCTCGCAATACCGAAAAATGAAGTTTTGCCATGGTATGTGTATGTGTCTGTTGTGTATATTTTACAGGCCAGACGCTTTAACGCAGAAAACTCGATTTAGGTTTAAAGGATTGGTAATCACACTTAGATGAAACCGCAAAGTAATGAGTTAGGTCCGCCAAAACAAAGAGGGTGGGAGGAAGGGAGAGATGCTCTACTTTAATATAGACATATTTCAAAACGACAATCAGATTTGTATTCTGCGCATGTCAAATAGGCGATCTGCGCAGGCGCATGTTTTACTACCGATTTTTTGTTTCCAAAAATTTAGGATGTATGATTTTAAAATCGGTATGGCCATATTAAATCACTATACGCATAACTCCCCATTGAGAAAAGACATATCACGTGTTTTCTTTGGGTTGTCTACCCGAACAGTATAGTTGAATAATTTCCAAAAAAGATCATTTTTGGAAAAATCGATTTTCAGTTTTTAGCGGATAAGCATTATTTGCAATTACAAAATACTTATAAAACCAGATACCTCTTGCAAGAAATAAGGGGGGTGGGGAGAGTGCTTTACTTAAATATAGACGCGCCGGAAAAAGAAGCTCAGATTCGTATTCTACGCATGTCGAATAGTTAATTTGCGCAAGGGCTATCTTCCTACCACTTCCCGGTTACCTCCACCAATTTGGCTTCAAAATCGGCATGGACATGCTAAATGACCAAAGCAACGACCTTCATTGAGAAAAGGCGTGTTTTGTTGTGGTCGTTTATCTGAACAGTTTAATTAAATAATTGTCGAAGAAACCACTAGCATTTTTGCAAAATCGATTTTTGACTTTCAGCGAATAAACATTGTTTGCAATTACAAAATACCAGATCCAGGGTTGGGCATGTAGAATATTACATGTAAAATATACTTATTATACATGGTTATTTGACATGCACTCGAGTCCTAAGCCCTTCTTCAGCCGAGAAAAGATGGTGAGGATGGGTTAGAGCAAGGAATTTGGATAAGGGATGATTTCCGTGGATAGCACTGTCCCAGTATTTACTTTGCGGTTCAGGAAAACCACGTAAAAACCTGATGCAATACAGCCGGCCGGGCCAGGGAATCGAACACAGGTCTCTTGAATGAAAGGTGAACGCGCTTACCGCGGAGCCACCTTTCTCAATTTTAAACGTAAATAAACACGTATACAATAAGTGTAAAAAATAGTAAAAAAAAACAACCGTAAAATAATTGCGACCAATGTCGGAGTTATGGTGGGAGCGAGTGGTACTTCCGCCTTAGACGTAATTATTAATTTTTTTTAATTAATTAATTTTTTATGGAGCCAACTGTCGTTTAATAACTGCCGACAATTAAAAACATTTTGCAGCGCGGTACGTTTGAATAGAGAAAAGGCGGCGCGTTCGTATCGTTGGATAGTCACATGTCTCGCCCCCTCTCTACTATGCACAGACGCGTTCGTCTACATAATAAAATAAACACTATAATTCGACGCAATAATTTTATGCAGATGTTTTACTGGAATCTATCGGTACATTTTTTACATATTCTACATACTTTACTTGTATAATATGTAAAAAAAGGTAAATAAATTAGTTTTAATTAACATACATATTCTACATATTATTCTACGTATTCGACGTATTCTACACACTTTTCTACGTGTAATGTAGAAAATAATTTTCTACGTGTAAAGTTACAACCCTGACCAGATCTCATAAAACCTGATAACTGTTGCAAACAATAAGGGAGGGGCAGCGGTGCTTTACTTTAATATAGACGCGCTCGAAAGATTAGATTCGTATTCTGCGCTTGTTATTCATACCATCCTCCAGTCACTCCCATCATTGATTTGGTGTTTTTCAAACAATTATAAATTTGGACTTCAAAATCGGTTTGACATGTTAAATATGACAATATAGGAACAACTTTTTATTAAGGAAACACCTCTGGAAGGTTTTATTTTGGTCGTTTAGTTAGATAATCGCCAAAAAATGACCAATACTTAAATTTGAAATTCGGTTTTAGATTTCAACATATAAATAGTATTTGCAATTAGAAAATACTAAAAAACAAACTATTTCAAAATTTTCAGAGCGATTTTGTTTTATATTTTCAATAATTTATAAATTTTTCAAAAATTTTTAAACATGTTTTAAAATTGCTGAACATTTTCATAATTCACAAACATATTCAAAATGTCGATACATTTAAAAATTTTGGTAATTTTCAAATTTAAAATTTTTAAATTAAAAAATTTTAAGGTTTCAAAAAACATTAAAAAGTTTGGAACACTTTTTAAAATTAAAAAAAAATTGATTATTATATGCGAGCAAGGTCCTGTGGCGGTTTCCCGACAGCTTTTTTGGTTTTAGTGTGGGGATCCATATTTTAAAGTTTGACGAAATATCATTCTAAAATTATAATATGTTAGTGTTGTGCCCTTAAAAGATTAATTTTATGGACAAATTTTAACAAGCAGTTATATAGCAAATGATTCTACTATATGAATGCAACGTAGATCTTGAAAGAAGCTTAATTTGTGCTATTTGTTTATTTTGACCTTGATAAATCAACATCAAGGTCAGCAAAGGCAATGAATGATTGATGCTGTGTCTGTACAATGTAAAGGAAATGCAACTTTTGTTAATATGTGAAATTCTGCTATTAACATATTTTGACCTTAAATCTAACGTTGGTCAAAAGGTCACATTCTTGCAAATCTGTAGAGCACAATATACATACAATGTGAATATGAAACTAATCTTGTTACAGCATAAAATTGACTAAAAGTTAATTCAGTTGTATTTTATGCAAATGCTTAAAGGTGATCATTAAAATCTGATGTGTTAGTTACCAAAGAAAATCATTTGGTCATAATTTAGCAATTTAATGAACGAATTGTTAGGGCAAGTCTTGAAGGACATCGCGAACTGAAAACTGGTCACATGTATTCGAGTCGTCTTCCTAACACCTGCTCAACATATTTCTTGAATCGGCCAGGTTAGACATCGCATCGAGTGATCCAACAAGCACTAAAACCGATTGGATCAGTGCATGATGCGTACAAAATCGTTCGCAAACCTTTTTATAACTGTTGCACGTCCAGCAAAACATTTACCCATCGAAATAATGGCACGGAACGCTCCATCTTTGAGAACTTCAGATTTCAAACCAAGTAGGCTCCAAAAAAATTAAAAATAGTTTAAAATCAGAAAGATTTAGCAAAGAATGCTTAGAATCTGAAGTTTCGCAAGAAATAGAAAGCCTGAAGGCTGGAGATTCCACGTTCATCAAGAAAATCACTTTGAAGACTTAAAAAATACAAATAATTACCTACTAGATTTTACACCTTTAGTGAAGATTTAATCTTTGGGTAGGAAGTGTACAAATGTGAAGCTGGTATAACTCATTTCGAATATTACAAAATAGTTTATAAATTAAGACGTCAAGGTGTAAAAATTTTACAAGAAAATTTGAGTTGTACTGCATACAGATATTTATCTACATATGTATTCGCGGAATTACGTAATCTATAACGTTGTTTTTGAGTAATAGTCGTGCAATCTACTCTGTTAATCGTGGGATAATCTTGCGTTTGAAAAAAAATCCCTAACATATTCATCCGGCAAAAATATTATGTCGTCATTTATCAATCTTTCTGGCACGTGCTAAGTTACATGCTAAAGGTTAAATCTGCACTGAATTTTTAACGACTAATTCTTGTACGCCGTGTATCTAACGTAACATTTTTACACTAAAGTATATAATCGTAAAAATGTCGATGACACTTTAAATTTGATTAAAAAAAAATTTATGTATCAATTCGAACCTATTTTATTTATCAGAAAATCTAACCCATTACCTTGTCAACTTTCACGTTATGGTTGGACGTTTAGCAGTAAACAAGCTGAAAGATGCCCACAATTTGTGACTAACATCGTAATCTAACGCAGGAATGCAATTCATACTTTCTTTAATATGATTTATTTGATAGCTGTTATCTATAAGCGCATTGTGTTTGGAATTGTTAATAATAATCAGCTTCCAAGATCTATATTTTGCAATGTAGATGTTATTTTAAATTGTATTCAAATGCACGCGGTTTTTTAAATTTGTACATATGTTAATATAAAGCTGAGATAAACCGAGGATTTTATGCAATTCCAAACAATGCTATGATCTAAGAGTTTCCATTCAGTGATTTTTCCAGATCACAATCTTACAGTCTGATGGAATTGATTTTTGTTATTTTTTACCAGGTCGTTCATATAAGGAATCGAAAATATGTAACGGGCAATATGGTGTTCCATATATTACCCAATCAAAATGAGACCTAACAAGTACCTCGGCAGTATCAACCTTATTAAAAAATCATAAACTGCTTCTATACTCGTAAAAAAGCTGTAAACGCTAGAACAGGTCGTAAAAGCTAAAAAGTAGTCGAATATCAAGGAATTTTATTAGCGTGTTGAGTTACGGGTTTTTGCCGTTAAGGTAACCAAATGAATTTCACAAATTTATTAAAATAGGAAAAATATTTTTTCAATATTTAGTATATTATTAAAAATATGCAAAAGTTTCATCGAGATTAGATTTCGTATTTAATTAGCCAAGTTATACTGGATAATATTTCTTTTAGATTATTATTTGATTTTGCTGATGTTTAAATTATACAGAATCCGAACTAATCAGATTCTAAAAAATATTACGCTTGATCTCTAAATAGATAATGGCCACAATTTAGATGTATTCGTAGAAATTATAGTTTTAAAAATGATGCGACCCAAAATTATTTAAAATAATGCGGTAAATATTATAACAACCGCGTAGGTTATTATTTTGCAGTTCCTGGGTGTAATCCTGGACCAGGATAACATCTAGGCACTGACTCCTTTTTATTCTAAAATCTGAAAATACTACGCGCTTTACTAAGGCTGATCCTGAAACTGGAAGCTTAAATTCTAATAAATGCATTGGATCCTGAAATTGGCACTTGTTTTCAGAAGAGTTGTTTTAATCGAAAGTTATAAAATTATAATTTTTAATATTGTATTATTTGGGATTTCTCCCGTAGGTAGCTTCAAAGATAGGTAAATGAAAATAATCAAATAGTTTCCCTTAAGGAGGTCTGAAACGAGAACTAAGATTTAAATAATTAATAGTTTCAGCCTTTACTTGGTGATACTGCATTTTAAAAATAATAAAACACTATAAAACTTTGTACAAAATATCACATTTAATAATCACATCACTACAAGTGACCGCAGTTTCGTGCTTCACAGAAACATTGTCAAACTAAATACTAAAAACTAATGCAGGTACAACATTAAATAAAATATCTGAAGAGTGGGGTGTACATAAGGTCAAGTTGGTCGTTCGGCTTTAATGGGCTTTAATGGCACTGAAAGACAATTACAAAATTTACTTAATTTTTTAAATTCAGTTCATCCGAGAATTAACTTCACACTGGAAATAGAGAAAAACAAAAACATTAAACTTTTTGGATCTTACAATACCACATAACAACAATGAAATCAGTTTCGACATCTACAGGAAACCTACATTTTCTGGAGTGACTATCCACAAGACTTCGCAACACCCGTGGTATCAGAAGATTAGTTCTTTTAACGCCATGTTGCATCGAGCAGTGTGTTTACCTCTTTCAGCTGATAGTTTTAATAAAGAAGTGTCCGTGATAAAACAAATCGCCGTAAATAATGGTTTTAAAGCAAATGTCATTGACAAACTCTTGAACACAAAATTAAGAAAACATTGCGAAGGTTTAATTTTTCCGGTATTGAAGAACCAACAAAGTTTTTATAATACACTCTCATTTTTTGGTCCAATATCCAACAAAATCTATAATATAGTCAAAAAATGTAACAATAAGGTAACTTTCAAACCTCATATTAAAATGTCTAATTTATTATATAATGCGAAAAGTAGTAAGACAAACAAATTGCAAAAACCAGGCGTCTACAAATTATCCTGTAATGATTGCGAGGGGGTGTACATAGGACAAACGGGAAGGGATTTTAACACTAGATTTAAAGAACATTTAACTGCCTTTAAAAATAAAAAAAGAACATCTACTTTTGCCAATCATGCGTTAGATAGTGGCCATTGTTTTTGGGGATAATAGCTTGTCAGTGATGCACCTCGCCAATAAAGGCCTTAGACTTACCCTTCTGGAATCATTGGAAATTCACAAGCACAAAAACATACCTGATAAAATAGTTTTAAACGACCAACTTGACCTTATGTACACCCCACTCTTCAGAAATTTTATTTAATGTTGTACCTGCATTAGTTTTTAGTATTTAGTTTGACAATGTCTCTGTGAAGCACGAAACCGCGGTCACTTGTAGTAATTATTAAATGTGATATTTTGTACAAAGTTTTATAGTGTTTTATTATTTTTGAACTAAGATTTGTAAATAAAACAAAAGAAATAATGTAAAAACGCAATGGAGTTTATTGCTATTTAAGGAAGGCCGCTCCAGTCGGAGTGGATCGTTTTATACAGCACAAAGAAAAGCCTTTTGCTCTCGGCAAATTAAATTTAATTTTGAATTAAAACTTAACACTACTTTTGCAGGGCGGCCACTTTTCTGGAAAACAGGGAAAAGTCAGGGAATTTGGATTTTTTAATTTTGGTCAGCGAAATCAGGGAATTGTACCAATTTCAACGTAAAGTCAGGTAATTTCATTGTCAAAGGTTATACATAACCTTTGACAATGGCATGTAAACATGCCGAAATACGTATAAGGTTAAAATAAATAGATATTGTTAAAGTAATTAAGTATGTTATATACAGATACTCATTAAATATGGACTTTAACGAAGTAAAGCTGGAATTTATAAATAAAATTAAATTTAATTTTGAATTAAAACTTAATACGGTTATGGCCAATGAGAAGGAAAGAACATTAACTGACAATTTGTGTTTCAAATTCCTCAAGATACCAATTACTTAATTATTAAATGTTAGTACAAATATTTTAGAACATTTCTTGAGCTGATCGAAACCTCAACTGCCCTCAGACGGAATTCGAGTGAGTGCGCCCCTGACTTGTTTACTGGCACTAGTAATTTAATTAGCTAAGCGAGTATATTTATTTAACGTTGACTTTAAGTGTTTTCACTGGTTTAATTTTGAAACTACACTTTTTATTTTTATAAATTAAATTTTTCAAAATAATACAATTTTTATTATAAGCACTAAAAATGACATAAAGTTTTAAAATTTTTTTAAAGAATCATGAGGCCGTGCGTGAGCGTTACTCCATGATTCCTATTCCACCCCCTTACCCGGGCTCAGCACACTAAGTGCTATACACCAGTCTAACATGCCCCACCCCTGAAAGACATGCAACTCAACATACACACCACACACACCGTTCATGGACACGCCGGATTTAACTTATTCAGAAAAATTTTCAACTGGCAGAGGACTCGAACCTACTGCCGTTGGGAGTCTAGTTTCAAAGCCTAGGACTTTAACCACTAGACTACCCGCTGGCCCAAGTTTTAAAATTAATCAAATCGAATTCGCGAGTACGAGAAAGTTAATTTTCGTCTTGAAGATGTAAAACCGAGCTGACTGAAAAACTGTCGCGTTTTTCATGAGCAAAAATGTTCCCTTCCTGAGGCAGTATGTTTTCTGTCTTTTCTTAACTACATTTGTCTTCTACTAACTAATTCTACATTCTTCTTCGGCCAGGTGAGTTACTTGAACGTTTAAAAATGCATTTCCCACAAAAACTTGTGTGCTAAGAAGTTACCACTTGTATTTAGTCATGACTGAAGTGAGATAAATTTACATATTATGTTACGCTTTCAAAGTGGGAATATGTGAAATGTTCAACTAACTTTTAACGGCACGAGTTTTGTATTTAATTTAATTTACTATTAACTTTTTAAATTTGAGTAATTCGCCCAAATGTTTTGGACAATTTCTTTCCCCTGAGCGCCTGCTACAACATCTAAAGCTGATAAAAAGTACTCATTTCTTGCCAGTTAAGTGCGTGGCATTGATTGCCTCCTCCCCCTCCTCCTGAGTTTTCAGTCCACAGACTGGTTTGTCGCAGCAATCCATTCTTCTCTATTCGAAGCTTTTCTCTTCATTTCTTGGTAGTTTCTGCTTTCGTTGTCTTCAATTATTTGCTTTATATATTGCAAACGGGGTTTCCCTTCTACTTTTCCCTCTATAATTGTTTTTTGATTGCGTGGGGTACATAAAATATTATAAATGTTGTCGAATTACTGTTTAACCTTGAAATAGCTTTGAAAGTCGTCTTTAAATAAAAAAAGGTTATTTTATTCGTAATTATTGCATATTCAATCTGTCCAAGTTATAAAATGGTCGCATGATTCTAGAATTAAGTTACGCAAGGTTTTTCCGTAAGAACCGTTGTAATATAGCTATTTCTCTCCGTGGCGTTACAGTCCCATTAGTGGACTTTAGCCTCTCTTATTTTTGGCCTTAAATCATGTCGTTGTTGTGCGGTGCCTTTCCAGTTTCTCACTTTAGGTAGATTTTTGACATCGTTTTTATGTTATCTTCCCAACGCTGTCTGAGTCTTCTTCTCCTCGTAGCGCCTTCCATTTGTCCCCTAAAGATCTTTTAAGGTATACCTTCTTCTCTTTTGCGTTTAAGGTGACTAGCCCATTTAAGCCTTTGTAGTTTAATGAAAGTTACCATGTCTGCTTTTACATAAGTTATCGTATCCTCCATCTTTCAGCGGCTTGTTCTCCCTTTTTTACCGGGCTGTAAATTGTTTGTTCCAGACATTTATTTAATAGTAATCGCTGTCAAAAATGGTTTTTCTCCTGCTGTTATTAATTCTGTGAGAATTCCGTTTGGGCCTGGTGCCTTGTTGTTTTTCATATTCTTTAAAGCCAATAATATTCCATTTTTGTCTATTTGTGAGATGTCTTCTGAGTCTACATTTAATAGTTTCATTTTTAGTTTTTCTCAAGTTTCCATCGATTCCATCCATTGTTTTAACTATATAGGTCTGTGTAAAATTGTTTTGTTACTCGCAGAATTTCTTCTCTATTTCTTATTTCTTATTTCGTTGTTATCTTTGTCTGTTATCATATTTATTTGTTGTCTTCGCCGTATGCTTTTCATTTTCAGGTCTATCTATTTTTTTATCTTTTCTTCTAGTTGTTTCTTCTTATCTTCTTTTATTGGTTTTCTCAAAATTGTATTTATTTCTGTATGTTTTACAGTTTGTCGATTCCCTTAATTTAAAAGTTTTCTTCTTTTTACAATAGTTTCCTTGTTTTGTCACTCCGTTGGTCATCCCTTCTCCTTTTTTTTCTTTGCTAGTTTTAGTCTAGTTTCGATCATAATTGTTTTTAGTTTAATATTGATTTTATTTATACTTTTGCTTTCTAGATCTTCTACAATGCTTACTTTTTTGTTGTAGTTCCAATTCAAATGTGTTTTGGAATGTTTGTATTTATTTTTATTGGTATTTTTTAAATAATGTTTATTCTTTACAATTTTACGATAATTTCCGATTTAGTTCTAACCATTCTATGGTCAGTTTTAATACAGTTACGTCTTTAGCTGTTGATTTATCTGAGAATAGTATGTAGGAAATCCCATTTTTTTGTCTCTCCACCAGGACTTGTCACTTTCCATTTCTGTTGGGGCTTCTTTTGAAAGAACGTGTTTATTATATACAGGTTTTCGTGTTTTGTGTAATTTGTTAGCTTGCATCCTCTCGCGTTTCTTTCTCCTACTCAGAAATTTCCAATCTTATCTTTAAGTTTTTTTTCAGCCTATTTTGGCGTTGAAGTCGCTTCCCCATAGGGATTGTAAGTTTACATGGGTTTGTGTCCATTGCTACTGTACGTTCTTTGTAGAAATTACTTATCTTTTCTTCTTCATATGCTGATGTTGGTCCATAGACTTGGATAACTTTCAAACTGTGTTATTTAGATAGTTTCAGCAGTAGATAAACGACTCTATTTGAAGTACCTTTATACATTATAACGTTGGGAGCCACTTTTTTTTAATAATATAATATAATATAACACATTTCCCGAACTCAGTGTTAAGCAGTTTTCTTTCTACCTCTTTGTTTCTGCTATTCCTATTATGTCCCAGTTTATAATTTTGAATTCTTCTTCTAATTCATGTAGTTTCTCGTTTTTTTTAATTGAACGTATATTATCATTGCCGATAGTCAGTTTTGTGCTTCGTGGCAGTCTTTTCTTACCCAATCATTCTTAGCATCCTCTGCCTCTACACCGATTTGACCGCTGCCTTGGTCAATGATTACGGGGCTGCTGGGAACTGAAGACCTTTTAAGTGTCGATCGCTTCATCATCATTTGAGCGGGGTTTGGCTTTAAAACGTCACGCTTGCCAAGCGGGTTGGCAAGTAAGTAGTTATCTGCATTACTGTAGCATAATGTGCCGCAATCATGCATTACTCAAAACGACTTTTGGGAGAGACGTTAGGAAGTGTTACGGTTCCGCATTTGGTGGGAGAACTTACACGCGGCCACTGCCTTTAATCCCGTGTATATTTACAAGCAGAAAATATGACGTTCAGCGGTATTTAATCATTCTTCAGTAATTTATTTTGTTATTTATATACCATTCCTAAATTAAATTAGTGCTAATTTGCAAAATTCCAAACAGAAAGGTCATTATATTAATTTCCATAACATATTTAGGTTATTTTGTTTATTTATTTAGTAGGATGAGAACGTTTTGTAAACATGCATCAATTTTTATAGACCTACACACTACACAGCTTTACAATCGAGCTTTAAAGGTCATTGTACATTACAGTACCAATTTGTTTCTTCCCTTCACACAACAAGTTATACGTTCTAAAAGAATTCCCTACAGATATATTTAAGGTGTATATAATTTTTTTTACTTTTTTTGTTCTATTTCTGTATGATCTTAAACCTAAACTTTAAAGGTCAATTTGAATTGGTGACATTTTGGGAAGTATTTTGTTAGAAAAATTGCATCCTAATTATTAATCGTATGAACAAACCTTTAAAGGTTATTCTAAATTAGTATTTTGTAAGAATCAGTTTGATTAATTTTTTTAGCTTCCATGCAGCTGCTGACCTTGATATAACGTAATGTCCACAACTTTAACAAACACTACCTATACTAAGAAGAAAAGTTACAATAAAGAATCTAAATAATTTATAATTATTGCAAATATTTAAAAGTATTAGCATTTTTGTTGTTTTTACAAACACTTCAAGTGTGTATTATGGAAATATTTTGTGGCATTCAAAGTAATTTAAATTTTAAAAGAGATGCGAGCTAAAATTAATTGAAATAACACAATAATTACCTAATGCTGCTAAAAGCAATTACAATGTGGGCTGCACTTACACGAAACCTTGCTCATTCTACTTGTATGGATGTGTACACTTGCACGTTTCTGTTAAGAACATTCTGTAGTTCGAAATATATAAATAACTGTAGTTGAAAAATGTACTATTATTGGTAGGTTTTTTTTTGTATTAATTACTTAAGTTTAGATATTATGGATTTTTGCACAAAATTTGAAAATAAATGTTTTTTAATCTAGTTTTGTTTGGAAAATATCTATAATTATACAAAATTTTAATATTTCTTGCGCATAAATTCCGAATTTCAGATTTTTTTCAACAAGTAAGCATTTCCAATCAGTCACAGAAAATTCGAAGCCAAAACAAATAATTTTAAGCTATTGAAAACTAGTAGGTATGTCTAATATTCATTCTAACTTACGCAACACTAATAGGCAAGACAATAATTACGCTGCGCTAGAAACACTAAAATATAGAACGCACATCCGCAATTTTAATGGATGTTTTCGACATCTCATTACGTTTAAACAGTTTAAGCTGAAAAGAAATAATGCAATTCAATATTTTTAAGTGCCAAAATTGCTCGAGCCGTTCACCGTAAATGTTAAACACAGCTTTTACACTTAATATTTGGCTATTAATTTTCATAATCATATAGTACCATTTTATAACAGTTTTTAGATAGATTTGAAGTTCAAAATGTTGAAAAAAGTGTGAAATTTTTGGTGTGTTAATATTATTGCTTAATAACGTTAATTTATAAGAACCGCAGAAAATTACAAAAAAGCAGATTTAAATTGACCTTAAATGTTATATTTTAAAGTGTTCGAAGGAATTTCACTTCAGAAAATGTGGAATGACCTTAACATGTTATTTCAGGTGAATTCTTGAAATATTGTTAAAAGGTATATTAATTTCCCTTACTATAGATTGCCAGCTGCTACATTAATTAAAAATAAAAAATCTGTGGTGAGCAAGTTGACAAAAATATCTCAGAAGCAAGTAGTTTTTGTTTTAAGGTAATTTCTGTTTATGGAAACAAATTCATTATACACCAAACTAATTTCTGTAAGAGATTGATTTAGAATAATGTAAAAAAATTTCTTTCCATTATTATCATTATTGATATATTGACCTGCGTGGCTTTTGTTTAAAATCATCCAGTAGAGAAAATAAGAAAAACCCACACAAAAAATTTCCGTTTCATGATTTTTTTAAGACAATGTTGTAGCGTTTAGATAGTCTTTAGGTTAGTTGTCATAACAAATATTTTTTTCAATTCATAAACGCTTTTTGTTATTATTTTTAATTTTTTTAATTTTACAATATATCTACGACATCTACACTAATGTGCTCTCTGAAAGACATCTTACGGGAAATACTCTGAGTAATATAATTTACAATTACGGTTTCGGTTACTGTTTCTGCTCAGGTAAAGTTTACGGTTAAGGTTACGGATACCATTCCGGTTTTTTTACGGTTTCGGTTACGGTCACGATTACGGTTACGGTCACGGTCACGATTACGGTTACGGTTACAGTTATAGTTATGTTTACGGTTACAAATATAATTGTGACTGATTTAAAATGTGCATCAGATTGAAATATATCATTTGAAATGACCTTAACTTATTTAATTTAAATGTCGCATCTATTTTACAAATCAAAACGTAATTAGATCAATTTAAATTGGTTTCTTTAGAAGTTCAATTTGAGATAATTTATAAAACATTGTTTTTAAAAATCAGAACTTTTATGAGTTCTTAAAAATTGATGCTTATACAGACTGATTGGTTTTCTGTTGTCCAACATAGAGTGAATCCAAAATCAAGTAGAACATGGCCGATTAACCTGACAAAAGTGGAAAATGCTCTATTTTATGTCTTTAGATGAATTTGCTTTTAATAATTCCAAGTGGAAAGATACCATTCTTTTGCATCACTTGATGACATACTATTTGAGATAATGCTTTGAATAATTTATTTAGTAAATATCAAGGCAGTAGTGTACTGATATAACTAAAATCGATTTGCAGATGTCTTTGTCGCGCCGAGCTAGAGGATTTGTTTGGTAAACGCTGCGTTATGAGTTTAAACCTTGATGAGGTCACCTTTTTTTTTAAATAATAAGGTAGAATTGAAACATTTTGATGGTAAAACTGAAACTAAATGTTTACTTTTAGTTATTCTGGCAGTTCTAGGGCTTAAGTTAATCTACTTACTTATTTTCTTCAGCTGTAAAAAGCGTATCTTTAACTTTTTATGTTTGATTAATTTTGTTGTTAAGGTAGCATTTTAAATAAAATAATATAAACTTGATTATTCTTTTAAAGTACTTAAAAAATAAACTTTATTAAGGTTTAAACTCATAACCCATTGTTTACGAAAAAAATTATCTAGCTCGTCGCTACGGAGACATCTGCAAATCGATTTTGCAACCAATTATATCAGTGCACTACTGGCTTGACTATTATTAAATAATTTATTTAAAGCATGATTTCTAAAGAATTTTTAAATGATTTGCCGTCAAGTGATGTAAAAGAATCTTACCATTCATTCATTTTCGTGGTGGCTCTAGTTACCTAGTAGATAACCGGCAACCTTAGTGGTCAAAAGGGGGGGGGGGTCGTGGCTCAGATTACATGTGTCCAGTTAGAGAGAGCGGCTGACATTATAAAGTAAATTATCTCTAAGTTTTTTGAGAAAAAATAGATTTTTTGATTATTTGGAAAAAGATACCGTGGAAATATAGAAACTCAAAAACGGAAGGACGAATTCGTCTACCAAAAATTGGGTGGGAGGGGAAAAATTACCTCCCGCCCTTGAATATTGCCCTATGTAAATATCAAGTTGATAACTTTGTTCTACTATCACACATGAGCAATTTAGCTTAATCAGAAATGTTTTATTGGCTTCCGTTTAAAAAAGGGTTGGAATTTTCGATTTTCTAAAATCCATAGAAAGTGCCAAAAAGAAGTTAACAAACTGAAGCACAAATCAAATTGTAGCTGATCTATAGTTCTATGAGTCTACAAAGTAAAAAAAATACCGCGTAGCCAGTTTTTAAGCAGTGAATTTTTGAAGTTTCGCATTGTTGATATTTGTTTCATTTCTCGGATTAAGTAGTTCTAAAAGTTGTAGTAGCTTGTAACATTGTCTACTTTTAGGGCATTTTCTATTTTAAATTTCATTCCGATCTGATAATTCGTTTTTGAGTAAATTAAGGTTAAAACTCAAATTTTCAAAAAATTCGTAGAAGGCATTAGAGAAAAATTTGTAAGCCGGGACACAAACCAAATTGTAGCTCATCTTCAGCTCTATAAAATGCCAAAATGTAAAAACAATTGTATTGCCAGCTTTTAAGCAATATTTCTTTGAAAATTTCCAAAATTTTGAATTTTTTTTAACTTGATAGCTTTTTTAATTTTTTGTGCACAGTTAGATTGTAATGTCTATAGAGCTATTACGGTAAAGTAGTTGCAAGCGATCTGAAACCTGCTTTTGAGTAATAAGGCGCTAAAGTCAAAATTTTCGAAAATTCATTTTAAACCTAAAAAGTTTGGAACAAAAATGTTGGACTTGCCTTAAACATCAGATCAGATCAGATTTAATTTGGTTTAGAAAAAAAAACGCTACCAAGAAAACGTGTGTAACTTCCGCTTCCGGTTTCGTACTTTTTGAAAAGCTTATTTTGTCCGTGAATTTTTGACATAGTCCCAGATTCCAAAGCTCATCGCAATCCGACCGTCCGTTTGATAGGTATGATGCACCACACTTCTACTCACATAACCACCCACACACCCACGGACATTTTTTAAAAAACACTTTTTTGGGTTCTTGGTAGGTCCAAAACATGTATTTAGTTAAAGTGTCGATTCTGAAAATTTTCAGGAAATTAATACTTCTTTCTCTACACTGAAAGTATATAACGTAAAAAGTGGTTTCTATTTATAATTGCAATATAGAATGACCCTCAAACTGTTTCAAGGTTATAGGTTATACCGTCAGCTAAATGTTTTTAAATATTTGGATGTATGTATTCAGAGCAATTTCTGCAGAACATTTTGAATTCAAAATAACATTAAAATATGGCTTCAAGACACTTTACGAACTGAAAGGAAATAGTGCATGGAAAATTATTTTCGCAAAAAATCGATAAGTAAAAAAAAAGGTAGTTGTTTATGATTTGATTCTTTTTAATTATTATAAACATTAGCTGCAGTTAGCTGATGGTTGCTCACGTAAAATCATTTTACTGAACTCAAGATAAGTATCTTAGTAAACGACTTAAAGACATTAAGATTGAAAACATTTAAGATACAGGAAACCCCTCGCTTTCATGGTTCATTTCGTCCAGGGTAAACAAAATTCTTTTGAAGTCTTTTACAAAACAACATTGAACCCTCTTCTCAAATATCTTATTTTTTGTCTTGTGCAATCCGATCCTGTATTCATCTACTATCGTCACTCCTTTCCTGAACTATTTTAATTACAGTAGTTCGTACCAAAAATAAAAATCCTGCTACGATGGTAAATTTAGAATTTCGCGCATCTCCGACGTGCAACAGTTGCAATATAAAAACAACAATGACCGCGTAGAATACGAATGAAGATCAAGATCGTTGACAGCATGTGATCCACGTAAATCGTAATGGATACTCTGGTGGGGCCCGGCTCGGCCCGGGCCACGACCTTGTCAGCCCGTTCCGCGTTCTCGACAATGTCGCTGACCCACCTCCCCCGCAACCGTTGTTCTTCGTTAACACTCAACACACGGACACTACACGGCTACGCAAACCGAAATGGAATAGAAATGCAAAAATTTCTATTTTCGTGGTAATCGGTCTTTAATGTGTACGCGTAATTCTTCCCATTTGGAATGTCAATAGTTTTAACACCCCTCCCTTGGTACACGATCCCCAGTTTTCAGGAAAAAATGTTTTTTCAGGTGTATTTATAAAAATTGCGCCAGACTGAAACAGATCCAAAAATCTTGGTAATAATGGTTTTGAGGGAAAAACCAACAGTTTTTGACCGAACAAATTTCGGCAACAAACTCTGGACTGCAGCTCCATTAGCCCCTCTAAACTAGAAATTTAATTTAATCCAAAAAAATTCCAACATATGAAATGACAAAATGAAGGTCATTTCGTCTATTTCCGAAACACCCGCAGGTTGTTTTGTCGCTTTCTTTAGTGGAATGAGAACGCATAAGTTTTGGCGAACTAGAACAAAAACAAGTCGCGACTATTAGATCTTAAAGGCGGCACAATTTAGTTCGTTAGTAGAAAATAAAAATTAACACTCCCGGTCAAAAACATTAAAGCAGCTTTACAACCAAACGACGAATAACAAATTCGGACGCGGTTGAATGAAATTTAAAATATTTTAATGAACACTATGATAAGATTAAGAGAAATAAAGGTTTGAACTATTAAATTATTCAAAACAGCTACCGGTTTCCTTTTTTCTCTGTCCTCAAATAATTTCAAAGATTTCTATGAACATTTTTGCGTAAAGTGCTTCAATTCTTCTTATAAAAAAGCTTGAATTAAATCAACTTGACTCTACTCGTTCACTCGACGCGTTGGAATTTTGATTGGGCCTAATGGGGATTTTTTTAAAGCAACGGTGAAAAATTGATTGGATATAGTGAAAAATAAAACTCAAATTTCATTCGGATTATAAATTCTGGACGACGACTATATCAAATTTCGTATAGCATCGGTAGCAGTGGTAGGCTTGTCGGTACAAGACATTTTGGTGTATGGTAATGCTAATTTATTAAGGTGGCTGCAAGAGCTTTAATTAGCTTATAAATTGTTGCGAAAGTTCGCTTTGGCATGTGTTCACAAATTAATGCAAAGAGTAATGAATTCAATGGTGGTTATTATTCAAAAAATGCCATCGGCAGCAACCGATTAAATTTATTTCTGTATCAATAAAGGTTAATCAAAACTGTTTCTTGAAATATGATCAGGAAATAAAATTAATTGTATTGTATTGTAAAGCAACTATTCTATTTTACTGTACTTTGGTATAAGCAATTTACTTTTGAAAATTGTGGTATGGTCATACAATTTTTTCAGATTTCTGCCTACCAAAACTACATATTTAATGTGAAGAAAAGTCTCAAACGAGGTTAGATGCTGATGGAAGTTAATACCCCAAAGAAAAAATTGTTACCATAACTCAAATCGGTAAATTTCGATGACCAAATTTGTTATTTTAAGCTTATGCAGTCTTTGAGCTTCGTTTAGAAATATTGTTTAATAATTGTTCGCATTGTAATTCGGTTTATATAGGCCAGACAATTAGAAATTTTGATATTAGGTATAAAGAACACGTACGTTGTTACAAATACAAACACCCACATAAATCCAATTACGCTAAACACTTACTAGAACAAAATCATTCAATGACTTCTAATAACACCATAAAATGTTTACACTTTTGTGATGATAAACGTAAATTAGATATACTAGAAGCTTTTGAAATTCACAAACATTTAAAAACTGTACCGTTAATGAATGAGCAAAATTGATCTCTTAAATTCTCCTCTACTGGACGTTTTGGAATGAGAAATCAAGTCAACTGCAGATGATTGCCAAGATAAGTAAAAAAGTTGTATTGCTATAACAACACTAACTGTTTACTTTCATATAACCTTTGACAATGGCATGTAAACATGCCGAAATACGTATAAGGTTTAAATAAATAGATATTGTTAAAGTGATTAAGTATTTTATATACAGATACTCATTTAATTGAAATTAAGTTTTCCCTAAATTTTTAGATTAAATGGCAGTAATTATTTTTATAGAAAAACGATATATTGGATGGAAAAACCAATACGATTTAAGTATTTTTAATCCTAATCCACAGCAGACAAATGCATTTAATATTTATAAAGCCATTTTTTTTATTATTTTACACCTAAACCTAAACCAAGTCGTTCTACAAGACTGATTTCAAATCACGAAAGTGGTATTATTTAAAGTGTAAAATATTTACAAACCAAACACAAATTCTGTAACCTTCAAAGTTACAATTTCAAGGTCATGGAATTTGTGTTGTATTTCACGTTAATTTTCAATGTACTTTACTGTAACATAGGCATCTAAGGAAATGACAGGTGTCTATAGATACATGTATTTTTATTAACTTAATTTCATAGTATTAATAGATATGTGAATTCCCAGTTGGTACGCCCATTATTTCACTTCTTTGACGCACTCATTAGTTGCCTATCTCTTTGTTGTCACACTTACTAGTTGCTCACGTTTTCAGTAAAATACTTACAAGCCGTTTAAAAAACTTTCAGACAACTAACAATGCCTTCTTATAGAAAACGCAATATAAAATACAAAGTTTTGCATTCAAGGTCAATCGGGTATTTGGTTACAAACCTTAAATTTCGATGTACTAAGTCTTTGAATTGCAGCAACTCAGAAGGTGTTAGCATAATCTAAAACGTTTCCTGTAAAACTGCTACGCAGAATCACTTTTAAAGTTTTATTCTTAAGGTCGTGCAGTTTTTGGGCATTTTCACACAAATATTTGATATTGCAGAAGACGATGTATTAAGTCAGAAATCGTTCTTGCGAGCTTTAAAGATAAATGACTTTCAAAGTTTCAATTTCGTTATGCAGTTTGTGTTTTGTTTGTAAATAGCTTTTATATTTTTACCATATTTAACAAAATACTTCATAGTTTTGAAGGTATCACTAAAGCCGATTATCAAAGACACTGCCATTTAAAATGCTCTTTAAAGTTGTTCTTTCAAGGTCAACCCACAATTTGGTCACAAACTCTGTATACTGATATAGCTAGTTATACCTAGTAACTTCTGATGATTCAGAGAGTGTTCGCGTCATTCTAAACTGGTATTTTGAGTGACCTTAAAAGTTGTAATCTAAATGTCTTATAGTTTTATTTTTATTGATTTTTTGGTAAAATTATATTTTTCAAACATTTCCACAAAACTATTTGATGTTTTAGAAGGTGGCTTGATAGCTCAAAACATTTCTTGAGTACTTCTAAATTGCAATTTCTAGGTTGTAACAGGTCAAGCTTTCTTTTAGCTGAAGGTTTAGAAAGAATGAATTGCCCTGGATAACTCAGAAGTCAAAATTCAACGAAAATAAACAGAAGACTGAATAAAAATTATATATAATTTTTATTAGTATTCCTATTTATACAATTTCTACTTCTCTGATTGTGTATTTCATGCGATAGAGTTGTATTATATTGCTTAGAACAATTATACGACAATTAAGCAAAATGACTCTTAGGAACAGTAGGCCGCACTGGCTGTTGGTCCCTCCGGAACGGTACGCCCTCTCTGTGACTGTTGATCGATTGAAAGATTGATTTTGTACCTATGAAATCTAAACAGCTGTCGATGGACCAATCGAATATTTGTCAATATGCGTTGTCTAATCAAAATCCGGTTAACCTCGAAGACTTCATAGGTTAGTTGAAATAAAAACAATTTTGCGATAAAGGATTCCTATAACCTAGCGGTCAAAATAGAAATAAAGAAAATTTCTGACAGCGGCTCAAACAAAATAAAATAAGATTCTTGGAAGTGAACAATTCGAGTAAAGTCCAAATATTACTTTGTCAACTTTATCTAAATGTATTAAACTTTCGGGCAAATAATGGTTGTGTAAAACCGAAATATTGCTTCTTCAATTTTGCCAAATTTAGCCAACGATCTCGGGCAGTTTAACGGGTTAAGCGTAATCTGTTACTGTTTCACTTTTATTTAAACATATTAAACTTTCTAGTTAATCACGGTTTAAATTCAAATCCGATTCTTTGAAGAACGCGTTTTTCGTCTGGTTCGTAGTTCTAATCAAAAATATTTTTTAAAAGAATCCTGAAAGAATAATTCCGAAAGAATAAACAACACTTTGGGCCGGTCGTCAAGTGCTCTACTGGCTGAAAGCGGAAGGGGGGTCAGATGCAAGGCGAGTTTCTTCGAAGAACGGCGTTCCGGCGCGGTCATTCGACGGGTTGGAACCTACTTAAAGCGCCACCAGCGCCTTTTCTTGAAACCAAAGCAACAAAACAAATTTTTTATAAATTTTACAACCGTTGCAGCCAGGTTGTATCGTTACAAGGTATGCAGTTTGTGTTTATTTTAAATTTGCTTTTATACATTAAAAACTTTCACTTAAATTAACGACGTTTAGAATGTATTAGCGTAACTAAAAACTTTTTTTATTATAAAAAATCGGAAATTTAGAGTGTTTTTTAAAGTTGTACCATTAAGGTCGATATACCAAGTCTTTAAATTCTAGTGCTTCAAAAAGTCCTAGCATAATTCAGAACCCTTCTTGTAAAACCCCTATTAGGGATAACTTTCATACTAATGTCAAGTCAAACCACAACCCCACACCTGAGATTTCACTACATTTTCGCGACATTTTTTTTACCCTTGTAGATGTAACAATACTCATTTTCCATAATTTTTGTATAAAAGTATGAGAAGGTTTAATAAAGGTTTATTGCCTACATTCTTGATTTTTTATCAGGATCTAAAAATAGACTTAATAATATATTCCTGCCAATTAATTTAAAAGCGGCCAATGAAATATAATCTTTCTTGTTTGTTACCTCTGTATGGACATTAGTTATAAGTTCGTATAACCTAATTAACTCATCCATATATTAATATTTCTGGTATATTTAACCAGAAGAGAGTATCCTGTTAAGACAAATATGGACATGTGTAGCAGGATTGCCGGACTTGCAACCGTTGATGAGTAATTTAGCTTCAATTAAAACTCGCTTATCAGGAGTCGACCTGAACTCATATAACTAATTGAACAGCCTTCATCACTTCTCATCCTTCTTCTTGTTCGTCATTCCTAACTTTAAATTATAATTGGGACGAAAATACTTGCTTGTTGAACGAAATAAAGGCGATTTGTTTGCGTTGAATTTATTACCTTCAGTTTAAAGTGATAAGGGGTAAAAATGGTGACGTAATTTTCTTGAATTTTTAATTAGGAAGGACAGATGTTGTGGACAATTAAAAGTACCGCTAGTAAAATTTAAAATTATTGAGCAATAAAACAAAGACCTGGTAATTGCTTTATATGGACAACAAAAAATGTTTGGGGTTCTTAAAAATTTCACTCTCATTAATTATTTATAATTAAATTTTTTAAATGTCGACATGGTGAAGTGTCGATCTCAATTCTGCAGTGAAAGGGCGTACCAAAATTATTTTGTTAAATCATAGTTCATCAATTAAAATTAGTGCTGCTTTTCGACAGAGTTTCAAAGCCGAACAAATTACTAAGTTAAAATTACAGACTCAGTTGTTGCGTTTTCGTTTCTTTTTACATTTTTCAACGGATTTCTGCAAAAACTTTATGAGAATAATGACTTGTCAGTTGCCAAGATATATTGCTAGTAATGTTTGTTCTTGGTTATGCCGAGCGTTTTAAAAAATAAAAGAAAAAAGTAGAGCCTGCGCTAGTAACAGAATTAGTACTTGAAAAACGAATAAATGTTTTGTAACCAACGCATGTAATAATTAATTGGATTTTAATGGCTATTAAAATCTCGTGTTGTTTTTTTTTAGTTTTGTTTAATTGAGTTACGCATTCTTGATGTGATTTGATGATAAGAAAATTAGAATTGGAATTGAAAAAGTCTGCACAAGCATTAAGAGTCAATGATTTGGACAAATGTTAAAGTTTTAGTAACTTTTATCTACTTGTTGTAGTTCTCTAGGAAACAAAGCCTTTGCTTAAACTTGTGTCAATCGTCACAATACGTTTTAATGTAAAAGTTGTGATTTACTTGGCTGTAAACTATTTTAAAACATTATTTATAAGTTCTAGCTTTACTTTGTTGAAGTCCATATTTATTGAATATAAATAAAATACTTTTTACTTCAACAATATTCATTTGCTTTAACCTTATACGTATTTTGACTATTTACATGCCATTATCAAAGGTTATAATAAAAAATAACATTTAGTGTTGTTATAGCAACAATAGAACTTGGTGACTTGATCTAGGCAATCGTCTACAAATGACTCGATTTCATATTCCAAAATGTCGAGCAGGGGTGAAATTAAGAGATCAATTTGCTCGTTTATTAGCGGTACAGTTTTTAAATATTTGTGAATTTTGAAAGCTTCTAGTATATCTAATTTACGTTTATCAAAGGATAAACATTTTATGGTGTTATTAGATATCATTAAATGACTGTGTCCTAGTAAGTGTTTAGCGTAATTGGTTTTATGTGAGTGTTTGTATTTGTAACAACGTACGTGTTCTTTACACCTAATCAAAATTATTAATTGTCTGGCCTATATAAACTAAATTACAATGCAAACGACTTAATTTGTGAATGCCTGATTTTAGCAAATCATTTGTTTTCATTTTGCATTAAACAAAGTGTTTAAAATGTTTTTAGTTGTTTTAAAACTTACTTTATATTTATTTGTTTTGTTTATAATTTTAGCAATTTTTTCTGATTTGTCACCAAAATATGGGATCGAAGCATATTTATTGTATCGAATGAAGTTAGGGTATTCGGATAAATTTTTTGAATGGCTAATTTATAATCTTTTTCTTTAATTAATGCATCAATAAGTTTAGTATTATAGCCATTACTATATGCAAATTGTTTAATAAATAAATTATTTGTGGTTACTATTGGGTTTTCAATCCTGTTATGATGCGAGATTGAACAAACCTAGTTGTAGAAAAAAAACTGGAAATGTTCCACTTCATCTTCATATAAATTATTCCATAAATTAAGTCCAGCTATTTAGGATTGGTTTGGTAGATCTAAATAATGTCCAAAAAAAAGTGGATTGGGATTTAAACTTTAATTTCCAATACCAAATCGGATTGATTTAAGTACAATGTCTAAGATATCCACCCAATCTAAAATTTGTTCCAAGTCCAATTATTTATTAACGAACTTGACAAAGGTTTACTTAAAAAAAGATATTAGTTTAGTGCCCGATTGCACTTTTCAATGGCATTTAAATTGGATTTTTGTTTTAAATTTAAGTTTAGGTTGTTTCTTATTCCGGAGGCTGTAACTCCGTAAGAAATCGTTTTCAAACCAATAATTTCAGCAACGTTTTGTATTGCTTTGGTGTGTAGAATTTACCCTTAAAGTTTGTACAAACTATTTCCGCATTTTAAGGAAACCCTCGGACCTTCATTGCAATCAAGTTTTTCAGAAAAATGAACTTATCTTGACAATCGTTGGACTTTGCGACCTCAACAAGAGACTACCTATTTTGTGTATTTTTGTGAAAACGAAACATATTTTCAAGTCAAAAATTAGAAATGTAAGTATAAAAAATACATTCTGATATACATTAGATACGCCCATTTATGTCCCGCCGAACAACATTGTCTGAATAACGGCTCCAGTAAAAACAACATCCAGTACATAATTCCCCGGAAAAATTATTTTTTGGTGGAAACAACTACAAAAATACATCCCCAAGCATGTGCATTTTTTTGCTGGCGAATCGCTATATAATTAAGAAATAGTTTTCTCTGAAAAAATACGTGGTTTTTTCCTTGTTGACCGATTTTTGTAAATAAAGGTGAATTTCTTGTTGGATTTATATGCAATGTGTAACAAACTTTTTTTGTGCGTACTTATTAGAACATTTTGAGATAATTTTTAAGGCACTCACCTGGAAATGAGGAAAAAAGATAAGTTAGCTAACTTTTTAACGCTGTTTTTCAAGGAATTTTCTAAAGGAATTTTTTTCAGAAAATTAGTTTCCTAAAGATTTTACGGAGCTTTTTTTAAGTTGAATTTTGTTTAGGGAACCGTTTTTCTTGGGCTTTTTTCGTTCTTTAACAGGATGTTATTTGCGGGAGAGACCGATTCAGCGAAGGATTTATACGGAGATAGCAAAATTTAAAAAAAAAAAAAACGGAGGGCGTAGCCCACGGGTAAAGCTAGTACATCTAATTATTCTCACTTAAAAGTAACTAAAACCAAAATTGCAAAGAGTCTTTACGCTCCTAATTTAAAATATATATTAAAAGCTGATGTTTGGATGTTTCAGCTTTCGGGTGCCTCCGTGCGCGTCCGATCTTAGCTTCATTGACCCCCTTCCGTCTAAGCTCACTCACTCTTTCATTTATGCTCACGCTTCGGTTGTCATGCGTGTATAACAGGAACTCCGTAAATATTACATCGAACCCCGAAGGAACGGTTGATCAAATGGTTTGCTGTAAATGCTTAACCCACCAATTTAGCGTGAAATAAACAATTTTGTATAATTTTAACTACTAGGTACCGTCTAATTCCTAACATTAAATCCAGAAGACGTACAGGTCAAAAATTGGGCAAATATATATTAAATAATTAAAATAAATACCGGTAACTTGAATTTACCACCATTTTGTTAATGTATGACGATTTACAAATACACAGGCTGAGAACTCCTCCTAAACAGAAACAACGCTTCACTAACCGAGCGTTACTACAACAATTAAAGCAAACGCAAAGTAATTTATAAAACTAGCAGAACCCGTGGACTACGCCACACGCTTTTCTTTAGAAAAATTGCTAGCAAATTTATTAAAATACATACAATGGTGTAATTTTAGTTTAGATTGAATTTATTTTTGGAAATAAATCCATATAGGCATGAAATCAACTTGACCAGATTTTGGTATAAATTCATTTTATAGTTTAAAATAAATTATAAATTGGATTAAAGTGCTCGAAATTGAAATAAAACTCAGAACCGGATGTCTGAAAAATTTTTATTAGTTGTAATGAGTTTTTAGTTTTGGTTTAGGAAAATTGTTAAAGGAGTACGAGAGCAGAAGACTTTAAATGGTTGTAGTCAAAATTCGAATAGAAGGACGTTAAAGTATAAATATAACAAAATTATTTGTTGGATTTTCCACTGACTATGCGAAGCGGAGGCGGACGGATTAGCTTCTAATAAGGCGGTGGAAAATTTTCCGCCAAGCCGGATTTGTTCCCAGTCCCCAGTTTAATAATAAAAATGCAAAATTTTACAAAAATGTCATATGTTTTCAAAAACATTATATGGGTTTTCACAACATCCCTCAAGCGGATGAAATTTCAATCCGCTTCTAATTCCAAAGAAAAATTATAATTTATAACTTGTGTTTGTAACGTAATCCCAATGGAATATCCAAACCTGATCAAAATTCACATAATTTTCAGTAAAAGGATGTAGAAATAACAAAGTTTTGCTGTTCATTCAAATCATTATTCATGAATTAGTCTAATTTTTCCCGGATTGTCCACATTTGTTATTTTCCACTCAAAAGGATCTAAAGTTGACGGTTTCCTGACGTGCAACGAAATTCAAATCCATTATCCCATCCAGAGGAGTTTTCCCACCCAAAAGGGCCCACATTTCTTCCCAGATTAAGTCCAAGCTCTAACCGAGCGCAAATTAATCAACATCCCGATCCCTCGCATATAAATCTACCCCAAAGTGGATGATCTGGGGTAGTGGGTACATTGTCCAGCATGCAAGGGTAGCAACTGACCAGTGGCGGGAGCGGACCAGTTCTTGCTGTTCTTGGAGCAACTCGGATGGCCACGGTTCTTGCAGCACTCGTACGCGAGCCGCGATGCGGATGACTCTGGAACAGCTGACCGCTGCTGTCATCGAAAAGTCCGCGGATCTCTTCGCGACGGATAAATTCCGATTTGTTTTGTTAAGGCCAAGAAGTTAATCCGGCGGTGGGACGATTCAAATCGAATATCTATCGGGACGTTCTTGGTTGGAGAAGTGATTTTATTATTTATGGTGGTTTTATTTTGATTTTGATGTTTTTTGCCCATTGAGATGGTTGGAAGAAAAATTTTGGGGTAAGTGCGTTGTTTTTATAGATCTCGCAGGGGACCTTTTGGGTCCAAACTTTAGTTAACCGTAACCATATCGGTAAGGTACGTAAGTGATAAACAAATTGGTATTGCGTAGTACTTCCAAATTAGTAGGCCGTTTTGCATAAAGAAGGTGTCGGTGAAGAATAATTAAACCAGTTCGGTTTGTTTTTTTTAAGTTCCAGTTTTCTGTCTCTGTAGATCTTCATGGTTTGAATAAGTGCGTTAAATTTAAAACTATCAAATTTTCTCAATAACAACGTGTAATTTTAAACAACTTGGTTTTAGACCTAATGGGAAAAAAGTGTTTTTGTAAATTTAAAAATGAACTGAAAATCTTAAAAATATCAAAAATAATGTCTTATTTTTCAAGAAGACCACTTAATGTCTGGTTAATTTATTATCCGTTTAATTAATATGTTAAGCAAAGTTGTAAAAATATTATAAATCAATGGTTTATCCCTGTTTGGTTTTAATTGGTGTTATTTAATTTAATTTAAAAAATTCTGGTAAGAACTGGAAGCTAAATTTAAAAAAATAAATTTTTTAATTTTCTATTTAAATATATTTTGAGGTAACGTAGGGATTTAAAAAAAAACTACGACAATTGAAACTATAAACCCTTTTTTGGCTTAGTAAATCGGATTATCATAAATCTATCTCATTTAAAAATTAATTCTGATTGAAAATGTTAATTCAATTTTATGAATGAATGAATCATTAAAACATAATTTTTTAGACGTACAAAAACCTAATTCAAAGGGATTTTATAATCTCAAACTAAAGTTAAATGCAGCTTTTGTTGGTGACTTTAATGCTGGATTAGACAGCAAACCTATTTTTAAAGTAACAGAAAAAATTCTTTTTAGGCTCTTTAAATACTTTCAAACATTAAAAGTACAGGCAATACCAAAAATTATTTAAGTACATTCTGTTAGCCACCAGAAGCCGTTTGATTAAGTCCTTATCGTTGCATTTAAGTAGATTCTAAAACTCGACAGTTTAATCTAGTTTATGTTCTTAAATTTAAATATTTTATTTGAAAAAATTAACGGATTATTCTAATCTTAATTATTCTAACAGCTCTATAAATTGGATCATCGTAAAATTCTCTTGGAAAATTGGATTGAAGTTTAATTAGACAAGAAATTATTTTAATTTATTTTCTGAAAATCAGAAGTTTGATAAATATTTAACTATTAAAAATTAATAGTTTATTACTAAAATAAAACGCTTGGCAATTGTTTCACAAATTGCGAAACAATTACCAAGCGATTTATTTTATTAATAAACTATTAATTTTTAATAGTTAATTATTTATTAGTAATGTTTCACCATGTGCCTACCACACAATCAATTCAAAATATCAGAAGTTTGGTTTAGTTTTTAGGCGGGGTTGTAATAAAAGTCAAGCAGATTTAAATATAGGTAGTTTAATTAAAAAAAGTCGATTATCCTAATTTAAAATGTTTTATTTGATTTAAGACCAGTCATATCTATGGGAATACAAAAAAGCCGATTGAAAACACAGATTGTACAATGCTAATTTAGGAAAGTTAATTAAGGCAGATTTAAAATGACAGCTAAATTTTATTACGAAAAATAATCTAATTTAAAAAATAGATCGTAAAATCTTAATTTAAAATATTTAATATAATTTAAGGTCAGGCACATTTAAATTGATAACAAGCTTTTGGGACTAGAAGTAATCCGATTGAAAACAAGAACTGTTCAATGCTGATTTTAGAAAATAATTAAAAACATTTTAAATAACGGCGAAATTTTATGAATAAAAATAAACCGTTTAAAAAAGGGATGGTAGAATTTTAAATTAATGAATCTAATTTATATTAATATGAGGCAGATGGAAACCAAGTTGTGTGAATTTAAATAAGCCGATTAAAAAAATGAATTGTGCAACTGTAATTTAAGTAGTTCAGTTTCAAGCAGATCCTAAAGGAAAAGCAAGTTGCGTTAATTAAAATAAACCGATTGAAAACATTTCTCTTAAAATCTAGAAAAAAAAATTTGGAACCAAAAATTAAATTTTTCACCTAATTTAAACTTAAATCTAAAATTTAATTATTACGGCGAAATTAGTTTAAAAAAAACGCTTAATTTCAATGTCATTTTTTCGATTTTTCAAGATTTAAGCAGACACAGAATTACTGCCTATAATTTCACGAATCTAAAATTTAAAAACTAAATTATTGAAGCAAAAGTACCTCAAAAAACGCTTACAGAAATCCTAGCGGTATTAATTTTTATATTTTTTCGTCGTCTTTTAAGATTCAAATGGAAACAGGACTTACTTCCTGCAATTCCACAAAATTGGCATATTTCAAGGTAATAATTTTTCAGAAACTATTCAAAAAAGTCTAAAAATGCACTTCAAATCTAATTTTATTTTATAATTAAAACTTCTTAATTAGAATCAGCCCAAATCTTCTTTTGATCTGTTTTCGGTGTACAGGAAGCCGTTTAGGAACGTTATTCAAGCAGAACAGTTAAATTTTGCCATTGCTAATCGGTAATTAGATCCTCCGATTCAGTTTGATCAACTCTGAAATGAACAAATAAAATCGATTTCTCAGTCAAGCTATAAAACATACTTTTATGGCCGTTTTATAGTTTTGGGAGCTTCCAAGTAATAAAAGTACTGTTTTAAAACCAAATGACTTTACTGCTAAGTAGCAAAAATTAAGATTTTTAATATTGATAGCCATGTTCAGAAAATAAATACAAAAATATAATTTAGGCAAGAAATAGTTGGAACTTTTGGAAGAGATAAACTAGGATAACACTCTGTATATCTTCGTTATTGTAGTAAATAGCGAAAAAACTGTTTGAACAAAAATTGTAGCCTGTAATGAGATCTAGCTTGTAACGAAAACAAAAGTTCTAAAACATGGCCTACTTATTTTAGCTTATTTTTGGCTAGAAACATGTTTGCTTTAACCAAAGCGCAGAGCAAAAACATTTTTCACTGGTATGTTTCCCAACCCATTTCTTCAAAGAAATTAAATCTGACAGGAGCTATTCGCGCGCATTTTTAGTGGCATAACATCGTTGGCAGCCTTGAGAACTTTTTGGTCAAGTATGACAATTTATCAATGTAGCAATTAAAATGTTTGGGCTTCCAGATCTATGGGGGATGCGCTATCAGCTTCCGAAGAAGCGGCTATGAAATTGCAATAAGCAATTAAACGATAAAACTAAAATTAGCATAATTATTCGTATAAGAGTTTATTTCCCAGGAGGGCGTCTAACTTACACGAGCGGCACTGAAAATAAATTTTGTGTGCTTGTTTTTGAAGTTTACATACATAAAAATTAACATTTTTGGTTTTAGGTCGATTCTTGTCGTGATTTATTTGTGAAATTAAACTAATGCGAGTATAAATATTTAGGGCAAAATAATTGTTTGTAGAACAGTTTTTGTACTTTTGATTTTTCTCTGAATTTGTTACACAAAGAATTTTATTGCGCCAAGAACCAGCTATTTTCAAATCATGATTATTATTAGTAGATGCTCTAAAGGTTGTAAAAACGGTTAATAAAAATTTGATGTTGTAGCCCGCCCAGAAGATCGATTTTATCTTACAAGTTGATTAAAGGTTGAACATAATTAGTTGAATTTAATTACTTTAAAATAGGTTTCTATGTTGTCCTGATTTTTGTGTTCATAAAAGCCCTTGTGCTTATTTATTAAAAAAAATATGTATTTTAATGAGGCTTAACGTAATTAAATCAAGGAATTAAAATATTAAACCTTGAAATGAAAAAATTTGTAAAAACAATATAGTAAGAGGCCGTGCAAGAGAAAACGTTTTTCGGTGTTTCAACTGAAAGTTAAAAATAAAAAACTAGGGAGAGGTTTTAGAATTTTTATAATTTGCTTGCTTGCGACCGTCCTAATATAAACTCCAAAAAAGTAGCCTAATTTGATTCATGAAAAGTTGATTTGGCCTATCTTTCCACCTTGGCTACTTTTATGAAAATTTTTTAGAAATTACTTAATCTTTTTTTTTGTTTGTCCAAAAAAATGAATTATTAACATGTTAAAAAACATTTACAATAATTGTTAACCAAGAAATTGTAAAAAGAAGTATCTCTAAACAGAAGAAATATTTACCTGTTGCAAGTAGTGTGTGAACAATAGTTGTGTGAATAATTTAGACATAATTCTTGCCCACAGTTGCGTGTTATTTGTAATGAGTAACTTATAAACGTAAGCTCATAAAGCTGGTGTCATTGTTCGGTTAACGTTAACCTATGTAGAGTTTATATTTTACCTGTATTAACGATACGCATAATGGGCATTTACATGCGTATAAATTAAATTAACATGGAAAATCTTAATTAGTGAACGTTTTCTTGAATTAGTTACGCATTTAATTAGAATACTACAATTGCCAAGCATAACCACACATTAAAATATCAAATAAATGTACATAGAAGTTTGTAAATAATTTAAAAATTGATTGAAGGTAGCTGCTTTTTTAAACATTTCTTCAGGACGAAATAATGTAGAAACACACTTATCTATTTGTAAAATCACTTCTGTATTATAAAATTATTATTGTTTTTAGACAGTGCTGAAAAGTCTTTGAACTAGTGAGAAACCTTCGAACTGGTCAAAAACTTCCAAAGTGGTGAATAACCTTTAAACTGCTGAAAAGCTGCGAAAAATTTGCAATAATTTTTTCTATGTATTTTATTAGTTACGCTTTGCAACAATATTCTAGTAGTAATGGTACCTCGAAAGTCGGAGGTTTAAACGCCTTTGTTAAAGCTACTGCTTCGACAATCAGAAACGTAAACTATGAATAATTAATGTTTTGTATTAGGATAAATTATTTTTTATTGGGCGTTTTTACACATAATTGCGCTTTAATAGTTTGCGATCTTGAAGGCGCGGCCTTTCCAAAAGCGCGTAACTATAGTAAGATTTCACCAAAAATAATTAATAAACAAACAAACAAACCTCTGGCTATTCCGCCTGCGTACAGCAGATGCTACAACACGGAACCCAAAAAATACTTTAAAAAACAGCCTGTCGTATCTTTAGCAATAATAATTAAATTTTCGTGGTGATAATTTGTTTTTAAATAAAAGCTATTACTGTGTAGATGTGGACAAACCTCCTAAATCATAAAAAAAATATTAAAAAACATAGTCAAGTCCCAATTACGCGAACACGTATGAATTCACACTTGCCACTTGCACCGCTATGTGTTTCCTCCCGGTGTCGGTTTAAGTGTAATCCACAGCTATACCACAAGTGTAAAATGTGTAAAAATTATCGATAATTGTGTCGCTTCATTGACAACGAAATTTTGTTGTTGCTAAGAAACATAGCAAGTCTGAAGGAGAAGCAATGTTGCCGTACATCCACATAATTGTGTTGCTTAATGACGCAACAGAATTATCGATAATTTTTAATATACTTGTGGAATTTTGCAGAATATTTTACGAACTAAATATTAAAACGTATAGTTGGTATTTTTATTAGTTACTTACTGTCGTACAAATGCGTTATTTAATTATTAAAATCAGAAATAAAATTTTATTGTTGTTGTGATTGCTATAGTTACAGCAGCAATAACAGCGGTGCAACGCGGGAAGTTTAAGCAACTTACCCCGGTTATTTTTCAAAATTATAGTGTAAAATTAGTTTGCCACTTCTAGGCACATACACACAATTTCTATCACCATGTGTCGAAAGCTACAGCCTCCTAAAGATGAATAAGTTAAGTCACTTTTTTCTCAATAACTGTTGCAGTATTTGCAATTAAATATTAAATTTCTGTATCTGAGCTTCACTCATTTGACATTTCTAATAATATTTGGTTCAATAAGTGCACCAGAAGTGTCTCATATGGTTGGGGTAACGTAATATTTTCTACTAAATATTTTAGATCTTTCCCATTTTAAATCCATTTATCCATAAAGTCTACTTTGTAGTTGTGCAAGACCACGCCCCTGTGAACGCTGATTGGTTTTGAGCGGGAGCAACGGGCTGGAGCTTTTTATTATTTTGCAGCCTTCGTAGCACTTGGATCGAAAGATACTGCGACGGAAGGTCGGGGGCACCAAACTTGTGAATTATGTCAAATACGTATATTTTTTGTTTGCTCCAGTGTGAAGTTATTAAAATATAATTGGCTTTGTGTAAACGCGTTCAGACGTACGATTTGGTTGCTAGGCAGCTTCAGTACAATAACAATAAATGTCGGGCAACACAAACACAACGTTCTCGCGTTTGTTTAAACTTTGGGATGAATAAGAGAAGAACAAAATAAAGAGAGGGCGGAAGACAAGGGGCATTGTCAAGGCTATTCATAAAGTCTAATTCGTAGTTGTGCAAGACCACGCTTTCCTAGATGCTGATTGGCTGTGAGCGGGAGCAATGGGCTAGAGCTTTCTTATTATTTGCAGACTTTGTGTCAGTTTATGCATCAATTGTTTGTTCTAATTTAATGTTAATAAAAGATAACTTGTTTTGTGTTAACACCCGGCTTATAGACGATTTTGTTGCTAAACAACGCCATTACAATAGCAATAAATGTCTAGCAACAAAAACACAACGTTGCCTCGTACGGATTAAACCACGAGCAAACGAAAGAGAGGGAGAAAGAGAAGGAGCATTGTCAGGGCTATCTACAAAGTCTAATTCGTAGTTGTAAAAGACCACGCCCTTCTAAACGCTGATTGGCTGTGAGTGGGCGCAATGGGCTAGAGCGTTCTCATTGTTGGCAAACTTCGTACTCTGCGAATCTAAAGCTACTGTGACAGATAGTCGCGCTTTAATCTTATAAATTATGTCAGTTCAAGCATCAATTGTATGTTCTAGTCTGATGTTGGTAAAATATACTTTGTTCTGTGTAAGCGCGCGGCAATCTACGCGATTTAGTTGCTAAACAACGCGATTACAATAACAATAAATGTCTGGCAACACAAACAGTTTCCGCGTTTTTGTAAAGCACGAGACGAATGAGAGAGAGAGATAACGAGAAAGAGATGGAGGGAAAGAAGGAGCGTTGTCCGGGCTATATACAAACTCTAATTCGTAGTTGTGCAAAACCACGCCCTCTTAGTCGCTGATTGGCTGTGAGCGGGAGCAACGGGCTGGAGCTTTTCATTATTTGGCAGCCTTCGTACCCTGCGGATCTAAAACAACTGTGGCGGAGGGTCGCTTGCTCCAAACTTGGAAATCATGTCAGTTTATGCATTAATTGTTTTGTTCTAGTTTGATGTTAATAAAATATCATTTGTTGCGTGTAAACTCGCAGCTTATATATGATGCACGTGTCCGTAAAAATTATAAGTAAATATTTTGTGTAAAATGAAAGCGTTTTTTGAGATTTTTTTTCCGTCAAAAACAACACATTCCTAGTAAAAAAATGTCTGCCTGTAATTATAAAAATATAACCCTCGTTTTCTTACAGCATTTGCGTTTTTCATTTTTACAGCCCAAAAAAATTGGATCCACGTAGCTTCAAAAATAATGAAGGAAGACAGTTTTTTCAAAAAATCATTTTTGGACATGTTCCGTTTTTGTTGTAAGCACTCCGATTACACAATCCAAATGGTAAAATTATAATTATTTTCCTTTTTACACATTGACGAAAAACCTTTAAACTGACGAAAGCTTCTTGTAATGCAAGAAGAAACGTCGTAAGGCTTGGCTATGAAAAACAAGAAAACACCCAGCTGATATAAATACAAATTAAATAAATAAAATAAAAAAGGTTCTAAACTGTTTTCCACTACAACAAGAAAATTATTACATTTACATATTAATATTATATTTTCAGACCAAGCAAGCCTCGAAAACAGATGTCAAAATATTCCTTCTGCTGCAGCTGCCGGGCTTTGAATTGCATTCAAATAATTTTTGTTTTGTTGATAATACAACTAGCAATTCTCGAAAAAATGTTTTCATTCATAAATTAATGGTAGGAGACGGTTCGTTTATAAATCATCCGGTTTGTTTCTGAAAAAATCGAAATTGTAGCTGTTGCTTTGTAGGGTTAGCCAAATTTTTTGAAAATAAGTCCGGTTTTAGTTTCCACCCTTAATAATTGCAAATTGGATTTTTTGAATTAAATAGAAGTGGAGCTTACACGACTGTTACAGTTCGTTATTGATAATTTTTACTGAAGTTTCTGGTTTTAAATCGTTTAATTGTTAATTCTTTTAATTGATAATTGGCATTTCTAACTAAGCTAAAAATTTTATATTCAAATAAGTACTGAGGTTTCTCATTAAGATTAGATCTGTATGTAAATAAGTGTAGCAAACCGCAAAGGAAATTAAATAAAACTACAGACATTATAATTAGCCAAGTTGTTGTAATGGCAAAAGAGAAATAAACGTCGCATACAGGAAACACACAAATACCTTCATATATGCGTGTAGGAAAGTTTTAATTGATTAAATTTATTCCATTAATTGCACATTTTGATGAAGTTGTCGAGGCATTTCCACCCAACAAGGCTATCCAATTTATTTCATTTTTTCAAGCGCAGATGTGATGCCATTCGCAAGGAAAATATATTTAAACCTGGTGCCCATCATGCCCGTATTTGCATGAAATATGAAAAAAATACTACAAGCTGTGTGAGTTATTATCGCTAATTATTTTAATTAAAGTTTTCGGGTTCGTCGCTTTCTCAAGCAACCAAATCTCCCGTCCACGGGTTTCGCACGAGGCCCACACGCTCTTTTGCGGCTTTCAGTTTCCACTTTTTCTAATCAATACGCCTTTTGTATAATAAAATGGAAACGTTTGAATTTTGGGGAACTATTTTTTTAAGAGGGGCGAGGGGGGAATAATTGTGTTGCGGTAAAACGTGTAATAATGACAGTAGTTGGAATTATAATAAGGAGCTTTAATTAGTGTCAGAATAAAACGAGTAAGTAAAAACACAAATGGAATTTGTAGTGTAAATTTTATTACTTAGATGCTTGTTAAGCTGCAAATGCGTTTGGAATCGGCTGCGTCAGGCCTTGCCTTCTCTTAGAGAATGTACGTCATAAATCTCTTAAACATTAGCTGTTCTTATGAATTTCTAAAAAAAAACACTTTAGTCAGACATCCGTTTATTGCTTGGAATACATGTAAATCACTTACTAGAAAATTACAATTTGTACAAATTGCACTTATTACATTGCTTGCGTCTGTCAATAAACAATTATGCACAAACCACAACAATAGCTTACATTAATTTCCTGCCACCTTCCTTTGGAAATGTAATTTATTTAATAGGTGTTTTCTTAAATTCTCTAATTAATAAAATATGCAATCTTAGTGTGTGAGTTTGTACACAAAATAATAAAGTAGCTTTTTATCTGTAACAGTTTTATATAAAATTTTAGGAGTTGTGAAAAATTTCAAAATTTTTATAAATTGAAAAATTCTGCAGTTTAAAATTTTTTTTAAATTTGAAAATTTTAGAAACCCAAATTGTTAAACATTTTTAAAATGTTTGTAAGTTATGAACATTTTTGAAATGTTTATAAATTGTTTAAATCATGAAAATTTTTGAAATTTTTGGAAATTTTTAAAATATTTACAAAAACTGATAATTTTTAACCATTTTTAAAATATAAATTTTTTTAACCTTTTCGAAATATGCGTATTTTTGTAAATTTTTGAAAAATTAGAAAATTTTTAAATTATTGAAGTCATTGAAAATTTGACAATTTTGAAAAATCTAATAATTTTTAAAAATTTTAAAAATTGGCAAATATTTTAAAACTAAATATTTTGATAATAAAAATTTTCAAAAAGTTTTAAAAGTAAATTTTTTTTGGGGTTTTTGAATTTTACTATTTTCTAACTGCAAACGAAATTTATTTAAATATGAATAAAATAAAAGTCCTTATTTCTCTCAAGCTTGAGAGAAATAAGGACTTTTATTTTATTCATATTTAATTAATTACTCTCATTATGGGGTCTCTTGATTATTTCCGAAATTTATTTGTTGAAATCTAAAATCCGTTTATAATTTAATGATTACTGTTGTACTTGGTAGTTATCCAATGAAACTGTTAGTAAATGATTAAAAGGATTTTAACGCATAGCGCTAGCGCTAGCGCATTCGACATGCGTAGAATATGCATTTTAGCTTCTTCTTCAAGCTTGTTTATATTAAAGTATATCACCCTTCCACCACCCCCTATTTTTTAAACAGCAATTTTGATATGTGATATCTGTTATTGTCTAGTTGCTAACAATATTTATCGTTGAAATCTCAAAATCGGTGTCGTAATTGTTACTTGTTTTATGGGGAATTAATCTAACATACTGTTTAGGTAATCGACCAAAAGAAAACTTCTCAATGGAAAGTTGTTCCTGTTGTCATTTTAACATGTTCGTACCGATTTTTAATTTGAAATTCATACATTATTTAAACTGCGAGGACTGGTCGAAAGATTGCGATTACGCAGATCGGTTATTAGCATACGAATTTAAGCTTCTTTCTTTTTTTTTCGCTAAGACGTCTAGACTGTGAAAGGCACACAGACATGCACACACGCACCCATACAAACAGCATCCAGACCTCCATGGCAACTCAATTTTTCACAAATATTTAATTACTTGTGTTGAAAACCGATCTGGTAACTTTCAACAACAGTACTTTTTTTTATTATTCTATATGGAGAGATATTTTTTGAAGGTTTACTTTAAATTAAGGCTACTTTAACATTTCCCAATAAAAGTTTCACTTAGCAAGCCCAGAAAAAATACGTTTAACAAAAACTATCAACAGTACGATTTTTAGTCAAAAAATTACAAGAAAGGGCAAACTTCGGTAGGCCATATTTCAAAACAATTTTCAGTTAGGACATTCTTTTTTTAGTTTTGTAGAGAATTTTATATACTTTCTTTTTAATAATAGGACATTTTTACGTGGGATGTTCCGGAAACGAGCTATTTCGAAAAATTTCATATGTCAAAAACATTGGGAGTTCCTAACTTTGGACCTATTAAGGTTAAAGAAATGTTTTTTTAGATTTACAGAAAATTAATGCACTTTTTTTGTAGAATAATCAGGAAACGAACAGTTTAATAAAATCTAAACGGTACGTTAGTTTGACCAATACTCGAGAAAAAAGAGTCAGCTTTAAGGGTCAGATCTCGGAAACTGTTTAAGCCAAAAATTACTTTTTTTTTAGTTTTGTAGGTAATATTATATAGTTTTATTTGGCTAATAACTAACTACATTTGAAATTGAGTGCACCGGAAACGAGTTATTTTGAAAAAACTGATTTTTTGTACCAATTTTCTAAAATCTAAAGGGATTGCAAGGCTTGACCGAAGTAGAAAACTTATTTGGTTGCCATACTAAAGGGTTTAAGCAAACAAAAATCATTCCTGAGTTGTTTCCACATCTTTGCACTTGATGAACGGACTTGTGCGATGGATGATTCCTATTCGGAAAATGTTCCTGGTACAGGCGAGAAGCTTCGCGTGCGTTTCCCATACATGAACATCACGTCATGCTGTTCGGCAAAAGTATAATTCGCGATAACACAAAAATACGAAACACAACGAAAATAACGAAGAAAATAATTATCAAAAAATCTGTCAGTGTGTGACCTGTGCAAAATAATTGCAAATGCAATTTGGGTTGCCTATTTTCAGGTACTTCTTAAAGAATCTCTAAGAGGCTCTATTTTCTAAAGGAAACACTTTTGACCACACATTTATTAACAAAAGTTGTTTGCTTTGTTGTGTTTTGCAAGGCCTAGAAGTTTGTCCCTACAATTCATTAACACCCTGTATGTGGTTTCTTCAAAAACAACTTAAATTTTATTTATTTTTTGGTCATTTTAAACTAGCTACGTTTTGTCCGCATTCGGCCTTGATCAATGTTAGTAAGTGAAGTGGTGACATTATGTTACACGATTTAAAAACAAAATGTTAGTTCTTTGTGCTTAATACAATATTTTTTACCACCACATTAGTTGGCCGAAACCAAACTGAACTTGTATTGAATACCAACCACATCTTGTCCCATTTCTTTTTTATGACATAAAATTAGATATTCATCTACCTTTTGCAGCATCTGTGCTTTGATGTGCGCCTCACTTTTGTCCAATTTCTATCTTTTCCCATTTTTGGAAGTTCCTTGACATGGTTAAGCTGTTTTGCATTAGAATTTTATGAAAATTGGTCTACATTTACGGTTATTTGCTCATTAGTTTCAGAAACCAGTATAGACACACCGTTTACACTGTACGTGGGTAGTACAGTAAAATTTTATGTTTCAGTTTTTTCATCAGATGCAAGATAACCGAAGAAGTTGTTACGCCATAAAAAAACTATCGAACGGTTTAGCAATAAAATGGTGAAAAATACGGAAAATTTCTGAAAGCTTGATAAAATTGCCTATTAAAGTTTTTTTATTATTAAATAACTCAACTTAGATACGTCTGACCGCATTTTGCTGGTAAGAATGTAGTGTTGCAAGAAGTTGTGGCAAAAAAATGATCCACGCCATCCAAACACGTAGGTATACAAATATTGTATCCATTTAGCAGAGCACAATAGCCACTAGAGAATGAATTATTTCTATGACCACAATTTTGTTCGTGTTGGAAGCGGCGCTTTTTTTGTTTGTTAACAGTTACCCAACGTTATTGAAAGGATTGTTGAAATAATTGACTCGAGTAATTATAAGAAACTGACGTTTCATTTTTGTTTATTAATTAGTAGCCCATTTCGATTACAGTTTTCTAGTGCAGTTGCATGACAAGACAGTAATTTAGATCTGGGTACCTACCTAACCGTTAAAATAGTCTCGGGGCTAATTTTTATGTCCCCCCGCGGGCGAAGCTTCCCGTTTTTCCCATCTCTTAATTACCTCCAGCGCAAAAGCAATACCAATAATTCCAATCAAATGTTATTACATAGTTTTAGTGGAATTCTTTTGCGGCAAATCGTTGTAAAATAAAATAATCTTTATAAAGGATCTAAAAACTGGATCTTTGTAAAAAGCTTACGTTGCTCAATGGACCATAACGCCCTTGATTGAATTTTGCATTCTGAACGAAGAGTTCATACAATCCAAGCCTGCCGTACAAAAGGTTGGGCTCTATCAAAGCGAACGCCATTATATACATGACGTTTTTGTATGATTTGAACTATCATGGAGCGGCTGTTTACACTGTGAAAGCTGAAATACTAAGAAACAACTCCTGAGTTATGTAAAATGGAAGATTGGTCATAAATTAGTAGTTAAATAAATTGCAGTGCCGTATGAAGTACCTGTAGATTAGTAATTTTAAATTGTTTTATGCCGTAAAACCAGAAGCATAATTTGTGATAAAACGTGTTTACGGCGATATTAGTAGTAAATGTTAAGAAATTTCGAATTCTTGCATGTTGGCATTTAAATTGCAACCGTATAACAACATCGTGAAAGAAAGATTTGTATGATAATGTTTCAGTAGGACGGAAATCTGATAATTATATATTCTTTTAGAAATTAACAAAAAAGCTTCCAATGATTATACCAATTTAGTTATTTTGACTAATTTCGTGTTTAACTTGAAACAGCTGTAGGGCAACCGCCACGAGATGTTACTCGCATTTATAGAAGTTTTTAAAATTTTGAGTTTATTTAGAAAATTATGACAATTTTATGGAAAGGTTTTAAACCGTATTTTTTCCAAAAAATTTTAAAAATTAAAAAAAAATTTAGAGGTTAAGAAATTGGTTTTGAAAATGTGGTTAATTTTTTGTTTTTTGTATTATTTAATTGTCAACAATATTAATTTGTTGAAATCTAAAATCAATTTCATTATTTCAGGGTGGCCACTTTTCTGGAAAACATGGAAAACCGGGAAAATATTTTTATTTTTGCCTGCAAAACGAAAATTTTGTTACCTAAGTATATGTTTATAAAATTTATATTTATTTCATTTGGTTTTTTCTTAAAGTTTAGATGTTGTATTTTGTTATGCTTATTGAAAATTTTCATTTGCTTTAAAGTAATTTAAGTGTACTTTGCTAATTTTTATGTTGGGTTACAATTTTTATAAAAAAAACAGTTGAAATTGGCTTTTGTACTATAAAAATAAGTCAGGGAAAACTGAAGTTTATCAGTCAGGGAAGTCAGGGAAAAGTCAGGGAATTTGAAAAGCAGTTTTAAGTGGCCACCCTGTATTTGGTTACAGTCTTTATTTTGGCCATTATCCAATTAAACTGTTAAAGTAAACAAAAAAAAATGAAACTTCCCAGAGGTGCTTTATCAACGGAAAATTGTTCCTATTGTTACTTACCATGTTCATGACGATTTTAAAGCTGAGATTCATACATTTTTTTAATATTGAAAACAGGAAAATCGTGTTTGGACAGATCGGCTATTGTGTAGAATACGAATCTAAAGTTTTTTCCGACCGCATTTATTTTAAAGTAGGCACCTTCTCCGCATTTTTTGAAGCAGTCTAGTGGTTTCATGATATTTTCTGTTTTCCAGTTGCAACTGATGTTTACCCCTTGAAATCTCAAAATCGATTTCATAATACATTTCTACCCCGTTATTAAATACCAGGGAATAAATTTTTGGTTTTCCAAAATTTATAGAAGGCGTAACAGTGAAATTATTAGATTGGGATACAACAAAATTGTAGGTCACCTTTAGCTCTATAAGTCTACAGAGGCTACATAGAATACCTACTAATATTAGCGCAATTTCTTTTTTAAATATTAAAAATTTTGAAAATACTTGACACTTGACAGTTATCATTTTTTCAAAAATTGTCTTGCTTAGTAACAATGTGTTTTTCTATGGCTATTATAATTTTTAAATTTTATGGCAGAACGAAACATCTATCTATACTGGATCGCCTGTACGAGCATGTTTTCTTATAAATTGTGTTAAAATTGATTTATTGGTTTGCTGTGTTTTACGCTGTAAAAACAAAGGGACAAAAGGACAAAATAAGAGCTAACCCACTTGCGGAATGCTGTCAAACATTCGAACCTAGATTTAATAAAACAACTTTTTTCCTTGAATTATCTTAAAAGATTTTTTTTTTAATTTCTTAAAATATTTGCATGAAACATCTGTTATAAAAATCTTATAAAAGCTAAGAAATCGCATTTACTGCCGTCCGTTATTCGTAGACTGTGCAAGATAGCCGTGATTCCGGAACACCGGAATTAAATTCATCGGTTATCCGAAATATCCGTTTTCTGGTTTTATCCGAAAGATGCGTTATAAGAAATATTTGTGTTTTGTATTTATACCGATAGTTTGTGATTTGGAATTATTCAAAAAACGCTGCAATCTGCTTTCATGCAGGTGCTTGCAGCAATTGATTGCAGCGATTGATTGCAGCAATAGATTGCAGGATTTGGTTGCAGTTATTAATTGCAGCAGTTGATGGCAGCAATCCGTTGCAGCATTCATTGCAGAAATTAATTGCAGCAATCTACTGCAGCATTTTATTGCGGAAATTTATTGCAGCAACACACAAAATTTCAAGTTAATTCCCATCTGTGCAATTTCTTAACTAGGAAAGAAAATCATCTGGTATAATTTAGTATTTGATAATCTAAACTGTCAAAATGGTTGTACTCATTACCTGTGCGTTGACTTCACTCATACATGCTGTTCAACCTGTGCAATGATTAACATTGGTATTGCAGCAGAATTGCGTAAATTCCCCATTATATTGATTTAAACAGAAATTTCGTTTTACAGCTTTGTCATATTTTGATATGTCTCATATAGCGATTCAAACAGCCGCGTGTCAAAATTACTTTCTCAGGTTCTTAGAGAGTCACAATACACGTTCATAAGACAATCATTTCTAGTGATATGTATATATTACCAGGTTGGCCATATCTCTGGAAAACAGGGAAAACTGGTAAAAGTCAGGGAATTTAGAATTTTTTTATTTTGGTCAGGGAAATCAGGGAATTGTACCAATTTAAACGTAAAGTCAGGGAATTTCACGAAATAGTCACGGAAAATTCTGTAAAATGCAATTATTTTAATATTTTTATTTTTGCCTGCAAAACGAAAATTTTGTTACCTATAATTATTTCATTTGGTTTTCCTTAAAGTTTAGATATGTATTTTGTTATGCTTGTTGAAAAATTTCCATTTGCTATAAAGTAATTTAAGTTTACTTTGCTAATTTTTATGTTGGGTTACAATTTTTGATTATAAAAAACATTTGAAATTGCCTTTTGTACCATACAAATGAGTCAGGGAATACTGAAGTTTATCAGTCAGGGAAGTCGAGGAAATGTCAGGGAATTTGAAAAGCAGTTTTAAGTGGCCATCGTGATTACGCCCAAACACCGAAATCGCCCAGTGAGTGAATGAAACAGCCCCAAACCAATGATGAACATGTATTAATTTTTTTTAAGAAGAATCATGCCGACTTATAACCAATTCCATAAATTACATCTATAAGCTTTGCTTTCCAATTCACCAAATCGTTAACAAATAAGTTATTAAAATTGTTCTAATATGTGTTATATGTTTTATCTTGTTTGATTACGCACCTGTGGTCCCGTTTGAAAAACAACGGTGGCCGCTTAAGACGCGGATATCTGAGGTTTTGCCAACTTATAATGTTTTATGAAAACACTCTCCTGAGCTAAAACCTAAACAGTAATATATGTTTTAGAAAAGTAGAGTATGTGATATCTATGTTTCCTTTGCCTTTCTCACACGAAATAGGATAATTATACAATATTTTATTGAATATGTGTTAACACAAAATTTTGCATTACTTACTTAAACAATAACTAGATTATTTTCGAAATAAAAACTTAAATTTGGGACAATTAATGTACTCCTCCAGAAATAAATGTTTGGAAAAATAAGACATCGTTAGCTAATTACATTTCTTCAAAATTCCTTTACAAATTTCTTCAAACATCCATCACCTTGACATAAAACGTGTACACTTTTAGGTGCAAAAGTCAACACAATTTGGCTCCGTATTGTTGTGAAGCGCACCAAATCATAATTACGTTAATCGATCATCCATCGTTTTCTCACCCTCATTTTTAATTAACCATAACAGGGTCAGGCTATAAAGGTTAAACTACACAATGTGCCGCATCAGAGTGTGTTGACTTTATTTGGCAGATTAATTATGTTTTGATAGTGCGCTGATGACACAAAGGCTCGAAAGCATCTTTATCGTGAGTAAGCGATTTTTTAGACATTTTTTTATTTAACTTTAATTAGAGGCTTCTTCAGGAGGTGTTATTGTATTCTGCAAGAGCAATCTTTGGGGAAATTTAAGCAAATCATTCTTGCTCGAAGGCGAATTTGTTTTGAAATACCACAAAAAAAAATGAAAATTAATTTTCAGTTTGATTAAAAGTAAATTGTGGCTTGAAAGAATGTCAATAAATAGAATAAGGATGAAATGATACGCTTTCTGGAGGCATCAACTTTTTAGATCACATGCCTCCTCTCCTATTTCACTTATACAAAATACTACAAAATTGCATAGCCGTGGTAGGGATTTGAACTCTAAACTTCCGCATTGCCAGTTTTTAGTTCATAGAGCTACTCAAATGTTTTATTTCAATTTTTATCAAACGATTATTTCAATTTTTTTGTGAGCTTAAGAAAAGAAGCTTAACACAGCTATATATTAAATCCGAATCTCTTGTACATGAGTAAACTTTTAGTGGTCAGAAGCTCTTGCTACTACAAACTACAACTTCTCGCGTCTAATATATAAGGCGCATATTACTGTGTACAACGGTCTACTAAAGTATTTAATAGAGATAAGCAAAATTCGATGTACACGATTTGTTTGTATTATTTAAAAAATAACCCGTTGCTGTCATTTCAAACACAAACTTTAAAAATGGAGTATGCAGAACGAGCTTTTGGTAATTTAAATGAAAGGTTGGCGCAACACTTGATTTCAACAGCTTGCAAAAAGTTGTTGTTAACAATACAAAATCGCCTGCGGCGTTTTTGAAATAATAATCAGCTAATAAAAGCAATAACTAAGACGTAGTAAGAACATCAACCTTATTAACAAAGATTTACTGTATTACACAAAATTTCGGAACACGGTAGAACGTCAAAATCACTTCTTTTAGAAGTGAACGAAATCGTTACCGCTTCAGAAACAACACCACTAACCCACACCTCTTCTAAAAAGTCTCAAGTGACCACCAAGTGTTAGTTTACCACTGATGATGACAGCTATACTATCGAAATACGTATCTGGTATTTAGTTACTTTTGTGGAAGGGTGCTGTACTTTTCAGCTGACACAATTAAAGTCCAGATTTATTTGCACTAACTGTGTTGCCAGTTACATTTATCCTGCTGTAGCAGAGAAAAACGTATCCGGCAACACTGTTAGTGCATATAAATGTGGCTACTAAATAGAGAAATTGGTAACATTTTAGATCTTTGCACGTATACCAATTTCTTCAGATAACCAATCCATCACTCAACTTAGTGGCCACATTTATATGCACTAATAGTGTTGCCAGATATGTTTATCTCTGCTGCTACAACAGAATAAATGTAACTGGCAACATTGTTAGTGCATATAAATTCCGCTTTTAGTCATATGTTATAATTTTTTAAGATAACCCAAACATTACCTTCTCCAAAATGCGATCACACTAGTAACTTGCGATAAAAAATAGTTTCAAGCCGACTGCGGTTGCCATTGTTTGGTCGAGCATTAACGTGATTAGTTAGTAGCTGCGCATATGTCTTAGATGTTGACACAGCTTATTTATTATTTTGTAAAAAGAAAGTAACAATAATCGCACGGGGCATAGCCCACGAGTTTCGCTAATTTGTATTTATTTCTGATGATTTATCTTCATGTCTGGTCCTACCCAGATACTTATTTTCTGTGATTGTTTAAATTGTCTTTCTATATTGAATACTTAACGTTTAACAGTTGTGTTTCTGCATATTTTATAAAGCTGTCTATAGTATCTTGATCGAGTTGCCTATAGATAACTAAAATGTGTAGGTTTAGTTAATTTAATTGTATGTAGATTAGACGAAATTCTTTTAACCCATCAATAATTTCATTTGCTTATTTACAGTCGATTTTATCATTGACAGAAATTAATGTTCTAGTCTTCTTTATTTTTACGACTGAACACTATTGAACATCTAAAAAAAAATTTTTCAATTACACTGTGCAGTTAGTCAAAATCTACCAGGTTAGCTAAAAAAAATCAGATATTTATGTTATTACCACGAATTTTTAGATTCCTCGCTAATGAATTCTTCAAGTAAAAAAGTTTGTAAATTTTCAAACGAACAAAAATTGGAAATTCTAACAGACTTGTAAAATTGCTCAACATTCCTCAATACCAGGTGCATACAAACTCAAAGTCATCGAGCCCAAATTTGGACTCCAGTTAGTTTAATTTAAATTCGTTGCAAAAATTTACATACTTTGCCTATAATAATATTAAAATATGTAAAACATGTTTGCATTACGGGCTATTTGTGCATGAAGCAAAATAATTTCTGCCCTGGCCACCTCTGCATTCTTCATAACAGAAGTTGCTCGTAACATACCATCACAGCCACTGAAACATAATTATTGAAGAAAAAATTAGCACGCATGCAACCTGGGTTAGACAGAGATGGAACCACGCGAGCATAACGAGTACAAGATGAACAAAAACAACATTTAAAAAATTATAAACATTATTAGTGTATATCAAGAAGATATTCGGAATAATTTTCCGACTTGAGTTCGTGTTGGAAGAAAGCTGCAAGCTTTGTGGTTCCCTAAAAAGAGACGCACTGATTCAGCGTGTGGTTGCAGGATCGCAAAACGCGCGTGAGTAGGAAAGCAGCAGGAGCCTCTAAACGATTCACGACTCCATTCTTTGTAATTAATATTTAGCTGAAGTTACCGCAGGATCATAATTAAAATCTAATATTGACTTCCAGAACTCACGCACGCATCTCTAGACTACTTAAAATTATCTGTACGTGTGTTAACAGCAACCACTTACTGTCTAGTTGAGCAATTTATGCGCGACAAAGCTGGATAGTTAAGGTTATAGAAGGCGCTTTATTCATGCAAAATTGCTCCTGGTTAGCAGGAAACGAAAATAAAGCCCTGCGGAGCTTGAGCATCGTAAAAAAAGAATTCTTCAGCGGCAAAATTATAGAAAGGAGCAGCAGCTTAATGAGTAAATGGACAAGATGATTATTGAGAGAACTTAGGTCGAGTCTGCAAAAAGACCGTGTAATGTCGTTTTACCGTTGCCTCTTGATCAGAAAAAGTAAAGAAAGCTTTGGGACCACCTTGCTCAAGAATTTTTCTCATGGTGACCCGGACATCCTTCACACTTAGTTTTTGTGGTAAGGCATTAAATTGGGAAACCTGAACTAGACTTATATAGAAAATTAACAGTTTTATTAGTTTGCAGTTATTATATGACTGAATAAGGAAACACAATTTATTATGTTTATGTATCACTCCTTGGCAGCAAAAGCAGGGTTTATCAGCTGGCATGTCAGAATTCCTTAGATTTAGATTTGAAGTTCATTAATATTCAAAAATTTTAAATAATAATTTGAGAATTTTTAAAAATTTGGAGAAGTTTCGGTTCTATAGTGATTTTTGCAAACTTGAGGTAAACGAACTGATTTTACTCGATTTCAGGTACATTTACCTGTTTCAAATTAATGTTCTAACTTATTTCTGGTGTTTACTATTTAATCTGTTGTTTTCTTAAAAAATACTAAAATTAAGTGAAGCATTTTTTAAGAATATTTCGCCTTTCGCAAAGAAAGTTCTAAAAGAGAGACCGTTTCATTTTAACTCTGTGCTGTTATATTGCATGCGAAATATTCTGGACAAGCTTAATAGAAAGAAAGTTAGATGTAAGACCAATTGAAAGGATTTTTTCCTGGATAAATAAGAAATACGACAGTTCGCCGCGGCTGTTTAGACGCCTACGTTTCGCCGCGGGCAATTCGTCGCGAGGTACCGTTTTCTTGCGTATTATTTGCCGCACATTTTTGCCGTTGCGACCATTTTTCCGACGATCTTTTGCCGTGACGCGGATTTATTGCCGCAGATTTTTTGCTGTTTAGTTTTTCCGCGAAAAGCCGTTTTAAGAGTTAAATTATAATTATAATTTGATATTTGATGCTAGTTCTAGAGTTATTGAATTATTTTCTAAATTAGGTGATTTTTGACCCAGTTCTGAATATTTATCGACATAAGAATTACTTATTTTGCATGAATAACAATAGAAATAGTACAGTGTCGCCGCAGCTTTTTCAACGCCGACATTTCGACGCGGACATTCTGTCGCTAGGTACCGTTTTCATGCGTATATTTTTACCGCACATTTTTTGCCGTGACGACTATTTTGCCAACGATGTTTTGACTTGACGGCTATTTTGCCGCGGAACTTGACGCCAAATTTTTTTCCGCAGAATTTTTGCCGCGGAAGACCATTTAAAGAGTTTTGTAATTGAAAATTTGATGCCACTTCTAGAGTTGTTGAATTATTTTCTAAAGGAGGTGATTTTTGACGCAATCGTAAATATTGCTCCACCTAAGAATTACGTATTTTGCATGGATAATAACAGGAACAGTGTTGGCAGCTCCGAAGTTAGGCGCTTAGCCTTTAACGCTAAAGGTCTAGGGTTCGATACCCCGCCGAAGCCATGCAGCAATAGAAATCTATACCGCAACCCGACACTTATATTCCCCAATCCGGTGTAGGCAACCGTGAGGTCTTAATGCCTGAAACCTTCTCTGGTATTTAGTCTTTCGGATTCGACGTTAAACTGTAGGTCCCCCGCACTCCACCTTAGCGCTAAGGAGAGTACGTGGCAGAGAAGAGTGCCGGTGCCCAGCAGTAGGACGTAAAGGCTGATTACGATTGCGATTGCGAATAACAGGAACAGGACAGTGTCGCCGCCGACACTTTGTTGGAAGGTACCGTGTCTTTTGTCGCACATTTTATGCGGTGACGGCTAGTTCGCCGCAGATTTTTTGCCACGAAAATACTGCCGCGGAAAATATACGGCTGAAATTATTATTGCAATATATAATTTGATGTCAATTGTAAAGTTGTTGAATAATTTTCTGAAGTAGGTGCATTTTGGATGCGTTCGTACATATTGCTCTAGCTAAGAATTACTTATTTAGCATTTTATTTTTTCTATTTTCACTTAGTTTCAACAGAATAATTTTATAGTGTCTTTTTCATTGCCTTAAAAGTCATATGTTTTCGATTTTTAACAATTCATAGATGGCTTTTCGGCGAATTTAGGTGAAACACTACCAACATTTAGGTCAAAATTTTGAAAATACTTTCGCTTCACTTAATAAGGTCTTTCACACTAAAAGATACTCGTACGGGTAGAGTCTGGACACTTAGTTTGCCATTCAACTAGCACACGTTTTAGATATCGATAATCATAAAAATTTAATTTTAACAGCAGCAAGATCTTGTAAAAAGCCAGATTCTTCCATTACGCAATTTTCACAAAAATAAGCATTGTCTGTTTGCAAACACTTTGACATTGATTGGCTACTAACATTTTATCAATAAACAAGAATCGACAGGCAAGTCGATGTAAATAGCGAAAGAAAATTATTTCTTGAGTTTTAAAAATGTTATTATTTAAAGAGTGCGTTTACACTATGATTAAACGATGTTTACCACTTCAAATACTATTTCTTTCAAATTTGGCGTGATTTAGTAGTGGTTAATAATAAAAAGCAATAAACTTAACTCTTTCAGAAATTCTTATTATTTCCATTAAAAAAATTCATTAACAGCGTAACTGAAAACTTAGATGGAATACTAACCAACTTGTAGCTCGTCCTAAGCTCTGCAAGGGCGCAAAATTAATTAAAAAAAAAGCAAAACTACTTTTGAAACAATATTTTTTCGAAAACATCAAAAATTATGGAAACATTTTTACTTTGCAGATTTAAACACACTTTTGCCACATTTTTTCAGTACAAGTAATTACATTAATGGCACAGTTTAATTTTCCTTAAGGTTTGTGCAACTACAATAAAAACTTGGAAAAGTTAGATTTTGATAAAACTACTTTTAAAATGTAGATACAGTTATTTAAAGGTAATAATTTGGTTTTAATTCAATTTTAAAATACCTAAAACTTTAAGCAACTACGGTTTAATTAGGCGCAAAAACACAAAAATAATTTTTAATTATTGGAAAGTCGATCACAATCGCAACCTTAATTCTTTGTCCACGTTCAAGTACATAAAATAACTATATAATAAATAAAACACTATTTATTTTTGAGCTAGACATAAATTTTGGTTACAATTAAGAATAATTTGTTCAGTTCGAGCCATTAAATTTTATGCCAACGTCTTAACCGTTAGAGACAATGCTCTTATAAAAATACAATTTACGACTTGCCAAACAGAACTGAAAGCAACAGCATTTACGGCTCCTAATAATGTTTTATGATAGAACATGATCTTGATAAAAATTCGCTGTTCCAAATTTGAAGTATTTGCAATTTAAAGGTTTTTATTTTTATTTTACACCAGATTTTAATTACAACCTCTTGAAATTAAATAGGTGCAATGTTATTTTGGTATTTTATATGCAGGGTGATTAATGACTGTAGAATAAACTTTCCAGATTGATACAGAATCTAACAACAACGAAGATAGTTTTTATAAGCATGGATCCTGAAACGCTTCCTTCTGAACTTCCAACCTCCCGAAGATGAACAGTCAAATCACTTCTTTGTTGATAATTTCCGCAGTATTTGCATTAAAGGTTTGGAATTTTTAATCTAATGATTACTTATTTATCGTAGTATTTCTATTAATTTTTGTTAGAATAAATGCACTAGAAGTGGGGTAGCTTAATATTTTTCGAAACATTGTAGAATTTTGAAACAAAATATTACGTGACCTCTCATATGAAAACATTTCTGATCTCAAACAAAAATGAATAGCAATAGTAAGCTAAATGACTAATTCCTAGATATGAAATTGCAAATTTTACCACTAATGCGTAAGTTACTGACAAATAAAATACTTTCTAGAAATACTCTGTATAGCGAACTTTTCTGAAGGAATAAAAACGAAAATTTTCTATGGGTTTCATAACTTGCCGTAAATTTCTAAAAGTTCTCGAAATATTCGCAACATTCATAAACTTCAGAAAATTTAAATCACTAATCGTGAGTGATTTACATGTTACCCAATTCTACAACTCAAGCCGCATATGAGCCAAGCGTGCTTATACTTTGAATTCTTTATTTATTGATTATTACCCACTTAGCAGCTTTTAGTTTCTGCCTAGGTTCATCTTCCTTCAATACCCGTTAAAGCGTTTTAGGCTTCATATGTTGTTATGGGGTTTGTTCTCTATATTCTTTCTGTAAATTGATTTCTGTAACCATGTTTTTTAGTCAACCAAATTATATTATTGTTAGTAGTTTTGTTTAATTTAGGCATCCTCACTTATCGGGTTTTTATTAAAGCCATAACGTGATATTTGGTGGAGGTGCTCGGCCTCGATATTTCATGTAACTATTTTTTGAATAAAATTAATTTGTAACTATAAACCAAAGGAACAGAAACTAATAAAGTTTGGATTCTGGTTTGTTGTCTAACCATTTCTCACATCAACAGGCTTCTTTAGATTAGCATTTATGTTAAATTTCTACTTAAACAAATGATAAAAATTAAATAGCCGGGTTAGAATTTTATTTGTTACATAAATTAAATCAATTAAAGTTGATTTTTAAAGATACCTCAACATGATTTCGTTAAATACCGTTTACTATTAAATATTTGCAATTTGTTCTTTGCAAGCTAGCAGTAAAAGTTAAACAATTTGTTTTGTCAATTATTCGATGAATGAATAAATAATTATGAGTCGGTTCCGAGCATATAATAACCATTGTTATAAACCTGCACCTAGATATGATAAAAATAAAATAAAAGAATATTTGGTAACAAAATTACGTCATTGCATATAGGGTTTATTTAATAAAACCATAACGTGAAAACACTAACAATTTAATTGAATTTGAAAAACAAATTATTATCAGAGAAACGCTTAATTTTACAGATTGGGGTATCGGTTTCTCTCTTTAACAAGTTGTTGGTGTAGAGCAGTTGGAACATTAAACTTGAGTCTATTAAATATCAACGGAATATTATCATCGCTTATTATTTCATACCTTCTGGTCAGATCTACCCACGTTTGAAATTTGCAACTTATTTTTTGTAAAATCATATTTTTTACATTTTCATACCTTTACCAAGTATTAAACAATTGTAATGCATATTTAAGTGGCTGTAATTAACGTCACTTTTAACCCATTTTTGAGTATATTTAAGTCCCCAAAATATAACTTGTCGTAATTACTACCTTCAGTTACATATACTATTGCTTTAACTGCCCATTATCTCACAGCCCACAGTTATTAACACATAAACAGCGATAATTAAAACATAGAATATCAAGTTCCGCAACAATTACAGCAAGAATCTGACACTTGCAGCAAGTTTCTTTGACCTTTAGTTTGATAAACGCTCCAAGAGTCTAAAATTTCTTTTTTTGTTCTCATACTTTGTATATTTAATTTTGTTTATTTAAGACTTACACTTATGGCGGACAACTTTAGCTTGCCTCGAGTTTACAATTTTTGTTGTGTAGATCGTGTTAGTGTTAATATGAGGGAATAAACAAGGGTTTTTATATGCGCAACAAATTTTACAAATGGTCACATTCCGTATTTGCACATTAAACGTTTTCAGAGCATCCATGCAGCATGAAACCAGGTCATAACAATTACAACGAGCATCGCTAACAAGTCGCTCTGAGAAATGTAATTGCGCTAGGGATATGAGTGTAAGTGTAAATTTTATTGCGGCTTTCGCTGCTATGTTAAAATAAAGGTTCTGGCCATAAATGATGATAGTGATCTTAATATGGTGATATATCTTGCTAATAAATTGGTGCTAGTACTTAGTTCTTGCTTGAACTGTTTAATAAGTATAATAAAAGTCGTATATGGATCTCTTTATAGATCGACGAACACAAATACTTGGTAAATATGGCACCCGTGCACTTTGATACAGAAAGCTCCGTAGGAAAATAGAACAAGGGAATTTATTATTATCTGGTATTAGGCGCATTATCTGCGAAATAACGATCACGATTTCTTTGGATTTGATTTGCGGCCAGCAACCGATAACCTATGACGTGTAAAACGGTGCTTGCGTTATGCAAGAACTCCCGCAGGAAATCATTGAGGACAAGAGAGAATTCTCCTGCATTGTTTACGTGCTTTTTACAACAATAAGTAAACGCAATTACAGAAGATATTCACAAATAGTCGCACAAATCGCGAATACACATGTAGGATAGTATCTTAGCTTGATATCGAGTCGATAAATCTGTAATTAGTCGATGACAACGAGCCTGCGCTAGCTGGCACACCCTTATACTATACTCGGAAAGTTTATTTTGCTATCTTGCCGTATAAATGATGTAGAACATGCATTTCAACGTTTAAGAGCCTGACCTCAAAGTTTATTGTGCACTGTTCTGTGCAGAATGGATGTTTCAGTGGAAATTATGACCAGCCAAATGCTTAACGATTATTTTCGCCGTAAGTTGTTCTGTAGTTTTGGTATAGCGTGTGTTCAACATAACACTTGAGGGCTCGAAGAAATTACCGTCAATGCTGCAGTTAACTCGCAGCTTTATACGACCTAACAGGTTTCAGCTTAAAAATTTCCAAATCGTCTTAGCACTGAAACCAATGCAAGTAATATGGAAAAAATAAAAAGTTTATTACGGCATTAGAAGTTTTGGAATTACAACAACAGTAGTTCATTGGACTAATGTTTCGAAATGAACATCCATTGTTCTTAGAAAGTCCCGGAAAACTTTCAGGATTTTTTTGCATACTTTAAGATTCTTTAAGACAATCCCAAACACCCCTAATAGTTAAAAGAATAGCTTTTATTGTGATAAGCAAAACCATTTTGCAGTAGGTTAAATGTCCTGCAAAATTCTAAATGTTTGCAGGAAATACGATAGTTTAAATATCCTCAAAAATTACATATTGCCAAACATTCTCGACACCTGGTATATTCATAACGATTACATAAGCTCAAGGAAACCAGAAATTTGAGATTCACAACTTACTACGCTAAAACTCGATACAATCTTTATTGCAATCGTATAGTTTGAAGTAAGTAGTCAGTGTGTACTGTGCAGGCTGCTACCTAATTAAGTTTATTTGATATTAGAAAACAGTTTCTTTTTATTACAGTTAGCCAAGGAACTTTAGTCCAGGTGAAATTTGTCAGTAATATTCGAACATATAGCTCATTATTGAAGTCAACTGATATTGAACTGCAATTTCGGTAGTAGGTCAAATATACTGCAATAATCAAATTTTTTAGAAGACTACTTTAGCTTGTATGACCGTAGAAATAATAACGTAGTGCAATTCTGAATAGCGGAAGTGTAATTGTAGTAGATCAAACAAACGTTAGCGAGTGTGTAGTGTGTTTTATAGTAGGTCAGAATGTACTGCAAATTTTCATATGACCCTGAAAATGGTTTTAATCTAGTTCATTTCTGAGTATATATGAAGAGTAAGTTTAATACACCAAATAAACGCTACCAAGTGCGTACCATATCAAAACGTCGTGGTACTTCATACGAATTTTTGAACTAGGTCTACAGTTGTCAAACTTTTGAAGATAATCCAATAGTTTATATGACCTTGAAATGGTTACCTAATTAGCTTGATATTAAATTTCATTTTCAGTGTATTAAGACTAATGATGATAGATCAAATGGTACCTAGTGCATACTAAATTAAAACAAGACCGTGGTAGTTTATATAATGTATTATAGTAGGTCAAATATACTAAAAGTAGTACATTTTCAAGGAGAATACAATAGTTTATATGGCCATAAAAATAGTTACATATCGAGCTTAATTTTAAACGTGCAATTGTCCGAATGTGGGGGGTCATCGCAATAGTTCAAATAAACGTAACCGAGTGCGTACTAAATCTAAGCACGACCGTGGTAGTTTAAATGACTTTTTGTAGTAGGTCATTATCAAATTTTTAAGGAGTGTAGTGTAACTCGTATGACAGTAAAAATAGTCAGATAGTCTAGTGGTAGTTTACATTACCTTGTTAAGTCATAATGAAACTATAGTTATTTTCTTATAAAAAGCTGTCATGCAACAGCCACGGGACCTTCCTCGCATCTATTGAAATTTTTGAAAATTATTAAAATATCTCGAAACTTTTGACGGTTTTATGGAAATTTACAGAACTAAAATTCTCGAAATATTTCAAATATATTTTTTATACTCTCATGTTTTAATTTACTTATTAAGTGTGCGCTGCCTATACTATAATGATACCCATTTCGATACAGATTTTCTATATGAAATGACCCAAACTGATCAATAGCAGCAAATCATTGGTTTTGGTAACCATGGTTACAAGAGTTGTTGACATTTCTCAGTTAACATTGCAAAACAGAGTTTTTTTGAGTATAATGTTCAAACAATTTTTTTAATGATTATTTTTTTTAATTGACTAGTTGTAGAAAAAATAATTTATGCTACTCTTATATAATGGCTATTATTAATACACTCTTTTGAATTACGACACTCGTGTATTAATAGCTATCATTACAGATTTGTTGCATAATATTCTATTTTTGTACTTCCGTTAGGTACTTGTTACTTTATTTCACTGGTTTGAGTTAGGTAATGTAGTCCATTATTTTACTCAGCGAAATAATAAGATCATTCGTTCAAAACGGGCATAGGCAATTTTGATATTTTAAATTGATTTATAAGTGGCTTGAAATAGTCAAAAATTTGTACTTTTCCAACGCACTTTTGTATTTATTCAAACGGAAGTAGAAAAAATATTGTATGCAACATGTACGGAAAATGGGTGATTATTTCCCACATGTGATTATAACACTCGCCTAGCGGCTCGTGTTGCAACTTTCACATTCGTGCAATAAAGAATTATCCTCATTTCCTTACATTTTACATATACAGCTATTATACCACGTTTAATAATATTTTTTTATACATTTTTAGAACATTTTAACTAAAATTGTTAAAAATTGGTAACATTTTTGAAATAACTAAAAAGTTTTGAACTTTTCAACATTTTTGAATACTTATGAAAAAATTTGAAAAGTTGTGAAACTTTAAATATTATAAAATTTTGAGAAATATTGAAATATTCAAAGAAAGTTTGAAATTTTGAATAATTTAATCATTTTTAAAATTTAAAGTATGGAGATTAAAAATTTTTTGCCAATGATGAAAAGTTTTGGAAATTTTGAAATTAATTTAAAATTTTTAAAAATTTTGAAATTTGTTGAACATTAATAACTTCCAATAGTTCGAAAACTTTTTTGAAAATTAAAAAATTGAAACTTTTAGGAAATGTTGCAAATTCTTTAAATTTTGGTAATTTTCATTTGATTAGCTTACCATTTTTCACAATTTTCAAAATTTTTCAAAAGTTTAAGGGTTTTTAAAAACGTTTTTAAAAAACATTGAAAATTTGGCTAATGTACTGGGAGTTGGGGCCAGTTGCTTAGGCAGACGTTCATGTCTAATTGAATAAAATCGCTGTACTTTGTTCTAATAAAACGTTTTTATTTTTATTTTAAAACATCAACTAGTTTTATAATAACTTAACCCCAGTGATTTTATTTTAGCAAAAATGTCTCTTGTGTTTATGATAAAAACTAACAGCCAAGGTCTTATATTTTTATTGTGGCTAATCTCAAGAATAATCTTGAAATAATGGTTGCCAATAAAAGAAACGTTGAAAACAATAGTGGGTCAGCTAGATTTATATTAATAAATCAAACAGCAACGGTTAATCAATTTTTGTAGCAGCCTAAAGCTAATTTAACTAAGTAGGAGTAGATATCAATTTTTTTTCTATTCTACTTCGTATGATTGTTACGGAACTTGTACGAAATATAGACAAGCTGTTGGACTCTTTGAGAAATATTCAGAAAATTAAATCAGAAATAAAACACATTTTTATCCAACAGAAATTATTTATTATTTTACTATTTTAAATAATATTTACTTTTGTCAACACCTACTTCAAAGTGAATCCAAATCAGAGTGGTTTACCTTAAATTTCTGTATAAAAAGGGATTTTTTGTCGAGTCTTCTTGGACTACTGATTCAATTAGTTGCAGAATTTTACTTCTCTGATGGTTTGTGCAATATCAAAACCATCACTAAGAACGAGAAAAGCTAAAATCAGATTAAAGTATCTTGTTAACAATTTAATGGCAATAATTAAAATTTTATTTAAGATGAAAATTCTTAGAATTTTAAGAAATGTCTGTGTAATTGACCGAAAAAATACATAAAAATAGAAATTGTTAATTATTGGAAAGTCGATCACAGTTGCAATCATAATGCTTTGTGCACTGTGAAGCACTGCACATAAAATAATTTTACACGGTGAGTGAAAAGTAACGCATAGTGTGAATAACTTCGTCAATATTGATTCTCTCTGATAAACATAGCCTTAACAGAAACTGTTGGTTAAATTTCAGCGCGTACTCTATTGATGTTTAGTTTTTTATACGTTTAGTTATTTCGTTGCTACGGCGACTAGGAAATTTTTGAAATTTTTTTAATATAAAAATATTCTACTAAAAAGAGACAAGTGCCTAATCGAAAAATGTAAAAAAATGGGATGCCATTGTAATGAGCTTAATAATAAATAAATATGAACAAGCATTATATTTTAAATCAGTGATTTGTTTGCAAATTGACGCACTGATGTCGCCACTAGTATCGTAATCGTAATCAGCCTTTACGTCCCACTGCTGGGCACCGGCACTCTTCTCTGCCACGTACTCTCCTTAGCGCTAAGATGGAGTACGGGGGACCTACAGTTTAACGTCGAATCCGAACTACTAAATTCCAACTTACACCAGATTGGGGAATGTGAGTGGCGGGTTGCGGCATGAATTTTTATTGTTGCATGGCTTCGGCGGGGAATGGAACCCTAGACCTTCAGCGTTAGAGACTGAGCGCCAAACCTCTGAGCTAGTACGCCACTAGTACCAGACGAGAAACCGAACTGCACCCAAGAATTTCTTATCTCCTTTGTTCCCACTACAGGGAACAAATAATAACACATATAACTCAGAGGATGAAAATTTACGTTATAAAATAACTATTCCGGTATTAAAAAATCAGTTTTACTGCTCGACTTCCTCGAGTCGGTAACAGCCGACACCAGCCCAACCCGGGAACTTCAACCGACGACAGTCTAGAACCGCCAGTCCGCCGGATTGTGGCGACCACAACCAGGTCAGCAGCGGGTGCAAAATAGCAGAGCAGCTTCGGCATCTAGTGCAATCAACTGAGAGAGAGAGAGAGTTTAGCTAGTATCGGTGCAAGTCCGAATTTTGAAAAGTACACAAAATGTAATTTGGAATCAGGTATCGATAAAAATATTGACAGTATTCTTTAAACTAAGCAACCTGAAGTCTGCTGTAAAGGGTTTCACGCGATTGCATTTTTAAATAAAGGGTTACAGTTGGCGTTAAAGGATTTTAACTCGTTTTGATCTCTTTACCTAACCTCGTTATTTACCTGAAATTCTGGAAACCGCAATGGAAGGGTTCTACTTCCATACCGAACCAGCGAATAAAGGGTTAAAGTTGCCGTGAAATGGTTTCATTTCACTTTGGTCTATTTTCTCCTAATTACATTAATTACTTCAATTAATTACAAAAACGTAAAAGTCTTAGTTGATTCTGAAAGGTTTCTATAAAAATCATAAATAAAATAATATTTATTTCATAGTGTACGCTATATACCACTTTACGTCATTGATTTGAGTCCGGGAAATGGCACATTACAGGCCAAGGTCGGGAAGTGTTGCTTAGCAGCCCTTCCCGGACTGCTTGGAGAAAAATTCATCAAACACATCTATTTGTAGCTAAGCAACGAGTGATTTAAAATGAAATACCAACAGCGAATGTTTAATTTGACAGAATATAAATTTTAAAAATGACGTTTTTATAAAAAGAAAAAATTCAAATAAAAAATGGTTTTGGCAGTAATGAAATAAAATTTTGTACGATACACGTCCGTGAAGTGATTATTAAAGCATTCGTTTAGAAATTTCGGACTCGGCTCCTTTCGTCGCCTCGTCCGCAAATATCTAAACTCATACTTTAATATGTCACTTCCCGGACTAGTGACGTAAATAACTATTTCAGTAGCACACGACGTTATTAGGTACAAATCCGCTAGCTGTAACTTAGGAAACATTTTGAAGAAAAGCCGTGATAAAAATAGTATAATATTCAACATTTTCGACCTAAATTCAACTTGGACAGCAGAATCGTAAGCAAGGTAGAACACAATTACTTTAGTAATTTTTTCAATACTAGCAGACCAGCTAAGAGGAATTTCATATATACGTTGTTTAGTGAAAGATTAAATGTTTGTAATTAATCATAATATTATAATATAATTCACGAAATTACAGAAATTATACCTTACGTTTTACTCACCCACTATATTAAATCAAGCCTATTTTATTTTTTTTTTACTTAAAGATGAATTATTGTTACAATTAAGAATCTTAATTTTGCTTAGTTGGAACCATATTAAGTTTTTTGCCATAATTTAGGGAAAATAGCACCAGATTTTGGTATGTCTGAAATATTATAAAAATTATATTTGTAACATTGAAGTATTTTCTGTAAACTTTTAATTTACATAATTTTAAAAAATGTAACTTAATATTTTTCATGTCATAACGCATAACTCCAACAGTTACTATAACATCATAATACATTCATCAACTCGCAACTTTACGACAAGTAATGAGTTACTAGTCCGATACCTCTTAGACATACTCTGACTATAAGAATACATGGGTTGTTGGAAATAAAATTTTTTCTTGTGGCAAAATTTTCAAAAGTGGAAAATTGAATTTTTTTAATTTTAAAGAAATGAAAAGTAGTGTGTCATTACTTTATACCGCTTAGTCTGATATTCGAACTATAAGAATACCAGTGCTTCTAAATATGCTGGACATTTTTTTCTTTCTCTTACGATATAAAGGCAAAGAATATTTTTTTGCAGATATAATTTGACGACAAGCAATGCTAAAACCCAGAAAATTAAATTTATCATAAAACAAGTAAGAAATGGGAAAATACTTATATTTGAGGTTACGGCGGTCGCAGTAGTATTAGTCCCTGCATTCTATTCGGTCGATCCGAGTTCGGGCGTGGCTGTAGCCAGCGAGAACAGACCCAGTAGATAAGTTGGGGTTTTAGAGTAGAACATGTTAATTCAGAGTAGTACCTAGTGTGGCGAGCCGAGATAAGCGGAGAGGGGAGGAATCCCTCTTTTTAATAAAAAAAAAAGTTCAAGGTTCATGCAACTTAGACAAATTGTTCCAGAGATGTGAGGTCATGTTAAAAGGCAACAGACTAGCAAATTTTTCCAATAATTACTTTTGGTTTTGTTTTATTTTATGTTAAAATCTTGAAATGAGCACTTTTGTACTAGAATCGTAGAAAAGTAATTAAAGCCATCGTATTTTAATAAATCTTTGTCCAATAGATAATTTAGTTCAAATGTACTTTATATGTCCCATAATAACGACGATATTGCCAGTATGTTACTTGTTTTAAAAATGCCTTTACAAAGAGCTCCATTGTTGATAAAACAATTCAATTCCCTTGCCACTTGACATGTGGTAAGATTCTGTCTGTACGTGACCAGTTGGAAAAGCTCGATAGATTAGCTCAAGGTATATATCATCGATTTTTTCCTTCAACATCAGAGAAGAGTTAATTCTGTCCAGAATATAACGCAAGATAGAGGAATCTGTAGGCTATGTTAGGACGACACTTATTGCCGTGTAATTCACGATAATGTCGTACAGCTTCATTATATTGGTTTGAAGGTATAAAATTTTTCGTCCCGCTCAACATTGTTGGAAGCTTTTGTGTGCGAGTGGGACGCCCTTACGTAACCGTGCGTCTGCTTCGGAATGAAATAAACGGCTTTCGTGTTATATTGGTAATGAACCGTAGGTTTTGAATTGTCTTGTTGCAATTTCGTCCTCTTCTTTTTGTGACACGTATCTTAATTTAAAATTATTGGATACTTAAGGTATGGCGTGTTCACAATGGCATTAAGTGTTAAACGAACCGAGTCTTTCTGCTCAAGTTAATTATTCACTTTGTCACACCATTAGAACGCTTCGGTAGATAAATTGTGAACGTTAGCTATCAACCAGTACTTTACTTTCAATGTTGTTGTTATTTCTTCTAAAATGTGTTATTGTCAGCTCGTTTCTGCTGCTAAGGCTTATCACCTACGCCGGAAATATAAAGATAACTTAAGTTTTTAATAGAAAAGTAGATAATTATATTGGTTTCAATAAGAAGACCTTTGAGGCGCTACAAATAGTAAATAGTGACACCTTACAGCATCGATTGACATCTTTATTTATGTTAAAACAGTTTGTTAGAAGTTTCCTGTAAGATAGCTTCAATATAATATTAACCTTGTGGTTTTTGTTTGCCTACGCCACTGTGTCATAGACCTCAAAACCTTAAAAAAACCACGAAATGAACTCTATGGCCGTCAAAGCCTTCAAAAACACTTAATTTGAATTCCTTACGTTTCTTGATGTCTTACTTAACTGGATTTGCTTCTTAGAATTTTTTCTGCGCAAATTTGGATTAAGAAGTGTCAAGGTCGACCTTTCCCTAGCTGTCGAATTAGTGGTGTCGGAACGCTCGTGTGCAGAGGATAAACGATGTCAGCTCATTAAATTATGTTAATATTTTAAATGGCTCACATTTTCCCTGACTTTAAAATCGAATTTGTATTCTCACCAATGATTTTTTTATTACATCATAGATTTAAAACTGCTTATGTAAATTATTGATGTGCGTTTTTATTTTTTTACGTTTTAAGTTTGTTTGTTTTCACTTTTCAGGCTTTTAGTTGGAGCTTAACGTTTTTTTTTTCCTGGAATGATGCAGGTTGTGTAATTAGATCATCTAATATTAAAATTAATTTTTTTATAAAAAAATTGGTATCAACAATAATTGTTCGGCCGTACTATATCAATTGTTCTAACTACACATTAAAAATTTAAACAAAATATGTTGTTTGAAGTACGAGCACAAGTTCACCTATTTTTCTTTTAATTTCAGGGCATCAACCAACAACGAAGAGGACCCCACCATTAAATAGCCTCGAAGAAAATGTGAAGGATTTTTCCACAGGTATTTATTTAAATTTTTTTTAGTTCAAACTGGTGCACTTTTTGCCCAAGTCTTATAATTGCCACTAAAATGAGAACTTTAGTCTATTACGAAATTTATAGATGTTGTTTCTTATAAAGAATTTATAATGACTTGATAAGCAAATACTTCAACTTTAAGAAATGTTACTTAACTGGTTTAGCTTAATTTACCCTAAATATATAAATAAATGGTCTTGTTTTCTGATTTTTACTCGCACATTTAAAGGTTTTGGCAAAAAAACTACAACTTGGAGCATTTCCTTAACTTTGAATATTTTTTTGATCATTTTTTGGGAATTAAAACAAGTATATCAAGTTCTATTAAGTCTTGGGTTAGCTTTTATGCAAATATAGAGTTTACAGTTTACTTGAAATACTATGAGTTTTGTCCTCTACGATAATTGAGAAAACTAATAAAAAATCTGAAAGCTTTTTCTAAAGAGTTTTCAACATTTTCTTTTTTTTTTAATAATTTCTTTTCCGGAAAACAGCATAGGATAGGGACGCATTGCGATTGCAAAAAAAATTTGAAACGTTAACAGAAATACACGTTTGGTATTTCTCGCAATTTAAAGAAGCTTGGTAAATGTTAAAAATAGCAGGTTGGGGTAAACCTCGTAAGATGAGCTATTAATAGGAGGGGACAGCGCGTAGGTTGCATACAAAAAGAAATTTGTTTTGGAAAGCATGTTTGAGAAGGTTATGAACGCTGTTTTGCGGCAGCATTTGTAGGGGTTAGTAAGCAGTAATAAGCGTGTGTTAGATGGAATGATCGGGACCGATATCACCCCTTCCTCGCAGTTCATGCGGCTGGGGAGCCATAAACGCACCAAAAAGGTAGCTTTTAAAAAATATCTTTTTCTCTCTTCTTGCTTCTCTTAAATCATTTTCTCTTCCTTCTATTTTTACTTTCCTATACTTTCAGTATAGGGAAGTATTGATTTCATGCAAAATTTCAAAGTTGTGATTTTAACGGAAATAGTCGGGGGGGTCCATGTACCCCAAAAAACTAATTTTAAAAAAATGTTTGTCTGTGGGTGGGTGGGTCTGTGGGTGGGTCCGTTGCGCTCCATATCTCCGGAACGGCTGGACCAATTTTGATGTGCTTTGGAATGAGAGGGAAAATAAAAAATTCACCGACAAAATAAGCTTTTAAAAAAAACCGAAACCGGAAGCGAAAGTTAGACATGTTTTTTTGGTAGCATTTTTTTCAGAAACTGAATTTTGGAAATTTTAATAGTGGAGATTAAAGAAGGCCTTAGGACAAATCAAACGATTTTTTACCGAACTCTCTAGCTTTAAAATGGCGGCCGCTTCGAATTTTTGAACATTTCGACTTTAACGCCCATTTACTCAATAACCAGTTATCTGATTGGAATCAACTACATCTTGTTTGGTAGCCCTTCAAGGGTACTATACCATGAAATATAATTAATTTTAAAAATATGAAAACGATCGCAATGACATCGATCCAAAATTTTGGAATTTTTCAAAAAAATATTTCTCAAAAACTGCCCACACGTTTTTGTTTAAACTTTTTAAGCTGATAGAGCTGGGAATCTTCTACAATTTGTTTTTTTTGCGCATTGTTATAATTTCACTGTGACGCCCTCTATGAATTTTTGAAAATTGAAAATTGGTACCCTTTTATTTATTTAACGGGGGGCAATAAAATATTTCTGTTACTGTGAAATAGCTCACCATTGATAACAAAATCCGAATATAATAATATTGTTTCGATAATTTCATATTTAGGGGGGCTACTGTTCCCCCTCCCCTCAAATTTTTTCGATAAAAAATTTAAAATTTGGTTTTTTGTTTTGTTTGCTCTAGGAGAATCTTTTTACAAAAAGTCAAAAAATCAAATTTTTTGCCCCTTAATAATCTTTTTGTCCATACTTTCTACAGCAGTTTTATTCTTGTACTAGTCGTTTAATGTTCAGTGTAGGCTAACTTTTTTATTTTAATAGATAGACTCGCAAACCCAAGAGCAAAGTTGTAGGGCAAATTCTTCTCGATTGTATTTAAGAAAAAAACTCGAGTTTCCAATTTTAATATGGCGGCCACGGTAAAAAATAACATTTTTTAAATGGAAACGTGGCATTTTGGCTTTAAAATCAGAAAGATTTTGAAATTCTAAATACAAATTAATGAGAGTAATTTATTGCTAAAAATAATACTTCTCGAGTTATTAATATATTTTCAAATATCAATTTCCGCGCTTCCGTTGATTCAGTCCGAATATTTTACCCAACCTTATGCTTGCAGCGCAGCGGTCGGTCTTTCTTCAACCGCTTCAAGATGTTACAACTTATAAGAACTATTTACTTTAACTAGTCGAGTCTAGACAGGTGTATATCGAAAGTGTTGGAAAATATAAAACAATGTATTTAAATGTATAGGAAAGTCCAGGCGAAGTGTTTCGCTCATTTTTTTCTCTTCTTTCTGCCATTTCCTATCGTCTCCCGTTTGTGGTTGTTTTTTTGACGCATCTAAAACTTTCTAAAGCTTTAAATAAATATTCTTTAAAAACAGAACCCAGAACGTTTTCAAAATTTTGATGGTAGATAGAATTGGTAATGAGCTATAATTAATTCTATTTGGTGTTTTCTTAATGCTTTAGTTATCAGTAGGGTTGATAAAGGGTAATTAGGTATGCCCATACCATCCCTTTCTACGACTTGATGTAAGCCCCGTCGCTGGACCAATGAGACCGAAGAGTGGCCGACTAAAATAGACTAAAAACAGGTAAGCGGTTACAGAAAACAAGTGAGCGGTTACAGGAAAACAGGTGATTGGTTACAGTAAAACAGGTGACCGTTGACCGAAAACAGAGCACTCGTTTTTTGTAACCGTTCACCTGCTTTTTAGTCTATTTTAGTCGGTTTTACTCGTTTTTATTCGGCCTCTCATTGTTCAAGAGACGTCACGTGGTAGGCGAATACAGGGGAGCGACACGGGTAGGGGCATTCCTACTGCGGTTGCGGGCTAGTATCTTCCTATCAACCCTACTGTTATCTCTAAAACGGTCTGTGAAATATTTATAATCATTAATAAAAGAGAAGATGGTGAAAATATTGTGTGGAGCTTTTTAAACAATTATGTTTTAAACACATACACTATGGAAACTTTTATAGTACTAGGAAAGTCTACGTAAAGTGACTAATTTATTTCTGTTTTTGAAATGTGCTTTATTTTGGAGAATAAAAAGGAGCACAAGTTTTAAAAACAACATTAATATTTAAAAAAAATGGGTGAAGCACTTTGCTTGGACACGTTAAACTAATACTTTTACTATATAATGTCGTTGGTAGGGTTCGCATCATTTAAAATCATCAGATCAGCTAGTGGCTGACTGGGGGCATATTTTATTGTCCTTAGAAACTATAAATTTGTATGGAAATTTGTTGTAAATGCTATTTTCCTTCCACTTATGAGCAATGTAGCACAGACAGAAATGTTTATGTTTTGCCGCTTATTACATAAAGGGGCATGAATTTTGACTTTTAAAAAATTCACAGAGGGCGTCACCAGGAAAAATTAGTAGACTGTGATGCGAACAAAATTATAGTTCATTTTGAACTGTTTTGCTCTACAGAACTTAAAAAACTCGAGTTTCTAGTTTTCGAGCAATATTGTTCCTAAATGTCAAAATTTTTAAAATTTTTACGGTTAGCATTTTTAATATACCTAAAACTTTTAGTAGTTCGGAACATTGTGTACATTTGGAACATTAACAATATTAAATTTCATCCCGATCTGATAACTCATTTTTGAATAAATATGCGTTAATAGCAAAATTAGTAAAATTTATAGAAGGCGTCACAAAGGAAAATAGCGGGTTGAGACACAAGTAGAACTATACGAAATTTAACAAAAATTGTTTTATTCTTTTCCAAACAAATGTTTATTGAACCTTTTTAAAATTTATAAATATTTTTTGCTTTATAGTTTTCATCTTTTCCAAAATATTTGTGCACAGTAACATTATGCCTCTATAGAGCTATTACACCATTTGATTTGAAAGACTAGGACAGCACCCAGCAATGAAGCATATCCGTCCTCCCTCCGGGCGGTGTTGCCACCGCCCTTTGGGACGTCATGATCGAGGTACGCTCCATCAACGCGCCTGCCCTCAATACAAGAAAGAGAACAGGCTAACAGTCCTGGCATCAGGCTGCGAACCCTAAGCCCCTACTGATGGAGGGAGATTACCTAAATCTCTACTGATTCTGCAGATCAGTGCCCGAGCTGAAACGCAGCTCACCCGTCGAACCGCACTAAGACGGCCCTAGCCTGCACTTAGAGCTATTACAATAGATAATTTGATCTCGACGTTAGAGTAATGAGGCGTTAAAGTTAAAATTTTCATAAACATTGCAACGGTCGCCATTTTAATCAAATTTGAAAAATTCGGAAAACTGTTTTAACTGTTTTAACTTCATTTTCCAATGTCGATTCTTTTAAAAACTTGTTTTGCCAATAAACATTTGATATATTCTCACATTACCAATATTATTTAAGTGGGCCCGTCTATTTAAGAGTTGTGGGGCGCTCACACTCAGTGGCGTTCCGTTGATAACTTTTCAAAAAAAATTAAGTTCTAAGTTTCAATGAAAAAGAAAGTTAACTTTACATAAAGTTTATATTTTTTAACCTCTCCGCGTAACATTAAATAGTAGGCATCAAATAAATAGACCATTGCCTTTAAACACCGTTTTACATAGAAAAAGGCGCGAGTTTATTCGACCAAATGATTCCAGTTGCGACACAATCAACCAATCTATTATTCTTAATACGTTTGCATGCACATTGATAAACTAATGCAAGGGATCAGATGCAAGGAAATAGTGCGAAGTTTAGAACGCAATAAGCACCGACAAGGCACGATGCAAACTTGCATCGGTCAGCGGCAGTCAGGTCCAGCGTAAAGCTGTTGTGTAACTATTTATTGGTATACGTAGTTAGCAAACTTGCAGTAAATATGAAAATCTCGTTGACCAGCTTTTAAAAAGAAAATTTATTGAGTAACTTTTACAAAAAACAAATAAAAATAAAGAATCGTAAGAGATGTACTCCAAAATTACTAAGGTTGTTACAGACAGACAGTAGGAAGAAATCTAAATCGTTTAATACTGAGTAGTATAAAAGAATGGACTGGCTAACTGGTAGCGACATTAAAAATAAGCTACTTTCTGGAATTGGTTACTATTTTCTTCTATATCTAACTAAATTAAAGTCAATAATGAAAAAGTGAAATTTAATAGGGATTTTATGCAATTCGTTTAACAACAGGTCTTGGTAAATTGGAGTTGCCGTACTTTGTTTACTTTTTAATCTTAATGTTGAATAATTTTTGCCATTGCGTACCCAAATTTTGAAACCACGGAACGCCACTGCTCACGCTCACCCACGCACAGGCAGACAATTTTTAAAATATTTCCTAAAAGCACTTTTTTTTGGTTCCTGCAGCTTCAAAAGCATGAATTTTTCTCAAAATGTCGAATTTAAAATTTTTATATTTTATACTTTCTCATTCTGAAAAAAAAAATAGGAAATTAAAAAAACATTACACGACCCTAAATATGACTGTTATTAGTATTATACCAACAAGCAAAATAATGTACTCGTAAGATTAATATTGCAAATTGAAACAATTTTCGAAAGTTGCCCAAGATTTGTTCTTTAAAGCGCCATTTAACCAAAATCTCACCCTAATCAACTTTCATATGCCAACCTCATAGATCACAATAACCAACCTCTAAATTTTGTTACGAATTTCCTGTCTTGAGTAAATGTTTACTTTCAGAATCGATCTATATCACACATCAAAACCAGAAACAACCGTATCAAACTATAAAAAACTATAATAAAAACTCTAATCAAAATTCAGACATAAGACATAACGGCATCGCTCTACTTCTATGCATTAATTTTGTCATTTCCTCTCGGTATTACTTAAGACCTAAGTTGATTTTACACAGGACCGCGTGCTGATCGCCCACGCCAAAATTTTAAAGTTAGCACTTACACCTGTCGTCCAAATACCAAACCTAAATTAGTAGGTACTAAATTCCTGCAAGTTAACACTCCCATGTTTAAGAATATTTGAATAAATGTAATCAGGTACGAATTAAGCCAATAAAAGTTTCAGTTATAACTGGAATTAAATTATTTATATAGTAATAAATGAAATATAACTAAATTTATTTTTTTCTTTAAACTCATAATTAAATCTAAATTTAAATTTTTTTAATTAAAAAAAATCTGAATATTTCTCTTCAAGGTTGTTATAATTCCGCACTGTAATTACGATTATCTTTTATCAGGCATGAGCTTAGAATTATATACGGTTAATAATTTCCTACAATTATTTGAAATTATGACAACAAACTCATGCAAGTGTTAAGTTTACGGCGTGTAATAACACCTTTTCGTAACATTTCTAATTTCAAACCCTTAATGAGATTTTCAAAGTTGACATACCACTAACGTGTTTCGTATTAAAACGAGTAATTCGATCCGTGTTCTTCAATCTAGTAATGGCGTTGTAGGATTTAAGTCGGGAATAAAACCCAATGTTCGCATTTGCATAATTGGGGTTGCCAGTTTATTTATTGGTAATTACGCTCGTTAATAGTCTCGGCTTTTACGGCAAGTATAATAGAAATATAATAGGGTGTAACTCTTTATTTTATTACCAACCTATCATGTTTGCTGATTTCATCTCGCTGATCATTCTAAAGATAATCTTGAATTCTTTATTTTTATATATTTTTTGCTCTGAAAAGTTGAGAAGAAATTAGTCCAATTCTCAATAGTATTTTAGCGGAATTATTTTAGGTAAAACCGGAACTGGTATCTATCTAGGGCTGGCTTTTATTCTTTTTTTCGAAAATTTGTCACCAAACTCTTGAGAGATTAACAGAGAGAGCCTTCCCACGCTTTCTGTCTCTGAACCTACATAAAATTTGCAGTCGCGCCGTCACCATGTGCAAATGCTCCGAATGATAATCGCATTATCGTTAATCAATATCGACTATCTTTTCAAGTTTTTATGTTAATCGTTTTCGGTTTTAATTAATTTTTTATTTAGAAAGAAATGGAGCATCAAATGCAACGTCCTGTGAAGCTTTATTTGACAATTAACGCAGACGGTTTGCTTTCTGGTATAAAATTAAAAAGCTGTCAGGCAACCGCCACGAGAACCTTCCTCGCAATTATGGTAAATTTTTTTAAATATTGTCAATTTTTAAATGTATTGAGAGTATTGGAAATTTAATAATATTATTTCGAAAATTTTGACAATTTTATAGAAATTGATAATATTGATAATTTTTTAAAAATTTAAAATATTGCAAATTTAAAAAAAATTTTTGAGAATGTACAATATTTTGAGTTACACACATTTTTGAAAATTTTTAGACGTTCTAAAGTATTGATAATTATGAAAATTATTTTCTTCTTCTTCTTCTTCTTCGTACGACTAGGATTTCTCCTGTTTGTCTGCCTCTTATTCGGTTTCTGTTGTTGTTCATTGTATGTTATCTTGCCATCGCTTTTTTGGTCTTCCTACTGGTCTTCGGCTGTATGGCTTATTGTTTTTAGAGATGTTTGCTTGTTCGCTAGAAAATTATTTTAATTTTCAAAATTTTTGAAACTTAAAAACAATTTTTAATTATGAAATTTTTTTTAAATGTAAACTGTTTTTGGTTTTCGAAAAATAAAGAAAGTATTGAAATGTTTTAGAAATACCGAAAAGTATCTTAATTTTTAAAAATGTTGACAATTTTGAAATTTTAAATTCTTGTAATTTCGAAACCGCGAGAAATTTTAAAAACTTACAAATAGTAAACATTTTTGAAAATTATGATGAATTTGAATAATTATAAGATTTTGAAATTTTGAAAAACTTTGAAACTAAAAATTGCGTAAATCTTTAATAATTTTTGTTGAAAAAATTTTCTAATATTTTAAAATGCCTAAAATAGAAAATTAATTAACAACTCCTGGAAAATCTAATAATTTTCAGTTTTCTAAAATTTATTGAAAATTGAAAAAAAAAGTTTTTTGATAGTTTTGAAAAGTGTAAAAATTTTAAAAACAATTTTTTTTAAATGTTGAAAATTGTAAAAATGTTTGAAAATACGTAAATTTTTAGTAATTTTTGATAATTGTAATCTTCTTCGTATAGTGCCATACCCTATTCAGGGCGTTTGCTACCTCTCCCAGGGTTCCCACTGACCCTGGATAACCTGGAAGTCATGGAAAAGTCAGGGAATTAAAATTTTAACCTGGAAATCATGGATTTTATGAAAAATTTGGAAAAAGTCTTGATTTTTCTCTTGATTTACAGTAAAAAAAAACCTGATTTTCCTGCAGTAGTGTTAACCTAATTTGAAAAAATTAAAAATTTTCCGATTGAATTTTTAAAACGCGCTTATAAAACAATTGCTGCTAAAGGTTTTTAAAATATCATTGAGGTATTTTTCTCATCCATGTTAAATTCCTAGGAACGTAATACGGCTTATGATTAGGTGCAAGTGAGACCGCCACATACTGTCTTGTGAATTGATAAAAAATGCATAAACTTGATTATTTTTGCGTCTCTACTTTTATTGATTTTTTTTGTCGAAAGTCATGGGTAAGTATGATTTTTGGTCATGGATATTCTGGAAAAGTCATGGATTCAAATTCTTGATAGTTAGTGGGAACCATGTCTCCTATGTCTGTGTTTAGTGCGTGGCGATAGATATTTTGCACAGACAGACATAGGGGACCTACAGTTTAACGTAGGCTCCGAACCACAGGAAGTGCATGCACTTTTTCTCCAGAGAGGAGGTTTTTCTATGAAGAAATCTACCTCGCTGGTTTTCCGTTGCCTTGCGAGAGGGAATGACCGGGCCCGTAGTCCGCGCGCTTACCACTGAGCTACGGCCGCATAATTGTAATAAGTTTTGACATACTGAAAATTTTAAAAAATTGACAATTTTGAAAATATTAAATTTTGATAATTTTTTACTTTATAAAAACTAAAATTCAACGAGATTTGAGTTGAATTTTTTTAAATTTTGGTTTTGAAATTTTTGATAACTTTTGAAACTTTGGAAATAATTTGAAATTTCGAAAATTTTAAGTAATTTTGGAAATTTTTTAAATTTTACACAGTGGCGTAACTAACAGTAAATTAAATGACCACCCACCGTCAGCCTCAGAACTAATTGATCAAAAACTTGCTTCAAACCGTCTTCCCGAAAGTGTTTCTTAAAATTCAGTTAATTCCTAATTTTTTAAAAGAAGTACGTGTAATTCTACAAAAACTGTTGGGATTGTACAACTACACACCACCGTGTGACTAGCAATAAATCAAAAGGATTTTAACATCTCCCGAAATGATTAAACAACAATTTGCTTTAAAAAACGTCTTCTTATGCATTTAAAAAAATGTAATATATCCCTAATTTTTTAAAGAATTCGATGTGTAATTCCGAAAACAAATGTTTCAGTGCTACAACTTTACGCGACGGTGTGACTAACAATAAATTAAAAATATTTAAACACCCTCGGAATTAATTAAATAAGCAAATTGCTTAAAACGTCTTTTTCGGTATTTTTAAAAAAATGCAATAATTTCCTAATTTTCTAAAGGCATCGATGAGACACTCTGAACAAAAATTTTGTAGTGGTCTAGTTTCACACAGTGGCGTAACTAACAATAGATTAAATGAGCAACACTACTCACGAATTCAAAAAAATACTACAAAATGTCTTTTAGAAGATAATTTGAAAGGCTTTTATTTTAGCACACTTAGAATTAATTAAACAACAAAACGGCTTTAAAATGTTTTATTGGAAACTTTTCTAAACATTTACCTAATTCCTAATTTATAAGAGGAGAAAAAAATGTTTTCGTGGTCCAACTTCACACACTGGCGTAATTAAGAATACGTTAAAATGCGACTAATACCCTAGAATTAATCAAATCAATTTTTTTTATGCAAAAATTTTAAGCATTCCCTATTTTTAAACGAATTCAAAATTACACAGTGGCGTGGTTACTGTTTTCTTAAAAGTCTAACAATTACTCTATAATTTATAAAACATAAACACTTTCATAAAAAATTAAAAAATTATTTAATTTCTCATTATTGAACGTATTTTATAATTAACCAAGAATTTTTTATCATTGAAATGTACACAGCAACGTAAGTACAATTACCACCACTGCCAGAAATTTTAAAGCAGAAATATTTTTTTTTTCATATGGGCATTTAACAATTTGTCTAAATTATTTTTTAACGTCTTGTAATTTAACTTGTGCAATTACTAGGCTATAGACTTGCACAGTGACGTAGCACTAAAACACTAGCCACACCACCAGAATTAAAAAAAATGTCTAGTATACTTTTGGGAATTTTTATTTTCACTAACCGACAGGCCCAAACCTACCTAACATGTACAAATAACTAGCGTCTAGTGGCTTGGGTTTACAGCCGATCCTGACTTGCGCAACGTCTAATATTGGCGCGTATTGTGCAGTGTTAACTTGTCAATGCGCTTGTTTGTAGGAGTGTGATAATTACATCGACCGTAAAGGTAGTTAATGAAAGTGTAAGTCTAAAGTGAAATTGCATTGTTAAACAGATTTTTTCATTGCTAATAAATTGCATTCAATACAAAACAACAAATCCTTTTTTAAATTTATAACATGCACGGTACAGCGTACAAAGACAAAGTGAAAGTAACTTCTGATTTTCATTTTTTACAAAAAGGAATGTTAAAAATATTTTGCTCTTTACAGAAATAATTATTAAATAATAATTTTTATTTTATATTATATGTCCTTTTTATTGTTTAACTTGTAAAGCAACATATGAGTAAAACATCATAAAGGTAGTCGTCCAACTGACGTTTTAAATTTTAAAACACGTGCGTGTGATTAAGGAAGGTTAAGATCTCTGCTGACGGCGAGTTTGGGCGGAAGCTTTACTGACATTCCAGCCGCATGCCTAGGAGGTGCGCAAGTCACGAAAGCCACTAGACGCTAGTATACAAATACACACCTAAACACCCATAGTCACCGTGATTCCGACTCGAACCGGATACAGTGTCAAAAACAGCGACCTTATCCGATTGCCCTACCGCCAGATCCTTCAAGAAGTTTTATATAAAAATTTCTTATTTTTTTGTTTTTTTACGTATTCTGTAATTAAACCAGTGTTTTTTATGGTCACAATTCACATAGTGGCAGAACTAATGCCACATTAAAGGGAAAAACATGTCTCCCAGAACGTTTTTCCTAAAAAACGTTTCTTGTTTTGGAGTAGTTAACTCAAAAAACTGTTTTGTGGTAAAAAATCAGACAGTATCGTATTTAATGTGACTTAAAAGGCTATCAAAAGTCATAGGAATTTACACAACAGCACATAAATTTCTCTAAAAAAGAGGTTATCTAAAAATTTCTGTAGGTTAATGCAAAATTCTAGTTACGCCACTGATTTGAGCTTATCTATAGAAATTCCTTACGCATTTTCTGCAGATGCTGTCAGATAATATATTTATGGCTCGTTTTATAAAGAAAATTGTTCTTATACGAACGGTGTAATGTATCTCGAAGATATCTGCGAACAAGCAAACTATCTCAGTAATTGCGCCAGTGTAGGCTACATTCCGGCACAATAAATTAATAATTAAATATACGAGCAGCGACACGCTAACATGCTAGAATTGCTCGACATTTTTTTTTGTTACATATGCTTGTTCTTTTATTCGGTTCTGCATGGAGAATTTCGCTTCTGAAATTCAAACCATAATTTACTTGATCGGTCAGATGGTGTTGAAAATTATAGCGGATTAATAAGCTGCTTTAAGTGGTATAATGTCCGGCAGTAATTCATGAAAGTTTATGAATCTACGAGCTATTATAAATAACACATTGCCGCCTTTGTCGTCAACTGAAGAAGTTATGTAGGCGCAAAAGTCCGCTTTGCGTAATTTATGCGCCTAGTTTAGCTGAAGCAAGGGTAGCAACTGCCGGAACGGCAGAAAACATCAGGAAGGATAAGTGCGTACAGCGTTTAAAATCTTCTTAGTTAGATTAATGTTGCTCAGATGTTGTTGGCTTGTTTTGCGGAGAATATCAACTGTGACGTGGTGATATATGACTTAGTGTTAAAAGCAACAAGCGGTTGTTAGTATTACAAAATTTCAAAAATAAAATAAAAATAACGTGTAGGAACATGAATGGTATCAAAGCAATTTTTGTTATTTTTTCATATCAAAGAAAATTTGGGTTTTCAAAAAAAAAGTATTAATTTTTTAAAGACGAATCAAGGAACTGGTTTATCGTAAGCGTAAAATATGATAACTTATTTAGTACGACCAATCTACCCGAAATAATGTTTAAAGATATCTGATAATTTTGATCCGCGTGCCAAAAATAGTGCTACCTGACTAAAAGCCCTTTTTGTATTGTTAAAATTACCTCAATTTGCAGAATATCTTGTTAAATTATGGCAAGCCGTTTTACTTTTTAATAAGTGTTTTGAAATCGGTATTACAAAACATTTCTAATATGTGCTTTTTATTTCTGATATCTGTATTGCATTTTAGATATCAAAAATGCATTTTAGATATCAGAAATGCATTTTAGATATCAAAAATGCATTTTAGATATCAAAAATGCAATTCAGATATCAGAAATGCATTTCAGATATCAGGAATGCATTTTAGATATCAGAAATGCATTCCTGGTATCTGGAAAAAATTAAATTTAACTATTATTAAAAATTACGTTTTACAATTTTATATTAAAAAAATTGTCAGACCTTCGTAGTATTTTTATGGTTTTGTACATTGTTCAAATGTATGCAAATTTCCAAAAAACATCTGCATGGTGTTCAAAACGTTACACATATTAGTTGTTAAGAACTAAAGGATGTGTTACTCGTCAAGTAGATACATTTTTTGCATCAGCGTTCTTATAGTTTTCGAAAGATATCTAATCTACGAGTTTAACCGGTAATTTTACCGGTTACCATCCACTTATTAATCAGTCATGCCGACACTAGTGAGGGTTTGAGTCGTTTTTACAGCAAAATATATTATTTATAATTTAATTCTCACTTTTTAAGAAATTACTAGAAAATTGCGACGTTTATCTACGAATTTTTGGCACAACTACAAGTACGTTAGTATTTGTTATAAATATAGTGTGTTTGTAAAATTCTTACTCAAATTTATATGACGCATTCTAGGCACCAAAATAAGCAGAAAAGTTCCGGTAGGCATAGGTCCGAAAACGTTTCGTTGCGGAGTTACAACCTCCTAAATGAGGAATTGGTAACGATCATTTGTTAAATAACTTTATTAGTGACTGCACTATTTTTTTAAATTTTGGATTTTTACACTGTGTGCTTAGCTTATTTTTTTGTAATAATTACCATATTTATGTAAGACAACCAGAGGTACGGAAGGTCACCAAACATTTTTTGTTTAATTTTTTTAAACTGTATACAATTTGAACATTATTGACACGTAATCTCGTTCGTTACATGAAAATGGTACTCTTAGTTCAGATTTCCAGGCCTCACAATTTTCGGTTTCAAATTCTAAAGGCTTAAAAAAGGCAAATAACAATGTTTTATGACCACTCATACGGCTTCTACATACGTGACAATAATTTAAAAATAATAAAACGTAGTGAGCAGGGCCGGAAACAATAATTTCAAAATTCCTCAAATGTGGAAAATTTTCAAATGGTCCTTTGAGCCGGATTAAACTGAATAATACTTCCAGAGTCAACTCTTTTCCTACATCGTGACAATAATTTAAAAAAAATTCAGCGTAGTGAGCAGGGCCGGAAACAATAAGTTCAAAATTCTACAAATATGGGGAATTTTTAAATGGTCCTTTGAGCCGGATTAAACTGAATAATACTTCCATAGTCAACTCTCAAAGATCAATTACAATAACTTCACCCACGGTAACAAACGTGGTGGCAACCAACGTGTTGGTCATACGAACCAACCTAAAAAAGCCCGCGGTGAGCTTAAATTAACGAAAATTATGAATGTTTTGCTTGTACCTGGTTGTATAAATAGAAATCGAATTTTTCAGTAAAATTATTTTGAACCAAACGCGCGCCGTTCTTACTCACAGGGATTCACTATCGAAACCATAATTTTGAACATTGAGGCTGTACTCTAAGTACAACCCCATCGAATCCCCAGTGCTGCAATTTAGTAAGCACTGATGTGGTCAATAAACCACACATTTACGTTAGTTATCCATCAGTAGAGCCTGAAGTTAACAAATTCCCAAATTACGGTAATTTATTCAGGGTCCTTAAAGCCGAATTCTCAAACATGGTTATTGATGTAATTTGTTCAGTAACTATGAAAGTTATCCACAAGAAACTGCTTACCACGTCTCCCTTATAGGAGGGTGTAGCTCCGTAACAATGCGTTTTTAGACTCATGCTTATAAGGAAATGTTTTACTTATTTTTGTGCCTATATTGCGCCATATAAATTTGGTTATTAAATTTCCAGACATTCTTTATAAAAATAAATTCTGTCAAATTACCAAAATTTGCCTTTTTTTTCTACGAGAAACCTAAGATAGATTATTATTAAAAAAAACTGCTAAAAGGTATTTTTACTGAAAAATGATTTGCTTCGATGAAGTTGGTATTTGCCAAATAGATTCTTAATTTCAGTTAAATATTTCAAAAAACATCTGAGCACGTCAGGTTTTGAACTATTTAAGTGTCGTGTTTACAGACGCACACACACACAGACAGTACGTTAAGAAGCGGCTTTCGGTAACGTGGAACCATTAAACGAGCTTATCCGTCAAAATCTTGATTAGAATTTTTTACCAAATACAGTACTATCTCAACGGTATAGCACTATTGCGGCAAGTAAAAGTGTTTTACAAATCTCATTCTTTTTAAAAATATTTGGTGACTTCAATGCTTCGTGAGACAACCAACCCTAATAGAAAAATTTACAAAACTTAGTTCGTATTTTATTCACATTGAAAGTATTGCATATGCTCTAGCTGTATTTCCTTTGCACAAACTTTAATCTGGAACATCAAAACCTTATTTGAATAAACTATTAAACGTTTTCAATGAGGATAGTTTTGACAAATATACGTGTAATCATAACTCTGACATTTTATTAGATGTTTAATTTAGTACTCATTAATCATTTTTTTACGCACCTCCTTATAAGGATCAAATTCTTGTATTTAGTAAACCAATTTTTTATACGTACGTCAAACTCGTAAAGTTTTAGATTGCGTTCGCTGTTGCAAGCTATGAATGTTTAATAAAAACATTAAAAACGTAGCAATAAAATTGTTCAAATCGAACCGTATTTGGATTATGATTTATTATTATTATTTTCGGCACGGTTTTTATTATCTGGTGTGCTGCTTGTGTGTTTACAAACGTAAACTACTTCCTGAATCGAAATATGTCATTTTTTTGTGTTGCATATTTGAACTAAAATTGATTTCTAATAATTAAGGTTTCTATCATCTAATTACGTTAATTTTTGAAATATCTTTTAAAGTTTAAGGCGGTTTTATTGGCAGTATTTGGATCTTGCTGAAAATAGGCCATTTTTAATTACTGTAGCTGTATATTATTAAAAATTTTGTTTCATATTAGATATACCGAGACGTCGTCGCCAGTGTCAATTTTTGTAACTGGAGGCAAATTATTCGGTTTAAATAATAATGTAAAAAAATAATTCGTTATGCGGGACTATAGAAAGCTGCGGTACGGAGTTATAGCCTGCGGAAGATAAACCAGTTCAATCATTGTTTTTGTCAATTTATTGCCGATTGAGGTGTAGCTGTTTAGTTCACACAAACTTTGAGAAACAGTTCTACAGGTCGAAGCAATATAAAGAGCTTTTGTAAACATGGATCCAGAAATGCTTTGCTGCGGAGTTACAGACTGTGGAAGTGGAAATAATGTTGCGACTTACATAGGCTGTAACTTTGTAGTAAAGCGTTTCTAGACTCATGTTTATGCAAACTTTAACTACCATTTTTAAATTTAGAACCCATCTTGAAAGTAGGGCCAACATGTTATGAATCGCCCTGTATATGTAGGTTGGTAAAAATCGGTTTATTGTAACAAACCGATAAAATTTAAAAATGTAACTGACACATAACGTGAACACACAAATATTAATATTCAATCACCGACAGTATTTAACACATTGGATGATGCAGCCAAGTCGTATTCTGGAAAAACACTGCAGAGTCTACTTAAGTTCTGCACTTTCTGTAAATATACAGCTCTTAGATACGTCAAAACATTCAGCATTCAGAAAAACGGGGTAGTACTTTTTTTTCCACGGGAAGTTGAGTTTTTGGTTGGTTTACAATATTATTTTCGAAGCACTAAATCGCCGCGCTTAAAAACCTGTACTTGATACTTGTTAACCTATTGCTGGCAATAAAATTTGGAATCCGTCCCTCCCGCTAAACATTCCCCATTCATGAGAATTGGTTATCCCGACCACCCCAAGATATATGTTTTGGGGTCAGTGGTTAACACTTTTAAGGGCAATAAGTCATGTTATTAATTAACCAGGTCGATAAATAGCAAATAGTCTCACCTAACTACTTAGACTCCAAGAACCAGCTAGATATCTTAACAGGTTTTATAAGTTTTAACTTAGTCCCAATGCCAATACATCAACGACAGCGTCAATATCAACTCATCAATAATTGCTTAAATACTAGATCATCGACAACAGTCAAAAAAATTATCAAATTAGGCTACCGCCTCACCAAATCGCCAAATATCAATTTTTGTTGCTATTTAGCAAATCTAGATCGTGGTGCCAAATTTTAAATTTTTGTTACCTAATTTAAAAATAAAACGATAATTAATTTTTTTTAATTCTAGTGAATTTTACTTCAACCCAATTCGCCAAATTAACCAATGAAATATGTACCCCTATTAAACTCATATCACTACTTTATATGTACCATTACCTTTACAGAGGTGTTAATTACTAGAGGTATTAGTGAAAAATTAAATACATCGTATACAACAATGTTATTTGCATACTAGCACAAATTTTTCGGCTTAAAACATTTGCCTGCTGTTTACGATTTTTTCTTAATTACTTTGACTTTCCTATTTTTGCACCGGTCTCGTTTATTTACAACACCCACACCATGACACCGTAATGGTTTTGTAGTAGGTCAATTAAACTTTTAACACATTTTGAGATATGCGCATCATTTATTCTATATAACCGCCAAACCTAATTTAATATAGTATACACAGCACAAGATAATAAAGTAATTCGCCTTTCCAAAAAACGTATCGGCCATTATGTTTGTATAATTTTTAACTTTCAGAATTTTGCTAATTTTGGAAATTCTTATATCTGTAATAACTTACGTTTAGTTCTCTTTTATGTTTGGAATAAATTTTTTTTATCATCATCAGCAAAGTTGTATATCCAAACATGGATTTGCCATTTTTGGTTTGAATTATCTCAAATGTCCATAACCTACATATGCATCATAATAACTTCCATTTGCAGAATACAAGCTTTAAATCTTTTTACCTAAAAACCGAGGTGTTGATAATGAAATCGATAAATAACGGAGTGTAACAGCAAGAGTTACCATAAAAAAGTGAGCTACCATTTAAAGTTAGAGGCGAAGCATGTGTTAAATTATTAGCATAACCGCCCATATTTACCTTTTCATAAATAGCAGAGAGGTATGTCGGAGCAAAGGTTGCACGAGCATCCATCAATTCCCGGGGCCGGTCTCTGTGCACCGACTTATATGGGTATAAATGGAGTCCAACGAAATTAATCCACGGAGGAATAGCGGCCCCAGCACGCGAACATAGGAATTCAACTAATTGCCCAACGCACTCGTTTCTGTTATTTGCACCTTACGTAGTACCAGACTTGGTATTTATTAGCAATTTTCTTCTTGGAGTGTGCTCTAAATTGCACCTTTACGGTACGTGTTGTCACGATTTCAATTTGATAATTTTGTCTAAAAAAATTAAGTTAACAGTACAAATACAATTTGAAATAAATGTAATTGCCATCAGATCAGTAATAATTGAGGGAAGGCTGCTATCAGAAATAATTTTCGAATCCATTTACTCTAAAATAGCGAGTAATGGGACGTTTACCAAAGGGGATTAGCGAATAGCCTACTTAAAAGTTGCACATTGGTTATATCAAGCACAGCAAATATTCAAAATGTGTTCGTTAAGAAAAAAGGGATAAATAACTATAATAATTATAATAAAAATTGTATTTACTGTATTGTTAAAAATCACTTTAAGTACTGCACAAAAATGGCTAAGTTATTTTAATACCACAAAAACAATTATGAATATACTACATTACTATAATCAGGTACAACTCTATAAACTTGAAGTACAAGTACTTAATACCTATCATAAAGAAATACTTCCAAGGCACTTTCTAGTTTTGTTGAAAAAAATGGCGTACAAGAATAAAAAAGAAATAACATACGGTACAGATTTGAATTATTAACTACTTAACGAAAATTAAAGTAAAAGTAAATACAGCGAAGTACGTACTTAGTACATTTGTGTATTTAGTACCTAATTTTACTTAAAGTACTTAAAACACAAAATAATGTTGAGGTGTTGCTATCTTCAACCTTATTGCTGGGAATGCCTTACGTATTATGACAATCTTTCTAAGGTTTTAATCTAAAAGTACTTGCAAAGTTTTAAAAGTTTTTAAAGTCTACTAAAATCATCTTAAATAATCTAAAAATGAAGCTTGTTAAATGTAGTTCAAATACACTTACAACTGTTTCGAAAGAGACTTGGGGGAAAACATTTTGGACCACTTGAATTAAATTAATGCAAACATGTAATATTAATTACCAAAAATAATTTAAAATAAGTATTCAAAGTAAGTACGTAATTCTAGAAGAGGATCACCCAAGGTACTTAGGTGCTTAGGGTGTTGGATACTGGAAAAAGTACCATATAAATACCCAACTTCAGTGTATAATTGCATTATTTAATGTACTTGATTATTTATTAGGCGCGATTCACAGTGTAGTATTGTAAGACCAAAAAATAAGTACTTAAGCATCTCAGGTATTCACCCAATGTAGTGAAGTACTTAAGGGTATTGAATACTCTGCACAGATTAAGTACTTCAATATCTAACGGATTTAGTTTATGTACTTGAGAATTTAGAGTATTTGGCATTATCCACAGTGTCGTACTGTAAGACCACAAAATAAGTACTTGAATCTTTAAGGTGTTAACCCAAGGTAAATAAGTTCTTAGGGTATTGAGTCCTAAAAAAGTTTAATATAAATGCACAGAATTAGTACATACGTGCGTAAAGGACTCACTTTGCGTTCTTGAAAATTTAAAGTATTTGACACTAGACACACTGTAGTACTATGAGACCACAAAGTAAGTACTTAAGCTTCTAAAGTGTTCAACCCAATTAACTTAAGCACTTAGGAACTAGAAAATATACTGGAAATGGTTCAATATAAATATACAAATACACAGTTTAAGTACTTTAGTATGAAGTGGACTCACTTTATGTACTTGAAAATTTAGAGCGTTTGGAACTAGACATAGTGCAGTGCTATAAAACTAAAATGTAGGTACTTGCGTCTCAAAGTGTTTACTTGAGGTATTTAAGTGTTTTGGATATTGGGTACTGAAGTAGTTACAATACAGGTAAATACACAGAAAAACTACTTCACTAAGTAACGGCCTAACTTTAGAGAAACACAAAAGCGTGGGGCATAGCCCACGGGTACCGCTAGTAGCATATAAATACCTATTAAACCATACAAAAACCATTTGGAGTACCTTATACTAAAAAGTATTTTGCAAGTATGTCGTATACAGGGTGTTTCATTAATAATCGACCATAGAGTGACTGGAGAATGCTTGACCCAAAATATGACGATTTAACCTAAAATATTCCTCCTAACCGAGATACAGGGTGTTTTATTTAAAAATACAACGATTAAAGATAAACGTATTTAGGTTGATTCCTCATTGTTTTCTAAGTAAATTAATATTGTCCTCTTTTCTATTGATAAAGGCGTAGTAGGCTGATGTTATTTGCTTATGTTTAACTGTCAGACAGTCAATTTTCATTAAAAAGTGTCAGATTAGTTACTGTTATAATAGCTTTCTTTGTGAAAATGCCATGCCAACTTTGATCTAAGTGGGTCAAGCGTTCTCCAGTTACTCTATGGACAATTATTAATGAAACACCCTGTATACTTAAGTACTTATTCAAAACGTCATTTAAAGTTGTAATTTAAAGCACTAAATGTACTAAGGTCAACTGCATCTCAAGAAAACTTGAAACTAGTGGCTGTACTTGAAGTGTCACCCCAAGAGAACATTTTTAAACATAACTTATACTTAAGTACTAAATGTCCTAAGTACTGCAGTAAGTATGTAATCCTTACATAACCCTCAATAAATTATTATTGGAGTATCAGTTTATAATAATGATATTAATTTTTGAACCTTGTTGTTTGTATGTAGTATATATTGAAGTACTTAAGTCGTAAGATACTTATATATATAATATTATTAATTGTTCTTATTTTTAGTACTTTACTACCCCAGGTTATACCTCACTATCTAAGTATTATTTACTGACTATGTTTTAAATAATATATTTTAAATGTTATTACACGGTACAAGAAGCATTTGCCGTAACCGATACTAACGGCATTTTTTTTAAAATACAGTATATACTTAAGTGCGAACATAACCCTCAATAAATTATTATTGGAGTATCAGTTTATAATAATGATATTAATTTTTGAACCTTGTTGTTTGTATGTAGTATATATTGAAGTACTTAAGTCGTAAGATACTTATATATATAATATTATTAATTGTTCTTATTTTTAGTACTTTACTACCCCAGGTTATACCTCACTATCTAAGTATTATTTACTGACTATGTTTTAAATAATATATTTTAAATGTTATTACACGGTACAAGAAGCATTTGCCGTAACCGATACTAACGGCATTTTTTTTAAAATACAGTATATACTTAAGTGCGAACATAACCCTCAATAAATTATTATTGGAGTATCAGTTTATAATAATGATATTAATTTTTGAACCTTGTTGTTTGTATGTAGTATATATTGAAGTACTTAAGTCGTAAGATACTTATATATATAATATTATTAATTGTTCTTATTTTTAGTACTTTACTACCCCAGGTTATACCTCACTATCTAAGTATTATTTACTGACTATGTTTTAAATAATATATTTTAAATGTTATTACACGGTACAAGAAGCATTTGCCGTAACCGATACTAACGGCATTTTTTTTAAAATACAGTATATACTTAAGTGCGAACTTACAACTTTCAAGCACTTAAGTGTAGGTAAGTCATCTTGATTGTCTATGTTATAGCCTGTGTTATAGCACTTACGTACTTACAAAAATGCTTGAAAGTACTTGGAAGTACTTAAAATGCATTTCTAATAAGACATTGAACATAACACAAACTTAAGCACTAAATGCTCAAAGTACTGTTATTAAATTTACTGAACTAAACAAAATACTTGAAAGTATTTGAAGTACTAAAAGTGCATTTAAAAAATAAGCATTTCAAATATAATTCAAACTTAAGCACTAAAAGCTCAAAGCTTTATTCTTTACTTTATTGAACCAAAACAAAATGCTTAAAAGTACTCGAAATACTAAAAATGCATTTCTAATAAAAAAATTGCAAACATAACTTAAACTTAAGCACTAAAAGCCCTAAGTTCTGTTCTTAATTTTTTTAAATCGTAGAAGTATTATACTGTGTAAAAGTGCTACATTTATTGTTGTAAACGTACTTTAAGTATTGCAGTAAGTATGTAATCTTTAAATAAAGCACTTTTAATAAATTATTGCAATATCAGATGATACAAAGTATGTCAATTTTTGAGCTCCATGGTTTGTATACCCGATACTAACAACATTTTTTAAGTATACAGTATATAGTTAAGTACTTACCTAAAGCTTTAATTTAAAGCACTTAAGTGTCGAAAGTAAACTTTTTTCCTGTGTAATATCCTGTGTTATGGCACTTACGTATTTACAAAAATGCTTGAAAGTACTTGAAGTACTAAAAGTGAATCTTTAATAAAAAAAATTACAAGCATAACTCAAACTTAAGCGCTAAATGCTTAAAGCTCTATTCTTATCTGTACTGAACCAAAACAATAACACATCGTATAAAAGTGTACTGTACCTTAAGTATTACTGTAACTATGGAACGTGGTGTAAATAACCTTTAATGGGCGTTTGGATTTTGAACCAAGTATTTGTATATGTCAAAAACAAAGTACTAAGTCGCAAGCTATTTACTTTTATGTATTTATTGAGGCCTATATTTTAGCTAACTTTGTTAAAGTATAGCTTATTGCTTTTATTTTAAGTACTTAAGAGCATTAAGCTGATTTTCCGTCATTTACTTTACTTATATTGCGCATTAACTTATTTACAACAATTTATGAATGTACTTCAAGTACCGGTAATTGCAATTTACAAAAAATAGTTTTAGTCGTAATTTAATCCTTCTGAATCAGATATGCAATACTCTATGGTCAAATAACTATTTCATGTAATAAAAGAGCTGGTAAAAATTCTCATCACAACAAAGATGGAATAATAAGGCAGGTGGCGTTTTCAATTAACGAAAACAGCTTATGGACGAATAACGGATGTAAATCACGACCCCTTGCTGTTAATCGATTCGTCAAGTTCTAACTTCACAACTTTTTATAGCGATATTAATTAACTAAATTATCTAATTAGGATGCTCTAACAAGCTATTGTTCGATTACGTTTTATACGTGGCCCCATAAATCTTAGATGCAAGTTCGTTTTGGGAGTACACCTAAAAAGAATTTTAATTCTTGATCTGTCTAATAAATATCTAAATCAACAGCATTCTAGAAATAAAATCCATGTAGGTGTAGATAAAATCAGGAAACTTTTAAGATAATTTATTTCACTTTCTAATGATTTAAAAACCTGACCTCCTGTTTTGAATTTTAAGAAGGTATCTCCTCACTTCTTATTTAGAAGAGAAAACATGATATATTAAATAATTGGGACATTCACACTTTTCTTTGAATATATTTACAAGCAAATCAGAGACGTGGGCAATTAATTAAATATTGATTAATTTAGTCAAAAACAAAAAACATTTATTAACCCGTTTCACTAGCTAAGTTAATGCAAGAACTGAGACTTTGAAAATTCCCACCAATTTAAAAATGTGTAAGTCGCAAGTGTTAATAGGAAATGATTTATAAAATAAATAGTCGACGTGCATACAAGGAATGCAAGTAGAAATTATGCTCGTAACTGATACAATATTAAATCAAAACAGGAACGAATTAAAGTTTTCAAGCTTCGAGATTAATTTTACACGCACCAATAATTATATACTTCTATATGAGTAAATAGGATGTATAAGATTGTTGAAGAAAACCGCAATGTAAATCTTGAATAATATAAGTATTTATGTAAATGTAGAAAAGGTATCAAATAATCGTATTAATATATTTAACAAAGAAGAGGAAATTATTCGTCAAAATTTAAAAAAAATGAGCAGGGGTAAAAACGATATTTACCAAACAGAATTATTAAAAAAAGAACTTTTTTAGGCGACCTTTTTTGGCCAAGGACGAAAAAACACTTTTTAGCAGTGGTGCACACAAATGTTTTTAGGCGACCTTCATTATAAAATATACAAATTTGTTAGATTTTTATTTATGATTTATTGATATAATTATTTATAACAACTGAACAATTGTACATATTTGTGACTCCTTCAGAAACGTTTATATTTTTCTACAAATTTGTTAGATTTTTACTTAAAATAATCAAGATAAAATTACTGCTGCAGCAACATCAAAAAGCACACAAATTGTTCATACGGATAATGAAGCTATACATGCCGAAATTACTTCGAGTGTAAATAAAGAAAATATAAACCTTTCTGAAGGAGTCACAAATATGTACAATTGTTCAGTTGTTATAAATAATTATATCAATAAATCATAAATAAAAATCGAACAAATTTGTAAATTTTATAATGAAGGTCGCCTAAAAAATATTGTGTGCACCACAGCCAAAAAGTGTTATTTCGTCCTCGTCTGCTTTCTGGCCTCGGCTTCGCCTCGGCCATTAAACTCAGACACGTCCGAAAAAAATCCACTTTTTGGCCTTGCTACACAAATAACTATTTTTAGAGGAAAATTTCAAAATAAGGAGTTAAAGACTACTTAGAACTTTTTATCAAAAACACTTCGGAAATTGTCACACAATCCATACATACCGGGTCGCTATTAAAGATGGAACCAAAGCTCTCCTGCTAAAACGGTTTAAGATATAGATATGAAAATTGGAAGGGCTCCATTTCAAATTATTTCGCATATTTTGAGGTTAAAAAAATTTTTTTTTGACATGATTTTAGAGCGCGGCCGCTATCTTAATTTTTTTTAAATGGCAACATGGGCTTCGTGATACATCATTAGAAAGCTTATTTTTTTCTCTTACTACCTTCATCATGTATGGTGTTAAAGTAGAAAATAATGCCGTATGCGTGGCTGGCTAATGTATTGCACTTTAAATCTAGATACCTTTGCAATACGAAACGTCAAAAATAAACAAAAAGACAATCAGCAGGGGTTTAATAAGTGACAAAAAACACAGTACATATGGTTTGTTTCCTTACAACTATTGTATTACGTGACAAATAAACCTTAATTTCGTGAAATATCGCAAAGGTTTTCTAATTTTTCTGCATTATTTTCTACTTTAACACCATACATGATTAAGGTAGTAAGAAAGAAAAAAAAATAAGCTTTCTAATGATGCATCACAAAGCTCATGTTGCCATTTAAAAAAATTCAAGATGGCGGCCGCGCTCAAAAATCATGTGTCAAAAAAATTTTTTTTTAACCTCAAAATATGCGAAATAATTTCAAATGGAAGCCTTCCAATTTTCATATCTATATCTCAAACCGTTTTAGCAGGAGAGCTTTGGTTCCATCTTTAATAGCGACCCTGTATAGGGTTTTTTTCTCCGGTTCCTCCAGCGGCTACCGCTTCACCAATTTGGACAATTTTTTTTAATGAAAGGTCTCTATCCACAGATGGAACATGAAACATTTTTATATTTTTATTCTACGTCGATTTTTTAATAATAATTATTTTAATTTATAATATATATGAAGGTCGGCTAGACGCGCGTCACTTGGGACGCCATCTACAATAATGTCGCGTGTCATTATTGGAACTAATGCATCACGTGACTTGACATTTCGCCGGTTCTGTCAACGCTGTCTGTCAGTGCATTGTGTGCTGGGGTAACACTAGTGTTATTATAAAATGGCTAACAAAACGACAAATTCGGCTTCATGAAAACTAATTTCAAAATTAGTATTGTGCGCAACAATGGTCTAAAAAAGCAATTTCCCCTGGTTTTCCAAAAGGGTCACCGACCAAATTCAAACACCAATGAAATGTGGTATCAATAGCTTTCTTTTCCTGCCTTTGACTTTTCTATGGCTTTTTTGTGAATTTTCTTTTAATCGACAAGCTTTTCCCTCGGGTTTGTAATTTTCCTAGAAAACACATTTCTTTAGCGGTTTGTTAGAAATATTTTTTCGGGAAGACATTTTCAGTTGAGAAACGTAAAATATATGAAACACGAATTAACCAAAGTTCGGATATGTTGGAATACCGAATTCTATCGTGTATCGTGTACAAAAAATTCGAATTTTCGGCAATCCGCAAGAAATTGTCATATTTTGGAAGCGGTTGGTTCTGATTTCCTCTTTTTCTCTAAATTCATTTTCGCTTATTTTTGTTTTTTTTTCAAAAAAATTCTTTTCATAGCCCTTTCTTAAAACGGCTTTTAGCGGGCCCGTTTTGGAATTATTTCTAGTTTTTTCGATTTAAAGACTTCTTTTTAAGAACTTTCTTATGTTTTTCTTTCTAGGGGAAATTTCTGCTGTAGTTTACTATTGGAAAATGCCCTTGATATTGTTTCAAGGTTTTATTTCCAACAACTTTCTTTAAAAATTGTTGAAATATGTTTTCTCTAAGAACTCCGACCAAGTATGGTCGGTCTACTTACTTTTAACATTTTTAATAGCCATTTTTTTAATATAAATTTAATTATTTTTTATAGAATTTGGTGTCCATATTCTACTGTTAAATTTGTACAAATGAGATAAACATTTTTTTATAACAAGCAATTTTTGAACTGCAAAAATTGTTATCTCTGAAATATTTTCTTCAAAAATTTGATTTTGTCATTGAGAGTTTTGCCGTAAATTCGTAGTGTTAGAGGTACAATAAAATTTTTATGTTTTAAAACTTGACACCTTTTACAGTGTACAGGGTATCTTCGCTTAAAAATATTAAACACATCGAGAAAAGTTCGCTTGTTGTTGACAGTATTTTTAAAAACAGATTTTTTTCCGGTGTTGTTTGTTAAGACTCGTTTTGCAACGGCAGAAGTGATAAAGTTTGATTTTCTACAGCCTTAAATGTCTTAAATATGCAAGAAATTGTCTCTTCTACAAAAAAAGTCTTGCGAAGAAAACTTCAATTTAAAAAAAATTTAAGGAAATTTTTTCTGAGTATGTTCTCCAAGAAGAGATTATTTGACGACATTCGCACGGCGAGAAAGGTAATAAGTTTTGATTTTTACAAAGTAATTTTTTTAAGTATACAGGGTGTTTTTATCTGTAAAAGCATGGCTTTTACAAAAATTTTAATTTACTCCGGGAGATTTATTTTCAGATATTGTTTGAAATCATTGGTTTAAATTCCTAGAGCTAACGAGCTAAGCACGATTAATTATTTTTTTTAAACTAGAACCTCATAGGTATACAGAGTGTTCTTTTTTGTCACCGAATATTGAAGACCTAATAAAAACTCGCATTTTTTCTGAGCATTTTATTCAAAAACTTTATCTTTATTCGTTTTTTTGAGATTGTTTCCTTACATTCTTAGAACTATGGGTGATAAACGTCAGTTGTTTACTAATTTAAATTTTCTAAGTTTAAAAAATGTTTCTTTTGTCAAAAAACATCTTTCCTGCATATTTTCACCATGGGAATTATTTTTACACATCTTTAAAGAATTTTTTTTACATTCCCAGAGATAAGTGTGGTAAACTTTGATTTGCTTACAACCTCGACTTTCTTAAATATACAGGATGTTTTGTTTTCCATAACGATGTGGAAAACCGTTTAAATAATTATGCAAATTAAGTAATAGGGGCCAGCCATGATTTTAACAACTAACTTATTGATTGTATTTATAGCAATAATTATTAACATGTTAAATAATTTATAATAACTATTGGCAAATATTAATTGTTATTATTATTATAACAATGAATAATTTTTGCTGTCAAATTCACCGCTGGCTGCTATTTATTTGCTTAACTAAACGGAATTTTTTTTCATATTTTCATCAAGATTTTTGTTTAAAAATAATGATAGTAAAAATAACAACATTTTTCGACGGAATTCTTGAAACTGGTCTCGCTGCCGGACGCTGTAACTTCGTATCTAAACGTTTCATTTGATTTAAAGAAGTTTCATTCAATGTTTGTGAAAAATAATTAAGCATCTCGAGAAAATAATTTACTAAAAACTGTTGTATTAGCAACTTTCAACAAGAGTATTTTTTTACCTACAGAGTGGCTAGAAAAACCTCGGCCACTGTTCTTGCGGCGGCCAAGAGATGGCGCTTTAGTAAAGAAAAATTAAATTAACATACTGGCAACGCCGCAGAATCCAAGACGTTTTAGTTGTTTTTATTTAATATGGGGCGTATTTAATAACTAAAACGGCTTGGATTCTACGTTGTTGCCAGTATTTTAATTTAATTTTTCTTTACTAAACCGCCATCTCTTGGCCGCCGCAAGAACAGTGGCCGGGGTTTTCCTAGCCACTCTGTATGTAGTTCTTTTGTGGAGTTAGAATTTTTAAACCAAAAAATTGTAAATATCTGAAATATTTAGAACAAAATACGAAATACGTTGTCGGTGCACTCATTTTAACAAAAATTAGTACCATTGCTAACCTCACTGCGTATCGCTTACATATAAAGCTTGAAATTTTAGTGCAACTACTGCGAAAGTTATCGATTACACTGATTCATCTTCAGGAGGGTGTAACTCCGTAGAGAAGCGTTTGCACACCCATGTTTATCGAAATTTGTTGACTGTCTTTAGATTCCAAATCCATTTTGAAGATGTTTTTTGCATGTTACAATACACCCTGTTTAATATCTAGGGTTTGTTTTCTTACCAGTCGTTACAATCACCAAAATTCGCCAGTACGTATAGTTTTATCATCTACAATAAACAGGTTGCTAAAAATCAAATATTTACTCATTTAACGGTAATAAAAATACCTAGCCAACCAATTATTTTTGATGGACTAATTCGTGGTCCGTCCCAGCCTATGGCTGTTTTTCTAAACATCTTTCAAGAGGCTTTCGGTGCTTTATATTTTTTGCTTCCCGGAGCGATGACTTCGGTTGTGTCGTGTGTCAGCTTGTAACTGTCTATATGTAGGACACAAGTATAATACGTGCCGGTTTTTGCGTATTAAAAACTTCATCTGACAGTGTCAAATTTTCTAAGAACCGTAACTAACGCTGCTGCTCTTAATCCTGTTCCTCATTCTAATAAAATTAAGAATTTTATTACAAGTAAACAGTCCGTTGGTTTACGACTATCGCACGTTTTTTTTTACCCAGATTAAGTTCGAGGACGAATTCTAAAATTAGCCCAGATTTAAGTGAAATCCAATAGAATGTGATTTTGGTTAATTATACACCTGTTGCACTGATAAGACGTCGCTCTTAAAATGCGTGATCTCGTCAATCTAAATGTGTTTTTTTTTCTTCTGCTGAGGCTGATGACTTTGGAAGGTTCAGGAACAGGTTCGGTGTTCACGATTTGAATTCATTATCACTGGATTAAGTCGCAAGATAAAATGCTTTCATAACTTATAATGACACTTGGTCCGGCCAATATTTAGACACCTTATTACGAGCAACGCCATAAATTTTTCCCACTTATGAGCGCGTAATGTTCGTCGGCTTAAATCTGAATAATACATTTTTTGGTACCCTAATTTATTACCTTTTAATTGATTGTTTGTTGTATCTTCTTATGAAGAGAATTATTGTTTCAAGGTTATTCATTTTTGATACCAGCGCTTTAATGGTTCTTGTCGTTTCACTTACAATAATGAAAGTTTTCACAATTATATAAATAAAGTGAAATATGTAAAGCAACGTATTCTATTAATAATAAATTAAAATTATTTACCATTCGACATAGGGATAACGCATCCTGCATGGTCGAAAATGTATCTATCTATACATTAAATTCGTAACTGCCTCACCATCACATATCAACGGTCTCTTGCATCTTCGCAAAGTTTATCGGCAATAAATTGCATAAGCGTCCAATTTAGCGCCAGTGTTTTAGTAACACACTGTTTGTTGCTAAATTAAGAGACCGCGCTAGGCGAATTTAAATATAACAATTATATTTCACTTAAAAGACATCATACAAGAATGTAATCGTGTGTTTGACGATGTTAGACTCATGTTTACAAATAATACCTCACTTCGCTGCTTTAACTATTGAGAGCCATAACAAACGCTGCATTGAATTAAACTTACCTAACTGCACTTGCGACCTTTGTCTCGTGCTGTTTTGCTATCTTCTACACAGTGCGGAGATGTACGGCACGTCGTATTTCACTCGTGAAAAACGTTATGCAAGAACATCTACTTTATTACCAAAAACTTTATGTATTACACAGTATTGCGTATCAACAACTATCGATGAATGCTTTCTACGTCTGCACTATCAGTCGAGATCCCAGCGTCACCGTTTAAGCAGCAGCACAAAATAGCCAAAACATTACACTAATAACAATCGTTAAAAAACAAAGCTTCTGCTTTTGGAGATCATTTTTGGTTTGCGGTAAAATCTTTGAAAATAGCCCACAACAAAAACGCCGAGAAAACAAATTTTTTCGCATAAATTAGGGAAGAAAGTTGGCTTTTCTAAACATAACTGCACCTAAAAATTAAATTCTGAATCTTATTATGCCTTTACTCATGAGTACGTTAGCTTAAACATTCATTTTTGTACCGTCTTGTATGAATTTACATTTTTTAAACGTCACAGAAATAAGTGACCTGGTACACAAAAAATTTAAAAGAAAATTTTTTCACATTTTTTAAATAAGAAAAATTATTAAGGTGGACACGAATACGGATCTTAGGTTATTTCTTTTGAAGTAGGTACCTCTTTCCTTTCCCTCATGTTTTTAAAGCAATCGAGTGGTTTTATGATATTTTATCTTTTCTAGCTGCAGCTAGTGTTTATCCTTTGAAGTCTTAAAGTCGATTTTATAATTTGGCGATAGCCGTTGTTTTTGGCGATTACTCAATTTATCTGTTCAGGTAATGGACCAAAAGGAAACCTCCCAGTGTTGTCATTTATTATGCTCATACCGATTTTGATGCCGAAATTTCTAAATTTTTAGGAAAACAAATAATTGATGGGGGGTGGCAGTAGGGCGTGGTAGGAAAGTCTTGTTTGCGCTACTCGAATATCCGAAGACGAATACGAATTTTTTTTCAAGCGTGTCTCCTTCGAAATAGGGCACCCTTCCGTCTCTCTTTTTTTTGACGGACCAACGCCTTTTTCTTGGGTTGTCATCCTATTATATTAACAATCTTTAAGCCAAATTTGTTTTTTTCTGCGTTAGGGCGTCTGGACTGTAAAGCATATACAGACACCTCTGCAGCGTCCGCTTTATCGGTCTCCCAACGCCCTAAAACCTGCTTATTAGTCAAAATGTTTAGTTTAAAAATATTTGGCATAAAATAAGCTTTTTTTAGGCATACCTCGTATATCGGCCACTACACCCAAAGCCACTCAAAAATTTCGCTGAATGAACGCATTTGCTCCAAATCCAATAGTAAATTAAATCGAAATTAACTTTTTTTGCAATATATATGCAGTTTGGACTTGAAAACACTATAAAAATAAATTGGCCAACTAATCAGTGATCAAGGTAGAGGGTTTTTGCTAAAAGAGAAGATGTTTAATCCAAGTATAATTAAAAACTGAATTTTTTTAATACCTTTACGGAAATAATTTTTCGAAGCTATTTGCTATGCAAATTTTTGATAAGCAAGGTACCATAAATTAAGCTTGTCTAGCTTAGGGAAAAATATCGCTGCAATTTTTATTGCGCATTAAAAACGTCATTTAATTTTTTGCTGGTTTACCATAACCATATCTCATCCTTACTTTTATTAAAAAAACAGAAAATAAAATTGAGATGTTAAGACCTATAAAATACACTTTTGCCTAAATTTGACACATTATTGCATCTTTAAATATCCCGTTTGAAAAATTTATACTGATCGTAAATTTAAAACTATTGTTACCGCGGCTTAGATTTGAAACAAAAACGGAATAATTACACCCCTTCTTTTTCGAACTAATTAAATTAAAACCAGCTGAAAAAGTAAAGTCATAAATTTTGATGTCCATTCATTATTTCTCTTTATTTTCACTTAACTTACTTACCTCTAGGAAAAACACTCAAACTGAAACAACGCTTAACAAACTTAACAAACGCGTGTAATTAACAACAGACGTTAAAGTGGCCATAAATTCTACTCATCAATGCCTGCAAATAAATAGATACTGAAGGGCATAATTATAATTTGCATGATGTTGTACTTTTTACGAGTATAATAACCAGAAACATCTGGCAGCGACCACCCAATAGATTAGTTAAGACGTCTTGGGCGCCACCATTGCAATACGCAGAGTCCCCCTTCAAGTTTGTGCGGGTATATTTCAGAGGTGGGATGTCGTTTAATGAGCTAAAATTAATTAGCATCGACCTAATTATGATATTCAAATTTTTAGATTCAATTATAACTTGAGAACAGTACGAAACTTGTAAGGCAATTTTTCTTTAATTTTTTTCCCGACAAAACGTTTTATGAAATATTGAAACGTCGACATAAATATCCGTAATTAAACAGCTACCTTAATACACTTTTATACAAACAAGAATCTCGAAGATTTCATCATTAATTTTTTATCGGCTGGCTTTTAATAAGTTATTTCAGACAAGTTAATATAACCTGACTAGTTGTTTTACTGACATATTTTTTCAATCGATCTTCGAAGCTTAATCATAATAAATTTACAATTTTTCAATTCAGTAAACTTATGAGAAGTAATCAAGTTGAATCGTATATTATAATTATTATTACACGGAGTAATATCATCATCAAATATTTATTTTGAAATTACAACGGACCTCCTTGCTTGTTGTTACAGTTACCATCAGTGTGGTCTTACATATCGATATTGACTAAGTGATCTGAATTCCATTTTACTTTTTTTGTTATCAGGTTGATTAATAAATAGAAAAAATGGAGACTCTATTTATAATACATTAATATGCGAAATGAGCGTAGTTTTTTTTCAATCTAATGAAATAAGCTTTAGGCAATAAAATTGGTTTGCAAGGTTTTCACTTCAGTTCTTGACAAATTATTGTATAACTGCGTACAAAAATAAAATGATAGAATTTCCATTAGGTACCGTTGAGAAATTTTTAAATCCGACCCTGTCATACGGTCTTCTATGTTGAAGATAATACACTTAAGATTTATTATTTACGTAACAAAATTCTGTTTTAATAACAATAACACTATCGAAATTATTATTAAGTGAAACTAATGTTTTATGCGAAGGCATAATTTTATAATAAAACACGGAAATACAAACAAATACTACAGAATCAGTTAAGTTAAAGGTAAACATTTACAAAAGGCAAGAAATTAAATAAATTATGTGATTGGTAAAAACGTAAGTAGATCTGGCTGAAGCTTCAATAAAGTAGGGTCCGCGCAGTAAGCGGGCTGAGACTATTCCTGGTGACCGGAGGCTAAGGGTCGATCTGAAGACCGTAGGCTAAAGCTCGGTCGTTCTCATGCGTGTATCTTATGACCGATCTTAAAAATAAACTGATTTTTCTGCGCGTTTGGTTTTGATTTTATACTTTCGTTGCCATGGGTGACGACTTTAGCGTCAACGTTATTCCTGCGCTTTTGTAACCCTCAGGGTAAATTTTGCTATTTTTTTCTGTCGCATAATTTTTTTTAAATATCTACAGAGAGACAGACAAATTGTGATTGCGGTGCAGAGAAAAGGAAAGAGTGGTACAAGGCGATTTTCATTCCATGAGCGAAGTAAAATTTGTAGCTGCGTCCGACCACGCCCTCCAGCGCGCTGATTGGCTTGGAGCGCGCACAAATGGGTTGGATTTTTAATTTTTTTCCGAAACTCGTAGTATTCGCTTCGAGCTGCTGTTAACTTTTGAATCATGACATGATCATACAAAACAATAAATGTTAAAACAACAATACAATAACAAGAACAAAGAGCAAGAAAGAGAATGGTTGTAAATATACAGGAGCAGAAAAACAGCACAGTTGTCCGTAAGGCGTCGAGAATCATAGGCTTTCTAGGTCGGACGCAGTTGCGGGTCTCTAGAAAGAGCGGGGTACGTTGCGATCAGGTCAGGTTCTGCTGGTTCTGTTGGGATGCTGCGAAGCTCTAGAAGGAACAGGCTGCTTCAGTGTTCTAGAAGGAGCTTGCGAGGCTGGCTTGCTTCTTCTAACCGAATGCTTAAGCTTGAATCTGGAAACTTGACACTAACAAGAGCTTGCTGTGTCGGTTCGTTTTAGACCGGAAGCTAATACATGATTCTCAAGCGCTGATTTTGTAACCGTTAGCTTATCGTCGATATCAAAATTAACTTACTTTTTGGTGCAAATGCGTTGTTTATATACAAGTATGTTGCTATTGTATAACAACGTTCAGACAATACAAATTAAAGAATCGCTTACTGTTATCTTTTTTAAGACGAAATTATTATTCTGGTCTAAAATAATTTTTCCTTGCTGCAAAGCTCTAGAGGAAGATAGTTGCTGTAGTGTTATAGAAGGAGCTTTTAGAGCTGGTTTGCTTTGACCTGTAAACCGGCCTCTATCAGGAACTTGCGGTTTTAGTTTGCTTTAGACCAGAAGCTATAACGTTAGATTCTCAACCGTTTGTTTTTGAATTGCTGGCATATGTTCGATATTAAAGTCAACTCACTTTCCGGTGCAAATGCGCTGCTTATAAACATTGTTTCAAGTTGCTGTTGTATACCATCGTCAGGGACGTAACTAAGGGTGGTTCGGGGTAGGGCTGGGCTCACCCACAATAATTCTGGCTCAACTATTGGCCCTCCCCGTTAGCAATTAAATAATTAAATCAATTTTTTTGTGTCAAAATTTCTAGGAAAAAGTAAAATTTATTAGTGTTTATTGATTACACGCCTAAAAACAATCGAACGCCAAATCGGTTATAAAAATACCCGAAACAATGAATGTTTGGTGAAAATATAATCAATACTTTACAATGTTACCAGGAAAAATTAAAACGTTTGCAAAACAAATTTTTTCGTGTACATAAAAAAATTTTGAATGAGGATATTTATGTGAGATGGATTGTGGTTGTTGTGTAGAGAGCGAGAGCGCGGTATGCGACCTGTCCAGCGGTCATCAAAACAGAAGTCACCGTTGTAAACGGTTACGTCCTCGTCGACGCTGACTGATAAGTTCTCACTTACATAGCGCAGAGTAAAAATCTTTGGCTGGTCGGGGACATAAAATTTGTTAATCATGTCAAAGGTAATCGAGATTGTTTATGATACGAACTTGTTTTGCTTTTGCGTTGCGTTAGTGCTCACACATCTCTATCCAATGTCTTATATGACTGCTTCCTAACCGACCTGATTCCGGAGTTATGGCGTGTAAAATAAAAAATATTTCGAGTCCTAGCGGTCGAACACAACACTCTAGAAATGTACTAAGGTGTTTTGCAGTAGAATTTTTCAGGCTGGGATGGATACTAAACTTTCTTCCTTTTCTGCTTTCTAAAATATAAAAAGGCTTACATTAAATGGTCAAAAATGTAAATGCAGACCCAACTTTAGGAGACAACCAGATAAACACGAAGCGAGATAATTTAATGCAGTTTGCATATCGACATATATTTGATTTGTTGTAAAACTTTTAGTAATTTATATCCAAATGAGGGCAATGGGTATAAAATAAACAAAAATTTAATACCAAGCTTTTCACTTGTAATATTTAGTCAAAAGAAAATATTATATGGACATGATTTGGTGTTGAAATTTTAATTTGTTACTGTAATTTGTTATGAAAGTTATCTGAAGATGATTAGGTTCGAAACTTTCAGTTTTTATTAATTACTGTTTAACGGCTCATTTTTAGTTGAAACTCATTGGAGATGAGACAGTGTATGGTTTTAAATTCAGATCTGAAATTGCAACAAAGTGAGAAATCCAGGTCCGTGGTAACAATATCGTGTAGGCGCTCTTAAAAACTTAATTTCTATTTCCATAGTTTGCTAGAATTTGTTTTCCGACCACTCACTGTGTAATAATGTGTCAAATTTTGCTATTCTTGTGTTACATAAACATTCAAACGTCGCAATAATTTATAAAATAAACCAAGATAAAACTTTTATTATTCTCATCTTTTTTTAAGACCCAAAGAACATTTTTGAGTGTCACTTTTACGAGGTCTTCATGTATTAACAGCTCCCACGCCTCGAGAATAATAAAATTCCTGCATGAAATACACCTTTCGATGCATGTATCAGGTGTTCGTTATTAACAGCGAATAAAAAATCAGGTGCGATTTAATGACCGCCTCCAATCAAGAGGCATGAACACAAAACGTTGACGACGAGATTAATCAAAGAAATCGGACAGTTACGCGCATTTTATAAGCTATTAAATCATTAATTAATGACGGTTATACCGGACTGGATTTTAATTGATAGCAGGCCATGACCTATTCGCAATTGAGTCGTACTTACGCAGCCCGCTGAGACAATCATTGCATTTGATTTGTTTATTACATTATATCGGATTGCAGCTTAATGTCAAAGTAATAACTAATGTCCATTTAGAATATCTACCTACATAGATTTTTTAATAAAAAATTTACATTCCTAGAGGGTGTTGTCAGATCAAGGAATTCCATTCAAATAAATTTGTAACAGTTGTTATAGGTGGTGTAGAAACGTGTAATAAATAAATAGTCTTATAGATATATTTTTTCCTTGTTTTATAGAAAATCTTTTATTGTTGGTTAATATTTCTTAATGAGATCTTTTTGTTGTTTCCGTTAGCTATAGCAACGCGCCAAAACATCTAAAAAATGTTCAGTGTTTACCCCTAAATTTTTCCAGCATTTTACGATAATAAAATAAATTTTGGGAATGTTTAACTATTCAAATATGCGCATATTATGTCATATGGTTTGTCGTTTAGCCACTTCCGGTTATATCGGGAGTGGCATTAATATTGTTTTCTTAAATAGCACTCTAATATTTTTCTGATAGATTCTGATAGAGTATCAATATCTCTATCCAGCCATTTTACTAAAAAGTACAACGGTTAGCCGCTAGAGGGCGTTAAAAAAGTTCAGTCTAGCTTTAAATTTCGTATTTAAGTTTGCCAAAACTGTTTCGAAGCGGTTGGTGTTGTAACAAAATTAAATATCTATTGCAAAATGGTCTTTGTTTAAACTAATCGGATTGTTTTGTAGCCAACTTTATAGAAAAACGTAATTTTAGCCAGTTTTCAAGGGTCGGAACACTATACAAAACGTTATTTAAAAAGTTTTTTTTCTGTCAACACTCGAGGCATAGCCAATTTTTAAGTAATTTTTTTGGACCAGCGGGTGGTCTAGTGGTTAAAGTCCCAGGCTTTGAAACTAGACTCTCAACGGCAGTAGGTTCGAGTCCTCTGCCCGCCGAAAATTTTTCAGAATAAGGTAAATCCGGCGTGTCCATGGATGGTGTGTATGTTGGGTTGCATGTCTGTCAGGGGTGGGGTGCATGTTAGACCGGTGAAAGCGCAAGTCCGCTGAGCCCGGGTAAGGGGGTGGGATGAGAATCATGGAGTCGTGCTCACGCACGGCCTCATGATTCCTTAAAAAAAAAAAATTTTTTAAAGGTTGATTTATAATAAAAGTTTATTTTTTTTCTTTTTAATGGTAAAAACAGTTTTTTCGTTAAAAAAGTTTATTTTTTAATAATACGCAAGATCTAGCTGCATAATCTTTTTTTTTAAATTTTGTTGGCTCATAAAAATAGATTTTTTACACAATTTGTTTGGCATCACAACTCTCTAATTTCTCTGCCACACCTACTATGAATTTTTGAAAATCGGATATTTATGACCCTTTTATATAATACACAAAAAAAGCAAAACATTTCTGTTTCAGATTAATTGCCCATAAGCAAGTGCACAATAACATAAGTAAATACTAAATGTTTTGATGAAGCATTACTTAGGAACTGAATCTTCCCCCATTTCCTCATATTTGCGCTGACGAATTGTTTGTTTGCTTTTCCTTAAAATAATGAAGACACATTTTTTAACAAGAAATAGCTTTAGCTGCAGTACTACGCGGCCATGTTTCATTTTATCGCATATTTATAGTAAAATACAGCAGTTGGGTAACAGTTGAATTATTTATTTTAGTGAAGATGCTGCTGCAAAATGCGCCGCTAGGTTCCGCCACTATCCAATAACTACGTAGCTTATTTTTTGAAATTTTGTTTAAGTACAAGAATATTATGTTAGTGAAAGCCAATCTAATTTAACCACATGAACTTGTAGTTAACCCTTAAGGTTGCAACGTTGATACAAAAATACTTCTGAATATTGTATAATAAGCAACAGTTTCTCAAATATAAGAACGTTTAGAGAAAGTTTATCGCTCATTTTAATTATATCTACACAGCTCTAGCTTAGTTATTTTAGGTTTCGAGAACACGAATCTTGTATTATTTTTAGCAGATATTTTGTCAGATATGTGCTGAAAATCTGGTGTTTTTTTTCATTACAATTTCACAGAGGTTAGCTGTTCTTGTGTTCCGGTTCTATATTGTAATGACAATGTTTGCTAGTTTTAAATTTGTAAAACACAAATCCTTTGTTTTTTTTTATTAATTTTTTTCAAGAAGGAACGCCGCAAGTTTTTTTGCGTTTTTATTTTGCCTACTAAACTAATTCATGTAGTTAAAATTTGTAGAACATGAATATCGCATTATTTAAAAAAAAATAAATTTTGTTTGAAACTTAGGTACTGGAAGGCTCCTGTATAGTATTCGACTTTACGTTTTATTTTAAAAACAACAATGTTGCATCATTTTTAGCCAGAGATAACTGAAAGCTTTCTGCTTCTTTCCCCTCTAGAACACCTATTTACATTAAATTTGTAGAACACGTATCTTGCATTATTTTTTTTTATAGTTGACGGCTTCTTGCTCTTTATGGATGCATGTATTTATTAAAAGTATCGCCTGCTTAAGAATGAAAAATGAATATGTATTAAAAATTAATTTTGAAATGTTACTTTTGGCGGAAAGGCTTTCTCTATTTTCGTCTGTTCCAAAAACGTGAATTTATTAGACAAAAATACCATAAAAGTAAACTGAAGGGCAGATACATAAACATCTGCAGTTTAATATTTTAATAGTATGCAAATTACAGTTGTAGTCAATTTTTAATTTTTTACTGCATCATGTTACTACACTTATACCGTTATTAAAAAGAATTAGTAAATCATCGAAGCGGCTACAAATTTGGAGCGCATACAAAAACCGAACATAATTTTACATCTTTGTTACTAGCAGCATTTTGTTTGAAACACACTTCCCAATGTCGACATGAAAAATTACTACACCTACCGACAACACCGCGATTATAGATCGAATACTTCATCATAAATTCATGAATTATGCATCTAATAAGCAAAATATTTCTAGCAACCAATTCGCTTGTAAATTTTCGTATTATTTTAATTTTTTATATTAAACAATATTATTGTATACCAGAGGAACTTTCAACCACCTACCACAAAAGCACCGTAACCGTCGGCGCCGCCTACAGAATTGGCTTCTTCTTCAGCAACATGGGTCGATCGCGTATAACAAGCCGCATAAATTTATTGAACAAACGCAGTGTTCGATCTAGAAGTTGTTTTTAGACATTTTGTTACGGCCAGGAGGCATCTGAAGTTTTATGAACCAACTAAGAACAGCCGCCGATAGATTTACGGGGAGTGGGCGAACTAACCTTTGCACATGGGGATTTGTAAGCCGCTCTTTTATCTTTTATGCTTCCTGCTGGTCTCATTAGTTGACACGCTGAATAACGGTACTGTTATTGATTTACGTATGTAAAAACTTTTATTGAGGAAAAATTAAGGGTGAAGCTGGGGATTGAGGTTTCATTTCTATAACGGATTTTAGTTTGATTTGAGGTTTTGATGAAAATCTTAGATTTTCACTTTTATGCCATTATTAATTACATTAAATGTATTTCGAAAGAGCTCTATTTAAAAAGCCAAACGTCCATTTTCGGCGCTCGGTGTGGACCAAACTAGTATTAAATTTTTTTTTCAATAATGACGAAAATGTGAAACCGCGTTTTTCTACTTTAACGTTTTCATGGACAGATTTTTACATCTATAACAAGTTATTTACATTTTTATTTTTTAAATGGGTTTTTTGCATCTATAACCATGGTGTTTTTTTGTATTTTTGACAGGATTTTTAATTTTAAGAATAGCTATACGTTGTCCAAAAGGTCTTAGTTCAGTTTTTGACAAAACTGTTCAATTTAGTTTGAAATCTTTAAAAATATAAAATTGCTTTATTCTTCTTAGTTTTTAAGCTTTTTCCTTATTTTTAAATTTTCATACTCCAACTACTGCATTCTCTAGAAATCCGTATTGAAATTTGGCGGATATTTACATCTTAAACTATGGCAACTGAAAAAATTGTCAGTTTGTAAAATTTTCTAATAAAATACTTGTCTAAAACTGGCCACAGCATTGGTTTCTGCTTGATTAGTCCATTTTTCATAAATAAAAGGCTTTCCTTAATGCTGTGGCTGACAAATTTTTATCTGGTTGTTGGTATAGCAAGGACCGGTCACAATTTGATTGGTTCCACGAGACGCTAATACCCCTGTGACGCTTTCTATACGCTTTTGAGTTTTAAATTTATAAATTAATCGATTTTTCTTAAATAAAAGGCGTTTCTTAATGCTTTAGCTGACAATTTTTTATCTGGTTGTTGGTATAGCAAGGACCGGCCACAATCCGATTGGTTCCCCAAGACGCTAATATCTCCTGTGGCGCTTTCTATAAGCTTTTGAATTAAAAATTTATACATTAATCCATTTTTTCTTACAAAAAAGGTTTGCTCCATGCTTTAACTGACAACGTTTTTTTTCGGATTGTTGTTGGTATAGCAAGGCCGGCCACAATCTGATTGGTTCCCCAAGACGCTAATACCCCCTGTGACGCTTTCTATAAGGTTTTGAATTTTAAATTTATTAATTAATGTAATTTTCTTAAACAATAAGCTTTCTTTGATGCTTTAGCTGACAAAGTTTTTATCGGGTTGTTGGTATAGGAAGGACACAATCTGGTTGGTTCCTCAAGACGTTAATATCTTCTGTGACGCTTTCTTTAAGCTTTTGAATTTTGAATTTATAAACTGATCTATTTGTCTTAAATAAAAAGCTTTTTTTAATGCTTGAGCTGACAAATTTTTTATCGGGTTGTTGGTATAGCAAGGACCGGCCACAATCTGATTGGTTCCCCAAGACGCTAATATTCCCTGTGACGCTATCTATAAGCTTTTGAATTTTAAGTTTATAAATAATCCATATTTTTTTAAATAAAAGGCTTTCTTCAATGCTTTGGCTGACAAATTTTTTATCTAGTTGTTGGTATAGCAAGGACCGGCCACAATTTGATTGGTTCCACGAGACGCTAATACCCCCTGTGGCGCTTTCTATGAGCTTTTGAGGTTTAAATTTATAAATTAGTCCATTTTGCTTAAATAAAAGGTTTTTCTTAATACTTTAGCTGACAACTTTTTCTTGGGTTGTTGGTATAGCAAGGACCGGCCACAATCTGATTGGTTATCATAGACGCTAATATAACCTGTGACGCTTTCTATAAGCTTTGGAATTTTAAATTTATAAATTAATCCATTTTTTATTAATAAAAGGCTTTCCTTAATGCTATGGCTAACAATTTTTTGGTTGAGTTGTTGGTATAGCAAGGACCGGCTACAAATCTGATTGGTTTTCTAAGACGCTAATATCCCCTGTGGCGCTTTCTATAAGCTTTTGAATTTAAAATTTATACATTAATTAATTTTTCTTACAAAAAGGCTTTTCTCCATGCTTTAGCTGACAAAGTTTTTATCGGGTTGTTGGTAGAGCAAGGACCGGCCACAATCTGATTGGGTTCCATAGACGCTAATATCTCATGTGGCGCTTTCTATGAGCTTTTGAGGTTTAAATTTATAAATTAGTCCATTTTGCTTAAATAAAAGGTTTTTCTTAATACTTTAGCTGACAACTTTTTCTTGGGTTGTTGGTATAGCAAGGACCGGCCACAATCTGATTGGTTATCATAGACGCTAATATAACCTGTGACGCTTTCTATAAGCTTTGGAATTTTAAATTTATAAATTAATCCATTTTTTATTAATAAAAGGCTTTCCTTAATGCTCTGGCTAACAATTTTTTGGTTGAGTTGTTGGTATAGCAGGAACCGGCTACAAATCGGATTGGTTTTCTAAGACGCTAATATCTCCTGTGGCGCTTTCTATAAGCTTTTGAATTTAAAATTTTTAAATTAATCAATTTTTCTGAAATAAAAGGCTTTTCTCAATGCTTTGGCTTACAAATTTTTTATTAGGATGTTGGTATTGCAAGGATCGGCCACAATCTGATTAATTCCCCAAGACGCTAATATTCTCCAAGACGCTTTCTATAAGCTTTTGAATTATAAATTTATAATTTAATTTTTTTTAAAGTGTTCCTCAATGCTTTAGCTGACAAATTTCTTATCTGGTTGTTGGTATAGCAAGGACCCCACAATCTGATTAATTTCCCAAGACGCTAATATTCCCTGTGACGCTTTCTATAAGCTTTTGAATTTTAAATTTATAAATTAATTCACTTTTCTTAAATAAAAGGCGTTTCTCAATGCTTTAGTTGACAAATTTTTTATTTGGTTGTTGGTATAGCAAGGACCGGCCACAATCAGATTGGTTCCCCAAGACGCTAATATTCCCTGTGACGCTTTCTATAAGTTTTTGAATTTTAAATTTATAAATTAATTCACTTTTCTTAAATAAAAGGCGTTTCTCAATGCTTTAGTTGACAAATTTTTTATTTGGTTGTTGGTATAGCAAGGACCGGCCACAATCAGATTGGTTCCCCAAGACGCTAATATTCCCTGTGACGCTTTCTATAAGTTTTTGAATTTTAAATTTATAAATTAATTCACTTTTCTTAAATAAAAGGCGTTTCTCAATGCTTTAGTTGACAAATTTTTTATTTGGTTGTTGGTATAGCAAGGACCGGCCACAATCAGATTGGTTCCCCAAGACGCTAATATTCCCTGTGACGCTTTCTATAAGTTTTTGAATTTTAAATTTATAAATTAATTCACTTTTCTTAAATAAAAGGCGTTTCTCAATGCTTTAGTTGACAAATTTTTTATTTGGTTGTTGGTATAGCAAGGACCGGCCACAATCAGATTGGTTCCCCAAGACGCTAATATTCCCTGTGACGCTTTCTATAAGTTTTTGAATTTTAAATTTATAAATTAAGCATTTGTCTTAAATAAAAGGCGTTTTTCAATGCTTTAGCTGACAAATTTTTTATTTAGTTGTTGGTATAGCAAGGACCGGCCACAATCTAATTAGTTCCCTAAGACACTAATATCTCCTGCGGCGCTTTCTATAAGTTTTTGAATTTTAAATTTATAACTTAATCCATTTTTCTTGAATTAAAGGTTTTCCTAAATTTGTTGGAAGACAAAATTTTTTACCTGGTTGTTGGTATAGCAAGAACCGGCCACAATCTGATTGGTTCCTAAAGGCTAATATAACCTGTGACGCTTTCTATAAGCTTTTGAATTTTAAATTTATGAATTAGTCTATTGTTCTTAAATAAAAAGCTTTCATCAATGCTTTGGCTTACAAATTTTTAATTAGCTTGTTGGTATAGCAAGGACCATCCACAATCTAATTGGTTCCCTAAAACACTAATACCACCTGTGACTTTTCAATTGAACGACATTAAGTAAGGGTTTGCGAAATCACTGTATCAAATTTTTGAAAAATTTCTAATTTTATTTTTTATGATCTAAGTTGATTTTATGGATTCAGACGCGCACTATTTTAGTGTCACACTTTTAACGTTTGTACTCGAGAACCTCATTTAATTATTAAAAATGTCAGCTGTTTACGAAAAGAATTTAGTTTTCAAAAAACAAAATAATAAAACAACTGCTGAATTTCGACGAATTTAGTGCGAATATAAACAATTTAAAATCGTGTATTTTATTAGCCAATTTGAGATGTTAGCAGGTTCATTAGTAACATGATGTTTGGACAGAGATTTCTATTTGTATGAATCAAGATTTCCGATGTCCGTAGATTTCACCAGTAGGTAATTTAAAACTTCGCTTTTAGTTTATCAACTTCTCATATCACCTAATAACATAAATTGTGTAACTTAACCATGTTCACTTTTGAAAACAATAGGTGTGAGAACGTTTTGACATTCAACTTTGTCTATTTTCACAATAATAACAATTTTTGTTAAACATGTTTGAAAATTTAAAAACGTTTTAGAAAACTAGCCGTTGAAGGAAAGATTGCCAAAAATGTTGATACGAACAAGAATTGTTTATATAAATGTGAAAGAGGCTATAATAAAAAACTTTTTATTTCTGATTAAATAAGAATTTTTGAGTTATTTTTAAATTAAATAAAAATGACATTTAAAGCTAGCTTTTAACGGTATTTTCTGAAAATAAAGACATTAAGAACTTTGATAAACTTATCAAAAACAAGTGTTTTCTTTTCGTCTAAATTATACAAATTTAATGTATTTATGCTGTATTTACTCCCATTTCTTACAAAAAGACGAGATTAAAATAATGCATGTAAATATATTTAAATTGAAAGTACCATTTTTGGTACATACTAACATTTTCAGTTATAGAAATTTGTTATTATAATATATTCGAACGATCTTCTGCATTACATAAATTTAACAAATTTCTGCATTATTTTATTCTATCATCACTAATAGAGAGATCTAAATTCAAATTTAAAGTACCATTTTTGGTACTTACTGACATGTTTAGTGATAAAAATTTGTTTTTATAATATAATACATTTGAATGATCTTTCTCACCTTGTACCAACACCCACATTATCAAATAAAAAGAAATTTATACAAAATGTTATCTGTTTATTTTCTTCTATTTTTCGACACCTCCACGAGTGGGATTTCAACAACAAAGATAATTAGTAATGCAAACAAGCGTACCCGAGAAAGGTATCGCTACATGCCCTTTCTTAACTTAATTTGTATTCAAGCCGCGTTAGAGGCTTAATAAGAATAGAAGCGAATTCGTCGCTGTATAAATTTCCTCGGAGCTTCAGAACAGGAAGGCAGCAATTTGAAGTTAAACATACGTTTAATCAATGAAATGCTCGGAGCTTAATCATAGGTTTCTATATCTAACATAATTGATTTAATTTGGTAGCTTTTAAAAAACGATTTGAGAATTCTTTTACTATTTTAGCATTTGTTGCTATTCATATCTAAAATGCAAAAGTGGCATTTAAAATTTGCTCCGGAATATTTTCACACGAACTAATGCAAATTTTCGACGGCCACCTATTATTTTTGCTTGTTTGCCTCGTGCAATTCAGTAAATCAATGCCTTACCACATAATACCTATTTGTGTTACAACCAGAACGTGTAATTTCTGAAGCAACTCATTTGCATACGCTTCTTTTTTATGGAGCTTATCTTTTTTTCAATTTTCAAGTACAGTTAGGTTGAACACAGATAATCGTTCTTTTATAAACTTAGCTAATCATATTAATAGCAGGTTGTTAAACAAAAAAAAATTAAACACTATCAGAATTCATTCTGTAATATTGCAAAGGAATTTAGTATTTTTTTTGAATTGAAATTATGGACACGTGTCAGTGTAATACAGGTTAAAAATTCTTTCAAGCAGAAAAAACACTAAAATCTAGTATGCGAGTTGTTGTGTAATCACAACCTGCCTCATTCTCGTACTTATAAAACCTCGTGCTATTATTGCTATTAAACGAAAAGAAAATTGGACTGCGGAAAGATGGAAAAAATGACACGATTTTATTCGGTTTTCAAGTTCATGTATTGGCGTAACATGTTTTGTATAACCAGAGAAGCAAAAAATGAGTCAATAATGAAGGCAATATTAAAGGAGTTTTGTTTAACATTTAAAATTGAAGTAGTAGTTTAGTATGATGGTTCGAAAATAGTGTCTCGTGTTTGAGCCTTCAGGGATCTTTGGCATATATTATACGTATATAATGCAAGGTGGTTTTGTTTAATAATGCTGGTGCTGCGATTTTGTGTGAATTGGAATTACTTAATAGGTAGGCGATGTTTTTTTTCAATGAAATTGTGCGAATTTAATAATTACTAGTGTTACCCCACCACACAATGCACTGACAGACAGCGTTGGCAGAACCGGCGAAATGTCAAGTCACGTGATGCATTAGTTCAAATAATGACACGCGACGTTATTGTAGATGGCGCCCCAAGTGACGCGCGTTTAGCCGACCTTCATATATATTATAAATTAAAATAATTATTATTAAAAAATCGACGTAGAATAAAAATATAAAAATGTTTCATGTTCCATTTGTGGATAGAGACCTTTCATTTAAAAAAAAAATGGTCCAAATTGGTGAAGCGGTAGCCGCTGGAGGAACGGGAGAAAAAAACCATTTGTGCTTTTATATATGTATGGATTACCTTGTATTACGGTTGTGGAAACATCAATTTTGAGAGTCAGACGGAAATATGCGTTTTGGACTCTTAATAGCCAAAAATGGTTTTTTTGGAAAATCTGCGTGCGTTTCTATACGTGCGTCCAAAACCGAAAATGCTAATTGGATAGGTATTTTCGGTGCCCTATTCATAAAGTAAGAATTTTAGGTAAAACACCCACTTCTATTTAACAAAAAAAATTAAACAAGGCTTAGACATACATTTATTCCATGAAAAATAGTCATTTCAAACTAATTTTGCTAAAATTACCTATAATGTTTGGACCCAATATGACATTTGGCCTAACGTGACTTTTCATAATGCCTAAAACTAATTTTACTTAATTACAAAATTTCATGTTTAATTTTTACCTTTTCCGCTATACAAAATATACCTAGAAAAAAAGGTATTGCGATCGCCATGTAGGGTTTGGAGCCAATACTGTCATTCAGCAAAGTTTTTTCCACTTTGAGTTTACTGGTCGATATACGAGTTATGCCTGAAATAAGAGTACTTTTATGGCCAAATTTTTCACCTACACATTTTGACTAATAAGCAGGTTTTAGGGCCGTGAGCGACCGATAAAGCCGACGATTCGTGTGTGTGTCTGTGCGTCGCACAGTGGGCAAAATTGCCGATTTAGGTGGGCAAAATTAACGGATTGAGGTAGGGACTTCAAATTTGGCACAAAAATCAAATTCCCCAATTGTAAGGAGGAGGTCGTTATCCAGCCCGATCGGACAATATTAAAACGTTCAAATTTCAAAATTTGAATTTTAACAATTGGAAATTTGAATTTCACAAATTCAAAATTTTTAAAGTTGTGTGGGGTATGTATTTTTTGACGCTGAATCTAATGAGACTATCGACAGGTCGATAGAACTAACCGTTCCGCGCAATTTTTGAGCGTTTTTTCCATAAATTTCAAAGTTATTATTAGCTACAAGTCTATTAATGAATTTTTTTAACTGAAAACTTGGTTCTTTGCGTTGTTTGGTCGCTCTACACGATAAAAGTATGAAAACTAACGAAACACTTACGGAAGGAACTGTGATAACAAAATGAACTATTTATAATTTTTATTTTTTTCTGATATATGTCAGTTTTGTACCTACTACATTCGACAAGGAGTGGCGGTAGCTCAGAGATTAGGTGCTTGGCCTCTAAAGCTAAAGGTCTGGGGTTCGATTCCCCGCCGAAGCCATGCAGTAATAATAATCTTTGCCGTGGGTTCTTAATGCCTGAAACCTTCTCTGCAATTTAGTCGTTCGGATTCGACGTTAAACTGTAGGTCCCCCGTACTTCACCTTAGCGCTAAGGAGAATACGTGGCAGAGAAGAGTGCCGGTGCCCAGCAGTGGGACGTAAAGGCTGATTACGAACATTCGACAAGTACCACAAGGGATATCAACGTTAACAATAAAAAAATAGACACAATGAAAATGAAACAAGCTTCTGATAAACAACATATTATAAAATAAAGTATAATATTAATAAAATAATGATAATGGATTATGACAAATAATAAATAATGTAAGTATAACTGAAGTGGCCCACGAAGCACTTAATAAACGGAAATTATTTGCATTGTTTATCGCCATATCCTGTGTCATCCAATGACAATTGGGACATGGACAGTGACGATTCAGGTAGACTGCATTGCAACAGTTGCAGTACTTTCGAGTCAACTTAAATAGCTTTGTTTAAAGTAGGACGCCTAGAACTAGCAATCACTGGGTCCGATAATACCAGAAGGATATTGGTCAAATCTTCATTTGTTGCGGTACGTGATTTTTTTTGCGTGTGGTACAGCCGGAAATTTCTCAGGTCTTTATTACGGGCTTCTTGGACCTCTTCAGTTAGCATACCGATCGGCACCAAGTGGTGTTTTACAATTTCTGTGCTGTGGCACAGTAACTTATGCACAGTTACTGGCATTGGATACCACGGATAGAGATCTAGGTACAGTTTTCTCGTTTCAGACACATAATTCTCGAATTTTTCTAAGGTAATCTTAAAGCCAGAAGACACAGTTTGTAAAATGACGTAAACCTTTTTATCGGCGTTTCATCGATCCCCGTCATTTTTGAGGAAACCTCCGAATTTCGGAAAAAGCACCTAGCGGTATTTCCGTCATTGGTGGATCCAAAACCTTGTTTTGGTTTGTCTACGTTGAGCCCCAATTCAATCTTGAACTGATGCTGTATCTCTTTTTGTCTTCTTTGCATGATCTGTTGGTCACTTTCGCACTTTCCTTTTCCCCCGTCATCATCATCCTCATCACCAATAATGATATCTTCATTTATTTTTTCTCTTCTAACTTGTCATTTCTGGAAATCTAAACGGTAAGCAACATGCAATAAACATTCAAATGACCTAATACTGGCATGCAACGAAGACAAACTAAAACCGTAATTTTCTATTATGTCCCCAGGAAAAGTTTTTGTGGCATTGCATATGACTTTTGGGGTCGCGCATCTTTGTGATGACTTTGTTTCTGTTAGCGCATTGCAAACTTTGCCGTCTGCCATTGTTAGATATGGTTTGTGTGTAATCTTGATTTATTTTCCTTCAACAGTTATCATAGTAGGCTTTAAATTCGAAATTTGATCAAAAATGAGGTCTGTCGGTCTGTTTGTGTCTGTATACACATTACAGTTCCGTCGTTTTAAAACAAAAAAAAACAAATCCAGCTCAAAGATTGCTAATTGCAAGAAAATGAGGTTGGTCCGCCAAAAAAAATGAAGGACGGGGAGAGGTGCTTTATGGCAAAATAGCCGCGGTCGAAAAAGAATACTACGCATGTCGAATAGCCGATCTGTGCAAACGCGATCTTTGTATCACAGCTCATTGCCACCATCGGTTTTTTGGTTATTCAAACATTTGCCGATTTCTTCTTTAAAATCGGTATGAGCATGTTAAATGATGATAGGAACAACTTTCCATTGGGAAAACATCATGGGAGGTTTCCTTTTGGTCGTTTACCTGAACAGATAAATTGAGTAATCGCCAAAGAAAACGGCTATCGGCAAATGATGATATCAGTTTTGAAGTTTCAAGAGATATACATTAGTTGCTAACTAGAAAACATAAATATCAAAAATACAGTGGACTGATTTAAAACATAGGGGAGAAGGTGCCTACTTCAAACTAGATGCGCTCGCAAAAGAACTTTAGATTCGTATTCTACAGTGTCCAGCCAACGAAATTTCGCTATTAAAAAAATTTACGAATTTCGGTTTCAACATCGGTATGAACATGTTAAATGACAATAAAAACAATCTTCCATTGAGAAAGCACCTCTGGGAGGTTTCCTTTTGGTCGTTTACCCGAACAGTTAAATTGGATAATCACCAAAATAAAGATTATAACCAAATAATAAAATCGATTTTAGATTTCAAGGAATAAATATTATTATAATACATATTTTAAAGCGTTTGAAGAAAAAATAGCATATTTAATTTGGAGGAGAAGTGACTTTTCATGGCTTGCCTTCTATTACCCGCCTCACTGCGTTCGGCGGGTAAACTCAGGCGCGCCATGAAAAGTCATACTTCTCCTCCGCTTAAAATAATATACTATTACATTTAACAAATACTAAAAACAAAGAAATTTTCACATTTTTAGAAAAGTTTTTAGAATTTTCGAAAATTAAAAAAATTTATTAAAATTTTCAAAAATTAATAAAATAATAAAAAACATTTCAACTCAATTATTTTGAAATTTTTATAATTTTTTGAAATTTTCAAACGTATAATTTCGAAATTTAATATATTCAATTTTTTCAAGGTTTTTCCAAAATTTTTTAAATTATAACATTACTCAAATTTTTTTAATTTTTAAAGTTTTTCACAATTTCACCGTTATTAAAACTTCCAGCAATTTTCGAAATTTTAAGTTTTTGAACCAAAACCTAAATTTGTCAGTCAAGAATTAGAGGAGGAAGAACGTGTAGCCTCCTCAAAATTTTCAAATATTTAGAATTTACCTTTTCTACAGTACTTCCACCAAGTATAAAACAGGGTTCCCACTGACCCTGAATAACCTGGAAGTCATGGAAAAGTCAGGGAATTAAAATTTTAACCTGGAAGTCATGGATTTTATGCAAAATTTGGCAAAAGTCTTGATTTTTCTCATGATTTGCAGTAAAAAAACTGATTTTCCTGCAGTAGTGTTAACATAATTTAAAAAAAATAAAGATTTTACGATTGAATTTTCAAAACTGCCGCTTATAAAACAATTGCTGCTAAAGGTTTTTAAAATATCATTGAGGTACTTTTCTTACCCTTGTTAAATTCCAAGGAACGTAATATGGCTTATGATTAGGTGCTAGTGAGAACGCAACATACTGTCTTGTGAATTGATAAAAAACGCTTAAACATGATTATTTTTGCGTCTCTAATTTTATTGATTTTTTTTTCGAAAGTCATGGGTAAGTATGATTTTTGGTCATGGATATCCTGGAAAAGTCATGGATTCTAATTCTTGATAGATAGTGGGAACCTTGTAAAAGTATCTAAAAACCAAGATTAGATTTTGGTTCTACTAGTCGTGATGAGCAATTTTGCTTAAGAGAAAATTTATTATCGGATTCCGTTTAATAAATAAAGTGGTACCCATTTTCGATTTTCAAAAATTCAAAGGAGTGCCACAGTGAAATTATATCTTGCAGCAACAATCTAAATTGTAGCCAATTTTGGGTTCTAGCAGCTCACAAAATCAAAACAAAATCCGTGTGAGCAGTTTGAGAAAAATGATTTCTTAACAATTTTTAAAACTGTTAAACCGCTGTTGCAGTTGTTTTCAGATTTTCGAAATTAATTTTGTTTCGTCGTATGTTACCCACTCTGCTCTGAAATAAGTTGTAGTTAATTCCGATCAGAGTACTTTTGGAGTAAATGGGATGTAAAATTAGAGTTTTTCAAAAAATTGTAGCGGCCGCCATTCTAAAGCTAGAGAGTTCGGTAAAACGTTTTCGATTTGCCTTAATCTAGTGCTCAAGTTATCAAAATTTAGTTTTGGAGAAAAAGCGCTATCAAAAAACATGTCTAACTTCCGTTTTCGGTTTCGGATGTTTTTAAAAAGCTTCACTAGAACTATTTCTATTTGAAATTTCATCAAAATCGGTGTAGTATTTTCGCCTTTAGAGGCGTCACTCACTTACACATCCACCCACAGACAGACATTTTTTAGAAACCACTTTGAGCCCCCCAAAACTTGTATTTTCGTTAAAATTTAGGTTTAGAAAATGTTCATACAATCGATATGTTCCTATATCAAAGGTCTACGTAAAATACCCATTTTCCACCGTTCGTCCCAATCAGCACTCTGCAATGTCCCCAAGAATTTTCAGCTAAAGTCTATTAACAATGGCACTTTTTTCTATAGCGAACAGATGAGGCTAAACAATATGTTTTTTTAACCACCAAGCCACCTACACAAAGCAAATTTAAGCTATAAATCCTACACATGTCAAACATGAGACTTAATCTCACCTTATTAGAATCAATTGGTATTTCTAAACATTTTAAAACCTACTTTACGATGTATTAAATAAATTAGCAGATTTATACCTATCACCACTTATAGAAAACATCTTTTGAATATGTTTGATGCATTGCTACTGTGCATCGCATTTGTTCGTCATAAAATTTAATTTTCTTAATGGTTATGGCACTGGTTTCTAACAAAGGATAATTTGTGATAGCTTGGGAGGAATTTGCATCTTTATATTCAGAAATTTCCGGTTGTGAATTAATGATATTGTACAGAATTTGCTGATCTTTAGATATTAATTTTTTATGCTTGTTTAATGTGGGCGATTTTTGAGTTATTTTGACGATAATTTTTTGTTATTTAAAATTTTCTGTTTTGTAACATTTTACGTTAAAAGTCAACACGTATCCTTTGTTGGCTTTTAGATTTTTTCGCACGATAAACCTCCAACGAACCAATATGCTCGACCTTTTGTAAATTTAGAAGCTCTCCCAGCATTAATAAACATTAAACTACACCAACGTTGCCTAAAATGTACAAGTGGTAGTATTTTATTGGGCAGGTGATTAAATTAAATTAATCAATCTAATATGCACGCTATGTACCAGCTTTTGCAATAAACCTACGAGTATTTCTCCGCTGATCGTTGATATTTCGCCCACTGTTCGCAGCTTAACCGCCAGTTGAAGTCTCCTTAGATGTGAATACAGACAGAATCAATTAAGACACGCGATTTGTGAAGCACGTACCTAATACTGAAAGGTCGTTACACGATTTTGCATTTGCTTTAGTTTCTCTTTGTAAATTAGTAATTGTAAAGCGGATAAGTTACTTCAGCTTATTTTTACATAACGTACAGGATTAGATTTTAAATATTAAAAAATTGCAGAAATAATATGCAAACTTGATTAAAAAAAACAAATTTTCTGTATAAAAAATTTTAATTATTTTCTAGAAATTATAGCAAAACTAATTATATGACAAAAATATGGTTTTGTATTAGTAAAAACAACTGCGTTTGCATATTTAGGTTCAGAAAAAAACGCTTTTTAACACCAAAAAGAATTTTTATTTACTTATTGAATTAGTGCTTATGAATGAAATAAAAAATTTTATTTTTTTATTCTGCTCCACATGGTGTTGTTAGTTGCCAACTCATTTGAGTAAAGTTAAGTTGTAAGTTGTTAAGTGAGTCTGCTTGACACTCTTATGTTAAAAATAGGGAATCATCATCATAATCTATCCTCATATACCTGAAGGTGTAGAGGTCTTTCACTCCGGGTAGACTCTTCGCTTGTGTAGTAGGAGGTAGTGGGGCTTTTGGCCTTTAAATCACCACGCTCCTGAAGCTTATGCCACCCTTCATGCACATTCATTCAAGCCATACGCACATGTGTTTTATTTGTATGTTAATGTTGTGTGTGGCTTTGTTACTTGTCTTGGTCAGCCTGTAATCGAGGCAAGGGAAATTAAGTAAAAAACATTTTTCTTAATGTCTTCTATCAGTTATCTTTTTCAGATCTGCAAAATTTTATTTAAAGAAAATTATAATACCACGAAGACGTGCTTAATATCAACATACTGTTGGTTTCTCTTATAAACTTATTTTCTGCATGTTTTGAGATAATTATTAAAATCGTACCAACCTTTCTCAAGATGTAAGGAAAGGAACAACAGCAAACGATATTTTTATTTAAAAAAATTATTTTTGAGTTTCTGAAGCGAGAACGCATTTTTTGGTTGATATTTCGAAATTAAAACTCAAATTTTATTTATGGTACGTGAAAACATAAAACGTTTATCTTCACAGTCCTACATGCTTTAAGTATGGGAATAATAAGAATTTTCGAATTGAAGATTTGACGGAAATACATGTTTTGGACTTTGGGAACCCAAACAGTTTTTTTTAATGTATGTGTGTGGATAGCTGGATGAGTGTCTTATATCTCCCAAACAGATCGGCTAATTTAATAATTAATAATAATTAGAAAATTGTCGACGAAATAAGCTTCTAACCCTTTCGCGACCACATTGCCAGCGGTGGCAGAATCCAAAGCGACCACCTGTTAGTTGTCCGCTAGTGAAATTCGCAATCAGTTTTTGTCCCACTGCTGGGCTCCAGCACTCTTCTCTGCCACGTACTTTCCTTAGGGCTAAGGTGAAGTACGGGGGCCCTACAATGTAACGTCGTATCCGAACGACTAAATACCAGAGTGCAATATGTGTCAAAATATTTTTGTTTGATAAATGAGTTAGAATACAGTTGCAAAATTGCTTTATTGGTCTAGAATAGCGCAAAAACTTTCTGTCGCTATATTTAATTGACTTCTGATAGAATACAGGCATGCGCTGCCCTTGGTTTTGCCACAGCGTTTACTGCAGAAACGAGAAGGGGAGGTAAACAGGGGAAAAGAGGAGGAAGAGGCGTGCCATATAAAAAATTTAAGTGTATTTTGTATAGATAGGCAAATTCCGGGATTTAATTTTTTGGAAATTTTCCTAAGGAAAGTTTCCACGACTATTTTTAGTTCAAATTAAATGTCACAAATGAATGTAATTTGGCTAGAGCAGTTTATCGATACCAAATACATACACCATAATTAATAGCTTTATATGAGTATATTATAATTAAAATTATAGGAGGTGAAAACCTATAACAATTAATTTTACAAAATTATTCCAATTAAATAAGCAACTGAAACTATTAATATTAAGTATTAGTAAAACAAAAACAAGACACAGATGAACACTGAAGTAATTTAATACACCTTTTATCAATAACAAAATAATAAAAAATTAAAACTTGTGACTAGGTTAGAACACAAATAATATTTAAAATATTATTAATATATAAACGTTTAACTTATCATTTTAGTATAATTTTTTAATTATTAATATTTTTTCAATAATAATTATTTAAAATTGATTAAAAGAAAAATAAATTGCAGTTCAAAGTATTTTGAAAAATTACGAGGAATTTCCATAAAAACTTTCCTAGAGACAAATGTTTCCTTCCTAGAAGTGGAAACTTCCTTTTTGAGGAATTTTCCTGCTGTTCACGCTAGGCCTATTTTGTGACTTATGGTACGACACGATTATTATTCTTCGTACGCCTCGAAAACTTCTATTTCGGACCAGGGGGGTTAAGAAGATGGGTATAGAGGGGAAAGGGCGGGGAGGGGTTGTACTTTTTGAAAAATTAAAGTGTATACTGTGTTTTTTAACAAAGTTAAACAATTATCCACGCTTAAAAAATATCCAACAATCTGCAATTTTTGATCAAATCAAGTTATGGAATAACTAATTGAAGTTTGGCCGTAAAGGGTAAAAAATGTGAAAACGTAAATAAGTTGTTTGGTATTTGTGAATTTAATTGAACTATATTTATTTAAATTGTTTTTTTGACGTCAAAAATGCTGTTCTTCGAATCAAAAAATAATTATTGATTGAACGATGCATTTTTTGACGTCAAAAATTATTACTGACATCAATATAATCTATTTAATTGTTAAAAAAATATCTAGTGTAAATTTGTTTTTTTACGTCAAAAATTAATTCTTGTAACGTCATTACTTGAGGTTTTACCGTTTTAAAATTATTTTCTTATCGAATCTCTGTCGTCAACATTTCGATTACAAAGTTTAATGGATAAATGTTTATTCTAAATGTTTTGTGGGCGTCAAAAAATCATTTATTGACATCAAAATAAATTTTTTGGCGTCAATTTATTTTCTAACGTCAAAAGTAAGTATTAAGATCAATATTCATCAATTTAGCAGCAATGAAATCATTTTCAGATGCCCAAAGTTGGGTGTTTGTTGTCAGAAATTGATTTTGTAACGCCAAAGCTTCGGTTTTGGACGTCTGAAAATTAATTTCCTATTGAATCTCAGAAGTCAAAATTCTATTACAGAATTTAACAGACAAATATTTTATTCGATATTGGATGACAATTAGACGTCAAAAAATCAAGTTGCTGCATCTGATATTAAATTTGTCTAATCTTGGTACAAAAATTCTTTAGCAAAGGCGTTTTCCCTTTTTGATAGTTTTTTTGGCTAGAAATTGTCTTCAGATTAAAATTCAATACAATGTGGGATTTCCATGTGTCCCTTCAATTACTTTGAAGCTACCTTACTTTCATACTTTTAATTTATTGTAAATAAAAGAATTCTTAACTTCAACAGGTTTTTTTTTCATACTTCTGTTTTTATACTGTAAAGTCTTTACTATTTTCTAATACAATACATTTTTTCATATATTTATTTGCTAAAAACGTTTAATGTTTTTATATTTTCCCTAATTTAATAATTAGAATTTTTTTTAAATCCTAAACTTATATGGTTCGAACAAACAACTTAATTGTGTGGACATTTAAAAAATATATGATAATAGTTAATTTTAACGCAAGCTTAAATATTTAAATTCATCAATTAGCACTAGTTATCAGTGCATTATTAATGATATTTAACCTGTCAGAACAATTTGATAAAAGCTAATTGATACCTGTTCATTTAAGAGAGAGTTTGGTTTGAGATTAAACCGAAATTCCCTTTATGGCAAACAAAATGGAAAAAAAATTGATTTCTCTTAATGTTCAATTTAAGCTTTTCTGTTCGCTGTTAGTAAATTTTAAAGTAGTATACGGCAAGGCTGACGAGGAAGTGGGCAGACCGGCACAAAAAATATAAATTCAAGATTCTAAAACTGGAATTGAAGCCATCATTTTTATTGACAAGTCTCCAACGTGATGCCAAGAAAAGAACCAATTAAGAATAGATTAACATGCTTATAATGCGGCGCTTAATTGGGATCAAATTGTTGGCGATTTTTCTTCTTTTCTAACGTACGGGAGACGCGAAAAAAGGTGAGAAGGACGGGAAGCTCAATCGTTGGAAGAAATCTCGACTTGAACTTATTATATATGAAACGAGTACGATATCTTCCATAATCCGGGGAGTTGCAGCAGTTGTTTTGCATTAATATTTAAATTTATGTAGAATTATTCGTTAACTGGTTCGGTCAACGCCTTCACACCACTCCGTCCTGATTTTTAATACCTATTAAACAGATTGAGCCTATGTAATTATTTTGAATTTGAAATAGGAACACCTGTTGTTAGGTGTTTGTTTTCCGCCAAAATTTATTCAGCAGCAACAAGATTTGTCGCCTAATCACCTATTAAAATTTCTAAAGAATTTAAATATCAATGACCGTAATTTATTAGTTCAAAAACGTACTGCACGTTAAACTTTCGCTAAAAATGTGCTCCTTTGTCGGCTTCTGCGTTGTGTATGACCTCCTGATGGTTCTGATATAAGAGGTCCTATTAAAAATAATCACAAACGCCAGAAGACAAACACATCCACTGTAATTAACATTACACGTTTCGCCCAACAAGAAGACACTGAAAAATGGAACCGTTACGTTTAAAGGTCGTTGAAAAATCCCAATTTATTAGAGCTTTAAATCGACACGCAACGTTAGCAGATAAATTAATTTCGAATTAATATAAACCCTTGCGAACTTTTATTTTCTTGAACATTTGCAGGGAAGAACATGAAATAAAGACAACAAGAGCAAGAATGACTTAAATAATTGCACCCGAATTATAAAATAATTACCTTCACTTGCAACTCTCTTGACACGCAAGCCCGCGGCGGTTATTTAATTATTGTTTAATCTTTAATAGCAACTGGATGAACATTTTGCTACCATACCCGGAGGACCAGAATTAACTATCATAGAGATGTACGGAGAGCAGGAATAATTATGTGCCGGGCATATTTCGATGGCGACGAAAGTTGAGTAAGAAATTATTTCCAGTCGTCCACTTCGTTAATTTTCTAGTTAATTTATTTTTGGGATGCAGAACATTACAATGAGAGTTTTTAATCATTGTCTGACTAGTAGAACTACTTTAAGAACGCTGGGGGATTTAACAAATACGGCCCGCTCCATATTTCATTTTAAATATCCACTTTGTAGTTTGTGTGCGAATATATTGATCTAATTGACATGAATAATACGTTGCTAGAAAAAAAGAGCTATTATGGTACACTCCTTTAAAAATAGCTGTACCATGATACGAAAATTTTGCAACTAATTATTTTTTCTTAATACACATTCTTGGTGTAACTGAGCTTTGAAAGCGCCAGGAAGGAAATGAAAAACTGTTTTGGTTAATTGAATGTCACATTCGGGTTGGTGATTTATTTTTTAATTTTTTCGCGCTAGTTTTCTAACATAGCAGGTGCAATAAAGCAAAATTCAAACAGCCTTGAGTGTCAGATAATATGGATTTAAATGGCCACTCTTCCGGGCATTGCAACGGTTTCAAATGTTATGGACGAGTATTAGATGTAAGTCCAATGACCACTAAAACGATTACGTCATTCTGTTGAAATCGATACAAAATAGACTTAATGCAAATAGGGCGATGGCTTGGCAAACGAAAAAAAAATACAAGGAAAAAGTCGCGGCAAAAATGGGACATAATGTTCCAACTAAAGAACGTCACCTTAGAGAAAACCAATCGAAAACAATTACAAAAAAAGACACACGGAAAGGTCGTGGAATTAAGGCCCTCTAAAAAAAGTCATCGGAAAATAGTTATGTCCTCGAAAAAGATGCTCAGATTCGTATTCTACACATATCGAGCAGCCGATCTGCTCAATAGCGATCTTCTCACCACCCCCAGTCATCCCCACCATTATGATTTTTTCAAAAATTTAAAATTTTTACTGCAAAACCGGTACGAACATGTTAAATGACAATAGGAACAACTTTCCGTCAAGAAAACATCTCTGGGACGTTTCGTTTTGGTCATTTACCTGAACAGTTTCATTGGATATTTGCCAAAAAACGATCAAATCAGAAAATCGATTTTAGATTTCAACGAAGAACAAAATTTTAAAAGTTTTATTTTTTATAATTTACACAAAATGTTCTAATTTTGAAAAAAATTAAGACAGTTTATTTTAAAATGTACAAATTTTTTAACCATTTTCAAAATTTACAAAATGGTAAAAACTTTTTAATTTTCTAATTTTTAAAATTTTTTTAAATTTCCTTTTTTTCAATAGTTATCAAAATCTTTAAAATTTTTAAAATTTATAATCACTATCAATATTTGCAAAATTTAAAATAATTTTCCAATTTTCATAAAAAAAAGTTGAAAACAAAAATTTCGAAATTTAGAGATGGCTAAAAATTTTCAAACATTTCAAAATAATTAATTATATTAATTTTATATTATTTTATTAAATTAATTAATTATTATTTATGATCTTTAATTATTTGGGTGTCTCTGGATTCGTAGCAGGGCTTTCCTGCGTTTTCAATTTTTGTGTGTTTACCATTTGCTGAGGTTGCAGTGGTTCTTGTCTATTTACACGAGAACCCCACGTTGGGCGCCAATTAACACGTTTAAGGTTTGAAGGTATTAATTTCTTTTATTGTTTATATAACATAATAATGTTGCAACATAACATAATATGTCCAACAACATTGAAAACACAGTTGAATACAGAAATAATTATAAAAAATGGCTGGTCCTGGTTTTTGAAATGGTTTGCGTCAGACGAGAATCTTGCACTAGATTTAGAAACAGTACTCTAGCAGGAGCTTGCTGGGTTGGGTTGCCTTATACCGGAAGCTAATAATCAATCCTGAAACAGGCATTGACTTTTGAACCGTTATATTATGTTCCGTTCAATCATGAAAACCAACTCATGTTCCCGTGCAAATGTGCTGCTTATATACTTTTATTTAAGTTTCTTTTAATTAGAAAAACTAACAATCGAAATTGTTTATTAACATACGGGATAATTATACTATTTAATGAAACATAAGTCGTCATTGCTACTAGCGTCTAGCCATCGATCCTTCCTCATCAAGGCCAGACTTGCGTGTTAGTATGCCGTCAATCAGTGAGTGAATGCAACTTTGTCTTCGTATTTTTTATTTAAAAATATAACTGCTCTTAACAAATCACCTCGCGCAAACAGCAAAACGCAACAGTGTTTTAAAAAAAACTATAAAATAAAAAAAAATTTGGTCCCAACCGAGATTCGACCCCACAACTAAAAGAGCAGTACACCCGAACCCATCCGCATATCCATCTGTGCCACTACGAACCTGGCGGGTATCGCTAAAAAAGTGCCTATTAAATACGTGCGCAATAGAAATGCAGAAATAAAAAGTAGGAACAGTGGTTAATCTAAGCGACTATCCGCTAATGTCATTGCTTAGTAATGGCATCATAAAACAAACGTTCACAGGCGGGACGATTTATTCATTAATGAGACATAAATCGCCATTCTATAGCAACGTAAAAACACAAACAAACTTGCTTAATTGTTTATATAACAGATGGGGTGAAGTAGTTATTTTATATTAAATATTTTTTTATTGAGGCAAAGTAAAATGCGGTTCAAGGCTGGTTGGGGGCATAAAATTGGTGAATTATGCCATACATAAAGTCACACATTTAAATTAGAGAAAAATTACGTGCCAACTACCAGAAAATGGTACCAAATTTTGATTACTGAAAAATAGAACGTGCGCTGTAACTACTAAAGTACAAAGTACAAATTTTAAATAATTCTGGAAAACTGTAAGCAAAAATATGAAGATAAGTGCAGAAAGCTGAGGTTGCAGCAGCATTTCCGTCATGTTTGAATTACGAAGATATGTTTGCATATTGTCACGCATTAATTATATTTTTTTAGTTATCGTGAAACAAGTCGACCGTTGCGGTTTTCAGTGCATACATAAATATTTTAAAATCTGTTTAGAATTTCAAATTTATTTTACAAAGTAACTTCAACACGCCTCCTCCATCCCTCAAGCGACTCTCAGTGGACTGCAGAGCGCACCCAACCTGATGATTTTCAACATTATGTACACATTATAGTAATAATAATATCTTATGCACGCGATGGCCTGAAACCACCAAGGGAAAATTACACCGTACTAGAATAACTCGGACATTGAAATATCGACTTATTTACTTGACGCTGCAGTAAAAGTGCATTTACAGTCCGCTTCCTTTTTATTAAGTCATCCACGCCTGTTTGTGTTTATTCCCCCTTTACCCAACATTAACTTCACCTTACTAAAAAACTCGTAAAACTTTTATAACCAATTAGAAGAAAATATGGTTACGACTGGTCACATCGAGCTGAATTTTACAACTTTAAAATAATTCAAGTTGATTCTCCCTCCTTTTCCCGTCTTGTTATTTCTCGCAGGTCTCAAATGACTTAAATAGAGCAAGATCGAAGCAGGTATTGGAAAAATGTTAAAAACAGCTTCCTCTCTCGTTTCGTTATAATAAGCCGCATTAAATGGCTTAAAATTATTAGGAGAGGAAAAAGATAAATGATAAACGTTTCCGCTATTGCTTATTAAAGTGCATACAGCTATTAGTAACACTGTATAAATTAAACGAAGCAATTATACGAAGCTATAACACGAAGCGAGTCCCGCGCATTATAAATTCCTGCTACCTGATGAGATTTTTAATAAATTTTTATGTTCAACTGGCCTGATTTTAAACTTGGGCGACGAATAATTTTGTTGCAGATTGAGGTTATTTATTTTAAGAAAACGAATTTTTTTATTTTTTTATTATTTAATGCAAATTTACAAGCTGCTCCAAGGAGCTATAAGTAAATGGGTTGAAAGTTAAACTTTGAGAGGAGACGCTGTCCACTGACAGCACTCCAGTGAGAAATAATACAGATTATTATAATGTGCTAATTCAGTTAACGTCAGTTGGCCATCTTCGTTTTAGTCGTCTTCTGATTTCGGGAGGGTCTCTCAGCTGACTGACTTGTTCATTTGAGTGTCCTGCAATTCGGTCTAAGTAGTTGGTGGTAAGTCTACGAATTTCTTCCTGTACTAGTGGGATGCCTGAGTCATCGTGCAATGTTTTGTTACTGACATACCATGGGGCGTCGAATATCGTCCTTAGGACTTTAGATTGGACTCTTTGCAGTATTTTTGTATTTGAGGGCTTCGCGCATCCCCACAGCTGGACTCCATACGTCCAGATCGGTTTTAGTATAGATTTATACAATAATAATTTATTTTCTGTTGCAAGTTTCGATTTGCGTCCGAGGAGCCATTGCATTTGTTTCAGTTTCAGGTTGATCTGAGTTTTCTTTGCTGTTATGTGTTGCTTCCAGGTGAGTCTTCTATCCATTGTCAGTCCTAGGTATTTTACTTGGTTTGTAACTGGCAATTGGGTATTGTTTATTGATACTGGCGGGCAGTCCGTTGTTTTATTTGTAAAGGTGACTTGAGCTGATTTGGCTTGATTGACTTGGACTCGCCAGGTGTGAATCCAATCTTGAAACTGGTTAAGGTGTGTTTGTAATTTGTCGGTAGCAATTTGTGGATCTTTATCTACAGCGATGATTGCTGTATCATCAGCAAATGTGGCGATGGTGGTATTGTTTGTGATGGGGATATCGGCCGTGAAGATGAGATAAAGAAGAGGTCCCAAAACACTTCCTTGGGGAACACCTGATTTAATTTGATGGTATGAGGAAGTTTCGAGGTTATATTTAGTTTGGAAGTATCGATCGCTTAGGTAAGATTTAAGTAGGATGTAATAAGGGGTTGGAAGTTTGCGCTTGAGTTTGTATAGGATGCCGTCATGCCAAACCCGATCGAACGCCTGTTGTATATCCAGGAACGCAGCTGTACAGAGTTTCTTTTCTTCTAGACTTGTGAGAATGGTGTTAACGATTCTGTGGCTTTGCTGAATGGTGGAATGATGTTCGCGAAAGCCAAACTGATGGGAGGGTATTATTTCATCCAGGTTAACGTCTTTGGTAAGTCTTTTTAGCAACAGTCGCTCAAATATTTTAGACATGATTGGTAAAAGACTTATAGGCCGATAAGATGTTACATTATTTGGCGGTTTGCCTGGTTTGGGAATTAAAATGATTTGGGCGAATTTCCAAGTCATTGGGAAGTAGGCCAATCTTAGCATACTATTGTATATTGTGGTCAACATTACGAGAGCTTTTCTAGGCAACTTTTTGAGTATTTGGCCGGTGATCAAGTCAAATCCGGGTGCTTTGTAATTACTGCATCTTGTGATCTCCTGTTTAACTTCTGATGGAGAGTAGGAGTTGATTGGTAGAGTCATTGGGCATGGACTAACGAGGTAGCGTGTTATCGTATCATCATTGTTATTATTTCCTTGTGGTGTTGGTATGCTGAAAACTTTGGCAAGATGTCTTGCGAAGATACTGGCTTTCTCCTTATCAGTTTTCGCCCAACTATCATCTTCTTTCCTTATAGGGGGAATGTGGGTAATGGGTCTCTTGAACTTCTTGGTTGCTTTCCAAATGGAGTGGTCCTCCTTTGAGAGGTTGGTGATATACTCCTCGAATTCAGTGTTGCGAATGTTTTGCAAAGCTGATTTTAGTTGTCTTGTGAGCCTATTATATTCGATTTTATCTATTCGGTTTCGGCTCCTTTGCCATCTACATCTGGCTCTCCTTTTTTCTGCAACCAGTTCTCTGATGAATAGCGGAGTGTTATTACTAGATTCCACTCCTGAAGGTTCGGGTGGCGTAGATTTCCATGCTGCTTCTTGTATTACCCTGGTAAAATAGTCGACTGTGGTGTCAATATCGTCAGGTTCTTGTAATTTAATGGTAAGGTTAATGTGATCTTCGATGAAACTACGAAACGAGTCCCAATCTGTTCTTGGCGAACTTAGTTTGGGGGGTTTGCTTCGACTAATTATATGTGTACTTAAGGTTACTATTATAGGGGTATGGTCGGATGAGAGGTCCCAATTTGCTTCAATGGTAGTATAGTTTGTGGCTATATTCTTTAGAACGAAGAAATCTAGTAGGTCTGGTATCTTCTGTGGATCCGTAGGCCAGTAAGTTGGTTGCCCAGTAGATAAATAGGAACAATTGTGGTTTATAATTGCCTGTTGCAAATGCCTACCTTTCGTAGTGGTTAACCTTGATCCCCAGTTAGTGTTTTTGGCGTTCCAATCTCCTCCAATTAGGAATTTTCCACCTAGGTGTTGAAAGAGCATTTCATAGTCGATTATCTCAACTCTGTGTCTTGGTGGACTGTATATAGCAGTTATATCGAAGGACCATGGTAGTGCATTAATTTGAATTGTTGTAGCTTGTATTTTGTTTGTTTGATATTGCGGTTGTTCATAATGTGGTAGCGAATTGCGGATAATTATGGCGGCACCTCCGTGGGCTGTTCCGTCTGGATGGTTGGTATGATAAATTGAGTAATGGGGGATTCGAAAGAAGGTTCTCTCTGTGAAGTGGGTTTCGGAAACAAGCATAACGTCTATCTTCTGATCATGTAGGAAGTTAATTAGTTCAGTCTTATGGTTTGTAAGACCGTTTGCATTCCATTCGGCGATACGAATTGATTTAATGTCCATTGTTGAGCTTAGCGGTTATGACAGAATTCAGCATATTAAGTATCATGCCGTTTTGATTGATGAGTTGGGTGAACATTACTTTAAATTCGTTTAGGAAGGAAGTTAATTGAGCTGAAAGGTCTGTAGGTTGGTTTACTGTACGTGGCCCTGAAACGTTGCTAGCGTAGGAAACATTGCTGGTTACACCTTGCTGTGTGCTTGGTCTGACTATACGCGTTTGCGCGTTGTTGTGGGTTGTTGGGATTGCATTACTCTGTTTACCTTTAACACTCTGTAGGTTCCTGTATACAGTGCAGCCTTTATAATTTGCTGTATGTTCGCCACCGCATAGCGCACATGTGGCTGGTGTATCTTTTAATTTTTTGCAGTCGGTTGATTTGTGGTTTCCGCCACATTTTACACATTTGTACGGTCTCGTACAGTATGCTTTAGAATGTCCGTAGAGTTGACATCGAAGACATTGGATTACAGTTTTCTTTTTGTGCGGAGGTTCAATAGTTATTTTCATGTTGCCTATGTATTCAATTTTGTATATCTCTTTATTGTTCGATGAGGGTTCTAGATCGACGTAGAACACCATTAGAGGAAGCTTGCTTACTCTATGCCTGATGTTCAAAATGTTGCGAACAGTGTGACCTTTCGTTTCTAGTTCTTGTTTTATGTCTGCAGTCGGAATTGAGTAGTGAAGGTTGCGAATTACTACTCTGTAGGCTCTATTTTCTTTTAGTTGATATGTATGATGAACGATTTTTTCATCGTTAAGGTGTTGAATAAGTTTTCTGTAAGTTTCTGGATTTTGCGTGTTGATTTTTACTGTATCATTTTGTAGTGCTTTGCACTGAAAGGTTTCTTGTTCTGTGATGTTAGTTAAGTTTGCATTCATTTTAGTGATGTCGATTACTCCATATATAAATATCGGAGGTGGTTTGTGGATTATTTGCTCTTTATTGCTATTTTGATTTGTTTCGTTATCTTTGTTTGTTAGTGGAGCAAATTTATTTGTTGTGGTTATTTGAAGTGTTTCTGGGATATTTCTAATTTTTTCTTTCAGTGACCTTTTCCGTTTTTTGATTACTTGCCACTCATGAGTAGCGGCTTGAGATTCATTATCGCTGGAATCTTCCATTGCTTCGAAGTTTTCGGCTCCAGTTGATTGCATGACGGTTGAGGGTAGCGGAGGAAATGAGTTATTATAATAGTGAGTATTAATAGGCATTTGGGTATTAGCAGGAAGTTGATTTGTGAGTTGTTGACACATTGGTGGCTGAATAGAGGTTGAAAATTGTTGATATGGCATCTGTGAGAATAGTGCCGTAGGTTGAATTGTTTGTTGGTACATTTGCGATAGCTGACTTTGATCGAGTTGATGTGGGATTAATACATTTGGATTATATTGGTAATTCATTTTGAATTTTGCAAGATGCGGCGTCTGCCGCTGATATGGTTAAAATTATTTTATATTTATAGGCCGATATCTCTTACCACAGTTATCGCTTCATACAGCTTGGCCTTACGGCCGCACTTATCACACTTTACTTTCGCCGGGACTCGCAACGATGTTTACGCGACGAAAGTCAAATGAGAACTAAGAAAACGAATTGCAAAAAAATCTGTTAGATCGTTAAAACACGAATACGGCCTAATTATTAATTTATATTAATGTATGCAAAATGATCACAAGTTAAGAGCTAATAACAAAGATGAAACAGATACAAAGAAAACCGTTGTGATACTTATAAGGTAAATAAATCAAGTTTTAGAAACAAATTGATTATCTTGAAGATAATAGGTACGTATCATTCTAATAAGCGCACTGCTAATGTTAATTAATTATACGTTTAATTATGACTATGGGCGTAAAAGAAATACTAAAGGAAATTGTGCTCCAGTTTTAATATTGTAACATCGCTTTAATTGGAGCCATTATAAAAATAACCATGATAATACCATACAGGTACGAAAATAGACGTAAATTCAATTCGAAACCTGCCCCTTCGTATAAACAATTTTGCTATTGTATTTTTTCTAATTATTTTTTTTACTTACAGGTCGGTGTTCTTGAAAAATCTTTGGTAAGTGCTATTTTGCTTATTATTCAACCGCAACTGGCGCAATTTATATTCAGTTATTTTAAATATTATTAAATTCGTTTTCGAGCTATAAATTTTGCCACTGTAAATTCGGGAATGTAAAATAGCTTGATTAAAACAGCAACTTGACAATCTGATATGTTATTTTAATCTCTATTTAGATGTAATTTAATGATGGAATCAAAAATTTTCCCGACGTTTGTAAATTTGAATTTTTTTAACGTGTTTAGGTAAGTGTCTTGAAGGGGTTTAATAATAAAAAAATTAAATTAAGTGTTATGTCTCGTTTAAATTGAAATTCTTTAAATGACTATTGACACCAAACTTCTAAGACTAAATTAGAAGTAAATTGCCACAAACTAGAATTAATCTAAACGAAAAGCGCAATTTATTAAAGTGTCAATTAGTTTTGAAAAACCTCGATTTTGCTTTTAATTTTGGTGTTGTTATCGTCCACAAATCTCAATTGGGAAACAGTTTTCTTTTAAGTGTTCACACTTAATGTGTAAACTATTTATCATGAGTTAATTTATGTTTTAAATTGTATAAATTAGAATAAAGTTTAAGAAGCGGAATTTGCGACTTTTGATAATTTGGGAAATTAATTCTTTTTTTACCTTTTTCATTTTACGATGGGTAGCTATAAAAGAAAGTATTGTGATCGTTAAGTTAGGTTTGGAACAAATGCGTTCATTCAGCGAAGTTTTTTCGCTTTGAGTTTACTGGCTGATATACGAGTTATGCCTAAAAGAAAGGCACTTTTATGCCAAACATTTTTAACCTAACAATTTTCACTAATAAGCAGGTTTTAGGGCCTCGGGAGATCGACAAAGCGAACACTGCAAAGGTGTTTGTGTGTCGATCTGTCTGTGTGTCTGTATACACTTTACAGTCCAGACGCATTAACGCAAACAAAACAAGTTTGGCACAAAGATTACTAATTGCTTTGCAATAGGTTGGATCGCTATAAAACGGGGGGGGACCTATGTCAAAATAAACGCTCACGCAAAAGTACCTTAAATTCATATTCTACGCATGTTGAATAGCCCATCTGCGCAAATGCGGTCTCTCTATCACCCTCACCATCGATACTTTGTGTTTTCCATAATTTACGAATTTCCGCTTCAATATCGGTATGAGCATGGTCAATGGCAACATTGGGAGGTTTGTGTTTGGTCGTTTACCTGAACAGATTAATTGAGTAATCGCTAAAAAAACAACCAACGCTAAATTATGAAATCGATTTTGAGATTTCAGGGGATAAACATTGGTTGCGGTTGGTTGCACGGGAGAGAACTGCGGATGCCGGTATTCAAAGTTAAGCACTGTCCGCTCTGGTCCCCACTCGGATGGGTGACCAATATAGGGGTATATCTGCTTCGGCGGGCACGTTATCCCGTCGGTCCCGGTTGTCATACTAACATCTTTGGCAATCGTGAACCATTTAGTGGAACTTCTTCTCCTTTTGACGGGTAATGCTAGCCTCCTGCCCGGCATACGTGCAAAGAGGGCTCACAGAACCCGCATTAGTTGCGGGTATTAAACAGGCTATTGGCCTATAACAAGAGGAAGAAGAACAAGAAGATTAGTTGCAACTAAAAAATACAAAATATCATAAAGCAACTCGATTGCTTCAACTGCTGCAAATTGGGGATAGGGGGAGGGGTGCGTTCTTCAATTTTTCAAATTCGAATTTGTTTTGAATTAAATTTCCCAAATTTTTCATAATTTTAAATTAATGCAAACGTTTCAAATATTATCAAAATTTAGAAAACTAAAACAATAATAAGAAAAAATTTCAACTCGAAATTTTATTAAATTTTTGAATTTTCAGTAAAAAAAAGCAAAAGCAATTTATCAAAATTTCATAAAACTTCAAGTTTCAATAATTAAAAAAATTTGAAACATTTTAAAACTCAAAAGTATTAAATTTTCCAAGTTACCAAATGTCAAAAATTTTCATTTTTAAAAATCCCAAAATTTTAAAACATTTTTAACTCAAATTTTTAAACATCAAAATTTTTAAAAATTTTAAAAATTTTTAAAATCTCGAAGAAGTTTTGAATTTTCAAAACCCAAAATATTTTACATTTTCAAAATTTTTCATAATTGTTAAAAATTGCAAAATCTTTTGCAAAACATTTAGAAAAAAAGTATTTTGAATATCTTTAGTTTCATAATTTTTAATAAAATTCATAGATGTGTAATTTTTTAAAATTTTTCCAAAAATACTGTATAAAATATATGCGAAATTTTTTCGCGAATTTCAAGGAACGTGGTTGCCCGATAGCTTTTTTTGTAAAGTGTATCCGTTTATTGTTAACAAAGCATTTTTTTTCTACGTTTTAATTTTGTTGTCGAAATAATTTTTTGTGTTCAAATCAATTTTTTATGTGCCATGTTTGGACATCCGCTACAAAAAATGTGGATATTCTAAAATATGATTTCATTGAAACATAAAAAACATTATAATATTATTATAACTGCAGAAAAAATATCTACAAAATTTAAAAGTATTTAGAAATGGAACTTTATCATACATTTTGAGAATTTCATAAATATTTATGAAAATTTATTACTTCGTATTTAAACCCAAAATGTTATAATGGCACCTTTTACTATAAACGATAAATGCGAATATAAAACCCACGGCATTCTTATCTTTTACATCCACATATCGTATAAATTTATAAAAAAACCTAAATTATAAAAACACGGGAGATTTGCCCAAGTTTAGGAAATTGGTATTTGATTTATTTTATCTATACCGGAAAACCTGCAAGATATTGCACTGGAATCTCGTACTAAGATAGTCAACAACTTAACTCTACCAATTCGATAAATTATGTAAGACTATCTCCGACTATTTATTGTTGTAATACCTTTACTATCATACTATTAGCAGAACTAGTAAATCTCTGAGGTTTAAAATAAGTTGGTTGATGCGCAAAGCTGGCTGGTTCTTCCGTATGTGTGGTAAGAAAGTGGAGGTAAAATTTGAACAGGGTTAGGTAAAGATTGCAAGATAGTGTTATGAATATATGATATGCATATACATATTAGAGGAAGTCATAAATTAGGTAGATCATTATAAGAAGTAAGAAATAGATACGGCCCTAAATCCTTACCATGAGACACGACGTTGTTTTTTGTGTATAAAGATCAAAACAAAACAAAATCCTATTAAATATTATTTTCAAGATTCATAGACTCAATTTACCCACCCGAATTTCTTAGTTTTCTATTTAAATTTGCAAAAATTAATTTATTTTTAAAATTATTTAACGTCGAAAATAATATGATAATGTAATTATGCCTATGTTCGCCTCCTACTTTTACCTTCCTCGCTAAACGAAGTATAGCTTGTGATCGTCATGTAGGATTTGGAGCAAATGCGTTCATTCAGCGAAGTTTTTTTTGCTTTGGGCCTACTAGACGATATACGGGTTATGTTTAAAGGAAGGGTACTTTTATGCCAAACATTTTAAACCTAATCATTTTGACTAACAAGTAAGTTTTAAAACATTGCAAAGGGGTATGTGTGTCTGTCTGTCTGTGTGTTTGCATACACTTTACAGTCAGACGCCTTAACACAGAAAAACCAAACGGGACTGAAGATTGCTAATAGCAATAGGATGACAGCGCAAGACAATGAGGTTGGTCCTTCAAAAAAGGGGGCAGAGCTCTATGTCAAAATAGACGCGCTCAAAAAAGAACAGTAAATTCGCATTCTCTGCATGGCGAATAGCCGATCTGCGCAAACGCAATCTCCCCAGTCTCCTCCCAACGAATTTTCGATATTGAAAAAATATACGAATTTCGGCTTCAAAATCGGTACGAACATGTTAAATGACAATAGGAACAATATTCCATTGAGAAAGCACCACTGGGAGGTTTCCTTGTGGTCTTTTACCTGAACAGTTTAATTGGATAATCGCCAGATAGATAAAATATTTGTTAAATTTTTTAAGTATCTCAAAGTTTTCAAAATTGAAATTATTTCAAAATTTTCAAAAATTATTTTATCGTTTTTGAGTAGTTAAGATAAATCAAATCAAAAAATTTTATTTAATATCTTTAAAACTGCGCTACTAATTTAAACAGCCGAATTAAGAATCAGTCACGTAGTACATAGTGCGGTGCCCGCAGTGTGTTTTTCCACTTCTTTTTAATCTTAAATGTTTTCCTAAATTGGTTAAAATTTAAACAGTTTGAACAACAGTACACATTACATATTTATGTGTTTAACAGACTAACGTCCGCGCATGTAAACGGGCTGAATTAAAAATTTAAATAATTATAGTTATTTAAGTAACAAGGAATGTAAAGACATTCGAGGTAGGTAAATACGAGCCGAGGCGAAGCCGAGGCTTGTGGCCTGCCAAGAATGTTAATAGTCGATACATTCCGTGTTACTTATTAAATTTTTCACGCTACAGGTAGAAATTTAATCATATTTTTAAAAGTTTGTTTTGACTGCTGTCATCGGAATTATTTTTTAAAAGCCCCGTTATTCTAAGTTGCCTGTGCTTGTTACCATATCAACGAACAGTTTAAATCAACATTTTAGTATTCTGTTTGAAATAAAATATTGGAATCTGTACCTTGTCGCTTTAATTATTATCCTAGGAATGTCAATAAGAAAAACTTTACAGAAACCAATAATAAAAAAGCTTAGAAGCAAGAAATACTTTAGCTAATCTGCCAAAATCCAACGCTATCATTTGTTTTAAAAAATTAAGTCTCGGTTTTGCAATTAATTTTTTATTGTTTAAATTATTATTTTAGCTCCATTTACATATGTGAAGCTCTTTAAGGTTCAATATCTCTGTAATAGTTTGTCCGATAAAAAATAAAAGCAAACAGTTAAGTGTATTTTGGTTCAAGCTATTCAATGTTAAATCAGCTATAGGAAAAATTTGCAAATTGAAAAGAAATGAAGAATAACTCTTGGTACCTAATTGATTTTTGTAAATTAGTGGGTTTTCTGTAAAATCGCTTTCTATTCCAAGTTTTAAGGGTATTTACTTTCGGCTTAGACTGCGTCGTCATTTGGGCATAATCAGGTAAGGACCGACCGGTAGCGTGTCTCAGTCTCAGTGTTTTTATTCACTCTGAAGATGCAAGCTGCAATGTCTTGCGAAACGTAAGCTTGTATGGGTTCACAAACGGCTAACAGGCATAAGCCGATTAAGTATTATTGTCTTGGCAAACAAAATACATTAAGATCAAGTCCTTGTCCGCCCCAAGGTTTAAATAATCTAAGAACACGGCCCTGTTTAGGCAAGCAGGGACTACGAACAAATATTGCTCAAACTTCTAGAGCAAATGCTTGCAAAGGCAGACAAGCTACAGGTCGGTCCTTACCTGATTATGCTGGGCGTAGTTCCCAAATGACGACGCGGTCTAAGCCGAAAGTAAATTGTAATATTAACAATTCGAGAAACCGCGAAAGCCTCAAAGATTAAGTTAAACTAAATCGCCATATTTTTATGCTTCATATATGTGTATTATTTATGATCAGAACACCTTGTATATGACCGCGTCTTAAAAACTACTTATTGTCTTCCTGTTTTATTACAATGATTCCTATACGTCCTCGGCATTGGAGCATATCAGTTTTGCAGTAGGCCAATTAAACTTTTAACACATTCTTACCTATTTATTCAACAAAATTAGCAAACTTAATATAATAATGTTTTTAGTTATTCGTAACAGTATCTGTAGCAAGTAACAGCCTGTGCACTTTATGTGGCAACTCAAAGGCTATTTGATGCGAATTTTAAACTTTTTTTTTTATTTTACCTTCTTAAAGACTTTCTTTAATTTAAGGATTTGATAACTTTTACTGAAGGTAAAAGGCGACTTATAGGGAAGCTGCGAAAAAGTAGTTTATTCCTAAAATAGTAAAATGAGGGTAAATAGTACAATTAATTTTAATTTGTAGAGCTTTTGGTATTTTTTTAACGTTTGGTTAGACATTAGTAGAGCGCGGAATTCAAGCAATTCGCTTAAGCACTATTATTGTAAGCAAATGAAAATCATTTTGTATCTCCACGATTCACAAAAAATGTAATCATTTGACATCACTTTTATTCTGCTTATTTTGCTTATTCTTTCAATTTTGCTTTTTCAACCGCTTATATGCGCTTATTTTAGCTTTTATACAACTAGTTGGTACTTTTTTTCACAAAGAATTTATCATTTGCAATTATTAGTTTAAAAAATCTAATGTTAAAACATTAATTAATTAAAAAAAATGTCGTTTTCTTATAAAATGCTTCAAGTAAATTTTTAATAAAAACATGGTTTGAACGGCAATGAAGTTTATATCAAAGTATATTTTTATTTGTTTTTAATTACATTTTCTAGTTGCTATTTTGTATTGGACTATTTGTAACAAAACCTTATTCTTATGCAAAACAAATAAAAATTATTTTTTTTTGCATATTTTGTCATTTTTCATGCTTTTATCCTGATTTATCAAGCTCATTATAAACGCTTCGTTTAAAAAATAAATGCTTATAAATCCGCGCTTTGGACATTAGTGTTAGTACATTTTACGAAGAATTTGCTCCAAACATATGTATTTAAACGCGTTTTATAAATAAGCTAAAACAATTTCGAAATGAAAGGATTTAAATCCATATTTCTCGCAGATCTTTTCGCATCTGCAGATAGTTGTATTCCAACTGTACATTACAATAAGTTATTATAACATCATCTGCGACATCTTCTGATATACGACACCAGTAACTACTATTGTGCGTATAGTTGGCAATATATCTCGAATAGAAAAACATTATTTTCATATAATGCACCTCGCAGAGCTCTACCAGGCCAATAAACCTCTTCCCTTATGAATCTTCCAACAGCTTTTAACTTAACTCGAGAAAACTCCAACTTTAACAACAAGCTCCTTTTAATGCAAAGATTTACTCTTAATGTTATTTAAGTCTAAAGTACAAATCATTAGAAATATTATTTTTAAGCTGCTTCATCTTCAACTTTATCTCTCTGGGAGGCTTTCCGACAGGTAAAAATCTCTAGTCGCTGGTCATAATTTTAGACGGAAGCTGCAGCACAATAGTACACATGTAAGAGAGCTTTATGGTTATAAAGTGCTCTCAAAGTTGATGTACAACATCTGTATTTACACCGCTTCTTGTCAGTTTGGAGTCTGTAACTTACGCAAACGCTGCTTTTATTTCCTGCGTTAAACTGTGTGAAATGCGAGATGAGCGAGATTAAGGTTTCGGGCAAAGATTGCACGCGATAAAATAATACCTAATGTGGTAAAGCTTCTATTAATAATATTTTTTAATTAAGTGGCGTGTATTTGTGACTAGATTACCATAATGTGCCGTATATCCGCTCGAGTGAGAGGTTGCGGCCGTAGTGGTTTATTTTAAAATATACTGCGGGTTTAAAATTTATTACCGCGTTATGTAGAAAAGACCCATAAGAGAAAATTAACAATAATTGACTTCTAGGTAATTGTATTGGCGCTTTTGATTTAATGACCGCTTTTAATATTATCGCAGTTATTATTGTATTTGCATTGCGGTATTAATTAAAACATTTAATTAAAATTGTAATGGTATACAGATTAATTGTACACTCGCTGAGCATATAAATTAGATTTCCTACTTTTTTTTAATTTAATCGCCTTTTCTAATTAGCGCTTTATAAAAACATAGACGTATTATAATAATAAAATTTTCCCCTCAAGTCTAAGCTTGTATTATATTCCGTAACAATGTATAGTTGCTACAGATTATACTTATTATTTACGAGGATATCACACGAAGAATTGGCATGAAGAATAGCTGGAAGTGTCGGTTGTGTGATATCTTTATCAGAATTCCCGCCGCTTTATAATCGCGATCGCACCGACCATGTCGCCGATTATAAAATTATAAGGCAATAAAGAGCTTTTATGGGATTTTATTTGTTATTATATTTCATGTAATGACACCTGAGTATGTGTAATAATGATCACGCCATTCGTGATTTATTTATCTGAATTAACTATCGACAAGCTGCATTTCCAACTTCCTCTTGATGCGGGATTTAGCTCGGCGCTTTTATAAAACGAAGACTATTTCCTGAGATACGAGAAATTCTGAGTATTTTAGTTTCCTGTTGTTTTGATTTAATGAAAACACATTTCTTGAAAATTATAAAAAAACTGGTACAGTTTACGTCGAATATATTGTACAAAAATCTACTATTTAATAATTGTACCAGCAGCCTTAATCAATTAGTTTCCGGATTGTAGGCTGTACCGGCATTGAAGTCACCAGCACTGCAGTTCTAATTCAAACATTACTTGAATGAAAATTAGCCCATATTTTTGTTCGGCAAAATTTCAGGGGTAATAACCTACTCTCTAGCATTGGCTATAGGCTTTAATGGGCAGAAATAAACAAATCATAATTACACACTAACAAAAAATTTGTTTAAGTATAACAAAAAATAGCTAGACGTATTTATCGCTTGCCTTATAAATATGACTCCGGGAATCTGTACATTTTCAATTAAACTTCAATTGCCTCTCCTTTACAAGCACAAAACAAATATTTTGGGAATATTATAAAAATTACAATTAGCCTGAATTAGTCAATTTTAATAAACATTTCATTATTAATAGAATAACAGCCAATAAACATCTGCAATTTTTTTAAATTATTTTTGAATTTGTGAACTTCAAACACTGCAATTGAATTGGCGAAAAATATATTTATATATACAGGGTGCGTCACAATATCTCAACACTATTGTTAATTGTGTTATTATTAGAGCTACAGATTTGGGGCAACTAGGAAAAAAAAGTAACTTTGAAGCAGGGTTGTAACTTTACACGTAGAAAGTTATTTTCTACATTACACGTAGAAAAGCGTGTAGAATACGTCGAATATGTAGAAAATGTATGTTAAACAAAACCAGTATATTTATCTTTTTTTACATATTATACATGTAAAGTATGTAGAATATGTAAAATATGTACCGATAGATTCCAGTAAAACATCTGCATAAAATTATTGTGTTAACTTTACTATGTAGATGAACGCGTGTGTGCATAGTAGACGGGGGGAGGGGGAGGTGAGACATATGACTATACAACGGTATGAACTTTTCTCTATTCAAACGTACCGCACTACAAAATGTTTTTAATTGTCGGCAGTTATTAAACGACAGTTGGCTCCATAAAAAATTATACAATGAAATTGCGCTATTAAATAATTACGTCTGGGGCGGAAGTACCACTCGCCCCCACCATAACTCCGGCACTGGTCGCAATTATTTTACGTTTTTTACTATTTTTTACACTTATTAGGTTGTATACGTGTTTATTTACGTTTAAATCGAGCAAGGTGGCTCCGCGGTAAGCGCGATCACCTTGCAATCAAGAGACCTGTGTTCGATTCCCTGGCCCGGCCAGCTGTATTGCATCCGGTTTTTACGTGGTTTTCCTGAACCACAAAGTAAATACTGGGACAATACTATCCGCGGAAATCACCTCTTATCCAAATTTCTTGCTCTAACCCATACTCACCATCTTTTCTCGGCTGAAGAAGAGCTTAAGATTCGAGTCCGGAGTCTAAAAGACCTCCATAGCGGCCGTCCCTTCGCGAAGAATGCACCGACAATGAGATTTCTTTTTTTTATGTTTAAACTGTCCGATTTTGCATCGGTATTATTCTACATGTAGAATATGTAGAAAAAGGGCTGATTATTCTACATGTAAAATAACCATGTATAATAAGTATATTTTACATGTAATATTCTACATGCCCAACCCTGCTGAGTTTGAAGACTGAACGTGTACCGTGCCGTGTACCAAAAAACCACCGAACGTCGCTTTTCCGATTTATACCATAAAATAGCTCTTTACCTTCCTCGGCACGGAGTATAGCTAGAGAAAAATGTTGCTATCGTCAAAATTTCGGAAATTCGGATTTTGGCTGATATGCACGTTTAGGGTCCGCAAACCAGGTTTCGCCGTGGTTTCTGTGTGTGTCTGTGTCTGTTTATTTGTGTATGTGTCAATTTTCATAATTACATTTATGAAACATTTTTAAAATTTAGGAAAGTTTTTAAAATTTTTTACATTTTCAAAAATTATTGAAACATTTGCAGAATTTTTAAAATTTTCAAACATTTCAAAGAAGTTTCTGAATTTTCTGTGTATAATAAATGTATAAAATTTTTTAATACGTTCCAGATTTTCAAAACTATAAAAAAAATTTCTTATTTTAAAAAGTTTTAGTGGCGGTAGGTTGGGCGCTCAGCCTCTAACGCTAAAGGTCTAGGGTTCGATTCCCCGCCGAAGCCATGCAGCAATAAAAATCTATGCCGCAACCCGCCACTCACATTCCCCAATCCGGTGTAGCCGGCCGTGAGGTCTTAATGCTTGAAACTTTCTCTGGAATTTAGTCGTTCGGATTCGACGTTAAACTGTAGGTCCCCCGTACTCCACCTTAGCGCTAAGGAGAGTACGTGGCAGAGAAGAGTGCTGGTGCGCAGCAGTGGGACGTGAAGGCTAGTTACGAACATTTTTTTTACATTAAAAATTTTTTTTAATTTTCTAGATCTTCATAAATTTGTCAATTACATAAAAAATTTCAAAATTTTAAGATTACTAAATTTAGTATTTTAAATATATAAAAAAATTTTAGTTGCCCCACTTTTTTTAACGGAATTACCTGCACGTTTTTGAATATTCTGAAGGAAAATTAACTTTTTAATATACAAGTTCCAACGCAGTAGTAACCTAAAGTAGATAATAAAACGTTTATTTATTTTTATTTATGTTGTTTGACTACAAATTATGTCTAGCTATGAAGCAATTTGATGCTACCCATAAAAATATTTCTTTAATAACTTTTTTATTATCCACTTTATTGCAATAAGACTTTTTAATTTAGAATTTAATTTTCTTTCAGAATATTTAAAATAATTCTATTTCAAGCAAAACTTTTGTATGAAATAACTCAAAAAGAAGACTTAACTAAATCCGTAGCTTCAATAATGAGTAATTTGGCAGTGGTGCTGAGAAAATTTAATACCTCTTGTGTACATAAAAGTTATAATGCATAAATTTAATAAAGGTTACTTTTTTATTTCAGTTATTGCACCTAAAAATCGATGTGAAATTTTGATATAGAAAATTCTAGACGATCCTAGCAATTTTTTGTTTACAATTGTTTAAAACGTGAGATGAGTTAATAATTTCCATTGCAATACTACATTCCTCACTGCAATTTGTGTCTTATCAACTTTTAGATACCATACGAAAGGACAGACTTTTCGATGTCGTCTTGCTTCGTCTCAAAAATTTGAGACACGGCCGTCAATTTTTAAAACGAGACTTTGACTAAAAGAAATCAAAGATTTTATAAAAAATTGTAATTTAATTATTCTAACGAAAACACAAATTTCAGGGCGCAACGAATGTTTACAGAAAACGAAATTTTGCAAATTAAATAACCAGATCTTGTAGAATCAATTTCATGTGTTTAAAACGGCAATTGCTTCGATTTTTTGAATATTGAAGGGGGGACAACGCTAGTAATATGTTAGGCAATTTTTGTCAGCGTGATAACTATGAAGTAAAAAAAAATACTTTTTCTGTTTAAACTTTTGGATCATGGAGCCGGCTACAATATAACTTTTGCCTCAATGAGTTGTAAGAAAATTCCTTTGGTGAATCAAACAATTAAATAAAACAAATATGTTTATTATTTATTTATATTAATATGTACTACCTAAATTTTAAAAAAATAAGCAACTGTGAGAAATTAATATAAAAATGTAACTATTATTAATTTTTTCGTGCTAAATATATGTAGGTGAATTATAAAAATTAGTCTCGTTGCCCTTTTTAAAGAGCTGTGAACGTTTTATAAATTCTGTAAAAAAATTAGCTGTACCTATTATGATGCTGATAATAAAACAGTTAAAAAAAATTACAGATCATCTTTATTAAAATTTTTTAGTTGCCCCCCTCCTTTCATAAAACAGGGTGGTTTTTCAAAACTCACTATTAGCCTAATATACGCTCCTTTCCGCCCCATAAATTACTAATTTTTTTAAATTTTGGAGATATCAATTTGTAACACTTTAGTTGACGCACCCTGTATATGCAAGGTGATTTAAAAATATTAGCTTTAAACCGTGTACATTTAAATATGGCTTTCACTAATAACTAACCCAACAAAAATATTTAATTTTGTTTAAGAATCACCTACATTTTTCAAAAGCGTGTATATACACAGCGGTTCAATAAATAAAATTTAGTAATATTTAATTTGTTTATTTCACAACACTAATAGTTTAATGTGGCAATTTAAATAAACACTTAAATGTTGAATTCTCTTTCCTTTACATTCCTAGTTCTTCGTTTTCTTCTTATTTTGCTCACGTTTGCTTCCTGAAAGCACGTGTAACTTGGAGCATTCATTAAGAACAAGCTATTCGAGGTGCGCAAATAAATCGTGAGTAAAGGGCACACGTCCAAGATTAATACTCTGCGGAGAGCATTATGAGTTAATTAATAGCATCATTGCACTCGAGTCCGAATCACACGCCGGCTTGTTCGAAGATGTAGCTTCATAAACTTGACTGATGGAAACCATTTCTTATGTCGTAAATTTTCTATTGGATATACTACATTAATTTATTTTGTTTTATTTTAATCCGCTTTGTGTAAACCAGCTTCAGAAAAATTGTTATACGAATTTGCAAGTTGTTTTATGAGGAATTTTTTTATAATTTAGCTGTGATTATTATTTAATTAGATGAAGTTAGTTGCAATACGCGTTAAAATCGAATATAATAATAAATTCTGCATAAACAGGTTTGAAGAAAACATAACGATGTTTAAAATTATTTTAAAGCTTATTAAAATAAGAAAATTAGTAAACGTCATCACTTTGCTGGCTAGTGACAATTGTTTAAAAATTTTTGTCACCTTAAATGGAGTGAAATCAGTACAAAATTTATCTGTAAACTTAATTTAGGGTATCTAAAACTAAAAAAAATAACTAGTGTTGCCATGGGTCTTGTTTCATTTTAAAAATAAAAAAAGAGGGGTGAATTTTCCAAGTTTTAAAAATTCATAAAAGGTGTCGCAGAAGAAATAACCGACTGGAACCCATCCAAATTGTAGCTAAGGCCACGTTCTATCAGCATACAAAATTTAAAATAATTTTTGTACCGCTTTAAGAGCTATGTTTTTTTTTATTTTCAAAATTTTTGAAATATTTATATTTTTATAAATATATTTTTTATATATTTTTTATTTTTTATATTTTTCCAAAAATTGTCGCTCGTGCAATTTGCACATCGTGCAATATTGGTCGTTTACCCAAACAGATTAATTGAGTAATCGCCACAAAAACGGTCAATATGAATTCGATTTTATGATTTCAAGAGATACACACTAGTTGCAACTACAAAACACAAAATATCTTAAAACCACTCGACTGTTTCGAAAAATGGGGAGCGGCTACTTCAAAATAGATGGCTCGCAAATGAACCATAGATTCGTATTCTACGCATCTCAAATAGCCAATATGCGTAAGTCCGATCTTCCTACCATTCCGCAATGACCTCCCAACGAATTTTCATATTTAAAAACAATTACGGATTTTGGCAGCAAAATCGGTATAAACATGATATAGGAACAATCTTGCATTAAGACGGCACCTCTGGGGTGTTTTCTTTTGGTCGTTTACCTGAACAGTTTAATTGGAAATCGTCAAAATATAGACTCTCACCAAATAATAAAATTGATTTGAATTTTAAGAAATAAATATTGTTTACGATTATCAAATACTTAAAGCAAAATATTTTTCAAAAATTTTTACACTTTAACTTTTTCAAATTTTTCTTAGTTTTCTAAATTTCAAAAAATTTAAATTATTTTTGTTATCAAAAATTTTCAAACGTTTTTAAATGTTAAAAACCCAAAATATTAAACATTTTCCAAAATTTTCATGAATTTCAAAAATCTTCAAAATTTCAAAATTTTTGTAAGTTTTAAAAATTTTGAATATTTTTAATTTTATAACTTTTAAAAAAATACTTATAGTTATCATAATTTTGCAAAAGGTTTAAAAAGAAATCACAATTTTTAAATTTGCAAAATACATCTGGTAGAAACGAAATTTTCTCGAGAATTTGAAATTTCCACAAAATAGTCAAAATTCGAAATTATTAAACATTTTCAAAAATTTTCAAAAATTTCAATAAATGCGAGTAAGATCACGTGGCGGATGCTTGACAACTTCTTTTATTTTGCCGATGAGTCTTTGATACTCCCACATTGTAAAAGTCATCCCGTACGTTCGGGAAACATGAGGCGCACGCATCCTTATTCGTACCCGTACCCAGAAATAGATAGTATTGTCGCAATCGAAAATATTCATGAAGTCAGCACCTGTCTATAATACAGGCGTTTTACCTAAAGTTCTAGCTCTAACAATTACTTCTTGTGACAAGGCGGTGGCAATTGCTGCTTCACTTCTTCCTAATTTCAAAAAAATCAAATCTTTAATTTTTGAATTGAAAAATAATCTGGGTAAATTACCCAAACTTCCTGCTTCGCAAATCGTATTGTTTTGGTTTAGAAAAATGTACTTAACGCGCCGGCTTTTTGTGAAATTGTTAGTAAGCAAAACAAACACTCTCGTTAATTTCGTAATCTCTTATTAAGTGATACAACTGTTGAATCTAAAACTTAAGTATAGAATTTGCTGTCACTGATATGCGAATTAGTTAAAATAAGAATGTATCATCATACCATCTTAATTAAATAAAAATGGGTTAATATACAGTAAATTACAATGTATAGACAGGCTCAAATATTGCAACGTCATAATTGAATTCAACTTTATAAATCACACTGATACGATTAACTTTTTTAAAATCTAGTAACATACCAAAGTTAGACTTACATTTATTCGTCTTGTCTGAAGGAAAATTTTGTTCCAACGTAGAGTTTATCGTGTGTCGTTAGTAAACCATAAATAACGAAAGTGTAGCAAGAGTGGTGGCAGTAAATATAAATAATTGCTGAAAACAATCAATAAATTTAATTATAAGTAATTTTCTATGATAACAAAATATAGAATGTAATTTTTGGAATCATCCTGTATAAATGATTTATCTCTTCCGTATTTAATAAAATCAATATTTACACATTCCTTCTTTTTTTTCACTCACCCTATATGTATATATTTTTAGAAAATATTGAGCAAGAGCAAAATACATATTCTGTCCGATGACGTATTACGAAAATAAAATACCTTCCCATTAAATTAACTTTAATTTGTTGAGCAACCCTGTATATATTGTATAGTATTGTAAATTTGATAGGTGCCACAATATTCAGCTAAATAGAGGTACTTAATTAAGTCGGGTGAGGCGAGGCCACCATTTTGAAAGCGGGAAAGCGTCGCAATTTCTTCTATTAATAAATTTCCAATGACCAGTTGATTATAGTTTTGCTTATTTTCCCCATCGGCTATAATCTGTCTTCTCGACCAAAGCAATTTTGCGTTAAATACTTGATCAAGTCTAAATATCGAGGTTAAATTATCCGTGCAAAAAGCGTCTAGCGTCAAGGTATGCCAACTAATTAGTAAGCAAAAAGGTAGGCATATCAGGATGAAGAATGCGAACAAATCTCTTAGATGGTCGCAAATTGCCACTATTTTCTGTGTTTTTACGTAATTATTAAAAGTAGCTAAATAATTTATTTCAGGTTTGTCAGGGTGGTCGCCGCACATTAAATCCACAACGTAGTCATTCCAGTGTCGCTGCTTGCAAGGCTTAAAACGGTCAAGTGGAAATCTTTAAAAATAGTAGCATAACATTGAGCGTAAGTGTGGTGAGTTCAACGCATGGTGGGAACACAAAACCTGAATTAATTGAAAACCACTTTGATTGATTAATTTTTTTTTTAAAACACTCCGTGGTATGTTTCGATTTTGGAATTTTTCTTAGCTAATAAAAACAGGGAAGGGATATATTGTTGTTTTGGAACTCCCGGAAGAATTTCTGGAGTATGCAAATTAATATTGTAAAAGTTAATTCGTAAAAATGTTTGTAATAAATTTTTAGACGTAGTAATATTTAGGAGGGGGATGAATTTTTCGCTAACCCTTTTTTTTTGAAGGACTATTTTCTGAATCAAAAAAGTTTTTCTGTGTTTTGTAACGCAAAACGTTTTTTTGCGCATAACTTCCTACTTGTTTTCTTATAAGCGTTTGTCGGTTACACGAGTGGTGCAACAAGTCAGAAACTAACGCAACCCAGCATGACAAAATAATTTTGGAAAAAGTATGAGAAAGTTCCGGAAAAATGCTTCACCTCTTCTTATACAACGACTAAGAATGTGTTTTCTAGTGACTCTTTACGAGATAAATGTTCACATCTGAATTAATTTAATCTTCATTTATCAGTTACAAGCCTGAATCTTACATTTCCAGTAAAATTAGCATTTAATGAGCAGCAAAGGTATCTTTTGCCAATTACCAATAATAACATAAAAACAAAACCATTGCGACAGAGTTACAGATGTGTAACGCTCTCGTTTTATGATTTATAATAAATGAACCGCAGGTGTTTCATGGAGCAAGTATTACTAAACCTCATAGATGTCAACTCGAAATAATTGGGACACACACCTGGAAATAATTCTCCAATCAAGGATCTTTGAGCCATAAATGGACAAAAGGTTACAATTTTATAAAACTATTTTTTTAAATGCATTTTCTGTGTACTACAAGGCATGTAGTCGAAAACATTCCGTTTTAAAAGGCGCAATTAAAATTTCACAATAACGCCATTGTCTTCAGAAATGCAAGCAATGCACGAGCGCAACTATACAGAGGTTACATATCTGTAATAATAATGACAATAAATAGTCTAAATTAACATAAACATATTTAGTAATGTTAAAGGGTTATCGTAGGAGGAAGCAGAATTTTTTTAGAAAATTTTAGATTTCTAATAAGAACGAGGAAGAAAGCGTAATTAAATTGTATGGTAATAAAGTGAGACGGAATAAGGGAATGTATTGCAAATTTTGTTAAGTATTCATAAGCTGTTATAACAATAAGTGCACTACTACACTCGGTACACTACAAATGTGGTTCAAACACGATTTTATCTGTTATTGGGATCAGAATGTGTGGTACAAGCTTTACTTATCGGTTACATCAGGATTTCATAGCTCTTCTATTCTTTTTACTTTCTCATTGTTCAGTATGGGATGGTATTGTAATTTCGAAAAAATCGATTCTGAGATTTTGACGAAATGCACATTTTGGTTCTATATAATGGTTCAATGGAACCATTGCATGAATTTTACACTCCTATACTTCCCGCACCGTTGTTGTGATAGCGAAAACACTATTCTGAAACTTTGAGGGAAAGACACATTTTGGGTCTCTTGCAACACAAAAAAGTACATTTTTTTTAGTTTTTCTCCATAGGAAACAGTCGTAGGTCCGATTTAGAAAAGTTGTCAAGTTAGGGTTGTTTAAAGGAAAAGATAAAGTCAGTTCAGTAATAACGCTTCTCATACTTAAGAAACAGTGTTGGAAAAAATTATAATAAATTGAAATAAATAAATTCGAATATAATGACGTCATCGGCATTTTTTAAATTGCAACCCTTATTTATGTTCACGGGTTTCAATAGAGCACATTTTCCTGAGTACGACCTTGAAGATGAACGTTTTCGCGATAATCAGTCCTAAAGTTTCGAAGATGTATGTTAAACTAAGTTGCAGGCTTCCGCGGCCGTTGTTAATAACAGCTAGGCTTCCGGGTAGGAGCCGCGTCATAGGTGCATGAACTGCCAACGTTTCGTCCTCGGTTCCACGGGACATCTTCAGGGCTGTGGTCACTTTGGGATCTCTCCAAAGTGACCACAGCCCTGAAGATGTTCCGTGGAACCGAGGACGAAACGTCGGCAGTTCATGCACCGATGACGCGGCTCCTACCCGGAAGCCTAGCTGTTATGTATGTTAAAGTTGTTATAGTAGACTAATTATTTATCAAGGAAGCGCTGAAAAAACGGTTTTGAAAATCAACAACGTTTATTCGAATCAACGACTTTAATAAATGAAAACAATTAAGGTTTCTTCGCAAATGATGAATAATTAAAGTAGAAAGTTATAATAAAAAACCAAAGTTAATGTTTGAAGTGATCTCCAACCACTTCTTGGCAATGTTTTATCGCTCACTGAAACTCTTGCAGAACTATAGCAATCGTATCGGGTTAAAATGCCCGAATTCATTGCGAATTCTATCCTTCAGTTCGTCAATCGTAGTTAGTCTATTTAAATAGACTTTGCTCTTTAAATAGCTCTATAAAAAGCAAACAAGAAGAGTGAGATCCGGAGATCTAGGAGGCCATTTGATAGGTCCCCTGCGACCAATCCATTGATTAGTAAATACTTGCTTTAAATATTCGCGAATGATCACTGGAAAATGGAGTGGCGCTCCATCTTGCTGGTACAATATCGTGTTATTGGCCAGATCTGGATTTCCGTCATTTGGGTAAAGCACCAATTTGTTTTTTTTAAATCAAAAATATCTTTCACCAGTTAACGCGCCTTTAAAGAAAAATGGGCCTAATACACGGTTACCTACAATGCCAACCCAAACGTTAAGTTTTTGTGGAAACTGGAAATGACTTTCAATTTTTCGGTATGAATTTATAGGAGAGCAATATTTCGCCGGTTAACTGTGCCGTCGATATGAAAGATCAGAAAAAAAAATACTATGTAAGAATCCGTCGTCAGCATCCAGACGTTGCAACATGGTTTCGTTTAATATTTGTTTCGCCGTCATCGTAGCCATCATGTTGCTATGTAAAAACAAATTTGATGTTGATAATTACATAAATGACATTTAAATGTCGTAAAAGTTGTCTTCTACTGCCTAGGCAGTAAAAGTAACACTTTAGTGACTTAAAGTCAATCGGCGGTAAAGTACTTTAGCACTCGCTGCCATAGGCAACGTCAACGATACCATTTTTTTTGCAATTAAATTAAGACGATTTTATCTCAAATTTTTTTATTGTAGAAAAAATAGTGTGTGCAACTCGTGCGTGGACTGCCTCTAGCGCCAACGAATTCTCGGACATTAAAGTACCATTTTGCGCGCTAGTTGCACAGATAACTATTAAAAAACATTACAAAGCATTATTACTGATAAAAGTAAATTATTTTTGCACATCTAACGAGCTATAAATCCGCCTATGCCGTTGGTGGTAGAATATTGGAATATGAAATGATTAAAAAATTTAAAATATTCAAGGAATGGGAGCTACAGGTGCAATTTTTTTTATAAAAACCAACTTCGCAAAATTTGAATAATTTCTGACAGCTAATCAGGCAAATCTAGGTTACCAATAAGTTTTGGACATTAAATATAGCAAACATGCTGGCAGAATCACCAATAACCATGTAACCTCAAAATTTATAGTTTCCTACAAACAAGAACACGTAACAAATTACAAGAATATTTCAAGAGATAAAACAGAAGCCAAACAAATCCCGCGTTCTAAAGTAAAAGTTAACGACATTGTTAGTAAAAGCTGCACATTTTTTGACTACCTACCAAAAAAATTAAATTTATTATTTTCCTTTCAGCTGCTGTTTTTTGCTAATAAGGAAATAAAATTGCAAATATCTATAATCTTACTATATTAATCCGACAAATTTTTGCGCGTTAGGAACAAGTTAAACCGCTTTTATACTGCTAACTGTATTAGAAAATCCTGAAAATAAAGTTATAATTAATCGAACTCTAATTATCTTTGGATTCGATTTACGGAAGGCCTGATTGGTGTTACTGTACACGGATGTCGATGATAAAATATTGCATTGCATACGGAAGCTTTATATGTGTAATGTATCCTTTTCATAATCTAGCACATGCTTCGAATTGCATGATATTTCCTCGCCGTGAGAATTTACTACCATTAATGATACAAAGTTAGCGACATGCTTACTAAGTAATTTATTTATTTGAAAAAACTGAAACGGAATGCAGTAATTGTAATGTTTTTAACTATAATTACTTTAATTATAATAATTATAATAAAACGTTTTAGGAAATTGTCATTATCTCGTTTTATACTTAGAAAACCTTCAAGGATTTAGTTCTTATTTTAGATTACAAGAAATTTCTGCATTTAATTGAATTTATAAATTACGAGTCATTTATATTTAAAAAAAAACACGTAATATAGATCAGGGAGAGACGTTTTTATGACTTCAAATGAGGTTAAAAAAATATGTCACTGAATTAATTGTCTTTGAGTTTTGTATAATATGTAAAATGAACATAATTTGAAAATGAAAAACTGCTTATAAAACTAGCCCGCTGCTTGCCTTAAATAAAACAAATTCAATCACCGATGAAAATGGTCTATAGTATATAGAAACACATTCCTGCAGGGAAAATAACAGTTGCGCCACCGCCACGGGACCTTCCCCGCATTTATGGAAATTTTTGAAACATTGTAATATATTTCGAAAATTTTGACATTTTTATCGAGATTTAGAACATTTTAAAATTTTCTGTCGGATGTTTATAGAAATTTGAAGATTTTTCTTTTTTTTTTCAAAATTTTTGGAAAATTTTGATTCATATGAATGCTTTTGGAAAATTATATATTTAAAAACTATTAAAATTTCAAAAATTTCAAAATTTTGAAAAAAGGATTTGCGGAAATTATAAAAATGTAAAATATTTTGGGATTTGAAAACTTTTGTAAATTTCGACATATTGAGAAGTATTGAAAATTTGAATACTTTTGAAATATTTAGAATTGCGGTAAATTGCTAAATTCTTAAAAATTACAGTTGAAAGATTTAAAATTTTGAAAATTTTTGATATGAAAATTTTTAAACTTTTGGAAAATTTAATAATTTTGAAAGTTTTTTAATTTATATAATTTTTAAACATTATTGAAAATAGAAAAATAAACAAGTTTTAGAAATTTTGAAAATTTTCGTTTCCTGCGTTTCATTTCATTAATTTTCGAAAATTTTTAACGTTTAAAAAATTTGTTAAAATTTGTAATAGTTAAAATTTTTTTTGTTTTTAGTTTTCATTGTACACAATATTTATCCTTTACACACACATGCGCGCACATTATTTTAGAACTTTCGTTTTGTTTTCTTGGAGGGCCGCAACATGCATTTTCGTCAAAATGTCATATTCGAAAATGTTCGTGGTCACATTTGCGTACTGAAAGTATGGAAAATTAGCTATTTTTTTTTAAATAAAAGCTAGTATAATGTACACGCATACGATTGCCACCCAGCGACAAACGAAACCGAAGGATTTCGCCTGTGTAAACACATTAAGATTTATTACACTTTGGAAGAATAATCCGAATAGTCTAGTGGTAAAAGAATCAAGCTCACAATGCGTAAGTCCTCGGTTCGAATCTCGAAAGAAACCATTGTTGTGATGGTTTCCCGGTAACATTTTAATAATAGAAATGACAAAAACTAGCAGTCTCAGTAATAAAATTAGTTTGACTGTTATTAAAAGAAATTGTATAAAATACGGTGTGCGAGATGCTTATGTCGGGCGATAAATACACATTTCCGACCGGCTAGAAGCATAACTTTATCAAATTATACCAACAGATGTGACAGCAAACGTAAACTTGAACTAAAAACAATCAATAAACTGAGCGACATGCAAGCAGCCGCATTTGTGTTATAGCGATAACTATTTCCACGGTGTAAAATTTAGTCGTTTCATTATGGTGAGACAGTTACGGATTTAATATGTTGACGTTGGTATTCGAAAAGATTTATGTTGCATATCTCCGTTGTTTATTAACCAAATAAGGAAATTTTCTGTTGCATTTAGCATAAAAAATGCTTTCAAACAAGCTCTTTCTATTTGACATTTGAAAATTGTGGTGGTTGTTGAGGCTTATAGAGTTAAGGGTAGGGAGATTGAAAATTTTCTTAAAAAAGTAGGAAGTAAATGTTTAATGAATTTTGTTTTTAACTTTAGAGACATACTGTATAGAAGACAAAGATGAACAATCCATAGGAAAAAAATTAACAACAAAATAATGTCCAAAATAATTTCGAAACATTACGAGTTCGTTGCAGGTGGAACGCAGGTGCATATTGTACTGAGTGTTTTGGAAATTTTCAAATATTTGGATATATTATTTTATTTCCTATTTATTTTCACAGTTAGATTTTATTGATGCAAGAGACAAATCGTTATTTAACGGCCCAATGCTGCTATCTTGCCGAAAATTCTTTTCTTTGTTATTCTAAATTAAATAAATATACAGGGTGTCTATTTAATGAGATTAAAATTTTTTTATATTATAGAGACTTTAATAGCGGTTTCCGAAAAAACGTGTAAGGCAAAAGTTGTACAATTCCAATACCTTCATAATCTTAAATTATTTTCAACTCTACAGTGTGTTCTGTTTTTAGTGGGCAGCACGATTTGAATCTTCTAATGAAACCGTGTATATTTTTAAGTGTTAATATCCTCTATTTATATGCGTATGCAGCCATAGTTAGTTTTTTTAATGTTTTTGCGCCGTTGCCATTTTGTGAAATTTTTTGTAAAAAAAATTGCAGTTCGATGCTCAGCTTGAAAACGCTGTATTGGCGTTAATTTTTAGAATTAAGCAACGAAGTCAGAGTCTTATTAATAAACATTATTCTTATATACCTGTTATATAACAGTAAAAAAATGGGTTTACTTTGTACAGGGTGTTTTTGATTTTGATCTCTATTCAGTGGCCATAACTAGATTATTTAATCGAACACGCTGTATTTTTTGTAAATATGAACCTTAGCCGTAGATAATTGTGAAAGAATTCACAAAATTGTAAATTTTGTACAGAAAAAGTGCCCTAAATCGCAGAGTTTTTAACGTTTGATACTGTTTTAATCACTTTGTGTTTATTACCATAATTATCTTTTTAATGTAAGCGAAGAATCTAGATTTAGAAGCTCAGAGCCGTTTATACTATGAATTGGCATGTTTTAATATTGTTTAGAAATTACTTTCCTTGTTATTTTTAAACAATTTTAAATTATTAATCAACTATCGCTATAAACCGTTCCTAGTTTCCTTATAATTTATTTCTAAATTTTTTCAACGATTTGTCGACAGCTATTACGCTGGAACAAGCAATAAATAATTAAGTTCAACTGGAGTGGCCATTAATAATTTTCTCCGCGTAATCTCTACGAGCAAAGTTTCATAGTCGTAGTATCTAAAAGCAATCGTAAGATAAGACCATAAAAGTACCCCCTATAGTCACCTCCCATGAATTCGAGTTTGTACATCTTCATTGAGTTAATCTCCGAACACTAAACTTCAGAATGTAGAGCTCACCGGTGACTTAAGTAACTCATAAACATAAATCATTAAACTGTAAAACAAACGCGCACTTAATTTCATCCCGTGCTGAAAATTGTGCATGGGCGTACGTGAAGCGTAGTAACCTTTTGTGCTGAACTAAAATTTGAATTTTAATCTAAGATTTACAATGTTAGTAATCTTGGAGTGTTTTCTCAGATGTAAATTTCGATTTCCTTTTCCGTGTGTATAAAGACTTAGGCATAGTAAATTCTCGCCTATGCAGCGGTCATGCATGCGGACACCCCGTATATGGACATAATACATATTTCCAGGCTTACACAAGGCCCATAATTGATATAAATGGACATATCTGTACACAAATCAGAGCCTCTTATAGTGAAGAAGTGTGTTCTATGTAAATTGTGTTCAATAAATAGCTACCTGGGAATTTATTAAGGGAAGATAAGCTTGCCATAGATTTCTATATTAAGAGCTTTTAACGCTACCAGTCGGCGTTTTCATTGTTATTCCTTTTGATTTAATAATATTGCTTTACTTACTTTGCTAATCTTTGACACCGATTTTATTATTCCCGGTCGTTTAAATAAACGGTAAAATGTGGTCCGACTTGCTGATATGGACATTCAGACCTGATACTCATATGTGAAGCAATTGAAAACAGAACGCTGCAAGAAATTAAAAGGATTTTACTTTGGTTTCAAGTATCGTTTTCCTATTTCTAAAGCTTGTTTTATTTTCCAAAAAATTCTAAAAATGTTTACTATTTTCGACTTTGTGTATTAAAAAACAAGTGAGGCTATAACTATCCTTTTCCAAACTATAAAAGATATAACGTTTCGTATTTTTATTCTAACCAAAGGCGTTTTTGGCTTTTATAGTATTTAAGTATAATATCGAACTAATCAGACAATCAACTAACAAAGTATAAAGTATAGGCTTTGAAATCACAGGGCCGTGCATGCACAGTGGGTGTCGGTTGTCGGTAATCAACTGTTCAATTTTGATGTGTAATATAAGATGTACAAGAATTTGCAATCAAGTGCCGCAGCAACTGCAGGTATACAAATAACATAACCAACATTTTCTGATTAATTACTACACGTATAGATAAAAATGCCTTCAATAACGCTCGTAATCGCACTGTTAATAATAAGGTACTTGCAACAGCCGTAAGTTTTCTGTTTGCCACAGTAGTTGTGTGTATCTGGGTTGAAAAGTGATATTTTGCTACACGAGACGTGAATACAGCAAAACACACTTTCCGGTCGAGATGCACACACTATTTTTTGTGCGATTATTAAAAATTTCATAAATACAAGAAAATAAATTTAAAAATTCCGTCATAGATACCGAACTAATCAACGAACTTCATCGAGCATCGTAACCATTTTATTATTCAATTAGTGGTAACATTTTGCGTTTTTGCATTAAAAATCAAGTGTTTGTCGTGAGTTGCCCATAGCAGCCAGAAACTGTTTGACAAGGAGTCACTTTCTGTCAATTAAAAAGTTCAAAATAATCCTACTTTTTAAATTGGTTGCAGCAAAATTTTTTTTTTAATTTTTGCAGAAATGGCTGCTTGTTAATAAAGAATAACAAAGATCCGAAAAGAAAATGTCACAGCGAAAGTGTAGAAGGAGCATCCACTTTGCTTAAATAATATTGGATCTAAACATCTAAATTTAAAATCCGCCTCCGCTACCGCAGTGGCACACTGTAAATTCCGACACTCTCCGCGCACATATTTCAGCCCCCTGCTTAGGAAAATCTTAGGTAGGTATAAATTGTATTTAAATATTATGAAAAAAGATAAAATTGTTAGACACACAGTACAACGATTTTAATGCTTTTTTGCTACATTTAAATCGCCTTAAAATTGCACAAAAAAATAAGTTTTAGCCCAAACAGGGTGAGATTAAAGAATACCATATCCGGTTTTAAAAAGCGGTTTTTTAATACCTTTTGTCCTGTTAATCTGGGATGACCCCATATAAGAGAAGCACTTTTGTAGGTTATACTTAGGTTCATATTTTTCGTGTTATTATTGCATATTATTTGCGTGCCCAAATGTTTTGTAAAATTATAACAAAAAATTTTGTCGATGGTTTTTACTGGTATTTAGAAGCAGATCTTTTGAAAAAGTGTTTTTTTATTTGTCATCAGTAAACTACATTATTTAAAAAAAATTCGAAACAAAAATTTATAAATTTGTTAAAAATTGCATTTTATTTGATCAAAATCAGCCGTTATTAATGTTATGGGCATTATTGCGGGGTCAACCGGTCACGCATGCGCGTAGAAGGCAACATTTTTTAATTCCTTCGTTGACGCGAGAATTCTCTTGCCGGCCAACCGTAGTGCAACCGATTTTTACCAGCTTACAAGTTAAATAAAAATGTTTAAAAACATTTTCAAATAACTTTTTTTTTGTGATTTCAATTTAAAAAATAACCAAAATAAAGAAACACCCACCCTGTATGAGAAAACAAAAGTTTTTTGGTAGATCTGCTTCCAAAAACTAGCAAAAACTATTATTTGAAATTGTTTTTTTCAATTTCATATACAATTGTTTGTTACACCTATATTGCAGTCGATTCGGGGACACCCTGTAAATATTGACCAACAAGATTGGCCGTCAGACTCGTTTTATTCCCCCCCCCCCCCCGGCCACAGTGGCAAACCAGTCAGTATAGTAGTTACGCTACTGTACTATTTCCGTTCTGCCTTACAAATTAAATGCGGGTTTATTGTTGAGTTCCATTTATTGCATACAAAGGCATAAATATTTGCAGTTTAGAAGTTTATAGAAGACATCACAGAAAATTTAGAAAATTGGGGAAAAGCAAATAATTTCCAAACTTTCATTAGCTCGCACCAAAGTAAAAAAAATGCAGACACTTTTCATACACATTAACGTTTTTGGAAAGCGTGAATACTTCCACATTTGAAACGTGTGTAACCTTTCCGAGAATTTTTAAACGCATGAAAATTGTGAAATCAAAATTATTTCAAAATTTAGGATATTTTCTCAAAAATATTGTTCAAAAAGTACCCACACGATTTATTTGAATTTTGTAGCCTAGAGCTACAATTTGGTTTAAGTCCCAGTCTGCCAATCTTCATGTAACGTCTTCTATGAATTTTTGAAAATCGAAAATCTATGCTTTTTAATTTAATAAATGAGGGATATTAAAAAAAATTGTGTTAAAATTAATTTGCTCATGAGTGATAGTAGAATAAGATTTACAACGTAATTTTTAGGTGCGGCTTAATTTAGAGGGGGAGGGGTAATTTTCCTTTTTTTCCAAATTTTTGCGAACGAACTTGTTCTTCCGTTTTTGGTTTTTGTGTAATTTCAAACAATTTTTATCAAAAAAAATAGAAATAGATTTTTTTTTAGTAACAAACTGGGCGGTTAATAATACAATAAGACGGCAACCGACAGGCCGTAGTATGGTAATAAAGAATTCTAAACGTATTAATTTTTCCAGAATATAATTTTGAATGTTTTTGCTACCAACTTCTTAACAACAAAATTAAAACCACAATTGCAGTTTTATACAGGATGTAAGAAACAACGCATAATATCTAAGTTAGTAAACATTGATTATATGAAAAATAACATTAATAAAAGTTTTGTGTATATTTACAATGCAGACTTTGTTAATGTTTAATTTCTTAAGCGTTTCGTCATTTGGTTGCTATGGCAATTAGGAAATTTTGTAACTTCAAAAGTACTTCATTCAAAAATTTTATTATGTAAGCCTATGAAAACATTATTATACCAGAAAGACAAAACAATTGCTTAATTCAAAACGTAAAAATTAAGTAAGGTGCCATTTAAAAATCTCAAAACAATTGGTTGCCATGGCAACTGAATAACTTGACCGACAAGGTATGTGCTGAAACTATAAGGCTATTTTTGTAGAATATATATTAACAAAATTATAGATAATATGAGTTACTTTTTGTTCACCCTGTATTATTTTACATGAAAATATTAGTAAAAATTTGTTATTACAGCCAATGCTTAAATTTAAATTTATTGGTCAGTGATTACTGATGCATTTAAAACACATTCTACGGTTAAAGCTTCAATTTATGGAAGCTTAATTACTTCATAAACGGCATAAAAACTTTTGATATAATAATTACAATCCTGCAATGGTTAATTACCCCATCACTTATTACGCTGTTGTAACTTTACAAGACAAGTTGTAATTAAAGCTTTGCGTAAAAGGCTTTCCTGTGCAAGTACATTAATTGCAATGAAAAACACCAACTTTAACAAGAAAAAAATTCTCTTCTAACAATTACAACAGATCAAAAGTGTTTATTATAAAGTAACAACGCCTTTAAGCAACTCCCTGGCGTGACTGTTGTTGAATTGGTGAAAAACGCCCAAGAATTTCATAGTAAACATTTATATTTCTGCGTCCTTATTTTTTAAACCAACGTCAGGTTTCTTATTTGTGGTAATGCTGGTAGCGTAGAAAAAAACTGTTACAAATTGTTTTGCTTAGATAAAACACTCTTTGCCCTTTGTCTCAAGCTGTCATATTACATTTCAAGCTGATAAGGTCAAGTCTATTTGTTATATGCTGCGTAGATTTAAATCAGAATCCTTCACGATCTTGATATTACACAAAGCCGTTAGACTTTGCATTATTATTCAATTTGCCAAATCGTTAAACACATCCAGTTCGATTTGTATAAGTCAAGAAAAATCTGACTTACAGAAAACAAATAACAACTAAATAAGAGAAAACCTGACCTTTACAAAAAGTAAACAAACTGTAATTCTACAAACCAATCACGCAACCTCAATAAAATCAATGTACAATCATAATTTATTGGAAATTTCTCCCGAGATCCATAAATTATTATGAATTGCAATTGCATGTGTTGTTTGTGGAATATACAGGATGGCTTAAAAAAATTCCGTTACATTAACGAGCCATGGGTATTACTTCAAAGCATCACTTTCAGTTTACAAAATTTGTACGTCGATTAATTAAAATTAGATTATAAAATTTAAATCAATTTCAGAAGGTTTCATATAACTAAGACATTTTGATTTGGACATGCTGTATGTAAAAGCGGCGGGTGATCACAGATGGTAAACGTGTCCGTATCTCGTTGATTTTTGTTATTGATTGCCGATCGAGTTATGAAACTTGTAAGATCAGACCGCCAAAGAAGTAAGACGTACGAGGACAAGGGCCGGTTGTATGTACTCGAGAAATCTATTATTGTTTCTTGCAATTTTCATTTTCTTGTTATTCTTCGGCATCCCCGGGCTTGAAACTTTTGAAGTTTGTACACAAGTTAAGAATAAATGTTACAGCTGCAATTACGTTACGCCTTACCCATTCTCGATAGACTTAGCATGTTAAAGCTACATCATAACAACGCAAAAGGTAGCTACTGCAGGTTGAGTAGCCAGTTTTATGTGCATTTCGCTAATAAAGTATAAATAAATTGTCCAATTTGATGCTTGAATGTCAAGTAGTGACTCCATAACGCCTGCCTTAGGTACCGGTGGATTTTTATGTGTGAACGTGCATGTTCGTTAAATGTTTTTTTGTGTTTAAGTTGGTCTATCTAAAGTGTCATATTTTAGGTTTTATCATAGAAATTTGCATCAAGATATCGCTAAAATAAAGGTTTTATCGTGCTATTATGTCAGCAACGTACATATTGCGCGTAAGGCCAAAGAACTACGTGTGTTGTGTTTTGGACGCAGTAATTTCAAAAGTACAGATTCAAACACGTACAAATTTTAATTTGATTATTCCACTATACAGGGTGTCGAAGATAAGGAGTACATGCATGGGGATCTCGTAATCGATAAGAGATTAGGTTAAATGAGAAAAATTGTTCAGCATCTCAAGTACTACTAAAATCCACATTCAATTCCTACCATTTTTAGTTCATTTTCCGTACAGTCTGAAAAAACTAAAATTTTCAGTTTTCGTTGCTTGTGTATAATTTGGTTATTATCAAAGATAGCGCAAAGAGGTTTTCACATTATTTAGACACTTTTTTACACAGATTTCGAATCTCAAATTAATATTTCAATAGGTCATTAGATTTTTAAGATGTTGACATTAACTTCGCTTTTTTAAATATGCGTGAAAGGCGGCCATGTCATCATTGAATAGAGCTCTTTTTTCCTTTTCTTTGATATAAGGATTGATTGGTTTATTTTCTCTAGGATTTGAATGTGGATCAAAGTAGTACTGGAGATGCTGAACAATTCTTCTTAATCAACCGATTCTCAATCTCTTACCGTTTACGAGATCCCCATGCACGCACTCCTTATATTGGACACCCTGTATATCGACCAATTACTAAGTCGCATTTGCCGTTTCAGCAGCCAAGAGAAATGTTTAATCTCGTGTGTTTGACCTGCAATATTGAGGAACTACCCATTTTCATTAAAAGAAAGGAGAATTGCTTTCAACTGTGGTTAGAGTAGATCACTACATGTTTCGTTGTCACTTGCACTCGTCAGGTGAACATAATTCTATCCATAATTGAAACCAAAAGCAAACAAAATCACTTTTTTTTAACGTTACCATACTAGTGAAGTAAGGAAAATTATGATTTTTTTGCAAATTTTTGAATTTCTGATTTGAACTACTTGCAATAAACTACAAATTTGTTTTTTATTGATCTCTCAAATTTTACTCGGACACCTCCCTGGAATTTTTGAAAATTTTGAAAATGACCCGTTTTCCGGAAGTTACGTGATTTTAAATACGCCTATCAATTAGCTCTAATAAAAAAATATTTTTCATTTGCATATTTTTGAATTTTGATAGCTCTATAAATAGAGTAGTTATAACCATTTTTATCTATCGCTTTTACGTAGTCGGTGAGCTGAAGATGACTAGATATAAATTTCAATCACTTCTTAACGCGAGGATATTTAAAACCTAAAAAGTATGGAAAAGTACCAGCAACCTGGTTTGCCCATTTTTTTATTTCTTGTCACACGGGCTTTCCTTGTGTAGTTTTCCTTTAATGTTTGGCCCACTTTGTTTGTTTGCTAGTTTTGAAAATACGTTTAATCGTGAATCCGTATATATTCTGTATCGTTGAAGGTGGAATTCTTAACAGGTTGGAGACTGGCGGGGGGCGGCTAAGACCCTCATTTAGGTGAGAAACAAAGATACCTTCTGCCGGGTCGGCGTTATAACGGTCACTTTGGTGTTTTCAACTTGGTACGTCCACCTCTCTTCGGAGAGGTTTAAGTTTTACCTTAATTGGGACCATGGAAAACTGGGTGAGTGATTTCTCGAGAAGAGGTGTTGCTAGCTCTTAGTATGGGTACCTAACACCTTAGCGGCAGCGCGTTTTCTGTAACGGGATCATCTTACCCTGGCTGTGGCTATAAATTTGCCTGCATCCAAGTCATCATCCTGGGAGTTATAAATTTGCCTAGGCGATACACTGGGTGGTTGTACGCTGTCTGATTTAGGCAAGTGAAAGTGAGTCTAGCAAGGAGTGGCATGTCTGCTGGCATTAGGGACTTGGGCCCTAGGGGTGAGATGCACTTCGCCTGCTTACGCCCACTATCAAAATGTTGACCCAGGGGGTTTGTGCTTATGTACACCCGACGCTGTTAAGGTGCCGGTCATATCAGACCAGTTGCCGACTAGTCTGAGCGGTGAGTAGTCGACCACTGCTAAGAATTACGAGTAGTCTAAGCTGGTAGGGGTAGCAATGCTTTCGGCAGGCTTGCTCCGAAAAGTCCAATCAGTGACTTTGAGTGGTACCACGGGGATCAAGTCCGAGCCCGCGGGGGAACAACAGCCTCCGTCTTGGTCACGGCATAGAACTCGTGGTGGTAGTGGTAATCCTAGGGCCGTCTTGGTGCGGTTCGACGGGGGACTTGCGTTTTCAACTCGGGCACTGATCTGCAGAATCAGTAGAGATTTAGGTAATCTCCCCCGATGAGTGGGTACTTAAAGCTCGCAGCCTGATGTCAAGACTGGTAACTTGTTCTTGTTGAACCGTTGTTAACTTGATCAGCCGCGCTGGTTGAGAGTATCTCACTTCGGCTCGAGTGGCGGATAGGGCTCACGTTAGGTGCCGCCGCGTTAAACTAAAGAGGTCGTAGGCCGTAATGACCGTCTCGCATTGGATTAGTTGGATACGTAACGTTAACTTCTGCCGTCTTTGATTAATGCTACAACGTTGACAACGTTTACTGCCGTCACAACTGTAATGCACGATAAAAACTTTTAATCGCGCAAGCGCGCGTCGCAAGTTTTAACATAGCAATTAACTACAAAATGTTACAAAAGACATTTGAAACGCAATATATGACAAATGCCTTAAAAACAATTAACTGCCGCGAAACTAGAGAAGGGTATAGAATACGCCAAGTAAGCTTGATAGGTAATCATGGTGAGTGTACATACAAAAGCGTGACATAATGTAATGCTTCTGAGGTTATGCAATATAGTGTTTTCATTATTCCTAAATATTTTATTTAATAAGTGGTACATTAATGGTTCACAGTTCTAAACAAACTCTTACATCTACCTCTTTTTCCATGTTTTCTGTTTGTCTTCCGCCTTGTTTAGCTGCCCCTTGTCTTTCTTCTAAGTATTACCTCTTATTACTTAAATTTTTATCCAAAATCTCCTTCCAAGTTTTATACTCGATCTAATTCTGCCGTAATTATCGACTATCAAGAGACAGCTTTTAATAACATGTGCGGTATAAACACGCCCTACGCTCTGATTACTTTTAGATTATACTAAAGATAATGTTTTTTTTATTAATTCAGCATGTAATTTCAGCACAAAGAAAATAAATTGAAATTTTCAGCATCAAATTGTTTGAATAAAAAAATTTAATCTATTAATTTCACAGTTCCCTGTTTTACACGTCAGGTTTTTATGTACTTATTTAAACGCTTTCTATAATTTGATGTTATAAAGCTTTCACATTATATGTAGGGACTTCTAAATGTATTTATGCAAAAATAGTCGTAAGTAGACAAATATCATTTCCATATGCAAAATGTAACATGCGGCGATTTTCTGCGTGTATTTTCTGATATGTTCGCATATCCAATTATGAATAGTACATTCGCTATTACACGAGACATAAACAGAGAACAGGAAACGATGACACTCAAGATACATAACCTATCCGCAACAACATGTAGATATTTCAACAATGCTACAAATCAAATACTATTAGACCAATCATCCGTACAGTCGTGTCCTTTTACGTTTACAACCATACTTTTGCAAAAATACCATAGCCTAGCTTTACTTCCATTGAAATTTCTGATATCGAAAATCCTTCGTGCAAGTCGCAACTTTCTATGTGCAATTTTTAAGAAGAGTTTATAATATAAATATAATAATGGGCTAAGATAAACGATGATTTCTGCCTCATAAGCGTTTATTATGCAAATGGTAGTGACATCTGAAAACGTTGGCAGCAAAGTCAAACGGACACATGTTGTGATTACGTTTATTAGTTTTTGTTGGGCAGTAATGCCGCAATTGAAAATACAGACCAGTGCTTGAGATCAGTCATTATGCTGTCTAGTTACCTATACTTGTTCACTACGCTTAATGACCCGTGTTTCTAGACTTATTTTTATCCCTACAGGGACGTATTCAATCATTTACCAAGAAAACTAGTTGTTTAGAAAATTCCATGATATTAATTTTTGATTGGAAGAGCAAATCAATTATAATCTGGAATTAATCCAAAAAAAGCTCTGTAAAACACCATACAAGGTGTATCAAAAATAAGTACAAATATTAAAACTCACAGTAGAACATTTGTTTGTTAAAAGAAACCCTAAGGTACAAGAAAATAATTATTGAAAATTACCATCAAAATTGTTTTAGTACTGCAGGATAATAACAAAACTTTGAGTTCAAAGTAGAAAAACCAAAACTTAAAATGAAAGTACGAAACGTTGATTTCTTATCACCTGCAACCTAAGTTTTTACGTTTTTGTCACAGTGGATTTTAATTACAATTAATGCACTTGCTAACAAATCCGGGGGTTCTCAAACAAAATTAAATTTATGATAATACTGGATTCTACTTGGGCTAATCTGTTATTGGTTTAGATATTTGCACCTATTTTTGATACACCTTGTATATAAATTGATTGGAACTTGTACGTTTATGATAAAAATACGTATAGGCAGTTGTAAATTTATTCTGATCACTTGCATATGCGTTGTTTAATGCAAATCGTATCTGCATAATATTGCTAAGGCGGCTAACAGCATTTCTATTATCACACGTAAGGTATCATTTGCCTCCTTTTTGTTTTTCAATGAAGCTGAGGTCTGAATATGTGGTTTGGTAGCAGCTGATTACATATCTATGTGTAGGCTTTTTAAAATACCGTGCGCTGATTGAATTCTTGATACGTTGATAATCTTTTTCCTAAGAAAATTTATTAGATTATACAAAAGACGTAGTGTTGATGAAATACAGTTTTAATTATCGTAATGAGACCAAATAAATACCTACCACAATTAATTGAAGACACAAATTTTTCTCGTAGTTTTCGGTAAATAAATATATACATGGTGTTGCATGATTTTTGGACCAACATTAAACGCACATTTTCGAGAGCATTTGAAGTAAAAAATGTTTATTTATTATGAGCTCATAAACGCTTTCTTACGGACGTAAAACAAAATCTTTTAGAGCGATCTTGTGGGATGTCTAATGGACATTAGTTTATGGCCATGAACGTGCGGATGTAGACTGGATCTAAAATGGATATCCATAAGATATCCTGTGTTATCTGGGTAGAGAAATCAATTAAAACGTTACTAGATTGTTCCATATTTAAGACTCCGTAAGGAAGCGTTTACGAACCTAAGTTTATTTAGCATTTTCTACTTAAAATGAGTTCAAGAATGTGTTTTTTAATTTTATTTAGAAAGCAACGCAGTGATGAACGTGTAGAATATATAATTTGAAAAGGTTTTTTGCTGTTACCGAATTTTTATCCACTAAACCCAAGCGAAGCAAAAATTATCGCTGAGGCGCTTATTTCTAACCTTTTAACGCGGAAACTCAAAGCCTATCAACTATCAGACTAAAGCTCAAAAGAATTATGGTAAAATAATGAATACGACAAGTGTTTAAGATTTATCCATAATTTTATGTGTACACGTCCAGGAAAGGGCGGAAAATTGCGGTTTAAATCATTCCCGCAATTATTTTGTTAGCCTCAAGGATTTGAAGGCTATAAATTGTTAACTTCCGCTTGATTTTGCATATTAAGAGCTGATCGAAGACTCGGTCTTTACTTCTCACATTTTACTTATGTTTTCTTATAAAATCCGCAACAAAATGGGAAACCATAAAACTGCAAAAACCTACAAAATAAAGTAGAAAAAATTTGCTAATCCGGACCTGTTCGCGGAGAAATAAATCTCTGCGGGGTACCAATTATATTGTTTTCATTAAATATAATTATAGATTTTTAAAATAACTATAGTAACCAGCTTTCTGTTGCAGCAGTGATACACATTCATCTTCTTTAATTATACAGAAAAAGCATTTCTACTGCTGTAGATCCGATTTCAGTGTTGCTATAATCAATAATCAATAAGCTGCAATTGTGAGGCGTATTGTTTAAAGTAATACGAGATTGGAACTTGTGTATTATTATTTAGTAGGAGGAAACATGCAGGAATGTTTTTAATTTAGCACTAGAATTACGAACCTATTAATTGGGTCTGTGTTCCAAATTAAATTTGATTTTTGCTGCTCGACAGGCAATAATTATTTGCAAAGGAAACATTCTAGGTGGTCCAAAATGACCCCCTTTTAAACTTAAGAAAAATTTAGTGACTGTTGAAATAGAAAATCTATTAATTACCTTTTTGGGACAACTTCCTGCATATAAATTTTCTAAAAAAAATAAATGAAACAAATGTGCAATATAAAATTCTTATTAACCCATCAAAATTCTCTTTTTGGCGAGTGCAAATTTTTTTGCAGTTATTATAGTCTCATAAACGAAATAAACTTGCAAATTTATTAACTAAAGGCGCTCTTATTTGGGAAACTATGAATAAATTAATAATTAAATAAACTCTTTAATGAAAATCAAAATTAATAATGATTAACTCTCTTTCATATAATGGAGTTTCTTTAACCTTATGTTCACATTAATAATTACCTTATCAGGTTTAACGACGCGGCTTGTTCGTTATAGATACCTGTGGGTAGCTCCTGCTAGCACTATTACATTTAAATGTTAAATAGGGTCTTTAACATTAGTCAAATTAAGAAAAAAATGTTTTATAAAATCAACTGCGGCGAATGTAATGCTTTGCGTGTGGAAAACTAAGGTACTGATATGCCGAATTATTAATTGTGTGTCAATCAAGAGCGAATTAGAAGCACAGAAAATATTTGGAAAAATTAAAAGCACTTTGCAAAAAACGAATTAAAATCAACAGATTAACTTTTTGTTTCTGTTTGCAACCTTATAACAAAGCAAGAAATAATAGATACGGCTTTTCACAATAGGCAATCTCAAAGCAAAGAAAAGGAAAAGGAACAGATGGGTGTCCAAGAATGAACGCATCAATTTCTATATAAAGAAACAATCAGCTTTAAACAAAAACAAAAAAAAATAAACAAAAATTTTATGAAAGCAAAAAAATAGTAGCCCTCTAGAACGGTACACCAGTGGAATTCTTGTTTGCGACGCACACTTTATAGATCTCTGCAAGCTCGGCCAAACCGCAGACGTATGAAATTGTCATGCGATATCAGTTCAAAGTCTGAATGGTTAAACTGAATAAGTTCATTTTATACCGGGAACGGATGAATTGTTTGTAAACCAAAGTAAATTATACAGTTATATAAATAATGCAAAATTCGACGTTTATGGCGCTTTTGCTCCAAGTTTGTTGCTTTTGGTTCTGGAATTGGTGACGGGGCCTGTTGCTCGTTGAAGTTTTCTTTGTTTATACAGGGCAATAAATTATTTGTAATTTCTAACTAAAAAATGAGTTGAAATATTTGCTTGCAGCAACGTATACAACTTTGTCTTTTCGGTATAAAGCAATTGCAAAGCGTCCAGAGAAAAGAGTTTGTAAACCAATTCTAAGCTGAGCTTTTGGTACTTTTGGCGTACTTCACTTTATCGGTGAGTTTCAGGTTTAACTTTCTCTGGGTTAAGCTAAATGTCTTTAATTCATTAATACGGTGCAGTCGTAGAAAAATAACATCTAGAATGATGTGGGATTAGGCTCTTTTAATTACGGAATTTAATATCGATGAACCAAAATAAACTAAAATTCTGGAAAATAATGGGTGTAAGACCGACTGGGAATCACTCCCGTCGTTGAGTCACAATAAAGTAGAATCAGGAATATAAACGGTTTACTAAAACTGGGGATTTCCCCGGCTCGTCGCTTGAACTACAATAAACTAAAATTCTGGAAAATAATTAAATCGCTTTAAGCCTGACTGGGAATTTTATGCACCATTGGAGAAAAATAAACAAATCAGAGAAATAAACGGTTTAAAAAATTGCGGATTTATTCCGTCGTTAAAAAACTACAATAAACTAGAATTTAAGAAAATTATCGGTGTTGGACCAACACTAATGACACGTCGAATGACGGGAGAAATCCACAGTAGGGCCTACTGTGGATTTCTCCAAAACTGAATAAAATCGGGAAAATAAGCGGTTTAGTAAAACTGAGGATTTCTACCATCGTTGAACTTAAAAAGGAGTTACTTGGTTTTAGTCAGATCATTTACATTCTTACTTATTTTCGTTCAAACTCGTCCACCAGGGGCGTAGATGGAGGGGGTGCTCAACTTATCTCTTAACGTATTTTTTGCACTCACGACATTTTCTAGCTTTCGACTTGAAAATGTCCAATGCTGTTTTTGGGATGAGTCGAAATTTGCGAAAAACCTAGTTGCCATGAAAGTCCGAGTGCTTTTTAATAATGCAGAAATAGTTTGTAAGAACATTAGGGGCAAATTTTACACACCAAAACAATGATAAAAACTTGTTTAGAAAACATTTTTTTAGATAGTTACAGCCTTAGGAAGAAGAAGCAATCTGGATTGCTCCCACTTCCGAAAGAAGTGTTTACATGTTCACGTCCAAAGTTTTTTTATTACTTAGCAGCTTTTAATTTTATTCTTGTATAGAGAATAAGGTGTTGATTTTGAAAGTTGAAAAATGTCATGAGCTAAAAAACACATTGAGAGATACGTCGAGCGTGATTGGACAGTTCCATCTTCAGGGAAGCTGTAGCTCCTTAAGAAACCCATTTTGAACAAAGACATGTTTGGTTTTACTTGTTCCATTGTCAAGTAAAGAAGCACCTATTAAGCAGTATCCCATTATTTTTGAAACACTGCGTATCGAGAAACAAAACCGTCTGTACGGTCATCATTTTTCAATAATAAAAAGATGTTTTTTGAAGTAAATGTCAGACAATTTTAAAAACAATATAAACACTACAAAACTTTGTACAAAATATCACATTTTATAATCACTACAAGTGACCGCGGTTTCGTGCTTCACAGAGACATTGTCAAACTAAATACTAAAAACTAATGCAGGTACAACATTAAATAAAATTTCTGAAGAGTGGGGTGTACATAAGGTGAAGTTGGTCGTTTAAAACTATTTTATCAGGTATGTTTTTGTGCTTGTAAATTTCCAATGATTCCAGAAGGGTAAGTCTAAGACCTTTATTGGCAAGGTGCATCACTGACAACCTATTATCCCCAAAACAATGGCCACTATCTAACGCGTGATTGGCAAAAGTGGTTGTTCTTTTTTTATTTTTAAAGGCGCTTAAATGTTCTTTAAATCTAGTGTTAAAATTCCTTCCCGTTTGTCCTATGTACACCCCCTCGCAACCATTACAGGGATAATTTGTAGACGTCTGGTTTTTGCAGTTTGTTTGTCTTACTTTTCGCATTATGTAATAAATTAGACATTTTAATATGAGGTTTGAAAGTTACCTTATTGTTACATTTTTTGACTATATTATAGTAGCATTCTTAGCCTAGATATAAATGGTGCAATTATTTGCTATTCAATGTTAAAAAGCCTGCCTGGTGTTTTATAAATTTTAAAGCTATAATGGAACAGTGACAGTACTATAAAAAAGCAGTCAGATAACTGCCACGGACTGTTTCTCGCATTTAATGAAACTTTGTAAATTTCTAAAATATTTTGAATATTTGTAGGAATGATTTACATTTTTGACCAAAATGTGCTTCGTTTATTTTCGTTTTCTACAGGTTTCTCAGTTTCATTGTTAGAATTTTTTGATCCACCCTGTATATATGCTAATACTAATTTATAACGGTGTAAAACGATACCCCGTTTGTTACACATTTTGCATTAGTTATTTGTTAGCAATTAATTCCATGTGTTAATTTTTTCCTACATGCAAGGTGCACGCGTCTTGTTTTTGATTTTGACTAATGCGTTCCCGTTTTCTGATAAAAAAACATGTTCAAAAAACTTGCTTAAGTATCTCTAATTTTGTGTATTTTTCCGCAATAATCCGTAACATCCTTTCATATCGAGATCGTTTTCGAAATACAAATTATCTTTCCATTTATCAGCTACACATGCTGATTCCATTTCAGATCCATCTGCCATTCGATCCGATTCGGCCGTATTAAAAAAGCGGTTATCGCAAAAACGTATGTATAAAATTTAAATAACTTATAAATCTGTGGGCGCTCTGCGTATCCAATTTTGTCCAAATTAATCCGTCGTTGTAAGAACTAAAAACAAATATCAATCACGTAGGGTTCGTGAAGTTAATGATACAATTCGTACATTTCCTTGTCAGTAAACCGTCATGCTGACAGAAGAATTCATTAGTGATATTTATAACAGTTAATAGCTAAGTGCGTTGTTAACTATGATAGGGAATAAAACGAACCCATGATTGATTGGCCAGATCTCATCTAATCGTCCTTTTAATTCGCGTAACTAATAGAGATTCCATTTCAGATTGTCGAAAATAACATTACACCTTAGAGGATTTTTTTCTTAAGCGCAAAGTTCGGCTCGTTTCAGTCTTAAAGCAAACTGCAACTGATTTACTTTGATGATTCGTTAACTTCCTTATTTAGTGAACCTCGGAGATCCATATGGTCAATTTGAATGCTCACTGGAGCAAAATCACATTATTTTCAGTCGTGATCTTATAACTTGCAATGACCACGGAAAAAAATAAATTTTGCAATTCGTTATTTATAAGTTCGAGCTGTACTTCGTTGATGTTCATTTTAATTTATTGTGAATAAAACAATTCTTAACTTCAACAGGTTTTGTATTTTAGCTTTTTAACGGTTCCTTTAGGTGAATTGGTTAAAATAGAAAAATTTCTATTAAAATAGAAAAATTGCATACAATAATGGTTATAATACTCAACTTATTGATACACTAATTAATGAGAAAAATTATAAATTAGCTATTCAGAAAATTTATTCAACTACTTCATCAAATAAAATGAAATACGCCTCTATTCCATATTTTGACAATAAATCAGAAAAATTGCCAAAATTATAAACAAAACAAACAAATGCAAAATAATTGTTAAAACAACAAAAACCATTTTAAACACTTTGTTTAATGCTAAAGAAAAAACAGACAATTTACTAAAATCAGGCTTCTACAAATTAAATTTCTCGCACTGCAATTCGGTTTATATAGGACAAACGTTGTTACAAGTATAAACACCCCCATAAATCCAATTACGCTAAACACTTATTTTGAACACAATCATTCAATGACATCTAATAATAGTATAAAATTTTTACACTTTTGTGATGACAAGCGTAAGTTAGATATACTAGAAGCATTTGAAATTCATAAGCATTTAAAATCTGCACCTTTAATGATTGAACAAATTGATCTATTAAATTCGCCGTTATTAGATGTTTTGGAATGAGAAATCAGGTCATCTGGACGCAGATGTAGAAAACCAAGATCAAGTTATATAGATTTATTGTCCTATAGCAACACCAACTGTTTACTTTTAATCTTGCTTTTGATAATGACGTGTAAACACGTTGAAATACATATAAAGCTAAAATACAAAACCTGTTGGATTGTTTTATTTACAATAAATTTTGCAATTCTATGTGCAGCTTCGCATGCACTTCCTTAATCAAAATATTAATTGCAAGTTAGTTTTTCTGGAAAGGGAACGAACTGGTAACATGAAACAGGAGGGCTAAGTTCCAACCACAGATCAGCGAACGGTGATCTTCATAGTAGGCCGCAGATTTCTTTTTTGCGGTAGCATTCCTTGAGAAGTTATTTAGCGATCTGATATCTGCATCTATAGCATATGCATACGCGAGGTGACATACAATAAATGATAGTGATTAATATAAGTGATCTTAGATTCCGAACAGACAGGCAAGCTACCGCGTCAGCTTGGCCACTCAGTCACTATAATGGATTCGCTGGTACGTCCTAGAGACGTAGAAAACTCTGCAGATGGACGAGCAGGAAATTTACTGTAAATGATGATTGGAGAAAAATTATCGATCAATAGAATTACTTTACTGAGCCTTTTATGAAAATATAAATTTAATTCCTTGTTAGTAACTAATCGTAATAACGTAGTTCCAAAAAGAACCTTAAATTCGTATTCTACGCATGTAGCCGCTCTGCACAAACGCGTACTTTCTACCACCACCCCTCTAGCAGCAATTTTTTGTTTTCTCAAAAATTTACGTTTAGACTTTAAAGTCGGTATGAACATGTTCAATAGGAACAACTTTCCATTGAGAAAACATCACTGAGAGGTTTTCTTTTGATCGCTTACCAGAACAGTTTAATTGCGTGATTTTGATAACACTGCTGTCAGCCAAAGACGTGAAAACTCGATTTTGAAATTTTAACGGATAAATACTGATTGCAACTAGAAAACACAACACATCATAATAGCGGGCATCTCTATAAAAAATAAGGAGAGGAGGGGGCTAGACTTTGGTATAGACGCGCTCGGAAAAGAATTTAAGATTAGTATTTTACATCTGTCAAATGGCCGATCTGCGCAAACGCGAATTCCCTATCACCCCCTTGCCCCTGCTTCTCACTCTCGATTATTTTTTTTTTAATTTACAAGTTTTGGTTTCAAAATCGATATAAGCATGTTAAATAACAATAGGCACAATTTTCCATTGGGAAAACACCACTGAGAGGTTTCTTTTAGGTCGTTTTCCTGAATAGATTAATCGCCAAAAAAACGTCCCCCAAATTATAAAATAAATTTTGAGATTTCAAAGGATTAACATTAGTTGCAAGGAAAAAATACAAATATCATAAAATCACTACACTGCTTCAAAACATAGGGAAGAGGGTGCCTACTTCAAAATAAATGCGTTTGGAAGAAAAACCTTAGATTCGTTTTCTACACATGTCAAATAGCCGATCTGTGCAGACCCGATCTTCCTACTACCCCCCAGATTTATCAAAATTATCAAAATTTCAAAATTTTTAATTCTTTAGAACTTGCATAATATTAAAAAAATTTTTATAATTTTCAGCATTTCAACAATTTTAGTTATTGAAATTTTCAAAAATTTTGTTAACTAACAATTTTTGGCAATCAAAACTTTCTATGAAGTTTGAAAAAAATAAACTTTTAAAAATTTAAGAAATTTTCAGGATTAAATATATTAAAAATTTTGTCTAGAATTTAAAAAATATTCTAAATTCCCCAAAAATTCTCAAAACTTTCATATAAATTAAAAATAGTACGTAGAAGTATGTAGAAGTATCTGGAAGTAAAAGTGAAGTATGTAGAAGTAAATAGAAGTAAGTAGTAGTGGAAGTACGGGTAAGTACGTGAAAGTTTGTGGAAGTACGTGGAAATAAGGTGGAAGTAAATGGGAAAATGTAGAAGTACCTGGAAGTACGTGGAAGTAAGTTGGAAGAAAGTGGAAGTATGTGGAAGTAACCAGAAGTATACGGAGGAAGTACATAGAAGCAAGTGGAAGTATGTGGAAGGACGTGGTAGGAAGTGGAAGTAGGTATGTGAAAGTGGAAGTAAGTGGAAGTACGATGGAAGTTTATGGAAGTATTTGGAAGTCAAGGAAAGTATGTTGAAGTACGTAGAAGTACGTCGAAGAAAGTGGAAGTATTTGGAAGTATGTGAAAGTACATGGAAGGAAGTGGAAGTACGGGGAACGTACGTGAAAGTAAGTGGAAGTGGAAGTACGATGGAAGTATGTGCTAGTAAGTGGAAGTACGGTGGAAGTTTATGGAAGTCATTGTAAGTATGTGGAAGTATTTGGAACTGTGTGGAAGTATGTGGAAGTAAGTGGCAGTATGAAAGTAAGTAGAAGTACATAGAAGAATGGTGAAAGTATGTGGAAGTATCTGTGTTAATTGAAGTAGGTGTACAAAATCTTCAAGCACGGTTTACTCCTCGTTGGTCGGTTATTGTGAACTTTCGAATAATTTTTGTTTTGGTTTTCAAAACAGTTACTAGTACAGCCGATCCAAAGTTTTGAAAATCTTTAATACTCGTTGAGTGCATTTCATTTGCACGACAAGCACGCATTAGTCCCATAATTAACGCAACCTTTAAAAAAACGATGTTATACACTTAAATGTTTATAATTTATACATTTTTAAGCTTTGTAGCAAGATATATTTTATCAGGTGCGTTATTAATAAATTTATTAGTCTCATCTAGAGTGAATGTTTTAGCTTTATTCGCTTGATACTCGTCATTTTTAGATGTACGTTTTAGAAATGCACGCAATTTTAAGTAATTTTCTATGTTGATGCTTTTATTCATGTTGAGAATAGAATAATACTGCGCTCATAACGATGACGAATAATATTTTTCCGGTAATTCTCCAAAATAATCTTAAAGAACATTTTCAGAGCGTGAATTGACGTTCTTGAGGCTTCGCTAATCCATTAACGCCTTGTACCCGTTTCGTATATTTTTTTCTTGATTTTAGCCGCTTCTAAAATGTTTAGCGGTGTACAAATTTTACTATCGGAATTCATGATTATTTTTATTAAACAAAAACGTATTAAGATTCGCGAATTATAACAATTGTTACTATCAACACCAAATAATAGCAATTTGAAATAATTATAACATATTGCTAATTTATTATGAATAAAACAAGTCGTAACTTCAACAGGTTTTTAATTTTCAATGTTTTAAGTACAATAAATTAAAATGAACTTCAACGAAATAAAGATCAAACTTATTAACAATTATGACATATGCCTACTCGATGGTGTTGCAACTGCAATTTTGCGATTAACCACAACCAACAATTATTAAGTTATTACTCATGCCCTGTGAGTAATAGAGCATTAATTATCAAGAAACGCACATATAATGGATGTATTATTTAACAGGAGTAGAAAAACAACTATTATTCTAAGACTATTTTTTGGAAAATTAATATTTCAAAGTTACGGACATCATACGTTGCTTTTTACCTACTCTGTATGATACGACAAACAGGAATTTCATAAAACTCGTTTCTAATCCATACGTGTGATTTGTGGCTAACATTAATACGAGTATTGTCGATACAGCTACTTAAAAGCAACCTCTCTTAATCTTCAAACCCACCAATTAATCCTCATAATGATATATTTATTAAAACGAAAATGTTACCGTTATAACACTCAATTTTCATGGTTTAAACGAATAATTACAATAATCAGGCAACGAAATCGCCGCCAAAGAATTTATCGATAACTCAATTGATGTTGTAATTTAATACCACAAATCCCATTTAATTGCTATCCTGATGTAACAGTTCACTTTCAAATTCAAATGCTTAGTTCTCAAAGTCATTTTTTGCGACAACCAATGATTTTGGCCAAAATTATTCATCCATTACGCTTTTCAGCGCGTAGAACGCGATCACGAATTCGAATTCAGTCCGCGCCTTTTGTTACATCAGTGGTTCTCATGACAGTTCCATGTGCAGAAGACAAAGAAAATAGAATTGCGGACATTTTAGATTAAGATGACTTATGATTTTCAATTGTATATCTCAAATGCCTGTAAATAATTGACTCCGCGACTCGCTGTAATTTATTTTTTAGAGATCACAATGCCAGATTATTGTTAAATGCTACTACAAATTCTAGACTTGATTATAATATAACATTGTTCCATTCCGCTAGGTTAGAAGTCAAAATTTCGTTTTTTTTCCAGCCAATCGTGACTGGCCCAAGGCTTTGAATGAAACAGTTTTTGTTTCTAAAATTAATCTGGACCGATCTGTTACTTAGGTAGCTGCAAAAAATTACTAGGAGACGAAGAAAAATGGCAGCATCTATTAATACTAAACTATATTACTCCAATAATTATTTTAGCATTAACAATACTAGAGATTTCAACGCGAGATTAGACAACAAACCTTAAAAAAAATTTTCTAGTTAAATAAATACGTGGCAAAATAATTAATTAATTAGAAGCAAAGTTAAGAAAAACTAAATTTATTTAAATTGATAAATTATGCTTGCAGTGCGCTAGTAATTTAAAATTATTCCTTAGCTGATAGAAGGAAATTGTATGACTAATAAGAAAGAAAAAAGAAATTAATTTGCATTGAAATTTAGCAAAAACATTGAACTTGATTTAAAAAACGGCAAGGTTTTGTTGTTATTAATTATGCCACATTATTAGTTATGGTTAAAAAAGCATGAAACAAGGTTAATTATGTAGCAAAAATTTCTCCTTGTCTTGATTTAAATTTTTGCTTCAAATTCTTAACAATGTTGCTAATTTAATTGCATTGGTTGAAATTTAGATTAATTTATGTGTTTAAAAAGTTAGGCAAAGTGTAGTTTTGTTTTATTACTTTTTAATTTAAAACTGCTGCTTTCTAATAACGATATCTTTAAGGATTGCTTGATTTAACCATCGATGTTGTAATAATCAGATTGGCACATATGTTTTCGTAATAGGGGCAACTAAAATGAAACCATATTTTTAAGTATTTTGTTTGTTATAATGTTAATGAATTAATTTAAAAAATACTAAAGGAAACTGTAATAATTTAATTAAAATAGATCTACAACACATTTTTCCGATGCTGATCAATAAATAAGCTATGGATTTGCCATCGTTACGAAAGAAGACACAATTTTAAGACAATTTTTTAAATTATATCTACAGCCACCGTAAACGTATGTAGTGTAAAAAACGATTTTAATGCAATAAAATGTGAGTACATCATAAATTCATCGGGAATATTAGGTTAACAAAAAACCAAAACCGGAAGCGGAAGTTACACATGTTTGCAGATTTTTTAGTTTTCTGTAAAAGAAAAGCATACTATGTGTCAACAAAAGCAGGCTGGTATGTATTCTGCTTTTTTATAAAAACAGAAAGCTAAAAAATTTGCAAACATGTATAATTACCGCTTCCGGTTTTTTTTATTTTATAAAAAGAAAACTTAAACTTTGGTGCCAAAGGTATATCCCTGCTCCTGCCATTACATTTTCCTTACGTAAAACGTGATCTCGCTTGCAAACGCACCCCAACGGATTTTCCGTATTGATTTCTTGCTTGAATAATAAACAAACTGTTTTACAGCATTTACACAAACTTGTTGTCATAACTTCTAAAATAGATAATTCACAACCTACGCGTTGACCACAGGACGAAAATAAGAATCAATATACAGCAGCACTGAATATTAATGAAACATACAGCACCAAAAGGGGAGTAAATGTACCCCACAATACAAAATGGCTTATACATAAATTAAAAATTTTTTTTTAAAGAAATACTAAAAAACAATAAAGAAAATATTCAATAATATTTGTTTTAATATAAAATCTTATTTTATAAAACGAGGTTGGGGTGCAAATGAACCCCTGTCGTTAGGAAGAGTCCTAAACGATCCGAAAAGATCCTCCTCAAATCAGTGCTGTAATCGATCTGATTTGGCACCATATCTGATCCAACCCGATCCGATTTTATACTCGATCCATTCCTTTATGATATCCGTAATGATGCTGTATCCGATCCAATACGAAGATATATTTTTGTATCCTACTGATGTTATATGTAAAGGCTATAAACTGCATAAATTCAAGTAAAAAGCAGTCGGGCAACCGCCACGGGACCTTCCTCACATTTATGGAAGTTTTTTTAAATTTTTAAACATTTCGAAAATTTTACGGAAATTCAGAAAGAATATCTTTAAAATTCTCTAAAAAAACATCGGTTTTTACAGCGGATGTTTCCTAAACATTAAAAAAAGTTATATTTTTTTTTATTTTAGGAAAATTTGCATTAGCATGCAATTGAAAAAAAAGCATTGAAATTGAAAACAACCAATTTATTTGAAATTTTAAATATTTTTGGAAATTATGAAAATATTTGGAAATGCAAAATATTTTGGGTTTTGAAAAAACCAAAAGCAAACCTCTCAGTGATGTTTTCTCAATGAAAAGTTGTTACTTTTGTTAGTTAACATTCTCATACCGATTTTAAGGCCGAAATATCGATGTTGGGGGGCAATGGAGGGTAATAGAGAAATCATGTTTGCGCAGATCGGCTATTCGACATGCGTAGAATACAAATTTAAGTTTCTTTTTCTAGCGCGTATATTTGGACATTTTATTGGCGGACCAACCTCATTTTTATGCGGTGTTATCCTATTGCAATTAGCAGTCTATAAGCCAAATTTGGTTTTTCCGCGTTAAGGCGTCTGGACTGTAAAGTGTATAAAAGTGTATACAGACACGCACACGCAGAGACAGACACAAACACGGACAGACATACACACAGACCCTTTGCAGCGTTCTCAAACTTACGTATTAGTCAAAATGTTGAGGTTTAAAATGATTGACATAAAAGTACTTTTCTTTCAGGCATAACTCGTACATCGGCTAGTAAAAACCCAAAGCGGAAAAAACTTGGCTGAATGAATGCATTTGCTCCAAATCTAGCCTGACCATCACAATACCTTCCTTTATAACTATACTTTGTATCGCGCGGAAGATAAAAGCACATGGTTGCGGTGTGCATTTTTATCGTAGTAAACGTTATCGTATTGAGACAAGTTGATATCTCGGAACCGAACCAACCCTAATCTGAAACTTACTTATCCAATCCGATCCAATCCGCTTCGAACCTATTTAAATTACCCGACTTCGGATCAGGTCGGAAACGGATTTCGGTATATAAAATTGCACCCCTAGTTCCAAACTCTTAAACTATGCCTTATACCATACCTAGATACTTACATACGTAAGATATTTTCGAAAACTAACAAAGTATATATTTTTAAAGGATGGGAAAGTAAACGCAGTTATTCATTGATTTTGTATTATTCTTATTGGCAAAGGCAATACCCTAACTGGTAGTGCTTAGAATACCGTTTACTCCAATCTGAAAATACACAGTTAAAGATATAACTTACCAATCATTAATAAAATGTGTGAAAAGAAGAATAGACAGCTTCGAGTGTAGTTTTGAAGCTGCATTTTCTAAAAAAATTTAATTTTCCTGTAATAATTCAGCGGATGACATGGTCAAAGGAATATGAAACTCAAAGTTATGCAATAAAAAATTTGCAAATGTATAAGTAGTTCATCCGGCAAGGTTAATAACTCGCAAGTAACTTAAACCCATCTGAAGTTCCGAGCTGAGCTTGCATGTTAAATGTAAAATAAGAACTATAATCTGGTCTTAATGCATGATTGATCGAGTGAACAGCAGAGGCCAGGCCGACATGACTTATGATATCGCATCCAGATGACCTGACAGCGGTCCAAGAGAGGAGCAAGCAGACTGTGAACACGCCTGAACCCAGTCCTGTCTCATCCCATCTATCAACCGCGTGACTTCTGCTCTCTGAAGGATTATGTGTGAATGTTCCGCGTGGCTCCTTTTAAAATTTATTTTGTCGACTCGCCGATATACGTTACGAAACGGAAGAAAAAAACTTGTTGTTCTGGACACTACTGAAACGTTTTCTTCTAATCAGTTAATGGAATCTAAAGTTTCACCACTTAATCTCCCATTGAAGTCCCCGATTTGTCGTTCTATGACCTACTGTGAGAGTTTCCGGGTTACTCATTTGATCGATCGGAGATACTTCTTTGGTTTTTGTATTTGGATCTAGAACCCGTTAAGAAGGCTCTTGGTGTGATTTATGAATGAGTTTTCAACATAGAATGTTTATCTTGTCTTTTAATTCGAATTAGAAAAATAATTTGATTGCTATTTTATGTGGACGCTAGTTTAAGATTTTTCAATAGATTAATCTGTAAATCTTACAACACAAAAGTAATAGATTTTTGTTGTTACGTTTTGAAACGGTTAAGTTTTCAATACATAATGTTCTGTTATGGAAAAAAGCAGGTTAACTTTTACAGAGCATGCTGTAAACCGTTTTAGCAGGAGAGTGTCGCTTTCATACATCATAATATCGACCCTGTATAAAATTTTAGAGTTTTATGTACAAACCTGGAAAATTTTATAATACTAAAAGTGTTTGAATACAATTTAGTTTTAAAATTTGTAATTTCTAATTACACTCTAGAAAACCCAATCAGAATGTTACACTACAAAACCTGACTATGTTTTACGCGCAATAAGTAATATTACAAAAAAAATCAATTATGTTCGTGTTTTAAAGATTAGACTATGCTGTAAGATTTAAGTAAATTTTTGTTTTACTTTAGAAAGCCAAAGGTAATCTAAGAATGGGCGAATCACTTCCTCTGAACAGTGATCGTCAAAATATTTTTTTATTATACCTGAATCATAATCTCTGTTTTTGAAACTAAAGAGCGTGCAAAATCGGGCCTTTAAAGCACTAGTGCTTTAAAGTTGCCTAGGTAACAATAAATTCACCTACAAATTTTGAACAATATAAATACACAGGTAATCGTTCGGCTAACATTCTAATCTCGGTAATTCACGAACACAAAGTCGAAACAAACTTCACAAATCAACAAATTTGTAATAAATATACATAGCAACGAAACAACAACAATTGCTAACCGTTTCTATATCAACGATTAATGACACAGATTACTTCGAAAAAGGGATTTCAATTTCATTTTTTTTGTTATAATTTTCAGATTCTAGTGCAGGTATAATAAAAAATAGCGTAGGTATAATACACGTGTATAAGAGCCTTTAAAGCACTGCTCCGTTAAAAGGCACTCTGCTGTGCCTCGTGCTTTTAAACCCGTCGCGCGTGCTTTAAAGGCTTGCTTATACACTTGTATTATAATTTACTATTATGCACAGATGTATCATAAATTGACAATTATACACGAATTTCCTTGTCATAATAGTTATGTGTGTACCAAGGCCAAAAAGTGGATTTTTTCGGCCGAGTCTGAGTTTAATGGCCGAGGCGAAGCCGAGGCCAGAAAGCAGACGAGGACGAAATAACACTTTTTGGCAGTGGTGCACATAAATGTTTTTAGGCGACCTTCATTATAAAATTTACAAATTTGTTAGATTTTTATTTATGATTTATTGATATAATTATTTATAACAACTGAACAATTGTACATATTTGTGACTCCTTCAGAAACTTGCAAATTTGTTAGATTTTTATTTATGATTTATTGATATAAGTATTTATAACAACTGAACAATTGTACATAATTATTAGAAAATTCGACTACCAACACGTATTTATTACAGTTTACAGCAAGATTGACAGCTTGTTTGTCTGTTTTATTCAGAGATATTATAACATTGTCGGTAATGTCGGTATCATGATGTAAGGTAGAAAATTATCGATCGATGGCGCCACCCTTAAACGGATAATAATGAAAGCGACAAAAAACGGTTACTTTTTGGCCGCTTTTGAGTACTAAAAATTCAATTTTTTGTTAAGGTCGCCTAAAAACGTCTTTTTATAGGCCATGGGCCTCTTTATTGCCCATGGGCTATAATGAAACGTCAAACAACGATATTATACCTAATAAAACAGTTTAAACACTTGCAAAATAAAAAGTTTTCATTAGAAATCTAAAATTGTACTTTTTCTTGCTTTTTCTGCAGCCTCATCAACTTCGTTCATTTTCCACCTTTTAAAGACCGCACAATTACCGGACATAAAATGAAACTGAGATTCTAGGCAATATGGCTATCGTTGTTTAGCCGCTACCACAGTTACGCTTCAAATCTCAAATTTAATCAAAGCAACGCTAGATGTGGGTGGAAAATTCAATTTATTTTATAAATATTTTCAATTTATTTAAGAAATATTTTTAAATTAAAAAATCTTCATCCGTGCATAAAGTTGTGTATGTACCACGGGCGTAACTTGCTTTTAATTACGTCTTAGGCCATAAAAGCTTCTTTACGCCCTTAATACATAAATAACTATTATATTTTTACCTTTCTCGCTATACAAAGTATGTCTATGGAGGAAGGTATTGTTATGTAGGATTTGGAGTAAATGCGTTCATTCAGCGAAGTTTTTTTCGCTTTGTGTTTACTGCCCGATATACGAGTTATGCCTAAAAGAAAGGCACTTTTATGTCAAACATTTTTAACCTCAACATTTTGACTAATAACCAGGTTTTAGGTCCTTGGGAGACCGATAAAGGCACTGCATAGGTGTCTGTGTCTGTCTGGCTGTGTGTTTGCATACACTTTACAGTAGAGACGCCTTAACGCAGAAAAAAAATTTGGCTCAAAGATTGCTAATTGCAATAGGATGGCACTGCAAGAAAATGAGGTTGGTCGCCAAAGCAGAGAGAGAAGGTAAGGGGAGCGGTACTGTATGTCAAAATAGACCCGCTTGAAAAAGAGCTTTAGATTCGTATTCTACTCATTTCTAATAGCCGATCTGCTCAAACGCAATTTCCCTATCACCCTCTACTGCCCCCTACCATAGATTTTTGTTTTTTCAAAAATTTATTGAATTCGGCTTCAAAATCGGTATGAGTATGTTAAATGACAATAGGAACAAGTTTCCATTCAGAAAACACCAGTGAGACTTTTCCTTTTGGTCGATCTAAACAGTTTAATTAATTGATTGCCAAAAGGTGTATAGAACGCGAATAATTCGATTTTTAGCGGATTTTAATGGATAAACATTGATTGCAACTAGAAAACACAAAATAATATACAACGGCTCGATTTCGTCAAAAGATGGGGAGGGGGGAATTATTAATTTTTCACATTACAATTTCTATGCAAATTTTCACTTCTTTTTTAGAAATTCTACAAATTTTTTATGTTTTCATAAATACCAAAAATTTTAAAAATGTCAAACTTTTTAGTTATTTTAAATATGTATAAATTTAAAGAAATTTGAGTTAAAATTTCCAAAATTTGTAATAAATGTTGTTAAACATGGTATAATATATATTTTAAATATTTCGAGAATTTTAGTTAATAAAAATGTTTATAAAAACCATTTTGAAAGTGTTACGCTTTTATTTGTATGGAACCTTAAAAGATTTAAATGGACTGTATTTATGTGACGTTACGACGTATACGTATAAATACTTTACAAAATAGAAACTGTATGTTATTATGTTGATGCAAGTGGCGGTGGTTTTGATTGGTTGTTTATGGAATAGTGCGCGTTAACGTTGTTGTCAGCGAAGCGTTTGTGGAGGGTTTGTGATTAAGTAGTATTTGGTTAAGTTCATTTCTATAGACCAGTTATGCAACACATCTAACAATTATAAAATGTTTGTAAAAATGTATTTTCAGTGGGACTAGGGTACTATGGCGATTTTACATGATGTCATTTTTATAAAAATAATTACGAACATTTTTACAGTAGGATAGCAGCTTTATGCTCGATGCATGAGAATTCATAATATCGAAAGTTAGATAACCATTTTAATCTGTCATACAAGTACATAGAAAAACGTCGTGAAAGCAACTAACATTTGTTGCGCATCACCAAGAGAAAAAATTGCATAAGCATATTTATCAGAAAGTTTTGTACAAAATATGTAACAAAATTTTACCTTTCGTGTTCTTAAATAATTAGCAAACGCCCATAACTACCAGGATTAAATTACAACTAGTCTAGTTCAGTATTTAGCGCATATCTAAAAGTTTAAACAAATTATCTACGAGTTTAGATTGGTAACACATCCATATGTTTGACCTTACGCTGCTAGCTTGTGTAGATAGTTACTATTTATTTGGTCAGCTGGAATTGACGATTGTGTAATAGTAAAATAAAGTAAAACAGGGTTCATAAGCATACAATATGAATGGTTTTAAAAGTACTTCACGATTCTATGAACTGCAAAATATTTTTTTTAATTGAAATGAAAAATAGCAATCACGAATTAATGAAAATAGAACGTATAAATTCATTAATACAACGTGAAAGTTCGACAAAAGAAAAGTTTGGACTATCAACATTCATAAGGGACGGAATACCAGCGTTGAATAAAAAAACTAAAGAATTGCAGTACACACAACAACTTTTTCTAAATTCTTAGCCGAAAAATTAATTCTCTTGTTCGACAAAATACCTTTAAACACTGAAAATGGCCTCTCAACGTCGCAACTCGTTAATGGAGCAAAACTGTAAAAATTGACCGGTGAACAACTGACTGGATTATTTGTCGACTTTAGTATATTTGCAATTTCTAATAATTGGGAGTAACCAGGATTGCGATGCAATACTTGTTCAATATATTGCGACCACCTGATGCTATATTGCCAATAATAGAATGAAAGTGTTCAAATGATACTAATAGCGACAAATTTTTGCCTTTCAATGATTTCATAGCTTTAGGAATATGACTAAAACGATTTTTAATAAGTCTCATTTTCTAACATAATAAGTACATGCATGTTGAAATTGCCTACAAAAAATGCAGTTTTAATTCACAATAACATTTCTACTGTTAATAATATCATTGTTAGTCGTTATGTCTGTCAAAAGTATTGAAAATGATACTTGCTTTTTCCAACAAATTCTCATTTACATACCACTAATATCATGTTAAAATTTGCATATTATTATTATACAGTCTACGATTCTTGAGAATTACATACATATATTTTGTTTTATAGGGGCATATTTTATTGCATATACCCAGCAGGAGGTTGCTTCGATTTTGAGCAAACAAAACAGCCTTCATTTAATATTTGCATTGGATAGGTTTTTAGTTTTAAAAATGCCCATAATTTTCTACTTGACTAATTCGATTTTCCTTATCAATTTTAAATATGTTTATAAAAGCCGCAAAATAATATTCACGCTTAGGTAACTAAATGTGTCAACCAGATGCTCAAAAACTTTGCGCTATTTGTAACAGACTTTTTTACTAATAAAAACTCTGCATTCAAAACGAACCTGGCCTTATGCGATAAACTGGGCAAAAAACCTGCCCCTTATCAGTCCTCATCGTTTGAGGAAGGCAGTGCAAGGTCGCACCAGTTGTTACAAATGTTCCTTCTTAATTTTATTCAGTTTAAACAGCATGTCGTGCATGTTAAGTTATTAAAAGGTGCATTTCTTGTAATGTAGGTTTCGTTTTATTTTTAATACGATGTTGCGATAGTGTGTTTAGCAGTGCAAAATCGGTGTAAACTACCCACTACAAAAATGTTAACGGGTTCATGTTTCATCCAATTGTAGAACCCATAAAAGTAATTTAATTGTTAAACATGTTAGGGAAAAAATGTTACAATTTTTTAAGGCTTAATATTAATTATGTTGGTTTCTTTACAGAAATCCTTTTCAACGTTCACCAAACAACTAGTGGTAAGTTTAAATTTATTTTCTGCTACTTATCTAGATTTTAAAATTTAGCAACACAATTTGGATTGGAATCTTTAATAATGTGTAAATTAATAATAATTAGACAGGGTCGGATTGGCCCAGATAATTAATTGTAGGAATTAAATTATTATTTCTGTAATACTGAATAAATCTAAATTTTAACATTGATAGTTGTAAAGTAACATTGCTTTAATGCCGAAGATTCGCACCCATTATCTACTCGTAGAAACTGCACGTGAATGGCCGTAAGGCTAATAAAATAATCAATTATTTTCATTACAAATAAGCTTTTTCTGCTTTAATGCGCGCGTAAACTAAGTATCTCTAAATTAAATATGAAGGCCGCACTTTTTAACTTTCTCTTAATTTCAAATACAAAGAATTACTTAAGGCCGAATGTCACATCAAATTCTAAAAAGTTGAAGTCCTTACAATACTAATATTTTATTTTGTTCATGGTTGCAGTATTGATAATTTTAAAATAGGCTGATCGTGATAAAGCTGCGATAACTATGTAAAGCTAATGGATTTTTTTTCTTAGTTTCAAATGTTAAATCTTTCAATGCCACAATTATTTTTATAAGCTAGATGTGAAAGAAAATCACGGATGCATAATTTTTAGGGTGTTTACTTCTTGATATGTCAAGATTGATCAGGATGATATATAGGCCAAACGAGGGCCATATTAAATTATTTTTTCAAGACTCGGCAAAAGTCAAATTTAATAGCTTGTTAGGTTTATAATCAAACAAGAAGGCTACGTTTATTATTTTCTTTAAAAAATCGACAACGATTCTTTTTCCTTAATAACAATTTCCATCTGGTTAGTGTGTTATAAAAAACGAGAATAATTTTGTCCTTCCTTAAGGCTTTCAATAATGTTTCCTTAAAGTATCGTATACTAATCGCCCATCTACGCCTACTTAGGCAAAGAAAGCAGCAGCGTTAGCTGATTACGGGATTTATACCGCACTCCTTAAGGCTACTAGAAGCAAACCAGAGTATCTCCAGATAAGTCGATAAAGATCCCCCGATAACATTTAACACCGTAAAATTACAAATGCAAATCACCGAAAAGCCGCTTAAGATCTAATTGCCAAGTGCTGTTCGAGTCGCTGAAAAAAGCCAACTGCATACCAATGTGTAACAATGCCAGCACCTGTGCTGATAAACCATTTGACATCACTAAAGCGAACTTTGCGATATGCTATTCGAATCAGCGGGCTCTGAGATTAAGGTGGCACGCTGGAGCTCGTAAATAGACAGATCCATTAAAGGAAACTCCCCCTTTTTATATAGTAAACGTATTTATACATGCCCACACAGATATGCGTAGAGTTATTGTGGCAATTTAGATAGATCAGTGCGCTATGGCAGACCATGCCTCAAAGAATATACAGAAAGGTCGGCTCATTCCAATAATATAGAAAACTTTTACGGATTCAAGCTATGACATTAGTCTACCATGTAAAATCTTTCTTTTGTTGCAATTGTTAAAATAATTACAAGACATTGTCATTTTATGAATATACTTTACAAGTTATCGTCTTGAGTTAGTTCTATTTTTTTTTGTTATTGATCTATTTGTGCTGCTAAGGCTTACCACCAACGCTAGTAGGTAGACTATTATAACACGCATAATTTACATTTTACATGCGGATATCTTTCTAATATTGTTCAAATAAAAGAATTGTTGACACAAACATGACTTAGTTAACGGAATTGTAATACTGTAGAGAGCACAACATTGGACTAATAGTAAAACCGTTTACATAGTAAGTAATGGGATCCAGGTTCAAATCTGGCATAAATCGGATATTTAAAATAAAAACTCGAAGTTTAGGATTTATGCCGCCCAAAATAACTTCTTGTTTGTATGTTCCTGTATGACGAGCAAGATGGGGAGATCATGAAGTATGACGTTTGGAAAAATTATACAAAAAACCTCAAAATAAACGTCAGAAAAATACCTTAATTTTGACTAACCGTCCTTGTCATGGTCGTTAACGTTTAAAGTCGGATATTGGATGGCTCGATATCCGTTACTGTGTAGCTAATATCCGCCAGATGCATATGTTATTTAAAAAAGCTGCGGTCCGGATTTCCGAGAAACCTATATCCGAATTTATTTGAACGATCCCTTATCTATATTTAACTAAATATACGGATATGTTCAAATCGTGCTTTATCTGAATAAATATATATATATGCGTAAACCCAATTTTTACTTAAAGGGATTTATCCGATAAATTCGCTACACGGATTTATATGAAATATCCATTTAGAGAATTATCATAAAATGCGTATATATTTAAACGTTCATTATCTGAAAATATCTGGTTTTCTGTGTTTATCCGAAAAATCCTCTATCCGGATTTATTTTATATCCGAATTTAATTAATGAATAATATATCCAGATTTATCTACACCTAGTTTTTTTGCGTTTCTCAAAATAATTTTTTAGTCGCTATCCGGATTTATTTGAAGAATCTGTTTTTAATAATGTCGAGAGATTCGTATATATTTCAACGTCTATTATCTGAATATATCCGGTTTTCTGTGTTTATCCGAAAGATCGTTCAACCGGTTTTATTTTATATTCGAATTTATTTTATAGATAAATCATCCAGATTTATCAAAATTTTTAGATATTTTGAAATCCTGGTTTATCTAAATTATTTTATGCATAACCTTGATGATTCACGTTTTCCACTCGTTATTCAGATTTATCCGATAAATTCGCTATCCGTATTTATTTCAAGAATTCGTTTTTGAGAATTGTCTAAACATCCATAGACATTTGAACGTGTATAATTTGAATATATCCGCTTTTTTGTGTTTTTTGAAAAATCCTCCATCCGGTTTTATCTTATATCCGGATTTATTTAATGGCAATTATCCATAAATATTCGGATATTTTCAAATCGTGTTTTATCTAAATTATTATGGCGTAAAACCTTAGTTTTTTGCGTTTCTCAAAAGAATTCGTTAGGATTTATCCGAATTTATTTGAAGAAGCTGTTTTTGAGAATTTGTCAAGACATCTGTAAATATGTGAGTGTCTACTATCAGAATATATCCGGTGTTTATCTTTAAAATCCTTTATCCGGTTTTATTCCATATCCGGATTAATTTCCTTATAAATCAATCAGATTTATCAAAATTACCAGATATTTTAAAATCGTGTTTTATTTAAATTATGATATGTGTAACCTTGGTTTTTCGCGTGTTCCATTTGTTATTCAGATTTATCCGATAAATTCGCTATCCGGATTTATTTCAACAATCTGTTTTCGAGAATTGTCAAAAAATCCTTAGATATTTGAACATTCATAACCTGAATACACTGTGTCCATAAAGTAACCCCCCCTCCCCAACTAACTTTTGAACGACTTGATATTTTTTTACAAAATTTGGTGCGCTGTAACGGGAAATTAAATACTATTTTTCAGACCATACTAAAATTTTGTATCATCCAAAATGGCGACTGGGCGCCATTTTGAAAGTTTTCTTTAAATAGAAAGGGGGTCGAGTGACGCCTCATTTGAAACGTCTTTTAATTCTGCGTCTGATCCTAGAGTTTCAAAGAAGAATATTGAGCCATAACAAAATGGCTAATTTTAAACAAATGGACTCACTGAATTCAAAATTGTTTTGATTTTTTTTATCCAGGGTCGAGTGACACCTCATTTGAAAGGTTTTTTAGTTCTGCGTTTGATCCTAGAATTTCAAAGAAAAATATTGAACCATAACAAAATGGCGGATTGTAAACCAATGGACTCACTCAGTTCAAAATTGTTCGATTTTCTTATCCAGTAGTCCACTTTTTCATTTGCAGGACTAAATTTTCCCAGAAATATCGCAGATGGCTTGAAATAATATTGAAAACGTTATGTTCCAACAAGACGGTGCGCCGCCTCATTATTATAGGCCTGTTTCTTTCTCAACGGACAGTTTCTTGGAAGATGGATTGGTAGGCGGGGGCCTGGAGAATAGCCGGCTCACTCCCCACATTTAACTTTCTTAGATTTTTTGTGTGGGAATATCTGAAATCGAAAGTGTACATAACCCGTCCAGAAACAATTGAAGAACTGGAGCAACGCATTACAGAAGTTTGCAGAAATATCACTCCAGAAACATATGAAAATGTAAGGCAGGAATTTCCTAACCGACATTTAATGTGCCAAGAAGTGAATAGTAAACATTTCGAACACTTAATTTAATTTCTTTTTGCTTTAATTCTTAGTTTTTTTTAATAGACTTCTTTATCTTCAAACATTGTCATTTTGTTATGGCTGAATATTTTTCTTTGGAACCTTAGGATCAGACGCAGAACTAAAAGACCTTTCAAATGAGGTGCCACTCGACCCCCCTTTCTGTTTAAAAAAAATTCAAAATGGCGCCCAGTCGCCATTTTGGATGATACAAAATTGTAATATGGTCTGAAAAATAGTATTTAATTTCTCATTACAGCACACCAAATTTTGTAGAAAAATATCAAGCCGTTCAAAAGTTAGTTGAGGGGGGGGGTTACTTTATGGACACAGTGTATATCCGGTTTTCTGTGCTCTCCGAACAATCTTCTATTAGGTTTTATTTTATATCCGGATTTATTTAATGAATAAATTATCCAGGTTTATTAAAATTGCCGAATATTGTCAAAAAATCCGCATACACATATTCAATCTGAATATATCCGGTTTTCTATGTTTTTTAAAATATCTGCCACCCGGTGTTATCCAATATCCGGAATTATTACATAGATAAATTTTCGATATTTATCTCAATGTCCGGATATATTTGTTCGCCCGCTTCTTGAATTATCCAAAATTTCGATTTTTATTGCTTAATGGAAATATACGTTATTCGGTTTTATGCGAAAACTCGCTTTCCGGATTTTCTTTAAAGAAGCGATTTATTTAAAAATTCAGATATATTAGAATCATTTGTTATTTAACCGTATCCGCTAGCTGTTTTACGTAGTTATCCGAAAATGTCGCCGTTGGAAGTTATCCTCCAAATTTGTTATCCGGATTTATCCGATAAATACGCAATCCGTATTTTATTGAAAAGTCTGTTGTATTTAGATCTCTCCAAAAATCTGGATATACTCGAATCGTTCGTCATCAAAAAATATCCGAGGGGTGTCTCACTCAGTAAAATTGTGTACACCTATTGCCGTATTGCCGTGTTTGCCGTGATTGCCGACTTGATTGCCGTGATTGCCGACTTGATTGCCGTGATTGCCGAGTTATTGCCGATGATTTCCTAGTTATCGCCGTGATTTCCGGGTTGTTGTCCACTGATTGCCTTGTTTGCGAACGTTATTGTCGATTATTGCTGCGATTTTCGATGTATTTCAATGATTATTCTGATTCTGTACAGCCTTCCTTAGGTGACACTTTTTGTGTTATTATATTATTTCTATTTTAAACTTTGCCTCGTTCATCAAAAACAAGAAGGTAATTTCGCTTTCGATTACAATATTTTGGTGTTCAACTTGAAACCTTGTAAATTTCTCATTGCAATTTTATGTAAACAACATTAATATTTAGTGGGTAGGAAAAACCATTATCTGGTATTACCACAAAAATTGTAATGGTATTAGGTATGATCTAAATCTCAAGACAATACTAATAATTGTTACTTCTGTATATTATATTTAAAATTGCTTCATAAAATATTGTGGAAGATATGGGATGAACATTGGGTAAACGAATATATTAATGCATTATACTGAACATAAATTATATTGAAATTCAGAACTGAAATTATAATCGACATCAAACTAATATTTTTTAATGTCTCTGCCGGTTTGGGTTTTGACTTTTCTCTTGAGTTTCCTGAGGAATTTTGTCTCGACGTTTTTTTTATCAGAAGGGAAATGTCCTCTAAAATGCCAGTTAAAACTTCAAAGCACCCATTTTTTGCCATACTTTTGTGGAACGTAGTTAATTTTGCCGCGTAGTCGCACATGAAACAGATACTTTTAGCGTACAGAAATCGCTGTCAATTTCTACAGATAGGTCGCCAGCTTTTTTTACAACTACTTATAAAACATCCTATTTCGAAAATTCAAAAACACTTTTTACATAATTTATTACTACGGTTCGTTTATGGTCTACGCCGAAAGCTTTTGACGATGGTTTTGTTTGTTCCTTATTGATGGATTATCAGAATCGTTTGATCCTGTTTCCTATTTTTACTTTCCCATACTTCTGCTGAAGTAAGTAAAGGGATGATTTCATGTAAATTTTCGAACTTCAGATTTTAACCGAAATTATAGGGTACATAGCGTTGTAGTGAATCTAAAGAGTATAATCAAGTGATGCAAAAATAATTTTGGAAATATGAAAATTGTAAATATACTTAAATTTTGCACATTTTCAAAACATTATTCCTCAAAAACTGCCCACACCATTTTTTTGAACTTTCTTAATCGATAGAGGTTGCAATGAACTACATATTCGTTTTTTTATAATCTCCCAAATTTTACTCCAATGCATGCCCAGAAATTAAACCTGTTTTTTTGTTATAGATTTTTTTATAAACACTTTAAAATTTTTAATACATAGCGTTTTGGTGCATCTAAAGATAAATCAAATGCTTTTTTCCAAATGCTGTATCTTTAAAATGAAGCCCGCTACGAATTTTTGAAAATTTTAAATTTAATGCCCGATTACTCAAAAACAAAATATCCAATCAATATAAATTATCCTATTATATAAGAGCGCTTGATAAGCATAAAATAGTGATGCAAAAATATTTTGGGAAATATGAAAATTGTTCAAAGTTTTAGACATATTCAAAAAAATTTTTCTCAAAACTGCCCACAAGATTTTTCTGTAAACTTTCTGAGCCGATAGAGCTTGCAATGAACTACAAAATTTTTTTTACTAATTTTCCAAATTTCACTCTGACACCCTCTAGGAATTTTTGAAAATTTTGAAATTGATTACTTGTTTATTCATAAACGCAAAAGCCGATCGTTATAAACTTTTATCAGCTCGATAGACTATTTAAAGTACTTTATTAGGACCAACAAGAATTTCCAATTATTTTGAAAATTAAGGGACAAAAACGATACCTTTTAGTATCAACAACGTGTTTTCCGGCAGTTACATGATTTTAAATACGCCTATCAATTAGCGCTAATAAAAATAAATATTTTTCATTCTTTGCATATTTTTGATAACTGTAGCTGTTATAACTATTTTCGTGAGCGCTTTAAATATCTTAACGCCTGTCACGTCGCGTCGTAGGAGCGCGCGCAACCCGTAAGTAACCAACGTCTTGAGTCTGCAGCGGGCTTGTACCGGCTAGATGAGATGTAAATTTCCATCACTTCTTGACGCGAGAATATTTAAAACGTAAAAAGTATTAGAATGTACCAGCGACCTGTTTCGCCCATTTTTTCTGTACATGAGCAGCAACAATCTAATGTTTTGTCGGATATTTTTCTTTTTGCTGGCGTATTTGCTCTTATACAATAGCTCAACCAACAATTTTTTGTGGCCTTCTGCAACTTGAAATATCGTTATAATCGCGGCATATATTCCGTAAAATTCTTATTTTTTCTTCATCTAATATTAAATTTGGTAAGTATTCCTTTGCAAACCTTTCTATCTCAACATTTTTTTCTCGGAAATTACTTAGGGAATTATGTTATCAAATCTCGTATAGATTAGTAATTGTGTTTAATATTTTGGTAATAAGATATTACATTCACTTGAAATTTTATAAAATCCATTTTATTCCTGAAAGGGAAGATCAAGAAATCTTACGGTGGTTAGGCTATATACTCCTCAATGTAAAGCACACAATGGTACACTCTCACAAGTACATTTAACTATCTAAATGATATGAGGATTAATAGCCTCACATAAAGTTTACACACATTACGCATATCGAAAACCAAAAATAAATTTGTATTTATCTTTAATATACGTTATTGCATGGTGGCATTTCTCATGCTTGTAGGGACTTCCACTTTAACTGCGTGACCTTCCACAAGTAAAGTTGATGCCGTCGGTAATATTCGAGTTGAAGTTATTTTTTTAATTTGTTATTCATCTAATACTTGTTAGTAAATAAACAATAATTATGTAGCAAACACCAGCTAAATAATAATTAGCTGGGAATCACGTACCTTTTGATTGCGTCCTAAACGGGAACAAGCTTGGTTTTAACTAGTTCACATTATCTATGTACTGTAATAGAAATACAAAATACAAAATTACGATATAGCTTTTGTCTAGCTTCGATTACACCCGCATATTTTCGTTAATCGTTCACTTATTTTCATTGATTTCCGTTGTATTGCCGTGATTGCAGAGTGATTGCCGTGTTTGCCGAATGATTGCCGTGTTTGCCGAATGATTGCCGTGTTTTCCGAATGATTGCCGTGATTGCCGAGTGACTGCCGAAAATTTGTACACCTATTGCCGCTAGTGAGACACCCCTCGAAAATATCCGAACGCTGTTTTCCGTTTTTATCCGAAAAATCTGCTGGTTATTCGATAAATTGGCCCGTTATTTACGGTTTTCGTGTTTATCCAAAAAAATCCGTTATCCGGTGTATCTTATAAATGCGCATTCTGGATTTATTTTTTAAGAATCTGTTATATACATCTATATAAAATTTAAAATATATTCCAATCAATAATCTGAATACATTTAAAACCTCAGTTCCGATTATCTCGTTTTCAATGATTCGGATGTATTCAAATAATCCGTTATCTGAATATATCAGAAATCTCTGTTTTCCATGTTGATCCGAAAAATGCGACACCTGGATTTATGGCAGAAATGCGACATCCGCGTTCATCAGATAAATTCGCTATAGATTTTCTTCAAGAATTTCTTCTAATGATTTATTGAAAACCCCAGATAAATATTGAATCGGCCATTATCTGAATACAACCGAAATTTTCATTTCTGTGTTTATTCGAGATCCGTTATTTATATAAATCCAATTTTACTGTCCAAGAGTAATAAAAAATCCGAAATCCAGTTCAGAATATAAAATTTGATTGGAAGTGAAAAATTCAGGATAAAACTGGATATTCTCATAAATCCAATTTAGATTTTTGTTCTTTTATATTTCCGGGAATTCGTCTAAAAAAGTTTCAATATTTTAATATCCAGGTTTCATAGCCAATCCTTAAAATTTACACAAACGTGGCTGGTTGCTTCTTATTTACCACCCTACAGTTATACTATGTGTAATAACGTAAAAACCCACAAAAGAGAACTTTTTTTTTAAATGTTTCCCTTCTTGTTCTTCAAATAAGTTTTAAAAATTAAACCATTTTTAATTCTCAAAAAAAAAGCATAATGATGTTCTATTTGATTTGGATTAGCCTTAATTAAGTCTGTCATTCTACGTCTCCTAAGCGATGGTTTTACCTTCCCGGTGGCTACTTGCAGAGACCAGATCGGGTGTTCTACAAAAGAACGGTGCGCTACCTGACTGGTTGCTTATTGTATTCCTGCTGCCCTCGTCGGAATGCTAGATATCGGAATTAATTAGTTCAAGATGGCTTGCACGCTTTATCCACAAAAAAAATCTTACGTTTATTATAGTATTCTCTAGAACTTTTAATGCTAGTATCTGTATTCTGCTGTGCCGCACAATTATTTTTATCTACAAGCTGCCTCGAGATACTGCTTGTTGTTGCCTCTGCTCGTGCTCTTCCTGCTTTTTGTTACATAATCCGAACTTCCCTCTAAGGTTGCGCTGAAATTAATGGGAATTTAATGATTCTGCAATTGAAGCCATTTAATTTATTTTATGTGCCCTAATGAAAAAAAAATGTATAAAAATAAATTTTAAGGTTTGTGTCGTAGCGTCGCGTTGAAATTTCCTCCAAAATTCCAAAAATCGAGTAGCAACGACAGCTCGTGTTCACCTGACAATTTTTAATGCTTTACTATGAATTATGAAAGAGCATTAGCGTTGCAGTTACGACCTGAACCAACATTCCTCGATAATAAGAAGAGATAATTGGAGATGAGCGGGCGATACTCCGGACCGCCGGAGCGAAACTAATCACGCCGGTGCCGTATGTAAACTAAGACGGCGAGTTGCTCTCGCACAGAGCCCCCTATTATTCATTACTGTTTGTTCCTACCGTTAGTCCGATATAAAAGCACAATAAATTCCGTAAAAACTTCCTCATTATGTCCGTGTGCTCGAGATTTCACATTAGATAACGCGAATGAGCCATTGGAAAGTCACACACATTGCCATAGAAGGAGGATCGAGATGGACAGTGATTGTAATTGATTTAATTTGAAAGGTTAATATTTTTTCGAATTTTAAATGAGGAACTTTGGCACTTACACACTGATTATGGTACAGAATTCTATAACAGAAAAAAATTGCCCCAGAAAAAATGAACCAAATTAATGAAAGCGTAGGTAATTAATTCGTCAATTAAATTAATTAAACGCTAAATAATTTTATTTTACTAACGCGTCATAATCAAACCAGATGGTTGTGTTTAATGCGGTCTTATAATTGGAATTTTAAGGCACGTTTGGTTTGGCCAACATATCTTACATTACAATCTGGACAAGCAGTTTTGTAAACTTTTTGGCAGTATTAAACACAAGATTTGGCAAATATGTGCTTAAAATTCTGGTCCACACCCTTTTATTGACTTTTGTTTGATCACACATCATCAAATTCAACTCGATAGACATTTCAATGCGAGAACAATGAACGCTTAATAGTCGATGAAGTGACGAACCCCGAATTGACAATGCCACATCATATTAAAATGTAAATGTAGCAGCAAAACGATTTATTAGGTAACAGCTGACAAATTTAAATAATCTGAATTGTGTACAGGATCTGTAACCGGAACTCGAGATGACAAAGTTGGTTCTTCAGGACAGATGTAGTGGTAGAAAACGTGCGGCGCACCTAAGACGCGGCCGGTGTCGCACGTTTGACACTAAAATGATTTGATTATTCCCACAGATATACCGTGAGCTATTTGGTCATGCTCCGTGTCACATACACGATGTCAAAGCTCGAGCGGACTATAAGAAAACATTGAAACTCGAGTGCGCTCAACTCTTTGCAATGGTTTATCGTTGGCAGGAGTATGTCCATATAGCGTGGAATTTCGAACTGTTTAAATGACATTTGTAAGAGAGATTAGATCACCTTTGATCCGGTTTGGAAAAAGCGAACACTGAAAGTTTTTAGAGTTAGCAAAAATCTTTCAAAATTCAGTTTTATTTAATCAAATACAAGGCAAGATTAATTATTATTTATTATTATTAGGGTTTAGTAAACGACTCAATAGCTAAGGTTACATCACGTATGTTACAGCAATCTACTTTTTGACACGTTCAACAACGTTTCTGGCTATTGTAGATTTTGAAATAAGAATCTACGACTTGTTACGTTAATGGCTTTAGCATTAATCTAATACAACGCAAAATATGAAGTAATGTATTGAAAAGACTCCGTAAGTGAAAGCAGGTGATGTTGACAAAATAAGATGTCTGATTAGTTGTAACCTTCTTATGTTAAAGTACTTAAGACCAAAAGTAACAACCGAAAATAGCAGGTTAGCGGTCGGAGGTCACAGGTCGCTGTTTTCTAAATTTTTCTAATTTTACATCAATATCGACATGTTTCAAATTTGGTTACCTAATAACATTCTTATTTTTTTTTATAAAAAAACGCAAAAAATTCAGAACTGGCAGTTTACCTACTAACGTCGGTGTATAACCCGTTGCTATCAGAAATAACACTATACGTAAATAAATAGTCGAGCAAACTTTTTAAAATCATTTGTTCTATCATATGTATGCACCTTCTTAATAATTATAAATTTTTATTTCAGGATCTGAAATTAGTAGTTGCTTTGTTTTGATGGTAAAGCGTATTATTAGGTGAAATAAAATTTCGCAATTAGCTGCGGAGCTAAATGAGCTTTAATGGTAAGTTTACTGTAAAAAAAGCAATCGGAGAATTCAAACTATGCTTAAAAAACCCGCGAATTAATTATTATTGAATGTTGCATGTTATGCGAAATTTTTAAACATATTGGGACAAACCTAACACGTTTTGTAAAATTTCAAAGCAAATTTTAGAGTAATGTTATTTTAGTTTCTAATCCGCCAGATGACTAGTTAGAAAATATGTATTTCGACTAACAAATTTGTGAAAATAACTTTTATTTGAGTGATAGTAGAATACAGTACTCAACTTAAGTTTTAGGTGTAACAACATTTGGGTGGGTCAATATTTCCCTTCCCACCTAATTTTTGGTGGACGAATTTGTCCTTCTGTTTTTGGGTTTTAGCTCCAAGAAGCTTTTTGTTCCAGAAAACCAAAAAGTCAATTTTTTTTGCTAAAAAAACATACCTTTCTCTCTCGCGTTCCTTTTCTTCCCCGCTTTTTCTCTCCTGCCCTTTCTTCCCCGCTCTTTCTTCCCCGCTCTTTCTTCCCCGCCCTTTCTTCCCGCCCTTTCTTCTTTTTTCTTCCTCTCCCTTTCTCTTCTTCCTTTTTTTCTCTCTTTTTTCTTCTCTCTATGCCTCTTTTCTTCCCTTTCCTCATTTCCTCTTGCCCTCTCCCCTCCTTTCTACCTTCTGAAGCCTGTGAGAAACCGATGCCTTTTAACCGAAGTATGCAAAAATGTCCTTTTAAACAAGCCGACCTTTCCTTCACTACTTACTGTCTCTATTTGTAGTCAGTACTTAAATGAATGCAAAGATTCTCAAAAAATGTAGACTATTTTTTAGATAGGTGGATTGTTATTTTAGTCATGTTGGGGTGTAACACGTTATTAATGAAATACTTTTGAATGTGTGATAACTAATAATATCTAACGTATAGGAAAGTCCAGACGAAATGCTTCACTCCTTTTTCTAATTTTTGCGAGAATAAATCGGTTTTCTTTTCGAAAAAGATTTCTTATAAAATGAAGCACCATTAATCTTCGTTTTTCAAAAATTCATAGAAAGCCTCACACGGAATATACATTTTGAAAATATTTTTAATTTATGGAATATCTCAAACTAAATTTTATTACTTGATTTTGAGTAACAAGGCGTTAAGGACAAAATTTAAAAAAAAATCGCTAGAAAGTTCAGGAAAAAAATGTTAGATTTGCTGTAAGATTATCTTGGAAATGACGTCAACTGTATTTTTTAATGGTACTTGCATAGAATTAGAATGCAATTTTGAGATTTATGCCAATTCAATGAAATTTTGATAAAAAAGAAATATTATTCTTTATAATATTTGACATTCCTATACTATTGATTTCATGAAAATTTACGAATTCGAGATTTGACGGAAATACATGTTTGGGGCCTCCAGAAACCCAAAAAAAGTGTTTTTTTTAAATGTCGGTCTGTGGGTGAGTGAGTATGAGTGTGTGTGCGCGCTCTACAGAGTGCTCATTTTAAAACTCCGAGCCTAAATTTTTTTAAATAAGCAACACACAATACAAGTCACTGCCGACTATTATTTTAAAACAAAATATTTCTATAATTAAGATCAGGGCAACCATGTTTGCATTAACTTGACAGTTTACTAATCAAATTCGTTAAGCCACATTACTTGAACGGTGCAAAACAAAGATTATCGATCACTAATCTTTGGTGCAAAATGTATTCCAACGCTGACAAAGTGGACATGCTTCTAATTCTGGGTGAATGTCGAAAAAATGCGAGTACTGCCAGTACTTTGTATGCGCAACGCTTTCCAGGTAGACGCATTCCAACAGACAAAACATTTAGAATGCTTCTTCTGAATTTACAAGAGTATGGGCAATTTTCAAAACCAAAAGTAAGGGCACGGCAAGTTACGGTTGAACATAACGAAGTAGCTGTAATTGAAATGCTTACGGATAATCCCCATACAAGTCAAAGAGCGATTGCAAATGCCTTAAACATTAGCAAAGGTTCCGTTTTCAATATTCTTAAGGCGAACAAATTTCACCCCTACCATGTTTATACTATACGCCATCTTAAAGATAGGGATTATGAGCATTGTGTTCAGTATTGTCAATTTCTTAGACGGCAATTAAACGGCAATGCGGAATTTTTAAGTATGGTATTGTTCTGTGATGAAGCGAGGTTTTCAAACAACGGCATGGTTAATCGACATATCTGCCACTATTACGCCCAAGACAATCCCCGCTGGATCAGGATAACTCATTTTCAGAGAATTTTTTCTCTTAATGTGTGGTGCGCGGTATTATTGGCGATTTTGTAATAGGTCCACATTTCTTTAATGGAAATTTAGATGGTGAAATGTATTCAAATTTTTAATTAATGAACTACCGGCTCTCCTCCAAACAGTTCCTCGAAACGTACGGAATAGCATGTGGTTTTTAAATGATGGTGCACCTCTGCATTTTCATAGGGATGTGAGAAATTATCTGAACCAACGTTTTGAGGGACGCGTAATTGGACGAGGTGCATTGCATCCTTGGCCTGCCCGTAGTCCCGATTTGACTCCGCTAGACTTCTTTTTGTGGGGCAAAGTAAAAAATGATGTCTATGAAGTGCCCACTCGAAATGAAGAACGTCTACGCGAAAGGATAATTCAATGTTGTCGCTCTATCACACCGGAAATGTTAGCTCGTGTTAGAGGTTCGATGCGTAGAAGAAATTATACTCTGCGAAAACGAAGAGGGAAAGCAATTTGAACACCTGCTTCGTTAGTTTCTGTACTATGTTCGTATTAAATTATTGTAGTTGTTGTTGTCAAATATTAAATTTGACTTATTAAAGTAACCTTAAATTTGTACTTAATCATTAGTAGATACATGTACTGTAAAACAACTCTGATCTCAATTTAAAAAAAAAATTGTAGAAGTGCATAGTGATCTGGGGGTTGCATTGTGTGTTGCCTATTCAAAACGATTTAGGCTCGGAGTTTTACAATGGGCACTCTCTATAGCTCCCAAACGGTTGGACGAATTTCAGTAAGCTTTGGGGTGCAACAAAAATGTATAGGATACATAAGCTCTTAAAAAATCCGAACACTGAAGTTAGACATGTTTTTTTGTAGTTTTCTATTAAATATGATAACCGGATCAAATAGGATACTTTATGACAAAGCGAATTCTTTTTCACCGAACCTATTTTGAAAATGGCGGCTGATATGATTTTTTTTTAAATTTTAATTCCAAATGTGTAAAAATGTATTGAGTGTTCTATTAAAAATAAGAAAGTAGATGTTATTTCCGGTAAAAATCTAAGTGGACATAATTAAATTGTTACGTTACATAGCATGCTTTTCCGGTAGTTTTCATCCTAATAAATAACAAAAAGGGGGTGCACCAGGTGAAACTAACACCCTGTATACCTTCAGTATAGGGAAGTAAAAAATACAGCTCACAGTTTTCAACATATACAAATTTTTAAATATTCTCCAATCTTAAATTGAAACAACAAACCCGGAAGTTCGAAATAACAAACATTTTATAAAACCGCGATGCGTGCTTGAAAATCCTGCAATTAATTCATGCGTGACATGTGAGGAGTAGGAGATGACACGACAAATCTCTATTTCTGGCTAGACAAGAACGTTTTACGAGTTAAAATAATACGAAACATGAGATCTTGCTAGGGCAGGTGTAAGGAATATTATTTATGTAGCTATGAATCTTATATTACCAGGTATTATTGTTCAAATGTGGTGTAAGAAAGCGGAGATAGCATAAATCTTAGATACAACTTAATACGCGATGCATTATTTCAGACAATCCCTGTTTTTCAACTTGTAAATCTTTTCATTACCATATCGGGAAGATCTAAGTGTTTAGTTTTTTCTGCAAACAAGCGCACAGATTGAAATAAAGTGTTCACCAGAAATATTAACTTAATTTGTGTAAATTTCGTTGAGATCCAATTTCATGAGTGTATCAATCATACATAAAAGGCAATCTTGAAGAATTTTGTCCTTATACCTTTGGATCATTGAAAATTGCTTCTGACACACGACAGATTTAGAAATAATTAAAAAAAAAGGAGAAATCGTATCTACACCGCGTTTAATTTCTTATTCTGAATTATGGAAAACAAAATTATGTTTGCTTTAAGTTGCTAAATTATTTCTGTCGTCAATAATTAATACCTAGACGTCGGATATTTTTTTTTCACGTCACATCTAGAAACTATTAAATTTCTATTAGAAATATTTATTTACTAAATCCTGAAATCAAATGTTCAGCGTCACTTGTTCACGTTATAAATCCATATTGTGGCGTCAGAGAATAAATTTTGATGTCGCTACATGAATTTTTGGCGTCAACAGCTCATTTTTTGAAGTTATTAACTTATGTTTGGCGTCTACAGCTAAATATTAACGCTGAAATTTACTACACCTAACTGAATATTTATGGTAGTAGGTAGTGTGGACCACAACCATAATTGACCGATAGGGGAGCCACCTACCCAAAAAACGCGCACATAGGTCAGCACCGGCATAGACACATTGGAAAATAATTAATAATAATCTGGCATGTGCAATAGAACAAGTGGTTTTTCCTTGAATCATAACATCGCATACTACATAAAATAGATCTTTAGTAAAATTTTGTATAAGCCCAGCGTAAAGCGCACTCTTGTGGCAAGTAGATTAAATACGGGCAAATAATTTGGTATGGCGATTGACTAAGGCTATGCTATTATGCCAGCTGCGCCGTTAGAAGGTAGCAGTTTCCTACGTCAGCAAATGATTTTTTGATGTCAACAACAACAATTCAGTTTCTAACAATAACAATTGATTTTTTGACGTATATAAATACATTTTTGATGTCAGCAAACGTATAAATATAGTTATTAATTGTTAAAGATTAATTTATTATATTTAATTTTTATATTGTAACCGACTTGAAACGTCAAACACAATTTTGTGACGTCAAAAAACCAAATTTCTAACGTCAAAAATTATTTATTGGCGTCAAAATATGCGGTTAATTAAATATAAAAAAAAAATGTAAATTCGTACACTAAACAAAATCTGCTAGGACGTCAAAAAATCAATTCATCACATTATTAAATCAACGCCCATCATAAATTTTAGACATGCAAAAGTAATTAATTGACGTCAAAAACCAATTCCTGAAGTCAAAAATTCAATATTGACTTCAAAATATCCGGTCTATTAAATAAAAGGTTTTCAATTTTATGACGTCAAAAAATCAATTCTTTATGTTATCAAGTCAACGCCAAACGTAAATTGATGACATGCAAAACTGAGTATTTTACGTGAAAAAAACAATTTCTGACTTCAAAAAATATTATTTGACGTTAAAACATCCGCTCGGTTAAATACAATTTTTTTTCAAATTTGTACAATAAAAAATTCTTTTCTGAAGTCAAAAAACAATTTTTCAAGTCATTAAATCAACTCCAAACATAAATTTTCGACATGCAAAACTAATTATTTGACGTGAAAAAATGCAATTTTGGACGTCAGAATATATTTGTTGACGTCAAAATATCCGGTCTATTAAATAACAGGTTTTTTGAATTTGTACATTAAACAAATTCTTTTATAACGTCAAAAATCAAACTTTTTATGACATCAAATGAACGCCAAACATAAATTTTAGACATGCAAAACTAACTGTTTGACGTGAAGAAAACTAATGTCTGACATCAAAATATTCGGTTTATTAAATAGAAATCTTTTTTAATTCGTACATAAAAAATTTCTTTACGTCAGCAAATCAACGCCAAACAATTTTAGACATGAAAAGCTGCTTTTTTAACGTGGAAACTAAAGCTAATTATAGATGCCAATTATTTATTTCCTTGAAAATAGTTTTTGACTTCAAAAAACATTTTATGACTTTCAGAAACCGTTTCCGACGCCAAAAAGGTATAGTCTGAGGTAAGAAATTATTTGATTACGTGAATAAATGCTTATAAAAATAAAACATCTTTTTATTCACTACGGCTAAATTAAAGTTATATTTTCATAGCATTACCTACCCTGATTCGGAAACTATTATGAGCTATCTCACCCCCCCCCCCCCAAAAAACTTAATATTAATTATACCATGACCCGAAAATAACGGTCGTTTTGGAAATCACTCTTACTTATTCTGCACAAATAAATAAATTTTTAATAAAAGACGGTTTATGCATTAAATATTTTATGATCAATAATTAAATAAGCAAAAAAATCATATCTGTGTCATCTCTAGAGGCGATGCAAGGCTGCACCATGTTTGGGAAGGTCAAACCGATTAATTCAATTAATTCAAAGGATAACTCTCTAGATTGCGCTTTAGAGCATCAACTCTGGTGTACGGCTTTGAAGAGATTTTGGATTCTAGAATATCACATACTGAACAGTACATTGGGTTGAGGTCAGGTGACTGTGGTGGCCATTCGTGTGCACCGATGAAATTAGGAAAATCATCACGAATCCGTGGTTAAGTAAAACGAGTTTGAGAATCGTTAATCACTTTTTTGCCTCATCACTATTGATTTGATTGTTCTCCTTAATATTAATATATCCTGCCAAAAAAATTGTTTATTTATTCCAAATACAATATATTTATAAATACGACGGTTATTTTTGGGCCACGCCTTATAATATTTAACCTCTTCTGTTAAAAAGTAATAATTGAAATTTAAAATCCAAACACATCTTTGCTCCTGGATAGCTTTCTAGGGAGGCAGAGTTCTTGCACAGCTTTTTTCCTGGTTTGCACAAGAATATGCATATCTGCCATAACATAATTTTATTAATTTTATTTATTAGGAAAAAACATTTCCGTAATAATAATCTTAAAAAATGTTATTCAAGGAAGGATGCTATCACATTTGCAATGCTGTCATTGACGAGTTTCCTGTCGATTCTTGTTTTACAACAAAGTGTAATTAATTTTTTTTATTAAAATTTTACAGGGTGTTTTAGAAATATTGTTCAAAATAACAAATACGGATAATTACGAATTGTTGATTTCTTTTTAAATTGTTCGTTCTAATTTTTTACTGGATTCATTTTCAAATGTATGAAATATTTGCTGAATTTGGAATGTTCTGCTAAGCAAAACTTCATCTTTGCAGTTTTATTATGATTTTATTCAAAATTAAACTTATTTTCAGATTTTAAATTCTGTAATTTAAATTGAAATATGTTTGAATTTAGTTTAAAAAAAGAGCAGGTGTGTCGAAATATGGAAATCATGCAAAATTAAAATTCGTCCATTTAACTGTTCATTTTTAATAGGCTGCAAAAGTGCTTTTTCTACGTTGCGATCATTAAATCATCTTAATCTCAAGCTTTGGTTTTTTAAACGTATCACCGCATTAACGGGTCCACTTAAACCAATGTCGTTTGATTTAAATCTTAAACTGAACAAATATTAAGTTTAGATAGCATCTAATCTATCCATCAGCCTGATGAGCATAACTGCTCTTCTATCTACAATCTGTGCAGCATTTTGACATTTTTACGAGCTTCAAAAACCCAGCCGGCAGGTTGTTTGTTTTAATATGAATTAATCCGCTTCATATTTGTAAAATAAGTAGCAGACGCGGAATAGTTTATTATGTATCAAACCAAACGTCACTTCTATTTATAATTCAGATTCGAGTCAAATCGCTGCAGGTGCTTGTAGGGTTTGATAAAATGTTCTCAAGAACACACCCTGCTGCCAGAATCCAACTGTCAAAGAACAGCAATAAAAGTGACATATCGTACGTTTTACTTAAGTGTGCGGATGCGGTCGTGGCCTGCGAGATTATTCCGGGCAGAGTACATTAATCTGCATAGGATGGCTTATCAGATGCAAGAAGTGTTGCTGCGAGTGAGCGCCTGACCTGCAGCTATGCACGTGCTTTTAGAACATTTTAAGTGCTAGGCGTTTCCCTCGAAAGTTTCCCAAAGTGAACTTTCACTTTAAAAAAATATTAATTTAATTTAGCTGAAAATCAAGAATCGATAGGTAAGTCGATGCCGAAAAAGCAAAAGCATTGTTCTTTAAATCGTATTGTTGGAATATTCTGAAGGTATGATTTTTAAAATACAAATTAATTTAATTCTCTGATAAAACAAGAATAGATTTTTTCTCCTGAATTGGTAAAAACAACATTTCGTTGTCCACAATTTGCTTAATAATATCTGACGTCCAAAATTGAATTTTGACGTCATAACTTAAATTGATCATTGAATTTCGGATAAAAATATATATTGTTAGGAAAGTGAAAGTAACGTAGCTATTAACAAACTTCCAGGTAAAAAATTGCAAATGAATAAAATGAATTAAACTTTTATTAGAGTTCGGCGAACACACAAAAATACATAAAATATATGCATAAACAACAAAGCTCAATAAAACAATAAGCAGCAAGCGTAGTAGTTGAGTGTGGTCAAATATTTCTCTAAGAGAAGATATCCTAATACAAGACGGTCTGTTCGCTTCTCGTTGAAAGTTAATTATTCGGACTTGACATTGACATCGTTAGTGATATACGCCGCTGATGCCCTCTTGGGGTGGTCTGGTCGGACCGCTGCTGCTTAGCCGGGTGACGTGACGCGATTTGTTTCGCTCGTGGTGTACTGCTCGGCTTGTATAGGTGGCGCTAGTAGAATATTATTGTATAGGGTGCGTGTTATGGGTGTAACAGTATCTATTAAATCCTGTAATCAAATTTTTGATCTCAGAAATTTCGTTATTCGTAAAATATAAAAAAATCTTATTATAAGACTTGGCTGCTACGCCGTTAGGTGGCAACAATGATTTTTATAACGTAAAAATTGAGTTTTGAGGGCAGTAAATACAATTTCGATACAAAATAACTAATTATGGTTAACAAATAGCATTTATGTTGATTAATTACTTAATTTAAATTGCGTAAGCGTTTTTAAAACGTCTGAAAATACTTTTGAGGGTTCGAAAAATTAATTTTTGTTGACAAATCCGAGTTTTTTATTAATAATTTACCTCTTTTTGTAAATTCATAAAATAAAAAGAAATGTTTTGAAGTCGCAAAAGTAATTTTTGACGTCACAAAATAAATACTCGACGCCTGAAAATTATGTTTGTCTATAAAACATTAACATTGACGTCAAACCTTTTTTTTTGTATTGAAAATATAAACTTTTGCCGTTAAACAAGTTGTTTAGCGTTAGAACTTTTGGCGTCAATATTATATTTTTCAAAATAGTTTAATTAGTTGGAAAATTCATTTAATATTTGTTGAAAAAGATTAGGTTTCGCTAAGAATAACTTGGCTTTTTCAGATGACGAGTATTACAGGAAATGTTTTAATAACATACAATACAAAAAGATAAATTGGGATAGTGAAATTATTAATTTATTGGCGATTTCTCAATTAATCTGTTCGGGTCAAAAGGAAACCTCTCAGTAGTATTTTTTCAATGAAAAGTTGTTTCTATCATTTAACATGCTCATACCACATTTAAGATGCAAACAAAATTGATAGTGGGGGCAATGGAGGGTGATAGGGAGATCGCGTTTGTGCAGATCGGCTACTCGACATGCGTAGAATACGAATTTAAATTTATTTATTTTTCAAACGCGTCTATTTTGACATATGGCACCTCTCTACTCTCCCCCTTTTTTTGGGCGGACCAACCTCGTTTTCTTGCGGTGTCATTCCATTGCAATTAACAATATTTAAGCAATATTTGTTTTTCTTACGTTAAGGCGTTGTTAAAACTTTTCCTGTAATGATATGAAAAACCAAATTATTCGTAGCGCAACGTAATTTTTTTCAACAAATATTGAATGAATTTTCCAACTAATTAAACTTAATTTTGTAAACTGTAATTGGCTTCTAAATTTTGTCCCATTTCTAATAAAAGTGTTTCTATCAGCCGTAACCAAATAAATTTAAATACAATTTGAAATCCCTGTATTTTTAAAATAAGAATTTACATTGAAAGCAATAATTTTATTTTCCAAAAATTACTTGTAAACATAATATTAAACTACCATATTTTCACATAATATTAGTTCAACTTGGTACAATTTTAACTGATTGTAAATGAAGTAAAATCATTGGCGTTTCTTGTGTGTAAATGCAACGCAAAAACCAAAATTGCACGCTTAACCAGTGAACTTCGCACATAAATTGAAAAAAACCGGTGACTCATTGATAGAAAAATTTTATGTTGTAGACGACGCGCATACAGCATACATACGACATTCTAAACGTGCAAAAAGAGAAACCTTAACATGAGCTTACATCATAACAATAATAGTTAGAATTAAGATCACTATAATAATTAAAAGCTCTATTCAAACCGGAGCTGCTTCTTGCAGGACACTCCTGGAATACTAAACGAACTCAGCCTGCAATTATCTCGTTTTAAAATAAAATGCTGTATATAATAGCGACCAAGATTGATGATTACAAAATGATAATTTATTTAGCGCAAATTCCTTTAATAAATTTCATTTTACAACGTCAAAATTGTTTTCTCGTAATACATCACGCAATTAAGCTCGAAAGCTTGCGAGTTGAACTGAGATGTAAATTGGTTTAATTTTAATTGGTGCGCGAATGACACAGGGCCGTACTTTTCCCATTTATATATTTTTTTCTAGCAAATGATTTATTTCAATTTTTCCCACTACAGCATCTTATGGACAGTGATATAATACAAAACAGCAGTAAATTTGTGGTATATAAAAGTAATAATGTTTTCAACAAAATTTATGTCTACTTTTTTATTAGAAAAGCTGTGCCGGACTCTGGTTTCCTGTCAGATTATAAAATTATTGCATCCTCTTACACATTTTCCAAAATAAATTTTAACGTTTACACGAAAACATGCGTAATCTTAATGCTGGATTATAAAATATCGTTCTAGACAAAGAAATAAATTAGTCTCGGTATAAATCTCGATCTTAATATACAGGCAATTATGGGAAGAAGAAAAAGAGAAAGATCGCAGGGAGTGCCATGACAGTAGCCCAAATTGACAGCTTATTTGCATAGGTTATATTTATGAATGATTGCTACCACATGCCATCGGGGAAATGTTGGTTTTTAAGCGTGCTTGGCTTTCTTCGGACTCGAATGGAGTTGTTAAAATTTTTACACGCTATCGGAAAGTGTACTTGCTCGTTTTTGGTCACGTTGATCCAGATAGCTCGTGTGCTGCAATCTTTCTTGTTAACAAAAATGTTGTAATTATGATTGCAATCTTAATTACAGATTTGTTTATAAGAAGAAAAGCAAAAAACATTTTTCACTTTATAAAGTGAATTGTAAAAAAGCTTTGGGATAACAGAAATAAATCAATTATTACAAAGGGTAAGACATTTAAGTGTAGCCCTCCACTGTTTTTTAAACCATAGAGAATATTCAGGGTGGCCACTTTTCTGGAAAACAGGGAAAATTTTGTTATTTTGGTCAGGGAAATCAGGGAATTGTACCAATTTCAAAGTAAAGTCAGGAAATTTTACGAAATAGGCAGGGAAGATTCTGTAAAATGCAATAATTTTAAATTTTTTATTTTTGCCTGCAAAACGAAAATTTTGTTATGTTGGTATATGTTTAAAAATTTATATTTATTTTATTTGGTTTTCCTTAAAGTTTAGATGTTGTATTTTGTTATGCTTGTTGAAAAATTTCCATTCGCTATAAAGTAATTTAAGTTTAACTTTGCTAATTTTTATGTTGGGTTACAATTTTTATAAAAAAAAACAGTTGAACTTTTGTGCCATAAAAATGAGTCGGGGAAAACTGAAGTTTATCAGTCAGGGAAGTCAGCAGGGAAAAGTCAGGGAATTCGAAAAGCAGTTTTAAATGGCCACCCTGATATTATGTTTTTTCTTTCTGTAATGCGAGGCGACTGAGCAATGACGTCATCGGTAATTTTGTTTAACGACATGAACGTTTTCTTAGGCAGTTAGGTAAAGATTTTTTTCCCTTCCAATGATGTATCTAAAACTTTCATACTCTTACATTAATTTCTAGAAAAGTGTAAAAAAAACGATTAAAGTAAGCAAGACGTGGATTTAAACAGGAATATACTTAAAATGCTTATTGATATGGAAATTGATTAGAAAAGAGTAACCAGGTAAGCTTTAAACTGCCATCTGAAGCACATTTTCAGCTGTCTGTTTTTATTTGGAAAACGTAAAGACGCAAAACTTTTAAAAAATGGACGGAATTATTTTTTCTTAAATATAGAGAAAAATTAAATTAAAAATAGTATGTACAGAGTACGGCAATTTAATCAAAAATTTATATTACAGGTAATTTCAAATTCATTTTCTATATTCATAAAATATAAAGACAATTGTATACAGGGAGTGAATGAATTGTAGGGACAAACTTCTAGGGCTTCGCAAAACACAACAAAGCAAACAACTGTTGTTAATAAATGTGTAGTCAAAAGTGTGTCCTTTCAGGGATAGAGCTTCTCAAAGATTCTTTAAGAAGCGCCTGAATGTAGGCAACTCAATTTACTACCTACTATTTGTTTCTATAACGACGGAAATCATTACAGGATAAATAAAGCCCTCTTTCTTACTATTCAAATTCAAATTAAAATAAATTAATTAACAAAATGTTTCAAAACTAAGCAATAGAAAAAAACCAAAATTACAAAGCAAAAATCAACTATTTGAAAAATTCACAATAACTAATTCAAAAATTAACAAAACTATAGTAAATGTTCAAAATGTCGCCCCCCAGGTTCTACACACAAAGCACATCTACGAAGTAAATTCCTGCGCACCGCTCCAAATATACCAGGAGTCTGTTGAACTTCTTCGACCTTTCCATCTGTTGGGAAAAGTGTTATTTAATAATTCCCTAACTTCCGCCGAAAAATGAGCAGGTGCACCATCGTGCTGCAGCCACTTTTGAGGTGGAACATCTTCCAAAAGTTCAGACAGGACATGGCTCAAGAAATTTAAATAAATTGCTCCTGTTAACCTTTGGGTTAGAAGATATGATCCAATGAGTCTATCGCCAACAGTCCCGGCCCAAATGTTCACTGAAAATCTTTGCTGGTATCCTTTTTGAACCACAGCATGGGAATTTTCATCGTCCCAAATGTGGCTGTTTCTACTGTTGAATATTCCTTCTTTCGTAAAAGATGCCTTGTCACTAAACAGAACGTTTACTTGGAATTCTGGATCCTCATTACACCGCCGCAGAAATTCCTGGCAAAATTCTACCCTTCTGGGAAAATCTGCTTGAACCATGGCTTATGCCTTTTGTGGATGGTACGGATGTAGCTGCTGCTCATGTAGTACCTCCCATACTGAAACATGGTTCACTCCCATTTTATAAGCGATGGCTCTTGAACTAGTAGAAGGATTTTCAGCCACTCTCTCCAAAACTTCTTCCTCAAAATCCACCGTTCGCCTTGTTCTGGTAGCTCCACAGTTGTGCCTGTTGACAACGAATGTACCTTTCTCCAGCCGACGTGAAACTACACTAAAGGTCTTGTGCGATGGAAAATTCCTATTCGGAAAATGTTCTTGGTACAGGCGAGCAGCTTCCCGTGCATTACCCCAAGCAGCTCCACACATGAACATCATGTCATGCTGTTCGGCAAAAGTATAATTCGCCATAACACAAAAATACGAAACACGGAACGAAAATAACGAAGAAAATAATTATCAAAACAATTACAGAACGAAAAAAAACGAATTATAAAAAGCACAGAAAGAAACGAATGCAAGAAAAGTCAAAAATATCACAAAAATATCCAATTGTGTCAAAATTGACGTTATTTGAATGCATGTATGTCTAGATCGGTTTTTTTTTTCAAAATTCCGTGGCACACGTCCCAAATAATTGAAAATGCAATTTGGGTTGCCTATTTTCAGGTACTTCTTAAAGAATCTTTAAGAGGCTCTATTTTCTAAAAAAAAAACAATTTTGACCACACATTTATTAACAAAAGTTGGTTTGCTTTGTTGTGTTTTGCAAGCCCTAGAAGTTTGTCCCTACAATTCATTAACACCCTGTATATGGAACTTCTTTTTTTGGATTCAAAATTAGGGACATTTATTTTTTCAATGATTGGTGGTGGGTAGAGCAGCTGAGCTATACGGGGTGCCATTTTTACTCTATAACCCCTTGTCACTTCAGAGTAGGCAACACACGTTGCATGGCATAGCTTTACTATTAAAATACAGGGTTATTTAATAGTAAGAAATAAATTTCGAATATTAGTAGAAATGTTTAGATAAAAATGTTTGACATAAAAGTGCCTTTCTTTTAGACATATCTTGTATATCGGCCAGTGAATTCCAAGCAAAAAGGACTTTGCTGAATGATTGCGTTTGCTTCAAATTCAACCTGACGATCACAACACGTTCCTCTATAGCTATACTTCATATAGTGAGGAAGCTGAAAAAGTAGATATATCCCAAGATTGTTTTTACATTGGAAGAAACAATTTTGTTAAAATACGAAATATTGTTTTAATTTTTAAAACTTTGGTTCCTTTAGGTTTAAATTTTAATAAAAGGTTTTAATTTCTACTTAAAACGAAAATTGTACCTCTGAAACGTAAAATATTGATATTTTTAATAATTAATTAAATTCAAGACACATGTGGTTAAATGTATACAGTGGACTTAAAAATAAGTCAAAAAGTCTTGATAAACATGGGTTTTAAAATAAATAATTACACATTTAGCCCTTCACGCAAACTTGATTTTTCACAATAATTAATTGGAAAACTATTGGGCTTCCGACGAGAGCATGTTATAAACAGTATAGGATTCTTTAAACAAAAGTGATTTAGAGAGTACCAGTACTGCACCATTCGAGCCTCCTAAAAAAGATTAACCGAAAACTGGTGTGAAACATATACAGGGTGTCAATTTGAAAACGTAAATGTGTTATATCTCTGGAAGTAAAAGAGGTAGGTATTGAAAATTTCTAGAATTCGTTTCTATAACATAGAGGGGAAATCATGCTGACTCATAAGGTAACCTTTCTTATTCAACCCCTTAAGCTCTAGCTACCCCTACAAAAAAATTCTAAATAGTAACATCCACCTCTTGTGATAGATACGTCACTGAAAAGCTCTTAATAAATGTTATTCAGTAGTAGCAGACATTTTTTACCTGATTCGTTTCGGAAAAGTTAGGAAATAAAATGGCCCCCAAGATCTGTAGATTTGACCCCATTAGACTTCTTTTTATGGGGTCACATAAAATCTGTGCTGAACTTTACAAAATGTCTAGAGATGATTTGAGAGTAGTATTTACTATTACGTAGAGATTAATGGAAATTATTTTGAACATTTAATTTATTGTTTTTAAATTAGAATTAAAATAATTGGCTTCAAACCTTTTGAGTTTTATTTCTTAATTTTTCCGAAACAAATCATGTAAAAAAATGTATGCTGCTATTGAATACCATTTTCTTTTTTTTTAAGGAATCATGAGGCCGTGCGTGAGCAGACTCCATGATTCCCATCCCATCCCCTTACCCGGGCTCAGCGGACTTGCGCTCTTTCGCCGGTCTAACATGCACCCCACCCCTGACAGACATGCAACCCAACATACACACCATCCATGGACACGCCGGATTTAACTTATTCAGAAAAAGGTGGTGTTACTATTTGAAATCTTTTGTTGGGGTAGGTAGAGTCTAAAAGGGGGAATGGGGAAGCTTACCGTATGAGTCATGATGATTTCCCCTCCATGTTGTAGGAACGGTTTCTAGAAATTTTCAATACCTGTTTCACTTCTAGAGACATAACGCATTGTACGTTTTCAAATTAACACCCTGTATAGACTTTTAATCAGATAATATGACCGCATGCAACATTTGTTTATTTTATACAGGGTGTTTTTTTAATACTAACAAATAAGCTACCTTTAAGCGCTACTTTGAAAGGTCCATAATTATCTCAAAAGCGAAGCATTTTAAGGTCCAATTGTGTTTGGTATTCTCTGGTGTCTTTTTTTAATAAAAAAAAATCGTTACCATGATTATGTATAATTTATTATAGAAAGAGGAAAAGGTTATGGGAAACGCTTTTACTCTTTTTAAATTCTTTTGCTGAAAGCTTTCGACTAACTGAATAACCAGAAACTGTAAACTACATACTTTCTGAATCCAAACTACCAATGTCTTGTATTATCAATAGGTAATAAATTTTAAAATCTCGATTGACGTTTCACATGCATTGATTAATACTTCCATAGTTTAACATACGTAATTTCTAGGCTAATATTCTGCGCAGAATTAAACCAAAAACTAACTGTAATATGTATTTTTCATTGCATCAGCTTCTGTATTGAATATTTGAACAGTCCGATGTGTTTCATACATGACGTACTACCTTTCTATGCATGAAAATTTCATAATGCCATTTGTATACAGGGTGAGTAAAAAGTAATTTATAATGTCTGTAACGTAAACATTTATTCTATGAAAAAATAGCCTAAAGAAAAGTTATTTGAAAATTTTCAGCGCATGCTTTGCCAATACTCGTTTTTTTGTACTTTCGACTTTTTAAATGGAACCCCAAATTTCTTATTACGTTATTGGATCTAGCAAGTGTTTCTCTTTGTGGTAAAATATTGTTTTGGTACGATTACATGAAAAAACGCCTGAAATTTAACAAACAACTTGTATTCAGGCTATTTTTTCATATAATCAATATTTAATATTATTTAAATTAGATTTTATGCATTCGTTGTTACTCATCCTGTATATAACAGCAGGTTTGACGTTTAATAGAGTTAGTATTTAATGCAAAAATCAATTTTCTCTTTTATTTTTAAAAATGTCTTATAATTTCACATAATTACTGCAGCTTATTTGCAAGCGTTAACATCTACTTGAAATATTTTTTTAACAGAACGTTATTTTCATATTATTTTATTAATATCGTGAAATAATTCAAAATGATTAAGTCTACGACCTCTCCTTTAACACTGTTCAGTAAGCAAACGTAAATTTTCAAAATTTAGCTATTTTACGGTCGATTAAGACAAGCAAAACGTTATTCTGAAAACAACTCCGGGAGATTTCAACACTCGATCCGGCGACAAACCCACTCGTCGTGAACTACCAGGCTTATCTGAATACCCTCGGTAATATTGTAGTGTAATAGGTACTTTATATTTATCACGGCTATCTCTGATCCTTATCTTGTCCACATGCCTTGGTATTGTGTTAGCCTTTTTAAGACGAGCTTACTAGGCTTATTTTTGCTACCCGATATCATCCTACACTGGTGAATTAATTAGCAGGCAATTAGATCTAAAGGCTTTTTTCGTTTAATTTAGAAAGTTAGGGGTTTTTAAATCTAAATAATGACATTATGAGATTGTTAAGGTGTAATACGTACTGCTAGTGCGGTCAATTTCAAGACCAAAGCTGTCGCCAGAAGAAAGCACAAGAATCACGCTTTGCTGCTATTGTTTTGCTGGTCATTACACGAGCTTGTCTGTCCCCTGAGCACCTTTTGTTTGCCGCTCATTCCGGCAGGCGACTCTTTTGCTTGTTAAGAGATTCTAGATGCAACTTAACAAGCTAGATTAAGATGAAGAACGCTTTGCTGCGGGTTAAACTGAAAGAATGGGAGCAATGAAAAAAGGCTTAATTGATTATATTTTTTTCTTATCAACATCAACTTTATTTAATTTTTACAAGAAAAAATGATGCCCTGACACTGTTCGTGAAAGAATTTTGTCTTTCAAACTACGTTTATCATCATCACTTATTTACATGGCTAAGATCAGGTATGAGATCTGTAGCTTGTCTGCCTTTACAAGCATATGCTCTAAAAGTTTGAGCGATACTTGTTCGTATTAGCTGTATTTTAGCAATAAGTTGTGTCTATAGGCTGTATTTTAGTAATATATTCTTTGTTGCTAAAGACGAGGCCTGCGTGTGGCAAGTTTAAAAAAATAATCCTATTTTAGACAAGTTCAGAAACGAATATTTATATTGGTAGTATTGTAACGCAATCTGCTGATAGCTTTTAACATAGACACTACAAAGACGCATTCTTTATTGTTGGGACGTATGGCGATCGATTTCTATGAATAAGAGCGAATTTCATTTAAGAATTAAATGCAAGATTTTAACAATTTGTTTCCTGCGTATTTATTAGTAAAAAAAAATTAAGGCAATCACCTGGAACTGAAGCAAAGTGATAAGTTTAACTCACTTTTCCCTGATTTTCTTTTAAATAATTTTCTAGATCTATGATAGGATATTTTATGTTCCTCCTGATGATTTTACGCGGTTTTATTGTCTTCACGTTTTTTACGAATATGTTTTTCCGGAATTTCTTTCCGGTTTCTTTTCCGATGCTGTTTTTCGTTTATTTTCGATTTCTTATGGAATTTTTTGGAAGCGGCTTTCAATTCTGAGATCGACTCGGCGGAGGAAACATTCGGAATTCCAAAAAAACGAAAGGGGGTGTAGCCCACGGGTTGTGCAATTTTTTTTAAACACACTGTTCATATAATAATACCTTTGCACATGGAATATTATCACAATTTTTATTATTGGTGCTGCTATATTTTGCCACTTTTAATGTTAAAAAACTGCCGTCGAACACCCATAACAAAATAAACAAATATACGTTATGCATTACCAGTTCGCATTCTATGAAGAACTAGCTAAATCCGTACGCTTTTCTACTTTCCCATACTTCCAGTGTAGAAATACGTTTGATTTCGGAAAGTGTCGAAAATGACATTTTAGCGGAAATACATGTTTTAAGCCTCCAGGAACACAAAACAGTGGTTTTAAAAAACTGACTGCCTGTATATGCGCGAAATTTCGGGAATTATCGGATCGATTGTAATTTAATTTGGTATGCCTAAGTACAACAGGTTGCCGAGCTATTAAGTTTTATTTTACGAACGGAACAGGAAAAGTTTTATAGTAGCATTTATTTCACAAACGGACTTTCAGAATAACATAATTTAAGTTTTTTTTCGAGCACTCTAGCTTTAAAATGACTGCCGCTACGGTGTTCGTAAATTTTCGGCTTTAACGCTTATTTAGTTAAAAACGAGGTGACGGATCGACGTTAATTTTGGTATTAGAATAGCCCTAGAGAAACACAACGTTACTATGTAAAAAAAGTTTTTTACAAATATTTACTGTGAATTGAAAATATTTGTAAAAGTTTAAACATTGCCAAAAAACTATGATTCAAAAACTGGCAGCTCGATTTTATTAAAATTTTGTAATATAGAGCTAGAGATGAGCTACTATTTGTGTCGTGTCCCAATCTACTAATTTCTCTGTGACGCCTACTATGAATTTTTGAAAAACTTAAATGTATGCTTCTCTCTTAGGAAACGGGAGACGATAATAACTTCTGTTTAGACTAAAGTGCTCAGAGTAATAGTAGAGTCCGATTCAGATCTTAATTTTTAGCTGCAGCAGTATTTAGAGGAGTTAACTTTCTCCCTCCTTCTCTAATTTTGGAGAACCAATTTGTCAAAATCGATTTGTATAGAATTAAGGCAATTTCTACAAAAAATTTATTTAACTAGAACGTCGATCCACGGTCCGCTACACTAGCAACTTATGTAGTTTAATAATTATTTTAAAAAAAACACGTGGGGCGCTGCCCACGTGTTCCGCTAGTACTATGCACTTTGTATAAAGAACCCCCCCCCCCCCCCAACTAACTTTTGAACGACTTGATATTTTACCACAATATTTGGTGTGCTGTAATGGGAAATTAAATACTATTTTTTAGCTAATATTAAAAAATTTTATCATCCAAAATGGCGACTGGGCGCCATTTTAAATTTTTTTTTAATGGAAAGGGGAGCCGAGTGACACCTTATTGGAAAGGTCTTTTTGTTCTGCGTCTGATCCCAGAGTTTTAAAGAAAAATATTCAGCCATAACAAAATGACAATGTTTGAAGATAAAGAAGTCTATTTAAAAAAACTAAGAATTAAAGCAAAACGAAATTAAATTAAGTGTTCGAAATGTTTACCATTCACTTCTTGGCACATAAAAAGTCGGTTATGAAATTCCTGCCTTACATTTTCATAGGTTTCTGGAGCGATATTTCTGCAAACTTTTGTAATGCGTTGCTCCAGTTCTTCAATTGTTTCTGGACAGATTCTGTACACTTTCGATTTCAGATATCCCCATAGAAAAAAATCTAAGGGGGTTAAATCTGGGGAGCGAGCCGGCTATTCTACAGGCTCCCGCCTACCGATCCATCTTCCAAGAAAATGTCAGTTGAGAAAGTCAGAAACAGGCCATTTGTTTAAAATCCGCCATTTTGTTATGACTAAATATTTTTCTTTGAAACTCTAGGGTCAGACGGAGAACTAAAAGACCTTTCAAATGAGGTTTCACTCGACCCCCCTTCCTATTTAAAGAAAAGTGTTTTGAATGGCGTCCAGTCGCCATTTTGATTGATACAAAATTTAATTTTTGGCTAAAAAACAGTATTTGTGGTTTAAACGTTAGTTAGGGGTGAGGGTGTTACTTTATAGACACGGTATATTTATAATAGCTTTTGTTACGTACTTAAATTACTTAAATTAAATCCCTACGCGACTATAAAAGCAGAGAATAGCTAAAGTAATATACTGATGGTGATAATTTTGAGACCTCACCTATAACAAAAAATTAATGCACTTTTTACGTTTAGTTCTCTTTGAGTGGTGATGATGGACAATCGTTTCTTGAATTACCTTTTTACCTTGTTTAATGCTGATTTTTGTTTGTTAAAAGTACCAAGTTTCACATTTATTTCTCTTTGGGTTTACTATTCTATCCCCTGCGGTACAGAAATTCACTCTAGCTTTAAACAGCAAATTTCCATTAGTTAAAACCTTAAAAAAGCACCCAAAGCAACGCCCGTCTTTAAAATAATATTAAAAAATTTGACAAATGATTCCTATTTATTCAAACATTGTCTAAGTTTGTTCAAACTTTCATTACACGCTTTTTTTCTATGTAACACGACACCTGGGCGTTAATGGATTTCCGCTACAAAATTAAAGTAATATTTTAAACACTAATTCCTAATCTTTTCCTCTTTCTTCATCCTAGTCAAATTTATCAAGAACTAATTTCAAGCACATTAGAAACGGACAATTTACAACAGGATTTGTTGCTATTAGCAACGAAATGTGTTAAAATGTGCTATGATATTAATTATTAAAGCAGGTTTTTTAAATTTTAGTTTTATACTGTAACTTCCTTTAATTTATAGAATTAAAAAGTATGTGTAAATGCTTAGATTTTTCAGAGTAACTCGTCTCTGTTGGCATTTGCAATACATGTACGTTTCATAATTTGATATTTATAATTTATCCTTCATATTTTATCTGATGCAATCTACATTCCATGCGAGCTTTTAATTTTATAATGTGGGTACATTTTTACCCGCCACAGCATTTCAAAAAAAATGGTAATTTATTGTCTTTATTAAATACTGTACATGAATTCTTTAAATGCTTGAGCGACCGTTAAAAATTACGTGAATGAAGTTCAGAGATTCTTATTATAAAACCGTCCTTGAGTTAATTATTTTTGCAAGTCTAAACTTTAACAAAAATTAAACTTTCTGACGTTAACTGTTTAAGGTTTAATATAATCATAAACATTAATAAAATGGTTTAATAAATACCATATCGAATTCCTATTCCATAGTAGGATAGTTAGATATATCTTTATTAATTGTTTGATTACATTTGTGCTAATGAAAATTGTTCACGTTGCATTTTCATAGTGTAAAGTTTATTCTTTGTATAGTTAGGAAACGATATAAAACACACTCTTTAGTAATTTTCCTGTAAGCTATTTTAATGACTCGTCCAGTTGTTGTTGGTTTTTTTATTTAAGTGGAATCATTTATTAAACATCGCATTCTTTTGCGTTTTTATTCATTTAAATGATAAACAGATAGCAATTTTAATTAAAGAAGGTGCTTACTTCCTGTGCCGAAGGCTTAGTTTTGTGCAAAAAGTGTTTGTGGTTTTTTTTAACTGCTTAGTAGAATTTGCCAATTTTAGATAATTTAAAAATTAGAAAAACATTCATAATATTAAAAAAGCTGTCGGGCAACCGCCACGGAACCTTATATTACATTTCTAAAATTTTTACTATTTTATAGAAATGTAGAATATCTTTAAAGTTCTTGATTAATTTTGAATATATTGCTATGATATTTGGAGGTGTATGTTTTTACTGGGGTATTGTAGTTCCTGGAAGACAATTTTTGGGATGCTTGCTACAATTCAATTTGAGATTGGAGGTTTGTGAAGGCTGTAAGGTTTTGATATTCAAACTTTTAAACTCAGGGTTGCGTATTATTGCTGTAATTTCTTGTTATAAATTCTAATGATTTATATTTTTCATATTTGTGAGGTTTGTTTTTACTGAAAGAAACACAATCAGATTGATGCGATTTTTATTTATGTTAGTTTTAATTATAATTTAGTTCAGAATTGTTCAAAAGGTTTAATTTATAAGAAGTTTTAGACTTACTTGTTTTGTGCATCGATTAATGTCATTATGGATGTCAGTGTCAATGTCACAAACGTATAAAAGAATACTCATGGGCATGAGATTTATTTGTTTGTTCAAAAAAATGGAAATCAAGAAGAAAGACAAAAGAATGGAAAATTTGTTTAGTTAGTTACAACTCGTCTTTGTAAACAAAGACAGAGAATTTTATATCCTCTGGATGAATGAAGAGGAAAAACAAGTTTAAAAGTAATGTAAAAGTGATCGTGAATATAAAAGAAGAAAATACAACTAATTATCAACGAATTGTGAAAAGTCCAGAAGAATAACAAGTATAAAATGATCCAGAAAGTTTTTCCAGTTGTGATGGTGGTAAAACCAAGTTTAAAATAATATAAAACAGACCAGAGGAAGATTCAAACTAAAGGCGAGTGTTTGTGGTTACTTGAGGAACCTGCAAACTAGTGAAGTAGAAGTTGGACATTCATCGTTTGCTCGAGTGAAGGATATCCCAATAAGGAGACGTTAAGATAAGTGTTCTCTTTTTAAAGGACGATAGTATTTACTAAAATTTATTTGATTTTTCGCAAATTTCATTAGAAAATTGATTTATTAAATAAAACCTTTTTTTGTAACGTTGATATTGTTTTGTGTTTATCCTATCTCAAATTTATTAATAACTTGTCTTACAAGCTAAATAACGACCCTGAGAAAGTTAATAAAGAGTCTCATAAAAAATATAATTTAGAATTGCGTGAATTGCGGGCATTCGGGGAATTGTTTTCTAGTAAGTACATGCACACGCATATCATTGCAATATTTTATACCAGATGTAATTTTTATTCTCAAAATCGATTACATAATTTGGTGATAGCCAATTTTTTTGTGAATACTCAGTTAATCTGTTCAGGTAAACGACCAAAAGAAAACATTCCAGTGGGGTTTTCCCAATAAAAAGTTGTTCCTGTTGTCATTTAACATGCTCATACCGATTTTTGAAGCCGAAATACGTAAACTGAAAAAAAAAACAACAGAAAATCAACAGTGGAGGGGGATAGGTAAATCGCGTTTGCGGAGATTCGACATGTGTGTAGAATACTAATTTAAAGTTCTTTTTTGAGCGAGTCTATATTGATGTAGAAAATCTTTCCTCCACCCCATTTTTTAATACAACCGCCAGCTTTTATGCTAGGATGTGTTTTCTAGTTGCAGCCAGTGTTTTATCCATTAAAATTTCAAAATCGATTTTTCACGTCCTATAGACCATTGGCTAATAGCCGCGTTATTGCAATCATTCAATTAAACTGTTCAGGTAAACGACCAAAAGGAAACCTCTCGGTGGAAAGTTGTTCCTATCGTCATTTAACATGCTCATACCGATTTGAAGCCGTAATTCGTAAATTTTTGAATAAATAAAATACGATGGTGGGGGCAATGAGGGGTGATAGTGATAGTGCGTTTGCGCAGATCGGCTATTCGACATGCGTGGAATGCGGATCTAAGATTCTTTTTCTAGCGCGTCTATTTTGAAATAGAGCACCCCTTCTCTCCTTCCCTTTTATTTTGGCGGACAAACTTAATTTTCTTGTGATTTCATCCTATTGCAATTAGCTAACTTTGAGCCAACTTGTTTTTTTTGCGTTAAAGACTGTAAAGTGTATACAGACAGATACACAGACACTTATGTAGGGTCCGCTTTGTTGGTCTTTCAAGGCCCTAAAACCTGCTCATTAGCCAAAATGTTTGGCATAAAAGTACCTTTCTTTTAGGCATAAGTCGTATATCGGCCAGTAAACTCAAATCGTAAAAAACTTCGCTGAATGTACGCATTTGCTCCAAATTCAGCCTGACGATCACATTACCTTTTTCTATAGCTACATTTCGTATAGCGAGGAAGCTAAAAATTGAACCACAACCGAAAAACGAAACGTTATTTTTTATTTTTCTGGCTATAGTTATATAGGAAAGTTATTTTCGGTTTACGTCCTTTCCCAAAAGAGGTATCATTTTGATTGCATTTACAGCAGGCAACCAGGTAGAAATGTAAAAACTGTATCATGACTAGAGAATATTCCTTTGAGGTTATTATCGAACTATTTCCCTAATTTATTACCAAAAAAAAAAATTTTCTACTATTTCTGCTGCTTTTTTGAATATTGTAATTGTTATCAATAATTTAATCAATTCACATAATTAATTAGTAACTAGTTTTCTGCATACTAATAAAAAAAGCACTAACAGTATTTAAAAATTACAGTTTTTTTATACTTAAATGTATTAATATTCTCTTTCATTTTCTAATTACACTAATTACGCTAATTACTCTAATTGCACAAAACCATCTTAGTTGTATATCGCATTAAAAGTTATAACCAAATTACAATAATCACGTTTTTGAAATTTCAAGCATCTTTCTTGAAGCATTAGGAACGGTAAAATAGTCTGTTTCAGCCGCTTGCTTATTTCCGCTTAGCTTATTATTGATACTTAACGGCGGACGCATAAGTGCTGATTACGTACGTTGATCTGCATTAAAACGGCCGCAGAAAACCATTTGCACTTTGCGGTTAAACAATCGGCAAAAACAGAACGGATTGCTTGATTTACAAAGTCTGAAATGTTGGAAAGTCCTTGATTAATTGCCTTAAGTACTGTTACAAATGTATAATAATAATAAATCATGTCGCTTTAAAAATCATATGCACGTGCAATATAAAATTCTGTACAGCTACCTTGACTTTATCGTATTTGTTTTATTAACAAAGTAAATAGATTCGTTAGAAATGTAAACTTAAATTAATAAATAATTTATGACGGTTTACTTTATGTTAAATATTTTCGCGTCACTTTAATGAGACATCAAGAGATTGTGCAAGAAAGTGCAGTTTCCTGATTTATTTTTCACCCAGATACTTTATAACAGTTCTTAGAAAACCACATAAAAACAAAGTATATCGCACGATTAGCAAGCTTGTTAAGCCGCACGTCGACCTGATATCTGCGTAAATCGTGTCAGATTTTTTACATTTGCCTTTTTATCGTGTCTTTGACACTAAGTGCGTGTACAAGTTATCTATTATGATAATCAGCTAGTTAATTACAGCAAGCTCCCCTATGAGTGTAAAAACCTCCAATAAAACGACAAAAATACACGAGTACGAGTCAATCTGCTGGAGTTATCCTGGGAACGCGGGTCGATCATGAATAACAACCTCAAATATGTAGATAATCTGCCTCATGTTTATCAATAAGGATGTGACTTGCGTTTGAACTTGGTTATTCAACATGATGGCCATATCAAGCGAAGTACTTTCTGAGAAGAGTTGTAGATTTTATTTGTTTTATCATTTAGTATATTTCCAGGATTTTTATGTAGACAATTGGACAATGAAAATAACATAGATACGAATTGTGAAAGAAGTAGGTGTCACCTGTTTCGGTAAAACTATAAAAAGTAGGTTATTTGTTAAGAATTAGAAAATTTTTATTTTTCCATACTTTCAGTATTGTGATTGTGAGATTTTGGCGGAAATACGCGGTTTAAACCTCTAACAAACCACAAAGAAATGAATTTTTAAAACTGTCAATTTCTCTCTGCGTTTTAGAAATTTTAATAACTAATTAACCAGTGGCGGCCCGTCCTATTAGGCAGGATAAGCAGCCTACCCATAACTTAAAAAGAATCAAATTCTAACTTCCAATAAAAAAAGTTACTGTTATCTACAGTTTTTACTTTTTAACACTTAAAAATTAGACCCTAAATAAATAGACCGTTGCCTTCAAACACAGTTCAGCATACTCGAAACCGAGCTTATTGAGCCAAACGAGCTACGACACGATTAACCAATCTATTATTCTTAATACGTTTGCATATACATCGATAAAATAATGCAATGATCAGATGCAAAGAAATAGTAGAGATTTTAGAACGCAATAAGCACCGCAAAGGCACGGCTTCTGTTGTTTTTACTTTACTGGCGCTGGTCAGCTGCAGTTAGGTGCAGCGTGCAGCTATTGTATGTTGATTTATTTCATACGTAGTTTTGCAAATTTGCAGTGAATATAGAAATTCTAATTGATCGGTTAGGAAAAAAAATGTAATGGATACTCTTACAAAAACCAAATAGAAATAAAAAAAATTATGGGCTGTTACAAACAGACAGTAGGAATAAATTTAGATTCAAGATCGATTAATACTGGATGGTATAAAAGAATGGACTAGCTAACTGGTAGCGATATTAAAAATAAAGTATTTTGCTTGAATTGCTTACTATTTTTATCTATATCTAACCCCTCAAAAGTATAGCCTGAAAACCCCTAAAAAATCTTTCAGCTAAAATTAAAAAAGTACGTCAACCAGAGAACAGTTATCTGCAACGGTTAGATAGGGATGCAACGGATATTCGGTTTTTATCCGTTATCCGGCCTATCTGGCCATTTCACCGAATATTCGGTTTGGCCGGATAATATAAAATATCCGGCAGGAGATTTTTCTTCAAGTAAAAGAGGGTATACATGCAATTTGATTTGGAAGTCTACACTAAACAGAATTGAAAGCAAAGGAGCAAAAACCCCATAAGTTCAGTAATTTGCAGAGTTGCATAAAAGTACTAAATTTATATCATTGACATCAGCATTTATGAGAGTTAAAAACTTGAAATGATTTTAAACAACATAAATACATATTATTTATTTAAACCACGAAGTAATATAAAACATAAGGAGGATGCACGAACCGCTTGTTGCTATGATATGCATGTCTCAATTTTGCAGTACATGTGACAGAGAGATCCGAGACAAGGAACCTATAAAAAGTAATCAATCGTCAATATTTTATTTTAAAATGTCGATAAAGACCGTGTATGGTAGGTTATGTAAGTTGATTACTTGATAGTGTCGGATCTATCAGAACAGAACATGTTTTAGTTTTAACCATTGATGAAAATTATTATTTTTTGTAATTACAATCAAATTCGTTGACAGATTTCCATTCTTAATTGTGAGCAAATCAGCACATTCCTGAAATAGTACATTTAATAGTTTTCTTGTCTCGGTGCTCTCTTTCTAAAACACTACAGAATAAGGCCATAGCAAGCAGGGTTCGTGCATACTGTTAAGTGTAGATGATGCTCTCCGATTAAAAACCTAAATTTCACTTCGAACGTAAAAACGGATAATCCGGTATCCGGCTGACCAACCGGATACCGAATATCCGTTATCCGGCATTTTCAAAAAGTACTGCTCGCTGCATCCCTACGGTTAGATTAAAATTATTTGGCAAATCACACATTAACTTGGCTATAAACGACCGTTTACGTTACCAAATTAAAGTGCAGAAGGACAAAGTGAAATTTAATAGGTATTTTATGTGCAGATTAATTAATTTTGTAACTTAAAAAAAATAGAGCGGGCGTAGCTCAATGTTAAGCGCGCGGGCTACCAATGCAGCGGATCCGTGTTTGACTTCCGGCCCTGTCGTTCTTCCTCCAAATGCAACGCGTGTTAAATTGTTCCCCAGGAAAATTTCTCTGGAGAAGAAGTGCATGCACTTCCTATGGTTCGGAGCCGACGTTAAACTGTAGGTCCCCTATGTCTGTCTGCGCAAAATATCTATCTCCGCGCACCAAACACACACATAGGAAAGAGATCGCCTTGAATAGGATACGGTACTAGAGAAGAAGAACTTTAAAATATGTATATAATAATAAATATGTTTTATTATATCATTGCAGTTTTCTAAATTTTTAAAAATGTATGGTAGTTATTATAAGCTGTGGCAAATTTTCTATTAGATCTTATGTTCGCCTTTGGAAAAATTTGTGTTTTTTAAATCTTCAAAGTTATGAAATTCGTCTTACAATGAGATAGACGTTAATTATTATTTTTATTATTAAATGGTTTTTTTATATACTGAAATAAAAATTTACTGTACTTGACTCTTTGTTGGGCGGTATTTGCTAAAATATTTCATCTGTCACTAATGAGGATTTGATGAAGATGACCGACACTTTCAAAAGTGTTACTTTTTTTTTGTTACTCAATTTCCTCAATCATCATCATCGGGATGATGATCTGCTTAATCGCTTCAATTATGTTAAAAATTGATATAAACAAGTGCTTAGCAGTAGTTTTAAAAACTCATACTTCACAGACATGTTCATCTCTGAGGAAGTTTTAAATTTACAGATTTTCTGTCTCAATGAAAATTTGGACCTAGGCTTCCACTTTACACTTTATCAAAAATACTACCTAATTTTTTTAATATTAACGTTCTAAAGTTTACTGTGGTAAATTTTTTTGTTCTTTTTAAGAAAAAGAAAAAACATAGAAACACTAATCTTAATTATCGGGTAGATGACCTTGAAGCAAATTAATGTTCATCTTAACAGCAATAGTTAGGCAACACATTTCCCCCCCTAAACTTACAAGAAGCAGCAATCGCCAGAATCATATAGTCTCCCATCAAACATGCACAAACATACACATGCGTTGCTCCAGATTTAAATCAGAGCACGTTTGGCACAGCAGCACCAAAGCTAGCGGCCTTAACCGCTGCGCTATTGTCTGCCTCAGGTAACACATTTTAATAAAATTAAAAATGGGGCAAGTGCGGGTGATAAAGAGGGGTTGGGGCTATGTCCATCTACTGTTTATAACCCTAGCAACGGTGTTTCCCGTATATGTAGGTAAAAAATACAATAAAGGTATAAATAGCAAATTTGTTTTTTTAGTAACTATTGGACACCATAACGTCATAACTAGTTAGAAATTACAATTATTTAAATTATAAGACGCTTTCCTTTTGAAATGTGCAGTGTTTACTAGGAATAAAAGACTGTTATCAAGATCTCGCTACTATTCAGTTGACTAAAAGGGCCAGCGGGTGGTCTAGTGGTTAAAGTCCCAGGCTTTGAAACTAGACTCCCAACGGCAGTAGGTTCGAGTCCTCTGCCCGTCGGAAATTATTCTCAATAAGTTGACTCCGGCGTGTCCATGGATGGTGTGTGGTGTGTATGTTGGGTTGCGTGTCTTTCAGGGGTGGGGCATGTTAGACCCGTGTATAGCACGAGTCCGCTGAGCCCGGGTAAGGGGGTGGGATGGGAATCATGGAGTCGTGCTCATGCACGGCCTCATGATTCTTAAAAAAAAGAGTTGACTGAAAGAAAAAGAAACTACACTTTCAGAAAAACGAAAAACTTTAGTATTTTTCAATTTTCATAACATTAAATATCTCCCTGGGCGGCAACTAGTAATCTTACCACATCTATAATATTTTTTCTTACAAACTGAAAACAAACGGTACTTATATTTAAATTTTATTAACAAACACAAACCATCACCACAAAAATTTCTTAAAAATACAATTCAAGTAAATAGATTCATCAAAAATGCTACAGCACTACTTGATTTATTTTTTTACCTTACTCGCTAAGCGGAACATGTCTAGAGGATAGTATTGTTTTATATAACTATGCCATCACCTTATATTTATTCCAAAAAAACATTAACTTTAAGTTTAATTTTGTTTTAATACATCTTTTTTTATCAATATACATTGGTAACAAACGCAACAATAAATTTTAGTTTTAATCATATGGAATTGGACGAGATACAGTGCCATAACCATTTATAACAAACATCTCTATGGTACCAAACATCCCTTGAAGCTCCAGCATGTATTGTCCACTGGGGATAAACGGAGGGAAGTGATACTGATCCGGAGCGAAATTGCAGTAGTGGTACTTTGTATTCTATTGTAACGAATATCACACTTTAAAAACATTTTTAAACAAAATTAATGTACAATTATACCACGAGTGATTTACGAAAAATAGCTAAGCTAACAATTACGAAAACTTGTTGCCGTAAAGTAAATTGGAGTAAGTTTCGCCTATTATTTTGCAATTCACGCGTGGTATATGGTAAATTAATTTAATTCATTGGTGATAAAATTCTGTACGTTAAAAATATCTGGCTTCAATTGGCTGCTGAAACTGCATATGCAACGTAGTGATTATGGTCGATATATTACGATTGAAGTAATCGCCGAATAATCCTTAATCATAAACATGTTTTAATATACTGAAAAATTTTGCAATAATTTAGACGCGTATTGATGTAACACGTTCTGAAGTTAATATCATTTAAGTTCTGAAATTTAAATAATAGACAACACATTATACACAAACCTTTGTCATGGGACATCCACTAAAGTTTCCACATTTAAGACACGCTCCAATACCCAACACATTTTTCGCAACGGCATCACAGAAGTTTATTTGGAGGCGTATTGGAAACAACCTGTACTCATTGCTTGCAAATTTGTACGCCTGTGCTATTATCTGCAGTTTTAAAAAGAAAAATAAAACTTCAACACAAACATTTGGGTTGGATCCCCACCATCGGCACTGCTATTGCGTTTGAGCCTTGAAGATGTCCGGTGTAGCCGTGAATGAAACGTCGGCAATCGCAATACCAACGCCGTGGCTCCAACCCAGAAGCCAAAATGCCATTTACTGTTATAAAAATAATGCATACCTGTAAATCACTCCCTACTACAATTTTGTATTCATAAGTTAGGTTCACCACCGGCCAAGTACGATTATATTTAAAAGTGCGTAAATCAAACTGTTTTACGTAACGTGGATTCATACGTGCCCTTTCAGCTCGTTCAAATGTCATTACGTAATCGCTTTGATGAAACTGAAAACAAAATTATTAATTTACATATACTTTCATTTTGTTTTCTCTTACGTTGAAATTAATTGGTTTATTTCCACCCGTAAATACTTTCATTATTAGGAATAAGACTACAACAAAAATTAGATAGATTCCCGACATTTTGTATTAAACACACACGACCTCCATGGATGTTTTCATTAAACTGAAGGTGATTATGTTCGTATTAAACTCAAAATCTAAATATTTTTCTGTTTTGCTGTAGTAATGTTGTCCAATACAGCGTAAGCAAATTGAGGATGTTATGTAATTATCTAGATCGTAGATCGATTCTATAATAAACGCTCTGTCATCTAATGTGTTACATTTCACCGAATTCCATAAATTTTCAACGGTGTAAAAATTACAGGCAAAACTAATCATTAAACGTTAAACGTATACATTTTCATCATGGTAAAGCTCCTGATATTAATTGATTGCACAAAGAGCAGCATTTTCTTTATTGCAAACAGAAAATTCTCGAATTTAGCGGAAAGCTTGCAGATATTTAGAATATTAGAACATTGTCTGTAATTGCAAAGAACTTGTAGAGTAAAAAATAAGTTATAATAAGCGATACAACTTTTAAGTGTTGAGTAGTTTACAAACTCCTCTAACTTCATTGTTAATTTTTTATTGAGGTATCTTCTAAAAAAGCCACTGGAAAATTTTATTTAGACGCCTACTGGGAATACTCGGTACTTGTTATGTCTCGTTGTTTAACTGGTTTTAAAGCTGCAAAAAATTTAACTTCGTATAGTTTCAAGACTGGTAAAATATTGGCTACGTTGCTAGAAGCGTTTTGTCTAAAAGCTATATTAGTTATTTTTAACTCATTGGCAACTTCAATATTATACAAAAACGCTATATTTACAGCCGCACACGTTCGATTATTCAAAACATATATCAATTTTTTGCAAGTCTCACTTAGTAGCGGAAGTTACTAAAATAGACCACATAAAATCTAAATGACACTAACAACATTATCCGAATAAAATAAAAATTAACCTTCGATAAATGTGTGATATGACGAGATTTATGCATATTAATTTCCTAAAACTCTATAACTTCAATTAGAAACTTATTGACAATTTTTATCGTTTTTATTTTTACCAAAAACCCCTATAAAACAATATACCTTTTTGATGGTTTGGGTGAAAATTTCTAAACCACTTTTTAAATACAGATTTGCATGCCGAGTTTCATCCTCTATGTTGTAATTTATCAATTCCAACTAATATACCAGAAAATACACAAAAATACCTAGTTTTGATTTTTTTAAATATTTTCTTGTATTTTAAGATTAAAGTACTAACCATGATAATTTCCATGAAAATGAAAATCTTTTAATTTTAACACGTGATTTTCACTGGGAAATAATGAAACAAAAATGGAGCTCTTGTACGTAACTGCAGACATGATAACCATTTTTCCATGTTGTAAAGCAATGTTAAGCTTAAATTTTAACTTGTAATCGTTCTGCTGAAACTATACCAAAAATGTCTTTATTGTTGTAGGTAATGCTTCATCAAATACCTTATATTTAAAGAGCCCACCCCGTTCAGCTGACAATCCAGAAATTTGAAGCAAAAACCAAACAGACCAAGGTAAGATTTAAACATTTTTTAAATTCTATTTTAATACAATTATACATTATTTATTGTTAGATTTTAATTTTCAAAGAACTAATTTAACACAATAAAACAAAACACCCAATTTATTATATTAATAGTAGTAATTGGAATAAAAGGCGCTTATTTTCTTGACATCACAATCGGTCGATATACTCTTCCATACGTACGTAACACGAAAATTTCTTCATTTTGATAAACTCCTTGCAGTTCCATCAGGTATCTTCCATTAGGAACTAAAGGAGGTAGCTGTGTTTGATCTGGTGTAAAATTGCAGAAATGATAGCGTTTTCCCTGTTTTCAATAACAAAACAGACTTTAATGTCATGTAAGCAATCATTTCGCTATTTCAAATAAGATAAGGCTAACCATAACTAATCACAGTCTCATGGAATAGTCTGTTAAATTAAATTGAAACTTTTAATTAGCTTACTTTTGTTAATGGACATCCTTTAAAATTGCCACATTTTCCAAATCCACCGTAACCCCCATAGTTTTTAGAAATAGCTCCACAAAAATTCATCTGAAATCGCATCGGAAACAGACGATACTCATTACTAAGAAACGCATATGCTTGAGTAATTATCTGTAACATAAAGTTTTATGGTCAGTTTAAATACTAAAATACTGAATAGTAAAAAAATATATATGCACACCTCTAAATCACGACCAATATCAACATTGAACTCAAACGTCACATTTACAGCGGTACAAGTCCGATTATATTTAAACGTACGTACTTCAAAGAACTTCATAGAGTGGTTATCATAACGGACTGCATCAGCTCTTTCGAATTCCATTTTATATTCATTTTGCTGAAACTAATTGAAAAATTAGAAAGTGTATGAAGATGTAACAACTTGATATATTTTTTAAATTACTAGTTCCAGAAATTGTTTCTGTTGCGATAGTGCTCCTGACATCAACGTTGTTATGCAAGCGAAATAAACGAAAGCTGACATCTTTCTGTAAAAATAGATATATTTGTTTAAGCATTAAATTTTGTTGAGATAGTAATGGGTTATACTTCTGCTGTTGTTTACACCACTAGATCACTCTAATATCTGTAAATCATGTGATAAACTTTTTGCTAAAGTTTTGTACTAATGATGATGTAGGTGATTATTTTCTTATTAACCTTGGTGTATTCGTAGGCCAATGTTAATTACTTTTGCTGATGGGAACTTGTTGTAAGTTATCTTTTGTTTATTTAAAACAATAAAAATTGATTACATGGTGTTGTTTTCAACATCATCATAGTTACTTTTGAAAATTTATTTATATGCTAGAAATACAGGTTACATTTTCTCATAAATTAACCAGCAACACACCTAAACAAATTTAAACTTAACAGAATATCTCACAATACGTTATTAACGCAAACATTTATAAAACACAATAAACTAATGTTTTAATCACGATTATGCAAACCCATTTTTATCATAAATCATTATACAACTGCAATTGGACGATATACTCTGCTATAACCACGTGACAGGTAAACTTCTTCGTTTTTATACATTCCTTGAAATTCTAGCATGTATCTTCCATTTGGAATTAAGGGCGGGAATTGCGATTCATCTAGTGTAAAATTACAGTAGTGATAACGCCTTCCCTTTTATAAATCAAAAGAACAAATTATGCTCCTGTTTTATGTAACATGAATGACAAAAAATAATATTATTATTCAGTTGTAATTTTCTTTAACAAAAAGTGTACTAGTGAAAATAATTACCTTTCTAATAGGACAATCGGTAAAATTACCGCATTTACGGATTTTACCATTACCCACATAGTTTCTATCTATACTTCTACAGAAGTTTACTTCAAACCGCAGAGGAAACAAACGATACTCGTTACTTAAAAATGTGTGAGCTTGTATTATTATCTACAACATAATTTATAAACGTTTGCTCAATTAAAAAGCTAACATACACTAATTTAAAATAAATAAAACTATATAGAAACCTCTAAATCATTGCCAATGTCAATATTGAACTCGAACGTTACATTTACAGCTGCACAAGTTCGATTATATTAAAACGTACGAATATTAAGTAGTTCCATAGCAGTTTGGCTATGACGAACTGATTCACCTCGCTCGAATTCAAGTTTGTAGTCATTTTGCTGAAACTAATTAAGTATATAGTATTGAACGAAGATGTAATTATATTTATATATTTAGAAAATTACTGCAAGTTCCGGAAATTTGTTCTGTTGCGTTAGAACTCCTGATATCAAGGTGGTTGTCCAAACAAAGCAAACATAAACAGGCAGCATTTCTCTGGAAAACACGTTTGTTTAAACTTGAAAATGTTTAAGCATTTAAAACTAGCTGTTACGCGTCTGTTATTCACCTGCACATTATTAACTGTAAATCATTCTACCTAAAATAGTATACTAATGATTTTTGTATTAACCTTGGTCTGTTCATAGGTCAACGGTAGTTACCTCAATGGATAGGAAACTTGAGATAAAACAGCCGATACTTGATTCTATTATGTTAAAATAGAGCTTTTTCAATAAAATAACTACAATCATACTTGCAATTTATTCAAGTAGCTTTAGTAAATTACAAAGTCATATTAATTAGTAGTACTAATTTCCTTTGCTAATTAAAAAGAAAAAATACCTCTAAAGTATTGCTGACCTCAATGTTTGCCTCAAACGTAACGTGTTGACAGCCGCACGTGTTCGGTTGTATTTGAATGTACGGACTTCAAATAGCTTCAAAGTACGTTTATGGTAACAAACTAAATGAGCTTGTTGAAATTCCATTTTGTACTCTATTTTCTTACTCTAATTTGATAGTTATATGGGGAATATAATAATTTGTTAGTTTTTAGAATTACACTAGTTTTTAATTTTTTTTTTTCGTTCCGTTAGTGTTTCTGATATCAACAATTTAAACATTGTCAACATAAGTTAAATCTATTTTTCTATTAAAATAATAAAATAAAACATTTTAAAACTCTTCGAAAAGTTCCAGATAAATTGTCCATTAACTGATAAAATTATTTCGCTAATGGCAATATAGGATAATTATTTTTAAATTAACCTTCGTCTTTTTTAGATTAATGTTAATTATTCTTGATGATTGCAAAACGTAAAAGTGTTATTTCTTGGAAAAGTAAAACTACAATACAGTTTCAGCGTTTTTAATAAAATCATCACTACAAATCAACTACATTTACAACTTTATTCATGTATATTTTTAGCACATGGTATATACTTTTAAAGCAAACTAGCAACAATTGAAAACTAAATTTTGCACAAATTTATAAAATAACAAACTTCATTTTAATATTGTGCATGAAAAACGTAGTAAAATGCACTTATTTTCCTAACACTGCAATTGGACGATATACCCTTCCATAACCACGTACAAGAAAAGCCTCGTCGTTTTTATACATTCCTTGAAGTTCCATCATGTATCTCCCATCGGGAATAAAAGGAGGGAATTGCTTTTCATCTGGTGTGAAATTGCAGTAATGATAGCGTCTTCCCTATTATAAATCAAAAAACAACAAATTATACTCCAATTTCAAGCAATATTAGTGATTGATAATTACTTTTTAAAAGTGTTCTATTTAATAAAATTACCTTTCTGATAGGACATTCGGAAAAATTTCCACATTTACCAACTCCACCGTAACCCACATAATTTTTAGCCATAGCTTCACAAAAGTTGACTTCAAAACGCAATGGAAACAAACGATACTCGTTACTTAAGAATGCGTAAGCCTGTGATATTATCTAAAATGTAATTTTATAAATGGTTGTACACGTAAAGAGCAAATGTGCACTAATAAACTAATAAATAAAAAAATATTAAAACCTCTAAATCATTGCCGATGTCAATATTGTACTCAAACGTTGTATTTACAGCTGTACAAGTTCGATTATATTTAAATGTACGAGCTTCGGATAATTTCATAACATCTTTATTATAACGAACCACTTCAGCTCGTTCAAATTCTACTTTGTAATCAGTTTGCTGAAACTAAATAAAGCTTTAGAAATTTTATAACGATATAATAAATTTATATATTTTTAAAATTACTTTAAGTTCCGAAAATGGGTTCTGTTCTGTTAGTACTTTTGATATCAACGTTGTTATGCAAATGAAGCAAATGTAAGCCAACATAATTTTTTTGTAAAAACAAACTTAGAAAAATTTTAAGACTTTAAAAAACAGGTACACATCCACTTTTGTTCAAATTTTACCCATAACTATTCATGTAATAAGCTTCTAGTTTACATTTTGTACTAATGATGATGTGGAATCATCATTGTCGTATTAACTATGGTCTATATGTAGAGCAATACTAATTACTTCTGCTAATGATAATGTGATGTGACAGTTAAATTTTTAGTTTTAGCAATAGTTGATTATGTGGCGTTTCTTGTTTTCACCACAGTTACCTTTGTAACTTAATCTCAAAAGCTAACCGGCAACTACTTCCAGATTCTAGTTTTACAAAATAATTTAATACATTGCAACGCCATACATTTATTAAACACAATAAACACATTTATTATAACAAAACTACGGTTGGGCGGTATACCATTTCATTCCCATATCCAACAGACATCTAAGTAGAATGCGCTGATTTTCCTAACATTGCAATTGGGTGGTATACGCTTTCCTAACCACATGCAAGGTAAACTTCTTCGTTTTTATTCATTTCTTAAAGTTCTATCATGTATATTTCCGCCACATAGCAACCCTGTAAAGATTATTCAAGTTTATATAAATTAAGTATTTTGAAGATAAAGCTTTATTATAAAACTTCATGTTGTTTTCTACGTTATACTTTTTACAAACTTGATTCATATGGAATAACAACTTTTCTCATTAATAATTTAAATTGTTCACTACTCTACTGGGGATTAATTGCTTTTTAAATTTAAAAATCACCTTTCTTCTTATGAATTGGAAAAATAAATTACGCTCCTATTTCAAGCAATGAAACTAACTTTAAAGATTGTATTGGTGATTTCTTTTAACGAAAGCTTTGCGATTGAAATATAGTGTTTTTCTAATTCAACATTCTGTAAAATTTCCGCATGTAACAGCTTCACCAAAACCTATGTAGTTTATTAGCCGTAGATCCACAGAAGTTGACTTCAAAGCGCAGTGGAAACGAATGATACCTTAGTAAAAAATAAACTTTTTTTTATCTACAACAATACTTTATAAACACTTGTTTAATTAAAAATGTAACAACGTGCATTAGTCAAAAACAAAAAATATATTAAAACCTCTAAATCATTGCCAACGTCAATATTGAACTCAAACGTCACATTAGCTGCCGTATAAGTCCGATTATACTTACTTATATATCTGAAGGACATGGCAACCTTTAATATACTTCCCTCCTCTACCTTTACACCGCTGCATACGAGTCTTTTATTGTTCGAAGCAGTGTTGCAGCTGATGAACTGGCAGCCTCTTCAACAGGTCTGCCGTGTTTGCCTTTACTTCCTCCACAAACTTCAAGTAAGTTCCTTTTAACGCGCTTCTTAGTTTTGGAGACAATTACAAGTTGGAGGGTGAAAAATCCGGCAAATACGGCTGGTGCTCAAGTACTGAAAAGCCTTTACCCAACAAAAACTGCTTCACGGAAACGGTGTTATGAGCTGGCGCGCTGTTTTGATGAAGAATCCACGAGTCGTTCTTCGCTACAAATCCTGCAGTTCCTTTCTCACTCGTTCTCTCAGCTTAGTCAAAACCTAGATGTAATATTGCTGATCAACCGTTTGACCCTAAAATACCTATTTGACTATGACCATCTGACGTCGAATAAAACCATAAGCATTGACTTCAGTTTCGACTTGGTCATTTGCAGTTTTTTCATTCTTGGCGAAGTAGAAGTGTTCCGGTGGATTGATTGTCTCTTTGCTTTTGATTTATACTAAAAAACATACGATTCGTCACACGCTATGACATTTTTTTTGCAGAAAATCTGGTTGCTCTTTGATGCGTTCCAGTATGTCAAAGCAAATGTCGTTGCGGTTGTCTTTTTGTTCCTGCGTAAGGTTTTACGGGTCTATTTTTGTGCAGATTTTTCTTATGTTCAAATGGTTACGCAAGATGTGCCTTACCATTTCTTTGTCAATGTTTCCAATGTCTATTATCATTAGGATGCTCAGACGTCGCTCTTTCCGGACGATTTGATTGACTTCCTCGATGTTTTCGACGTGCTCAGTCGTCGCAGATGTTCGTCGTCTTCCGCTTTATTCCGACCCTAGCATAACTTTTTGTACCACCCGAACGCTTGTGTATGAAACACGCAATCATCTTCGTAAACTTCCGTTAACAAACGAAAATTTCCGTCGGAGAATTTTTCATTTTAACGAGAAATTTCTAACGCGCTGCTCAGTTTATAAACTCGGCATGATTCCAGCAACGTGACGTGGTGGTGTCCTTTTCTAATAACGCCCGAAGGCAAACTAATCAACCTATCAGGTTGAAACTGGTCTCGTTGGAGGGGGTTTAAGGAAAACCCTCTGTTTGCCGCTACGACACTTACCGTGCCTACATTGAGCGCAGTCTGATTTTTAAATAGCCACACCTCTACCAAACTACCACCTTGTTCGAAATCCATTTTGTAGTAATGTTGCTAAAACTAATTAAAAAAATTTGTTAGTTATTGGTATAGTGATGTAATAATTTAAAACATTTTCAAAATTATTTCAAGTTTCGAAAATTTGTTTAGTTCCAATAGAACTGCTAATATCAAATCTGCTATCTAGACAAAATAAATTAATGGCATTTTGTTATCCAATATATTTTATTTTAGTATTAAACATATCAATTTGTCTAACACTGCACGGCTGTTACTCCTCTGAGTTACCAAATGCAATTTCTTAATACTAGTATTTAGTTTCACATTAACGCTGTGAAATTCATACATAATACCTGGCAACGTGAAACTGTATACACAAATAATAATATCAAATAATGCTCAGCGCATTCTTATTATATTACTTATTCAAACATTTGCGTTTAGCCCAGGAACACTTAGCATCCAAGTAGAATTTAAATATATGTAGTAGCTAAAGAGAAGTCAATATTATTCTCAAATGTTATATTTACTGCCGCAGAAGTTCGATTATATTTAAGTACAAATTTTAAAACGGTTTACGATATTTATGTTATATCTATCATGCGATCAACAAAAATCACCTCGAGGGTGGCTACGAAGTTTAAAACTTATACCATTTTATAACCCACACGCATCTTTCTTTCTGTAGGAACAATAAAGTAAGGTAGTTTTACTGATAAACAATCCAGTTTTAATTTTTTCGTAGAGGTATTCATTGATAAGTAAAAACAACCTATTAAAAGATTTAATAATTATTTAGTTTTTTACAGTAAATGTTGAAAATGCACACCACCTTGTTCTCAACAAATTCTAACCCTGCTTCTAACCGCGATAAATGCACTTTCAATGTGATGTATTGTTAACTTCAGTATTTTTTTCTGTTATCTTCGGCCTAAGTTCATCTAAATTGTTGATTTTTGTAATATTGAATTTTTTAGATAAGGCCACGGAAAGATTTTTTTTAATATTGCTGTTCTATTTAAGAGTTGCGTTTGTTGAAATAAACTGCGATTCTTTAATCACCCGCATTACATTTTTTAGTTGTTTCCGCAGTATGTTATCCAGACCGTCAGGTGCTCCTTATCTCACAAACACGTTGCAGAGTTGTAGGAAACTAATTATAATCAACAACAACTGCTGGGAATTCAGAACAATTTTCTTAACAATCGTGAATAGAGTAATATCACACACCATCAACTCGGCGCCCATTTTGAAAATAAGATTCAACCATGAATCTTTGCTGTTCTTGAGAGAAAACCATTACGCTAATATGACTAGTTTGGTAATTGGTTTGGTTTTAAATAAAACTTTGTTAGAGAAAAACTGGTTGAAATTAATAAAACGCGTAGAAAGTTAGATGGAATGGGTTATGAAATGACATACGTTTTAAATTCAACAGCCAGCCTTGAGGTTATTATTTCTGATACGAAGACAAATTGGGTTTTGGGCGAATTTAAAGCAAGCTACGGTTTTTTAAATATAGCTTTTATTTTAATTACATTAAAATAAAGAACACTCAAGAAAATGCAGCTTATTGAGCTAGCGTGGCCTCTAATTATTGTTATATTAATAAAATAACAAGCTTTAAACTAAATATAAAAAGCTTGTTTTTACAATAGTAAAATGATTCTAAAACCGTAAACAGAAAATACATTTATTTTTTGGGAATTGCAATTGGGCGGTATATCTTACCATACCCACGAATAACAAATATTTCGGTAGACTTATACAGCCCTTGCAGTTCCAACATGTATCTTCCATTAGGTATTAAAGGAGGAAGCTGTGACTCGTCTGGTGTAAAATTACAGATGTGGATACGTCTTCCCTGTTACAAAGAAGTTGTTTGAAATGATTATTTAAACTTCAACATAACTTTAAAAAACGCAAGATTTAAAAAATAATTCTTATATTTTTAGTCTACGAAAATTAACATCCAAGTACAAAGCAAAATCATTGATTTTTTGGAAGGCATTACCTTGAATATAGGACATCCGGTAAAGTTTCCGCATTGAGTCAGTTTAGTAAAACCATAGTGGTTTTTAGCTACATCCTCGCAGAAGTTCGTTTCGAAACGTATCGGAAATAATCGATACTCGTTACTTAAAAATATGTACGCTTGGTATATTATCTAGGACAAAATGAATATCACTAAATTCAAAAGTTGTAAACAAAATTTGAAGTAATACCTCTATATCATTTCCAATGTCGACTTTATATTCGAATGTTATATTCACTGCTGCACAAGTTCTGTTGTATTTGAAACTGCGGAGCTCAACCATTTGTATTAGCTGTTTATTATAACTAATTAGGTCTCCATGTTCGAATTCCATTTTGTAGTCATTTTGGTGAAACTAACATAGAACATAAAGAAGTAATAACTTAGGAAATATATATTTTAACTTTGGGGCAATTTATCTTTCTTAAAAAAACATACGTTTGTAATTTTAATTTCGTCTCATGCTAAACACATTAAAACATCAACATCTGATAACTATTTGTAAACGCGTGCTTGGAATTTATTTTCGTTTAAACAACAGGAAGGGCAAACTATTTGCAATTATTATTATTAAACAATTGACAGTTCAATTACTACCTGAAATTCCGTGTTTCCACGTTCTTCCGATAACACTCCGGTCATCACTAATAACATGGAAATTAACCAAATATAAACGGACAGCATGTTAATTGAATCTGTCCCAACAGTTGTAGCGGCTACTTTTACAATATTTTTTTAACACATGCCGCTCTGATATTGGCTAAGTCAGAGTGTAGAGTAATTATCATTTGTTCCAGTACATTAACATTGTTCATATTTACACAAACTCATGAATTCGTGGAAAAAAATTGTTTAAAACAAACACAGGAAATCAAAACGGTTTAGAAGATTTTTTAGCAAACTGAATCATAAAAACTACAAACAAAGGGGGTTCCCAAAACAAAGAAAACTATTTCGGCTGTCGAAATAACACAATTCTAATTGAAACATTTTCTTTTAATTTTATACAGAAACATAAAACCCAATACTTAAATATGAGCTACATTACGGTATACACAGTGTCTATAAAGTATCCCCCCCCCCCAACGAACTTTTGAACGACTTGATAATCTACTACAAAATTTTGTGTGCTGTAATGGGAAATTAAATACCATTTTTCAGCCTATATTAAAATTTTGTATCATCCAAAATGGCGACTGGGCGCCATTTTGAATTTTTTGTTAATGGAAAGGGGGTCGCGTGACACCTCATTGGAAAGGTCTTTTAATTTTGCGTCTGATCCTAGAGTTTCAAAGAAAAACATTCAGCCATAACAAAATGACAACGATTGAAGATGAAGAACACTATTTAGAAAAAACTAAGAATTAAAGCAAAAAGAAATTAAATTAAGTGTTCGAAATGTATACCATTCACTTCTTGGCACATAAAAAGTCGGTTATAAAATTCCTGCCTTACATTTTCATACGTTTCTGGAGTAATATTTCTGCAAACTTCTGTAATGTGTTGCTCCAGTTCTTCAATTGTTTCTGGACGGGTTCTGTACACTTTCTATTTCAGATATTCCCATAGAAAAAATCTAAGGAAGTTAAATCTGGGGAGCGAGCCGGCTATTCTACAGGCCCCCACCTACCAATCCATCTTCCAAGAAAATGTCCGTTGAGAAAGTCAGAAACAGGTCTATAATACTGAGGCGGCGCACCCCCTGCAAATGATAAGGTGGACTACTGTATAAAAAAATCAAAATAATTTTGAATTGAGTGAGTCCATTTGTTTAAAATCCGCCATTTTGTTATGGCTCAATATTTTTCTTTGAAACTTTAGGATCAGAAGCAGAACTAAAAGACCTTTAAAATGAGGTGTTACTCGACCCTGAATAAAAAAATCAAAACAATTTTGAATTGAGCGAGTCCATTTGTTTAATATCCGCCATTTTGTTATGACTGAATATTTTTCTTTGAAACTCTAGGATCAGACGCAGAATTAAAAGACCTTTCAAATGAGGTGTCACTCGACCCCCCTTTCTATTTAAATTAAATTTCAAAATGGCGCCCAGTCGTTATTGTGAACTATTAATGTCAATCTTAAGCACAGCGAATTTAAAGACTTAGAAAAACTGTGGTTGGAGAGGCAAGAAAAATATCAGCAAAAGGAATGCAAAGTTTAAAGAGCGATGAGTAAATGTTTGAAGAAATGAGCTCGTTTTTTTTTCTACGATCTCAGTTAAAATTCCTGTCCCCTTTCAATAAATTGACTGTTCTTTTTAGCATACACAAAAAATATATCAATAAATATTAAAAATTCGTGCGAATTTTAATGGTTTGCCGAAATTTGTTGTTGGAATAAGATCGCTTTACGACTTTTACGAAAAAAAAACTTTACTGAATTAAAATGCAAATTTATTTTTTGTGCTTGCATTTTTAAAGTTCTTTAACCTATATATTAATTTATTTCCATCATAAAATCCAATTAGACTGGCATTTTCATTACTTAATTTCCTAAAGTCGAGATTTCAGTAATTTTTAAACTTTTGCAATTTGTTAAAATAAAAACTTTGTTGTTGATTAACGGCTTCTTTTCTCACCTTTAAAAATGCGCAGCCGTAAATCAAATTTGTTCTCAACATTTAAGTTTAAAGTTTATGAAAATGACAATTCTGGAACGTCTTAAATAAATTAAAAAATAAGATAAAAATCAGTTTTTGCTGCGTGATATACAATGTAATATGACAAAATTATACGCAACGAGTATGACAAATCTGTACAATGTGCCATTCATAATATCTTGAATTTAGACCGTGGCATGCGTGTGAATTTATCCAAGTAGCGGTACTTTGAGAGCAATCTGACAAATAAAGTTAGTAAACGGAAGAGCAATTCAGAATGTTTTTGTAAACGAATTAGGCAGTGATAAGAGTATAAGTTTTGATTATTCAATTTTATTCTCCATACCAAAATACACAACAACAACAAAGATCCTCTTGTTAATAATCGTTAAATCTAACAGTACTCGAGATAATTCAATGTTTTTCACAAATCGAGTTGCCATGAATGTCAGAGTGTTTTCTCAATATGTCCAAATAGTTTCCACAACTTTTGAGGGTAGAATGTGCACATCAGAACAACATAAAAAGTTCCGATAAACGTGGGTCCAAAATCCCTTCCTTACGGAGTTACAACCTCCGGTAGTGGGAACACTCAGATTTTCATAGCAACTTCATTTTTCACAAATATTGAATTATCTCAAAAACGGTTAGATTTAGCGACTTTCCACAAGAGTAACTTTCGTGTGTATTTTTGTATGGAAATAAGATTGTATAGACAAAACTCAAAAATTATGGTAAAGATCTGATGTACACTGCTCAAAAAAATTATCGCATCAGTATAAAAAAATAAAAATTTTAAAAATAAGGGTATAGAAATGCGCAGGCTTCTTAGCAGTTTATGAGTAACGACTTACTACTTGTCCTAGTGTTACGAATGTGTAAATGTGCGTATATGGGACAAAATAGTTACACCGTTTTTGCTGCAAAAATTAAGATATTGCAAACAAACTTAAATTAAATAAATCATCAAGCAGTATACATATTTTAAATCATCAACCAAAAAAATATAGAAACACCTGAAAGACACAAATTGGTATTCTTGAAACGTACCCAGAAAAATCAATAAATTATTTAAAAAATGTTTATGATGACGTACCAGATAAGAATCAAAACTAACTTAATTATGCAATTTTTTTCAACATAAATATCTAGTCAAGAAGATGTTTACGTTATAACTAGCAGGAGAATGCAATAAGCTCCCAAACCTATGGAAATAAAGTAATAATAAGACAAGTCGACACCATAGACAAATTTTATATAATTGCTGTGTCATATTTGACCAAATTCCAAATTTGATGAGCGTCACCGCGACGCATTTTCATAACCTTGAACAAGGCCGAGTCAATGAAACTTGTTTTAGATAATTTGCTTTGTTATTTATGTTTTAAGTTCGAGTGCTTAAAAAATGACTTTATCGTGTGGTATTTTTTAATTTGGCCAGAAAAAGATTAAGAAACATAAAAATAGAAACTATTAACTAACCTATAGTCAAATTTTAATTTTAAATTAATTAAAATTATTTTCAAAAATTTGCAAACTATTAAAATCAAGAACTAGTATTTATAAGTTCGAGCTTTACTTCGTTGAAGTTTATTTTAATTTTAAAATAAATTAGGAACTAATAGACTAAATTTTTTGTAATTTAGTGTAGACCAATCAGAAAGCTTTTGTTTTGTTTTGACGATTTTTGTTAATGATACCAAATATTTTTTTAATTTTAAGTAGCTATACACGATCTTATTTTTATTATTCTTTTCATGCAACTACAACCACTTTCAAAAGAACTTTATGATATTGAAGCAATTTTAAATCAATCGACTGAGCTTTTTTTGTTTGTTTAAAGGGCCTGAATTGACTTCACTCTATTTCAACCGACTTTGCTTGGTTTCAAGTGATATGTACAGTATTCAGACAGTTCCAACAAGCTCTCAAAAAATATTAATAGCTTCATTTTAATTTTAATTTGCTTTCATTAATTAAAGCGATTCAATTACGATTTTAAACTTAATTTGACAAATTGTTACAGGCTTGAACAGCTTTAAAAAATTTCAGTCGATTTTACTTAAATTTGAATCAGATTTGATTTGTTCAAACAATTCAAAAATTTAAAATCGACATGACAATGGTAAATGGCAATACGAACAAGGTTCCATAAGAAAACACTTCTGGGAGGTAGTGTGAATGTAGCGACTCTGACGGTGTTATAATTTCCTAAAATTTCCATGCAACGGTAAATGTTGTATTATGTGTACGAAAAAATACAAACTTTCCTCGTCTAAAGCATCCCGTCGTAAGTTTCGAATCCGATGATTAAATTACATTTAAAATTGGCGTAATTTAACTATTAAAAAATTAATAGTTTATTAATAAAATAAAACTCTTGGTAATTGTTTCACAATTTGTTGGTTTTTTATTTTCTCGACTTAAGTTTCAACCATCGCGGTTATCGTCAGGAGTTTACAAATCAAAGTTTGATTTGTAAACAGTCTTCCCATAATTATTTAAAACAAAATTTAAACGTACTGGGAGTTTTTTTTATTGTTTTAATACGCAGGGCCAAATACGAAGTTATTTATTGTATATCAACAGATAATATTTACCGAAATAAGTATGTTTTAAACGTCACTCTTAAAATATTAAAAAATGATACACAAATGTAAAATTTTGTAACATTTATGTTTACTGACATTTTATATATAATAAATAATAAAAAAATTTGATATCTAAATAAATAATGGTTTATTAGATGGCACAGTTATCACGGAGCTGTCTATAACCGTGTTTCGCCCTGCTTGCTTCTAGTAACGTAGTAAGTAATATTTAAAAAAAAACTTCCATTTTTTTGTATACTTTGACGGGTGTGGTCAGTAACGAAACAAACCAAACTGCAAGCTACGTGTAGTATATGTAACGGTTTTAGCCAATATGATTTTCAAAACAATGGGAGCTTTGTATTTTAAATTTCATCTACTAGAGGGCAGCTGGACCAAACGCGACCAAACTGCCAAATTGAAGAGTTATGATTGGCGGACATTACAATGTGCCGCATCTATTGAATTACTAACGTAACAACCACGCGTCTGTCAGAATGATAGATACGTGTGTTATAAAATGACATACGTTTTAAATTGCACAGCCACTCTTGAGATGATTTTTTTATCGCATGATATATCACCAAGGTTCTTGATATATCACATTTCTTTTTTCATTTTCAAGCGTTAGATAACTTAATGGTTATTACATTTTGCATTAATTATGATATATTTTAACTGTAACGTTTAAAACGCTTCCACATAATAAATAGCACCGTATTTAGCCCCTCTGACATCTAGCGGTTAAGTTGAGAATTAGTATAAAAAATCTCTATTGGAATGGCCGACTTGTAGTAGTGATAGGACATTTCGAATGAAAATAGTCGAACCATTCGATTATTGTAATCTCTCGAGATATGTCTATGGTTATCGAAAACCATTCCAATTATTTTGTGATATTAAAATTTTGAGTTTGGTCTGTATGGAAAGCCGCCGTTGAAGCGATGCTCCGTACAGTAGCCTACTGCAAATGCCTAACTTAAATACATGATACGATGACGCCACCACTTGTGGTATTTTGTTTAAATTATGATGGGAATACACTAATGGAGATCGAATTTCCGGAATGCGATTGCAGAAAGACGCCTCGGCAGCTTAGCCGCACAATCACAACGAGATAAAAATGTTTTGGCTTAAATATTTTATATTATTGATTGATATTAGGAATAGCAAACACAGCAGTTTCCACTGCACTGCTTTGTTTCTCGTGGTCATTTCATCGCAGGGTCGTATTTGAAAATTTCTCCAAAAAGTATAAATAATAAAAAATATGAAAATATAAAGTAATTTAATATTATTTAGAATAATACGGTATTCTTGTTGATAAAAACAAGTGGAACACTTTACAGAAAATATATGAATTGATTATTTATATAATAATTAATAATCGAATGTCGGTTTTTGTTCCTTGTCTTATTTGAAAAAAATAATTAGTTTATAAAACTCAAAAATGCATCGACTTTTGCGGTATATATGAAATATTACTCAAAAAACAAGACGGAATTAGCGATGAAATGTGATGAAATTAATAAAAGTGCTATTCAAAGCTGTAGGTTTACACTGTTTTGCCGAGCGGTCCGAGAAAAGACTATGAGAACGAAAATTCTTTCATCAAAGCATTTGAGTAGTGGCGAGAGTTTCTAGTACATTTTACCGCACAGATACATCCGAATGATTTAATCCGAATGAATCATTCGATTATCGACTTCATTCAAATGGCAATCATTCGATTATGAAAATCGTTAGATTATGATCACTAACTTGTAGTGAATCGTCAGTTCTTGCAAATTAGATGTACCAACAACAAATTATTAAATTTTTGCAAATAATTACCGGCTAGAAGCACTAGAAATTCGTGTTTTTTTTCTTCCAAATTGAATTATTGTCTTAGGGTTACGAACAACCCAATTTCTAAATATTACAAGCAGAAAGAGAGCGTTTTAGTAAGGTCTCTTTGTCACAAAAGAACTGTCACTGTTATCCAATGTTATCGAAAGCACCGTACTTTTCCCTAATTTCAAACGATTGAAAGTAATTTCAGACTTTATACCACTCCAATAGACTTTTGGTTATTTTCTAGCAAATTTAGTTGATTTTACCTAACAATTTTAAATATTTAGCAGTTTTACATTATTTTAACATTTTGTTTTCTTCGGAAGCTTTTAACCGACGTAAAATGCTTTCAGAAATTGCCAAGAAAGCAATTACAACGCGATTTCAGATAATTTCAATGTACCGTCTAACGATTTTAATGATTTTTCCGTAATTCTGCAGATTTACTTAAAACCAGTTGCTTTTAATTGACTTTAGGTTAGTTATGATTTTATCCATAAACATTCCTAGTGCTTAATGAGCTTTACCAAGATCGCATTTGATACGGCCTGTAGGAGTTGTTTTATGGAAAATTTTGATTGAATTTGATTTAAAAAATCCACAAGCGCAATAGCAACAAAAAATGGTAATTTAAATAAATGTAATAATATAAAAAATCTACCTTCTATTCAGCATAATCTTGCTGCAATAACTAATATTTCTATGACAGAAACCTTCACATTATCAGAAGTGAAATTCAATAAATGTTCCCACAATTTTAAATCAATTGCAATATATTACACACATTCTTAAACACGTAAACAACTTGGCAATTACTCTAGTTTGCAATTACAAAAAAATATCCATAGGCAGTGAAGTGAATATTAAACGCGACATTTGAATTGCCTTGTCCTTATAATTTTTTCAGTCTATTTGCCTGGAAAATTACCTCTTTAGTGTTAAACGGGGGCGGTTGCCTTTGAAAGGTTTCTTAATTTATTTTCTAATCTAAATATTTAAAGGAATCGATTAAAAATGTTAAGAATGTAAAAGATTCGATATGATCGCTTCTTCCCAAGCGTTTACGTGAGCCTTCCGGCCTCGTAGTAGGAAATTCCGACACGTTTCAATTATTTAATTATTCTGCAACAGCGTTGCTCTCGGATTTTTATTTATAAACAGGCAGGAATTTTTTATTGGAAGGAACAAGCAGTGCTAGCTGTCGACAGCATGTTCTGTAATACCGAGAGCCTTCCTGTTCAATGTGGGCGTCGTAAAATTAGCAGGCGAAGTCTGCAGATGCTATCCGCTGCCCACCGGCAGCAGGGCCTCAGTTACCATCAACCATGTACCACCCCCTTCTTTGCTTCACTCTATTGTTTACGAGGTAATGAATTATTGCCCAGTTTCTACCCATAATGTATGTTATTAGCATCCGCTCGCCGTTCCTTTATTAAGTACGCGATTTATTTGTGCGTTGAGGGAAAGTGTCGTCGAGGAACTTTGGTTTATGCTTCAAGAAATTATAAGTTTTTTTGGAACTGTTTGAATTTTGTTACCTTCACTAGTCTTTGGCTCCAATATTTACAGATTTTAAACTAAGAACTCTTAAAATATGGATAGTTTTGTTTATAAAATAAAACTTGGTGGCAGGTTTCAAGTGTACACAACAACCAACAACTACTACTACCCCCGATAGTAAAAATTGCAATGAAAAGAATGCATCGATTTCAACGCTAAACGTTAAATTCGAAGAATTTAAAAGCGTCCTCCTCCACGTTTTTTAAGGAATCAATGCATGTACACCATGTAACTCGTTAAGTAACAGCTGGTTTTTAGGTCGTATGTGTAGGGGGCAGGTCCTGCGACTTCTGTCTGAGGCTGCGGTGATCTGGTAAGAGCTGGAGGTGCTGCAGGATTTGGAGAGCAGCGTGGCAATTTATTTCGTCGCTCTAAAAACGGAAGCTGGTTGCAGTAAGACGTAGTCTGTGTAGGACCGTTAGCTTGCGCTCGATCCGACAGCAATTAGTAGTCTTCGTTTTTGATCTATATCGAAGTTAAGCTCCGTTTCGATCCTAAAATATAACTGAAGTTTTTGTCCTAAATACGGCATGACGGAAGTCGTCTGTTGTTTAGTCAACTGAAACAAACGTTTTTAGACGGGGTGATACCTTCTAAAGCGGAAGTCACTCTTTCCTCGCGATTAAATATTAGTAGAGAACGGAAGTCGCCTGTTGCTTAGTGACATTACAAGGCAGACAAACCTGTATATTTGCTATCACTTTAATAACAACTAATTTTTATTTGGACATGATTGAATGAGAGTTGAGAATGGTCAAGAACAGAGTTTATGGATCATATCAAATATATACAAAATTGCCGCACAAAATACTTTAAATCAGACCTCTTGGGATTCCCCGTTAGCTAATAACTCAAGCCAGTGCCGCTTATCAAATATTTTCCGGGGAATACCTAATAACCTAATCAGATTTGCAAGGTTAATGTTATCTCAGCAAGCTAAGAGGACTCGGCGGCCTGGTACCTAGTAACCGGACTTTAAAAAAAAACTAGTACTCGCTGTATCACTAGGACACGCCTTCTCTCGAAAACGGTTGCATTTTGCAAAACGATGTGATTCAATCATTTTTTATAAAGAATTTGGCGCTCTTCAATTTTCGTCTGAATAGCTATTTGTGTAACAAATATAGCACGCAAAGGAAAAATAGGCTTTTCTTCCCGAGTTTCACCTATGATTTTTTTGTCGACCTTGAAAATTTTATCAAAAAAATTTATTTTTAAAGTTAATCTAAATTAAGTTATTTAACTTGACCGTTGTGTAAAAAGTAAGATTTTTTTAAAAGAATCATGAAGCCGTGCGTGAGCACGACCCCATGATTCCCATCCCACCCCCTTACCCGGGCTCAGCACACTCAGTGCTATACACCGGTCTAACATGCACCCCACCCCTGAAGACATGCAACCCAACATACACACCTACATACACCATCCATGGACCCGTCGGATGTAACTTGTTCAGAAAAATTACCGAAGAGCAGTGGAATCGAACCAACTGCCATAGAGAGTCTAGTTTCAAAGCCTGGGACTTTAACCACTAGACCACCCGCCGGCCCCAAAAAGTAAGATAAGATGCCTTTGTTTTCCACGGTAACCTTGATATGCAAGTAAAATAAACAAAGCGTAACCAAGATTCGTATTTAAAAGCGGGAGCAAAATAACTTTTTCGTCCCTTTGGACGAAAACATACTTTGCTCCCGCTAAGCAGCAATTGTCAACTTTCGACCCCAAAATGAGAGCCGAAAAACCTACTATCTAACAAGGTCGACGAAAACATTTTTTCGATGTGCAAGCGTTATCAAAAGTTTGCAAAAAAACATTTTTGTGATCTTTGGCCCTAAATGTCGGCTTAAGTAACCAGGGTATGTTTGATTTAATCACTTAAAAAAATTAAATTAGGTTTTTAAACATGATTTAAATCAATGTTTTAAAACTGGTAAAATAAATGCATAGCTTTGGAACTATCAAAACATTTACACTCTGCCGACACCTCACGACTTCAAATGAAAAGAATATAGAAGTTTCTGTATGGTGTTTCAATTCTTTAATAAACCTCTCATTTCAGGTTTAAAATCCAGCACTGGCGTTCAGTAAAACCTAATTGTCGAGACTCTGGTGTCTGGATTAATCATTTACACTTTGTCTGATCATTAACACTTTCTTTTACGATCCACATTTTGAATATTGTTAGCGATTTTTGGCGACCAGATTCTATTGGATTGTTACAAATACAATAGTTTTTTTAATAGTTTAGAAAACCGCCTATCAGTGAATTGATGAGTAAATTAGTAACATTATAACTTCGATTATCTTTGACAAGTGCATTATTGAGACAAAAACGTAGAGAATGTGTAGTCAACCCAGTAAATGGCTCTGAGCGGGTAGAACCTGGTTCGATTCCGAGAACTGGTCTGGAAACAGGTTTGATTTTATATCCACCTTAAAGGTGTAGGTCTCCTCTATCTACAACAGTAATGTTACGCACATAATAGATAGAGGAGGCTTACGCAGCGCCAGCTATAAAAAAGGGGCACAAAACATAAGTTTGATACAGGGTGTATCAAAAATAGGTACAAATATTCAAACCAACAACAGCTTATAGTATATACAAAGCAGAAAGAAAAAATGTATTGAATAAACGGACTTTTAAGGTGCGAAAAAATTATTATTAAAAACTTGCTCCAAAATTATTCGAGTACTGCAGGATAAAACGAAACTTTTCGTTCAAAGACACATCATGAGTAAAAAAATGTACCAAAAGTTTCTTATTACCTGCAAGGTAAAGTTTTACGTTTTTGCCACATACGATTTAAATCACAATTTGTGTATTAAACTAATGACCGTGTAGAGTTTAAATGCAATTTCTATCAATCTCAGCAGTTCTCAAACCAAATTTTGTTTTATTTTTTAATTAAAAAAACATCATTTTAAACATTAAATGGTATCACTGGAAAAATACAGCACCTTTCCACACGAGTAACTAAATACCAGATACGTATTTCGACAGCAAAGCTAACATCATCAGTGGTAAACTGACCTCTGGATTCTACTTGGGCTTGCTTTGAATATTTGTAACTTTTTTTATACACCCTGTGTATACAAAATTATTATAATATTCTGCATTGAACTTTTCCCCAAATTTAAATTTTAATCACACCATGTCAATGTTTTAACCTTTAAAAAATTAATATATTTAATTTTTGTTATTGCCAAAAAATCAATTGAACTAGACAGTAAATGACACGCTGCTTGAAGATTTTAAAAGTTGAAGTTAAAAGACAGTTCGAGGATACGTCATAAAGATGAAGCTTAGGAATTTTTAAATTAAATTGTAAATTAAAGAATATTGCCCCTATTTCAACATCCATTTAAAAATTTATTTATTAGCTGTTTAATTGGTAATCTTCTAATAGTAGTTTGTTAGCACCAAACCTACCGTGTAATTGCTACTAATTTATGACAGTAGATGTGTTTGACATAAATTTTTAAGACAAAAATTGAAACTTATTTTATCTTTCTTTCTTTCAGATTGAACTTTCTCCTCGTATGAATTTTGACTAAGTTTCCAACTGTGCTGGGATTTGGAATTTTTATTGTTTTTCAAAATGTGAGGTAAGTTAACAACATTTTTATTAATAATATGCAATATGCAAGTATAATCCCGGTCAAAATTTCAAAGCCGACTTCAATCTCACGCCCGTATTAGTTAGTCTCCTCACATCTTGCTTCCAGTATTTAAAATGCGATTGTGGGAAATGAGGAAATCTTGCGTGCACCGGAATCGTTAACCGGACAATTAATTACATAAAGAATCGAGTGGTTGCTTAAAGGCAATCGCAGATTCCAGCGCAGCGCTATAAACCGAACGCGCCTCGTAAATGCGATTGTAATTCGCATTGTTTGCATTTTCCACGCTTAAAACACAAGCTGCTTGTTAATGCCGCTGTTATTGCATTTAAATAGCGCATTAGACACCACTTACGCATACTACAAAATTGTTTATTTGCAAGGGGTACCGATTTACACGTCATTTTGATTGCTTTCGCGACAACCTTTGAATTGATAATCCAATTCCTATGTTCTGCTTCATAATTTCATACAATTCAAGATTTTGGTAAAAATTTCACGGAGTTTTACATTAAAATACCAATACTTTCCCCGGCAATAATGTTTACTTAAATATTTCAATGATTACATACAAGAGAAGACAACTCTGGGGAAGGCGACCCTAGTTCTATTCCCAAAATGGGATACTTTTGGGTGATTCCGAGCCCACCTCGACTTGTAGGTCCTCCTGTCGAGATACTATTATCACGTTCGGGGCACAAATGCATACAATAAAAAATCTGGCCAACCTATGCCATTTCAATAAACGAATGAAACTCATCTTATAGAAATTCTACAGAATGGAAAACGAGCACCACATTTCGCCGCCCCTGAATCGTGAGATAAAGTTTAGCTGTTTCAGTTACAACAACTTCACGATATTTATTATTCTTGTACAACAAATACCAGATTATGTGTTTCAAATAAGCTCTGAACTCGTGTTCAAGCATTCAAATAGATCGTGTATTAATTGTATGGAACGTTACAAGGAATGCTTTGAGTAAACTTGTACACATATTTTTCCTTACAGCAAGTAATGTCTTATAATTCATGTTCGCTTATTAATAAGTCCGGCATAAAATTTCATATTACATTCTTATCCTAATAAGGCAAATATTCGCCGCCTGCGGACTTAACCTTTTTTCCTGATAAACTGCCAACGCTATGTAAAGCTAAGACAAAGTTATGATCATGCAAATTAATATTTCAAATTATTAATGGTACTTTCTTGCGTGTTACTCTGCCTTTTAGTTTGTTTTTCCGATCCTGCGCCGAGATGCAAATTATTTATGACGAAGAATTATTGTTATTAACATGTCGTCTAATTAATATTGGTAATTGAATTATGTTTGCATTATCAATATGCATTCCAGACTTTTCACAATAGTTTGTTTCACTACTTATTTACCTTCAACCAAGATGAATTTATCTCAGGACGAGATACAAGACGTTAACACGTTTTTAAGCAATTTTGATTATTTAAAACATAATTTCACATTATTTAATGGATTTGGCTTGAATTCGGTCGTTTACACTTAAGGACCAAAATAAATTTAAGTTAAATTGTGACCGACTTAATAATTTTGGTTGATTTTATTAATTACAAAAAAATGTATACGAACTTTTAGAATAACTTCAGCTATGAAGAATTAAGAAACAATTTTGCTTGGTTTTGTTTAGTTCAAGAAATTTTAAATTAAAAAATAAAAGTTTCGGACGGGTTTTGTTCATACAATTTCATTTTGATCGATTTCAGTTTATACCAAATTATATACTACTGAGTTCTGTTTATTTATCGGTTGACTGCAGCTGATATCAAATTTAGAGGAATTTTGGAATTTTTTAAATTTTAGTTGGTATAAGACTATTTAAATTGAGGCAACATGTTGATTTCAATATATACCAAATTTATACCAATAAGGTTGACTGCAGCTGATATCAAATTTAGAGGAATTCTGTTGATTCCTCTTAATTTCAGTTGGTATAAGAGTATTTAAATTCAGGCGACCTGTTGATTTCGGTTAATTTAAGTTTATACCAAATTATATAGGTACCTGTACGGTCACTGCAGCTGACATCATATTTTGAGTAATTCTGTTAATTTCAGTTGGTATAAGACTATTTAAACTAGGCGGCCTGTTCATTTCGGTTGATTTCAGTTCATATACCAAACTATATACCAATGCCTTCTGTTGATTTATCGGGTGCTGAAGCTGATGTTAGATTTAGACAAATACTGTTGATTCCTGTTAATTTGAGTTGGTATAAGAGTATTTAAATTTATGCAATCTGTTCATTTTGATTGATTTCAGTTTATACCAAATTATATACTAGTGAGTTCCGTTTATTTATCGGTTGACTGCAGCTAATTTAAAATTTAGAGGAATTCTGGATTTTTTTTTAAATTTTAGTTGGTATAAGACTATTTAAATTGAGGCAACGTGTTGATTTCGGTTGATTTCAGTTTATACCAAATTTATACCAACAAGGTTGACTGCAGCTAATATCAAATTTTGAGTAATACTCTCGATTCCTGTTAATTTCAGTTGGTATAAGACTATTTAAACTAGGCGACCTGTTCATTTCGGTTGATTTCAGTTCATATATCAAACTATATACCAGTGAGTTTTGTTGATCTGCTTATTTTGATTGATTTCAGTTTATACCAAGTTATATACTAGTGAGTTCTGTTTATTTATCGGTTGACTGCAGCTGATATTAAATTTAGAGGAATTCTGGAATTTTTTTTTATTTTAGTTGGTATAAGACTATTTAAATTGAGGAAACGTGTTGATTTCGGTTGATTTCAGTGTATACTAAATTTATACCAATAAGGTTGACTGCAACTGATATCAAATTTAGAGGAATTCTGTTGATTCCTGTTAATTTCAGTTGGTATAAGAGTATTTAAATTCAGGCGACCTGTTGATTTCGGTTGATTTCAGTTGATTTCAGTTTATACCAAATTATATACCTGTAAGGTCACTGTAGCTGATATCATATTTTGAGTAATTCTGTCGATTCCTGTTAATTTCAGTTGGTATAAGACTATTTAAATTCAGGCGATCTGTTCATTTTGATTGATTTCAGTTTATACCAAATTTATACCAATAAGGTTGACGGCAGATGATATCAGATTTAGAGGAATTCTGTTGATTCCTGGTAATTTTAGTTAGTATAAGAGTATTTAAATTCAGGCGACCTGCTGATTTCAGTTGATTTCAGTGTATACCAAATTTATACCAATAAGGTTGACGGCAGATGATATCAGATTTAGAAGAATTCTGTTGATTCCTGGTAATTTTAGTTAGTATAAGAGTATTTAAATTCAGGCGACCTGCTGATTTCGGTTGATTTCAGTATATACCAAATTTATACCAACAAGGTAGACTGCAGCTGATATCAACTTTTGAGTAATTCTGTCGATTCCTGTTAATTTCAGTTGGTATAAGACTATTTAAATTCAGGCGATCTGTTCATTTTGATTGATTTCAGTTTATACCAATAAGGTTGACGGCAGATGATATCAGATTTAGAGGAATTCTGTTGATTCCTGGTAATTTTAGTTAGTATAAGAGTATTTAAATTCAGGCGACCTGCTGATTTCAGTTGATTTCAGTGTATACCAAATTTATACCAATAAGGTTGACGGCAGATGATATCAGATTTAGAAGAATTCTGTTGATTCCTGGTAATTTTAGTTAGTATAAGAGTATTTAAATTCAGGCGACCTGCTGATTTCGGTTGATTTCAGTATATACCAAATTTATACCAACAAGGTAGACTGCAGCTGATATCAACTTTTGAGTAATTCTGTCGATTCCTGTTAATTTCAGTTGGTATGAGACTATTTAAACTAGGCGACTTGTTCATTTCGGTTGATTTCAATTCATATACCAAACTATATACCAGTGAGTTCTGTTGATTTATTGACTGCTGAAGCTGATATTAGATTTAGACAAATACTGTTGATTCTTGTTAATTTTAGTTGGCATAAGAGTATTTAAATTTATGCGACCTGTTGATTTTGGATGATTTCAGTTTATACAATCTGTTCTATCGGTTGATTGCATCAATTGAGATGATTTTTGTTGATTATGATTAATTTGAGTTGATGGAACCTATTTAAATTAAGGCGATTTGTTGATTTCGTTTGATTTCAGTTCAAACAAAAGTATTATTATTATTACAGTTGATGTTTTAGATGAGGTTGTTATCAAATTTTAATGGTTCTGTTGATTCCTGCTAATTTCCGTTGGTATAAGGCTACTAAAATTCAGAAGATCTGTTGATTTCGTCTGAGGTCAGTTCATACGAAACTATATATTTAATCTAGTTCTGTTGATTTATCGGTTAATTGCAGCTGTTATCAGATTTAGGTGATGTTTGCTAACTTCGGTTAATTTAAGATGGACTATTTAAATGCAAGCGCGATATTGTTTCCGATTGATTTTAATTGATAGCAAACTATTTATTTTTTTTTGTATTCAAGTGAGTTCTTTTGATTTGTCAAAGTTTCAGTTAATAAAATTAGCTAGTAGAACACTTAAATTCAGACAATCTGTTGATTACGGTTGATTTTAGTTTATATTAAACTATTTATATTCAAGTGTGTTTGGTTGAGTTATCGGTTGTCTACAGTTGGCATCAATTTCATCTGATTTCTGTTAGTTCTGGTTGATTTCGGTTGGTATAAACTTTTTAAATTTAGACGAGCTGTTGATTTCCGTTGATTTTAGTTCATACGAAAGTATTAATATTCAACTGAGTTCTGTTGATTTGTTGAGTGTCTGCAGTTAATGTCAAATTTACATGATTTCCGTTGATTCCAGTTGATTTCAAATAAAACCAAACTATGTCTATTCAACTGTATTCTATTGATTTAGCGGTTGACTGTAGTATATAAAACTGTTTAAAATCAGGCGATCTGTTGGTTCCGGTTGATTTCAGTTCATACCAAACTATTTATATACAATTGAGTTCTGTTGATTTATCGAGTGACTACAAGTGGTATCAAATTTAGATATTTTCTATTAATTCCGCTTTGGTTCAGTTGGTGTAAGACAAATTCAGGCAATCTGTTGATTCCCGTTGATTTAAATTGATACCAAACTATTTATATTCAAGTTAATTCGGTTGATTTACTGGTTGACTGCAGTTTACATCACATTTAGATGATTTTTAGTAATTGCAGTTGATTCATTTGATCTAAAACTGTTTGAATTCTGGCAATCTGTTGATTTCGGTTGCTTTTAGTTAATGCTAGCTAAAGTATTTCATTTTAGGCAATATCTACGATTGCGGGTGATTGTAGTTAATATCAAACTACTTCAATTTAGGTGAACTCACTTGATTCCGGTGAATTTCAATTGATATTAATCTACGTAAAGTATTAAATTATCATTCGGGTTATTTCACTTGGCTTTAAGTGTCTTTAATTTTAAATTATCTGAAATTTTGAACGTTTTTGATAATTTTGAAATTTTGAAAACAAAAGGAAAATTTCGATATTTTTTAAGTTTGAAATTATTTAAAAATTTGATAATTTGGATCATTTAAAAAAATTTTGGAAATTCTGAAAAATATAATTTAAAATGTTTTGAAATTCTGGAACTTTTGCAAAGTTTTGGACTTTCAGAAATTTCAGTAATTTTCAAAATAATTTAGTTTTTAGTATTTTCTAGATGCAAACTCCGTATAGCGAGGATAAATGTCAGAAGCTAATTTCAGCTGGCAAAAATATGAATGATGCTGTATAAAATCGTCCGTTGCATTATTAATGACTATATTTAAAATTATTAATTAGTGATACCTTTAATTAAGCATAAATTCCGTATAAGGTAACATATTTTAACCGGTGTGTTCTAGGTAAGGCATTTGCATTTTTCTGCAGAAAGCCTTTACGGAATTCTACTTCAAGCATGAACTTCAAGCTGTGATTGATTTCTGTTACTAATTAATCAGTTCCTACTAATTATAAGTGAATTATTGCATACTGGACGCATTGTGTAACTAATTTAATAAACATTTGCTGGTTAATAGAAGCTGTTACAGATTCAATTGCGTGCAAAATTATCTGTAATAAAATTTTAACTGTAAATGAAACTAGCATTACTTACATTCTCATTTATATTTTTCCAATTGTGCTGCAAAAACTTAATGATTTTATATTGTTTACTGCAGCTATTACAACGGAAAGATACATGATTAACTATACAGTTTTTTCAACTTTTAAATCATTTCCGTTTTAATCTCACTGAAAACAAAGTTTCTTCATAGAAATAAATTACAAACTGATAAAATGTATCCCGGCGCTTCTTTCTAACAACATAAAATTGTTTTCTGCAGATCATATAAAATATAATGTATTATAGAGTTGGATCGTAGGGCTGATTTATGCCCATGGTTTTCCCACGGGAGCATTTACGAATCGTATAAATCGGAGATATGATTTAAGATTTGCACATTCCACTGAAGTTTTATGTGCTGCAGCGCTGCGCGACCAGGAATGTAGATGTCTTGGATATAGATCGCATCATATTCAGCTCGATAAATGTGAAATATCTATCAGTGATATTGGTTTCGGTATTTTCTATTCTAACATTGTTGTTTTTGCTTAAAGTATCGTATATAAACTAGAAAATCAAAAAAGTCTTGAGTAAAAATATGTAATAGCTTGAATTATCATGAATGTATGCTTGTTTGTACTCTTGGGAAGAATTTATGAACAAGACATAAATCAAAATGATCTTAGTATAAAGAAAATATGTCCATTTATAAGTCTGGAAAGAATCTAAATGCTCCGGGAGGGATTTATATTATGCGAAATTTAGAGTGACCTCAAGCGCTTAATTTCAAGGACACGCGTCTGCTTGTAAGTCAAAAAAATATGCATATGTTAAATCAAATTTGTGTAATTACTATTTCATAAAATCGGCAAAAGTTTGCCCAATCTTTCTTAACTATACTTTTTTATTTGTGTACATAGTGGAATGCTACTGTTTTTGCTCCCTGGGTTGTTTTTGGCAATAATTGCAGCGCCGTACCAACAGCGAAGTGCACACGGTTGGCACAATGGCTAAACTTATGGTGCGTTTATCGCTTCACACGTAACAAACTAAAATATGAAAAAAGGTGGGAGACATGAAATTGAGGAGGTTGCGACCAATCTAACGTTTTTTTTACCAAACCTTCTAAATTAAAAATGGCAACCATTACAATATAAAATAGAAATGAACGCTGGTTTACTAAACAATGAGTTGGTAGATCGACATAAAATTTGATGTCGTAATAACCCTAGAACGGCAGACTATACAAGCACTTTTGAAAACATAAAAACTGTGAAAAGTAAACATTTTTGATGGGAAATTTCTAAAAAAAAATATTTTGTGACTTTCTGAGCGAATAAAAACAGGGAAGCTAGTGAGAAATAGTTAGTCTATGTATGTAGAAGCTGAAAAAGGTCAGTTTTTTTTTATGTTTTCATTACTAAATAAATACAGTTATGACTCCTATTAATCATTATCATCAATACGTAATCTGGCGCAGTCGGTAGGATTTGGTGATATGTCTCTACTTTTATCCTCTTTTTTTATTTACTAATATCTTTCTAACGCGTTCTATGAATTTTTAAAATTGATGCATTGATACCTTTTTGTTAAATAATACGATAATGACAAATATCCGTATTTAAACTGTGTACTAGTGCACTATTTGGCAACACTGTTAAAGCATATAAACTATAATAAATTTTATCGATTATTTTAAATCAAACTTCGTAGAAAATTTTAATTTCTATGTAGCTAAAAGAACCTTCCTGAGCTTACACAAAACAATCGTGTTTCCTACGATAAATCTTGCTAACTTTGCCTTAACTTGCATCTGGGAATGATGTTGATTGCGATTACGATTAGAGTTAGGTATAATCAAATGATTGTCATTTAAAGGGTTTTAATAATCAAAGATTCATTCCGGTAAACTCATTCTGATGTACCTATGCGGTAAAAAGTAGTAAAACCGTTCTCAGCTTGCTCCTCGACTGCTCTTATGAATGAATTATTGTTCTCCTCGTCTTTCCTCGGGCCCTTTTGCAAATACGGTGCGTTTTTAAGTCATATTTTGACTTGAATTGAATTACGTCACATTTCATTGATGAAACAAAAAATAGCACGTGACTTTTGCTCAGGTTTACTTAATTCATAACAGTTTTTGTTAGAAAGTGAAAGTAACGTAATTCACAATTAATTCGTGGTCTACATCAACGGACCCGACAGTAACTTCGTTAGCGATATACGCTGCTGCTGCCCTCTTGCGGTGGTCTGGTCGGACTGCTGCTACTTAGCCGGGTGACGCACGACTTGTTTCGCTCGTTAACAGACTCCCTTTCTAAACCCTAAAGACGTCTCGACTAGGGTTTAGGATACGTTGCGTTGTGGGAATTTTCTACTTTTCTATCGGGGAGCGTCCTCTTTTCCTAGGGGGCAAAGACTACTGTTGGTAGCAGGTCCTCTGTATGACCTTTAAATGTAGTGAGGGTTACGGACTGCTATGTTCTCATGGGTAACTGTGGTGCGTCTGGGGAAGCGACTTCGTATGAGGTTGGGAACGCTTGGTAAAGTATGATGTAAAAAGCGTCTCGTTGTGGGGCGAATTGGGCAAAGGTCCCTTTTGCTGCGTTGCTTAGGGTGTAGCTCGCGAACCATACAAGGTTTCCAGGTTTAAAAGATGGCACGTCCCGTCTTTGTTGGTCAGCCTGTTCTTTTCCGCGATCGTGGGTATGCTCTTGCTTTTCCTGGGTTTGGAGTTCGCGGCCAAACGTTAGGTAGACGGCGGTATGTTCGGTACTTTGGCAGCGCGCTGTGTTCATAGCTAACCGGGTGGAAGATAACTTCTACGGCCAGTGGTCATGGGCTGCCTCAACTAGGATAACCAGTTGTGGCTTAAGGTCTCTGTTTTCCTCTCTAACGGGTTTTCTGCTGGTGGTATAATGGAGCAAAGCTTTGCTTGATGTCCGTCTGCGGTAAGGGCTAGCTGTCACGCATACCCTTACCTCGTTGTTAGTTTTTGGTACCATGATGACGGGAGCGGCCCATAAGGAATCGTATCGATGACTTGATGTACCAAAATTTTATGCTTTTAAACAATTTTAAAAATTTGTTATGGTTTATTTGCACTGGCAGTGTTGCCAAATATGTATTTCCTATGGTAGCAAAAAAACATATCTCACAACACTAGTAGTGTACCAGGGTTCCCACTGACCCTGGATAACCTGGAAGTCATGGATTTTATGCAAAATTTGGCAAAAGTCTTGATTTTTCTCATGATTTGCAGTAAAAAACCTGATTTTCATGCAGTAGTGTTAACATAATTTAAAAAAATTAAAAATTTTACAATTGAATTTTTAAAACTGCCGCTTATAAAACAATTGCTGCTAAAGGTTTTTAAAATATCATTGAGGTATTTTTCTTATCCTTGTTAAATTCCAAGGAACTTAATATGGCTTATGATTAGGTGCAAGTGAGACCGCAACATACCGTCTTGTGAATTGCTAGAAAAATGCATAAACGTGATTTTTTTGTCGAAAGTCATGGGTAAGTATGATTTTTGGTCATGGATATCCTGGAAAAGTCATGGATTCTAATTCTTGATAGTTAGTGGGAACCCTGTGTACATATAAATCCGACCATTATACATATAATACATCACTAACATAGATGTTGGCTGTCTGTTATCGGCACTATACAGAAAATTATGCTGTGCAACACAGTTTAAATACGTATATTTTGTCATCTTCCAATTATTTAATATAGATGCATCAATTTATAAAGTTTAAAAATTCATAGAGAGCGTCACAGGGATATTAGGAAATAAAAAAAAACAATAATAGGAATATAAGTGGGTACCAAATCGTACTGTTTCGTTCTATAAAACAAAGACATATTCGCAAATCCTACCGACTGCGCCATAATACGTATTGATGATGAATTGATGAAGATTAATAACGCACGTTAATAGAAATCCTTACTGTATTTATTTAGTAAACAAACAAATACACGAACAACAATTTCTTAATACTTTCCCTGTCCCTAAAAATGTTGAAAAATTATTTTCTTGAAATTTTCAAAATATTGAAATGTTTACTTTTTTCAAATATTTTATGGTTTCAAAAATGCTTTTATAGTGTGACGCCCTGGGGTTATTACGATACCAAATTTTATGTCAATCTGTCAACTCATTTTTAGTAAACAGGCGTTAAAAATAAATTGTTAAAAAACTGGTAACGGTCGCCATTTTTAATTCAAAGAGCTGAGTAATAAAACGTTATATTGCTCTTTCTATTTGGTCTTTCATAAGGCTCATATTAATAAAATTTCGTTAAAAATACTCAAACAAATTGCTAATATTTTATTGTCAGTCTGATGTATTTCCTGCCTATTTTGCATATTTTAGTTTGTTACGTCACAAATATTCTCTTTTAGCAGCTTTTTCGCATAATTGCTACTTCTTCTGTTTTTTTAAAAATGAAAAATTCAATGAGAAACGCCTTTTCCGTACCTGTTCAACCTGATATGTAATCCGTACTATAATTAAGTCTTCGTCAATCCAATCACAATTTTTTACTATTCCAGAAATGCCACTTATTGGCAGAAAAACAAAAATCTGATCTGGATTAAAAGCAGGATTTCTTATCCTCATCAATCAATTCATACTCGTACTTCATTTTCATATAACGAGTTTTAACGTTTGCAATAAAGAATTCCAATCGTGTCTGACATCAGCTTGACGCTTGACAGCTATAAAGCACCTGAATATAAGTATTTAAATGCAAATTTATTTAATTAATTATTACAAACATGTAAAGTTAGCACATTTCCGGTGTTGTTAGAAACCTTAGAGCGCACCTGTTTTATATTATTTTTTAAGGCTATTTAATTGATTAGATGGGCATCAAATTTATTATTTTTAATCGATCTGATTTATGATTTCCTGAACATTTTCTTCAGATGGCTCGTGCGGACCACCAAACCATTAATTTAAAATTTTCTCATGAAAATCAGAACTAAAATCCAGGAAGTTCACACACCGAACATTTTTACATCACGCAATCGCGTTTTACACATTAAACAGAACGAGTGACTTGTTTTAACATTCAAAAAATGGTGCAGAATTCCACCATATATTTTAATCCAGGCTCTTCCTTGACATCTGAAGAAGCAAATAAATCCTGCAAAGCTGCTTTACATGCTATCAGTGCCGGTCAACGATGGTCAGGAGATCGTCGATAGCGGCAAATCACTCATGTGTATGTATCTGTGTGTGTGCATTGGACGAGAAAGCAATTTGCTGCTGATCCGTATCTTAAATCTTAGATTCTTCAACTTCGATGAATTCTAAGCCTAAAGCTAGTGTTGGATATCGATAGCCTGTTGGATCACAGCAAATACTTCCCATAGTAAAGAAGAATTTATTTACGATCTAGGAAAAGGCGCAACAAGTTTAAGGATGAATTATGAATTTTACGCGACAAACTTTACTCAATGCGGCACTTGATGGTAATACAAAGTCTCGCCAACTATCGCTATAATTACTTTAATAATGTAATTAAAAATTCATTAGTTTTGTATAAAAAAGCGATTTATATACTCGTTTAATTAAGCAGGTGTAGATTCATCATCATGCAAAGAATAAATATTAACACGAGTTTGCTGAAGGCGCACGCAAACTTAAACTGTGGGCATTTTATTTCATCTAATATCGAAATGGTTGGTTTACATTAGAAAACAGAAACGATATTAACAACAAACAATAATAAAACCTTAAAAAGTGTTTTCTAGTGCCCACAAAAGTTGTAATTAGCGCTATTTATAAGACTTTTCACTAGTGTCAATGCTCAAATCACTGCACTTTATAAGGCTTTTCGCCAGTGTGAATACTCTGAAATATTAATTGATAGATTTTGATGATACAATGATTTCCATTAATATGATTTTTGTGAGCAATTGTAATTTTTAATTAATTAATTAACAAAAAGCCTTGTTTCAGCATACAATTTTCATACTTTACCTTCTCACAGTTCATTGCAAGCACTTCATCAAATAATCATAAGATGAAATTAACATAAAATCCATACCTTCCTTGATAGATACATTCTAACTTCGAGTTCTAATAGACAAACCGATTTATGAGTCTAGGCCATAAATACCTACAACACAGAATGTTCTGTCTTACTCATAAGAGGTCGGGCAATGACAGTGCACACTAGTTATTAAAGCAGAGGCGCCATTTTTACTCGCCGACGTTCTCGATACTCTACATCGATAACTTTATGGCAAGAATACTTTATGCGTTTTGCGTAGCGGCAAATTTATATCAACGAGTTTGCATTTCTTAAAATGGGATCGTGAAATTGAGGTGGAAAGTAATGGGGCTGTGGCTATTTCAGTTTAACATTAGTTTGGTAAAAGGTTTTTGCATATATGGAAATTAAAAAAAAATAATTTAATGAATAATATTGTAAATTGACAATAAATACAAAAATATAGTTATAAAAATTATTTCAGTTTGCTTCCTTTTTGCGGATTTGCCATAAAAGTTTTTAGGTTTTGACCTCAACAAACCAACAGAGCCAATAATGATTGTATTTTAAGCAGTGCTCTATGTTAGAGTCTTAATTTATAATCAGATCCAATTTAAATCCTACGCGGATCCGATTCGAATCAGTACTGAATCCAGTTCGAATCTGTTTCTGATCGGATTCAAATCTGAAAGTGCACGAGAAACATCACATGCAAGGAAGGGTTTTAAATGGCGATACCCGCCAGATTCTATTCTTCATTTAGATTCATATTCGTTTCAAATTCAGAATCGTCCTGGTTTAATACGTATCGGTGAATCAAATTTGTTCCGGTTCCGATCCAATTTCAATTCGCCCTACCCCGAATCTAAAAAGTTTACTACCTAGCAGAATATGACACAACCACAAACGGTGCTATATTGCAAAAGCGACTCCTAATTTTGATCCAAATCCAACTCTTAATTTTGATCCAGATCCAAGTCTACAGTCCCGGACGCAGTTGAAATCCGTCCCAAGTACGGTACTTGACAGAAATTGTCACAATCAGCGAAGGTTTTGAAATAATTATCTATGCCTAACTAATTTCGATTTTCGTTTGCAGAATTCCAATCAAAATCGTCCCGTTTACGTTTTACATCCGATTTAAATCCGTTCCAATCTATAAATAACATTACTTCTGATCCAGATTCAAATCAAATCAGTCCCGGATGCGGTTTAAAACCGATACCTTACTAAATTGATTACAAACAAGGGGGAGTTTTAAATAACGGTTTATGCAAAATTCAATTTGGATCCGTATTTGATCCAAGTTCCAAATCGTTCTGGCTTCTATGCGTCTCCGTACTTATTCTAATTAATATACGACATGATCAAATTCTATTCTGGATGAAAAATATGACTAGGATTACCCTGCAAAAACATAGACACGAAACGGTTTTCATTTGCCCTGTATGCCAGATTCGAGTCTTAATTTGGATCAGATCCGATTTAAATCAGTCCCTAACCTCGTTCAAAACCGTCCCGGATCCGTTATCTAGAGATCATCAAAACCACCAAAAAGTTGTAAGTAGCAATATACGTCGGAACCTAATTTTAATTGAAATTCATATTTAATTCAAATCTTCCTCGGATCGTATTCAAAACTGGTTCCGGTATATATCCGTCCCTAATCCAATTTTAATTCTCGCCGTAACTGGAAATTTTACTATCTCGCAGAAAATAACACGATTTTCAATATTGTTATTCTCCAGATCCAACGCTTAGTTTTGGCCCAGATCCAACTTTTAATTTTGATCCAGATCCAAGTCATATCGGTCCTGGACGCAGCTAAAATCCGTACCGAATCTGGTATCTTGCAGAAATTTTGGCAACCAGGGAAGGGTTTAACTAACGTACGGTATAGGTATGCATAATTGTGATAATAATTTGTATTTGTGTTCGATTCAAATTCAAAGCTGTCATGGTGCTGAACTTTTTCTAGTTTCTAATCCAATTGAAATCTGATCCGATCGGATTCTAGTCTGCATATAAACCTGAGTAGTGAGTACCTTGCAGAAAAAACAGCTACCAAACCGTTTTTACTAAAACCAGGTTCGAGTTTCAATTTGGATTAGATCCGATTTAAATCAATATTCAAACCTGATTTAAATCCAAATCCATTACCTCCTAGAAATCATCAAAATCAAGGAGGGTACATGTAAAATTAATACTTTTCAAACTCCCAGATGCGTGTCAAAATCTTTCCGGTTGCGATTAATAGAGTTCCCTAATCCGATTCCAATTCGTCTCGGATTTAAAAGAAGTACAGCTTCATAGAAAACAGCAATGTCACTAAAGGGTTTAAAGTAACAGAAATTGGTAGATATGACCCCCAATTTGTAGTTAGATTCAATTCAAATCCTTCCAGAAGTCAAGTCAAATCTCTCCAGAAAATCCACCACGGATTTAAACATGTTGCTAATTCTAAATCGGAATTAAAGGAATTAAGCCAGATGAATCCATCTGATAGATCTTGTCAGTAAAGTCAATCCGTTTCTAACAGTTTCGGATCTACTAAGGCTGTGTGCGAAGAATGAAGGCGAATTTTCTAAATCTAGAATTTATCTTTAGATTCAAATTTAAAATCAGATGGCATTTTTGTTACAGTAGTTTAGATTCGAATGTGAATACAAATTTCGGTCCAAAATTATACTTGGATCTAGTTCAAATTTTACATTCAGCAGGATTTAAGTAAAAATTCAAAACCGTAGTTGGATTCTAACCCAAATTTTAAAAAAAATCGGATGTTTCTATTCGTTTTAACACATATCCGAATCCCGTTTTCATATCAAATCAAGTTGCAGTGATTGGTCATCCTGATTTTAATTTGGATCCACTTCAAATTCGAACCCGTCCTGGTTTTGATACGTTCCGTACCTAATCCGATTGAAATCAGATTCTAGTCTGGATGACTACCTTGCAGAAGAAACAGCCACGAACTGTTATTATTTGCGCTATACGTCAGAGTAGGGTCTTAATTTAGATCAGATCCGCTTTAAATCAGTCCCGAGCCGAATCAAAACCGTCCCGGATCCGTTACTTCGCAGAAATCACCAAAACCAAGGGAATGTTTTAAGTAACAGTTTTAAGTATACACCTAATCCTAATCTTAATTTGCGTCCATGTGTGATTTCAATCTTTTCCGGATCCGAATCAAATTTGTTTCAGTTCCCGTATAAACATGTCCTTAATCCATTTGAAATTCGAGGCTGTGTATAAAAATTTTAACTACCTTCCATAATGTTAAAACTACGAACGGTTGTTAATAGTGCCGTATGCTAGATCCGACTCTTAATATTGATTTAAATCCAGCTCTTAGTTTTGATTCAGATCCAAGTCATATCAGTCCCGGGCACATTAGAAATGTGTCCCACATTCGGTACCTTGCAGAAATTGCACAATCCAAGAATAGATAATTCTTATTATAATTTGAAATCCTATTCAATTGAAATTTGAGTAAACATCGTTTCGGTTTCGATCTATGTTTGATCATAATCCGATTTAAATCCGCCCCGATCTCTAAAAAAACAACCAAAAAGTAACCACAATTCGGTTTGTAATACAGCTAAATAGAACATCTGAGTTTGATACAGATTCGATTCAAATCAGTTCCAGGCCTGGTTCAAATCTGTCCCGGAATCGATACCATCAGAAATTATTACAACCAAGAAAGGATTTTAAAATTCTAATCTTAATTTCAATTCAAATCAACAATTTTTAAAACTGTTCAACTGCTCTCGTACACCGCTGTTTTATTTTACAATGCATTTGTAGGGCGCGTACATGATATAGTGATGTAGTGTGGACTCACACGTATTTAAAACCGTACATAATCAATTCCTTTAACTGGAACTACCACAACAAAGTTAAAACTGCAGGCGTTTCTAAATAAATTCTTATGTAGTGGAGCATGAAAAATCTACCATAGATGTACAAATAAATATTGCCCATATTAATTTTGTTTAGGTGTTTTAAAATCAGGCTGTAATAAAATCCCTACTTCGTCTTCGTTTCTGCTATAAAGAGATATCAGTTGTTAAAGCAATTTCGAACGCTTTTCACCAATGTGAGGCACTTTAGAAGGCTTTGCGCCAGTGTGAAAACACTTTACCACGAGAGATTCTAAATTATTTAGGGCGGACTAAGTGAAAAATTATCATCTTGTGTGTGAATCTGTGTGTGAACAATTGACCTGCTTTGACCTAAAAGGCCCTGGGGTGTAATAAAAATCATGACCGTTCTGTCTCATCAATAACAACATTATTAAAATGAGCAAAAAATAACGCATCTGATCCTGCAGCGATCTATCAGTTTTGTAAATTCTGTATCCATGTTTTGTATCTAGTAAAGAGCTATTTATCAGAACACAGAACGTTGAGATACTTATGTGCTATTATTTTGCACATAGTTTATGCAGTTCAAGTTGCTGCCCACGCGCTTCGTATTCATACCATTCATGTCCGCGTTTCAGGCCGCGGGCGCTTTTGTATTTACGAGCTAAATCAGTGAAAAATTCCCTACATCGTGTATTTATAGAAATTTGCGTGACTCCGAACACTTACACGTGCGAAAAATGTTCTCGCCTGCAAAAATTGCTAAATATCCGTTATTATTAGTTAAGCCATTTTAGAAATTCCTCGAGGTTTTCTAATGTTTCAATTTTAGACCTTTAACAATACCATCTTTAAAAACAAACGCCTAGGCAAGAGTTTTTGCCTATTAACACATTCACGCGAAATGATTAACTTTAAAAATTGTTGTTTTTGATCGTCAGGTTGGATTTTAAACAAATGCGTTTATTCAGCAAAGTTTTTTCGCTTTAAGTTTACAAAGCGGGCGACTGCTTTAAAAAATGGAAGGGGGAGCGCTCTACTTTTTAATATGGACGCGCTCGGAAAAGAACTTTAGATTAGTATTCTACACATGTAGAATGGCCGATCTGCGCAAACGCGATTTCCCCCATCGATTTTTTGTATTTTTAGATTTCGGCTTCACAATCGGTATGGACATGTTAAACAACAATAGGAACAACTTTCTTTTAAAGCAACACCACTGGGAGGTTTCCTTTTGGTTGTTTACCTGAACAGATTAATTGAGTACGCACCAAATTATAAAATCGATTTTTAAGGTTTCAAAAAATAAACATTAGTTGTAACTAGAAAACACAAAATATCATAAAACCATTCGACTACTTTAAAATGGGGGGGGGGGGATAACCTTAGATTTGTATACAGGGTTGGGCAAAAGTACGAAACAATGCAAATATCTTTAATACAGCAACCGCCATTTAGACAAAATTTTCTACATGAAGGTTTCGATATACGGATACGGATACAATGAAAGTATTGGCGGTTCAAAGGAACTTCCGATTTAGCCGGAAATGATTTCAACTTTTTTATTTTAAATAGAACACCCTGTATATTTTTTGATATATCGATAGGACTCTTTTTTGCGAGTTCAGTGATATAAGGTTGCATGTTTTTATTTTACACAATAATGTTTCGTAATTGTTATCTAGCAGCTCATGAAAACAAAAGAATATGAGAAGCTTAAACAGTTATGTAATGTTGTCAAATATGATTGGTTCGTGTTGTGTTGTTTTGGTGTTCAATAGATTGAGCAGTGTCAGCAGTAATCAATTAATTAACCAAATTAATTAAAAGTGCTGAATTTAACATCAGAAATGGTTTAATTTCACAAAAATTTGAAAGACCATCAAATTTAAAAATTTTTTAAAAATTACCAATTACTAAAAGATTTTTAGCTCAAAATTATTTTAAATTTTAGAAATATTCAACACTTTCAAACACTTGAAATTTTTATAATTTTCAAAAGTTCTCAAAGTTATCAAAAATTTTCAAATTGTTAAATTTAGAAAATGTTCAAACATTTTTAGATTTTCCAAAATTTTCAAAATTTCAATACATTTCTAAAATTTTGAAAAACTTACATAATTTTCACAAATGTACTATTACATGTATTTTAAAAATTTTTATAAGTTGAAAATTTTGACTTTTTTAACTTTTCAAAAATTTCCAAATTTCATAAAACTTCATCAAAAATTTTTTTTTATTTTGAAATTTTTCTAAATTTTTAAACATTACTACTTTCTAAGTATGCAACGGATATTCGGTTTTTATCCGTTATCCGGCCTATCCGGCTATTTCACCGAATATTCGGTTTGGCCGGATAGTATGAAATATCCGGCCGGAGATTTTTCTTTAAGTAAAAGAGATTATGTATGCAATTTGATTTGAACGTATGGACTAAAATAATTGAAAGTAAGAAAGCAAAAACCCCATAAGTCCAGTATTTTGCAGATCTGCATAAAATTACTAAATTTATATTATTGAGATCAGCATTTATGCAAGTTAAAAATTTAAGTTGTTTTCAAACAACATAAACAAGTATTATTTATTAAAACCACGAAGTAATATACAATGTGATCGAAAATGATTGAAGGTCACGTGACCACGATCTGGTCCCATTATTATCAAAAATGCGTTTCGATGTGTCCGCGAACCTGTTGCTTATCAATACTTACATCCCTGGAATCCATTAGCGTACGCGCATTCTACCTGTCAAATGTCGTAATAATAACAGTTATTGTTTTCTTTTGTGTTATTGTTCTCGTTTTTGTATAATACAAGAAGGATGCACCAACTGCTTGTTGCTATGATATTCAGGTCTCAATTTTGCAGTAGGTACATGTGACAGAGAGATCCGAGACAAGAAACCTATAAAAAGCACTCGATCGTTAATCGTCAATATTTTATTTAAATGTCGATAAAAACAATATGTGTTAGGTTATGTCAGTTGATTTCTTGATGGTGTCGGATTTATCAAGACAGAACACGTTTTAGTTTTAACATTTGTTGAAAATTATTAATTCTTGTAATTACAATCAATTTTATTGACAGATTTCCAATCTTAATTGTGAACAAAAAACAATATTAGAGCAAATCAGCACATCCTTGAAATAGTACATTTACTAGTTTCCTTGTCTCGGTGCTCTCTCTCTAACATACTACAGAATAAGAGGGGTTCGTGCATTGAATACTCTTTAAGTATGTATTATGCTCTGTGATTAAAACCTACATTTTACTGCATTTCAACTGAAACTACTTCGTAAGTAAAAAATACGCCGGATAATCGGTATCCGCAATCGGATACCGAATATCCGTTATCCGGCATTTTGAAAAAGTACTGCTCGCTGCATCCCTACTACTTTCAAAATTATTAAATTTTCTAATTTTCAATATTTTAAAACATTTTCAACTCAAATGTTTAGAAAATCTCTCAATTTTCAAAATTCTAAAATCTTTCAGAATTTTAAAATTTCTCAAAAATTTTTACAATTTTCGTATTTCAAAATTTTCCGCAATTTTCGAAAATTCGTTTTTTAAACTTATAAAGTTTTAAAAATTTTCAATATGTATAAGAATTTTCAAAATCCAAAATTTAATACATTTTCAAATATTTCATAAAATCTTCAAAATTGTTGAAAATTAAAAATTTTTTAATATTTTCAATTTTAAAATTTGTAAAAACATTTCATAGTTCATCACAATTTTTCAAAATTGTCGAAAAAAATAGTCAAATTGTTAAATTTTAAAAAAACAAGGGCATAAAATATATTCGAAATTTTTTCGAGAATTTTAAAATAGTCAAAATTTCTAAAAAGTTGCAAATCTTTTGAAATATATTAAAAATTTTAAACATTTACGTAAATGCGGGGAAGGTCCTGTGGTGGTTATCCAACAGCTTTTTTAGATTGTTCACACTGCCTTGAAGCCAGTTATTTGAACCATGCTGTTTGCAATTTGTAAAGTATTTGAAAAATTTTAGATTTAAAGCCGCCTCAAGACACAATGTTAATACAACTCGCAGTTGAATGTTGTTTAGCGGATAGGACACAATGTCCTCTATGCCATTGTTTGTCTGCCCTTCCGGTTACAATTCGCGACGTATATAAGAAAAGTAACTATTAAAACCACGAATTTTAAATTTTTACATCAAAACATTTTATTAAGTCAGAGGCAATAACATTTAATTATACAATAATAAAACTGTTCAAAAGTTAAGTTCGATAGCGATCAAGTAAGCACAAGAACCATGCGTCAGGCTCTGACGGACATAAATCAGATAAAGGAGAAGTGAGTTTGAAGTGAAGTTGAATTACAGTGATCGCTAATCAAAGCACGTTCAAAAACTAATGATGGTAGAGTTACGCTGCAAACGAAGGAGTTCCGGAATGGTATCCGCATCTTTATTTATTTGTTGGGCGGAATTTGAGATAAAATTGCCGTTACTATACATTATATATAAAAGAATTCTGCACAATTATTAGTCCTGCGTGCTTCCAATATTCTTCAGCTTAACGTAAGCTATTAATCTTAAATTAAACTCGGGACAGATTTAATTAAGATAACACAAAACGAACTTGCACGTTTCAATAACTCACTTGTCCGGACCAGAAAAAATCAATCAGTTTCCTATTATTCGCCGAATTATGCCAAGAATTCCCACTGGAATTAATTAAAATCTTAGTTTTTCTCGGCAAGCTGCATTTGATCAAGCAATCAAGTCGTCCCAAGCCAAATTCGATGCATTCCGTCGATAAGTTCAAATAAATTTCGAATGAATGCAGTTGTTAATTACAAGGAATCTAAAAGAGGATCTGGATGACGTACGCCACTGGCTGGTAACATTAATTGGTGCGGACATTTGTATTCCCTTGAGGATGTTGATATATACGTGACACTCCTGCAGTCGATCAGCTGCTCCTGCTGATTCATGGGCTCTTCTTTGATGGTACTACTAGTGCTGAACTATTCCATTATCGTTAACTGCTTTAGGTATTCTTGAAATGAAAAGTATATTGCTTTTAGGTCTTGGAGAAATAAACTTAGATTTTTATTACAAGAACAGTAGAAAACCTAGCTGAGGTTTGTCTATTTGAAAATGTTTCGGTTGGTTCAAAACTGATTACCATGACCACGTTATCCGCATCTTTTATTGCTTGCCATCATAACTTTTTAAAAGAAAACCCTTCCGTTCATTTCTCTGACCATTCTTCTAATAAATAACAGCAAGGCTGCTGTTATTAAATATTCGTGTTACATTCAATTGAAAAACAAATTATTTCTCACACATGTGCTTATATGTAATTGGAACAGCAACATTATTTGTACAAACATTAAAACGCAAAGGGCAAGTGTGTAGATTTATTTACGAGACAGCTAAACTAACATGTATCACCATATTTGTTAATTTTAATACAATCTGACACGTTTGCACGTATTATGTACGTTGTAATAGCGGTATTTACTGCTAATTTAAAACCTTCTGATTTATCTATGGGTGACTTTAGAATTAGACTTGATTTACAACTATAGTTAATTTTTAACCAGTTCTCCGTTTATTTTACAGTATTTGAGCGGCACTTCTGTTGCTAAGGCTTTTCACTGACGCCATCGGGTCTTCTAGTAATCCTCAACTGTGGGCTGTTATATTGGCCCACTATAATTCGACAGGGCTAACCAAACCCCAGTCCCGTCGCGCACATTATTGAACCACCGACTGCGCCAGTTATATTCATTATTTACTTTTGTAAATGTTTAAAATAACAAAACTTTACAAACCTAATGATACATTTTATTTTCAGGCGGAAACAAATCTGGAGACAAACAAATGGGCCCAGTGGAATAACGAAAATCTTCCTGAAATGAAATTTTTTGTTGGAAGTTTCTGTAAAAAAGAACCAGCTCATCCTGAAGCCAAAACTTTTACTTCCTCACAGACAGGCATCATCAATAAAAAGAGGTTCCATATTATACTTGTGCTAACTTGGGCCTTATCGGTTCAGTTGTATATTTTTAAATTCTACTGGCCTGTTAAGTCCCAAGTTATTGCCAGCAAATTCAACAAGATGCAAGAATGAAGCTATTGGAATAGTCTCCGGGGCATGTCTGTTTGTACTAAAAATGTAGTTTTATTTAGTAGTTGCAACAATTTTGGGGTTTCTTAGTGGCATTTGCCTGATTTTATCGTTGCAATGCCCTTGGAAATCCCAAATATGTATGCGGCTATTCAACAAAGTTATTTAATTACTTTTCTTGCTGATGTACAAAGTGTGCCGATTCCGAGAAAGTAATTAATATACATTTTGAATTTTTAAATACATTAATTACTCTGTATATTTTTAGATATTTGTAACGAAGTATGCTGTAATGGTACTATGTATGCCCTTTTACTTTCTTCGCTATACGAGGTATAGCTATGGAGGAAGGTATTGTAATCGTCAGGTTGGACTTGAAGCAAATGCGTTCATTCGGCGAAGTTTCTTTCCCGCCAAAAGCGTCAAAATCCATAAATTTTCCCGCGCAAAATGTCAAAATACATAAATTTTCCCGCGCAAAATTTCAAAATCCATAAATTTTCCCGCGCAAAATGTCAAAATACATAAATTTTCCCGCGCAAAATTTCAAAATCCATAAATTTTCCCGCGTAAAATGTCAAAATCCATAATTTTTCCCGCCGAAATAGGCAAAATCCATACATTTTCCCGCGCAAAATGTCAAAATCCATAATTTTTCCCGCCGAAAACACCAAATTCCATAAATTTTCCCGCGCAAAATGTCAAAATCCATAATTTTTCCCGCCGAAATAGCCAAAATCCGTAAATTTTCCCGCGCAAAATGTCAAAATCCATAATTTTTCCCGCCGAAAACGCCAAAATCCATAAATTTTCCCGCGCAAAATGTCAAAATCCATAATTTTTCCCGCCGAAATAGCCAAAATCCATAAATTTTCCCGCGCAAAATGTCAAAATCCATAATTTTTCCCGCCAAAAACGCCAAAATCCATAATTTTTTCCGCGCAAAATGTCAAAATCCATAATTTTTCCCGCCGAAATAGTCAAAATCCATAAATTTTCCCGCGCAAAATGTCAAAATCCATAATTTTTCCCGCCGAAAACACCAAAATCCATAAATTTTCCCGCGCAAAATGTCAAAATCCATAATTTTTCCCGCCGAAATAGCCAAAATCCATAAATTTTCCCGCGAAAAATGTCAAAATCCATAATTTTTCCCGCCGAAAACGCCAAAATCCATACATTTTCCCGCGCAAAATGTCAAAATCCATAATTTTTCCCGCCGAAATCCATAAATTTTCCCGCGCAAAATGTCAAAATCCATAATTTTTCCCGCCGAAAACGCCAAAATTCATAAATTTTCCCGCGCAAAATGTCAAAATCCATAATTTTTCCCGCCAAAAACGCCAAAATCCATAATTTTTCCCGCGCAAAATGTCAAAATCCATAATTTTTCCCGCCGAAATAGCCAAAATCCATAAATTTTCCCGCGCAAAATGTCAAAATCCATAATTTTTCCCGCCAAAAACGCCAAAATCCATAATTTTTTCCGCGCAAAATGTCAAAATCCATAATTTTTCCCGCGCAAAAACTTCAAGATCCATAATTTTTCCCGCCGAAAACGTCGAAATCCATAAATTTTTTTCGCGCAAAACGTCAAAATCCATAACCTTTCTTTTTTTAATTTAATTGTTTTTAAGTTGAAGAAACGCATAATAAAAAATCTTTACATGTTTATTTATTTATTTGCCACAAGTATTGAAACTTACAATACCGAATACCTAAAATATTTTAATTATTGAAAGTAATTAATTCCAGTCGCTGTCTTCTTGAAAGGCTTTTTTTGTATTGTGTGTAGTACTGGTTATTGAAGGTTGCACTCTTCGTACTGGTATTCCTACATCTTCACTACCAACTCTCATTTGCAGCAGTTCCTCAGGATCTTCTACAATTGGATCAATGCTTCTTTTTCTTTTGGAAGTACTACTCCTAATAATAAAAAACAAACTTTATAACACTTATTGGTCTATTAATTAATATATACTTTAGCTACACTTACTCTCCAAAACTGCCAGTTCTCCTCTTCTTCGGCATAACGTTTGCATTCTCCAAAGATCTTTTTCTTCTATATGACCGAGGTGGAGAGGAAGATAAAAAATTATGGCCGGCTAATTGTGCTTGTCTTTTAGCATAAGGAATCACAGTATATGTATCACTTTGTGACAAAGTGCTTAATGCTACTGCTGTTTGGTCACGTTTTTGAAGACCCACATATGCTGAGCGATCATCTATCCAGGCCACAAATACATTGCCTACAAAATAATTACGATACATTTTTACTTATTAATATGGAAGACTGTTTTACTTGTTATTAAACTATATTGCCATCAAAACAAATTTTACTCGATTTACTCAAAGTCAGTCCTGCTCTAAAATGATAGCTGTTCGGGAAAGTTGAAAACGTGCATTAATAGGCCATCCTTTTTTTTGTGTCTGTGATTTTGCTATGTGTACGCTCAGTCCGGATTAGTGTCAATTCCCAAGAATCGACTATCTTCCAAGAAGGTTTGAATCAGTGTATCAGCGCGGAGTAATTCATTATGGCTTATTCTGAAGAGGGTATGAATATATTTTTTAAACAACTTTCAAACAATACCTTGTTAGTAAAGTACAGAGCGGCTAGGAAACCCCGGCTACTTTTCTTGCGGCGGTCAAGAGATGGCGCTTTAGTAAAGAAAAATTAAATTAAAATACTGGCAACAACGCAGAATTTAAGACGTTTTACTTATTAAATACGCCCCATATTAAATCAAAACAACTAAAACGCCTTGGATTCTGCGTTGTTGCCAGTATTTTAATTTAATTTTTCTTTACTAAAGCGCCATCTCTTGACCGCCGCAAGAAAAGTGGCCGGGGTTTTCCTAGCCACTCTGTACTTTACTAACAAGGTATTGTTTGTCAAAGTTGTTTAATAGTTATTTAAGTATCAAGGAATGTAAGGACGTAATAACATCCGAGGTAGGCGAATACGAGCTGAGGCGGAGCCAAAGCTTGTCGCCTGCCGAGGATGTTATTAGTCGGTACATTCCGTGTTACTTATTAAATTTTTCACGCTACCGGCAATGTAAGTAGGCCTTCAGGTAGAAATTTAATCATATTTTTAAAAGTTCGTTTTGACAGCTGTCATTGGAATTATTTTTTAAAAGGCCCATTATTCTAAGTTGTCTGTGCTTGTTACCATATCAACGAGCAGTTAAAATCAACATTATTTTCCTAGGGATGTAAGTGACACTATTAAGTTCCGTCGTCAAGGGTAACTAGTACACGAATGTTATCAGCCATTTACAATCCCTGTAGCTATGGATGTAAGGCCTACTTACATTGCCGGTAGCGTGAAAAAATATATTCATGCCCTTTTTAGAATAAGCCATAATGAATAACTCCGCACTGAAATTAAAGTAAAAATAAAAAATTCTAGATATTTAGAACATAGACCTTATGGCCTTTCATATGATACCAAACATGACTGACCCCAAATATTAAAAAAATATTGGAGCCGGTGACTAAACAAACCAGGTTTTTACTAAAGCTCCCACAATTCCCATTTAAGGGATAAAACGCACATTTGAATGAACCTTCTAAAAGTGACAAAAGTTAGTTTTGTTTTACGAAGCTAATAAGTTTTGACGTCAGAAATTTAAAAAAATGTAATTTTGTTTTGCATAATTCAGGATAAAAAGTAAAACGGTATTCCATGGAGTAACTATTATTTTGATATCAGAAAAAGGTCATAAGTACATACCAAAAGGACTAAACAGCTGAACAATATCACTAAGCTTCCATTCTTTTGGAAATGTTAAGTACAACACGTGCTCTCTGGAAGGTACAGCTACAAAACACATAAATTTAGGAATTCCATAATGAAAGCTACAAATCAAACTTACGGTCGTTGCCCCCTAGATGAATGTATGGCGAATCTTGAAGTCTCATAAGGAACAACCTACAATACAAAATAAATGAAAAATGCAAAAGATAAAAGTCGTGATTTGTAATTTTTACCTGTTTTTATATGGTTGTAACAATGAGGAGTTAGTAAACAAATCAAGTTCATCAAGCTCTTCTAAGCGACCTAAAAGTACAATATTAGTAGTGCATAACTTCTAAACAAAATTCTGCTCCAATTTTACCTAAATGTTTCCACATAGCAAGAAAACTTAGCCCTGTTATGTAAGCATCATATCCTGCTTCATGTTCTTTGTTGCTATCCAATTGATATCCGTGTCCATCTTCTTCTATATCTGAGGAGGCAACAAATGATTAAACTTAACCAAGGATTGTATAAAATGACGATTTTTCAACGATTAAGGTAAGCCCATGTGAACATAAAAAAAAAGAAAATAAACATATGTGAAAAAAAGATATTTAATAAATTTATTTAAGAAACGGGTGCAAACGGTGCAAAATTTCTGCTAAAGCCAAATTGCTCATAAGTGATAGTATAATAAGGTTCTCAGCTTATTTTTTAGGTACAGGAATATTTAGGGAGGTTAATTTTACCCCTCCCAGCAGTGGCCTAGCTATCATACCGCCAACCGCGAATGGTGGCGAGGCGATGGGGCTACCGGCAAAAAAAGATTTTCTTTTCAACTCTATATAAAAGTTAATGAAACTTGGCACATCCCCCTTTTCCCTTCATTTATGATAAACAAAGAAATTTTAGTATGCTTTATAGATCTAAAAACCGCCTTATATGGGCTTTAACAAATTAATTGATTTAACAAATTTTTAGTTCTGGTTTCACTAGAAATGACATTAACTTTCTTCTTCTGTACTGGAACATCCTGCACATTTTTGCATATTCAAAACTAGGATAACATTCTGAGTCTGTCTGTGCCAGTTAATTGAGATGTGACATTCCATAAATATTTTTTTGTTTAGTATTAAAAGTGCTTTAACCCTACAAAATTAATCAAATAAAATTTAATAGGTTATCCACGTCTGAAATATGTACTCCAAATGGCGAAACAGAGAAAATAAAATAAAAATCCACAACAAAACAAAAGATTTGGCAGGTTAAGATAGATGGTTGCAATACTAGCGTCTAGCCCCTTGGCCTCCTGCCGATCCTGAATTGCGCAATATCATCTAATATTGGCTCGCATATGTGCGAGTGTGATATTTACATCGAGATTTGCATTGTTAAAGCCGAGTTTTTCACTGCTAATAATATGCATTCAATAGAAAACAACAAATCCTTTTTTTTAATTTATTACCAGACTTGAGTGTTAGTATGCCGACAATCAATGAGTGAATGCAAATTAGTCTTCGTATTTTTTCTTTAAAAATATAACTGCTCTTAACAAATAACTTCGCGTAAACAGCAAAACGCAACAACAGTGTTTTAAAAAAACTATCAAAATAAAAAAAAATTTTGGTCCCAACCGAGATTCGACCCCACAACTACTTATGCAGTAAGGAAGTAGTACACCCGAACACACCCGCATATCCATCTGTGCCACTACGAACTTGTGGTTCACACACATTCCACCTGCATGCAGAGAAGCTGCGCAAGTCATGTGAGGTAGGATCGGCTGTCAGGCCAAGGGGCTAGACGCTAGTGGTTGAAATAAAACAAGATATCAAATGGTGACTAATTAAAATTCAAAAATAAAAAATTGCAAATGCTTGAGAATTCCAGAACTCATCCAGCCTTGCAAAGGCTGAAGATAGATGAGGTTATATTTAACTTACCAAACTTACACTTTAATAAGGAAGCTTACAATTAAGATAAGTAATTACACTCACCTACGGTTGGTATAGCAAAAGGCTTTTCCGATATTGTTTTAAATAAATGTGATAAAACACTTGAATTTACCAATTCCTTAAATGGTTCTGCATTAGACATATATTTTGTATCTACTAAACTGCAAACATTACAAAAAATTATATCAAAGCCAAATATACTTATTATTAAATGTAGAAAAAAGAAAACTTACTTTGAAAATGAACAATTAGCAAGATCTTTAAATTCTTCATAATCTTCTGGGAGATATGTTAAAAACTTATCTATTGTATGCAGGATATCCAGACACATATTATGTCCTACAACCAATTTTCCCTAAAATGATAAAAATCAAAGTATATAATAATCTAAAAAATAAAACAAAACTTACAGAACTAACTATAGTTTTTATAACTTCAGAAAAACCGATACATTTCTTCAACTCTGCTTCCTCTTCTTGAATTCGCTTTTTTTCGTCTTCCTCCTTATCTTGTCTACTTTTCAATCGTGTTACTACAAGGGCCCTGTCTCTATTTTCTAGCTGTCTTGTCTCTAAGCTTGCTTTATTTTCCAGTCGTTTTTGAGCCTCTTGGTATATTAGTCTTCTTACGTAAGCATTACAGCGTGGCAAAGTAATTTCTTCCTTATCACTCGATATGAATTCTTCTATTTGTTTACTGTGGATGTATTAAAAGTGAAACGTCAAAATTTTGCTCCAAAAAAGAATTACTTTAGTCCAGTCATAAACCACTTTTATAAGGAAATAACTCAGGAAAGGTATTTTTTTGCTTAAAACCTTTATTCGGGCAAAAAAAAAACCTGCGTTTGTGAATTGTGTAAAAAAACCTGATATAAATCTGCGTAAAACTAAAAAAAAAATGCGCTATCCCCTAATAGTTTCCGAAATGCCTATCAAGAAAAAATGATTTTGTTGTAAAAAAATGTAAAATTCCGTTTTTTGAAATAGTTTTTTTTTCTGATCATTTCACAGGAATGTTTCATCTATTCTTCGTAAATGTACAAAAAAAAAGGTAATTTTACATTTTTATACAACAAAATCGAGTCACAGGCCATATTTTAGAAACTATTACGAGTAGAACATTCTTTCTGTTTTAGTTTTACGCGGAATTTTATCCTCTTTCAGTTTACTTTAACTTTTATATTTTATAAGCTCTATGCTATACTGAGTGGGATTGGCGCTATAAGGTACATGCTATACTGAGTGGGATGAGCGTAAGTGGGTTTTTCAGGAAGGGCGTAATATGGAAACTGTTGGGCCAGAACATTCCCTTTTTTTTTAGTTTTATAAAGAATTTTATGAGCTTTTTTAGAACTACTTTTAACGTAGGGTGTAATGGAAAGAAACAATCCATGATTTTGTGATATTTTGCGGCCGTTTCAGAAAATTTTTATAAATTCCTGACCAAGTTAGTCACAAACTCAGGGTCTTTTTGGATGCTCAAGTAAAGGGGTTAAGCAAAAACATTCCTGAGTTATTTCCTTACCCCCTATTTTTGCTACGTGATAAATGAACTACTTACAAAACATCATCGACGAAAGTTTTTTCTTCTATTGACATGGAAATTATGTTGTTGGACTTATCATTTTGTGGCGAGAAGGAGTTCTGTAGCTGATTTGCTCGTGTTTTTTGTATCTCTTTTAAACTTTTCTTGTATTTCTCTTCTTCATTAGAATTAAGATATGGAATACCTACAGAAGAAATGTTGAATTATTTGTAAGTTCTGCGATTGCATTACAAACCTTCCTTAAACAATTTGTTAAAATCAAATCCTTGATTAATAAGAAAATCTATGCTGGATGCTTGGCATAAAAATCTGTGATCGGGTACGTGCTTGTTAACAGGTCTTGGAAAAATATAAAAATTGTACGCTTGTTGCTTGAACACTTCTAAATTTTTATCGTACCTGAAAACCATATACTTGCATTAAATAGTAGTGTAGGTAAAACCAAACAAACATACCTAAAAACGCAAAGACCATATTGTATAGCCAAAAAGTCTCTAGAACTCTTTCGTACTTTTTCATAATATTGTTGCTGAGTGTCGTATGCATTGATATCCAATCCAGTGTTTAAACCGGTCAATTCGCAGTCAATAGAAATAAAGTCCGATTGTTTGATTGCCTCCTTAATTTTTGGCAGCACTTCGTGTAAGTCTGGAAAGAAATAATGAAAATCGTAGCATTGTTTATTGTAACATAACCTCACACATTTTGTAAAACTTCACAATTGAACTATTTACTTAAATTTTATACTTGCTAATTATAACTTTTAGGAAAATACTCACTGGATTTTGTTACTTCCATCACACAATAATTTTTCTAAAATTTCGATGGAATTGTATTGTAAAAACACAGAGAACCTAAACAAATCTAATCTAACTTAACACAAGAAATGTCAACTACTTATAGGAGGGGCATACAAACTACCACAAACCAATATACTAGGAAAACTACAAAAAGTAAAGTGAGAAGTGAGAACACATACAATGTGTTCGGAAATTAAGTGGCCATTTTCAATAACAGTAGCGGAAGAAGAAGGGGAATAGGATTGTTATTTTGGTTCTTAAGGTACTAGAAAAGAACCATTTTTGATAAAATGTAGAATTTTTTAGTTATAAATTGTTATTTGTTGTCCACGTTGAGTACATTTTTTTAACCTTAAATTTATATTACGTATTTATTTATAATAGATGTGTTGTAGTAGTACTTATACAGGGGAGCTCTGGCCATCGACAAAAAAACCACCGGGCTCCCAGAATGGATAAAATATTATACAGGGTGTATCAAAAACCGCGCATAAACTCTGCAGGTCCTTATACAGCAGGCCAAAATAAGAAAAGTTACAATAAAATTTAATTTGGTGCCTGGTCTAGAAAATATGGGGGTTCAAAGAAGCTTTTTACTCATCGTTTATTTTGCAGTACGGAACGAGTTTTCATACCAGATGCCTTCCACAGATCATATAAATTTAATAAAAAAGTTTCATTGTTGTTATGGACCTTGAGAATAAGAACAACTTAGAAGATTCAGAAGCAGCGGAGAAACAATCTCATCGTAAAGATGTTGGCAAAGAACCGGCAGAAGAAGTCGCTTGTTTATAACTTATGAATACATAATAACTCTTAGTTACACCAAAGTTTTCTGTGAGAGAGCGTTTAGTAACTCAAAAGTTATCAAAAACAGATTTAGGTCGGTCCTTTCTCAGCGGCGATTGGAGACATTATGAGAAACAGCTGTTAAAATCAATCGATTTTGATTGCATTTTGGTTAAGCTGAAGAAATCATAAATTTGTATTTAAAAATGAAGTCCTATTAAGAAATTTAAATTTCTTTTATGTATTTACATGTTATCCATTTTTTTGATATAACAATCTATGGAGAGGTGCGAGTCCTTACCGGCCAAGTCCCACCGGGGCCTTCCCTTCCCAGACCGCCCCTGTGCTTGTAGTAGGAATGTACGAAGGCGCTTAAGGGTCACACTAGTTTTTATTTTTTTTTTCTATATAGTGAGAAAAAAACTCAATATCTTGAGAAGAAGACTCGGTATAGTCAGAAAAAAATTCAATGTATTGAGAGAAAACTCAATATATTGAGGAAAAAACTATGCAAGAATGTTAAGATAGTGGTTTTGGTAATTTTCACATACTGAATTGTATACAGTGTGTAAATTAAGTAACGCATAAATTCATTTACTCAGCTATTAGCAATTTTTTAGAAAAATGCTGGGACAGGTCAATTTTTATTTTCATTTTGGCACATTTTTGAGTAAAACTATTTTTTTGTAAACTTCAAAATGGCGGCCGTGCGCCATCTTGGAAAACAATTTTAAATAGAAAGGGGGGTCTTGCGACGGCTCATTTTAAAGCTATTACTGAGGAGAGTACAGGTGCAAATTTTCAAATATTTTTATCCACCCAAAACAAAATGGCGGCCTGTCAAAACTCTACTTGTTTACTTGTTGGAACAAAATTAAAAGTTTAATGTAATAATGAATAACAATTTAAGCTATTTATTATTGTTTATTTTTTGTTTTACACCCTGTATAATGTTTTGTTTTTTTATGTGAAAAAATGACTTATGTAAAACTGTGTCAGTAGGTAATTAATATCAATAAAGAAGAACTAACATTTACTTTGCTTCGCGTTAAAAAAAATCGATTTTCAGCTTTCAGTGGATAAACTTTGTTTGCAATTAGAAAATACCGGATATCGTAAAATGAAAATTGATTTAAAAAAATGAGGGGGCTGAGGAGAGATGCTCTGCTTCAATATAGACCCACTAAAACGGACTAAAACACAGAAAAAAAGCGTATATTCGTATTCTACGCATGTCGAATAGCCGTGTTGTTATCTAGGAAAAACAAAGTTTGTTGCGGTTTCCAGTGATTTTTATTAGGTAAGTAATTAAATAGTATCCTTTACTAGCTTTAATTGACTTAGTAATTTATAATAAATCGGATATACAAAGGTTCGTGCTAAACGCACCGAGTACGGTGTTTTTAAAGGTCGATTTATTGAAAATGAATTTTAACCAATTTCATCTAATTTTTAGAATTTTTCGGTGTAAAAATTAAATAAGTTCTAAATTTCTTTTCAATAATTTTGGTTGATGTAAAAATATCGGGTAGTTTAAGACTTTATAGTTTCGGAAATTAAAATAAAAGTTTATATCGGAAAAATTCTATAAACTCGTGGGTTCTCAAACATAAAGAAAACTTCTGGAAAATCAGTCGTTGCTAACATGGAATAGTTGCCATACTCAAGAAATGAAAAATCAAATAAATTGTGATATTTTCATCTCAGGTCAGAAAAACAAAATAACTTCAGCAAATAATTCGTTAAACTGTACGGAATAGCAAGTTAAAATAAAAAATTAAATGAAATAAGATGCTGGAAAATTTATGATTTGAGTAAACCGAGAAGGGTTACCGCTCAGGTTTCCAAATACCATAAATTTTGATCAAATATGTTTCGCTAAACTAGAACCTCTACCAAGTCAAAATAAACAAAATCCTGCACCTTTGTCGGGTACTTTAAACAAGAATTTTCTAGCTGGTAGATTAGGTCAGGATTCAATTGAATAAAATGAAGAACTTCTTAATTCTAGCAAGCCTTTGAATTTTATACCCGTTGAAATTTGGAGGAAGGTTAGATTATTCGAAAAACGACGTTCCGGCGCAATCATGCGGCATTCTTTAGGAAAATAAGACAACAATAGTTATTTAAGTATCTAGTGCGCGAAATTATACTTGAGGATGCCTGAGAATGAAAGTTTTTTGTCGAGGCGGTAGCCGAGACAAAAATCATTCGAAAGCACCAAAGAAATTTCGCGCACGAGTTGCATACGACATTTTTTCTACAGACTTACTGAAATAATGAAACAAATTAAGTAAAATCATAATAAAATAAAAAATAAAAATTTATTCCATCGCAATCTAGTCTGTTTCTTTGTTACTACGGAAGCAAAATTTAACAAATATTGATATTTGTCAGTTATTTTGTGTGTGACAATGTAACCATTGTCTTCATGCACGAAATATTTTTCACTCTAGTGCGCAAAATACTTCGTGCACGCAATGTGCCATTTTGCATACTAATGGTTAATGCAAAAACGTCATCATTTTTTGACGTCTGTAGAAAAAACAAATTTTGGTGATTTTTAAAATTGTTGTCCCTCCAGGTTGCCTTGATACAGAATATCAAAATATTAGATCAGAATTAAAATTTTTCAGATCATAGATGACAAATTTCGGAAATGTCCCAGGTTACTCTCCTTTGTTTAAATTGTACATAGTATCTGCACACAAAACAAGACCTAAAAATATTCTATATATTCCACCTCGCCATACTAATTTACGAATGGATTCACCCGTGGCAAGAATGTCTACCGCGGTAAACTATTATCTTCGCCAGTCAAAGGACGGCAGTCCGATATTTTCCGAAATAAGGTACGAGTAGAACCTCAATACGCCCCCATCTGTAATGAAATTTGTCTTACAGAGTTGCAAAAATAATCTTAAAATGGGTAAATACAAATATTTTTAACATTTCTAGGAAGGCATTTGAAAGGGAAGTAGAAAAGATATACCAAGAAAAGCATTGAAATTTATTTATTCATTTTTAAGATAGAGCGCGCGAAAACATTTTTGTTTAGTGTTTGGATACAAATCTGCAGTGGATGCCGAAAAAGTGTTTATCTGTAAAAATATTAACTTCTGTAATCGTTTATAAGTCTGGTTCTACTGAATGAATAAATTGCATGCCATTTCCCGGTTGCTGGAATGGAATATTTTTTACTGTTCTGTAATAATAATATCCTAGCCAGCATCATCACCAACTCGTTACACGCGAAACTTGTCCATCAGTAAAGTTGTTATTTTGTTAAAATGTTGGCTTGGTGGCTGGGTTTGCTCGGTTTCTTACTACTTATTTCAGAAGTTTATACAGAAGAAAACAAACAGTTTAATCTAAAGGTAATTATATTCATACCATTACTGCTTACAGTATTAAATTCCTTAAACTCAGTTTCAGCAAAATGACTACAATCTTACCATGGAATGGGTTGAAGTGGCTCGTTTTAACAAATATCACTATAAGCAATTCGAACTTGTTACTTTTAAATTTAACCGAACTTGCACAGCTCTTAACTTAACCTACACCAGTAATATTGACCTACGTCAGGACACAGAGGTAAGAAACGTTTTACGGTGGCTATTATGTTACTCATCATACCTAATTTCAAAACCAATTTGTTAACATTATTTTAGATAATATCTCAGCTATACAAATTTGCGAGTAACGAATATAGGCTGTTTCCTATACGTTTTGAAGTAAGTTTCTGCACAGCAATAAATAAAAATCTTGCGGGGCTTCATCGTTTTTACGATTGCGGCAACTTTACTTCATGTTCAGCATTAAAGGTAAATAGGATTTATACAGCTGTTTGGCATCTACATATAAACTATTGTTTTTAGTTTATCTATTAAACTAAAACACGATAACTTGTAAGTAAGTGTAATACTGCTTTTGCTTATAAACAGGACAGAGGAACCCACATATGTAATTTCACACCAGATCCATCACAACTGCCACCATACATTCCGTCTGGCAGATACAAAGCAGAATTGCAAGGATTGTTCCATAATGAAGAAACTTTTCTAGTTAACGCATACGCTGAAGTATCCCGACCTTTTATAGGAAAATAACGGTTACACTATAAAAAAGTACAGAAAAAAAGTATAATCAGTTCAAACTCAGAACTATTTTAAAGCCGGTATCACAAATACTGTTTTAATAATATACATAGTGCACATTTTAAAACTCCGAGCCTAAATTTTTTTAAATAGGCAACACACAATACAAGTCACTGCCGACTATTATTTTAAAACAAAATATTTCTATAATTAAGATCAGGGCCAAAGATAAAAAATATAATACAGCAGGGCAATCATGTTTGCATTAACCTGACAGCACAGTATACTTATATATAAGTATACTGTGCTGACAGTTTACTAATCAAATTCGTTAAGCCACATTACTTGAACGGTGCAAAACAAAGATTATCGGTCACTAATCTTTGGTGCAAAATGTATTCCAACGCTGACAAAGTGGACATGCTTCTAATTCTGGGTGAATGTCGAAAAAATGCGAGTGCTGCCAGTACTTTGTATGCGCAACGCTTTCCAGGTAGACGCATTCCAACACTAACCGTTACTTAATGAAAGACTATTTCTTTGTATTAACTCTTCTTATTTGTGTTCAATTATGATCTAATGAAATTAATTTTACTGAAATCACATCAAAACTGTCATGCTTCTGTATTCGCATCTATGTGAGTACTTCTACTTCTATTTCTTTTCGCTTTTATCTCGTCGCCAGAATTTGTTGTGTAGCTATTAACCAATAAAAGTTACCTTTGCTTAAATAAATAAATGTCAAAAAAGGTTCATCTGTAACAATTCCAATTTCCATAATCCTATCCGATGCGAATCAATTTTGTGGTTACTGGACTGAAACGTTGTGTATTGTTTTGCAGTATTAACATTCTAGACTAGAATATCATCAGCTTGTTGTAAGTACGTGGAATTTTACCAGTCGTGAAGCTTTCATGTTATTAAAAATGATGGCTCGGTGGCTAGGTTTATTTAGTTTCTCACCATTTGCCTATTTTAGAAGTTAATAAAAGAGAAGACCATTGCGAGTACTACAAAACGGTTTGAATTACAACAATCAAATTAGGTAAGAATTTTAGGTCATATTTCATAGATATTGTGGTAAAATATGAAAAAAAGTTGTTAAACGAAAAGGCTAGTTTAGGGGTGATGCACCCTCTAACTACCCCCGAATTCTTTTGCCTGTAATAAAATTTAAAAACAATTGTTACACTATTCAAAAGTATAAATAAGCATTTTGTGTCTCTTTCTTTTTCTTGGTAAGAGTAGAGAAAAATTAAAGAAATGCTGTAGGTAAGTGTTAGTGCTTTGTAATAATATGTAGCTTTTACAGGCCTTTTAGGCCCATAGTTAACTTTATAAGACAATTAAATATAAAAACAGAGATCTAGTTGTCGTAGATGTCCTAAAATAAAAACAATGAATAGTTTTCATTTTTCGTCCTGCACTTTTGTTTATAAAACATTTGCGTGTGTGTGGGTCATGACAGGACAGTGCAATACATATGCCGTAGGGGAAATCCCTACGAGAAAATAAAGAAGATTCCCTGAATCACAGCGAACTCTACAGAGTTCGCCATGCCTGAATGAATGCACAGCTTCAGAACGATACAGCTATATACCATGGGGATCAAGGGAGTCACGGGAATTTCATTCGGTAGTTTGCTGATGTGATCATTGTTACAGTTCAAATTCAAAATTTTCCAAAATTGTTTTTGTTTTCAAAATTTTAGAATTTAAATTTTTTCTAATTGCAAACAATATGTATCCGCTGTAATCTTAACATCGACTTTCCAATTCGGTTTTTTTGACCATTATGCAATTATAAAGTTTCTGCAAGCGGCTAAAAGGAAAGCTGCCATAAGGTTTTTGTCTCTCAAATGTTATTTTTATTGTCATTTAACTCCTTCATAGAGAGTTTAGAACGGAAATTCGTACATCTTTGAAAAAGAGAAAAGATAGTGGAAGGTACGAGGGGGACATTGGGGGATGGTAGGAAAATCGCGTTTCTGCAAATCAGCTACTTGATAAAACATACAGATCCTCCCATATAAAATTTTTAAATTACCCCTACTCCTTAAAATAGGGTGGTTTTGTAAAACTCACTAAGAGCTATTATTACCGCCCCTTCAACTCCATGAAATTAAAAAAAAATGCTCAATCTTTCATAGTTTTGTAGATATCAACTTGTGTAACACTGTACTTGCCGCACCCTGTACACGAAGTTGGAACAGCCAGTTTTAGAGCTGGTACAAGCGCAGTTTTATGTATAAACCATGGTTACAGTTACTGTGTACGCCTTGCTCTAGCTACGTGAGCGTTCCATATTTATATAAAAGAACTTTTTTCATAAAAGAAATAACAATATCGTTCTAATAAAATTTTTATATGGGAATATTTTACTTCTTTTTATTGAAAAAAATTCTCTTCAAATAAGTTCTCATTTATTAAATACTATTGAGATACACAGCGCCTTAGACCTATCCAGACATTTTTAAAAAGTACTTTCTTGAGTTCCTGAACTACAACGCATGCATTCCTGTTACAATCTTGAAGCCCATACTTCACTACACTAAAGGTAAGTAAAAAAGAAATTAAACGATCTAAATCAAACAACTTATTAAATATAAATTTTAATAAACAATAACAATATTTACACCTTCATACCATTTTAGCATAAATACACTAATTAGACCTAAATATACTCATAGTTATGTAGCTTCTTTCGTATCCTTTGTAGCATAATACACTGTATATGGTTTTTTAAGAACCTGATGGATACCATGTTGGCAATCGATTTTAATCTCATTTTTTTGGTAATCCAAATAACTATGTACAAAAAATCTATTTAATTCATGTATTTTGGGATGATTTAAGTATTCATTTATGTCAATCCATTTGGCTGCTGTAATTTCACGATTGCATTTCTCGATGTCTGTGGAGAGAGGCTTCAAACTAACCACAACATACATATCGGAACAACCAAACATGCCATTATGGCCATGTCTTACATTTAAAACCGAACTAAATTCTGTATGAATATTGGTTTCTTCATAGACTTCCCTAATTGCTGCATCTATTATATTTTCCCCTGGCAAAGAAATAATAATTAGAAATTATTTGCAATACCAAATAAAAATATTAAAGTCGATACCAGGTTCAACGTATCCTCCTGGAAGTTTCCAATGCGGAACTAACCAATACTTCTCACGCACAACTAAAACCTGAGATTTATCATTAACTACAACAGCACCCACTCCAATCATTGTGTGAGAATACGTGGGAATGTTATTTTCTTCGTTTGGAAGCCATTTATACATCATAACAAAACCATCTTTGGCATGGTGAAAATCAAAACCGTTCTATGAATTTACAGTATTAATTTATTTAAAAACTATAAGCTACTGAGTTACCTTTGCTAAAATAGGAACCCAGTCGGCATGTTCTAAAGCCACCTTAAACCAAATACCTCGTTTACTTGTTTCGGTCCAGGCTTTTAACGATTCTAAACAAAGGTTATATTTTTGAAGGGTAAAAATTTATTGATGTTAATTTTACCATCAAGTTTTGTAGGAAGCTCTTCAATTTTACAATTTTCTGTTAGAGAATCTACAGTCACGCCGTTAAACCTATCCTCGTTTCCTTTGAAAAGTTGTATCGAAACTGCTGCCATTGTGCAGAAGTTATTTTTCCTAAAAGTAACCACGCATAGTTATATTCCTAATATTCATAATTATACGCTTACATGCAGAATTTAAGCTTGTTTGTACTTAGAAACGGTCTAGAAACAACATTTGTGCTTAAAAAATTCAATTTATGGCAGTACCATAACCTACATCTTAATACGTTACAATTTATAACACTCAATAGGGTAAAACACATTTAATAATTTATGGCGTAATAAGAGGAAATTGATTCAGCTTATCATTGTATTTTAGATTATGCAAGTTATCAGTCATTCCAAGGTTTAAAATTATAAAATCTCTCAAAATTAAGGTCAAGCATAGGTCAAGTTAATCATATGACAGTAATATGCCAGCACACAGCACTAACTATAAAGTGCTGCCGTCTATGAGCAATTACTGTAGCTCTTAGCACAGAATCAAACTAAGCGCTAAACAGAGTCTGAAAAGATATGCAAAAGACTTAAAACGTAATCAAAAACTCAAAAGCTTCAAAAAAGTAAGCAAAACGCAAAAAAAGTATTAAATAACAAAAAAGTACTCAAATGACTCAAAAAGTGTTCAAGAGATTCATTAAACAGTACTCAAAAGGCTCAACAAGTACTCAAAAAGTACTCAAGAGATTCAAAAATACTCAATAAACTCAAAAAGTTCTTAAAAAGATCCCACGAGTTCTCAAAATATTCAAAAAGTACTCAATAGACTTAATAAAAACTAATATGCACTCATGGAACTTAAAACATGCCTAAGAGACTCAAAAAAACTCAAAAGTACTCAAGACCAAGGTGTACACTTGACTTAAGGGAGTGAGCCATTCCCCGCAAAAAGTATATTATAAAAATTCATTCTTACGTATGTTAATTTTTATACATTTATTCTCCGTAAATTGTAAACAAAAAGTACTTTCTCATGATTGAGCAGCAACAATTGAAAATCTTTCGTAAAATTTCTAATTGATCATCAAAAGGTATGCCTTATAAAGGGAGGTATTGGCTGCACGCCATTGTAGACGTATACAGGGGGCGCCTAATTCAAAAAAGCATGTTCCTGACAACATAATATGTAATATTGTTTTGCGAAACCTGTATTATTTTACACTTATTAAAGCAAAAAAACAGACGATTTGCTAAAATCAGGCATTTACAAATTAAATTGTTCGCATTGTAATTGGGTTTATATAGGCCAGAGAATTAGAAATTTTGATATTAGGTATAAAAAACACGTACGCTGTTGCAAAAATAAACACCCACATAAATCCAATTACTCTAAACACTTACTAGAACACAATCATTCAATGACATCTAATAACACCATAAAATGTTTACATTTTTGTGATGATAAACGTAAATTAGATATACTAGAAGCTTTTGAAATTCACAAACATTTAAAAAATGTACCGTTAATGAACGAGCAAATTGATCTCTTAAATTCTCCTCTATTGGACATTTTGGAATAAGAAATCAAGTCATCTGCAGACGATTACCGAGATCAAGTCACTAAGTTCTATTGTTGCTATAACAACACCAGACTGTTTGCTTTTAGTATAACCACAGATAAGGTTAACACTACAGATATACGGTAAATATGTGAGCTATCGGCAGCTTGTTTTATATGATTAATAATCTGCAAAAAGATGGCGCTACAATGACAATTTATAATTAAGTCACAGATGACTGTAATTGAGCAGATTACTTAGCACATATTCAAACCAAAAGTTAGACAGCCATCTGCCATGCTTAATTGTCAAATCGCAATTTTTCGTAAATAATTAATATTGAAGCCAATTCTACTTAAATTATATTCATGATGTGACAGATGCACTCAAATCCCCGATAGAACAGTTTCCAACACATTTCAACAGTAATAAACAAATAGCGATAGCAGCGCCCTAAAATTGGTCTGGTGCGTTGTAGCCAAACTAACGCTAATTTCGTCTCCAAATATGAGCGGACATTTTGTATATCTGTAGTGTCAACCTTATCTGTGGTATAACCTTTGATAATGGCATGTAAACATGTCGAAACACGTATAAGATTAAAATAAATAAATATTGTTGAAGTAATAAGGTATTTTATGTATATTCAATAATTGTCGACTTCAACGAAGTAAAGCTATAACTGATAAATAAAATAATGTAAGTTTGACATCTACGTGCGTTTAAAATAACGCACGATTGAATCTCATCAAAACGTGAAGCCTCGAGGTACTTAAATAATAATCAATAAAAAGAACAACTCCAAAACAAACGGACATTGCTTAATTTCGTGTAAGAATGCGTATTAAAGTTACTCAGCCGTCAAAATGAATATTTGGCCAAGCGTTTAATGTAATTCTAACGAGAAATTAATTTATCGAGCAGTGAAAGCTACAGATTTAAAGTTTCCGATGCCGAAAAACTCTTACAGTTGCTACAAAGTTACAATTAAGTGAAAGTTAAGGCCAAACGTTAAAAGATTAATAGAAATTCTTTGCATTTGAAATAGATGATTGATTTCGAAAGTTTGGTCCAGTGTAGGAAAAACCTTGGGATCTTTACAATAAAATAAAATAAATTCAACAATACAAGTGTTAAGGCTTACCACCAATGCTCAATGACAATTCACTTAAAATCTATGTGGAAGTTGCAGTTTAGTATAGATAAATATCATGCACAAGCAATTAAATTTAACATTGATTGACTGTGGGATGTCCCGAGAATAACCCAAGCTGAAGGTAACAAAACGGCAATAAAGCATGTTTTAAACGCTTCCTGTGGGATTCCAAACTTTGCTTATCTCGAACACGTAGATATTTATTAATCCGGTGGCAAACACAGGGTCGTAAATAAATATATATTCAGTTTTTGCGGTTAATGAGATGCCTGGAAAATTTGTACACGACATGATCATGCTAATTTATGCCATTCAAGAAGTTGCACACCGCAAGAACTAACGTCAGTGGATAAACACATGACATACATTTGATAAATGATATTTAAACCACCTACGCGTTAAATAAACTTTTTAAGTCTTCTACATTTTCACGAAAAATGTACGAAATTAATTATTTTATTTGCTAAGTCGTGCATTAAGCTTGAATTTCAATTAAATATTTATTTAGTATGTTTGCCTGATCCATTTTTTCTATCATTTCTCCCGGAGGACTATTTTTACCTTTCTCGCTATATGAAGTACAGCTATAGAGGATTGTGATCGTCAGATTGGATTTGAAGCAAATGCGTTCATTCAGCGAAGTTTTTTTCGCTTTGCCAAAGTACGAGTTATGCCTGAAAGAAAGGTACTTTTATGACAAACATTTTCAACCTAAACATTTACACTAATAAGCAGGTTTGGGGGCCTTAAAAGACCGATAAAGCGGAAGCTACATCGGTGTCTGTGTGTGTATCTGTCTGTCTGCCTGTGTGTCTGTATACACTTTACACCCCAAACGCTTTAAAAACACCAAATTTGGCTCAAAGATTGCTAATTATAATAGAATGACACTGGAAGAAAATGAGGTTGGTCCGCCAAAAAAGGGCCGGAGGGGAGAGGGGTTCTATGTTAAAATAAAGAAATAATTGATTTAAATCCATTGGTTTTTGAGTGGAGTGTCGTTTTTATGTGAAATTTTCTTATTAGTACAAAAATGCATAACTTGGCAGTAGCTTGATTCGAATAAAATTACATACAATTAAAATCATAACAGGTGCAGAGGTGCCTCTATTATCATCTGTGACAAAAAGTCCATACAGCTTAAGAGTCATTACCATTCAACGAGATAACATGGCAGTTTTGAAATGTGTAAAAATTTGTTTTGTTGCTTTGGTTTCTGCCAGCACAGTGACCGCGCGCCGGAACGCCGTTCTTCGAAGAAGCTCGACCCCCATCTAATCTCCCTGCAACTTTCATCAGGTATACAACGCGACGACCGACCCAAAATGTTTAATTATTTTTTCGTAACAATTCTTTCAGATTTTTTCAAAATTATTTCTGGCTAGAAGTCCAAACCAGAATAAACCGTTTTCTTCAAAAGCCAGATTTGAATTCAAACCGTGATTAACCAGAAAGTTTAATATATTTAAATATAATTGAAATAGTAATATTTTGATTTTGCTTAAATCGTTATACTGCCAGAGATCATATGTTGGTTAAATTGAGTAAAATTAAAGAAGTGATACTTTCATTTTGGGCGATTGTTATTAGCTATATTAATACATTTAGATAAAATTGAAAAACTAATATTTCGATTTTGTTTTAATCGTCAAACTTTCAGGAATCTTATTTTAACGGCCGAGTGCCAGAAATTTTCTTTATTTTATTTTGACCGCTAGGTTACCAGAAAAATAATTTATTATTAGTACATCTGAAAAAAGAATCTTTCGGTTTTACTTTCACCGATTTTTACCAGAATTTTCTTTATTTGTCGACCGACAGGTTGTTAGAATTTTGCTACGCAAAACTTGTTTATTTCAACTAACCTATGAAGTTTTATGTTTATGTACCCGGTAATATTATATTCTCAAAGGCTTCCAAAGGTATTTTACAGCTAATTGTCACTCTGTAAAATTCCAGAAGCCAGTTTAAATTGGTTAAATTCATTTGCACCGCTTCGGCCCACAGTTTGACACTTCGACTTTAAATTTTCATGCTATCCCACGTGCAATTGGCACAAGCCTTAAAAGTAACTTATATTATCAATTTCTAAGTTAATTAAAGCCAGTAAAAGTATACTTTCTGTAGTTACCTGAGGAATTCACAACAAAACACACCACAAACTAATTGTTTTTTTACCGGATAACCGAAATACCTGAAAAACCGAACCAGAGTGTGGAGATAGCTTATCAAGAAAAACATCCACATTTAATTACACATATTTTATTACAGACAGTCATGAACTGCTTGTTCGAGTGAATAAAATTACCTTTTGTGTGTGCAAAACTTCAGTTTGATTACAGAAAGCACTGAGGTTAAGCGGCAGCCATTTTGATCAGAAAACGCGTATTGATAAATATTCGATTGATCCTTCGACAACTGTGTTCCGCTTTCATCTGAAGACAACCAATATTTACTCTTTTTAACCAATCAACAACCAGAGAGAAAGGTGTACCGTTCTGGAGGGATAAACAGCTAGTGGCGTACCGTTCCGGAGAGTATTTGCTTAATTGTCATATAATTTTTATAGATAATAAAATATAATTCAATCTCATGAAATACATCATCAGATATATAAAAATGTACAAATAGGGGTAATAATAAAACTTGTATATAATTTTTATTCTGTCTTCTGTTTATTTCTGGCTTCTGAATTATCCGGTGTAATTCAGCTTTTCCCGAATCTCCAATTAAGAGGACGGTTGACGTATTGCAAGTATCAATGTAGGATTAAATGTCATTCGTCATTAGGTAGAAGAAACGTGTACTACTTTGCCATCTTATCATCACTCGTTGATAGAAAATATTTTTGAAAATTAATATAAATAACAATATTGTAATGTCCAAGGAAGCGCAGACGAACGTATCTGGTATTTCCGCCTAAAAAACTTAAACAACGTAATATGCAGAATGTTATTTTAAATTCAAAAATATAACACGGTGTTGCATTTAAAATAAGTTGGTGACACTTCCGGTGAAACCGAAGGCTCCAGACAGTTGCAATCTACGTCAAATAATAGGTGCTTCTGCACATGTTAACGATACCAAATTTTAATTGATTATCTTAATAAACAACGAAAAATAGTTTTCTGGTGCATAAAAATAAAAAAAATGATTTAAAATTTTATATTAAAAAATCCAATTTAAATCAAATAAATTAATTTTTTGATTATTTTATCAAATTCAGTATTTTCGCACCCCGCTTGTAGATATAACTTTATATGGTTATTGCTTACCTATGTAAAAAATATATTAGTGGCGGCTTTTCAATTTAGGAATTTAAAATAATATGGTAAATTTCGATAATTCTATAGATTTCAGCAATTTTTAAACTTAATTTAATTGCCGCTTTTCTCAGGAGTACTCAACACCCCTTGATTCAGCATTAAAAAAATCTTGTAGTCAGTTTTTGAAAAATAGTTCTGGGAAGAGTTTAATAATTGTTAATTTTTAATTCTATGGTTTAGAAAATACTATTTTATCATAACAACATCCACCCACAACCACAGTTGCACACCCATACTCATACTTCCACCCACATGTGCACGCACACAAAAAGAAAGTTTATCAAAAAACTATTTTTGGGTTTTTAGCGCATCAAAACGTGTGTTTTCGTCAAAATCTTAACAATAATAAATTTTGTCTATCTTTTTTTTTTTTTTTTTTTAGTATAAAACTAGTAGTATAAAAACTAGTAGTGTTTATTGACGATAAACCAACAGGTGTAGTCAAATAATTACATAAAAACACATAAAGTCATCATAACAACAAAAATTAAGGATACAAAAATTTACATATAAAAAATATAGTAGTACCTACAGATTGTATATCTTACAGTAGTGCGTGTGTTAAAATTAAATATTGTAAAGTAATCAATATTCAAAATAAAGTAATTTACAATTGACATGGAACATTTGGAATTTTATTTTTGTCAGTAAAAAAGTCATGTAAGCTATAATATGCTTTAGATAAGAGGTGTGAGTGTAAGGCTTTACGAAATTTTGAGTTATTTGAAATATTTTTTATATGAAGCGGAAGGGCGTTGAAGATTTTTTTACTGATATAAAGCAGAGAGTTTTTTATTAGCTGTGTGTTAGGTTGAGGCAGATAGATATTAGTTACACTAGTTCTTGTATTAAAAATGGGGGAGGGGCTTGATAACATAGTAGATTTATACTTGTGGATTAAGCAAGCCGTTTCCAATATGTACAGAGATGTTACAGTTAAAATTTTATTACTGATAAAGAGAGGTTTGCAAGAATCTCTTACTCCTGCTTTGCACATATATCTTATTGACCTCTTTTGTGCAACAAAAATAGAATGAAGGTTTTCTTGTGACGCAGCACCCCAAAAAGCGATGCCGTAGCGTAAATGTGATTCAATCAGTGCAAAATAAGCTTGTCGTGCTGTTTGGTAGCCCAATTCATAAGAAATGGTACGAATTGCAAAACAATTTTTGGATAACTTACTTAAGAGTGTAGTAATGTGGTTAGTCCATTTTAATGTATTGTTGATATATAAGCCTAAGAATTTGACTGTATTGTTTTCCAGTATCACTGAGTTGTTAAGAGTAATAGGATTTATAGATCCGTTGAAAGTTATAATATTTGTTTTTTGCGTATTTAAACACAGATAGTTGGAATTGAACCATTCATTTATTTTTATAATATCGCGTTGTATTTTATTGTTTAATAAGTTTGGATCCGAATCCGACCATAATATACATGTATCGTCAGCGAATACCGTAAAAGTGCCACTGATGTTTAGTTGGAAGATGTCGTTGATGTATATAAGAAATAATATGGGTCCAAGGACAGACCCTTGGGGTACGCCACATGTGATAGAGGAGGAAGGGGATATTTTATCTGAAACTTTAACTAATTGTTTTCTATTATTAAGATACGTTTTGAACCAGTTTAACGTTATGCCTCGGAAACCATAAAGTTCTAGTTTTTGTAGTAAAATGGCGTGGTTTACACAATCAAAAGCCTTCGAAATATCACAAAATATCACAGAAGCTATTTTTTTATTATTAATGTTATAATAAATTTCATGCAAAAGGTTAAATATGGCATCGGTAGTATTTTGTTTACTTTGAAAACCAAATTGAAATTTAGAGAGAATTTCGAATCTATCCAAGTACCTAACCAGTCTAACTTTTACAATTTTTTCGATGATTTTTGATAAGGTAGATAAAAGGGCTATCGGTCTATAATTAGAGGGGTCCTGTCTATCGCCACCTTTGTAGATGGGAACAATTACTGAAGTTTTTAGCACGGAAGGAAAATAGCCCAGTGTGAATGAGTAATTAATTAACTCTAAAAAGATGTCTAGTATTTTACATGGTAGATGTTGTAAAATTTTAGTAGATATACTATCATAACCTGCAGAATTTTTGTTTTTGATACTACGGATAGTATCTTTAAGTTCAAATATCGTTACCGGATAAAGGAAGAAGTTTGTATTTGAAAATTTAGACCTTAATTCGTCCGTAGTGATTGAAAAGTCCTGTTTTATGTTTAATTTTGAAGTAAGTTTATGGGCTATTGAACAGAAGTGGGCATTTAATTGATCAGGAAGTAATTCCACTTTTACGTCACGTTTAGTTTTACAGTATCTTAACTCGTTTATAATAGACCACGTTTCTTTGGTTTTATTCGATGTATTGTTTAATCGATTTGAGTAATAATTTGTTTTAGCTAGTTTTAAAATATTACGGTAAATTGACTTATACCTGTTGAAATAGTGGATAAAAGCGTCATTTCTAATAAAATTTCGAGCGTATCGCAAAAAACGATAATTGTTCGATGAGGCCCTAATCCCTCTCGTAGTCCATGACTTAGAGTTTCTTTCTCTGATTAAACGCAGTGGAACTGAAATCTCAACAAGTTTCGTCAGTTTAAAAACAAACGATGAAAATTTGTCATCATATGAAGTACCAGTTGAGCAATCAGTCCAGTCGACCTTGAGACAGTTTTCTTTGAATTTTTTTAAATTATTTTTGGAGAATATTCTGCCTTTTTTCGCCTCAGTTATACTACTATTAACTTTTACTGACAAAAACAAATTAGTGAGAACAGCTTGATGGTCTGCTAATCCATTTATAACTGATGTCTTTACAATATTATTATTAAAATTGGTGCACACATAATCTAAGCGCGCATTTAATCTAGTATTTGAATCAACATGCATATACAGACCGAAGGAATTTAACATATTCAATAGGCGGTGTTTAGCATTAGAATCGCTATTGAAATTTATATTGAAATCACCAGCTAAAAACAGTTTACATTTCTTAGGAAAGCATTCTATTAGCGATTCCAAATTATTTATAAAGATGTTTAAATGAGATAATATTTGTGAGGGTGTACGGTATATGCAAACAAGGTAGAGATTTATATCTTTTCTAAATACAACGTTGAACTCGAACCATTGCTCAATAACCAAAGAGTTGAAAGTATTAATATTTTGATAAAGTGTTTCGTTTTTACACATAATAAGAGTACCTCCATGGGTAATGCACGAGCGACTAAATCTAGATACGACTGTATAATTTGGTATAAAAACTTCTTCGTCCGGGTACAGCCAATGTTCAGTTACAAATACTATGTCCGGGTTATTTAAATTTTCAGTAAGTAAGCATAAATCGTCGATTTTAGATCTTATAGATTGAACATTAATTAGAAGGACACTTAGCGGAGGTTCCTGTCCCGAGAGCCTCACTTGTTTATTAGGTTTCTTATTTAGTGTTCGCAGATTTCCTGAGCCGGAGATGTCATTCGCGTCGCACGTGTGGACGAAAAAATTTTGTAATGAATGTGCCACTTGGCCAAAGATCTGAATTCATAGCACGTTCGATATTGTGTTCGTTTAACGTTACCTTGAAAGATGAGTATGATTGCGGATGCTTCGATTGGATTTGATCACACTGCGCTTCTTCAAAATTAGCGGAAAGATATTTTATTAGATCTTCTGGTTTTGTTGTCGGTTCTAATCGAGATATAAATAAGGATCCCTTCTTGGGAACAGTTTTGATCAGAGAGTTGCTATCCGCCTGTACTCTTCCTATCACAAATTTTGTATGTCTGGGTCTTCTACTCTTCTGAATTATCCAGGGTTCTTCGCCACTTTTTGCTTCCCCGATGGTCCTTTGTTGATTTTCTTCTGATTGATTGTCGGTATTCGGTGGTGAAACACAGTCTCCACTGATTTTATTTAAGTTGATGTATTGTTCACACTTTTGTTGTTGTTGCGCAAGCAAAACTGCTGCTGATACGCCACTCTTAGTCACATTATTAGGCACTTTATTAGATACATCTTTGTTTAGACTGTTGCTACTAGTAGCGTGAATATTTCTGTCGCTATGTTTGTTTTGGTGGTCGCCAACTCGTTGAGTATTCTTGGAAATTTTATTATCACTGGTGTATGCTGGGTTGTCTACTTTAGCCGGTGTGGAGTTTGACGCTATGTTGACCTTGTCCTTGGTTAGGCTATTATCATATGGTAATTTAGACTGTGCCACTATCTTTAAGAGATCAATATGGTTATTTAAGACTTTAATTTTGTCCCTTAATTCGTCGATTATAGCATCCTTTTGTTTGATTATGTATTTTACGATGTTCAGTTGTAGCTTACCATCGGTGTTTGTTGATTCGACCTCTAGCGTATCAAAGAATACGTCCGCCGAATTAAGGTTAGAGTCGTCTTTCGTACAACAAACAATTGTTTCATCATCCACAAATTGCACATTAGGGCACAACTTTGCACAGCTTGGGTGAAAGTAGTTTGTGCATATATTACACTTTACTCCTTTAACTAGCTTACACAAAACATTTCCGTAATGTAAGTATAGGAAAATAGAAAAAAACTTGAAATGTACAGTTAAATAAAAATAGCCTAAAGGAAAAAATTCCCAATCGAGTAAAAGAGGTTTTGTGTCGATCTTAAACCTTTCTCCTGAGGGATTTACAATATTTCCCCATTCCTACCTTTGCTTAAAGTTCGATATGACATAGTTACCTACAACCTTTCTATTGGGGATTTACCTGAAACCACCAACCCACGTTCGATGCTTTTGATCACTGATTCATCTGGATTTCTTCGCTTATAACATTAGTAACATTCCAAATTCGCTACTCATTTCTGAACCGAAGTTTACTAATGATATTCCGTGAGATGTAAATATTACAATGTATTACTTAAAATTAATTTTATGCAATTGGGTACAACCAACCCACATACGATGTTCAAGTCTACAACATTTCATTGCCAAAATTCTTGGAAAGTGTTGACTAATATTGACTTCTTTGACGTCAATGTTAGGGTGCATCGAACTTTTTGGTCAACTGTAAAGATTTTAATATTCAGTTCACCAACCTTTATATTTTTTATAATAAGAAATATGAGTATGAACCAATAGTTTACCATTTTCTCCTCTTGTTCGTTGCAGTTTAATATATTGAATGGCTTCATATCCAAACCTTTTTCGATCAAAATAAATCTAGGGATCAGACAATGTAGTATGTTTACATTTTGTCCAATTTTGTTTAGTTACGCCACTGAATATTCATCTTTGCAAGTTGTTATAACCTTATTTACTTATTTTTTTTTTAAATTGAAGGATATACGTTTACTTATTAGTTATTAGTTTATTACTCACCAGTATTGAAAACAAGTTAGAATGGAATAGACATAACGGTAATGTAGGTAGTGTAATGTCACTACTGATCTCAATATCAGTGAGGTTTTATTAAACCAAAAATGAATGTTTGCAGTGCTTGTATTTCTTAAGCTTCCTGAAATTTAATGCTGGTATGCGTGGGTACGTTCCAGGTTTGTATGTATGTAACATATCGAAATTTTAAGAATTGCTGAACTAATATAATGAAATTTGTAACGCGCAGGTATAACAAAAATTCACAGCGAAAACAAGTTTTTCCAAGCAACCCGGAACCGGAAGTAATCTACTTTTCCTTGGTACCTTTTTTCACCCATACAACTGTTTAATTTCCTATACTTTCAGTATTGATTTCATGGCAATTTTGAATCCTAGATTTTGACGGAAATACATGTCTAGACACCTAAATATTTGTTTTTTTTAAAACTGTCTCTCTGTGGGTCCGAATATATAGTCCGATTTTGATAAGCTTTAGAATGTGGGGCAGTATGGGGCACCAAGTGTAAAGTGAAAATATGCTGTGCATTTCACGGTATTTAAGGCAATTTGTCCCAATATTTATTATATATACACATATTTAGCTAAATGCTTTTTATTTTAATAAATCGTTGTAGATTTAAATAAATCCTTAAACATTTGGTTTAAATATTCCATGTCACATAATTAATTAATTCTTATAATTAGTTAATAATTGCGAAAAGGGAAGGATCATGGGATCAATCCCTCCATGTCATTTATTGTAACATAACATTTACCGAATGTTCTGAAATCGAACAGATTGTAAATACCAATAATAAAAAAAAAAAAAAAAATATTCCAACATTTAATAAAGCATTAGAGATTTAAATAAATCTACTTTAAATTTTCAAATATTTAGATAAATCTGCACATATTTGTTTTAAATCTTTCAATATTTAACAAATATTCGCAGATTTAAATAAATCTTTTCCGATATAAATAAATCCTTACAGATTTAAATAAATATTTCAACATTTAATTTTAAGCTGTCATATTTAATGTTAACTTGTCATATTTATGTGACCTTGGTAGACCCAGCCTACATAGCAGACCAAGACCGTTTACACCGGTGGTAACGTTCAACAATTATGAACACGTTTTCCGTAGGTATTTCAAAAATGTGTACAATTAATGTTAGTTCAATCATCAATAACAACATATTTAACAACATAAACATTGCATAATTTATCATTCATACAATGAAAGTTTCCTTAACATACCCTTGAGTATGTAATTTTCAGCCTGTTTTGTTTAAGCGTCGAACGCTCCCACCATGACACTGCCTTGCGCCTTACTACCGGTATAAACGGTCTTGGTGTCCTAAGTCGGCTGAGCTCACCAAGGTCAAATAAATATGAGAGGTTAACATTAAATGTGACAGCTTATAATTAAATGTTGAAACATTTATTTAAATCTGTACGGATTTATTTATATCGGTAAAGAAAGGTTTACTAAATATTTGAAAATTTAAAATAAATGTTTTAGGATTTATTTAAATCTCTAATGCTTTATTAAATATTGGAATAGTTAAACTAAATGTTTAAGAATTTATTTAAATCTAGAATGATTTATTAAAATAAAAAGCATTTAGCTAAATGTGTGTATATGTGTGACACTTGGCTAAGTCAGGCTACCGACATCAAAAAGTCGCTGACAAAATAAGCTTAAATAAAATCTGAAACCGAAAACGAAAGTTTTAATCATACATGTCATACACGGAATAATATGAGTTTTCTAAATCTGAATATGGAATCTGACAGAACTTTTTTTCCGAAATTTCTATCTTCAAAATACGATTTTTATAAAATTTTGTTTTTAACGTCTTATTACTAAACGGGTGAACAGATAGGGGTTACAAACTAAAAAATTTTTTGAACTACTAAAATTGTGAAGTGAGAAAATTTTCAAAATTTTGCCTGTTTCAGGAAAATATTGCTGAAAAATATCAATACAATTTTTTTTACATTTTGTAAGCTTACAAGAGTTGCAAATTGGTTCGTGTCCTAGTTAATCTGACTGTGACGTCTTCTATGAATTTTTGAATATTTTGAAACTAGAATTTCGTACTATAGGACAACAAAGTTGTAGAAAAAAGGCAATGGAAAAAAGATTCACGAAAAAAAGCTGTTGTAACTTAGGTGTACTGACCCAGGCGACTAATGCCCCAGGCATATCCCTGTTTACTAGCGCGCTCTGCGGCCTGCGCTCGCTTCAGAGTGCCGTTAAAATGTTAAACAATAATACTATTCCAGATACGGTAAGTAACAATATCTAAAGTATGGGAAAATCCAGGTGAAGTGTTTTGTTGCTCTTATTTGGGCTTGTCGGCGTTCCGAACCTGAAGCAATGCTCTGCGGAGTCATAATACGCCTACACATTAAATATCGTAATAGTATTTAGATCTTTAAGTAACTGTTGATGCTAGAACTTAATGTAATATTCAGTTCATCAATAAATTATATTGTTTATAGTAAGAAAACTAAGATTGTCTTATTTAATTTTTTTATAACAACCAGTTATTAAAAATTATAAGCGGTTACGAAAAAATACGAGCTTTATCAGATTTTGTAACCGAGTGATTATGAGCACTCGTGACCGGTTAATTGTTATTACCGGCAATCGATTATGATCGATAACCGGTCACGCTGGCGAAAACAGGAGTTTTAAATAACCGGTCATGACTGATAATCGATATTGATTGGTTTTGACAAATTCACAGCCGTGGTTTATACCAGCACTCATAACCGGCTAACCAGTTAACCGATAAACGTTGACAGCCCTATAAGAAATATGGAAATTAAGTAAAACTATGCCGTTTTCTCCGGTTGTAATTGAAAAGTAACATATTAAAAGGCTTCAGATCTAAACCTTTTAAATAAAGAAAAATCTTGAGTTCAGAAAATATTGTACTAATTTTACGTTTTGCCAATTTAGTTTGGTTACGCTACTGAACTCTCGTCTACCGGATTTCCTTGCAAATTAAACCGTTGTCTATTCTAGTTTTTTTGTTAATATATGAAGGATATATCTATGTTAACTTGTCAGTATTAAAAGCGAGTTTGAATGAAAAAGACAATGGTGAAGTAGTGTTATACTTAAACAATTACCTACTGCTTATTTTTTAAACAATTTATATTTCCAAGTACAATTGTGCACGAGCAAAGCTTTGTTTTTTAGAAGTGTCACCATTGGTATAATTATCAATGCATTATTATTAATCTATATTAAATTTATGGTATACGTAGGTAGGTAAGACCCATAATTGTTTAAATTTCGTGCAATTCAACGGGAATATGGGAGCGCGCGGTTGTGACGCAACGAAATCTCAGGAACCACTGAACCGATATTAGTAAGAATGCAAGTGTTTTTAAAGTGATTCAAATTACCGGAAACGGAAGTACTTATTGGGCCATGATTTTGCAAAAAATCGCATGTTTTTTATGCAGTTTCTACCTCATTAGTGCTAATCTTTTTAGGTTGCAAACCACGCTTGAAAAGGCTACATATAATTTGAGAACGTATTTAACGTGAAATACTTTAACCAAGAATGCAGTAATAGAGATGTATATTTGTGGTATGTGAATATGCATGCTAAAGAATTAAATAGGAATTCGCTGAACCCGTGGTCTTCGCCTTACGTTTTTGTTAGTACTTGTAACTGCCGCGTCGTCTATGTGACAGTTACATAACTATTCGATCAGAGTAATAAATAAACTGTGACGAGATGTAAAAGCCCGCCATCACGTAAAGTTGAGACAGTTCCGGATTTACATTAATTATAGATGTTCTATCCGTATACACCTGTAGCTTAATGATTAATGGTTCATATGTAAGTAAATCGTTTTAAACAAAATTAAGTTCTTAAATATTTATTTAAAATTTTTCAGTATTTAATAAAGATTTATCGATTAGAGTAAATCCTTAAAACATGTAATGTACATATTCCAGTATTAAATAGATCATTACAGATCTTCAAATAATAAATTTAATGATTCCGAACGTCGCGTCGTTACATAAATAATACTTCGACCGTCGCATCGGCCGGATCAGCAAGGTTACATAAACGTAACAATAAAATGTTTAAAAATCGTTTTCGGCCGCAATTTTTAAGTTGGAGAATACGAAAAAATAGGTTGGATTTGCCCCATGGTTTTGTAACCGATTTCGTCTTCAGATTTATAAAATTTGGTTAAAAAACAATGCTACTAAAGAAATCTGCCTAGCTTCCGCGTCCGGTTTCGGATTGTATTGAAAGTTTATTCAGTCGATAAAGTTTTGATATCTGTCCGAGTGATGTGCGCCGCAAATATTAAATAAAATAAAATTGGTAAAGAATGGGCTCTCAATTGGTGCTTCTTTGTAATTTTCTTCATGTCGCGATTTATACGTGCTTATATGAGGTCAACATAACAACCTAGAAAAATAGAAATAAACAGACTTGCTCGATTCATTTTACTATTATCAAATATTAGCGTTTTACATAGCATAACTTATAAAAGTCAACATAAATTTTAATTACAGTACTTGCACAATTGTTTATTTTGCTGAATCTGGTAGGCAGCTATTATATTATTGTTATTATAAAACATTAATGGAATATACACCGCAATTTAATAAAATACCGCCGTGCTTTGTCCGCGATTAAGCCAGCATATGTTAGTTAAAACAGCGGTATTAGCTACGTGTTTTATTTGTTTACTGAAATCCAGTTTGACTATTGTTATTAAAATAATAAGAAGTAATACATGCTGTTTCTATGAAAGCTTTTTGGTAATAAATGTAATTTACACATATTTCTAGACTGTTTTACAGTCGGACAATCATATCCCGTAAATCCATGGGCTAATTAACATCTGTAGCTGTAGTGATCTAGCAGCCATAAGCACATGCAATTATGCGTCTTATGTAATTGATGCATGCTGACCTGGCTTATTTCTGAGCGGACCGCCAGCATTAAAAGCTGAGACAGGTAGAAAGGAATTCAATTTTAATGTTACATATATAATGTAATGGTTTAAAAACAAAGACTTTTGTACAGTTATAAAAAATAATCGGCAAAAATCAACCAAATATAATACAAATTTATACACATGACAGCAAGGCAATTATATTCAGTTTATTGGAAAATTAAAATTATACTGAAAGTACGCACAACGTGCATTATGGATAGTTGTATGGATAAGAACATGCGCGTGGAGAGTGCACAGGTATGTGTTGCAGTGGAAAACAGGAACGGGGGTGAGATACCGTGTGTGTTATTTTCATTGAATGTTGGTGGAATGTCGTACTTTTCAAAAATGTGAATAACAAATTAATCTGATTTTTTTTAAATTCAGGAACACATTGACAGTAATGTTTAAAGAGGAGGAATAGTCATCCTGTTCTCCGCCCCCGTTTTTTGCTGACAATTGTTTTTAATCAAGTCTCTGCTATTTTGAATAATCTCCTTTTCAGCAAAAACCAATTTTTGTAATTAATTAAAAAATAAACCTAAACTGAGTGCTGTGAAAAGTCACGATTTGGAATGAATGCGTTAAAAACAATTTAATCTTTTGAGTACCTAACTATTACGCATATAGAATATTGTAGTGGATATAAACGTGAGTGGAAGGTAAGGGAAAATCCACATGAAGTGGTTAGCCCATTTTTAAACAATATTTACACAATACATACTCGTACATTGCTTCATACTGTACCAGGTGGATTTTTCAAGTAAATATACTGACGTAAACCAGCAACTGCATTAATTTACAAAAATTAACATTGCATAACACAAAATGTGAAAAACGTAATTATTCGTTTAATGCTTTTCTACAAGTATAAACACTGATCCACGATATAAACTAAAAAAAGCTGTCGGGCAACCGCCACAAGAACTTCCTCGCATTTATGAGTTTTTTTTAATTTTTTTTTAATTTCGAAAAGTTTGACAATTTTATGGAAATTTAGAATATTTTGTAAATACTTGAAAAAATATCCAATATATTTATTTTATATCAGATTTTTACTAAAAATTAAAAAGCAATTTGTTTTCCAAATTTAAAAAAAACACTCAATTATTCTGTTCAGGTAAACGACCAGAAAGAAACCTCTCAGCGATGTTTTCTCAATGGAAAGTTGTTCCTATTGTCATTTAACATGCTCATACCGATTTTGAAGCAGAAATTCGTAAATGATTAAAAAAAACTGATGGGGAGCAATGAGAGGAGATAGAAAAATCGCATTTGCGCAGATCAGCTATTTGACATGCGTAGAATACGAATTTAAGGTTCTTGAGCGCGTCTATTTTGACATAGAACACCCCCCGTTTTTGGCGGACCAACCTCATTTTCTTGCGGTTTCATTCTATTGCAATTAGCAACCTTTGAGCCAAATTTATGTTTTCTGCTTTAAGGCGTCTGGACTGTAAAGTGTATACAGACACACCGACAGACACACCGACAGACAGACACCTCTGCAGCGTCTGTGTTGTTGGTTTCCAAAGACCCTAAAACCTGCTTATTAGTCAAAATTTTTTGGTTTAAAATGTTTGGCATAAAAGTACCTTCCTTTTAGACGTAACTTGTATATCGGCCAGTAAACTCGAAAAAAGCGAAAAAAACTTGGCTGAATGAACGAATTTGCTTCAAATTCAACCTGATGATCACAATAACTTCCTCTATAGCTATGCTTCGTATAGCGAGGAAGGCAAAAAACGTAAACATATTTTTACAATTACCGCTGCTTATTATCTTATTAAACCTTGAAACTTTGCGGTTATTAATTTTCAAACCGCACAATTTTACATTTAATATTATAAAACCACAATTTGACACAGCACTTGTACCTGTTAATAGACTTATAATTGTAACTTGTAATTAACAATCTTTAACTCATAAATCCAGTGCTTCATTAAAATTTATACAACTGTATGAATGTACCTCATTAAAAAATATGAATTAGCTCATGTCTTTAAAAGAGTCAATAAAATAACTTAATAAGTCAGCCCACGTGTTTGTTTTAGTTTTAAATCTTATAAAGTTATAAGAGATTAAGAAGATAAGAAAATAAGTTGTTTTCTGTATCTAATAAAGTAATAAGAAAGAAATACGAACCAAGAGTTCTGGTTTCAAAACAAACAGGCTTTTCGTGACCCAATTCAATGTAATGTCTATAATCTTATAAATTATAAAAATTGCACACATCAATTACTGTATTTTCGTAGTTTGATACTAAGTACAAGTAAATAATTACGACACCAAGCAAAAAATAACCACAAATATCGTACTAACAAACACAAATATATAACAACGTTCATCCTATTTTTTAACTACAAATTAAATAGTTACTAAATAAAAATTTAATTTGTTATGTTTTACACAGAAGTGTATGTGTCAAATCAAGGACAAAAAGCAATTAGGTTTATTCACAAAAACCAAACAAATAACAAATGCATTCCTGATGCCCAAAAATATACAAAAGAACCTGCTCAATCAGATCTGGTTTGGACCGGAAAATTAGCACCTATCAAACAAGCAATTTTGCAAGGACAAATGAAGTTCAAGGTTCACTCACATAGCGATTTTATAATCGCTGAAAATTATGGAGAGAAGCAACGTTTATGTTGTGGTATGGGTCAGTGTTTTCCCAAAAGGCTAGTGCTCTCAAAATTTTTAAACGCTTTTACAGTGGCGTACCGAACTCGAAAGACTCCACCGTTTAATTCATTGTGTGGGTATCTTCTTTTTTTTTGGCGACGTTTGTTTTGGTTTCCCTAACATTTTTGTTATTTTCACTAGATAAGGGGCAGGGATAAACTAGAATATCTGTTAAAAGCTTTCGCATACAGCTTGCTTGCTGCTGCGTTCCAATGTGAAACTTTTTTCTCATAAAAATCAAACTCAACGTAGGGAAATTCCTTAAGGACGAAGTAGGCGCACACAAAATACTTGGGAAACGGTTATTAAAAATATATATTTTCAAGATGATAAAATTAATTTTTACCAATGAGTAGGTATTACCGTATGGAACAAGAAGGCTGACACAATAGTTTAGGAAAACGACTATTAGAAATATGCATTTTCATGGAATTGGAATTATTTCTGACTCAAGAAAAATTATTGTTTCCCAAGCAAAGGGGATTACCCTACCTAAGGAACAGGGAGACGCACACAAAATAGTAAGGAAACGACGGATTAGAAATATGCATTATATTTTATAAAATTCGTTATTATATTGGAATCAGAAAAATGAGTCGTTGGCCAAAAAGGAGAAGAAGGAGAAGCTGTACTTGAAATGTAATAAAAACAACGTTTACAAATATGCATTTTCCTGATTATAATATTAGTTTGGGGAGAAGAAAATTATTTTTTAGCAAAGTGAGGTGGTTACCATAAAGAACAGGGAAGCGCATTCAAAATATTAGAAAAACACCAATTAGAAATATGCTCTTTCAGGATCATAAGATTATTTCGGTGGCAGGAAATGTCATTTTCCGCCAATAGGAGGTGGTTATCTTAAGGAGGGCAGGCGCACACATTATAGCAAGAAAACGACGATTGAAATAAGCAGTTTGAAGGTCATAGCGTTATTTTGGGACAGGAGCAATTATTTTGCGGTAAACGAAGAGGGTTACCCTAAGGTTGCATAAGAGTCTAAAAAATAAAACTTCGTTCGGACCAGATGACATCCCCAACTTTCTCATTAAAGAATCACTTTTGGAATTAGCAATTCCACTCACATTTTTAGTGAATTTATCGTTTAAAAATGGCGATTTTCCCCAGGCTTTAAAATTGGGAAAAGTTATTCCAATTTATAAAAAGCATGATTTCCTTGCGCCTGAAAACTATAGGCCAGTTACGGTCCCAAGTGGGTTTTCAAAAATATTTGAATATTGTTTTTTAAATCGATTGCTTAATTTTGTAAATAGTCATGATATTCTGACCGGGAACCAGCACGGTTTCCGCACCGGGAAGTCCACCAGTTCGGCAATCTTAGAGTTTCACGCCAGAATTATTAAGTTTTTGGAATATGGCGAGTGCCCTGTAGGGGACTTTTGTGACTTCTCCAGGGCATTCGACTGCGTTAATCATGCAGTACTATTAGATAAACTGTCTGTTTACGGAATTAGGGGTACGTCACAGAATTGGATTGCGTCTTTTCTAAAAGAGAGGCGGCAGTATGTCTCTCTAACGCATACAGAAGGCGGAACAGTGCGAAAATTTAACTCTGGAGTAACCGAGATAAAGGTGGGAGTTCCCCAAGGCTCCGTGTTGGGACCCGTGCTTTTCCTGCTATATATTAACGACCTTGAAATGATAACTAGGGACGCACTTTTTACATTTTATGCCGATGACACATCTGTGTGTATCTCAGATAATTCGAATATATCACTAGAATCTAAGTGCAATGACGTTCTTCAGAAACTAACTTCGTGGTTCTCCTCAAACATGCTATATTTTAATATAGAAAATACGAAATTTATCAGATTTATTCAGAATATTCAAAAAGAATGTAATATATTAAACCTGAAAATTAACGACACCCCTTTATCTAATAAAGACAATCAGGTAAAGTTTTTAGGTTTATGGTTTGACGAATGCCTCAAGTGGAATATCCATTGTGCATAGCTTATTTCTCTTATTTCACTTTCCTACTTATTTAGAAACTTAAAATCGATTCTTCAGAAAGACCAGCTTGTAATGTTGTATCATGCACAAGTAGACTCAAGATTAAGGTACGGAATCTGCATCTGGGGCACCTCAACTATGGCACCTGATATTTTTGTAGCGCAAAAGAGGGTCGTAAGATGTATGGCTGGGGTGTCGAGCATGCAGTCATGCAGAAATATTTTTAAAACATTAAAAATTTTGACAATTAGCTGCATATTAATTTATGAATTAAGTATTTATGTTTTCCAAAACAGAAGTAAATTTATGTTGATTAAGGACGTGCATGGTTTTAATACTAGACACAAAAATGATATTTATGTCTCTTTTTGTAGATTGAGTGCTTCTTTAAAGTCACCTGATTGCCTAGGAGCTAACATTTTTAATCATCTGCCTAGCAATATCAAAGAAAGCAAAACTCTTAGTTTATTTAAAAAGAAACTCAAAGATTATCTTATAGATAATTGTTTTTATAACATACAGGAGTTTTTTTTCTTACAAAAATAATCAATTTATTTAAAAAAAATTATATAATTACTTTAGATATAATAAATAATAGGTTGAACAATAGATATAATTTACTGTAATTATTATTATGTTACCATTGACAATTCCGATACTATTTTGTAGTTCTATGGAAATAAACATATATTATTATTATTATTATTATTAAAAGGAATAAAGAAAAATGACAGAAATATCCATTTTCAAGGTCATAAGTTTCGGGGACAGAAAAAAAATCATTTTTTTTCTAAAAGGAAGAAATTACCCTAAGGAGCAGGAAGCTCATTTTACTCCAAAAGGAGGGGACAAGAAAGCGCACAAAAAATATAGAAAAACGATGTCGCGTATGTACATTTTCAAGGCCATAAGATTATCTCACAGAGACAAGAAGAATCATTTTTTGTGAAACAAAAAATCTCCAAGGAACAAGAAGACGTATACAAAATATTAGAGAAACGACGATTAGAAAATTTATGAAAATTTATAAAAGTTATGTTAAGAGGGAGGGAGAGAAACCATTTTTTGCCAAAAAGAGACAATTACCCAATGAACAAGAAACGCACATAAAATATTAAGCAAACGACAACAAAAATGTTTATTTTCAAGGTCATAAGATTATTCTGGAAACAGAAGAAATCATTTTACGCCAAAAGGGTGAGATTGCATTAAGGAACAAGAAGGCGCACACAAAATAATAGAAAAACGATGTCACGTATGTGCATTTTCAAGACCATAAGATTATCTTGGGGAAAAGAAGAATCATTTTTCGTACAGAATTGCCCTAAGGAACATAAAGGCGTACACAAAATATTAGGAAAACGACGATTAGAAATTAGCATTTTAAAGGATATTTAACGTTATTTTAGGGGAAGAAAATCTTTTTTCGCTACAAGAAGAGATTACCCTAATAAGCAAAGAGGCGTTTAGAAAATATTAAAAAACGACAACTAGAAATATGAATATTTAAGGTCATAAAAACATTCTCAGTGCCAAAAATATTTGTCACTAAAAGCATGGAATTTTCCTAAAAAACTAGGAGGCACACAGAAAATAGTAATGAAACGACATTGGGAAATATACATTTTCAAAGACTAAAGGTTTTGAGCTGAAAGGAGGGAATTGATGTAGGAAACAGGGAAGCACACACAAAATTATAGGAAAATAACTATTATAAGTATGCAGACAATTATTACATGAAAAAATATTCTCCGCCAAAAAAAAAGATTTCCCTAAGGAACCGGGAAGTGCACACAATATTATGGAAACCACGATTAGAAATATGTATTTTGAAGGCCATAAGGTTATTTTGGAACAGAAAAAATTTCGCCAAAAGAACGAGATTACCCTAAGGACACAAAATGTTACGGAAACGACGGCTAGAAATACGCATCGTCAGTGTCATAAAATTATTTTGGAGGCAGGAAAAGTAATTATTCGCCAAAACGAGGGATTTACTTTAAGGAGCACCTCCACGATATTAGAGAAACGGCGATTAGAAATATGTATTTCCGAAGTTTTGGGAATAGGTAAAATTATTCTCCACCAAAAAAAAAGATTTCCCTAAGAAACCGGAAAGTGCACATAATATTAGAAAAACCACGATTAAAAGCATGCAATTTGAAGGTTATACGATTATTTTGAGAGCAGGAAAAAACATTTTCCCCAAAGGGAGGAGTTTACCGTAATGAACAAAGAAGCACACAAAATATTAGGGAAACAAAGATTAGATATATGCAGTTTAAAGGTCATAAGGTTACTTGGGAACCAAAGGTTGGGTTTTTCGCCTAAAGAAGAGGATTACCCTAAGGACAGGCAGACGCACACAAAATATTACGAATCGGACCATTAGAAATATGCATCGTCAGTCCAAGTTATTTTAAAGGCAGAAAAAATAATTACTCGCCAAAATGAGCAAATTACCCTAAGGAACGCACTCACAATATTAGGAAAATGGCGATTAGAAATATGTATTTTCGTAGTTTTGGGGATAGGTACAATTATTTTCCGCCAACAGGAAAAATTACCTTTAAGGAGTAGGGAGGCGCACATAATACTAGGGAAACGACGATTATAAATATGCATTTTGAAGGCCATAAAACTATTTCTGGTACAGGAAAAAATATTCTTCGCCAAAAAAAGTCATTTTCTTAAGGAACCGGGAAGTGCACACAATATTAGAGAAACGGCGATTAAAAATGTTCAATTTGAAAGCCTTGTGATTATTTGGCTAGCAGGAAAAAACATTTTCCGTCAAAAGGAGGAGCTTACCTTAATGAACATGAAAGCGCACAAAATATTAGGGATACAGAGATTAGAAATACGCATTTTGAAGGTCATAAGGCTATTTTGGGTTGGAAAAATTGGGATTTTGCCATAAGAACGAGATTACTCTAAGGACAGGTGAACGCACACAAAATATGACGGAAACGACGATTCGAATTATATATCATCGGTGTCATACAGTTAATTTAGAGTCAGAAAAAATAGTTATTCGCCAAAGTGAGGAAGTTACCATCAGAAAAGCGGTCACCATGTTAGGGAAACGGCGATTAGAAATATGTATTTACGAAATTTTGGAAATAGGTACTACTACTATTTTCCGCCAACTGGAGAGGATTACCTTAAGGAAGAGGACACAATATTAGGGAAACGAGGATTATAAATATGCATTTTGAAGGCCATAAAACTATTTGTGGTACAGGAAAAATTATTCTTCGCCAAAAAAAGTGATTTTCTTAAGGAACCGGGAAGTGCACACAATATTAGAGGAACCACTATTAAGAAATATGCAATTAAAGATCATGCAAATATTTTGAGAACAGGAAAAAACGTTTTCCACCAAAGAGAAGGGTTTACCTTAATGAACATGGATGCCAACAAAATATTAGGGAAACAGAGATTAGAAATATGCATTTTGAAGATCATAAGGTTATTTTGGGTCAGAAAAAAATGGGTTTTTACCATAAGAACGGGATTACCCTACAGATAGGGAGACGCACACAAAATATTGCGGAAACGACGATTCAGAATATGCATCGTCGGCGTCGGTGTCATACAATTATTTTGGAAGCAGAAACAGTAATTATTCGCCAACATGAGGAAATTACCATAAGGAACGCGTTTACCATATGAAAGAAACGGCGATTAGAGATATATGTATATTTACGAAACTTTGGAGTTAGGTACTACTACTATTTCCCGCCAACTGGAGAGGATTACCTGAATGAAGAGGAGAACGCACACAATATTAGGGAAACGACGATTATAAATATGCCTTTTGGTCATAAGGTCATAAGATTATTTTGGAAACAGGAAAAATATTTTTCGCCAAAAAACGAACTTGTCCTAGAGCACAAAATATTAGGAAGACGGCGAACAGAAAAAGAGGGAATTCTCCCAAGGAACACGGAAGCACATGTAAAATATTAGGGAAAGTAGAATTATGCATTTTCAAGGTCATAAGATTACTTTGCGAGCAAGAAAAATTATTTTTCGCCAGAAGTATAGGATTAACTTAAGGAAAAGTGAGGCTCACATAAAATATTAGGGAAACGACTTTTAGAAATATGCATTTTCAAGGTCAGAAGATTATTTTAGTTACTTTTCACTAATTCCATGTTATTGTAAAGACCAATAGGTCCATAGTAGTAATGGTTCCATCCACGGTTGCTACGCCACTCTACCTTTAATATGAATCGCCTTTTTAAAATTAATTTGTCATGACTAAATTGTTTTAACAGTTAGAAATTATGTAATTTCTAAAATTTCCCCAACAATGTTGTGGTAATAACAACAAAAAGATCAAATCATTTTTTTTAAATTTAAATAGTCAGTTTGCAAATGTTGATCAAGTAAATGATAATAACAATTAATGTTTCCATTGACACTTGTTTACTTCTCTGTGACAGCAAAATAAGCTAATAGCAACAGGCAGTTATCTACACTTTATAACTTTATTGCAAGTTATAAAAGCTTTCGATAATCCGTTTGCATGCAAGCACTAAGAAATTGTGAAACTAATAAGATTAATTAGCGTTAACAAAGTTGATATCTTTTCATCATAAAACCTAATAAACCAAATTTTCTTTTGTATTAAATCAGTTTTAACTCGCCTCTCATATGGCTTGGATCATCTAAAATCACCTCAAGTTTACAAAATGAGTGTAAGAATTTCAAAAGTTTTATAAAAACATTTCAATTAAAGTGTCGACATGAAAGTTTTTGTTTTAACTCCAATCTCCGGCTTTTCCTTTAGCTTCGGATATCAGAACTTTTTTTATTGTACTTGGAAACAAAATTTGTTTTGAGGTTCAGCCTCGCTGTATGTGACAATAATTTTCTGCTTTCAGATAAATTCAGCATTCGAAACGTCAAATGGGGACATCTACCTTGAATTAGAAAAGAAGACAACTAAACCGGAAACAGATGCGGTAAATATGCATTACTGAGATTAAAATTTACTCTTAGGTCTAATAGAAATTATCCTGAGCATAAAGAATTCGCGATGTACAGAATATTGCTTCCCCCCTCAGTAATTATTGTTAAAACAACTGTTTGTATGAAACAGCTTTTATTTGTGGTTGTGGCGTGAGTTAAAACGCATTATAATCAGGAGTGGGATATAGGTTGCTTGATTGTTAATATGTAACAAAACTGGTGTAGTGTTAAGTTTACTACAAATGTAATAGTAAGCAAAAACCGCAAACCTAATTCAGAAGTGGGATATAACTTACGATTAACAGATAATTAATCAATTTGTTTAGTTGGAATACAATCAAAAGCAGAAGTGGGTGAAAATATTCTAGTTAATTTATGTTTAAGCCCAACAATTTCAACCAAAAGAAACCTACAAATGTAAGTGAAAAAAAATCCGAAATGGGATGTAAAATTGATTTATGTATGCAATTAATTAAGTGTGGAATTTTGCAAAAATTAATTTTCAATTTATTTTTAAAAAATTTACTGCTAAAGTCATGTAATTTTAAGTTGAGATGTAAATTAGCTAAAAGCTAACACCGAAAGAAAATTAGCTTCATTAATCATGCCGACAAATTCTAAATTTAATACAAACAGGAATCAGAAGTGCGATGATCTCCTTGCGTCAGGTAAATGGGAATATTTTGGTTTAATTTGATTCTAAATTCATCAATCAAGCTATACTCCTGAGAGTCGAAATCCAAATCAGGAGTGGGATGAAACCTACCTTGTACTAATTTATTAAAAGCAATTAACATTGCCTAAATGTTTTCAAAATTTTGACTTTAAAAAACCTGATTTTTAATCATACCAACACGATGGATCACAAATCGTAATCATTAAGAATATTTTTAAATGATGATGGCAGGTAAATCAATATCAGTGGCGGGAGCTTAATGATCTTGTCAAGTTTAACTGGGTAAAAAAGACTAAATTCAGAAGTGGGAATTTTTTCAGCCACCAGCAGTAACAGAAAAAAGTGAAACATGGGGCAACGATCTGCAATTTTTAATGTCCTGCATTGCAATGTCTGTGGGTCTAGGAAATGTATGGAGGTTTCCCTTTACAGCTTACGAAAATGGAGGAGGTGCCTTCTTAATACCTTACATATTAGTGCTAACTTTCGTTGGTAGACCTGTCTATTTCTTAGAAATGTGTGTGGGACAATTTTCCAGTAAGGGAAATGTAAAAATGTTTGAAACACTTGCACCTGCACTAAGAGGTTAGTAAATTTACATTTTGACATACCTTCTATTAAATCAATACGACTATCGTTGTTTACCAATTTGGTTTTTTTCTGGGCTCTATTTAATTTGCCTGTAGTAGTAGTAGTAGCACTGTCTAGATAGAGGACACCCAGTTCTCAAATAATGATAAATTTGGTATCAGGTGTGGGATTTGGTCAACTATTCGGTACAATTTGCGTGGCAACGTACTACTGCTCCCTAATGGCAATCACTCTCTTTTATTTGGTGAACTCCTTCACATCTGACTTACCATGGGCTGAATGTAAGCCAGAATGGGAAGAAGAAAACCTTCATTGTATACCTTCAGGTCATTCTAGTGTAGGAAATATCAACAATTCAGTAAGCTCATCGGAGCTTTGGTTTACGTAAGTTTTCAGCTAAATCAGTAGAAAAACATTTTATTGCCACTACCTAACTCAACAGAAAAGAAGTTTTGAAGGAGAAGACTAGCATCGAAGATGGTATAGGAGTACCTGAATGGCGACTTACAATGTTCCTGTTGGTTGGTTGGTTCGTGACTTTTCTTGTAACTGCAAAAGGAATCCATAGCTCAGGTAAAGCCTCTTATTTTCTCGCAATTTTTCCCTACATCATCATGGTTGCCTTGCTGATTCGAGCGGCAACTCTTGAAGGTTCCAGTGAAGGTATATTATACTTCATCAGCCCCCAGTGGGACAAACTAATCGACGCCAAGGTATACCACAACCACGTTTTTATTTCCCCCGCTAACTTTTGCTTTTCCAGGTATGGTACAATGCTGTTACCCAATGCTTTTATTCGTTAAATATTGGATTTGGTTCCGTAATCATGTATTCTTCATATAATGATTTTCGACATAACATTTACAGGTAACAATAGTTTATCTCAGAATAGAAAGTTTTTGAAAGTTTTGATTTTTTAGGGATGCTTTGATTGTTACATCTTTGGACACCGTAGCATCGTTACTTTCAGGTATAACAATTTTTGGAATCTTGGGAAATTTGGCTCATGAATTAGGCGTGGATGTAACCGATGTTATTAGCTCAGGAGGAGCTAAAATGGCTTTTGTTTCATATCCTGATGCTATTGCAAAATTTACTGTGACACCATGGGTAAGTATAACGAAAAATGGAATTTTAACATATTTTGCTGATTAGCGGTTGGAACGGTAATTACTCTGCGGCGCTACACACCTCGAAAGCTCTAACCTTCTTCATTCTTTTCTGTTCCTCACCTTCCTTCTTTATCTTCCGACGTTCATCTCTCTAAGATCCTTTTTTCTACACCATCGAGCCATATTTTCCCCCTTCTTCAAGCAGTTCCTACAGCCTTGAACAGAAAACTTTTCTTGCAGTTCTTTCCCGTTTATTTCTTCCATATACGATATCCATCCAATTAACAAAAATCCTGATCGATAAGTAATTTCAGGACTGGTTTGAGAAATAATTTCTATTTTTCCTTCTAGTTATTCGCAATTCTATTCTTCGTAATGTTATTCGTCCTGGGTGTTGGGAGTCTGGTAGCCCTTCAAGGATGCGCCATAGCGGTACTAAAAGATACCTTTCCTTCTATGAAATATTGGCACGCTTCTTTACTAACAGCCATAGCTGGGTTCTTCATTGGATTGGTTTACGTTACTCCGGTAATTCTGTTGCACAATTTGCAGAAAAAGATACCCTTAATTTAAATTTTAGGGAGGTCAGTTTGTGTTGACCCTAGTGGATTATTTTGGAGCAACCTTTGTGTTTTTTGTCTTAACCACCATTGAGGTTCTTATTGTTTTAGGGTGGTACGGTAAGTATTTGCATGTGTTCTTTTGATGAAGATAGTTTAAAGTGTAATCTTTTTAGGTTTGGAAAATTTCTGCGCGGATGTTGAGTTCATGCTTAATCGAAAAGTTGGTTTCTACTGGAGAATTTGTTGGGGTGTCATCACTCCAGTTGTTTTGGTAGCAATTTTTATTTATTTTTTGGCGTCTTTGGAAAAGTTGACGTATGGAATGTATGAATTTCCAGATATAGCTTTAGGTATGGTTAATGGTCCTATTTATTTTAGTAATAAATATGTTACGGCATGCAAAATCTCCATCTTAACAGACTAAGCTGCTTTTTTCGAATGGATGGTAACAATTTTTAAATTTTAGATTGTGGTTGGTTTTTGGTCGCTGTGGGTCTATCTCAAGTCATAATTTGGTGGTTTGTTTATCTGTACAGACACAAGAAGGCGGGAATTGTGCAGGTAAGAAGTATTAATAATATTTAAGGGTTAACATCCTTTAACAGCGGTATGTTATGGTTAACGTTAAGAGCTATGGTAAATTTCGCGCAATAAAAACAACCATCAAGTTTGTCAGTTACGTAAGTTTTAGGACCCTGGATAGCTGCCCGACATTCGGGAGCTATAACAGTGAAAAAGTGTGCATTTTGCTGCGCCTACGACGCTGTCATTATCTGCAAAGTAATCCCACCTTGTACACCATAAAACATAATTACTAGAAAAAGTTCTTCTGTCGGAGTTTAATTTGACACGCATTTTCTAACTAAGCCACCGGGCTGCTGACAGCAAACGCCACAACATGGAACATATACACTTGCGCAACTTTCGCAAAAAGGCGGTTAGTACCCGACTTTTGAGAGTAGTATCCCACCGTCATTTTTAAAAACTGTACTTATTTTCAACGGTTTGGTTAAACTAACTATGAATTCCAGCCTAACAGATGTAATGATATAACGCGGTTAGTCACAAATGTTTTATTTTATAGTACTAAATTGTTGTTAATTTTGTTCAAACGCAGTTAAATTCTCTTGCTGCGTTTCATTTACAGCGTGCTATAAATTAACGATGTATTGATACCTGGATAATAGATAAACTATTTGACTGTTTCCGGGTTATCACAATACTTGTTTACTACATTTTATATGCGACTGTGTTATCTTTTGCGTTGCTGCTAATTTAAAGTTGACGGTTATTTCCTATCTATGATAAATGTAACGGTTAATTGGTATAGATAGCAAACCCTGGCATTCGGCAACTTAAAAATAATTACATGTTCATTTGAATATGAAAATAATAAAATATCGCATTTCTCCAATATTTGTTAATAATGCCATGAATTATCAAGCATTAATCGATGTTATTAAAGCAAATATTAAATGAGAATTCACAACACAAACCAGAAGATCTCAAATAAAAATTAATTTAATCAATAGCGGCAACTATCGTTGCCTTACAGCGTTCTTCGGTAAATAAGAAAATGTAAAGTAGCACACCCTCCACAATCACGAATGCAGCAACATGTCGGTTATAAGAAGAAATCTTCCCATTTCTATAACAACGGAAGAAATTAAACAGGAACTTCTGGATAAGAAGTTCGACGTACTATCCGTAACTTTGCATAATAGGAAAAAACCAATGCCAGTGCATGTGTTGTTGAACTGAAGAAATCCTCTAGTGCGAATCGAATCTACAACTTAGAAGTGCTGTACCATTCTAAAATCGTAGTTGAACCGCATAAGAAATCTAAAGACATTCTCCAGTGCACTAATTGTCAACGCTATACCCATACCAAAAACCTACTATAAACTGGGTCCCAGGTGCGTTAAGTGCACTGGGGAACATCACAATCTGTATACCCAAAAGACTCAAAGCAAAAACCACAGTGTCAATTGCGCAAGTGAAGATACTGCCAACTATAGAAGCTGCGAGGTACATAAAAAACTCACCATTGATCGACAAAAGTTTGTCCTTAATCAAAGCAACAACAACAACACCGCCGTACAACGGCTTGAAAGCTTAGCCATTGGCCTCTTCGGCCTACTCACAGAAGCACCAGAAGGGGAACGATGGACCTTCATCATCGAAGACGTCGCATCCATATGAACCGAACTGTTCGCATTACGGACAATCGACGTTGAATCATCAGTGAGATCTTCTTGCAATTTAGCACACTAAGACGAATCTGTAGCGACAACGGCACTCAATTAGTCAGCGGGATAATGCAAAACGTAAAGCACTGCCTCGACATCAAGTAGAGCCGTATTCTATTATACCAACTGCAAGCAAACTCAGTAGAGAAGAAAAAGAAAGACCTTAAGCCATAACTGGTCATCCTAGTACAGACAGCCCATGACCACTGGGCAGAGAAGTTACCTTCCATTCGGTTTGCCATGAACACGTCGCGCTGCCAAATTACTGGACATACCGCCGCTTAGCTAAAGTTTGGCCGTTCATTCCGAACCACGGACGACGTAACTAGAGACCGTCATCACTCCGTATCTACTCCGGATGACAAACACCATCTGCCAGGCCCAGAGCATACCCAACATCGCGGAAAAGAACAGGCCGATCAACGAAGATGGGACGTGCCATCTTTCAAACCTGGCGACCTTGTATGGGTCGCGACCCACACCCTGAGCAACGCAGCAAGAGGGACTTCAGCCAAATTTGACCCACGACGTGAAAGTCCTTACAGCGTACTCTGCCAAGCCTGCCCAACTTCATACGAAGTCGGTTCTCCAGACGCACCACAGGTACCTATGGGAAAATACCACACTTCAACACTCACTACATTCAAGAGACGCATAGAGGACACGCTACCAACAACAGTCAACCCTTAAGAAAGAGGACGCCCCCCGAAAATGTAGAAAATTTTTACAATTTATCCTGAACCCTCGTTGAGACGCCTTAAGGGTTCAGAGGGGGAGTCTGTTACACCCATAACACGCACCCCATACAATAGTATACTACTAGCGCCACCTATATGAGCCGCGCGGTACACCACGAACGAAACAAGTTGCGCGTCCCCGAATCAGCAGCAGCAGTCCGACCAGATTTTGAAAAACACAATTTTCATAAAAGCCAAAACTCAAAAATTTTGAAAATTTTCATAATTTTTAAAAATGATCTAAATTATACGTCATTTTCCGTAATTTTCAAACATTTTCAAAATTTAATTTTGCCACGTTCATTTGGTAACTCTGAAATTAATAAATTGATAATTTTTAACAAATTTTCTACATTTTCATGAAAATGGTCAAAAATGTAAGCAGTTTTTAAAAATATTTAATATATTTATCAAAAATTATAATAAAAGCAAGGAAGGTGTCGTGACGCTTGCCAGAAATGTTTTTATGAACTGCGTTTGTTTGTTTGTTAGTTTGCTTATATCTTCTGTACGGATGGTCCGATTTTAACAAAAATTGATATGAGTTGGTATAAAAGTTTACTGACAAAATATATCAGATTCAGACAGGTTTTTTTGGTAGCATTTCTTTCAGAAATTGAATTTTCTGAATATGAAAATTGAATCTGATAAAAGACCTTAGAGCAAGCCGCTACTAATTTTTGAAAATTTTGTCATTAAAACCCTATTACTCAAACATAAGCTGCCAGATAGGGCACCTTAAAGATTATGAAGCTGTAGGGAAACACGATGTTATTATGTACGAGAATGTTTGAAAAAATTCGAGAAAAAAAATAAATAATGGGCTAAATATTCCCTTCCTCAACAATTTTTAACATGCAGATTTAATATTTGGTTTCTGGTTTTATTAAATACTAAGTAATTATTTACTAAAAAATGGAAAACAAATGGCCTCAAAAAATGTTGGTTGTAATTTAAATCAGGTATACTGAAGCAGCCGGCTAATGCTCCAGGCAGTTCTCTGTAGTACGAATATTTCCCATTTACCAGTGTGCTGGCGAGTGCTGCGACCTTAACAGTACCTACTGCGCAAATGCGGCAAGTAAAATTATTATCCAAAGCAGAGGAAAATCTTGACAAGGTGATTCGTTGATTTGTTTACAAACAATATAAACACATAAGAGCCTCGTGGATGCTGCAATAGATAACTGTAAAAAAAAGTAATAAATAGTGTTTTTTTTTAGCTATTTAGAACATTGACTGTTGATTCTGGGTAAAACCACAAGAATTTCCCCACAATAAATTGTTTAATATTTCAGTAGCCATTCCTTTCTCGTTTAGTGTCGTAGCCTTATTTTTATTCTCGACATGGATATATCGGTTGGCGTAAACCCAGAAGTGCACTTGTGCATATTTTAGAAGCCGGTCTTAAAACAATTCGTTATTTTATCTATTTAGGGTGGTTTATGGACTAACTCAAATAATATACTTAACTTTAAAAAAAAAAAGAAAACCGACTTCAAATAAAAACACAAAAGTGACATAAGTTAACTAAAAAGCAAAAAATAAATGTTTTTTATACAACAGTTTAATACTTATTTGTTGTTCCGTTTAATGTAATTAAGAAATTGTTGTTTATTATATAATTATTAATTGTTTTATAATTTTTAAGTCGGTGCCAAGTAAAACATAAAAATTATATACCTTGCTGCAATAACAAATTAGATTCGAATTTTTATGCTTTACTTGGCACCGACTTAAAAATTATAAAACAATTAATAATTATATAATAAACAACAATTTCTTAACTACATTAAACGGAACAACAAATAAGTATTAAACTGTTGTATAAAAAACATTTATTTTTTGCTTTTTAGTTAACTTATGTCACTTTTGTGTTTTTATTTGAAGTCGGTTTTCTTTTTTTTTAAAGTTAATTATTTTACAATTTTAAGTGATGGGTAGACCTAGTAAGGATGCTTCTCGAATGAGGAAATGACGGCTTGTTGAAACGGAAGATGAAATACGGAAACACTAAAAAGTCGGTTAAAAAATAGATTTTGAGGTGTATCTTCGAAGTTCAAGCTCCAATACCAATGAAATTATAATGGGACCACCTTGGAACTATACTGAACCCAACACAAAAAAATCATTAAAATCGGTTCATAAACAAAAAAGTTATGCCCGAACATACATTAAAAAGAAATATAAAAAAAAAACATATATACAGACGAATTGAGAACCTCCTCCTTTTTTTGAAGTCGGTTAAAAAATATAAAAGAAAGCAGCAAAGAAAATTAATGGACGCGTGAAATAATTTTGTTTTTTTTTACTTTCAGGCAATTTCAGACTCCTTTAGCTTTAAAACATGGGGCCCAAAAAATGCGAAACTCTGTGATGAATGGAAAAAATTCAAGCTGGAAAAGACAGAGACGGTGGCCAGGAAACATCTGACGTGGATCCAGGGAAAAATAAATTTTATGCTTGGAAAATGATACTAGAACTGAAAAGACTTTCAAGATAAGCTTAACTTCTAGAAATTCAAATAATCGTTACTGTTTGAGCTAAAATAAAAATTACAATTTAGAACATTGTAATAATTTTCACTTTAATGTATGATACTCGTAAACTGCAAAATAAATTATCGAACTGTGCTACTATAAAGAAATAAACATTTTTCTCCAATTTCGCCGTAATAAGCAAATTATTATTTTACAGCAAACAACGTTAATAGTAAAAAAAAAATAAAAAATGCTTAAAAAACTAATATTTATTAGAAAACTAAATAATTCATTTCCTGCTATTATAGCTGGGTATAAATGACCTATATTTTCAAGATATGTTTTCCTCAAATTTAATATTGGTATCCACTTAAAATCTGGAGGATCGTGGAAAGCTCGACGTCCTGATTAAAGCCATCAGCAGCGCAAATAAGGGATTATATTGGATATTGCCCGCGCCAAAGCATGACGTAGTTGGGGATTGCTAAAAATGCCCGTCTGGAAAATCTAGTGCATAGCAGAAAGCGCACTAACGCAATAACAATATTATCTTGCTCCGATAAAGCTGATTTATGCTGCATAATTTTTTACGCCCGCTTGTAAATTATTGCCTGAAATATACTTAATCCTTACTTTGGGATTAGAGGACCTAAAATAAAAGCAAATGTGAAAATATATTAAGGCGATTTTAGCAATTATTAAATATCTAAATAATATTTCATTGCCAGTGATGTAAAAAAAAATTAAAACAAATATTTACTAAATAAATGGACGAACATACTTTTCACTCATACACATAGCTTTTGTATAGATAAAAAATGTCCGATTTCTGAAAAAATACTTTCTGGGCCGTAAAAACTTTTTTGAATCTAAAACCAAAAATTAAATATTACAAAAATAGCAACATTAGGAATTAAAAATATGTTAATCATGTTTAAAATCAGAAACACAAAAGCCTCATTAATGTTGTAATACAAAGTATTTGATCAGTTTTCAATATTTCCTAATATAAAATGCTCAAAACGATTTAAGTGATTAACTGCAACTTCCTTTACCTATAAATTTCTCAGAACACACGAACTGGATCTAGATTAGATTGTCTGGGTTTTGTTTCATAAACCCATTTTCCATCTATTTACGACTACGCTAGTCTTGAGTTTGTTACGTTTCTCTTGTTTCAACATAGCTGTTTTTGGTTGATATCAGTAAACTATAAATTTAAAAAAATTGCCTCACAGGGTGTTCTTATTAAAATAAGCTAATACATAGAATTGCAGAAAATAGGTTTGAGAAACATAAAACAAGAATCGACAAGTAAGTCACGTGAAAAGAAATACACACCGACGCGACGCACGGTTTGTTTATTAAAAATTTGAATACTATCCATAATAATATTACAAGTTGATTCCAAAATACAGGTTTTTCTCAGGCGATTTCTAAAAAAATCTCCTGGTAGCACTAAAAACTCCGTACAAATTGAAGATCAATCAGAAATTTACCAAATATACTGTTCCACATGCTCCAAACGCTATATAGGCCAAACTAAGCACACGTTTTAAAGAACACATCTTATTTTCGATTCAACAGTTCCGATAAATCATGCGTAGCAGCACAAATTTTACATTCAGAACATGTCTGATTTAAAGCTTCTAAACGACGATTTATCTACAAATTCCAAAACAACATATTAAATCAAAACGCGGGTTTGATTCCAAATTTCTCATCACTTAAATTTAACGCACGATGGGAGGGGAGAAATCCCAAAACTATAAATTTAGATCCACATATTGACATTTCGCGCTTTCTTATTTACCAGGCTTAAAGGATGTTTCTATTTCGCTGCTGTTATTTTTAAATTCGTTTTGGTGTAATCAAAAGAATAAGTTTTCCAAATTAAAAAATTATTATTTCAAAAGATTTATTTTGTTAATTCAATATTAAATATTCAGGACGTTTTGAAAGAAAATTACAACTAAGCAAATTCAACAAAGTTTAATAAAGTAGAACAGAATGCATTACACATTTGTGCAAGTTTGCAATTGTGTATTGTAATTGGTCAGTAATTTTTAGTAGATCAGTAGATAATAATTTTAGTAAGAGAAATACGTTTAGATAACGCACTCTAATTCCTAATGCTGGACTATTTATAGTCAATGGTAAAAAGTTTTTACTAACAGAGTGGAGACCCTACAGAACAAGAAAGCGAAGCAGACCAAGAAATAGGTGGTGGGATGCAATTATGCATATCTAAAAGATATAAACATACAAGAATGGAGAAGTTTTGTTAAAGAAATGAAGCTATGGAAAATATTGACGGATACAGCCAAATCACACTAAGAGCTGTAGGAAGCAACCATCAACAGAAAAGAGGAGTAATCCACCTTGAGAAATAGATCAAAACCTTCTCAAGAAGGGGCTCTAATTCTCTAAGGATTGGGACAGCCTGGTGATGATAATGAAGGTTTCTTATTTTTTTAAGTTGCTTATTTTTTTCTCTATTTAACAATTTGAAGTTTATAGTCGCTGTCATTATAATTCGTTGCCAGATCTCAGAGGGGATCGAAGACCGCGCCGCGACGAGCCACACGACACAGATGGCGCTAGTATAGACATCATATAGGCAGTTTTATATGTACTCAGCGACTCAATTAAAAAGAAAACGAAATGAAACAAGGTAATAGATGTTACTTAATAAAGTAACTTAGATGCTCAAATAATTATTTTCTTGTGAAACATGCAAATAAGGTAAAAAACTTACTTTTCTTAGCAAACATAAAACTATAAATTTAACACTATTCTTCATTTGTATTTACGCTGATCATCTAGATACTGTTATAATAGGTACACCAATTTAAAATTTTTGTCAATTATTTAAAGTATGTGCCAGCTGAGTAAATTTAAAAATTCGACGCGAGTAACGTCAGCCATGTTTTTGAACAAAAGTTCATAGGAATCAGCACGGATGGCGCTACGACGATAGGCATTTGGAGCGTTAATTAAAAACCTTTAACAAATTTCGCACATAAATAAGAGATTAGTTGCACACAAACCCACGAGCAAGTAATGCTGAGAATAGATTTTATGCGAGAAATCAATAATTCTGCTAGTACAGTCCTGTAAAGCAAAATATATGCACGTCAACAGAACGCATGTGACGCTACCTGTTTATGTTTAATAGAACCATCAGTAATTAAATTCAAATTTAGAATTACTAGCGCCTCTAGCGTCAAAAACAAAAAGGTGCCACGACGGCGTGCTCTTAAAGTCTAGAAACATTTCATTTAAAATAGAGATTTTAGGTTTCTATTTCTTAACACAATTTTTATTTCTATTCTGACACAATTTACCTGGAGATGTCCATGTTCTGCAATTACGTTTTCAAAGCGGATAAGGAATAACTTTGACGCCAACTAAATCTACAAACACTTGCATGAATACCACATTAATTAAATTCTGCAGCTTCCTAACCCTATTACGACACTCTCATCCGTACAGTAATTATACTGCAGCTTCGAATTAGTGCGATCAACCTAATGCAATTATTACGCAATCAAATAGTATTTACACATAGAAGTCATTGAGGAAGACTGATATTTTAAAGTAATTGTTACTACCTGATATAAAAAAATAATGACTTTTTTTCACTTATTACGTTTTTTTAAACATGTTAAAATTTATGTTGTTCCTAAACATTACCCGTAAACTAAACATTTTCTTAAAATTAAACAAGGGAAATAAAAAAACGTAGTCAAATTTCACTAAATTTTGTCTTTGCGACTGTGGTTTCGATTTTTAGAGCATTCAATCAGATGAATTAATTAAATAATCAAATAATTTAATAAACAATCAAATACTTGGTTGGTCAACAGATAGGTAAATTAAATAATCAATAAATAAATCAAATTATAGACTAAAAAAAAATCGAATAATTAAATATACAATTAATCAGATAATTGATCAATCAAATGATAAATTTGTCAAATAATCAATTAATTACTAATCGATTATTTATATAACGGATAAATTAAGCAAAGGTTTAATTAAATAATCAAATAATTAAATAATCAATTATTCAAATAATTGGTTATTTAAATGAAGGATTAATAAAATAATCAATTATTCAATAATCGATTAATCATGTAATAAATAAATATAGTGATGGTTTCATTAAGTATTGCATAATTAAATGGCCAATCAAATATAAATAATTAGTTTTACAAATGATGGATTATAAATTAATCAATTAACAATAATCAATGAATTATATGGTGCATAAATTAAGTGATGGATTAATTTGTTATTCGAATAGTTAAACAATCAATAAATTAAATAGTTGGTTTATCACATGACAGATTAATCAAATTATAGAGTAATCAATGATAGGTTAATCATATAATCGATAGATCAAATTATGATTTAATGAAATGATTGAATATTTAAATGATTAATAAATCATATAAACAAATAGTCAATTAATCAATAACCAATTAACCACGTAGTCGATAGATCAACTGATAGATTCATTGAATAATTGATTAATCATTAACAGATTTATCACATAACATAATTAATCAATTAAGTGATAAATTAATCAAATAATAGATTAATTAATAATCAATTAATTACAAATTGGATAGATCAAATAATGGATTGATTAAATAATTGAATATGATATAATCAGAAAATCGGTTAATCAAATGAAAAATTAATCAAATTGTTGATTAATTATTAGTCGATTAATTTCTAAACTGATAAATTAAATAATGTATGAGTTCAATAATCGAATCATTATGTAATTTATAAATCAAATAATTTGTTAAGCGGATACTGGAGTAATCAAATATCATTATTATTTAAATACCCCATAACTCAAACAACTAGTTAAGCAATAATCGCTTGAACCGCCGAAACCTCGCTGGAACTTCAATAAAGCTAAATGGGAGGACTTCACCAAAGAAGTCGATCACAATATACAATGGATTCCCCCAAAGCCTGAAAATTACAACCGTTTTGCTGGCCTACTGATAGCTTTAGCCGAAAAACATATTCCTAGAGGATATAGAAAAGAATATATCCCGGGTTGGAGCCCAGAATGCACACGTCTATACGAGGAATATCAAAATACTCAGGATCCAGAAATAGGCGATGAACTGATGTCAGCCCTAGATACCACAAGAAAAGAAAAATGGAGAGCCCTTATGGAAGAAATGAATTTCCAGCACTCCAGTAAAAAAGCATGGGGACTGCTCAAAAAACTAGACAACAGTTCTACAAATACAACTACAAAAAATAACGAAATTCATCCTAACAGAATTGCAAACAGAATAAAAAATCTAACGAGAAAGCCTTTAAACGACGACAAAACTAAATCTAGAAGAATACAAAATGAACTCAAACTGCACATGGCTGAAGCCCAACAAATTACGGACACCTCCAGAGAATTCACCACAACAGATATCGAAACAGCCGTAAAAGAAACAAAAACAGGTAAAGCAGCAGGCCTAGATGGGGTCTACCCAGAATTTCTGAAGCACTGCGGCCCTCGTACGATAGTATGGTTAACTAGCTTTTTTAATAACATTCTACAGACAAGCAGGCTGCCAACACCATTCAAAAGGACAAAAATAATAGCCATACTTAAACCTGGGAAAAATGGCCAGAGCGAAGAAGACTACAGGCCAATTGCACTACTAAGCGCCTGCTATAAGCTACTAGAGAGAGTAATATACAACAGGATCTTACCCAAAGTACTTGAACATATCCCCGTTGAACAGGCCGGTTTCAGACCAGACCGCAGCTGCTGCGATCAGGTGCTCTCATTGACGACCCACATCGAAAAAGGCTTTCAAGACAAGAAGAAGACCGTAGCTGTATTCATCGATTTAAGCTCCGCCTACGACACCGTCTGGAGAAAAGGAATGATTCTTAAATTCCTAAGAAACATATCATGTAAGCCCCTTGCTCTGTTGCTAAACAACATGCTTTCGAATAGATTCATTGAAGTCCACCTGGACGGCAAGAAAAGCAAGCAAGTTAAAATAAATGACGGGCTCCCGCAGGGATCAGTCCTTGCACCCCTGCTCTTTAACATCTATGTTGCTGACCTGCCACAAACTACTGCAAGAAAATTTATCTACGCCGACGATATAGCTTTAACGAATCAGTCCACGGACTTTGCCACGTCAGAAGCTGTCCTGACAGAGGACCTGCGTAAACTAGACAACTATTTTAATGAGTGGCGCCTACGACCTAACATAAACAAAACAGAGGCAACCTGCTTTCATCTTCATAACATATATGCTAGGTACACCCCACAAATCGAGTTCAGAAACCAACAACTACGCTTCAACCCACACCCAAAATACCTTGGCGTAACCTTAGACCGATCTTTGACATATAAACAACACCTGTCTAAAACAACCGCAAAAATCCAAACCAGAAACAATATCTTACACAAACTCACTGGCACCGGATGGGGAGCGAATGCAAGTGTTCTGAAGACCACAGCTCTTGCCTTAGTATATCCGGTTGCAGAATATTGTTGTCCGATATGGCTGAATAGCTCACATACTAACATGATCGACGTGCAGTTGAATGACACTATGAGAACTATATCAGGTGCAGTAAAAACCACCCCACTCAAATGGCTACCAGTATTATCAAATATTCCGCCTACGCACATCCGCCGGAAAGCAGCGCTGAAAAGGGAATGGCAAAAATGTCTAAATAACACAGACCTACCTATACATCAAGACTGTGGTGAACACTACAGAACTAGATTAAAATCAAGGACCCCGGCCTGGAAACTAGGAGAAACACTAACACAAGACGATTTCCAAGTAAACACCGCATGGCAAGACGAATGGGAACTATCTAACCCAGACAGCCTCGGTCTCATCCAAGACCCCACTAGTATCCTTCCTGGATTTAACCTCCCTAGGAAAACGTGGACAGCACTAAATCGAGCCCGCACCAACCATGGCAGATGCCAATACTGGTTAAATAAATGGGGAATATCCGAAGACGCCAGCTGCGATTGTGGACACCCAAGACAGACCATCCACCACATCGTCTTAGAGTGCCCATTGAGAAAATTCGATGCACCCATCAGAAACCTACACGAGGCCACCAATGACGGAGTGAACTGGCTAACAACCTTAGACATTCAATTTTAAACTCTTAGACACGCTTATTCCACATATATATTGCCATGTTATCTGTACATAATATCTTACGTATTCCTAATATTCTATTTATTACATGTGTACGTGTTTAATTTGCTCATTTTGTTATGTTTGTATATGCATATGTTTATTTTGTCTATATTATGCCTTTAAAAATGATGTATTCTCACGCCATACGAAATATATATATATCGCTTGATTGATAAATCGAATGGTAGATTAATTAAATAATCGAGTAATTATACAATCAAATATTAAATAATCGTTTGATCGGATGATGAATTAATCAGATAATAAATTACTCAGATAGTTCATAATATAAGTAAATGATAAACTCCATACTCGATAAATCAAATAAAAGATTAATTAAATAAGTGAATAATAGATTATTCGTATAGTCGATAGATCAAATGATGGATTAATTAAACAAACGAATTATTAAGTTGTCGAAAATCAGGTGAATACTTAATGAAATAGTAGAATAATTAAATAACAGATTAATTAATAATCGAAGTGTCATATAATAGATAAATCAAACAATAAATTAATTAATTTATCAATTAATTAAACAATTAGAAGATTAAATAATCGATAATAAAATCATGAATTAATCAAATAATGTATTATTCAATAATCGATTAATTTTATAATCGATAAATCAAACGGTGAATTAAATAAATATTTATTAAATCAATAAATTTGTTGATGTAATTATGGAATAATCAAATAATCAATTAATCAATAATCGCTTAATCACATCATTTACAAATCGACTGGTGGATTAATTAAATAATTGAATCATTATATAATTCATAAACCAAATAATCGGTAGAATGATGGATTAGTTAGATACTGAATTACTTAAATACTTCATATATCAAATAATCGATTAATTACACAATCGATAAATCAAATAAGGCATTAATTAAATAATCTAATAAATAAACAACCAATACATCAAACAATCCATAAATTAATAAGGAATTGAATACATAACAGATAAATCAAATAATGGATTAATTCGAATATTTCTATTGCATATTGATTTGATTGATAAAAAAATACTTTAATATTTAACAAATGTTCACTAATTGTAACTCTATACGTATTTCGACATGTTTACATGCCATTATCAAAAATGATATTATAAAGTAAACAGTTTTTTTTGCTATAGGAACAATAGAACTTGGTGACTTGATCGTGGTTATCAGTGTTTGCAGATTATTTGATTCCACCTTCCAAATCGTTCAATAAGGGTGAAGTTAAAAGATGAATTTTCTCATTTATTAAAGGTGCCGTTTTTAAATGTTTGATAATTTTAAACGCCTCCAGTATATCTAATTTACGTTTATCAAACAAAAGTGTAAACATTTCACAGTTGTATGAGAAGTCTTTAAGTGTTTAGCATAATTGGATTTGTGTGGGTATTTATATTTGTGTTTATTGTACCTAATAACAAAATTTCTATTTATCTTGTTTATACAGGGTGTAAATGAATAGTAGGGCTTGCAAAACACAACAAAGCAAACAACTTTTGTTAATAAATGTGTGGTCAAAAGAGTTTCTATTAGAAAGTAGAGACTCTTAAAGATTCTTTAAGAAGTACCTAAAAATAGGATACCCAAATTGCATTTTCAATTATTTTGCACAGGTCACACGGAATTTTGAAAAAAAACACGATCTAGACATACATGCATTCAAATAACCTCAATTTTGACACAATTCGATATTTTTGTGATATTTTTTTGACTTTTCTTGCATTCATTTCTTTCTGTGCCTTTTATAATTCGTTTTTTTTTCGATTTGTGATTTTTTTGATAATTATTTTCTTCGTTATTTTCGTTCTGTTTCGTATTTTTGTGTTATTATGGCGAATTATACTTTTGCCGAACAGTACGACATGATGTTCATGCTTGGGGTAACGCACGCGAAGCTGCTCGCCTGTACCAAGAACATTTTCCGAATAGGAATCATCCATCGCACAAGACCTTTAGTGTAGTTTCACGTCGGCTGCGGGAGGAAGATACATTCGTTGTCAACAGAATTTTGAATTAGTTATTGTAAATTTTTCAAATAGTTGATTTTTGCTTTGTAATTGTGGTTTTTTCTATTGCTTAGTTTGGAAAAATTTTGTTAATTATTTTATTTTAAATTTAATTTGAATTTGAAAAGTGGGAAAGAGGGCTTTATTTATTCTGTATTAATTTCCGTCGTTATGGAAACAAATAGTAGGTAGTAAATTGAGTTGCCTACATTTAGGCGCTTCTTAAAGAATCTTTGAGAAGCTCTATCCCTGATAGGAAACACTTTTGACCACACATTCATTAACAAAAGTTGTTTGCTTTGTTGTGTTTTGCAAGCCCTAGAAGTTCATCTCTACAATTCATTAACACCCTATATAAACCGAATTACAATGGGAGCTAATTAACTGATTTGCTAAAATTAAGCATTTACAAATTAAATTGCTCCCATTGTAATTCGGTTTGCTACAAGAAGGTAGGTACATTTTACACCAGATTTTTATATTCCTTAATTTCCTGAAATAATTCTGGTCGTATTTTGTTGAAGCATGTATCTCGTTTCGTGCATTTTTTATTTATATTATATATTTTAAATTCTGGGCTTATGTTGAATTTCATGTTTTCTCCAATTTTCTAAAATCCAGCATACTATTTAACAATTGAACAACGCTAAAATGCACAGACCTAACGTGTGTAGTATTGTATTTTCCGACGACCCGGTGTTGCTACGATTGAAAGTGGATTCTTCGTACAACAAATTTGCTAACCTGTCATACGTTGTCCCAAGACAATGCTATATTGAATGTTTTCGTCTTATACGTTTTCCTCATGGGAAAACATGGGTTTTTACTTTTCTCTTTGTTCTTGGTTTCTTTGGGCTGCGGCATTGTCAATTCATTAGAAATAATCATTCCTTTGTGCCTATTTCAGTTAATTTTTAATTAGATCTATCGTTTTCCCCATAGAGGATTTATATACCATAATATAGCATATCTACAAACCTTCCGACCCAAGATAATTTCTTTGCTTTAAAACCATGTCTTGTTAGCAGAAAGGAAAAATCGTGCTAAATTAGCTCTACACTCTTTCTATTTAAAACTGTTAATTTGATATATTTTAACGAACAAATTCGCTGAAGAATGAATGTTTGGGACAGAATAAATATAAGCTTGTCACGAATACAAAATTTCTGAAAAGGGTAAAGTTCCAAAATAATTTCGTTAAGTTAGAAATTCTTAAAGCAACGAAAACATTCACGATTTATTTTCTTTATGAAACCTCTCGAAAGTGACAACATCAAAGTGTTTGAATTCAGTTCAGAAAAATCCATTCAATGCGAGTGTTTAAGCTTCCTCAGTTAATTACTTTTTAAGTGCTTTAAGAAAATTCTTTACTCTTAATATTTAATCAATTCGTCCCGTTCCTTTGTACTTCTTTGAATGCGAATATACTTCAACATTTTTTCTTATTTTAGAACTCATCATCCTTGCTGAATGAGTCAAGAAGAATTTAACAGTGATTTTATTTCCGTCTTTTCAATAATTCAAAGAAAATATTTAATATTTAGATCAGACAAGAATAAAAGGCTCTTGATATTTTATGTTTAAGACGATACCTCAATTGAACTGTTTTGTCTGCTTAAATATTTATTATTCAAAACAGTACAGGACAAACGCATCTTGACATTCAAATTTTTTCTTATTAAAATGAAAAATCTTGAAAGCTCAGACATCGTTTGTTCTGTCATACTTGAAAGTGTATTAATAGAACTACTTGACATACCTAAGTCAATGTTGTTTTGCTGAATACTGCCTACCATGAAAACGTTTTCATTCATCAGAGAGAAGAAGAAATAAACTGTAAGCAATAAAAGACAACAATCAAGTTGGAAGGATTTCGTAAAGACAATTTCATGCGAAAAATTTTTTATCGAAACTTCAAGATTGTAAAATGTAATAAATAAAAATAGTAGCCTAAAGATTTAGGTTGGTTTTTTCCTTGCTTACGCAAATAGCATTTCAAAAAAGACTTTCAATTGTAATACATAGCTGTTTATAAGGAGAGTATGGTAACATTCAATAAACGTTATTTAGAGCTAATATTTTGTATTTTATGACCTCATCTGTTAAAAAATATGGCTTGAAAAACAGACAGTAATAATTAATAATTTTTCCATTGTTTCAAATACGTCGTAGCATTAAAATGAAACTGCGTATTTTCTTGATCAGTATTGCGCTTCTTCAGTTTTTGTTTTGTTTGAAATAGTTATTAATTTTTGAATATGATTTCTCTTATCTCTTTTGTATTTGTTTTCTTAAATCTGTCTTTTCTGTTGAATAATAATACCCTAGTAGTTTCCAATATGTAAAATAAATAAACAATTGAAAATCGCTACAATATAATGATGACCTTGAAGCTCTTAATTTTAAGAACGCTCTACAAAACAAGTATATGTTCTTATGTTCCATGAGATAAGAATGCAGTTAAGTAGTAAACACTCCACTGATTTTGAAACTCAACTTCATTTTAGCAGACATACACAACATTGCCCGGGTCGCCTACCAAAGCTCCCCTTGACAGAAAAAATGCAATTCCCGCTAAAATTTTCTGGCCATAACTACCCCACCTCTATGATTTAATTCCTACCATATTTTCCCCACCGTTTTCCCCGCCATGTCTAAACCCTTTTTGTTCAATTTTCGCCAGGGTTTAGAAGAAAGGTGCAAGAAACCCTGTTAGACCAACATTTGGTTTATATTTTTTTGGGGTTTGAAAATTTTCAGGAGCTGTACGGGGTGGCCTAAATACTTTGGTTTTGCAGGATATCTCGGTTATTACTGTAGTTAGAAAAAAACTAATAGATATGTTATGGGCCAATTTGTTGAGTGTGTTTCGATAGCGACAACTGACTTTATCTATTTTCTTTTGTTTTCAAGTTGGGCCCTACAGTTTAATATTTTTCAAAAGATAGAATGAAAGTGTACAGACACTTTTGCAGATATTTACCCAAACACATGTTAAAATAATTCATCTATTTTTGACTGATACATTTATAACACAAACTTGTTTTTTGCTACTGATTCTGGAAAATGTTTTATATTCATAACCTAGATAATAATACTACATAAAAATGAAGAAAACATGCTGTAAATTAGTTGCTATGAAAATAAATACAACAAAATATCTATTTCCTAAACCACAAAACAAATGCCTTTTTAATGAAGTCACATCCTATGGTTTTCATTTAAAAAGCATAAGTTTGTGTTATAAGTAAAAATAAAATGAATGATTTTAACATCTGTTTACCTAATTAAATTGTTTCTAAAAATATCTTTAAAAGGTGTCTTTTACACTTTCCTACTAAAGACCCAAACAAGCGGTTCTCCTTTATAGCACTAGCCGATGAGGAACCCCAGCAAACAGCGTTTCCTTGTAGTGTTAGCAGACGAGGCGCAAACAAATAGTGCTCCCTTACGGTATTAGCGGAAGGGACCTATACAAACTGTTCTCCCTTATAGTAGTAACGAAACAAACCCAAACAAACAGCGCTCTGTATAGTATTAGCAAAAGGGACCCAAACAAACGATGCTCCCATGTAGTACTAGCGGAAGGGACTCAAACAAACAGTGTTTCTTTATAGCACTAGCCGAACGGACTCAAGCAAACGGTGTTGCTTTGTAGTATTAGCGGAAGGGACGCAAACAAATCGTGCTCCCTTATAGTATTAGCCGAAAGGACCCAAACAAACGGCGCTCTTTTATAGTATTACCGAAAGCGACCCAAACAAGAGGTGGTCCCGTATGGCACTAGCGGAAGGAACCCATAGAAACGGTTGTCCCTTATAGTAGTAGCGAATCAGACCCAAAAAAACGGTGATCCTTTGTAGCAATACTAGAAGGGGCCTAAGCAAACAGTGGTTCTTTATAGTACTACGAAAAGACTTAATCAAACGGTGCTTCCTTATAGCACTAGCAAAACAGACCCAAATAAACACTGTTTTTTTATAGCACTAGCCGAAGAGACGTAAGGAAACACTGCTTCTTTATAGCACCAGCCGAAAGAATCGCCTTTATAGTATTATCGGAAGTGACCCACACAAGCGGTTCTTCCTCATAGTATTAGCGAAACGGATCCAAGCAAACGGTGCTTCTTTATAGCTTTAACGGAAGGGACTCAAGCAAACGGTGTTCTCTTATAGTATTAGCCGAAAACATTTGAACAAACGGTGCTCTCTTATGGTACTAGTGGAAGGAACTCAAACAAACAGTGCACCTTTATAGCACTGGCCGAAAGAACCCAAGAGAACAGTGCTGCCTTGTAGTATTAGCGAAAAAGGTCCAAACAAATGGTACTCCTTTATAGTATTAGCGGAAGGCATCCAAACAAACGGTGCTCCTTTACAGCACTAGCCGAAGAGACCCAAGCAAACGGTGTTTCCTTTTAGCATTAGCGAACGGGGCCCCAACAAATGGTGCTCCGTTATAGTATTAGCCGAAAGGATGCAAACAAACAGTGGTCCCTTATAGTATAAGCGGAAGCGAGCCAATCGAACGGTGTTCTCTATATAATATTAGCATTAGCCAAAGAGACTCAAGCAAACGGTGTTCACTTGTAGTATTAACGAAAGGGGCCCAAATAAATGGTGTTCCCTTATAGTTTTATTGGAAGGGACCCAAACAAACGGTGGTCCCTTATAGTATTAGTGGGAGTACCCAATCAAACGGTGGTCCCTTATAGTATTAGCCGAAAAGGCTTAGACAAATGGTGCTCCCCTATAGCACTAGCGGAAAGAACCCAAACAAACGAAGATCATCCTTTAAAGCGCTAACCGAAAGGACACACGCAAACGGTGTTCCCTTGTAGTATTAGCGGAAGGGGCCCAAACAAATGGTGCGGGTTGGCACGCTAACCAAATTGGAGTTCATCCCTAGCTCTATCAGTCTAGAAAATAAAAAAGGTGAAGGGCAACCGCCACGGGACCTTCCTCGCATTTATTGAAATTTTTAAAATAATTACAGAAATTTGAAAATTTTTAGAAATTCTGCAATTTAAAATTTTGAGCTTATTTGACAATTTTACGAACATAACAAAACATTTTAAAATTTTGAAAATTGTACAAATATGAAAATTTTAAACATTTTTAGAATTTTGACAATTTTGAAATAGTTAAAAAGTTTATAGATTTTAACATTTTTAAAAACGTTTAAGAAATTTAGAAACTTTTTGATAATAAGAACACAAACGTTTTGAATATGTTTTGATAATTATTGAAAGTTATGAGAGTTTTTGAAGATTTTAAAATTTTTTGAAATATCGAAAAGTTTTAAATTTTTGGAAATTTGAAAAGTAATTGGAAAAATATTGATTATTCTTCAGAAATTTAATTTTTTTTGCTAATTTAGAAGGGTAATTTTAATATTTGGAAAATTCTGCAAATTTTGAAAACTGAAAATTAGAAATAAATTGAAAATTAATTAAATCTTCTGATTATTGTTAAACCAAAATTAAATTAACACTATCGTTTGTGAATTTTCTAAAAATTTGAATTTTACTATGAATTGCATCCAAATTAAACCAATTACTCAACAGATAAAAAATAGACAATGAACACAGCTACTTCCTTTCATACTGTCATCACCTTTATGAAAGCTATAATTTAACACATGAGGAAGTGCAAGTTTACACACTCATCAATATTACCCAATAAAACCAACAAAACTACACTTTATGGTCAAACGTAAAACATTCCTATCTAATTAATTAGCATTATCAAGCGAATATTTCTGACAAACGTGCCATTTCCACGAAATTCAAAAGCAATAAATACATGAAATTATTGCTAACCAATAACTAAATGCACTAATTCAATTTTCCACCATTGGAATTTTAAATTTGTAACAAAGTCCAACTTAAAGTTTAAATAAACACGAATATTGTATAAAACAGATAAAAATGTTTTAAATGTTATTTTTAAAAGTGGATTTTCACATTTCGCAACTAATGGGAAAAACGGTATTTCACACACGAACCGACCAGCCATAAAATAGCAACAATATATGCAAGGATTTTCATGCCGTCACTCGCGCTCGCCCCCTCCATCGTTATAAACAAATTAGCAATTTAGACATAGGTTTTATCTTAATAAGTAACAATAACACACCTGTATGTCAGGTATGACAGTTTGCTCCGGCCGGAATAGTCGCTTTGTATACTTCAAGACAGGTAGACGACGAAAGTATGAGCTACCAAGAGGTGCGAATTTTTATTTTGATTATGTGAAAGTTTTGTTACGACTTCGCGAAATTACTGTGCAAAAAGTTTGCGTCTCGTTTTATTTTCGCGAGCGTTTTTACCGATTTATGTAATAGTATGAAAATTATTCATTCGTAAAAAAATATACTTATCGGATAAATTCGCGGAATTTATAGCTATTTGCAAAAATAAATTTAATTGCACATTGTGTAATTGATATTGGAATTTTTAATTATTGTTTATGGATATTACAACAGTTCGTTTAAGTAAAGTTATTTCATTTTACTGTTCGTTTTAGAAATTTGGATTTGACAACCCTGTGTTCGAACCGAGTAAAGGTGATATTGACAGGAATTTACAAAATGGAGAAGCGGTAAGTAAATTAAATATTTTTCTTAAAACAAAAAACATAAAAATATTATTTAACGGAATGTGAATCAGATAACCTTCTATTTGTTTAAGATTAGAAAACGGTTTCTCTTAGAGTAAAATTTTCTGGATTTTATTTTAAATCGACAAAAATCAATTTTGTGCAATAATCGTAATTATTTGTATTTTAACAACATTTAAAACTATTTGAATTATAAATCGCAAACTAACATATCCGTTAAGTTTTATTAGATCCTGTCTAATATACTAACTTCGTTTCGAAACTGCTATTGGGTGAAATAAGATTAGGAAAAAGGAAACTTTTTTGTTAAGGTAAAAAACGGTGTAAAACTCATTTTAGGGATAGTGAACAAAATAAAAGAAAAGTCTTGCTTTAACTGACAAATTTAATAAGTTAAAAAAAGATGTAGCGATTACATTCTGGGGTCGGTGATGAGGCTTAGCAGCAGCTACTTTTTAATATAGCGTAAATATCATAAGAGATTAAAATAAGTCAAAAAAACAAAGACATATATTTTGAAAAAAAATGGAAAAATTAAGTGCAGGATTTTAGCGAAATGTGTCATAGAGCAGATGTTTTACAAAAAATTTCATTTATGTTTTCTGCACATCTAGTATGGAACACATATACACTGTGTCCATAAAGTAACCCCCCCAACTAACTTTTAAACGACTTAATGCTTTTCTACAAAATTTGGTGTGCTGTAATGGGAAATTAAGTACTATTTTTCAGACCATATTAAAATTTTGTATCATCCAAAATGGCGACTGGGCACCATTAAAAAATTTTTTTTTAATAGAAAGGGGGGCCGATGACACCTCATTTGAAAGGTCTTTTAATTCTGCGTCTGATCCTAGCGTTTCAAAGAAAAATATTAAGTCATAACAAAATGGCGGATTTTAAACAAATGGACTCGCTCAATTCAAAATTGTTTTGATTTTTTCATCCAGGGTCGAGTGACACCTCATTTGAAAGGTCTTTTAATTCTGCGTTTGATCCTAGAGTGTCAAAGAAAAATATTTGGAAATTAAAAAAAAAAGAGATTTTAGCGAGATGTGTCATATACAGAGTATTGTATAAAATAGTCAAAAATCTGTCGCGCATCCGCCACGGGACCTTCTTCGCATTTATAGAAATTTTTTATTTATGTATACATATAGAAAATTTTATAGAAATTTAGAATATTTTTCGAAAATTTTAATTAGACAAATTTTTTTCAAAATTACAAAATTGAAATTTTTAAAAAATTTTAAATATTATGAAATTTTAAGGTTGTAATGAAATTATGAAATTTTTTGTAAATGTAGAGTATTTTGGGTTTTAAAATTTTTAAATTATTTTGAAATGTTTTTGATTTATTGAGTACTAAAAATTTGAAACTTTTTAAATCCTTCAAAAATTTTTGAAATTTTGAAAATTTTTAAGACCTGAAATTTGAAAAAGTTGTCGTAGCTTGTAATATTGTAAACCTTTAAGGCACTTTAAATATCATTCAAATTTTATAACTAACTTGTGAGTAAATACGTGTTAAAGCTAAAATTTTCGAAAATTCATATCAGGGGTCACAAATCAATTATCGAGCAGGAGGTTTCATAACCAACAAAATTTTAAAAAAAATCTTTAGCCATTTTTGAGCAAAATTTTTTGGAAAATTTTGAAAAAATGTTTTACTTTATAGTTTTCATTTTTTAAACCTTTTTGTACAAAGTATCATTGTGTGTCCCTAAGGCTATTACAATACCAAATTTTATCCAGATTTCGTTTTTAAGTAATAAGCTATTGTAAAGCTAGAAAGGTCGCAAATAAATCATTGGATTTGCTCCGGGGTCTTCTATCCGATTCCGCGTACAGGTTTAAAACATCGGTTTTCGAGGAAAATGGAAGTATGCGGCCAAAATCTCAGAAAGTTTTAGAAAAGTGGAGGACTTTAGCGGTTATCTCATATATAAAACCTCGATTTTACTTTTTTACACTTCCGGTGCGGAAATCTATTGAAACGATGTTACAAAAATGATGAGGCTGGCGAATAGTTAAAATTTGGCTTTTCTACTACCTCTCTGTTTTTATGCTCTCAAGACAGAATGGCGACTTTCTCTCCTATGGCTGTGGTGTTTTTTAATGTCATATAGACATAGAGTACCTACTGCGTATCGTGAGATCCGAGCTGCAGGAAATCCAAGCTGTCGGGCAACCGCCACAAGACCTTCTTCGCATTTGTTTTAAATTTAAATTTTTCTAAAAGTCTAAACAAATTTTTAAAATTTTTGAAAATTCAAAAACATGTAATTTCAACAATTTTTAGGTTAGAGAATAAAAATATTTCATTTACAATTTTAAAAACTTTTAAAATAGTTAAAATTTTTATACGCGATAGTATTTTCAAAAATGTTTTAATTTGGAGTTAATTCAAATTTTTGGAAATTGGAACTTTACTAAAAATTTTAAAAGTTTTGCAATAACTTAGACAGCTTTTGAATAATTTTGGAAATTTTCATGTTATGACAATTTTTGAAAAACATGAAAATTATTTCAATATTTGGTAACTTGTTGAAAATGTCAGAAGTTAAAATTTATGGGTCTTTCCATATTTTTTTCAAAGTTTTGTAAATTTTGAAAGATTTAAAAATTTATCAAAGTTTACAAAATTTTGAAGATTTTTGAAGTATAAGGAGGCAAAGTGATTGGGTTCTCTACTTCCATGGTTTCAAAAAAATGTACAATTCCACATACTTTGCATGTAAGTTTTTTATCAAGTATATATAGTAATTGCAATAGAACCACACTGTAAGAAAATGAGGTTGGTCCGCAAAAAAGAGGGGCTTTATGTTAAAATAGACGCGCTCAAAAAAGAACGTTAAATTCGTATTCTACGCATGTCGAGTCGCCAATCTGCGTAAACGCCATCTCCTTATCACCCGCCATTGACCCCCACCATTTCCCGTTTCTTTTTTACGAATTTCGGCTTCAAAATCGGTATGACAACGTTAAATGACAATTGGAATAACTTTCCATTGAGAAAACATCACTGAGAGGTTTCCTTTTGGTCGTTTATCTGAACAGTTTAATTGAGTTTTTGCAAAAATACGGCCAACAGCGAAAGGTCCATAGGACGTGAAAAATTGACTTTAACAAAATATCATAAAAGCAGACGACTACATAAAAAAATGAGGGGGGAGGGGAAGAGGTGCTCTACTTCAATATAGACACGATCGAAAAATAACTTTAGAATAGTATTCTACATATGTCCAATGGTTGATATGCGAAAACCCATTTTCCCTATCAACCCCAAGGCCCCCACCATCGATTTTTGTATTTTTTTGAATTTGGGAATTTCGTCTTCAAAATGCGTATGAGCATGTTAACTGACAGTAGGAACAACTTTCCATTGGCAGGTTTCCTTTTGCTCATTTACCTGAACAGATTAATTGAGTAATCGCCCAAATAACCTTAGATTCGTATTCTGCATATGTCGAATCTGCGCAAGTCCGATTTTCCTACCACTCACAACTCTCAAGTGTCCTCCAACGAATTTTTGATATTAAAAGAATGTAGGAACTTTGGCTTCAAAATCGATATGAGCCTGTTGAATGACAATAGTAACAACTTTCCATTGCGAGGTTTCCTTTGGGCCTTTTTAATTTACTGTAAGTAAAACCATTCTTAACTTAATTCCTTTAGTATAAATTTTAAAAGATTTAAAAATGTATCAAAGTTTACAAAATTTTGAAGTATAAGGAGGCAAAGTGTTTGGTTTCTCTACTTCCATGGTTTCAAAAACATGTACAATTCCACATACCTTGCATGTAAGTTTTTTATCAAGTCTGCAAAATTAATCCACAATAATAAAATTAATTATTGTTATTATTTGCACGTAAGATTCCATTGTTATCTTTACTTTACAACATTATAACGAATTGTCATTGACGTGGAAACAATGTATTAAGTAGGTACACTTAGTTGTAATAACCTTTTCTTAGGCTTGCGATATCATGCATAAGCTGCCCTAATAAAAATAATTGTCATTATTACAAGGTTTAAAGTTATATCCTAATATTAAGCTTTAGAATTTTTTTTAACTAAAAGGATTTTGAAACGCTTTCCCAAACATTGTCCTAAAGTCATTGAACCAATTTATACATTCAACTCAACAGACGAATGAGCCAATTTGAAGGGTATCGACTTTGTCTGGCGTAATTACTGCAGGCTAGCACGCTTGTGATGCCCCGGGCTAGTTTTGGGTTTTTTAAGACGATTAATATTCAGAATTGCGAAAAGTTTTTTTACAATACGGAAACGTTAAAGAATTGTTCCTACTATTTCTTTTATAGAGTTTTACAATAAATTTTGATAGGTAATAAATTTAGTTACAAAATAAATACAAGCAATGAAAAATTAAATGTGGTACATTTTTTAAAATCGATTTCATAAAGAAATTCAATTAAAAATACCGTTTACAAAAGTTAATCCAAGTTCTTAAATAACTATATGATTATGTAATTATAAAATGTGATGTAATGCCACTTCCACTTCCTAGCAATTTATCTGATACTAAAGGTTATTTCAGCAAAAAGTGTAATAATATAACGGGTAAGATTTCTACAAGGATTTCTATTTCTTAAATTCTAATGCAACAAAAATTACTGTTAATCGTTATTTAATTGCAACATTTAGTATGAAATATGACCTTTTGTTATTTCAACAGGTTTATGTGCAGTAGCGAGTATTGACCCCAACATATTTTTATTATAATTTTAACAAAACAAACACCCAGAATTGAAAAAATTGTTTACTAAAAATGAGGCAAACTTACCCTTCTGCTCTTCATATTGTCACGCCACTGCTAGAAGCACAAACTTATCTGCAACAGAAATTTAAACTTTTAATAAAGTGTTTCTCATATTTTATTATTTTATCATAATGTAATACAGCAATCACAATAAAACCATCTTGATAAATAATTCAACATGAAAACCAGGTCAATTACACGTTTCTAAAAATAATAATAATAATTACATGCGAGAATTTTGCGTCATGTTAAACATGTCGAAACACTTTTTTATATTAAATTAATTACATTAAATTGGTTCTTAGGTTTAACTATAAACAATTTATCTTCTTATAAAGCAGTCATCATCAAAACAAAGGTTGTACAGGTTTAGATGTAAACAAACCACTTTTGTAATTACCGCTGGACCGTAGGTAGCAAAAAATTCAAATTGTTTCTGTTTTTGAATATAATAATATACGATGATTTGAATTAATGCTGGTATTGTGCAAAGTAACAGGAATAAACCGTCCCAATTAAATTAAAATCTGAGTGTACAGTAGTTACTGAACTATGAGCAAAATACACGAAGTGTGGATAAACTATTTTATTAAATTAAAAACTTTCCCATTCTCTATGATTCTCTAGAGAAAATAGTAGATAGTAAATGTATGAAACTATAATGGCTGCTCGTGAACATTTCAACATTTCTATTTAAATATTTTAAATCTGTAAAACAGGTCGATGTTCACGCTAATTTTATTTTGGTCAAATAAAACAAAATAAAGCTCTTCTCACTTAGCACCGCAAATGCAGTCCAAAAATTTTCAAAACCATCCAACTTACAAAAATCTTCAAACCAAAATTTTAAAAATTTAAAAAATTAAATTTCCAATAAAGTCAAGGTTTTGTGTAAGATAAATTGCTCATGTTTAACAGTACCATAAGGTTTACAAGGTCTCGCAAAAATAAGGAGATTAATTGTCTCCCCATACCTAAGTTTTGGCGGACGAATTTGTCCTCTCATTTTTAGGTTTCTTTAACTCCAACAAAAAACTCAGATTTTCAAAACGTTTAGATTATTATTTTTGCGGATAAGCTTCACTATCATGGAGTGCGTTATTATAATATGACTATTATGCAGCTATGCTTTCGGTATAGTAGTAAGAATGGTGGTATGTTATCGCAGTCAGTATGAGGGCGTGAAACGTTAATATTAAAACACTTTTAAATAATATGATAACTGATAGGTAACAATATCTAAAGTATTCAAAAGTACAGGAGAAGTACTTCGCTCAGTTTTTGATAAATTAATAAATTGCTGTAGCGTATCCATTTCAAGTTGAGACAGGCTGAGGGGATCCGTATTTAATATATAGAAACATTTACAGCGATTGCTATACAATTTATTAAACTAGGACTTCAATCCGCAGTCCGCCACACTACTCACTTAATTAACTATTTAATAATAAAACAAACAGAAACAAAAACATCGTGGGACATAGCCCACGGGTTTCGCTATTATATATGCTTAAGGTTGCAGGAGTGAGCGACTATTCTCATTCACTGCGTATAAATGTCAATGTTTTGAATCGTGAAAAGTGTTCATTATTTATGCTTGTATACGAGCCACATTAAACATGAGTTAAAAATACTTTTGTAGAATAGATGGCGCTAGTAAAAATATAACTAAAAGCGGATGTCTTACAAATTTGTTTTGACTAGCGAATATAATACATTGCATACACCACACGATAATAAATCAGGTAGTCGTAAGACAGAGACAGAATGGACCGACAATGTGATAAAGAAAGTCTTTATTCACACAAAGATGAACCATAAATAAACAATAATGGTTATATATTCATTACATACATTAAAAGAAAATAAAAGTAAGTGTATTGGGCTGATAAATTGTACGGCAAAAGAGCTTTCTCCGGGTTTTAGCTTTAAACTGCCGAAACATGTGAGCTATGCCTCACGTTTTGTTTGTTTATTGTTCATTAAACAATAAACAAAATGTTAATTAGGTAGTGTGACGGACCTGAGATCGAAGTCGTTCGTAGCTTTATTAATTATGATTTTGATTTGTAATTATTGTACGCGAATTCCCAATATTTGGGTTAAGTTTGGTACCAAGCACACTTTACATACAATTGTTTATTTTGTCTGCATGATAGCCGGAGTTTGTGGTGTAATGGTTCAATATCTACTTATCCAATTGTTGCTTTTACATGTACATTTCTAAAAAAATGCCATATTTCGGTATTAGCTTTATGGCATTTTGTATAGATTCAGCAAACGTAGTCTTACAAAATGTTAATAAAATCCCCAGTATGGTTTCGATATGCTTCTGTGAGATTTTTACTAAGTTGTTTTAATAATTACTTACAGGTGTAAGAAAAATTAAAAAACTTATAATACCCAAACTCGTTTTTGATGAATTCATTTATTAATATTTATTTTTTGCTAATAAACTGTTTTGGATGTAATTCAAGTAATAAAATTTAATAGTTAGGCAACACAAGAGAGGCATTATGTTTTACGTACCCAAAGTTAACATAAATTTAGGATGTATAAACAAACATTCTGCCTCTTTAGCTTTTATCAATAAGATTCTTTCAGAAATGTGATAGAATAGTTTACTTTAATATTAGTTTGATATAGTGAAGTACTAAGACACAAAGAGTATATTCTTTGTTTGCACCATATAATCAAGAAAATGTTCCCTAGTGGAAATACACATACCTGATAAAAATTAATAATTGGTGGAGGATGGTGTAAGCTGCTCGTTAAATTAAGCAAAACGTGTGAAGTGCCAGTATGCGACCGGTTGCCACAATGACCGTCTTACTAATAAAAGCCGCCAGTGTTCCGCGTCCCTGCGATTCAGTGGTTCACTATTTACGCAATTTTCTAATTTGTCACGAAAGCTATATTGGACTGCTGCCCAGTGCATACGACTTTGTGACTTATATAATTGACCCGTGAGGATGCGGCTTGTAGTAGCGGGAGCTGGGCGGTATTAAAAGTCGCGGGAGGTGAAAGGGGTCCGAATTTAATATATAGATTTATATGGTTGTAGAGTGTACGTTGAAAGTTTTCAAAAATTCGAGGTCTATTTGAATAAATAGTTATCTGACGTTGGTGAAGAATACACTATGTACAATCTATCAGGAAATACTAAATCTTTACCAAGAGGTTGAAAAACAATGTATTTCAGGAGGTACATAACTTCCCGTAAAGAAGATGAAACGCAAGCATTATTTCAACCAAAGGTTCATTACAGTTTTCTTACATAACCACTTCTCATACATAACTTATCGAACAATAGTCAGTTATTCCCGTGATGACTAACATACTCAACAGAGATGAAGAAGTAAAAAAATTCCAAGTAGATGTTTCAGTTCTAAATTAATCACACAGCCCAGAGGACAAAAAGAATCATTCACAATTTTTTTTTCTTAACCTTGACATTTGACATTGGTATTATTCACGCGTGTGGGCAAAACTACGGGTAATAAACCGCGGTTCTGAAAAAAAATTGCATCTATTCCTAGTCCTTTCACTTTGATTTTTATTTGTGGTTTTTGTGGCTTATCGACCAAGATCCAGATCTAATTTTACTGTATTAATTACGCATTGAAATTACAAAAATAATTATTAGGTGTTAATTTTAAAACCATCAATGTTTAATTTTTAGAAGCAGTTTCCATATTTCCAAGAATATGCAAATTAAATATTATCTGCGTATGTTGTTTTAATAATAACTAGAATAAATACATCGAAAAATATTACTATTTAAATATTTACGATTTTTTTTGCATAACTTATAATAAAAAAGCTGTCGGGCAACCGCCACGGTTCTCACATTTATAAAAGTTTTGGAACATTTTTAATTTACTTCGAAAATTTTATGAAAATTCACAATATTATTAAAATTCACGAAACAATTTTGAATATATTTTTATATTATTAGAAAATTTATTAATTTCGACAGTTTTTAAATAATGTTTGAAAATTAGGAAAATTTGTAAAACACTTTTTTATTAATTGAAAATTAGTTTTATAAAATTTTGAAAAATGGTTGAACATTTTAAAGAATTTTAAACTTTTAAAAATTTAAAAAAAAATTTTTAATTTTGAACATTTGCTAAAGTAAACCAAAATTATAAAATTTTGAATTTTTCAAAAAATTTTAAGTTGAAATATCTATTTTATTTGATTAATTTTTAAAACGTTTAATAATTTTTGAAAATTTTGATAATTTTTGAAAATTATAAAATAATTTTAATATTTTGAAAATTAAATAAATTTTTTTTGAAAATTGAAGAAATTTTATGTTTTTGTGTTTGTTAATTGTAAACAATATTTATTAGTTGAAATCTAAAATCGATTTCATTATTTAGTTAGTCTTTATTTTGGCGATTATCCAATTAATCTTTTCAGGTAAACGACCTAAAGGAATTAAGTTAAGAATGGTTTTACTTACAATAAATTAAAAAGACCCAACGGAAACCTCACAAAGGTGCTTTTTCAATGGAAAGTTGTTCCTATTGTCATTTAACAGGCTCATATCGATTTTGAAGCCAAAGTTCCTACATTCTTTTAATATCGAAAATTCGTTGGAGGACACTTGAGAGTTGAGGGTGGTAGGAAAATCGGACTTGCGCAGATCGGCTATTCGACATATGTAGAATACGAATCTAAGGTTTTTTTGGGCTATTACTCAATTAATCTGATCAGCTAAACTAGCAAAAGGAAACCTGTTAATAGAAAGTTGTTCCTACTGTCAGTTACCATGTTCATACGGATTTTGAAGACGAAATTCCCAAATTCAAAAAATACAAAAATTGGTGGTGGGGGCCGTGGGGTTAATAGGGAAATTGCGTTTGCGCATATCGACCATTCGACATAAATGTAGATTACTATTCTAAAGTTATTTTCTGATCGCGTCTATATTGAAGTAGAGCACCTCTTCCTCTCCCCCCTCAGTTTTTATGTAGTCGTCTGCTTTTATGATATTTTGTTAAGGTGAATTTTTCACGTCCTATAGACCTTTGGCTGCTGGCCGTATTTTTGCAAAAACTCAATTAAACTGTTCAGATAAACGACCAAAAGGAAACCTCTCAGTGATGTTTTCTCAATGGAAAGTTATTCCAATTGTCATTTAACGTGGTCATACCGATTTTAAAGCCAAAATTCGTAAAAAAAAACAGGAAATTGATGGTGGGGGTCAATGGCGGGTGGTAAGGGGATCGCGTTTGCGTAGATTGGCGACTCGACATGCGTAGAATACGAATTTAACGTTCTTTTTTGAGCGCGTCTATTTTGACATAGAACCCCTCTTTTTTTGGTGGACCAACCTCATTTTCATGCGGTGTTGTCCTATTGCAATTACTATTCTTTGAGTCAAATTTGGTTTTTCTGCGTTAAGGCGTATGAGCTGTAAAGTGTATAAAGACCCACAGGGTCAAATTAGAGTACAAAATAATTAATAAAGACAAGATGCGGCTGAAACAAAACCAGAACGTTGAACTGAATTTTTCAGTAAAATGTGCAGTGACCCGGAAACATGAAGTTAGAGCAGTTTTGCGTTTGTCGGAATTGTCCTCAAACCATTCCGTTAAAAAAATTGTTGCTTTCGTTCCGCTCGCTTAGAAAAAGCCCCTTATCCGTCCTTAAAATAGCAGCTCGAGGGGAAGTCCTCAATTTTTAACAAACCCGTAAACGTTAATGAAGAATTCATTACGTAAGTAACCCAGACCTCAGCACAGCTAAGTTTTCACATCACGTAGTGCAGGGGAATTTGCGTCCGCGCGTTTTCGTGACGGTACTTTATTTGAATTTCGTCCATTTTAGTGAAAAGAAACTTATTTTTCTGTCTTTCCTTCCACCGTTGATACAACTTGCATTCGTTTGGCGAAAATTGCATTATAGACTTGTTTATCTGATGCTTTTAAAAATGGGGCCATTGAAGTGCCAGTCCGGTTTATAAATTTACAATAGCACAAGTAATTATTCATGTTTGTACTGCTGCATTGCAGTCCTGTTTTTGTCAATTGTGCAGGATCGCGATTGACGTCACTATTTTGTAAAACTTGAAATATTGACAATGTGACAACATTGAAGTGGGTCCTTAAATTAAATTGTAGGAAATTTTAAAAGTTGTGAGTGTACCTATTTTTTATGACTTTAAATTGTTGACAACGTTGAAGCAAAAAATAAATAAAAAAAAAGTATAGAAGAGGCAGCATTTACAGTATTTTTTCTAAATTAACTACACAGGGTGTTGCAAAATTACAGCGACAAACTTGGAGAGGTATTTTCTTAAGTGATATTAATTTTACGAAAAAATTAAAAACAATTTTATATTGTAATTCTTAAATTATTTAAAATTTTTAACAATTTTATAGTTTTCAAAAAATGGCCTAATTTTTAAAATTTTTTGAAAAGTAAAATTTTTTGCTTTCAAAATGTACATATTTTTAAACATTTTCCAAATTATCAAAATTGTAATAAAATTTTTTAATTTTTTTGTAAATTATTGATGTTTTCACATTTGTACAATTTTCAAAAGTTTCAAAATTTTGAAAATTTTTTAAATTATCCAAAAAAAAATTTTTTGATTGATATATTTCATAAAAAAAATTGAATTATCTCAGTTAGATTTCGCAACTTTTAACAAGGTACCTTTTTGTGCATTTTTACTTTCCCGTACGGTATAAGAAAGTATTGATTTCATGAAAATTGACGAAATAGAGATTTTAGCGGAAATACACGTTTTGAGACACAAGGAACCCAAAAAGTGATTTCTGTCTGTGGATGGGTGTGCGTGACGCGCTTAAAGACGAAAGTACTACACTGATTTTAATGAAATTTTAAATGGAGACGTAAATTAAAAATTGTAGTACTAGTTAGGCTTTTCAAAAAAATTCGAAACCGGAAGCAGAAGCTGGAGATGTTTTTATGGTAGTGCTTATTTCAAAAAATACATTTTGAAAATATAAACACAGGATCTAAGAGAAGAGTTTAAGGCATATCGAAAAATTTTTTACCGACCTCTCTAGCTTTAAAATGGCGGCCGCTGCGATTTTTAAGAGTTTCCATTTTAGCGCCTTATTGGTCAAAAACAGGTTGACAAATCGGGTTCAAATATTTTATTGTAACAGCTCTATAGAGACAAAATGTTACTGTGCACAAAATGTTTTTGAAAAGTTGAAGCTACGAAGTGAAAAAATTTTGTAAAAGATTCACATCCGCCGGTCTAGCATAGCCAAATGTGTCAGTGTGACGTCATGGTTGCCATGACAACGACGCTTGATTGCAGAAGGTTTCGTCACGCCAGCTGCACTCTTCTGTGCGGATCGCTTTCCGCTACAAGAAAAATAAATAGTAAAATCAGAATTGTGATCTCACTTAGTACGCAGAGAAAATAATATTAACAGCTGTTGTAAATGTTTTATTTTGTGTTTTTTATTAAAGCTCTTTAATTACCCGTAAAAATATTAAATAAGCTATTTTGTGCGCTTTCTTAAATCTTTCACTTGAAGCAGGTGCCTCGGTCGCCTCGCCTTAGTCACGAGCCTCTCAAAGAAAGTGCTTAACATGCCGACCTGCAACTGTTAATACTAATAATACTATGCATTATGTAGTACTTGAAGCGTTCAAAAATTCTTGGTATGTTTCTAATAGTTTCACATCTTTTTAAGACACGTTACTCCACTACCGCTATAGGAGTTGCATAAACTTAAAATTTTAAGAAGAATCTGACAACAAATATTATGGATTTAAGTCGGGCGAGCGAGGAGGCCACGCGTTAGGTTTACATCGACCTGTGCATTAAATAGAGTAGATTTCATCTACGCGTTCTCGGGCATAAAATGCTGAAATGGGGTGAATTCCCGTCATGTATGAGCTATGTGTTTAGTCTAATTTCGCAAGAAAAGTCGCCGAGCTCATAGTTGAGCAAATCTGGTAAAAATTTTGTTGAACGTTGCAATAGAGAAGTCCTGAAAGATTTACTAAATTATTCTCTTTTCTTAATTTGGCATACTTACCCATAACATTAATTATGACGTAATTATAAGGGGAGGTATAGTCATGTACCAGAATTCAATTCATTTATTTGCTAGTTTGCAAGACTTCACAAAAAATATTACAATTTGAGTTAGATTTTCTTATCTACTGTAATTTGAGATTATAAATTAGTAGCAATTCAACCAAAAATAAACTGAATTTAGGAATACTTAAAGAAACCGTTCAGCATAAAATACGCCTTGATGAAATAATTTACTTTTCTTTAATGTGAACGTGGCTAGGCAGCCTCGAAGATTATTCAGCAGCGTTACAAACAACACCAATTAATTTTTATAATTACAGTTTGAAATTTAACAAAAGTTTATTACAGTCATCCATAATTGTAAACGCCGTAATAAAACGTCTTAAGAAATTTAAACTCATTTTATGGGATTATTGTAATAATTTCATTCTGGATTATGTTTTAACGACGAATTTCTGGGCTTTACAACTCAATGTCCTCGCGGTCGATGGGAATAACCTGCTAATTCTTTTATACCTCATAATTGTATAATTTAGTAGCTTAAGGAACCGAGACCGCTCCCAAAAAAAGTTCGTAAGGGAACCTTGAAAACGTTTGCATCTGCACAAAATAATAAACCTCAATTTCACGAAGGTCTTGGAAGCGGAAAACTAGAAGGAAGCAGGCGTGGTGATAGTAGTTAGTAATTACAAGGTATATGGGAATATATTAATCACCGGTTATAACCAGCTTTAGCTGTTTATTTTTAATTTCTGATTCAGTGACGCAATAATTGGTAATATTTAAATATGTGTATAGGGTGATTTAAAATATGTGGGTCGCACTTTCAGGATTGATTCAGAATCTGAAAACAATGAAAACGGTTTGGATAACTATGGGTACGAAAACGCGTCCTTGCGGAGGACCCACCAGTAGTTGCACTAAAATTTTGTAATTCTATAGCGTAAGAGTAAGTATTGGTAATTTAGCTTAGTATTTAATCTAAATTTTTGTTTGAATTAATGTATCAAAAATGGAGGGTGGTTACGTAATACATTCTTTTCAATATTTTACATCTTTACAGTTCTTTAATTTCAAACACACAAAAAAGTCCAACAGTTTGCAAAATAATTTAATTTTTGTCAAAAATCAAGTTACCATGGTGTGACGGTTTTGTCAAAATGTCCAGATAATTTTTACAAACTTTGAGGGTAATTCCACAAAATCAAGATAATGAAATAAAAAATGAGCGAAACACTTCGCCTGGACTTTCCTATACATTTAAATACATTGTTTTATATTTTCCAACACTTTCGATATACACCTGTCTAGACACGACTAGATAAGTAAATAGTTCTTATAAGTTGTAACATCTTGAACAGGTTGAAGAAAGACCGACCGCTGCGCTGCAAGCATAAGGTTGGGTAAAATATTCGGACTGAATCAACGGAAGCGCGGAAATTGATATTTGAAAATATATTAATAACTCGAGAAGTATTATTTTTAGCAAGAAATTACTCTTATTAATTTGTATTTAGAATTACAAAACCTTTCTGATTTTAAAGCCAAAATGCCACGTTTCCATTTAAAAAAAAGTTATTTTTTACCGTGGCCGCCATATTAAAATTGGAAATTCAAGTTTTTTCTTAAATAGAATCGAGAAGAATTTGCCTTACAACTTTGCTCTTGAGTTTGCGAGTCTATCTATTAAAATAAAAAAGTTAGCCTACACTGAACATTAAGCGATTAGTACAAGAATACAACTGCTGTAGAAAGTATGTGAAATTCTTCTAAGGACAAAAAGATTATTAAGGGGCAAAAAATTCGATTTTTTGATTTTTGTAAAAAGATTCTTCTAGAGCAAACAAAACAAAAAACCAAATTTTTAATTTTTTATCGAAAAAATTTGGTGGGCTAGTTCACATTAACAGAAATATTTTATTGCCCCCCGTTAAATAAATAAAAGGGTACCAAATTTCAATTTTCAAAAATTCATAGAGGGCGTCACAGTGAAATTATAGCAATGCGCAAAAAACACAAATTGTAGAAGATTCCCAGCTCTATCAGCTTGAAAAGTTTAAACAAAAACGTGTGGGCAGTTTTTGAGAAATATTTTTTTGAAAAATTCCAAAACTTTGGAGTGATATCATTGCGATCGTTTTTATATTTTTAAAATTAATTATATTTCATGGTATAGTACCCTTAAAGGGCTACCAAACAAGATGTAGTTGATTCCAATCAGATAACTGGTTTTTGAGTAAATGGGCGTTAAAGTCGAAATGTTCAAAAATTCGTAGCGGCCGCCATTTTAAAGCTAGAGAGTTCGGTAAAAAATCGTTTGATTTGTCCTAAGGCCTTCTTTAATCTCCACTATTAAAATTTCCAAAATTCAGTTTCTGAAAAAAATGCTACTAAAAAAACATGTCTAACTTCCGCTTCCGGTTTCGGTTTTTTTTTAAAAGCTTATTTTGTCGGTGAATTTTTGATATACCCCCTCATTCCAAAGCACATCAAAATCGGTCCAGCCGTTCCGGAGATATGGAGTGTAACGGACCCACCCACCCACAGACAGACATTTTTTAAAAAATACTTTTTTGGGGTCCATGGACCTCCCCCCGACTATTTCCGTTAAAATCTCAACTTTGAAATTTTGCATGAAATCAATACTTCCCTATACTGAAAGTATAGGAAAGTAAAAAACGGCAAAACAATAGAAAATTTAAAAAACTGAAAAGTTTTAAAATTTTGAAATACTTTGAAAGTTTTTTCTACTTTTGGAAAATTTAATAAATTAAGTTTTTAAATGTTATAAAATTTAAAAAACTTATGAATACAAATTTAAATTAATTATTGAAAATTACAATTTTATGAAATTTTAAAAATTTTGAAAATTTAAATTTTTTTACAAAATATGAAATGTTTTGAAATCTTTTTTAAAACTATTTAATTTTGAAAATTTTGGAAAAACTTGAAAGGTTTTGAAAGTTGATATTTTTGTAAAAAATAAAAATTTGAAAATGTTGAAAATTGTTTTATATTTTAAAAAATTTTGAAATTTTCTAAAAACCGAAAATCTAAAATTTTCGATAGTTTTGGTAAATTTTCAATAATTTAAATTAAAAAAATTTTAAGTTGAAATTTTTCTTTATTTCATTAATTTTTGTAAATTTTATAATTTTAGATAGTTTTGAAATAATTTAAAGTTTTGAAAATATTGGAAATGTCAGAAAATTAAATTTTTTTTAAATGTGTCAATTTTTTGATTTTAGTTTTCTTTAATTGTAAACAATATTTATTTGTGGCATTTTAAAATTTAAAAAATAGATGTTGGGGACAGGGGGGTGCGATATGGAAATATCGTTTGCGCAGATCGGCCATTTCGACATGTGTAGAATACTAATCTAAAATTCTTTTTCGAGCGCGTCTATAATAAAGTTGAGTATCCCCTCTCCCCATTTTTTAATGCAGCCTGGTTTTATAATATTTTGTGTTTTCTAGTTGCTACTAATTTTTATCCCTTGAAATCTCAAAATCGATTTCTTAATTTGATGATAGCCGTTTTTTTTGCGGTTACTCAATTAATCTGTTCAGGTCAACGTCCAAAAGGAAACCCTTCAGTGACGTTTTCTCAATGAAAAGTTGTTTTTAGTGTCAGTTAACACGCTCATACCAATTTCTAAGCCGAGATTTCTAAAGTTTTGAAAAAGCTAATTGATGATAAGGGGGGGGGGGGAGTATTGAAAAATCGCGTTTGCGCAGATCGGCTATTGAACATGCGTAGAATAGGAATTAAGGGTTCCTTTTGGCGGACCAACCTCGTTTTCTTGCAGCTTCATCCTGTTGCAGTTCTTTGAGCCAAATTAGATGTTTCTGCGTTATAAAAGTACTTTTTTTAGGCATATTTGGTATATCGGCTAGTAAACTTAAAGCAAAAAAAACTTGTGCCGAATGAACGCATTGCTTCAAATCCAACCTGATGATAACAATAGCTTCCTCTAGAATTGTGCTTCGTACAGCGAGGAAGGTAAAAAGTTTTATAAATAAGCGTCCAGAAACCGCTTTATTGCGCAGTTAAACAAATGGGACAAGTTTCAACAATTCAGATTGTTGCTTCTTCCGGAGGCTGTAACTCAGTAAAAAAGAATTTTCGGATTTATGTTTTTTTCGGAACTATTTTTGTTGCTTTGATGTGTAAAATTTATTCTTAAAGTTTAAACGAACTATTTTCGCATCTTTAGTAAGCAGTAAGCACCCAAATCTTGATTTTTCACAAAAATTAAATTATGTAGAAAACTGTAAAATAGAACAACCTTCACCAAGAGTGCATTTTTGTGCATTTTTGTATGGGGAATAACACTGTCTAAATAAAAATTTCTAAAGAACTAAAACAGTTACAAGAATATATTTGTGACTTTTATGAGGTACCTCTGGTGCGCCTGTTTAAGTACAAACTAGTAAATATACAGGAAGGTGTACCTCTGTAAGGAAGCGTTTTCGGATATGTTTATCGGAACATTTAGAATTGTTTTCAGATTTTGAATTCATCCTGAAACTGCACTACATATGTCATGAATCACTCTGTATTACGAAAATTATTTTTATACTAAGAATGTAGATTTCACATAATTTCAATTTGTTTTGTCAATGCAAGTACTACATGGAAGTTTCCATTAGTATGGGTTTAACCTTGCATTATCATGATTTCAATATTGTTCATTATTTGTGATAATTAAGAATAATTTATTAATAGAACATAAAGTTTGCCCTTAATTGGGTACTTTACTATATTATTGCAAAACGATTTCTAAAAATTGCACATTTAAATAGTTATAAAAAATCAGGAAATGAACTAACGTTATCAAGCAGTTGCAAAATTACAGCTCGAATTTGTGAAAGCTTTATGCAAGGCTGACTTGTTAAGGTTTACAAAGAATTTGGTATGGTTTGGTTTTTAAAAAAATGTGTAAGCAAAACAAAATTAAATTTTTTACTTTCCCATCTTTTTCGTATCGTGAAAAAATATTGATTTTGGAATGTTGGCGGAAATGTTCGTCTCGGAGCTCTGGGGTTTCTGAAAATGTTTGTTGTGAGATGCATCAAAATCACAGTAAGAATAAAAAAAAATTCTCAAAAACTGTTAATACTTAGCTACAAATAGGTCATTATTAAATTTTTTTTAACACTTGAACTTGTCTGTGACGCCTTCTATGAATTTTTGCAATTTGAAGCAAATTGTTTGTATATTAAAGAGTTTGCCCTTACAGTTTATTGCTTGCACACTATTACTGCAAAACGATTTCCAAAAATTGCATACTAAAATAGTTTTAAAAATCAGGAAATGAACGAACGTTGTTAAACTGTTGCAAAATTACAGCTTGCATTTGTAAAAGCTTTATGTAATTAAAGGTTAGGTTTTTAAACAATGTTTAACAAAAACACAAAATTTAATTTTTTATTGGCCCTTATTTTAATATGGTAAGGTAATGTTTCTTGAAAAATCAATTTTAAGTTTTGACGGAAATATCCGTTTCGCACCGTTAGGAGATGATTTAAAAATCGCCTGTCTGTATGTGTTTGTGAAATGCTTCGAAATTTTAGTAAGTACTATAAGGAATATAAAAAAAAATATTTTTCCAATAATTGATAGCACAACTGCTTTTTAATTTATGTATAGAAATAACAGAGCTAAAAATAGGCCATTATTATACTTTGAGTTCCACAATGCTATAAAGTGTCTGTAACGCCTTCTATGAATTTTTGAAATTTAGAAATGATTGCCGTCTTAGTTAATTAACGTGGGGTGATTTCAAACTCGCATTTACTTTAAATTGCCCATCAGTAACAGTAGAATAAAATTCCAAACTTAAGTTTGAGAGCAAGCATTTTTAGGAAGGAGGGAGGTGACACATAATTTATTTATTTATTTCAATAATAGGCTTAATTTTCTCTTTCTCCGCAATGTTTGTGCTAAAAATTTTTCTTTTGTGGTGTTCTTCTATCCCAATCTATACTAGTCCACCACTATCGCTTGCAAATTGCCAAATATAGGAAAAAAATGAAAACAAACTGAATTTCTGACGAGACCTTAGCTCCATCACACGAAACAACAACAAAATCTGGGCGCTGAAACCGAAACTTTGGGTTTATGTTCGCAAAAAAACGTTTGTTTGCGAATAATTTGATAACGCTTGTACCTACCAAAGAATCTTTTAAACAAAAGTTGAAGAGCTGTAAAGTTTTTATTAAAACGATTTGATAAAATTTTTTAGGAAATTTTCGAAGGAAGGGCGTGGTAAATGCTTTCATGACGCTTAGTGCTGATGAGTCATTATATAAAAGGTTGAAGGAAGAATCTGGAGGGAAATTTGACCTTAAATTTAAATCTGACAGGTTTTCAGCAGTTTAAAAAGAAAAGCAGCTATTGATTCTCTGATAGTGAACATTGTAATGAGGAGGACTCCTTGATTATTTCAGTATAATTCGAAGAACTAGAAGCGCAATCCAGTAATCAAAAGGGACACAAAGGACATCCGCAGACCTTTTAACTAAAAAACGACCTAAATGTCGCAATTATGTGGATTAAGGCTGCTGGGAATAACACTATTAAAAAAAAAACCTTTTACAGTACCTCTCGGGTGATGTAGAAATCAGTGCGTTACTGCCAGATGAGACTACGTTAACAACAATTTTTCTCAAAAACAGTTATATTCACAAAAGAATGTTTTGGAAACTTTTTAGAGAATTTAATGTTCTTTAACTTTCGTTTAAAACTTTTTTTCGTAGGTGTGACTGTTATCAAGTTATACTCAAAAACAGTTTTTGTGACGTTCGATCAATGGCAATCCTATTGCAGTTCCGCAAAAATTAAATTTTTCTCTCACTTTTATGAGTAAGGGAGGGTTTTACCAATTTTTCCTAAGAATAGTCAAATTTTCAACGTTTTTGTTTGAATAGTAAACAAACGTTTCTGACGAAATTTCAAGCATGTTAAGAATTTCGTATTTTTGCCTTCTTCTATTATAAAAAATTCCAGGATCTTCTGCTTTTTTACACAAAATTTAAAAATAGCGTTAGAAGTAACAATACCTGTTTTATTAAAAAAATCAACATAATCGACTAGGAAATACCTGGTCTATAATTAAATTTATTCTAATACGAGGAATTTTAAAATTCCGTAAAAAATGAAGCAATACAGAAGTTGAAAGTAATAACAATAAATATAATAAACTTGACCTTGCTTGTATCTAATACAAGTTATATAAATTTACAAACTATAATAATATTACAGCCTTGACAATAACGTGAATTAAACAACCAGTACAAGACGTAACATTTTAATATTAATTTAACGTTATAATTTTACAGCTGCAATGTAAAACAAAATCATTATATTTTTATTGTTAAAGTACGGTAAGGTGGATAACCTTGTAGAATAGTTTACACATTTTTGTCGTTTAACAGCTGATTGTGATTAGCTATGCCTTTCAATAATTGGCAATTATAATTAATGAGCAATTATAATGTTTGTCCTGAGGATAAAACGCACATTAGCAAAAGAAACAGGACATAAACTTATATGAATACAAAATTTATGATAATTTAAATCTTCTCCACATATTTGTAACTCTTTGTTTATTTTTGACGAAAAGCGGCTATAATAAAAAATATCTCCGTTATTTTTGTAAAAATCACGTTTATAAAAAGTGTACTTGAAAACGACAATAAATGTTTGTAAATATCATGTTAAACTTGTTTTTAATCTAATAGTAAAGTTAGAGGTAAGTAACGTAGACGTGCCGCAGAATTTACAATATCACAACAGGTTCCCGGAAAAGTGTGATTCTGATTACCTTTATCAGAAGTAAGAAATAAAATGTTGCAACGCATTATTGCCGATAGTATTTATTTAATACCTTGTAATTTACCAACGCTGCGTATAAAAAAAACATTATTATAATCCGTAGTCTTGTACGAGGTGGAATCGAAAAATAATTGCACAAATACAATTTTATCAATAATGTACATGGTTCACTCAATAAAAACGTGTACAAACCTCAAATTGCTTGTATATTAAACGGATTTTTTTTACAGAGAGTGGCAATAAGTCCAGAAAAGGAAGGAGTGGTAATAAGTCCAGAAAAGGAAGGAGGAGAAAAAAGGGCACAATGGGGAAACAGCATCGAATTTTTAATGTCCTGCATAGCAATGTCTGTGGGGCTTGGAAATATTTGGAGGTTTCCATTTACAGCCTACGAAAATGGAGGTGGCGCTTTTTTGATCCCTTACATCATTGTCCTTTTAGTTATTGGACGACCCATGTATTATATGGAAATGGCTCTGGGACAGTTTTCAAGCCGAGGAAATGTGAAAATGTTTTCAAGTCTTAATCCGGCACTTAGAGGTATTTTTCAGCTTAATTTATTTATTTTGTTTCCAATTCGGGAGGTATTGTAATGATGAAAAAAATTGAGTTTAAGATTTTGACGGGCTGAAAATAGAAAAACGAAAAATTTAAAGTACAGGAAACTACAGACGAAATACTTGACACAGTTTTTCTAAAATATGAAAATTTGCAATGCGAAATGATTAATTCTAAACCTTGTAAAGTCGTAACGTATTTGAACCTGAACCAAAGCTTTAATTAAAACATCATCGGAATTAATTGGATGGAAAATTGGCATCGCACTAATTACCATATCAGGAGACGAGCTTTGAGATCAATGAATTTAAATAACTTGGGTTATTTTACTGCATCAGTTTCAACAGTATCGTTCTATAAATTATTATGAATACACTGACCTTTCAACGAGTTGTGATAAAATAATTTAAAACAATTAATTCATTAATCATTTAAGAAATAACGAGCTCGTCTGAAAAGCTTGAACTTTAAGAAAATACTTTAAATGTTCTGAGAAACAATATGTTTTTATTTTAAAACTATTCAATATCGACTAAAAACTAATTTATCATTATCGCTGTTATTTTTGACAATGAAGCCAAACTTTCAACAAATAATCAACAAAAAATGGCAAAGCTGAAATAATAACTGTTTATGATATCATAATAGAGAGAACTCCATCAAAGTCACTTCTTTTAAGGTTTTTCCAACATTTTCAAGTTCTGATAAAGTTATTATTGATCATTTTAACCCAACACAAATTCCGCTCTGAAGTTATCTTGGTACGAATGCAGTTAAAATAATAATCTGAACTTAAGGAGTTCTGTAAAATTAACATTGTTACTAAATCCCTTTTATCGCAATTCAACCTTAACTTTGTTTAAGTTCGGGAATGGGGATTAGATACAACTGAGATTAACTAAATGCAACAATTATGGTGCATATGCTGCACATATTTTTATAATCTTGTAAGCTACTACAGCGTCATAACTATTAATGTTACATGCAAGACCGAAATTGCTCCATTTCTCGTCAAATGCTGCAGAAATGCACATAAACCGTTGAAATTAGTTTGCTTGCTTCTATGAACTAACTCCAGCAAGTCAAGCTTTGCATAACACGAAACATTTATTCGAGCATCAAATTAACTTTAAGTCTAATGCATTTCAGGAGTGGGATACGGTCAATTAATCGGCAGCATATGCGTGGCAACCTACTACTGTTCATTAATGGGCCTCACACTGTTTTATCTGGTCAATTCTTTCACTGGCGATCTTCCTTGGGCCGAATGCAAACCAGAATGGGAAGCTGAAAACGATCTAAAAAATATCACTTGTATCGCTTCCAAAGAAAAAGGCACTCCGGGAATCGGCGCCATAGAGACCACCGCAAGTTCGTCAGAGTTGTGGTTTACGTATGTATTTTCATTTATTATCAATTTGAAGGTTTAGTTATTGGTGTTTATGTCCACAGACGGGAGGTGTTGAAAGAGAAAACTGACATTTATGATGGTATAGGAACACCAGAATGGAGACTCACACTTTGTCTTTTAGCCGCCTGGATTGTGTGTTTTATTGTGTCCGTTAAGGGTGTGCAAAGCTCTGGAAAAGCTTCCTATTTTCTTGCCATATTTCCATATGTGATCATGATAGCTCTTTTGGTCAGAGCTGTTACACTTGAAGGTGCTTGGGAGGGCATTCTATACTTTATACGACCTGATTGGGAAAAACTTGCTACGGCTGATGTAAGTACCTACTTGAACCATTTTCAATAAAATGCAATGGAAGCAAAAATGCTGGGACACTGAAAGGTGTTGAGTGGTACCAAAACGATCATAACATTTTTGCTTCCTTAGTAACAGTTTTGTAAGTAAGAACTTATATTTTAGGTTTGGTATGCAGCAGTTACCCAATGCTTCTTCTCCTTAAATGTTGGATTTGGTTCCATCATTATGTATTCCTCATACAACAATTTCGAACACAACATTAATCGGTATGTACAAAAACATTAAAATTTGCACCCATTACTGTTCCCTTTTCCCCTAGTGACGCAATGGTGGTAACCACTTTGGATACCTTCACCTCCCTTTTGGCCGGAACCACAATATTTGGAATTCTTGGAAATCTTGCCCATGAACTGGATGTTCCTGTACAAGACGTAATCAATTCTGGAGGAACTGGTCTGGCTTTCATTTCGTACCCTGAAGCAATAGCAAAATTTGAACAAGTCCCATGGGTATGATTTGCAACGTTTCAACGTGATCATAAGTCATAAATGTTTTTGTTTTTTTAGCTGTTTGCTATTTTGTTCTTCGCCATGTTGTTCATCTTGGGAATTGGAAGTCTTGTAGCGCTTCATGGATGTGCCAATACTGTAATTTTGGACAATTTTCCTTCGATAAAAAGCTGGCAAGTGTCTGCCTTAACAGCATCTATTGGTTTCCTTGTTGGTTTGGTTTATGTAACACCGGTAAGTTATCTTAATAATAATTTTAGTTCATACATATTGGCCAAATGTTCAGTAAAAATTATAAATTTCTGTGTTTTAGGGAGGGCAGTTTGTTTTGGCCATTGTAGACCATTTTGGTGGAACTTTCATTATTTTCTTGCTGGCTGTGATTGAAATGGCTGCTGTTATGTGGTGGTATGGTAAGTCGGAAAAGTTTTGCTTATTTATAATACCAGATACATAATTATGTTAATATTTAAGGCGTGGAAAACTTTTGCAATGATGTAGAATTTATGTTAAAGACTAAAGTTGGAGTCTATTGGAGGATAAGTTGGGGAATAGTAACTCCTACTTTTCTCCTTGTTATTTTTATTTATTTCCTGTGCACATTAACGAGGTTATCAAACGGACCATACGAAATTCCAGATATAGGTTTAGGTAAATCAACAAGCTTTTGCGTAGTTTCTAGTAATGTTACAATTTTTCAACATTTTAGTTTGTGGTTGGTTGATTGTTGCCGTTACCGTAGTACAACTAATATATTTCATAGTAAAATATATTTACATAAACAGAGAAGCCGGATTTCCTCAAGTATGTATTAACACTGTCATAAAGTTGAAAGATACTACATATATATTCTTTCCAGATGATTGTTAAAGCGTTTGCGCCAATAAAATGGGGACCTAGTAACAACAAAACCTTGGATGAGTGGAGGAAATTCAAGCAACAGAAAGCAGAGGAAGTTGAGTCTAAAGGACAGACGTGGTTAAGGCATAAAATGGATTTTCTTATTGGTAGATAATTTTTTATGACTTTTTTTATGTGCTGTGTCGTTATACTGATAAAGTTTACCAAGACTCAGTTTTAAGCCAGGGACTTTAAATATTTTTACAGTTTAATACTTGCCAGCTTATGTTATTACCTGTAAATATTGACTTATCATTGAGAGTATTATTTCCACTTGAATGTATGGTGGTGTATTTTTACACTAAATTATACAAGTATTAAAATGCCATATTGATGTTACTACGAATCTAGTTTTAAATTAACCGAAACAAGAGTTTTCTACATTTTATATGTTTGCAGCATGATTCTATGTCATTAATTTTAAAAATCTTTAAGTCTAGTTGTAAAACTTCTGTGAAATCAGCTTTATTATTAGGATATTTATTTTAACATAATTACTTGATGATAAAAATTATAATTATTAACGAATCGTGATAGGTATTTACGTTTCATCAAGTTATTTATTTAATTGTAGATCTAATTAAGATATGTATAAGTTTAATCAGTATTCAAGAAACTGTGAGTAAAATTGAAATATAAATAAATATGCTGTCTGATTTACATGTCCGTTATTTTTTCACACCAGAGTAATCGTTAAAAGCGTATTTTCAAAGTTGTTCAATTATATTATTATTTGAAGACATCTGCACATCCAAGCAATGTGGAACATACTTGAAAGTATGTTTTTACAGTTATGGTGATACATAGTTATATCAATTGGAAATGAACACCAAAAAAGTATTCTAAAACATTTAACCAATTGGATGCCTATGACCTAAAACAAGAATTATACAGCTACTTCGACAAATTTGGATAGACATAATTGGGACGGGACATTGAAGCAATTTGCACCAAACTGGTATCTAATAGCAGAGTTCTTATAAGGCGGCTATTACAGCCCATCTCGTTTTGTTTAACGTGGCGGCACCTAGCGTGAGCTATAACCCTCCAGGTCCTTATCAGGATATTGCAATAATTTCGACAATACCCCATTACCTTCCTTATCAGAGTGACAATGCTATATGCTATAAACACAACTCTCTGCAGATAGACTGATGTAATGATAAAATCAATTGTAATTACTTCTCTCTGTGAGGAGACAGTAAGTATGTCCGGGCTAGCCGTAGGAAGCTTTTTCTCCCGTTGTGGTGCTTTGTTGTAGACGGACTTATAAGGAATCTGAATGAAGAAAGATACGTTACTTTGTGTAAAGTCTTCCTAATCAGAGAGGAAATCTTTTCTAGCGCGGCTGCAAAGGTCCTGCAAGCGGCACTGCGTGTAGTCTAAAACTAGTGTGAGAAATAAGGTTAAATTGTAAACCCAAACCAAACAACTGTGGTTTATTGTAAGAAAAAGAAATTCCAGAGGTTGCAATTGATTCGAACTATTTGAGAAAATGATTTAGTTATCTGAAGAGCTTAAATACTTCTGGGTAATCCTGGATATCCAATATCCGGATCAAGTCCGTCTAAAGCCAACAGGGTTTTTGGGACTTGTACGTTGCAATGTACTTTCTAAAACCAAACGTAATATACTGTTGGTATGCCGTTATGTTTAGAGCCGTATTTCTATATACGATCCTAATTTGGTGCCCTTAAACCAACATAGAAACAGCTAAAATTAAACCAAGTCGTCTGCAAAAGCTGGTGTGTCTACAAATCACGAAGTGAACTAGAACCACCAAGCTGCAGTACTGTAAGCCTTTCTTGGTTTCCGTTTTTACATACTGATTAATAAAGAAGCCATAACAGGGGCGTACAGGATGAAATGCATCGGAGATCGAACCAAAGTTTTAAGATATAGGAGCATACCAATAGAAGCACTAAGGCGAGAGCGTGGGGAGGCAAACCCATGAAAGTAAGTTGCAACCTTAGGGCATACTAGACAATTTTCTAGGCTGGGATACTTTCTGCTTTAGCAGACGTACGTGATGCTATCAGAAAAACCTACATAAACAAGCATATATTAAAATTGCCATGGCTATAATACAAAATGTGACATTATATTAAATGTCAATTTCTCCCCAAACTTGACAGATCTTAGATTAACAATGCAGTCCCAGGCCACAAGTGACGCTCCACTGATACACCCAAAAAGAAACCACAGCGAAGAGCGGGTAACATGGAAAAATTCACTGCTATTCACAACGTGTTGCATCTCAAACACAGTAGGGCTAGGAAACGTCTGGAGGTTTCCCCGTAAAGCTTCTGAAAATGGAGGCGGTGCGTTTCTGATCAGCTACATTTTTATCACAATGATAATCGGTATCCCTATTTATTATTTGGAAATAATTTTGGGACAATTCTCATCTAAACCAAGCACCGAATCTTTCAAAGCACTTGCACCAGGACTTTCTGGTAAGATGAGCATTTACATAAGGAACTATGTTAATAAATAAATGCTTTAGGGATTGGATGGTGTCAAGCCCTGGTGGCGTTGTCTGTTTCAACTTACTATGGTGCTTTTACTACTTATATGGGATTTTACTTTTTTCAATCCTTTTCGTTTGTATTGCCTTGGACTGTCTGTAAAACCGAATGGGAAGACACTTGTATAACTCTTTCTAATTTTAGTACCGTTTCCAATAAAAATTCACAACTCAGTGAAGAGTTATACTTCCTGTAAGTATATGCAGTTGAGGTAAGTAAATACTAACAAGTTTTATTATAGTAGAGAAGTACTTCATTTAAAACCACGAGAATCTTTGTACGAAGGAGTTGGAACACCAAATATAACAATGGTAGCTTTTGCATTTCTCACATGGGTTATAATTTTTGTAACGTTATCACGACAAATGCACGGAAAATTCAACTACTTTATGGCATACTTTCCATATGTGCTTTTACTACTTTTCGTTGTAAAAACTTCCCAATTTAATGGTGCCAATGAAGGAATTTGGTATTTGTTTAAACCCGATTGGTCAAAGATGCCATCTTATGAAGTAAAATCCAGTTAGATTTGAGTAGTTCAACTTTAACTCTAACCTGAACTTAGGTGTGGTACCAAGCAACTGTACAGAGCTTCATCTCACTTACTCAAGGACTTGGTGTCATTACTACATACGCTTCTTTTAATAAATTTAATTATCGTGCTAAAACGTAGGTAAATATAAAAAAACCTTATTTTTTTTTCTGAGTGATCCTTTGGTACAGAATATCGCTCGTAATCGTAACCGTTGATGTTGTAACAAGTTTGTTGTTTGGGATAGCAAATTTTGCAACATTGGGTCATTTGGCATGGCGACTTAACGTGACCATGGATGAGATTTCAAGCAATGGGGCCAACATGATTTTTATTGCTTATCCCCAAGCGCTGGCTAGTATCGTAAATGTGCCTCAAGTAGGAGCTTGATTATGAGAATTAATTTGTTACACTGATTACAATTTTTTTTAGTTTTATTCGGCTCTTTTCTTTTTCATGTTGATTGTCATTTTTATTGGTAGTATTCATGGGTTACAAGTTGTGGTGATAAACCACCTTAAGTACTGTTTCCCAGGCTTGCAGTATTGGAAATATGCAATGGTGTCAACATGTCTTTGCTACGGAATTTCAATTATATATTTTGCACCAGTAAGTAGATCGCTTAGGTGGCTCTAGGCTCATCGATCCCAATTCGATTTTCAAACCCTGCCATCTTAAGCTCACACAACCAATGAGACAACTCGCTGAACTCTGGCCAAGTTTGTGGTGTTTTATTTACAGCCCAAGGAAAAAGATGCACGAGTCGCAACAGCGTTCGGAATCTAACTAAAGTTGTAGGTTCCTCTATCTAGATACTACTACTGTTATGCATCATCTAGATAGAAGAAAATACATGTAATTATAAGTTGTTGATCTAATTTATTATGTATGTTTTTTAGCATTTAAAGCACCTAACAGTTTACGCTATTTTATTGCATCAAATATATTTTATAGGGTGGATATTATCTAATGGATTTAGTAAGTGATTATGGAGGAGATATGATAAATTGTGTTTTAGTTACAATTACACTTATAGCAGTAAGCTATTGTTATGGTAAATATATTTTTTAACTTGCACTGTTTCAAATATGATCCTGTAACGTAATTTAGATCGTCTACGTTACATTAATTGATGCCCCACGTTGGGCCCCAATAATGTAATGTAATTGAAATCATAATAACCGCAAATAATTCTTTTATCAACATAGGTCTTCAAAATTTCTGTTGGGATGTAGAATTCATGAGTCAAACAAAAATTAACTCTTTTTGGAGGATTTCATGGGCCCTTGTAGACACAACGATAATGCTTCTAACAACGATTTATACTTTTGCTAACCCACCAAATGATGGTTTTACCACAACGTATAAAAGTACTTAAACAATTGTATTGAGTAAGTAATTTTAAGAAATTCTTATTTATTTTATTTCAGTTTACTCGTGGTTACTTTGTACTGGGTTTCTATTACCAATACCAATGACTGTATGGTATACGTCGTCAAAATATGATATGGGATGTCCAAAGGTGAAGTTTGCAAAACCTAACAGCAATTTAATTTCTTAAACTTTAAAGTCGTTGCAGAGTTTACAAAAAACATTAACATCCGAAAATTGGAGACCTTATGAGGAAAAAGATTATAAAGAATGGAGAAGATTAAAAACTATCGCTAAAATGCAAAACGATCCAGAAAAGGATAATTATTTTATAAAATTGGGTAAAACCCTCTTGCGAATGTACGACTAACTTAGCAACAAAAAAATAAAACTACTTTGTGGGCTTTAATATTTTATTTTGATATCTTGTGTGAAGTCGGTGTCTAGCCTTAGCAATAGAAATGCGTTGATGGTAAATAATCATAATTTAAAAATAGTGCGCACAGTTAAGGTTATTAGAAAAACAAATTAACAAGTTTTTTACTGAATATCATTAACATAAGTTGTTCCGGAACTAACACAATCTTAAATTAATTAGCAAGTCTCAAGATTGCAACGAAATACGAGTAAAAATAGCTCTAATTGCAACATTACAACAAGGCGCTGATTGCGAGAGCTTGATTTTAACTTGGTAAAATTCCATTACCATCTTATGAATGCGGCTAACAAAGTACAGTTTGTGCAAATTTCTTGTTGAAACTTTAAAACTCTTTAAGTGAGCTGATTTTAGTTTTTCTAGTTTACAAAATGAAAACTTGGTGTTTATAACAAGAATCGACAGGTAAGTCGATGCGAGGAGAACCACGTCGGGAACAGGTTATTAAAACGAATATATTTAAGGGGTTATAATTAAAACAAAAAAAAAACATTTTCGACGTTTTAAGAATTTCTATATTTTAATGGGTGAGGTTACATTAGAAGGCGATTTGGTGGTAAAATTTTAAGAAAGATAAGGAAAGAGCAGACGCAGCCGCGTTTTCGATGTGGCGTTTTAAAAATAAAGATAAAATTTTATATTTTTTGATATAGTAGATACAAATATAGACGGAGAGAATTCTGCTAGTTTAAGTATTACTTACTTGCAGGACAAAAATTAATGGTTATAGTACCTAATAAACCAAACAAAGCAGAGAGAAGGAATTAAAGACTACGTTTTTAAACATAAATAAAATCTTCGTGACCGTAATAATGTATAAATATTAACATGAAATTTTGACCAATTGGGAAAACAATTATTTTCAAAAAATATCTTCCTCGATCGGTGTTCGAACCCGCGACTTCTAGGTGTCTAGCCCAAGGTTACCAGCTGAGCTATCGAGTAAGGTATAAACATCGGTAGAATGTCCCGTTTTCTAATCCCAAACGATTGGACATTTTTCAGTTAAAGATATTGAGAAAATCTCCTAATGTATAGACTCAGTGCCGGAGCCCAGCAGTGGAACGTAAAGGCTGATTACGATGTAGATAATTAAATAATTTTTTAACCGAATAATAAGTACTCGAGTAATCGATATATTCGATAATCATATTAATCATTCGTTTCGTAAATTTTCACTTATGCACTTCTCGGTCCCACGATCACTTCCATGTCTGGTAAAAGTCGCAACTTGAAAATCGCCTATAATAGTATTACTCCTACTTTGATGATGTACAAATGCATTTTGTTGTTGACATACCAATATTTATGTGTGTTATGTAAAGTCAATGCGGACTTTTAACATGAAAAATTAAATTTTAGACGTATAAACATGATTTCTGGTATCAAAGTAACAAATCATCGAAAAACTCATTTATTTGCGTCGTAAAATGCTGCCATCTAACGGTGAGATAGAACATTGTGGTGAAGTTGCCACAACAAACTATTGGCCTTATGTGATGTTAAGAGGGCGCTTTATGGTGTTTGTTCAAGGTTCAAAAACCAAAGAATGTTTATACGTCTCATGCCACGGACTATTTGATTTTAATTTTATGAAATTCGTATCACCTATTCGCCGTAGTGAATATACCACATTATTATTAGTTGCTATTTAGTATTCCGGTGCAGGTGCACGTGTGCCTTATTTTAGCAGGTAGCTCACCTATCGGTCAATATAACAGTATGGTTCTAGTTCATACTACTACCAAGTATGCCGTTAGATGGCAGCGCTTTTCCGACGTTACAAATTTATTCACTGACCTCCAAAGCGTTAAAAATGTATTTATTGCCTTCTTAAGAAATGCTTTTTTGACGTCATAAATGAGAATTTTGGCTAAAGCAAAAGAATTCTTGACATCAAAATTTCGATTGCAAGATTTAGTAGATAACCATTTTTATTGAACGCAAAAATATAATTTTTGACGACAGAAGTTATTTTGCGACTTGGGGATGTTATGATTTTGTTATTAATAATTTAAGATAAAAAGCAAAACGGCGTTCCATTAAAACGAGACGCTAAACTGGTATGATTAAAATAAAAACTCTCATTCTCGTTCGAGGATCATGAAAAAAAAATTAATTAAATATTTTTCGTATTGTAATGTCAGAAAATTATTCTTCTAATCTCAATGTTCCTTTTAAGAAACACAATTAACTTGTTTTAATTGGCCAATTAAATCTTAACGCTTATACGTTTTACAAGAGAGTACAAATTTAATTTTGGTAAAACCTCGATATAAAATATTACTATCTTCAAGATATTGAAATCAATAAAAACTTACATAGTCTTAAAATTTCCAACAGATAACAAAAATCCATAAAGACCTCATGTTTTCGCATGTGATTTTCCGCGTTATGAACACTAGTCTAAAATATCATCATTCTACCCACGCATCGAAATTCAACACGACTTGGCAGGTTATCCAAATCAATGACGGCTTCTTCTTGCATGAAAATCCGAACTCTAATAACCTCAAGGTTCATCAAAAGTGTGGAATTGAAAAGCTAAGAATTTCTCATTATTTTTTTAAAATGATGCGCGGGATATTAAGAAGATGCATTTAAAATTCTGGTTTTCCGGTAACTCCGGGATACAGGCAGGTGTCAGAGCAGAACATGCGCGAGTCCGGAGCACCCGGATCGGACTCCAGTGCTCGGGCAAACTCCGCCACTAAACCTTGCGTTCTTCGGCTATTCAACCTCCGACAAGTAGAGAAAAAAGTTTTCAAAGAGAACATTTTTGTATTTTAACGAAAATATAGAAAACCAACACGCGTGTCGTTTTAAAAAAAAATAAAAAATACCTGAAAGCTTCAATGTTTAAAGCTCGGAATTGTTAATGTATGTAAATATCAAAGGTTAACGCGCTTTAATAATTTATGTCTGAAAAAATTGTGGAGAAAAGGGTAAAGTTGTAAAATAAAGGGGGTTTTAGAAAAAAATTGGATGAAGACATAAACTTAAAAGAACCGCAATAATAAAACTTGGGGCGTCTGCCCGGAATCAAAAACTAGATACATTTTATGCTTTTATAGCGTGGTACCTTAAATGTGTTCGCTATAAAATTGGGCAAGGAGGCAGATGTGCAGAAATCCATGCTTTGTGCCGTAAATGCGAGAGCTTAGTGTACACACCGAGAGCTTTCAGGAGTTGTTCGACCCCGGCAAAACAACCAGTTGCTTCTATTGAGTGCCAGATCCCCGGTATCTAGGCGTGTTCGCAAATAGTTTTGAGTGTTATATATACTTCCAACGAAGGTTAATAAGGTAAGATTAAATGGTGTGTCGGCGTCTTAAGCCTTACCAATTTGTTACGTTTTGCATGATGACGTCATAGTTCACCCACTATGCGTCATTTGAACGAATATGTTAAAACGGAAAAGAATTACTTAAAAATATTATAAAATCTGCGAAATTAAAAATGTAAAACCAAATAGAAAAACTGAGATCGAAGAGGAAAGAAGGACAACGTTTTATTGAAATTCGAAACCATTTACTAATGAGGCTATTGGTATTAATCAAGCTTTTCGCTGAAACATACAATAAATTAATTAATATTGAGCTAGTAAAGCAAGCTCAGTGATTTCAGATATTTCACATATATCAATCAAATCTAATTACATGTTTCAGCATATCATTTAGCATATCATATCATCGTATATTATTATGTCAGCACAAGGTGTTAATTTTTAATACTAAAAGGAGGCATAACGTGTAATTTTACTGAAAAGAGCTTTAGAAGCCTTTGTAAGAACAACATTTAAGTGCTAACTTTCTAACTAATAAAACTACATGAGGAAAGGTGTAAGATTATTAAAATTTCCTCCAAGTACGTAAATTAGTTTGTTTTAAAATAATTAAATTTAATAGTCATTGCTTCTGAAAAGATTTAAAAAAAATAGAAACTTTAGAAAGGTTGAGGGATCTTCTAGCACCTTTTATTGTCGTTGAGAAAAATTTAAATTTTTAAAGTGTATTCTTTTCTACAAGACTGACCTTTTTGATTCTATGAAAACAGAGGGCGTCTATAAACTGTTAATAAAACAATTTTCCTTTAAAAAAATATTATCATTATGCAAATATTTTTAAACTTATTTTCACAAATAATAATAAATTTTATAAAATATTCGAAAGGTTGTAAGCATAAAAATTTAATTAGTAATTGTGGCTTTAATTTTGGCGAGTATAAAATCGTGTAGGCTATTTAATGTGTGGAACGAAGAAATTTCCAATGTTATATAATAATTTTCCAGAAAATACAAGGGTGATACAGATGACGAATATTTCTATAAATTGCAAATGTTTCGAAAATTTTTGCTAAGCAAAAACGAACATTTAGAAAAACCCTAACTAATTAAAAGGTGTGCACAAATATTCCTGGCAAATTTACTTTTTTGAATTTAAAAATCCACAATTTTAAATGCAGTAAAATGGAATGTAAATGTTACAGAATTAGACACGGCAAAAAAAGGTTGAAAAAAGAGGACCTAAAGCCACCATAAGTTTTAAGATTTATGTATTTTTTCACCACAAGAAACACCAGAATTAAATATTAATATTGCGGTCAGGAACAAATAAGAATTAAATATACGAGTGGCCCAAAAAAGTCTCCAAAAAAAGAAATACCAAGTCTAAACATTTTTACAGTGCCAACTGGTTTGGTTCAATATTCGTGAATTTGAAAAATGTGTGACAGACAAGTCGTGCTAAATGTAGCACTGTCAATGCATTAAAGTTTAACAAAACCAGGTATTTTAATTATTATTACAAATATTATAATATTTTCCAACACTGCATTAACATAACACATAAAAGAACATTTAAAAACACTAGAAAATTGTTACCGTAATCTGAATTATAAATATATAACTTTTAATTATAAATATTAAACCGCTCCTAAAATAAATATATACAGGATGTTAATGAATTGCAGGGACAAACTTCTGGGGCTTGCAAAACACAACAAAGCAAACAACTTTTGTTAATAAATGTGTGGTCAAAAGTGAGGATAGAGCTTCTCAAAGATTCTTTAAGAAGCGCCTAAATGTAGGCAACTCAATTTACTACCTACTATTTGTTTCCATAACGACGGAAATTAATACAGGATAAATAAAGCCCTCTTTCCCACTTTTCAAATTCAAATTAAATTTAAAATAAATTAATTAACAGAATGTTTCAAAACTAAGCAATAGAAAAAACCAAAATTACAAAGCAAAAATTAACAATTTGAAAAATTTAAAATAACTAATTCAAAAATTAACAAAATTATAGTAAATGTTCAAAAAGTCGAACGAAAAAAAAAACGAATTATAAAAGGCACAGAAAGAAACGAATTCAAGAAAAGTCAAAAAATATTACAAAAATATCGAATTGTGTCAAAATTGACGTTATTTGAATGCACGTATGTCTAGATCGTTTTATTTTTTAAAATTCCGGGTGACCTTTGCAAAATAATTGCAAATGCAATTTGGGTTGCCTGTTTTCAGGTACTTCTTAAAGAATCTTTAAGAGGCTCTATTTTCTAAAGGAAACACTTTTGACCACACATTTATTAACCAAAGTTATTTGCTTTGTTGTGTTTTGAAAGCCCTAGAAGTTTGTCCCTACAATTCTTTAACACCCTGTATACACCAAAATTATCCAATTTCCCTTTTTTTAAATTACATTTAATAATAAGTCTTTTTGTTTTTCAGTTTTAAATTTTAATGGATCTTTTTGTTGTTCTGCTACTTTTTTTGTTTTGTCATTCCCAGACATAACAATTGGTGCGTTTACGGTGGGATATACAAGGTGTTCAAAACTACCAGGACACCGTTTGGCATTTTTTTATCATTCGTTGTTATTGGAGCTACGAAGTCGGTTAAATTAACAAAATATTGCAATTTTTACGATTTTTGACAACGCTGTAAACAAAAAGCAATTTAAAGTCGCTTTTCTAAGTTATTCATAAAAATATTTTTTTTAAATAGAACACCTTATTTTTAAATATCTTAAAAGAAATTAAATTCTTAATAGAAAAGTTAGTATGCAGTAGTAACTTAAAGTAGATAATAATAAATATTCCGAAGTGAATTTGCTTTTAGAATAGATATACAGGATGTTCAATATCAAGCAAAACCGTTTTATAAAATAACTCAAAAAGAAGATGTTTATTTTGTTTTTTGAACACAACGTCGTAATCAGCCTAAAAAGCTGTAGTAGTTTTCTAATTTTACCGACTTTGTACCTCCTATATTAACAAAGTTAGTAACGATGTCCCGATAATTTTAAACAGCCTGTACACATATTACTATACTTGGCAAAGCAATAAGAAAAACTTCGTATATCTTCAAAAAAACTACGAGAATTTATGTGGTTTAAAACTTTGTATATTATTTATTAATCACTAATAGAGTGTCTCTTGAACTATGACATTATTGGTTGGGGATATATAAACCATTTTGAAAGAAAAAACAAAAGTTCTCCAAAAGTGTCCCAAAAATTTCTATAAATTTCCCAAATATTGGCAACATTTTATAAGTTTTACATCACTGATCATATCCATAATTTCTGATTTTTAAGAAAATCCCGTTTTCTTCTTCGGAAATTCCTGTTTTTCAATATTTTTTAAACACAATCAGGAACAGTAGAAGATAATAAACAAAATGTAAGTATTTTTTCATAAACTCTGAAGAAAATAAGATTTTATTAATATAATGCAATTTTGTCATAAACTGGATATTACAAAGTGTAGTATAGAGCCTATATCGTAATTTTGATAATAACAATAATAATAGTAATAACTATTCCATGTGTGTAACGTAAACGCACATTAAAAGCACATAAAACGAAGCATTTCGACCTTAATAACTATTCCCGCTGCGATGACAATAAGTTCATCTTTTTAAGAGTGTATTTGAGAAATAATTGTCATAGAAATGTGTAATTATTGCGTGAATGTAATGTTACTTTAAAAACTATTTAAAATATCTAAATTAAAAACGTAAATACCCGCACTTACTTTATTATCGACCTCCCTTCGTTTTGCAAATTTTCAATTTATATTATATTTTTAATAGCGTTGAGTATATGTGATTCTTTTTGCATCACTACAAGTAAAAATTCAGGAGGTTCAAATCGGGCGACCTAGAGGATTGGTTGTAGGTACAGTTTTAAAACAAATATTCCATTTTAACTTTAAGAAAAAACAAAAACTTTAAGCCTGTCGTATTGTTGTAGAAAAATAAAATCAAGAAATGAAAAACAAATTGTCAATTTTCAGTTGTTTCTATAGAAATCGGTTACTTGAAATTATAATCGGTTTTCAGAAAAACTGGGCGGTTTTTGAATCCAGACGATTATGAGCGGTAATTGATTCTTATAACCGGAAGATTATGACCGGTTATTGGTTATAGCCGGTCGGTTGTTACCGATTTATAATAAGTGAAAATAATTAAAGTGACAAAGGCGGAGTTCAGATGTTAATAAAATATTAACATCTGTTCTTCCACACAACCTAAAAATTTATTATTATTTTACTCATACAAGGAAGCTGAGATTTCAAGAGGGCAGATATCTGGAAATGTAGTTTTATTACCTACAGTTATTTCAATACCCTTGGGTACTGCAGTACTACCAACAAAAAAAAATCCACACACAATCACATTTTTATTATTGTAATCAAAGGCCAAGGTTTGTTCGTATTACGTAATTATAATCAAATAAAATAAAATTTTTTTAAAAATTTTCGCTTTGTTTACCAAGTACTTGGATTTTTATAGTTCTTATACACATAAAAAATTTGAAACTGTAAGAATTCTTTTTCACGCTGAAGAACTGAAACTTTAAAATATCATTAAAAAAACTTTCCCTACACTGCTAATTTTCTTGAGTTTCAGTTTGAGCATTATTCTCATATTTCATCAACTGAAATTTGCAGTACGTCTTTGTGTAAATATCAAAATAATGTCGGTTGCTTTATTATCCTAATTAGCCCAAATGACAAAGTTTTTAAAATTAGAACTTTAGAATGTAGGAAAAATACAAGGAAAATATTATCAGAAGTTATGAAACTGTACTAGAAATTACATCCATTATTTAACTGGCGTTAGGGTGAATTACTAAGTGGGTGGGTTTATATTTCGGGTTGCTCCCCCTAATCAGCGCTCATCCTTATTGCCGCCATTGCTCGTTTGCTGGTACTTTAATGTTTAGAATTATCGGACCAATAACGAACCATTTATGGAAATTTTTAAAAATTCTGTAGAAGTTTTAAAATAGTGTAGGGTCAGCGGGTGGTCTAGTGGTTAAAGACCCCACCTTTAGAACTAGACTCCCAACGGCAGTAGGTTCGAATCCTTTGCCCGTCGGAAATTTTGCTGAATAAGTTAAACCCGGCGTGTCCATGGACGGTGTGTGTGGTGTGTATGTTGGGTTGCATGTCTTTCGGGGTGGGGCATGCTAGACCGGCGGATAGCGCTAATTGCGCTGAGCCCGGGTAAGGGGGTGGGATGCGAATCATGGAGTCGTGCTCACGCACGGTCTCATGATTCTTTTCAAAAGAAAATAGTATAAAACTATGCGTAACCTGTACTTTAGAATAATATTTTCATGTTTTGTACTAAAAAATAAGACACGAGTGTTTTATTGTGCTAGTAACGCTTTGCTCATATCGTTTTAAGTTCAATATTTTTAGCTGTAAAATATTGTGCGCATTCCCTAAATTATTTCCAATCACACGCTAAAGTTGAAAGTACCAAGCATATCACTTTCCAATAGTAAATCTCTACCTTCACCTTCACCACCCTTAAGCGTTTAAAAATAGTTCTAAAACAGAAATAAAAATTGTTTCCTTTTTTTAATGTTCGAAGTTATCCCAATATAAATTTATTCTATTTATTGCATTTCTTTTCCGAACATATTCTGTTCCTTGATCACGTAAAAGTGTTTTCAGAAAATGAATTCGCTTCGGAAGATTTTGGATTCTGTTTAAATGACAGTTCTGCCATATGCATATCCAGCATCGGTTATGACTGATTATCGATTATATGTAACCGGTTACTAGTTATGACCGTTTATCAGTTACGATCGGTTATCAGCTATGACGGATGATTAATTATGATCAGTTAGCAGTTTTAACCGGTTATCTGTTTTTATCATACGAATTAAAATGGTTACACATTAAATTATATATAGTTCAGAAATCATATTTTCTAGTCAAATATTTACGAATCTCGAACGTTTAAGAGCACTGCTTGGCTTGTTTGAAGATTTCGATGATAACTAAAACCTAATCAGAAATCATAATCAGTGTAGCGTTGCGAGTGATGGATCATGATTTATTATCGGACGATATTCTGCTATGACTGGCAATCGGTTCAAAGCCGATTATCGATAATCGGTCATGGTTCTTGGCGGTAATCGGTCATGACTAATAATCAGTCGTTCCGATAATCGGTTATAGCCGGTTGACCAATACCGATAAACCGATAAACCGATAAACATTGACACTCTTACAGCAAAATCGTTCTTTATAAACATATATCATTCCTGCTTTTTTCGTGTACTTTATCTGAACAGGTGAAATAATTTAAAATCTTTATTAAAAAATAAAAACTATTTAGGCATTAAAAGCTACATAACTAGAATATGATTATTTAAAAAAACCAAGTTTGAACGGTTGAAATTGTTTATATTCTTGGTGTATCACAAGGAACTTTGAAAGGGCCTTTATTATTCTTGATTAATATTCTAAATTCGTTAGTATGCATTACACCGAGAAAAATTATGTATTCGAAATAAAAACATAAAAGAGAACTTTAATCTGTCTGGTAAAATATAATTAATCTTTTTTTGTTCCTAATTTAAATTTCTTGTTATATATATAAATAAAGAATAAGAATAATAGGTAAGTCTATATCAAAGTTGCTTTGAATTAATTCCCTATGTGTAGTTTAAAATAAATTATTGATATAAATGGAATTAGGTGCAAATAAAGCAAATTAGGTTAAATGGTGATTATGCCAGTCAGGGAGATCCTTTCGGGACGAAGGACTTAAATCCTTTGGGGCTAGCCGCTAGTGTAGGTTTTGGGACGTTAGTCTAGAGTGATAGATGAACTAGCAAAACAGAGGTGAGGCTGATAATCACTAAAACAGACAAGCCAAAACAGATGTTATCCCAATAAATCAATCTTTTGTGGTTGTAGGTCGGAAATTAGAACAAAAATAGATTTTCCCGACTATTCCTTTAATTCCAATTTTACATAATTTAGTTTATAAAATCCCCAAATAGTCCAAACACAAAGACACATTTTTACACGCTAAAGTAAAATTAGCACGATTAAGCACGAGACAAGGATAATAATCTTCAGCTAAGCCTTCCAAATGCAAATTGAGCCACTGCAAAGCAACCGTATATTTATTTTCCCCAGGTAATTTCAGGAGTTTCTCAACAAAAGCTCATTGTATGCAACTGTTTTCTATGGAAGAGTTCCTGCGGAGTTATCAACGAAGCTTTTATTAATTATTTTAATGCACGAGTTAATTTGCTTACTTCGTTTAATACTTTATTGTCGAATTGCATTTTAATAAATTGTTATGAATAAACTAAACATAAATGACTTTATTTAATTTATTTTTTATGGATATACATTTTTACGGTTCATGTTCGGTAGTTTGCAAATTGTTATGACTTAATTTAATTTGCATTAAAAAAATTAATTTAAATGCTTGAGGTGTTCTAATTGATTTAATATAAGTTTGTGGTTTTAAAACTAAAAATTTACAAGTAATTGAATAAGTTATGTAAAGTAAAGTTCTTCTGAAAAACTAGGGAAAGCCCCAACACTGCTAATTATTAAACTTTAAACTGAAAGCTTTTCAAGAATAATGAAAGTTTTAAAACTTTCCTTCCAAAAAATAAGCATGAAAAGGTCCTTTGTTTAAACAATAATTAAAGATCTTATATTATTTTTCTGAAAACTCCGTCTATAAAAGTTATGCAAAATAACATTATTTAGATTAGGACAAGCCTAATAAATTGTTCAAGAAAACAATAACAATTTAATAATACTCTGTTTGGATATTAATGGTCTCTCTAAAGATCGGGCAGAGTTGAGAATTTAATAAACCTTTAATAAACTGACTACACATCACAAAAAGGAAATAGACAGGAGGGCGTCTGCTTTCTTATGCATTGTATTATATTATCGAGTTTTTGAATAATAACTTTGTTATTATTTACGAACAAAGCTAACGATACAAGAAAACATATTCTTTTGTAATTACGCTACAAAATCGAAAAATTTAGAGTTTATTATCAAGTTGCAGTTTTACTGCGTTGGAGTTTATATTGGTGTAGAAATAATATACATTATAACTTCAACAATATTTATTTTGTTTAATCGTATACGTATTTCAAATATTAAATTCTTATTAACAAAATTGAGTTGATTCAATCATTTGTACTTGGAATCAATCACAATTATTTTACTTTTTATTATAAAATTTATTTCCAAAAAGATGGTTTACCCATGGAAAGTCCAATTTCACCTATTTGAGCCTATATATTTAGGAAATATCTAGCAGATAAAATATTCAAATCAAATCAGTCTGAAAAAGTTGTATTTTGATTTCGTTATGTTGATGACATGGGAGCATGTTTTGATAGTTCATTTGAATTAATTATTGAATTTTTTATTTTATTAAATTATACTAAAAACTGAACAAAATAGGTCTATTACGTTTTAGAATTAAATATAATAATTAATTTAACTTATAAACTTAACTACTTTGTGTAGAAAACCTTGTCAAACAAAAATTACAAATACAATGCCACACGTACAATTCAAAACTTATTAAGTATTTAAATTTAGAATTTTCTTCTAGGAATTTAACATGCGTTATTGTAGTACAAGCAATACAAGGTTATTATCCGGAGAAAACGGGAAATTTAGTAGATTTGGGAATCCTTATTACTATTCTATTTTGCTACTTTGTAGCTTTGCCGCTCGCGCCGTTATGTTATAAAAGTGTCGCCGAAAAATAGCTACTCCGAAATATCTCGTTTCCAGTGACCCCTAAAGCAAAATTAGTTTTTCTACAAGTTAATATCTCATACTCTTTTTTTTTGTAAAACCGTTTCCATGTAGAAGTTTAGCAAAATAAAGCATACATTTTTCCACTTGCTGGTTTCTAACTCCTTAATTACCAATTTGTAGTAACCGTTATTTTTGTAAAATAGGCTTATCAAATACCCAAATCTAAAGTTACAAAATTGCTTGATTGTTTTCGAGTAGGTCCTCCTTTTCAGCCCTTTAGTACTTAAAGAACTCGAATTTTTCATTTATCAGAAGTAAACGTATAAATTGTTAAATATGCTGCTTTCAATCTGCCTCCCCGTCCTATATACCGGGAGATCGAGAAAGGTTGCCCGAAAAAAACTACTTTCTACAGAGAGTATATCAATCTTTACATCCTCCACCTGTCATGGTGCTGTCATGTATGAAATGAAGTTAGCAATTTCTGGTAGATTCAAAAGGAAAATAATTAAGAAAATAAGAAGTTATTTGCAATCAGTTTTAATTACGGTTAATAATGGAATTAATTTGAACATTATTTGTTTTATTAACTAATTAGAATATTTAAATTTTGGTTAAACCAATTGCAGAATTGCACACGTTTTTCATAATCGGGACGAAGTAATTCTTGCATTACTGAAATTTTATATGGGTGTAAATGCAGTTTTCGTCTTACTGCCTTTTGACACGTTCCATACCTTAACCCTGCAATTACAAATTATAATAAATTTTATATGCAAAAATTTATAGTTTACAAAATACACACCTGTTTGTTGCGCTAACTGTCGTAATGGTTTTTTAGGGCTGCGTTCGATACGCGTCTGTATATCCTCTAATGTGTCCTGAGTTAAAAGGGTTGGTCTTCCAGGAGATTTTTGTGTATCTACACTACCCGTTGTTTGGAAACGATGTACGATGCGCTTGACATGCCTGCTTAGATTATCGTAATCAAAGTCGACGTCGGGGAAACGATTAACGAATTCATCTACACACAAATTTACTGAATATTTCCATTCACCATCATTTTCATTGCGTTGGCCATTGCGGAAATAAGATTCAATAATAAACTTGTTGTGTTCAACGGAATACATAACCTTAAATTTACAAACAATTATTACTGTTTTCAATTAATTGGAAACACTGTACTTACTGTAAACTTCGTTTAACAATCCCTAATTAGTATTGAAAAATACTATTTGTATAATAATAACAGCGTCCAAGAATATAAAGTGAAATTAAGAAACGTAAACACACGGAACAAGCATAAACAAACGACGGAACAAACGTATTGCGCAGTATGGCTAATATCACACTAGAAAGAAACATTGATAACTACTTAGAAGGTAGTTTTTTTTGGACAACCTTTCTCGATCTCCCGGTATATATCTCTGTCACACTCCTCTACCGTTTTCTGCTATCCTCGTTTTTTCTCTTAGTTTCTATTACCTCATTTTGTTGTTTTCCCTATTTATCCCCTTTTACATCTCTCCCTCCTTCTTCTGCATGCTTTTTCCTTTCACTTTCTCCAACAGTAGTAGGTAAGTCCTTACCTGACGCATCCCCATCACTTCTCCTACCACAAAACGCCAACTTGGCCTCCCGTGCATAAAACCTGCTAATACTACTAAAACTGACACTGCTGGGCCGCCAACGAATTTTTAAAAATATTGACTTTAATGCTAGATTACTCAAAAACAAAATATCAAATCGATATAAACTATTATATTATTTCATAGCCCTTAGCAAGTGTAATCATGTAATACAAAAATAATTTTGTAAATATGGAAATTGTAAAAATAAACAAACTATTCAAAATTTTAGAACTTTAAAAAAAGTTATGCCTCAAAACTCTTTACACTATTTTTTTTAAAGTTTGTGAGCCGTATTTATTAATTACTTATTCAAAAACGCAAACACCAATTGTTATAAACTATAAACAGTTTAGTGGCAGTTTAAAGTAATTTTCTAAAAAAAAATTTAAACGATTTTAAAAATAAAAAACGATACTTTTTAATACCAACAACACGTTTACCAAAAGTTACGTGATTTTAACGATGCCTATCAAATAGCTCTAATTAAAAATAGTATAGTTTGCAACAAGAGATGAAAATACCGTTATTTTCGTGAGTGGACAGTGTTGTTCACGTGCCGCGTTAGCGGCGAGTGGGGCAAGTTTACGAACGAAAATAACGTATTTCATCTCGAGTAGGAAATGCTGTTTTTTCTACGATATTGCAGTTTCAAGTTTAATATAATTCAAAACGAACTGTCACAATGCAAATTACTGAAATTACTGTTTGTAAAGTCGTTTCCATAGCAATAAATGCATTCTTTCCATTAAATTTGTCATTCTTATTTTCATCTCTAGGTGTGAAAATATTTTCATCTCTAGAGTTAAAAAATATCACTTTCATGTAGAGTGCGCCGTGGAAAAATTGCTATGTTCACATATATGAGTAGAAAAACATATTTTTCACTCTTTGCACTTTTCAAATAAACTATTTACAGCGATTTTTGGTCCGATCTCCGAAGCGCAATCTGTAGCTAGCTGTAGGGCGCTTACCTTTCTTCCGTGCGATTTAGCTGCGGCTACTATGCTTACAGTTAGGTGCCAAATCCTATCGCACACGGTATCGCAAGTTCAAATTCCCGCTGGAGCGTTAGTTTTCTTATTTAATTTTTTCTCTTTTTAAGTTTTCCAAAAAAATTTATAAGCATGAGGACATTTAAAACGTAAAGAATATAAAAAAAGTACCAGACACGTGTTTTATCCATTTTTCAAGGAATTTCTGCTGTATACAGGTTCCAAGATTTATGTAAAGTCATAGTACGTGATTAGCAGACGTGTGCTGTCATAAGTCTGTAGTTATGTTTTGTACATAAAGTATTAGCATTTCGCGTGACATTTTTTATAGTACTTACGATATATTATTCGTATTATCAATTTTAGCAGGGTGTAATTTCAATATTGGTTATATATACTTTTTCTTATAATTAACTATTGGTGGCATTGATTGCATAATTAAACGAATGATAACGCACGTTCTAATCCCGATCCCTCGATTACTTCTACGTTTTTTGATAAATATAAGCAAATTTGGAGGAAAAAAGAACATTTAATTCAATATTGCTTTTATTAATCAAACAGCGTACAGGCTTGCTCTGCAAAAGAATACCGGCCTTATGTAATTGACATGGAAATTTGCGAGTTGTAGTAGTGGGGACCCCACACCGATAAAAGTTGAGACAGGCGAAAAGAATCTGAATTTAATATATAGATGAATCTGAATATTGCAATTTTAACTAAAATTATTTTAAAAATCGACAGATCAATATGTAGCCCTCCCCAGATAAAATGCCTGGCTACGCCAATGTTGAACAATTAGACATAACTATTGAACAAAAATTGCAGATACTGGTAAACGGATATCCCAGCCCATCGCCTTAAAACAAATTTAAATTTGTCTTTAAAACTTATTTTTTATTCGCAAATAATATGAAAAATGCTTGTTTGTAGATTAAGTGTGGCAAGATGCAACAGATTCACCTGTTGTAATTTGCTTAAATTTTTAAATTCAAATAAATTAAATATAAGTTCGACTACCGCTTAATGAGCTTAAGAATACGACATTTCATGCAAAGTAGTTTTCTCCTTTTTTGGTAATCATTTGTAATAGATCTTAAAATATATGTTTGTGCAGCGAGTGTTCCGCGCATTTTCGAATAAAAAGATCCTCATCTTACGTAAGGGTAAAATAAAATCAAATAAATATGAGACGAGGGCATCTTGAATTCGTGCCTTCAAGATGTATCCATTGATAAAAGGGGAGAGCAGAATATTTCAGACGTCAGACCTGCATAGCTAACAAGCAACACGTTGAATTTTTTTTAGTACAAATTACGTTATCGATTAAACTCTTCGTTCTCTATTTGCTCGCGAGTGTAATTGGAGTTCGTAGTGCATTGGTTTTGTAAACCGACGCAATATGTGCTGCATTTTTATCGGTTTTCGTGTAATAGCAAGCAAATAAGTGCTCTGCAGTTTTTAAATCATTAATCGGATTCGGTATCAAACGAATGCAGGTGAAAATTATCGGGAGGAATGTTTAATCGAACTGATTTTTTGACGCTACAACACAGTTAGTAAAAATAGTCGGAATTTATCAAACAGCCGCTGAAATGTGCATTAAATACGTTGTAAAACGACGTATTAGTTAAAATAGAAGACATTTAAAAATTTATTTATAAATTACAGCTTTACTTCGTTAAAGTCCATATTTAATGAGTATTTGTATATAAAATACTTAATTACTTTAACAATATTTATTTATTTTAACCTTATACGTATTTCGGCATGTTTACATGCCATTGTCAAAGGTTATATTAGAAAGTAAACAGTTAGTGTTGTTATAGCAATAGAACTTGGTGACTTGATCTCGGTAATCGTCCGCAGATGACTTGATTTCTTATTCCAAAATGTCCAATGGAGGAGAATTTAAAAGATCAATTTGCTCATTCATTAACGTTACAGCTTTTAAATGTTTGTGAATCTCAAAAGCTTCTAGTATATCTAATTTACGTTTATCATCACAAAAGTGTAAACATTTTATGGTGTCATTGAATGATTGTGTTCTAGTAAGTGTTTAGCGTAATTGGAATTATGTGGGTGTTTGTATTTGTAACAACGTACGTGTTCTTTGTACCTAGTATTAAAATTTCTAATTATAAACAGAACAAATAAATATAAAGTAAGCTTTAAAACAACTAGAAAAATCTTAAACACTTTGTTTAATGCAAAATAAAAAACAGACGATTTGCTAAAATCAGGCATTTACAAATTAAATTGTTCGCATTGTAATTTAGTTTATATAGGCCAGACAATTAGAAATTTTGATATTAGGTATAAAGAACACGTAAGTTGTTACAAATACAAACACCCACATAAATCCAATTACGCTAAACACTTACTAGAACACAATCATTCAATGACATCTAATAACACCATAAAATGTTTACACTTTTGTGATGATAAACGTAAATTAGATATAAAAGAAGCTTTTGAAATTCACCAACATTTAAAAACTGTACCGTTAATGAATGAGCAAATTGATCTCTTAAATTCTCTTCTATTGGACATTTTGGAATAAGAAACCAAGTCATCTGCAGACGATTACCGAGATCAAGTCACCAAGTTCTATTGCTATAACAACACTTACTGTTTACTTCCTAATATAACCTTTGACAATGGCATGTAAACATGCCGAAATTCGTGTAAGGTTAAAATAAATACATATTGTTATTGTAATTAAGAATTTTATATACTGATACTCCTTTAACATTTAAAAAGTTTAAAAGTTTAGAACGTTCAAGGCATCCTGTGGCACCTTCTTTTATACTTAAGAATCGCTTGAACCTTTACTTTGTTTTTTTACAAGTCGGATATTTTTAATTCAGTGAAGACAGATGAAACTTATTTTAAGTTTCGTGTATCGAATATACAGGGTGGTTCAGAATTATGATGCATAATTTACATAATGCATTGGTGCCACCAAAATGAGTAAAAAAGTCCCTTAAACATGGTTCCAAAAACGCTTTGTTACGGAGCTACAGCCTTCTAAAGATGAAATAGTATCATAACCTTTTTGTCGATAACTTCATAGTAGTTAGGCTAAAAATTTAATTTAAGGCATTACTTAGTATTTGTTCTAATTTTTGTTTGAATAAGTGCATTAGAAATGTCTCATATGGAGAGTCGCTTAATATTTTCTGATGACAATTTTTGAAATTTTGTCTATAAAATATTATTCTTCAAACAAATAAACACAAAAAATTTCTTGTTTGACGTCGTTAAATCCGTCAACGTTTTTTTTTTAAATAATAATAGTAACAGTAATAATAATGTTTTCATCAAGAAACGATTTTACATAATAGATAAAATTAAATTTACCATTCCTTTGAAGCAAAGTTCAACTTGCCCACACTAGGTGGCTCTACCACTTAGCCTCATTAAAAAAGTTAGTTAATTTAAGTTGCCATGAAGATCATGCTTAAGATGTCGAAATAACTTCCACAAACTTAAACTTTAAGATCTACACAAATCAAGATGGGTCCGAAACGAAAACACTTTCTTAAAGAGTTGCTACCTCCGAGAAAGAGAGAAACGTCTTATTAATGGTGCAAAAAGTTTCATGGAATACAAAACGGGCTGTAAATTCCAATCAAACAGTTTCCGAACCCGTGTTTATAGAAACGTTTTCATTGTTTTGATGTTGACATTCATGGTAACTCGATTTTACAAAAATATGGAATAATATCGAAAAAATAATATTTCAATAATTAAATAATAATCATGTTTTTGTGGATTGCTTTTTTAGTACTATATGAATTTCTTGTTATTAAAATAAATTATTGTATAACATTGTTTAATTTTATACACGCCTAAGTTTCTGTTCTGTACTATAAGACTAATAGAAAAAGATATTTATAAAAATGTATTCACGAAGTACAAGTTTGCGTACTATTAGTTTTTTAATTCTATTTACATTAGTAATTATTAAAAGGATTCAGTAAAAGTCCCACGCAAGAAATCTATATATTAAATTCATTACAAAATTATTTAATAAAAACAGCACATTATAACTTATTATTGTACTAAAAACGATTTGAGTGGATTTTCAGTAACGTCAGTTACGTCGGCGTAAAGTGGCGCTAAACAACTGCAACTCTCTACTTCAAAACAATAAGCATTTTTAACACACATGTTAAGCTGATATTATTGTACGCACAGTGGCGTAACGTCATAATATAGGCACTAATAGGCTTCTTAATACTGCAGAGCACGCAAATTCTAATGAAACTTTATAGCGTGTTCTCACTGAAAGCAAATTTTTTATTGTATCATTTAACACAAAAAGTTGCATTACCAAACAATTATTTCTCTTGACTGCGGGTCGCTGTTAGCTAGCATAGATCATACTATTTTCCGTCCAGTCAATTAAAACGTCAATGCGTGTTTATAACGTCAAGCAAAAAAATCTTACGAATTTGTACAGCGCACAGTATAAAGGAGACGTAATAAAAGGCTGATCAAGGCTCTGGAGTTTGGTGATTTTTGGAGCTCAAGTTGATGAAAATAATAGCAACTATCAGCGAAAAATAATAACCACTTAACTATGACAATTACAATTTTAAAAGAAAAGGAATCAATTATTTTACGCCCATTTCCTTCTGTAAAAGGTAAATTCAACAAATTGTTAATTTTCCGCAAAAAATATTACAATTTACAGTATTTATTACGACATAGTATCTAATAATACCAAAATTAATTCTGAAATAACTGACACCCAATACCAAACAACGTCTCGTTGGTCAATTAAAGGGCACAAAATGCAAATTTCAAAACGCATCAAACCAACTCAATTTTCTCTTTCTACTATTTTGTCATCACCTATTAACAAGTTTTAAAAAAGATTTTACAACATGCGCTGAAAGAATTTTCCTTTTTGCTAACATGTTGTATTTTAGCCCTTTCAGCACCTAGAAGGGTCCGGTTATGTTAGCAATATGTTATATTAGAATAATTTTGTATGGTTTCGTTATCGCTTTTGCTTCATTATTCCCTTTGTAGTGTACATAAGAAAAGAGCTTACCCTCGCAGGCCCTTCGCAGGTTGTCTGACCCTTTGGCGCATTAATTCGATTTAGTGTGTCCTTTTGTACTGAAAAAAGCGTTTAGACTGGCAAATTGTCCAGGAATAAAGGACACAGGATGTTGTCGGAAAATCTGAATAGGACACCCTTTAAAGGGCCGTATTGTTTTTTTTAGTAATAGGAATTTTTTAAAAGTAACGTAAAATTTTCAGGTTATTCGTGAAATAATTTATACTTAAGTACAATTTTAGTAGTAGTATAAAATGGCAAATTTGTAACCGACCAGCATTCATTCAGCAGAAAAACATTAACTTTTAAAATTCATACAGAAATAAATTAGAAATGCTCAAAATATCGACCATTTCTAGCTCTACAAGCAAAGAAAATTACAAAATAAATCGTTTTTGCAAATTTCCATAAATGTACACCCACACATATGCACACGCACGTGCACACATCTACAGACCAAACTTCTACAAAGACCATTTTCTTGTGACCCGTAGAAAATTAGAATTTCAGAACTCGTTTTTTTTACAATTATTTGTTTAAGTATAGAAAAGCAAAACATAAAAGTTTCCCAATAGATTAGAAGAACAGAATTGCCTTATATGGAAAAAGATTGAACAGATCATAAACAATTTAATAATCAAGGCCGCACGAAACCTCATCTCGGACTCGCCTTCGATACATCCCCCTAGTCATCATATAAATTTTATTTCTCACTTTCTTTCGGTACCCCATTCTTGAGTGTTTTCGAACCGATACATTTATTAATAATAGATATTCTTTGGACGTTACTCGATAAAGAAAGGGATCGCTGCACATTCGCGCCGGCCGTTAGGATATTTAGAGGGTAAGCAGATATTTAAAGAACAATGTGAAGAAAATGCGGAAAATTAGCGTATCTGAATTTAGAGTTTTGAGACAAGAGCTTTTTGAGTGTTATTCAACGTGGGCAGAAGCACATTGAAAGGTTAAAAGGCAATGTTCTGTTAAGAGTGGTGATGTTTCGGGATTGTTCCCAGATTGCTTGATCGGAAAACTAATCACAGTGAGTAAACAAATGGAAAGGGTGTAGCGTCCTCTATGCCGTGCTTTGTATGCGTCCTGTACTGAATGTTCTGTTAGCTGATTCAATTTTAGGCATCCTTCCTTAATAAAGTAAAGGTGGCATATAACCACGCATTTTAGAGAGAATTTTTGATAATAGAATATAATTAGCTTGTTTCTATTTAAAAGCGATTTTAATTAATTTCTGGTTCGCTTGAAATAAATTTTAAAATGAGCTTAGAACTTTTCTTCATTACTGTAGATGTTTGTATATAATTTTATAAAGTTTATCTCATTTATACAGTTTTATAGAATTTTTTGTTACCATAAACAACATACATTTTATACCTATTTTATATACTGTCTATAAGTTTAGCAGGTTCTGTCATATTAAAGTGTAATTTACCGTAACACAAAACAAGAAAACTAATATTTCTGTTTTTGTAGTACGCTTCACTCTAGTTCAGTAGCTCCCGCAAGCTGCCGAAATTGTCACATGTTTATAGTGTAAGCGCACACGTCTCAGCAGGAGAGTGCACTAATGTACGCTATATACGTATTATTTATTATATTGAAGTATATAAATTGGCGCAGTCGGTAGGATTCAAACCTAAAGTGTAATTTTATTTCCAATAAAAACAATTGTGACGTTCATATACCTATTGTTTCGGTAAACAATAATTTTTAAATTTATTAGAAAGGAAATTGATGTTTCTGGGTTTGTAGCAGGGTTTACCCTAGTTTAGTAGCAGCCGTACGCTGACGAAATTGGCATATGTTTGCAGTGTAAGCGCACTTGCCGCAACATATGAATGCACTAATGTACGCTACAGACACATTACTTAGTATAATAAAAGATGTAAATTGGCGCAGTCGGTAGGATTCGAACCTAAAGGAAAATCTAGTTTTTAATTAAAAAAAATGTGATGTTCGTATACTTATTTCTTCAGTAAGCAGTTATGTTTAAATATTTTGAAAACAAAATTATTATTCTTGTTTTTGTACCAATGTTCACTCTAATTTAATAACTTCCCTAAGCTGCCGAAACTTGCATATGTGTACAGTGTAAGCTTACCTACCCCAACAGGTAAGTGCACCAATGTACGCTATAGGCGCATTACTTAATATATTAAAAGTTGTAAATTAGCGCAGTCGGTGGGATTCCAGCTTAAAGAGCAATCTGATTTTCAAAAAAAAAAGGTTGTGATGTTCATATGAACCCTAGCTCTCGTAAGATTCCTAAATTGGCACATTAGAAGCGCACTCGCCCCAACACGTGAGTACACTAATGCACACTATAGACGCATTACCTGTTATATTGAAAGATGTAAAATGACGCAGTCGGTATGATTCAAACTGAACAAAAATCTGATATTCGCCTAAAATAATGTGATGTTTCTATATCTATTTTCTCAGTAAACAATCTTGTTTAAGTTTATTAAAAAAAAATATTAATCCGGTTTTGGTAACAGGGTTCACTCTAGTTCAATAGGTCCCGTAAACTGCCAAAACTAGCGTATGCGTATAGTGTAAGCCCACACGCCCCAATAGATAATGTTTACATTTACTGAAAAAAAAAATCCTGTTTTTGTATTAGAGTTCACTCTAGTTTAATAGCTTCTGTAAGCTTCTGAATTGGCATGTGTTTACAGTGTAAACGCACTCGCCCCACGGGTGAGTGCACGAATGTACACTATAGACGCATTACCTATTATATTAAAAGTTGTAAATTGGCGCAGTCGGTAGGATTGAAAATTAACATAAAAATGTTTTTTATTTGCAAAACTATGATGTTTGTATACCTATTGTTTCGGTAGAAAATAATGTTTAAATGTATTTAACAAAAATATTAATCTGTTTTTGTAGCGGGGTTCACTCTAGTTCAATAGCTCTCGTAAGCTGCCGAAACTGGCATATGTCTACAGTGTGAGCACACACGCCCAATAGGCGAGTGTGCTAATGTACGCCATAGACGCATTACTATTATTATATTAAAATACGTAAATTGGCGCAGTCGGTAGGTTTCAAACGTAAAGAGAAATCTGTGAAAATTGTGATGTTTTTATACCTAGTTCAGTAGCTCCCGTAAACTGCCGAAATTGACATTAAGCGCACTCGCCCCAACACACTAATGTACGCCACAGACGAACATCTTATTATATTGATAAATGTCCATTAGCGCAGTCGATAGAATTCAAACCCAAAGTGTAATCTAATTTCTAAAAAAAAATATGTGTTGTTCATATACTTATTGTCTCAGTAAACAATAACTTTTAAATCCATTAAAAATAAAATTAATGTTTCTGTTTTTTTAGCAAGGTTTTACTCTAGTCCAGTAGCTGACGTAAGCTGTGAAAATTGGCGCAGTCGGTAGGATTCGAACCTAAAGTAAAACCTAATTTCCAATAAAAAAATTGTGATATTTATTTTTTTCGGTAAACAATAAGTTTAAAACTTATTGATTACGAGTTTTAGTTTAACTTTTTCGGTGTAGATGAAACTAAAATGGTGTAAATTTAATATGCATCTTCGCCAATATAGCGTAGAAATTACATAAATTGCTAAAAAAATGACCACAAAATTAATATGGTTTATTTACTACCTTTGCATGAATGTCTCTTTACCATTGATTTTCCTGTCAATTCTTGCTGTCTCAGTTTTGCTCGCGAACAGCTATGAGTTGCGGAAATTAAAAAAAATGATTTATCTACTACTTTTTCACTTTTCAGCTTCGACGTATCTGTCGTTTCTTCTTTCAATTCGCTTGCGCCTTAATATTTTTATTTTTAATTAAAGTATGATTTAGAATATAAATTTTAGAAACATCTTGGCAAGGAAATTGTATTCCAGTAAAACCGAATTTCTGCATTTGGCACTGATCTCTTTCCTCGTTTGCACAGGAATGTTCATAGCTGGCATAATAGAATTTCATTGTAACAATATTTGGCCGCAGAAACCAAATATTGCACAACATTCAGCCAACTTTGCGCTGCTATATAGCGTTGGGTTCACAAAATCCACTATTTGATAATGGTGGGTCGGTTGCAGAAGTAATTTAAAATAATCAAAAAGTGAATTTTCCCCGTACATGCCGAGGATTAAGCTCGGGCAAAAATCTAAACACCTTCAGCATATTTTAAGGAGCTTCAACATTATTGGAAGCTTAATCTTCATAAAATTCAATTTTGCGGGCCTTCTCATGCGATAGCAAAATAAATACTGATGGAATGAGGTGATACAGCGCTACACAAACGCGCTTTCTGGAGATGTATTCGAATAAATGCGTCTCTGAGGCAGCAGGAAAATAGCTGTACCCTATCCGCCAGCATCCGAGATGGAGATGCATTCCCTGACAGCGCGCCTACTTTGTCATAATTGAATATTTTATAGGCAATCCAGACGTGTTTATAACAGGCTTGTGGATATTTAGACCTAGACAACTTTATGAATTTTTATGCTATGTTTTGCGGCCGCCGCGCCGGAGGAAAAGCCTTTTGTGAAAATTAAGGTCAGTGTAGGAATACAAATTGTGTCATCATACCATCATTAGTTTCTTTTCGGGGTTTTAAAATTAGCACCAGCGTAAAATATAACAGAAACAACATTTGTTTAGTCTGAAATTTTACATTTTTTAGGAATTGATCTAAAGCATACAGTTTAATAAGAAATAGCTCAGGGTGTATAAAAAATTGTTACAAATATTAAAACCTCCAGTCAGAAAAAACACAATTATGTGTTAAAAAGACCCTTAAGGTACGATACAATAATTATTAAAAAAATATTTCAAATTTGTTTGAATACTGCAGGGCAATGCACAACTTTGAGTTCAAAAACATGTTATCGGTAGAAAAACAAAACCTGAAAAGAAGAGTAAGAACCAAAGAAGTAATAGAGGTTAGGAAGGAGCTTATGCACATTGGCCAGTAAACCTTAAAGGTGTCTGAACATGGCTGCCAAACTGTGACGTAGCGGAAGTGTCACCAGTGGCTGCGTCAGAAAATTATATTTAGGGCATAACGAACAAATTATAAAACGTGAGTATGCTGTTTTAGTTGCCAATTTATTATAGAAGGAAACAAAGTACAAGTATTTTATTTCCCATTAAACAAAATTAAATGGGTTAGACGACTTCTGCATTCTTTGGAAACCTAAATTTGGGGTTAGAGAAATATTGACCTCTCCGCCACTGTCTTAACCTCAAACGTCAAATTGAAATTTATATTTACATTTGGCAAAATACTTACCTATGGAAAGTTATTCCTTTCTGCTTGTTAATTTTAGTACTCGAGCAACCACAGCAAATACAACTAACCATATTTAATAACAAAATTTGTAAACATCACCGGCACAAATGAATCACCAAAAGTGTCTGAATATGGCGGCGGTGACGTCGCATCCGTCACAGTGCTTTAAGTGCAACTAACTCGAAACCCTCCTTCCTAACCTCTATTACTTCTTTGGTAAGAACTGCCGCAATGGATTTAAATTACAATTTATGCCATAAGCCTATAACCTTGTAGAGTTAAAAAGCAGTTTTTATCAATCACAGCAGTTCTCAACAAAATCATTTTGCTTAATTTTATTTTTTAATTAAAAAAACTTTAATGATTTATGAAACATGAATGGTACCACTGAATTCTACTTGAGCTAATCTATTATTAGAGTGAAAATTTGTACCTATTTTTGATACCTCCTGTGTGTAACATAGCTTTAAAAGCAAAAACATATTGTAAAATATGACAAATTAAGTTCACCATTGACCAGCAAATAAATATTTAGTAGTTGATAGGAGCAAATATTCCAAAAGTATTACACTTCTAAACAAGTGTGGTCCTCAATGTTTACCTTGTGGCACATAGTACCGTAACTATAAAATTGAATCTAGTCACTGAAAGACAGTTCCAAACTTATATTTTACTATGGTATCATGGTTTTCAATTCTTTTACTTACCATCGTATCAACTTCGAAGGTTATATGGCCCCCCATAACATGCACATAACGAACCCCGACGCTCTGGCAGGATTTGAACACCAAACTTACGCATTACTTGCTCTCATTTCAATGGACCTAGCCAGTAGCCTACGGAGGCAGATAGTATCGATTTTTATATTGAAAGTTCATCAATTGAACAAACAAATCAAAGGTGTTAATGGACTTGTAAAATTATAACATCTAGCAGGACCTGTGGCCTACGCCCCCTAATTTTTTTAGAAACTTTATACCTGGCGCTTGCCGTTTCATCTGCTGAGTCGGTCTCGAGAACGAAAGCTGCTCCCGGAAAGATATACTGGTAAAGAATTTTTAAAAAAGCCGAAACAAAACACAGAAAGGAGTTTAACAAAAAAAAACTTAAAAATCTCCAGGAAAAACGTTTCTGAATTAATCCCTATCACAGACCAGAAACAATTCCTTTAAAAAAAGCGAGATGAAGTTAGTTTATGCGTTAAATTTTTCCTAATTTCCAGGGAAGTGCCTTAATATAGATTTTCAAACTGTTTTTTGAGTTAATAAATACGCACTTAAGAAATCTTGTTAGACATTTTCATATATTTCTCAAAATGATATAAATCTATGAGATAGAAAAAAATTGTATATTTTCAGGGAAAGCTCTTTATTAATTATGCGGTAACCCACCAGCAAGAAAATACAACTGCTTTTGTTTAAAGAACAATTGTTTGGTGATTGGTTTTCATAGGAAATTATTTTACCGGATTTGTTCGTTCCGGGGAATGTTTGAACTGGAGCTTTTGTCAGCGAGTATTTATTCCATCAATGTGTTCTCAGCAAATTTGTTATCGGATTTTAATCTGGGATGTTTTCACCATAAACCGTATATAATTCCCATAAGGAAAATCTTTTTCTTTGGTCGCATGTTATTATCGGACCGTGACAGCCTAGGGCCTTGAGAAGATTTAGCGTTCTTCTGTGTTACGAAAAATATTGTGTAACAAAAAATAAATTAAACGGCCGAAAGCTGCATGATTCATCCTCTGTGTTTTTGTTCGAAATGACATCAGCAGATTATGTTACAGTATTTTAAGCGAACACTGCACACTATAGAGTCCTGATTCTATGTTTTAACGTACCGGGATCAACGCCTATATAGATTTTGGTAGGGGGTCTCCTACCACTAAAAGCTCAAACAGAGGAAAGGGCTTTGGATTTAATACATAGAATTTAGCATAAATTCAATATAAAGCAAAATTGTTTTTATGGTGACACTGTTAAAAAATAGTTGTAGACATTTTTAAATTTTGCTAATCTGTTGAAGAGTGAAGGTTTACTTGAGGTGGTTTTAAAATACCAATTTAAAATACAACTCTCATCATTATTTGATAGTTTTATATTGTTAGGAGGACAAAGTTTTTTGCTTTTCAGGAATGAAGATACACAAGAAGGTTTGAACAAAATAATTATACACAGAACACTATTGAAGTTACTTTTAAAAATTTCTAAACGACCCTGAAGTATTTGCTTATTACTTTACTAGAGATGAAGGTGCAAATCATGAAAATTTTCGATTTTGAAATGTTGACGTAAATACGTGATTTGGAACTTAAATTAGTGGTTAAAAAAAAGTCTGTCTGTGTGTGCGTTACATCTCATAAGAGAAAAATATTTTTAAAATTATAGAAATTGTCACAAAAATATGGCTCAAAAACTGACTAGACGATTGTCTTTAAATTTAGTAAGCTCATAGAGAAATTAATTAGCTACCGTTTGCTCCCAGTACTCCAATTGAATTTTTGAAAATCTAAACTTCGCGGTTTTTTGTTGAAACTCAATTTTTATATGATGAATTAACTCAATTCTATCTGGTTTTCTCAAATCTCAAGAAATGGTTTCCAAAAAAAAAAATAAATTTAAAATTTTCTCACAAAAGAAAACATAGAAAAACTGTTTTTAAATATACTATGACACGCCTGTACCTTTCCGCTTAGAGCTTTGTCTTACCTGAAATCGGGGATTAAGCACTTGCTTCGGCTTTTCGGTTCGGGCGAAAACGCATCATTATAGTCACTGTGGGCACCTAAAACGACGAAACAAAAATAATTTCAAAAATTTGATTTGCAACAATTTCTAGAAAATTGGAAAGTCAAAGCAGGGTGCTTCGCTCGTTGTTTTCTGTTAAGAACGCATTGTCATAAACTTTGTGTTAAATGATCGCTTTTTTAAGTTGGTGAATCGAGATAATTGAATTGCGAAAAAGCACAGGGTGTAAGAACAATCTAGTGCACTATTGCACATCGTGTTGTACTTATTGTAATGATAGTTCATATAAACATAAGGCCTGAATTGCGTCCTCTTCAAGTTACAGCCACTTTATGTTTTGCCAACCAAAAATTTAAAACAATTTGTTGGCAATTTATGTTCTTTTTTATTTATGGTATTATACAATCTTGGCATCAGCGGCAGTTTTTAATAAACGAGTAGGCAAGAATTATCAGTTATTTCTTAGTTTGCTCTTCTGTTTTACCAGGAACGAATATCGGCCAAAATTACCGACATTTAAAAAAAAATAATTATCAAAATTACTTAAGTACATATTATAGCACGCTGGTGGTTTAACAATTCCGCCTTTTGGCACGTAAATTCTTGAACACTACCTACTTTGAAAAGTGAATCGGTCTTGCAGGACTGACAGTATCGCCCGCACGCTGAATGAATCGGAATCTACTAAATTACTACTTAAGGGGTCCGATGTAAACAAATCCCGGAAAAAGTCACCGGAAAAAAAGTCACGGAAAAAAGACCCCGGAAAAAGTCATCGGAAAGCAAAACCTCGGAAAACAAGTCACCCGAAAAAAAAGTCGCTCGGAACAAATCACCGGAAATAAAGTCACCCTGAAATAAAGTCACGCGGAAAAAAGTCACCGGAAATAAAGTCACCCGGAAAAAAAATCACCCGAAAAAAAGCACCGGAAATAAAGTCACCCGAAAAAAATTACCCGGAAAAAAATCACCAGAAATAAAGTCACCCGGAAAAAAGTCGCCGGAAATAAAGTCACGCGGAAAAAAAGTCACCCAGAAAAAAAGCACCGGAAATAAATCATCCGAAAAAAGGTTACCTGAAAAAAAGTGACTAGAAAAAAGAACGCACTTGTAGTTGGCAACAAAACTAGAACCACTACCACACTCTTTATCACTACTTGTGTTCATAACTACTAAAAAGTAATGGGAATTTAAAACACATGTGTGTATAATCAAAAGAATAAGTAGTGCAATAACAATATTTTATCTTGGTTTAAAGTAACATATCTATAGTATCTATAGTATATATACAACAAATACAATATTGCAAGTAATATAAAACTGTAGTAAAAAATAATGTTATTGTAAATTGAGTCTCTTACGAATATGGTGGCTTATAGCCCTTAAAAAATCGGGAATATTTCGTGTGCTTTTTCCGGTAACTTTCTTCCGGTGACTTTTCTTCTGGGTGACTTTTTTCCGAGTGACTTTTTTCCGGGTGACTTTTCCCGGTGATTTTTTTCTGGGTGACTTTTGCGGAGCCTGCTTTTCCGTAATTTGTTTTTCCGGTAATTTTTGTCCCCTTACCAATTTAAACAATTACTGTTTTTGAACAAAATTAACTATGAAACGACAATTAAAAAGAAAACTATAAATCTAATCAAACTCATCAAATATAAACTATTTGTATTAAATATTAACATTTGTAAATAAACTTAGACCGCGTTTTCCTGTTTTATTACTGTAAAAGTGCATCAATAGACACGCGTACAAACACATCTCAAATGTCACCCCTAATTTCGACAAATTCGTAACCTGCACGTACAGCTCAGTAACTATTAACGAATTTCACTTATATTTCAATAATATTTCACCAACAACACGAGTATATAAAAAATTAAGGATGAGAAATTTGTATTAATATTTTTAAATGGTATCCAAAAAACATACCTAAAGGCACATTCCTTTTACATTTTTACCTTTGAACCCAAAATAGCTTTTCATAAAAACTGAAAAATGAAACTTGAAATATTTGCAATTAAAAGTGTATGAGAAACAAACCGAGTCTCTGTGAAAAATTCAAGCGCTATATTATTTATGAACCGAAATACAGCCGGCGAGCCAGAGATGTTCAAAGGCCAGCCACGATTAAGTCAATATTTTCCAGCAGTTCGGTAAATAATACTCATCTTTAGATCAAAGTCTTGAGAAATGTCAATCTGATGTTAAGTACAAGGCGGCTACATTAGTGATGAATAGCGTTTCAAAGGAAATTTCCGAAGAGTCGAATGAATTTTAAATAGGCATTAAAAGCATTTGAAGGTGGTCGGGGAAAAATTTTTATTATTCGAGGTTATATCCAACTGACGTGAAAGAAGTGCTAAACAATGTCGCGCGCTCGGTTTCGATTTTTATTACTAGGAATAGCTTTTATGCATTGATATGTATTTTTTATTATTTCATAAAAAGAAGAATCGCTTCAGGCTGTAATTTCTTTATTGGTGCTTTTATCGAACAAATATTCAAGATTTATTATTATTATTAGAAATTAAAAACGAACCCTACAGCGCGAGTAATTTTATTTAAATTCAAACGGAGTTAAAGTGATCTAATTTGCAATAAACTTATGGAGCAAACTCAGACTGCATAGAAATTTTCTGCATTTTGCGTTAAGTAGCCTTCTTTGAGATTTCATAAATTTATGAAACTCTTTATCTATTCTTAAAGCTTTATATGAATTTTTGCTCTACCGAGAAATGCTTCTTACATTTTTAATAGATGAGACCTTTAAGTTCTTTTAGGTTTCTTAAATTTAACGGTTTAAAATGTATAACTCGTAAAAGATTCATTAAATTTTGCTGACTTTTAAAATAGTATATTCCTATTGCCAATGGCGGCTTTTAATTATTTTTTGCTACGAGCATGCTACTCATATTTGAAATTAAAAAAAATACTAATAAAGTACAGCTTTATTGCGTTAAAGTTCATATTGATGTGTAAATAAAATACTTGATAACTTAAACAAGATTTTGTTTATTTTAACGGTAAAGTGGGTTTATATTATCAGATTTTCATGCGTTTTGTCATCCATAATCTTTTTAAATGTTCACATTGTAATTCTTCTCATGTGGAAGCATATGAGTTTAAATAAAATAGAACAACACCTATTTTGCTACGAGTTTTGTTATGTTTTTACCTTCCTCGCTATACGAAGTATAGGTGTAGAGGAAGGTACTGTGATGGTCAGGTTGGATTTGGAGCAAATGCGAAGTCTTTTTCGCTTTCAGTTTACTGGCCGATGTACGAGTTATGCCTTAAAGAAAGATATTTTTATGCCAACAATTTTGACTAACAAGCAGGTTTTAGGCTCTTGCAAGACCGATAAAGCGGACGCTGCAGAGGTGTCTGTTAGTGTGTCTGTCTGTGTGTCTGTATACACTTTATAGTGCAGACGCCTTAACGCAGATAAACCAAACATGGCTTAACGATTCCTGATGACACCGCAAGAAAATGAGATTAGTCCACCAAAAAAAAGAAGAGAGGGAAGGGGCATTCTATTTCAAAATAGACCCGCCCGAAAAAGAACCTTAGATTCGTATTCTACGCATGTCAAATAGCCGATCTGTGCAAACGCGATCTCCCTATCACCACCATGATTTTTGTTTTTTTAAAAACATTTACGATTTTTGGCTTCAAAATTGGTACCAGCATGTTAAATGACGACACGAACAACTTTCCATTGAGAAAACATCACCGAGAGGTTTTATTTTGGTCGTTTACCTGGACAGTTTAATTGAGTGGTTACAAAAATACGGCTATAGCCCAAAGAGATTTTAATGAATAAACATTTTGTAACTAAAAACACAAAACATCATAAAAGCAGGCAAAAGGGAGGAGGTACTTCAATATAGACATGCTTAGACAAGAACTTTAGATTAGTATTTTACACATGTCGAATAACCGATCTCTATCACACTCTGCCCCCATCGGTTTTTTGTTTTTTTTACATTTACGAATTTCGGCTTCATAATCGGTATAAGCATGTTAAATGACAATAAGAAGAACTTTCTATTTAAAAAACACCACTGAAATATTTCCTTTTTGGTCGTTTACCTGAACAGATTAATTTACTAATTGCTATCACCAAATTAATCGATTTTGAGATTTCAAAAAATAAACATTAGCTGCAACTAGAAAACAAAACTCAACTGCTTTAAAGTGGGGAGGGGAGGAGTGCCCACTTCAAAATAGATGCGCTCGAAAAAGAGCTTTAGATTTGTGTTCTACAAATGTCGAATAGCCGATATGCTCTCCCACGATCTTCCTACCGCCCCCCAGTGCCCCTCCCAATAATTTTTCAATAATAAGAAATGTACGAATTTCAGCTTCAAAATCGGTATGAACATCTTAAATGATAATAGGAACAATCTTCTATTGTTTCGTTTTGGTCGTTTACCTGAAAAGTTTAATTAGATAATCGTCAAAATAAAGACTATAACCAAATAATGAAACCAATTTAAGATTTCAACAAACATGTATCGTTTACAATTAACAAATACTAAAAACGAAAAAATTTCCAAATTTTCAAAAGATTTTGTTACACAAATCTTATTAAAATTTAAACAAATTTAAAAATACTTCTAAACTTCCAAAAAGTAGGTATCAAATATTTCAAAAATTATCGGAAAACATCTTTAGCTCAAAACTTTTTAGATTTCAGAAATTTTAAAATTTTTAGATTTGTTTTTAGATTATCTATAATTTTATTAATTTTTCAATATTGTCAACCAATTTTCTAAAAATTCAAACTTTATTTAAAAGCTTTTAAAATTATTAAGTTTTCTAAAAGTTCTCATCATTTTCAAAACTTATCAAAACATTTTGAACTCATATTTTCAAAATTATTTACAATTTCCCGCATTTTTCAAAATTTCAAAATTTATCAAAATGATGTGATTACGAATATTTAAAAAACGCAAAAATTAAAGTATTTTTTGTAAAAACAATGTTGTTGGTCTGCTATTTGCGAGGTTATTTTCTGATAAACGTTTCTTCTATAAAGCTTCGTTTTTGTTAATAACTAATCCAGTTTTTGTACGTTTTATCTTATTTTAAAAATCATTGTTTCGAAAACTTCTCTGTTTTCAATAAATAACCTATTTTTGTACATTTCAGCTTTATTGTGGCAATAATGGTTTTGGTCAAATTGACCTGTTTGTTTGTAAGAAATAAACCATTTTGTACATTTCAACTTTATGATAAAATTCTGTTTTTATTGTACAAATTAATCTTTTATTGAAATCATCTTGTTATCAGACGTTCCTGTCACACTTTTCGGTGACGATACTAACGCATTTACGTTGTTGGTCTTATGGGCCTGTATATCACAAACCTGTATGCTGCTAATTTATGTATTTTATAATGACAAGAATCGTGTGGTATTGTAATGTCTGTTTGTGTAGGTTTTCGACACAACAGAGTATGTATTCAAAAGTTTATTATTTGAATTAATTTTTTGTTTAAATTAAATAAGTTACTGAACCTATTCTGTTCTGTTTCTAGTGTAAATTTTATATTTGGATGCTAGCTGTCGTATCAAATATTCTAATTGCAATCGACGAAACAAGCAAAATGCGTTGTTTCCAGTAAAAATACGTTTAATATAAGCACGGCTCAGCATGTCGGTCACTCCAGAAAAATTTATGAAAGGTATATTGTATGAAAGGTAAACAGAGAGTGAAAGTAATACAAGCCAATGAAAAGAGTTCATATAAGAAGTAATGAAAAGAAACATCTAGATGAAATACCTGGTATGAGTAAAGACCGGATTTATATGCACAGAAAAAGCTCAAGTATGGAAGCAAAATATGCATTTAAAAAGTCAAAACCTGCACTTTGTATGCCATAAAACAGCACAATATGCAAAAAATTTTACATTTATTTCAATTAAAAAAAGAATTAGATAAGCTTAGTAATTACCCTAGATTGCACTCAGTCAACCTAAATATGATGCTATAAATTAGACTATGTAAGTAGTATGTGATTATTCGCATTTAAATATTAATAAAGTTGTAAACAATATGCTGTTCTGAGTTATCTAATGACAAATTTGGCATTCTCTCGATCAGAACGGAACTATTTTTGCATTCTCCCTGCACACCACCAAGGTGAAACACTAGCACGAACGTATCGCGAGGGGACAAAGCTATTCTATCACGCCAAGCATGATAGTGCTGGCTCACCTAACCTTATGTACTTTGCATGCGGTCATTTTATGGTATTTAGAAACCGAATTTTTTTCTGAACCAAAAAATCGAATTATTGCTGTAATTACAACAAATTGGGTATGTTTCGCTGCACCTAAAATTTAAGTTAACAACCTATCACTCATAATAAGCAATTTAACTTAATCAGAAATATATGTATGTAGTGGCCTGTTTATTAAATAAAGGGGCACGAATTTTCGACTTTCAAAAATTCATAGAAGGCGTCACACAGAAGTAAACTAACTGGGACGCAAACAAAATTGTACCTTATCGCAAACTCTACTAGCCTGTAAAATAAAAATTTTTTTAGTAAAAAAGCGTTAAATCCAAAATTTTCTGAATTCCAGAAAAGACGTCACCGAGAAATTAGCAGGCTTGAAGGTAACCCAAATTGTAGGTCATTTCCTGTTCTCCGAGCTTAAGCATAGCGTTTCCCATTTTTGGGTTATCAAAGGTCAAAAATATGTTTCGTCAAAATCTCGAATTTTGAAATTTTCATGAATTTAATACTTCCTATATTAAAAGTATGGAAAAGGAAAAAGCACTTCGTCTGGACTTTCCTACATTTTTGAAATCTTTATATATTAAATCCCTAACTGTTTTACCTTACCAACAAGATACAATGCGGCTCTTTGCTACTTAACGCAGTTTATTAATTGTTTTCGGCAATTATTTATAATTGCTGCCATCGGCGTTGCTATAATTTGATTATTTATGGTTGACTAATAATAAACTCCAAGTTGTAATAAAATTTGCCTTCAGCAGCAGAAACAAAACAGAAATTCTTTGTAGTTGCTTAGACTGGACGTTTCAAATAACAATGAAGGTCGACGTCGGAACAAATAAACAGTAATATATCTATCCTCAATTTCTTTTAATAAAATTTAAAAAATTCTGTATGTTTAAATTGATACATTTTCGTTTGTTTATTAGAGGTAAAAATAAAAAATGCCCTTATGTAACTGCGTTACGAATTAACATTACAAGCGATTTTATAAATTTTAAAATAAATACGGCATCTCAGGTTTACACTTTACACTTTACAGTGCTGCTATGATATGAAATAAACCGAGTTGATTCTGTTTATCGTATATTGACGATTTACGCGTATGTTTAAAAATAGTCTAACTATTAATAACAATAACAACCTAACGTACAGTTATTGAGGTACTAGCTGAACCCTACAACCTCAGCTTTTTTACTTTCCTATACTTTTTACTTTTAATTTCATGGCAAGTTTCGGTGGTTTTTCCATGCAAACAATAAATTAAAATATTCTAAAAAGTAAGGTAAAGTATGTTGTGTTACTATATATTGTTATATAATCTTTCCAAATACCACTCGCGATCAAAATTTTTTAAAAGAATGTTTTGTATTTAGGTGCAAACTCGCTCACCTCGACCTTCGGTCTCGTGGCGTGTTTAACGTGTTTTTGTTTCGCATAATTTATACACAATAATTTGCGTAAATAAAAACATTCCCATAACAGTTTCACCTCTCGTGGTATTACCCTTGATAATCCAGTTAGCTTACACTTAAACCTTTTATCAACCCCGTTTATTTAATAAAGAGCCATTAATTTTTGAATGTAAAAAAACTATTCAACTTGAATTTGTATCAATTTGTATTTTTCGTCATTTATAACAAAAAATGTTGATCTAAAAACCAAATTTACAGAATACTGTTTATGCGTTTTGGTTACGCAGACTTTTTGGTATAATTCAACTAATTATTTCAAACTTTATTAAAATATAATCAGTACGGTAGTTCTTGATATTTGAAGCCGGTAAACACACACGTACGTACTCACTCACGACCCCCAAAGAACAACGTGGTTTAGCAACCTACATTTAGGGGTTAAGTGGATGAGCAGCGGGTGTTTCTTCGCCCCCATAGTGTTTTTTTATATATAAATTGTAATTAGAATTTCTTTAAATTAATTAAATTATTATTATTAATATTATTATTACTCCCATATCGAAATCTACAAATGGGACATTATCACAATGAAATAGCTGTCAACGAATTATCAACTATTTTCAAGTAAAAAACTGCCCAATTTTATTTAAAACTGCGAATTGAAAAGGTTAAAGCATTATTTTTTTCATTGAAAATTCAAATCGCTTTCACATTTTACGGGTTTCCTTTGAAGAAATATAATTAACCTTTATTCCAAACTCTGATTGTTTTCACGTTCGCTTTTTATGTATTCAATCATCAAAGGCGCGTAGAATCCAACTGTTCATTTATAACCAAAAGTAGCATTGTAGTGCAGCCAGGCCTGCGTTTCCCTCATTGTCGGGACCACGGGTTTTGAATGCGCCCCACAATTAGTGATGAATGGAAACCAGCAAGTTCATTACGGTTCATTACGCTAAGTCCTAACCGTGTTTGCTCCCTTAATTAGAAATCAGGCTCCCCTCACGTCATGCATCCTCATTAAGTATGGGAAAAACGTCAGTCCGGCGGCCGGCGCCGCGGTTTGGTGAGAGCTATTTTTGCTAGAATACGTTTAGGTTATTTTCGCCTTCTTTAAAAGTTACCAAAGCGGAAAACGATTACGCGTGAGCCTATTTGCTCTTCTCGTGGGATTTATAACTGATACCGGCTGATACTGTCACCATTTTCCTGCTGCTTTGCTTCTCCTGTGGATGTCGTATTATTGTTAGTAAAGATAAATGAGCGTTTTTAGAGAGTGCTGCTGTTTGCAAATCCTAAGAAAACAATGCTTGTTTGGGGAAGAAAATTGAGAGATTGTGTCAGTTTGAGCTCTTGCAAATTTGCGAACGTTTTGGCATGTACGTGATTATAAGCAAGGATCGGTGCCAAACTCTGTCACTCCAACGCAAAGAGATAGCAAAAGATGACGCATAAAATGGAAGTTTGCTTAATAAACATCTCCAACTAAATCTCATTTCGTCACGAAGTTTAAATTGCCTTGTGCTGTGTTTCTTTAATGCTATGGGTTTCTTCTTGAGTTATTGCGTTTTATAAAATGCGTAAACTTAAAACAAATTACGTTCTTATATTAAGAACGCCGTAAAGGGCAAAGGGGTTAGAATTTTTTAGTGGCGAGGGATGCAGGGATTCTAACTCGAATTATATGTTTCCTTTGGGCAAACAACAAGTGAATTATTTAAAATCAAAAAAAAAGGGGAATTCGAATTAAATCTCCCTGTACTTGCACGCACAATTTAAAAAAATTCATCCAATTTTTCGTGGTTTTGTGGAAAAGCTTCCGAATCTCATTACGAAATCACAAAACAAATACCCTGTATGAACATATTTTTTTATGAAACTGTAATTTTCTCTTAAATTAGCTGTACAAAACTCTTACTTTAAATAACGGCATAATTTTCGGTTACTGTGGCAACTAGACACAAAAATTTCCAATAGAAATAGTTTCAAGCGTCACAGAAATTGAAAAAAGCGGCATGGCATTCTGTAATTAAATACTTTGTTTTGAAGAATTTATCCTCAAGTTCACGACGACTTTTAAAGACCAGCTCCTGGTTTTGCTCTCACCGACGAAAATGTAGATGATGAAAATGAACACCCCACCATTTCGGTTAAATACGCTAAATAACACAAAATCATAAATTTTTTTAAAATAAATTTGTATAAAAAAATCGTCAAATAATGATAATTAAATATTTTGGATGCGTCTAGATAATGGATTTGTCGAATAAACAGCTAGCGACAATTATCTGATAAAACGTATAAGAGATATATTCATCAAAATCTGGACAACCGAAAATTCCGTTTAAAACGGATAATACCTAATATCAAAAAATTTAGACAATGAATAGCGGACTTCTCGAATAACAAATTACAAAGTTCTCTCTTTTTTATTACCTTAAGTACCTCCATGATCATCAAAGAACCATCCCCAAAACTCTGCACCAAGAACACCAGTTGGGACTATTTTAGAAGTATACTGGTCCACGAAGTTAATCTAGCTATCCGAATTAAGGACGCACACGATCTATATGAAGCAACCCAGTACTTAACCACAACGATACAAAACGCGGCATGGCAAGCCACACCCAGTGCAACAAACACCCACCCGGCAGACATCAACATTCTTCGTCACATATGACACCTCGTCGCAGAAAAACGCAAGGCACGTGAAAAGTGGCAGCGAACTAAGCAAAGACAAGACAAGACTTTATATAATAGGCTCACTCACCAACTCCACACTGAACTAATAAAATTCAGGAATGACACCTTCCAGTATTACATCACTAACTTATCACCTATCGACCACACGGTATGGAAGGCAACAAAAAAGTTCAACAGACCGACAGCATCGATACCTCCAATCAAAAACCTAGATGGTACACGGGCCAGATCAGATAAAGAAAAGGCAGACACATTCGCCGACCATCTCGCTACTGTCTTCTCAACACCTCATCAGGTAGGAAACAACGATAACACCGAAATTGCCTCATTTCTTGATGTTCCTTGCCAAATGTCCTTACCACTCAGACCCTTCTCACCAGCTGAAGTAAGCCGTCAAATCAAACTAGCCAACCCTTGTAAAGCACCTGACTATGACCTAATAGTAGGAGAAGTTTTGCAGAACCTCCCCCGAAAAGCTCTAGTGTTACTCACCATCATATACAACAGCATCCTACGACTCAGCTACTTCCCCGCCCAGTGGAAACATGCCCTAATCATTATGCTTCCTAAGTCTGGCGAACCCGCCACGCAACCCTCCTCCTACAGACCTATCAACCTCTTGCCACTCATGTCCAAAATATTGGAAAAGTTGCTCCTCACAAGAATCCATGAAACAGTAGACTTAGACCAAATTATCCCAAACTACCAGTTTGGCTTCCATTCAACTATTCACCAAGGACATTGAATTGTTAACACTATTATGGAGACCTTAGAGACTAAGCGCGTTTGTACCAAGGATACTAAACCTCTTTTAGTATCCTTGCGTTTGTACAACGGTATGCCTAGATATAAAGCAGGCTTTCGACAAAGTCTGGCACACGGGTCTGCTTTATAAAATTAAACTCCATTTTCCAAGCCAGTTATACCTAACACTAAAATGATATTTAACCGAGAGGACCTTACAAGTCAAAGTAAACAACACAACTTCTGAATACCATGAAATTACCTCCGGAGTGCCGCAGGGCAGCGTTTTGGGGCCGCTACTTTATACTCTGTATACCTCCGATACACCTACAACCGATAATACCCTACTTGCCATGTTTGCTGATGGTACAGCTATTCTCTCAGTCAACGAAAACCCAATAATTGCGGCAGCCCACTTACAAACTCACCTAAATATCCTACAAAACTGGTTTAATAAATGGCGTATTACAGTCGATAGCGATAAATCCGCTCAAATCACGTTCACTAACAAACGCATTGTAAGTCCACGAAATAGCATCAACAATGTTCCCATACCTCAGAAGACGAACATCAAATACCTTGGACTACATCTGGACCACAAGCTAACCTGGAGCACACACATCAAAGCTAAACGGAAACAAATAGATCTCAAAATTAAACAAATGAATTGGCTCATCGGTAGACGCTCACAACTCACACTTTCGAACAAACTGTTGCTATATGGGATCCAACTGTGGGGCTGCGCTAAGGCCTCGCACACCAGAATCCTGCAGCAATAACTAACGCTCCATGGTACGTCACCAATGCAACCCTTCACACCGACCTAAGAATTCCGTACATAGCCTTAGAGATCCAGAGACTTGCCCGAACATACACATACAACTTGCCAGGACATGGAAACCAACTAATAGAACAGCTCTCTAATCAGCCGACCGTCACCAGACGATTAAAACGACAATGGCCACAAGAGCTACCTGTGTAACCATCCAGAACTCTTTAGGCAACTTCTATAAATAAAAAAAAATAAAATAAAAACATTTCTATCTGAAAAAAATCTCGGATAAAAATTTCTTTCTCTCTAGAGAAAACGTCACTCTTACAATTATTTCTCTCTTAAAAAAGTTCACTCATAACAATATTTCTCTGTTGTTAAATGTTATTTCCTAAAAATATTTCTCTTAGAATCACGGTTTTCGTATGATACCAACAGGTGACGCTTCTACGTTTGGACCGGTGCATGGAACAGTCGAATGATAACGTATTTGTCAGAAAAATACAAATGGAGAACTTCACTGGAAGCAGATAAGGTATTAAAAAAATAAATAATCAAAAAATATGACTAGTAGAAAAATCTCGATAGCAATACATTTTTGAATAGATTAAACAAAAATTGTTTTTCTGAAAAATTGCAAACATGTGTAGAGTTAAACAGAAATTACGTGGAAAAATGTACGAAGTTACCTTCAATAACAATATTGAATACAGGCAATTTTTGTTACGCCCCTTGCAATTCTTGGTTTTATCCTTTGCTATTTGTCTATGTTTTATTCAATAGTTTTTCATATCCTTGCTTGCCCCAAGGGACTGAAATGTATGATGATTTGAAAACTCTGAAAAGGTCTTACCAATCGTTTCAGGTAAATGGAGGAAAACGAAAACGACCAAGAAAACTGTAAATTTTCATGTAATCGATCACTCAGAAAACCATCCTAAGATAACTTATCATTTAGATAATGTCAGGGGTCTTCGTAATGTCATCATTAATCAATCCAACTGCCACATCGTGCTAATTATCAAACACCAAGTATTTGCTGAAACTTCATTGATTTCTTCAACTAAGGTTTATTTAAAGACGTTGTTAGTCCATTCTCAAGTTTGCTAATAAAAAAACATTGAGCAAATTATTTGGTTAAATAAAACTGACAGGAGTGACACAATTTAAATTAAAAATTTTTAAATTTAAATAGCAGAGGATGTCACATGTCGCTTTTATATGCTGTTTATAATAAGGCTTGTGTTGCTGACAGGTTTTCATCCAGTTTACCGCATTAATTCATGTTTAAATCGAATCAAATTTTAAACAATATTGTTCTATTAAAGCTGCCACGTTAGCTATACTCATTTAAATTGATTGCCATTTTTAATATTGTAAAAAGATAATTAATTACCATCTATATTTTGTGCCAAAAACAAAATTTTTATAATTAATCATGCTTTTAGTCGAACTACATAAATAACAAATGCACGTAAACCACCTACATAAATATGTTTTGGAGATCGAAAAGAGAAAAACCAATATAAAAAATTATCAAAACCGTTGTGGAGCCACGCAACCAACGTACGCGTGTATTTCTATCAAAGAGATTTTAATATTACTGACTATACCACTCACATTTCATTGAACCAATAACAAATTTTCCCTTTCAAAAAACGAACCAATCGGGTTTGTTTTATATTGATTAAACTGCATGGGGCCGTTTAAATAAGTGATTGATTAAACCCACAGTAGCTTCGGATAATCGCTCTTAAGTATTAAATTAACACGTTTAAAACTAATATGCAGTTTTTTTATTGCTTCAGTCAGAAATAAGTATCATATTTAAATATAATTTATGAATTATAAATGAAATAAAAAAGCAAAATACGAGGAACGTCGACGGTGGCCGATGATAACAATGTCAATGTCAACCAACTTGAATCGCGAGTGTTCAAATCATAGTTCAAATCATGACCGACATAAATAAATATAATAATAACATGCTAATATGCATTAAAAAACATGAGTATATATTTACATTAAAATTGTATCTTGTTTGACAGGTTAAATAAACTAAAACCTTAGTCCAAAATAATGCCCATACCCTCAAAAATTTTATGAAATACCGTTTAACGATTTTTCACCAAAACGGTCTATTTTTACAACACTTCGCAGCAGCAGTAAATAAAAACGTCAAAATAAAATATTAAATTTGCAAACGGACGCCACTACAAAATATTTAAAAACAAGCAAACAAAACATGTTAAGAGCCTGGTTCCCGAAAACACCCGAGCATTTCCGACTAGTTCAATGTTACAAATATGCGTCAAAATTAATTTAAGTGATATAGTCAAGACGTATACGACTCGTGATGCAATTTTTCTTTTATAAAATTGTGGTGTACTTATTTTTAACAATAATTGGATAAAAGCAGTTGTGTGTGTAAATCATCGCAAACATTTCATTAAAAAACTAAAATAAAAATTATGAACCAAAGTACTTAAAGAGGCATAGAGAGCATTTTCCTGCGTTTTACCTATTCCTCATTTCAAGTACGTTGAATGTTAGTTCATTAAAATCAAATTAAAAGTTGCAGTAACAAAAACTAATATGAATTTATTTAGTGCTCATAAACTTCAACAACTTTTGCATGTTTTTCCTAGTTTTACCTGTGTAGCTTTTCCTAGCCTCATTATGGTGCAGATGTAATAAACTTAATTAGATAGAAATAACTACTGGAATCGTTTTTAACATTCTGAAAGTCGTGTGCATTTTAACTAACTTGCTGGTATTCGTAGTATGATTAACAAGAAGGTATTGTATTCGCCAAAAAAAGCGACCAAAGTTTCTAAGCTACTAACAGCTCTTGAACGCCCAGGGTAACACTAACATTGGTTTTTGACATGATGTATGAGTATCTATATTTGTATCAGGGGCGTAGCTGTCGTATAGCAAGATAGTGCAACGCATAAGGGCTTAAGCCTATCTGTCCCCCACAGTTAATTTAATGTGTCTCGATATTATTTATACAATGAGAACTTTTTTTAACGATGAAAAGAGAAATATTTCAATAAAAAATGTTTTTTGATAATACTTTTTCTTTTTTGAAAAGAGTATTCTCATAAAAATATTTGCCTATTGAAACAAGTTCTCTTTAAACACAATTTTTCTTGAAAAATGTTCTGATAATAATTGTTTTTCTCCTGGAACTTATAACATGACTAGTACGCAGCTACGGTCCCGATACCGGTACCGTGGTAGGAGCGCCGCGGTCCTATAATCACTGTAGACCAGTAAAGCGTTGATACATAAACACTTTTAAACATATGATAAAAAATATACAAAATATGAAAATTTTAGACAAAGTGTTTCTTTCATTTTATTTTAATGTTGGATTTCTTCTAAAACTCGCGACAAGGTCTGTTTACCACAAATATAACATTTGCCCACGTGCAAACTTAGAAAAGTTTAGTTTTGGTCGATTACCTGAACAGACTAATCGAACATTATCCAGAAACGATCAAAACCCTCAGGTGTACCGAGAGCAAATTTTATTTTTGAATTATTGGATGATTCAACGGATAAACATAGTTTGGGATTAAAAAATGTAACAAATTAGCTTAAACAACAAGGGCTGAAAGTAAAATTAAAGAAAATCACTTCCATTACACTAGGTGACAATTTATAAGAATGAATAGGAGAATGTGGAGGAAGGGTATTTGGAGCAAAAGAGTGGGAGGCGTTTGCAAGGAAGTGTTCGCAGCATTGATGCGACTTAAACCCGCCGCTCCCACTTGCAGCCAATCAGCGTTTAGAAGGGTGTGGTCTTGCACAACTACAAATTAGACTTCCTGGATAAGTTGAATACCGCTTCTTCTCGCCCTCTATCTGTGCGTTACAGCCGCAATATGTTTCAAGCCCTGTCATAATATTAAAAAATTAAAATTAAAAATTCACCCCGACGCGACTGTTACAAAAAGCGGAAACGTTGTGTTTGTGTTGTCAAACAGTTGTTTGAATTATACTGGTGTTGCTTAGTAACTAAAATCTTATATAAACAGCACGTTTGCACAGAAGAAACAGGTTAATTTTTAAGATCAAGCATTTCGGGTCAAAAACTAACCCCCATTACGAGCACTTGCTCCGGCCGAAGGCCAACCATCTTCAGAGGCTTCTCTGAGTCAATCAGCACACAGCTGGTTCCAGAGCACCGAGGAATCACAGCACCTATACACCTCCATCAGTGAAGCCTGCAACACCACGAGCTTCTTCTCAAACGAAGCAGCACCCTGCAAGGACCACCACCAGGAGATGTAAGGCCCGTTCACTACGGGCACTACAATCTTCTGAAGCTCCAGCCTGTTTACTTTACATTGTAAATGTTTCTAAATATTTGTTTGAATGCATTCTTCATTTTGTACTATTAAAAATATTGGATTATTTACGACTGCTTGGATAAGGACTTATTATGTCATTCATTTGCGTTAGGTAATGAAGTTCATTATCTCACTAATGTAAAATAAGTTAGGTAATAAATTTACTATACAACTAATTTTATTTACACAAACAAAACTAAAGCTTTGTTTATAAGAAAACTGTCTGGTTGCCATAGTATTGAACAAATCGAATCTATATCGTTCCTTTGATTTTAAAAACATAAGTATTTTAAAAGTGACTTGATATTTGCAAATAAATTAATGCGAAATGTCAAATATCTTTTCAAGCAAAAAAATTCGATTTTTAACAAATTTTGAGCAGTCATAGATAAAATTGTGTATGTCACACGTGGGATAATGCATTATTATGGCACTCGTTTGATTACACGACTCGGTCTACGACCTCGTCGTGCAACTTTCAAACTCGTGTTATAACAACGAGTTTATCCCACTAGTAACATAAATAACTATTATCTCACCCAATAAAAACCGTCTACGAAATTTTCAGTAATGTTATTACAAAATAAAGCATGGCGGCTTTATGACATACCTATAATAGTATATTATAAAACAAGTGTATAAGCAAGCCTTCAAAGCACGCGCGACGGGTTTAAAAGCATGAGGCGAAGCCGAGTGCCTTTTAACGGAGCAGTGCTTTAAAGGCTCTTATACACGTGTATTATACCAGCCAGATAAGCATTGTTAGCTTTCCAATTAAAAATCAAGTTAAATTATATTGGATTTATTAAACTCCATGATGGGGTAGATAATTAATTTTTAATTAACAAACTTTTTTCAATAACTGTTGTAAGTAGGAATGGGGGAGTTTATATGTAAAATATACCAAAAACAGTTTATCATGAAAACAAGCATTTTTTTTAATATTTAAGGCTTGTTGTAAACACAATTGAAAAATGAATTTTATTTTGCAATATTACTGTTTTAACGAACATGAGCATAATAAATTCCTTTTAACAGATTAAAAAAGGTACAAAGTAAACAGTAATGTCCATGCAAACGCCGACACACATAAATTTAAAAGCAACCCGCCTAGGTAGTAATTTTTAAAAGCAAAATACGGCAGTTCTTCCACATGTAAACACGTTTCGTATCTCAGACAGATAAAAAAAAGCCGAAGCGAAATTTTCCACTACATCAATAATGCAAAACAGCATCCTGTCTGTCCATCAGCATGCCTGTTAACGCTACATTGATATGCGCATTCAGGACTCCAACACAATAGTATACGACATGAAACTTGCTCGAGTTTCTGGCTTAAACGTCTCGAATTATTGTTAGCTTTAGTTCCGGATTGAACTTCGTCTAAGTTCCGTTGTATCTCAACTTGCGCTAACAATTTGCTGTATGAATTGCACGTTGATAGACGGTGACAGTTTGTTGACAATAATCCGAAACGGATTTATGAAAATGTCGAGTCTTCCTTTTAAGTGAAACTCGAAATTGGCAGCGTTTTGTCTCTTATGCATTGTTTGCTCTCTTTGATTATGTAAAAGCCCGGGAGAACTTTAATAACTTAAATAATTGTTTGTTAAATTAATTTAAAGGAACTTCTGGAAAACATGATTGTCATCTAAGTTCTGACTAATTGCTTGCAGGTATTTCTCAAAGACAAGAATTGACAGAGATGTCGCTGCTAATGGAGCGCCGGGTAAATTTTTTTGGCAATAACAAGGCGGCGTGGTATTTACGCTGCGCTCTTGTAAACCGCCTGCCAACAACATTAGTAAATATCCCAACATTTAAGTTAAATATAAAAATTAAAATAATTAGTAACATCCACAGAACGTCTAGAAACCCAAAAAGGGGTTTCAAAAAATGATTGTCTGTGGGTGGGTGGGTACGTGTGGTGCATCATCACTCCCGAACGGATGGTCCGATTTTGATAAGCTTTAAAATGCGGAGAAACGTCAAAAATTTACCGAAAAAATTAGCTTTAAAAAAATTCTAAACCGGAAACGGAAGTTAGATTTGTTTTGGTGGCATGTTTTCCGGTATCCGAATCTTTTGAGTCTGAAAATGGAATCTGAAAGAGGACTTTAAGGCAAATTCATCGTTTTTTTTTCGTACTTTTAAGCTTCAAAATGGTGACCAGTATGCTTTTTTGACAATATCGACCTTAACGCCTTATTACTTAAAAAGCTGCCGGGTAACCTCTACGAGAACTTCCTGGCATTTATTGAAGTTTTTGAAAGTTTTTATTTAATTTAGAAAATTTTGACATTTTTATTGAAACGTAGAATATTTTTTAAATTCTCAAAAAAATTTCCATAATTTTTCTTAAAAATTAAAATAGTTTTTTTTTAAATATTTGGAACATTTGAATTAGTACAAACTGTTTTAAAAATTGTAACATTTAAACAATTTAATGTTTTTAAAAAATTTAAAAAATTTGAAAATTTAAAGAAATGATAATTTTCGGGGAAAAAAAGCTTAAGAAAAGCTTGTTTCAGACAGTTAGCTTATGCTTAATTCGAAAGCAGGGCCTAAGAAGAGCTGGATTGTTTCGTACCGAAAGAATGCGCTTGTTCTGAAAACATGGCTCTAGCAGCGGCACGGTGCCACAGAGTTAAAGAAGGAGAGCAGCTCTAGAAGCAGCGGGATGCTGCGGGGCTCTAGAAGGAGCTTGTGTGGTGGTATGGTTCGGACCGTAAGCTTGCAATCAATCCGGAAGTAGAGCTCTAGGGGAAAATTAGTTTGGGGGCTTGTTTGCTTCGAAAGGTTACTATCAATTTTGGAATTCGTCAAACAAATATTGCTTAAAAACTGGCGATAAGCTTTATTTAAATTTTGTAGGCTAATAAAACTTAGAATAAGCTAGAATTTGGTCCATGTTCCAGTCTGCTAATTTCTCTGTGACGCATTCTATGAATTTTTGAAGATTTTGAATTTAACTATTTACTCAAGATCGGGCTGTCCAATTGAAAACAAATTTGATATTGTAAATGCCTTGGGGATATACAGTGTTACAAGCTACGAGAACATTTTGAATTACTAAAACCCTAAAGTAAAGAATCAAAATTTGGATATTTTCAAACATTACTAATCAAAAACTGGACAAACGATTATTTTTAAATTTTGTAAAATCATAAAGCTAGGGATGAGCTACAATTTGGTTCGTGTCCCAATCCGCCTTTTATAAATTTAGTAAAATTGAAAATTTATGCCTCTTTGTTAAACAAATAAAAGACGTTAAAAATTTGTATTATACTCTTTAAACTCGCACAACAGATACACAACCATCACAGCAAAGTTTTCTCGTTTTAGTAATTAAACTAATAATCATAACCCCAACGTTGTTCGTAACCCATAACTTCTATTTTGGCCACAGCGCACAGCTTGGTCACAACGCGCACTATTCGTTTTGGCTACAACACCCAATTTCTCTCATTAAAAATATAAAAATTCCCAATTGCCTTAATTAGGCTTTGTGACCAATATGGCCGTTGTGACCAAATAATGATATTACCGACGCGATGTGGAGATAATGACCGTCACTGAACACTGTACGGGTTGTCACCAGGTCGCTCATCTCGCGATGTAGAACTATAAACAGCAACAGTTTTAAAATGTGTGATTGCTGCTCGTACTCATGCTTCTTATGTCTGTCAAACATAAGCGGCCAGTAAAAGCTTTTCCAGATAAACTTAAGGTAAGCTGCTTATAGTCCAAAAGCTTTTCTTATATAAAATGCTAAAGAAAACAGCTCGTGAAAGCAAAATCTTCGGTTTAATTTACTTTGATATAAAAGAAAAGTTTAGTTTAGTCGTATAACAGAGAGTAGTAAAATTTAAAAATAAACGGCCTGTGAATCAATTAAATCCGATCCTTTATATTTCACAATTTGAACAAGAATTGAAGTGCAATTTCACAGCCGGCTGCTTTTCAGGGGATTGGAAATTTTAAATCACGATGAATGGGTCATTCGATACCTTTAAACTATCGAATGAAATGGGAATATTCAATTAAACTTTTCTATGCCCAGACACAGATTAGGGCCGTGAAAAACTGTTGGGAAAAACGCTTGGGCATGATTTATCAATTAAGGTAGTGTATTCATACTCAAAATATGAAATAACTACTCGTATTTACAGTCTGCGACTATTACATTTAGTTTTAGTTTAATTAATAATTAGGCAAATCGTAATACAGGGTGCGGCAAGTAAAGTGTTACAAGGTGATATCTCTAAAACTATAAAAGATTGAGCTCTAACATTTTTTTTGAATTTATGGAACAGAAGGGGTCGTATATTAGACTAGTAGGGCTTTTTGTAAATTAACCTATTTTAAGAGAATTTAAGGGGGTAACTTGAAAATTTTAAATGGAATCATACATTAACATATTTTGTAACACTTCTTTAATGTTCACATCAAAATAGGTACAGCCCATTATTTTCAGATTTTTTGAAAAGCGTTTACTATATAAATACATATTTAAAAACGGAACGAGTGTATTTATCATATCATATATCAGTACTATTCGAATGTGCAAATCAAAACATTCTTATTTCGTTACGCTTGCAAGGCGAAACACGTCGTTGGTCATCTTCATGCTATCGCAGTCCGGTTCTGACTCCGCTAGTGTATTCGCATCATAATACCACGACTGGTCATCGTATCATGTATTTGCATTGGGCATTTGCAGTTGGCTAGTATACAGGGTACTGCTTCAACGCCAGGTTCCGAAAACTGCAAAATCGAAAATAATAAAAACCGAAAAATTATTCGAATGATTTTCTGTACGATAATCAAATACTTCGTTTATTTTCATTCGAAAAATCCCATCATCAGTTCCTGCTGCCGACGTATTGTCTGTGTTGGCGCGAAACTTTGTTTCTTTTTCATAGAGAAATGTTTACCTCTACTTATTTTATTTTTTTCCTTGGGTGGTACTATGAACAAGTTTCGCCTGCTGTCATGGGTTCTCCGTGTTCTTCTGTCGTTGCTTACATTTTCATAGAAACGTTCAAACAGGAAGCCTTACAATCCTTACACTTAAAGCCCAAGTGCTGCTTTAGATATGTGGATGACGCCTTTATTATCTGGCCGCATGAACGAAATTCCCTGCCAATTTTCACCATTAAATTTCCAACATCTTAACGCTATGACAGTTTCCTTCTACAAAAGACAAACGACCTACTTTCAATCTTCCGGTTTGGATAAAGTTCTTTGCTTGTGTGGAAAAGTCGACATCAGTGAAATGAAGCGGCGGATCAACATTCGTGTTTCGGAACACGAACGCTGCACTCGAATAAAGCGTCCAGTCGGTTCGGCCTTTGCCGAACAAAAGCTTGAAACAGGCCAAAAAAACAACCTGACTCGTTATTCGAGCACAACTCGCGAAATTATGGAAATACATAGAAACTTTAATACCCTTAATCGAGATTACAGCTTTTATTTTCGCAATGCCTATAAACTACCGTTTACTCGACCGCAACTTACTCTACCTCAATCACACCGCTAATTACCATGCTCTTATAAACACAGCTCCTGCACCTTTTTCGTCAGTTTTGTGCACATGACCACATCCCTGAAGATGTTCCATGCAACTGTAGACGAAATGTCGGCAGTAGAAGCACCAACGACGCGGCTGCTATCCGGAAGCGAAGATGCCATTAAATAAATTATCAGATAGCTTTTCACAGCTTCGCGTTTTTCTTTACAGCTACAAGTTTCCATGATTTATTAAACTAAAAATAATATTTACGAATTTCTTTGTAAACGTCAAACCCTATTTCTTCTAAATGTCAATGTTTTGGAAAAAGTTTACTGAAAAAAATCAAAAGGGAAAAATGTAATGGAAAGTATTTTTTTGTTATATTTATTTATTGTCCGCCTACATCTGATGTTAAGGCTTATCACAGACGTCGAAGTGTACATTTGCAAAATTTACCAAACTTCTGGTTCCTACAGAATAAAAAGCATTTGAGTTTTGGAAACCAGAAAATTTTCATATTAAATTTTTTTTGCGATTGTTACTTTACCATACCGTTCCTATTGATTACATGAATATTTTCGAAATCTAGATTTTAACGGAAATACACGTTTAGGGGCTAAAGGAACCCAAGAAAGTGTTTTTTTAAACATTTCTGTCAGTAGGTGGATGGGTGGGTGGGTGTGTGGCGCCTCTAAAGGCGATAGTACTGGAACGATTTTGATGAAATTTCAAATCAAGAGGTATGTCGAAAATTGTAGTTCTATTACAGCTTTAAAAAAACGAAACCGGAAACAGAAGTTAGACATGGTTTTTTGGTAGCGTTTTTTTGCAAAACTAAATTTTGAAAATTTGAGCTCGGTTTCTGAGAGAAAAACTTAAGGCAAATCGAAAACTTTTTTACCGAACTTTGTAGCTTCAAAATAGCGGCTACAACTTTTTGAAAATCGCGACTTTAACGCCCATTTACTCAAAAAGTAGTTTTCTGATGGGGATCAGCTACAACTTGTTCGAGAGCTCTTTGTGGGTAGTACCTATACGATGAAAAAAAAATTAATTTTGAAAATTCAAAAACGATCGCAAAGGCGCTGTTTCAACATTTTGAAAATGTTCAACAAAATATTTTTCCAAAACAGCCCACACTATTTTTTTAAAACTTTGTAGGCTGTTAGAACGGAAGATTGATTACCATTTTTTTTTCTTTCTGAAAGCTATAATTTCACTGTGGCTCTTTCTATGAATTTGGATAGATGGAATGGAGGACTGCCTATATAGCTTGCTTTCTAAGAAATCTAACAGTCAGTCGGTGAAATGTACAACGTTATAATTAATAAAATTACACTTTTGCAAATACGACAGGTTTTAATAGTAATTCACGATTCAGATTTTTAATGGTTTTCAAGAAATACTTTCAATAGACATTAATAATTAATTCTACAAATCAAAACAGAGCAAAGTTTTGATAAACATTGGATCTTGAAACGCTTTCTTCAGGACGTAAGTCTCTATTGGGACTGTCTTCTTTTGCAGGCTCTCGCAGAGGAAACGCTGAAACTTTGTAAGAAAATTCTTTTGGGCCTATGTTTGTAGGAACTTTTCTTATTGCATTTCTGTATGGAACTTCCCCTTAAAGTTTGTATTTTAAGTATAAATTCAAGAAGAGTACCTGTTTTGTGTATTTAGTATAAAGAAAAAAATTCATTAGGCAAAAACTAAAATACCTAAATGGAGCAAAGGTTCAAACTACGTAAGGAAGCGTTTCCGAGCGCATACTGATATGCCCTTTTCCCAAAGTTTCCAAAATTTACCGGATACGTAGATTTGGATTTTCAGTGCCCCAATTTAAGAAACACTGATATAGAACACCTAAGGAGGATGCGTGAAGAGGTAATACCAAAGGTAGCCTCTCTTTATAAACTCAAACGAAGGCACAACTAAAAAACAAGGGCTGAGCAAACAGAAGGCGAAACTGTTTAATAGAAGGATCAAACCATAAAGCAGAAAAATTTCTAAGTTGGGTATTACTTAGTGTAAGCAATCCTCATATGGAAATGGGGATTATTGATGCTTGCTGAGTAGACAGGGCTTGTATCCAATAGATGTGCACTAACAAGCTGTTCGTTCCTTGTTTTGGTCTGCTTACAATGTTTTTGTTTGATGGTAGATGCAAACAGACAACACAAATGGCAGCAAATTCTTCTTTCATGGACTCGTAAAACACGTATAATCCACTAGTAATGGTTTTAGAGGATAATATATTAGTTAGACACTTAGTGACCACCAAACTGTGTTTCTTTTGCAACTTGCTTTTAGTAGTAGACATTTAGCCCTCAATCGTGAGAAAATAATATTTTATTTGCCCATTACCTTAAAGATATCGGGGTTGAATCTGAAACAAAATCAATAGGTCGCCATAGTAAACTTAAATATTTACAGTTTCGAATGTTTTATCAAAATAATCTGTAAAATTACTCCGTGACTGAAAAATTTATGGTTTTTCTTCTAAATTAACGTGTGAAAAATTTAAAAACAATTTAAAAGTGCCGAAGCCGTAGTCGCAGTAAATGCAAGAAACGCAATAGATCTTGTAAGCCAAAACGCAGACGTTCTTGTAAAAAGAGGCGCCGTAGCTGCAAGAAAAGGCGCCGTTCGTGTTGCAAACCAACCTGCTGTCCTGGTAAAATGACGCAAAATCCATTCTTGAACTTCCTACGAATATTTCGAACACGACACTGTGATTGGCCGGCTAAAAAAATAGCAGTTGAAGGAGCTCGCTGTTGGTGCTGGATGTCTGCTTGCCAAAGAAAAAAGTTTGAGAAGCAGGCATGCAGAGTACCAAAACATAAACGTAAAAGCCGTTGTTCACGGAAGAGGAGGAGAAGTAGTTGTGCCAGAAAGCGCAGGAGAAGGAGCTGCGGAAAGAAGCGCAGGAAGAGGTCTTGTTGTGTAAAGAAGAAGAGGCGTACATGTCCTCGTAAACGTCGTCGCTCTTGCGCAGAAAGTGAGGAAGCTTTGGCTTCACAAGCTCTTGAGTCTACTACCCTGTCTACTACTTCAGTATGATCTTCAAAATATTTCTTTCAGTTCCGGTAAAATCCACAATATAAACTTTTTTGGCAAGTGTTTACAGTATATTTTGACTTCGGCTTTGTAGAATCTCAAATAAAATTTTAAATGTAAAATGCTTTTCTTTTGTACTTGTTTTTTTGGGCTACTTTGAAAATACTACAAAAATAAAGAGGAACTTAACAAAACTGTATTTCAAGATATTCTAGTTTTTCATAAATTTCAAATATGGTTATAGTTAATATCTTTAAAAGAGATTTGGTGGCTGAGATTTATAAGTTTTGCTCTTTATAAACTTGTGTCCTGAAGATTCAGGATCAAATAATCCATTCAACATTCAATCAAAATGGCTTTACCTAAAATAAAATTACGAATACTGCCTTGAGTTTTGTGGTTGCCATCATAATTCAGCCATGTGAAATACTAATTTAAAGTGTTTGTCTACGCTTCCCTGCGCAATTAACCAAAGAAATCACTCAAGCTGCAGTTACATAAATTTTACGACGACATCTTGAATGAACACCGGTTAAAGACAAGTTTTAAATTAAACCGTGGAATATTCAAGCCAGGTTCTTCGTGTCGACAAATTCGATGCGAAAACTTTAACGCTTTAGGCAAATTCAAATAAAACTTTTTATTGGAAATTTCCAGTTGAAAATTTTTCAGAAACCATGTTGTTTACTTATTTACGGCTTTGTAGCTAATCTTTATTGAAGCAGAGTAGAAAGTTTAAAATTTGAAGTTTAGGTCGTGAAGAGGCTTATTTGCATTTTTAAACTGCTAGTGATACAAAATAAATATTTGCATTATATTCTCATAATCATAATTGATAATTGTTACCTCCGTAGCTACAGGAAGGTATTGTTAGCGTCAAAATTTTGAACTTCAAGATTTTGACGGATATATACGTTTTAGGGTTCGAGAATACCGAAAAACTAGGTTTCGCCATGGTGTCTCTTTGCGCATCTGTTTACTCTTTACAGCCCAGACGCCTTAACCCAGAAAACCCAATTTATATTAATCACATTGGGATGAAACCATAAAGTAAAAAGACAGAACAAAATGGGGGGAGGAGGAGGATGCTATACTTCAATGTAGATGCGCTCGAAAAAGCAGCTCAGATTCGTATTCTACGCATGTCGAATAGCCGATGTGCGCAAGCGCGTCTTCCTACCACCCGCGAATACCTCCACCAATACTTCTTTGTTTTCCCAAAAATTAGCGAATTTCAACTTCAAAATCGGTATGAACATGTTAAAAGGTGAGAGGAACAATCTCCCACTGAGCAAATACCTATAGGGGGTTTCCCTTTGGTCGTTTAGCTGAACAGTTTTTTTTTGTTAAAAAAATTGATTTTCAGCTTTCGGTGGATAAACATTGTTTGCAGTTAGAAAATGGTAGGTACCATTAAAGTAGATATCTGAATAAGCGGGGTGGGGAGTGGTTCTCAGCTTCGATATAATCGCACTCGAAAAAGAAGGTTAGATTTGTATTCTACGTATGTCGATAAACCGACCTGCGATAGTGCGACTTTCCTACCACTCCTTGGTCACCTCCACCAAACGGTTTTTATTTTTTTCCTTAATTTACGAATTTCAACTTTAAAATCTGTACGCGATGTTAAATGGTAATACGAACAACTTTCCATTGAGAAAATACCTATAAGGAGTTTCCTTTTGGTCATTTACCTGAACAGCTTAGGTCAGTAATTCCCACAAAACTATCATTTTCTTTTGTTCAAAAAATCGATTTCTAACTTTTAGCGAATAAATTGGAAGCTTGCAATTAGAAAACACGAGTAATCATAAAACTATTTAGATATCTGTTGCAAAACTTAAAGAGGGTGGGAAGGGGTGCTCTGCTTTAATATACACATACAAAAAAAATAGTTAAGTTTGTCTTCTACGTATGTCAATGAGCCGTACTGTAAAAGCGCAATTTTCCTACCACCTCCCCGGTCACCCCATCACCGATAATTTTTCAAAAATACGAATTTCGACTTCAAAATCGGCATAAACATAGAAATTCAAAAATTTCAAAAATTTTTTGAAAATTTCATAATATTCAAAAATATTCAAAACTCAAAACATTTTACATTAACGTTTAATACTGGTTAACAGTTTACGGCTTACGTCTTCACATCCACATTTATAAGAACTGAACGCTTCAAAAACGCTTCTACTTAGAATAGACTTCGAAGTTTTTCTATCAGAAAAATTTTAAATATTTCAAAATTTACTAAATTTTCAAAGCTATTCAGTTTTTTTCAAAATCTTTAGAATTGACCAAAATTAAAAAATAAACGATTTGCTACATCTGGTTTGTATTATTCATACTATAAAGTTATAAAACACTATTCCTTAATCAGTCCACACAAAAATAACACCAGAAAAACTAAGAAAACCCTTCATATTTTTAATATGGCACTAAAATAACAGCAGCTATAAAATTTAACGCAGCTTTAATTACTAAATTAATTACAACTGACTCAAAGATGTCCACCTCGTATCCATATTTTCAGTTGATTATGTATAAAGCGAGACATTAATTATACATTAACTGCCCACGCACATGAGGCTCTAATAAATCATTCATTCGTAAGACTTTTCCATAAATCACCCTTAATAAAAGTTGCATGTTACCATCGCATGTGCGTAACAAGTTACAACTTAGTCCTGTAAAATTAAGATAGATGCTAACGTGGCCGTACAATAAATTTCCGAAACCGCGCCCTTGCTGATTGACAAATACGCAGCGGAAACGGAAATGTGCCCTATACAGGCTGCAAGCTCGTGATTTACACAATGGTTAGGGTAATTACAGGGTTGCCATCTAACAGCCCGCATGTGTTTGATAAATGCCCTTGTTTCGCGCCGCTTAGCAGCTACTAATTAATTTTATGTTGTGTCCAATCATTTTTCTTGATGCGGCGGCGGTCACGACATAATTAAACTGTCAAATTATGAACACAATTAAAGAACGAACTTGTTACATTGAAATTCTAAAACTTCCTCCGAGAATGTTACAGGTTAATTAGAAGATCTAGACATTAAAACTAAATTGGAAGAAAGTTACTCGAGCGTTACTTAAAAGAGAAATAAAATATGCTACCGCATTTTAGCTCCATCTTAATTTGCTCGTGATTTCGTTGGATTTGAGAGAAATTAAGATTAATCAGTTTGAAAACAGTGAGGTTGGCTCCGAGATTAACCATTACGGCAAACCTTTAGCAACTTTCTAATTTTAAAGCTTGAAAGCCAGAGGAAGGAATTGGAAGATTGTTGCTAAAATTAGAATGTAATTACGGAATTCAAACATTATCAGTGGCGTACATTAAAATTTAATTTGAAATATAGTTTTTGAAGTATCCGCGAGATGGTCCAATCATTTAATTTCTTAAGGCGTCATCAGAAGTAGCAAAAAGCTTTAAAAAAATAAGAACAGATGCCAAAGTGGGCTCAGAAAAAAGAAAGATAAGACAGAACAGTAACAGAACAAGAGACAAAAAATATGGAAATGCGCCGAAAAGCAGAAAAAGCAAAAGAGGGGCTAGGATACAAGCAAAGACAGAAAAGAATACCTAGAGTAAAAGAAAATACGTCAAAAATTTGTGAAAAGACGGAAAAGCTTGCAGGTGAGAAAAAACGCTAAAATAAGGCCAGAGAAAAAGAAGAAAACCATAAGAAAGTAAGAGACAAAAATCTATGGTAGAAAGTAAAAATCTGAAAGAAGATACAAAAGGATATAAATAGATAAATAACTAAAATTTGAACAGATAATATGAAAAAGAAGCAAAAAAGATAAAAGGGAGTAAAAGATAAGACGATACAAATCTGTGAAAAGGTGCGAAACTAGCAGAAGTCTCAACAAAAGAGGCAGTAAAATAAAAGAAACGAGAATTTGTAAAAGGGGCAGAAAGCTAGCGCAGGAGAAAAAATGCTGGAATACGAGCAGACAGAAGATAATGGCAATAAGAGAAAAGTAGACGAAAATCCAGGCAAGCAAGGAAAAATCTTAAAGAAGATAGAAATACGTGTAATTTATCCAAGAAATAAGAATAGGAGAAACGAGAACAAAACAAATAATCTGGGAAAAGAGAGGAATAGATAAAAAAGGATGAGAAGAGATGTCACAGTAGGGGCTGAAACATGTAGAAGAAACTAACAAAAAATAAAGCAAATCTGAGGAAGCATCGACAAGCAAAGAAAACAAACAAGAAACTGCGATAGCTGCGGAAAAAAAAGAAGAGAGTTTACGAAAGACGATGAGATTGTGCAAAGATAGTGGAACGTTAATAGAGAAGAAAAAATGCTGTAATAGGAACAGAGGAAAGTTAGACAGGAATAAGGGAATATGGGACAAATGTTCAAACGGGGAAGAAAACAATCTGGAAAAAGACAGAAAAAGCTGGTATTTAAGCAAAAAATAATATTAGAAAAAATAGAATAGAAGAATATAATTTGGAATAAAAGAGTAGAATCTGAAAGATAATAAGAGGAAATGGGAAATTTCGAAATGAGGTCAGAAAAAAGAAAGCGAAGGTAACAAAAAAAAACAAAAGAACATGTGGAAAAGCTACGAAGAGAAGCAAATAAAACGAAAAAAGGATTAAAAAACAATTCAAGAAAATCTGCGGAGGGACGAAGCTAGCAGAGGTAAGATGAATAAAGAAGGGAGCGACAGAAAAGACGACGAGGTTCTTAAAAAGGAGTGGAAAGTTTGTAGAGTAGATAAAATGCTGGCATACGAGCAGGAAATACAAAGTGGGAATAAAAAAATTGAAGGTAAAAATCGAGACAAGGAAGAAAACACCTTGAAGAAGAGAATAAGAAAAACAGAAACGGGAATCTGTGAGAAAAAGAAAGAATCACATAGATGATGAGAAAAGGTCTCTGTACGAGCAGAAACATGAAGACATAATAAACAAAAAATTAGAAAACAAATTGTGGAAAGCCGCGGAGAACGTTGAGAAAGCAAAGGTCGTCAAAAGTTAGCAGAGGAGAGAAAATGCTGGAAGCGAAACAACACAGACGTATGGAAATACGAGAATAGGGAACGAAAATCTAGACAAGGAAGGAAAAATCTTGAAATAGCATTGAGAGAACGTCGAAGTGGGAGCACAAAAATCTGGGAAAACGTTGTGAAAACCTGAAAAAATGAAAATCTAGAAGAAGATGAAAGGAGCTGAAAGAGAGAACACCAAGACAGCGAGAAACAAATGAAAATCTGGGAAAAGAGAAAAAAAGCTTAAAAAATGAGAAGAATCACCGCAATAAAAGCTGAAAATAGAAAATGGAGGTAACAGAAATAAGAGAGGAATTCTGGGGAGGTGTCCAACAACTGAGAAAGCAAAAAAGCAAAGAAAATAAAAGAGGTATGTTATAAAAAAAGACGACAATCTGTGATAAAAAAAGCATATCTGGGAAAGAAAAATCTGGTAGAAGATCAAAAATAGAAGTGGAGAAGGGAAAGATAAACCATAATTAAAGTATAAAACTTGTTTTAAACTTGAAAAGCAACTAATCCCTTGCTAACAACAAAGGAATATATTCTGAACCAGTATTATATTAATTTAAAAACTGTTTTCACTTTACTTTTAATATTAATTATTTTATTACTACCATAGAAAAACATAATGTTCTCATCATCTGAATAACTGTAATAATTCGAATCAGGTTTTTTCTTTTATCTTTTTACTTAAAAATACGATTTCTTCATCTATTTATATGTAATGCACAAAAAAGGAAGCTATGACGCGTCTGATAATAGCTATACTCCCGACTGACCGACCTCAATTTTTACAGCTGTGCTACATCTTGCCACTTTTTAACGCCTATTAGTAGAAAGTTATGAAATTGCAGAAGTATTTTTATTTAAAAACACGAAATTAGACCTTTTTAAAAATCGGTGCAAGTTTTCTTAAATCTGCAAGTGCTTGTAATATTATTCTATATATAAAAATTTTCTGCAAACAACAGACATGCTCTAAGCGAAACAGTAACACCATTGACTTTACTGCAAGAAATCTAGTAGAATCCAGTTTTAAATTACAGTTTGAATAATAAAACAAACGTTTTTTGCTAAAGGTTTTCACCACTTTTTTTCATTCTCACGGCTGCAGATTGACATATTTTTAATAACGACAAATTTTCTACTTTAGTAAAAATTTAATGAATATATTGACGATGGTAAAATTTAATATTGGTTGTTTTACGGTCGCTAAAAAGCATGCTGTGCAAACAGAGCAATTAAAAAATATAGGGTTGTTAAGGGTTGCCCGTATATAATTAAAAAGCTAACGCAACTAACTGTTAATATTCAAGAGACCGGATAAAATCCTTTTTAATATCGGAACCGGAAATTAAGCGAACCTTATCTGCAGTACTGCGAAACATCAGTGGGTTCATGTACTTTTTTTTGAGTAGGTCATAAATTTAAGATTCACTTCCTTCTACATTCTCGCAACTAAATCAAAGATTCAGAATCTTAAATGAAAATCTACCTGCGGAACAAGCCTGAAATCCTACATTTCATATTTCAAGCTCGAATTTCTGCAACACAAAAAAAATGTCAACAGAATCCGGAAAACAAAACAAGATAACCAAAACGTTCTGTCAGGGGAAGTTTTTAATTGTACAACGTGCAGTCTGTGTAACAGAACTCATGCAGTTTAGCTGTATTTTTAATTTAATTGTGTATCACCATTTGTACATACACGCGCTCTCTCTTGTTTTAACGAGGTGATATTGTCGTTTCCATAGCCATAAATTTAGCGGTGATGAAATATACAGAGACTGGCAGGTTCACGTGCGTGATCAGCTACCCGTTCGTGCGAATGTAAATTTTATAACGTATTAACATATCTAGGGAGACCTTTAATCGTCCCTCTTGAAATATTAGGTTCTAAGGTTACCTACCGAAAAATTCATACACCTGCACTTTTCTTGGTTAATAACAAAATTGTTATTATTATTTAACAGTTTCTTTTTTAAATAGTGCATGACTTTGGATACAACATTTTCCAAGATTAAACCAAATTGAAGTCTATACATATCTAAGTATTTCAGACTGTTACATAACTCTATGATCTTGAATCACATCCTGTTGGTTTCTCAGCCCATTCAAATAAAATTTCTCTCCGCTTGGTATAAATCCCATAAGAATCTAGTGCGCCTACAATACTTCCAAGATTTTAAACCGGAGCCAATTAGAAAGGTAACCTTGAACCCTGATCCGTGATTCATACCGACTCAACCAAGACCCTTACGGGGTACCGGTCGTCCCGTTTGCAAATAATACAGCCCAGGGTTTATTCACGGATTAGCAGGATAAAACCGTTGTACGGATTCTGGATTCTGGATTTAGAATTTGGGAGTGTGAGTTACCTCACGCGCACTTAGGCCACAATAGGTGGGCCCATTGTACTACCTCCCCAGCAGCTCTCCACATTGGACGGCACCCAAGCCATCCAACCTTTTGGATGTACTTGAGGACATCCGCAATTGGAGTGTTGCTGATTTCGGCCATGTTAGGCCAGAAGTCCCCCAGCATGGATCCTCTGGTTGTTGCGAGAGCTGGGCAGTGACATAGGACAAGTTCTGCCGACTCGTCGTCCTCGTTGCATGCACGACAGTTTGGGCTGTCCGCCAGTCCCGTCCTGTGCATGTGTTGCTTTAGGGTGCAGTGCCCAGATAAGATACCCACAACTAGTCGTAAGTTCTTTCGGGACAGTTGCACACAGTATTTGGCTGTTTTTGGCGAGGGTGCCGTAATAGCAGCCCTTGCTTGACGACAGCTTTGAGTGTTAACCCATCTTCGTGTGAAGCTTTTTAAGGTTTCTTGGTATAGCATAAAGCTTAATGTCTTCAGGGATATGGGAATTACGGGTTCTGGCCCCCAGAGAGGTTGTCCAGAGGCCAGTCTCGCAATCTCATCAGCCTTTTCGTTGCCGTAGGTTCCGTCATGTCCTTTCACCCATACAAGGGAAACGGCATTATCTTTTGAGATATCGTCGAGAGCTTCACGACACCGCAGTACCACTCCTGAGGTGATTTTGCAACTGCCTAGGGCTAGTAAAGCGGCTCTGCTATCGCTGTAGATACCAATACGTTGGTTCTTGATTTGTCGTTCAAGAATTGCATTTGCACCATGCATTATTCCCACTACCTCCGCTTGGAAGACAGTGGCAATTTTGCCTAGTGGTATACTCTGGCGCAGGTTTAGGTCATCGGAGAAAATTCCGGCACCCGTTCCATGCTTTGTTTTAGATCCATCGGTGAAGATGGATATGTCCATATGCTGGGTTGGTCCAGCATTCGTGTAGACACTAAAATGTCTATTAAAGGCATATTGTAAAGAAAGGTAGTCCACCATAGCATCCAGAAGAGGAATCTTGACGATTGCCTCATCCAGGATGCGGGTGTGTCTGCCTCCCTTGCCTGCTGTTTGCCACAGCCCCTTGTGGCGCAGCCTTAAAGCAGTTCTCACAGCTACTTCCTCCACAAATAGATCAAGTGGAGGAAGGCATAAGATCACCTCTAAGGCGGCCGTGGGAGTTGAGCGTATAGCACCTGTAGAACTGAGACAAGCAAGACGTTGCACGTGTCCCAGTTTGGTTGCTGCCGTAGCCTGTCTGACCCTGGGCCACCAGACAAGTGCTCCGTAGCATAGCATGGGCCTAATCACGGCAGTATACAGCCACAAGGTAATTCTAGGGGAAAGTCCCCAAGATTTACCTAGAGCGCGGCGACACTGCCAGAAAGCCATGCATGCTTTGTTTGTTTTAGCTTTCAGGTGTTTCTCCCAGTTCAGCTGTTTGTCAAAAATAACTCTCAGGTATTTGACATTATCTGAGAATCTGAGAGAAGTATTGAATAGGAGAGGTGTACGTAAGGGTCCAACCTTCTTTTTCTTTGTGAAGAGTACCATCTCTGTCTTCAATGGGTTGACAGATAGGGACTGTTCATTACACCACTTTTCTGTTATTCGAAGAGCCGTCTGCATTAAGGTGCAGAGCATGCCCTCAAACTTCCCCGTGATGAGGATGGTGATATCATCCGCATATCCAATGGTATAGAATCCAGCATCATTGAATGCGCTTAGAAGGCTGTCCACCACTGTATTCCATAACAGTGGAGACAGAACTCCGCCCTGTGGGGAGCCTTTCATCACGACACCTCTAATTGAGCTGTCTCCTAAGTTAAATTGCACTGCTCTCATTGCAAGCATGTGCTTTATCCACTCACAAAGAGTAGGTGCAACACCAAGTCTGCGTAAGGCAGAGTTTATACTTTCAAAGGTGGCCTTGTCAAAGGCTCCTTCAATATCAATGAAAACTCCCAGGGTAGACATTTTGTTGTCTAATGATCTCTCGATCCGATTCGCTACGGCATGTAGCGCCGATTCGGTAGATCTCCCTGGGATATAAGCGTGTTGGTTCAGGTGCAGTGGGTGTGAAACAAGCACCTTCTCCCTTATTTCCCTGTCACAAAGTCTCTCAAGAGTCTTTAATAAGAAAGATGTAAGACTAATGGGACGGTAAGATTTGGCCAGGGTGTAGTCAACACGCCCTGGTTTGGGTATAAAAACTACCTTCACTTCTCTCCAGCTCTCCGGTATATATCGAAAAGCGATACATGCCCGGTAGATGCGCACCAGGTGGGCAATTATCAGGTCCAGACCCCATTGTAATAGGGCTGGGAAGATACCGTCCACTCCTGGCGACTTGAAGGGGAGAAAGGAGTTTATAGCCCAGGTTACTTTGTCGCCCCTTACGACCCGGTCCGCCACTTCCCAATCCTCCTCAATGGGAGGTGGGGTGTCGGGCCTTGGCCATACACAATCAGGGGTAACAATGCAGCCTGGGAAATGTGTTTGAATTAGCACTTGTGCTGTCTCTTCGGGTTTGGTTGTCAAAGAACCATCCCCTTGCCTGAGACAGCCAGGTTGTTGATTGGGGTCTTTGGAAAGGATCCTTTTTAGTATTGCCGCTGAGGTAGTAGTCTCTATAGAACCGCAAAAAGTTTTCCAAGAGTCCCTCTGCCTCCGGCGGATTTCTTTTTTATATATTCGTTTTTGGTCTTTGTAGGCCTCCCAGTCACTAGTAGTTCTAGTTCTCTTTGCTTTATTGAAGAGTTTACCCAGCACTGATCTCATCCTGTCGAGTTTCTTGCACCACCAAGAGGTTGTGCGACTCGCCTTGGGTGTCTTCAGGGGGCATGATGATTCATAGGATTGCAAGAGCGAGTTTTGCAGAATGTCCACCCTGGTCTGCAGGTCCTCTACCCGAGCAATCGTATCCGGGAAAATCGACTCCGCCAGGTGGGCTTCCAGATCTACTTTATAAGATAGTCTGTCGGTCTGCCTAGGGTTCCGATATTGTTTTGGTATGGCCGTAGTTCCAGATAATCTGAAACAGAGCCATCTGTGGTCTGACATGGATACAATAGGTGATACATGCCAGCCCACAATATTATTTGAAATACCTAACGATGCCAGGGTGACATCAATCACCGTCTGGCTGCGCGTTGTGACAAAGGTAGGTTCACATCCACGGTTCAGTATTTCTAGGTTTGTACTTACTAGGTACTCAAGTAAAGATTTACCTCTAGTGTTGATGGTACTGCTGATGGTACCGTTGTACGGATACAACTGCGTATACGCGTCATTACACACTGTAAGGTCACGGTAATTCAAAACGAGTGATTGGGTTCAACCATGTCACCTGGTCATTGGGGATTTTCAGGTCTTGACCGATGCCAAACGCGTCAACAGAGATGATAACCCTGAGGTCAATAACAGGTGTGACGTTAAATGATAGAATTAGAAGCGAAGAGATAAGACGGAGATGCAAAGTACAAGACGTAGCGCGTTGGACGAGAACAAGACGGCCTGAGTAGAACGCACACGTGGAGAGAATGAACCAAACAGGTTAGTTAAGATAACCAACAACGGAAAACCGTACAGTGGAAGATCACGAGAATGACCACCATAACGATAGGCCAACTATGGACATCATCATCCCAAGAAGACCATAGCCAATAATGTCAGATAATATAGAGCTGGGCCCTAAATTAAGATGAAGAAATAGAAGAAAAAGATTTGTTGCCTACTGATATACTAAAGGGTCGACGTTGTTACTATGGTGACAACGTGGATGACCAGAAAGCTTTCTAGAGTAAGATTATCGCGAAAACTTATCAATACGGTTAGACATCTCTCTGCTTTGAAGATTCACAAAAAATGTAGCCCTTCAAACATCTTTTGCTCTGAAGTCCCATTTGGACGTGTTTCTCTGCTGTTTCTTAATTTAATTTCATCAAATAGCACGTTGCTCCTTCCCTTCTTTTTGAAATCACAACTACTACGTTCGTTTCTTGCTATTTTTTGGTTATTGTAGCGCACGGTGCATTTAATCAAAAATATACATATTCTTAAAAAATTATTCTTTACACTTACAAGATCCGATTAAGATAGTCTAATAAATGTTTTTTGGTAAGTTTACTAGCATTTATTTTATCAAATATGGATATCGGGGGCGTCAATAATTAGCCCCCATCTAAGATACAAACATACAAATACAAACATCAAGAACCAACTCGGAACCTGTCAGTTGCTAAACGGATACTCACACACTTAGCCAATTCTGCAATATTTTAATGTTAATAACTAATGCAAGATAAAAAACAGTATTTAATGTGTTACTTTATTTATTTAAATTTAAATTACGAAATAGTTCTGCTACATCTTCTTCTTCACAACTTCCTTTAGCTGCATAACGAATTGCACTCCAACCTTCCTTGTTTCTGATATTAACATTAGCATCCCTTAATAAAAGCAATTTAGCAACATCCAAATGTCCTTCCATTGATGCCAGATGGATAGGTGTATTACCGTCATTATTCTGTTTATCTACATCAGCACCTCTTGCTAAAAGTACAGTTACGATTTCATCATAACCCCTATGGGCTGCGTAATGAAGAGGAACACACCCTTCTTTATTTTCTGTATTGACATCTGCGCCCCTAGAGATTAACATTTTTGCAGTACCGTTGTGACCTAATATTGACACCCAATGAAGAAGTGTCTCTCCATTATTATCTTGTTTATTGACATTGTCAATGATAGGTAAAAAATCGTTTACTATGCCAATATGCCCTGAAATGCAAGCATTATAAAGGGCTGTTCTACCCTTCTTATTTTCTGTATTGACATCTGCTCCGTTATCAATTAATAATTTAACAGTGTCTTTGTAGCCTTCTTTTGATGCTAAGTGAAGAGGTGTTTCACCATTTTTGTCTTGTTTGTCAATAGTAATACCCCAGAACAAAAGTTCAGTTATAATTTCATTTTGACCAACTAGAGCTGCTTGGTGTAGGACCGTTCGACCATTTACGTTTTCTACATTGACCGATGCATGATTAGAAAGTAATAATTTTGCGGTATGTATGCAGCGATACTTTACTGCTAAATGAAGAGCAGTTTGGCCTATATTGTCTTGTTTGTTGATGTTATCAATGTTGGGCATAAGATTAGCTAAAATACCACTGTAGCCTCCTTCAGCTGCGCAATGAAAAGGAATACGACCTTTTTTGTTTTCTAAATTGATATCTGTTCCGGTGTCAATTAGCAATTTCGCTATGTTTATATGACCTTTTATTGAAGCCAAGTGGAGAGCTGTATCACCATCTTTATCTTGTTCATTAAGGTTATTTAAAACTTTCGGCAACATTTGTTTGACGATATCATAATAACCTCCTACAGCTGCGCTATGCAGTGAAGTACAACCATGGCTGTTTTTTATATTGGCGTCTGCGCCATTAGAAAGGAGCAATTTAACTATATCAGTTTGTCCGTTAATTGAGAACCAGTGCAGAGCTGTATCTCCGCTATTGCACTGTTTATTAATATCAGTTGTTTTAAACAAAACTTTGTTTAAAATTTCAGTGCAACCATATTTACCGATATGTTGAAGAGGAATGTAACCTGCTTTGTTTACTATGTTGACATCGGCACCGTTCAATAAAAGCACTTTTGCTGAATTTACACAATCCTGAATTGTTGCCAAATTAATAGATGTGTTTCCATCATTATTCTGTTTGTTAACATCAGCACCGTGAGCTATAAGTTCGGCTACCATATCATCGCGATCGTAATAAGCCGCAATGTGCAGAGGTGTTTCGCCCTTTTTATTTGCCATGTTGACATTTGCATTATTAAAAACAAGATTCTTTGCAATATTTGTGTGACCACCTTTTAAAGCCAGATGAAGCGGTGTCTTACCTTCACAGTTTTGTTTATTGATGTCAGAAATTTTGCTAAGATATTCTGTTATAGTACTGTAGCCGCCTTTAGTCGCATAATGTAAAGGAATGAGACCTTCAATGTTTTCTATGTTAGCACTCGCGTGATTTGAAACTAATAATTCTACAATGTTGAAATAACCTTGCTTTGATGCCAAATGTAAAGGTGTGTTTCTAACGAAATTTTGTATGTTAACATTTGCACCTTTGTCCAAAACTATACGTGCAATTTCGAACTTGTCATGCAAGGCTGCATAATGGAGCACTGTGTTTTGGTCAATGTCTTGCTTATTGATGTCGGTACCTTGACGTAAATATTCGGTGACATTTTTATTTGAACCAAAACAAACTTCCAAATTTAAATTAAAACCACTAGTTTGCAAAAATTCCAGTATAGTCATTTCTTGAAAACCCCCCATAACATTTTTAGAATCATCAGAAAAAGAAAATGTTTCCGAATAAGCTCTAAAAGTCATGTTTGCTGGTACATGTCTTAGAAGTACATCTCTGGATGCAAAATAACGCAATAATACCTCAAACAAAGGTTCATATTCCAAAATACTGCAATACGCTAAATATTTACATTTAAGATTTAGATCAATTTTTGCGTTGATCTTCGAAATTTTTAATTCTGTGCAAATTTTATTCGCAAAGGTCAAGGAACAATTTAAAAGGGCGTAGTCTAAAGAGCTATAACCTAATATATCCAAATGTTGGTCTTCCGCTGTATTAGCAATAATTTCCAACATAGGATCCTTATCAAAAATTTTCATATTAAGAAATAACTCTTCTTCAGATGAAAAATCTTTTTTATTTAGATAGGGTTTGGGAAACTGGACGCTATAAAGTGCTGCTAGATGCTGAGCAGATCTTCCAGTACCATCAACCTCATTTGCACTTTCTGGACTCAGATCCAAAATGCCTTTTACATTCTCTATGTCACAGTTTAAAATTGCTCTATGTATAGCACAATTTTTGGTTACAATTTGGTCAAAGATTCGAAAAAGAAAATTATAATTATTGTGACTAAATCTTTCCCTAAGTATATTTTGAGCTGCTTCTTTTTGTATGTGTATTTTGCTGTTAAAATTTTTCGATAACCAACATGCAGCAAGATACTCAGCAAAAGTGTGATGAGTAAATGTGATGGTAGAAGCAGCATTAATTTTTACAATGCCAGTACTTTCCGAAAGGCGACTATTTTTTGAATGGTTTTTGCAATAGTCTTCTAATTTTATGGTTACAACAGATTCGGTGTAATTGTTTAAGGGAAACAACAATTTTAATGCAAAAAGGGTTAAGCGCTTCTGAACTATAGCAGATCCATAGTCTGTACCAAATGTAACATTAAAGTCACTTCTAGTTTCAGTAAAATTTTTATACAAATAAAGCAAATCATAATTTTCGGGTACCTTACTTTCAAAGGTAATTTTAAATTTTCTTTTAAACAGATCTAATAATTTGGTTTGCAAGGGAATTTCGACAAATTTTGAAGCAGTATAAATAAAGTTGTTGGCAAATGTTTCAGTAGACAAATTAACCAAACTCAAAGGAGAAAAATATTTAACTGCAAAACATTTTTGGTCTGCCAGGCTAAATGGTTTTAAATTAAACGAAAATGTATCAAACTCTGTTTCCAATTGTGAGGCCAAACATGAGCTTGTTGTTAACCAAATTCCTAATTCATGAGCCTGGAAGTTTTTTGCTATATCAATCACTTCTTTTCTATAACAAAAAGGGACTTCATCAAAACCGTCTAAAATAACTAGCACCTTTTTGGATTTTAAGAGTTTATGGAATACCATAGTGCTTAAATTAGCTTTCTTAAGAATTATTTCATTGAAGTATGTTAAATGTTCAAAAACTGTTGGTTTCAAACAGTTCCTTTTTACATTGTCATAATATCCTTGATGCTCAATTAGGTTAATTTTTAGTACCCATACATTTGCATCCGTTTTATGAGCAACCTGATCCATAAACAACGTTTTTCCCATTCCTGGAGGTGCACTTAAAACACGCGTGGTATTGGAAAACGTATAAACCGAGCTGTTTTCAAACACATCAATGTGTATTTGAAAAGGTTTTAGCTTTTTGGTTGAACCATAAGACCATTTCCATTCTAAATGTTGTAAGTCGTATACAGATAAAAAATGAACTGAATTTCCGGTGTCTTTCAACTTTTCAATTTTATCCAAATTCTCGGTTGTGTTAATTAAAATAATTCTGCATCTGCTTAGATGGTCGAAATCGATATCTTCCAGATCACAAATATTTGAGTGTCGTATAGGGAGTTTAAAGATGCATTTTTCAGAAGTGTTCTCTATGATGAAAAAATCATTATTTACTTCCTGCAGAACCCGAATGTTAATTAATATTTTGCTAACAGTTCTTTCAATGTAGTAATGTGGAAGGGGTTTTAATTCATTTCCAATATTGAAATTGCTTGAAAGGATGCTCGACATGTCGGTGGGTTTTATGTATGTAAACATAGATTCATCGATGAGACTTCGCAGTGAAGTAAATCCCCTTCCTTGCAGCTTTACGGGTTGGTTCAAAATTTTGTTTTTTTTTCCTTCTGTTAGACCACGCAAGGTGTTGCAGTTTTCCTGAATGAATAAAAAAACAATCAACTAAGTATTGGATTTGATTATTTTATTTAAATATAATTAACTTAAATAAGATAAATCTGCGGATAGCATCTGTAAGCAAAAATAAGTGTTCTTAAAATTTTTTTTAACCCTGCGGTGGTGGCGCCCTTTAGCAGAACACGGGTGGTGACACCAAGTCTGACAGACCCAATATTTAAAAAATGGTTTTCAAAAAGTGTTATTGGCTTTAGTAATTTGCGAGTGCTTAATGTTTATTAGGTACGTTTCCTATAAATATACGTCATTTTGAAAGTTGTTAAATTTTTATAAGCGCTAAAATACCGCTTATTACATAATTGCTATAAAATGCACGAAATAAAACAGGGGTATAGAAAAATCAAAATTTTATTGTTTTAAAATAACGCAAACATAAAACCAAATATTTTTCCTAAAACTACACCTTATACAGAACATTACTGCTGATTTTCGGGCAATACAACACATTTAGGGCACCGAAAGTTAGTGGTGGCGCCAAGTCCAATAGATCCAAAAAGTTCACTACATCTCTGGCAAAAATATTAGCAATGCTTTCGGCACGGTAAACTGCACTGTACTGAATGCTAGGAAGGTACTGGGATGCGATAGTTCATAGGTCCAACCCCACACTTTTTATGCTGACTATTATGACGCTCGGGTCTGAGAGAAGAGGCGCCACCACCGCAGGGTTAAGGGCACATCTCTATTGTTATTGGTTGTTATAAATTTAAAATTGCAAAAATTAGCAAATATCTGTAAATTTCAATGAGAAACGCAATTTCATAAAGTACCCACTAAAAGTTTTTGAATATATTGACGTTTGAAGTTTAACGCAACAGCAGTTTAAATTTTCGAATATATTTTGTTTTTAAACATGTGGAGAATCTTTCAAATTTTGGAGAATTAACATGAAAATACTTACTTTTCTATATTGTGGCAAATTGATTTTGAGAGTTTAACGGATACACGTTTTTGGTTGGTGGGAGCTTGCGCAGATCGACTATTCAACATGTGTAGAATACGAATCTAAGATTCTTTTCCAGGCGCGTCTATTTTGAAGTAGCTCCCCCTCCCAATGTTTTGAAACAGTCGAGTGGTTTAATAATGCTTTGTGTTTTCTAGTTAGAACTAATTTTTATTCCTTGAAATGTTAAAGAAATTGTAAATGTTTGAAAAAACAAAAATCGATGGTGGTGAGCAGTGGAGGGTGATGGGGAGATCCTGTACGTGAAGATCGTTTATTCGACATACGTACAATACAAATAAAGGTTGTTTTTCGAGAGCGTCTATTTTGACACAGAGCACCCCTCTCTTCTCCCTTTTTTTGGCGGACCAACCTCATTTTCTAGCAGTGTCGTTCTACTGCAAATAACAATTTTGAGCTAAATTTGTTTTTTCTGCGTTAAGGCGTCTGGACTGTATATTGACACAGGCACAAACCGACGCACACATGCAGCGTCAGAAAATGTTCGTCATAATAGGCATAACTCGGCTCGGATATCGGCCAGTAAACTTAAAGCGAAAAAAACTAAATAGGTAAAATTTGTGAAATATCTTGATTTTTGTCTCCAATTCTTAGAAATGAAAGAATGAATTTAAAGAGAAAGCTGCAACAACGCATTGGTAAGCATTGTTTTGGATTCTTTGTAACAGAACTCATTAAAACTTACAAGTTGCAGCTGTCTTTTACAGATTTATGTTAAATACAAAAACATTAAGCATTTTATGTTAATTGCTTTCGTGTTTTGCAAGCAGGGATAAATTTTAATACTGTACCACTGCAGTAAAGCACGTCGTCGGTACTTTGCCATACTTTTGGGTTTTAATTTTTTTCGCACTAATAAATGAAATTGAATTTGCGGTAACCTGTGCAACAGGATGCATCGTACTATCGCTTTTAATACTGTACTACTGCGACTGCTGACCGCAAATGCTAAAATGTGGAACGTAAAGCGGCGATAGCTTCGACCAAACCGCGCGGAGGCAATGCAACCGTGCTACGGCTAAAGTTTAATTAGATGTGGAGCTTCGGATTTCGAACTAATAATAGTTATAAATAGATTGATTGAAGAGTTATAAAAATATACAAGTAATAAAAAATTTGTTTATTAGCTACAGCTAATTTATTAGCGTAGTAAAATCACGTAATTTACGGAAAACGCGTTGTTGATGTGAAAAAGTATCGAATTTTCTTTTAATTGTAAAAAGCCGTTAGACATATTTCTTTATCTTAATAAACTACTTCAAATAGTCTATTGAACTGTCTAAATTGGCTTTTGGGTTTTTGCGTTTTGAATTAATCAAAAAATCCTGGAGGGCTTCGCAGTAAATTTGGGTAGATTATGAACAAAAATAGGGCATCTACAAATTAAATTGTTCGCACTGTAATTCGGTTTATATAAGACAAACAATTAGAAATTTTGATATTAGGTACAAGGCACAGCACACGAAACACCGCGTAAACGACGTTTCGTGTGCTGTGCCTAGAGGCCGGTAGTGATTGTAGATATTCGCTTAGCAGGTTCTTATTACACCTAAATATCAGTTTGTTGCTTTGAAACTTTGCTCGCCGAATATTAGAGGGCATTAATGTTGTAATTTCCCTGTGTGATTTTATTCAGTTTAGGTTTAAAGTATTGGTAAACATACTAGGATAAAACCGCAAAGTAACGAGATCGGTCCGTTTAAAATGGGGTTGGGGAAAGGTGCTTCAAGACGTGCCTAAAGAAGACGTTTAGATTCTTATTTTACGCATGTCGAAGAGTGGACTTGCGCAAGTGCGACCTTCCTACTATCCCCTACCATTGAAATACTATCTTTAAAAAAGTTTTGCCTTCCAAATCCGTATGAACATGTCAAGCAACAATAGCAACTACCCTGTATTGACAAAAAAACTGTAGGGTGTTTCGCTTGGTCGTTTCCCTGAACGTGAACACCCATCCACTTCCAAAATTTCTTTTAAGCTTCCAGCAAACAGATATTGTTTACAATGCCAAATAACATAAAACTAGATGTGTCCTTCAATAATAGGGAGAATGGGAAGGGGTTCCACTTAAATATAGGCGCACTATAAAAAGAAGCTCAGATGTGTATTTTGCGCATACCCAGTAGCCCATCTGCGCATACGCAAACCCCTACCCCTACCCACCCTAATCTAATCTAATAAACGACAATAGGAACAACTTTAATAATAAGTTCTAATTTTACTTCGTTGAAGTTAATTTTAATTTATTGTAAATAAAGCAGATCTTAACTTCAGAATTTATTGTTTTATTTACAATAAATTGATAGGAACAACATTCCACACGTTCACGATCCTCGTCAAATTACACTCTACTACCTCTTGTTCTCAACTTAAATTTGCACGACCCATATGTGTGCAAAACAAAATTGTGATTGTGATTTTTGCAAGATGTCTAAAAGATTTCAAAACGATTTTGTTTAACATGTAGGAAATTTCTCTTCTACTAGAGTCCAGTATAAATTTAGTAGCAACAAGTCCGCATCCAAGACATCACACAAAAAAACAATACGTTTATGACCCATATGTGGTTCATGAACTCTGGCATGACCCACATGTGGGTCAATAAACAGTGAATGTGTTAAGAAAAGTTTTTAGGATGTTCCATTTTGGTCTTTTACCTAAACAGTTTGATTGAGCAATGAACAAAAAACGACAATCACCCACAAGAAAACATTGTTTGCAATAGCAAAATGCCAAATGTTACAAAACTGATTTCAAGATGTGTTGGCCACGAAATCATTCGAGAACCGGTGCTTTTTCTACTGGGGTATCCACACCCTATTTTTATTACCGTTACCAACGCATTGACGCCAACTAAAAGAACATATAAAATCACCCAGACCGAATTAAATATGTTAAACTGTCAAATTACACAATGAGTGGTGACTTTACCTCAACTTGAAAAAAAGAAATTTGTTGATGCCCATGTACTTTGAGTAAAATGTTTTGTGTAAATAATGAATAAAAATAAATTAGGATTGTGCGTACAAAAGGTTAAAGTGTGTTTTTTTAAATTTTCATACCAGTGGTAATGATTATAAAAACATTCCGATTGATACTAGGTGGCTGTTGTTAACAAAACAATTTATAAAGACAGTAAAAACAAGTAATTGATGCAACTTTTACAATTTTACATAGTAGGCGACTCTAAAAAATTAAGACAAATTTGCAGCAAAAAAACCTGTTTCTATTCAAGCACGTTTTGTAATTTAACCCGATTAAGTTTTTAATTCAGTATTGAATAAAAACAGTCAACCACATGCTGATATTGCAACAACTTTCTTTGTTATTAATATTTCTTACCTCTTGAAATGCATCCATGTTACTGTAAATTTTGCTTTGTTAACTTAACAAAAGATTGCACTATCAATTTTTCCGATCATATAAAAAAAGTAATACATACGTTGCTACAGATTTAAGTACCAGTAAAATATTTTGAAGTAACGCTAGGCATTCACCCCAGAATATGGAGGATTTAACTGAAATTACCGATAACGCCGATAAGACATTCATGTCACGTTTTACATCACCGATAAGGTATACGATATGCAAACACGACCATGTTTGGAAAATATGAGATTACGTACGTATTTTAAGGTATAAGTAGCTCTCGCAAACTTCAGTATGCAAGATAGCAATTAATAATTACCGACCGTCGCGTCGCTGAGTCGATCGTGTGCACATGGCTGCGTACTAATAGCACGCGCAATTACATGCCCGGCTGTTCTATTAAAAACATCATAAAAAACAGTGCCAGTGGTGTTACACCATGTGCACAATAAAAAAGAAACAACAAAAGCTCACATACAGTTTTTTTCTAAATGCCCATAAAACCTTCTCGCGTGAGCTCACTGCTTTGTTTCCTAATCTTTGATTCAAACTTTTAACATTCAAAATTTACTGAAACAGCTAAAATTTATGAAAAATTTGAAAAAATTGTAAAAATTTTTGAAAAACTTGAAAATGTAAATTGAAACACCTTTTCAAAAATTTCGCATTTACGAAAAGTTTGAAAACATGAAATTCAAAATTTTTTAAATTCCGGAAACTTAATATTTTGACAAAATTGATTATTTTAAAAATTGTAGAAAAATTAAATAGAAAACTATTTGTAAATTTCACAATAAATGGAAAATTTTTGAAGTTTTGAAAATATAAGTTTAGCAGTTTTACCATTTGAAAAATTTCGGAATTTTGAATATATTGAAAATTTTGAGCATGAAATGAATGAAATATATTAAAATTTTGCAAATTCTGTAAATTTTGGACAACATTTGAAAATTTTGATTTTCTTCTTAATTTTTGGAAAATTGAACATGAACTAAAACGTTTCGTATTTCCCGAAATTTTAATAATTAAATATTTGAAAATGCATTTCAGTTGAAACGTTTCGAATGTTTGAAAATTTCACAATAACGAAAATATTTCGACAGTATTGAATAAATTACAATTTTTCGAAATTTTGCAAATTTGGAAAACTTAAAAACTTTGGAAAATTGAAAAATTTTAAGTTATAAGAATTTTGAAAATTATGTTAATTCTAAACCATGCAATTTAAAAAATTTTTAAAGAAATTGTATTCTAAATTATCAAAATTAAATCAAAAGAGTTAAAAAATTAATACAAAATTTTGAAATTAAAAATTATCAACAATTTGTAAATTTCACAAGTACCTGTTCCAAATTTTTGAATTTTTGAAAACGTAATTTTAAATATTTGGAAAACTTCGGAATGTGAAAATTTTGAAAAAAGTGAAATATATCAAAATGTGAAATTTGTAAACTTATTTCGACACTTCAGATTTTGAAAATTTTAGATTTTATTTTAATTTTTGGAAAATTGAGTATGAAGAATTTAAAGATTTTGTAACCACCGAAGTTTTGATATTTTGATAATATAAAATTTTAAAATGCATTCCAGTTGGAACGTTTTGAATATTTTATTGGATATTTCGACAATATTGAATATATTTAAATTTTTCGAAATTTCTTAAATTTGGGAAACTTTTGAGAAATGGAATCTAAATAATTAAAAACTTTGGTATTTATAGAAATATTGTAATAAAAAACACACATTATGTTAATTTTAAAATTTGAAAAACTTATTTCAAGTCATACATAATGAGAATTTGAGAAATCTTTAAAAGTCTTGTAATATTCCAAATTATCAATTTTAAATCGAAAGAAATAAGAAATGATTGATTATCGAAATTTTAAAATTCAAAAATTTTGAAAATTTAAAAACAATTTAAAATTGATCAACAATTTCTAAATTTTACAAATATTCTAAATTTTTAAATTTTTGGAAATGTAAGTAAGAATATTCTGACTAGTGAGAAATTTTCAGAATTACAAATATATTGTAAATTTAAGAAAATAATGAATTATATCAAATTTTTAAAATTTGTAAATTTCGGACCATAAAGATTTTGGAAATTTAAAAATTTTAAAAGTTGTGTAATTACCGAAACTTTGAATAAATTAAAATTTTAAAGTTTTGAAAATGTATTTAAATTGGAACCTTTTAAATATACGAAATACTAAAGTATTGGAAATTTCGACAGTAGAAGTTAGCCCTTTCGGGGTTTGATCCGGCGACCGCATTTTATTTTTTACAAATTTCCCAGCTAAGCTTTTGCACCTGCTTACAGCAAATGGCATAGCGTGGAACATAAACATAAACAGTAAAATTAGACTGTCGTAGATTTAAGAAAAGCGTTAAATCTCCGACTTTCTCATACATAACCACTTCCTTATAGTAAATGTCTTTATATTTCCTCGCGTATCGATCCCAAATTAGCACTGTCTTATTTTAGACAATTCTCCGGAAAATAAAAATTCCATTTTAATTCAATGTCACATCAATTTTTAATAACTTCGCATTGATAAATAAGCGACCAGAAATAAGTACAACAAAACTCATGTTTGCATAGTTTTGCTTGTTTAACCAAAACGGAGCCACATCACCTCGAGATACAATACAAACTTCAAAAATGTCTCTTTTTCAAGTTTAAAGTAAAATTATTCCAATGTGATATTTAAATCAGTGAAATAAAAATACCTAAAGCTAAAACTTAATTACTTATTCAAAGTTTTCTCAATTTCAAAACTTTTCCTTTTTTCTGAACAATATTTTTTCTGCTTCCTCGTGATAAAAATGCAAATTGGCTAATATATTTGCTTCTTCACTTACACCGCAAAAAAAACTGTAATGGCTTGAGCTTTTACCCAAAAACAAAATCAAATCCGTAATTTCATCTTGAAAATTTGCATGAAATATTATACGACTTAACATTATTTACCCTAAACGGCACAGCCATAAAATTACAGCCTCTAAAGCTTTTTACTATTACGATTATGAATTGTGTACCTGTACAACGACTCCTTTAACGACGTTAGTTAATGACTTCAACGTGCTCAAAGGTTCAGAAAATTGCAGCCTTTGTACATTTAAGTAGTTCAGTTAATACACTAAAGTACCTAAAGGTAATAAGATTTAAAAGGTTTTCATGAAAATCAATAAAATTTAAATGTTCACATAAAAAGCGTTTACAAAGTTGCAACTTAATCTAACGGTTAAAAAATGCGCCCACCTTTTACAAAAATTCGAGGTGTTAAACAAGTGTCAAAGTCCAAATCCAAATTTAATTAAGCACGAAAATCATAAAGGTTTTAGGGGTTTTTCGAACCGTCTGCAAATGAGGCTTGGTAACTTTTTAGGACTCTCCAGAGACTCCTAATTATTTGAGCCGGAATACTCTGAAACACCTGAGACCTTAAGTAAACTGAAAACAGAGTAAACTTCCAGCTTGTTGCGAAAGCGTTCCTGTTTTCTAGGATTGCAAAGAGCCCGAGGTTTTAAAGGGATGGTGATCAATACTAAGTTGTAACTTTTGAACTAATAAATGGGAAGGAGGTAAAACTAGCGATAGAATGTAAGTGGTCTATTGTAAAACTGTGTCTGCATTTACAACTTTACGACACCAAAGTTTGTTCGACTCAAATCCACTTATTAAAGCTGCACTTAGTAACACTTCGCGGAATCGTTCGGCCCTTTTGTACCACTAAAATGGAGATCGAACCTCAAAACCACCCTCGACTCCCACGTATCCGTTTAAGGTGAGATATTGACCACTTCTTAAGTGCTTTGGGAGTTACGAAGATATTTTGATGCCAAAATTGTAAGAGTTGTGTATTGATACAAAACCTTACTCTAAAATAAAATTCTTTAGTGCTTCTTGTACGATATAAGTTTTATAAAATTTGATTACAATTAATCTTAGTAGTCATAGTTTGTGTACAAGACAAAAGCTTTTAAAATTTCCATAATTTCCTACATTATTATTAGATGCTACTGGATTTAATTATGTGGAACATGGAAAGTCAATTTTACTTGCCTATAGTATCATGCTCGTCTGTGAATAGGTGCCAACTCCCTTGCATGTGACATAATTAACGAATTTTAATGCCCACAACAAAACTTAGTCTTGCACCCTGCGCTGTTCAAATGAGACAAAGTCTTCTACCGCTGACTGTTGTTTTGATAACCCCCTGAACATGATAGATATCATACAGTCGCAGTCCGTCCCACTTACTCTCTCACAAGGCAGTAAAAAAAGTTACCAATTTCAAATCACAGAAGACAATATTATAACTTTGTCTCGTCTGTTAAATAATCAATTGTACGGCATTGTTTGTATTCTGAACGGATTGCTGTGAAATTACAGTTTTTTATACAAAAAATCGCGCCTTTAGACTGGAAAAGGAAGTAGATTTTCAAATCATGCAAGCCTAGCGTTTCTGTTCTCATAGAATCCTGTTACCAGATCGACCATAAGCTTTCGGTCTCAGGCAAACCGGCACAACAGGCTCTATTTTGAACCCTGCAGCAGCTTGCTCCTTCTATAGCCCCGCACCACACTACTTATTCTAGAAACCCACGGCATCTCGCTCCTTCTAGAGCCTTGCAGCGTCAGGTTTTGCCCAGAGACTCGCAGCACTGTGATAGAACATGTTTCTCTGCGCGCATCCCTGGAGCAGATACTACGTCCAACGTAGTCGCCGACCGGTGCCTTTCAGCGCTTTACATTCCGTTCCTTAATTATCCCATAGGAGAACATGTGTCGTGTATTTAAATGTGGTTAAAATTTGTTGCTATTTTATTACTATATGTTTTAAGCTTTTTTATTTTTCTTTTCTCTTGGTGCTTGTTCTTGTATTCATCTTCTTTTAGTTGAGAGAAACACACGCCACTCAAATCCACACATTTACGAGACCATTATTCTTTACATAGTGGACCGCTGTAATATTCCACAGAAATTGGCTCCTACGATGTCTACTACTTTTTTATATTCGTCTTCTTCTTATAGGCCAATGGCTTGTTAAATACCCGCAACTAGAGCGGGTTCTGTGAGCCCTCTTTGCACCTATGCCGGGCATACCCATCGAAAGGAGAAGAAGCGCCACTAAATGATTAACGATTGCCAAAGATGTTAGTATGACAACTGGAACCGACGGCTTAACGTGCCCTCCGAAGCACGGTTGGTTGCAGATAAACCCCTATATTGGTCACCCATCCGGTTGGGGATCAGAGCGGACAGTGCTTAACTTTGAATACAGTGTGACCGGCATCCGCAGTTCTCCGCCATGCAACCAACTACTTTTTTATATTGTTGGAATATAATCTGCTGATGTCATTTCGAATACAAACACAGGGGATAAAACATGCAGCTCACAGCTGTTAATTTAAAAGGTTGAAGCAGCACTTGATTTCAACAGCTTGCGAAGAGTTGGTGCCAAAGAAACGAACAACATTTATAGTCCACTGTGAGAAGAAGATGGATATTAAGCGTTTAAGTTAGATTAATTTTGAAAATTTAAAACGTAAATTTAAAGTATGAAAAAATATTTAAGTATTTTATCTACCTGGCGTAAATAAGTTTGAAAACAGCCTTTTATGCTAAAATTAATTTAAGTATTTTTACTTTCAATAAAAACTGCTTCCAGTGGATGTGCGAAAAACTAAGAATAAACTTTCCCACTCTAAACACCAGAAATCTTCCTAAAACCGTATTTTCCCCCAAAACAGTAGTTTTGTAAAGTATTACAAACAAACATTCAAATTAGGAAGCACATAGATTGAAATAGTAAATTAAGAAAATTTCAAATCACATAAACATTAAACAATACACATTAAATGAACCTTAAAATCGCCAAGAAATGTATTTATTGACGAATAGAAAGTTCTTTTCGGACCAAAAATCGTTATAAATAGTTTATTTGAAAAGTTATTAAAATATGCAAAGAAAGAAAAATATATTTTTTCACTAGAGCCAATTGATAAGCTTAGTTAAAATGCCGTAACTTCCGGAAAAGGCGTTGTTAAAAGTAGTAAATATCGATTTTTTTTCTTATTTTTAAAACGGTTTAATAACTTTTTTTTATCCTAATGAACTACTTCAAATAGTATTTCGAACTGCTTAAAGTATATAAGGATTGGCGTTTGATTTTTTAAATAAATCATTAATTAATAATTTTAAATGTTTCGAAAATACCTAGCGGGCGTTAGAGTAAAAATAGTATTTAATTTCCCATTAAAGCACACCAAATTTTGTAGTAAAATATTAAGTCGTTCAAAAGTTAGATAGGGGGGGGGGGTTACTTTATGGACACAGTGTATATTAAACGCGTTGACTGTTAATTAGGGCAAGGTCGCTGTCATCAATTTCATTCCTTTGATCGTTTGACAATAAACTATACTACATTACCGATTAGATACTACACCTGACATCATAAACTATTTTATTAATTAAAAAGGTACGTGGTCGTACAGACTATTATTTTTGCTATGAATTAACAATGTCGGTCATGTTCACAAACATTCGTAAGTTAGGAATTCATAAACAATTATTGACCCAGATGTTTTGGGATGCAGTTAGATTACAAGAAATGTAGCACCGCAAAAACATTTTTTAAACTACTACCTGCAGCTGATTTTACTGCTAATATGATATTTCTTTGTTAAGCGCATCCTACACTTTACAACAAAATAGCAAAACCTGTGTGCTACGGTCACACGCTTGTTTTTACAAATATTTACTAGCAAATTTACTCTACCTACTATATTTGCTTATTTATTGCTAAAAAAACGGAAGACATAGCCCACGAGTTTTTATATTAATCGAGGTTTTTTACACCTGACTCAACGTTTTGAAGCCGCATATTTACGATTCTACTATATAAGCCGCATATTTGTTGGTACAGCGGGGCATTACAGTTTTCGATAAAGATAAAGCAAAATTAAATGTCTTCGGTTTGTGTGTATGATTGGGATATAATCTGTCGATAGCTGGCAATCCCACACTCGTTAACTGCTGCCTTTATGCCGATTATTTATGGAAAGTAATTTGTAGCACTCAATAAAGGTTTTGTCTTAATTCTGATACTTACGGATAACATACCATTCGACAACAGAGTTTAGTCGTTAATTGGTCAATCTTTGCTCAGACAAATAAAATACCGATACTTAATTGAAATGGCATTGTAGATTATAAAACTTCTTATACAGGGTGCGGCAACTAAAGTGTTACAAGTTGATATCTCTAAAACTATAAAAGGTTGAGCAATACAATTTTCTTTGATTTTATGAGACAGAAGGGGTCGTCTATTAAACCAATTTTTAAAAACCACCCTTTTATAGAGTTGATATACAAATTCTTGTATCTATTTGACATCCCTACCAAAATAGGTACAGCCGTATGTAAGTGCTACAATAATAACAATAATAACAAACGTATTTAGGATCATGTTTTTAATCTTACTTCCCTCTAGAGATGCTCTGATAAACATTTACAACAAAAACAGTCTTTTAAACGAACTTGAAAGGGATATTACCCATCGCCTTTTTTTGTAGGGCTATGTTGCTATGACTTTTGTTAGACAGTTTTTTCTAGTGCTTTTTTTGTACTGAGCTGTTTTTTCCGGTCTCTTCCCAATTATTTTTGGGGCTTTCTTTCGGCTTATCTCCTCGAGATTTTCTTTCCGGGATCAGCTGTCAATCCCAAGACCGACTTAGCGAAGGACGCAGAAATCTTCCAAAAACCGTATTTTCCGACAAAACAGTAGTATAGTCAACCGCTTTTGCAATATTTCCCTTCAACGTTTATGTTTCTTATTGCTCGACCAAGAAGAACCTTTTGAACTAAATAATTATTTTCTCCAAAAGATACGTAAGAATTTAGTCACTCCTTTTTGGTAAAGATTTGTTTCTAAGAGTTTTTTGCAGCAAACCGTTTCGCCGCTAGCTGGTACACCACGACCATTTAGCCGCACCTAGTTTGCCGCGTGCATTTACAGCAGCCATTTCACTGCTTTGAAGTACTCTTTTCTAATCATCATTATCTGCCTATTTCATTCCGTTGTTGAACGTAGGCCTCTCCAAGCATCCTCCATTGGTCCCTGTTTTTCGCCTTCTGCATCCAGTTGTAATCTGCTACTCTCTTGATATCGTCAGTCCATCTGAGGGGAGGCCTGCCTCTATGCCTTTTACCTGTTCTTGGTCTCCACTGTAGCATGCTCTTCGTCCATCTCTTATCTGTTAATCTGGCAATATGCCCGGCCCACTGCCATTTCAATTTAAATATCTGTTCTATTACATCTTTTACTTTCGTTTTATTTCGAATCCATTTATTTGTCATCCTATCCCTTAAACTGATTCCCAGCATTGCCCGCTCTATTCCTCTTTGCGCTACCCTCAGTTTTTGCATATTTTTTGCCGTTAACGTCCACGTCTCTGCTGCGTAAGTTATAACAGGGAGTATATTCTGATTGTATAACTTCGTCTTTAGTGTTTGGTCTATGTTACTTTTAAAGCTTTCTCTCCATCTACCGAATGTGGCCCAGCCAAGTTTTATTCGCCTTTCTATTTCTTTTGTTTGATTGTCCATTTGTAGTGAGATGTATTGTCCAAGGTATATATATCTTTCTGCCTGCTCTATATTTTCCCCATCAATCTGTATATCAACTATCTCATGTACTAGATCGTTTATCATTATTTTAGTCTTCCCTTTGTTTATTTGTAATCCTATGTCTTTGGCTTTTTTGTTTAGGTCTGTTGTCATTTCTTTTAATTCTTCTAGGTTGTGCGATATAAGCACGACGTCATCAGCAAATCTTAGATGGTTCAATCTTTCCCCATCTACTCTTATTCCTTTATTTTCCCAAGCGCACTTTTTAAACACATCTTCTAAACACAGGGTAAATAATTTGGGAGAAATGGTGTCTCCCTGTCTTACTCCTCGTTCCATATTTATCGGATTGGTAGTACCTTGCAATTTGATTGTACAGGTAGCATTCTTTTTTTGATTTTTCTTTTAAATTTCGCATAACTTGTAGATGATCTTGGGTACTATAGCCGCTTGTATTCAAACAACTCCACTGGCAAGATAATAAAGGCATCCTAATAAATGGAAAAAGACTCAACAACCTCAGATTCGCCGATGACATCGTTCTTATAGCAGAAACCCCTGAACAACTCCAGACTATGTTAACAGAGTTGGACAAAACATCAAATGAAATCGGTCTAAACATGAATCTAACAAAAACAAAAGTTATGTGTAGTAGATCCCTAGAGCAGAAAATAAAAATTAAAAACCAAGAACTAGAAGAAGTGGACAATTATGTTTATTTAGGACATATAATAAAGCTGGGAAGGGAAAACCAAAAAATAGAAATTTACAGAAGAAGAAGACTAGCCTGGGCTGCCTTTGGAAAACTAAGTAAGACGCTAAAAAATAAAAATATACCAATGCATCTACGTTCTAGAGTATTTGATCAATGTGTCCTACCCGTTCTTACATACGGAGCTCAGACGTGGACTCTCACAAAACAGTCGATGAACAAATTAAGAGTGACACAGAGAGCAATGGAGCGCCAAATGTTGGGCATAACGCTGAAAGATCACAGAACAAACACTTGGATAAGAGGCATAACAAAAATAAAAGACGTTGCCGAAGCAGTGGCAGAGCTGAAATGGAACTACGCCGGCCATGTGGCTAGATATAAAGATGAAAGGTGGACCAATACAATACTGAAATGGAGGCCCTACTTGGGGAAGAGATCTAGAGGACGCCCCCCAATGCGATGGACGGACGATGTAAAAAGATCTGCCGGACTGATGTGGATCCGAGAGGCGCAAGATAGAGACAAATGGCGAAGAATGAGGGAGGCCTATGTCCAGAAATGGACCGAAGATAAAGGCTGGTGAGATGAGATGAGATGAGACTATAGCCGCTGCGAAAACCTGCTTGTTCGGGTGGTTGGTAATTGTCCAATTTGTTCACCAATCTGTTATTAATGATCTTTGTCAGCAGTTTATATATTTGTGGTACAAGACTGATTGGTCTATAATTTTCTAGTCTTTGTTTGTCGCCTTGTTTGAATAGTAATAATATAACCGCGTTGTACCATTTTTTAGGTATTTTACCTTCTTGCAAGCATTGGTTTAATAATTCTTTTAGTTCTTGTAATAGCGGCTGTCCCCCTTCTTTTAGCATTTCTGGGAGTATCTCATCTTCTTTTCTAATACTTACCCAAAAATATAAAACTTTATTTATTCTAACCCAACTCGACTTAACCTAGCGTAACACGCGAAGATTGTAGCTGTAATAGATTATAAGTATCTGGTGTAAATAACAAATAAATTGTATCATAACTTTGTATTGCAATACCCTTGGTACCTCACCAACATCTACTTACCTACCTAAGCATCTCGGGTTAAGAGATCTTCGGCGAAAAGACTGCAGCAAAACACAGCGAAAGCGCTGCAGAGAAACTTCGGCGGCAAAATGATTCTGGTCAACTGTCCTATTTCCCCTCCTCACTAGGCCGGTACATGCAAAATGCTTCTCCTAGTAGATGTGGAAAAGATTTAAATCAACTCTGATTTTACAATTTTACAGCATTCTCGTAACAGCAAAATTTAAGCACAGTGAAAAGGCTATCGAACACAACGTCCTTGGTTACAACACCCACTGCTTACAACGCCCACTATGTATTTTGGTGGTTCATATTGCCCACCGGGGAAACAACATCTACTTAATATATTAACCCTAACGGCTACCGTGCATGCAACGGCTATGGTTAGAAGTTGTCATAACCATAAGCATAACGTTATAACATTCATTGTGGACATAACGCACACTCTTGAGTACCCATCTGTTCGGATCCCCGTAACTATCACCCCACCTCTAGCCGTTGTTTCCATCGAATAATAAACAAATCCGTGCTAGGTGACAGTTGCTAGGAACCGAGCTGGTGGTAGTTATAGACACGGTTAAGTGTAAATGGTAATCTATTACCCGAAGCTTATAAAATAATTGTAGGTAACAAAGCAACATTTTCAGATATCTGCCCTCTTAAAATTTCAGCTACAATGCAATTTGTAAACTAGATTTGATTTATTTATGATCATCTTCGCTCGCGGTATGTTTGCATGGTTTTGACCTACATTTCTTTCCAGAGTCGTTTTTGCTACTGACCTGTCTCGGATCTTGCCGTAAGTAAAAGTCTAGCCCAGTAGAAAGAGTTAGTAAGCCCAAAATGTGAGTTCCTCGAAAGTTAAAATGCCAGCTATCGACAGATTATGTCCCAATCATACATAGAAACCGCCGACCTTCATCGAAAGCTGTAGCGACCCGCTGTACAAACAAAGATTCGCCTTATATAATAAACGCGTAAATGTGTGGCTTCTAGTAGCGGGAGCCGCTTACCACCAAAAGTTGAAATAGGTAGAAGGGTATCGGATTTAATATATCGATAGGTAGATAGAGAGGTAAATGTAGAACCCGTGGGCTATGCATCCTGCTTTCTTTGTTAACAATAACTAAGTAAATGAAGAAAATCCAGATCCCTTTCCTCTGTCTCAACTTTTAGTGCCGACGAATTAGTAACATTCTCCACACATCCTATTTATTATGTCTACGAGTTTCGTAACAGTTTATGTAACAGTCCGGCATGGCAATCGGAGCTTATTCAGTGGCGTAACTACTGATGGGCCGACTGGGCCTGTCTGGTATATGCCAACTGAAGTTTTCTTATACAAATATTTAATTATTGTAACTAATTTTTAACTAATATTTTAGAAATAAATTTTAAATATTTTGAACGGAACCAGAAATATATACTTAATATCTAATAATAAGTATTTTTTGTTCTATTTCTATTGGAATTATCTTCATCGGTTGATGAAACTCCGCCATCGCCGTGTAAATGTAAAACCGAGTTAACGCATTGGTATCTAATTTGATATCGTAATACATAGTAAGGTTATTTAAACAAAACTATATTTAAAACCATATTAGCTTTCAAGATTAGACATTTTCAGAATTAAAAAAAATATGATTTAAAAAAAATCTCATTTTTTCAGAGTTAGATGATTTTTGAATCGTATGCTATATTTCTCAGCAAAAGAACAAATTGTTTTTTTTGATTTCGGAAGGGATTTTAACTTTCAACTTTTTACTGTAGCCAATTGATTTCCGGCACTTGTGTTCCTATAGGCGTTTCGAGTTTAAGCAATGATTAATCACAATTAGCTACAGTGTTGACTGCAATTAATTATGGTAATTTTTGGTGCTAGAACGTTAATACGCTCGTCAAACACTTATGGAAATATAAAAAGAAACATTTTCTACAGTTACATTACATCACATCACATATTTTATAATATTCTCCTCACAAAACCCTGTCCAACCCTACATTTTTCTACAAACGTTCAACGGTAAAATAAAATTTGGTGGCACAAAAGAAGAAAAAGTTCAAGCCCGCACCTCTTTTAAAAACTCACTCTTCCATCGTAGCAGAAAGATCGTATTTGGATTGCATTAGCACGTATCACTGCAGCTGGAGTGTTTTAGTAAACTAATCAAAAAAGAATCTTTCGCGAGATTTCCGGTTGTTACAAGCTACTTCAGAATTTTGACAGAGCTGACAAGCAATTTATTAACACGTCAAATACCTCTTTGGAAACTCTTACTTCTACTTCCTGCCCCTGCAGCGTTCAATCGGCTTCAGATAAGTACGTGTTCTCTTTCCTTGCGAAAATTTCCATCTGGTGGAAAACACGAAATCGATGAGCGAATAAACAAGACCCACACGTATCTATTTCAAAACTATCGATTAGAGTTTGAACAATGATAAACCTTTGTGTTGCAGTTTATAAACAGGTTGAATGTTTCAGACAGAGAAAAATTGAATGCACGCTGACATTCAAATTCGCCTGAAGCTCAAAATGAACATATAACCAGGTTTATATTTAATGTATCGACTGTATGCAGCGTTGTTGGCTTTAATGAATAGTTGAATTATTTATAATAACGGACAAACGTTGAATAGCAGTTATGCAATTATTTGAAAATGGACCATTCGATTGGTTTTATTCAAAATTAAATTCAGATATTGCTGATGATGAGCAACTAGGCTTTGAAGCTATTCCGCCGTAGGCTAGTCGGTTCACTTCCCACTCACTGCACTTTTCAGGAATTACGTAAGTGTAAATAATATGAAATATTTCCATAAATTGCACAATGACACAAAATTAATTTCCTAATTAAAAGGTAAAACGTATAAGTGGTAGCAACTAACAGTTTGTAAAACAATTAGGCTGACAAAAATAACAAACTAAAATGTAATAAAATTGTAACTATCTGCGTTGTTAACTGAAAACTTTTTATCGTTATAGAGGTCTATTTGAGCTCTGTCTGTTATGCTGTTTGTGACTACAAAATTAGGTCTTGCTATCATTACCCTTTGTTATTATTCAGCTTCATGTTTATACCGGATGTTTTTCAAAAATTTAAAATTTTTGCTGAAATTTTTTGGAAAATTGTGATTACTATCAAATTTTTTTTCATTTCAGAAATTATGAAAACTTTCAAAAATACAAAATACTTTAGCTTTTGGAATTTTTTTAAATTTTTGAAAATAAGTAGACATTGATTTGAAAATTTTTGAAACTTTTAGAACAATTTTAAAAATTTTTAAAGTTATGAAAAATTATGAAAATTTATAAATATTTTCAAGTTCAAACGTCAAAGATTTGACAATTTTAAGTTGAATTTTTTTTAAATTTGATTATAATCAATGAAAATTTAAAACTTGACTGTATATTTTCAAAAAAACACAAAAGATTGATAGTGGGGGCAATGAGAGGTGATAAAGAGATCGCGTTTGCGCAGATTGGCTATTTGACATGCGTAGAATACGAATTTAAGGTACATTATGAGAAAAGTTTGAGTACTGCTTACAGAAAACATATTTATAGGGCATTAAAGAAAGAATCGACCAAAACAATCAATGTAATACAGACTAAGGCAAGTCTTGTCTATAAATATTCAAAACAAGGCTTCAAAAGTTGCAGTTTTTCAAGCCTAATATGGAAGTTAAACATAGTAAATCTTAGCATTGCAGGTTCAAGGTTTTGAATTACGCAAGACGTGCGTAATACGGTTCAAATGCGCATTAATAAAAATAGAGCTTTTTATATTGACGGAAGATAATTCAAATTTTGTTAAATCCTGTTTGGTTTAGGTGTGTGAAGTTTTATTCATAAGTAAGTACGTACAGAAACTCTAGGAGGTGATTCCTACGGTGATTGCACGAAGAAACGTTCATATAAACACATGTTTAAAAATGCCTCTTTACGGAGCTACAGCCCTCTGAAAGAAGAACAGTCTAATCCCGTTTTTGTCGACAACATTAGCAGTAATTGCACTAAAATGTTTGAAACTTTGTTACACTACTGATTAAGCTTAATATTTTTACTAACTTTTGTTTGATTACACGCACCCGAGGTGTCTCACGTGATATCCTTTGTACAAAAATACACAAAAAGAGTATTCTTGTTGAAAGTCGCTATATCGAACAGTTTTCAAAATAATTCATTGTTTTTGTAAAATTGAGTTACCATGAAAGTGTTTTCTTAAAATGTCGAAATATTTTTCACAAACTTTGAGGGCGAGTTCTGCATATGAAAACGATGAAAAGGTTTCTATAAATATTTGCCCGGAAACGCTTCGTAACAGAGGTCCTTGTAGTGAGAAATTTCATTAAATCAAATAATTGCATTTTCAGGAGGCTGTAACTCCGTAAGGACCCATCTCCAAACCTATTTTATAGAAATTTTATTGTATTTGTTCGATATGTAGAACTTATCATTAAAGTTTGCACCAACTATTTCGCATTTTAGAGGAACACTCGGACCTTCATGACAACTTGATTGTTTATAAGGCTTGAAATATATCTAAACCTGTTAGAAATAACAACTTTTAACAAATGCACTTTTTTTAGTATTTTTTAAACGAGAATAAAATTTTCTAGACAATATACTTCAAAAATTGTAAAGATCTAAAACATTTAGAAGCAAATATTACGTGACCCCCCCCCCTCCCATATAAGCTACCTCTGGTGCAGTTATGTAAACAAAAAATAGTAGAACAACTAATAGCGCTTACATATAAAATTTCAACATGTTAGAGCAGCTGCTGCGAAAGTTATCAACACAAAAGTGATTAAACCTCAGAGAGCTGTAACTCCGTAAGGAAACATTTTCAGGCATATGTTTATAGGAATCAGGAACTACCTCATGAAGTTCCTGTAGGTACTTTGGAAATGCATTGTACATGTGTGTTATACAATGAAAATAAACACATAAATCTAAATTGTCAAAAAAAATCCAGTTATTTATATGTAACAGGCTTAATATAAAAATTTCTAAAGATTTTGTCGTAAAAGAAACTAAAACAAAAATCGGAGTTGTGGAAAACTTTTCGTATATCAAATCTATAAGGTTACCACTTTAACTTTTTAGCAACGATGTATACTCATAAAGATTCAATGGGTATTCCCTCTCAGCTCTTCCCAAAAACACGACAAACTTTTAATGTAACTTTTTGCTATAAACCGAGACGAAATTACCAAAGCTTCCTTTCTGATTCTTGCTTCACGGAAAACTATTTTACTTTATAGTTCAGAATTTAATCGTTGAACGAAAGATTAAAGTTTTAATGTGAAATTGCCCGGCTGCTTCATAATAATTTTATAAACAATAACGGGAGTCAATATCTGCAAACACCGACGTTAGCCTGGAGTATAACAAGTGTGCTAACCAGACACATAGTCAAACCGAAACTTTTCAACAGTGATACCACAAGCGAATTGATAAATTACGAGAACTTGTTGCATAGCAACGAGAGTTTGATTTGATGAAGTAAAATTATTTCAGTAATATTAGTGGGTATTTATAAAAATAAAGCATTTACTTTGAAGTAAAAGGTAGAAGTAAAAGGTAGCGCCAAGAAGTAAAAGGTAGAAGTAAAAAGTTTTGCTTCAATTTGTATTCATAATCTTTACCTTTTCCTTGCAAGCAAATACTTCAGATAAATGAGGTAAAGGGTACAGAAAATTCGCGATTTCAGACAAGCTACAAATTCAAGTATCTATGTAACTAAAAGCAGTTTTATTTCAAAAGATACAAAATACAGTATTTAATTGTAATGCAGGATACTAAATGATTATATTATATACTAGGTAGATGTAAAGCGGAGCATACACGCTCGAACATGCTCGCCGAGCATGTTGGTGAAAGTAGTTGGTAAGTGGCTCGACGGACATGCTCGACAGTGTGTGTGTTGAACGAGCCTAGTTGGCGGTTGGAATGCTCGGCTCGGGGTTCGGCTCGCGAAACCCTACGAGCCCCCACCGCTCGCCGGACAAGTCTGAGCGTGTGTTGTAAACTGTCGAGCATGCTTGCTGGTTACCATATAAAATTAAAATCTTGAGGAGTAACTACATACTTTTTGAAATTTTAAATATTCGTGTTTTCTCTTTTAGTTTTTTTAGTTATGTCATTCAGTGATAATAAAATTTTTTGGGCAGAATTCATTACTTTGTACAGAGACCAGAGGCCTCTTTGGGACGTGCGAAGCAAAGAATACTGCAATAAACACATCAATAGAGATTGCTACAGTAATCTTGTGGAAAAACCAATTCTTTGCCCACACGCGTCGCCGTTTTCTTTTTACTGTGTCATCCAAACACACAAAACCACCCAAAATCGCTACCATCGTTTGGAGATCCATCGCGATGTGATGCTAGCGGTTGCAAAGATTTAACTGAAGTTGGCCAATTTCGTTCGAACGTGTATGAGAGTTGACGAGCATGCTCGGCTCGGGGTTGGGCTTGAGGTACTTTCTTCCGAGCCGAGCATGTTCGAGCGTGTATGCCCCGCTTAAGTTGTGTACAGTTTTCCATTGTCGTGTTAATACTTCTACCTTTATTCAAGGTCCTATAAGAAATAAATTTGTTATTCATTTTTGTGGTCATTTTAAAGCGAACGTGTGTGTAAATATACAGTTGTGATACTCACTAACGTTGTTATTATAAATAAGATGAGCCAATTCTTCTCACCGTCTTTGCCCTTGTGTGCGAACAGCTTCCTCGTTCATTTTCCCTCTATGTGGCAAGTCCTGTTCTTCCTCTTTTTCACCTTCAATATCTGCATCTCCTGGGTACTTGGCTATGTTGTGTAACACGGCACATGCAATTATAACTTTTGGAATACTGGGATATTTCACTCTGCATCCATACTTCAGAATAGGGAATCGCCGTTTCAGTTGTCCAAATGTATGCTCAATCACAACTCGCTCTGATGTAAACAGCCTGTTGAAGGCTTTCTGATATTCCTCCTGGGGGTTGGGATAAGGAGTCATGAGACATGGCATTATGCCATACCCACTGTTCCCTAGCAGGACAGTGTTTGTTGTCCTTTTCATGACTTCACGCACTGCTGATATCTTCCATATGCGAGAATCATGAACTGATCCAGGCCATCTTGCATCAATACTGGTTATAACATAATTCGCGTCGCATGTGGTCTGCACATTAATACTGGTAAATCTTTTTCTATTGACATATTCGTCTCCAAATTGGGCTGGCTTTTCAATACGAATATGCGTGCAGTCAACAACTCCAATCGCTGTTGGGAAATGGAAGTTGGTCAACCATTTCTCCTTGCCCTGCATGATTTGATTTTCTGTTGTTGGAAACCGAATCCATTCGCAGGCCTTTTCTACAACACGCTCAAGCACCTCATGAAATATTCTGGACACTGTGGGTTGCGTACATCCCAATTCTTCACCAATTCCGCTCTGGAATCCAGGGTCCGCACAATAACGCAGAAATACTTTCATTTTGTGTACAGGTGACAGGGCTGCTCCACGAGTTTCTGTATCCTCTCCCAGAATGTGGCCTGCCAACCACACCACATTGACCTCTTCAAATCTGAATAACGTTTTGAAATCTGATTCACGAGGTGTATGTCTTGGTTTATAATATTTCCTTGCATGTAAATGCACCATATGAGCCATAGCAAACACACCACTGTAATCACCCACCCAAATTTGAAAGTTCAACTTATACAAACACTTCCAGACTTTAACACGTCAAAACCACTAACTTTAGTACACCTAACATACACCACCTTCACCATACACGCTGTATGCTGGCTGGCTAACTAGTGAAAAACGTGAGATTCTCGCAAAAAAAGTTGCTGTTGACTAGATACGTTTTTTTAGAAGCAAATCCTTCAGTTCTGAAGCAAATGCTTCTTTTTATAAATACGAAAAAAGTGAAACCTTTTATTTTGAACCGCAACCTCTTGCTTCGAAGCAAAACCTTTTCCTTCATTTTTTTTATGCATATAACCTGAAGCAATTGCTTCATTTTTTCCAAGTAAAAGGTAATACTTCTTTTTATAAATATCCACTATTATACCTAATGGTCAAATAAATTGTATTTTAAACTATCTTATAAAAAAGGTTAGTCCTTACATTTTAAGGCGATAAAATTTTGTACGTCAAAAATAATTAAACTTTGCTATTAATGCGACAAATGCGACGTAGTCCAAACTGTATTAGTAGAATAATTATTTTTAATTTCTTTAAAATTCAGAAGTATATTGTGACATACAAAAGTCTTGCATTGCTGTTTGCTAGTAATAATAAAACAGATCGATTGAAAAGCAATATACAGAGTATAGCAAAAGTATGGAGTTGTAATTGTAGAGTAAGTAAATTATGGGCCATATCTATCTTTGGGAATAACGTGAAGGTTCATGCTCTTTTGACATTATAAATGTATCTTCCAGGTGAATGTGCTGGTCATAGAGTTTCAACACAAACAATAAATTAACATTTTTAAAATGTTCCATTTCACTTTGCGGTACAATAATAGCTACCATTCAACGACCACCCTAGGTGCAACATTATTCAAATTAATGCATAAAAATGATCTGCAGCATTTTATATATTTATATTTTACATAACCACAAATCTGTTTCAATTCTTTGTTTTTTTAGCAGCCAACCATTGCAAAAATCAATCATAAAAAGCGTGGAAAATTGAACTAGAAATGTCTTCAATATTGCATTATTTGATACTCGTTTTAAACATTTTAAATTTTAATAGAAAATATTTGCTATTAATTCTTCAAATTTTTAGCAGCACCGAATTTTAAAGATAAACCTTTTTAACTTATCCGTTTAAATTTAAATTGGCTTTTCAACCTTTTCTCTTTTAACTTTTAGGTAATTTGTTGTGAAGTTTGCAAAGCTTTAAGCTTTGAAAGATTAAACTCTAAAAAATAAGCTTTATTAGGGTCACAAATATGTAGTTGCCTAAATTAGGTAGGCGTGTGCCTTATACGTATGCGAATTGCTGTGGTCTCACATTTTGAGCAATAAAGTTAATAAAGTTTCTGAACTTTTCTCTAGTCTGACATTGTCCATTTCACACTTAACCTTTGAAAAGTAGGAATGTTTATACCGACAATTCCGTAGCGCAACAGCATACGCAATGTGACGGCCAATAAAAAGCGGATGCAGGTTGCCTCTATAACGTTTTTCCGTAAGGTTCTCGGTAGCGCAGAACTGCGTGTATGACATAGGTGATTATGAAGTCAAATTTCGTTATGGCTTAACTTTTATTCAAAATTACACTGCTTTGTTTAAAATTACGTTGTTTTAGTGGTTGTACGCGAGGCTAAAATTGTGAACAGCTAGTTTTTGTTAGGAAAATACGGAAAAAAATAGTAGTGTGCCGTGGCGTTTTGTTAAGTCTCTCAAGTTCGTAAAGCTACGCATATACCATAGGTAGGTTTAGCTGAGTAACCACCCACTACCACTTCTGCAGCCAATAAGAGCAAAGCGCGGGAAATTGGGCCACTCCTCCAACCAATCAGCAGATACTGCGAGAAATTTATGAAACTGAGCGAGCGGAACCGAGTAAAACGGTAAAGCAGTAAGGGGCAAACCGAGTGGAACTAACTCCAAACTGGTAAAACCGCTGCAAATACTAGTGAAACTCATTCAAAAATTGCTAAACTACTTTGCCCGGCTCTACTTGGTCCTATTCGACCCGGTTTAAACTTTTTGCGCTTTAGTCTAATTAGCTAGAGGCGGGTTTTAATTTCCCGCGCTTCGTTGTGGTTAGCTGGAAGAGTGGTGGTGATTTTAAGAAAATACAGAAAAAATAAGTGTGCCGTGGCGTGAAGTTTTCCTAGTTCGTTAGACTACGCATATACCATAGGTGAGTAGGTCTAGCTGAGTAACGCCCACTCCCACTTCTGCAACCGATAAAAGCAAAACGCGGGAAATTAGGCCCATCCCCCAACCAATCAGCTGAAATTGTGAGAAATTTATGAAGCTGAGCGAGTAGAACCGATTAAACCGGGCTATAGCAGTAAGAGGCAAACCGAGTAAAACTAACTCTACACTGGTAAAACCGCTACAAATACTAGTGAATCTCATTCAAAAATTTCTAAACTGATTTTCCCGATTCTACTTGGTTCTATTCGATCCGGTTTTAAACTTCCCGCGCTTTAATCTGATTAGCTAGAGGCGGGTTTTAATTTTTCGCGATTGGTTCTGGTTACTAGCGTCTAGTCGCTTGGCCTACAGCCGATCCTGAATTGCGCAATGTCGTTTAACATTGGCTCGCAATGTGCGAGTGCGATATTTACATCGAGATTTGCGTTGTTAAAGCCAATTTTTTCATTGCTAATAAATTGCATTCAATATAAAACAACATATCCTTTTTTTTTAATTTATTACCAGACTTGCGTGTTAGTATACCGTCAATAAGTGAGTGAATGCAAATTTGTCTTCGTATTTTTTCTTTAAAAATATAACTGCTCTTAGCAAATAACCTCGCGTAAACAGTAAAACGCAACAACAGTGTTTTAAAAAAACCATAAAATAAAAAAAAAATTTTGGTCCCAACCGATATACGACCCCACAACTTCTTATGCAGTAAAAAAGCAGTACACCCGAACATATCCGCATATCCATCTGTGCCACTACGAACTTGTAGTTTACACATATTCCAGCTGCATGCCGAGGAGGTGCGCAAGTCATGTGAGGTAGGATCGGCTGTAAGACCAAGCGATTAGGCGTTATTGTTCTGATTAGCTGAAAGGGTGGTAGTGGTGGGTTTCCCAGCAGGGGCAATACCTACTTTCGTATGTAAAGACTGTTTAAAAAAGGAAAGGGGTTTATATTTTGTTTACGTGTAGGAATAGAAACTTTTTCCATATAGCGTAACTTACATAACCTCAATATAAATCGTAATTTGCTTAAATAGACTAATTATTAATTGCTTGTTCATTACTGAAAATTTAAACGCTATTACATAACAAAACTTATTTCATTACATGATATGCTTGAAATTACCGCCGCCTTCTCGCAAACATCTCCAAATTGTGCGTTTAAGACTATTCACAACATTTTCTAGAATATGCATAAAGCTGTTCATTTTTCCACATTTTTATGTTGTGCGCTTCCTAAGTTTATGTAAATTACAAATTGATGTGGTAAATATTCGGTTTTTACGGTAAATTAGGTGCAGAACTGTCAGTTTACCACTGATGATGATAGCTTTGTTGTCGAAATACGTATCTGGTATTTAGTTACTTGTGTGGAAGGGTGCTGTGTTTTTTAAATTGAAGTTATTGAATTATTAAGGTTTATAAATAATGTTTCTTCTACGTTACTCAAAATTTGCTAATTTTCTTTTATTCATAGTTGAAAAATACCATATTTTCAAATATTAAACAAACTTAATTTATATTTTCACAGTTGTTCTATGTAACACTCAATTGTTACCTTCTTATTGATTGGATTTCTGCCTACTCTTATTTGTATCGACCTAAAAGAAAACGCACTACGCTCTAGACACTGGAAACCTTATCCCGAGGAAAACCTAAACCGTTTGTAAAAAGTTATAGGACTATCTAATGGACAGCACATGTCTTGCTCAATTTAGCTCGAGGATATACTACTCTTTTCATTAACGCTTTCCACCCTTTGCCTATTCGTCAACTATTTTATCCCGTGGGAATTTTTCTATTTCCCCGCTTGATCATGGAAGTGTTTCCTTGTAAAAAAAAATTACGGTTAATCTAAAACGGTGTATTCGCGTACAGATAATTAACAAACAACTTGTATTAAATTAATCATTTACAGAAGTCACAAACAGAAAACCTGTTTTGAGTTTTATATTTCCCACCCTTCTAGGTATGGGGTTTAGAACAGGAAAACTGAAACTTTGTTGCGTCTAAACTTTAAAACACTACATACTCAAACGTAATTTGATATTTTATGGCAACAGGTCTCTGCGGTTTTTTAAAAATAAAATTTGGAAATTTGAGCTTTAGGGGTATCTCCGAATTTACCTTACTTCTGTGGGAAAGCTAAAACAGGTGAGCCAAGGCAGACAGGTGCTAGGAAAGCTGTGGTTCGCGTACTACCACAGTAGCAGATCAATAAACATGCCATTTCCACCCCATCTCATTCTAGCTAGTGTCGAACGAGTACAGCGTCTTCCTTCTACCCTTTTATCATTTAATATCGCAAAACGCAAGAGAGCGGTCACTTTCGGTGCTTTTGCGCTGCCTAAAAATAGCGTAGGACGCCAAATTTAAAACTCTAATACAGCTCGTGTTCCTTTTAAGCGTTTTTGCCTTATTTTCTATTTTTTAATGTATTGTCGACTTAAAAGGAAATTTAAGTTAATAACTTGTGTACTCGGTTGACACTAAGCAGATGACTAAAGAACAGTATTAATTTTTTTCGTTGCCGTCAGCGGTGCTGTCGTCTAATTATTTCGGGTATAAAACCCCAACGGTGGTTTTTGTAAATTTTCATCAAAAATAATGTTTGTACGTACAATTATAATTACTGGTTTTAGACTAAATTTTATAATAAAAAGTCTTGAAATCGCCCAATTTAAAGTGGCCAAAAGCCACAGGTTACTAGCAAGTCGCAGTCTTTATTGCAATGTTATTCAGAAGTGAGATACTTTTTAATTTCAACAAATTCAGTTTATTATCGTTGCGGTGAAACCAACAACAACAACCCTAAGTGTTTGTTCAGCAAACACATAAACTTCAAAGTGCTTCAGGCGGTGTTTCTTCGCCTGAATTTCGTGACATCAAACGTTTTCAGAACGGTATTTATTCCCAAAAAATGTAACAAAACCAGACGTATTACTTAATACATTAAATAAAAGTTGGAACATGAAAGAGAACTCTAAAATGCTTTCTTTCATTCAACTGCCTTCTTGAATTTAGAAATTCCTTGACAATTTTATTTGAAAAGCGTCACCTGCAAAAGCCGGGAGAAAAGAGCATTTTACAATGACATTTTGTAACAAAGTAAAAGGCTTTTTGTTTAGCTTGCAGCTACTTTGTTTCAGCGAGATGGATGAAATGCTACTCTGACCCTATTCCATCAACCTTAAAGACATTTGATGAGAATGGGTATAATTTGTTCCGTTATAGTGAGTGAAGCACAACAAGCCTTGTCACGATTTGTTTGAGGCTTGTAAAATCTAAGAATCGTTTTTTCCCTCTTTTATTTGATGATACCACTAAAGTAACTTTTATTTTTTTTCTGTTTCAGGCTACTCCACATCGTCTTAATTCCGGTAAGCAAAAAAATAATACTTATACTATTTCTGTATTAAATTTAAAGACGAACTCTTAGCTTTGAAATAAGATACCGAGTTATACATTCCTGCTGTAGAAACCCGAATTAATCGCAAAAATTCTCGGTAGAGGTGCTGTGGTTCGAGCTATAGTGCCTTGGATGTGATTGAGGACAAATACCTGTCATCAACTTATTACATAAAGTCACAATAGTTAGTAACTGTATTATTACAAAAAAGATATACAGAAAAAATAAAGGGGAGGGGGAGAAAAGTGCGGAGAGTGGGAGAGAAAAAGTGAATAAATTTAAATAATTTACATATCAATTATGAAACAAAATACAGTCGATTAAGGAAAGAGAATTACATAGAAAAATATTAGAAGAGAGACAGAAAGGGAAATGGGAGTGATAGAGAGGTGCTAAGAGAGAAAGAGAGAGAATTTGAGAAACTATGGGTAAGAAATTTAAAGAAGGAAATAAGAAAGGTAAAAAACATTTTAAAAGTTTTACATAATCTACTAACTATTTTTAAATAATAAATAAGCTAATGAAGTAGGTAGTGTAGCAGACCGCAGATCAAAGACCTGGTTTTATGAATTATTCAGCGATTGTTCTAATACCTTTAATGGTATTTTTAAATGCGAGCTAGTTATATTACCCCGAATTGACTTTGCACGTTTGTTATTGTAACGCGAGCTCCCAATATTTGGGTCAACATTGGTTTTTGACAACTTTTCTAGAAAGTAGAACTATGTTTTTTAAATTATTAATACTGGAATTCATGGGCTATTCCCCCGATTTCTTTTACCTTCTTCGCTATACAATGTATACCTATAGAGGAAGGTATTGTGATCGTCAGGTGGGATTTGGATGCGTTCATTTAGCAAAACCTCGAGTTTACTGGTCGATATACTTGTTATGCTTAAAAAAAGGTAGTTTTATGCCAAACATGCCTGTCTGGGTGTCTGTCTGTGTCTATACAGTACAGACGCCTTAACACACATAAAGCAAATTTGGCTCTTCTTCTTATAGTTCCATACCCTATTCAGGGCGTTGGCTATCTCTCTCCTATGTCTGTGCTTGGTGCGCGGCGATAGATATTTTGCATAGACAGACATAGGAGACCTACAGTTTAACGTGGGCTCCGAACCACAGGAATTTCATGCACTTCCGCCCCTTTTCATGGGGAAAAAGCCTCCTCGCTGGTTTCCCGTTGCTTTTCGAGGAAGAACGACCAGGCCGGGGATCGAACCCTGATCCGCTGCATTGGTAGCCCGCGCTCTTACCACTGAGCTACGGCCGCTCAAACATTAATAATTGCAATAGGATGACACCGCCAGAAAATGAAGATAGTTCGCCAAAAATGCTCTATGTCAAAACAAGCGCGCAGACTTTAAAACACATGGGCTCGCTTCTTTTAAATTTTGTAGGCCCGTACAAATAGGGATAGGCTATAGTTTTGTTTGTATTCCAGTTTGCCAATTTAGCTGTGACGCCACCTACGAATTTTTAAAAAATAAAAACATGCGTTTTTCCATTTAATAAACAAGGGATGATAAAAAAAAGTTTAAGCTAAATTGCTCATGAGTAATAGTAGCGTAAAGTTCCCAACTTAATTGCAAGGACTGTTAATCTTCCCCCTCCCAACCCAATTTTTGGCGGACCAATTTGTCCTCTTGATTTTAATTGTTTTTAATTTCAACAAATTTTTTTCCCAAAAAATTAGATTTTTAAAAAGTCTGTACTATTATTTTTAAGTGTAAGTTTCAGTATCATGTAGTATGTTCTTGTAATATAACTATTATGCAATCAGCTATGGTGGGATGTTATTAGGGTCGATGTTGGGTCGTGAAACGTTAGTATTTAAATACTTTTGAATACTTATAATAAGTAACAATGTCTAAAGTAATGGAAAAACTAAAAGAAATACTTCACAGAGTTGTTGGTAATTTTTTAGAAGCATAATATACATCCCGCGCCGCTTAAGTTGTATAATCTCGGCTGAAGCCGAATTCCTCTCAAGTTGAGACAGGTTGAAGAGATGCGGATTTAATATGTAGTAAGAATTACAGCAATTGCTATATAATTCATAAAACTGGGATTTTGATCCGCGGTTCGCTACACTATCTACTTAAGTAGCTTATTTTTAATTTAAAAGAAAAAAGGTATAAAACCATTGTGAGGCATAGCCCACGGGTTTCGCTAGTTTTTAGTTAAATTCCTCACGTTAACCGTTTTTGAGTCGATTTAATAAAAATATTTTTATATTTGAACTCTGCTGTTATTTAAACTAATTTGAATATCCATAGCAAATAAAAGTTACATTTGCAAACGGGATGTTGTTACAAAAATAGAATTACCCATAAATTAAATAACAGATTTGACATCGATTTGGTTTTAGTGCAACGAGATTTAGAGGTTTCAGCGTCAACAATTTTTTTATTGGCGGATTAATATGTGGGCTGCTGAGCATGTCAATTCAGACATTTATTGCAAATTGATTTTAAAGCAATGTTCGATGTGATAGCTTATAATCCAAGCCGGTTTGTCAGCAACCGTTTTTACCAAATCTACTAGCGGCACCACCTTTTCGTCGAATACCTGAGTGTCGGAGCAATCTCAATCTACTTCACAAGAGTATGTGTATATTCTATTACCATGCATAACAAAATCGAAATTACAGCTTAGAACATGTTTGAAGAGTAGCAACTTAGAACTTGAGTGCTGAGAGCAACTACTCCATCCTGAAAGTATATCCAAACATATATGCGTATGTAAAGCCCTCGGCATTTCTACACCCTCCGGAAAGTGAGAAAATGAAAGGTGATCACAGAATTTAATCCGCTGCCAGGGAATTGAAATTCCTTTCAAAACAAACCCAAATGAAGGGAACTAGTAAATTAAATCAAGATAATATCAACAATGATGTAAATTAAAGCTGCGCACAATGTTCCATTGAAACAGTAATACCACAAATATTACCCCTTCAAATTATTAAAAAAACACCCTAAACATGATGGTTAAAAGTAGGCAACGTAGTTTATTAAAAATGTTAGAAAAAAAATTGAGTCATGAAGTGTGACCTATTATGTTTTTCTATAGATTTCTATTCATTCGAGGTGTTTTCGTGATGCAAATATTACATTTACACCAAGTACGTTTAGTTATATTTCAGCGCTGATGCTAGAAGCATTTGTCGATGCTAAAAATAATTAGTAATCAAATGCACCATACAAATTTCTTACCTTCAAATTATGGCCGCAAAGCTGACAAAACGGTGAGGCAACGTGTACGTCATTATCTGAAAAACAAAATGAAAAAAACTATAGAAATTTAGATCTCAATTACAGATATTATTTTAGGTATTTACTTGCAGCCACAAACGCAGATTAATCCGTAAAAGATAACCCTTTTTAGTTTTTTTCAGTTTAAACATTATTCCCCTAGCAAAAAGCTACCAGCACGTACATTTGCCTATCAGTTCGAGCTGATAAACCGTAACAACGGACATCTGCGACGCGAATATGCATTTACGCTCAAAAAATTAAAAAACAAAACACGTACAGTCAGAACGATAAGATGTATGGTTTACACAAAAAAATTTTTATTTTTTTTTTAAATTTAAGGTAATAGTGCCTCGACTGCAAGGTCATTGGCACTTATGTTTTACACAAAAATGCTTCGACGATTTAGTAATTGCAAGAGAGTGTGAAGAGAATCAATTCGCTTTCCAAACCCTTGCATGTATATTGTAATACCAATAATAATAATATTAATAATAATAACACACAGCATTTCTTATTGAATCTGCTATTATATCTTTTACCAGCGACAGCAAACGAAAGCGACTAGTTTAGCTTCACGTCAAACTTTTAAATCCAGAAAAAAAAAAAACTTGCACTAGTAAGTTTAAAATTTCCCGCCACTCTATGACGTCAGGAGTTCTCTTAAACTACTTCTGACGTCACCGTCCTTACTTCACCAATCAGCGCGTACCATGTCGTTTTTTGATTCCCGCCAAACGTTTGAAATTGTGCTTTTAATTATTCTCCTAAGTGTTGGGTTAAAGAACTCTTGCTATACTGTTTAATATAATTTATCTGAGAAAGTGTGGAAGTGGGTAGGGGCCACATCTGAGCTACTTTCACTACACCCTTTAGCAGGTTTCATCAGCTCGGCGCCTTAACTAATAACCAGTGCTACCTGTTGTTATTCAAAGTTCAATACGTGGTATACTATCACAACCAAGAAGCTATTACGGTACACCTTAAGATTACTGTGGCGGCACCTAGCGTAAGCCATGTTCGTCACAGCCTTCTTCAAGCCGGATTGAGTTACGTTGAATTAGCGCGCTTGTGCAAGTTAACGACAGTTAACTATCAGTCGTGACATCAGGCGGCGAGTTTTATATCTCCACTGGTGGGAAAAAATTACCTCATCCATTGAGCCGCGCCAAGACGACGCTCGCCTGCACAGGCTTTACACTGCTACCACGTCCAAGACGGGGGCTGCTATTCTTCCGCGGGCTCCGTGGCACCGGTCGTAAAAATACCGGTTAGACTTTTCAGAGCAACTAAAATTGCATTTAACAGTTGAACTACTTGGCATACTCACTACTAGTCAACTTTACACTGTCTAGATAGGTCGGTAGCCGGTCTGATCATGGTGAACGGTACCATATAACAGCGTCGGATTTGATAGTGGGCGTGAGCAGGCAAAATGCACCGCCCTAGTACCAACAACCTACTCTTTTCCTGGAGCATACCTTCACCTGCCTAAATTGTCTACTTACAACCACTCAGTTTATCGCCTGGGCAAATCTACAACTCGTAGGGTCACCTAGACGTAACGACTAAGATTGCGAGGGTCCTTGGCCGTCCCGCCTAGGTGGTATGCTGGGGGTACACTGGGGGCGCACCGGTTTATTTCGCCGAAGCAGGCTGATGGTCAGGGTTTACGTTACGTAGTAAGAGTGGGGAGTAGCTGATGTGGGGCCCCACCTGATGCCGTTTTCCGTTGCCGTTGTCCTTACGAAATTTAAACAGCACGCCAGTAGTATTGCCTTTTACTATTACCATCCTTTCCGCATAGTTACACCAAAATACGTCGTTCGAAAAGTACAAAACGTCTCTACTACAGGAAGAAAAAATTAAAGATTAATTTCAGAACTCACGCCATCAGTGCCAGAGACAAACTAGTGTCTTCCAAGCTGATATTTATGTATCTATTTTTATGCTCATTTACTTATTACCCAATTCTTATACACAGACCTCTTTGCTCCCAGTTATGACAGTGAAACCGTTTATTTTATAAAAATACTTGCTTGTTCTCGTCGCGGTTTTTGCAGAGCGCGTTTGATAAAGAGAGAAAAAGTTCGTGCTGCTTAGAAACTTAGCTAAGACCTGTTGTATCCGCTGCTTCATCCTTGAAAGGAAACGCGGTGCTGGGAGGTTTTAAACTTTAGACGGATGCCAATTCTTGACTTTTCGCGGGTGTTATTTATTTGGGCCATTCTAATGGATTGTGAGGAATTAATTGAAACTTCTTGGCGAAATGCGCGATTTAAATACCATTTTTCAAATACTGTTGCGTATAAATATGAAAAAATATTAAATAGGAATTCACAATTGTTTCTTAACAGCGATTGTGAATTGACAGCAGTCGCCATTATTTAGCAATATAAACAAACATTTAAAAACCGAGTGAATTTAATATAAAACAAAAATCACCGTTGCATAGCAACATACAATACAAACAAACCTGCGTAATTCTTTAATTAACAAATATATCTATATTAAATAGAATGTAAATCAAAGCCGGTAGAGAACATAAAAATTTGACAAGATAAACTATCTTGTCAAATCCTTGTTTCATTTTAACTTTTTGAAAATCTGGCCACCCTAGACTAAGATTGTCCCATTAAAGTAGTTTTTATGTCTTTGATGCTAGACATTTAACTTTAGTGAGATAGATAAAGAAATTAAAAATTTCCGTTTAAAATTCCCGCCACACTATGACGTCAAGATTTCGGGTAGGCTAATTTTGACGTCACAGCTCTTGCTCGACCAATCAGAGCATACCGTGTTGCTTTTGACAGTTCCCGTTACACCCAAGTTCAACAACACATTTTAAATTATTTAGAGCCATGCTATTTAATGCGACAATTAATCAAAAAAGTTAATTTTACGTAGGTTCGTTCTAATACCAATTTGAGTTTTCCACATATTTTCAGGAAATACAGGGTGTTTCACACAATACAGACCCTAATATTTAAACTACGTTGTAATTTAGTTAAAATTTAAATAGATTGTCTACATAATTGAAAAGGGAGCATAATACGTGTTTGATAAGAATTGGTTTCGGGAGAGCATTCAGCTACCGATGCATAGATGCGGGGTTCAATTCTCATAACAATCTTTGTTCGAATTATTTTTTTGTTTATGTTCTTACAACATTTGATCATATACAAAATGATCTATGTATTTCATTAATAATTTCATTCCAATCAGCCTTTACGTCCCACTGCTGGGCACCGGCTCTCTTCTCTGCCACGTACTATTCTTAGCGCTAAGGTGGAGTACGGGGGACCTACAGTTTAACGTCGAATCCGAACGACTAAATTTCAGAAAAGGTTTCTAGCATTAACACCCCGCTGCTGCCTACACCGGATTGGGGAAGGTGCGAAGCGGGTTGCGGCATAGATTTTTATTGCTGCATGGCTTCGGCCGGGATTCGAACCCTAGACCTTTAGCGTTGGAGCCTGAGCGCCTAACCTCTGCGTTACCGCCACTCAAATATATATAATTTCGTACTATGCTTGAAATATTTAACGTTTTTATTATGTATTGCTGTCGTCATTTGTACGTAATAGGTGCTTACATGTTTAAATAATGACAAAATAACTTCTATTTCTTCGCATTTAATACAATTTTCAAAAACATAAATAAAAGATTAAAAAATGACGTAAAGAGGAATTTTATGAGAAGTGAACCAAGAATTCTCTCAATGGTGAGCAAGACCTGAGCAATTCAAGACCACTCCCAACAAACACGTGGTTTGCTATTATTTCATAGAGGTTAAGACACGCCTAAAATGTGATAAGACGTTATAAACACCTTCTTCAATACAAGCCTAATTACAACATGGTTAAAATGCTATGGATCTTATTCCGTAAATGAGGCGGTGTTTTAATATTTCTTTTCTAAATAATAAAATACAACATCAAAGAAAACCATGACGATGATGGCAAGTGCCAGGCTTCCGTTACGCCACTGAGTATGTCTGCAGGCAAACCATAATTTTGTCTCTACCGAAAATACGACGTGGTAGTAATTATTTTTTTAATTATTCCGCGGTAGTTAGACAGCCTTAATCTTACATTTAAACAGGCAGTAAAGTTAAACTCAAAAGTTAAATCAAACTCAAAGCGGAACTTATTATCCCTTTATAATTTAATTTAGCCTAAGTTTTAAACGGTTTAGAAATATTCAGTTTTAAAATAAATAATCACTGAAAGGAGTTCGTTAGCGAAATTTTGCTTAGGTTAACCCTTAATTTTACCTGCACCATTTTGTAAAATTAAGGGTTATATTACAAACTCTTAAAGACTTTTTTTCTAGCGATAGCGCAATAGCGTAAGTGTACTTGAAAGTTTATAATCAGAATATTTTAGTCTGTAACTGAAGCAGCCACGTTTTCTATCGATTTTCCATTGGTTTAAAATAGAAGTCAATCGTCGGAATGCCGGCGGTTGTGTATTTTTAATGAAACCCTGTTGCAAAACTCAAGGCACGATTTTCCACCCTCCAAACAACCGAAATTGTTCCGTTTCATAACCCGAAGCATAATGTGTACGTTCCTAGGTATTAGGATCAGATAACTAAAATCCAATTATTAGTTACGTCTGTGTGGGATTAAACACCTACAATAATTATTGTACACAGCTCCAATACTATGATGATGTTTGACAATTACACATAGTGACTATTGTATGCGTAGGACAAACCAAACAATACGTTATTGAATCAACAAATCTTAGGGAAACAATCATTTTGTAATACGTCAATTAAAAACGGTTACAAAATATTTTGTAAAAATTGAGGTTTTTAATTTATTACGTCTTGAAATTGTAATACTAAGAAACTAAAATCTATTAATTGCTTTAATCTAACCAAAACCCGATAAAGTTGACTAATGATGTAATTGGAATACACGGCAAGGAGAGAACTGGTAAAAGCAAACGTCGAGATTACCTTTTCCGTCTGCTTGCCCATTAAAAAACCTAAGCTGTCGGGCAACCGCCACGAGATCTTCCTCGCATTTATTGAAGTTTTTGAAAATTTTAATATATTTTGAAAATTTTGACGCTTGTATGGAAATTTAGAATTTTTTTAAAAATATCGACAAAATTTGGAATGTTTTAACCAGATCTTTCAAAAGCTTTAAAATTTTGCTTTTTTTTAAATTTTGGAAAATTTTTTACCTATGAAAAATTATTTTTTAATTATAAAATTTAAAATACTAAAAATTTTTAAACATTTCAAAAATTTTGAAAGTTTCAGAATGTTGGGAAATTTTTTGAACATTTTAAATATATTTTGAAAGTTAAGACAATTTTATGGAAGTTTAGAATATTTTTAAAACTCTCCACAAAAATTCGAATGTTTCATACCGGATGAATTTTAAAAATTTTGCTCTTTTTTCAAAATTTTTGGAAAATTTTGATTACTATGAAAAATTAATTTTTGTTATAAAATTTTAAATTTTAAAATTATTTATAATTTTACAATAATTGAAAGTTTGAGAATTTTGGAATTTTTAAAAATGTAAAATATTTTCGGACTGTCAATATTACAATTTACTTTCGGCTTAGACCGCGTCGTCATTTGGGAACTACACCCAGCATAATTAGGTAAGGATCGACCTGTAGCTTGTTTGCCTTTACAAGGCCTCAAAGAATATAAATATTTTTGGTTTCAAAAATTACTAAAATTTAAAAATTTTTTAGTCATTTTAAAAAGCATTGAAAACTTTCTGAAAATTATGTAAATTTTCGAATTTTAAAATTTTGAAAAAATTCGAAATTTTAAGCTTTTGAAAATCGCGGGAAATTGTAAACATTAAAAAAACAGTTTGGCCATTTTAGGATAACTAACTTTGAAAGTTCTTAAACGATATTTGAAAGTTTAAAAAGGTAGTAAAAAAAAATTTTGAAATTTTTACAAATCTTATGAAATTTTGAAAATTTCAAAATTTTGAAAAATGGTGATAATTTGTAGAATTTAAAAAAGTTTAAACTAAAACTTGATATTTATTTTGATAATTTTTGAATACTTTTAAATTAAAAAATTTGAAGTTTTTTTAAAATTAAGGAAATTAAAAAAATATTTGAGTTTAGGAAAATTTATTGAAAATTTAAAATTTTTTTTGTTTTAAGTGTTGAAATCTAAAATGGCTTTAATTCTTTGGTTATAGTCATTTTGCCAATTACCCAAATAAACTGTTCAGGTAAACGACCAAAAGAAAACCTCACTGAGGTGCTTTCTTAATGGAAGATTTTTTCTGTTGTCATTCCACATGTTTATACCGATTTTGAATTAGACATTCGTCCATTTATTTAACATCAAAAATTCGTTGTGGGGAGTAAAATTAGGCTTGTGCAGATCGGCTATTTGACATGTGTAGAATAAGAATCTAAAGTTCTTTTTCAGACGGCAGTTTTTTTGGCGATTACTCAATCAGGTGGAAGGAATCGGGATTTAACATATAGGTAGAAATGAATATACCAATCGCTATATAATTCATAAAACTGCGACTACGGTCAGCTGTACTACCTACTTAATTAGCTTATTTATTATTAAAAACAAACAGAAACAAAAACAGCGCGAGGCATAGCCTACGGGATCTTTTAGTCTTGTTTATTTTGGCACTCAGAACACATTATTTAAATTTTTCATTATAATTTTGAATCATCCTGTATATAAGGTGTTTAGTAAACATACGGCAAAAGTTTAAGGGGCGATTTCCCTGGGTTATTTTAAAAATATTTTGTCGTGAATTACCTAAATGTTACATGTAAAGCTTCTTAATCTACAAGAACTGTCGAAAATGACTACCACCAGCTAGGATGCATGAATCCAATCTTCTCCTCATTGACTGCCGAACTCTTTAAAAAACACCAAGGTCGTTTCTTATTGAATTACTTACACCCATCAATTATCCGATTTCTCAAATCCTCCACATTTTCCACTGGAGCAGTATAAACTAATGACTTCAGATAGTCCTATAGGAAAAAATCCAGGGGGTTTAAGTACGGAAATCGAGCAGGCCTTTTATGAGGTCCATATCGACCAATCCAGCGATCTGAATATGTTGCTGTTAGAAACTCACAAATCACGAGACGTAATCAACAATGTATGGAATCCACGGTTAAACATATCGACCTGTATCTTCGCAACAAAGCGGTTTTCCGGAAATCATCAAAGAACAAAATGTTCTTAAAATAACCCAGGAAATCACCCCTTGAATTTTTGCCGTATGTTTACTAAACACCCTGTATAGAAACACGCGCTTAAATGCAGATGGATTGGAAAACACAATCAAGCGCGTGAGCTTACACATACAAATGCAAAAGATGCAGAAATTCAAATTCACACATGCAAGTTTTAAACAATATAAAAAAATCATAAAAAAAACCTTGGAAAAATAGTTTAAAAGCACTGAGATTGCACAGATTTGGAAAAAGAACTTTTAGGCTCTTTTTTAATATTTCACTTATTTTCAAATTTTTCCGCGCATTCCAAACAAATCCATCCGTTTGTGGAATATTTGTAATTTGTTTCTCCCTCTTCCAAGCTTTAGAAACAACAATAATAAACAAATATTTGATGAACGGGGGAAAAGGTCATTTCAATTGATAAATGATTGATGTATATGTATCTACTGGTACGTGCATTGCATAATCCCTATTATTTGCGTTGTACTAAAATGATGCGTACGATACAGAACAGTGGGAATGGATTTTGGCTAATACACGAGCGTTGTTTATTCAACCACAAATCTAACTATCAATCATCAAAATTACAGCCGCAATATGAATTTCAATAACGCTAATTATATTAGTGAAGCAATAATTTATAATCAGTTAGTTGAAACTAGAATGTATAATTCATTATGCTATAAGAATACAATTCCACGTGATTTGACTAGTAACTTGAAGCACTAACGCTAAAAATTCTATTGTTGGTTAGTTAGTTAGTGCCTTATTATTGGTTTTTAGTTTTTAATCAAACATAAGTAGGTACTTAATGATATATTACTTAGCACAATATTTTCATCGTTGCCCCTAGCTGGTCATCTGAAGGCGCTAATGTTATGATGACTGATGGGGCTCATTTTCAGTGCTCTCTTAGTATATTTTAGCGTGTTATGCCTCTGAATAAATTTATCTAGCAAAAGCGTTACGATATTAAACAAGTAACATTTTCACTTAACGGTGCAAGTATTTAGTGATCTGGAAGCACTAATTGTGTAAATAGTGACGTTTGTTAGTAGTTGCAAAACCGTAACAAATGACACACGTTATGTCTTTAGTGCTTTCAAATAGTAGTTTGTTTCACTGCCACAAGACCTTTCTCGTATTTACTGAAATTCTATTAATATTTTATTATTTTAAATATTTTACACCTTTTACAAATTTAAAAATTTCACAATTTTCACCTTTTTGGAAAATTTTGCTTAATATTTTTTTTTAATTTTATGCATTTTTGAAAACACTAAACAATTTAAAATGTTTAGAAAAAAAATTTGACAAATTGCTAATTTTTAAAAGTTGTAAACATTTTGACAAATTTTTAGGAATTTAAAAATTTTTGAAAATTTTAATAATAATAATAATAATAATAATAATAATAATAATTTATTTTAGTGTTAGAAAGAGTACATCTTTATACACTCGTCTAAAATCGTCGATAAAAATTACATATAGTAACTAGTAACAAATATAACATAAAAATAAGTACAAAGTAAAGACAAACTTACATAGATCAATCACAGTACCCACATTAGACAATGCATGTTCGATAATGTCGTCTGCTAATCGTCTACTAATAAATATTCCTCTATTGAGTAGTAGGCTTTATTCATAAAAAAAAGTTTCAAGTTTTGCTTAAATTTACAAACTGGTAATTGTTTTATGTTTTCAGGTAGTTTATTGTAGATTTTAATACACTTGTGGTTGATGCTACGTTGGGTGTTTTGATTCTATGGTAGGGTATCACAAAGTCACTTTTTTTTCGAGTATTATATGAGTGGAAGTCCACGTGTTGCTTAAAGTTTATTTTATTTTCATGAATAAAAGTGGCACATTCAATTATATGTATAGACGCTAAGGTGAGTATTTTTAATTCTTTAAATAAGTTTCTACAACTTGTTCGCTGGCTAACACTACTGATTATTCGAACACAGGCTTTTTGTTGTTTAAATATTATTTGGGTTTTTGGTGAATCTCCCCATATGAGAATGGCGTAAGAAATCAAGCTATGGAAACTGGCGTAATAAGCTAGTTTTGCTGCCTCTTTTGTAGCAATGTTCATTATTCTTCTTATGCAATAAATTGAACTTGAAAGTTTCTTGCTTAGTGTGTTAATATGTTGATCAAAATGTAGGTCTGGTTCGAAGATCACTCCCAGAAATTTAATTGGTTCGTTTTTTTTTTGTTTTTATTTGCTGCAAACGTTGACACTTGCGTTTTCTTAACGTTAATTTTGAGTTTATTTGCGTTAAACCAGTTTTCTGCTTCTTTTAGTGTATTGCTAGTTTTCTGTGATAGTTCCATTTCAAGTTGTCCAATATTGATAAATGTTGTATCGTCAGCAAAGAGAGATGCGGCATCTGCTGTTACGTTTGCAATTAAGTCGTTGATATAGATGATAAATAGAATTGGCCCCAACACCGAACCCTGTGGTACTCCATGTGTAATACGTTTAAGTAGGGAATTTTTATGTTCGTAGGTAACCATTTGATATCGATCTTGTAAGTATGACTCGAGAAGTTGTAAACAGATACCACGAATTCCGTAATATTGTAATTTGCATGGTAGTGTTTGATGGTGTACGCTATCGAAAGCTTTACTAAGGTCGCAGCTTGCTAGTTGTACCAGCTGTTTCTTGTCAATCGCCTCTAGAATGTGTTCCATCATGGTTACCATTGCAGTAATGGTTGATTTGTTATTTCTGTATCCGTGTTGATGAGTAGTGAGAAGGCCTTTTTTTTCAAAATATCTTACTAACCTATTTTTCAGTATAGACTCGAACACTTTAGACAGGCATGGAAGTACTGAAATCGGTCGATAGTTTTCAGCATGGTTTATTTCTCCTTTCCCCTTAAAAATTGGCGTAACTCTAGCAATTTTGAGTTTTTTAGGAAATGTTCCACTGAGGAAACATTTGTTTAGAAGGTAAACGAGTGGTACAGCTATCGGTTTAATTATGGCTTTTAAGAGAACCGCTGATTGCCCATAAATATCTTTGGTCCTTTTGTTCTTCATTTTTTTAATGATTTTAAACACTTCATCTTCTGTGACATCAAACATGTAGAACGAATTGGTTGTATTTCTATTTTGTAACTGAAGGTAGGTTTCAGCGCTTACATTAGATGATGTAATTTGATCTGCTATGATTTTTCCAACTTCCGAGAAGTAGTTATTAAAATCATTTGCTGTTAATGTTGTGTTTATACGTTTTTTAGAGTTTTTTCCTCCTTCTTTATTTATAACTTCCCAGAGGGCTTTTTGTTTGTTTTCACTTGTTGTTATGAAGTTTGCATTGGCTGCTTTTTTGGCTTTTACTATTTCTTTTCTGTAGTAATTTCTGCATGTGATATATGAATTTTGCGATTCATGATCTTTTTTAACTTCTGCTTTGGTAGCTAAAGCATCCAATATATTTTTTATCCTTTTTAATTCTTCAGTGTACCATTTTCTTATATTTGTAGTTTCTTTCCTTGCTTTTCTTCTTTTTTCTGGACAGGCGGTGTGGAATTCCGCTTGAATAATTTCAAAGAATTTTTCAAAAGCGTATTCGGCCGATTTCTCTTTGTAAACTATTGACCAGTTCACTTTGTCCAATTTGTTAATAAGAATTGCTAGATTGTATGTAGTTATTTTCCGATATTCTACTGTTTCCGTTGTTACATTGCAAGAATCCATGTGTGTTACAAGGAGTTGACCTTTGTGGTCTGATACGTGGAGATTTATTGTTGTTCTTTTCAGATTATCTTCATTTTGATTTGTAAAAATGTTGTCAATACATGTAGATGTTACGTTGCCTTGTCTACCTTTTCCTACTCTAGAAGATTCGGCGAAAGTTGGAAAGAGTCCGTATTGCTCCATTAGGTTTAGAAAAGTATTTGTCGTATTGTTATTTTTTTGGATGTTTATATTAAAATCACCGGCAAGGTATATTTGTTTTTTAGTGTACTTTTGTTCTATATATTCTAAAGTTTTTTGTAACTTTTCAAAAAATAAGTTGTTATCAATTGATGGATTTTTATAGACACATAGGATGACTATATTTAATTTCTGTATTTCAATTCCTGCGACTTCAAAGTGTTTTTCAGCAGCAAAGCACTTCATTTTTCCAATTTCTGTGGCTACATATTGATTTTTTACTAGTATCAAGACTCCTCCATAATTACCACTATTTCTTGAGAAATATGCGGCTATTGAATAATTTGATATATTTATACAATTTATATTACTTTCTGATAACCAATGTTCAGTTAAACATGCTATGTCTACGTTTAATTTATTTAAAATTAATTCTACTTGGTCAGTTTTATTATTTAAAGATTGTAGATTTAAATTTAAAATTTTGAAATTTAGCGGTTTAATTATTTCCTTGTTCGTTGTTTGTTTTTTAGCATTTGTTATTGTTGGTTGCTGGGTGAGGCAGGTTGGGTTAAAAAAGTATGTTTTGTTTGTTTATAAGATCTGAGGATAGTATATTTTGGCCAGGCATTCGGATTAAAGACATTTTTTTCTTCTGATGTTGGGATCGTTACTTTAAATGCGGCTATATTGTTAGATTTTATTTGTAGTTGTTCGACATTCGAAGAGATTATATTTTGTTTACTTAAATGCGTTTTTATTTGATCACAGGTGGTGTCGGGATGTAACCTGTAAATAAATATGGTTCTTCTACTTTCCACTGCCGCGATTTCAAATTTGTTGGTATTTCTTCCTAGTGTGGTTTTGCGATTATTTTTCTTATACTTTACTATCGCAAAATCTGCTTGATGTGAGCTTCCTTCGTCTGTTTCTTCTGTTACGTTGGGCTTATGCATATGAAGATCATCATTGACGTTAATTATTTCATTAAACTTTTCTCTTTGTAATGATTCAAGCTTTTTTTCAGTATTTCCTTGTTTTTGTTTTACAGTATGCTGAACAGCGTCATATGCAGCAGCATTTCCTTTTCTTAATGTTTTTACTTTGCTTGCATTTTTATTTGAATTTACATTCTTATTTACATTATTATCATCATCAGAGCACCACTGCGATTGAAGGTTGCTGCTATCTATGCCTGCAGGCGGTGAAGTTGAAGCTGTATCGGCCAAAATATTTTCCGAACTCTCTAGCTGTTTAACACGTTCAAGTAACAAGATTTGTTGTTTTAAAGAAGCTATTACGTCTTGTTGTTGATTAACAATGTTGTCTTTTTGTTTAACGAGATCTTTTAAATAATGTATTTCCATTTTGTATAAGCTGTCGTCTGTACTTACAAAAGAATCGTCCAACATGTCGTCTGTCGATCCTCCTTGATGATCACAACAATTTATTGTTTGTTCGTTGATATACACAGCATTTTTTATATATTTAACACATCCTGGGTGATTTAAACTTCCACATTTAGTACATTTAAGACCACTAAGGGGCAGTTTATTACAATTTTTACATGGTTTATTTGTGACATTTTCCACTGCGTCCACTACCGGCGCCATCTTGTCTTGTCTATAAGTAGTAAGTAGTAAGTTATAAGTAGTAAGAGTATAATTTTGATCAATATATTTTTTTAATTTTATGCATTTTTGGAAACACTAAACAATTTAAAATGTTTAGAAAAAAATATTTGACAAATTGCTAATTTTTAAAAGTTGTAAACATTTTGACAAATTTTTAGGAGTATTTGAACAATTGGTAATTTTTGAAAATTATAAGCATTTTGAAAATTTTCGAAGCTTTTGGAATTTAGGAATTAGTGAAAAAGTTTGAAAATGTTTAGACATTTTTAGTGTTTCTGAGAATTTTAAAAATTCTTAAATTTTGCAAACTTTACTAATTATTAAATTTTTTAAATATTTTTGTAATTTTCAAAATTACAGCAATTTTAAAAAAATTTTAAGAATATAATAAAATTAAAAAAATTTCGAGTTTTTTACAAATTTGTGAAAAAATTTGGTAATTTGAAAATTTTTTGAATATTTGTGAATTTTCAAATTGGGAATTGGAAAACTACAGGCATTTTAAATTTTTTTAATGTTTTTAGGAAATTAAAAAGTTTTGATAAATTTTGAAGTAGAAGAGTATTTAAAAGATTGGAATTTCTGACAATGTAGAACATTCTGATAACTAAAAATTGGAAAAATTAAAAGATTTTAAAGGTTTATAAGAATTAAAAATTTTTTTAGAAATTTTGAAAATATTTAGTAGGTATATTTGAAAATTGTAATATTTATCAAATTTTTGCAAATTTTATGAAATTTTCAAAACTTTAAAAAATTTAAACAAATGTTGAAAATAACTTTTGAGAATTTTTAAGAATTTTGAAAAAATTTGAACATTAGAAAATTTTTGGAATAGTTGATATTTTTTGAAATTGGTAATAAGAAAACTACAGGACTTTAAAAAACTTTAAAAGGTTTAGAAGTTAAAAAACAGAAATTTTTTTTAAATGTTAGGAAATTTGCGATATACTTGTGAATGTTCAACATTTTAAAATGTTTTGGAAGTTTTAATAATTATCAAATTTTTGGAAATTTACAAAACTTTAGAAAAATGTTGAAGATTTAAAAAATTTGAAAATTTTACTAATTTTTAGAAATTTTGAAACTTTTTGTAAATTTGACATATTTTAAAGTATTTGAGAATGTCTAAAATTGGGAATTGGAAAACTACGGTAATTGAGAACTTCCACCGTTACTGTCCATAAGTTACGTAGGAACCGACGAGTATTGAGTTATACAGGGTGTTTCTAAAATGATGAAGAGATAAAGTTTTCCCAAAACAAATGAATGGCGCTATCTATCTACATATTAAATCCGTAACCCTTCAACTTGTCTCAGCTTTTATTGCCAGGACTTCACACGCGTCCATTGCATAAGGAGAATATCCGCATTTACCGCTATATAGACTTAATAAGCACTGTTTCTTTTTCTATTACTCTGTATTCCACATCTACGTCCATATTTATTCAAACTTTTTTAAAATAAATATTCAACTATTAACAATTAATAGTTTATTAATAAAATAAAACACTTGATAATTGTTTCACAATTTGTTGGTTTTCATTTACTCGACTCGAGTTTCAACCATCTCGATTATCTTCAGGAGTTTACAAATAAAACTAAAACTAAAACCTAAAGATGTACAATACTACCCATTTCTGGAATTCTGTCGTCGCCGCCCTGATTTTAAGTGTTAACACATGTGTTTCGATGCTATTGCTGTCTGTAGGTCGAGGAGGAGTGAATTACCTAAATTGGTGTGGTCTTTAACTATATTTTTATTGTTATTTATTGCCTTTTTAATTTCTAAACTTTCCAATTTATTTAAACGGTTGCCTTTGTTTTCTAAGTGTAAAATTTTTGTATCTGTTTGTTTGAAAAAATGATTGTTTGAAATACAATGTTGGGAAATGCCGGTTGATTTATGGTTGTATTTAATTGATCTAATGTGTTCTTGAATTCTTGTATTAAAACTGCGGCCAGTTTGCCCTATATATATTGCATCACAATTAGAACAGTCTCTTTGATAGATACCATTTTTTGAATATTTTTCTATTGTGTCTTTATTGTTTACTAGATGTTTATGGAGTTTGTTCGGATTGTGCATAGCTACGTTGATATTTAATTTTTTGAGCCTTTTAGAAACTTTATAGCTAACTCTACCTATATAACTGAGCTTTGGCCATATTTCTTTTTCTTTTGTCCGCTGTACAAAAGATGTTTTACTTTTTCTTTTTGTTTTTTCATTAAAATATTGTCTACAAATTGCTCCGTGTATTCGTTTTTTAGGGCTATAAATTTAATTGTGCTAAGTTCTTTATTGAAATTTTCGGTAGACAGTGGGATATGAATGGCTCTGTGTATCATACTATTGAAAGCTGCTTTTTTAATTTTGATTGGTTGTTTAGAATTTGAATGTATGACCATGTCTGTACTTGTGGGTTTTCTGAAAATATTGTACTCTAAATTGTTCCCTACTCTTTTTATGCTTAGTTTTAAAAAGTTTAGGGTATTGTTCTTTTCGGTTTCTATTGTGAATTTAATATTATTATGAATATTATTAATGTTATCTAAAAATTGTTTTCTTATGTATAATCCTCACAGTCTGTTTAAGTTATTTACACTTTACACATCTTAAGAAAACACTTAGACCTTCATGGCAATTCATTTTTTATAAATACTGAATCTCGACAAGAATCCTTTTTTGTGTATTTTTGTACAAAAAATACTCGTAACGTATTAACAATAATAATAAATAACATATTAATAATAGTCTACACGTAATATACTGCAAGAAGTTAATTTACAAAAGCTGCTTCACTTTTGGAAGTTTATTAGCCTTCTACCACCTCGCACTTTCCTTAATAATTACTAAGTGGAAATACTAGTCTGAAAATTTTCCGCCACTTCCATAGTCACCATAATTAGATCAAAATATTAACAGCTCTACTTAATTAACTAATAAAATGATAAAATCTTCGTGGATTTGATGTTGATGACATCACAATTTTAATTTTTCCGTTAAATTTACTTTTGCTGTAAAAGTCAAGTCAATTCTTTACAGAATAATCTAATATCTAAATTTCTGATAATTTCATTTCAAATTAAAGCCCGAAGTATCATCTTTTAAATCAGCTTTCCTTCGGTTCGTTTAATAGTGTAATTATAGTAATTAGTATCTCTTAAAATCTAATTAAAATGCTCCGCAGATTAATAACGCTTTAACGGCAAAGTCTTATAACCTAATTTTATTTAATTATTTAAATACACCCTGATGAGTTAAAACCCAACTTTTCGTCCACATCTCAATTAGTTTAACGAAATTATTTGATAAAACCATTATTAAGACGTAACAAGAATAAGAATTTCTTGCAAATCCCAAAAGCCCAATGCGGCAAAACATCTTCAACACTTCCAGATAATAAATCACAAAAACTAATAATCAACGAGTTCCATTTTAATTAACAAACCCCCCACAAAAACCCCGTTTAGCCAAACATCGCACAGTTTGAGCAAGCTGATGAATTCCAGTTTTCAGCGAATTTCCCAGAGCGCACCCAAGGCCTGAAATTTTTGGCGTCGGAAGTATATTTTACTGCAATCTGATGCGAATGTGATATTTGTCTGGTTGTCTGTTAAATATGTGGCGTGAATACGTTTACTATGGCGTTTTCGTGTTCTGGAGGTAGGAAGAAATAAATAATAGAAGGAAAAAAATGTCTAACTTTCAGTTTAGGATGAAACCTGTAAAAGTTTGCATTGAATTTTCGAACTGGCTAGGTTTCGCTCTTTACAAAGTCGTAACTTGCATTAGACACTTATGATCAGTATTTACACCCAAAATCCGCCGTATTTTATACTTCTCCTGTTATAAAACACATCAAATACTTTGGCAAATATTGGAAAACTTCTGATTTACTACCGTATATTTCTCCAAAGGTTTTTTCTTCGTTTTATGTTACTACAATAGTCGTAAAATAAAACCTAAGTGCCGTTCGCCAAATAAGCAACTTATATTTATTGGGCAACACAGCACATTCGGGAGCAGTTTCAACCCACAGAATTTGTTTTAATGTAATATACCCTATTAAACGTTATTAATACCTCCAAATTTAAGTTAGGGTTTAGATGAACCGTAGTTAAGGGCAATTATTACCTAGAAAAGATATGTAATCAGCCTGAAAAGTACATAATGGCTATATTTCGTTTCATCTCCATTACCCACCCAGAATAGGATAAGAGCGTGCTCGCTTTTATTACTTAATAAAAAATATATGTGAAAGTGCGGCGAAGCTGTAACGAAAAGATGATCTAAGCTAAGGACACTGACATAAATTAAGCGGAGTATGTCCGTTACTTATGGCTATCTAGCATTCATATACAGAAACAGTTTACTACTAAACATGTAAATGGGTAATATATAATTTTTAGGTGCAGTAATATTTAGGGGGGAGGGGGATTAATTTTCCACCTCCCTCCCTAATTTTGACTAAAAAGTTTGTGTACGCGTTTTTGGTATTTCTTAAAGCACGAGGAGTGTTTTACAAAATAAACAAAAAAAACCAACACTCTTTCAAAAAAAAATCCGTTGCAAAACACTTCGCCTGGACTTTCCTATACATTTAAATACATTGTTTTATATTTTCCAACACTTTCGATATACACCTGTCTAGACACGACTAGTTAAAGTAAATAGTTCTTATAAGTTGTAACATCTTGAAGCGGTTGAAGAAAGACCGACCGCTGCGCTGCAAGCATAAAGTTGGGTAAAATATTCGGACTGAATCAACGGAAGCGCGGAAATTGATATTTGAAAATATATTAATAACTCGAGAAGTATTATTTTTAGCAAGAAATTGCTCTTACTAATTTGTACTGGGAATTTCAAAACCTTTCTGATTTTAAAGCCAAAATGCCACGTTTCCTTTAAAAAAAAGTTATTTTTTACCGTGGCCGCCATATTAAAATTGGAAACTCAAGTTTTTTTCTTAAATACAATCGAGAAGAATTTTCCCTACAACTTTGCTCTTGGGTTTGCGAGTGTGTCTATTAAAATAAAAAAGTTAGCCCACACTGAACATTAAACGATTAGTACAAGAATACAACTATTCGATTTTTTGATTTTTTGTAAAAAGATTCTCCTAGAGCAAACAAAACAAAAAACCAGATTTTTAATTTTTTATCGAAAAAATTTGGAGGGAGGGGGAACAGTAGCTCCCCTAAATATGAAATTATCGAAAAAATATTATTATATTCGGATTTTGCTATCAATGGTGAGCTATTTCACATTAACAGAAATATTTTATTGCCCCCCGTTAAATAAATAAAAGGGTACCAATTTTCAATTTTCAAAAATTCATAGAGGGCGTCACAGTGAAATTATAGCAATGCGCAAAAAAACACAAATTGTAGAAGATTCCCAGCTCTATCAGCTTAAAGAGTTTAAACAAAAACGTGTGGGCAGTTTTTGAGAAATATTTTTTTGAAAAATTCCAAAATTTTGGAGTGATGTCATTGCGATCGTTTTTATATTTTCAAAATTAATTATATTTCATGGTATAGTACCCTTGAAGGGCTACCAAACAAGATGTAGTTGATTCCAATCAGATAACTGGTTTTTGAGTAAATGGGCGTTAAAGTCGAAATGTTCCAAAATTCGTAGCGGCCGCCATATTAAAGCTAGAGAGTTCGGTAAAAAATTGTTTGATTTGTCCTAAGGCCTTCTTTAATCTCCACTACTCAAATTTCCAAAATTCAGTTTCTGAAAAAAATGCTACCAAAAAAACATGTCTAACTTCTGCTTCCGGTTTCGGTTTTTTTTAAAAGCTTATTTTGTCGGTGAATTTTTGATATACCCCCTCATTCCAAAGCACATCAAAATCCGGAGATATGGAGCGTAACGGACCCACCCACCCACAGACCCCTATACTGAAAGTATAGGAAAGTAAAAACCCTGCAACTGAAGCAGTAATTGATGCGATTACATATATAAAAGTAATTATTTTGTATAAGTAGAGGAAAACGTCTAGGCGAAATGCTTCGCACATTTGTTTCAAATGGTTAGTCACCTGCTATATGGCATATTGGAATTATTTTTAAATCAAAATTAAATATTTAGAAAACTTTTGTTACTATTTTCCCCTCCCCTTCATTTTATGGTTAACAGATTTCATTCCTGATCTCTTACAGTTTAAAGTTTGAATATACAATAGATTTTATTAAATTTTCATTTTGAAATCTTATAAAAAATTCCCGGTACGGTCCTGGCAATAAATTTCTGTTCTAAATTACAGAAACGTCTTTTCTCAATGTTTGTTTAAACTTTGGTTGCGATCAGACCGTTTCCTGATTTTTTAAGGATAGGTGCGTGCCACAATTACCAATTTTCAGAATTTTGCCGTCGAAATTGTTTTCAGGCGCACACTGTAACTCTGGTGATGAAATGTTAATCAGTATGATTCTCCTATATTTGCTGTATAAATGTGGTAAAAATCGGAACGGATTCGGCTAAGTTATCTGGAAATTTTGAAAAACCGAAAATGGATTCTTTTTTGAAAATTTGAACCCTCTAGGTTTACTGGAAAATTTTTTGTCCAATAGTATGTAAATCTATATTTCTTGGTCGAAATTAAGGGCCGAGCCTTGATTTGTGCAAAGAAATCTTTAAAGTTGCCAAAATTTGTTGGATTTTATTAAATTTCGACCTGGCGATTGTATAAAAAATTCCCGCTACGGTCCTGCATAAAATTCCGACTCTATGTTGTAGAATAGTCCTTTCGAAGTGTTAGTTCAAATTTTCAGTTATTTCAAGCGCTTCCTAAACATTTCAAGAAATTTTTTTCATTGTTTTGCAATTCAATTTTTCGAAGCGTAAGTTTTCACCAGTGGCGTTCGTCTTTTAATGTCAGGATCAAACCGGGCACTCAATATGTTGTATTCTAAAGTGATTCTAAACTACGTGCAAAAGCGGAACAATATCATTCCCGTAGGGTAAAATTTTTAAATCCGCCCCTGCAAAAAGAAAAATTTGTTTTCTAGTCCATGTTTAAAGATTACCCAAAAATTTCCCGATTGAGATATCGATTTGAGGTTTGTTTTGTTCGATAAAGCACGAATGAAACTTTGAAAATGTTACAAAAAATTTTAAATTGTTTTAGCGCTGCTTACAAATTAATTTAAAGTATATCTCTTGTTTTTTTCAAACCAGTGGCGTTCGTCCCATGGTGGCAGGATCAAAGCGGGTGCTTAATATGTTATGCCCCAATGTGTCCCTAACCTATGTGCAAAAGCGGAATGACACGACTTTCATAGGGCCGAAATGTACGATTTTTAAATACGACCCTGCAATTATTTTTTTTATTTGATTTAAAAAATTTGCTATAAATTTCCTAATCGAGATATCAGTTTGGAGTTTGTTTTGTTCGGTAAAAAGCAAATGGCACTTTATAAACGTTAAAGAAATTTTTCGAAATCTGTTTTAGTACCGCCTACAATTAATTCAAAGTTTACCCCCAGTTTTTCTTAGAATTTTCAAATTTGTCTTAAATTTTCAAAACCCAAAATAATTTACATTTTTCAAAAATTTTCATTATTTCCGACAGTATTCAACATTTTTGAGATTTAAAATTTATAAAAAAGCAATTTGTGGGGGGGGGGGATGACATCAATACAACCGGTAAATAATCTACGGAAATGAGTTATGACGTTAGCTAAGGTTGCAAAAATCAGTCCAGTTAGCAGCAGTTCCGTCTTGGAAAAAACACTTATTAGTTTGTCTCTGGGCGCGGGAATTCTTTCGGGATTCGAACCGAGGACTCACGCATTGTGAGTTTGGTCCACTTAACACTAGACCACTCGGACTAAAATCCAATTTCAATTATTTAAAAAAAAACCAAAAGGGATGACATAACCCATTGATTTCTTTTACAACTACTTGAAATATTTAGAATTATTTAGAAAACAACTTGACTATTAAGGAGATAAATGTTCACCATCTAAACGTATGTGTACAAAATGTGTCAAGTAATGGGAACCGGCAAACTGCTCATAATTTCTCATTATGTTCGTTGATCCCCAGCTGTTTGTGGGGTTTTATGTCATTGTGCTTTAATATTGCTTTTATTACTTTCGCAACTTTAGTGCAATTTTGGTGTAATGTCGATGATGTGAGGATATAACGTCTAGACATAAAGATCATGATGCTGGCTCTAAAATAATTTAAAAAATGGAGTAAACGATCTTTGCAAAAAGGAGGATAAAACGATAATAAATAATTGAGCATAAACTGATCTTTTATACAGTTGAAATACAAAAAAGTCAAATAAACGACAAAAAAGGAAAATACTGTAGTATGCGGCGAAAATTAAGCACAAGATGAGATAGAAAGTGACTAGCGGTGAGTTTTACAGTTGCTGCTTAAGCTTGATACTAGCTAAGCGTGATTAAACGTTTATACATAGCTTAAATGCGCATGCGCGGCATATTTAAAAAATAGGCTATTTATTTTAAATAAAGGTAGAAATAATTTTCATAAATTTGTAGACAAATACGTATTGCTCATATTTTTTAATAGTTTACGCAAATCCCAGAGAATACCTATAATGGTATAATTATACTTAAATTTTCTCTCATATTTAAATGTCAGGATAAAGAAATTACCGTCAACTATATTTCATTGTATAATAATCCACTTTCAAAAACAGTTATTTTTAAAGAAAAATTTCAGTGGTTTATTATCCTCTTTTTATCGAGTTTTCGCAGCCTACGTTGTCTAAAAATACTCTAGGGGCTCTTAAAAAATGTCCCGCAAAGTTATATGTTCGCATTATCGTAACATGAACGATCTTGAACTAAATTTGTTCTTTAACATTACGAGACTAATCCAATTTTAAAATTTATTAGATATTTCATGATACCCTAAGTAACATCTAAAAATGTCGACCTTAACGTAAAATTATTTAGGTTGGAAGAATTTTAATTAATCATTATTGTAAAAGTGCTAATGCAGCTTTTTAGAAATCTCGAATTTTCAGCAATCCAAACGTACAAGATAAATTGAAAACGAACTCCCAGTTCATATTTATTATCGGTTATATTTCAAAAAATATGGTTTAATAAATCAAATACGACATTTCAGGTTGATTTATTACTCTAAATCGGTGTTGAGAGTCACGCATAAGGTTAACTTTATTTATAAAGGAAATTATTTGGTCCTATTCATTTTATTTCTGGTATTTAAAGCAACATTAATTTAGAAATTTCCCAAAACTGAATCTATTTATCTTCACACCGATTGGTAATTAAATCTTCTAGCTGGCGTACAGCTTCAAACAGTAAATTCGAGCCGGGATAAATATCAAGAATCAATATTTGTCACTAATTAATAGTTTGAATTTACTGAAGCTTCGATACCCTCCAAAATGTAGGGCCAGTATGTTATATCTGAGCTCCTGGGGCTCGTATCAGCATCGCATGCTGCCTAAGCTAATCACTATATGTGGCTCCCTTGGCATCTCGGCACTAATGAACTTGATCAAGTTCAGGAGCTTTTGATATAAATACCGCCTCATTTCTCGAACGCATCTTTTCTCCTCTCTCACTTACTGATAAGCGAATTTTCTTAGACGACACAAAAGAGAATCCGTGGAAATCGAGTCAGATGCAAAGGGAATTACAATTCGAAAGAACACGTCTGTTGGCCCAAAACAAATCTCACCGATTGCGGGGATGTAATAAATTTGTTCAGTTCGTCGAAAAACCTTTGATGTCTATGAGAAGCGTTCGCGAGTAAATTTACCCTTTGGTGGAAATGTTTGCGTTTCGATTTAGAAATTGTTTGGCAATTTTGGGAGCCAACATTATGATTTCTTGTACTAGACTCGATTTTTTTTTAAATTACTCGGTTGCAGAATTTTATTCTACTGTTTTTTTTAATCAACAAATTTAAAACGGGAAGGTTTTTTTAGTAAAATAATTCTAAACCCTCGATTTTCACATATGTCTGTATATCGCTGTTCGTTAACTGAAATAATGAAAGCTTTTCGAAACCACAAAATAAAGCTTGACGGTAACATAGTGCTTGGCAACGCTTTAGCTCAGAATTCCGATAACGAGCACGTGGAGTGGAATAGAACATGCTATATTACATTCAAATATTCACGGTTATGACAGTAAACCATTGTAATGCTGAAGGATCGTAGATATTCCATGTAGCTGGAGCACATTGGAGATTACAATACGGGCAATGAGTTGAACTTTGAACTAAGATATATTAAATTGAAGATTTTCTTATCGGCAAAAGTTGCTTCTGGATTGGTCTCGTCATAAAATAATAAAATTGAATTGTTAAGGTGAAGCAAATCTAGTATAAAAATTCTGTTACTCAGGACTATACCGTATTCTTAAATAATATTTAATTTTATAGTACGATTTGTTGTTAACACATATTTTACCTTTTAAAAGGGGCCAGCGGGTGGTCCAGTGGTTAGAGTCCCAACCTCTAAAACTAGAATCCCAACGGCAGTAGGTTCGAATCTTCTGCCCGTCAGAATAAGTTAAATCCGGCGTGTTCATGGACGGTGTGTGTGGTGTGTATGTTGGGTTGCATGTCTTTCAGGGGTGGGGCATGTTAGACCGGTGTATAGCGCAAGTCTGCTGAGCCCGGATAAGGGGGTGGGGTGGAAATCATAATTTCGTACTTACGCACGGCCTCATGATCCTTTAAAAAAAACATTAAAAAAAATTATTTAAAAGTTATATTTAAAAAATATTGAAAATGTACAATTTTTGAGTGATTTCCCGAACGAGACCTAGTTCAACCTACTAAGTCAGTTAGTTTGCCTCCAGGCGATATATGAAAAGGACACTACCACATCACGTTTCCAAAATTATGCCGAGTTTAAAATCGAGCAGCGCATTCATATGAAATTTCCTGTTAAACTAAAAAAATCTCTGACGGAAAGTTTTCGTTTGTTAACGGCGCGGGCGATGATTGAATGTCACGTATTCAAACGTTTAAGTGGCACAAAAGATTCAGCTACGGGTGCGCAGAAGTAGAAGACAACGAACATCCGGGACAACCAAATACGTCGAAAACTGACGAAAACGTCAAGAAAGTCATTCAAACCGTACGGAAAGATCGACGTCTGAGCATTCGAATGATAGCAGACATGGTCAACATTAACAAAGTAACGACAAGTCTTTGGTGGCCGTTTGAAGATGAGAACGACCTGCCTGAAAACGTTTCCGAAAAACCTAACGCAGAAACTGAAGAACAGCCGCAGAAACATTTGCTACGACATTCTGAAGCGGATCAAAAAGCAATAAGATTTGTTGAAAAATGTCATCGCATGTGACGAAACGTAAATTTTCCAGCATAAATCAATGCACTGGAAGACTCCCACTTTGCCGATGATGAAAAAAGCGCGAATGAGCAAGTCAAAACTGAAGGCGATCTTGATTGTTTCCCTCGACATCGGTGGCGTAATTATGGTCGAATGGGAACAAAAACTTGAGCGATGGGCCGGAGAAAGTGGAAGACAACGAACATCCGGGACGGCCGAGCACGTCATAAACGTCGAGAAAGTCAATCAAATCGTACGGAAAGATCGACGTCTGAGCATCCGAATGATAGCAGACACGGTCAACATTAACAATAAGAAACGGTACAGCCGCTTGAGCATGAGAAAGATCTGCGCGAAAATAGTTCCGAAAAACCTCACGCAGGAACTAAAAGACATTTGCTCTGACATCCTGGAACGCACCAAAGAGCAAGTAGATGTGTTGGAAAATGTCATCGCTTGTGACGAAACGTGGATTTTCCAGTACCACCCAGAAACAAAGAGACAATCAATGCACTGGAAGACTACCACTTTGCCAAAGATGAAAAAAGTGCGAATGAGCAAGTCGAAACAGAAAGCAGTGTTGATCGTTTCCATCGACGTCGGTGGCGTAATTATAGTCAGGGTCAGACGGTAAATCAACAATACAACATCAAGGGTTGACCAAGCTTGAGGGAGAAAATCCGAACTTGTAGAAGATCAACTCGTGAATTCTGCATCAAGACAACGCGCCAGTTCATAACGCCGTTTTCGTCAAGCAGTTTTTAGCCGGTAAACGCATCCAAGTATTCGACCACCTATTTGCTGGATTTGACACCCTTTGACTATTTTTGTTGTCAAAAGTAAAATGCGCATTGAAGGGAACCTATTTTGTGTCCGTGAAGGAGGTGAAAACTGAAACGACAGACCTGCTGAATAGGCTGTCGGATGATCAGCTGCAGCACTGCTTCGAACAATGAAAGTAAATATAACAATAATAATAATATATATTTGCATTTACGGTCTTACAGTCCAAAAGTGTCGACCCAAGAGCCTTAGACACCCGACGCTGATTAGGTACCGGTCAATATGATCATATCGGCTACCGACGTATCAGGATGGTGCGAAGTCGACCAGTTCTGAGTACTGCAGGTAGTCCAACTGGTAGAGGCAGATTTGGCTGTTCTAAAAACCCCAACCAGTGACTTTATTGACTGATACTACAAGGACCAAGTCTGAGCGTGTGAGAGAATAGCAGCCCCCGTCTTGATTACGGTGTAGAACCTATAATGAGCCTGTGCAGACCAGGGTCGTTTTGATGTGGCTCTACGGGTAATCTGGATTTTGTTAATATCAAGAAAGCAAATCCTTATGGGATAAACACTAAACAGAATGAGCTCCCCCTTTTCTGAATTAAATATTCAAGAGTTTTTAAATTGTTTAATAACCAAATTCTCATCCATTTCTTCTGCCCATACAATGTTTCTTTTTCTCATTTTTACTGAACACTTTCCGATCAACAATAATGGCGATTTCACTTCCTCGTCTATCATTGGAAGGCGACATCTCAAAAATCTTATAGGTAAAAACCGCGTTTAAACCTAATAATAAATTGAATTTTTGAATAATTTCAGACATTCAAATTCGACATTTTCAATCACAGTTAAAACGCAATTGGTAAATTCCAGATAAAAAAGTAACTGTAGTAAAATGGTTTTAATAGCAAATGGTTAATATTTTGAATTCATAAAACGATATGTTGATAACGTCATCAAAAGAAAACACTAGTGGTAATAATCAGAATGAGCTCACCTTTTTAGTGGTAAAAAAGTATAAACTTTTAAATTATTTTATATTAAATAATGTCTTCCTTTTCTTTTATTCATAACATATTTTAGATTCAAATTATAATAATAGGTCAAAAAATCAGATTCCTGTGCTTTTCTTTCACTAATTTATTGTTTTTCCCTACTTTTTTTGTAGAACTAATAATCGTTTTGTTTAATTTTGCCCACAATTTATATCAATTTCTATGAAAATAAATCCTTGGAACTTTACAAGTAAGCTGAACCTTTATTCATTTAGTAACATCCCAGGAGTCCATTATTACCAACGACTCCACGTTCACGTACCGAAAGCTAATTAACCACAAAATTTGTAATAATTTGACAACTTGGGGTTGCTTAACTTCAATTTAATGCTCATTTGCCAAGTCTTTGATGTCCGCCAACTCGGAAAGTTCCAGTCCCTTTATATACGAGACGGATATACCCTATACCAAGACAAATGTATGCACATGACCTTATACACTAGTGGGTGTAGTCTCATTGTCGCTTCAGCCAATTTAGCCTCGTTTAATGTTAATGTTATTCTGCTCTCGGCATGATGCACCAATATCCAATTTAGTGCAAGATTTTCGTGTAGTCATTATACAGAGAACACGTCGACAGTTTAAGAGCATTCTGTTGGAGTGATTTCTGTTTTAAAATGTTAAGGAAGACTAAAACGTGGATCAGGCGAGATTTAAATTATTGAAATATCCTAAAAGGTTAAATCTTCGATATGCAGAGCTGAAAGCTTTTGAAATTATTAGTATTTACAAGGTATTTGATGAATTGCAAGACGTAGCTGGAATCCGATAAACTGCAAATCTTAATCTACAAGATAAGGGCTATTTTTCTATAAAGTGAAAACATATTTATTTCTGGTTTTGTTGATTTTTGCAGAATCTGCTAATACGCTTATTAATTCAACCGTTTTAAGATTAGGTAGTGTACTTTCAATTTTCATAGAAGAGAAGAAGAAAAGTTGTACAGAGCAAGCATAAAAGGTTAAGAACCACGTGACTATTAACTAATTTAAATGTAGTGAGTTTTATTTTCCAATGTTGCCTGCCGTGCTGATTTCCTTTTGCAATGTCATTGTGTTTCATTGGCGTCCGTGCACTCATTTTGAGCAGCTATTGTAACTTATAAATCAAATATGTTTTTCTACAATAATATTCTTAAATAAATCCTATCATTTATTTTTGCTTTATTAAATGTTTTTACAGAGTTTTTTTTAATTCGTGACGTGCCAAATTAATTTTTTATAAAAATCTGTTTTCTGTGCCCTAATTTGTACGTGCTACGCCAATGGTGATTGCTACAACTGTCAGATTTAGTTTCCTGCAACAACAATAACAAGATACTTTGACAGTTATTATTTGCAGTGTAATAGTTGGAGATTTTGTTCTAAGCAAACTTGAAAGTTCAGTTGTTGTGAACAAAGGGAAGAGCTTGACCAAAGCACAACAATGAACTGTATCAAAAGTAGTTCATATGCTTTGACCTTAAAGAACTGATACGTTCTAACCCACAAAACATTTACACCTAAAGCAGAAAATTACTATCACAAAGATTCAACAAACTCTGTTTGGGAGAAAATGAGAAGCGAGATCTTTCGTAAATATGGTAGCAATTGACATTTAGCAACAATGAGGTTTTAAACGAACGTAAATAAGCTTACCTTTTAGTATTTATAAATTGTGATATTTCCAATATAGCTCAAATTCGATCAATCAACTAAATGTATGAACATTGCGTTTAATACAACAATTTTAAATGTTATGCACATAAATTAAATATCTTAAAAATTCTGACAAATACAAATATTTTACGTTAGGGCGCTTGATGATGAAGTGGTAAGCGCGCTCCTTGATGCCAGGTGATCGTTGAATATACATAAGCTCACCTTTTAATTCTTATTACTTGAAGTATAACAAATACTGCCCAAAGTCAATTAATCAACTGATTGTATGAGCATTACGTTGATTACAAAATATCAAAAATATTATTCGTATAAATAAAACATCATATACGTCCTGATACATACAAATATTTTACCTTAATAATATAAGGCGCTTGATGATACAAAGCTATGCGCGATCCCCCGACGCCACGTGATCGCAGGTTGGTTGATACGTTGACGATAGGATTAACAAACTTCACTTCGCAATACAAAGTGACATCTCAAAGGGGAGTCCCTAGGTTTAGGAGTATGTTCGCAACGCAAACAGTTTCCATGGGTGGAAATCACAGTTTCTACGCTTTAGGCTTCGTTAATTCTGCTTGACTTCACCACAAAGATCAAAAATCTTTGACTTGCCCACGTTTGGCTACAATTTGCTTATCAATAATTTTTGAAATTATTAACGCTCTCTGTTTAATGCACTAAGCTCGGGTTTAATGTAGCAGTTATCTTGGGTTAGAACTACGATAAACAACACCATCTGCAAACGTGGGATTCCCTGCAATAAAAAGCGCGGTCTCACAATTAAGTAAAGACAAATGAAAGACGTAAGCCCGATCAAATTGTGAGTCAGCAAAGTGTTTGTTTTAAGTAAGAAAAGTTTGCTGTTATCACGGATGCGTCTCCTTATTTATGAATTAATTTATATCTATTATTTTGTGTTATGTATGATAAAATTCCCACTTTACTTAGCGTCCTAAGGTATGTTTATTTTTCTGCATTTTGTGTGTTCTCATTGTAATTGTACATTGTTAATAACCCAACTTTTACATTACATTTAGTGTATTGTGTCAGTTAAAATTTAAGAATTTCCATATTTGAAAGAATTTGAGTTTTGTAACCAGAGTGGCAGCCTAGAGACCTTTGCAAACCTGAATCGTCTTGAGGAAAGAGTGCTAGACTGAGCTAGACCGCGTTCGGTTCAAAATTAACTAACTAAAATAAAAGACCAATAAACAAAGAGCGGTTTGAAGAAGAGTATACACCTAACTTCAATTCAGTATATGAGAGAATTGTGATCTTTTGTCAGCGATTCGATTATTACTAATTTTCTGTTTTTCATTTTATACGTTATAAGTTGGGACTTGTTTTTATCTTTTATTTTTAAAAGGATTTAATAATCACATCAAATTGAAAATCTAAGTTTATGGTCTTAAAAATTTCAAACTTAACTAGTTATAAAATGGAGTTTTGACGCCTTAACAAAATATAAAACCAGAGAATAAGATGTATTGTTTTGAACAATAAAAATTTACAAGATTTAGTATGTTCATGTACTTTAGATTTTAAATAGCCTGATGGCCCGAATTATAAAAGACAAATACACAAAGTGTTTTATATTATGTAGTACGCACATTCGCACGTGAAAACAATAAAAAATGTTGATGTTAACACATGTTTAATATTACTTTGTATCCGAGTAACATCCCATGTTCCAAACTGTTTACGAACACTACTTACCGACAATATTTGTAAGTGTATAGAGGCAGACGGCTAATTGCATGTAAAACACAGTCACCGAACCTGAATCTACTCTATTTTAACCTGCCGGGTCATCTGAAATCCATAGCTTAAGCGACATCTATAGACATCATTGAAATGCTGTGCCACGTGTTGAACAAGGATGCAATCGAATCCGAGCAATAACTGGAATTTTTGAACGCGTCTCGCGCTTTGTAAAATAGTGGTTTCGGGCATATATGTATTTGAACTTTTTAATTGTTTTTAGGTCGCGTACTACATGTAAACAGTGGTTGATAATTGGAAATTGTTGAAAACTATAAAGCAAGCAACAACCTGTGTTATTGTTAGCTTCATTCCTATTAAACATAGAAAAACGACAAATGTCTGTAAAAAACTATCCTAGTATTACTTAAAATTACATTTAAAATATTGCTGTTAATCGAAACAATAAGCTGTAAAAAGTTAGCACTTCAGCTGGACACATCCTAGAAATTTTCTTATCATATTTTAAAAGTATTTTTGTAATTTTATATCAACGTTTCGCACACGACTGGTGACTTTCAGATGACGCCATTGTGTTGGCCAGATTGGCTATTGGATAAACCGTTTAGTAGTAAGACTATGCTTGTAAGAATATCTTACTGTATTTAAAAACTGAAAAATGTATTAAACTTTTTGATTAGAAAAAAAAAATAGGTCCCTAGTTGGCTCGGCTAGAATACATTCGAGTGCGATCAGCAAAGTTAAGCATAGCTCTGCCTGGTCAGTACTTAGATGGGTGGCCGAAAAACCAAGTCAACGCGGCGCCTTGTGCTCTCGGAATGGCACGCGAATAGGTGGTTCTGGCTGTCGCATTAACAACGCGGCAGTCGTCAGGGGGGTTAGAATAAGCTTATGGAGCGTGATAGTTTAAGAGTCGAAAAACTCCATCGCCTCCTGGAATATAGCGATAAAACCAATCCCTAGCCATGTTTAACCCGACGACCTAAGGGCATAAGGAATGGCTAAAGAAGAAGAAGAAATTAGAACAAAAATAAATTTTTAAATTTTAACGAAAAATAATGCAGTGGGATTAAAGAAAATAAAAAAAAATAGAAAAGCGATTTGTCTGGCGAAAATTGAGTGGGAAATGAGAGTTAAATTTCCTAAACATTGTTGCATCATAAAATAAAGTTGTTAGTTTTATTCTACGCATTCATCACTTATAAGCTATTTAGCTTAAAACTAACGGGGAATTAAACTAATAACGCCCTCTATTATGTGCGGCGAGAAAAAGTTGCAAAGCAACAAACCGGCAAAGTTGCGATCGGAACCTGCTAAGCAGGTATCTGCGATCGCACCGGCCTCTAAGCACAAAACACAGAAACGCCCGTGTGGCAAGAAATAAGAAAAGATTTGGTTTCAATTATGGCTAGAATAGACCACTACATGTTTCGTTCTTGTTTGAACTCATCAGGTGGACATAATTCTAACCATAATTGAGACCAAAAGCAAACAGGCATATATACGCCAGAAAGTATAAAACTAACGGGGAATTAAACTAATAACGCCCTCTATTATGTGCGGCGAGAAAAAGTTGCAAAGCAACAAACCGGCAAAGTTGCGATCGGAACCTGCTAAGCAGGTATCTGCGATCGCACCGGCCTCTAAGCACAAAACACAGAAACGCCCGTGTGGCAAGAAATAAGAAAAGATTTGGTTTCAATTATGGCTAGAATAGACCACTACATGTTTCGTTCTTGTTTGAACTCATCAGGTGGACATAATTCTAACCATAATTGAGACCAAAAGCAAACAGGCATATATACGCCAGAAAGTATAAAACTAACGGGGAATTAAACTAATAACGCCCTCTATTATGTGCGGCGAGAAAAAGTTGCAAAGCAACAAACCGGCAAAGTTGCGATCGGAACCTGCTAAGCAGGTATCTGCGATCGCACCGGCCTCTAAGCACAAAACACAGAAACGCCCGTGTGGCAAGAAATAAGAAAAGATTTGGTTTCAATTATGGCTAGAATAGACCACTACATGTTTCGTTCTTGTTTGAACTCATCAGGTGGACATAATTCTAACCATAATTGAGACCAAAAGCAAACAGGCATATATACGCCAGAAAGTATAAAACTAACGGGGAATTAAACTAATAACGCCCTCTATTATGTGCGGCGAGAAAAAGTTGCAAAGCAACAAACCGGCAAAGTTGCGATCGGAACCTGCTAAGCAGGTATCTGCGATCGCACCGGCCTCTAAGCACAAAACACAGAAACGCCCGTGTGGCAAGAAATAAGAAAAGATTTGGTTTCAATTGAAACCAAATCTTTTCTTATTTCTTGATTTGGTTTCAATTGAAACCAAATCTTTTCTTATTTCTTGCCACACGGGCGTTTCTGTGTTTTGTGCTTAGAGGCCGGTGCGATCGCAGATACCTGCTTAGCAGGTTCCGATCGCAACTTTGCCGGTTTGTTGCTTTGCAACTTTTTCTCGCCGCACATAATAGAGGGCGTTATTAGTTTAATTCCCCGTTAGTTTTATACTTTCTGGCGTATATATGCCTGTTTGCTTTTGGTCTCAATTATGGTTAGAATTATGTCCACCTGATGAGTTCAAACAAGAACGAAACATGTAGTGGTCTATTCTAGCCATAATTGAAACCAAATCTTTTCTTATTTAGCTTAAACTTAAATATTGATTTCCAAAAACTCCTAGAAGGCGTTACAGGAAAACTAGCGGATTGCGATCAAACTAGGTTGTAGCTTATCCCTCGTTCTACTTTTGAAGAAATCGTGTTCACAATTTTTGCGCAATATTTTTTCGAAAATTTTGAAAATTATAAAAATGAATTTTTTATTTTGCGCAAAATTTTTGTAGATAGCAACATTGTGTTTCCTTGGCGCCTCTATAACCTTCAATGCTAAGCTAAAGCGTTGAGCTTAAGTTGAGCTTAGATGTGGTTCTTAAAAATTCAAATTCAATTCATTTTTAAATTACAACAATTTAATACATAAATACATCGAAAATGAGACACCCTGTACATCATTCATATTTTCGTTATTACTTTAATCGTAATGCAACTTCTCTCCGAACTGTACTATTACCGGAACGTTTTAACTATTTTATTTTTATTTAAACTAAAAATGTCTGTTCTTTTGGACTATTTTTTGAATCATATATTTTGCAACTTTCACCTAAATAAAACGAATTGTATTAAAACACAAGTAAAGATGTTTGAAGTATAGAAATACCTTAGCAGAGTTTTTAACAAAGGAATATAAAGTATTTTATTCATTGATTAACCTTTTGATGTTGACATATGCCATGTTTCAATCTACAGTTCCAAAGCATTAATTAATGAAGTTTTCTAATTTTCTTTTGAGTAGACTGAGAGCCTATTACACAATTCAGTAAGTAAATATAGAAACTTAAGTAATTGGTTTTTAAAAACAAAATTGCGAAAGGAGATCTCAATAAAATCAGGAAATACCTCAAAGTAAAACTGGATTGAATTTCAATAAATGTAAATTATAAAAGAGAACATATTATTTCCACAAGTAAAAATCGGCGAAAAAAATAAAGCGGCTAACATAAAACTCGACAACAAGATGAATTCTATGCTAAGCGACATAGGCAACTGTCACTCAAAATGATCTGCAGGATATGAGTAAGTATATGAGTGGTATAAAAAAGCTCTTCCACATATCACAAATGAAGGGAACACCTGCACCTTATAAAGTATTAGTTAATGGGGATATAGACGTAAAACGAACAGATCAGAATGATTGTTACAGTTACAGAAAAATCGAATTAATACAAAAGTGTCAACTGTAAATCGGCTAAATGAAAGCAAGTTGAGACTACACTAACAGATAAAATAATAAGAGAAAGAAACTTTGCCCTATACAAGTTTCGACCATTAAGCAGCCATGTTCAGTAGGACAAATCAAACAGGCGACTATAGTATACGTACAGTTGTATAAGCATGTGAGGTGTAACGGATGTGACGGGAATAAAGTGTTATCTCTTTTTATGGTAACCGATTGAGTGCAACTAGGGAACGCCATATTAATTTCTGTCCGGAATCATGAAAAACAACAATTATATGTTCTTCAAGTCTATCTTATCTATACGAAACCTTTTGCTGAGTACTTACGATCGAGAAAAGTATTGACTTTCGTTTACTTGGATGATTTTTTTCTTGTTGGGTAAGATACATTTAGCAACTGTAAAGAAAATGTTGCAGTATGCACTCAACTTCTAGAACCTCTGGGTTTTGTTTCAAATTTTGCTAAAAGTCAGCTAACCCCATCCAAAAAGTGCACGTTTTTGGGCTTTATCTTCAACAGCTCTGAATCTTCCTTAGAGTAGCCGCAGGAAAAAAAAGAAGAAAACTTTAAAATTAATAAATAAATTCTCTTATCTTTCCCACTGTAAACTTAGAGAATTTTCATAGTTTATTGGAAATTTAGTTTCGGTTTGTTCTGCAATTAATGATAGCTGGCTCAACACCAAGCTTTTCGAAAGGGAAAAATTCTCAGCTTTGAAGTTGAGTTCATGTTCATGTCAAAGATCTTACAAAAGACTTTAATTAATGGAAAAACTCTATTAGAAAAGGGTCCAACCCAGTACAATTACACCAATTGCAACAGAAATTGTTAGCGTTGCTAGTTTGTCTGGGGGGGGGGGGGGAGATGTAAAACACGCGGCTGATGGAATCGTGAACATAAATCATTTAGAGTTGTTAGCAGTTTTTTATGGTTTAAAAAGTTTTACCAGTTATGCAGTTGTGCAATTTTATTAAAAATTGATAATACCACTGCTATCTCATATATCAATAGAATGGGAGGAGGATACAATTTTTGGAGTTAAACTACCTAGCAAAACAAATTTGGCAGTGGTGTGAGGCAAGAAATATTTAAATTTTTGCAAAATAATGAAGATGCAGACTCGGAACCGCTATTAGCAGAGCATGCCTTTAGATTAATTGTTTTTAACTTCAAATTATCAGAAATAGACTTATTTGCATCGAATACCAATAATAAACGTAAAATTAATGTTTCGTGGTATAAGGACTCGGATTTCTCTGCCGTTGACGCCTTTACATTGTCTTAGTAAAAATTAAATTTTTATGCCTTTCCTCTTGTTTCCCTAATTTTGATAATAATAATAATAAACAACGCAGAAGGGGTAGTAGTGGTACCACAGTGGCCAACGCAGCCCTGGTTCCTACTTTTTCAAAAACTTTTGAAAGAACCTCAAACCTTTTTTCTACCAGCTAAAGAAATTCTTACGTCACCTTTCAGGTTACATCGCCCGCTAGCAGCAATAATTAAACTGGTTGCCGGGAATTTATCAACAAAGCCTGTCCTCTGAGAAACATCCCCCAAGAGGCAATACCTACATTGGTAGCTTCTTTGTCACCGACCACCTTAAAACAGTACCTATAATACCACTTACAAATAGCGTAATATTAACCCATATAGCCCTTCAATTGCCAATACCGGCAAAGCCGGCATGGTATGAAACCTTAGAATAGCATAGATCTGCAATTGTCCCGGTGTCGCAGATTGCGAGGACCCAGGTCTCAGAAGGTTCTTTAGGAGAATTTTCAGATTACGTTCGCAAAAACAAATCTACTTAAGAGCCAGGTCCCTTGCTGAGCTACTTGGCAACCTGCTTCCTTTTAAATAAACAAGATCTCAACACTCTTACACAGAAATTGGTTACCCTTTTGGCTCCATCTACAGGCCAGAGGGTCTTGACACTAGCAAAGATAAGCATTGAGCATATCGGAATCTTGAGATTCAAATAAAAATAAATTAATTGATCAAGACATCTGGCTCAAAGAAGTGTCAACCCCTGCTACGCTTCTCCTTTTTAGGGATAAGCCGGAACTGTGTGTGGCATCTACTCTCCTTTTTTATATTGGGTTCACAACATCTTTCAAAGCAGCAAATGATAGGTACCTATTTCTCTCCACCTGTAAACCGCACAGAACTGCTTCACCACAGATCATATCACGCTGGATAAATGCAGCAATGTTGCAAAAGGAAGAATCGACACATCCGTCCTTTCGGCCCATCCAACAAGACATGCATCGTCAGCAAACGACTTGAGGAATGGAATAAATTTGGATTTAGTACCGAAAGCAGCTTGTTGGTCGAAAAAATTCATGGTATTTCAGATTTTCTACAACCACCTCTTGCAAAAGGACCTTATGATCTTTCCAATACAAGTTTTTACACTATAATAGAAATTAGTTATACAGGGTTGTTCTTAAATGTGTCTATGTTGGTTCATTGCTTTCTATATTCTTACTTTTACTCTAATAAATTTCATTTCCCCCAAGGCTGAAATCGTCGCAACTTGCTGTAAACATCTACCTTGTATTCTATCTGATCTGGACGAAATGGCGGAATATAATTTATCAATCAAACGAACATTTGGAAATTTGATTGAAATTATATAAGCCACTTCGTTCGAACAGATCAAAACCCTCCCAACCCTAAGTTGACATTTAAGTTTAAGTCGCGACTTGCTTTAACATGTAATGAGGTTACAGAAAGTGCCTTAATAGTGGTCCTAAAAATGGTCTCTTTAAACAGGTGCTGCCATCTCTACGGATACTTGTTACTACCTTGTATTCTGCCTGATCTGTTCGGACGAAGTGGTTCATATAGCCTCAGTCGAACTTCCAAATGTTCGTTTGATTGATAAATTTTACTTGAGAATTATATTTCTTAATGAGACCGCGGTGGATAAGTGGATGAGTATTCGTTTAGCAATGGGGTTTGTTTGCAACGTTAGATGGGGTCTAGTAGTTGACGGCTTAGTGATGCAAAATGCAAAAATATAACACATCTTAATATTAAAAGACTGATTTTTACTTTTCCCATACTTTCGGTGTAGGGAAGTATTGATTTCACGAAAATTTTCGAAATCGAGATTTTAACGGAAATACACATTTTGAGGCTCAAGTGATTTTTAAAAGATGTCTGTTTGTGGGTGGCTGGGTGGGTGGGTAGATGTGTTTGTGTGTGTGGGTGACGCCTCTACAGGCAAAAGGACTAAACTGATTTTGATGAAATTATAAATCAAGAGGTATATCGAAAATTGTAGTTCTATTTAAGCTTTTCAAAAAAATCCAAAATCTGAAGCGGATGTTAGACATGTTTTTTTGGTAGCAATTTGAGTACGGAATCAGAGAAAAGAACTTAAGGCAAATGGAAAACTCTTTTACCGAATTTCTTAGCTTCAAAACGGCGACCACTACAATTTTTTGAAGATCTCGAATTTAACGTCCAGTTACTCAAAAAGTAGTTGTCTGATCAGGATCAGCTACCACTTGTTTGAGAGCTCTTTGTAGGTAGTATACGATGAAATAAAATTAATTTCGAAAATATAAAAACGATCGCAATGGCACTGTTTCAAAATTTTGAAAATATAAAGAAAAAATATTTTTCAAAACCTGCCCACACGATATTTGTAAAATTTTTAGAGCCAATAGAGCTTGCATTGAACTACAAATCTGTTTTTAACTCATTTTCCAAATTTTATTCTGACGCCTTACAGGAATTTTTGAAGAATTTGAAATTGATTAATTATTTATTTATAAACGCAAACGCCGATCGTTATTACTTTTTATCAGTTCGATAGATTATTTGAAATACTTTATCAAAATCCGCCAAAGTTTTAAACTATTTTAAAATGTAAGAAAAAAAACGACACATTTTAATATTAACAACGCGTTTTCCGGTATTTGCGTGATTTTAACTACGTCTATCAATTAGCTCTAGTTAAAAATAGTTATTTATGTATCTAGTGCGCGAAATTATACTTTGGTGCTTGAGAATGAAAGTTTTTTGTCGAGGCGGCAGCCGAGACAGAAATCATACAAAAGCACCAAAAAAATTTCGCGCACGAGTTGCATACAACATTTCTTCTACAGACTGAAATAATGAAAGAAATTAACTAAAATCATAATAAAATACAAAACTTAAGATTTATTCTATCGCAATCTAGTCTGTGTCTTTGTTACTTGTTTGTTTGTTTAATCTTTCACTTCTTATACCCGAAGGTGTCGAGGTCTTTCACTCCGGGTCGGCTCTTCGCTTGTGTAATAGGAGGTAGTGGGGCCTTTTGGCCTTTAAACCGCTACGCTCCTGAAGCTTATGCCACCCTTCATGCACATTGGTTCAATTTCATTCACACACATGTGTTTAATTGTATGTTTTATGTTGTTTTATGACTTTGTTACTTGTCCTGGTCAGTCAGTAATCAAAGCAAGCGCCGTTAATTGTAACCCAACGTCGAATGGTTACCGAGCTCGATACCAATTTACAGAATTACAGAAAAAATTTCTGCTTCTTCCAGGATTCGAATCGAGATCTCACGCACTGTGAGCCTGATTCTCTACAACTGGACCACGCGGAATCTTGTTTCTTTGTTACTACGGAAACGAAATTTAATAAATATTGATATTTGTCAGTTATTTTTTCCTAAACAAGTTTGGTCGACGTCCTTTTGGAAATAGAAGGTTGCCATTGTCGTAATGCGCGAAATATTTTTCGCTCTAGTGCGCGAAATACTTCGTGCACGTTGTCAAGATAAACAACTCTAATGTGACATTTTGCATACTGAGATTAATATAAAAATGTCATCATTTGTTGACGTCTGCAGAAAAGTATATTTTTCATTCTTTGCACATTTTTGATAGCTTCCCAATTAAAGCTATTATAGCCATTTTGGTCCGACGCGCGACGTCCGAAGCGGAATTAGTAATTCGCCGAAGCGCGGCGTGCTTGTATCTTGCTTTAGTGCGGTTAGTCGCTGCTTGTATGGGTAGAGTTACGTTATTTCCGCTGCTTGTTTTCTTATAAATCCAATACTCGGTAAACTGTACAACGTGTTAATTATTAAAAGTTACACGTTTGCAAATACGGTACGTATTAATATTTAGTATGGGAAAGTCCACTCCAAATCCACACTTTAGCTTTTTTATATAAGCGTAATGCGAAAACATGAATTAGTCCTCATAAAATTTTCCAGAAGAAAATAAAGAGTTCGCTCACGCAATTCTAAAAGAACACGCAAACGTTCACATTTCCTAAATAATAAATATCTCATTTGTTCTTTGTCAGTTTAAAGTCACCTCTAAACTTTCCATTCAATGTGATCCCGCACAGTTTAGCTTTTACGACTCGTTTAACATCCAGTTCAAAACCTCACAACAAATTCAAGCGTCAGGAAAACGCTTAACTTTTCCTAGCGATACTAAAACTATTTTGCTGGGAGCGAAACGATGAACCAATCGCTTTAATAAATGGCGGATGAAGTAGGAAAACGCTTTTAGTACTTGCACATGGATTGCTCGGGTCGCCTTAGGATAACATCCTGATTTCTTTCGACGGAAGAGTTTCCCCGAACGATTCTATCAGAATAATGTGAATATTATCCTGTCTGGTTGCCTGATAATTCTGCGGTCTGCTGCTTTCGAAAGGGGACGATATTTTTAACTCCCCGTCAATGGCAATGAAAATCGCAAAATTTACCGCACTGCTTTTTCTCTGAAGCCGTTGAGAATTTGTCATTGTAGGGCGTCTGAAAGGGTTGATTGCTCCATCATTACCTCTGATTGTGGCCGGGGCAATTATTGACGACCTTTCGCCCCTCAAGCACAAAGGACGCTTCTTATTATAGAGATAATTCACAATAGAGAAAAGCTTTTATGGCTCTTTGGTGACAAAAGCTCTTAAAATAATACCCTCGCCATACCATTAGGGTTTTCATTAGAGAAAAACAAACAGAAGTTGCAGGAGCGCCCTTAAGCACCGTATACAATTATTGTGTTATTAAAAAACTTTGCGTGTTGTTCGCGCAAATTATAACTTTACTAGCAAGATGTAATTTTAAAGGCACTAGTTTTATGTCTGTCGCGACGGAGGGATATTAATTTCGTTTGAGATTGGCGCGACGACATTGTAACAGATGCTTTCGGCGTCCGGAGTTGTTAAAACTCTGTCAACTGAAGGTTTATTACAGAAGTAGTGGAAATATCCCCCTGCAATAATTATTGTAGTAATCCTACAGACAAGAAAATAAAAACAACAAACAGAAACGTTGGGTGTAGGGAAAACAAAGCTGGCTTAAAGGGATTACACAAAAACTTCAAAAGCTCACCAGAGAGTTTTCGTATAAATTATTACCAACACATCCAGGGTTTAAATTAAAGTTGACAAATTGCCCTTCTTAGTTCTGAACTCAAACTAAATTTTTCGTTTCTAAAGACGATGTATATTCAGCCAAACCTCACACCTTCTTTTGAATGGTTTTCAAAGAAATAAATCAGTTCTTCCGATTGCAACTTGAAATTCCGAATAAATTGCAGTAACTTATGTTCTATAATGTTGGCAGTAAAGCTAATGTAATGAAGACATATATTAGGGCATTAGTAACCTAAGCCAGCACAATATAGATCGCTCTACATAGAGCTGGGGTGGTTTACTTCATTAATAAAGGAGACTTAACATATGGTGGAGCACAGGAAAGAGAGTTCAGAAAGGTATCCGATTAATGATTATTATATAAAGCCCTATCCCTTTGTCAGAACGTGGATTGTTTCGCTCGGTATTAGTGTGTAGGAAAAAACCTTTTCTTGGGAATTGTTTTCATATCTAGGTTACGAAACGTGAAAATGGCGAAAGTTAAATGCAGTTTCATAAATGCTCTTGGAAAACTTACTTTACGAAATTTGTCTGTTTTTATGTCTGCTAAACTTTGTAACTTTTAGCGGCTAGTGGAAAATTGGTTGAAAATTGGTCCAGTTTTAATAACAACAAATTTGAATCGACATGTACAAACTGTTTTTCTCAAAACAAAAAACAGACTTTGCTTAAGCTCAAACTACATATAACAAAGCCGCCACGAGGACCTTTATCGCATTCATTAAAAATTTAAAAAATATTTCGCAGTTTTGGAAAAGTTTTTTTACATATTTCAAATTTTATGAACGTTTAGGAAATTTTTCAACATTTTTGAAAAATTTTCAAATTTCATATTTATATTCATATCTAATGTTTTTAAAAATCATAAAAATACTAGTTTTGTAAATGTTTGGATAATTTTGATTTTGATTTTATTTTGAATTTTAAAAATTTTAAAATTTTTCAAATTTATTTATTGAAGTTTTTAAAAATTTGGAAATTTTGAAACTTAAAAACTTTGAAAGTTATTAAAAATCATGAATTGAATTTTGAATAATTTTTGACGTTGTAAACATTAGCAAAATTTTTAAATTTTTAAATTTCCACAAGTTTCAAAATTGCTAAAGATATAATTTTTTTTAAATTTCAAAATCAAAATTTTTTAAAATTATTTCATAAAGGTTTACGATTGTCAAAAAATTGGCATTCGAAAATTTTTACTTTACAATATTTTCATAAAATTGTCAAAAACGTAAAATTTTAGTTTCTTTTGAAAATTAAATTTTCAAAATTTTTAAATGTTTGGACATTGCAGTCAAAATAAAAATCGACTTATACAATTGCTATAAACTTCTTCCTTTTTTCTAAAAACAAAAAACGAGGTTTTACTAAAGCTCAAACTAGGAAAAAAACTGTCGGACAACCGCCTTTAGGATCTTTATCGCATTCATTAAAAGGTTTTAATTTTTAAAACAATTGGCAAATTTAGAAAAGTTTTTTACATATTTGACGATTTTATGAAAATTTAGAATATTTATTAACAGTTTTATATAATTTTAAAATTTTATATTTTACACCGGATGTTTTTGAAAAATTTGAACACATTTGTTTTTTTATATTTGGAAAAGCTTTTGTTTTTTTTAAATTTTGATAATTAGAATTTTGAAATTTAAAAATGTTTTGAAATTTTAAAAATTTTGAAACCCAACTGTTTTGAAAGTTATTGAAAACCATGAATTGGATTGCATTTTGAACAATGAGAATATTTTTGAAATTATAAAATTTAGATTTTGATAATTTTTACAATTTAGAATAATTATTTCATTTTTGAAAAAATTCAATTTCATATTTTATACCGGATGCTTTAGAAAAATTTACGATTTTAGTTGTTTTCAATCTTTGTAAAATTTTGATTTTGTTTTTTTTATTTTCACAAATTCTGCAATTTTAAAAATACTAGTGTTACCCCAGCGCACAATGCACTGACAGACTGAGCGTTGACAGAGCCGGCGAAATGCATTAGTTCCAATAATGAGACACGGCGTTAGTGTAGATGTCGCCTATTATAAATTAAAATAATTATTATTAAAAAATCGACGTAGAATAAAAATATAAAAATGTTTCATGTTCCATCTGAGGATAGAGACCTTTCATTGAAAAAAAAATGGTCCAAATTGGTGAAGCGGTAGCCGCTGGAGGAACCTGAGACAAAAAACCTTTGAGCTTTTATATATGTATGGATTGTTTTGAAATTTTGGATAGATTGAAATTTAAAAATCATGAATTGAATTAAATTTTCAATAATATAAATATTTTTGTTTAAAATTGAAAATTTTGATAACTTATTTAAACTAAAAATTTCAGAAAAATTCAATATTTGCAAATTATTTCAAATTCTTTAAAAATGTTTCTTTAAAAATAATTAGGGAAACCAATTTTCCTAATATTTTATTTTTACACGATGAAGTCTTTCGTTTCAGATATACATCAACACTGTGTACAATAAAGAAGTAGTTGAGGGAAAGTGGGATTAGAGAAGATTAAAACGATCCAGTATTGCAACTAATTATTTAGATAATTCATTACAGGGCGGAGGGGGGAATAGAGACGATTGGTTAAATATAAAGTAGATGAGCGAGAGTGGAGGTATGAAAAATTTAAATGATAATAGATTGCAAGTGGTCATATATCTAATTCATTAGTGGCGGAACGAGTGGGGTAATATACAAAAAAAAAGAAGATTTTAATAATGGGTGGAATCTAATCAAAATACCTAAAATAGGTCAGTATTTTATAATCTTGTACCAGTGGCGTAACTACCATGGGGCATAGGGGGCAACGTCCCCCGGGCCTGAGGCCTTAGGGACCACTGCCACGAGCCACGAGTTTTTATTTTTTCTTATTTCTCTATTACGCAGTTTCTTCAATAAAAATGTTTGCGGTCTTTATTTTTATATATAACAAAAAACATTTTAAATTCCATGTAAGTAAGCATGTACTTATACAATGAAAAATACTGAAGTGAGATTATATTTAGTAATAACACCACACCCACACTTTTTGGTACCACACAACTTTAAGAAAATTTAAGATTTTCTTATTTTAATTAGACACGACTTTAGTATATTTACTTTCATTTACTAGACTGCAAATATTTTTTTTCGTATTGAAAAAATTGTTCTTATTATCAATTACTTTATTATTGAAGTTTTTTTGAGGATGGGGCTAGGGCCCTTCAGGTATCTTGCCCCCTGGCTCAAAATCCGAAGTTACGTTTATTTTTACAGATATTTTAGACGAAAGTTCTGGCCAGATAATTAACATTTTAGTTTTCGCTGTCTATATTTAGAATTCAACTTCATGAAATATTGGTTTTGTTATAAACAGCATCTTTAACCTGTAAAGTAGATCTCAATTCGATATTGAATTTCAATTTTAAGCTATATGTATGTAAATTTCATTTTGTTAGATGTGTGCAAAAACAAAGATTCAGTGAGTGCTTTTTTGCTCCCGTTAAAATATTTTCCTTCCTTCATTCCGGAAGCCTGGGGCACTCAAACGCGACACCCACACAGTGAAAAATATAAAGGAAAATATAACTGCTTATTAATTATACAAAAAGAGGCTCCCATCAAATAAGAGAAATTTTTAAATAATATTAACAAAAAAGCAGTTTCAAACGCCTCCACTCCAATTTCCTTAACAAAAAGCACCGGGAAGACAATAACGTCAAGCAAAGTAAGAGCCGCACTTTAGCAATCGCGAAAAAATGGAAAATGAAAAAGAGTAAAGCATTTGAAACACGAGAGGCGGTCATTAACATGAGGGGAACATTTTTCGTCTGACATTTTTGTAGAGAGTGGAAAACGACGTGAAATGATCTCCAAGGACCTACAGAACAGAAGCAAGCGAGAAACTTAAAACATGTGGCGCGACATAAACACGTAAAGGCGTGAAAAATCATACCTTTGTTGCAGGAAAAATACGCCGAGGTGCCGTCTTTTGCGAATCGCGAAGATTAACTGCAAAAGTAACAGAAAGGCGCTCAAATTTCTTAAATATTGTTAGATGGAACCTTGCAGGCGGGTGGTTAAAAACTGGCCTAATGATGAAGACAAACTGAAAGCGTCAAAATGTGACGTTGATGCTAGAAACGTTGGGCTAAAAAGAAACATGTAGTAAGCGACATGCAACCTAAAGGGCAAACGAGGAAATACATCATAAGGAAAAATGTCGCCCAACTTGTTACATAATATTGAATTATCCTTCAGGTCACGAACGAAATTAGACGTGACAAACATTTATAGCATTGTGAAGGTAAACCAACTGATGAATTTGTAGTAGCACGTATGGGTTTTCCTTGTCTTGCACCAGATTTTCCGGTAAAACTATTAATCAATCTAAGACAGGTTCACAATGTATCGTGGGAAATTCACAGAAACCAACAGACGTTTTCTGTAAATATTCTAAAAATAAACTCCTATTGGTCTGAATTTCGAATGCTTATGGAATTGGTGTTTATTGAAAATTGAAAAATTAAAAAGACTTTTGCATAAAAATTTAAAATACTGTTTTACTTACCTATACTTCTACCACATGGGAAGGTATTGTAATCTGAAACATAATAAATATTTGAAATTACATAAATTTTACGTAATATATTTTTTTTTAACTAAAATGGACCTACGTTATGGTTTTTTTTTATCAGAATTAGAATATTTGAACCTTGGGGCGGACAAGGATTTGATTTTAATGTATTTTGTTTGCCAAGACAAGAATACTTAATCGGCTTATGCCTGTTAGCTGCACTATATAGATTTTTAATATTTCTGGCCAATTCGTCAAATAGTTTAAAAATTATTTTAAATTGACAACCAACACAAAGGACGGCGCTGAACGTTTTTGTTAGTTTGAATACTGTTAAAACGAAGTCCGCCACTAATAATATCCAGAAAGCTTAGAATTTGAAGATTATTTTAAGTTGAGCTTTTGAGTTGATCACTGCTTTTTAACACAATGCTTAGAACGTTATTTTGGAAAACCTCAGAGTTGAACTCTGGCACCCAGATAACGTACCAAATCCCGCATATAAGCCACAATCTTGAAGAAAACAAATTTCTTACATATTAAACGTCCTTAAGCGACTCATTGCAAATTTAAAAGTTTTATTAAAGCTTTTGTTAAATTTAAAAATATCTGTTGAGGTGTCTTGAATTACTAAATTTTCTTCCAAACCAGCCGCAGCCTTGTGATGAACAAGACGAATTAAATTTTAGCAAATCTAACCCATATTTATGTGTTATAATAACTAAACGAGAAACAAGCTATTTGAAGTGACAATTAGGTAAAAAAAGGCTTCTTTCGTCAAATTTTCGATTTTTTCATTCAGAGATTTTATATTTAAATTCCTCCTTATATTATCACTCCTCTGCTGACATCTAAACCTTACTTCATCTACTCTTTGCAGAAATAACATTTCTGATGTTATAATGAAGAAATCAATAACACATAAATATTATAACGAAGGTGAACAGTCCACATTGCCGCATTTCTAAATACATTTGAATGTCGTAATTTTACAATCCTGTTTATTTAATTACACTTTAGTTGTTTATAATTTAGCATAACTGTTTGATCGCATCAAAGCCTTGGACGAGTTCCCGTTACCAGTATCATCTTCCGCACGTGCCGCCATTATAATTAAATTGATATTATTATTTTACTACATATTAAATATTGTTTTTTTATATAGGTACTAAATTTGTGTAATAAAATAAAAACATCAACTTTTAAATATAATATCAATAGCGGATTTTCGCAAACTTAAAGTAAATACTTGAAAAGTATAAAAATGGTGAAGGACGAAGGTATAGCAATTTATACAAAAGTCACCATGGGAAACAGTGGGGCATATGACATTGGAAATGTGAACCAGACAGTTAAATAACAAATAATGGCCTTGTTCACTTCCAAAACATTAGGAACGATGCAGTTCCTGTTTAAATGAAAGAACATTGTTGTAAAGAAGTTAATGAGCCATGCATCTAAAAACCGTAAAGTAGAAGTGGTGGACATTTCCATCTGAGTGTTCAGAGTTCTATCGGTTCAGAAATGTCAGGTCTACACCTATGTATCTTTGGTATGTTGATTCTGCTGTTAAGAGTGTCAGCGGACGACAAGAATCCTTTCAATTTAAATGTAGGTAACATATAAAACCCTTGGTTCAAGTATTAAATAAGTTTAATTTAGTTTCATCAACATGACTACAAAATTAAATTTGAATGGGGCCAAGTTGTTCGCTACAATAAACACTATTTTGAACAATTTGATGGCGTTGTTTTTAAATATAACCGTAGTTGCACTGCTCTCAATATAACGTATTTATGTAAAATCGACGTAGACAACGATTTGGAGGTATAAAATAAAATTTTCTTTTTTAAATGGTTTGATAATTAATAACTGTTGTACAGCAATTTATGTTAACAAATGCTTTAGGTAATAGGGCAAGTATATAAATTTTCGAGTAATGAATACCGATACTTTCCAATTCGTCTTCAACTCAATGCTTGCCTAGGATTACGACATAATCTGCTAGGATCGGCAGAACATTTAAAATGTGGAAACTTTACAGGATGTCCTATGAAAAAGGTGATTTAACGATTACATTTAAATGCAGTATACATGTGTTAACATTTAAACAGGGAAAGCGTGTCCACGTTTGCAATTTTGTACCAGATCCGTCACAATTTCCGCCTTTCATTCCTGCTGGTAGATACAAATTAGAGTTTCAAGCTTTGTACCACGATGTGGAAATGTGGGTAGCAGAAGTCTATGGTGAGGTATATCGCCCACTTTTTTAAAAGTAACATTTTACCTTGAATTAAGCGTTATGGTGTTGTTTACAATATAATATTCTTATTAGTTTTGGTGGTAGTTAATCAAGTTCTGACCTAACATATAATGTATTTGCATTTGGTGCTGGTGTAGTTTGACGTTGAAATATGTAACAATAATAATATTATTAAGTTTGCATTGTTACCAGAATTATTTTATTTTTTTCCATTTTCTCCTAACTTGCTATTCTTTTTTGTATTGTGTTTAGTTAAATTAAATTATTTGACAAACAAGCTTGTTTATTTCTTAGATTCATGTTTTCATATATTTTTGTCATCATTGTAGTATGTGCAATTACAAGAAAAATAATTCATCTTTCTAATATATCGTGGTCACTGTCATGAAGCTTTTTCGAATACCAATAAGACTTGCACATAATTTCTATTATTGAATGTTGAGTGAATTTAACCTGTCGATTCTTGTAAATGACCTATACAACGTCGCGCATATGAATCACGCAGAACTAACCTTCGAGAATCGGAGCTGCGCGGTGTGAAATAGTAAGTCTGCCTTTACCAATCAAGTTGGGCAGGCGTGTATTGCTTGCGGGCCAAAACAAAGCTTTTTGTTTTAAATGTACAGTGATTTTACATAAGTGCAGCGGTGTTATATGCATCTTGCAAAATTCTACAAGCATAGAATTAACTAATTACAGCACAGCTATAAGCGCTGAATTAGTCTAATAAACAATAAGTGCAACAAATTAGCTATGAAAAAATTAGCAGAACAAAGAAAAGTCAAGTACGAACCACGTTTCTACTTGGCAGTCATAAAGTAGGCGAGACTGCGTTTCAACCTCAGCAGCGTGATAAAATACCTTTCCCAGCGATACTAAAATTAGCAGAATCTAGCGGTATTGAAGCTCATCCAACACCGCGTAGTAGAGTTTGGCTAAACAGCAAGGGGACTCCTCCCTTAAAAAATAGTCTCTAATAGAGAACAAATAAAGAACGCACTACACATCAAATAGCAAGTGAAACAGTGCTTATCTATACTATAAAAAACATTCCAAAGCGTCATTAAGTTGCGTCATGCTATACATTTTATATGTTATGTAATAATTTTTGCAAGATTATTGTTCTTATTTTATCTAGCTAATGAAAAACCTAGGATTGCAGTTATGATCTACCTATTTTCTTGTATTTTGTGTGTTTTCATTATAAATTTTCTAATAGCTCTACTTCTGCATTTTTTTAAAGTATACAGTTATTCAAAATTTAAGTATATTCCTATTTCAAAGGAATTGAATTTGTAACCGGATTGGCAGCCCTTGGAACATTTTTGGAACCTGAATCGTTACGGGAGGTGGGTCTTAAAAGAGTTGAATTGAGCTAGTCCGAGATAGGTTCCATTTAATTGACCTTTATTAAAAAAGTAAAACGCCAAAGGCTTTCTGGTTGAGAACAAGTGAAGAACGCACTACACATCGAATTGCGAGTGAGATAGTGCTTATCTAGACTATAAACAAATTCCAAAGCGTCATCAAGTTGCGCCATGCTATACATTTTATCTGTTATGTATTAATTTGTGAGGGTTATTGTTCCCATTTTATCTAGCTAATAAGGTAGCTAAGATTGCAATTATAATCGGGTTATTTTTTTTGTATTTTGTGTGTTTTCATTAAACATTTTCTAATAGCTCTACTTTTGCATTTTTTGAAAGTATTAAGTTATTCAAAGTATAGTATATTCCTATTTCAAAGGAATTTAATTTGTAACCGGATTGGCAGCCCACGGAACACTTTTGGAACCTGAATCGTTATGGGAATCGTTAAAAGAGTTAAAATGAGCTAGACCGGGGTAGGTTCCATTTAATTGACCATAAATTAAAAAATTAAAAAGTCAAAGGGCGGTCACATCATGCATCCTTTATTTATGAGAGATTTTTGAGCACGTGAGCTCTGTTATTTTAAAAGAAATTGTCTTCTTATGACGTTTAGTCACCAAAAAAAGTCCCCGAGTGAGTTATTGCAAATTTAGAGGTTTTATACAACTTTCTGTTAAAATAGAAAATGTCTGTTTACGTGTCTGAATTAGGTTATCACTTACATACACGCATCACAACTGTCATGTTATTGCACCTATTTACAACTGTTTTGTGCGTATTTTCAATCCCTTCGAAGTTAGTTCAAATCCATGGATTTTAATTTTGACAAATCCATGGAGTTATAATTTTATAAAACCTGTTTATTTAATTGCACTGTGTTTGTTTTTAATTTAATTTAACTGACCGGCATCATCAAGGCTCAAGGAAAGAACTGCTGCCGTCCACGCCTTTATCATCTTCTGCACGTGCCAGAGTTATTGTTTATTATTATTTAGTCTACGTTAGGTAGAAAAGCAATATAACATCTAGCAATTTATCCAAAAACCTACAGTCAAAAAATTTTGGTGTATACCAGATGCCACTTAAAATATAAATTAGACAGTTAAATAGCAAACAGTGGTCTGGTTTACCTTTCAAAATTTTACGAACCAACACTTCCTGTTTGTATGAAAAAATAATGTTGTCCTAAATAAAGTAATGAGCCACAAATGCTATTTCTATTTAAAAACTAGTAAAGTTGGACCGCTGGACATTTGTACCCGAGTGTTCACCATTCACTTCAATCAGAAATGTTAGTTCTACACTTATATTTCTTTAGTTTATCGGTGCTGTTGTCCAGAGTGTCAGCAGATGATAAGACCCCTTTTAATTTGAATGTAGGTAATATTTCAAACCAATCGTTCAAATATTAAATGATTTGAATTTAGTTTCATCAAAATGACTACAAACTTAAATTTGAATGGGGCCAAGTAGTCCGCTACAATAAACAATATCTTGTACAATTTGATGCCGTTGTTTTTAAATATAACCGAAGTTGTACTGCTTTGAATTTTACTCATTTATATAAAATCGACGTAGGCAACGGTATAGAGGTAATAATCTGTTTAGTTGTATTATTATTACTGTTACTATTATTGTTATAATTATTATAGTAATTAGTTATTATACTGCATTTCACCATAAAAGTGTTTTAGGTAATAACGCAAGCGTATAAATTTTCGAGTAATGAATATCGGCAATTTCCACTGCGCCTAGAGGTAAATCTTTGCACAATATTAAAAAATAATCTGCTAGGAACTGCTAGTTATTATGGTTGTGGAAATTATACAGGATGTCCTCTCAGAAAGGTTTGTTGGTTATGTGGATTTAAATATAGCATACATATTATATCTCCATTTGAACAGGGAAAACGTGTCCACGTATGCAATTTCGTACCAGATCCGTCACACTTTCCTCCGTTCATACCCAATGGTAGATACAAACTTGAATTTCAAGCGTTATACCATGGTGTGGAAATGTGGGTAGCAAATATATACGTTGAGGTGTATCGTCCATTTGTATAAAATTTGTTTATTTTTTGGTGTACGTATTATAGTGTTGCATACAATATAAAATTGTTATTAGTTTTGGTGATGGAAAAATATATTGTTTGACTTAGAATCTAGAATAAGATAATTTTATGTCGCTTAAGTGTAACAGTTACTTAAATGTTGACGTAACGTATAATATTATTGTAATGGTGGTGGTTTGGTTTAACGGTGAAAAATATTTTTCTAATAGGTAACTTCTTTTTGTATACTTTACAAATAAAGCGGTTTACTAATTTTAAAGAAAAAAAATTTTTTAATCAAAAAAAATCATAAAAACGCTGTCTATTGCAGCGGTAGTGCAGTCGATTTGCGGACACCCTGTATAACTGCAAAAATGGATAAACATTATGTGAGTAGTGTTGTGGTATCAGTATAGCTATGTGCATGCACTTACCTACGCTGCCGTCATGTGACTATTACTCTATAAGCCTCTGTACTCTATAACATGAAGATGGGGAAAGTTTCTACGCTTTGCTACTATGCACTATACAGAGTGTATCAAAAATAGGTACAAATACTTAAACCAATAATATTAGCCCACAGTGAAACATAAACCTTTTACAAATATCATTAAATTGTTTTTTATTAAAAAATTAAACAAATAAAATAAAAACAATTGTTTAATAACTGCTGAGATTGATAGAAAATGCATTTAAATAATACAAGGTTATTAACTAAATTGTAAATTAAATGCAATGCGGCAAAAACGTTAAATCGTTTTTTACAACTTTTTCTACTCTCAATGAGTTTTGGTTTTTCTAACAATAACATGGCTTTGAACTCAAACTATTATTATTATCCTGCGGTACTCACACAATTTTTAAATACATATTTTTTCGTACCGTAAGGTTCGACTTAATAAACAAATGTTTTTTTTTGTTTATATATACTGTAATCTGCGATGGGTTTTAATATATGCACCGCTTCTTGATAGACCCTGTATATTGTTAGCTCAAAAACGGGACAGTTTCTCAAAAACGGGACATATTGGCGTCCTGTCAGCTTTGCCGCGGAGAGCGGGACTGTCCCGTCAAACGGGAAGCAAAGATATCATCAGGGCAGTTAAAACATGAAAAGATTAAAACAGCGGGAACAGGCTGCAACAAAAGCGTAACCTTGATAATTATAATGATGATGGTGATGATGATGATGATGACAGTATAGGCTAAAAGTTGGTATTGTTTTGAAACACAGTTAAACTTGTACTGCTACCAATTTAATGTACTTTAACTTGGACTTTAGCATTGACTTAAAGTACTTTTATTTACATTTCTTTTGATAATAATTTACTTTTTTTTTACATAGTAATTACCCCTTCCAACGCAACTAGTTAGTAGCTAATGTGATAGTGAATATTGTATTTGACGTTTTGGAATGACAAATCAAGTCATCTGGGACGTATCTGGTAACACTGTTAGTGCATGTAAATCCGGCATGCACTAAGAATGTTGTTAGATATCGTTTCCCTGTTACAACAAGAAAAACATATTTGACAACAGTGTTGATGCCCGCAATCAGGCCTTTACTTATCATAATTTGAAACAAAATTGCACGAAACATTTGCTGTTTCACTATTTTTACTTTTTGTTAAAATAATCGGATCATTAGTAAAGGCCTGATTTGTGGCATCAACAGTGTTGCCAAATATGTTTTTTCTACAGAAACAAAAATTCCTATTTCTGAGCCATATATTACGAAACAACAAATATGAATTTTTACAACTCACTAATTTATAATGCAGGAAACAATTCAAGGAAAACGTAGCGTTGAACGACGTCGAATATTGTAGCTACGCAATCTACAAGAATAGTTCGGTGTGTCATCGACGGTCGGCAGTATTTAAAGTTAAAATAGCTATAATAACCAGCAACCTCTAACGGGGACTCTGACATTAAGAAAAAGAAGAAGAAGAATCTATCGTAATAGTCGTAGATTTAAAACTGTACCATTTTGTTGCTGTTTCTACTCTCCCCGGTAGTTCAGTGAGTACAGCCTGCATAGCTACAAGTCTCGGGTTCGAATCCCAATGCCGTGACCACTTTTTGAGCAATATTGTTTTAAAAATTTCCTGAACTTTTATTTCCGTCAAAGTTTCAAATTCGAACGTTTTCATGAAAGCAGTCTTTTCCTATCAGTATTTGGTAAGCACCAACATTTACGTTTAGGGTGTAGTTTGTCAAATATAAAATCAGATATTCTATTGTCTACCTGCCGTTTATTCATAAATAACAATACAGTTCCTGTTTTTTCAAAGTAAAACCGATTTCATGAAGTTAATGATTCGGAACGACATGTATTTAAAACCACTAATGTTGAAGCGCAGAGTAGTTGCATTTGAGGGTCCAGTTCGTTCAGATATGGTAACAATACACCTATGGTACTTTAGTTTATCGCTGCTAATGTCAGTAGCGTCAGCGGAAGAAAAGAAACCTTTCAATTTGAACGTAGGTAATTTATAAAGTTCTGCCTTCAAATATTAAATAATTTGAATCTAGTTTCATCAAAATGACTACAAAATTAAATTTGAGTGGGGCCAAGTAGTTCGCTACAATAAACAATATCTTGAACAATTTGATGGAAATAAAGCACACGTATCATATCGGTGTTTAAACAGGGAAAACGTGTCCATGTGTGCAATTTCACACCAGATCCGTCATAGTTCCCCCCGTTCATTCCCAGTGGTAGATATAAACTAGAATTTCACGGACTATACCTCGATGCGGAACTGTGGATTGTAGAGGTATATGGTGAAGTATATAGTCCAATTGTATAAAAGTACATATTGTTGCATTTGGTGGTGGTTTAATTTAGCAATGGACAATATATTCTGATATTACAATAAAGTTATTATGTTGGTGTTGTTAGAAAGAGTATTTATTGATTTCTTTATCTCTTCAATTACCTATTTTTGTTTTGTACGTTTGTGTTGTTACAGTTTATTTGAAAATATCCGATGCCTTTGTTTATTTTTAATATTAATAATTTGTTTGCACAATATCGTAAATTTTTACTAATGCTACTGCTACTAAGTAATTAAACGAAAGTAAATAATGTACCTTGTTCTAGCTGTAATGTTGACAAAAATTAATATGTTTTATGTAAAATATTAGCAATAATGAGTTATAGCAAAAATATAATGGCAAAACAAATTAGGATCTATTTGTTTTTCACATATCACCACGACTATATCTTAGAGAAAATGTAATATCTTCCATTTTCAATTGAATCACATTTATGGCACATTTTTGAATGTTACAATGTTAATGACAACACCTAACAGAAGAGGCGATTGTTATTATGTAACGCAACATATATAATATACGCAAAAACCAAATGAATGATGGCAGTACTCAGCGATAACGTACTTCTGCAAGACAAGCTATCTTCCGAAAAGAGCAACGCTATATCGTTTATACTTTATACCCAATTAATTATTCTAATATAATTTAATAAACAGAAGGTAGTTTAATAAATACACTTTTTATTGACTACGAAGAAACTTTCGACAAGGATTTTCACAACATGTGGTAGAACATTCTGGAAAAAAGAGGGCTATCCTTAGATCTAATAAATCAAAGTAGAAGAATCTTACAATGGATAAAATATCGTTCAAGTTAACACAAACCCAATGGCTAATATAAAAGAAAGTACGTTTACTACCTCATGCGGTACTTAAAATATTAACTGTACTGCAAGACACTGGAAACTACAACAAAGATTTCGTTGTGGTTTCCATTTGGCTTGTGTTAACTTGAATGATATTTTATCCATTGTAAGATTCTTTTACATTGGTTTATTAGATCTAAGGGTAATCTTCTTTTTACCAGACTGCTCTACAACATATTGTAAAATACCTTATCAAAAGCTTCCCCGGCAATAACGTAAGTTTTCACAGATTCGCAATCCCTCTCCCTGTTTAGGCAATAAAATCATAATAAAATTTTCAGTAAAAGAAATGAAATAATTATGATCTGTTCCAACTATACAAAACGTTGAAAATCTTTAACATGACAAATTCTGCGGATTATTCGCAGAATTTTACATAAAAAACAAGACGACTAATAGTAATAAAACTATTTATAACAATGGCCATATCCTGTCTATTCTCACGTATGATGTCAAAGAGAGAGAGAGATTTAGAAGAAAAACTTAAAGGTAGAGAATAAGGTTCTTAAGATGACTTGCGAGATACACATAGAGCGATGTAAAGAGTAACAAAATACAGAAAGAATTAAAAAAAAGACAGGGCCATATCTTAAGTATAAAGAAACCATAAAGACAGAATGCCCCATTGAAATATTGAAAGATTAATCAGCCAAAACAGACTGCAACAAAAGCGTAAACTTTGATAATTATAATAATGATGATTCGTAATCCTATTGGTGTTACAGTTTGTTTTTCTTTCACGTGTTTGTGTCAATAAATTTTGTTCCAACCAACGCGACCTCAAAAACCTATGGTGTCCCCTAGTGCAATTTTGGCCTCACTGTGACAGTCCTGTTGCTTTAAAAAAGCCCAGAATGTCTGCAATTAAAGTATTGTTGATAAACATTTAGGGTTCCACATCTGGTATCCCAAAGTGCTTCTGTCTGCGGGCAGTTAGTTACTTGGAGTAACACAGACAGCGAAGGGGGGTTTCATCTTGCATTTCACAAAACCTACAAAGCGGGCTTTCTCCAAATCCTTTATAATGTTGGTGTTGGTTCATACAGCCGTGTCCTTGTAGGGACCTTGTTTATGCATTATTTTTTTCCTTCCAAGGTTAAGAAGTTTTGCTGCCGTTTTCTTGGATAAACCCCGTTAAGAAATTTTGATTGCCTTATACCTGGATGTTCTACCAGTATTTGCGGTGATTCTTTCGTAACCAGCTTCTGGTCTGCTCCCTGGCAGTGCTATAAGCAATGCTGCAGGTTGAGGCTGTTCTGCACCGCTGGCTCTTGCTAACTGATCTGCTTCTTCATTACCATGTACTTCATAGTGTCCTGGTACCCACATCAGGCATAGTTTGTTGTGGTCTTCTAATTCAGCCAGTTTCCTGTGGCATTCTAAAACCAATTTAGTATTAAACTGGCAAAACAACAGCGTTGAAGCGCCACTGTGGTTTCAGTCTGAGGCATTCTATCGTTCTTCATTCTCCATACATATCCAAGCCATCTCAATTTCGATCCTCGCTCTTTTCCTACTATGTTGCTTCTTTCCTAAAACCTTTCAAGGTCGAAATTATATCCAACGCTCTACCCTTCTACCTTCACGCACTACACCCTTTATTTTCTGAGCACTTTACTGCCCAAACACCAAAGTTTTATTACAGTTATTTACAGTCCAGCACTTCGCCCCGTACAGTAACACTGAACGCACGATTGTTTATGCAGTTTTATTTTAGCATTTCTGCTTTTTATTTTGGATTTTAAATAAATTATCATAGATTAATAACTTCTATATGTTTATCAATATCATCAGCTACTTTATTATTTTCCGTTATATAGATACAGAAATTGCTCTATCCGTTCAATTTTGTAGTCGTCATATTCTACATATTCCGACCGTCGTGTGCATTCTGTAGAGATACGAATTGCATGTACTTAATTTTGTCTAAGTTTATTAATAGAACTACTCTATTTGTTTGTTGGTCTAAAACTTTAAAACATTCTTTGACGGCTATTTCGTTTCTTCTAACAAATACCAAATTATCAGCATAAGCTAATATTTGCTGGAACTTAAAGAAAATATAGCTGCGGGCTTCTAGTTCCGATCTGCGTATCATGACCCCTAAAACTATGTTGAATGCTATTGTCGATAACGTATTCTCTTGTTTAAGTCCACTTGCTATTCCAAAACCCTCCAAGTTTCCCACTATATAAACTTTACTTCCTGTGCCTCTAGCGTTACCATTATATTCGTATATCAACTTCTAGTGCCACTTTTTTTGGCTCGTTCTCAAGAATTAGTCGTTATTTCGATATTTGGTAAATTTGTTGTTGGTGTGCTGGATATTTCCATGTAAGTGCTCAGCGTTCAGTTCGTTCAGAAATGTTATGTCTGCAATTATGTGTCTTTGGTTTGTCTGTTCTGTTGTCAAGAGTGTCAGCAGAAGACGAAAAACCTTTCAATTTGAATGTAAGTAAAGCACAAAATCCCCGGTTAAAATATTAAATAATTTTAATTTAGTTTAATCAAAATGACTACAAAATGAAATTTGAATGGGGCGAAGTTGTTCGCTACAATAAACAATAACTTGAACAATTTGATGGCATTGTTTTTAAATACAATCGAAGTTTCACTGCTTTCAATTTGACTTATTTGTATAAAATTGACGTAGGCAATGATTTGGAGGTAAAAAACTTGTCTAGTTAATTTTGCTATAATAAATAGATAAAAGTTATTATTTTTAACACAACAAATGTCTTAGGTAATATCTCAAGTATATAAATTTGCGAGTAATGAATATCGACAATTTCCAATTCGCGTACAGATCAATCTTTGCACAGTTATAAAAAATAATATCGCAGGATCTAGTACCCACAATAATTGTGGACATTTTAAGGATGTCCTTTAAGAAAAGTAAGGGTTTTTATATAACATTCATCTTCTCTCTGCATATAACCAGGGACAACGTATCCACTTGTGCAATTTCGTACCTGATCCGTCACAGTTTCCTCCATTCATTCCAAGTGGTAGATACAAACTAGAATTGCAAGCACTGTACCACGATGTGGTAGCTAATATGTACGGCGAGGTACATCGTCCTCTTGTGTAAAACAAAATTAAATTTTAGGTTTATGTTTTAAAGTGTTGCATACAATATAATATTGTTATTAGGTTTGGTGATGATAAAAAATATATTGTTTGAGTTAGCAACTAGAATAGGCAAATTTGATGTTGCTTGAGTGTGACTGTTAACCAAAATAGGACCTAACACATTGTTGTCTTTGGTGGTAGTTTAAATTTAACAGTAAACAATCTGTTATAATACAGCAATAAACGTATTGACAGGTTTAAGTTTGTGTCTTACAAAAATTATTATTTATATATTTTCTTATCTTTCTAGTTTCCATTTTTTTATATTCTTTTGATCAATTAAATTAATAGATTTATCAAAGTAATTGTTTATTTCTAACAATAACACTTGCCACTATTGTTCAACCAAGTTGATGTTGAAATTGAAATGATGCGACTACAACTTGTAAACCGCATCTCTCTAAAATTGAACAGAAGGCGGTTGCCATGGCAACGTACCACCACGTCCGCCTGCATGCAGGACTACCAATTAGAATTGTGGCATTTAGAAGCTTTGCAGGTTTTCAGTTTCGATAGGTAGCTGTAACTCACGTTCACCGTTCACGGGCAAGTAAGTAAAATGTTTCGTGTAAACGACAGCGTTTGCATCTTACTTGAAGCTTTTTCATCAAGATTAAAAAAAGATGAGAGGAAAGTAGTTTTAAGGATAAACAGACTTATGTAGCCGTTACATGTTAATAAATTGGTAAATAATAACGGCAGACCAAACTGCAGAACATTTGAGAACGTTTGGTACGAAATATCGGTGGTTATGTCGCAGGTATTATAAATATCGTGCATGATGCTCCGTAACACCTACTTAAAAAGAACCTTCGCATGCGCTTCGCTTCCGGTGCACTATCAGGTTTTTGAAAACGCTTCACCTATTTCTGAACTCAAAAGCCGCAAATGGTCTGTGTAAAAGGTCGTTGGCAGAAATAATATCAGAAAACTAGTACTTTTACGCTTAAAGTTTAGGTTCCTAAAGGCCACATGTGCATTGTCATCTCTTCGTTGTACTTGACACATTTACCTGCAAATCCGAAATGTTTTCTGGCCATATTTTAACTCAATGCGGTATGTATGTGATTTTATTATACAGTGGAAGTTTTATAACAAGACATAAACATTAAACAAGTAAATCAACAAAAATTTAACAAAAAATACGAGGAACGGAAGATTGTACATAGATAAGTACAAGTAATAAATCACAAAGTAGTTTGTTAATTCGCACAATTATATTAATAAAAAACAAGTCCTCTAAGGGATCAACGTATGTACACTACGTAACTCAATAAGTAACAGCGATTTTATGGATGGTATATCTAACCGGCGTCTGGCAGGACATGGGCAGCTCCTGTGACGTGTATCTAGCGCTGCGATGCTTGAGTAAGAGCTGGGGATGCTGAGGAGTTCGGAGAAAGAGCAAAGTTCTTATTTCGCAGTTCTGGATGGATCAGGGTGGAGTAAGACTTAATATCTGTAGAACCGTTAGTTTTCGCTCGATCCGGCAACGCTTAATAGTATTAGTTTCTGGACCGTATTTTGAAGTAATACTTCGATCTTGAAACGAACTGAAACTCTGTCCAAAGTGAGGCGTTTTTGTACCCTTTTTCGATTGTCGTCGCATCGCACAATAAACAAACCTTTGCAGATGTGGCGATCGTAGCAGGAAACGAAGGTCGCCTGATGTTAGTTTTGCTTTAGTAAAAACAAACTTTTCAGACGAGGTGATCTTAATATTTTCCAAAGAGGAAGTAGTCGGTGCCTAGCAATCAAACATTGGCAGACGTGGCGTCTGCAGCAAGAAACGAAAGTTGTCTGCTGCGTAGTGACGTACAACGCAGACATACCTGCATATTTGCTGTCATTTCTGTATATTTATTAATTTTTATTTGGACATAGTTGAATGTTAGTTAAAGACGGTCGAAGCGCTTAAGAAGCAGAAACATCCTCTCTAAACTTGTAAAATAACAAATCTAGAAGTCCATAATTATCAACCCAGAATATCTCACCCTTTACTCGATGGCTGAGCTTGATATAGCACGTTGAATCTTAGAAATAACCGCAAAACTGTCTCTTAACAATTGTATGTTTCTGATAATCACGCGCCATGTACTATTCCCGGCAAACTTGGCATCTGCGTTACGTTCATAATTAAACATAGAACGCTTCGCAACATACAACATAGCTACGACCAGGCTCATATTTGTTAATAATAGTATAATTACAGGCATAAGTAAAGCAAAGCGCAAATTTGTGGTCGCAAAGTAGTGGTTAATATATTTTCTGAACAAAATCACATAAAAATTTAAAGTGCTGACAGGGCTAGTTCGATTGTATTTAAATTTTATTATTATGTGTATTATTTGCAAACATTTCTGTATTAAAAATATAAGTTTACAGTAATTTTATACAAAATAAATTAAAACTACTTAGTATTTTTAAAAATACATAAATTACCAATATTACAATTATACACGAAATCTTCACTAATTGAGTTGCCAGCATTTAACAAACAAAATTCTGAGATTAATTCCAATATAGTAAAATATTTATTCCTACAAAATGCATAGTTGTAGTGTGTTCTCAAGTTATTATTTTAATACCTAACGTATCGCCGCAATTGTCGATTCTTGTTTAAGTAATTTTATTATTTTATGTGCACTTTAACGTTCTATAAACTTTGTACAATTTTAAAATAATTTTGAAATAAAATCAAATGCTCGTTATTTCTAAGATAATTCAAACATTTTATAGTAAAGTAGCTTCTAGCTTAGCTGTTAATCAGTTTTTAGAACAGAACAGTGAACATTTGGAGAAGTTCCAACTCGTACGAGAGAAAAAGGCAAGAAGGCGTTATCAGAAGATAGGACAACGTCAGAATTTGTAACATGTACACTTGAAATGTAACTTTTTGTAGAATTTCAATTAAAGTTCAAAGTGATACAAGTCTGCCAAGTAGTTGACCTTTTCAGTATTTTCTTTATTTGATGTTTCATTAAAATTGCATCAGAAAAAGAACATTTGAAAACACTTAACAATAACACAAATAAATTAGAGTGAAATTATCGTTTTAAGTCCGAACATTCGCGTGTGGCAATTTTTAATCAAAAATTATTGCTATCACTATCGCATGTTTGCGCGCAATAAATACTGCAAAATACAAGCTCACACTTCCGTTCATACACCACAAATCTCAGTGAAAGGACTTTGATATAGCATGGAAAGCCGTGAAATTCAAAGGATAAAGAATTATATCTTGGTCCTCTCGGGGTTTTCCTCCTTTGATTTGCTGGATCCCACAATAGACTTCCCGTCACTGATATGTTTTTGTCAAATCTTGTTATCTTTGTAACATTCCCACTGCGACGAACGGCGAACAGGTTTACTTTGGGATGGAAAATCTTCGGTTTGTATTGAAGGGATTACGCTTAATGTTAATGGAAAACTAAAGCTGCGTGGAGATTTGTGCGATTTTCATCCAAATTCAATGCAAATTCAATTCTGTTTAAAGTGATAAAAGCTGCATCAATTCCGTGACGCACTGTAAAAATTTAAAATAACGTTGAAACTGTACGTAGACGTAGAATTTGAATCAAAGCTGGTCGAGGGCATGCAAGTGGTTAATCCTGTCATATGAACGTAACTAACTATGGGTAAACTCAAAATTTGCTGTGCATTTTACGGCATTTAAGGCAATTTGTCCCAATATTTATTATATATACACACATTTAGCTAAATGTTTTTTTTTAAATAAATCATTCTAGATTTAAATAAATTCTTAAACATTTGATTTAAATATTCCAATATTTAATAAAGCATTAGAGATTTAAATAAATCCTAAAACATTTATCTTAAATTTTCAAATATTTACTAAATCTTTATGTATTTAGCCAAATCTGCACATATTTGTTTTAAATCTTTCAATATTTAATAAATATTCGCAGATTTAAATAGATTTTACCGATATAAATAAATCCTTACAGATTTAAATAAATGTTTCAACATTTAATTCTAAACTGTCACATTTAACGTTAACCTATCATATTTATTTGACCTTGGTGAGCCCAGCCGACTTAGGACACCAAGACCGTTTATGCCGGTAGTATGGGGCAAGGCAGGGTCATGGTGGGAGCGTTCGACGCTTAAACAAAACAGATTGAATATTACATTCTCAAGAGAATGTTGAGGAAACTTTCATTGTATGAATAATAAATTATGCAATGTTTATGTTGTTAAATATGTTGTTATTGATGATTAAACTAACATTAATTGTACAAATTTTTGAAATATGGAAAACGTGTTCATAATTGTTGAACGTTACCACCAGTGTAAACGGTCTTGGTTTTCTATGTAGGCTGGGTCAAATAAGGTCAAATAAATATGACAAGTTAACATTAAATATGACGGCTTAAATTTAAATGTTGAAATATTTATTTAAATCTGTAAGGATTTATTTATATCAATAAAAATTTATTTAAATCTGCGAATATTTATTAAATATTGAAAGATTTAAAACAAATATGTGCAGATTTAGCTAAATACATAAAGATTTACTAAATATTTGAAAATTTAAAGTAAATGTTTTAAGATTTATTTAAATCTCTAATGCTTTATTAAGTGTTGGAAGATTTAAACCAAATGTTTAAGGATTTATTTAAATCTAGAATGGTTTATTAAAATAAAAAGCATTTAGCTAAATGTGTGTATATATAATTAACATTGGGACAAATTGCCTTAAATACCGTGAAGTGCACAGCAAATTTTCACTTTACACTTGGCGCCCCATAACTAACAACATAAATATAAGTTCCTGACATGTTTGTGTATTTTTCTATGGAGAATAAGATTTTGTTGCACAACTTAAATAAAGAGTGCTGAGTGCTCACAAATAAAATTTGAAAGTATTAAAATGCAACTACTGCTAAAGTTATCCGCAAAAAAGTGGGTAAACTCTTATATTTTCGCAACGCTGTATCTCCGTAACCAATCGTTTTTTACCTTCCTCGCTATAGACATACGTATTGCATTCATCAAAACTTTGGAATTTATGATTTTGACGAAAATGCACGTTTTAGGATACGAAAATTCCGAAAACAAGCGAAACCTTTAAGTTTTCAAAAATAGCAAAAACAACAATTTTCTTATTTTCTAAATTAAAAATGTTTTTAAAAAGTTTCATAATTTTACAATTTCAAAAATTTCAGTTTTGAAAATTTTAGAAATTTTCAATTTTTACAAAATTTTCAAGTTTTAAAAATTGTCAAAAACATAAGAAATTTAAAAATTTTCTGATATGAAAAAGCTTGCAACATTTTCGAACTATTTTATAAATTTTCGATAATTTCCATATCTGCTAAATTATGACTGTTAAAGCAATTTTTACAGGGTCGGCTTTAAGAATTTTCAAAACTTTTATAGAAATTCATAAAATTGTAAAACGATTAGAATTTTCAAATTTTTATCATTTTCAGTATTTGCGAATTATCTTAAACATTTTCAAAAATTTTATTAAATGCGAAGAACGTCCCGTGGCGGTTGCCCGACAGCTTTTGTATGTTGTAAGCCAGCTCTGTTAGGAACACCCTATATAACATGTAGGCATGAATTTGCTCTGCAAACCACAAGACGAAGGCCACTTAAAAAAATATTTGTTAAATTATGACCGTAAACGTGATTTTTACAGGGTAGGCTTCAAAAATTTTCAAAACTGTGAAACCCATAAGAGATTTTAAAAGTTTAGGATTTCAGCACATTTTCAATATTTTTGAACTAGTTTAAAATTATTCAAAAATTTTATTAAATACGAGCCATGGCGGTTGCCCAACCGATTTTTTTATGTTGTAAGCCAGACCTGTTAGGGAGGGACACTGTATAAGAAGTAGGCATGCATTTGTTCTGCTAAGCGCAAAACGAAGGCCACTGAAGTAAAGGAAAACTTGTTAATTATGTCCGTAAACATGATTTTTACAGGGTCGGCTTTAAAAAAATTTCAAAATATTCTAGATTTTCATAAAATTGTCAAAACTAAAAAAAATTTAAAATATTAAGATTTCAAAACATTTTCAATATTTAGGAACAATTTTAAAATTTTTCAAAACTTTAATGAAATGCGGGGAAGGTTCCGTGGTGGTTGCCCGACAGCTTTTTTATGTTGTAAGCCAGACCTTCTAGGGAAACTCTGTATAACATGTAGCCATAAACTTGATCTGCAAGCGGAGAACGAAGGCCACTGAGGTATAGAAAAATTTATTAAATTATAACTGTAAACGTGATTTTTATAGGGTCGTCTTCGAAAATTTTTAAAATTTTTTAAACATTCAGAAAATTGCCAAAAGCATAATTTTCATTATACATTATGTAACATATTGGCACATCGATTCGATCTGCGAAAAGCAAAAACGAAAGAAAAATATTTCTCATTATGATTGTAACGATTGCTGAATAACATTTATTCATTAGGCCGTATTTATTTAAATAAGTGTTATTTATACCCAAAAAATCGCGTAGAGGAAACCATCCTAACTTTCCCTGTCCGTACATCGTCGAATAACACCACTGCCGCCACCTCTACAACAGCCGCTTACTCGCTCCAATATAATAATTGATTTAACACCCATGTGAATATGGAAAAAGCTGGTTTTCGTAATAATAATATTAATTACCAGATGGAGCTTGCACTAAAGGTACTGATCATAAATTAATGAAAATGTACGACTGCCCTTACTTTTGAGGCACTCTGTACTTTTGAAAAAATTCAAACTTCTTGTTTTCGAAACAAAAAACTTCTTTGTATAATTCGTCTGAAAACGTTTTACAACCACAGACATTGTCTTTATTTTAGTATAAAACTTTATGCTACATTTCTATAGCAATTTTAGTGCCATTACGGCAGTTTCACGGCGTTTTCAGCGCTTTGTGCGGCCGGAAGTTCCGTTTCAAAATTTATGGCATGCTGAAGCTGGCGATAAATTACCTTTTCCATGTATCAACTTTGTTTTCGTTTTGCAGTAGTTTGTCGGAAATAATAATATCCTCGGAGACAGAGCTGTACTAAATTAAGCATGGGTCGGAATATAAGCTCAGGTGGGATTTTCCCTAATAACCTACAACTTGTGGAATGTGGGTACTTTTCAGGGAATGTCTGAAAAATTGTTTAGGGATTTAGGAAAATCCTTACAAAGGAGCTCTGCGGCGCCGTTTCAGGCTGTTACTGCGGGGACGAAACGTGCAACACGTGCCCAATTTAGCCATCTAAATTTTTCATCGGATTTAGACCACTGCTGTTATTTACCTTGGGGAAAATATTGGATTTGGTACAATTTTCCGGATTATTGCGCCCTTGGAAATATTAAAGTTTATTTTGTTATTACGGAGTTTTCCCGCAACCTCAAGTAAAAATAGCAATTCGTTTAGCTTCAATTTCTCCAAGCAAATATTTTACTTTTGAGCTTCCGACGTTTCCGGAAGCTTTCTGATTCTGACATGTCACTTGAGAAGTAACACGAACCTTCTTCTCTTATCAGTATCAAACAGCAGTCATAGAAACGCAAGCTTTCTTTTCTATAGGTTAGAGAATGCTCAATTTCGTTCGTATTCTGCAGATTTCGTCGTAAAAACCAGACGATAAAGTGAAAAAGACCTGTGTAAGTTCTTCTGAATACATTTGAATCTAAACGATAAACTGAGCCATCTTCTCTTCGTTATCTCGCTCTAGGAACACACCTTCGGAAGGGTCTTGGGGATTTGGAGACTGGATTTATTTCGATGTATAATCTTCAGATAATAAATTTGGTTAGACTAGGGTATATCTCTGACGGTAGTTTCCTTATTCGAAAGTTGAGGAAAGTTTTGAAGTTTCAAATTGAATTAGATCTTAACTAAGTAATACGTGTGGAAGATTCTATTCAATGCTGTAAACTAGATGTAAGCAGTTTTAAGTTTTGAAGTTGTGAAAACAATTTTGTTCAAAGTTTTGCTTTAAATTCGCACAAATAGAATTTATTGCAACATAACTTTTGTTGTTCCCAAAACGGTCGTTTTTACCTTATGGGAAGTATAGAGGAAGGTATTGTGATCGTCGGGTTGGATTTGGAGCAAATGCGTTCATTCAGCAAAGTTTTTTTCGCTTTGAGTTTATTGGCCGGTATACGTGTTATGCCTAAAAGAAAGATACCTTTATGCAAAATTTTTAATCTAAACTTTTTTATTAATAATCAGCTTTTAGGGCTTAAAGCAAAACAACAAAATTTGGTTCAAAGATTGCTAATTGCAATAGAATGACACCGCAACAAAACGAGGTTAGTCTGCCAAAAAAGGGGGAAAAGGAAGGGGGTCACAATAGACGCCCTGGAAATTTGTACTCTACGCATCTCTAAAAGTCGATCTGCGCAAACGCGATCTCCCTATCACATGCCATTGCCTTCCACCATTAAGTTTTTTTCAAAAATTTACGTTTTTCGGCTTTAAAGTCGGTATGAGACTGTTATATGACAATAAGATCGGCGTTCCATTGAGAAAATATCATTGAAAGTTCTACTTTAACATAGACGCACTTGTAAAAGAAGTATTTTACACATATCCATATGCCAATCTGCGCAAACGCGATTTTCCTATCACTTCCTACTCCCCCCACCATCGATTTGTAATTTTTTCAAAAATTTACGAATATTGTCTTCAAAATCGTTTTTTATGAGCATGTTAAGTGACGATAGAAACTACTTTTCATTGAGAAAACACCACTGAGAGGTTACACTTCTGATAATTTTCAAAATTTTCCAAAATCTTTAGTCATTTTCAAAATTTTTTATTTTTTCATAGTATTTAAAAATATCCAAAGTTGATAAAATTTCAATATTTTTAAATTCTAATGGTTTTAAAATTTTTACACTAAATTTTCATAATTTCATGAAACTTAAATTTAAATAATATTTAAAAAATTTTCAATTGCAGTTTTTGATTAGCAAAATTTCTACAATTTTCAAATATATTATAGAGTTTTCAAAATCTTTAAAACTTGAACTTATGAATAAAATTTTCAACATTTTTTAATAAATGAAATCTTGATTTTTAAAATTTTTACTTTTTTAACTTTTAAATTTTTTCACAATTTTATAATAAATAATAAAACGTTTTCAAAACAATTTTCCTTTCATAACTTTTCTAAATTTTAAAACACTCTCAACTCCTTTTTAAAAATTTGTACAATTTCTGGCAATTTTAAAAATTCAAAAATTTTCAAACGTTTTTACAATGTGTCGCAGTTTTCGAATTTTCAAGTTTTTAATACTTCAATATATTCTAAAATTTTTCAAGATTTTAAAATTTTTAATACTTTTAAATATGCCTAAAAATGTTCAAAATCCAAAATATATTAATTACATTTTCAAAAATTTTTAAAACTTCCGAAAATCTTTTTCCAAAAATTTAAAAAATACGCCACTTTCAAATTTTTGAAAATTTTGCTATAAAATATATCCGAAATTTTATCGAGAATTTTGAAAATATTCTCAATTTCCAGAAAATTGTCAAAATTTTCAAAATATATTGATAATTTCCATAAATGCGAGGAAGGTTTTCGTTTTTCGACCTATTTCTGCTGCTAAAACTAATCACCGACACCAGACGGTAATCCTAATTTTCCTAAGCTATCTTACCAGCCTCGGGATCCGAACCCAATCCATCCAGGTCAAAATAAAATGTTCATACTAAATTCTTGAATTTATTGTTGCATAGCTTCACCATTTCCCAAAGCCGTTTGTGCAGATTCAATCAGAAAATGTATTACATCCAGACAGTCACGACGACCGCCTCCTTGTCAATTTCCCGCTGTCTAAAATAAAGCACGCCGCCCTTTTTCCATTCAAAATAATGTCGTCGCCAACACACGACGACATGTAAGTCAAAAACTCGATCAAACCCTAATGTATTCTGTATACAAGCGTTCCCTTCACCTCGGGTATTTTGATAAATGCTTCCTTACGTATCGCGACAGGGCGGTAGAACTTGATAAATGCGATTTTTATTCATGTTTTTTTGCTGGGAAAGCACTTGCACACTCTGCATCATTTTTTTCTTTTTTAAATTCTGCGATGTGTTAACATATGTTTTAGTACTTTGTACCTAAACCTTTTTGTCCATTTAATCTAGACCTTTCGTAGCCCCAGTGTCGTGGGTTTGGATCCTGCTGACTTCTTATGACGAACGATAGCGATTTGAAAACTTAAATCACTGACTTAGTGCATCACTGTGATTAACTCTGTTTATGCTGCACGACGTCAAATGAAAAATTACTAGACGCGAATGCGTATATAACTTTGCATATTATTCACCTAATTATAAATTTCAGGTTGACGCGGTATGCTGAAAAATTTGGTTTTCGCTCTACAAAGTTTAAACGTTGACATGATTTATTACTTAGCGCTGGGTAATGGATTAACTGTAGATATTTTTATGGAGCATTAGTTCGAATCTTGCGAACAGTTTATGGAAATCACTATACAGGGTGATTCATAGCATGTAGGACACACTTACAGGATGCGTGTCTAATTTAAAAACATTGAAAACAAATTCTTAGTGACATGCTGGGGGAAACGTTTTCTTGCGAAGTTACAGCCTCCGCAAGAGGAAATAGTTTCAATTATTAAAACTACTCCCACTTCAAAAAGCTGTAACTCCGTAACATTGCGTCTCCAGACCCAAGTGTTTACGAACAATTTTGATTGTAATATTTTATTACCAAAAGTTCAAAAAAGATATTACGTGCCCCCCTATGAGACACCTCTGGTGCACTCAAACAACAACTAATAACAGTACTAAGCTAATTGAGTATTGTTCAGATAGAGAATATCAGAGACTGGCAATGAATTACATTAAATAATTTGTCATAAAATGGCAATCCGAATCCATGCTGTTTGAAGTTCAGAACTAATCATGTATAACATTAGGTATGTTGATCTGGTTTTCTGCAACAACTGTTGCATCTTCAGAAGGCTGTAACTCCGTAAAACGCGTTTCGGATCCATCTTGATTAAAACTTTCTTCATTGTTTTGAGATAATGAATTCATCCTGAAAGTGTGTTCCACATGTTATGAATCACCCTGTAATAAAACATTTCAGCCCGGTTTTAACTCACTTGACCGGTTTACTCCTACACACCTACCGTTCTGTTTTGATCTATCGATCCATTCTAACCGTCAGCTCGTTTTAATCTGTCGACTTTTTTCGATCCGTGGACCCGTTACGATCCGTGACCATTTACGATCTGTCAACTTTTTCCGGTCCGTCTACCCGTTATGATCTGTACACCTATTCTGATCTGTACAGCAGTTCTGATCCGTCGACCTGATCTAACACATCGACCCGTTCTGATCCGTCAAACCTTTCTTATCTATCGACATTGTCCGGTCCGTTGGCCCGTTCTGATCTGTCGATCCGTTCTGATCCCTAACCCGGCAACCTGTTCTGATCTGCTGGCCCTTTGCTATGTATCGATTTTTTTCTGTGGGTCGATCTGTTCTGATTGGTCAACCCTTCTAGCAACATTTTTCAGCGTTAATCAGTTCTAATCCACCAACCCGTTTCGATTCGTCGACCCCTTGCTATCTATCGACATTTCCCGGTACGTCAACCCGTTCTGATCGGCTGATGGTATCTAAACTATCGGCATTGTTTGGTGCTTCTACCCTTGTGATCGTTGCATCTGCTTCAATTTATCGCTCCTTAGCTATCTATTAATCTTTTTTGGTGCTTCATTCAGTCCGTTCTGATGCGTAGGCCCTTTCCGACCTATCGACATGTTCTGGTCTGTCGACCAGTTCTGACCCGTGAACCCGTTTTGCTCCGTCGACTTTTTGCTATCTCTCGACTTTGTCCGTTCTGTCGACCCATTCTGATCGGTCAACCCTTTCCAATCTATCGACATTTTCCGGTCAATCTATCCGTTCCAATTCTTCAACCGGCTCTAATTCGTTAACGCTTGGCTATCGACTTTTTCCGGTCCGTTCATCCTGATCCGTTGAACAGATCTGATCCGTCATCCTTTTTCTCTCCGTCGACTCTTTGCTATCTCTCGACGTTGTCTGTTCCGTCGACCCGTTCTGATCTATCAGCCTTTTCCAATCTATCGACATTTTCCGGTCAGTCTACCCGTTCTAATCTTTTAACCCGTTCTAGTTCGGTAACGCTTGGCTATCTATCGACCTTTTAATGTTCGTCGATAGTAATCCGTTGACCCGGTCTGATCCGTCAACCCATTTTGCTCCATCGACTCTTTGCTATCTCTTGACTTTGTCTATTCCGTCAACCCATTTTTATCGGTCAACCCTTTGCAATCTATCGACCTTGTCCGGTCAGTTTACCCGTTCTAATTCGTTAACGCTTGGCTATCTATCGACTTTTCCGGTCCGTTCATCCTGATCCGTTGAACAGATCTGATCCGTCATCCTTTTTCTCTCCGTCGACTTTTTGCTATCTCTCGACTTTGTCCGTTCTGTCGACCCATTCTGATCGGTCAACCCTTTCCAATCTATCGACATTTTCCGGTCAATCTATCCGTTCTAATTCTTCAGCCGGCTCTAATTTGTTAACGCTTGGCTATCGACTTTTTCCGGTCCGTTCATCCTGATCCGTTGAACAGATCTGATCCGTCATCCTTTTTCTCTCCGTCGACTCTTTGCTATCTCTCGACGTTGTCTGTTCCGTCGACCCGTTCTGATCGATCAGCCTTTTCCAATCTATCGACATTTTCCGGTCAGTCTACCCGTTCTAATCTTTTAACCCGCTCTAGTTCGGCAACGCTTGGCTATCTATCGACCTTTTAATGTTCGTCGATAGTAATCCGTTGACCCGGTCTGATCCGTCAACCCATTTTGCTCCATCGACTCTTTGCTATCTCTTGACTTTGTCTATTCCGTCAACCCATTTTGATCGGTCAACCCTTTGCAATCTATCGACCTTGTCCGGTAAGTTTACCCGTTCTAATTCGTTAACGCTTGGCTATCTATCGACTTTTCCGGTCCGTTCATCCTGATCCGTTGAACAGATCTGATCCATCATTCTTTTTCTCTACGTCGACTCTTTGCTCTCGACGTTGTCTGTTCCCACAACCCGTTCTGATCGATCAGCCTTTTCTAATCTATCGACATTTTCCGGTCAGTCTACCCGTTCTGATCTTTTAGCCCGCTTTAATTTGGTAACGGTTGGCTATCTATCGACCTTTTACTGTCCGTCGATAGTGATCCGTTGACCCGGTCTGATCCGTCAACCCATTTTGCTCCATCGACTCTTTGCTATCTCTTGACTTTGTCTATTCCGTCAACCCATTTTGATCGGTCAACCCTTTGCAATCTATCGACCTTGTCCGGTAAGTTTTACCCGTTCTAATTCGTTAACGCTTGGCTATCTATCGACTTTTCCGGTCCCTTCATCCTGATCCGTTGAACAGATCTGATCCATCATTCTTTTTCTCTACGTCGACTCTTTGCTCTCGACGTTGTCTGTTCCCACAACCCGTTCTGATCGATCAGCCTTTTCTAATCTATCGACATTGTCCGGTCAGTCTACCCGTTCTAATCTTTTAACCCGCTTTAATTTGGTAACGCTTGGCTATCTATCGACCTTTTACTGTCCGTCGATTGTGATCCGCTGACCTGGTATGATCCGTCAACCCATTTCGCTTCATTGACTCTTTGCTATCTCTTAACTTTGTCCGTTCCGTTGACCCATCCTGATCGGTCAACCCTCTCCGATGTATCGACATTTTCCGGTCAGTTTACCCGTTCTAATTCTTCAACCCGCTCTAATTCGTTAACGCTTGACTATCTATCTATCGTCACCCTGATTCGTCGACCCGGTCTAATCCGCCGATCCTTTCCGATGTATCAAAATTAGTAGTATAATTTAACCGGCATTGCATTGCATTTGGTTTGTAACTAATGTGTTTTGTTTTGCAACGGTCAAGACTTGACCTTGACAATCCCTAATAACCCGGCAACGGGAATTAATCGGAACACCCGATTGAACACATTGACCCACTGACCTGTTTTGAATTGTCGTGACCCGGCAGTCCGTATACCTATTTCTATCGGGACAACTGTTTTGGCCCGTCTTGATCTTAAGCCGTATTATTTGCAAACAGATAGACCAGCAACCAGTACGAATCTGTAAGCATTGAAAATTGCATCTCTATTTTAGTCTCTATATCAAAATGTTTCAAGCTGAATTATCAAGTTTGGTCAGTAATAACTACGTCGCGATTTAAACTAATAAAACTTTGTTTTCGGTAGAGAGCTCATATACAATATTCAGTTTTTTTGTGTAACAGTTCAAGCCCCGCAGGCATGAAAGTTTTTATATTAAAAAGTTTCAGGCTGAAGTGGGGCGAAATTTTGTAACAAAAATAGTTTATAAAACTATACAAACTCTACTCGCAGACGTAATATGGCGCAATCAAAAATAAAAAAAACAACATTTTAATCTAGTTCTTGTTGGTTCAGTGACCGGAAGTGTGCTACTCTGCCTTGAGTCAATATCCTGCTAGCTCTGCTTTAAATTTGTTTTCTCGATAATGCTGGTATTATGTGAGTTTGCCATTTCAAATTTCATACACCTGCATGTTCTTGTATTATGCGTGTTTGTTTCGCTCGACGATGAGCTTTCCTGAATTTATTCAAGTGGAAAGATACGGAGAATAATGGAAAACATAGAAATGAGGAATTTCAATTTCTGCTTCTGCTGTTTTCATTTCGAATAGGAAGGAGAGACATGATTTGAGTGGTTATGTTTTTTTCGGATGTTACGTGAAATAGTTTGTTATGCGAAGTTAGATGTTCATATTTCATACTTGTGGGAGTTTATACGAGGCTGCAATTTATTCTATGTGTCGTATAAATATCCCGTATTATATTCCCGAATTTAGAGATTGAGGTGCTGCTTTGAATAATTTAAACGTCGTTTTTTTGCGCATAACAATACGGTTTAAAGCGAATTAGGGTTCCTGGTTGAACATTTTGTAAAAGCTTTGAATTCATAACGGATTATCCTTAATTATTATTCAATAACTGAATCACATAATTATTCATACATGAATAATTTTAAAAAAATACACATATTGGTACAAAATTAGAAATTCAATAAAAATGCAAATTTTAGTTTAAAAAAATATTACAATCTCATACTTTTATCAATTTTGCGCGGGTTTTTATTTATTTATCTTAAAATTTTCTCATAAGCACTTTTTAAAAGCTATCTGCTTTAAATAAAGAATTTCGTTCAAGACGGATTTTTTCTTTTCGTGATGTAAAATATCAATATTTAATAAGCATCCAGCATCAAAAGCGATTTTTGATGAATCGCTTCTCGACATCGTCGTTTTCCTGTTGGAATATACAACTTTTATAGAATTCGTAACAGTAAAGGCAATATTTTATCTTCCCTTTTATTTTCTTCGCTTTTAAAAATGAAAGTTTTGTATTCTCAACATTTCCTTTTGTTTCCTACCTAATAAATTACATTAACGCAAAATTTGATACTTGAAAAGACAATGCGCCAAAGTGTGACACGTCAACGCTAAGACTAGCAACGCCTATATTTATAAAAATAAAGTTAGAAGCGGAAAGTAGCTCAGGCTACGATACTTGGAAAGTTTTTGATAATCAGATTTTCACTCCCACTTTGATTGTGATACCCGAAGTGTTAAGACCGTTGTTGAAGTTTTGGGAATTTTTCTGACAGTTATTATTTAATCATGTATTCCGATGAATTAATGAGTAACAATTGTTTACATTTATGAGGCTAGATATTGTCGGAGATTGAATTTTTGGGGGATCTTGTCTCACAGACCGTTTCCATTAAATGTACCGACCTTCGTTGGGGTCGGAATTTACTCTTCATTGTATATATTTGAACTCCGTATATTTGCTAGTAAACTGTAACCAGTTTGTCATTGATTTAGTTAATTTGCGGTAAGTATTTGCTGCAAAGATTAGTTCGCAAAAATGTAAGGTTATGAAATTTTTATAGCTAATTTATTTAATTAATTTGATTAGTTACGATATGCATTGTTGTTATAACTATTATTCACACTGTTTTAGATAACTCAAGCATTAATAAGCTATTTATAAGTTAAAACTGAATTTATTTATAAGATGTTATTTCGTTTGGTATTTACGTAATTTGTTGCATAACATCTAGAAATTATGAATTTACTTAATTTTTACATTTGTACAAACTATTATCAAAACAATTCAGTGATTTATTCTAAATTGGTAATTTATATTTATTTGAATGTTTGAGAAATATTTGTCTTTGGGCAGTTATAAGACTTGCAAACGAGTTGACATTTATTACAGTCACATGCAGGTTGTAAGCCAAAATATTTTATTTAATGAGCTCATATAAAACTTTGGTGTATTAAAATGACTAATGTTGACATTAATTAGCATAATTGAGTACTGTTATACATTTTTGCGTTTTGCTAGTATTAATATGTTTACATTTTGCTTTCATATATTTGATGATACAATTTAAAGTAAATATTATGCAGACGCTGAATTATCAGCGTTATTATTTTACAGCTCTGTGTTATAATAACTACGTAATCACTAATTATTTAATTAATTTTTGTTACATTTATTTAGCAGTTATTTAGTAATATTTATTTGATTTTGTTACAAAAGTTTTATGTTGTGCTATTTAATGTTATAATTTTTTTTCTATATTGGTTACTTATACAATCTATTGGCTTATCTAAAAAGGCTTTAATACTATTTATTATTGTTGTGGTGTTTAATTAAAATAATAACTTCATACAGATCCGATAAAGTGGTAAAAATTGGATCACTACTAAATTATCAAAAGGATCTTGGCACTATTTTTAAAATTTATTTTAAATGCTTTTTATGGTCCAATTTTACCATCGAGACTCGCTCCATTTGCTCAAGCAGCCAAATGACCCATATTATTGTTACCTTCAAAGGACCAACACAAAATTTTCATAACATCTGTCAATTTGTTTTTGAATAATAAGACATTAAAGTTAAAAAAAATTGTAGCAGACGTCATTCTAAAGCCAGAAGGTTTAATAAAAGCATTCACTTTGCCCTACAATCTTCTATCTGATTCCATTTTCAGATTTAAAAAAAATTAGTTTTCCGGGGCAAATTCTACCACAAAAACATGACTAATTTGCGCTTCCGGTTTCACATTTCCTTAAAGCTTATTTCAATAATGAATTTTCATTGAAAATATTTCATGCAATTTAATTTCTCCCCGAATTAATAAAATTACATCAGCAGGAAAAAGGAAACTATTTTATAAATTATTATTTAGTTTAAGATTGCTATAAGACGGTGAATTTATGTTGGCAATAAAAGCGTTTTATTACAGACAAAGTAGGTAAACTTTTATGAGACTCGTTAAGAAGATTTGGTAGCTGAGCAACAAAGACTATGTAAAGTTTTAGCAATTAAAATTAAAAACGGCCTAGAATCGTAAATTTCCACAATTTAAAGAGATATAATCCCCTCCTCCTGCTGAATGTAAACATTCACACAAATGAAGAACGTTTATGTACAGCTCAGTGAGTAATTTTTTTTAGTTATTTTATATGGAAAATCAAAATAGGTTGCACTTTTGAAGATTTAAAGGTGGTATATTGACTTTCTTTCATCCCCTTACTTAGGTACACCACTGAAAGAAAGTAATTAGATAAGTTGATAGCTGCAGTTTCAGTAAAATTTCCCTTTTCGTTGTTTTCGGGTGACTTTTACGATTCATCGATCTAGAAAAGGTACAGCACTAAAATCGCTTTCAATCTACTTTAAACAGGCTTTAATGCAGTGAACCAGAAATTTTATGCAAAACCATTAAGTCGAAACTGTATACGATCCTTCAAGCCGTTTAAAATACAAAGTGGAACGTTACTTACACTAATCTCATCCTCGCGATCTTTTGATTCAAAATCCGAGAACAAAAGACATCTCTAAGCTCTAAGCCATTTTCGAGCCTGTTTTTCTGTTGTTTGGACAAATTACGCTAGAATCTTAAATAAATAATAATTAACCCCTAAAGATTGTGCAGAAAATAACTTAAACCAGGTTGCACTGAAGATGGTTCTTTCATTAAAAATACGAAATGGAAAACTTCGCCCTCTTCTCGATTCTTCTGGGAATCGCGTGAAAGTTAAACTGTAATTGCTAATTAGTAGGAAGCCGAACAGCTTCATGCAACGCTATAATGCTATGTTTACCACAAACCCGCAAACTCGGGCATGACTGAACTTGGCTTCCTAATATTAAATATTAATGCTCAGGCCAAGTTTGCATGTGTATTACCTACCGTCTACAGGAAGTTGTTGTACAACTTTCAACTTACCTGAAAGCTTGAATTAATTAGTTAATGGATAATTACGCTTGAGTGTTTAAATAGTAACACTAAATTGTATATTAGGAAGGGGGGTTTGTTTTTTTAGGTTGCACCTTTGTAATTAATTTAACATCAAAATTAATTAACATTTTGTAAAAAGCAATCTTGAATGTTTACACTAAGGTATTTTTCTTAAGCATGCCAATTACTGGTGGAGCCTCGATTCAAATTTTTCTTGTTTCTGTTAACATTTCATCAAGGTTGTTCGAATTCCAATTCGGGTCGTTTATTTTACAAATTGGAAACTTTTGCGATTTTTAGATATTAATCATAAGCAACCGAGGCGATTTTCCCGTATTTCTTTAGGAATACTCTGCTGCAATCAGAAATAGCTAAGTTTGAACTCACTGACTTACATAAAGCGGTAACGCTTCCTTAAAGCACAACTTACAAAGCCTATAAAATACACTTGGTACTTCTTACGTAATATATGCCACCTCTTAGAGCTAAGAATGAGTCATACATTGGTCTTTTTGCTACTAATCTAATTTTTGTGTGACGCCCCTTGTGAATTTTTAGAAATCGTGAATTATTCCCTACGATTCCGTAAGGGATCGACGTTAAAATATCTTCTTGTCACTTTCCTGGGCTAAAAATATTTACATTATTTTCATCATGTACGTGGTAACTGTTAAAGCTAAAACGTTGTAATTGATAATAATTTTAAAAATCTAAAAACTTATACATTCTTGAAACATGGGATAGCTCAGACGATGTGGTTTGCCTATTTTTAATTGTCATGGGCCCTTTCATTTGTCGAATATATTGAATCTTCCCATTGCGACGGAGATTAATTCAACCTACTCCGAAATCTAATAAATCCAAAGAGAATGAAAACAAATTGCAGTAATCCAGATTCCAATATTAACGATTCCGGTTCGCAATTCATAGGTCAGTCACATGATTTTATTTGTAAGGTGACATTGAAACCAGAAAGAATTCGAAGAGAATGTCGTGAAATACGCAATTCATTCCAAATTTTAGGCACAATAATTTTTCATTTACATTTATCATTAACAGTTTTTAAATTTAGATGTCGAAATGAGCCGTACTGCGTAAAAAGACAAAGTATGTGCAAACATATAAAAACTGAGAAATTAGTAGCATTTTACTTTATTTGTTTGTGCGTAATTTTTTGCTGCTTGATAATTTTATTATATATGCTTAAATTACGTAGTAAAAGTCTAGTTTTTTCTATGATTTGTTAATGTTAGAGTTGCTGTGTTTATCAAAAAAATAAATCTTTTTACTTAATGTTTCAGGAACTTACCGATTAATGTTAAATTATTGTATGTAAAAGGGAAAAACAGCTTACTACGTAAGAAAAACTAAAAAAACTATTGAGTTTTATCAATTATATTTCACAAAACTACAAAAAAAATGTAGTTGAGTACGACTACTGAATTATTAAAAACAAAAGTATTTGAATACCAAGTATTCGAACACTAAGACCGAAATAGTATTCGAATACAAAATATTCGAATAGAGAAATTCATTTGATATCAATACCGAAACAAATATTTAATTTAACAATACAATATTCTATACTTGGAAAACTTTTACTTTCTCTATGTTTGAAAATATTTACGCACAACGTTGTGTAATATCCCCATAGAAGTGGTGGTACAAAACAAATCCCCATGGATATTGGATAGTACCCCGCAAAGCGCAAATGCAACACGTCGTACAGATACCGATCGTTGAACGAAAGAGACGTAATATGACGTGCAGTCACAATCAGTTCGACTATAACCCCCCCTCACTGTTAACCACGGCTGGCGGCTGCTTCAGCTTAATGTTGTTCTAGTTCGCGTTACATACTTAATGCTACCCCCTTGGTCAGCGCGAGCTGCCTATGAGCATGTCTTGTTGTGTTTCAAAACGGGAAGTGAGAAAACACTGTTTCTATACTTATAAATTTTATAAATTATGAAGAAAACTAGATACGCAAAGACAAACTCGTCTGCCAAATTCTTGGCGGCAGAGGAAAAATTAATTCTTTTAGTTAAGCCGTAAATCTTATTCTACCATCACTCATGAGCAATTTAACTTACACAAAAATTGCTCATCGTTGCGCGTTATTAAATAAGGGGGCATAAATTCCGATTTTAAAAAATTTCTAAAAAAAACTAGAAAAATTAACGGACTGGGAATTTAAAATCGTGTGGTAATTTATAAATGCATACAATCCGTTGCAGAGAAATTAGCAGCCTGGTACACAAACCAAATTGTAGTTCATTCCAAGCTCTATGAGCCTACAAAATAAAAAAAATCGTGTTACTAGTCTTTGAGTAGTATTTTTTAAATTTTCAATACTTAGAAATAATTTTTACTTCACAGTTTTCATGCTTTGAAAAATTCTCGTAGATAATAAGATTCTGTCGTCGTAGAGCAATTACAACACCAAATTTGATAGCGATCTGCTAACTCGTTTGCGAGTAATAAGCGACGGGTAAGCCTCAGGAGAAATCTGGTGTACAGGTTAGAGGAAGTCTCGAGGAAGTCCAGGGGAAGTCGGGGAAGTCCAAGAGAAGTCGGGAAAGTTCAAGGAAAGTAAGGGAACTCCGAAGAAAGTCCGGGGAAGTCCAAGGGAAGTCGAGGAAGTTCAAGGGGAGTCTAAGGAAAGTCCGAGAGACGTCCGGGGGAAGTCGGGGAAGTAAGGCGGAAGTCAGAGAATTTCGAAGGAAAACCGATAGGACTCTTTTACTAAAATGAGGTCGCTGTACAAATTTTAGCCTACGGTTTATCTCTCGAAAACGCCTAATTTCGTAACGTATGAATTTTTTTTAATGAAAAAAATGTAAATTATATACAAAAGGAAAGTTTAAACAGCATGGGCCAGCGGGTGGTCTACTGGTTAAAGTCCCAGGCTTTGAAACTAGGCTCTCAACGGCAGTAGGTTCGAGTCCTCTGCCCGCCTGAAATGTTTCTGAATAAGTTAAATCCGGCGTGTCCATGGATGTTGTGTGTGGTGTGTATGTTGGGTTGCATGTCTTTCAGGGGTGGGGCATGTTAGACCGGTGTATAGTACTTAGTGTGCTGAGCCCGGGTAAGGGGGTGGGATGAAAATCATGGAGTAGTGCTCGCGCACGGCTTTATAATTCTTTAAAGGAAACAGCTTAAACTAGACCGATTTATTTGCATTTTGCTTGCGCCTGTTTTTTAGTATACCTAACCTAGCCCTTAATACGGTAGTGTAGTAAAGCTAAAGCCTGCCAAGTCTCATAGAGGGTTTTATGAGCTATAGGCAACACAACTAGCACGAGATCAGGGTGCGTTGGTGGTTGGGCGATGATTTCCAGCGGTAGAATGCGGATTTTTAAAATTTCGATGTTGCTTCGCCAGGGAATTGAACCCTGGGCGACCAGCACCAAACTAAACTAACCAGCCCCTCGTTCCGACATCAGCGCCCTCGCAAATAACTAATCATGTTTGGTTTCAAAGTATGCTCAGTGTAATTGATGCAGTTTTAATGGTACAAAAAAATAAGTTCGTTTTAATAAAGCTACCCAAACTGTTTTCCTTAAAATATTGCGTTCAGAACTTCACGCTCAATAACCATTGGCATAAATTTACATTTTTAATAATAACCAAACAAAAATGTTGTAAAAGTTTCCTAAATAGAAGCAACTTTTTTCACGGTATAATTTCCCACTAAATAATTCCTGCCGCACTTATAACGACACCCAATAAAAGTCTAGGTAACAACTTTTCCGCACCCAATTAAAACTTCAGAACATTCCCCATATTTCTTACTTATAAAACTGGCGTGCCAACTGCAACCTTTTAGAATTTCCCAGTTAGTAACTCGTTATACGTATTTCTGATACACAACGAAAGAATTATTAAATTGCCTCGTTGAAAATAATTTTGTTGACATTAGCTTTGTGCGGAAAACACTGATATGGTTCACTCAAAACCAATATTTACATTTTTTTAAATTTATTCTTTGCATCAGGTTTTCATTGGGAAAATGAACCACGTAAATATTGTAGTGAAGGATAACGAAAATTTTAATTAATTTATATATTACCTATTTATGTATTGTCAGTCTATTACTGCTGCTAAAGCTTATCTATCACCGATGCCAGAAGATAAGAAACAACGCTTGGAAAATTTTTCAAAACTTTAACGTGCAACGGGTTTCGAACCCTTGTATCACCACCACAAAAGCAAATATGACTACCACTAGACCACCGGTACCGGCAAACCTCATTTTAAAATAAAAATCTTTAAAAAAAACTGACAAACTCTAGCAGTTGTATAAAAGACCAGCGGGTGGTGTAGTGGTTAGAGTATTAGGCTCTAAAACTAGACTCCCAACGGCAGTAGGTTCGAATCCTCTGCACGTCGGAAATTTTTCTGAATAAGTTAAACCCGACGTGTCCAATGACGTTGTGGCTGGTGTGTATGTTGGGTTGCATGTCCTTTTATGGATGGGGCATGTTAAGCCGGAGAATAGCGCTTAGTACGCTGAGCCTGGGAAGGGGGGTGGGACGGGAATCACGGGCTTGTGCTCACGCACAGCCTCATAATTCTTGAAAAAATTGCAAAAAAACTGAAAACTAAACAAACGTTGCAACTTCTTAATATGTAATTACCCATAAAATCACGAACGTAGCAATTTCTTTTTTATTATCCGAGAAAACGGAACAAATAAAACATGAACGTGTTGCAGTTGTACTGACTGTAAAACCTGTGAGATATTCCGGGAGCTTTCTGCAAAATTGAACTTATAAATTCAGGAGTGCAACGCGAAATAATTTATGAGCTCGTCTCTTTTGTCGCAACTTTGCAAACAGGAATGCAAGTAAGATACCAGAAAAATTATATTAAATACCCACATGTGCTTTAGTTAATATAAACCGACCCAAAAAATACATCTAGTAATAAATAACGTAAATTACTTTAAATTTTCAATTTTCATATTTCCACGCGAGCCTCCGGCATGCAATTTTCATTTCGCCCAGTTTCCTGCTGTTCAGAATATTCCACTAAAATAGTCTTTGCATGCTTCATAAAGAAGCCGAACAAAACATTCCGAATTTAATGGAAGTGCTTCTGGTTCGGAATCTTGCTGCAAAAGTGCATTTGTCACCGATGCTTGCTTAAATATGCAAATAGCAGCAACAAAGTTGCTTTAAGCGCAACTTTATTACGTTTGAACTAAACGAGAATGGTGTGCTCTTAATTTTCTTTCGTAACTTTCGAACGAGCAATAAACGAAACAAATTGTTGCAGGCAATAAAAAAAGGACTGTCCGAACAAAGTGAGAAGCAATCGGAGGATTATAACGAGTTGGTTTCCCAAGAGGTGCTTCAATTAACGAAAAGGACGTTGGGAACAATTAAAAGTTTTTCACGGAATGGTTCCCATCCAGATCTACACGATCCACTGCTGACATCACGGAATGGGCTGGCTTCTCTCTGTTACCTTCGTGCTAGCCCTTGGATTCCTCATAGGTAAGTCTGGATGTGAATGCACCACAAACGTTTATTTTCCAATTTTAATTGTAACCACCCATTGCGCTAAATTCATAAATTCGCTGTCTTAAAGTGTTTGGACTACTTCCAACAAAAAAAATTTATTATATTTATTATAAAAATTTAAAAAAAAACAAAATAATTTTATTAAAGCCACAAACTCCTTCAGATAACCAGTTTACGAATGCCACTGGTGAATATAAAACGTGGTTGGTAATATATACAGAATAATTTCAGCTATCAAAACGATTTTGGATTCAATAACCGAATTTTTAAAAATTTTAAAAATCCTAACGCATTTAAATTTTTTATCAAGACTCCTATTCGGCGTCTGTGAACAATCTGCATATAACTGAACCGTAGTGGAATTATATATTTTTAAGGATTCTAACTATAGCTGATATTTGGTAGACTGCTAATTCCTTAATATTTATGTAAATAAACCCATGATCGGCAAAAGTCATCTTCAGGGTCAAAAATGTTAAAACTTGTTTGCTAATCGTTAAAAACTACCTAAATCGATTGCTTAGTGTTTTTCTACATCCTACATTATCAGATCTAGCTTCGTTTTATGCTAATGGAAACTCAAAATTAAGTGCACATATTTATGGCTAGTTTTTATTTGAGCCAATTTTAAAAATTGATAAACACAAGACATTTCGTTTCATTAATTGAAAAAATTTCATAAATTCTACTTGAAAATGGGTCAAGAGATTTTTTTTAATCTAATCACTGGAGTGGACACACTCAAGTGTGTCGAATTTGTCGCTTTTACATGTCGTAGCTCCGAAACCACCCGGGTTAGGAGCTAGGAATTTGTGGCAGAAGCTATAACTTTTCAAGTTTTTCGGTTAGGTTCATCTTACACGCAAAAATACGCAACGCCGCGCCGCGCCGCACAGTGGGACTTTACACGCGCGCCGTTTTGCTTTTTATCCCGAGTTATGGAAAATCAAATTAAAAACATTTTCCGCACTTTGCTAAGCAATTCTTGACATCAAAAAGTCATTTCATGACGTCTGAAAACCGTTCACACAATATAAAATACAATGATAAAAAAACGAAAACATTTTTCATAATCTGTTAATAGATTATTTTCAAACATCAATAACTAATTATGTCAATAATTCTTAAGTAAGATTTTGCTGCTACGCTAGCTACGCCGTGGAAGCGTCAGTGTCCCCTTCCAAAAAATTTTCGATATTAAAAAATATACGAAATTCGGTTTCTAAATCGCTGTGAACATGTTAAATGACAATAGGAACAATCTTCCATTGAGAAAGCACCTCTGGGAGGTTTTCAATTTTAAATTTCAACAAATAAATATTGTTTACAATTCACAAATACCAAAAAAAAAGCTTACAGTTTTCAAAAATTTGTTAGAACTCAAAATTTTTTAAAATTGTATTGTATTTTAAAATCTTCAAAATTTTAAGTATTTATAAATTTTCAAGTATTTTGAAAACTTCGGCTGTCGATTTCAAAGTTTTAAAATACTTCAAAAACATAAATTTCCAAAATGTTCAAAATTTCAAATTTTTAAAAATTTATTGATTGTTTGAAAATTTCCAATTTATCATATTTTTTTTTCATTTCTAAATTTTTCAAAATTTGATAATAGTTATTTATTATATCAGTGGGATAAAGGCATTAATAACATACGAATGCGGTGAGTTGTCCGACGAGGGCGTTAGCCCAAGTCGGAGTAAGAGCATGAGTATGTTAATGGCCTTTAGTACATGTATAAAATATAATTTTTTATCTACGTCTGCTCAAAATTGAAAAAATTACATAATTTTCAAAATTAAAATTATTATATAATTTTGATAGACCATCTTTTTTATTTAACATCAGAGTAGCATGGTATTTTATTTAAAAACAGAGTAGCATTGTATCTACATAATTTATTATCGTCATAGGAACCAAACATTTTCTTGTCAATAATTGAGTTGTTTTTAATTTTTCTTTGATTTGTGGTGAAAATTGTGAGAAAACCGGTAAATATAATTGTGAGTGATTGCGACAGTATTCCGTCGGACACAGAAGAAGCTTCAACGATGGTAGTTTCTTCATTGCTACCAGAAAAATCACTGAGTGGGATAAGTGATCCTTATCCCATTGAGTTGGATAATAAACATCATTATGCAACTCAAATAAATGATATAATAGGTTTTTATCCTAGCAGATGTAGATAAATAATTTTTTTCGCAAATTTTTAAGCCCTATTTACAAACTTTCAAAATTACTAAATTTTCCAAAAGTTCAAAATTCGAAATTCGGTTTTAAAATCGCATGAACATGTTAAATAACAATAGGAACAATCTTCCCTTGAGAAACCACCTCTGGGAAGTTTTTAATTTTAGATTTCAACGAATAGATATTGTTTACAATTAACAAATACCAAAAACAAAATAAAGTTTACAAGTTTTCAAAAATTTGTTTAATACTCAACAATTTTTTAAATCGTTTTATATTTTAAAACATTTACAATTCTTGAAAATCATTCAAAACTATCCAAAATTTCAAAATTTTACATCTCAAAATTTTAAATATTTCAAAATTTTCAAAATCTTGCGTTTCTATAAATTTCCAAGTATTTTGAAAGTAATTACAAAGATTTTTACAATTTTTATACTTAACATTTCAAAATATAAATAAATTTTTTCATAAATTTTCTAAATTTTTAAACATTATTTAAAAACTAAATTTTCCGGCTGTCGATTTCAAAGTTTTAAAATAGTTCACACTTAAAAATTTCCAAAATGTTCAAAATTTCAAATTTTTCTGTTTTGAAAATTTCAAATTTTCATATTTTTCTTTTTTAATGTTCAAAATTTGATAAATAATTTTTTTCGCAAATTTTTAAGCACTATATACAAAGTTTCAAAATTACTAAATTTTCCAAAAGTTCAAAATTTTTCAATATTGTCAAAGAATTCAAAATTTTTAAGTTTTTAAAATATTTCGCAGTTGTCGATAATATTCTCAATTTCAAAAATTTTTCGAGTTTACAATGATCATCAAAATTTCCAATATTTTAATTTTCTTTAATTTTCACTATTTTATCAATTAAAAATTTTTTAAATTCCATAGTATTAACAATTTACAAAAATTTTGAAAAAAAACAAAATTTATAAATTTTCTAAAAACATACGAAATTTGAAATACACAAAAATATACAAAAATGCGAAGGTCCCGTGTTGGTTGCCCGACAGCTTTCGTAGTATGTGATATGATTTCGGCTTCAAAAATCTCCCAAAAAATAATATAAAAAGAAAGGTTACATTGCCGAAAAAAAACATCTAATCCCCTTTCTACTTTATGTTTCTTGAAAACGCATGTTCTTCCTAAATTAATTCCCTAAAAGTATATGCCTGCCGCACTTACAACTTTTAACGAGCATAATTCAGGACTAAGATCCCAATTTCCAATTAAAAGTTCATCAAACACCCCACAAAACTCCAACGAGTATGTCAGAAAAATTATGAAGACATAAATCGAAAATGAGATTGTCGAAGCGGACACCCGTTGAGATTTAATCTGAAATTACGAAATTGCTCGTAAACACTAAATTGTAACAACTGTATAAAACGATTCCATTCTAGATCTTTTTGTTAAATCTGTTTAAAACCTGTAAAATTAGATAAAGGCATTCTTTCAATTTAAAGCCGAATTTATTAACTCCATCGAAATGATCCATAAAGAAAGTCTGCAATGCGCGCAATAAGTCTTTCATGTCCTCGTATTTCAGTTCAACTTGGCAAGCAGAAAATAACATAAATTCGGAGTAGGTACAGTATGAAACCCAACCGTGTGTGTTAAAAATTAAGCCGTTCAGGATCTGAGGCGTTCTTGTGGAATCTAAATTACCTAGAAAATTTTCAGCCACACTTTAGTATTTATTTTCCCACCGCAAAGGATAAATAATACAACACTCCATTCCAGTGTCTTATATTCTGATAGATTTAAATCCAAATTAGAATCAACCCGAGAAATACACACTGAGAAACCCATTTGAATTAATTATAAGCAATTTCGTACCTAACAATCATTTCCTTGCAATTATCTGAATATTAATATTGTTCGGCAGTTATGGGTTTTCCTTCGCCTCAGACTGGTTCCCACGGCCAACCCCAAGCTGGATCGTCCCAAAGCACACCCCCACCGGGAGTCATTCCTGGAATCATAGTTGGTGGAGGCGGAGGAGTTGGAGGAATACGAAGGACCTACGGTGGAATGAGAGAGTGGAGAAGAGCAGACCCAACCCTCATCAACAGCCTTTGGAAAAGCAAAATGGGTAATGGTATTAGAAAACAATTAGGTATGGTAGCTGACAACGAAAAACAACCCTACTGTAACTTTTTATTAAAACAGGAAACGCCGAAGTCTACATCATGTTAGCTCTGTTGATCGGTTTGGTGACGGTGGTTATTGGTTGCTGGTTATCGGACAACTGTTGGTCCCCAGAACCTGACGAACCCATTGTGACTACTGTAGCCTGACCATTAGCCAACTCTGTTTCACCCCCGAAGATAGTTCCTCTAACCCCCAACAGCGCCCTAAGCGCTTCCACAAGCTCCAGTAGACCTTCGAGCCCGGAAAGCGACTGGCCTTTGGTGGATGTATCCGATGGAGACTCCATGAATCTTTGACATCATGCACTTTGTCAAAAGTTATCCAATACTAATTTGCACGAACTAGATTTCCCTAGGGATGTTCTCGAGAACGCGGCACAGAATTTACTGAACAATGGGCATGTTTGCCAACAGACTATTGACGATGTTGAAGAATTGTTCGGTGGTGAAAATGTGTGCGATGTTCATGGTGATGGTGTTCGCGAAGAAACATTTGAAGAAAGAAATTTGGACGATAGTGAATTTTGAGGATTTGAAGAGAGTAGTAGATGGATTAGTTATTGGGTGAATGGAACAAAACTGAAAAAAATCAAGTGGAATTCCTTAATCAAACGTAAGCTTAATTGTTGAAAACAGTTTTTAAACAAGATTTTGTTGTAAAAATGAATTACAATTGTGCGTTGTAGTCAAATTGTCTGCAGCAGAATTGTTACAAAAAAATTAATATTGTTCTGAATAAAAACCAAAACATTAGATTAGCTATTTCCAGTTTTATAAGAATTGATCTTTACAGATCTAAACTTGTGCAACACCCAGCTGACGTAATTTAAAATGCCTCAAAGAAAATTTTAAGGTTCATCTAAAAAAATTAACAAAAACTCAATTCCAAAATATTTATTAATTATTATTCAAAGTTTGGCTACATAAAGAAAACATCCGTTACCTTGTGAGCGAATACGATACTGTACTATGGAACACCGTTTAATTTTTTATCTAACATTTATTGACGTCAAAAATACTTTTGAGGTCGGGAAATAAATGTTTGGCACTAAAAATGTTTTTTTTTTCAATCTTTTATTATGTCGTTTTAAATTGCCTTAATTGTCTTCAGTCATAAAATAGAGTTTTGACTTCAATAAATGAATTTGTCGAGTCAAATATTCTTTTACAGGGTTTAATACATAAATATTTTCAGGCAAAATCGATTTATTTTTAGACGTCCAAAAGATACTTATATCAGATAATAAAAGTTTGACGTAAAAACAATATCAATTTTTTTGACGTTAATAATTGGTTTGCTGACAATAAATCATTTTCAAACATCTAAAACTTATCGTTTGACATAAAATTTGACGTCAAAAATTATCAATTATTTTAGGTCATTTACTGATTTTTGACGTCAAAATGTATTCCTTGACGTCAAAATTTATTCCATTGGTGCTAAATAAATCATTGACGTCACAATTACAAATTCACTTATTGATGTCAAAAATTGATTCCTTGACGTTAAAACTTATTTAATGACGTCTGAAAATATTTTATTTGAAATTTATGAGTAATTGTTTACCTTTTTAATATTTTATTTTAAATTCCCTTAACGGATTATAGTCATAAAATGAATTCTAACGTCAAATATTTAATTAAATAATTTTCAGAACTCAAAGAATATTTATTGATGTTATTAAATAAATGTTTGACGTCAACCAATGTCTCTACGTCATAAACAGTTTTTCGTCTACATAAAATATCTTTTTAACGCCAAAAAAATTTTTTTGACGTCAATAAATAATAACTGTTGACGTCAATAAACGGTAACAGTTGGCGTCAAGAAAAACATTTTTATGCGTCTAAGATTTAGCTATTAACGCTAAAGATTGATCTTTTGACGTCAAAAGTCTGAAATGCTCTTGCATAATTTCGAATTATTTAAAAACTCGGTGTAAGTAAATGTTTTTTTAAATCCTAGCATTTTCAGACGTTACTAAAACAGTTTTCGACAATAAGCGTTTAATTTTGGCGTCAAAAAATCAATTAATGTCGTCGAATTCTGAACGTTTGACGTCAGAAATCGTTTAGTGACTACAAAAAGTATCAACAGGCGTCTAACAACAACTTATTTATATTTTAGGAATATATTTTCGTCTTTGACTATTTTATTGCAGATGTAAGAACTTATTTATTGACGTCAAGAAATCCCATCGTCAGTCGATTTCGTGACGTAAAAAAATATTTATTGATGTCTAAAAATAATTTATTTACAGTTAACGAAATTTTTTTCGTTTTTATACTATTTCAGTTTAAATCGACTAAACGTTTTTCAAATATACAATAAAATGTTTAACTTGATTAAACGACTTTCTGACGTCAAATTTGCGATTACAAGACTTAATATGCAAATATTTTCATCCAAAATTCGATGATCTTTAGACAATTTTCGGCGTATAAATATTAATTTGTGACGTTAAAAATTCAAATTTTGAAATTTGAAAAGAAAAATATTCTCTTCCATATTTAGAATAAAAAGAAAAACGGCGTGCCATACTGTACCGCTACCAAAGGCAACACAAACAAGAATATAAAAAAAAGTATCTTAACCCCGACCTTGGCCGAAAAAAGATTGAATGCGACTGGGGTCAAATTAATGTAGAGGTCAAAGAAATTTCGATGAAAAGGGCAGATATGCGATTAATAAACGAGATAGGGTTGCAAAATGATTGGACATTGATGAGGGTCTAATATAACCGTGATGTCTAAAGCGCGAACCAAATGATACATAATTTTCTTTTTATTGAAATGTGAGGTGAACTGGGTTAATCCAAAATTGATTTTTTTTTACTTTTCTTGAAAAATACTCAACGTAAAATTTAAACTTACGTTTTTCTTTCATATAATATTAATTCTGATTGCGATTTTGATATATTAGAAAATTCAGTTTTAAGTAAAACTATTTCGAATAATTTCAGTTCAAAACTATCGAATTCACTTACAAGCTTCCACACTTCGCCTATAAGGCGAATCATTTGCATTTTGTTCTTAACTGCGTTAAATTTCCCTTAAATAGAATTTGAATTTCAAGTTTCAACATCTAACTTTGATAAATTCTTACTCAAACATAACCAAGTTGCTCGATCTGCTCCAATCCGTAACCTCAAGTCCACCAAGGGACCCTTTAATCCTCTACTTAACACGATCATGGCATTTTATCCCATAGAGACTAATTATTATCACTTTTGTTCTCCACGACCTCCTTTAAATCCTTTAGGATAAGAATATGGCACGCAAACAAAGCCAAACATAATCAGCTAACTATGAGGACGAGATCTGACCGAAATTTTTTTGCAAATACAAGCTACAGAAAAAAAAATTTAGTTTTTACCAAAATCAAGCTTTGAATTTTGGGGTTACTGGAGGAATCCCCCACTTCTGGTAATAATATAGCAACTCTAACACTAATGGCCACGTCCTTTTCCTCAAATATATCTCTTGGGGAAAAAAAGCACAAGGTGGTAAATTTGAGTAATAATTTTAATTTTTTTAAATAACCAAAAAAATCAAGTTTGTCACCAAAAAAATACAGGTTGTTAATAAATTGTAGGGACAAACTTCTAGGGCTTGCAAAACACAACAAAGCAAACAACTTTTGTTAATAAATGTGTGGTCAAAAGTGTTTCCCTTAGAAAATAGAGCCTCTTAAAGATTCTTTAAGAAGTACCTGAAAATAGGCAACCCAAATTGCATGGTCACACGGAATTTTGAAAAAAAAACGATCTAGACATACATGCGTTCAAATAACATCAATTTTGACACAATTCGATATTTTTATGATATTTTTTAACTTTTCTTGCATTCGTTTCTTTCTGTGCCTTATATAATTCGTTTTTTTCGTTCTGTGATTCTTTTGATAATTATTTTCTTCGTTATTTTCGTTCTGTGTTTTGTATTTTTGTGTTGTGGAGAATTATACTTTTGCCGAACAGCATGACATGATGTTCATGTATGGAGCTGCTTGGGGTAACGCACGCGAAGCTGCTCGCCTGTACCAAGAACATTTTCCGAATAGGAATCATCCATCGTACAAGGCCTTTAGTGTAGCTTCACGTCGGCTGCGGGAGGAAGGTACATTCGTTGACAACAGACACAACTGTGGAGCTACCAGAACAAGGCGAACGGTGGATTTTGAGGAAGAATATTTGGAGCGGTGCGCAAGAATTTACTTCGTAGATGTGCTTCGTGTGTAGAAGCTGGGGGGCGACATTTTGAACATTTACTATAATTTTGTTAATTTTTGAATTAGTTATTGTAAATTTTTCAAATAGTTGATTTTTGCTTTGTAATTTTGGTTTTTTCTATTGCTTAGTTTTAAAAAATTTTGTTAATTAATTTATTTTAAATTTAATTTGAATTTGAAAAGTGGGAAAGAGGGCTTTATTTATCCTGTATTAATTTCCGTCGTTATGGAAACAAATAGTAGGTAGTAAATTGAGTTGCCTACATTTAGGCGCTTCTTAAAGATTCTTTGAGAAGCTCTATGCCTGAAAGGAAAAACTTTTGACCACACATTTATTAACAAAAGTTTTTGCTTTGTTGTGTTTTGCAAGCCCTAGAAGTTTGTCCCTACAATTCATTAACACCCTGTATATACTGCACTTAAATACGCTTAGCAGAGACTGTATTTTTACTTAAATCCCTTAAAGCAACAACACAAAATTAATTAATTATTAATAACTTAATGTTTAAGCTGGAAATTAATAACCAACACAAATTTTCACTTAGGTGTCAGCGAACTTCTAGAAATATTGAGAGAAAACTTTCGGAAAGCAATTTGTGGAACAACTCACAACGAAAAGCTTAAATACGCTCTCGATAACACCGAAAATATAAATACGCTGGTACTGTTAGACGTTTCTATGTAAATAAACGTAGTTTGTACAGTTTGAAAGGATGAAACCACTGATGTCAATTAATAAGCTAAGTGTTCTATGTAAATGCATCTAGAAATTACGTATAACGAGTTACGAAATCGAGCATGCTGCTTTTTTTTCTGACACCAAAATTAATCTAATAAATCCTTCGTAAATTATGACAGCCTTCTGAAATTTCCGAAGTTGTAAAACCGAGCCGCCATTTTTAATCACCAGCTAAACTTTTCCAATAACTCAAATGCAATTCGATGCAGTTTGCTCGTTTTCGTAACGATTTCCTAAGTGAATAACTCCTCATTTAGGTTTAGACTTTGTATTAGACCTGTCATATCATGCCTGCCTTCACTACAGCTGTGCCTGTCTTCTAAAACCTGTAGATGTTACCTTTTGTCCTTAATTGCTTTAAAAATTAAACTACTAGGTTAAATTCGTTCAATAAACTAAGACTGGTAATCTTAACTTAAAATGTAAGTAATTTTATTAAAAAAGTAGTCGCTTAATAGCAACTATAAAATTGAAATTCTAAATAAAAAAGCAGAGATAAACGATAGTCCTGGAAAATAGGATTTTCCGCAAAAATTAAAAAAGCAAGACTTAAAATTTAAATGTACGTCAAAATAAGCGAGATTCAAGTTGAGATTTCTTGGTATTTTTAGCAACTCCGTGTGTGGTACACGTTAACAATCGCAAGAAATCTTCATTTGAGTCGCGAATCAAATGAAATTACCCCGAATGAAATGTGTATCTTTTCCAATCTAATTTAATCGACTTATGTGCGGTTAAACTCAGAAATGTTAGATAAGAGACAAAAAGACAGATGACGCGTATTGTACATGTTCCTGCTCAAGATCCTATACCTTCCAAATGGCCTAAAATTCCATAGAGCGAAAAATGTGTATCCTTTTATTTTATTATTGCTTTTATTATAACCATTATATGCTGCATTAATTTGGCTTTTTTCAGTAGGGCATAATGAGGAATTGCTCAACTAATCGTAATCGTCATTTATAATAAGCAAATCATCGTCATTTAGCTTTCGTTGCAATTTTGTGCTAACGGACTTTTATGTTAAAAACAATTATAAAATAATAGTGGGATCAATGTAGACTACATTTATAGCGTACGTTATTATAACAAACTCAGATATGTCGAAATATGCAACGATTTGTATTATCCAACATGATTATGTATAAAATCACAATAAAATATATCGAAAACAGTCCTTTCATTACTGTAATTTATTAATTTTATTTATAGGAATCCATTTTAACTTCTACATTGGCTTGACAGATATTAATAATAACAAAGATACTTTACGAAAACCGCTATCATCCATTTTGACAATAAGATCATGAACTGATAGAAGTTTACCTCAACTAAAAAATGGCTAAACAAATGCACAAACATTTTTAACTGTTTTAGTTTAATTCCATGGCTGATTAGTTGAATCACTTTTTACACTTTGCTGGAAATTTTCATAATGCAAGGGAATGCATGTTTTAAATCACTGAAACGAGAAAAAATATCTAAGTGCGTATGAAATTAATTAATTTTAATTGCCATTTCAGAAAATTGTCATGACGTTGCTGCTCGGTTACAGAATATTCTGGAATACGACATAAAGTAGCTTACTAGGCAATAAACAACTTTATTACAAAAAAAAATTTTATTTAAATAGTTTCGCTAGGAATATGGCACTTTTAAAACGTTATAAAACAGATTTTTTTTATTACACACCTATTTTAATTAGCAATTTCTAAAAATTAATCAAAATACACGAAAAACTATTAACACTTTAATATTTTTATGTAAAACCTTATACCGGCTTGTATTATATCAATTTGAAAGACAAATTAATTCTGCATTTGATAGTGTTAAAAAGTGCTGGGTGTTCCAGTTGAAACACAAAAGTTTTTGACAACTGAAGTTTTGCAAAATGGACATTAAATTATAAACACCCTATGAAATTGTCTGCTATTTTTAACATATAACGCTCAACACATTATGTGTTAATAGTTTGTGCACAATAACAATGGTTGAACGTTTTTGTTATCTAAAATAATAATTTTGTAATATTAGTCGCGATGAATGTAAAAAATTTTTTAAAGTCAAATAACACGAAAACCACCCATTTTAAAATCAAAATACTTTAATACTTTTTTATCTAGAATTAAATTTTTATCTAGTAATGCAATAATATACAGGTGTACTGAACAAAAATAACTAAACACCCAGTATAATTGGTAATAATTTTGGGTTATGCACAGTAGCACAACAAACAGTCTTCCTCTTAACAATTTTTAAACTGCTACAATAAAGACGTTAGAAAACAATCTTGCCCTAATAACTAATAACCCTGTATAATGCGGCAACAATAGTTATAAGAAAAAATTGTTTTGTTGCCATAATTTTAAATTGTTCGCTATATGAGAATTATTTTAAATTTTTCAAATTTAAAACCAATAATTCCACATTACATTCCCGTTATGGTGCAAAGAAACACGGCATTCAGGTTATAAACCTTGGCGTAGACCACGGATATAAATATAACTGGATGCCTGACTGTGTAGTCCCTATGCATACTGGAAGTGAAGCCGGTCTGACGTCATGGCGGCCATGTTAGTTGTGGGCATAAATTTAAATTTGTTCAAGTAACGCATTAGAATTTAGACTATTTTATAGAATTTCTCTGCAGTAATAGTTAGTTTTTTTTATGCTACCTGTCATGTAATGTAAAACTCAGTTCCTATGGATGCGAATTCGCGAGAAATTTTCTGTAGAAGCTTTCCTGTTGGTTTGGATTAATTAATTTTTAAGTTGCGCGAAATTTTCGCGAATTTTTATTTCTACGACATTTTAAGAAATTTGCAGCAAAAATTGTGATGTTATTCTTGTCAGAAACTATTATATTCATTTTATAAGTACTCTTCATATACAAGAATAACAAAAATCATGATATTTTGGCAATGAAATACATATTTCCATAATGTAAAATATATTTTAATAAGTATTAATAAAAGTAGATACAATAAAATATTATAATAAAATACAATTTTACAAATTATTATAAATGATTAGGTAAGATTGTCTGTTATTCGCTATTAAATAAAATTAATTTATTTAGTTGGTGACGTTTGCTAACTGGTTTCATAATTTCATTGGTATAAAATTTACCAAACGAAAAAAATTTAATTTTAAGGTATCTTTTGACAACAGATTTTATTAATTGTATTTTGTGGGGAACATCAAATGCTATTTCGGTGAAATTACATTCATAATGATTAGTAAATATAGAACCATCAAGTGCAAACCTGTTTACAACTTTATTTAAAATTGTTTTATCTAAATTTACTTTATTAATATTTGAAGCATTGTTAGTAACAATCATAAATTCGTTTTCTGATTCAGATACGATTTTAAAGACACTTACTGATGCAGATACAAGACCTCCTCTATTAATTCTGTCTACGTATCTGGTATAAGGACCTGCATGTGCGTAATTATGTTCATTGGTATCTTTTATCAGCATATTGGCACAGTTAACACAATTTATAGAACTAACGATTTTTTTCACTATATAACCACATATGTAAAACAACACATTATCTTTTACTTCTTTCAGCTTTGGACTTAGAAAATTAATAATCATTTGGCGACCAATTGCGTCATTATTTTCTTCTTCGGATGGAAGTTCACTTATCCCTTCAACTAGAAGTGGTGAACTTCTTCTATTCCACTTCACCTCAAAGACGGAACCAACCGAATCGGAATCGAAAACTAGGCAGTTGGCACTGGTAGACGCAGAAATCGAATTCTTCATCAAAATTTGCTTGATGGCTGTACGAAATTGTTCCACATTCGGGTTGTTGTTCGAACCAAACCTCTGCCTAATTCTAGCAAACAAAAGTTCTACATGATCTTGACTGAACTTATATGTCAGTAAGTATTTAAATTTAGTCTCCGGCGTTCGAAAAATATTTTTGGCAATATCAAACACAGATTTAATTGATATAGCCAGTCCTAGTAAAAATGTCTTTCTACCCGATCGACATAATAATTGTCCCCTTTGGTCTTTTAAAAGAAACAAATAATTTATTTGTTCTATCATCGTTTTTTCCAAGTATTCTATATTATGAGAATGTAAGGGGCTCTTATAACCTTTACCAAATGGGTTTCTCGAGTTCAAAAAATCAAAAATTTTGTCAATTACTCGAATAAAATAAATTGTTTCTTCGCAATTTAAAAATCCTTCTACTCCAATAGTTTCTAGAAAGTCTAGCGCTCTTCGATTTCTCCTTCTCACTTTTTGATTGAGAATTTTTATTTTTTTGCGAAGGTGTACTGTCATTGTACTTGGTTCCAATTTTATTCTTTTTGAAGTAGATGCTTCTGAATCTAATTCCACTTCAATATTTGGTTGCTGCTTTGGAGGGGACACATCACGAACATTAATAGTTCGTTTTTTCCTTATCCTCGGTTTCGGAGGCTGCTTTTGAAGGTGTGCGGGAAATGCTTTAAAAATAGAAGGCACAGCATCTTCTTTCAAATATGGAACATTCATTCCTGGTCCACAATAATCCTCGGGTTTAAAATGCTGGCTACAAATTCTGGAATACTTTGTAGGTGTCCAATTATCCCTGTGTAGTGCATTCATCCACTTATTTAGTTTATTTTCGTTTTTTAGTGGAAACCTGCGGTAAATTATTTAATTAATTTATTATATTACTTATATATTTAGTACTTACGAGAAGAATTGCAAAGAGGTCCCTTTTGTATGTCGATTTGTACAACCAACTGCCACACAAGATTGCGGCATTTTTAAGTTGATTATCACCACTAACTAGTCCCAATACTAATATATAAATAATATTAATATGTGTTAGCAACGGTGGGAATTAAAAATGTACATAAGACACTTACAATATTTTAATAAAAACTCGGAAACACGCATAAGCACAACGTTAGTTTACAATGTTTTGCCCACAACTAACATGGCCGCCGTGACGTCAGACCTGCTTCACTACCGCATGCGTTTGACGGGCATCCAGTTCTTATTATACATCCGTGGCGTAGACACATGAACGTAGATTGTCGTCTGTGCCAAACAGTTAATCACAATGAAATACACATAAAATAGCTCCTAAGCTCTTCTGCTATCAAAATTTTAACTAACAAATAGTAATCACCACTACTTTCCTTGTTTGAAACCAAATTTTAGAATTAAAGTTCCGTTGCAGCACTAGAGCCACGTTCAGGTTTAAACACTATTGCGTCGGCGCAAAACCTAAATTCTCATTTGTTAGAAACCATTAGAAACTGCCGAATAGTCAAAAATTCTGACTGGTTTGTGGTATTGTGAAAATCATATTTAGTGCTCCAAGATGCCTATCGAAGATTTAGAAGAAGAAGGGCTGGAAAAGAACCCAGATTTGCAGCTAGCACAGTGCAAATTCTTGTTAACCCTTCCAGAATTCAAAAATGATCGAGCAACGCACGCAAAAATTTCTGAAGGGATCAAAAAGGATGGTAGGTGCTTTCATGACTTGTAACTTTTCTTTGTGTGATTTTCACTGAAAATACATAAAAATGCTCATCTTTAAGCACCATAAAACCAAGATCTATTTATATTTTGTATATAACTTGAATTTTATGTAATCCTCGAAGTACTTTACATAAAAAAACTGGAATAACATGATTGTACATAACCAAACTTTTTGGATTTTATTCCCATTCTTGCCTTTAAATACCCCAAATCTTACAGATATGGCCCCATGGTACGAACTAGTATGCCAAGATGCTAAATGGAAAAAGGATGCTGTTCTTTTAAAGAAAATGAAGGCAAAAAATGCTGAACAACTGAAAAAGTTAGACGAAGCAATCGAAGATGCAGAGAAAAACTTGAGTGAAATGGAAGTACGGGAAGCATATCTCAAAAAGGCAGAGTTTTACAGCCGTATTGGAGATAAAGACAATGCTATAAATACGTTCCGACAAACCTATGAAAAAACTGTCTCGCTTGGCCACCGTCTTGATATTGTTTTCCATATGATTCGCATTGGGTTGTTTTTTATGGATCATGATATTATTGTGCGGAATATTGATAAAGCCAAGACGTAAGTTTTGTGATGTTTAATTTAAATTTTAAGATATCGTAACAGAAATTTTAATGAAATTGGCATAACTTTTACATTTATATAAAAACTTTATAATTTTTGCAGATTAATTGAAGAAGGTGGTGACTGGGACAGACGTAATCGCCTAAAGGTTTACCAAGGTGTTTACAGCATGGCTGTTCGTGATTTTAAGAACGCCGCAAACTATTTTCTTGATACCATCAGCACCTTCACATCATATGAGCTCATGGACTACCAAACATTTGTTCGTTACACTGTTTACGTGTCTATGATCAGTTTACCGCGATATCAGCTAAGGGATAAAGTTATTAAGGGGTCTGAAATCCTTGAAGTGTTGCATTTTATGCCCGATGTTAAAGCTTACTTGTTTTCACTTTACAACTGCCAGTATTCGGAATTTTTCGTTAATTTAGGTAAGGACATTATTTTAATAATATTCATTTCCTAATGCCTCACGATTTAAATTGCAGGTGATGTGGAACGTACACTTCGCGAAGATTACCTCCTTCATCCTCATTATCGTTATTATATTCGTGAAATGCGCATTTTGGCTTACTCACAGCTCCTGGAGTCATATCGATCTCTCACCTTACAATATATGGCAGAAGCTTTTGGCGTTTCAAAGGCATTTATTGATCAGTGAGTGTTGGAAATGTCGGAATTTGTTTTAGATGTAATGGTTGCATTTTTTCTATAGGGAGCTGTCCATGTTTATTGCAGCAGGAAGAGTTCACTGTAAAATCGACAGGGTTGGTGGAATCGTGGAAACAAACCGACCCGATCAAAAGAACGCACAATTTAATGCTGTTGTTAAACAGGGAGATCTTTTATTAAATCGAGTACAGAAACTTTCTAGAGTTATTAATATTTAAATTTTGTAGTTGGCATTTGTAATTTTCCTAAGTTTTTGCTTGTATGTTCTTTAATATTTCTGGATGCTAATAAATTATAATTTTTGCTTACATTTTTGAGATTTATTTTGTAAATCAATCATTCTTTGTTATTAGAACAATAAAAAAGATAGAATTTGTTCTTTATTAATAAACCGAGTTTGAGCTGATGTAGGGTTTTAATAAGGTATGATTTTTACTTTCCTGTACATTCAGTATAGGGAAATTTGATTTATTGAAAATTTTTGAAAACGAGGTTCGATGGAAATACATGTTTTGGATCCCCGGGAACTCAAAATAGTGGTTTTTAAACAATGTCTATAAACATGTTTTTTCCTAAAACAAATTTGAAAACGGAATCTGATAGAAGACTTGAGACAAATCTAACGCCTTTTTGTTCGAACTTTCTAGCTGTGAAATGGCGGCTGCTAAAGGTTTTCAAAAATTTTGAATTTAGCGCCTTATTATTAAAGGTTGACAGATCACATTCGAATATTTCATCGTAATAACCCTATACAGGCTGATCATCATCAACTTCTATATTTTTAAACATACAAAGTCGGTAAAATTAAGAAAAAAATGTAACTTCTTTTTTTGGTTACGATGGTGAAAACAAAAACCAAATGCGCATCACATTTTCGAATTATATGACAAAATAGTTAAATAAGAGTAAATAGAGTTAAAACTAAACATTTCTTAATTTTTGCCTGTAGAGTTACACCTTACTATACCAGCGTTATGTGGGGGTGCACTTTCTTGATGGCAAAATTACACTGAAGGAAAAATTAAAATCTACAACAGCGTTGCGTATTAAGTAAAATTATTCATCTTAATGTTAAATATGATTAGCGCCACTGTTAAATGTCAAAATAGAATGATAAAGCTGTTGGGATGATGTTATTAATAGTTATTTAAGTAACAAGGAATGTAAAGACGTAATAAGATTCGAGGTAGGTAAATACAAGCTGAGGCTTGTGGCCTGCCGAGAATGTTAATAGTCGATACATTCCGTGTTACTTATTAAATTTTTCACGCTACAGGTAGAAATTTAATCATATTTGTAAAAGTTTGTTTTTGCTGTCATGGGAATTATTTTTTAAAAGCCCCATTATTCTAAGTTGCCTGTGCTTGTTACCATATCAACGAACAGTTAAAATCTACATTTCAGTATTCGGTTTGAAATAAAATATTGGAATCTGTACCGTGTTGCTTTAATTATTATCCTAGGAATGTAAATGACACTATTAAGTTCCGTAGTCAAGGGCAAAAAGTAAACAAATGTTGTTAGCCATTTTTATCTTTTGTAGCTATGCATGTATCGTCTATTTACCTTGCCTGTAGCATGAAAAGTATTGAAAGTTAAAATATGGCGTTATAATACTTTGACCTTATACCTTTTTTAAAAAGAAAATGTACAATTCAAAAATATACAGAGCGTGTCGTTTAAAAAAAAGTCATTTTAACAAATAACTCAAAAACGCAATGCGCAATTGTTTTTTCGTTTTTACTATCGTAACCAGAAGAAACAGTTACACTTCTTTCCTAATTGATGCAACCTTGTATCTTCAAAAATATAGAAGTTGACAATAGTTACCCGATTCCCATGTTCACCCTGCACAAAAATTTTCGAAAAGTTCAAAAGCTAAAAAGTGAAAAAAAATTCGAAAATATACAAAAAGTATTGCTCTAAAACTGTCTATACGATTTTTTATACATTTTGTAAGCTCATAGAGCTGAGAATGAGCTACAATTTGATTCGTGTCCCAGCTCGCAAATTTCTTTCTGGAGCTATGAATTTTTGAAAATTTGAGTTTTAACGCCTATTTACTCAAAAACGGATTATAAGATCGGAATGAATGTTGATACTGGAAATGCTGTAAGGTTACACAATGTTAGAAGCTACTACAAGTCTTGAAACTACTAAAACTGTGAAATGAAAAAAATAACCAAATTTGGGCTTTCAAAAACTGGAACAGAATTTTCTTAAAAAGTGCTAAATAAAAAACACGTAAAAAAACAAGAAATTCAATTTTCTTGGCTAGGGAGAAGCTACAATTTTATTTCTTTTTCGATAAATTTTTCTGTGAGTTTAGATGAGTAGGTATAACGTTCCCGATGAGCCGTGCTGGAGTGTTAGGAGCGACACGGTCTTATAATATAATTTGGGAATTAAGTAATATTATTTTATTGATTTTTATTGCTGTTTGGGGATAGTGGAATCAAAATTCTTATTTTTACAGACAGATATATTTACGGGGCAATAGCCTTCTAAATTATATAAATAAAAATATCGCCATAGAGAAACGAATATCTTTCAATTGATTAGTCTGAATAACGACGAACCAAATTGAATCATTTCTTTGCTGGGCCTAATGCATTTATATTTCATCAAATTTGCAAAGACAGAACGTAATTTAATAAAGTAGCGAGATATGTTCGTTGAACTCTGAAATCGTATCTGTATTTTTCTGTATCTGACGATATTTTTGTTTCACAAGCAATTTAAAAATAATAACTTAATAAAGAGATCTTTTGATCCCATTTAAATCATAAAGAATGGGCGAAGCTTGTACTTTTCCATACTTATACAAAATAATTACTTTTATACAGGGTGTCTGTAAATTGCTTTGCAGCTTGTAACTTCGATATTAATAAAGACATCCAAAACAACTTTTGTTTTGTTTCCAATGTCAGTATGTACGGCACAAAATGCCGTATACCAATTTTTAACACCGCCTACTATTTTTGCACATGTTTTGCTTTTTTGGAATCAGCGCTTACAATACGTCACGCTCTATGAGTTTATGAATTTAAAAAAATCGCCTGGCCAGTTTTTGTGTAATACTTTTACGAAAATTTCCTAAACTATTTTTACATTTCAATGTTAATAATTTTAACAAATCTTGTAAATAGTAATATTGCTTCCTCCCTGGACTTACTACAATGACAAATTTGATCGCAATCCGTCAACTCGTTTTTGACTAATAAAGCGTTAAATTTAAAATTTTCAAAAAATAGTGGCGGACGCCATTTCGAAACTAGACTGTTAAATAAAAAGCTTTCGATTTGTCATAGCCGCTTCTATCATACTCACAACTTTTCAGGCCGATAAATTTCTTTTACATTTGGGTATATAAAATTTCATTAAAATCGGTCCAGTAATTGCCTGAGATATCGCGTTACACAGATATACAGTCAGACATTTTTTTTAAAACTATTTTGTTGGGTTCCTGTAGATCCATAACATGTATTTCCGTCAAAATATCAAAGTCGAACATTTTCGCGATCTCATACGTTTTCATCCTAAAAGTATGGGAAAGTAAGAGAAGAAAAATTAAAACTTTTGCATGAATTTTCCGTACTTGCTTTAAAAACGTAAAACGATTCCTCTACAAAGCTATTTCTTGTTTCGCTTCTTGCACGTTCGTCATTAAACCGGAAATTCTTGTTAACCACATTCTTCAGAAGGATTTAAACTTGGTAACATTCCTTGGAGCGATGCATTTTCCTCAAAAACTTTCCTAATTTCATCGGATGCTATCTCGGATTATCTCGATTCTTCTATTTTCAGGCAAAAGAAATGGGCTTTCACGTTTCGGTTCGTCGCAAGTTCATTTATTTAAACACCTACGTGACAATGTGTTTTACTAGATTTTCAGCGGAAACAAGCTAGGATATTAAAATCTGAAACTGCTACGGTGTATCTATTTCCATGGAAATCATTAATTGCAGTAATTGAAGTAGCTTAGAAAATCAATACAGTAAATTGTGTTACGCTGTCGGATTTAACTCTATTAATAAAAGCACCAACTAATGTAATGGCCGAGATACAGCAAATAAACATTTGTTTGGAAGCAACAAAAAGTTCTCAAAGTTCAAGGGTTTCTATAAGAAGGTAGATTCCTGAAAAATTTTATTTAAATTTTGAACAGAATTTACCAAATTAAAATAATTATTTTTGGACACTATACGTAGGCAAATATACTTATTACAAAATAATTGTACTTATTACAGTCAATCAGCAATAATTATAAACCATGAAAAGCTGACATCATTTCCAGAACATCATACCATTAACTTCTTGTAAATAATAATCAGTACCTAATATATGTGCCACTTTTTGCAACTGAAAGGGTTAAGGGATTCTGTGACTTCCTACTAGTTTCAGTGTAGCGGTAGTTTCTTGGTAGAAGGGACCTACACGTTTGGGTAAATTCTAAACCACTATAGCAGCAGTATTCTCAAAAACAGTATCAATTTACTCCTTTCGGTATATTATTAATTGGGTATTTAATTTTCGCTATTCTGATAAACTTTGCGCCGCAAAACTACAAAACAGAGTGAATAAGTTATACGAATCAGTACAAAAAACTTTGTAAAATGACAAAAAAAGATGGATTTAAAAATTTGTATTAAAAAATATTGCGTAAGGATATAAAGAAGATAAAAAACAATAAACAAAGTAGACGAAGTACTTTACTGAATTTTCTCGAATTTCAAAACCGATTTTCAATAACTTTTGAATAATTTTTATCCCAACAGAGTATCCCTTTTTTATAGTGAATAACATGGCTATCTTTGTTATTATAAAAGCTTGAGTCTGTTGATTTAGCAAAGTTTTACAGAATTTAGAGAAGAATTTGCTGCCATTTTTAAATTAAATCCATGACAACAATTTTTTGAGATATTTTGAAAAAATTGAAAACTGGCGAATTTTTTAAATTAAAAAAAAAATGTTATCCCTTTACGCGACAACAAAAATTTAAATGGGTTGCTGTAACAGTTTTTACGTGGAATTCAAAAATTTAATAAAAATTTCATTGTGGTCTTTATTTTCGAGGTATAACATAAATTTGCATTTTTACAACACATTATGTTGTATACACATACCGGGTGAGCATTTTCAATCCGGGACATAGAACAAAAACATTGAATTTTATCTATTTCCAAATTTCTCGTTCCTAGTTCGATCTACAAAATTAGTAAGGATGTCAATCGAAAGAGAATAACATTTTACGTCATTTAAAATGAAAAAGGTAATAAATAATTACTTTTTAATAAAAAAATTAAAATTATATTACTTATTAGTTTTTCAAAATTTGACTATCTTTGATAATGACATTTTAAACGTGACTACTGCAATTTAAAATAAAAAATGTAATAATTACTTTTTTCATTTTCAATTCGGGACAAAGACTAAAAAGTAATAATATTATTAAAATTTTTTATTAAAAAAATAAAATAAGTAATTATTATTAAATACATTTTTTAATTTAAATGACGTCAAATATTTTTTTGGCAGCATTAACAATCTTATAAGTCAAACTGGAGACGAGGAATTTAGAAGAAGATAAAATTTAATGCTCAACGCTTTTGTCCTTTGTCCCGGATTGAAAACGATCACCCGGTATAATATGTTGTCTTTTTAACATACCATTGCATATTTTATAATGTGTTAATAGTATGTCCAAAATAGCAATGGGTGAACCTTGTTGGTATCAAAGATATTAATTTTGTAATGTTAGTCCACAAATGTCAATTTTTGCGAAAAAAGTCAAATAACTCAAAAACTACTAATTGTAAGATCGCAGGTCCTTAATACTAGAATTAAATGTAGAATCTAAAAATGTAATAATATACGAGGATGTTCGATTTAAAATAACAAAGTAATGTGCTGTACAGGCATAAACAAACACCCAGTATAATTGGTAAAAATGTTAAGTTATGAAGCAGTTAATTATCAACAACTATTATGTAAAAATTTGATACTTTTAATAGTTTAAGAAATAATACACCCTGATGTCTTTAACTAGCACGAGTCAACTTTTATTAAACAATTTTATCAGAAAAAATCGTATCACGAGTCGTATTCGTTTGGCTACATCACTCTCATTAATTTTGAGCGTTTTTAGTAACACTGAATTAGTCGGAAATGCTCGGGTCTTTTCGGAAATCGGCGCTCTCAACGTGGTATTGTTTGCTTGTTTACAAATGTTTTGTCGTGGCGTCGTTTTGCAAATTTAATTTTTTATTTTGACGTTCTTGTCTACTGTTTCTGTGAAGTGTTGTAAAAATGGATTGTTTGGAAGAAAAATCATTAAGTGGTATTTTTGAGGTTATGTACTTTATTTTGGTCTAAGATTTTGGTTCATATAACCTGTCGACCAGAAATTACATTATCATATTTCAGATACAAGTTTATTATTGCATATTAGTAAATTATTATGTATGTATAGGTACACTAAAATTTGGGTCGGTTATGAACTATGATTTGAAAACTCGCGATTCATGTTGGTTGACATCGTTATCATCGACTACCGTCAACGTTTCTCGTGTTTTGCTTTTTGCTTCTGAATTACGGAGGCAAATATTGTTTTTAATTCGTAAATTATGTTATAATTAAATAAGATACTTACTCCTGGCCGAAGCAATGAAAAACTACAATAAAATGATAATAATATGCCTACAAATCAGTGCACATATTTAAATATAACGATGCAGTTTAATCAGTACAAAACAAACGTAATTGGTTCATTTTATGAAAGGGGAATTTTGTGATTGGTTTAATGAAATGTGAGTGGTACAGTCGCTAGTAAATGTAACGATGGAATGTTAAAGCTGAACATCTAGAAAGGCAATGCAAATGGTTTGGGACAAGAAGTAGTCGCAAAAAACACAGATATATAAAAAACTAAATGAAAATTGTAAAGCATACACAAAAACAGAAAATTCAAATCCTACATCTAAAGTACGTGAAATAACAGAAAACACGCAAGCGTAGCAGTGCCATCAATAATATGAGATTTAAAATCTGAGAATTCCGTCTTGAAAACTCAGGATTTCCGAATTGGATTATCCAAGTTTAATGTCGGATTTATGAGTTTAAAGCAGAATTCCGAAATTTAATTTTAATTTTTACATTGCTAATAGCTGTACAACGCTTTCGTAAGAAACCGATCAATACCACCACAAATTCTTTTCAGGTTTTTATTTTTGGATTCGATATTCTCAACTACATAATTACTCAAATCCTGAAAATAGGTTACTTGAAGTTTTTCCAATATTTTTCACATAACACGTCCATAACCTTACAGAAAAATAAACAAGTGAATATCCAAGAAATGCCAGAACTGCCTAACTCTCCTGCTTTATTCATGAAATACGAGTAGAGTTAGTTACAGTTACATTAAATTTTGCTTACACTCATGATAATGTGTTTAACACAAGTTTCGCATTTGTCGAATTAATTTCAAATTAAGAAACACAGTATGATATGTCTACTAAAACCTGGCAAAATTTAGTAGTTAAAGATATTAGCAGAATAAGACCAATTGTGCTTAAAATAGTCAAACAAACTGAAAAATCTTAAAAGCAACTGTTGTTTCTAAAGTAAACATTTTAGTAACTTTTGTTTAATAATTACAGGGAAAACACTTCGTCTACAATTTTGTTCTACTTTAAATTAATTATTTGTAAGTCAGTCTAATATTCTACTCACATTAGGAAAACAATTCTAAAACAGCTAACCTAGCTGGAAAGATATCAGTGCCTGATTTATTTTCCGCCGGGAGCTAAAGTCTAAAAAACCGGAATTTTCCTATCTAGAAATGGAACAACGCCCGTAAATTATAAATTAACGAGAGACTATCGGAATCTGTGGGCTATGCCCTACATTTTGTTAATTAAAAAAAATAAATAAGCTATTAAGCAGGTAGTGTAGCAGATCGCGGATCGAACGCAGCAACCACTAATTATTTGTTAGCAGGACGCTGGACGTTTGTTATTGCAACGAGAGTTTCCAATATTTGATTCAAGTTTGATTTATGACTGCTTCTGTAGAAAGTAGAATAATGTCTATTTATTAATTAATTATTAGCCTATTTATTTTGTCCGCATAATCGCTCGGGTTTGTAATGTAAATGTTGAATATCTATTTGCCCAACTATTGCTTTTACTTTTACATATCTGAAATAATGTCTTATGTTACAGTAATATTGTATGACATTTTGTAACACAATTTTTTAAGTGAGTATTGCAAGCACACGTGTTCACAGAATTCCGCTGACCGGCTTAATATGCGCCCGCAGTTCAGATTGCTAATACATAATAGGGGCTTCGCGAGCCAATCATCCAACTTAACAATTTAAATTTAGTTTTCGTATTTGCCGCGAAAAGTGTACTGGTCCGCAACACAGCAGTACATACGAATATGTGCCTATTATAATTGACGGGTATACATGCCGCTCCTAGCAGCGTTAAAAAGTGAGACAGGTGAAAGGGATCCGCATTTTCTACTAATTAAGTCGCTGCCGAGTGCAGATTTCCGGCTTCTATACTGTCACCGCTATTAATTTGAGATTGGTGCCATTGCGGCTGTAAAAAACAGATAATTCACCGTCACCAGAATTTACCACCAGGGGCTATACTACTTTAAAGCCTCCCGCCACTTCTCGTACTGGATGTCGTTATTAGAACTGCCAAAGAAACAACTTAACATTTGCTGCTTATCCCATATTTATAAACATTTTCGTTGTTAATAATGTCTCTGTACACTACTAGGAAAGTATTGCCAAAACATGAAGATATTCTTAATTGTTCGAGTAAAAGCGCGCATCATTTTTACCCGCGCTTCTGAAATTTAGTTTTCAACCGCACGCGCCAGATCTATAATCGTTCTTTTAATTATATTTTTTCTAATTTTATTGGCGACCCCCCCCCCCCCCGAGATGTAGTAAAAGTGTTATGCAAAACCCTACCGACCTGCAGCTTTCATTGTCTCCGCTACAAATTGTTGTCAACACCGCAGCAATTTGAAGTGCATCCTACGAATTCCGTTAAAGAAATTAGCGCGCCAGCAGGAGCTGCTTTGTACGCGCTCTAGCCAATCAGCGCCCCGGAGGGTGTGGTCCGACAACCACTGCAGGTTAAACTTTGCGAAAAGAATGAAAGCCGCGTTCTATCTCTTTTTCTTTCTCTCACTGCATCACAATCACTGTCTGTCTCACTATCTCGCAACATTCTAAAAAAATGCATATCAAAAAAATATAAAAGTTTCTTACACAACTATGAGTTAAACATTGTGTATGATGGAATGAAAATCGCTTTTTCATCTACCCTTCGCCCTCCATGCATCACAAACGCCGATCTGTCTCACTCTCTCACTACAATCTAAAAAATTGCGTTATAACAAAAATAGAGCGAAACTCACGGTGGGAGTTAAAAACTCTCTGGAATAATGTTAACACAGATCTGGCCACTCACGGCAACGAAAGAGTATAGAACCAAAAGCAATAATGCAGAAAATTGAGTTTATCTTTAGGATTTAATATGATCGGTCATAAGATAAAGACTTGAAAACGATCGAACCCTAGCCTACGACAGATTTCAGCCCCAGGGTTTCAGAATCAGCTCTAAATCTAACCGTGGCATTGTTTTAATTCCAGTATTTTCAGCAATACGCGGTACAACGGTATTTTAAAGCGTAATTTTTGGTTCTATCGGAACACATTTGAACAAACGGTAGAAATATTTAACAATCCATTTGCAAACAACAATAATACATCTCATTTCTTTAATTATTCTTTATGCAGCAAACATTTAATTTTCGTTTTAAAGAGTAATTTCGCTCGATTAATGACAGGCCGTTTTCCTATTTAATGTGTTTTATTTCAAATATTTTGATTACCGGAATAAATAGTAATAAGGCGTAGCATACAAGTTCATCAAAAAAAAAAATCGACTGTGGCGCATTCTTTGCTTTGCATTCACGCCCCTTTTGGTACTTGATCCGGCTCTGGGCGTCCTAGAAATTTTTTACATCAACTATGAATTTATTAGAAAATTGCATGTATTACTTAAAAAGGAATCCAAAGCTATATTTACTTGAAAGCAATCCCAGAGCATTTTTAACTTGCTACCTTCAGTAATTTGCACTAACTGTGCATGTTCATAAAATAACAATTTGTCTAATGAAACTCTAGTACAACTAGCAATACGGACACAATAATAAATTTAATGAAGCTTTCAAAAAATCCTCTTAAAGTTTCTAACTTAATTTAAACTTTTCTCTGATCCTACTTCGTATGCACAGCAAAATAAATTACATCCGAACTACTACTACTTAACTAAGAAGCCAAACTAAAAAGTTATTAACTCGAACAGTTCACTTATGCACCCTATTATGAAGTGAGTTCACCTAAGGCGTCTACAACATTGGGGTTGAGGTTGGTAGGGTAAGCGAAGCTCGGGCGTCCCGGCGCCTTTTAGTGCGCCCCCGTTTTGACGCCGGATCGGTCAAATTTTTCGGCGCGTTTAAAAAAAAATACGCTGAAAATTTGGTCTTTGATAAAGTGGCTCAAAAGTTGCACGAGACTATTTTGGGTATGTATGTGTTAATGTTTTTATATTGATTTTGATTTTATGGAAGGTTTTCTTTGATTCTTTTTTGGAAATGAAACACGGCAAATTAAAACACCAAATGAATTCTGTAGTTTCGCACATATAAAAAAAATCTTTGGGGACCCAATTAGAATGCGTTTTGTAAACTTTGTTTCTTGTTTTAAATTCAAAATCAGTGCAATGGGTAATTTCCAAAAAAAAATCAAACATTCCAAAAGTTTCGAAACTGCGAGCTTTTTGATCCCAAAGAATCACTTTTCTCCTCCACATTCGTCACTTTAACTTAACAAAAAATAAACCTTAAAATACATTTTTTTTGGAAACGTCTTTTTTAAGATATTTAAGCTTCTGTGTTTTCACACTCTTCAAAAATATCAACATCAACAATATCAACAACACATAGTACTTCAGAATTAAATTCAAGCTTCCTTTAAGATAAAACATGGAGGAGCTTTTACTGTCCTCTAGAGTCTGATATCATTTTGTTTCGTTTTAAAGTTTTATATCTCTATAACATACTGCTGTAGTAAAATTGAGCAACAACTCTTGTCGAATTTTGTTTGGCAATTTTAGAGATTTGTAAGTGCTAGTTATTTAAAAACCTTTTTACGAACAAAATTTTTAATAATAATAAATTCTGTATGTTAATTATTAAATTAATTACAATAAAAAGCTTAAAAACATAAAATGAATATTTTATAACCAAAACTGTAGAGTTCATGAAAAAAAAATTTTATACGTTTCAAAGTTAAACCTCGAAGATAACGTCTTTTTGTGTGCAGAATAAAAGTTTTCTTATTAAATTCTCAAGACTACAAAATTAACTTTATCAAGACGCTGTGTCATTTTATGAGGACGTTGTTAAAAGTTATGCGCAATATTATACTGAAAATGCGACACTTTCAGATAATTTTGGACTATGTTCTTGAGAAGAAACTCTAATTTCTTGTTTACGGTAAAAGGTTTCTATTAAATATTAAAATGTATGCCTGCTTTTGTGTTAGTAACCTTAGAAAGATTTCTAATAGGGTTCTAATAAAATTATGTACTTAATATGCAAAGAACAGAACACGTATCTGCTTTTTTGAGAATTACGATAGTCCATTTCTGGTAAAATATGCGTTTTCAAAGGTCATTTGGACAGAAAAAAATATCACACTAGCACTATGAATGTTGGCTTAATATTATACGTAAGTTGTTCTCAGCGAAGGGACTTGTAATATGCATTATTATGATTATAACTTAACTTGCACTAGATTCGAGAACTCCACCAACAACATTGATTGTTTGGTGTGGAATTGTAAGTCTGTACATTGTAAGGCCAATTAATTGTTTTTTCAAAAACGCAAACGCCAATCGTTATAAACATTAACAGATCAATAGCCTGTTTGAAGTAGTTTGTTATGATTAACAAGAATTTTGAACTTATTTAAAAATTAAGACAAAAAAAGTACTTTTTATCACCAACAACGCGTATTTCAGAAATTACGTTGTTTTAAGAGCGCCTATCAATTAACTTTAATTAAAAAACATATTTTTCATTCTTTGCATATTTTTAATAATTCCCCAAATAAAGCTATTACAGCAATTTTTGATCTGACATCCAACCGCAGGGCGCGGCGCTTACCTTGCTTTCGTGCAGTTTAGTCGCTGCTACTACGCAGACAGTTACGGTACGGAAACCAATTGCACTGTCTATCGTAATTTTAACTTCCCGCTGTGGCCTTACTAATATTTGTTGAAACAATGTCATTCAGTCGCTTATTAACGCGGCAATATTTAGCGTTAAAAGTATGGGAAAGTACCAGCGACCTGTTTTGCTCATTTTTACTTCCCCATAGTCTACTGAAGTAAGGAAAGTTATGATTTCATGCAAATTTTCGAATTTCAGATTTTAACGAAAATACTCGTTTTGGAGTTTAAAGAATCAAAAAAAAGGTTTTTAAAAAAATGTATGTCTGTGGGTAAGTAGGCGCGTGCGTGGGTGTGTTCGTTCCCTTATATCTCCCAAAGTTTTAGAAGATTTGGTATGTGGTTGCAGGTAGTGCGCTGTACGGTTTTTAATCGGAACCGAAACAAAGATTAGACATGTTTTTGGTACAGATTTTTTCATAAACATTCTTTTGAAATTCTAAAAACAAAGCGTTGTAGTAAATCAAACGGCAAATGAAATAATTTTTTGTCGAATGCTGCATCTTCAAAACTAAGGCCGTTACGAATTTTTGAAAATGTTGACTTTAATGACTTACTACTCAAAAACAAAATAGTCAATCAATACAAACACTGCCATGTTATTTAATAGCCCTTAAGAAGTATAATCAAGTGATGTCAAAATTAAGAAAAACAAAACGATGCTTTTTTTTAACAACGCGTTTTCCAGAAGTTATGATATTTTAACTATGCCTATCAATTATTATCTCTCATGAAAAACAAACATTCTTTTTATTCTTTACATATTTTTGATAACTCTATAAATAAAGTATTCATAAGCATTTCTAGTCCGCATTCGCGAGCGTAATAATATAGCTAGCACCTTACATGAGTAGGTAGTCCTCACACGCCTTGGGTTTGGAGCGGGCAGTTTGTACCTGGTGTAGATGACTAGATGTTAATTTGAATCACTTATTAGGGCGATACTATTTAAAACAATAACAGTAAGGGAAAGTACCAACGACCTGTTTCGCCCATTTTTACATTCCCATACTTCTCAAAGTCTCGAAATATTTCACATATTTTATACCATGTTTAACACTATTTGGAAAATTTTGCCAACATTGAAATTCTCTAAAACAAAATAAAAAATTTGAAACAACTACAAGGTTTTTGAAAATTTTTGGAATGTATGAAAATATTTAAAATTGCAAAAATTATTGGAAATTTTGAAAATATGTTTCATAATTTTGAAAATGTTGTTTTTTTAGCGTTAAGGCGTCTGGACTGTAAAGTGTATACAGACACACATACAAACACACAGACAGACACACAAACACTTCTGCAGCATCCGTTTTATCGGTCTCCCAAGGCCTTAAAACCTGATTTTTTAAATATTGAAGTTGAAAATGTTCCCTCAAAAGTACCTTTCCTTTAAGGCGTAACTCGTATGACGGCCAGTAAGCTCAGAACGAAAAAGAATTCACTGAATGATCGCATTTGCTCCAAATCCTACATGACGATTACAACACCTTCCTCTATAGCTATAATTCGTACAGCGAGGAAGGTAAAAAACTCCATCCGATAAAATACTGCCAAAGATTTACCGCTAAGATGGTTTGCTAAAAGCTTTTCTGAAAGGATTGATATCATTTCTGTAATTATATAGAACCAAGCGCTGCCAGTTACGTCACGGTTTTAATTTACATTTTAGTAATTATGTAAAACACGATTTTCCAATTTCTTTTTAATAAATCACCCAATCCTTTAGACTAAAATTATTATGACTGTAGTGATTGCGATATAAATTTACATTTTATTTTATACGTATAAAATTAATTTAATTCCAAAAAAAATTCAAAAAACCTTTCATATTTGATCAAAAGAAAAATGAGACATGTAACTGAAAGGCCTAAAACAAACTTGTCACGATTCCTATGCTAGAATAAATACATAAAGCCGATGGATTCGTTTCCAACCTGTCAGTAATAAATTCTGTGCGAAATGAGCTTAACGTAATTGTATTTGATGGAATAAAAATCAAAAATGGAAGTTTATTAAAAATACTGCTTTTAGAATTTTAATAGTAAAAATTATTAAATGTATAATGTTGATATTTATATTTAATTATATGCATTTGTCCGTTTAATGCGGAATTTTAACAGCGGCTTCAATATAGTGTAACGAGACCTCTTGGTGACACTATTTAGGGCTTTTAATTAGCATGCGTATTGATTTAGACAAAGGGGACCTACAGTTTTAGGTAGTTTGGCGGGTTGTCCAACCGCGCATTTTCTTAAAATGCCGTAGCTCAGGAATCGAAACGTCTAATTGAGCTACGACCGGAACTTACTTTGATAATAATAAATATTTTTTTGACATCGCTTCATATACCCACAAAAGACTCTTTTTGCGTTCATAATTCACACACCACATGCAAATTTTATCACATCCCAAGATGAAATTGAAACCATAAATACATAAACATGGTAATTTAGCAAAGCGACATAAAATACATGAGCACATTGTGGGTATACATCTGCGTTTATTACAGAACATTAATCTCGGGATATTTGTTGAACTCTAAATTTTTTTTGCCTTGTAAGTATACGTTACGGTTGGTATTATTAGCGATGAATAGCAAAAACATGTTAAGAGTTGCAATTGCGAAAATGGTAATTAAATTCAATGTAGTTCAGGTAAGAATCTCTGCTGAGTACATTCCTCTACAGAATTGGGCGAATTACGAAGTTTTTTTGTGTTTTAAGATTAAATTATTGTAATTTAAAAAAAATAACTCCAGAATCGGTGAATTTTTCAAGTCTCTATATTTAGTGTTGCAAAACTATATTTGCAACAATTGGTGGAGGCGCCTCTGGGAATTTTGTTGTGTTCATCCTTCACTCAATAATTAACTAACGTTTCTTTACGCTTTTCTCAGAATAAATTACTCTTAAATTATTCAGAAGTCTGAAGGATATTGCTTTCTACAAAGGTAATGTACCTAAGTGCTTTTATATTATGTTTTCCATCGCAGAATCTTTATTACATAAAGCATTCAATTCCATTATTTCGTAAAATTAGACATTTTCTTAATTGAGTAAATTTTCTTTTAGAATTAACCACTCTCAGTTCTAAAGCACAAAGGTTTCAGGAACACGATATAACAAAGCAGACTAATTTGGTCACCGTCATTTAATTTAATCTCTTAATCATTCACACTTTCAGAGGCACAATGAAGGGCGATGTAATCTTCCATTAAAGCATTTTACAGAACTTCTAAATTGTGGAGATTTCACTAATAAATTGTCCGCAGATAAGAGAAAGTACAAATTACGAACTATCCGAACCAGAAACTCGGCGCTCGGAATAAATAATTTTCATTATTCAGTTTTATCTTGTATCTCAGACCGTCGTAAAGTTCGCGGTCGACAGCCTTCTAATCCGGGAGATTCGTTCCGGAATATCAGCACAAAAACCAGCTTTGGTTAAATAATCCTTACAAACATCGGAAAGGAATCTTTTTGCTGATTATCAACAATTTCGCAAAACCAAAGCACAGAAATAAAAATCAAAGAATGTTGAAAGAAAAGGATTCGTGAACGTCTTAAGCTTTTATTTCTTTTCCTTGTCAGAAATGTTAGTGAAGGAATTAAAAGAAGATTTAGACCACTCTGACTTTAAATCAAAGCTGGGAATTAACTCGGAAAGAATGAGACAATCGGTTATTCAGTTCAGCGATAAAAGCTTGGAAGATAAAAAAGTTTTAAAGAAAAAATTATTACAAAATTTAGTATATTTTGTTCATTTAATTATTGCCGGGGGCTTAGCAAACCTGAATTACAAAAAAATTAAATAGTTCTATACAGGGTTGTGTTTACAAATATGTAAATAGAAGTCTGAAAATATGGAACCCAAAATTTTCACAACGCAACAAAAGTCTCAAAATAGCTAACAAATGTTCCACTAAACACTATTATTGCGACAGCAACCACTTCCTCCTAAATTATTTGTCTAAGCTGAAAATTGTAACTTTAAAACTGGAAAACCATTGCAGAGAAGTATTTATTTTATGAGGCCGGGAAAAACTGGTAGGAGGTCGCAAAAACTTCCAAGGGACATTGCTTCCAACTGCGAGTCGTCGTAAAGCCACTTGAAAGTAAAAATAAACTCTCTAAAATAAATAAATGACAATTTTAGAACATAGTCTTTTAAAATTGTTCTTTTCATTTAACTCCACAGAAAATATCCAATATGTCTAAAGCTTTTTTTGCCGCCATGTTTGTTTTCCGTTTGCAGAAGTCATTAGTCTGGACGTGCACGCAAACTCAAAAACTTTTAAATTACATTAATTTCTTGTCACGTATACACTTATAATGTTGGTCAAACTATATAATTATTATTGTTTTAGTAACTTTAATTTAATTTCAAAGGATATCGATTTAGAAGAATTATGTTTGAGGTTTTTCGCCAGTGTGGTGATGTTTAGTTAGTAAAATTGCTCCTACTTAACGTTAATTATTATTTATTCCACTGTTAGGAACCACAACTTATTTTGTTACCCTTTAAATATTTTCTAGACAATTAAAAAAAAAGGAACCGTAAATTGCAATGCCCTCTGAGAGGCAAGCGCTCTCCCACATCGTAAAACAATGTACAAATCACAGACCCCGCTATCAAGCGGAACCAAACCATCCCAACACACTCCACAACAACAGTGCGGTGAGAGGTCAGGACCAAAAGTAAACACGCCGAATTTGCAGCAGCTAGCTGTCCGGAAATAATCGTGGTTTGCTCCCTTCGTGCGTATGCGCCTGAAGAGTAGTCGATCTGATCATAGCGACCAATACCTGAACATGGTTAGGAATAGGAGCCCTTAACACGATCCAAATTAATGCCATTTGAAAATAATGCTTCAAATTAAAACAAAATTATCTATTACAATAACAACAAAAAATTCATCAACAAAATTAGGTTAAGTAAGATATAAATATTTGCAAAGAGTTAACGAACAAACTGAGTGATTTTATTGATGAAAAAAGCAAGTGGATTTGGTTGGAAATTCAGTAGATTGTGGTTCACAAAATAGCCTCGAGCTAGCACATCCTGGTGGATACGAAACTCGTCGGACTGATGTGGTGTCGTCAGGGCCTAGTAGGCGGCTGTAGTCATCGTGATGCTGAGATTGGCATTGTCGAACCCTGGTGTAAGCGTTGTTTTGCTTTGGAGTACGGTGCCAATTGCCTTTGGAGGGGAGTTGTCCTGAACCGAAGCTATTGCTTGATCTGGTGACCGCACGCTGGAGCTCGATCTGGGGCATAGTGCTAGCAACCGAAGACTAAAATTTGATTGAGGAACCGTAGACTGGAGCTCTACTTCCGGGGTTGTACTGACGATTGGAGGCTAAAGCTTCATCTGCTAGTGGCCAAAAGGTAGAACTCGATCGTTCTTAAGTATTTATCTTATGACTGATCTTAATCGATCCTAAACATAAACTGATTGCCATGGGTGAAGAGTTTACTGCCAACATTATTTCCGCGTTTTTGTAACTCTCGGGGTGAATTTTGCTTTCTTTTTATTATTACACAATTTTTAGGATGTTGTGAGAGAGTGAAACAGACCGTAGATGTGATGCAGTGAGAAAGAGCGAAATGGGTAATAATCTCTATTCTCTTTGCTAGTTTAGCTCGTAATAGTGTCACAGCACGTTTCTCGGAGCGTTAATTGTTTGGAGCGCGCGTAAAGGAGCTGGCTCTTCAATTTTTTTAACGAACTTTGTGGGGTGCGGTTCGAGTTGCTGTTGTATTAGCGTTTACAACACACTTTTCAATACCGCCACACGATATCATGACTTCCACAGCACCCAGTAATATCGCCTAGGCAAACAAATACACCGTAAGGTCTCTACGACATGGTAACTGGAACATGGGCATATTTATAGCAGCAGCACGGAAGCGTGTGTTTTATTATTCCAAAGCAAACGTACTGTCGCTTACGAATTAGGACACGTTCTAGGAACTATTGAACGTTCCATTCTATGAAATCACGAACCCAGTCATATATGGTTCCAGGTGATGCAACTCTACCATGCAATTTATAAAAGCAGAATATTTCGTAGAATGTTCTAAAATGTATTTTGGCCTTTTGAGAAGTAGGAACATTCGTTTATGCAATTGCTACTAAAATAAAATGTGGCAAGAAAACCAAATAGCTTCTACGAACTGGTTGACAGGATCTCTGAAGCGTCACCCAACATTGTGATTGCGAACTCTTGAGGCTACAGAAAAGCCACCAGTTTTAACAGATAAAATTTTAAGAAACTTTTTGATCTCTTGGATGACGTAATAAATCGTTACAAATTTGAATGCCACGACATACACAATGTCGACGATACAGGTGTAACTACTGTACAGCGGTCAGATCAAATCACAGTTAGAAACTGTGTTAAGCAAATTAGGTTTGTAAATTCTGCAGAGCTAGGTGTATTAGTTACAATGGGTCTAGCTGTAAGCGCCAATGGGAATGCAATCTCTCCGATGTTTATCTTCCCACCTAAAAATTGTAAAAATTAATTTGTTGAAAATGGGCTACTTAGGTACATTAAATAGACATATAAAACCGGATGGATAATACAAGAAAACTTCTTTATCTTCAACAGTTCGAAAAGCACAAAAGAACGAATCGTGCTTCAACCGATGGACAACCACAACTCGCACCTATCAATTACAGAGATTGATTTGTGCTAGAATAATGGCGTTATTACTCTCTCCTTACACAGCCTTTGAACATGTCTATCTAAAAATATTTGAACAGTATGTACGATTTGTGGATGCGTAAAAATCCAGGAAAAACAATGTACAATATATGGCATTCCGAAAGTAGTGAAAGACGCTTTACCATTTGCCACTACACCAACAAAAATCTAGTCTGGGCTCACGTGTCTGAAATATGGCTCTTGAACAGACACATATTTACCGATGATGAGTTTTGGCTTCTGCAGTAACATATCTTCCTAATTCAGAATACAATAAAGTTCCAAGCCACAAAGAAATTCCAGACCACAATGAAGTTCCAGGTCACAATGAAGTTCCAGACCACAATGAAGTTCCAGATCACAATGAAGTTCCAGGTCACAATGAAGTTCCAGACACAATAAAGTTCCAGACCACAATAAAATTCCAGACCAAGAGGATCATACAGCTATCAACAGATCAAAGCTGCAAAATGTCAAAGGAAAGCAGCCATTCTTACAGATACACTGATGAAGCATGATCGTGCAGCCGAGAAAGAAGGACAAAACGGTTTAAATTAGAGAAAGCAGCAAGAGCTGCGAAGCGAAAGCTAAATGCTTTGAAGGGAAAACGCTTTAAAAAAATTCAAAAAGGAAAAAAGACAACAAAGGCAAACGATTATTTGTGGTAAGCAACATTAGACCTGGAGAAAAATTGATAAAATGCACGAAGTATCAGAACTGGGCTCATGAAGAATGTACCGACGCAGACTTATCTTTTGTGTGCTAGAACTGTGATTCTGACGACGATTTATAACTGTCTGTATAATAAAAATTGTCAGTAACGACCAACTCTAGTCTTGTAAGTTGTAACACCTAACCCCACTCAAGGCTTACTTGCAACTTGAAGCATGTTCAATAATAAGAAATCATTTCTTAGCTGTTGTTTAATTTTAAGCAAAAATTGTATCTGTATAAAATAGACAAAGGTTCAATAAGCATGTTCTTGTCAATAGATGTTTTCTAAATCAAAAAAGCAGTGCATAAAAAACCAAAAAAAAATTGTAACAACCAACGCTGATCTCCCCTACTAGCACAAGCGTTCTCGTCTCTCACAAAAGTGAGGGTCCTTGGCCGATTCTCCGAAATCAAGGAACATTTGTAGTTTTCCAGTAGAAAGCCAATATATTCCTTGAAATCGTATATGCTTCTTTGCGCTACATTTAAGAAGTTGTTGACATAGAACTGGCATTAAACTCTCCAAGTTTCTAGCACGTTTCAAAAGCCCAAAGAAAATTGGACAGATTTATGATTCAACTGAAACAAACGTTGTTGTTCAACTATTCAAATTACATTTGAATATTTATGGTACAAAGCAAAACCATTTCAGTCAAATATTTTCTAACATTGCCTTTCTCCTCCACCAGACTTGAGTCTTACGAAAACGGTTTTGTTTTAAATTCGTGGTAGAAAGTGTTGTCTAAGCCACGAATAACCCGCTAAGGCATGCATAACTCATTGAAAAGTTGAGGTCGTGGAAGAAGAATTAAACTGAATAATGCTAATAAGTTGGGCGACTTTTGGTGGTGTAAGCATTAAACAGGTTAGAAAGTTCCCATTCTGGGAATTAATTAACGAGTCCGAAATGTACTGCAGAGATTTACATATCGACTTGAAATTTATTTTTATATTTGAGGCGAATTGTCTATCAAATCAACTAAATAATTTTTTATTGCTTTAATTTTGCACAGAAAGGAAGACACAAAATATCTTATTTTAAACAAGACAGATACTGAAAAAAATTCAACCTGATTTTGCTCTTCCAACAGGAAAGCTCGAAACTTCGCAGGAAACGTGAAATGTGATCCGGTCCGGATATTTTTCCTCTGCAAATGAAACAAAAGGTACGGGCACACGACATTTCAATTTGACTTATCCCGTTTGAATTATACATCACGGTCGGACTTTTCTCTTTATTAAAGACTAGGTTTCAATGTGCTATAATGAATCCGAGCAGCTCTACGACTAGAGGGGCTAATAATTCCATCGAATTGAACCATGTCTTGGTAGATAGGGATTACGGATTATCACGGTGTAATTTAGAATGGCTTCCTGCTTTCTTTCAGACCGCAAATAAGAATAACTTGGTTTAATTTATTTTTTCCGGAATAAGCTTTTGTCTTAAAACAAAACAAATAAATTTTTTTCTCGCAGTTCTAAAACGATAAAATTGTACGAACGGGGTTATGAAAAAAAAACTTCTAGTTGCAGAAACGAAAAATATGAAGAACAAAATCGCCAAGAATATCATTTATTGGATGCTATAATTAGCGGGATTATTATACCTTTTTTTTACGACTTTGCTTTCCATCCTAAACTCGTTGCCATTCGTTTTTGTACAAATAAAAATTCAAGGAAAAATAGCTAGCCACTTAATCAGAATCACTGAACCACCCCTGAGTGTTCGATGAAGACACTCAACAAGTCCGTTTGATGATGGATGGTATGTCGTGGTATTTATCCTGTAGAAAGAACATGGTGACCTAATAATAGTAACAAAAAGAAACAAATTCAAACAAATTGCGCAGCTTAATTAATGTTAGTTTCCAATGAAACGCTGCAAAGCAACTTTGGCTAGCGCTTTTGTAAGCGTTTCAGCAGACGTCTTTGTCAGAAGAATAATTAGAGGCCATCGGGAAAATCGATCACTGCAAGCTGACATTTTCTGAAGTCGCAAGACATTCGTTCCAGTTGTTCTGTAGTAAACTGATGGTAAATGAGGTCCTATTTCATGTGTTTTTGAAGAAAATCTGTCTAGCTGTCATTTAATTTAGTGGCGTTGGTGAAACCTCGGTTTAATTAAATTTTCAAACTAAGCTTCTCAACTTGTATGTTAATTAAATTAAAATAATAAAATTTGCTTAACAAAAGTGGAAACTTTGAAATTTACATTTTGCCGAAAAATACAAAAAAAATTAATTACATTTTTTTCATTTATTGTTTTTTTATACAAAATGAAAATTTAAATGTAAAACACATATTTGCTTTCAGAATAATACAATTGGTCAGAATCGTAAAAATTGTAAAAATTTGTAGTTTTTTAACTTCTCACAATTTATGAAACTTTATAAAACTAATTTTCTATATACTTTAATAATTTTGCAAATTTGTTTTCGCAATTGTTCTAAATTTTCAAACATTATTTAAATCTTATTTAAAATTTCGAAAATTATTGGAGATTTTGAAAACATAATTTTGAAAATTTTTTAAATGTTGAAATTTTGACATTTAAATTTTAAATATTTTGTAAAAATTTATAAAAATTTTTTAAAATTTTAAGTTTTGCAAAGTTTTGAATTTTTAGAAATTTTAAGAGGGAAATTTTTAAAAATGTTTTGAAATTATCGTGGGGATCTCGCTTATTTGAAGAAATAGAAAGTTGGTTAAATTAAGGTAAAGTTGCCAAATTTTATGCCTAACAATAATCTGCAAATAAATTTAAAGTAGCCCCTCTGGTTTTTCAGATTTTTGGATTTTTTATTTTCGGCTGTGACGCATTTATCATTCATGCTACATATTTCTAGTTAACGCATTATTAGGACACTTTTTCATGCTGAATCTAAATTTTTTATCAGATTTGGTGTAACTGCTACCATTGTTCATTTTCGACTGTCAACTTTTTTTTTCTTACGGTCGGCATTTTAAATTTTTTCATATTTGGATAGAGTGTTTAATTCTCATTTCAACGATGTGTCACACTTTGCATTTTGTTTAAGTTTTGAGCGTTTTATTACAGAAAATTAAAATGCCAATGCCATGGAAAAACCACGTCATTTAATTTATTATAAAAACATTCTAGTAGGCCATGAACTGATGGAAGTAAAACAAATCACTTCTCTTATTTACTTTTACTTTTAAATATATTAAAAAGGCAAAAATTTCAGGAAACTTTGTTTTGAGCGTAGGCAGCAGGTTAAATTATTTTTTATAAAAACAAATGAATGACGCGGTTACTAACAAGCATATTAGAGAGCTCATCTTAGACGAACTTCTGAGCATGTTTTACAAAAGTTTCAAATTTATTTAATAATTATTCATATTAAAGTAGTTCTAGTGTTATTTGTTGTGTTTATTTAACATTATTCAAATTTATTATGTCAACTGCAAACATAAAAACTGCAAGTGGAATTTTTAGTACATTGTGTATGTTAGAAACTTTGTTATTCTTTTTTTTTTGTAAAAAGTAACAACCTGCTGCACATGCTCACTACAAAGTATCCTGAAATTTTCGCATACTTAATGTATATAAAAGTAAAAGTAAATAAGAGAAGTGTTTTGTTTTACTTCCATCAGTTCATGACCTACTAGAATTTTTTTAAATAAATTAAATGACGTGGTCTTTCCATGGCGCTCTTATAAAATTTCTATTTTCTGTCATAAAATGCTCAAATGCAAAGTGTGACATCGTTGAAATGAGAATTAAACACTCTATCCAAATATTAAAAAAATGTAAAATGCCGACCGTAAGAAAAAAAAATTGGCAGTCGAAAATGAACAATGGTAACAGTTACACCAAATTTGATAAAGATTTAAATTCAGCATAAAAAAGTGTCCTTATAATACGTGAACTAGAAATATGTAGCATAAATGATAAATGCGTTATAGCCGAAAAAAAATCCAAAATCTTAGTTTTTTCAGATATCTGAAAAACCAGAGTGGCTACTTTAAATCCCCATGGTGGGGCTCGAATTTGAAACAGCCTGTAGAAAATTAAAATTTCCATGATTTTCAAAAAATTTTGAATCGTTAAAAATTTTGAAAATTACAAAAAATTTTAAAAATTTTCCGAAATTTTCTACATTTTTAAAATTTTGAAAATATTTTAAAATTTCATAAAACTTGCGAAATTTCTTTGTTTTAAATTTTCAATAATTTTTAAAAATGTTGAAAATTATCAATTTAAAGGGTAAAACTACACGGACGGATTTATCGGTGCGTGTTTCACGCTGCGAGTCTTACGCCCAAGTGTAATGCATAGTTTTAAATGTACTGAACTACACGAGCGTTATATACGCGGCGTTTTGTGAGCGTGGACGGAAGCAACGCTGCATGCGACGCTAAATACGTCGGGCGGAGATAACGCCAAGATGCAACACATTGTTTTGTCTTTTTTTTTTTTTTTAAATAATCATGAAGCCGTGCGTGAGCACGACCCCATGATTCCTATCCCACCCCCTTACCCGGGCTCAGCGGACTTGCGCTCTTTCACCGGTCTAACATGCGCCCCACCCCTGACAGACATGCAACCCAACATACACACCTACATACACCATCCATGGACCCGTCGGATTTAACTTGTTCAGAAAAATTACCGACGAGCAGTGGAATCGAACCAACTGCCATTGGGAGTCTAGTTTCAAAGCCTGGGACTTTAACCACTAGACCACCCGCCGGCCCTGTTTTGTCTAGAAGTAAACTACACGAACGGCGTATTAAACGCTGATTACCGTCTCAGTCGAAAACGTAAATACACACTCATTGCAGCAATACAACCTACTTGTACAACATCCATTATGCCACTGACTGTATTAATGACGATATTAACGCTCTCGTGTAGTCGCTTCGTATTACTCGCAGCGTGAAACACGCACCGATAAATCCGTCCGTGTAGTTTTATCCTAAATTTGTAAAAATTTTACAGTTTTGGCTGGGGCGGTCAAACGCGGAGCCTGGGTTAATACACCTATAGTGGACCTGCGGGACCACAGACAAATTTATCAGCATTTACGACTATGTTTATCGACAATATCTGACGCACAAAACATACATTTTTGTCAATAATTAAACTTGTATGGGCCACAAAAAGCAACAGTTTTGTTACTGCGCTAAAAAAATTTATTTACAAATTAATATTAAGCCGAGTTCAATCACATCAATCAAGCAGAACCTTAATTTTTTGTTACAAGCCAGACCTTTTGCAACAAAATCTAGCTGTTCTTTCTTTCAGCTTTGATTAGTTTCGACACATTTTTGGAGAAACACTAGTTTCAATTACAAGTTCAAGCTTTGATTCAGAAGTTGATTAATGGAATTGCAATTGTATTGGCAACTTTGAAACTGTATTTCTCGACATGCCAAAATTCTCAAAATCCTCTCATTTAATTGTTAAACTTCATTTAAACTATAATTAAATTAAATTTAAGACCTCAAACCATGTTTAAATCAGAAAGCTTTAAAATTGAATGTCAACTTAAAACTACCTTCAGGAGCTGAACACTGAAATTGCATCGAAACTCCCTCTGGTAAAGAATCATAGCATCACATATAACAAGCTTGTTAGTAGAAGCTCTACGCTTCAAAGCTACAGCAAAATAATGGGAAAAATGGCGCATAGAAAACAAGAAAGACAAACTACAAAACCACGAAGTGCATGCGATTTACGATCGGAGATAAAACAGATTTATAATATGTAGGTACCTAATTGTTTGTTATTCTGGAAAAAACAAAATGAAAAATGCTAACCTATTTTGGCCAAAATTAAACAAATGATAAATTTAAGCGCGCTTCATTTTCATGTCGCTGGTTTTAAATGGACAATTATTTTTATCGGAAATATTTAGCCTCTGAGTGTTTGCTTGCCAAAATTAAAATTCGCTGTAATAAATTAATTTAATAAACTGTAGGGTGAGTTTGACATTCGTAAAGTTTATAAAACTTCTAATTTGTTCGCGGAAGCTTTAATTGTTATGTTCGTAAAAGAGCAAACAGAAAGTGTTAATAAAAATTTCTTTTAATCTAGATCTCGCAATCAAAGTTTCTTGTAATTTATATTTTACAGCTATCCTCGTTCCCGTTTTTGCTTATGATTGTTGCGAGGCGTCAACTGAAACAAAATTAATTTTGTATCGTCATTATGTTGGTTGTTCATTAGCGAATATTATGTGATTTGTTACGAGTTCAAACAACACAGTTTATTAAATTAGCAATTACTGCACGTTAATTGTACTGAGAAATATATGGTGTATGTTTTTCCTAAAACAATGCAGCGTGAAGTTTGTTGCTGTAACTTAAAACAACTGACAATTATTGCATAATTTGAAATACAGAGTGGCTAGGAAAACCCCGGCCACTTTTCTTGCGCCGGTCAAGAGATGGCGCTTTAGTAAAGAAAAATTAAATTAAAATACTGGCAACAACGCAGAGTCCACGACGTTTTAGTTGTTTTGATTTAATATGGAGCGTATTTAATAACTGAAACGTCTTGGATTTACTTAAAACAACTGACAATTATTGCATAATTTGAAATACAGAGTGGCTAGGAAAACCCCGGCCACTTTTCTTGCGCCGGTCAAGAGATGGCGCTTTAGTAAAGAAAAATTAAATTAAAATACTGGCAACAACGCAGAATCCAAGACGTTTTTTTTGTTTTGATTTAATATGGGGCGTATTTAATAACTGAAACGTCTTGGATTTGCGTTGTTGCCAGTATTTTAATTTAATTTTTCTTTACTAAAGCGCCATCTCTTGACCGGCGCAAGAAAAGTGGCCGGGGTTTTCCTAGCCACTCTGTATTTCAAATTATGCAATAATTGTCAGTTGTTTTAAGTAAATCCAAGACGTTTCAGTTATTAAATACGCTCCATATTAAATCAAAACAACTAAAACGTCTTGGACTCTGCGTTGTTGCCAGTATTTTAATTTAATTTTTCTTTACTAAAGCGCCATCTCTTGACCGCCGCAAGAAAAGTGGCCTGTGTTTTCCTAGCCACTCTGTATATTTACGCAAGGCACAGAATTTATGCAAATGCATATTTAATAGTTTTGATATGCCAATAAAATGCTTCTGTTTGTATCCATATTTAATAAAATTCAATTAAATAACACCAATTTCAATTTGCATATTTTGGGGTTTTGGAGCATATTTTTCGAATAAATGCATATTTAGATATATTTCTTTACATTTGCAAAAAAACGTTAAGTTTTAAAATATGAAAGGGGAGAAATTAAGAAGTACATTGGGATTTTCAATAAGTGCGTGCTGTTACTAGCTAATCTTGAGCGGATGTTGAGTTTATACCAGGTAGAATGTTAATTCCAAGTTTTGGAATTTTTACAATCATTTCTAAGAATTATGCAATTGTGGTACTTTTTGAAAGAAGCAAATATTAGTTTCACTCTGTTTTTCGTGCCTACCACTTCAAAAGAAATAGCAAAATAGTGGCTCGCCTGCTGTGTGTCTTAGTTTATACAAAAAAAAACCAAAGGACAGCGGCTTGCTTTTATTATGAATCAAAAATTATCCGAAACTGGAGCTATAAGAAAACAAAATATTTTGCCAAGTCTGCAGCAAGACGTTAAGCAATCATTGACGTTTTACGATGTTTAAATTTATTGAATATGCATGAAGGTCCGAAGTAACAAAGAATTTTTATCGTTTTGGTCATGCGATACAAAATTTCAAGCGAATCAACATACCAAAACTGCTTTACATCAAGGCAAAAGTCAAAAATCTCAGAACCTACATGTGCAGATCTGCAAGTTTATTGCTGTAATTTTTTAATAATACGAAAACAAAAATTTAGTTTCGATTTATGCAATGCTTCAGTGAGTGCAGTCAATCCGCGCCTTGATAATTACTGTAATGCAAATAAAGTTACAAATAAAAATTTTAAATAAATAATAATCTTTTAAAAGTGTTTCGTTATAACAAAATGGAAGATGTAAAATTAATATTTAAAAATGAGCTAATCACTACGACTCTAGAGTTTCCTATGGTTTAGAAATCCGCACCATCATATTTTCAAATATATTTTTGTATCGATATAGTAGGCCCAAAATGAAGTGTAACATCACAAGGTTAACTCAAATTGACTCACATTAACATAAAATAATACTCTTTCCATAACTATTCAGATTAGGTTTGCTTCATATTTAGTAGCGGCGCCTAGCGAAATGTTTTGCAACTGGTTTGCAAGCGACATAAATGTAGGACGGTGAAGCTGAGTTTTGCTACGGTTAAATTATGCGCTATAAAGAGTAACCGTAAGAGGGTGCGTGGTTTGTAAGAAATAAATTTAAAATTTTTAGTTTAGAGAATATATATTTATTGAAATCGACCAAAACCAGATACCAAAGATGAAATTTGGCAAGCATTCTAAAATCGAAATATTGCGGCACCTAGAAAGTAAATTGTAAATCTTATTTTACTATCAATAATGAACATTTTAATTTAAACAGAAATGTTTTATCGTTTTCAGGTTATTAAAGCAAGGGGCCTAAATCTTGACTTTAACGCCAATTTACTCAAAAAGTAGTCGTCTGATCGGCATAAGCTACAATTTGTTTGAGAGCCCTTTGTGGGTGGTATACGATAAAACAAAATTAATTTTGAAAATTTGAAAATTATCGCAATGGCGAGGCTACTGTAGAAAATGTAATTTCCAAATATTTCTAATTTTCCAAATAATATATCTCAAAAACTGACAATAAGTTTTTCTTAAAATTTGGTAGTCTTATAGAGAGGAACGTAGGCTACAATTTCGCTTGTTGTTGAAAACCATCATTCCACTATGGCACCTTCTATTAATTTTTGAAAATTAAAAATTGGTACCACTCTGTTTATTAAACGGGAAACAAATAACTTCTGCTTAGCAACAATTACTCATCTTGGCTAGATTTTATGTTATGCTAAACACTCTTCTTTCAAAGTACCAAAAAAAATTTAACAAAATACTTCGGCTCGTTCGACAAGTTAGGATGCGAGCAGGTAAAAGTACTAAAAGCTGGCATCATCTTTGGTGACGTCATGATAAACGACTGACTAAGATGTAATAAAATATGAAGTGAGGATTTGAATGGAGGATTGCCTAGATAGCTTGCTTTCCTAGAAATCTAACAGTCGGTGAAATGTACAACGTTATAAATACAAAAATTACACTTTCTAGCATGGGAAAGTCCACTCAAAGTTAACACTTCAGCTTTTTTTTATAAAGTAAACGTGAAGGTTGTGACTCAATTGAGCAAGTGTGAAAGGGAACATTAATTATGGTTAAATTTATCATCAAACTTGGTTTCCGTGAAGCCTCACAAAATTAACGCACGCCACTGATTAAATTGTAATTAAATTCACGTAGAAAATTATTAGTATGATTGCTGTTTATGCAAATTTGTTATGATGATTAATTTATTACTTGTTACTTTGACGGCAAATCCGCTTTGATAGAAGTTTGTGGTGCGACTAGCTTCCAAAACCTAGTTTGCATGGAAATATAATTTGCACGCACACACTACCTAGCAATTATCTGCATGAAATTAATGTAACGTTATCTCAATTTGACGTTTGGGTTTAAATTTTAATTAATATTTTTTGCAAAACTTTTAACTAAATAAAAATTTAAATTTTGCATCATACAGTGACTAAAAATTAAAATATCCCCTTTTAATGAATATTAAAAGCGGAAAAAATTTAAAAATGTATATCTAAATAAACCCTCTAAAAATTCACTTTTAAAACTTCCAAAAAGGGTTTTTTAATAATTAAACAATCTCTCTTTACCGAAAGCAATTTCCGAACTCCTTGTTAGGAATCTCAAGATAAAATTGACTGAAAGAAATAAGCAATTTATATTAGTAGACTTTCCTGATTTTAAGAAACACAGGAACAAGGATGCGAAAGGAAGTTAATGGAGTTGAGTGTCCCATTCGTTTCCTTCAGTGCAAATTTTAAAATGTTTTTAATAAAGACCCACTTACATTTCTGCCGTGTTTAGTTTTACTGCGAGTTTGCTCGGCAAATAAAGACGAAATCAGCGTTTATATCCGATTTACACCCGCTGCGTTTATTGATTGTGTCACTTGTGTGCAAACAAGCAGGTTGTTTATTGAAACTTTCCCGTTTCGTGTTATACGACTTCTTCATAAAACTCAGTTTAAAGATATTTGTAGAACCTTTTAGAGAATTGTTCACCAACTTAAACAGGGAAGCTACTGCTACAGAACCAGTTATGACAAGCTTATTTGCTTAAAATGTTATCGTAACGATAAAGTTGGGACTGTTCTTAATTTAGTGTTTTACCAAAGTTTTGCGTGCTTTCGGGGATAACGGGAAAAGTTTAAAAAAGAATGAGATTGAAACGATAAGATAAAAATCTACAGCAAGACGTTTCTAAATGTATAATAACTCAAACCACCTTAATAAATTTCTAATATTTAAAACACATATTGCCAGCGCCCGTTATCTAACAGTAACGTGAGTTACTGTTGGATGGCCACGGCCATTATTAATAATTGATTGAAATACGTTCAATCAGTGTACGTATCCAAGATGAGACAAGCCAAGCTACCAGTATGATATCAGGTTGCGAGCCCTGGTTCTCATTGATGACGAGAGTCTACTAAAATCTAAAATCCGAACTGAAACGAAGCTTACCCGTCGAAGCCGCACCAAGAAGACCATTGCTTGCACAAGCCTACCACTGCTACCACGATGGTCCTAACGATGACTAGGCTGGCAGCTTGCTCCCGCAGAGCCTCCTAAGCCCCCGTGGTACCAGTAAAAGTCACTGGTTAGACTTTAGGGAACATAAAAAATTACCTCTCTCAGTATAGACTACATGAAGTTCCAGTTCTGGTCGATTACGCACCCCTTAGATAGGTTGGTAACGGGTGTAATCATATTGAGCGGTACCTGAACGACGTCAAAGATGTCACTTTGATATGGGCGTAAGTAAATAAAGCGAAACCACAGTCTTACGACCCAGCTCTTTTATACCAGCAGAAAAGCCACTGTTTTCTGGACGTGACCTGCACTTGCCTATCGATAACTTCCAGGATATTGCAAATATATAACCCGTTCTTCTCCTTTAGTTGGTTTTGGTTGCTTCAAACATCTTCCTTGATTTCTGTCTATCTTTTGCTACCATCTCTTCGTTTCCAACTGCTAGTTTTTCTAAATCCTCCTTTACTCAGTTGATTCACCTTTTCTTTGCGGTATATTTGCGAGCCTAACGCCTTTCAAGGTAATGGATGTATTTTTATTCTACAGACAAAGTTCTAATGGAAAGTTACACGAAATGCAGTCAAATGTTGCTTGTTGTTGGGTTAGTCATTGGTAATATAGTATAAGATCAGCTATGTTACAGGTAAGCTATGGTTTCTCAGTTTGTTGGTCCATGGTAGCAGTATCCAGTATGATATTCTTGTTGAATGAGACAACAGCATCGGATAGTTGAGATTGTGGCTGGCAACTGAGTCGACAAAAGCAGACATTTTTTGACTTTCAATTTTTACTACTATGTCTGGAAAAAATAAATTGGCCGTGCGTACTGTCGTGCCTCAAATGGACAGAACCACATAGCGGGACCAGTTTGCTCGTGCCTGTGACGTTTCCCATTTTTTGGTTGGTTAACAACTGAAGTTGATGTCAAAAGTTAAGGCGAAGAGAAGTTTGGGTTCTTACTTGCTAGAGGAGCTAGAGAGTCACTAATACTGCCAGGATTGCGAAGTTGGGGACGATCACAGTTTAGGTGCCTGCCTGGACAATAATGACACCCTTACAGATGTGTTTCCGCAAAGCGTTGCTCTCTCGCAAAAGGTTTCGGTTTTTTCAGGGCGCAGAGGCGTTACGTTCTTTCAGATCCCTTTCAATCCTAGCGGCTCTGGTTACTAGTTCGTTGGTAGAGGTGGGAACATTCATTATTAAATATGGTCGGTATGTTGGTCTTACCAGATCTATAAGAATTAAACACCAAGTAGTGGATGGTTTTTAAATCAAAGACGACGGAATAGCTAGAGCTTTTTGGTAGGAAAATATCCACGCTTTCTCTATGGGGTTTCCTTTCGTTCGTACTGTTGGTTCGCACTAAATTTCGAAACGTGGAATTTCCGTAAGATACGGTCGCAAAATTCGTCCTAGGATATGGGCGAATTGGAATATGGTTTCCATTATAGATCTGACATGTTTTTGATGGCAACTTCAAATAACGACCTCGGCCCATTTGTGCGATTTATTTACAAACTCAAATTTCTGATATGGAAAACGCATATGAATTGCATCTCTCTAAGAGATTTTCTTCGTATACGCCTATCGTGGGCTGGGATCACTATCTTTTTTTTCAAAAGGTCTTTGAGTAGAGCCTATAGGTTACCTTTCTTCGGGAAGGTAGTGCGCTTAGTAATGTTGTTTTTAAATGGCGTTAGTAATTTGTTTTGAGGTGGGGGTGCATTTGAAGGTAATTTGAATCGTCGTTTTTGAAGTTTGAAGGTTATAGAGATAAGCGAGAAATCTGAAACTAAAACGCAATACAGTACAGCTTATACCATCTAATCAACTATAAAATATTAACTATTCTTAAACGACCAGAATCTTCCCATTTAAAAAACCATCATTAAATCACCCTTCAGTACACCCTCACCCCTAAATAATCACAACTTTAAAAGGCGTCAAAAAATCACCTTTTTTTAGAATCAACTAAATTAAATCATCCTCAAGTTCAAGACTAAACAAGTTGCAAGAAGTAAACGAAATCACCTCCATTTTAGAAACGACGCCAGCAAACCGCACCCTAGTACACCCCTCTTAAAATATTACAACTTTAATAATTCGTGAATACCTGACATATGTTCAATCTAACATGTCGGTGATTTACGAACTCAGCCTTCGCATAATATGAATAGTTGCGAGCCTGTAATGTGATGAGGATTACCATATGCTCCCGGGGGTTAGTAAACACTCCACTTCGTGAAATCACTTACCCACTAGTCCTCTTTGACCACAATTTAGAGGACTTTTCAACCTCTTCAAATAAAGGTGGTCGCACCGAGTTGAAATCACCGTAGTGAGTGTAAAACCGCCGGCTCTGCGAAAGCTGCCTTTGTCCCCCCATTCCAACGGGGATCTCTAACTATACCGTCCCGTCGGCGTCGATGGTGTGGTAGTATGCACAATTGCTTTTGGTTTGAATGATTAGAGTTCGATTCCTGAAGCTGTAGCACTACATTGGGTAGATGTATATTTGTTAATTAGGCATCTTTCGGAACAGATATAAACCTGCGGGTCTGTGCCGACGGTGACAAGCAGAGATATATACTGAATTAAACCACTTACCACATTATTTAACCAAAAAATCCAGATCCAGATCCAGATATCAGTTTTCCTCGTATTATAACAGATGTGGCTAGATATGTCCACAATTTATTGGTTTAGCCAATAAACGAATTATTAGGTAACAACAGGAACATCAACTAATTGAAATAACAACTGTACCCAGAAACCGCAAAACCAGGCAAATTTCGCCCCAAGCCACAGATGACATTTCATTAAACTACAAAATGCCTAAAATTCCTAAATCAATAATAAAGGTCATAGATACAAGTTGAAATATTTATTTAGAGGTTTACGTCCCACAAATGTCAATACTTCCAAAAAATAAACGAACAATGAAATAGGTCTCGAATCCTTTTTGCTTTGCATGCCTGGTCGGAAATGAAGTAACGAGCTTAGTCCAGTGGGAAATCTCTAACTTAGTCATGAGAAAATAGCTACACAGAAAGTTAAACGCAAAGACGTGTGAACGATTGGGGTAGCTTCCACATGATGCCTTTTCATCACGGATTTATAGAACAGGAAAGGCTAAAGCTCTCTTGACACAGTAATTCTGCGATTTGGGGCAGAAAATTGGGTTGAAGGTGAGCTTAGATTTGGAATTTGGAAATAAATAGATTTGACAAGTGGAAGAAATCACTTTATTTTTTCTGAAGGTCCTGCCGCGTACATTATTTGTATTTTAACATTAATTTGGAGTAAATATTATGCTTAATAATATTATTATGCTACGATTAACAGATTTAATTAAACACAGCCAATTGAGTGATAATATTAATTAATATCACACCAGTCAATTCATTACAAGCTATTATAATTACAAATATATATAATTACAAAAATACCATTTATTTTTCTGCATCACGTAGTAAAAGTTGCTTTCGGTATTATTTGATTTGAAACATGTCAATAAGTTATCATTGTTGGTGTAGTTTTAACATTGAATATAATTTTTTAACAATAATAATAGAAACAAACACATTTCACTTATGAACACATTAAGCACAAGCACGTCAATACAATAATATATACGTTAAATACAATCGAACTTGTATGGCCAATAATACGTCATATGGTATACGCTGTGGTAAAAAATAAAATATGTAAGAAACATTAGCTTTAAGTTGTTTAATTTAAAAAATTTTCTTTTTAAAGATTCACCTGGATAGCTGAGCCAGCTAAATACATACACTTTGTTTTGCCTCCGGGCGCTTTTTCCATTACCTTTCTGCCTGATGATTTTTTCAAGCATTGTTTCGAGATTATATTCTTATGCTTTTTTCTAGATTGGTGTTCTTCCCGGGGCTTTTTTTCGCGGTTTTTCCTGGGTTTTTTTCCGAGCATTTTTTTGGTGATAGTTTCTTTCCGAAGGATTTTTTCTATATGTAAATTATTACCGTTACTCACAGATAAGACACGCAAATGCATAGAAATCCGAACCCTCTTATCATTTTTAACAAAGACTTTGTCAAATAATAAAACTAATTTATTTACAATGTATATAGTTTTTTATAAAGCTCAATTATAATGACAAACAATGCTGTGTCTGTTTTCAAACATCTCATAAAGACCAACATGTTTTATTTTCAGATAAAGACCCCTATTAAAGGAATTTGATGTAACCAAAAGTCGTATAGGCACCTTGGGGAAATTATGAACCGTTTGTATGTCATGTGGGCTCTTTGAATTAAAGATTCTGTGTGTATTGTACTCAGCTTATAATATTTTATATAAAAGCTTTTAAAGTTTTAATTTCATTATTTTGTTAAACGAGATGTAATTGTAAAAAATTTTCAAAAATTTAATTTAAAATATTGCTTTTAAAATTTTTTGAGGTTTTGAAAATTTTAAAAATGCACAAGATTTAATAAATGTTCAATTTCATAATTTTCAAAAAGTTTCAAATGTTTCAAACGTTTTACTTGTTGAATAATTATTGAAATTTTAAAAATAGACAAATTTTCAAAAATTCAGAAAATGTTTTCAAAATTTCAAATTTTCAAATTTCTTAAAATTTTTAAAATAGTCAAAATTCACATTTTCCTAATTTTTAAATATTTTAAAAATAACAAAAGTTACGAAAATCGTTAAAACCGCAAGAAAACCAAACTAGTGCTGAAAGATTATGATAGCACTTTCTAGAAAATAAGATTAGCCCATCACTAATACAGTACTAAAGAAAAAACGGCTACATTTTTAATAATTTGGTTCAGCTGAAACGAGCTCCACAACCGTATTCTACGGTTACCAAACTGTCGATCTGAGCAAGCGCGACGAGTTTTGTGGTGTTGGTCAGACAGCTAGCTACTTATTTTATTATGCGAAAATATACCTAATTAATTCTAACAGCAGTATTGTAAAGACAGCTTTATGATTATAATTTTGCTCAAGAATCAAAGAGATATTGTTCAGAAGATTAAACTTTAGAAACCTTTAAAGTGCTTCAAAGTGTGGAAAGTTACTTGCGTAACAGTGGGACTTTACATGCTTCATGTAAGCAGAAGCTCTTGAATTTCAAAAGCTTAACATTCTTATAGTACACGCATTCTACGAAAGTATTTAAAACTTTACGCTTGTCACAAGATCTTTGTATGTGTTTCATGGAACTTTACAATAGAATTTAAGTTTTAATAATAAACAGTTTTAAAGAACATTAAAGTGTGCAAAGCTACGAAAGGAACTTTCCAAACTTACATAACGCGACTTCAAACACTCTTGGGGGTTGTTGTGCGAGCTTTATTAGAAATTCCTTATGAAAAGCTTTGACTGCACTATAAATATCTGTCTAATAATAGTATCATGAAAATCCGTCTTTATATTTTGAAAAAGCTTTCTGTAAGCTCTACAAATAAAATTGCGATTGTTGGAGCGAACTTTATTTAAAAGCGCATTTATTGTATGAGCTTTTAGGTACAGTATGCGAAGCTTAACGAGGTAGATTGATATGTTTCAGTTGTGTCTATCTGTACTTGATAAGGTATTGTAAGTGGTTTTTCAAACAACACAAGAGGCTTATTTGCTTTACAACGATCTCTACTTCAGATACACTAAATTCGAAACGCAATTTTGTGCTCTGTAGAGGGAACTTTTACGTCAAAGCTTTTGTCTATGTAAAGAAACGATGCTTGAAGTATCGTGAAGAGCTTTACGCGTGAGAGCTTTACAAATTTACCTCTTAAACTTTTGTAGTATTTATACCTGCAAAAGTATTCAGTTAGGCACTTGAAAAACATTTTGATAAATAACATATTTGTATAGGGATAAATACGCTTTTCTGTAACTATTCGAGTACATATTAACACTTGTTTGCATGCTGGACTTTTTCACGCACTGTAGAGTAACGAGGTGGATTAACATATTCATTGGCATGCCGAACTGACTACAAAGAAATAGTAATAGTGTCCTAAATTTACAAAAGCAACAATATTATTGCAAAAACAATATACATTGGCATTGCAATAGAAGCTTTGTTAATTAATTAATGGTGTTTATGTATTTTACTGTTTTCCAAAGTAAGCATGAGATTTAATTAGATTGAAGGTAAAATATCGAAACGGCCGCCGTCAAGCGAAGCGAGGTCCCCGCTCTAAAATGGGCTTAAAAGGCTCATTGTTTAGAGTAGAATTTTGAAATATTTCAATCTTCACTATGCGCGTGGCAGTTAAAATCAAAATTTTATATCCTAGCGGACACAATTTTACAGTTCATGTCTTTAAGATTAAGTCTCAACTCCTTTTTTACAGTCGAACCCCGGGACAATCAGCTGACGTAACAAATCCTAGGAGGTATACTGAGTGAGTTACACTTGAGCCATTCTGGTGATGTTTGCATTCACTTTATTATTGTGTTAATTACCTGCTATTCCATTCCGTCTCGTTTTCTCTCTCTTCATTTCCAGTCTGTTGCGACCGTTTATCACGAGGCAGATCTTCCTTCTCTCTTCTTCACTCTAGTCTGTCGCGGTCGTTTGAAATGAGGCACATTTCTTTTCTTTTAGTTTCTGACTGCCGCGGACGCTAGACACGAGGCAGTACTTTTCTCTTTCTTGTATCGGTCACAATCCCGTTTGTCCGTTATACCTGTCTTACCCGTTGTTTTTGAATTTATTAACGTTTGCACAGAAACGTCCCGATGTTACTTAGTTAGCTACCGTTCAATACCGTTTGCTATTGTAGGCTACCATATTTTATCTGCTACCGAAAGCTACCGTATCTTATTTGCTACAGTATGCTACCGTTAACTACCGTTTAAGACGAGGCAGTTATTTTTCTTTTTTGGTTTCTGACGGTCGCGGACGATAGACACGTAATAGTACTTTTCTCCTTCTTATATCTGTCACAATCACGTTTGTCCGTTATCTCCGTCTTACCCGTTGATTTTAAATGTATTAACGTTTGCACCAGAATATCTCATTGTTAGTTGCTACCGTTCGATACCGTTTGCTACCGTATGCTACCGTATTTTATCTGCTAGACACGAGGCAGTATTCTTTCCCTCTTATATCCGTCACAATCTTGTTTTTCCGTTTTACCTCTGTTTTACTCGTTGATTTTAAATTTATTAACGATTGCACCAGAACGTCTCATTGTTATTTAGTTACCTTCGATACCGTTTGCTACCGTATCTTATCTGATACCTTAGGCTACCGTATCTTATTTGCTACAGTATGCTACCGTTTGCTACCGTATCTTATTTGCTACCGTATTATATCTGCTACCGTACCGTTTCCGTATTTTGCATTCCCCTGTATTGCTTCCGTACTTTATTTTTGTTTATATTTTAATTTGCTTGGTTTCTGTTACCTTGCGCTTTTAGTATAATATTTATTTTTGTGAATAGTACCTGTATACAACGTACGAAAAGAAAATTTTAATACAATTATATAGCCTAAATATTAACAGCTAGCCTGGCTTACATTCTCTTTTTAGGCCACACTTACAGATTAATTATAATTTAAAATGCAATTTTTCGTGAAAAACGCGATTAACTTTATTAATAAATACAATATTTGTTATCATGCAAAGTACGTATGTTGCGAGGAAAGTAAAATATTATATTATTTAACGATGAGTTTAATAACACTATTACATATTCACACGCAATGATTGGTTATTCCTATACTACTATGACCATATTTCACATCATTACCATCAACAATATTGTACTGATTTTGTTTCACTGAAAAACACATGTGTTATTTTTTGTTTATACAGTGCTAACTACGTCATCGATGTTACCAACATAGTTGGTACACATTTCCATAATTCCATCAACTATTAAAATTCAAAATTATCCTAATATTGCTGTAAGTAATTTATGATAGTATTTGCATGTTTCTTGTTTACAGTATCAGCACAAAGACTACGAACTCTACCCTGAAAAGTCGTCAGTTACATTGCAGACTACCTAAAGGTATATTAACTTTTAAATATAATTGAACTTGCACTGCTACTAATTCCAAAATTATTTATAATGATGGGTTAAATAGTGATGGGAAAGTAAAATATTTGATTCTGAAAGATGATGTAGATCCCATATCTTGGCAATGATGTAATGATTTTAAACGTATACAAATATATCAAAAAATCATAGACAGAGTCGGCTTTTAAAAAATTCGCAAACGGATGTCAGAATCGTTTCTTCAGTAGCTGTTTTTTAAGATAACGCATTTTCTTAATCTAAGCTACTGCGCTGTAGTAAAGCTGGGGGTGCTGCGCGGTTCGGAGAAAGAGCGGAAGTTATTTATGTCGCAGCTCTGTAAGAAGCTGAGTACAGTAGTACCGGTTGAGCGATCCAGCAACATATGGCTGTACGAGTTTAGTTTTTCGATCATTTTTAGAGGTTGGGCTTCTTTCGATCCTTTGTGAAAAATGCAGCTATTTTATACCCCTTCTTAACCATCGTCACATGGTAAAATAACAACAAGTAGCTTTGTCGCTTAGCAGAATAATAAACATTTGCAAGCGTGGTGTACGCAGCTGAAAACGAAAGTCGCCATTTGTTTGTACTAGCAGGAAACGGAAGTCGCCTGTTGCTTAGCGATGCACAATACATGCGGTCCTGTATATTTCCTGTCAGTTTTAGTGCCAAATAATTATTTGTTAACGGTTGAATGTGATTTAAAGACGATCTAGAACAGAATCTATGGATCGTATGAAACGTACTCTCACCTTAAGGCAAAACGAATACGTTTTTCCGAACGTTTCAGGTGCTAAATGGCCGTCGCCACAATGTTTTGAAAATTTTAACTTGAAAGCACTATTACTGAAAAAATCAGCAAAGCCCTTTGGCTGAACTTTTCAATACTGTAGATATCGTTACTTAGCGTATTTGTAAGAAGTATAACATTCTGCGGTCCGAAACCTAGCAAGGTAGCACTACAAAGACAACGTACGTCGCATATCACATTAGCAAACAAGGAAATGCCTGGGTCAATATACCTGGTGTTGATTTTTTTTGGAAAAAGATTTATCGATGTTAAAGAGAACCACCAAATTGGGCGTAGGGTACAAAATTCACCCTCCTAATAATTGCTACACTTAACAATTAACGTGGGAATCTTATTCTACTATGACTCACGAGCAAAATAATACACAGTGTCTATAAAGTAACTCCCCCCCCCCCCCAACTAACTTTTGAACGACTTTATATTTTCCTACAAAACTTGGTGTGCTGTAATGGGAAATTAAATACTATTTTTCAGACCATATTAAAATCTTTTATCATCCAAAATGGCGACTGGGCGCCATTTTGAATTTTTTTTGTGAATAGAAAGGGGAGTCGAGTGACACCTCATTGGAAAGGTCTTTTAATTCTGCGTCTGATCCTAAAGTTTCAAAGTAAAATATTCAGCCATAACAAAATGACAATGTTTGAAGATAAAGAAGTCTATTTAAAAAAACTAAGAATTAAAGCTTAAATTAATTAAATTAAGTGTTCGAAATGTTTACTATTCACTTCTTGGCACATAAAATGTCGGTTAGGAAATTCCTGCCTTACATTTTCATAAGTTTCTGGAGTGATAATTCTGCAAACTTCTGTATTGCGTTGCTCCAGTTCTTCAATTGTTTCTGGACGGGTTCTGTACAGTTTCGATTTCAGATATGACCATACAAAAAATCTAAGAAAGTTAAATCTGGGAAGTGAGCCGGCTATTCTACAGGCTCCCGCCTAACAATCAATCTGCCAAAAAAATGTCCGTTGAGAAAGTCAGAAACAGGCCTATAACAATGAGGCGGCGCACCGTCTTGTTGGAACATAACGTTTTCAATATTATTTCAAGCCACCTGAGATATTACCGGGAAAATTTAGTCCTACAAATGAAAAAGTGGACTACTGGATAAGAAAATCAAAACAATTTTGAACTGAGCGAGTCCATTGGTTTACAATCCGCCATTTTGTTATGGTTCAATATTTCTCTTTGAAATTCTAGGATCAAACGCAGGACTAAAAGACCTTTCAAATGAGGTGTCACTCGACCCTGGATAAGAAAATCAAAACAATTTTGAACTGAGTGAGTCCATTGGTTTACAATCCGCCATTTTGTTATGGTTCAATATTTCTCTTTGAAATTCTAGGATAAAACGCAGAACTAAAAGACCTTTCAAATGAGGTGTCACTCGACCCTGGATAAAAAAATCAAAACAATTTTGAATTGAGTGAGTCCATTTGTTTAAAATCCGCCATTTTGTTATGGCAGAATATTTTTCTTTGGAACTCTGGGATCAGATGCAGAATTAAAAAACCTTTCAAATGAGGTGTCACTCGACCCCCCTTTCTATTTAAAAAAAAATTCAAAATGGCGCCCAGTCGCCATTTTGGATGATACAAAATTTTAATATGGTTTGAAAAATAGTATTTAATTTCCCATTACAGCACACCAAATTTTGTAGAAAAATATCAAGTCGTTCAAAAGTTAATTGTGGGGGGGATTATTTTATGGACACTGTATATAAGCAGAAATGTTTTATCGTTCTCTGTTAATTAAACAGAGAGACATCAATTTTTAATTTTCACAAATTTATAGAAGGCGTTACGAAAAAGTTAGTGAAGTACGACAAGAACCAAATTGTACACATCCCTAGCTCTATAAACCTACAGAAAAATCGTGTGGGCAGTATTTATTTTGTAGATGTCCAAAAATTTGAAAATATATTCACTTTACAGTTTTAATTTGTTCATTGTAGATTTGGGAAAGTACGAACGAGTTTACGGGTCGGAATAAAACACGGTATTATACTAGGTGTAGAACAACAAAGTGTTACCATGTAAGAGTTTTTGTACAAATAAAAACTGGAATTAATAAATGTATTCCAAAGTTTTGGAAATTGTCAAAAAAAGATTACCCTAAAACTAACCACACTATTTTTCTATCGTTTCTGGTTTTCTTGAATACCAAGAAATCGTTTTTCAAAAAAATTAAAAAAACAATTTTTTTTTATAAACAAAACAGAAAAGGTTTAATTTCTAAATACAATAAGACATGCCCGCAGGCAGAGACTAACAGGACAGTACCTATGTTCCTGTTCCGCTTGCAGAACGGGTACAGTAAGTCACTGTCAGTGGCAGCACTTGTGCTGTCTTAAATGTTTTTGCGCGGAACGTAACAATTTCTAAACGAAAGGTGAAGTGCTGTGCTTATTTTTTTATTTTTCTCGTGCTATTTAAGATTCATTAAAGACTTTTTTTCTATATTTCTATAATTTACGACATTTTAAAATTACTTATTTATTCGTAGAGCGAGCGCATTGTCTAAAAAGTTGCAAAGTTATGTTATCTGAAAAAATTGATGTGTGTTGCAAATTTAATTTACCAAATTTTTACCTAAACCTTTCCTAAAAGGGAATTAACGTCAGGAATATAATTAACGTTATTATTAATGCTTTAACACCAAACGTGCATTTGACGTAGATTATTTTAACATTACAGCCAGACTGCTTTTTGTAGTACCTTCTATAGACAAACATTTCTGTTTATTACAAAACCGAAAATAGCATCACGCTGAGATTCGCAAAATTGAATTCCTAGCATGTCTCCTGCAATAGTCGTCCCGAAACTCTCTATTTGTGCTGTCACAATCGAACCTTTTTACGGGATTCAGAAACTCAAACTTCGTTTTCCGATAAATGCAGTTCGCAGCAGTGCGTTGCTTGCAAAGTGTCGAGACGTCTACACAATACAATCACGATTCCAACATATCTGAAATGTCCTACCCGAAGAAGAACAAACAAAATTCCTTATTTTTTTTAAGGTTCAGATTGACTGTGAAATTTTGCGTATATGATCGGATAAAATCGTTATGGCAAACATATCCTGAGTTTGATGGCCAATATTGTCAAAGGAATTACGACCCCAAGAGATGCGATTTCAGTTCAAAGCATTGATCTTATTAAAGTTGTGATGTGGCGTATAGGAACTTTGATAAGCAACCGGACCAAAGCATCAGAAGTTTGAAATGTCCACTAAGAATGTTTACTGAGGAGGTTGTTGGTAATTTCAGAGAAACTTTAACATTACTATTTTCTATTTGACATATTTAATGCTTTGGAGCTGCTTAAAACTGTAATACGTGAAGAAAATGTAAGCCATTTTCAAGGAGTAAAAATTTAACGTCTTGATAAATATAAAATAAAATATAGACGAGGCTTTCATGACACATCTGCGTTTTCCATTATTATGAAAGTAGGTACTTTGGAAAATTTAAGAACTGACAAATACGTCACAAACTTTGATGCTTGCAACGCAGAGAAGCTGGCTTTTGAAAGCATTCGAATTTCGTATAAAATATTTATCTACGTCTGCTAGGATAAGAACCTATTATATCATTTATTTGAGTTGCATAATGATGTTTATTATTCAACTCAATGGGATAAGGATCATTTATCCCACTCAGTGGGATATGACAATTTTTCATACTATGATTTTTCTGGTAACAATGAAGAAACTACCATCGTTGCAGCTTCTTCTATGTCCGACTGAATACTGACACAATCATTCATAATTATATTTACCGGTTTTCTCACAATTTTCAACACAAATCGAGGAAAAATTAAAAACAACTCAAATATTGAAAAAAAATGTTTGGTTGCTATGACGATAATAAATTATGTAGATTCAATGCGACTTTGTTTTTAAATAAAATACCATGCTCTTCTGATGTTAAATAAAAAAGACGGTCTGTCAAAATTATATAATTTTTTCAATTTAGCAAATTATGTAATTTTTTCGATTTTGAGCAGACGTAGAAAAAAATTGTATTATATACATGTCATAACGGCCATTAACATACTCATTCTCTTACTCCGGCTCGGGCTAACGCCCTCGTCGGGCAACTCACCGCATTCGTATGTTAATAATGCCTTTATACCACTGATATAATAAATAACTATTATGTATGAGTACGACGTGGTCTAGTCTTGTTATTGATTGAACTTTAAAGGCAAACAGATTTTAAACACAAGACAACCAATTGAAAAAGGGCGCGAAGTCAACGCAAAGATGTGTTTCTGATTTGTTCACTATCACAAAGCGTTCGACACCGTAAAATTGGACTAACTCTGGAAAATACTAAGAGAAATGGACCCCCCCACACACTTACTTCAATTTATCCAAAACCTTTATGAGAACAATAGCGCTAAAGTAAGAGTTAACATATACTCAGAATCCTTTATAACAAAGGCATATATGCACCGAATACGTAATGCGCATGGATGAATGCGAAGGCGGAGTAACCATATTTGAAAAACGCATAAATAATCTGAAATTCGCGGACTTTATATAAATTTCTTGTTCTAACCCATCCTTTCTTGGCTGAAGAGGAGCTTAGAACACCGGTGCGGAGTCCGAAAGACCCCTATAGCGACCCGCATCTTCACGGGGTATCAACCGACACCGATTTACGTTTTCCGGGCGACACCCTCATTATAGCACCAACAGAGGAAGAACTGGAAACGATTATGAACAAGTTAGTAGATAACAGCCTAAAAATAAACGAATCGATGACCAAAGTGATGATTGCACTAGAACAAATCTCAGTCAAGACCAGGGCTGGTCTAAGAAATTTAGAGCCTTTGGTTTAAGAATTTGAAGCGCCCTAACAGCGGGGGCAACATTCTAATCTAGGATAAAATATAGCTGGGAAACAATCCCGTAAAAATATCTCCGAAAAAAGGCGAACCTGTTAAAAACAAAACAAGTAAACAAAACCCAGAAAAAAAGAAAATCCCTGAACAAACAGACTGAACAAAAAGCCCGGAAAAAAAGATTCGAAATAAATATTTGATAAAAAAAAGATACATTTTTTGGACTTTCAGGAATTCAAAGAAATGGTTTTTAAAAAATGCCTGTTTAGTGTATGGGTGGGTTTGTATGCGTAATAACTCCCAAACGAATGGTCAATGTCAGAACATTCAAAATCAAAAATTCCCCGTCAAGATAAGCTTTTAAAAAATCCGAAACAGGAAACAGAATTTAGACATGCTTTTTGGTAACATTTATACCGGAAGACAAACTTTCTAAAACTGGAAACAAAATTTGATAGATTGTGGCATATCCAGCTTTTCTAACATTCCAGCTTGAAAATGGCGGCCGATATAATTTTTTTAAAATTTGCGCTTTAACGCATTATTACTCAAAAGCGAATTCACAGATCCGGATGTTTGGTATTAAAATAGCCCTAGAGCAACACAATGTCACTATCTTTGAGAATTGTACAAATAAAAACTGAGAAAAGGCTGCTTTTACCAAGAATGTTTTTCCAGTGGATTTTTCTATACATTATTTTTCCGATAATGTTTTCTGGGTATATTTTTCAGGGATGTTTTTTCCGGACTCCGTAACATTCAGATAAACACCGCTAATATACACAACTCACACTTTATTATAACCAGACCAGATGTGTTTCGTCTACGTGGTAGATTGATAGCGATACTAGCGGTATATGTCTAGCTTCCACTAGTTGGCACACCAACATATTTGTGATCTACTAAGAGGGATTATTGTAAAAGTTGATCTGTGCTCTAGGAGTAGGGTGCAGTTTGCCTGCTTACGCCACTATCAAAGTGTAGACTCAGATGGGCGTGCCTTTGCACACCCGACGCTGTTAAGGTACCGGTCACTACGATCAGACCGGCTACCGACCTATTTTGGGTACAAAGTCGACTAGTATCGAGTATCCCAAATAGTAGAAGCAGTTTCAGCTGTTCCGAAAATTTAAGCAGTGACTTTATTGACGGGTGCCACGGGGACCCGAAGTCCGAACCCGGAATAGCAGCCCCGGTTTTAATGACGGCGTAGGACTCGGTGGCAGTGCTAACGCTATAGTCGTCTTGGTGCGGCTCGACGGGTGAGCTGCGGGAGCTCGGGCACTGATCTACAAAATCAATAGGTAATCTCCCCCTTGCCTGATGTCTGGTAACTTGGATTTTGCGCACCAATCATGTATTTCTGTTAAAATGCAGATATTGAATCCTAGAAATGTTTGGGTCCAGTGCGTATAATCTCAGATAAAAAATTTAATTTTATCTTATCTAACAGCCTGCGAGCACTACACCTGATTTAAAGTGTTCGCTTCTTGGCAATTTTTCTATTTCTCAAAATTCTGAATGATTTGACAACCTTTTATAATAATTTTAATCAGTGATGTGGGTTTTCACGGAAATTGTGAATTTGAAAATTTTCCAAAAACATTTTTATGGTATTTAAAAATGATATGAAATTGATACATAAAATGTGTAATAATTCAATAATAAGCATTAAATCTAAACACTGTATGCCTTTTAGGCGTTGTTTTTTTAGGGTAAATTAGAAAAACACTAGAACACAATTCTTATGACAACACACTGAGCTTTTGTTTTTTACATATACAGGGTATTCCCTTATTCTCAAATAAAAGCATTTTATAAACAAATAATTATCCGTAGAAACCCAGATAAAATTCTTCTGGAAACCAGTCCCAGGTTGCTACTTACTAAGAACAAAACACAATGTAATAATGGTGCTAAATCAAAGTTGTCTCCTTTGCTGATATGAATATATTATTCCTGCTAACAAGGGGTATAAAACATAATATAAATCAAACCCTATTCCGTTGCCAGGGCACCCACTCCTGCAAACATCATCCTAGAAAATCTAGAAATATACATTGCTATAGTAGACGGACTTTTTCTCCAAGCTACAAATTTAACAAGGCTCGCGCTGATACGTTATATTCAATTCGAACATTGCCTAATGTGAGTTGTGTAACAATATTCCACTATTTATCGTGCTCTAACCATTAAAATACCAAATTTGGCTTTTATGTTGCTACAGCACCATTTAATACGTTATCGCGTTCGGGTATTCGTGAGCTTTGAAAAATGTTCCGACACGACGGTTTATTTGAGCTTTTAACCGATTTTTCGTTGTAGAGACGTGCGTATATACGAATTTTCTGTTCTGCTTTTTGTGTTTGCTTTGTTACGCAAATTTCTACACCGTTATTTTCACCAAAGGCTGCTGCACGCCACCGCGACGTGATTTTAATTCCAATCGGGTATATTAAATCAGATTTTATGGAAAAATAAATTTTGAAAGAAGTGACGCAGTGTTTGAATCCTGATTGTCGTTGCTCATCTGAATTATTCTTCCCTTTAGAATAAACAAAGTTTTTATTTGGAAAAACTTGGCTACATTGTTTTTATTAACCAAAAATTAATCTTCGTCCATCTTAGGGTCTTTGTTTAAGAAGACAGTAAAATATGCACGACCTCCGTTCTCTCTTAAATCTCTTTCAATTTATGGAGTGAACGATCTCATCGTATCAGCAGACTAATTTGTGGCCATAAAGAGTGATAAAGTTCTTCCCAACTGGGAGCTCATTAATTTCCCAGCAGGTTGAAGAAAAACTGCAATACTTTATAGCCACTGTGTCTCCCTTCTTTAAATTCACGAGAGGAAATTGTAATGGAGATAAGAAAGTACATTAAGTGCATCGTTCCAAAAGCTTTGTCTCCATTTTATCGCTAACGAGTTGCTGTCGCACTCGCAGCAACGTGAACCTTATACTAAAACTAAAACTAAAATGTATTTAAACATGAATTTTTGGACGAGAAGAAAAATTAGGTCGATTCGCCAACATGTGTTGCGGTTTGGGGCTTTAAAGGCACGACTTGGAATAACAACGAGTAGAAAATGATAGAAGGCATTGGTGACTCGTCAGAAATTTCCAGAATAACGCAATTACAAAGAATGTCAACAACCCCTAAATAAAATTAACCTAATAGACTGTCAAAAAGGAAACTCATGCAGGCACAAAGAACGGTCCGCCGAGAACATATTCGCCGGCAGCACGATCTCCGCCAATCACGATTCGTCTCAACAATTTTCGCCGTAGACTATTCTCCCGCAAAAAAATGATGACTAGGTAGTCACAACTCCCCCCCCCCTTCCTGGTTTTGCAAAAGGTATAACAATGATACCTTTAAATGATATTTATTTATGAGGGCGGGATGATAATTGGTTAGCCTAGCAATGAAAGACCGATTTTATGTTTTCAAAATAATTTTTATTTTCAACATAATCTCCTGAAAGTTGAATACATTTTGTCCAACAATGCTCTAAGGCTTTGATCCCATCACGGAACGTGTTTTCCTCAAGGCCTGCAAAATATGCGTCTTGACCTCTTCGTCGGATGAAAATCTCTGTCCATCTAGGAAAATTTTCAGCTTAGGGAATAAGTGGAAGTCAGAAGGAGCCAAATCCGGCGAATACGGTGCGTGTGGAAGCAAATCATACTTCATTCGTTGATTTTAGCCTTGGCAGTAACACAGGTGTGAGCACGAGCATTATCTTGGTGAAAAATGATTTTTTTACGCGCTAAACCTGGCCTTTTTTGATGATTATTTTGGCGTAGCTGGTCCAAAAGGTTAGCGTAGTATTCGCCAATTATCCTTTTTTCATTTGGAAGATAATCGATCATCAAAATCCCTTTTGCATCCCAGAACACAGATGCTTTCTTTGGAGCCGAGCCACCAGGTTCTGTCCATTGCTTTGATTGTAGTTTTGTTTCTGGCTTATAGTTGTGGACCCAGGTTTCATCGGTGGTGACAAATCGACGCATAAAATCAGTGGTATTCTTCATAAAACGGTCCAGACACTCTTGATAAATTTGCATTCGCACACGTTTTTGATCGAGTGTAGGCAAACGCGGCACCCATGGCGCGGACAGCTTCTTCATACCCAATTCTTGGGTTAAAATATTGAACACTCGCTCTTTTGAGATGCTCACAGCATTAGTTATTTCAGCCAACTTCAGTCGTCTGTCTTTCAAAACCATATTATGGATTTTGCTGACCATTTCTGTTGTAGTGACACTTCTTCGGCGTCCAGAACGGTGTTTATCTTGGATGCACGTACGACCCCGTTTGAACTCAGCCAGCCAATTTTTTACGGTCGCATATGATGGAGCACTTTCACTCAATACACTTTGGTCTCTTCAAAAATTCTGCACCTTTTAAGCCTTTTAAATGCAAAAATTTAATAACAGCACGATGCTCAATATATTCCATTGTTACATAAACACAAAACACGTTTTCTCTGAACAGCTGCTAACAACAAACTATTTGACAGATGGCCTTATATTTTCAGTGTTGTCAACTAAAAGATGGAACTTTAAAATTATGTATAAATATTTGCATGCTAGCACCACATATGTGGAGACTAACCAATTACCATCCCGCCCTCGTGATAACATATAATATAGAATACAGTAGAATACAATATTACTCTAGCATTATGAAATTATGGGCTAATCCGCGGAGATAGTTTAAACTTTTCCGATTAAGAAAGTTCGAAACAAGCGCCATAATTCGAATAATCTTTGCTTGTTTTTCAGGTGGAGCATTTCCACCCACTTATTTTTCATAAAAGACATCTGTTTTTTTGAATTTTTTTTAACTCCTGAATAAACCGCAAAAGAGTTGGTCTTTGAATAGACAATTGTATTTGTTTCCTGTAAAAATTTGCAAAAAAACAACCTAATGCCTTGGCTAACGCCTAAAATTGTTCCAGTAAACAAGATGGTTTTTTTAGAGTGAGCGTTGCGTACGGATTTGGTTGCTGGACTGCTATACAAACGTCTGCTGTTCGATTCCGGGTAACGGTCAACTTATCTCGCTTCTCCCTCGCAAGAAAACAAGCAACCAGCGAGGTACAATTGATCAACGTGCATCATGTCTTAGCTATATTCAGAAACAAATTACACATGTTAATATCAACCTCAATTGTAATTTTCTGAATGTCGGGCGCTCGGTATAACTCTTCTTCCGGTGGTTTGGACCCTACGTTAAACTGTAGGTCATGTGTGCATGTGCGCTACTTAGCATGCGCTAACACATGTACAGTTCAATTGCGAAATCTTATAACAAGATTGACACTATAAGGAGAAACAGGTAATTTCAAGTTGATTTTACAACGTGTTTTTAATAACTTCGCGATATATAATGATGCCTTAAGCTCCATTTCTACATTTATGGATTATTGGCGCCATTTTAGTGGCGCCTTTACAACTGGCACGCTTTATGCGTTTCCACAACTTGACTTCACATTTGTGCAATTAATGTTTTAGCAATGGCGTCAAATAAAATGCTGCGACTACAAACATCTCGGAATGTAGTAATGCAAATAGTATTTTTGCTTTTATTGCAGATTAATCAAATTCGAATTGCACATTTAGAAATAAATTGCATCCGCAATATTGTCGAGGGCCGTTGCTTTCGTAGTCACATAAAGCAAAAAAGGGTGTTTGCGTGCAAAAGGTGGTCTAGAAACAATTTTGGGATATGTTCCTTAGATTAATGCCCTGATCACAAATCCAAGTTTTCGACCTCGTAGGGCGCACGCGCGAGCCGCCATCTTGGATTAAAGGTGCAAAAATTTCTTTTTGTGCGAATAACTTTCTAACGGCTGATCCAGTGACAAAAAGACCTTTAAAAAAAATTGTAGACAATAAAATTTACAACATTTTTGTTTTTTTTTTCATTTTTTTTGTGGGCCTAATGGGTAACGAGCTACAGCCAGCGGCTGAAAAATGAATTTTATTTTTAAATTCCAATTTTCCACATTTATGCTTTTTTTGCCAGTTTTTCTAGCCATGTAACACATAATTTTGTTTCATATTGTCAGCTCATTTCCACACCACCATGAGGTAGAGCAAATGGTGCGATTTTGTACAAATGGTGGTATTTGGTTTTTAATTGTGATTCGAAAAGTGGTAAAGCAAGAAGCAGTGAAAATAATTGTATCGGTATTTCCATAAGTACGCGAATAGTTGGGGATGATACAATTAACTGTCAGTTCTCCAGAGAGAAAGGTATTGAGGCGATGTCGACCATGCATAGCACGTGTGAAAATTTCGGGTCCACCAAATTCAAACGCAAGGAAAAAGTCGTGCCACTGCTAGCGGTAAATAGCAGCATCACAGTTGCCGACCAAACACTCCCCATCAACCCACTTATGCTGTTCCAGAGAATGACCATAGCGAAGAAATCCGACGACGAGTTGAAGCATTACTTGAGATTCGAGCTTGCACCCTTTCCATTGTCGCTTTTCACGGAAGCAGGAATGCGCAAAGGCACTAAATCGACGTTGTATTCTGTTTTCATACAAGATCTAGACCGCGTGCGGCACCTGAATGTAAGAAAATCAATGTTCTGGACGGGGGTTATCTCTTACACAAAGTTGTGTGGCAACGTAATGATTCATTTGGGTCTATTTGTAAAAAGTACGTCCAATATGTGCGAAATCACTACGGTTCAAATGCAATCGTTGTTTTTGATGGGTATCCGGTAGATGGTAGCAAAACAAATACCAAGACCGCAGAACTACAACCACGCGTGAACAGGCAAGTGTGTGCGGCGATTCGTTTTGATGAAACAATGTTAGCTCAAGCATCCCAAGAACGATTTTTGGCCAATGAAAGCAATAAAGTTCGTCTTATTACGATGCTGACGCAACAATTGTTAGAGGCCGGTGTTAGCAATAGCTGTGGTGACAATCAACACATCAGCATCTTCTTCTGCCTGCTTAACGGTATGTGCTCAACATTTGATGCTGTTTTCATCATTGGCGAGGACGTCGATCTTTTAGTTGTACTCACAGCATTAGCACCCGCCTACAGCAACATCTACCTTCGGAAACCTGGGAGGAGCAACATTGCCGAAAGACTATATTCCGCGCATAGTTTGAAACACAAAGAAGTCGCTGAGAATATTCTGTTTCTTCATGATTTTAGTGGGTGCGACACCACATCGGCACTCTTTAACCAGGGGAAAAAAAGTTTTGTTCGCTTGTCCAGAAGGATCAGAGACTGAATTCAATCATTAGAATTTTCAAAGAACCGGATGCCACACCAGACGATATTGCAGACGCTGGAGCACGCTTTCTCGTAGCTGTGTATGACGGCAACATAGCAGAGGATACATTAGAAGATGTTCACTATCAACGTTTTGCAACATCAGCAACAAAACGCCAATTCCACCTTGATTCTTTGCCGCCAACAAAGAACGCCGCACGGTATCATGCGTTAAGGACTTATCATCAAATTCAACAATGGTATGGAACTGCAAAAGATCCAGAAGACTGGGGCTGGAAACTTGGACCAAACGGCCTTGCTCCAGTAAGAATGACAGGGAAACCAGCACCGGACCAACTGTTGAAAATCGTTTCCTGCAATTGCAAAAAAGGATGTAGTGGGGCATGCAGCTGCAGAAAATCAGGAAAATCCTGCGAGAATGTACCAGAAGCTACCATCGAAAGCGAGGATGACTAACTAGATGAAAAAGATTATGACGAGGGCGACGACCTGACCAAACCCGGACCATCGAAGCGACGGAAACCTCGGAAGCTCGTCGCTTCGCGACAATGGAACGTGTGTGGATTAGGCCTACTGGGGAGACCACATTAAAAAAAACGCACCATTTGCTCTACCTCATGGTGGTGTGGAAATGAGTTGACAATATGAAACAAAATTATGTGTTAAATGGCTAGAAAAACTGGCAAAAAAAAAGCATAAATGTGGAAAATACGAATTTAAAAACAAATTTATCTTTCAGCCGCTGTAGCTCGTCACCCATTAGGACTACCAAAAAATGAAGCAAACAAAAATGTTGGAAATTTTATTATCTACAATTTTGCTTATAAGTCTTTTTGTCACTGGATCAGCCGTTAGGAAGTTATTCGCACAAAAAGAAATTTTTGCACCTTTAATCTAAGATGGCGGCTCGCGCGTGCGCCCTACGAGGTCGAAAACTTAGATTTGTGATCAGGGAATTAACCTAAAGAACATATCCCAAAATGGTTTCTAGACCACCTTTTGCACGCAAAAAACTTACATTGACTGGACTAAAATGGCTAAGTCAATTGCTCAAACTATTTCTTAAGCACGGATCATTTTCGTATTCGTTTAAAAATCTATTGTTAGTGTCCATTTCTTGACGATTTTGTAAAATTTTTCTGCGACTGAATATACACCATCGATTTTTCACCCACAATTTCTAATTTAAAAATGAAATTATCGCGCCAATATGCATGAAAAGTTAAAGTGCTCCTATACTTTCAGTATAGGGAAGTATTGAGTTTATGAAAATGTTCGAAATCAAAATTTTGCCGGAAATACATAGAACCTCTAAGAACCCACAAAGTTTTTTAAAAATGTCTGTCTGTGGGTAGGTATGTGGTGTGGGTATGTGCGCTCCATAACTCCCAAACATATGGTACGATTTTCATGAGCTTTAGAATGAGAAGGTAAACCAAACGTCATCGGGGAAATAAGCTTTAAAAAAACCGAAACCTGAGGCGGAAGTTAGACCCGTTTATTTGGTAGCATTTTTTCCGTAGCCAAATTATACAAATTTGTAAACGGAATCCAATAAAAGAAATTAGTGTAAAAACTCCGTGAGTTGTCGTACCCTGCCCTTGGAACCGCAAATCGGAAAGTCACCTTAAAATAACTTTTAATTTTCGTACTGTGTCTTAAAAAACTAAACTTTAAGGCCACCTTAAAGTCAATTTAAATTGTCGTAACTTGCCCTTATTGGCACACATTTCAAGATCACCCTAAAGTCCCTTTAAATTCTTTTGGCTTCTGATTGATAGCGCAAATTTCAAGTTTACCTTGAATACATTAAATTTAAAAAGCAATTTAAGTTTACTTTAAGTTTTCGTATCTTGCCCTTAAAAGCGTAAACTTCAAGGCCATTTAAAAGTTACTTTTAATTATCGTAACGTTCTCTTGTAAGCTCAAATTTCAAAGTCAACTTAATGTCACTTTAAATTGCCTACCTTGTCCTTAAATGTGCAAACTTTAAGGTCGTCTTATATTTGCTGTAAATAAAAATGTCGTACCTTGTCCTTGAAAGCACAAATTTCAAGATTATCTTAAAGTCACTTTAAACTTAGATACCTTGTTTTTGATAGCACAAAATGCCAAGTCATCTTAAAATTGTATCAAATTGTCGTATGTTTCACTTGATAGCGAAAATTTCAAGATCACTTTGTCAATTTAATTTGTCGAATTTCGCCGTGGAAAACGCAAACACTTTATATAAAATGTTTGTACCTTGTCCGTGAAAGCAAAGTTTTAAGTTTATCTGAAAGTTTATTTAAATTGTCGTACCTTGCCCTTAAAGGCGCAAATTTTATTCTGTTACTTAATATTGTCATACCTTGCCTTTCTAAAAACACATTTCAAGGTCACTTTAAAGTCATTTAAATACCTTGTCCTTGATAGCACAAAATTCCGAGTCACCTTAAAATCGTATCAAATTGTCGTATGATTCACTTGATAGTGAAAATTTCAAGATCACTTTGTCAATTCAATTTGTCGAATTTCGTCGTAGAAAACGCAAACACTTTATATAAAATTTGTGTACCTTGTCCGTTAAAGCAAAGTTTTAAGTTTATCTTAAAGTCACTCTCAATTGTCGTATCTTGCCCTTGAAAGTGCAAATTTAAAAATCTCTAACTTTTATTTTATTACTTAATATTGTCATACCTTGTCATTTTGAAAACAAATTTCTTTCACTTTGTCAATTTAATTTGTCGAATTTCGCCGTGGAAAACTGTAACACTTTATATAAAACTTTTGTACCTTGTCCGTGAAAGCGAAATTTTAAAAGTTTATCTTAAAGTCACTTTAAATTGTCGTACCTTGCCCACGAAAGCGCAAAATTAAAAATCTCTAAGTTTTATTTTTTTACTTAATATTGTCATACCTTGTCTTTCTAAAAACAAATTTCAAGGTCACTTTAAAGTCACTTAAAGTTGTCATACCTTGTCCTTAAAAGTACAAATTCCAAGATCTTCTTAAAGCCACCTTAAATTGGAATACCTTGTCCTTGACAGCGCAAACTTCCTAGTCAAACTGTCGTACGTTGCACTTGATAGGGCAACGTTACTTTACAATCACTTTAAATTATCTTAGCTTGTCTATAAACTGCTGTACCTTGCCCTTAATAGCGCGAATTTCAAAATCTCTTGAATTTTGATATATATTTAAATTAATATTGTCATGCCTTGTCTATCAAAAAGAAAATTTCAAGGTCACTTTAAAATTACTTAAAGTTGTTGTACCTTGTCCTTGATAGGGCAAAGCGCAAGGTCACCTTAATAGCGCAAATTTCAAGGTCACTTTGTCACTTTAATTTGTCGTATTTTTTCGTACAAAACGCGAATTTGGTCACTGTAAATTCACTTTAAATAAAATTGTCGTTTCTTGTGCTTAATAGCGCAAATTTCAAAATCACTCTAAAGTTAAATTTAATAGTTGTATCTTGCTTTTTAAAGCGCAAACTTCAAGGTCACTTTCATGTCACTTTAAATTATTGTAGTTTACCTTTTAACGCAAATATTTTAACATCACCTAAAAGTTATAATGAATAATGTTGTCGTACCTTGCACATTACTGCAAATATTTGAAAGTTACTTTACATTATCGTACCTTCCTCCTTGAAAGCACAGTTTCAAAGTAACCTTAATGTCGCTTTAAAGTGCTGTACATTGCCTTAAATGTGCAAAATTGACGGTAGCCTTATATTCACTGTAAATAAAATTGTCGCACCTTGTCCTTGAAAGCAGAAATTTCAAGATCATCGTAAAGTCACCTTGCTCTTGATAGCGCAAACTTCCACCTTAAAATAATTTTAAATTGTCGTAACTTGTCCTTGATGGCGCAAATTTCAAGATCACCTTAAAATCACTTTAAATTCTCTTAGCTTCTCCTTATTAGCGCAAATTTCGACATCATTTTAACGTCATCTTAAATATTATTGTCATACCTTGTAGAATAAAGCGAATATTTCAAGGTTGGTTTACAATTACTTTCCTCTTGAAAGCCCAGTTTCAAGGTAACCTTAATGCCACTTTAAATTGCTGTACGTTTTCCTTAAATGCGCAAAATTCATGGTAGCCCTATATTTACTGTAAATAAAATTGCCGTACCGTGTCCTTGATAGCGCAAATTTCAAGGTCAAGGTAAATTGTCGTATTTTAAATTAGTACATAATGGTCCTCCCAATTGTTCTTCAAACGCTACTTATCGCAAGAATGTAAAAAGAACAGGGTATAGAGATATGAAAGGTACCCAAGAACATAATGTTCGCTTTGTATGTCTTGATTATTTCTTTACGTATTTTACTTGAGCATAAACCTTCTCGGATCATTAAATAAAGCACCCTTTTTGGCGAAAGGGAACATAAAATAATTTTACCCTTTCACGTTTGATTTAATCGTGAACTACGCGTAATTTACAATAATCTTCCTCGATCAAGCAAGCTTTCCATTAGGAAAGATTGGCTTCAAAAAGGTATTATTATCTAATCAAGCAACCACCTTCAATCCGTGTCTGCGTGTTCACTACCTCACCAGCAATAACATTTTCTTAATGGTGATCCGCGACCGTTGAGCGAGAAGAAATCATTCCGCAATCCCATTTCAACGAGCAGAGGTTGCTCGTTCACGCAAATGTTCCTTTTCAGATTTCCCGAAATGGTTTCTCTCTCGACGATTTGATAAAAAGCCGGTTGGTTGCCGCCAGGGCAATTTATGATTCGCGAGCTTTCCAATTATGACGTTCGTTTGAAAGTTCATCGAGGTAAATCAGAACGGTCCGAATATCTGTGCTTGCGCTTGGAAGAAGTGTATTTGAGCAAAACTTCTCGAATAAACTGATTCAATTTGTATCGCCTTCACATCTACTTTATGGAAGCCGAACTGAAAGGATCTGCCAAAGTGAAGTTGGACTGATTTCTTTTAATACCCTTGGCTCTGCTGGGATTCAGATGAAAAAACGATAACGCCAACGTAACATTGAGTTGGGATAAAACCGAACGTTCGATTTATTTGAAAACTACGTCAGTGTGGCAAGCAGTAAAGGGAGAGAAGAAGGATTAAAAATTTATGTTCGAACCCTGTTTATTGGAAAGGTTATTTGAAATTCAATACAATTTAAACTTTAAAGGAAATTAAGGGAAGGCTAAGCATTCAATTACAGACCTTCTATTTCCGAAATGAAATAAATATCTAATTGGAGAACAGTAAAATTACTAAGGTAATATTGTAGGATGAAAGTAATGAGTAATTTTAGACGACCAGGAATGTAATTTAGCAAAATTTGTAACTTTCTTATGGTCTTTGCCCACTGCACTGCGGCCATAGTAGGCCTATTGTGCCCCCTGTGATAGTTAGTCTCCCTCAAGTAGTCCTGTATCTTTCACAAAGTCCAGGACGTCCCTGAGGGGGATGGCTTGGAGTTCTTCTACGTCCACAAAGGGGACTCCGAATCTCCTAAGCCTTTTTGCTGCCAGTGCTTCGCATCGGCAGATTATATGTAATGGGGTTTCCTCCTCCATATCACACACTCTACACGTAGGGTCGTTTGTTAGCCCCATCGTGTTGAGGTGTTTCATCATCTTAGGAGCCAAGGTTTACTTCTTTTATTAAATATGTGTTGGAACTGTCGATTGTGTGAAAGTGATACGAATCATCGTTGCAGTGTGGAAAGAGGATATACCGATATACCGCTTTTTGGCGAAATAACGAAGTAGAATTCGCTGTTGCAAACGACCACACCCCTCGACGTTGATTCGTTCTAGGTGATGTAGTTGGTTGGACATTCTCATTAATTTTTAGATTTCGTAGTATAAATATTGTAAGCTGTTAGGGGGGGGCGATTAAATTCGTTAAATCATTATTTTCTTTCTGTACTTTTACAGAATTAGCGTTTAGATAGAAAATTAATAAGACATTCGTGTCTTATAGAAAGATGCAGCCTGACATGATATACGTATGTGCTAGCCTAAGGCAGTGAAGCATATTCAGGACAATAATGCTAAGGTTAGTTTGTTTGGAGGATACGATTAAGTAGCCACCTTAAGTTTTTTTTACAAAACACCTAGTTTCTGGAAATGAGTCAAAACCGCTGAAATGTCTAACGATTTAAAAAAAATGCAAAAACTAAAAAAGAAATATTTTGTGTAATGATCTAAAAACATGTATCCAAAAGATTCACAGCCTAAAACTATACTATTTTAACAAATATTGAATTTTTTTATTAGAATTTGTAAATAAATACTATTAGGAGCACCGGCGGCTTTGTCGAATCCTGAGGTGCGTAACAGATGTTCTGCGTCGGAACTGGGTGCTAATTAAGGAGTTGCACCAAACCGCGAGCTAAAGCTCGATCGTTCTCAAGCGTTTATCTTATGACAACTCTAATAAACTGATTTTTCTGCAATCTTGTGTTAATTTTTTAATTTTTTATTGCCATGCATGACAAGTCCTTTATTAACATTAACATTCTCTCTTGTTTTTATAACCGCCAGGGTAAATTTTGCTATTCTTTCCTATTAAGTAATTTCTTTTTTTTAATTTCGAGAGAGAGCGAACAAGCCGTGGTTGTTGTTCAAAAGAGGGAGAGAGAGCGAGACATGAACAGGTTTTCATTTCCCTCGTGAAGTTTAATTTGTAGTTGTGCCAGACCACGCCCCCCGGGGCGCTGGTTAGCTAGGAGCTCGAACAAAGAGATAAGCGTTCTCTCTCAGTACTGTGCTGAAATTTGTGCCTTTCCAGCCGCTATTGACGTTTCGACAACATTCTATAAACCTTTAATTAGAATCATCTTTAATAAAAACATAACACGTTTACATTTTTTTAAATGTGTGTCTTATAAGTGCGAGCCTAGTAAAAAATGATTGTATACCGTTTTGGCTATAATTTTATTAATTAGATAACATTATTGCTGTGACTAATTTGTAATTGTATATTATGTTGTATTGTAAATTGTATATCAATCGACAGTTATGATGTATCAGAATGGGGTACTTACTGCGGAAATTACCAATAGCCATTAACTTTTGAATCATGTCAATTACAAAAACCTTTTACTTGAACATACATTATTTATTGCTATTGCCGTTTAAAGTTTTACTTTTAAGAGGAATCCGTTTTTTAACACATAATTTCCGAATTCAAATATTTCTTATTAAATTTAACGTGTGAGTAATGTTGATAAAGTCAATATAAACGTCTAAAACTATTTTAATAGCCAACGGCCATTTTAACATAACATTTACAATTTTTGTTTTATCAAGTTAAAAACGAAACACAGTTTAGAACAAAAAGACCTTGTAATATACATTAATTACCTACCTCCGCAAAGCTGTAACGTTACTGACCTATTTGCACCTTTTGGGTGCATTATTTCATTAAGCCCCTAAATGCTCCGGGCAATTTTCGTAACGTTTGCTGTTAGCCTGCTAAGTTCAACTAATCCACTTTACTGGCAACAAATAAAAGTTTCCTAACTTACAAGCAGTTCCTCCTGGGAACAATAACAAAAAGTTGATAATATTTTATTTCAGTTTTTTATAATCTTTGTTAATAAAATCTGTCATTTTATACAGTTTTGTTGAGTATTTAATTTAAATAAATTTAATAATTTCAGTAAATTTTTACCAATATGGGGATACTTAATTGTCTCTAGAGACATCTGTATAAAGCACGACGAGGGAATAAATGTAACCAAGATACATTACACGTAAAAAAATTTATATTAAAAAATTTATTTTTGTATTCTTAGTTAACTAAATTTTACAGTCTGTAAACTTCTTTTGATTATTTAATACATTTAAAAAAAAATACAAAGATTGGAAACAGTTGTTACCAAAATTAACCCGTTATTTCAAATTTTAATTGCTGGGTTAAGAAAATCTGCAGTTAATTAAATTACTTAAAATATTTCAAAACATTTAAAACAGTTCTTGTCATAATTGATATATTAAACACGGATCCCTTACACCTGTCTTAATTTTTACAGCCGTCGCATCCCTGTTACTACAAGCCGCATTTCTGGGCGTCAATTGTATAAGTCGCATATTTATATGTACTGCTGTGCAGATGCCCAGTACAGTTTTCGATGCAAATAGAAATAAATAAATTCATACTGTTTGTTTGTACTTGCCATAATTGATATATTAAATCCTGATCCCTTACACCTGTCTTAATTTTTACTGCCGCCAGATTCCCGCTACTAGAAGTTGCATTTTTGGTTATCAATTATATAAGGCGCATATTTTTATGTACTGCTGTGCAGCTGCCCAGTACAGTGTTCGATGAAAATAAAATAAATTGGTTGCATACTGTTTGCTTGCACCTACCAAAATTGATATATTAAATTCGGATCGCCTACACCTATTTCAAATTTACTGTCGCCGGACCTAGAGCCGCATCTGCACGCGTTTTTTACACAAGGCGCATATTCGATTTTATTTTAAAATTGTCATCTCATTTTACTTCTACCATTAATGTTTAATAGAGAAATGTAGGTACTTAATGGCACTGAGCTTTTTGTAGGTATTTTGCTAGGATTGAGAATAAAAAATTGTTAAGAGTAAAAATAAAAGTTTTTCAAGTAACTCCATCTAGCCCTGAAGTGTTTGTTAGTTTCTTACGCTTGCGTCATTTTGTATAATGTTTCTTTAATAAAATTCTAGCATAATATTTGTATTTATTGCCTGAATACAGTTGAATGTAATTATCTCCGACATTAATTTATTAGTTTAAAAAGGTGTAAGTTTCTAAGGAATTATTGGTATAAATTCTAGGGAAAAAAGTTTGATGTGGCCTGGCAATACTTATACATGGCAGTACCGAAAACAGACCCGTAAAGAGATATAGATTAGAAAAGTAAGCCGCGCACAACGTTAATTATATTTAAGTAAAATAAGGTTTACAAATTTCATTGCAGCTGAAACATCGAGAGGGCAAATATCTAGAAATGTTATTTTACTACCTAGAATTATTTTACCACCTGCAGGTACTGGATTATCATTTACAATTAAAAAAACTCAATTTCATGTAAGACTAACCCAACCTAACCAATCCTAGCATACACAATCATCATTAATGGGAATCGAAGACAGACTTTAATTTCTACACGTAAAAGAGCTTTAAATGTTTTAAACGGGGTCAATTTTAAGGAAAAATGGTTACATTTATTTTATAGATTATTTGATGCCGATATTTATTATTTAACAAAAAATATCATGCCAAACAAAGCATGGGAGTAGCCCACGGCAATGTATTAGCAGCCTATTATAACAATTTTATTTTAAAATAGGCTAATAATTTCCACAAGTCTGAGCTTTCGGCATAAAACGTGCATAGCAGATAATTTAATTCTTTTAATTACAAAATTCCGAAACCCGACCCAAAATTGCTGTGCGAATCGTGGTGGTACTTTGATAGGTATAATTTAGCAATATCGCGCGTCGGGATGCAGATAACGTCTGAAAAGGACGAGAATGCATTTGCATGTTGAGAAGGCACTACTGTTTAGTATTCCTTCGTCAAACTGAACAACCTCATATAACTCCAGAGTTAAATATCGAGAGACCTTTTGTAATTTACTGAGTCTTCCAGCGACAGATTCTAATTTTTCTTTGCTATTCGGTGGTGATATATTAACGCAAACTTACCATTAATTTAAATCATCCTTCAGCATTTTGGTAATTGCTTCAGGAACCCGAAGTAAATTTGAGTTTCATTTTACGGATTTGAGAGTCATTAATAAGCAAACAATTTGAACACAAATGAAACGAGTTATTGTACGAAGGATTAACATAAAACCTTGTAGCTACAACGGCATGAGAAGGATTATTGGTAGTTGGAAAGATTTACATATCCTACATGAACATAAATTACTTAGATATTATTTGACGGTACAAAATCTTTCCTTGGATGGTTTAAAACATAACATAACCACTAGATTATGCATGTAAGTAAGAGAAACACGTTTTCCCTCAAACAATTCTGGAAATTGTGAACGTTTCCAGGATAATCCGCACGTTTCTAAGCAACTGACGTCGTTATATAAAACCTGCCATGCGTTGATTTATGTGCTGGATATGAAAGGATAATATTTTATTTGCAATTTACTGGTTAAAACAGTGGAAGGTATACCAAACTCGAAATACTAAAGCAAGGAGTTTCAATTGACTAAGTTTAGAAGTTCGGATTTAATTGCCCATTTACCAAACTATGTTTTTAGTTCCTCGCATAAATATACAAGGTAGGGTATAAAGGAAGTGTGCTGTTTGGAGCTAGTCATACATAATATATTGCTTAAGATCTACAATGCGCTTGTTGGGAAATGGAAGAAAATGTTTGTGAGCAGCAGGCGCGGATCCACGGGGGGGGGGGCTATAGGGGCTGTAGCCCCCCCCCCCCCCCCCCCCCCCCCATAAGGGCCCCCATTTGGAAGAAAGAATGGGCTAAAACTCAAACAGAGCCAATTCCACAAAACGCCGTTGATGCACTATCTTGTTGTGATGATAAATTTTTCCCTAACATAAAAATTCTGTTACAAATCTTTGCTACACTGCCAGTGTCAACAGCTATTGCCGAAAGAAGCTTTTCCACTTTGCGCAGATTAAAAAATTATTTAAGATCTACAATGTCAGAAGAGCGTCTTAACGGATTGGCATTGGCTACTATTCATAAGGAAAGAAGCATCAACATCGAGAAAGCCATAACCGTCTTCTCGCAAATGAAACCTCGTCGAATGGAGACAGAGAAATGGTCTGACTAAAAAAAGTGATGTGTAACCAATGTTTTTTTTTTATTTAATTTTTGTGCACCCATGATTTTAGGCTTATTTTTATATTGTAAATATGTCTTACGTTAGGTAAAAATAAATTTTTTAGATAAAATATAACCATATTATTTAAATTAGGTGAAAAGTTTTCCAAACTTAGTTATCAAGAACAGTTAGCGGTAAAAGAGCAAGGTCGTCCTAAACCAGATTATCATGTCTGTCAAAAGTAAATTGTAAGTGCAAAATCCGGTATTTAAAAGTACTGTTGTGACTACAAAGTAAAGGTTTTATACTTTACAATTAGGACTGGTTGTAGTGATCTAAAATGTTTATAAAAATAGCCATCTTGATGCATACTTTACCTCAAATTTTCAAAAAATTTCAAAAAATTCTCCCCCGGACCTCCGCTAACTGGGGATACCCCCCAGACCCCCCGGTCTGATCTCTCGGCCGATTTTACTTTACCCACAGCAGAACAGCCACTACAAAATTTCACGTGCCGCCACTGAGCCCTCCCCATTACAAATTCCTAGATCCGCGCCTGGTGAGCAGTACATAAATTCTGATGATCGTTGGTCCGTCTCTATGGTAGGCTAAAATATCAAACTAAGGTAATCAGTATGTTGGTGTCTTAAGCAATAAAATGGGATTGGTCCGTTTGAGGTAGAATAGGGTAGAAAGCGTTGCTCACACTGAATATTATATAGGGCAATTGAAAATTATAGTGCAATATTTATAATTGTGACACATTTTATGCATCAAAATAATTAAAACTTTCTTATAAACAAAAAACACTTCGTTACAGAACTACAATCTCCTGCAGATGGAGTAGACGAATCACTTTTTCGTTGATAACTTTCGCAGTAGTTACTCTAAAATTTTGAAGTTGTATATCTGAGCATTACTCATTTAGTTCAGTGTTTATACTAATTTTAGTTTAAATACGTGCGCCAAAAGTGTCTCATACAGTCCAAGAAGCAAAGCTGGATAATTAGCCTACATATACGGACTCAGGCCGAAGCAAGAGCCTTCCCCGCAAGCTCTTCCAAGAGCCCTGCAGCAGCGCGCTATTTATAAAAATCCACTTCAGACATAAAGGTATTCATGTTTACATATCTTCTTTGTTCATAAATATGTAGCTTGATCGTGAATCAACCAAGCTAAGAAGAAACCATAAGCATATTAATTAAGAAGCTAATTTAACCTAATGAAACTTCAAAAAAATTAATTGACGTTTTTTAAAATGTCAGGGTGTATCAAATACTTTTGTAAAAGACAGCACGTTATTCCGTTTTTATGCCACTGCATTAAAGTCATTGTGAATTGTCTACTTTTCAGTAACACTTACCTTGAAAACCGTCAGCACTGATGTCCAACCGTTTCTGAAAAATAAAAAAAAATAAATTGTAAGGTTATTCAGCTAGTCCAAAGCCATCTAAGATGCCAATGGCAAACAAAAGAAATATGTACGATAAGGTAGTCCTAATTCGCATTCGATATTCCAGGAAATACAATGGCAACTATTGCAGTTTGCCTTCTTGTGAATTAATAGTGGTAGTAGCTTGAACTAAACCATGCCGCATTAAATCAGAATTCCCTGTCATCGTCTTACAATTGCCCCTTGGTAATAACAAAAGTAATTGTGGCAACTAATTTCTTAGAGTTCTAATGACTTACTACTACTCTGCGTTGTTAGTTTATCATTTCTGTGAATTTTTATTTAATTATTAAATATACATAAAATACTATACTACTTCAACAATATTTATTTATTTTAACCTTATACGTATTTCGGCATGTTTACATGTCGTTATCAAAGGTTATACTCAAAAGTAAACAGATAGTGTTGTTATAGCAACAATAGAACTTGGTGACTTGATCTCGGTAATCGTCTGCGGATGACTTGATTTCTTATTCCAAAACGTTCAATAGAGGTGAATTTAAAAGATCAATTTGCTCGTTCATTAACGGTACAGTTTTTAAATGTTTGTAAATTTTAAAAGCTTCTAGTATGTCTAATTTACGTTTATCATCACAAAAGTTTAAACATTTTATGGTGTTGTTAGATGTCATTGAATGATGGTGTTCTAGCAACTGTTTAGCGCAAATAGATTTATGTCGGCGTCTGTATTTGTAACAACGTACGTGTTCTTTATATCTATTATCAAAATTTCTCTAACTGTCTGGCCTATATAAACCGAATTACAATGAGAACAATTCAATTTGTAAATGCTTGATTTTAGCAAATTATTTTGTTTTTTAGCACTGAACAAAGCGTTTAAAATGCGTTTAAAATATTTTTAGTTGTTTTAAAAGTTTACTTTACATTTATTTGTTTTGTTTATAAGTTTAGCAATTTTTCTGACTTGTCACCACAATATAGGATCAAGGCATATTTAATTGTATCGGATGAAGTTGGGATATACAGATAAAGTTTTTGAATGACTAATTTCTAATCGTTTACTTTAATTCATATAATTCAATAAGTTTAGTATTATAACTATTACTGTTTGTTTAATAATTTAATTTTCTTTTTGATAATTAATTACATCTAAAGGGACCGTTAAAGCCCTATGTATCATGGACCGGTATGCTGCTAATTTATGTGTTTTATGATAACAAGAATTGTGTGGTATTGTAATGTTTGTTTGTGTAGGTTTTCTATAAACTGAGTACTCAAATTTATTAGTTGAATTAATTATTATGTTTAAATCTAAAAAGTTAATGGACTTATTTTGTACAGTTTCTAGTGTAAATTTCATGTTTGGATGCAAGCTGTTAATAAAAATTAAAAATTTATTAATTAATTCAAATGAACTATCAAAACATGCTAAAATATCATCAACATAACGAAACTAAAATATAACTTTCTCAGACTGGTTTGATTCAAATATTTGATCTTCTACGTTTTCCATAAATATTTAGTTAAAAGGTGAAATTGGACTTCCCATGGGTAAACCATCTTTTTGGAAATAAATATTATTTAAAATAAAATAATTTCAAAGTTCAAATAATTTAATCAATTCAGTCCGTTTTATTAATTCAACATTTTTGTTAATAAGAATATTAACAAAGTAATACACTTTTGAGGAGATATTTGTGAAAACATATCAGTAATATCAAAAATAACTAGCTTGCTTTGTGGTGGTAAATGTAAGTTAGATAACTTTTTGATTAATTCGGAAGAATTTTTAATTGAATATTTTGGTTTATAATCAAAACTGGTAACTATATTATTAAGTATTTTTGCTAGCATGTGGTTGGGTGCATGTATGTATGATACCACTAGTCTAATGGGCATGTTGGGTTTGTGTATTTTTAATAAACCGTATAGTTTTGGTGGTTGTTGATTTGGATTTATTATTTGTCGTTTTTGATAATCTACTAATTTATTCCCCTGCTAAATAAAAATGTAACTTCAAGTTTATCACTTACTATTTACCCTCGACCACCAGAAAACCAAAATTCAAGCCGTTCGTACGAATTAAGTTAACTTAATTTCGTAGACGGATTATGTGATTTCGGTCGCTCAGAGTGGATTTTGAACCAGCGCGCGCAGCGTGAATAGCACTAGTAAAACATACTATTAATTTACTAATTGGAGACTCTGATAAAGCAGCGGACAGCACGATCCCTTTACAACGGATCGATTGCGTATTATGTTTATTAGGAGTAGGTAGATTTTTATATAATTTACCTGGCCATAATACAAAACAGCTTCAATGACAATTTCTTACTGTCAAAGTTGTAACATTTAGAAGCCTATATGCCAAGCTGTGTTTAGATCTTGTGACTTATAGAGATTTGTGGGTGGTTCATTTGTGGTAAAATGTAACTTAAGCATCGCAAAGTTATAAAATTTCTTAAAAAAGAGGGTTATGGGCCTAATATGATCTATGAAAGAATGGCTGCAATGTATGGCGAAAATGGACCAACATATTACCAAGATAAATTTTGGTCTAAGCAATTTCGATGGGGTGAAGACGCGATCCAGGATGATCCAAAGTTCGCACGACTGATAGAAGCAAAAACCAAAGAAATTTAAAAAAATGTTGAAAGATCGGCGTAAAAACCTGCAGTGGATTAACAAAGGCTCCCCACCACCGAAAGAGGCAAAAAACCCAATCTCTTGCAGTAAAATTAACGGAAACCATTTTCTAGGACGTCAATTGCTGATTGAATATGTGAAAAAGGGGTCTACTTTAAATAAACAGTGCTATACAAAGACATAAGAAAATTTTTAAAAACCACAGAAAAAAAACGGCCGCATTCTTGTTGGCCAAGGCATTTGTTGCTGCATGACAATTGTGATTGCATAAAGCATATAAAATTCCGCAGAACATTAAAGATTCTAACTTTAATGAGTCAAGGTATCCACCTTACAGCCCTGACCTGGCTCCATGTGACTTTTATTTTGGTTCAAACATTAAAAAAGAATCTCAGGTAAAGGCGATTTGGTTCCGACGATGAACTGAAAGATGCCGTAGAAACCTATTTTGGAGGGATACCTACCAAAAGAAATTTTTTTGGGGGGATGAGGCTATTTAAAAAACTGAAATAAGTGTGTTAGTGTAGAAAAAAAAACTATTTAGAAAAATAAAATTGTGTTAGAACTGTACAATGGCTAGGTAGATTAATTAAAAATTTACCCTCGTACAATAAAAGTCTTAATATTTTAACACAGTGAATAATTTAAACAATGTTCAAGACTCTTTAGTTTTTTAGAACCAACATTAATTTATTTATAAATTCTAGCTTTACTTCGTTGAAGTTATTCGAATATGCCAACTTCATCCGATACAATTAAATATGCCTCGATCCCATATTTTGTTGACAAATCAGAAAAAATTGCTAAAATTATAAAACAAATAAATATAAAGTTAGTTTGAAAACAACTAGAAACATCTTAAACACTTTGTTTAATGCAAAATCAAAAACAAATTACAAATTAAATTGTTCGCATTGTAATACGGTTTATATGGGTCAGACAATTAGAGATTTTGATATGAGGTACAAAGAACACGTACGTTGTTACAAATACAAACATCCACATAAATCCAATTACGCTAAACATTTACTAGAACACAATCATTCAGTGACATCTATTAACAGTATAAAATGTTACACTTTTGTGGTGATGAATGTAAATTAGATATACTAGAAGCTTTTGAAATTCACAAACATTTAAAAGCTGTACCGTTAATGAATGAGCAAATTGATCTCTTAAATTCTCCTCTATTGGACATTTTGAAATAAGAAATCAAGTCATCTGCAGACGATTACCGAGATCAAGTCACCAAGTTCTATTGCTATAACAACACTAACTGTTTACTTTCTAATATAACTTTTGACAATGGCATGTAAACATGCCGAAATACGTATAAGGTTAAAATAAATAAATATTGTTGAAGTAATTAAGTATTTTATATACCTATAATCAATAAATATTTATTTATTTAACCACATCAAAGCACTCATTTATTTAAATCTTAACAACCTTCACTATTTAATCACGTAGAATTAAACAAACATAGAAGCAGCTTCCGTAAAGTTAAACTTAATCCTACTTACACTGTCAGCTAATTTATGTACTAAATACAGTGTCTTTGTTCTAACTTAATCTAACCTCCAACTAATCCTGGCTATCTAAATGATGCAAATTTCCTAAATTTAAGGGCACATAACAACCGTTATCCATGTAGTGTACAGCAAGTGCCATTTAACCTTGCAAAAAAAATGACGATAAGTTTAAAAGGCGAGAATCTGTTACACTCTCAAGCAAAAGCAATCCCGTAGTTTGAAAGCTAGTACAATATCTAGTTGCTGTTAATTATTTATGTCATTATTATTTTGTCATACGCCAAAATACGAAAGTATTGATTTTTGAAAATTCTTCTTGCACGGCCTTTTAATTTGTCAACAAATCCACAATTTTTCGGAAACCATACATAAATTAATTTTCACTTTTTAGTAGAGTGTACCACACTGTCCAACAGCCAATTAGAGCTAATTTAAGTTACGACTACCGACGAAACAAAGCGTAAGTAGCCGAATCAAAGCCCACTAAAATTTGCAAGGTTAGGTGGCACATGCTGTACATTTAAGGAAGTGTACTTATAGTGGAACGCTTAGCCGGTACAGGTTCCTGAGGGTGTGCTTAACGAGAAGGTTGTAGGTAATCACTGTAATTAGTAATTATGACGCAGCGAGCACGGCCTGGGAATTATTTAAGCCTAAGTTGTAATTTTACACAAACTGCTATTGAAATTCTGTTATGCTTCTAGATATTAACATGTAATCAAAAAAATTTCATATTTAGTAAATAAATAAGAGAGTGGGTTAGATTTTGACACACATATTATTTTACAAACCTTAACTGATTAACTGCAAATAATACATAACTTTAAATGTTGATATTAATATCAACAATAAGAATACAAAAGGTTATGATCTAATAGAAATATGAAACTTTCAACTTCAAACAGAATTTTACAACCGGAAAAAACATTTATATCAGTCTTAGCTTTGCAGGAAGGCTATTATAGATCAACATTGACACATCAAAAAATGCCAACTACACACGAAAAAAATGATATTAACCGAAGTTAACGGAATACCGACTTAAAATAGAAATACTGCAAATTAAAAATAATAAATTTCTGAAATACCTATCACAAACACACTTCCATCGAACTGAACTTGCTTTGTAGAAAGAATATTCAACAATCAAAATAGACTGGGTTTAGATCTGGAGAGCGCGGTGGCCACACAGTAGGTCTTACTCGACTAATACAGGATGATTCATCACATGCAGTATTTTGATCCAATAGTTTTCTAGCTATAGGAGGGTTATGTATTCGTGTTCAAGGATTTCGTTCAAGGTCGATAGGTAGCTATATATGTGTGTGTGCGTGCGTGCGTGCGTGTACTTCGGTCACGCGCCGATAGATTTTGGTAAACGCATAGGCGTCGAATAGAAAGAGAGCACATATTGTAAACTAAAAATACGCTAAATTTGTTCCAAGTTTTTTGAGAAAAAAAAATCGATATTTTAATTTTTGGAAAAATTGCTTAGAATTAAAGAAACTCAAAAACGAAACAACACATTCGTCCACCAAAAACTGAGTAGCAGGAGGAAAACAAACTCCCCCAAACAATGCCGTATTAAAAAATTAAGTTGACATTTTTATTCTACTATCACTCATGAGCAATTTAGCCTAAACAGAAATTTTTGTCGGTCCCCGTTTGTTAAATAAAGAGGTAGAGATTATACATTTTCAAAAAATCATAGAAGGTGTCATAAAGAAGTTAACGGACTGAAACACGAACCAAATTGTAGCTAATCTATAGCTCTAAAAGTCTACAAAATTAAAACAGGATCGCGTCGTCAATTTTTGAGCACTAGGTTTTCAAAAGTCAAAATTTTGATATTTTTTTCATTTCACAGTTTTAGTAGTTCCAAAAGTTGTAGTAGCTTGTAACATTACGTACTTTTAGAACATTTTAGAAACACGAACCAAATTTTAGCCTATCTTTAGCTCTATGAGCTTACAAAATTTAAAAAATGCGTGTGTCCAGTTTTTGAGTAATATTTTTCTGACAATTTCTAAAATTTTTGAAATTTTATTCACTTTACAGCTTTTGATTTTTCGAGTATTTTTGTGCACAGTAACATTGTGTCTCTATAGGGCTATTACGATAAAATATTTAAATTCGTCCGGTCAACTTGATTTTGAATAATAAGGCGCTAAAGTCAAAATTTTCGGAAAAATCAAAGCAACCGCCATTTTAAAACTAGAATATTTAAAGAAAGCTCTTCTATTGGATTTAGTTACCAAATTCTTTTAAATTTTATATTGAAAACAAAATGCTGCCAAGAAATATGTCTAACTTCCGCTCCCTGTTTTGGGTTTTAAAAAATATTTTTAAAAAATGTTAGCATTATTCCGAAAATCCACAGTTTTTACAGTTTTTAACCTACAACTTAAATTTCAAGATTTAATTAGTTTAAATGCGTGAGTGGGAAAGAAAGGTATCGTAGCGGTTGCCCGACAGCTATTTGAATAATCGAGTTGCCATGAAGGTCAAAGTGTTTTCTTCAAGATGCTCAATTGTTTTCGACATACTTAGAGAATTATTTCTACATTTCAAAATAATAAAAAAACTCCTATTAACATGGTTTCGGAATCACTTTGTTACGGAGTTACAGCCAACGAAAGTGACAAGAGTGCTGTCTTTTCCAGAGGCTTTAACTCTGCCGAGAACCATGTTTATCAGAATTTTTTGTACTCTGGTGTGTTTATATTCCCTAAGTTTATAGAAACTATTTTAGCATCGTCAGAAATTACTTACACCGTTACGGCAACTGGTTTTTGATTTAGCAACCTTTTTTGTGTGTGGATATTTCTATGACGAATAAGATTTTATAACAAAAACTTGAAAAACCGTAAAGATATTAAGATTTACACACCCATGGTGCAAGACAAAAATTGGTCGAAATACTAAGTTAAATTAAAAATGGTCACATACGGAATTACAAAATTTTAGTACAAGGCAAATCAAAATAAACGTAAAAAAATACAGAAAACGGTAAATGTTCACATCAAAACCCTCTTTCAATTTGTCTTTTTGTTTCAATTCGCAATCTACATACATCTTCTTGATTTTAATCTCGGTGCTTTTTCCTAAAAGAGATAAATTTTCGGTCTCCATTTTTTACTTTCCTGAACTCTGAACCAACCACTCGTAACATTCGTTCTAACAACTCTCGATCGAGGGAAGTGCTTGTTTGTCACTTTATCAAGTGCCTGTACAGTTGGTAACAAAAATAATGCCCTTAGTATTGATAAAGCAAAAATTATACCGCAAAATTCTATTTTAGGAATTTAATGTTAGCAACTTTTACAAAAAATTATTATAGTTAAGTCCAAATAAAGTCTAAATACACACCACCTTTAAATAAGCCTTCTATCGACTTTATGTTACTGTTTCGTAAGTTAATTTCATCCTGCTCTCATCGAATCTTCCTCCCTTCAATTTCTCTCACAACAAGCTACAAACCGAACAAATTTGTTCTCCAGTTCGTCACTTCACACAGCACTTCTCATAAACCCTCGCCTCCGGTATTTTGTTTATTTGCGAACTTTTCTCCTCCTGTCTTAACGAAGTGTATTTATTTAACGCTCACCTTTTCCACTGCTATTTGCTTTCGTGCTAAATTGCTGACGACTGCGGTGCGTTTCCTTCATATTTATGGATGAAGTGCGAACTTGAATCAAAATTTATAAGCTAAGGGTTAAATTGGCTCCCAAAAATGAGAATTTCTCTGAAATTGCCTGTCGCTGACGGACCCTCCTCATACAAATTGCTTAATTGTGCGAGGACCTTGAATGGATATTAACGGACAAAGCGGATTTGCCAATCGAATTATGCTTAATATTTTGAATTGATTGTGTGGTAGGTACATGGTGAAACATTATTAATAAATATTCAACTGTTAAAAATTAATAGTTTATTAATAAAATAAAACACTTGGTAATCGTTTCACAATTTGTTGGTTTTTATTTACTCGACTCGAGTTTCAACCATCTCGGTTATCTTCAGGAGTTTACAAATAAAACTAAAACTAAAACCTAAAGATGTACAATACTACCCATTTCTGGAATCGCCGCCCTGACTCTAAGTGTTAACACATGTGCCTCCATGCTTTGTTGGCTGCAGGTCGAGCAGGGGTGAATTACCTAAATCGGTGTGGTCGTTAACTACATTTTTATTATTATTTATTGCCTTTTTAATTTCTAAATTTTCCAATGTATTTAAACGGTTGCCCTTGTTTTCTACGTGTAAAATTTTTGTATCTGTGTGTTTGAAAAAATGATTGTTTGTAATACAATGTTGGGAAATGCCGGTTTATTTATAATTGTATTTAATTGATCTAATGTGTTCTTTAATTCTTGTATTAAAACTGCGGCCAGTTTGTCCTATATATATTGCATCACAATTAGAACGGTCTATTTACAGATACCATTTTTTGAATATTTTTTTATTGTGTCTTTATTGTTTACTAGATGTTTATGGAGTTTGTTCGGATTGTGCATAGCTACGTTAATATTTAATTTTTTGAGCCTGTTAGAAACTTTATAGCTAACTCTACCTACATAATTGATTTTTGACCATATTGTTTTTTCAATTGATGTCTTTTGTTCGTTGTACAAAAGATGTTTTACATTTTCTTTTTGTTTTTTCTTTAAAATGTTATCTACAAATTGCTCCGTGTATCCGTTTTTAGGGCTATAAATTTAATTGTGCTAAGTTCTTTATTGAAATTTTCGGTAGACAGTGGAATATGAATGGCTCTGTGTATCATACTATTGAAAGAAGCTTTTTTAATTTTGATTTGTTGTTTAGAATTTGAATGTATGACCATGTCTGTACTTGTGGGTTTTCTGAAAATATTGTACTCGAAATTGTTCCCTACTACTTTTATGCTTAGATCTAAAAAGTTTAGGGTATTGTTTTTTTCGGTTTCTATTGTGAATTTAATATTATTATGAATTTTATTAATGTATCTAAAAATTTGTTGTATTTGTCTGTCTGTACCTAACCACAAACAAAAAATATCATCTACATATCTAATCCAGATTTTGACATTGTTGTTTGAATTGAAAACTTTTTCTTCAAAATTAGCCATAAAAATGTCTGCTAGTAGGGGTGAAAGTGGGGATCCCATCGGTAGTCCCTCCTCTTGCTTGTGAATTATGCTTAATTCGTTTCTTCCAAAGGACGTGAACGAATCACAAGCAATTCCAATTACTTCCTGTGCATTATTTCCACCACAAAAATATCCCTTTGGACTGCAATAAAATCGCGATCTTTTCCCGCTACTCGCTTTGCCCAATTTTATCGCTACCCCTGCAGTTTACGACAGGAGCTACTCATAGGAGCAGATACATCAAGGGTGTTGTTTGGTCGTCAGGCCACGTCTGCAGAAAATCATTAACCATCCATCCAAGAATAGATCTGCACGTCATGTTCTCATCGCGAACAAATTTTCAATTAACACCAACTGTTCAATGGACAAAGACAAGGGAAATGCTGCAAATGTGGGGAATGTTCTTTGGAACCCTTCCCTTATGGTCCGTCGTCTTTCGGAATGGGGAGCGTTGTATTCTCGAATCCTTGAAGGATTTTCTGTGGTGTAGTAGGGAGACCGTTCAGCCACATGTTGATTTACGCAATATTAGTGCACTGTAGAGTGTAGGGGGCTCTCGCTCGAGTGCTTGTTGAAGTTTGGGATAACAAAAACACTCGTGGTATCTATCGTAGGGGACATTTTCAATTTTTTAAAGGGCAAGAATTGAATTTACACTTGAATCACAGTGTGTGTGGGTATTGATTGGTTTGTTTTTGCATGGTTAACATCATTTATTTAATAATAATGAAGCAGAAACAATTTCCAATAGAAAGAATAGAAACAAAAATGTTTCAAATAAGAATTGGTTAGAAACTACGCGAATTGACATCAGAGTTATGCATCATGCTACCGATATTATATTATTTTGATTAGCGCTTATATTAAACGAACACGTTCTAGAAGAAAAATATTTGTTTAGACGAGTAAAATTTACGTGAAACCATTTAATTTATAAGCCTTACCAATCCATTAACACACAATCAATGATAAGTTAAATTGTGAAAATGCCTACGGAGTTTGCTAATTGATTATAAATTGAAATTATTAGACTGAAAACTGTCATTTGTACCTTTCTCGTTTTACCTTCTTCGCTATACGAAGTATGGCTATAGAGGAAAATATTGTGAAACGCTGAAAAACTAAATTTAGCTCAAAGATTGCTAATTCCAATAGGATGACACCGTTCGAAAAAGAACCTTAAATTCGTATTCTACGCTTGTCAAATAGCCGATCTGCGTAAACGCGATTTTTGTATCAACCCCCTCCCATCGTTTTTTTGTTTTTTCAAAAATTACAAATGTTGGCTTCAAAATCGGTATGAACTTGTTAAATGATAATAGAAAGAACTTTCCATTAAGAAAACATAACATTTGCTTTATGACGTAACTAAGAGCTTTGTTTTTGGTCGTTTACCCGAACAGTTTAATTGAGAGATTGCAAAAACACAGCTATCGGCCAAAGGATTTTGAGGTTTTAATGGGTAAACATTGGTTGCAACTAGAAAACACAAAATATGATAAAAGAAGCGGGCGACTGCACTAAAAAATTCGGGGGGGGTGCTTTACTTCAATATAGCCGCTGTCGGAAAAGAACTTTAGATTAGTATTCTACAAGTGTCTAATAGTCGATCTGCGCAAGCCCAATTTTATTACCACCCCCAGTGTCCCCACTAACGAATTTTGAATACTAAAACAATGTACGAATTTCGGCTTCAAAATCGGTATGAATATGGTAATTGGCAAAAGTTTTCCATTGAGAAAGCACATTTGGAAGGTTTCCTTTTGGTCGTTTACCTGAACAGTTAAATTGAATAATCGCTAAAATAAAGACATAACCAAATAATAAAATCGATTTTAGATTTCAACGAATAAATATTGTTTACAATTAACAAATACTAAAACCAAAAGAACAACAATTTTTCCTAAACTTAAAAGTTGTTTTAAATTTTCAATTTTCCCCAAAAATTTAGAATTTTAAAATTTGCAAAAGTTATCAAAATTTTTATAATTTTCAAGCATTAATAACATAAAAAAGTAAGTTGAACTACAACTTTTCTTAAATTTTTAAAATTTTTAAAACTAAAATTTTCAAGAAGTTTCTAATTTTTCAGTTCTTAAAAAATGTCAGAAAGTTTCAATACTTTTCAGAATTTTAAAATTTTTCAATAATTTTACTTTTTAAGAAGTTAAATTTTCAAGAATTTTTAGGATATCCCAAAATTTTAAACAATTTTCAAAATTTTTACACTTTAACTTAAAATTATTTAAAAAACTCTCCAAATTATTAAATTTTAGTTGTCAATATTTTCAATAACTACCCTTTTCATAAATTTTAAATATTTTAAAGTTTGAAAATTTTAGAAATTTTTACAATCTTACTGTTTCTTTTCCGCATTTGTCGAAGTTTCAGGTTATAAAAATTTCAAAACTTTTCAACATATTCAAAATTTTTTCTAAATTTTGAAAAATTTGCAATTTCGAGTACAATATGTATAAAAATTTTCAAAAATTTAAAAACCCAAAATAATTTCCAAAAATCTACAAAAATTAAAAATTTTCAATATTTTTAATTATTTAATTTTTAAAACATTTCATGGAAATCAAAAACTTCTATAAACGCGATAAAGGTGTCGCGGCGGTTGTCCGCCATCTTCTTTTTTAGTTTTATTAATATATGAGAAGTCCATTCAAAATATGAAGTTTGACAATCTGTTAATACAAAATCAATGACAAATGAAATTTTAATTGGAATTCATGAATTTAAAATTGTCATGTTTAATTTATGACACTAACTATTATTATTTTAATTTAATATCTAGATTTTTTAGGGTAAACTTAATATAAATTAATAACTATGGCACAAAACATTGATTTTATGTTGAGTAGATTGAAAAAAACACATGTATTTAGTGAGCACCTGCGAGAGAATTTTATACGTCAAAAAAAAATACTGTTGCCAATACAAAGCAAGTAAATGCTTTTAAATTATGCCCAATCTTCTAATTAATATAAATTCACTTAAAATTGACATTTTGACTTATACGTACTGAAGTTTTAATTAAAATGATTAAACTTAAAGCTGTTATTTGTGGTGTTCATAACAATAAATTAAGGATTAATTTAATGCGTCAACAGATAACTCCAAGTTTTGTGCTTTTATAATTATGTAACCAAGCATTAATTTTGATTAAATTTGTATTTTAATTTGTATATTTGTATTAAATGAGCACCATTCGGAAAATTTTAATCGCCAAAAAGCAGTATTTCTACTTTTAATTGAAATTAATGTGTTAACATAAAATTATTAAAATTTTGTAAAAATGCCGACATGGTCAGAACCGGATCTGCAAACAGGCACCGCACCAAAATGAGGCGCTTAAGCTAGTATGCTTTACTAGCGTCTAGCCCCCTATATTTCTGCCGATCATGAATTGCGCAATATCATGTAATATTGGCTCGCATATGTGCGAGTGTGATATTTACATCGAGATTTGCATTGTTAAAGCCGATTTTTTCATTGCTAATAAATTGCATTCAATAGAAAACAACAAATCCTTTTTTTTAATTTATTACCAGTGTTAGTATGCCGTCAATCAGTGAGTGAATGCAAATTTGTCTTCGTATTTTTCTTTAAAAATATAACTGCTCTTAACAAATAACCTCGCGTTAACAGCAAGACGCAACTGCAGTGTTTTAAAAAAAATTTTAAATTAAAAAAAAAATTTTGGTTCCAACCGAGATTTGGCCCCGCAACTACTTATGCAGTAAAAAAGCAGCACGACCGAACATACCCGCATATCCATCTGCGCCACTACGGTGTTGTGGTTTAAACACATTTCAGCTGCATGCAGAGGAGGTGCGCTAGTCATGTGAGGTATGATCGGCAGGAATATAGGGGGCTAGATGCTAGTGTATGCTTTGTACCTGTACTTAGTTTGCACCGATTGAGCATAAAGGGTGAAAAACCACGTAACCACGTAACATAGGCAACCCATTGTACAGAAGTGCTACTCTGCTTCAGGAAACTATATCTGACAGTTGTAGCAATTACCATTGGCGTAGCACGTACAAATTAGGACACAGAAATCATATTTTCATAAAGAAATGAATTTGGCACGTCACAATTTAAAAGAACTGTGTAAAAGCATTTAATAAAGCAAAAGATAAGATATATTTACGAATATTATTGCAGAAAATATATTTGATTTATAAATTACAACAGCTGCTCAAAATGAGTGCACGAACGCCAATGAAACACAATGACATTGCAAGAGGAAATCAGCACGGTAGGCAACATTGGAAAATAAGACTCACTACATTTAAATTAGTCAATGGCCACGTGGTTTTTAACCTTTTATGCTCGCTCAGTACGTTGAATTTTGCAGCTTGGTAGTCCTAACTGCCCCTTCCCTTTTTAGAATATGTAGTGGGGTGAGATCTAGAAGAGTCTCCATACCAGCGGTAGGCGTTATTCTCATTGCCCTTGTAATACCAAGACAAGCAAGCCTTTGAATCTTGCTTAATCTTAATTTGGTGTTTTTCTGTTTGATCTTGGGCCACCACACCAGAGCCGTGTTATGTTATGGCTGGTCTGACCACCCTGATGTACCGCCAGTGCGCCATACTTTGACTAAGACCCCAGGATTTGTCATAGGTTCGTCTGAGTACCGCTAAAGTGGTCTCCGATTTTCTTATAATTTTTCCGATGTGTTGGTTCCAAATAAGTTTGGAGTCTAAAATAACCCCCAAATACTTTACTTCCTCCGACACATTAATTGCTTTGCAGGTATGGTGGGGAGTTCCGAAACCCTCTACCCTTTTTCTTTTCGTAAATGGTATTGTGCTGGTTTTTTGGAGTCTAACATTGAGGCCGTCTCCTTTAGTCCACCTTGTTACCACGTTCAGGGCTGATTGCATACGTTCCCTGACTATGTTGATAAACCTCGTTATAACTAGAATGAGAAGGTTGTCAGCGTATCCTAAGATGGAATTGACAAGGTTCCATAGTAGATGACAGAGAAATTCTCCCTGCAAACATCTTCCTGCTGCCCTGACTGCCAAAGTTTCATTCAGTAGTGAGGTATACTTCCCCCCCCCCCCCCCCCCGGTTCAGGAACGCCCCTAGAAAGATCTCTTTATTTTCCAGAGATTTTTCCACCTCTTGGTGAGATGGTAAAGTCCTGCTTCTATTGATAGCCCTGCTCTGTATACAAACTGGTCGCGGTGTAATGGACTGGTTACCAAGCCACATAATATGTACGAGGATCGTTCGAAATGTACGTGGCCTAACACAGAGATGGCGCTAATTCGGCGGAATTTGCATTACCATTTTCCAGAACCATCCTTTCTTAGGTTAAATATGACAGTATAGAGCGATCTGCCAATTAGTTTGTTAGCAGGTTCCGATCGCAACTGTGCCGGTTTGTTGCTTTGCAACTTTTCCTCGCCGCACATAATAGAGGGCGTTACTAGTGTAATTCCCCTTTAATGTTATACTTTCTGGCATATATCTGCTTGTTTGCTTTTGGTTTTAATTATGGTTAGAATTATGTCCACCTGATGAGTTCAAATAAGAACGAAACATGTAGTGGTCTATTCTAGCCATAATTGAAACCAAATCTTTTCTTTCTTAATTAGTTTGTGTCTGACAGTGCGCCAAAGTGACCGTTTCGAGTGATTTCGTAAATAATGGAAAAACTGAGTTGCGAGCAGTGATAAAGTACCCTCATTTGAAAGGCTTAACACCAACCGAAATCAAAGCAGAGTTGGATACGACATTTTTAAAATCCGCTCCTTCGTTTTCAATGGGTAAAAACTGAGTTGCCGAGTTTAAGCGTAGTCGTGTCAGCACAAAGGACGAATCCCGCAGTGGACGCTCAAAAACGGCTACTACCCCGGATACTATTGAAACAGTCCTCCGTATCGTATTGGATGACCGACGAGTAAAAGTGCGCGAGATAGCAGACATAGTGGGCATCTCAAATGACAGTGTGCACAAAATTTTAACTAAAAAATTGAAAATGAAAAAATATTTCGCGCGTTGGGTGCCGCGTTTGCTCACACCGGAGCAAAAGCTGAATTGTTTGATTGTTTCTCGCGACCTTTTGGCACGTTTTCGCCGCAATCCGACGGACTTTTTGCGCTGTTTCATAACCGTCGATAAAACTTGGGTCCACTATTACACTCCTTAAACCAAGGAACAGTCCAAACAATGTACACACAAAGGTTCTCCACCAAAGGAGCCAAAAACGGTTTTGTCATCAGGAAAGGTTATGGCAACTGTATTTTGGGATTCTTGTGGAATTATCTTCGTCGACTACTTGGAAAAGGGAAAAACAACAAATGGCGAGTATTATGCCAATTTGTTGCAGCAATTGAGCGACAAAATCAAAGAGAAACCGCCTCATTTGGCGAAAAAAAAGTGATTTTCCATCAAGATAACGCACCTGTACATACATCTGCAATCGCCATGGCCAAAATTCATGAATTGGGATTCGAATTAGTGCCTCATTCATCGTATTCGCCAGATTTGCCTTTCAGCGATTTTTATCTATTTCCAAACCTGAAAAAACTGCTCGGCGCTAAAAGATTTTGATCGAATTCCGAGGTAATCGCTGCTGTAAATAGCTATTTTGAGGACTTGGGTTCATCGACCTACAAAGACGGCATTGCTGCTTTGGAGCATCGTTGAAATACGTGTGTTGAGCGAGCAGGAGACTATATTGAAAAATAAAATGTTTTTTGCCCAAAAAACTTGCGTTTTCTTTGTTAGGCCACGTACATTTCGAACGATCCTCGTAAATCCGGCATTGGGTACAATTATATCTGCATATATTTCATAGAGAAAGTACAATAATAGAAATATAATTTAAAAGCAAAGTTCAAATATGTTGTTTTGTATCTAAAAAAGTGCAACAACAGCCACGCACACATTTGTGTAGACACATTCAGATCGGTGAACCTTTTATAACTTTCACAATTTTATTTTTTAGTACGATATTCTACGGACGCGTAAGAGCATGTAAGAGTGTCGTATAGCCTGCTACGAATATAAGTGCCTTTAAGCACAAAGCCAAGTCGATAGACCCGTGACATGGACAGGTTTAGAAGATAGATGTGCGTTTCGGTTTCTCTCCACTTGATGAATCTTATCATGGTAATAAATTAAATGGAAAGTCGAACATTTTCTAGCTATATAATGCTTTAATCTAATTTTGGTTCGAAGTCAATTTACGACAACCTCCTTCTAATAGCCGATATCTTTAGGAAATTTTCAGGCTAAATTTTAAATATTTATTTACGTATAAATTGCCTTGGTTTTTTACGGTCGTAAGATAAAGATTAGAAAAATATCTTTCTTGATCGGAATTTGAAGAAAATTTAATCCACCTGATGCTTTAGCTGAAATATGGTTGTATGACGTGTGGCATACAATAAAGAAATTATGCTTATGTTTATTTAATCAGAATTATCCAGTCAGTTTGGATTTTAAGACGCTGCGTTTACTTTTAATCGGTAGCTCAATTGGTACAGCATCAAGCCTAGAGAGCTGGAAGTTTCGGGTTCGAATCCCGATCGAGGAATATATTTTCTCTACTTCACATTACGACCGTTAAAGACCAAGTACAATTAAATATTTATTATTAGTAACAACAGTCACGAAAATTCAATCTAATATAGTTAAAAATATTTATACCAACAAAAATTCACCTCGATACAGAAACTAAAATTGCGAACTTATACAGGGTGTTAGTGAATTGTAGGGACAAACTTCTAGGGCTTGCAAAACACAACAAAGCAAACAACTTTTGTTAATAAATGTGTGGTCAAAAGTGTTTCCTTTCAGGCATAGAACTTCTCAAAGATTTTTTAAGAAGCGCCTAAGTGTAAGCAACTCAATTTACTAACTACTATTTGTTTCCATAACGACGGAAATTAATACAAGATAAATAAAGCCCTCTTTCCCACTTTTCAAATTCAAATTAAATTTAAAATAAATTAATTAACAAAATGTTTCAAAACTAAGCAATAGAAGAAGCCAAAATTACAAAGCAAAAATCAACAACTGAAAAATTTACAAAAACTAATTCAAAAATTAACAAAATTATAGTAAATGTTCAAAATGTCGCACCCCAGCTTCTACACACGAAGCACATCTACGAAATAAATTCCTGCGCACCGCTCCAAATATACCAGGAGTCTGTTGAACTTCTTCACATGCAGCAAGAATAGGCGTCGTAAGTTCTTCTACAGTTTCAACTAGGGTAGCATACACTAACGTTAAAAAACGAATTATAAGAGGCACAGAAAGAAATGAATGCCAGAAAAGTCAAAAAATATCATAAAAATATCAAATTTTGTCAAAATTGACGTTGTTTGAATGAATGTATGTCTAGATCGTTTTTTTTTCAAAATTCCGTGTGACCTGTGCAAAATAATTGAAAATGCAATTTGGGTTGCCTATTTTCAGGTACTTCTTAAAGAATCTTTAAAGGGCTCTATTTTCTAAAGGAAACACTTTTGACCACGCATTTATTAACAAAAGTTGTTTGTTTTGTTGTGTTTTGCAAGTCCTAGAAGTTTGTCCCTACAATTCGTTAACACCCTGTATTTGAAAGTTTACGACTATGACCTGTTCCTAAAATTTAGCTTAACAAAGTGTTCTCTTTCTGCGTCTGTCAAATTTGGCATTAATTTCATAAATGTCCAGCACGCCCACTCTTAATTTTTTCATTCGGGTTGATGGCGGCAGAAAAACATAGCTATAAAATTTTCCTCGTAAAAACGCATATAAAGGTTTGCAAACAGTTCCCACTTTATAGCACAATTAAAGAGAAACTTGGTTATGAAATAACTTTACGACACTATCTTCTTATTTCTAAAAATATATATTGCTATGCCCCACACATTTTATTTAGCCGACTGCTCAATTTACGTGTCAACAACCAGTCAAATTAATTTGTGGGTGAAAAATCACAAATGAATTTCAACAAGTGAACAGAACCATCGTTGCTATGTCCGCGTTTGTTAGCAACAAAAGCGACGAGTTAAGATCGTAGTTGCGGTAAAGTACGCAAAAACGACGCACGCTTCCTATACGATCCGTTCCAAGTTTATCGAAAAAACGGAATCACTAGTTATATTACTTGTGAAAAAATAGTTTAACACTACCACGCCCTAGTTAGAAATTGCAAATTAGTGCTAATTTTATTAGAAACTCAAGGCATAGTTGGGACTTAATAGAACAGTTTAGTAAACTTAGGACCTGCAAGCGGACTACTAAACACACAAAAGTTAGTTTGTTAGTTTCGTTAGAAAACTAAGTTCACTTCCTTGCTGCTAAAAGGAAAACGTGGCAAAAGCAACACTCTCATGCAAGGGATTTAAATTACCAAAGGCAAAGGCAAAGTTTAAAGACGCTTGAAATTTCCAACTTTTACAAGTTTGAGCTGCAAGCTTCCAAGGATTTTTTTTTAATCTTATAATGACACACGTGAGTAGAACTCGAATTTATATGCAAATTACCTCGTATGAAAAATTTAACACATCACAAACATTTTACGAGTGCTGCCGCATTAAACCGATACACCGAAAACCGAAATAAAATTTTCCAATCTAAAATGCCAAACAGACCCATAAATATTTATGTATGGAAATTAAAGCTATAAATTGCAAACTTTTACAGAACATTTGATATTATTGGGTTGTTATATCGAATTCTTCAATAAATCCTGTTAATGTAGAACCGACAGCGTTTGCTTACGACCAAGCAAGTCCACGGTAAAGTTCGTCCGGAATTTTATTCCTAGCGAATTATTTTTCCGAGTTTGTGTTTTACTCGAAGTTCGTGCAAAGCTCTCGTGTTCCGTGAGAGGTTCATTGTTCTTCGAAACAAAACATTGAAGTAAGAAAACTTGGCGGTTGAGAAAAAGAACATCTGTTTGCATTACCTGCGCGAATATTACAGTAATATAGTAAGATTATTTAATTAAAAGAAATTCTTAAAAATTGACTGAAATTTTTTGCTGATTACATTAAAAACGTTTTTCCAAGCTAGTAATAACCAGACAGATCAACATAAAAAAATAAATAATTCATAATAACAAAATATTAGTCATTCTGAGACTGGTGGAGGCTTTGAGGATGAGCACTCACTTTTAACGCGAAACGTTCGGGGTGATTTTACGAAAAGTCAGAGTATCCGACATTTTTTCGTTTATAGTTTTAAGTTACGTATAATAAACTGCGGTTTATTTTCCTAAATGTTTCTTCGTTGCACTCGATTTCTAATTCTTAAATAATACCCATAATCCCGTCAGGGTTGAGTTACGGAAACATTATTTTAACATTTTCATGCTTAGCGCGTATCATAAAGTTTTAGCCAACTCTTCCATTAATAATTTTTTCTGGCTTATCTTTTAGTTAATTGCTACTACATAATTTTGCGATAAAATGAAAGGAAACATAATAAGAACTGCGATAATTAACTAATCTATTATGAAACAGGGCGTAAATTAAGCGCTTATCTACCATTACCCCTTGTTAGTCAACCCGGTGTTCCAGCGAGGAGCATTTGAGCTGAGATGTGGTTCTGCTCAAAGAAATTCAAAAACCAAATGCATAGTCACTTGATTATAAAAAGAAAATTTCTTTGTATTAAACATTCTTTTTATATCAAGTAGCTGTGCAAATACACTAATCACTGCGACATCTAGTGGCTGCATCAGACAGTAGGCAAACAGGCAGCCACCTAGGGAGACAAAATTACAGAGACGAAAACCTAAATGATAATAAAATTTAATAAAATAATAAAAGTATATGAAAAGATATGAGAAAAATAATATATTTTTGTAATTAATGCAAACATAACAACATAAGATTATTTCACATTTTCGTTTGTATTCTACTATTGCGTTGTTTAACTGCACAACCCACACCCGATTACGTTGGTGACTGTCTAAAACCTGCCAAAGTAGCATGCCAATTTTTGAAAATCTGTTGTTACTTCGCCCGGGAATCGAACCCTAGGCAACTGGGTGAAAGTCTAGCACCTATACCGCTAAACCAATCGACGGTTCACAAAACAGGCTACTTAAAAAGAGTTTAGTTGAATATCTAAATAAGTATATGAAATTCAATGTTGCTTGCCAGTAGAAATATTTCAGAGCCGTCAACTAGTGCCGTTTTTTTTTCTGACGGAAACATAGAAATGTCCCAAAGCGTTGCAGCTACGGAATCTTTGTCTTTAGAAGAATTAAGAATAAATTTGCTTTTTGTTCACAATGTCAGCGTTTATTTTAGTTCTATTAACTTTAAGAATTTTTTTTCTTTTTGTTATAAGCGAACTGCAGTTGTTCGTTGATTTTTTACATTTTCTGTTGGTTTTACTTGGTAAAAATTATAAATTATTTATGCAGGCAGATACATGGAATTTTCTGTAAAAACCTTGCTAGGGCTTATGGGGAGGGAGCGGCTTTATAGCATTTCCTAAGGCTGCAAAAAACTCTAAAACAGCCACTGGTGCCATCTTTCGGAATAAATGTAGGACTGTGGATAGTGGATGTGATGTAAGCAGGGACGTAAAGCGAAATAAAATTAAGTTTTGGTTTTCGGTGATGGTTCAATTTTTATTTAATTTTTGTGTTACGTTTTTGGTTATGGTTTACTGCTGTTGAAAAATTTCGGTTACGGTTACCGTAATTTTATGGTATGTTTTGGTTATGTTTATGATAAGCAAAAAAAATTCTCTGCGAAGTTATGTGGAAAAAATTATGCCATTAGTTAAAAAAGTTATTGCAAAAAATTGGCAGCACTAAAGAAGTTTTCGTTTTTGTCAAATTGTAGAAAAAACTAGTGCTGCGGGTTTCTTTCTATTACAACGTAGTACTAAACGTTTTCTTAAATTATCAACGGAAAAACCGAGCCTTTTATCTGAAGGGATGCGTTTTAATGTGGAAAAATATCTTTTTTCGTCCACGGGCGATTTGTGCAATATTTTGTACAAGTTAGAAGGCTTTGTTTTTAGAAACTACCAATTACCTTCTAGGAGATAAAAGATTAGGGAATTTAAACATTCAAATTACCTTCTCAGAAAACAGTCCTACTAAAATGTTCTAGACAAATAAACCAATGAAACCATGACAACATTGTTTTAAAAAAAGTAGTGAAAAGGCATATTACTCTATGTGACTAAGACCATGCCTGTGTTTTTGTTGCAATTTCTAATTACACTATCTGCTTTTGATATATTACAGTGACTAGCTGGATAGTGCCGGCCGGCAACATTTAGCCGGTATACGTATACCGTCATCGGATATCATCCAGAATAGTGTAGCGGCAATTTAAAATTTGGCCGGCGGATGACGTATTGTTTAAGTATGTGTTCTATATTTTACCATCGACTGACAACAGACACCCTGGCCCAGGGGTAGAATTCGTATCAGCGTTGTAAGGCATAGGTTGGTCAAGAGTTCAAATTCCGTGCTGGTTAAATTTTTAAATTTTAATTTTCCTACTTTTTAAAAATAGTGAATATTGGGTTATCAATATTTTTTTTGTTGGGTAAATGGTGGCACGCTACTGTTTATGTTCCCTGGGATTTTAGCGGTAAAATCAGCGCTGCAGGCGCAGAACGTACACAATGTAGGTTCACTGACTGGCAGTAACACAAAAAAATAAATACTTAGAATAAAAATGAAAAAAGTACGCGTATCATGTTATAAGTTGACGTCATACCGACAAAAACTTTTGCATTACACGCTTGCATTAGTGGAAAACATTAAGAAATCTAATCATTGTTTTGGCGACAACCCCATGGGTCAATAAAAGGGGCTGACCATGAGGACTGCTAGTTAAACACCAATTACTTTCTACTACAAACAATTGTCGTTATTACATTTTTTCGAAACAAAAAAACTGGTATATTCTTCAAATAACTACGGTTGCGCTTCAAGTTTTAATTTCGGTTTTCGTTTCGGTTTACGGTTCGGAAAATTATGCAGTGTTTTTACGGTTTTTGGTATTCGATTACGCTTCGGTGCACGTCCCTCCGTATAAGAGATGTTTCTTGGTGATTTTTATAAAAGCATCAAATTTTCGTCAAAAAATTTTCCATGAAACAGAATTTTATTAAAATAACACCTTATAGGAAAGTGGGCATATTGTTTTGTCACCAAAGTTGACAACTTTCTCATAAAAGCAGCAAAAAGAGAAAAGTCGGGGAACTTTTTTGTTAACACTTTCGTTCACATTTTTCCTTTTATTAAAAAAAATGTCTACTAATTCCAAAATGTCATTTAAAGTCGTGGCTTTCGAAACTGAAACTTCTTGAGCTTTATAACATGCAGATTACAAACGTAGCAAATTCAATTACCTGAAGAGTAAATAAATTTACGTGGATTTCAAAATACCCTGCTTATCGTAAGAGTTTTTTGTTTTTTCTTTACGTGAAGATTGAATATTTTAAATTATAAAGCTTCCTTTTATCGGCGTGCGTGTAAACAAAGCAAACGGAATACGAGTAAAATATTTATTTCGCAGAGGAGCTTTGGAAAGGAAAAGGTGTCTTCCGGGATAGACGCAAATATATGAAAATCTAATGCCGCTCTGTGTTGCAGTAAAATAGCTTTCAGAGCAAACAAGTACAGCACTGCAAAAATAGGTAATATCTTTTGAAATAGAAGTTTATGTTCAAAAAGCGAGCTGGCTGAATTAAAATACAGTTATTCTTGATATTACTGTGAACTGCACAGAAAACATAATAAACAGCTTAAATAGTAACAGCAAAATAAAGAGCCCCGACATAATATACAAATTTAATTTAATAACATTTATGGAAATTAGCTGATATGTGTTTAGCCATTTGGGTTGCCGGACTTAAACACCCAGAATGTTTCTTTTGGCATACACGAGTTTATTTGTAAAAACCAACAATTTAATAGTATATTAAAACACAAGTTGCATAAGGCATTGTCTTAACGTACGAGTCCAAGATTGAAAAACGAGGGAGCGTAGCGACCGAGTTTTTCAATGGACGAGTGCGTCAAGACGCCTTATGAAACGAGTTTTTTATACTATTTTTTCTATTGAGGAGAATTAATGAAAAAACGTTATAAAAAATTGCTGCGATCAAATTTGGTAAATTTAGTATGTATATGTTGGCAGCAAGTTTCAAATTGCTGCCATCAAATTTGGTAAATTTAGTATGTATATGTTGGCATACATACTAAATTTACCAAATTTGATCATGAATATATCATGAATACCAATCTTTGTTGGTGAAATTTTACTAAAGCAATGCTTTAAAAGACTCTTAAAACACTGTTTTTTAGCTAACACAGTGCTTTAAGAATAACCTTAAAAACCGAAATAGAAAAACGACTTTAAGCTTCCTTTGAGTCTATATTTATTATTTCACAACTGGAATCTAACTGAATGTATTTCAATTTTAACAATGGCTGTCAAACTGGATTATGCACTGAGTAATGTACACCCAACAATACCCTTCGGAATAGCAAAGCAGTTGTTGGAATGTGGAATTCGTCGAGCGGTTCAAGATTAAAAGAAAGGATAGGGGCCCATATTCCTCCTCGTTGGAAACATTATCAAAGGAGTTGCAATTTAGAGCGATGCAGCTATGCATAAAAGCATTGATTTTGTTGTTTTGGCGTTGAAAGTGTTCTCAGTTATTTGTTGCACGAGGAAGCTTTTAAATTACTACAAAAACTTAAATTAACATTCTTTGTATTTAGAATAAATTTCTTTATGCACGGATGTATCATAAATTGACAATTATACACGAATTTCTGTATCATAAACGTCTTTTTATAGCACATGGACTTCTTTATTACCCATGGGCTGTAATGAATCGTCAAACAACGATATCATACCTAATAGAAACAGTTTAAACACTTGCAAAGTGAGATTTTAGGCAATATGGCTACCGTTGTTTACCCGCTACCATAGTTACGCTTCAAATCTCAAATTTAATCAAAACAACGCTAGATGTGGGTGGAAAATTCAATTTATTTTATAAATATTTTCAATTTATTTTAGAAATATTTTAAAATTTAAAATCCGTGCATAAAGTTGTGTATGTACCACGGGCGTAACTTGCTTTTATGACCTTCAACGTATTCTTAGCCCTCGGCTGCCGCCTCGGGCTCAAAATTACGTCTTACGCTATAAAAGCCTTTTTACGCCCTTAGTACATAAATAACTGTTATAGAAAGAATGTAATTATCTCAAGAATCATCAAATCTTTTTTATCTTCCTCGCTATACGACGTATAGCTGTAGCGGAAGATATTGTAATCATCATGTAGGATTTAAGGCAAATGAATTCGTTTAGCGAAGTTTTTTTCGATTTGGGCTTACGGGCCGATATACGAGTTATGCCTAAAAGAAAGGTACGTTCAGGGCAAAACATTTTCAACCTAATAATAATTTTGACTAATAAACAAGTTTTAGGGGCTTGGGAGACAGATAAAGCGGACGCTACAGCGTTGTCTGTGTTGTGTCTATCTGTGTGTATGTCTGTATGTCTGTATAGACTTTCAGTCCAAACGCAGAAATCCAAAATTAAGCTCGACAGATTGGCAATTGCAGTCGGATGAAACCCTCAGAAAACGAGGTTGGTCCGCCAAAATAAGAGGAGAGGTATGCTCTACTTTGTTATAAACGCGCTCGAAAAAGAATCTTAAATTCGTATTCTACGCATGCCGAATCTGCGCAGCTGCAATCACCATCTCTCACCTCTCACCATCGATTTTTTGTTGTTTTGTTAGTTTACCCGAACAGTTTAATAAAGTAAACTCTAAAAAACGACTATCATCTAAAAGAGTATTGGACACAAAAGGGGGCAAAAAATTCGATTTTTTGATTTTTTGTAAAAAGATTCTCCTAGAGCAAACAAAACAAAAAACCAAATTTTTAATTTTTTATCGAAAAAAATTGGGGGGAGGGGGAACAGTAGCCCCCCTAAATATGAAATTTACGAAAAAATATTATTATATTCGGATTTTGCTATCAATGATGAGCTATATTGCGTTAACAAAAATATTTTATTGCCCCCCGTTAAATAAATAAAAGGGTACCAATTTTCAATTTTCAAAAATTCACAGAGGGCGTCACAGTGAAATTATAGCAATGAGCAAAAAACAAAATTGTAGCAAATGCCTATCTTTATCAGCTTAAAAAGTTTAAACAAAAACGTGCGGGCAGTTTTTGAGAAAATTTTTTTTGAAAAATTCCAAAATTTTGGAGTGCTGTCATTACGATCGTTTTTATATTTTCAAAATTTATTATATTTCATAGTATAGTACCCTTGACGGGCTACCAAACAAGATGTAGCGGCCGCCATTTTAAAGCTTGAGAGTTCGGTAAAAAATCTTTTGATTTGTCCTAAGCCCTTCTTTAATCTCCACTATTAAACTTTTCAAAATTCAGTTTCTGAAAAAAATGCTACCAAAAAAACATGTCTAACTTCCGCTTCCGGTTTCGGTTTTTTTTTAAAGCTTATTTTGTCGGTGAATGATATACCTCCTCATTCCAAAGCACATCAAAATCGGTCCAGCCGTTCCGGAGATATGAGCGTTACCCACCCACACACCCACACACCCACAGACAGACATTTCTTTAAAACCACTTTTTTAGGATCCTGGAAGCCCAAAACATGTATTTCCGTCAAAATTTCGATTTTGAAAATTTGCATGAAATCAATACTTCCCTATACTGAAAGTATAGGAAAGTAAAAACGACTATCATCTAAAAGAGTATTGGACACAAAAATCGATTTTGAGATTTCAACGGATACACATTTAGAAAGCACAAAATATCATAAAACCAGGTGACTGCTTCAAAAAATAGAGGGGTGGGGAGAACTGCTCTACATCAATATAGACGCGCTCGAAAAAGAATCTTAGACTCGTATTCTACACATGTCGAATACGCGATCTGCACAAATTTATCATCACAAAAGTGTAAACATTTATAGTGCTATTAGATGTCAGTGAATGATTGTGTTCTAACGTACGTGTTGCTAATACCTAATATTAAAATTTTCAATTGTTTGTCCGATATAAACCGAATTACAGTGCGAGCAATTTAATTTATAGATGCCTGATTTTAGTAAACTGTCCGTCTTTTCTTTAGCATTAAACAAAATGTTTTAAATGTATTTTGTTGTTTTAAAAGTTATTTTACATTTATTTGTTTTGTTTATAATTTTGGCAATTGTTTCTGATTTATTGGTAAAATATGGAATTGACGCGTATTTCATTTTATCTGATGAAGTAGTTGGGTAAATGTTCTGCATAGCTAATTTATAATTTTCCTCTTTAATTAGTGTATCAATAAGTTGAGTATTATAACCATTATTGCATGCAATTTGTTTAATAATAAAAATTTCTCTATTATAACTAATTTCACCCAAAGGAACCGTTAAAGTGCTATGTATCATGGACCTGTATGCTGCAAATTTATGTGTTTTAAGATGACAAGAATCGTGGGGTATTGCAATGTCCTTTAATGTTATATTGATGTCTTCCGTCCAATAAAAATTCTCACTTCAAGACTGCAAAGTACCTTTAAAAACATAAATCTACCAAATATGTATTCCGTCACTCTTATATTAAGCTCGCAAAAAATAATGGCAGATCCGTTGACTCGGTGGGTAACCCTTATCAAAAACAGACGTAAGTTTGTTTATAAACTTTGAATACGAACAGAAAAATAGCGTAGGTGTATTTATTTTGCCTGCTTTTATTTTCAAGTTAGGTTTCAGTATAAACTTGCTAGACTCTCAGATGTTTCACTGCAAAACTCAACGTAATCTAATATTTCTCTAAAAGAATGTGTAAACCACACCAATTAAAATAAACTTTCATAAAATTTCAATTTGTTTTCATTTTAACATTACTTCGCATCAAGACAGCTTCAATATTACGTTTTTAAATTTAAATTCACATATGAGTAAACATTTTTCATATACAAAAAATAAAATATATATCGGAATATTTACTTTCTTTAGGGGATATGAGTAAAATTTTCGAACCACAAACAAATATTAAATCTCCAAATCACATTTTCGGTTTTCATTCAAAACCACTTGATTTAAATGTCACTTAAGGCGTTATCCCTGGATATCTTTTGAAGCTTCCAACGTATTTCACATGCACAAAAATTCTGTTTCCGCGCCTCTTTCTGTGTTATTATTCCGAAAAAAGAAGGTCGCCAAAGCTATAGATATGAATAATATCACTCGACCTGCATACGCAAATTTAAATACACATTCGTGCTCACTGAAGCATTTTTTTAATGTCAACTTTTCACCAACACAGAAAGCTTTGAATATAATACGCCCAGTTATCTCTGCCAACTCCTGGATGTTTTGCTTATTTAGGCTTTGTTTTCAAGACTACGTTTTTCTGTTCTGTTTACAATTTTCTTTTTGATGAAAAGTGGGTAGGTAATTAACCAACCACTTGTTTAATTGCTCAACTTCAACCCAAAACCCTCCCACGGAAACTAAAATCAAAAGTTTCCTTAATTACCCCTCCAGTACAGCAGGAAATTGAATTTCCAACCAAAGCGATACGCCAACGACGTTAATATGACGAGAACGAAAACCTTGACGTCATCAATGTTTAAGTAACGAAAATACAAAAAGACGGAATCGGTATAAAATAATAAAACGGAAACATTAATTAAAATATAAAGTATTTTTGGTTGTGCATGGGAACGATTGGGCCGGTCAGGAGTTCGCAAATTAACGTATTAAATTATTACTTAAAACATCTTTTTATGAATGAAGAGCGGCCCTCGACGCCCTGACTTTAATCGTCAGCCCCTATACGTATAAGATTGCAAAGCCAATACTAAAGTACGTCAAAACTTCTCGGCGTTTTGACGTTTTTCAAAAGGCAACAATAACGATGTAGTTTTCGAAAGAGGCTCTGGAATCGCTGTCACATTTGACATTTTCTTGTGTTTTATTTGACAAAAAAGAAAATTTCGTTTTTGATTATTCTGGTTTGGCACAATAGTTAAAGCCGTAGCTGCCATGCTCTTGGACACGAATTTGAACATCGGATAGGGACATAATTTCACAATTTACAAAACTTTAATTAACTCCAAAATTATTGGTCAAATGGAAAAATCATACAGGACCTTTTGCTCAGTTTTTTTTTGGTAGAATACCGTGCCACAGTTCGCGTCCTGGAATTTGGGATACTGGAGAAATTTAAAATTTACAAAAACTTAAAAACTGTACGTAAATTAATCTCTTAAATTCGTCCTTGATAGAAGGAAGTTTTGTAATTGAAACTAAATCATCTGCAGACATAGATAACCAAGATCAAGTAATCAACTTCTATTGTACCTATAGCAGCATCGACTGTTGGTTTGAATTTGCCTTTGATAATGACGTGTAAACACGTTGAAATACGTCTAAGGCTGAATAAATACCTGCAAAAATTATTTTTATTGTGTTGATCTAAAAGACTTCGTAAAGTGTGTTGCAGCGATTCACCCGGTACTTCGTGCATACCATACTTAAAACGATCTTTGAAGTTTCTCAAATCGTTTACATACAAAATTCAATTTTAAAGGAATTCTAGAGATAAAAATTAAAATATTTAGGTCAGGGTACCTAGGTGGCTCCTCTATATACTATCAATCAATCTCATTTGTCCCCAATTTCCTGTCTCCTATCAAAGGAGTATATTGCACGTTTAAAAATAAGATGAAAAGGTAGATGACCTGTAAGATGCACTTTTTCTTGAATAACTGTTGATCGCTTTGAGCTAGGTACTTCAAATTTGATATAGAGTCATCCTCAACAAATTGCACACACATTGTGTAATTTTTTATCATAAATCAATTTCGTGGAGCTGGTTATTTCAAGGTCACGTGACTATTTAAAAAGTCGTAAAAAACCTTGTCACGTGACCTTGAAATAACCAGTTACACCAACCCGAGTATGATAAAATTACACATTATGTAGTAACCTATTATGGATGATTAGATATCAAATTTCAAGTACCTAGCTTAAACCGATCTGCAGTTATTCAAGAAAAGCTGCATCTTACAAGTGATTTTCAACCACCTGTATATAAGTAGTATATAAGACGCATATTCGTATGTATTGGTGTGTCGAACCAGTACAGTTTTCGATGCAAATAAGAAAATTAGTTTTACACTGCATGTACGTGCGATTGCAATGCCATCCGATGCTATTTCTCAATCGAAATCTCCGCGGATTACACTTACTGCCGGGCTTGAGGATCTCTTCCATCTATATCAACTTTTAGCACTTCTAGTGACAACGGGCCCCGACCGCTGTTTTCTCTCATCTCTTTCAAACGGAAATTACCTCCACAGAGAGATGCAGATTAGGTCATGCATACGAAGCAGCATGCTTCGATAATCATATTAAACTGGTATAAGGCTTACAAATTTCATTGCAGCTGAGATTTTAAAAGGGTAGAGATTTAGACTTTTTAAGAGTACCCCGTATACTAGATAAAATATTACCGAAGGTAAGTCGACACGTATAAATTGTGCAGCTGCATTTAATTTGTCTCATACTGTACACAAATTTAATAACATTATTTGTAAATGCAAATATTATACCGTTTATACTTACACAGACAGCGCCGAGACTGATTTAACGTAAAATGGCGACATTGTTACCAAATTTTTTAAGATACACAAACCTTAAGGCCTTTGAAATGAAGCTTTAATCTTCTTCCTTTTGCTTTTGTCTTATTTCGTCTAATTTTAATTAGTAAAGTGGTTAATCGCGCTTTTAGTATTCCATGTGTTTACTAAGTTGTGCTTTAAAAACAGTTTAATATTATTTATGAGTTCTTATAACAAAATTATAAGCTATTTATTTTTATGTATATAATTTTCATTTTATATAAGTTTCAGTTTAATGAAATATAGAAAACAATATAATAATTTTGAGCGGTTGTTTTATTGTAGAAAACCGTCCGAAAAGAAATGTTTTATGGAACATTTTTACAATAATTACCATACTGAGTAGATTTTTCCAGAAAATACAATAATTAGATATGTTGTATTTTTTTGTTATATTTCCAACAACACCATCAAGAAGTTGTCTAAACTCTTCCACTTTTTCTTGCTTTTCCAAGTTATTGAGGGCGTGTAACCCGTACAGCTTTAATACCAGCTTAAATAGGGACATTTGTCCAGCTTACAAAAATCGCTAAGAATTTTTAGGTTTTTCCAGAAATGTTTCATTTTCACCCACTTCGCTACGAAGTATGTAACTATAGAAGGTTATCGTGATCGTCTTAAAGAACTTTCAATAAATTCCATGTTTTGTTTAAGTTCTTTTCGCTTTAAGCTTACTCGCCGATATACGAGTACGTGTCGCAGTACTTTTATGACAAACATTTTCCCCCTTAACATTTTGCCTAATTAGCACGTTGTAGGGCCGTGCTTGCGAGACCCTTAAAACATACGCTGAAGTGGTGTTGCTGTGCATGTGTGCCTGTCCGTGGCTGTGGCTGTGCACATCCTAGCCTTATCGCATAAAAACCAAATTAAGCTCAAAAACTTAGCAATCACACAGATATAAACCCACGAAAAAACAAGGCAGCTCCAACAAAAAAATGGACAGGGGAGTGGAGAGGGGACTCTGAGCACGAGTGACCAAATTTTAATTTTTGCCAAAATAGCGTGCTTTGAACTCTGCAGCCAATACCTCTTAACTACAATAAATACCTAACAAGGTGCACTACAAAAGTTTAGATTCGTATTCTACGCATGTCAAATAGCCGATCTGCACAAACGCGTTTTGTTTTACCACCTCCTGTGTCCCCACCGGTGATTTTTCGTTTTTTCTTAATATGCAAATTTTGGCTTCAAACTCGTTATAAACGTATTAATTGACAATATGAACCACTTTACAGAAACTTTATTAAAGTAATATCTTAAAAAAAACATTTCTTGGTGAAAATTATGCAAAACACTCTCAAATACCTAAAAATGTAACTGTATAAAACAAATCATCCAGTTTTACTGCACCCCAACCCCTAAAAACTAAAAATTGTAAAAATTACGTAACTGACTTTTTTTAGGCAACCTTTTTTTTAAGCAACTAGAAATTTGAAAAAATGCCGCGAATCACCCTTATGATTAAAGCAACTTCTTTAAATCAACCTCAAGTGCCCCCCAACCCCTAAAATCGAAATGCTTTGAAAAGTGAAAAGTATCATACTCTTGTTAAAATGTATAAATATAACGAAAATCACCTTCTTCATTAAATCATCTCTACGTCCCCATATTTGTTCCCCAACTCATAAACGTTGAAAATTTATAAATATAACCAGAATCATATCCTGTATTAAAGCAAATCATTCAAACCACCCACAACAACTAGAAATTTTAAAAAATGACGGAAATCGCTACTTTTATTAAAACAACGTCGCTGAATCACCCTAACCCAACCCTTAAAGTTTAAGAATTAAAAAAATTAAACATAGCGACAATTGTCTCCCCTCTAGTGCCCAATCCCTAAAAATTCAAATTGTGAAAATAACACGAATCGTTCCTTTTATTATATTAAGTCATCCAATCCACCTTTTATCTTAAGTGCACCCCAACCCCTAAGAAAATTTTATAGAAATGAACAGAATCATCCCGTTTATTAAATCAAATGTACAAATTGGCAACTGTTAAAATTGGCCGTTTATTATAGCAAATAATTTAATCCACCCTTTCTTAGGGCACCCTAACCACTTAAATTTGGAAATTTGTAAAAATGTCGAGAATCATGTTCTAAACCACCCCAAAGTGCGCATCAACCCTTAAAATTTACAAAATTTCGAAAAATAATCTTTATAACGGCCAGAAATCTAAAATGTTTAAATACAACGAAAATCACCTTCATGCTTAAATCATTTCTACGTTACCCTAATTTGCATCCCAACCCTTAAAAATTGAAAAGTTATAAATATTACTAGAATCACTCCATTTATTACAGCAAATCATCAAAACCACTTTCAAGTGCTCCCCCATTCCCTAAAAATTAGAAATTTTATAAATGACGGGAATCGTTGTCTTTAGCGTTGCTAAACCACCTTTAAGAATTGAAAAATTGTAAAAATAACGAAAATAATCTTTGTCTCTAAATCTCTAAACGTAAAAACAATAACAAGTATCATCCTCTTTATTGAAGCAAACTATCTAATCCACTCTTAAGTGCAATGTGCAATTGCAAACCCTAAAAATTGAAAATTTTATACAAACAAACTAAAATCATCTCCTCTATTAAAGCTGCACCTCCAAATCACTCTCAAGAGCTTACGCGAGGACGGTTTTCTAAGAGCTTTTTTCATATGTACCAACCACTTTTGTTCAATAAATTCTAACTCGATAAAATGTGATATTGAAATAGTGTATTTTAAAAGTGAGAAATAACCAAATATTTCTAGATCTATAACAAGAAGGAAAACTTTTTTCCAAGCTGTAACAAAGCATTTTTTGAACTTGGCCTTCAGAATTCTATTTTGGAAACAAGAGTCTGCTTAAATATTTGTAGAATGTCCAACTAATGAGGTACAACAACAATATGAAAAGAACCGTTTTCAAACATGAAAGTAATTTTTTTTAGTTGTCTGCATTATTAAATCAAGTTCTTTTTGACAGAATTTTTATTATGTTAATAGGAATTTTTCATGTCAGGCTTGAACTGTAATTGTGAAATTTTGATGGAAATGCACGCTTTGGGCTAGGAAATCCAGAAACCGTCTTTTGTCACCTAACAAAGATAAGAAGGGATATTGTTTAGTATTTTTGCAATAACTTGATTTCTTCGTGCACAAATAAATTTTTTAAATTTGGAATTTAATGCCGTTATATTCAGTACACGGCGGATAATAAAAAAATCTCCGTTTAAGTACATCAGTAAAAATAGAATAAGAATCTTCTTCTTCTTCCTTCCTATGGTTCCAAGGGAACAAAGGGCGTCTTGCGACGTTTCCATGGCTGTTTTGAATAAGTACAAGGTAGCCGTCCTTGCACTTCTTATCACATTAAACTTTCACACTTGAACTTTATACACTGTAATGTTTGGTTGAGTGGATTTATATCTGTAATTTATTACTAAGATTTACAACTGAATGTTTATTTATCTTAATCACCTTTGTTTAATAATCACATTTGTTTAATAAAGTCTTTCCATCTGGTTTTATCCTGGGCGGTCGTTTTGGTTTCATTCCATGTTTTCCCTTGTTCTTTAATTTGTCTTTCTGTCGATCTTTTCCAGGTGTTGTTTGGTCTCCCCGGATTTCTATTACCTCTGACATTGTAATCTAGTGCTTGTCTTGTAATGTCCTCGTTTGGTTTCCGTAGTGTATGACCTATCCATTGTTATTTTCTTTTGTTGATAGTACTTTCAATTGGTTCTTGTTTTGTAAGGGTCCATAACTCAGTATTTGAAATGACATTGGGCCAGTAGGTATTTGTAATTCTTCTCAGACATCTGTTGACGAACGTTTGAATTTCCTGTATTTGCATCCTATTTGTTGACCATGACTCACACCCGTATAACAACACACTTTTCACATTAGAGTTAAATATCCTTATTTTCGTTTGCTTAGTCATTTGGTTTGATATCCATATGTTCCTTAACAGATTAAACGCCCCTCGTGCCTTGTTAATTCTGCTTTTAATGTCTTTCTGATAACCATTTTCTTTGGAAACTATACTGCCTAAATACACCATTTGATCAATGTTATTCACCGTTTTGTTCTCTATTTCTATGATGTTTTGGTTCTTTTCATTTATACTAAGAATTTTCGTTTTATTCCAATTAATTTTTAGCCCTATTTCTTTCGCTGTTGTCTGTAGTGATTCCAGTTTAGCTTGCGTATGTTTTATTTTCTCGTTTATTAAACATACGTCGTCTGCAAATTCTAACTCTTCCAGGAACTGCCCAAATCGCCATGTTAGTCCATTTTTGTTTTTCATTGTCTTCTTCATTAGCCAATCTGTTACAATAAGGAATAGTAGTGGCGATAAGATGCAACCTTGCCTGACTCCTGTTTCAACGGTAAACTTTTCAGTTATTGTATGGTTATGTCGCAGTCTAGCCCCATAATCCTTGTAAAGTAATTTGATGATCCTTATTATCTTGTCTGGTATACCAAAGTCCTCTAATATCTTCCACATCTGCAACCTTATTATCCTGTCGAACGCCTTTTCGAAATCAATAAAACATAGATGTAGTTCTTTATTCCATTCTATACTTTCTTCGATAATTATTCTGAGGGTACATATATGGTCAGTGCACGAGCGGCGGGGTCTGAATCCTGCTTGGTTTGGTCGCAAGTGGCTGTCAACTTCATCTTTCATTCTTTGTAATATTATCCTGGTTAGTATCTTACTAGTTGAATTCAGTAGCGTTATTGCTCTCCAATTGTTACATTGCGTCTTGTCCCCTTTCTTTGCAAGTTTAATAATTAAACCTTCGTTCCATTCTTTTGGGATTTGTTCTTCGCTCCAGATTTTGTTTAATAAGCAGTGCAGTATTTTAGTAGTTGTTTCTTCTCCTGCTTTAATTAATTCGCCCGGTATATTATCTAGCCCTGCTGCTTTATCATTCTTTAACATTTTAATAGCATTTCTTATCTCTGCTTCTGTGATTTCCGCAGTGTCAATGTTAAGTTCGATCTTTTCTGCTTCAGCGTCCTCTCTTCTTAGGTCCTCTATGGTTATTTCTTGGTTTGTGTAAATCTCTTTAAAATATTCAATCCATCTATTAACAATTTCTGAATCATTGGTAAGTAGTTTACCTTTTTTATCTCTTATTTGTGTAGATGGGAAGTTTTTCCTGCCTGACAGCTTGCGTGTAATTTCGTATAAAGTTTTCATATCGTTGAGACTTGCTGCTTGTTCTGCTTTATTTAGGAGTTCTTGCTGAAATGTTCATTTGTCTTTTCTTGCACTTCTTTTTATCTGTTTGTCTTTTTCCCAATATGCTTTATCCAGTTCTTCTTTATCTATCCCGTCTGCTGCTAGTATTTTTTGTTTAATGGTTTTCCTTTCTTCTATTTTGCTCCAGGTGTCTTTTGACATCCATTCCTTTCTTCTCTCCCTGTACACACCTACCGTTTCATTCGTTGATTCCTTCATGATGTCCTTATATCTTTCCCATAGCCTTTCGATTGACAACTGTTCTATATCTTGTATGCTCTCATATTTATTTTTTATTTTCACTTGAAACTGCTTCTTTAATTCGCTATCTTGCATTAGCCACTTTGTATTATAGTTAATTCTTTTCCATTCTTTCCTGTCATTTTTCTTTAACTTAATTCGAAGTTTTGATCTAACTAACGCATGGTCTGATCCAATATCTGCACCTCTCATAACCCTTACATCCATCAAAAAATTTCTAAATTTCCTATCTATTGCCACATGGTCTATCTGGTTCTCATATCTGCCTCCGGGAGAAGTCCATGTTACTTTATGGATCGCTTTGTGAGTAAATAGGCTACCGCCTATAATTAGGTTGTTAGTAGCGCAGAAATTTACGAAAAGTTCACCATTTTCGTTCATTTTCCCCACTCCTTCTTTGCCCATTACTTCTTCTCTGCCAATATTTTCTTTCCCAATTTTTGCATTGATATCACCCATTAGGATCTTTATGTCTCTTTTATATTTTTTCCTTACATTATCGTATACTTTTTGTAGCTCGTCGTAAAATATGTCTTTTTGTTCTTGTGCGGTAATGTTTGTTGGTGCGTAGACCATTACAATAATCATATTGAAGAACCTCGCCTTGAATCTTGCCCACATAATTCTTTCGGAGATTCCTTGCCATTCTATAAGGGCTTTCCTTGCTTCATTGTCCATTATCAAGGCCACTCCCTCTTCATGTTTCGCGTTTTCTTCCATTCTTCCCGAGTAAATGATTGTTGCATCCTTTATTAACTTTACTTCCCCACATCCTGTCCATCTAGTTTCCGATAGACCTATTATTCTTAACTGATATTTATACATTTCATTCACTATTTGATGTGTTTTACTAATCTCGTACATTGTACGTACATTCCAGCATCCTATGTATTGCGTTGCTCTTAAATCTAATTCGTTTTCTTTTGTTATCTTATTGTTGGTTCTACCTGTTCTCTTTTTTTGTTGCTTCTGCCGTTTGACATTGCGGTCGTCATCGTGGTATCCGTCCAGCTTATCCATTTCTAGTTTTTTGACATCTTATGCGTTTGCTCATCGTTATCATTATCCTTCCCTTTCATTCCTGGTGAGCGTTCACTCACAGTTCTTCCTTTTTTGTTTTTGCTTTCGTTGTCATTGGCTGCTGTTGATTTCGTTAATTGGTCTACTGTGAAACTTTCCCCCTCCACAATTAGCTTGTTATATCTTACAAATGCCTTCTTCCCTGCCTCTCTATCTTTTTTCATTTGGCTAATTAGTATTTTCCTCTGCTTCTGAACTACCGTAGAGTAATCTTCGTTGATCCATATCGGCTTGCCTTTGAGCTTTTTCGCTGCTTTCAGTATTTCCAATTTCTTGGACAGTTTTACCAATTCAATTAAAACAGGTCTGGTTTTGTTTTGTTCATTATCTTGTTTGTATCCTATACGTGCAATCTCCTGTATTTCACTCTCAATGTTTATTTGTATTTCCAAATCCCTGAGTAGGACTCTCACTTTCTCTTTCAGTTCTAATTCATGTTCCTTTTCTGATTCTGTTAAACCCTGTATTATTATTCTTTTCTTCCTAACCTCTCTCTCGAGTATTTCAATTTTCATTTCATGATCATTTAATTGTACTTTTAAATTCGCATTCTCTCCTTCTACCACTTTAACTTTGTTTTTTATATCATCCAATTCCATTTGAAATTTATCGATTTTATTTTCAATACGTTCCGACCTTTTATCCATCTCCTCTAATTTATCTTGAATTACCTTTAGTATTTTTTCCATGGTTATTTAGTTAGTTATTTTTGGTATTTTGATTTTATTTATTTATATGTATATTATTATAATATTAGTAACATAAAAAGGCATAAATTTAAACAAACTGTATCATCTAAAATTTAAACATGCATTCTGAAATTTAAAACATGCATTTTATCTTTTATCATACGACCTTTCTTATCTTCCCTCCAGCTGGCTGTTAACGCGCCGTAAATATTTCTATACCCAGTACTTTCGTACTTATTACCGTATGTAAAACGGTTCACTTTCTATTTATCCCATTAGACGAGTTATCTAAGCTGTTCTCGTCTTATTTTATCGTTATTATTTAATTAGTTAATACCACTCAACCACTGCTCACAGTTTTAATTATATTTATATACTTTACATGCAATTTTATGAACATTTAACTAGCGCGATGTTTAGAGCGACCGACCGGCTCCGCACATCCAACTCAATAAGAATCTAAAAGGTTGAAAACTTTAGTTGAAGTAATTTTTAGAGAGGGTTTAATCCTCCCCTCATCGCAAATTTTGGCAATTTACTTTACGACCTTTCACAACTAATCTTTTTCCACAAAAATTAGAATTCTTTTGCTTTACTACATCAGAGAGACTGAAAACTGAACTGAAAATGTTCCGAGTTTTTAAAGTGAAACTTCTTTTCCGACAAGAGTAACCACGCGAAAACTACAACGGAAGTAATGGAACAGAAGTGATGGAACGGAAGTGATAGAACGGAAGTGATAGAACGGAAGTGAGTTCGTCTAGATGCAAACTGAAGCGATCAATGTTCAGTTGTGCCATCACAGACACCCACCTCCAAACTAGTGTATTTTGTGACTTTGCTTATAGTATAGGAAGATCATGAACAGTATATCATGCAAGAGATATGATTTTTAATGATATCTATTTTTTGCTTTATAATGTTTCTCAAAGTTAATTCCTAATTTTGTTTGCTGCATGTATATGTTGAAATCTACAAATGAAAAAGTTTACCGCTAAGTAAAAATTTTACTACATGAAATCAACATTACATTATAGACAGCGCTGATGCATCTGCTTTTAAACAAAAAACTCAAGTTGATATTCCAAGTATTTATGGAGATATTACGTTATATGTGTTAAAAAACGCTTAATTTTTAAACTTGCGATTTGGGCATTTTTTAATTAATAAAAATTTCGGTACTAGTTGAAAGAGTCGTACGTGACCATTTTGTATAGCAAGTAACGTACCTAACAATTCATCAATTTCTAATTTATTTTCATATGCAAAGGTTATTGATGGTTCAAACGTCAATGTTTAAATTGAAATTGACATTTTATTTGTTTTTGTAAAAAGTAAATTCAATTCGAAAGTAGTTCAATCACAACTCCTAGCGTAAAAATTCAAGGAAAAATACTTTCAGTGAGAACACGCTAAGAAGTTTCAAATAAAACACGCGTGGTCAGCGCACATTTATTTATTTTTTTATTTGTAATACCAATTTCATTAACTAGTTTTTGCGAGACATTCTTGGCTGATTTCTGCAAAAAAAAACATTAAAATTCAATTTCGGAAGCTTGTAGAAACACGACTAACAAGAATAAAGTAAAGATATCCATCACGTAGTTGACAAAGATTCCTGGCCAATATCGACTAAAACTAATAAAACCTTTCGGGGGCAAAAGTTTGGTCACATGTCCTCAATTTTTTACGTCATACGTGACGTGCCGCTGTGTCTTCATTTAGATTTATAGGGAATTGAAAAAACCACGAAAAGAAAAACACGGAAAAATACTAAACCCAAATGGAATTTACTGGTAGTAGCCATACGTTAAGTTTCGGTTTTTGTATTTACTTCACGATATATGACATTTTCCGCGTTCTGGCAAATTTCTTTTTTGGTGTTAAGCTTTTCCGTTTCGGTGGATCAGCGGGTAAAGCTCGTTATATGCTGACAGTATTGTGGGCGAACAATGGGACCATTAATCATTTTTGGGAGACTTTCTGTAATAGCAGTTCGTTTCTTTTTAATAAAATTCGCGTCACAGCAACGTTGAAACAACAGCTTAAAGAGCTTTTGGTAGTAATTTCGTTTGAATACGGCTATTAGTCTTACGACCACCTTGGAATAAATTTCGTCCTTCTACGTTTTATAAAATTTCACCTAGAACTCAGCTGTCCTTAAAACTCCCACGATTTTAGATCTTTCTAATTTTTATTTACGATAACAGGCAGTTTTAGTGCCAGTACTGAAATTAAGAAATTTTTTAAACCACCTGAAAGGCTTCTTTGGCAACTAGCGTCTAGCCCCTTGGACCTCAATCGATCCTACCTCATCAAGGTCAGATTTGCGTGTTAGTATGCCGTCAATGAGTGAGTGAATGCAAATTTGTCTTCGTATTTTTTCTTTAAAAATATAACTGCTGTTAACAAATAACCTTGCGTAAACAGCAAAACGCAACAACGGTGCTTAAAAAAAACTATAAATTAAAAAAAACCGAGACTCGACCCCACAACTACTTATGCAGTAAAACGGCAGTACACCCGAACACACCCGCATATCCATCTGTGCCACTACGAACCTGCCGGTTATCGCTAAATCAGTGCCTACTGAATAAGTGCGCAATAGAAATGCACAAATAAAAAGTCTAGCCTTGGAGGGAGCGATTGTTATCGAAGAGACTAGACGCTATTTCTTTGGCATACCGAGCGATCTACAAGAAAATACATTAGAACAGGCCTTGACCAACGGCGTTAGACATAATATTCAAAAAACTGCAATTAAGATTAACTTTGAAATTTTCTAATAATTTCTTAAATAGACGTAACGCACGCATCAAATAAAATTTAAATCATGTTTCTAATATAATATATTAATATCCCAACTGTCTTACCATATTAGTAAATTCTTTAAATAATTAATAAATAAGCTGTTTCGAGCTGTAACACATGTACTCAATGCGTGCACAGTGGCGTAGCTGCGCCGATGCAGCCAATGCAGTTGCATTGGGGCCCAAGTTACAAGTTCTTTTCATAATAATAAAAACCGAATATTCAATGCAAGAAAAATAATAAATATTTTTTTCAATTAGTAGTAGTAATTAAAAGTTGATAGGTAAGTATTATACACGGCTGTAAAGAAAATTTAAAGATCTGTCCAAATATGCAAAAATATACAGGGTGTTTTGTTAACAATGAAAAAAATTTCTATCACTTCCGGTTAAACCGGAAGTCCAAACTAACAACGTTTTACGTCGTTATATCTATTTTTAAGTGTATATTACCCAGAAAAATGAAATATTTAATTAAAAAATTGAGAAAATGACCGGTTGTTACATGTTTTCGTGGTCACCTAGTAGAGTCACTTATTTGTCCTACTAGAGCATGGGTACCTGTCCAAATCGGCGTGGTTCTTGTATGGCTTACAATTGATTTTCTGACCTTTCACTGCGCTATTTAATTGATTTTGCAAATAACTATTTTACTTAACCTTATAACTTTGTTTTTTGGACAAATGCAATAATAGACAGATCAGGTACGGTTCCAATTACTAGAGTCGTTACTACATTATCCTAAAGTTACGTAACTATGTCATTTAAAATGCTATCTGTACGCATACCCCATATTTATACTTTAATCACAGAAACATTTGAAAATTAATTTAAGACCGACACTATCCTAACGCCTAGCCTACACGATCGTCTGACTTCAATCCTCCCCATTTCTGGCTGTGGGATTACGATACCTTAAAGAAAAGCTGATTTTAAACAATAAGTCTCCTCCGAGGAAAGCTGTTATTACTTCAATAACGAAATGGTCGGCATTTACAATATTTATTATGAAATTTAACAGTGAAAATCGTTCATCTTAAAAAGTGCAAGCGCAAATGCCGATAAATGTATTTAATTTGTGCGTAACAATGAATAATAATTAATTCCATTTTGTGCAAGCATAAACTTGTTGTTTCCTTTTATACGTAACTTGTTTACGAAATTATTGTTATTTCAATACTGTACTTTTCAAATAACCTTGTATTTTACCCTAATTTAGGAAATTATTGCAATATAAACTTAACAACTCGTTTTTGTTCCTCAACCATCCCCAAAGGCTATTTTTGACCGAAATGTTAACGAAAAATAAATAGAGCGCCAAATTTTCGCATTATTGTCTTCCTCTTGAACCGTTCATTCTATTCTGTCCACGGATCTCACAAAGTAAAATTTACGATTGCAAAGCTATATAAAAGGAGTGGACCATAACATAAATATTAATATGTTGAGGTGGAACGGCCGCGGCAGTCTGACGCCATGATTTTTTTATAGTGAATGGTATGCGAAAAATTGTAAAAGCTGTAGAAATGCTTCATGGGGAAATTTAAATGATGTTAACAGAAAGAAAAGCTGCTTAACTAAGTGTGACGTTACAAATTACTGTTGTTAGGTCGTCAGCAACTTCTGTTAGAGTAATAAATAAAAAGGTTTTTTTGGTTCAAACACCTGTTTGTCTCTGCTATCGCTAGAAAAATAGGAGAATAGAGGGAAGAAATGTGGGAAGGGTCACTTTACAAGACAGAAAATTTAAACAGACAAGACATTTTTGACTCCGCTTTTAGTTTATCAAAATATTTCTATAATTGTGCATGTAATGGTACTTTTCAATTAAGATGCTAAACTTTAATCATTTAAGATTTTGCAAAACCTATCTCGTAAATTATAATTAGAAATTTTCTATATTACTTTGATGTGTAGAATTTATCCTTAAAATTTGTACATAATATTTCCGCATTTTGAGGAAACCCTCGGACCTTCATGGCAACCAGCTTTTTTCACAAAAATTAACTTATCTTGAAAATCGTTAAACTTCGCGACTTTTAACAAGAGACTACGTACGTTGTGAACCGCTACTTTTGTGTAAACAAAACAAATTTTTAAGTCATAAGTTAGAAAATGTCGTAAGAGTAAAAAATACATTATTATATACGTTAAATACGCCCATCAACGTCCCGCCGATAAACATCGTCTGAATACCGACTCCAATAAAAACAACCTCGAGTACACACATTTTTCGGAACAAGCAACTCGGGAAAAGTTATTTTTTTCACGTACATTTTCGTGCTGGTGCATCGCAGTATAATTAAGAAAGAGCTTTCTTAGAAAGAATACGTAATTTTTTCCTTGCTGATCGATTTTTATGAATAAGGGCGAATTTCAATTTGGAATTATATGCAAATGTGTAACAATATTTTTTTGTGCGTATTTATTATCCAAACATATTTTGAAAAAATCTGTTATGGCACCCACCTGGAAATGAGGAAAAGTAATAAGCTTTTTCGGCTGCTTTACAAGAAATTTTCTCTGGGTCTATGATAGCATTTTTTTAGGGGATGTCTTTCTTGAAGATTTTACGGAGGTTTTTCCTCTTGAAATTTTGTTTAAGGGGCTGTTTTTCCCGATATTTTTTCGGTTTGTTTCACGGAATGTTATTTCCGAGAGCGGTTCTCCATTCCGAGACTGACTTAGCGAAGGATTCATTCTGAGATATCAAAATTTAAAAAAAAACGGGGGCCTAGCTCACGGGTTTAGCTGATAAATCTAATTATTCTCATTTAAAACTAATTAAAATCAGAATTGTGAGGAGTTTTACGCGTCTTATTTTAAAATACTTATTAAAAGCTGATGTTCGGCTATTTCAGATTTCAGGTGCCTGTGTGCGTGTCCGATTTTAGTTCCATCAATTTCTTTCTCTTTCAGTTATGCTCACGCCTCGACTGTCATGCGCTCATAACATGAACTCCGTGAATGTTTTAAAGCGATTAATTAATTGGTTAGCTGTAATGCTTAACGCACCAATTTAACGTGAAATAAACAGTTTTGTATAATTTTGCATACTGGGGTTTATTTAATTCCTAACATTAAATCCAAAAAAGGTTCAGGTCAAAAATTGAAGCTAACAGCTAACACGGATTTACTACCATTTTGTCGATGTTAGTAGTGATTTAACGATTTACAAGTGTGGAAGGCGTAGACCACGGGTTCCTTTATCTATCTATCCAATTATACATTTAACAAGATCCCTTCTACCTGACTCAATTTTTAGTGGCGAGCATCTCATGCTCTTAAAAGCCACACTTTTACAAGTCTTTTATATCAGGCGCATATTTATTAGTACAGCGGACCGCTACAGTTTTCGATAAAGATAAACACAACATATTTACGCGTCCATTATATGAAGCTCATATTCGTTGGTACGGCGGACCGCTACAGTTTTCGATAAAGATAAGCAAACATTAATATCTACGGTTTGTGTGTAGGATTCAGACATAATCTGTGGATTGCTGGAAATGTTACATCAGACTCCTCGAGGAACACAAATGTGGCCCACACTTACGGCAGGATCAGGGACGGAGCAGTAACAAAAACAAATCTGGAAAGAATTGCAGGCCAGATCATGCAAACAATGCCGTGTGCGAAAATAATCATAAATAACTCAAACCAGATGTAAAATTCCATCATAGCTGAGGTTTTAAAAAATATCAGCAGATATTTAGAAATGTTGTTTTATTACCTACAATTAATTTATCGTCCCCGGACACTGGAGTACCATTCACATATTTAAAGTACAAAATTTTAGACAAAACTAACCTTACCTAACCAAACCTGCCACACGCAATCACCTTTAATAAGAAACAAGGAAGACATTCATTTCTACTATTAGAATAGTATATAATGTGACATATTAAATTAAAAACACTCACGAACGGGACCAATTTACGACAAAAGTGAGTACATTTATTTTAAAGATTGTTTGATACCGATCACGCTGGGTAGGGATTTCCGTATTTGAGAACATAAAATACTGCGGGACGCATTCGGTACATTTCTTGCAATTCGACACACTTTATTTATTAAAATTTTAAAAAACTGTACCAAAAAAACGTAAGGCGTAGACCACGTTTTGCTTGTATTAGTTCAAAGATGCATCTTGCATCCTAGCTGATAAAGGTTTTTTGTGTTAATTTGTTACTTTTAGCTTGAAATGCAGAACATCTAACGCGTTTCCAAACTGCACACTGATACTGAAAGATAAATAAAACAACTCGTGTTTCATAACTTTAAAATTCTCAGTAAAAAATGCCCTCACGTCCTAACACTTTGCTGTTAGCTTTATGCTGTAACTTTCTCCGCTATTATCCTCTTTGTTCGTTGTATCTGCTGCTATAACAAGTTCATCAAGTCATCTTTGGGAAGTAATAGCCATTTTCCTGCCAACTATCTACCCCTTTTGATCTTCCATGTTCCTAATGTAATTACGCCGATTAAAGCACACCTACGTAAGCGCAAGAGAAACGACCCAGAGCACTCTATTTTCCATTTTAGGCTTCGCTTTCCTTATCCTCGCAACATTTATTTCATTCACATCAAACTTTGACAAATGTAGGGCTGCTCGCTCCAAATGCATCCTTCAAAAATCCTATATTTACATAAAAAACATCATATCCAAACATTTATTTACGTCAGGTTATATTTGGAAGACCCTTTTTTAGAATGTCGGATGTTTTTCAGATTGGATGCAAGCTGCCGGACGCCGGGAACCATTGTAGGGGTTGAAAACCCCTTTACCCTACCCCCAACATGCCAGTCGGGGGAAGAGTCGCCGGGAAAGTTACCGGGATTATATCTAATAACTATAATGGTAAGTAAACTAAGAGAAGTCAATATTTGAACACGTAATTTAATTCTTTAAGAAAACGAATTGGCGGGTACTTCACAAAACTCGCTTTAAGTAGTATTCTGTCAACTTCCACTCGAGAAATTATTCTTTTCTTCAATTTCAACTTGGAAATAAACTTAATTACGTAAAAAAAGCTTTTGAAAGCGTTTGAATTTGTTGTGCAATGAAACTATTTCTAGGGAAATGAATTATACTTTTTCTAATGATTATCTGTATACAAAATACTTAATTACTTTAACAATATTTATTTATTTTAACCTTATACATACTTCAGCAGGTTACATGCCATTGTCAGAGGTTATATGAAAAAGTAAACAGTTAGTGTTGTTATAGCAATAGAGCTTGGTGACTTGAACTCAGTAATCGTCTGCAGATGACTTGATTTCTTATTCCAAAATGTCCAGTAGAGGAGAAATTAAGAGATCAATTTGCTCATTCATTAACGGTACAGTTTTTAAATGTTTGTGAATTTCAAAAGCTTCTTTTATATCTAATTTACGTTTATCATCGCAAAAGTGTAAACATTTATGGTGTTATTTAGATGTCATTGAATGATTGTGTTCTAGTAAGTGTTTAGCCTAATTGGATTTATGTGGGTGTTTGTATTTGTAACAACGTACGTGTTCTTTATGCCTAATATCAAAATTTCTAATTGTTTGGCCTATATAAACCGAATTACAATGCGAACAATTTAATTTGTAAATGCCTGATTTTAGCAAATCGTCTGTTTTTGATTTTGCATTAAACAAAGTGTTTAAAATGTGTCTAGTTGTTTTAAAACTTACTTTATATTTAATTGTTTTGTTTATAGATTTAGCAATTTTTTCTGATTTGTTACCAAAATATGCGATCGAGGCATATTTAATTGTATCGAATGAAGTTGGGGTATTCGTATAAATTCTTTGAATAGCTAATTTATAATTTTTTTTTAAATTAATGTATCAATAAGTTTAGTATTATAACCATTACTATATGCAATTTGTTTAGTAATTGAAATTTTTCTATTGTAGTTAATTTCATCTAAAAGGACCGTCAAAGCGCTATGTATCAGGGACCTGAATGCTGCTAATTTATGTGTTTTATGATGGCAAGAATCGTGTGGTATTGTAATGTCTGTTTGTGTAGGTTTTCTATAAACTGAGTACCCAAATTGATTAGTTCAATTAATTTTTGTTTAAATCTAAAAAGTGGACTTATTTTGTTCAGTTTCTAGTGTAAATTTTATGTTTGGATGCAAGCTGTTAATAAAAATTAAAAATTCATTAATTGGTCAAATGAACTATTTAAACATGCTAAAATGTCAGCAACATAACAAAACCAAAATATAGCTTTCTCAGACTGGTTTGATTCAAATATTTGAACTTATAGATTTTCCATAAATATATTAGCTAAAAGAGGTGAAATTGGACTTCCCATGGGTAAACCATCTCTTTGGAAATAAGTTTTATTATTAAAAGTAAAATAATTTTGATTAATGCAAAGTTCAACTAATTGAATCAAATCAGTCCGTTTTATTAATTCAACATTACCGAGATCAAGTCACCAAGTTCTATTGCTGTAACAACACTAACTGTTTACTTTCTAATATAACCTCTGAAAATGGCATTTAAACAAGCCAAAATACGTATAAGATTAAAATAAATAAATATTGTTAAAGTAATTAAGTATTTTATATACAGCAAATCAATAAATATGTACTTTAACGAAGCAAAGCTAGAATTTATTAATGAAAATATACTTTTTCTTCCTTCTAGTTAATTTTTATACAATTCCAAGCTTATTAAAGATGTTCATGAATCCACCACCCGTATTATTTTTAATTGATACTTCTAGATTCAAATGAAACCGGAGAAGCGAAGGTAATAAATGGACGAAAATGAAATCAGAGCTTGGCAGTAGCATTTATGAACACGACGGAAAAGTTAGACAATACCTGCCAAATTTAAAATAAAATTAATATGAAGAGAGTTTAATTTAAACTGATCCATTTTTGAAACGTAATTTCACGAAATCTGGTTTCTTTGAATTGTACAAATACAAAACTATAGCAGAGGGTTCAATAAGGTGTAAAAGTAAATATTAAATTGGGCTTCCCTCGCACAAGACGGAAGATAATTAAAGCTGGCGCCATACAAACTAATTTAATACGAAGAGAATTCAGGATTAAGTTATATTAAGGAAATTGCTTAGAATTGTATTCCATTCTCCAACCATCATTATGAATAATTTAATTGCAAAATACAGAATTAGTATTTAACTTCTCTGCAGTGGATAAGATGGAAATAACCGTTTGATAACATCGTTAAGAATACCATGGAAAAATTGTTTTAAGTATGAATGGTTGTAGAGCTTAGAAAATCTGTACTTTTCAGATTTATGCAACGATACGTAACTAATCTTATTAAAACAACACAAATTGAGAGCGCCAGATGTATCAAAAACAATTCGCTAAGCTAAATGAAAATATACATTTAGATGAAACTTTTCTTGTGACAGATGTAGAACTACTTAAAGAAGCTGCAGACTTAATTTCGCCCTTTCAAAGTTATTTTTTCCATCTTTGTTGTCTGTAGTCAATTGAAAGAAAGAGACGAGTTTTATACAGAGTGTTTGCAAATTGCTGTGCTGATTCTACACAAACAAATAAAAATGAGTGAAGCTCTTCGCCTAGACTTTCCTATACTTTAAATATTGTTACTTATCATACGTTTAAAAGTATCTTATTAATAATGTGTTACGCCCCAACATTGAGTACAATAACATCCCTTTACTTTTACCACGGTACCGAGAGCATAGCTAATGATACTAAACCATTCGTATAAAAATAATAGTATAAGCTTAGTGAGAAACATCATTTATTCAACTACTGACTACAAAGAGCGAATAGAGAAGCAAAGGTCGACAGGTAGCTGTGTGTGGACTTCGATCACGCAAAAAAACTCTATCAACGCATGGGAATCAGATACAAAGAGAAAGCGAATTAATTTTTTCATAGTTTATTGTCAAGAAAATTTTTTGCTCAAGTAGAAATCCAATGAAATTAGTTAATTTGAGGTCATCTGATAGAACACAACCAATCAGAACAACATTGTACTGAAAACAGATTCCATGGGCTGTTTTCACTCTATTACGTTGCTATGGATACATTTTGATTTATTTCGATTTTGACGTTTCAAATATCAATTAATTTAAAAATGTCACTATTTAGTTGTAATACTAACGAGAAGATTGATGAAATTAGCTCATAAAAATTACGGCTCATAACAATATGCCAACTCCATAAAACCTTACTTAAATATTGACGAAAAACATCATAATCAAATTATTAACAGCATGCGTGGAAATACATCTTCATCAGTTATAGAAACTAACACGTCTGGATCTTCATTTAACTTTTCTAATTGTTCTTTCGTTAATTGCACCTTTAAATAAATTATTTTTGCTTTTTATTTTTTTCTATAATTAGCAAAAAATTTTCTATCCGAATAACCCTCGAACATTGATAAATGCTCAAAAATTTTATAACAACTTTCTCAAGCTTGTTGCTTATAGGCAACAGACCTCCGCCTACGGCGTCCGTCTGTTTCCAAGCAACATGCTTTCGAAATCTGTTATAAAATTTTTTCGAACAATTCCTTGGGTTATTACTACTGAAAATCGATTATTTCATTTTTAAAAACTTAAAAACGTACATACAAATTCGTCTACCAAAAACTAAGTGGTAGGGAGATATTACCTCCCTCTCGCAAATATTGCCGTGTATAAACATCTGCTATCACTCACGAGCAATTTATCGTAGACAGAACTTTTTAATCGGCCCCTGTTTATTAAATAATGGGGTAGAAATTTTACATTTTCAACAATTTATAGAAGGTGTCACAAAATAGTTAGCTGACTCGGACACAAACCAAAATGTAACCGATCTATAGCTTTATAAGTGTACAAACTTTTAAAAAAATCGTGTAACCAGTTTTTGAGCAGTATTTATTGAAAGATTCAAAATTTTGATATTTTTTCGCTTCACAGTGTTAATAATAATAAAAAAGTTCTAGTAACTTGTAACATTGTGTACTTTTAGAGCATTTCCAATATCAGCTTTCATCCTGATCTGATAATTTGTTTTTGAGTAAATAGGCGTTAATACTCAAACTTTCAAAAATTTATAGAGGGCGTGTCAATTTTACAATTTACTTTTGGCTTAGACCGCATCGTCATTTGGGCACTACGTCCAGCATCATCAGGTAAGGACTGAGTTGTAGCTTGTCTGCCTCTACAAGCATTTGCTCTAAAAGTTTGAGCTTGTTTACCTGCCTAAACAGGGCGGTGTGCTTATATCTTAAAAATTGTGAAATATTTTCAAATTTTTAAAAATTTTCAAATATTTTCAAAATTTACATAACTTTCAAATTCCAAATTTTTTATCGGAAATTTTCCAAATTTTCAAACATTATTTATAAACTTTCAAAATTATTAAATTTTCTAATTAAAAACTTTCAGTTTCAAATCATTTACTACTTAATTTTTTTTTAAGTTTTGCCTTCAAGATTTTAAAAAATTTTAAATTGTTTTAATTTTTTAAAACTGTAAGTTTTTTAAGTTTAAAAATTTCCTGCAATTTTCGAAATTTCAAGTGTTTAAATCTTAAAATTTTCTAAATTTCTAAATTTTCATAAATTACTGAAATATTACATTTTTCAAATTTTAATGACTTTTCAATGTCTAAAAATGTTCAATATTGTAAAAAAAAATTAAAATCTAAAATATTTTACGTTTCAAAAATTTTCAGTGTCCGAAAATCTCCAAAATTGAAAATATTGAATATTTTAAATTTTATAATTTTAAAAAGAATATAGTAATAAAAATTTTAGAAAGATTTTGAAAGTAGCAAAACTTTTAAATTTTTAAAAAACTTCCGGTCTAAAATAGAGATTTTGAAAAGTATTCTAAATTTCCATAAAATTGTCAATATTTTTGAAATTTTCAAAAAATTCCATAAATGCGAGGCAGATTTCGTGGCGGTTGCCCGACAGCTTTTCACAGTATTTGTTTAGAACCGTCTTTTCGATTTTTCTAACATTTCGGATGTAGTTTAATACAACAATATTTAAGGTCCTTAAAATTTAACACAGTTAATTATAAGCCCCATCTACCCATTTTAAAAATAATTAAAAAATTTTATAAATAGATATTTCAAGTTGCATGCTAAAAATTACTAAAAGCTTTTACATTCGACATCCACTTCTTTTAGAACTTGTTATTTTGGTATACGAGTATAGTAAAGCTAAGGCAAACCACATTTATTCCGCAATGCAACCAGCTTGTTCTATTTCCGTTTTCAAAGAACGAAACTCGAACAATGCTTTATCGTTTTGTAATATACGACCGAGTATACGACGTTAGTTTTGCGAGCAATAAGACGCGCGTCCTAGATTCAAGCTTTGCGTTTTAGCAGCAAAAGCTCTAAAAACAAAAACGTTATATAGCCGTGTTTATTCTAACCATGAAAGAATGCTTTTGCAAAAATATGGAAGAAAGTTCTTATCAAGCTTGCTTTATTTAAGATAGCACTGCGGCGGTTATATAAAACAGCTTTTTATCGCACTTATTGTACAAGAGTTAAACATGGAATTTGGAGTTGGAAGAGCTGCATAATAGAGGTAATAACAAAAATAAAAGCAAAAGCTCTAACAAGCAACTTGGAAAATTTAAACAAAAGTGAAAGGTAAAACCCTAACAAGGGAAAGTGGTTTTAAAGATCCTGTAGGGTGGATTTTTTGCTAGTTTTTATTTAAAAACAATGGAACGCTGTCTTCTTTTCATCATCATCATCATCATCCAGCCCATATTTGAGTCCACCGTTGAACATAGGCCTCCCTTAACTGTTTCCACCTAGATCGATCTTGTGCGTCTCTCATCCAATGTCCTGTCAGTCTTTTGATATCATCGCTCCACCGAGTTGGGGGTCTTCCTCTGTTTCGTTTGTCTGTGCGGGGTCTCCACTCGATTATCCTCTTCGTCCATCTGGAGTCGGTCAGTCTCGCGATGTGTCCTGCCCAATTCCATTTCAGCCTTGTTATTTTCTCTATAATGTCGCAAACTCCAGTTCTTTTGCGTATTTCTGTGTTTCGTACACGATCTCTCAATTTGATACCGATCATAGCTCTTTCCATTTTTCTTTGGGTAACTTGGAGCTTTCTTATAGATGTTTTTGTTAGCGTAAGAGTTTCGGCTCCGTACGTCAGAGTAGGCAGGACACACTGATCGTATACTTTCCTCTTTAGGCTCATTGGTAGGTTACTGGTTAAAATATCTCCGAGTCTTCCGAAGGCTGCCCATCCCAGGCCTATTCTTCTTTGTAACTCATGTGTTTGGTTGTCTCTACTTAGTGTAATTTCATGACCAAGGTATTTATATGTTCTCACTTCTTCTATAATTTCGTTGTTTATTGTTATTGTTCCTCCAAGTACCATATTTGTCTTCTTTTAGTGGAAGCGAATTTCAACAAAATAAAAATAATTATTGACATGTTTTAAAAATATTTTGGAGATATTATTAATGTATTTTAAATATCTAAAAATTTACAGGTTTTTAATGTTATTATGTTCGAATTAAAAATATCTCTAACATTTTTAATTATGAAAAAATATCCCTGAAAAATTCTCTATCTTATATTATCTGTTTAAAAATATCTAATAGATATTTTTAAATATTTGAACGGAATTTGAACTTAAAATACCTTAGATATTTTTAACTAAATTTATTTTCCTATGATCTGAAATATTTAAAAATATTCTATTTTGAACTATCTTAGATAATTTCAATTTAGGTTCCACAATACATTTAATTTGCAATATCTTAGAAATTGTAAAATCAAAGGTTTGTTGAATATCTACGACATTCGGAAATTACCGCCATCTATAAGGTTTATACTGACGCTAAGTCGAAACTACGTCTGGCAACGTTGAGACTTTCGTAGTTATATCACAATACACTTATTCATACAGTAGCGAAAGTAAAGGTCATTTATGGTAATTATAGCACCAAGCGGCGAACAAGTTACACTAAAGTTTGACAGCTAACGGTAGTAGTGTTTCTCTGCTTTTTGAACGTTATAAGAACAATTTTCAAGTTGTTTGCCAGTGTTTTTATAAAAATTTGATTAGTGATATACCAATCTATTATGAGAGTCTCGAAAGGGAGCGCATGTTCCGCCGTAAACTGCGAAAACAACAAAGGAAAGAATCCTAACCTTAGTTTTTTTACATTTCCCAAAGATCCAAAAAGGTAATAAATTCTGATAAATATTAATACATTAAAGTTTGACTTTCTCGTCGTTCTAGATCAAAACAGTGGTTTGTAAGCTGTAGACGTGAAGATTTACGTGAAAAGGAGGTGGGATATTTGAATAAAAACTTCACTTTGTGAACGCTGCATTTTGAAGATTCGCAGTTTATAAATGTTAATAAATCATATTACTGGCATTATCTTTGTATTATTTAAAAACCATTATATAATGTAGCTCGTAATTTTTCTGTTTTGCTTATTAAAAATATGGTAACAACAACGAACTGGATTGGAATTTAAAACCCGCCATAATTTAAACGATAGTTTAACTTGTCGACCGCTTGGAGCGCCACTAGTTACAGCTTACTAGGCGTTATATGGGCGCTTTCGCTACTGTGTAAATAAATATACTGTGGTTATATTATAACCTCATTTATTAATGAATTTATGTATGTGTTACCCGCAGCAAAATGGGCTGCTAAGTAATAGAGAATAGACTAGTGGTATATGTTTTGTGACTGCAACAACAATTTATTACCATCTTTTTCTTTTGCAGGTTATGTGCACTAACCATGTTTAAAATAAACTAACTTTCTATTTTCATCGGCGCGCAGCGTCCGCGTTCAAGTTTGCAGTTGTTCACTACACCCAGATTTAAAACTGTAACTTAGCGGACGTACAAACTTTAAACATGGCGATTTTTTTCAAATATGTTAAATATTCGAAGTTTTGTTTTAAAATATCTAAGGTATTTTAAAATAGACCAATATTCAAACATCAAAGATATTTTAAAATACACCAATGTTTAAATATCTAAGACATAAAAAATTTTACTTTTCTTAAATATCTAAGGTATTTTATATTAAAATTGATTTAAAATGCCCACAATATATTTAGCTATAAAACTTTTTAAAGTATAAAAAAGGTAAGTTTGTAAAAGTATCTTTGAGATAGTCCTAAATAGTTAAATTCGAAATACCTCAAACGCAGTTTTAATAATTTATTAATATCGTATAGATATTTTTAAAACACTAAAACTTGCAGAAGTTTTTTAAAGTAAATTATTAATATTAAGATATTTGTAATATCTTCTTCTTCTTTTCTTTTCCCTTATGCCCTTCCGAAAGTCGGGTCCTCTATCCATTTACGGAATATGTTACGGTCAGCAGCCATTCGTAATATTCCATATTTGTAATTTATTCGACAAAAACAAATTAGTTGTAAACGTATAAGACGTTTTTGGCGATATTGAACTGCTTCTTGACTAATTTTATTAGCAACAGAAATATTTCAAGTAAATTTTTGACTAATTAATTTAGAAATATCTTATAGATATTATTCTTTATTAAAAATAACTACACCATTGTTAAAACACATTTATATCTAAGATATTGCCAATATGTTTATTTACAAAATTCCTAATGAAATATTTAAACAAAGCAATATCTTAGATCAGTTTTAAATTTAAGTGCCATATAAAATAACGTCGAATATTATATTAATGTATAAATATTTCAAAAATATTTATGAATATTGAAGATAGTTTGGAATAATTACAAATATCTAAAATATTTTTAATTAAATACAAATATCTATAAGTTATTTTTAAATATGTACATTTTTCCTTTTATTTTGGAAAAATCGTTATCAACAAAAAGTAGAACGGCTTTCATAAAAAACACACACAATTTACTTAAAAAGTTTTGCATAAGTTTCATAAGATGGATTCTAAAAAACGTAAGTTCGTGACTAAAATAAATCTTTTTACTTTGTAGGTTTCCCCGACATTCGTTTTCCTCTCGGTTGTATTCTTAATTACCCTGGAGGGTCGTAATGTACGAAGACACCTTTACGCGTTGTATTTCATATCGCAAGAGAATTCTATCTACCTACTGTAATAAATTCAACAAAGTACGAGTATATGCAATTATACAGCATTAGTTCATACGTCATTTAAATTGTACTCATCGCAAATGGAATCACTGATATTTTTTTTTAATAATTTAAAAAAGGTTGTTTATATACCAGGCATATATTTAAATGACTATTATACTAAAAATTCGTGTTTTTATACAGAGCGTTCGTAGATCACGAGCTGAAAAAATAGTTTTTAAAATACTACACAGCTTCGATGTTGTTCAAAATTAATTGTTTGAAATTTTGTATATTATAATTTCCTTTTTAAATCAACAGCCCGAAACGTCACTTCCTAAACACAAAATAAAACAATGTTAGCTAAAATATGTGCCGAAACCTTCTGCGAAAATTATTCGTGAAATTTGTAAAGGCTTAGAATTTTATTATCAATGGCGCTATTCTACATAATTTTTTAATCTGGAGTTTTTCGTTTAATACATCACCTCCAAGAATTTCCTTAAGATAATTGCACTTAAAATATATCGACCAATCACTACGTCACATTTGCCTGTTCAGCAGCCGATAGAAACGTTTAACTCCGATATTTTTCATGTACACAATTTTGTCGCGAATATATTTAAGCAAACTAGTTATTTTTTGTTTTATTTACTAGTTCCAAAACTACAATTAATTTGACAATTCGATATATAACCTATGCGAGAATTAATCCACTCACATACTGTTAGTGAATTTGAAAAAGCAGTCGGGGTAAGATACTCATCAAACTTCCTACATATCAAATCGTTTGTTTTGCCCAAAAAAATTGTTTGACGTACAAAATTTTATTACAAATAAGCAAACCACTTATTTGCTTTATTATTAGTTTTAAAAATAAAATGTCACAGTTCGATGCATTATTCCTAATATAATTCGACCTGATACCACTTGTGAACTGAAAAATTATCAAGGAAAATTACGCAAACCTCCTATGTAGCAACTTGTGTTTGTTTTGCTTAAAAAAATTAGAATAATTTTCCCGCAATACTAACAAGTTATTATAGTTTTTTCCTGATTGTTTTTCATAAATAGCTGTGGTATAACTGTTAAAAAGTATTACAATACGTTTTGGTTTATTATCTGACGTTGTCGCCATAAGTTATTCACCACGCAACTCTTAGCAACGATTTTTTTAAATTTATGATGAACCAATGAGCTAAAGCTGCCTAAAAACGGCATTAGCAACCTGCCTCCGAGTTTCGACGGCTACTTTCAATGATGATTTTTTACCAACAATAAATTAGACGAGCATTGCAAAAATATCCATAAAGTGTTTCATTGCTAAGAGCTTTAATGTCAAGACTTTGCTACCAGCTTTTTAAAACCTATTTTTTTTTTCAAAACGAGATTGGTCCACCAATAAAATAGTGGTAGGAAGAGATGTTACACTAGAATTTAAACAAATTTGAAATTTAAAAATAACTTAAGAAAACACTATTAAAAATATTTAATAATTTCAGTAAATGCGTAGAAGGTCCCGTGACGTTTGCCTGGTAACTGTTTTAGTCTGTAGCAAGCCGGGTATGCTTGATTTAAGTCACGGATTTAAATCGCCATTTAAATCAAGTGCTTTATTAAAAGAAATGGTTTAAATCAAAATTTTAATACCAGTAAACGAACCACAAAACTCTTGTGAATTGTACACGTTTACAGACTATACATGACCCCAGGATGCAAGGGATTATGGATTTAAATGAGTAACTGACACTGGTTATCTTACTAAAAATTTACAGTTTTGCTTAAATCTCTTAATCCTTCAGTAAACATCTTCATTGAAAATTTACAATGCAGCACTAGCATACAATACCTATTCAATGAATATTCTTACCTAAAGCTTATTACTTAAAACAACAATTTAAAGTTTTAAATACAAATAACAATTGTTAGAAGGTGAATATAACGTAGTTACTAACAAACATCCAAGTAAAAATTTAAAACGGATAAAATAAATTAAACGTTTATTAGAGTTCGACGAACACACAAAAGTACAGAAAATATATGTACAAACAACAAAGCACAATAAAATAATAAGTTGAAAGCGTAGTGGTCAAACGTAGTCAGACATTTCTCCAAGAGAAGATATCAAGGAGGCAGTCAATTCTTGGTCTACATCAACTTACCGCGCAGCCCTTAGAGGTAGTGATAGTAGTATATTACTGTATTGGGTGCGTGTTATGGGTGTAACACAAGTAAATAAATAAATTATATTAAATGTTAAAATTGTGAAAGTTTATACAATAACTTAAATAAAATACGTAGGTTTTAATTTTTATAATTAAATAATTTAAACATTTAAATCGACAGAAAGTTCTTTTAATTATATAATATAGTTACAAAAAATATCACTTAAATTGTTAATAGTGAATTTTAGTAAAAAAAAACAAAAGTTGACTTGATAAAAAAAATTAATTAAAATCAAAAAAAAACAATTCAAATCAAAAAATTGATTTAAATCAAGTATATCGTTTTTTTTATTATTTAAAAAAATCGATTATTTCATACCCTGGTAGCAACTCTATTAAGGAGCTTTACAGCAACCTAAAGTAAGCGCATTATACAGGGTGTTAATGTATTGTAGGGACAAACTTCTAGGGCTTGCAAAGCACAACAAATCAAACAACTTTTGTTAATAAATGTGTGGTCAAAAGTGTTTCGTTTCAGAGATAGAGCTTCCCAAAGATTCTTTAAGAAACGCCTAAATGTAGGCAACTCAATTTACTATTGGTTTCCATAACGACAGAAATTAATGCAGTACAAATAAAGTCCTCTTTCCCACTTTTAAAATTCAAATTAAATTTAAAATAAATTAATTAACAAGGTGTTTCAAAACTAAGCAATAGAAAAAACCAAAATTACAAAGCAAAAATCAACTATTTGAAAAAATTACAATACTAATTCAAAAATTAACAAAATTATAGTAAATGTTCAAAATGTTCCTCCCGCAACCGACGTGAAACTACACTAAAGGCCTTGTGCGATGGATGATTCCTATTCGGAAAATGTTCTTAGTACAAGCGAGCAGCTTCGCGTGCGTTACCCCAAGCAGCTCCATACATGAACATCATGTTATGCTGTTCGGCAAAAGTATAATTCGCCATAACACAAAAATACGAAACACAGAACGAAAATAACGAAGTAAATAATTATTATCAAAAAAAATCACAAAACGAAAAAAAACGAATTATAAAAGGCACAGAAGGAAACGAATGCAAGAAAAGTCAAAATACATCACAAAAATATCGAATTGTGTCAAAATTGACGTTATTTGAATGCATGTATGTCTAGATCGTGTTTTTTCAAAATTCCGTGTGACCTGTGCAAAATAATTGAAAATGCAATTTGGGTTGCCTATTTTTAGGTACTTTTTAAAGAATCTTTAAGAGGCTCTATTTTCTAAAGGAAACACTTTTTAACACACATTTATTAACAAAAGTTGTTAGCTTTGTTGTGTTTTGCAAGCCCTAGAAGTTTGTCCCTACAATTCGTTGACACCCTGTATATATTGTTCTTGTTTCACTTTTTTTTACCATTTTCCCTTAGCCAAAGACTTACTTAGTTAAATTTCTGTAAGCACTTCTAAAACTATAAATCTAAAATGAAATATTTTTCTAACCATATGTAGCTATAAATTTGTGTAATAAAATCAATGATAATCGTAATTAAAAAACCGTTTATTAATTTACATCGAAACGCAACATTAAACCGAAAATTTTCCAGTTCGCAAACCCAATAAAGTTTCAGTTTAGCAATTTCGTACACGCAACAAACTTTATTTCTATTAAACTTTACTTATTTTTTCTAGCTTCAGCAAATTCCCTAGTCGGCTTTTCTACCAATGCCGTTCCAACACATCAAACAATCCCAATTTGTGAAGTTTATTGTTAAATTATTCAGCAACCTAGAACCATAATAATAATTGTCCACCAGTCACAAAACAAAATTAATAATCTACCATTGTTGCAAGTTAACAAGCAACCGTATGCGTAGCCCAGAACTAAATTGCTTTTCCCTTAATTAATGCAAAGTTGGTCCTGCAATTATACATTGACAGTGATAACTGAATCATGTAAGGGCTCAGGTACTCGTAGTGCAAAGTTCACGCTTTGAATAAACAATAATAATTTACGAGCTACCTACTCAAAATTTTATAATGTACGGAAACAGATTGCTACAGGTCTGTTAATTAATTCTGATCTATGTATGCCTGCATTTGTATGAATAATTAGAAATTCTGTTTATGCAGAGCGTTGCGTCGGGAGTTGATCCCTTATTTATTCAAATACTACCATTGGCTCGATTTAAATCACCGCTGTGTAATTTATAGGATTATTATTCAATTAGTGTTTGTGGAAAATTGTAATTGGACAAAATTGATTTTGTTTATGAGACAACACAAACGGTGTGTTGTTTGTAATTTATGGCAATATAGTAATGTTTTGTTTATGAATGTTGTAAAAAAAATCTAATTTGTATAATAAACGCTCACCCTTCTACTTTACTCAACTCCGACTAAGTCGCGCGTCGCCAACATAGCATGGCCGGACGCTCAGTCGCGAAACCGCTTTTACGGAGAAACGTAGGACGCAGTGAATTATTTTATTTGCCATCAGAACTTACACGTGACACGTCGTAGCAGAGTATGTCTGCGAACCTAGAACCGCTGTGACTAAACACTAAGACGTTTGTATCCTACCAGCCTACTTCGTTTAATACTTTCAAACTCATGTTATAATAACGCCTTTATACCACTAGTAGCATAAGTAACTATTATATTTTATTATTCTAACAAAAATGTTGCTCTAATAAAATTAAAGACCTTCACCTTCACAGACTTCGAGAACGTGGGCTTCATATGCAAAAATGCAGGGGCGGCTTCAGGCGGTAAGAGAACAGGTAAAAGTTTAGAGGAGCAAAATATTTGGCCGGTCCGGTTGAAAATAAAATAACAATAATACAATTAAATCAATAAAATTATATAAAAAGATATGAGAAAAAAAAGAAAGAATTTATTTTTATACTAATTTACAAAAGCTAACAACAATCATTTCCCATTTTTATTTCGTATTCCACTATTCCGTCTAACTGCGAAAGTTGGCGCCGGCGCGGCGCCGCCCTTGTCTATACGTTACAGTTAACAGTTCGCGGTCGAAATTCCTCGACTATGCAGCGTTTAGACTGAGAAAAGAAATTCTTAAGCACACGTAAAGTAAATTGTATAATTTTACTTTTACATATACATACAGTAAGTCCAATTGCGGTGGAACATGACAGTTTAACATGTAAAAAATTAATTACTTGTGTATTATATCTCTAGAAAAATTCACATTTTTTTTGCATTGCATAATTGTAATTTAGTTAAAAATTTAATACAAATAATGCTTTAAATAATTTATTTATTAATAATAATCAGGCCGGTGGTTCATTGATATAATAGATTACGAAAAGAACCCTCGATTGTTTTGGTGACGCACAGCTAGAGAATCTAGTTTGTATGCAACAGGTTATGAGTTCAAATCTTGATGAAATCTGCTTTTTTTTAAATTTATTTTGTATTATTGTAAAAGTACAATCAGGTTTATATTATTTTATTTAAAATAATAATTGTTGTTTTGTAATACTAAATTACCCCAGTTTCTAATGAATCGCAGTTTAACCCAACTAATCGATTGCAACTATAAACATTTTACAGCTGACGAAAGAAAATAGGTACATTAGCTGAAGCCCATAGATTGCACTGCTATTTTATAACTATAAAATAACTAAAAGTTAACATTTAATTTGAGTCTAGCACCAAAATTATTTAAATACTACTTAACATTGAAAACAATGTCTCGCCAGGGACATTTTTCAAGGCTGCGATTTGTTAAGAAATATGTAACATTAGAAAATATAACGATCATTTACTTAAAATAAAATAACACAAACCTGATTGTCTTTTTAGAATAAAAAAAAAGCCGAACTCTTCAAGGTTTGAACTCATAATCTCCAGCTTACAAATTAGAATCTCTACCTGTGCGCCATAAAGACAACCGTAGGTTTATTTCGCAACCGATTATATCAATGCACTTAGGGCGTGATTATTGTTAAACAATTTATGTAAAACATTATTTGTATTAAATTTTTCACTAAATTGCCATAAAATGATGTAAAAAAATGTTATCCTCCTATTTAGGATGACTGCCAGCATTAAAATTCTTTGAGGAACATAATATACAACTAATTCAGTTTTTACATGTTAAACTGTCATGTCCCACTTCTATTGGAATGGAATTCACTGTTGAAATATATTTTTTTTTTGTTATATACGAATTTCAGTTCTGTTTGTACGTTGTTCGTTGGTTCCTCAGATTTTTTTGATTTATTTTGGAACTTAGTAAAATTTATAAATATAATTATTTTTGCAGGCAGATCGATACATGGACTTTTTTGTAAAAGAATATTCTTGCTAGGGTTTACGGGGAAGGGGCGGCTTTGTATAGCATTGCCCAGGGCGGCAAAAGTCTAGAGCCGCCGCTGCAAAAATGTGATTAATTTGCATCGCAGAGGCCCGCGAATTTTATGAAAATCTCAATAAAAATAGTACCAAAATAGACATAAAACAAAAAAATTAGGCGTGACAATTTAAATTGTAGCTATAAAAATCTCAATGGGTGCGTTAAAAAACGGTCACCCTGTATAATAATATTGTGTCATCCTAAGGTTATTACGAGTTTTCATTAAACCGACATTAAAGTCGCAACTGTAAGTCTGCAAATAGAAAATTGCAACAAAACCAATTTTCTTTTAATTTTGATGCGCTTCAAGCGCAATATAAAGTGCAATTTTCGTGTGCACTGTGCACATGTCTGTATCGGGTCTTTTTATGTTGCAATCCAGCGCTGCAGTTAATATGTTGGTAAAGAGAAAATGTAGTGTGAACTGGATGCACAAATAGGGTGCATTTCGTCTAAGCAGGTCAATCGATCAAACAGGATGCTACAATACAGCGGCTACAAAAGAATGGTTTATTTATTGTAGCAAGGTATATAAATATTTTTTTGATTGATAATTTCTGAAAATTTAAAAATACAAGAATAAAGGTTATCCTGTACTTTAGAGACTGTTACTAACTATATTTACAAAAGTATTTTTACACCAACGTTAACGTAAACTGACTAATATTCTTCCTCTAGCATTTACTTTAAATTTTCAAATATTTAGTAAATCTTTATGTATTTAGAGAAAATTTTTACCGATATAAATAAATCCTTACAGATTTAAATAAATGTTTCAACATTTAATTCTAAGCTGTCACACTTAACGTTAACCTATCATATTTATTTGACCTTGGTGAGCCCAGCCGACTTAGGACACCAAGACCGTTTACACCGGTAGTATGGCGCAAGGCAAGGTCATGGTGGGAGCGTTCGACGCTTAAACAAAACAGACTGAAAATTACATTTTCAGGGGAATGTGGAGGAAACTTTTATTGTATGAATAATAAAATGATGCGATGTTTATGTTGTTAATATGTTGTTATTGATGATTGAACTAACATTAATTGTACAAATTCTTGAAATAGTCTACCAAGGTCAAATACATATGACAAGTTAACATTAAATATGACAGCTTAACATTAAATGTTGAAATATTTATTTAAATCTCCAAGGATTAAATTATATCGGTAAAGATTTATTTAAATCTGCGAATATTTATTAAATATTAAAAGATTTAAAGCAAATACGTGCAGATTTATCTAAATACATAAAGATTTACTAAATATATGAAAATTTAAAGTAAATGTTTTAAGATTTATTAAAATATCGAATGCTTTATTAAATGTTGGAATATTTAAACCAAATGTTTAAGAATTTATTTAAATCTAGAATAATTTATTAAAATAAAAAGCATTTAGCCGTTAGCTAAATGTGTGTATACATAATAAATATTGGTACAAATTGCCTAAAATACCGTGAAATGCACAGTAAATTTTCACTCTACACTTGGCGCCCCATAGGCGCCTAGAGAAGGGTTATATGTATTACAAGTGACGTTAATATGTGAGTTATCTGCTGATTTTATTATTATTAGTACAGTTTTACGAAGATTATCACGATTGAATATTAGACTGATAGCGAATTTCTTAAAAACCACCTTAAGCAAAATTTAAGTTGAGTTAAAAATGGACAAAAGGCAAAAAGATTATTAAGGGGCATAAAATTCGATTTTTTGATTTTTTGTAAAAAGATTTTCTTAGAGCAAACAAAAGAAGAAATCAATTTTTTAATTTTGTAGCAAAAATTTGGGGGGGAGGGGGAACAGTAGCCCCCCCTAAATATTAAAGTATCAAAAAAATATTATGAAATTTGGATTTTGCTATCAATGATGAGCTATATTGCTATAACAAAAATACTTTATTGCCCCCCGTTAAATAACTAAAAGGGTACCAATTTTCAATTTTCAAAAATTCATAGAGGGTGTCACAGTGAAATTATAGCAATGCGCAAAAAAAAACAAATTGTAGAAGATTTCCAGCTGTATCAGCTTAAAAAGTTTAAACAAAAACGTGTGGACAGTTTTTGAGAAATATTTTTTATACTGAAAGTATAGGAAAGTAAAAAACACGAAGAGCTGTGATATTCTGCAAATAATAATTATTCTTTTTAATTACTTACCAAGAACAATGGTAGTGGTGTTTAATTTTCACTTGCAAATGTTGGAACTTCACTGTTACTACAAAGTTAAACACTTACACAAAATTATTAGTCCACTTATCAAGGTTCTAGTGCAACAAATATTTGTTCACGCGCGTTTACTTCTCGGGAGGCCGAATTACTATGAAATACTAAAATAAATGTAAGAGCCTACTACGTACGTAACCACTTTTGTGTTATTTAAGCTCATGCCTGCATCAACAGGTAACTTACTAATCGGATTTTGAAATTAATTTCAACTACACGGCACGGATCATTTAAAGCACATATTCCCTAATACCACTTATTGAATTACAATTAAGCTGCTTCATAACTACCCTGAACCTAAACTAATTTAGAACAGAAACATGTGTGAACATCTGCACAAAAAGTTGTTCCTTGCGCTTATCAATGCCAGTCTGATTGAATTCATTGTTATGCAAGTGGTGATTAAAAATTATGCAAAATCATACAAATATTTAAAAAAAAACAGGCAGTTTATTTGCTATAGGCCTATAAATAACCATAATATAACTTTGTTATTGATTCCAATTTTTAAATGCGTTTAAAAATTTATCCATACAAGAATTGAAACTAGCTGTCAGTGAGCCGCTACGAGATCTTCCTCATTGCATTAATTAATTCTTACCGCATTGGTACAAAATTATCTTAAATTCGGTGGCTGAATTTGGTTCCATTTTGTTCTACTCAATCGATCGATTCTATACGACACAAAAGGCGAGACAAACAAAGTATTCACACATTTCATTGAAGTATTGGAAGAAAGCAAAGAGCTAGATTAAAAGGAAAAGACTAATGGGTTTGTAACCTGAGGTCCGGTTCAAAATAGTTCTGTTTTAAGGTTTAATTTGATACCAGCCTGTTGTTTAGTACAAGGAAACGCTTTTTTCTTTTTCATTGTGGACTGTCGATGCTCCTAGAGGCTGGTAATTCTTTTTTGATACAGTATTTTCTAAATAACAAAACTGTGCTTGATAGAACATGGCAAAGCCAATGAAGAGGTGGATTTACATTATCATGGTAACGATTATGAGTATAGTCCGAATTTCTAGTCTAGTATTTATAGTATGAGGCAATCAATTAATAATAGTTTCTGCCATAATTCCTCTAAATGTATAGTTGCGTATACTTAAACTATTAAGCAAATTGTCTAGGAGCTTATAATTAGGGATTAAACAACTTACCTAAGGATGTTCAATCCAGATTATACGAGATGGTCACATCCGAATAGATCACCCTGTAGTGTACTCCTGGACACTGTACGCGCAAGTTTAAAGAAAGTGAGCCCTCCCCGCAGGAGCCGGTCCCTAGCCTAGTCAATATACTTCGGCAAGGGAAGATCGCCAGGGATGGGGAAAGCGAAGGCTAATGAGAGAATTTTACTTAATTCCGCAAGAACAAAAGGGTGGGAAGTTCTCTATTCGGATGTGACCATCTCGTATAATCTGGATTGAACATCCTTAGGTAAGTTGTTTAATCCCTAATTATACTTCAATGGTCACATCCGAATAGATCACCCTGTAGATGTTTAAAGTATTAAGCAGGCGATCTGACTGATTGGTAAGGAAGTGCAGTTAGAACTTGGAAACAGTTTAATGTTGAAATATAAACATGTATACAGAAAAACAAAGAATAATATAAGCAAACTGTAAACACAATAACAGATTAGCATATTTAATGGAACCTGGATAAGATTTAGGTACCATTTGATTCATACAAGCGTTTTTAGATAATTTGCGAAAAAATATTTGGTAGCCAACGGTTTATTATAAAATTTGCAAAATGTATTTGATTTTTCTGACCATCCTGCCGCGCTTCTTATGCTTTTGTGCCTTGAATTGACGGGTATCAATGCCACAGAGTTTCAAGTCATTTTTGATCCACCGCCGGCTCAAAGTTTGAGAACTGGCCGGGTGGTGTGGTTTCTTGATTGTTAAAATGAGGAAGTCTTCGTTTTCCTCTCTTAATGCGTTGGTCCTTTTTATATAGTGGAGAAGAGTGGATGCTGTGCACAATTCCGGTTTTTCTTGGAAAAAGGGAAACCGCAGCTTTGGTTGTGGCTTTCTTGGTGTTGAGGTTTTTGTTAGATCGGTTATGGCGATTTCTACACCTTCGTTGTGGGCTCTGACAATGCTGATCCTTATTTTAGAGAAGGTTTGCACTCTTTGTGCTGAGCAGAGGGCGAGTAATAAAATTAGTTTTGTGGACAACTTTTCTAGAGTTAGATTCTCTAGAGGGTAAAGGGTTTCAAGATAGGCCAGGACAGGATGTGGATCCCATATTTCGTCATGACGAGGAAATGTAGGTCGTGTTTTAAAAACACTCTTCTTAAATCTTTCCACCAGGTCACATTTCCCCGACGCCGACAGAAGATTTAAAGCCGATCTATGCGTGTTTAAGGTGGAATACTTTGTCCTCCTTTGATATTCCGCGGTGAGGAAGGCCAGTATGGTGTGGGCATCTGGGTGAAAGATTATTGGGGTTTTCCCTTTGCAAAAGGCCCACCATTTGGAAACCGTGGAGTTGTACTGTTGGATGGTGTTTTTACTGAGAGAAGCCATCATTATCTCTAAGGTGTTTCCCTGTATGTTTTTCCTTATGTAGATCTGTTTGATAAAATTGCTGCACCCAGGGTAAGGTGTCGCCAGATCGGGTGTGGATTCCTGGAAGGTGAAAAAATCAAGTAAGGCTGGGGTTCGAAGGTGATTGTTTCTGAGATACACATAGATTTTAGTTTAGGGAACCAGGGTTGAGTTTTCCATATGGGAAAAACAACTATGCATTTGGCATTGTCTGCTTCAATTTTCTTCAGAATTTTAGGTAAGAGTGCAAAAGGTGGGAAAATGTATGCGTTGAGATTACTCCAGGATAATGTAAACGCATCTACCGCCATGCATTCTGGGTCGGGGTGCCAGGAAATGAATTTCTGGCATTTCGTATTCGAGTAGCTAGCGAAAAGGTCTATGTCTGGTTTCCCTAATATTGTCGTTATTTTCCGGAACGCGTTTTTATTTAAAATGTATTCTGTTTCAGTATTTTGGGATCTTGAACATTGATCAGCGATGTAATTGTCTTTTGAAGTGATATAAGACGCGTATAGCATAATGTTTCGTTTTTCGCACCATTGCCATGTGTGCTTAGTTATTTCGTTTAGTTTGCGGTATTTTACGCCCCCCATACGGTTTATGTAAGGTACTGCGGTCGTATTGTCGACTCGCAATAGTACGTGGCAGTTAAAAAAGTTACGGGCAAATGATTTTAGGTCATACAAAACTGCCCTTAATTCCAGTAAATTTATGTGTTCTAGTTTTTACTCTGGTGTCCCAAACCATTTTGCCGTTTTGTTATTACAGTAAGCACCCCATCCTGAAGTGGAGGCATCGGTGAAAATAGTGTTTGTATATTCTGGAGTTCCAAAGCTTTGTTCTGAGGAGTCAATGTAATTTAACCACCACTGAAAGTCTTTATTCAAGTTGGGGGGAGAGTTTCATAGATTTGTCATAGTCTCCTTTACTTTGATTTAGAGCAAGGTATTTGCACCTCTCAAAGTTTTTTGAATATAGCCATCCATACGGGGTTGCTAGACATAATGAAGTTATGTGCCCTATGAATTTTGAAAAACGTCTAATTTTGATGCAATTTTTTGTTAGCATCGAGTTTATTAGCTGTTTGATTTTCAGTTTTTTCTCGTCGGTGGCGGATATTTTCATGGTTACTGTGTCTAATAGGAACCCCAAGAACTTAATTTTTTGAGTTGGTTCAAGGCAGCTTTTTTCTTTGTTTTTTGAGATGAGGTTTTTGGCTGTTCTAAGGTCCTCGAGTTTAAAATGAGGTGCACTCATGAATTTGTTGACGCCTTTTAAATTTAGGATAAATCTGTAGTTGCCATTTGGTTTTTTCCGTAAAAAGTAATTGACAGAAATTGTTTTTTATTATATTTTACTTTTTTAATAGCACCTACTTTAAGTAGAGCTTTGATGCTGTCGGAATAAAGCTTTTGCCGTTTCAGAGGAATAACCGTGTTTCTAGGCCTCTTAATTTGGTAAGGTCTGTTGGCGAAAGGTATTTTGTAGGAACGTACACATTCCAAGACAATTTTGTTGTTGGTTATTTGTAGCCATTGGTTGCGAAAAGCTTTTATTCTGCCAGCGTACTTTTTTCCCGGCTTTACCTCTAATAACTTCCGGTTTTGCGTTTCCGTTCCCTCCTCCTGTCTTCTTTCTTGTAATTTGTCTTGTAGCTCGGTCTGGAGCCGCCCCTGTTGCGGCTGCTTCCCCTCCACTGTTTTTTCGTTGGTGATTTCCAGCGACTTTTGGGGGCCTGGCCTTTGTAGTTTTTTGACGTTGATGGAGTTGCAGATTTGAGCTCTCTGGCTGCTGTTTCCAGAGATTTAGCTAGTTTGCATTTTTCTCCAAAGTCTTCCCCAAAGAGTAATGAGTCGGCGTTTTGGCTGGCGGCTATTTTTTGTATTGGTGTGGAGAAATGAGGACAAAGTAAATACTTTCTATGGCTGGATATGGTGTTGTGCACGACACACAGCATTTTTCCCGCCTCCACGAGATTTCCTACAAGTTTTTCCGAGTCCCCTGTAGGTGATTCTCCGTGTTTCTGGCCCTTTAAAAGCCCCGTTATGGAGACCGAAAGGGCTGATAACCGTTTCCCCAGGTGGTTTTGGGTTTCCATTAAGAAACTCTCTCTTTTGTTTTCTGTTGGGGTTTTTTCTCCTTGTCCAGTCCTTGGGACAATTAATTTTTCCACCTCAGGGCCAGTTCGGCAGATATGTATGGACCGAAACTGGTGTTTTCAGAGGGGTCGTCTCCCAGGAGGAGTTTAATGTTTTCCTGTTTCCCTGCAGAGAAAGTTTCGGACTCGTTGGCACTATCTGGTCTGTCACTACTAAGCTCCGTGAAATCAGAACCTAAATACCAAAGGTATTAGAGTTGGGTGAAAATTTAGGATGGCAAGACCATCCTGTATATAATTAATGTATGCATTTCAAAGGAATGCATAGATTTTGGTTCTGCGAACTGGACAATCAATAGCTTGATCCAAGAAGCATGACGTCAATTTCGTGTTATGGCTGGAAGAACGGAAGATATCCTATGACAGTGGGCGACCCTGAGAGCGGTTACGTGAGAACGCGGGAAAACCGCGTTCTCGAGACTTATCGGCACGCATACGTCAAGGACGATGCAGGGCGCTGGTTGCAATATTTAATTTACAAGTGATCTACAGAGTAGATTGCCCCAGCCGAAAAATATTAACAGAATTAATATTTTGTCTCGTTGCTTCTATCTGGAATCACTCTCATCCGCGTTTGTTCTCGAGACTTATCGGCAAGCATACGTCAAAGACGATGCAGGGCGCTGGTTGCAAATATTAATTTACAAATGATCTACAGAGTAGATTGCCCCAGCCGAAAAATATTAACAGAATTAATATTTTGTCTCGTTGCTTCTATCTGGAATCACTCTCATCCGCGTTTGTTCTCGAGACTTATCGGCAAGCATACGTCAAAGACGATGCAGGGCGCTGGTTGCAAAAATTAATTTACAAATGATCTACAGAGTAGATTGCCCCAGCCGAAAAATATTAACAGAATTAATATTTTGTCTCGTTGCTTCTATCTGGAATCACTCTCATCCGCGTTTGTTCTCGAGACTTATCGGCAAGCATACGTCAAAGACGATGCAGGGCGCTGGTTGCAAATATTAATTTACAAATGATCTACAGAGTAGATTGCCCCAGCCGAAAAATATTAACAGAATTAATATTTTGTCTCGTTGCTTCTATCTGGAATCACTCTCATCCGCGTTTGTTCTCGAGACTTATCGGCAAGCATACGTCAAAGACGATGCAGGGCGCTGGTTGCAAATATTAATTTACAAATGATCTACAGAGTAGATTGCCCCAGCCGAAAAATATTAACAGAATTAATATTTTGTCTCGTTGCTTCTATCTGGAATCACTCTCATCCGCGTTTGTTCTCGAGACTTATCGGCAAGCATACGTCAAAGACGATGCAGGGCGCTGGTTGCAAAAATTAATTTACAAATGATCTACAGAGTAGATTGCCCCAGCCGAAAAATATTAACAGAATTAATATTTTGTCTCGTTGCTTCTATCTGGAATCACTCTCATCCGCGTTTGTTCTCGAGACTTATCGGCAAGCATACGTCAAAGACGATGCAGGGCGCTGGTTGCAAAAATTAATTTACAAATGATCTACAGAGTAGATTGCCCCAGCCGAAAAATATTAACAGAATTAATATTTTGTCTCGTTGCTTCTATCTGGAATCACTCTCATCCGCGTTTGTTCTCGAGACTTATCGGCAAGCATACGTCAAAGACGATGCAGGGCGCTGGTTGCAAATATTAATTTACAAATGATCTACAGAGTAGATTGCCCCAGCCGAAAAATATTAACAGAATTAATATTTTGTCTCGTTGCTTCTATCTGGAATCACTCTCATCCGCGTTTGTTCTCGAGACTTATCGGCAAGCATACGTCAAAGACGATGCAGGGCGCTGGTTGCAAATATTAATTTACAAATGATCTACAGAGTAGATTGCCCCAGCCGAAAAATATTAACAGAATTAATATTTTGTCTCGTTGCTTCTATCTGGAATCACTCTCATCCGCGTTTGTTCTCGAGACTTATCGGCAAGCATACGTCAAAGACGATGCAGGGCGCTGGTTGCAAAAATTAATTTACAAATGATCTACAGAGTAGATTGCCCCAGCCGAAAAATATTAACAGAATTAATATTTTGTCTCGTTGCTTCTATCTGGAATCACTCTCATCCGCGTTTGTTCTCGAGACTTATCGGCAAGCATACGTCAAAGACGATGCAGGGCGCTGGTTGCAAATATTAATTTACAAATGATCTACAGAGTAGATTGCCCCAGCCGAAAAATATTAACAGAATTAATATTTTGTCTCGTTGCTTCTATCTGGAATCACTCTCATCCGCGTTTGTTCTCGAGACTTATCGGCAAGCATACGTCAAAGACGATGCAGGGCGCTGGTTGCAAAAATTAATTTACAAATGATCTACAGAGTAGATTGCCCCAGCCGAAAAATATTAACAGAATTAATATTTTGTCTCAATGCCTCTATCTGGAATCACACTCATGCGGAGAACTGAAACAGCGAGGAAAAATTAGCTAGTTACTTGAAGAATATTCCTGCTCTTCTAGTTTTCGCAATTTTTTACGGAGACTCTGGAGATCTTTCCCGTGGCTCCGTCGTTTTTTAGAAGTCTTTCCCATAATGGGCGGATAGTGGAATATAAAGAGAGACGCGGCGAACCGAACTTAACACGTACGGCGCAAGAAGTATATTGACTAGGCTAGGGACCGGCTCCTGCGGGGAGGGCTCACTTTCTTTAAACTTGCGCGTACAGTGTCCAGGAGTACACTACAGGGTGATCTATTCGGATGTGACCATTGAAGTATAATGGTAACACATCCACATGTTTGACCTTAATCTAGCTTGTGCAGGTAGTTATTATTTAGTTGGTCAACTGGAATTGAAGCTTATGTAATAGTAAAATAATTTAAACCTAGGTTCATAAGCGAAGAATATGAATGGCCATGAGTTTTAATAGTACTGCACAAAACATTTTATGAAACTGTAAAAATATATTTTTTTAATTGAAATGTAAAATAGCAGCCACGAATTATTGAAAATAGAACGTTTAAATTCATTGATACAGCGAGAAACTTCTACGAAAAAAAAAATTGAACCATCAACATTCGTAAGGAACAGAAAACGACCGTTGAATAAAAACCTTAAGAATTTCAGTACACAACAACTTTTTCTAAATTTTCATCCGAAAAAGTAGTTCTCTTGTCCAATATGTTTCACGTATAACCTCATGGATTTGAGGGCCAGCAGATGGTCTAGTAATTAAAATTAAGTCTCAGGCTCTAACGCTAGATTCCCAACGGCAGTAGGTTCGAATTTTCTGCACACCAAAATTTTAAAGTTAAACCCGGCGTATCCATTGACGTTGTGCACGGTGTGTATGTTGCGTTGCATGTCTCTTTGGGGTGGGGTATGTTAGACCGGTGAATAGCGCAAGTACGCTGAGCCCGGGAAGGGGGTGGGACGGGAGTCATGGAGTTGTAGTCATGTAAAATAAAATGGATTTGAGTACGCCCATGGTTTTTGTCTACTTATTGAATTTTAACAAATTTGTTTGCTCTTCTGGGACTAAAAGTCCGAGACACATAAGATTTTATCTTCGTCTTAGGACACTGTAATTGTGTTATGTAGAGTAAAAAAATAACAACTATACAACAACTACAAGAATGTATTGGTATTTATTTTTAGTTAAATACTAATTATTGTCGGTAAAGCAGTTCCCGCTTATTTAAATTGACATACTATGATGTGAACATGCAAACAAATTATACAGTGTGTCTATAAAGTAAGTCCCAGCCTTGTTAACTTTTGAACGACTTTATATTACGGTACAAAATTTTGTGTGTTTTAATCAGAGGTTAAATACTATTTTTTAGCATATATTTAAATTTTGTATCATGCAAAAAAAAGTCGTGACACCTCATCTAAAAGATCTCTTAATATCGCGTCTGATCGTAATGTTACAGAAAAAATATTCATTCAGAACAAAATAATAAGTAACACTGAAAATAAACAAGTTTATTTAAAAACTAAAAATTAAAACCAAAAATATTAAATCCAGTGTTCGAAATGTCCACCATTGACTTCTTGACACATAAAAAGATTAACTCTAAATTTTTCCTTTACAACTTTGTCATAGACTTCTGCAATTTAAAAATTTAAGGGGATTAAATCCAGGGAGCGAACTGGCCATTCCACGAGACCCCTCCGTTTAAAAACTCCGAATGCCAAAGTGGAAATGTTTTTTTGAAAGCAGTTGTTCTGGAAAACGAATTTTCTAAATCTGTAAACTTTAGGGCCACATCCAACTCTTTTTTTACCGAATTATTTAACTTCATAATGGAAGCCGCTACGATTTTTTATTATTTTGAATTTAACGCCCTATTACTTGCAAAACGAATTAGCAAATTGGGATAAAATTTAGTATTAAAGTAGCTTTATGAAAAGAAATACAAGAATTTTTAACGCATCAAAATTTTAGAAATTAAAAAAATATATTGCACAAAATCTTGCCACATTTTTTTAAATTTTTTAGGTTTATAGAGCTGAAAATGAGCTACAATTTGGGTTATGTTGCACTACAGTAATTTGTCTGTGACGTTTTCTATAAATTTTTGAAACACAAAAATGTAGTCCTAGTAATTTAATAAACTGAAAGCAATAAAATATTTTTTAGGCTAAATTGCTTGTGAGGGACAATAAAATGAAAACCAGAAATTAATTTTCAGGTGTAACAATATTTGCGGGAGTTGTTTCCTCTTCCCTCCGAATTTTTGACTGATGAATTTGCTGTGTTTTTTTGTTTTCTTTAATACCAAAAAATTGGCTTTTTAAATCAAGGGGGATAAACCCATCCGCTAGAGAGGTGACATTGTGACCGCATAAACGCTGTTGAGTGGTTGGGCGTCTGCCTTTGGATGCTATGGAATTTTGTGACCCTAAATAATTTTGTTTGTGATTCCACACCACTGTTCCATTATTGACGTATTTGCTGCAATTAATATGATATAGTAGATTATTTCATTTCCTAATTTTCGTTTACTATGAAGATGTATTTATAATACTTTAAAATAACGCTATTTTTTTACTTTTTGGATCTGCTAAATATTGGGGTTCCTAACCGCGCGTCTAGTAACTTACGCGTAAACGCGCCACTGTTGTTAGTACTACAACGTTATGCATAAATACTTTTGGAAATATAAAATGTGAAAACTTTAAAACATGGGGAAGTCCAAGCGAGCGAAGCGCTACGATCATCTTTTCCAATGTTTTAATCTTCCTTTCGATATGAACTTCTAAAAATTAGAAAAGTTATGCAATTTTCTTGATTTTAGTATCAAGAAGCTTAACAATGAAGACCAAAATTAAAATGTTTTAAACATCGGTTTTAAAAACTTTGTAATAAAAAAACTTTTTCTTTACAACGTGATTTTCTTTTCACAAAATTATACTAATTATTATTCATCAAAGGCACGCTTCTCTTAAAATACATTAAACGAACTTAATCCTGAACTGTAAAACATGCAAAGCTTGGAATTAATATTTTTGCATATTCCAGTGGAGTCACTAACGAATATACGTCGTGCAAATTATTGCAAGCTCTTTAAATGCAAACAGGAAAAGCTCTCTGAATCTACATTTAAAGCTACAAAACGTGTGCTTACTTTTCCCATTCATCCTACGTAATCAATATAAAAAGTAAAGAACTTCGTTTTGCATTACCCTAGAAATTAAATAAAAAAATGTTTAGCAGTTCCCAGGGCAAGGAAAAATTGCAATTAATTTAAAAACCTGCAAGAATGAGAAATATGGAATTAAAATTTTTAAAAAAATTTAAAAAATCTAAACGCAGCAACAACATGCCAAAAAAAGATAAATCTGCAAACAATTATTTCTAAAACTAAAATTGCTAACCCTTCAAACGTAATAGCACCATTTTATTTATTAACACTCCCATTTTCTAATTTTCATGAAGGTGGGGATAAAAATCGCCCGTTAATTACACGAATCCCTATGGACAGCATACATGGGTTTATTCAAGCCTCCAGCTTTTAATTAAGGGAAATTCGTTTCGGTTCATGAAAGTTTATTTGGCCTGAGTTACCGGGAGCATTTTATTATTGGTAAAAATCGGCAACGTACACGAAAATGCTTTAAACTTGAAGTTTGCGAGTTTGAAGTTTTTACAGTGTTGTGTAAAATTCAATTTTCACGCCGCCGCCGGTTTGGAATGCATTGCAGATGCTCCTCTTAAACTCAAGCTCTATTTCTGTAGTGATTGATGAAGACTTTTAAATGTTTATTATGGTTGTACGAAAACCCATTAGTTTGTACCGACTTGTTTTGAAATTGAGGTATCAGACCTAAATTGAGTTTGGTACATTAATGGACGTTGCATATTTGACGTACTATTTTTTTCAATGTACAGGGTTATGCAAAAAAAAAATACAAAAGCTGCAATAAGTTTCTTAATAACTAAATAGTAAATATATAATTGTTGAAGAAAATTGAAGAATATTTATTATGATATAATTATTGATACATATCAGGTCAAAATAAATGTTCACCGTCTCCACCGTCATTTTGTTCTTGAATAAATAATAGCCTTTCGCTATTTCTATTTATTATTACTTTTGGATACTAAAATTTATTACGCCTAATATCTCTAATGCTATTTAAGACACCCCTCCCCTTTTTAGCGGACCAACCTCGTTACTTTGCGGTTTCATACCACAGCGATTAGTAATCACACTGGGATTAGTAATTACTGATTACTAATACTTTGAACTTAAATCCTATTTTCTGCATGTAAACTAGTGAAACTTGCGAGCTACGCCCCCGTTTTTGTGTTTATTTTATTGGTAGCGTAGCCGAAGTCCTAATCCTTATTCCTTAATCCGGATCCCTTCCTCCCGTCACAACTTGTAGTGACCACGCATTCAGTAACATGTCTTACATTCCGACACATACTACATCATTATATCTCTTTTAATAAATTTGCCAACATTGTTTGAAAATAGAAAAGCGTGGGGCGTAGTCCAAGGGTTCGGCTAATTTTATAAATTAATTTGTTATTGCTGTAACTCTTGTTATCGTAAATTTTAGCGTTTGCTTTTTTAACTAAAGTTCCCAATATTTTGGTCAATCAATTGTGGAATTTGTAAATATGATCGTCCGCTGCTGCAACTTTGTATCTTGTAAGGGCCCGCGATTCTTATTAAAAAATGGATTTGAGTACGCTCATGGTTTTTGTTTAATTATTGAATTTAAACAAAAATTTTTGCTGTTCTGCGACTAATAGTGCGCTCCTTAATTATGCTTAATTTTAGTATTTGAAACAAACAGACAGACATATATTATTTCATACAAAAAATTAATATTCTGTTTCCGTTATAAGTGTTAAAATTCGTTGTTTTAAATGCTGTTTTGTTGATAATTTATTTGCCTGTTTAATTTGTGCGTCTGAGCAATTATTTGTCCAATTATTGCGTTTACTTGTCATATTATTTCAGTCATACTCATATTTCTATTCACACAATTAGCGATAAACAAACGCTATTTCTATGGAAATTGTAATAAGGTTTTGTGTGCAATGCTTTTCTGTCGCGTGCCTGTCGTCGTGTTATGGTAATAAATTTTGACGAGATGCAAGAGCCCTTCGTCGTGTTATGATGAGACAGCTAGGAATTTATTATAGATACGCAAACAGACACCATGTCAAAACCAAGCTTTTTGGTATTTTTTGACCCGAGAACGTGTTGTTTCATCAAAATCACAACATCCTAAACTTTGACGTATACAATATCTCTTACGTATACTTAGTATACCAGCGAGGAAGGTAATACATTTATAAAAATATCTTAAAAACAGAAACTTTCATTATTTTGAATGATTGTCACTCTTTCGTGTTACCTTAGCGACGCACCTGCACATAAAATTGTTTCCATATATTACATTCTTGGCAGTAAGATACATTTTCAATCTCAAACATTTCTTTACTTCACTGGAGCTTTTCAATTTAAGAAATCTCAGGAAAACACAAAATGAAAATATCCTTTTTAAAACAGCACCAATTCAATTTCAGGTTGGGCTTATTTGTTTTTTAGTCCATACCCGGGAAACACCGGGGGACGTTTACATAACCTGTGCTTTGCCCAAAGAAAATACAGAACGGAAATGAATTTGTAATAAAAACCTTCTTCGACGAAATCACATTACACACGTCGTAACTGCCTTTTACAAATTACTTTCCAAATTGAACATCAAATTTCTGTCTTATTATTGCGAGGGCATCAAGTCTGCCAATTTCGACCCTAATTTAATTTTCGAGCGAATTTATCTTCGAGGGTTAAGCGAGTCTCTACTAAACATTATTTCTTGATTTCAGGAAGGTCGTATGAAGGAATAAACGAAGAAATAATATGGGTCAGTATAGGAATGGGAATTACCATCGCCATCCTCATCACTGTAGCTTTGTGCTACATCATGAGGGAAAAGTGCATTCAACGAAGAGAATATTACATTTCGGCATGAGTGGTGCCGCTTTAAGCCCCGCAAACCCCGTGAAGGAAGCATTTAGATAAGTGTTGTACATTATTCAACTAGATATTAAAAAAATGATAATAAAACGTTATGTAACGCCATTTTTAAATGAAAATGATCGAGATAAAATGAGTGAATTTACAAGATTTCGCTGTACAAGCTTTTTTTATTAGTTTTACTGCACCGTTCCCGGTTTCCTTAATTATATGAATATTCATTGTAAAATCCTGATAAAGTTTAGCCTGGCGACATTGCCCTGAGGACAACATAAAATTCTCTTTTTTTACGAATATTAAGTGAACTTTATGGATGTTCTCTGGTTCCAATTTTTTCAGACAGTTTGCAATTTTACGTTAAATAAATCTGTTAAATTTGATGAAAAATATGAGAAAATAATCTATTGATATTTGTGAATATTCAAGATCGGCCCCGTTTTTAATTTCAGGCTAAACTTTATCCAATCATTTTAGCAGAAGACTGTAAAAAAACTTTAGCTTTAATCGATATGTAAAAATGCTCCAATCTGTTAGTATTCGTCACATACCTAGTCTTATTATAACTACTACAAAACCAACTGTTAACGTTTAAAAATTTAAATTATAAATAAAGATTTTTAAAATATGACCATAAAATGCCAAAACTCTGTAGTCAGGGTAGTAATTAGTGATAATTCTGTGTTTCTCGTATTTAAGCCGAGTTTACGTGATGTTAGTACGTATTCAAACCTTTATATAATTAAGGTTTAATGTCAATTTTTTTAGATACAGCAAGCACACAATTATAGTAGAGCTGATTTTTAATAATAATAATTGCAATTTAAAGATTAGATTTAGTCACCAAGCGCTTCAAGAATTTTTCTTCGTGAGTGATTTCACCTGAATGAAATTTACAAGAAAGAATTTGAATGTATTTTGTATTCCAAGGCCAAGAAATAATTCAAAAAGGTGGCTCGTTTGAGACTCTTACAATTATAGGCCTTGAAATATTAAAAAATATTTCCACGGTTTGCTAAAGAAAGAAAAAGCGTTTCGCAGCGAAACAATCATTTGAAAAACTACATTTTAAAAAATTTAACAATTCCATGGAAGGCCATTTAACTTTTTCTCAAACATTTACTAACGTTAAAACATATGTCTTGAAGTCAAAAATAAATTTTTGTTGTTACACAATTTTTTTGACGTCATAAAATAACTCTGGTGTCATTAATTGATTATTTGACGTCAATAAATCATTTACAGGCAGTTAAAATGTATTTTGACGTCTAAAATCATTTGTTTCATGTAGGAATTTAAAACACTGTTTAATTATTAATTAATAAAACAGATTTTTGACGGCAATAAATACTTTTTTGCGTCATATAATCAATTTTCGACATCACAAAATTTTTTATTAAAGTATGAACATTGCTTGTACAATTTAAAAATATTTAATAATATATTTTCTTTAACCACAACTCATTATTTTTAGACGTCAAAAACGTAACGTTGTAATAAAAAATTCAAAATTCAATTATTTACGGCGAAGCATCATTTAAAAAATGATTTTTCGACTTCTAAACCATTGTTTGGCGTCAAAAATTCAGCTATTTAAGCCAAAAATATATTTTCGAAGTAGTAAATACCCGAATAAATAACTGTTTTGACGTCAAAAAGTTGACATTGACGTCAATACCCGAACCGATTCATTTTTAGGCGTTAAAAGCGTATTTATTACATTTAAATTTCAAGTTTTGACAGAATTTAAATTTTTTAAACCCTTAAAGTATTTTTTACATTAAAAAACTCAGGTTCGTCAAAATTGAATTTTTGAATTCAGAAAATTATTTATTAATAAATGAGTTTTCGTCGTTTAAAACATATTTTTTACGTCAAAAATTTGGGCATCGAATAAAATAATAGTTTTTTTCACGTAAATATCTGATAAATAACTGATGTTTGAACATCAAAAATTTAATTTTGAAGTTAATACCTAAAATAAATTATTTTTGAACATTAGTAACGTATTTTTGACATCAAAGATTTAAGTTTTGACGTCAAAATTAAATTCTTTAACTCAAAAAATAAATTATTGACGTAAATACCTGAATGCCGACGTTTTGACGTCAAAAATTTAATATTGACGTTAATACATGAAATGATTCATTTTTAGACGTTAAAAACGTATTTTTTACATAAAAATTTCAGGTTTTGTCATGAAAGCTAAAGTTTTGAAGTAGAAACATTATTTATTAATAAATAATTTTTCGACGTTTAAAACATATTTTTGGCGTCAAAAATTTAGGTATTAAGGTAAAAAAATAATTATTGACGTAAATACCTGAATACCGACGTTTTGACGTCAAAAATTTAATATTGACGTTAATACCTGAAATGATGCTTTTTAGACGTTAAACCCGTATTTTTTACATCAAAATTTCAGGTTTTGACATGAAAGCTAAATTTTTGAAGTCCAAACATTATTTATTAATAAATAATTTTTCGACGTTTAAAACATATTTTTGGCGTCAAAAATTCCGGTATTGAGGTAAAAAATAAATTTTTGACGTAAATACCTTAATAAATAACTGTAGTTTTGACGTCAACAATAAAATTTTAAAGTCAATACCTGAAGTAATTTATTTTTGTACGTTAGAAACGTATTGTTTACATCAAAAATTCAGGTTCTGACGTCACAATTAAGTTTTTGAACTCAAAAAATCATTTCATATATTTCAAGGTCAAGTAATTTTTCGAACTTAGGTGGGGCGAACAGGTCTTCCGCCTGGGAGTAACGATTTGAAAGGCGCAATTTAAAAATATAATGTTTTATAAGGGCGATAATTCGATCTTCTTCAAAAATATGAGCTCGCTATATTTCATGATTAGCGATTTCAGCACGACAATACCGCCGGGTGCTAATATCAGCTTTTTTGTCATTTAAATGTTACCAGCATTTAAAATTTTTTCTGGGGTGGCACCCTTAAAAAGAGAAAAGGCTGCGCGCTCGTACCGTTGAATAGTCGCATTATCACTCCCCTTCCATATGCATGCGCAGCACGGAAAACGTGACGTATTTTTTCTTCGAATTGTACTATATGTTGTATTATAAATATAAAAATGATTCATGATAATTGGTTACGTTGGACGACCCAATTATTATTTTTCAGTTCCGGCACTGAATTGGAGACAATAGAGTATTGGATGCAAAATTATCAAAGTCTGTATATCCGGAAATTGTTTTCGGACCAATTCTTGGCATTTTTGAAAATTCAGTGTTTGATAAATCATTTGAAAGAAAACACTTTTGAACGTGAAAAGCGATCTCGATCCCCAAAAAGTGTTATAACGTCAATTTTTCGGAATCAAAGCTTGTACTTAGATCGTTTTTCGTCATACTGAATTAAAAATATGAGTAGATAGTAAGGAGGGGGGGGTGAACAATAAAATCGGCAATGCGAAGGTCTTTCCAGGAAAAATCTGGCAAAAAAAAGCTCACTTATCTTCTATCGTTTTTTGGAAGCTCAGCTGGAAGCATATATACCTTGAGGTCTCGGGTTCGAATCCCGATCGAGGAAAATATTCTTCACAATTTTTATAATAGTAGGTAGTCAAGAGAAATTACATTTACGTATTTTTAAGTGGTTTGAACCTTTACCTTCCTACACACGTTCCACCTCTCTCGCTCTTTCTGCCATCTTTTTTCTCCCTCCCTCGCACTTTTTTGTTCCCACCTTCTCTCTTTTATAAAATTTAAATTTTTATTAGTTTATTTCAGAAACGAAGCAAACAAGCAATTTTTAGCTGTCACGTCTAAACAGCACCCTAATTATTCCGCTAACATTGTTAAAACCAGTACAATCCGTAAATGTTTCGGACAGTTACCCACGCGAAAGGGAAATTGTGCACCATTGATAATTATGTGTGGCTTGTAGCGTCCGGAGTGCAATTAAAACTTCAGATCACGATGCCAGGAGTCAATTCGTTTGCGCCGAAGTTTAAGCGTTGCGAGCATACATAATTTTCTCTGCCTATGTGTGTGCGTTCTTGAAAGACTGACGTTAAACTTCAATGTAGGGCCTACTTGCAACGTATTCCTTCTTTAAGTGGACCAAAATAGTAAATGTTTAGATAATTCGGTGTAGCTCTTAGTGTAGCCCTTAGCACGTGACTACGTCAATTCGCTGAATAAATCGAAAAGTGGAACTATGCAGATGAATTCTCTAGTATAACTGTGACGCAGAAATGGTCAAAGCTCGAAGCATTCTTTTATTGATGTCAAATACGAATTTGCCAAACTTTTTAATAAAACTTCGAAAATGTAGATTTAGATTAAACTAAAATTTGCTCAGAAAGTTTATGTGAAATGTGTTGAAACAAATCAACATCAAAAACAACAAAAAATTTGGAAAAGCTTTATTGCGTCATAAAATCAGTATATTCAAGAAATAATTTTTTTTTTTAATAGAAGGGGAAAATGAAAATTTTGAAACTCTCTTGTTTCGAGACATTTCGTATAAACTGTAATACATAACTACTCTTATAAGATGCTTGCAAACCTCTTAGGGTTATTAGATAATGCCGAATTGTGAGCTAAAAGCTTTGTATTTCTATATATATTTTAAAATTTGTTTTTCAGTTATTTACTGTAAAAGACTTATAAATGTTGTTTCGCCGAGTGCGGGCTATTCGAATTTAACTATGTTGTAATATGGTTAAGATCAAAACAATTTCTCTCAAGAATTGTTATCACACAACTTGCCCGTTACAATATCCACAAAATAAGAGAACATCGCGCGTTTGGTTCGAATTGTTTTGAGGTAGAGCACCCGCTTACCAATGGGAAGATCGCAAGTTCACTTCCCATAAAATTCTCTTTTTTAAATAATTTTTTGTTCTTGTTTTCACGACATTTGTATTAAAAGTGAAGTAATCAAAGTATATTTAAATTACTCAAAAATGTTCCCAAAAAACGTAATGTAAAATAATTTAAAAATTATTGGATCACTTTATATCTATTAAAACTATTGCAAGAAGAAAAAGAAAAATTAAATCTAATTTTTAAAAAATTTTATGGGAATTGAGCTCGGGATCCACACATTGGTGAGCGAATGCTCTGACTCAACACTATACCCATCATATACGTGATTTGATCTTTTTTATGTATACAAGACCAGTATGTACTACGATAAAATTCTGTAGACAACCTGTTGTAGTTCTAACCAAATTACAACATGGTTAAAATGATATAGTACGTACTCCGCGGAACACCCTGTAACTATTACAACTCTAAGACTTTACTTTACACTGAACAAAACGTTGAAACTTATTCTCAAAAGTGTTTATTTTTTATACGGTTCGTTTGATTGTGCCAAATTTGATAAATTTACGTATTGTATAAAAACAGAAGCTATAAATAATTAGATTTAACTATGCGTTATATAAAATCAATTTGTAAAAAAATATGTACTCACCAAATTGTATATTACTTGAAAATGTATTACAAATCAAATGTGGAAATATACTTTGTGTTAGTTTAATTTTTCGTTTACTACTCATCTTTGCAATTTTTATATCCGAGTTATAGTTTCAAACCTGAAAATTAAAGTTGGAAATACTAATGAACGCAGCCATTTTAAAGGAACAGTGGGTACAATTATTATTTTAAAGACTATTTGATGTATTTGAGTATATAAAATACTGCTGAATACATTAAGTACATGTCTTACATCTTGACATAGCTTATTTATTAATTTTTACAAGGAAGTTTTAAAAAAGTTTGAGGCGTAACTCACGGGTTCCACTAGTTTATAATAATCGTAAAGTCAATCAAAAGTTTTTAATATCTCCAAAATGCGGTTACAACAAAGACCATGACAAATTAAACGGCGTTTTAATAAAAAAAAACTTGGCTTTCCTGAGATAAGCAAAATATGCCAAGTTTTATGTAAGCGATTATTCTCTAAATGCAAACACATTCTGACGTAGAGAAGGCAAAATTTTATACCACATAATTCAGAAAAATATCTTCAATACAAACCCAAAATACTACTTACGTAATCTTAATTATAAGATCATATTTACGTTAAGGGCCAGCGGGTGGTTTAGCGGTTAGATTCCCAACCTCTAGAACTAGACTCCCAACGGCAGTAGGTTCGAATCCTCTGCCCGTCGGAAATTTTTCGGAATAAGTTAAATCCGGGGTGTCCATGAACGGTGTGTGTGGTGTGTATGTTGGGTTGCATGTCTTTCGGGGCGGGGCATGTTAGACCGGTGAATAGCGCTAAGTGCGATGAGCTCGGGTAAGGGAATGGGATGGGAATTATGAAATTTACGTTAATAAAAACATATATTTTCTTTTGCATATTTACGTGCATATTTGAGTTTTTACGGCATATAAATCCGACCTTCTTTAGGCTCATTTTGCCCTCAAAAGACATTCTTCTTTCAAATGAGGCAATCAAAAGTTTACATAAAATCGATTTGTTTAAGCTCAAAATTGGTCTTATATAAATATAAAAAAAAATTTAAACATCACCGGCCTTTTATAAAATAACGTTATGCGTGGCACATCAAAACTTCAAAGAGGAAACTCATGCTAACAAAATTTATAAAATAAATAACACCTTTTCGTCCGACACATTTCCGAAAAGTTCTCACCTTCACAAGGAAAAATGTGTTGGAGTACCCCAATGTGCAAAAAGTTTTCAGTTAGCATTCCGCCAGGCGCCCAGGAATTTTTGGCGTGTTTTGTATCGAATATAAAACGAATATGATAGCGCGACCCTAAAACGTGGGATGATAAAGGATTCGTTCGGAAGCCCTGGATAGTGGATACACCTGGGAATTTAGAATCGTTCTAGAGCTAACACTTTTCTACATAATTTAACAAAAAAAAAAAAAAATAATTTTGTTTAGTCAGCGAATTTTTCCCGTTTTCTAATATTTGAAGGTCGATAGCGTAACTTGAGCTAATTATTTTTCAATCAAATTTGAATTATGAAAATAGAACAGCTATATTGTAGTTTTTGTTAAAAATTCACTAAGGAAAAAATTCTTATTTTTTATTTGATTTTTATTTAAATAATTGTTGGAACTTATTTCAAATAAATGAATAACTTCAGAGTTGTTTTATGGTTATGTAATAATTTTAAAAATATGAAGTAAACGCCCCCACATAAATTAAATTTGTTTCAGACATTTAATTTCATTAACCTTTAGTCTGAATTTAAACAGACAAGTTATTTTTTTCAAGTGTACCACACTCACTTTGCGTGGATATTCAGAAATTGCGTTTTAAAACTTTCTTATTCTTACAAAAACATGAAAATATTTTTAAAATTTCACAGTTTTTGTAATTGTAAACAATATTTATTAGTTAAGATTTAAAGTCGAATTTTGTTAAATCCATAACACGCACCCTATACAATAATATACTACTAGCGCCACCTATAAGGACTGCGCAGTACAGCACGAGCGAAACAAGTGGTGCGTCACCCGGCTAAGCAGCAGCAGTTCGACTAGATTACGTCAAGGGGGCAGCAGCGGCGTACGGCTAACGAAGTTAACGTCGAGTCCGTTGATATAGACAAAGAATTAAGTGTCAACGGCAAGCAAAACAGACCGTCTTGAATTAGGATATCATATCTTGGAGAAATATCTGACTACGCTTGACTACTACGCTTGGAAGTTGGTTAGTTACTACGGTACTTTCACCCACTAAAAATGTATAGTTTAGTGGCAACCTCCCAGAGGTTTCTCCTCAACAAACGGGGTTGCTGCTTATGCCATTTATCATATTCATACCGTTTGAGAGCCAAAATTGGTAAATTGAAAAAAAAAACGAAAATGGTGGAGGTGACCGGCGGTGGTAGAAAGATAGCGCTTGCATAGATCGGCTATTCATAATGCGTAGAATACGAATCTGAGCTTTTTTTTTTCGAGCGAGTCGATATTGAAGTAGAGCACCCTTCTCGCCTCGTTATTTCTGAAGTAGTTATCTGGTTTTATCATAAACAGAATTTAATGTTAATCGGTTCCTTGCCAAGCTGAAAACAAAGTGATAGTTTGTGTTGTGAAGTGTAACGTTGTTTCTATTGTTTAATATGTTTATAACTTTATACCGTTTTTGGAATCGAAATTTATAAACAGAGCCGCGTACTAACAAGTTTCAGATTTAGGAAAAAAATTTGGAACCCCAAATACGGTCAAATCACGCTCCAAATTAAAAACAGAATCGAGGGAAGTAGAAAAACAATAGGAAGTCTGAATTTAGTGTGGTGTAATAATCACATTTCCAAAAAAATAGCAGCAATAAGAAAGAAATTAAACTCCCTAGAAATGGATTACCTTCGGGCTTCGACGAAGTGTATCACAACGGAAAAAAGTAAGGAATGAGGAGGTTATCTCACATGTCTACACAATAAAAATTAATTAATGAAAACGACACATATACAATTATACATATCTGTTATCAACATTTGCCGTGCAATAAATACTCATCATGTTATTAGTAAGTGTACGAAATCCTCTTAAATTCCGAATCTTAACTAATGCATACATGTAAATCCTGAGAGGAACCCCGTAATCTTAATAATTACCAGATTTTGGAGATTTTCCGTAACATTTTAAAGTATGGGAGAGTCTTATGCCCCCTTTTCTACCAACAAATATTTGTAAGAGACAAGAAACATTTTGGGAAACATTATGCAGAGGGAAGTCTCTAAATTAATTTTCTGATAAGCTCCCAGTGCCGGATTAAACCCCATGGGGGCCCCTAGGCAGTAGAAATCTCGGGGCCTTTCTCGCAGATTATTTCCTAATAGGTTTATAATTTTACCAACCAACAATTTTAATAAACCAATTTTATTTAACAAAAAGAAACGTTAACAATTATTAATGTTATTAAGCAAATTAACATATTATGTCATTAAACAAAAATTATTAAATATTATTAAACAATAAATAATAAAAATTATTTGTTTCAGTCAGTACGTAATTTGTAATTTTCTTTCAAGATCAAATTAATTTTAATTTGATCCGTCGCCGCGGACCGCGGAGCCCCTAAAAGGCGTGGGGCCCATAGGCTGGAGCCTACTCTGCCTATTTGCCAATCCGGCACCGCAAGCTCCGATATATGGATATAAATAACAAATTTACTAAAGCTCCGCAATTTTAATAATTTGTTTCGCAGAACGCACAGATACAAGTGCGTATCCCAATTTTATTTTTACCCCTAAATACATCACTGAGACCACCACAAATAAAATATTTAAGATCTCATGCTATTCAAACACCTATCTACCTGCTTCAGTACCTGCGAACAATTTATCAATAGCAAACTTCATTATGTTTTCATTTTACTTTACTTCAAATACAGTTTTCTTAGATACATACATATTTTATCGCAATATCAAATTTAGAAAGAGGTATTTTACAAGGAACTGGAAATGTGGAGGTCGTATATTAAACGAGCCATGGCACAGTCTTCAACAGCCATTCCTGCAAAGCAAAAGCAAATTTAGTTTGTAATTTGTAATAATACACCTAACACGCAAAGTTTATGTTTAAAGCTCAGCATGATCCCGTTACAAAGTTAACACAAATGTTTTATACGGGAAACATCTTCATTACACCGTTAAAGAGAAACAAGAACGGAATTAACGTAAACAAACAGGAAATACGGGTAGGTTCTTCAATCAAATTACTGTGAAATGTAGCTAGCAGTGAATTTTCGCTCATCCTGCAACATTTACGAAACTTCTAGTTGGAACTAGCAAAGTCTAAACACAATTTGTTGATTCAAGAATTGTAAACATCATACTGGGGAAAAACTTTTTAAGTAGAATTTACATGTACTTACCAAGACTTTGAAAGACTGTTATGTTATCAGAACTTGGTGGCGACACCGAGCCAGTAATAAGGTCACCAATTTGGCCTTCAAATTTAACCCCAAGTTTTGTGATGAGCCCTAGTTCGCTTTTGGCGTTATTCCAGTTATCAATGTAAACGTTAGCCGCTTTATATGTATCATCGTCTAATTCGTTATTTTTCGGATTTACAGCGATGGCTGAAACAATAGAATAATGATAAAATATTTTCTTCAGAACATCAACCTCTCAAAAATTATTTCAGTAATACCGAAACAATGGAAATGCTTCAGAGCTTCAGAATAATAATTTAGAATAGTTTACGCATGGTTGGTTCTACGCTTTTTGTATCAGGAAATTTAAAATTATAATTTGGATCGGAAATTCAAGAAGTCACGAACTCTTGTTATTGAAAAATTATACAGAATCTTATAACTGAGTTTTCCCAAGATTGATCAAATCTGACTTCGTTGCTCTTTTATTAATACAGACCAATGTTATAACAAAATAAAGTTAAAGTTTTAAGCCACTAAAATGTATCACAATACAAAATCATTGGTTCTTTCACACACACAAAATAATTTAGAATAAAAAAAGTTATAAAAAACAAACAAGTTTTAAGCCAAACAGATCGCTATCGAAAAGCGAGGTTGTTTCACAAAAACAAACTCTTGCATCACCTAACTAAACTCATCGGTCAGAAAAAAAGTGTCAACGCTCAAAAGCAAACTTTAATATTGCCCAACCAAACACAAGCGTCAGAACTCAAAAACAAACTGCTACAGGTATATTGCCTAAACAAAAAGGTCGACCGTTAAAAAAGTGTTAGTACTCTTTTTCTTCTTATTCTTACCGCGGTACGGACAGCCACAGTACTCAGTCCTAATTGGCTCATTGTGCATGTGTACCGCTAGTTCAAGGTTTATCTTTATACAGACCAGTACTGAGGCCAAAGTACAGTACCCTGCTGATGGCGATACCTTGTACTTGTGGCTCCTCTGGCTACGGTAGTGAGTTACCGAGGTGTCGGAGCCTCAGTACCATTAGTCTGGGGCAATAAGTGAGACCTTTCTCTTCTCCTTCTCCACAGAACCTACATTAGGGGTCGTTGACTACTCCCATAGTGTTAAGGTGTTTTGCAGAAGAACTATGACCAGTCAGAAACCTACCACGATCTTGATATGATTCCTACTTAAACGTAGGAGTTGTTCGCAACGCCTCAGTGAGGCAAAGCTTTGACTGACTGGCGCATTCCTGAATGTTAGTTCCAACTGATTTTGAACTGGGAAGACGGCTAGTTCTAAATCTCTTGCTTTGCCATAGGTTAAGAGTCCAAGCGCGGGCTCTGGGCCAAAGTTTGTGCTTCTGAAAGCTCCTCATGGCCAAGGTATTAGCTTCCTCGTTTTTACTAATAATACCGTGTCCAAGAACCGAAAGTAACTTAACCCAACTATGTGAGCCAAGTCTACGTAGAGCTTCACAACTGTTTTTGGCAGCATTGAATTGGCCATAACCGAACCAAGGCTTTGAGAGCCGCTTGGTTCTTGCTACATACATAGATATGCTTATTGAATCGACCTCATGTAAGTTCTCCTGCACACAGATTCAGACAGCAAAAATCTCTGCTTGGAACAGTGTGGCAAACTTGCCAACGAAAGCACTGTCCTAGGCTCGTCGACTGGACCTTCTTAAGTCAGCAGATCTAGTTTGGTTTACAGATGGATCAAAGACTGTAGAGTCTGCGATCTATCAGTGAACCAAACTAGATCCGCTGATTTAAGAAGGTCCTCAAATCTGGTCCAGTCTTCTCTATTGTGGTGACGATATTGAATGGTTTGGTAAAGAAGAATACAGGTGGCATGCAGTCGCTTCTAGCTTCAAGAGAGCGCGTGTTGGTATCGTGAGAGATAGAACATCTGCATGCCCTAAAAACCTTCTTTTGTTCTTGTACTGGCCATTATACTTTAACCTAGATGCCTAAGCTGCCTTAATCAAAATATGAAGAAGTAAAAGGTATAGAAGTGCCTCCAGAGACTCAGTAGTGGTGCCGCCGTGCGCATTGTTCTTGTCCCCCCAAACAAGCCAGTTTTTGAAGCTCAGCTAAGCGTAGTGTAATGCATAACTGTTAGACTTCAAGACACCACAGCAATGGCGTATACGTGACTATTGGTCTAACTATGGCTATGTCGATCCACATATAACTTTAGGATTTAATAATCCCCAAGTTTTTCCAACAGTTTACCGCATGAGTACATCCGAACGAATCATTCTATTCTTAAATTCAATCAAATGGCAATCGTTCTTTTATGCTCAGCACTAGTAAATAAACAAAAGAGTCACACAATATAATAGGTAAGTTCTCAAAACAAACATTAATATGAAACAGAGCTGTTCGAAGCACTGACATGAAGAGCTTGAAGCACCAAGCATAAAGCACCAACCGTTGTGCTTGAATAATTGAAGCATCGAGTCTTTTTATTATCGAAAGTAATTGGAATCACAAAGTCTGCACGCCAATTTGTGATGCCTCAAGCACCAACATGTGACCGGCTTGGAGCTTTCTGAAGTGCTTTAAGCTTTTAAAAGTGCTCAAAACACTCAAAAGTGCTTAAAACATTCATTAAAAAAAGATTTGAATTCCGAGAGTGTTTAAGTACTGAAAAGAGCTTTAAACACTAAAAGCACCGAACAAAAATTGTTTTGAGGTGACAGTGCAATGCTCTTGATCTTCTGACATGTGATAGATATTAGAAATTGTTTTTACTAGTTCTAGACTGCCTCAAAGCACATTATAAGCTGTATAATTAAAAAAAAACAAATTAACACCGATTAAAAACAAAATATGTTGTTTTCTTAAATGATATAATGGTGAAGATTAAAATGCAATATAGCAGTGATAACTTGAATAAGTTGATAAACTATTGTAAAGGTTATCTTATGCATTCACCACTAATAAAAATTTAAACTTATTCCACTTACGATCAAAAAAGTTGCTGATTCACTAAACTTTATATTGTATTTATTGCAATAAACACGCAATTTTATTATCTGACTGCAACTAATTCAAATTTCTAATCAAAACGAGTTAATGGTTCATATTTCTTCTCTATTTGGCCGCGATATGGCTCTTATAAATTATATTTGCACGGCAAATATTATGATTATGTTTAGAGGAAGCTATAAATCGGATTAATTAAGTGCGACAATTTTTAATTCCGCCCACTAATTCAATGAGTGATCACTGACCCTAAATTCAATCACACCGATTTATTAATTTTGTTTATTTTGGTACAAAATGTAAAGCCCAAAAGCCTCCGATTCCTGCTTCTAATTATACACAAACTAACTAATTGATTAGTCGCACAGGAGCATAGGCAATGAAAACAAATCCAGAGAGATTTGCATGCTGCGCGTGTAATGACCTTTCAGCAGTCCCATTTTGAATTTAAATTTAAAGCAAATAGTTCTAGCTGTAAATTAATTTAAAGTAGCGTTGGTTAGTGAAGAGTATCGTATTATAAGGCAAATAAATTTAGTTTAGAAGTGGCCGTAAGCCACAAGTTGCTAATTTAAAATTAAAATAAAATACTAACTAACCATTTATATGGACACCTTTCTTCAACCATTCACGTTTAACAATAGTTCCCTCTCCAGTTGTTGCTGCAACAATTACATCAGCACCGTTTACACATTCTTCGGCTTTGTCATAAGCAACAAACAACCCATTGGTATTGTGTTCTTTGTTTAAATCTGTTGCTAACTTCTTGGCACGTTCAGCAGTGCGATTCCAAATGCGCACCTATAATTTCCATCAATAAGTACCAAAAAAAAGGAGAAAAAAACACAAAATCCACCTCCTTGAATTTAAAGAAATGTTGGAAAGCAACTGCATGTATTCTGCCTTGCACTCCAGCTCCCATGACTGCCAAAACATTGTTTTCCCTTCCAGGGCTTCCACCATGGAGATATTTTGTGGCGACTGCTGAAGCTGCTGCGGTTCTCCAATTGGTGATATCAGTTCCAGCTATAACCTACCACCAGGAATGTTTACTAAAACTGTGATTAAAATCAAATAAAACTTACAGCTTTCAAATCTCCAGTTTCTCCATCCAACAGCAAAATATTAGCCAACACATAAGGCAAAGGTTTAGGTCTGTTAGGGTTGTTTGGGTAATGGCTGACTAATTTGCATCCCAAAGCTCCATATTTTGCATCGGCCAGAAAACCTGGCATAGTATACAAAAAATTGTGTGTGTTGGGAATGTGAGTAATAGCGCGAGCATTTTGAAAAGCGCGTCCCGTTGCAACGCTTTCCATAGATTTTTCGACCGCTTCGAGGGTTTTGTCCCAGTCCAAAAGTTGTCGGACTCTGGATTCACCAATGTATACGAGTGTAGTCATTTTGAATTAAAAAAAACGTTCTAAAAATTTTAATTGTCTACTAAAAGTCAGTCAAAAATTAAGGTTAAAAATTGTAAATCACGCACCTTTTAGATGATTACACTATCAGCACTTGGTAAGACTGCTTTAGTCAGCGGTCACCACAAAACTGAAATTCAAGCATCAATACATTGTAATTAAACTACTTTAATAATTGTGTATAAACATTGGCTGTTGCCAGATCTACTTACAAAACATATCTCATATTAAAGTTGATACGAATATTGTCAAAACAAGGCAAATACGTCTATATTGACTTGTAATTACCAACACCTACGCACAACCACTTTCTGTAATTACCTAAACATACCTCTATAATATTTACCTACAATTTCGACCTATAATTAAGCAGAATTACTTGCAGTTACCAATAATTACTTATCAGCTTTTACGTCTCATTGCTAGACTCCGGCACTCTTCTCTTCCACGTACACCTCTTAGCGCTAAGATGCAGTAGGAGGAACCTACAATTTAACGTCGAATCCGAACGACTACATACCAGAAGGATTCAGGCGTTAAAACCCTACGACTGCCTACACCGGATTGGGGAATGTGAGTGGCGGGTTGCGGCATAGCTTTTTATTGCTGCATGGCTTCGGCGGGGAATCAAACCCCAGACCTTAGCGTTAGAGGCTAAGCGTCCAACCTCTGAGCTACCGCCACTCCCTTGCTTATAACTACATCTAATTACTTATGCTTGCTCTTAATACTCTATAATTAACTACAGTCACCTGTATTATATATGCCTACCTGTAGTTACCTGTACCTTATTACAGTACTTACCTATAATTACCTATAGTTATGAATAGTTGTTTCTTATTACAATCAGCGTGAAGATAATTGGTTATCCACTTTAAGAGGTAATTGCAGAAAATTCGTTACCAACCTCTCTAGGTCGACTTAAAAATATGGAGGGTATACAAGTAGATTCAATATAAATGGCTAACAAGAGATAAAGGATTACGAGTTACCCCTCTGAGAGCCAATAACAAATTATCTTGACATCGACTACACCTATAGTTACCTATAACTGCTTATACTTACTTAATAACCTCTTTATTTGCCTATAAAGACATTGCGTAATTACATAATGCTTACCATACTTACTAGTAATTACCTATAGTTAATTATAATTACCTATAACTACATATATCTACCTATAATTAATTATAATTATAATTGCTTATAGCTGCCCATAATGCTTATAATTACCTGTAAAAGTGCCTATTTATGTACCAATAGACATTTCAAATTAATTATTAATTACTTTGGTGTCCTATTATACACCGATAATTAATTATAATTACCTATAATGACTTATAACTACCTACAATTAAATATAATTGCTTATAATTACCTATAATTGATTACAATTGCCCATAAGTGCCTACTGCCGATTTATGATAGCAGTAACACATTTCAAATTAATTATTCATTATCCTTGTCACATATACTAATACCTATAACTCATTATAATTACTTTATACCCTAAAATTACCTGTAATTAATTATAATTGCCAATAATTGTTTATGATTACCTATAAAAGCTTGAAATTGCCAGTACGTTCTTATGTATGATAACTGCCTATTTATTATAGCAATAAAATATGTCAAATTGAATATGAATAAATCTGCTCAAATTATAATTAACTATAACTACTTATATCTAGCTATAATTAATTATGATTGCCTATAATTGCTTATAATTACATTTGCCTAGTTAGGATAAGAAATTCTTAATTACTCTGGTATATATACATATATAATTGCTTATAATTAGCTATTCCTGCTTACAATTACCTATAATAGCTTATAATTGCGTTATGTGCGTCATGTACCTATAATTAATTATAATTAACTATAAATGCTTACAATTACCCGTAACTGCTTATAATTGCCTGTAGGTGTATATTTATAATAGCAAAAAAAATTGTAAATGAATTACGAATTATTCTGGTCATATGTACCCGTCATAGATTATAATTGCCCAGAAGTGCCTAATGTACCTATAAATTAATTATAATTAACTATAACTATTTTTATCTACACATAATAATTTATAATTGCTTACAATTACATTCAATTGCTCATAATTGCATGTAATTGCCTATTTGTGATAGCAAAAAGATATTTCCAATTAATTATAAATTATAATTATAGGTACAGAACCTGTCGGCTACGCCCCACGCATCTACAGCCTGCGGAGTTTGAATTGGTTTGGTGCTGACAGGTAATGAGAGGTAACAGCCGGTAAAGATCTAGCTTATAGGGGTAGGGAATCGTCGTCGCGTTAAATTGAGACAGTTCCGGATTTAATAGATAGATAGATTAAATAGATTACCTATAATTACTTATAAATACCTATAGTTAGTTATAACTGACTATAATTGCTTATAACTGCTTTACGGTACCAATTATACATTTAAAATTAATAATGAGTGATGCTGATATGTAAGTTAAACCAACATGCGTAAATTACGCACTGCGTTAACAGTCGACTAGATCCACGAAACAAATTTGATAGAGTGCCAACACTTACGCGTTTAAACGATCATCCCTCAAATTATTTCACAAACTTTTAATACATTATCAGCCAAGCGGGCGCCAAGAAGTTAAAATATTGTGCCAAGGGAAGTTTTTCTTTTTCGACATTTTATTAGTGCGGCATTCAGAAGATAACATCATTCGCTCTACAAAGATATAGCCAAAACATAACAAAGACGTAAATTACTAGCCAATAGTAGAGCTTTCAACAGGCTTTTCCTTGAAATCAAGAAATTTTCGCATTTAGTATTTTATAGCAACCTTAGGCCATTAAACTTATGACGTTCCAGGCTGACTTGTTTGTGCTTTATATCTCAACTAGTGTTACCCCAGCGCACAATGCACTGACAGACTGAGCGTTGACAGAACCGGCGAAATGCTAAGTCACGTGATGCATTAGTTCCAATAATGAGACGCCGCGTTAGTGTAGATGTCGCCTCAAGTGAAGCGCGTCTAGCAGATTTTCATATATATTATAAATTAAAAAAAATTATTATTGAAAAATCGACGTAGAATAAAAATATAAAAATGTTTTATGTTCCATCTGAGGATAGAGACCTTTCATTGAAAAAAAAATGGTCCAAATTGGTGAAGCGGTAGCCGCTTGAGGAACCGGACAAAAATACCCTTTGAGCTTTTATATATGTATGGATTATATTCGATGTCGTACTAAAACAGATGCAGCTTAGATCGCAAGCTCCGGAGTTTATAAAAATTAATATAATCGCGGTCTCGTAACCTAATAAGGCACAAATTGTATCAATGTAGCATTTTACCTCAAAGAAATCTGGCAACTTTGCGACTTTTATCTTTATCTTTACTTCACGAGTTCAAAGAGCCCTACACTTATTTTATTTATAGTAGATGACGGGGAATACCAAAATACCGTAGGAAATTCCTAAGAAAATGATAAGGAAAGGTCGTAACCCGGACTTGACACCGGAGACATCGCTTCCAAAAATACAAGTAGGTAAATATTTTTATGTGAACTATAATGTTTACCCCTACATATTTCTTTACTTTCTCGTTTTTTAATGCCAAACATATGAAACAACTTTAAGAAGCATATTGAAAAAGAAAAGCTCTTCAATTTTAATTTACTCTTCTTCTTGTAGTGCTATACCCTATTCAGGGCGTTGGCTACCTCTCTCCTATGTCTGTGTTTGGACAGACATAGGGGACCTACAGTTTAACGTGGGCTCCGAACCACAGGAAGTGCATGCACTTCTTCTCCAGGGGAAAAATCCACCTCACTGGTTTCCCGTTGCCTTGCGAGGGAGAACGACCGGGCCGGGGATCGAACCCGGATCCGCTGCATTGGTAGCCCGCGCTCTTACCATTGAGCTACGGCCGCTCTCTACTACTATATTTTCAAATGTATTTTATTTCATAACATTTTAACCCCAATAGTCATGACAAGTAGTGACTTATCCTCCCCTCCCCCATATACTGAAAAAATACAAGGGTAGTTACAAGCCTTTATCAAAATATCAACTTTTTTGCGGAAATGAAAATAAGAGAACAAAATCGCTAAAGCAAAACATAAGAGTAAGCATTTTAAGCTCCTAGGGCTGTTGCAACATGAAATTTTATATTTAGTTGACACCTTGTTTTTTACAGTACTAAAAAATTCTCAGCGGCTACTATTCTGAAGCTACAGTCTTTGAAAAAAAGCATTCAATCTACCTTTACTTATTCAATCACTCTGCTCACATCTATATATTAAATCCCTAACTGTCTCACTATAACACGACGCCGAACTATTTCATCTCGAGAAAATTTATCGCTATAACACGATAATAGGCCCTTTTATAACCACATTTTATAGATTTGCTATCACTGCTGTTGCTATAATTTGGTTATTTATGGTTTACTTTAGTTCTGGCAGGTCAGAACAAATAAACAGTAATATAACCACAATTTATTCTAATGAAATTTTTAAAAAATCAGCTCGTTCAAATTGATAAACTTTAAGAATTAATAACAATAGCAAACTAACATATTGCTGCGTCTACCATGCATTTACGTAAAACTAGCTGAACCCTATGACCTACTGTCTATGGCTGGACTTGGAGGTTCTTGGCTCTTCTCGGAGATGGTGTTCGACTTGGTGGTAGACGTAGAGCACGTGGACGGCTGAAGGTTCGTCTTCTTCGTCGGAGAAGATAGCCACACGTGATGGGCGCCAATTTGTTACCCGTATCGTAAGGGGGTCCCAATGGTCGTGGAAAAAAATAAAACTCAGTGTTACAGGTAACAAAATAATAGTACCCAGCACAAAGCAGCTACACTGGAGTTTTAGAAGTAGCCCCGCAACTAAGGTACTCTAAAGTGTCTTGATGAGATCTCGGGCAACTAGGAGACCTGGTTGTATCCCTCGCAACTAAGGGATGGTGTAGAGTTTTCTCTCTTATAGAGGCAGAAAATTAACTATAACCAATCAAAAGGGTTATTTTTCCCGTGAAAATGGAGTAAATTCTAACGGTTTTAAATGTGTATGTAAATGTGATATGAAGATAGAAGCATTGTTTTTTTTTTCAATTGCAGTTATTTCTTCTTCTTTCTCTAGTGCCATACCCTATTCAGGGCGTTGGCTACCTCTCTCCTATGTCTGTGTTTGGTGCGCGGCAATAGATAATTTGCACAGACAGACATAGGGGACTTACAGTTTAACGTGGGCTCCGAACCACAGGAAGTGCATGCAATTCTTCGCTGGTTTCCCGTTGCCTTGCAGTTGTTTACACCTTCTAAAATATTCTCCATAATTTCAATTAAAAAAAAGTGATTCACATAATATTGAAATTCCCATAGCACAATTAGTCAATTACTATAAATATTTATTATATGACAACAAACACATTTTCACATAAAATGAAGCTGTTATCTTACAAAAATCCCCTTATTTATTTCCGTATTATAATTTCATAAACACATAGTGATACATTCTTTCATATCGTAGAAGGCATTTATCATACATAATAACTAATGAAATAAGGATAAACGCGCAATTTTATGCAATTTTTTGCATGTGGAGGTCGTATATTAAACGAGCCATGGCGCAATCTTCAACTGCCATTCCTGCAAAAGGAAATAAAAGAGTTAGGTACTTCGTATTTTGCAGCGAAATATAAAACCAGGAAATAATGTGCACATTCCACCACAACGCTTTTAACATCTGCGTTTCATCCAAGATTCGTTTTATGACAGTAAATAAGCTTGAACACTTAAAATATGCAACAAAGAGGTTTAATACAGTAGCGTAGCTATCATGCGATCAACAAAAAATCACCTCAAGCGTGACCGTGAAATTTAAATCTTATGTCATGTCATAACCTACACGCATCTGTCATTCTGTAGGAATAATAAAGTAAAGTTGGTTCAATAATAAATAGCCCAGTTTTAAATTTTCCCTGTAAATATTCATTTTTAAGTAAAAAAAACCTTGTAACCATCTAAATTGTTGACTTGTCTTTGACATATTAAATCTTTTATATAAGGCCACAGAAAGAGATTGCAGGGAGTTAGGTCGCAGGATCTTGGAGGCCACCGGATGACTGCATTTCTATTAACTACCCTTCCATCAAAGAATAAAGAGAGCATGCGTAATGTTTTATGTGTATAGTGAGGCGTTGTCCAATCTTCGTCAACGTAACCAAGTTATAATTCACCATCGTGTAGTTCATTTAGAAATGATGTCAACATTTCTTCTCGATATCTGTTTGCGTTAACAGTATTTAAAAAGATATCGAAAATAAACAAACTAAAATGCAAGTTTTTTTTTATTTTTTAAAATACAAATGTACAATTATCCTTCTTTGACTGACAGCAGCCCAAAAACCAATTTTTTTAAAGATAAATAGGAGCTTCAAGCAAAAAAAAGTGTATTTTCTGCGCTCAACATCCACATCCTCTGAGAATTCACATAACTAGATACGTGAAAAGCCTTATAAGAAAAGAAAGTCTTCTCTATTGTCTAAAACCACTCAAAAACTGCAGTCTCACAGGGGGGGGGGGGTCAACTGGTGAAAGTTTGTGCACAGAAACCAACCAGTATGTCCTGTTTCAATATTGCGTGAAATAGAAGCGTTTAAACAAGACCTTCAGTATTCTACAATATTCTACGCAATAACCGACTTGCGCAAGCGTGACCTTCTTTCCACCCCCGCCCATCCCCACCATCGATTTCTATTGTTTCAAGACTTTACGAATTTCGACTTTAAAATCGGCATGAACTTGTTAACTGGTAATAGGAGGAACATCCAATTGAAAAAAAAACCTCATAGAGTGTTTCCATTTGGTCGTTTACCTCAACAGTTTTTTTGAGTATTTGGTCGAAAAAATCTTTTCGCAACCGTGATATTTCTATCACACCCCCCCCCCCCCCCCAGTCAGTGCCGCTCCAACGATTTTTCGATATTTAAAAAATGTAGGAATTTCGGCTTCCAGATCATGTTAAACATGTTAAATGACTTTCTATTGATAAAACACCTCTAGGTAGGTGGTTTCCTTTTGGTCGTGTACCAAAAACGTAATTTTCAAAATTTCCATAATTATCAAAAACAATTAGGAACTATCAAAACTAAAGTTTCTGTTCAAAATTTCTAAAACTTTGAAAGTTTTGACAGTTTTCGAAATTTTAGAAATTTTCAAAATGTTTAAAAATATTTTAATAATTGCAATACTCTTAAACTTTAAAAATTTTAAAAATTCAAAATTTTTGAGCTTTTTAAAATATACAATTTTTTTTTAATTTTTGAAAATTTTAGAGGTTCTATCAACAAAATAAGCATCCAAAAAGTTTAAAGAATTTAATCTGGTTCGGTTTTCTTTTCGTCAAATAACATTTTTACAATCGCTTATTGTTACAAACAGATATAAAAATAATAGACATAACAAATATAATTGAAACAAACTGATTTGTCTTCTACAATAGCAAACAACAAGATAGCATTTATCTACATGCAGATTCAGACTAATATGACGTAAATGATTAGCAAAGTAATTTACGACATTTGAAATATTGCAGCCGTAATCAATCAAAACATGCCATAAGTCATGTACTACACAATCAAAGTTTACAAAAAGAATTAAAATTTATTCTAACAACGAATACCTTCATGTTTAAACTTAACCATTGCCTTTATATTAACACTATCAGTTAGGGCTTTGACAGAGAAAAGTGCAATTCCCATAATATTTACCCCGCCTTTTGTGTGCAATTCCCGCCATTTGCTTCGTCATATTTTTTCCTCTTTTTCAGTTCAAATCTTGCCATGGTTAAAGATAAAACTGCAAAAACCCTATTTTTAGGCCACCCTATATTTTACAATTTTTTTTTTGAATACTTAACAACAGAAGTCGGATTTTTTTTTAAATTTTCTGGTCGAATTTTTAAAATTTCTATTTTTGTTTCCAAATTTTTTAAATTTTTAAGACATTCAAAATTTTCGGCTTTAGAACCTTTTCAATAGGTACGTCTAAAAAGCCAAAATATTTCACAATTTCAAAAATTTTCATGATTTCCAAAATCCTTCAAAATATCGACATTTTTTAAATTTTCAATCGATAATTTCAATTTTATAATTTTCAAAAAAATTTCGTATTAATCAAAATTTTCCAACAATTTTTAAATTTAAAAAAATCGGATATAAAATATATTAGAAATGACTTCCGAGAATTTTAAAATGATTTTAAATTTCCATAAAAATGTAAAATTTTCAAAATACAGAGTGGCTAGGAAAACCCCGGCCACTTTTCTTGCGGCGGTCAAGAGATGGCGCTTTACTAAAGAAAAATTAAATTAAAATACTGGCAACAACGTAGATCCAAGACGTTTTAGTTATTAAATGCGCCCCATATTAAATCAAAACAACTAAAACGTCTTGGATTCTGCGTTGTTGCCAGTATTTTAATTTAATTTTTCTTTAGTAAAGCGCCATCTCTTGACCGCCGCAAGAAAAGTGGCCGGGGTTTTCCTAGCCACTCCGTATATTCAAAAATTTCAAAAATTTTCATAAATGCGAGAAAGGCCCCGTGACGGAAACCCGACAGCTTTTGTAAGGAATTTTTTTACTTTATTGCCAACTGACGCAGACTAAAAATTTGACAAGACTTACAGAGCGTATTCATCAAACTCACAATTACATCTTCAATTTAGCCATGAAAATAAATATTACAAAAAAATAATTTTCAATATCACAGCGATTACATCAAACAAGCACACTCAAAGCGGCTCTGGAATTCAGCCGTTAAATATGTAACAAAGCAGCACAACGCCCTAATTTGACATCGCACGTATAATAGTTATTTAAGTAACAAGGAATGTAAAGACGTAATAACATTCGAGGTAGGTAAATACGAGCCGAGGCGAAGCCGAGGCTTGTGGCCTGCCGAGAATGTTAATAGTCGATACATTTCGTGTTACTTATTAAATTTTTCACGCTACAGGTAAAAATTTAATTATATTTTTAAAAGTTCGTTTTGACGGCTGTCATCGGAATTATTTTTTTAAAGCCCCATTATTCTAAGTTGTCTGTGCTTGTTACCATATCAACGAACAGTTAAAATCAACATTATTTTCCTAGGAATATAAGTGACACTATTAAGTTCCGTCGTCAAGGGTAACTAGTACACGAATGTTATCAGCCATTTACAATCCCTGTAGCTATGGATGTAAGGCCTACTTACATTGCCGGTAGCATGAAAACAAAATTTTACAAATAATTTTCAATGTCACAGCAAACACCTTTATATTTTTTGATTAGGCATTATTGTATTTATCAACTGATTTTCTATATTAAACAGATTTGCAAAGCTTACAATCAAACAGACCCAGCGCAAGATATCTCTAACATTCAGCCATTTACAAGATGACATCTGCCAATCTTTTCAATATAAAATCAATGATGCCAAGCGCAAATAACAGAATGACTCCGTCTTCAACTTACCAAGACTCTGAAAAATCGTTAAGGTTTCACGAGCTGGTTGGGGCATCAAACCAGCAATTACATCTCCAATTTGGCCCTTGAATTCAACACCAATCTCTTTAAGGCCCTCTAGTTCGCTCTTGGCACCATCCCAGTAATCAATAAACACATCGGACGCCTTGTATGTTGCATCATCTAATTCTCGATTATTACCAACGCCAACAGCTAAAAAAATACTTTTAGAACGATCATCTCGTTACTAATACACGAATTAATATCATCCTTTTTTTTTTGGTTTTTTTAGTGACTGTGCCACTCACATGTCATTGAACCAATCACAAATTTCCCTTTTCATAAAACGAACCAATCGCGTTTGTTTTATATTGATTAAACTGCACGCTGCTTTTTAAATAAGTGATAAAATCCACAGTAGCTTTAGACAATCGCTCATCAATCTTAAATTAACGCGTTTAAACTGATGTGCACTGACTTTTGGGTATATTTATTATTATTTTATTACAGTTTTTCATTGGTTTCGGCCAGAAGTAAGTATCATATTTAATTATAACATAATTTATGAATCAAAAACAATAATTGTCTCTATCGTCTACAAGCAAAAAGCAAAATACGAGAAAAATCAACGGTGGGCGATGATGACAATGTCAATGTCAACCAACTTGAATCGCGAGTGTTCAAATCATAGTTTAAATCATGACCGATCCAAATCTTAGTGTATACGTATAATAAATATAATAATAACATGCTAATATGCAAAAAACATAAATATATATATTTACTTTAAAGCTGTATCTTGTTTGACAGGTTATATGTACTAAAATCTAAGACCAAAATAATGTACATACCCTCAAACATTTTATGAAATACCACTTAACGATTTTTCTCCAAAACGATTCATTTTTACAACAACACTTCGCAGCAACAGTAAATAAGAAAGTCAAAATAAAAAATTAAATTTGCAAAAGGACGCCGTTACAAAACATTTGAAAACAAGCAAACAATACATGTTAAGAACGCCTATTCCCGAAAACACCCGAGATTTTCCGACAAGTTCAGTGTTACCAAAAATGCGTCAAAATTAATGTGAGTGATATGGTAAAGACGAATACGACTCGTATACGCTTTTTCTTTGATAAAATTGTGGTGTGAGTTAATTCACGCTAGTTAAGTTTTAGGTAATTCCACTCACGCTACACGGCCGTCAAATTACCATCTTAACTAGCACTCGTGAACTTACACCACAATTTTATCAAAGAAAAATCGTATCACGAGTCGTATTATTTATGAATATTGAATTGATTGGAAGAACTGCAAAAGTCAACGGGGTGTATTTCGATTCTGCACAAACAAAACATACAAATGAATGAAATGTCATAATCAAATTTTGAACCATACAAAATTCTCGTATGTAAACATAGTAATAAAGCTCGATAAAAAAAATTGAGAGCTTTCGTAAAAACTATTCAAATTTGCATTGTGAGCGACGTCGACTAGAACTGACGAAAAACTCGAGGCAAATCGTAGATGACCGTAAACAGAAGCTAAGAAAATGGCGAAAAGAAATCCGAAAATAGAAGCATAAAAACATAAAAAGTTTCTCAAGCTTTGCGCTGAACTTGCCGCGGCCATTGCCTTTCTTTTTTATTTAAAGCTCATTTCAGGGTAGATGTTACAAAAACTAACTCTTTCTAGAGTACAGCAAAAAAAATTAAAAACCTTGCAGATGGATTTTCTGTATAAAACAGGACAATTTCATACCAATTTCTGTTATTTATAAAATGAACAAAGGTGTTAGCCTGGACTTTCTCATACTTTAAAAATAATTACGCATTTAAAATATAATTTACATCATAACATGCTCGGTTGCATTAGCTTCTGAGTCTTCACACTAACTCATAACTAAGTCATAAAAATAGCAGTGTTAGCAAAACCAAAACTGATTTTTTTGTCGACTCTGTTAGAAAGTAGGCTTTTCGACCCTCATTTTGTGGTCGAAAATTGACAATAATTCTGCTTAGCGGGGGCAAAATATCTTTTCGTCCCAAGGGGCGAAAAAGATGTTTTGCTTCCGCTTTTAAATGCGAATCTTGGTTACGCTTCATTTCGGCCATTCTGCACAAACGCGATTTCCCTATCACCCACTGCACCCCACCATCGATTTCGTGTTTCTTCAAAAAATTAGGAATTTCGGCTTTAAAATTGGTATAAGCATGTTAAATGACAACAGGAACAACTTTCTGTTGGGAAAACATTACTGAGAGGTTTTCTTTTGGTCGTTTACCTAAACAGATTAATTGAGTAATCGCCAAAAATCACCAAATTGTGAATTCGATTGTAGGATTTCAAGGTATACACATTTGTTGCAACTAGAAAACCCAAAATATCATAAAACCACTCGACTGCTTTAAAAATAGGGAGGGGGAGTACTTATTTTAAAATAGATGCGCTCGGAAAAGAACCTTAGATTCGTATTCTACGCATCTTCTTACTCCCTCCGCCTCGTGCCCCAACGAATAAAATCAATATTAAAAAAAATTACGGACCGGCTTCAAAATCGGTATTTACCTGTTAAATCACAATAGGAACAATCTTCTGTTAAGAACGCACCTTTGAAAGGATTCCTTTTGGTCGTTTACCTGAACAGTTTATTTGGATAATCGCCAAAATAAAGACTATAACCAAATAATGAAATCGATTTCAGATTTCAACGAATATATATTGTTTAGAAATTGTTTTTTAATTTTGAAAATTTTCAAAAACGATCAAACCTCAAAAGTTTCAAACATTTTCAAGTTCAAAAATTTTCAAATTTGAAAACATTTTCAACCTAATTTCTAAAAATGTTTAGAAAATCCCACAAGTCTCAATATTTCCAAATTTTGACAATTTTTAAGTTTTTAAAATTCTCCGCAATTTTCGAATTTTTCCAAAATTTTCAAATTTTCAATACTTTGCAATAAGACTTAAAATTAACAAGATTTACAAAAAAATTTTAAATGTTTTATATGGGGGAGCCATGGCTGCAGCCACAGTATTTTTTACTTTTTCTTACAATTTTTTGATATTCTTTCTCCATACCAAAAAAGCACCCTTAATTAAAGTCTCTAATCCAAACCCTTTTTGACATAATTGAGTTCCTGTGCAAAATCAAGGTGTGATCCAAAGTAACGATAAGAACATGCGAAATGAGTAATGGACAATAATTTATTAATCGTCCACGGACTAGGGTTCGGGCGGTATTAAGTTTTTATTAGTGCATAAGTGATGTGGGTTTTTACGGAAAATTTAAATCGCAAAGACGATACATATAATCACCATGTATGTTTTTTAGGCGTTGTCTTGCCAGATCTTTAAAAACTATCAGTAATAACACTGCTTGAAACTCTGGAGATACTTTTCCCTGCTCTGTAACAACTAAACTAGTAAATCAGTTATGTGTTAATGTCCAACGACTGTTGTCAATACAACAGGCTAAGCTAAAGCCCTTTGTTTTGCCTACACGTTGGAGGTATTTAAGTAGTCTCAGATGAAGGCATTTTATAACCTGAAAATTTTCCGTATAAACCTAGAAAAATAATTCCTTTAAATCTTCCAATTCACAAGAAATTTTCAACGCACATCACTGATGTGCACTGTACAATGTTACTGGTAGTGATTATGATTTTTGAAATCAGGATGTTTTTAATTGATTGGCCGTGACTGGAGCGCAGCAAAAGGCTCAAACTATTAGCGCGCAAGCATGTATATACAGCAGAATACTTTTTAAAACTTCATTTCCGACCCATCTGCATGTTTATCAAAAATTCTATCAATATTGTCGAGGCTATTTGGTCCAGTCTTGCAACTGTTATGTATATACTTTTATAGGATTACATAAATATGGTGTCAGCCAGAGCTACTATATCTCTACTAAATTTTATACCGACTTGGCAACTAACTTTTAACTACACAGACGTTAACTTCAAATCTGATAAAAATCACAACGGCCACCATGCTGAAGCTAAAGAGTTCTGGTGCAAAAGATTCGAATTATCTTAACATCTTGTATCGGAATCTAAGCTCAATTTATAATTTTAGTAATGAAGAGAGAATATAATTCGTTTCCGGTTTCTGGGCAATTTTGAAACTTGTTTTATTATGAATGTTGTTATAAAATTCCTAATCAGCCGTCCCTAAAAGATTTTAAACGTCACACGCATACATGAATACAGACAGACCACTATTTTCGGTTCCTCAAATTCCAAAACATTAGTCTTCGTCAAAACCTCAGAATCACGATTACAATACAAACTACGAAAGTACGAAAATTATATAAAATTACAATACTCTTTTAACGCTTATGGGTAGAAACAAGTAAGATGAATCTAGTATTAAGTTTTAAATCTGACAAACCATTAATGTGGACACCTTTCTTCAGCCACTCAAATTTAATAACAGGTACTTCCCCTGTAGTTGCGGTAACAATCACATCGGCGCCCTTAACACATTCTTCGGCATTGTCATAAGCAGCAACAACTGTTTTTTTATAATTTTCCCCCTGATTTAACTCTACCATTAAATTATGGGCACGTTCTGGTGTACGATTCCAAATCCGCACCTAAAAATCCATAATAGGATTCAGAAAAACTGAATAGGTTCTTCCTTGATAAAAACTAACTTCGTCAAAATGAAAAAAGTGCTGGAAAGCTATTGCATGTATTTTTCCTTGAGTTCCGGCTCCCAAAATAGCTAAGATGTTATTTTTACTGCCAGGTTTTTTACAGTGAAGGTGTTTTGTAGCAACCACTGAAGCTGCTGCCGTTCTCCAAGTTGTGATTTCTGTACCAGCTACAACCTGAATTCAAAGAAAATTTATTATATTCTAGTTAAAAATTAAAAAAAAAAATAACTTACTGCTTGCAACTCGCCTGTTTGATCATCAATTAATAATATATTAGCCATTATGGAGGGTAGAGGTTCAGTTCTGTTTGAATTGTTCGGAAAATACGTGACGAGTTTGCAACCCAACGCTCTAAATTTATCATCATCTAAATAACCAGGCATGGTAAATAATATATTTTCAGAGTTAGGAAGTTTTATAATTGGGCGAGCATTTTGAAAAGCGCGGTTCTTTGCTACGCTCTCCATTGCACGCTCAACTGCCTCTAATGTAATGTCCCAATTTAACAACTCGCGCACTCTGTGTTCAGAAATGTGAACTATGGTAGTCATTTTGATGCGTAGCTCAGCTTAAAAAATAGAAATTTCAAATTTATTTGCTTATTAGTAAAATGTTAAGATTTAACTTACGGAAACTTTTGTGTTATGTAAGAAATACAAATTATAAATGATAAAGAAAATTTTACAAAAATATTTGACTTGCTTATCACGATAACATTACTATGATAACACTTGACTTTGATAACTAACCGCTAGGTGTGCTTGTAGGAGAAAGGATATCGTCAATACTAAAAATAAAGTGGGCAATTCAAATCCCACAAATCATGAACTAACATAGAATTATTAAAACTATTGTAGTTTGTTGCATAGTAAAGGAACAGATAGTCGGTAATCTAGCACCCAGCCGCATTTCGCAATCAAATTATATTTACATAAAAATTAAAGAAAAACTAACCTTGTTTAAACAAAATATTTTACAATTACAACAATGCTAAAGTTGATACAATAAGAGAATAGTAACTGATCTTTTTGGTCGTAAACAATTGCTTATACAGGGTGTTCCTTAATTGCATGCTGATATTTCAACATGCGATTTCTTAGCTGATTTTATGAAAAATAATTCCTATAGACATATTTTCTAAAATACTTCGTTGTCGAGATACAGGGTGATAAAAAATTTTTAATTTATTCAATTTACCCTACACTTTTTGTGATCATTCGCTCAAATTTGGTACACAGCCAACATTTTGTAATATCTCTGAAAGGGCATTACCAACATTCCGAACAACGTAGAGGCTGATATTTATTTTGGGTTGCAATCCTTTTTAATGTCCCGAACATGAAAATGTCCTTGTTTCTGTATTGTATTGAAGTTTTGAGTTAAAATTTAGTACCTAGTTAATTTTTCTTGTTGCCAGTAGAAATAAATGTAAAAATGTGAGTAGTAGTATTTTTCTGATCGCAATCAATTTAATCTTACCGAAATATTTTTTTACGACGCCACTGACTATTTTGCACCAGATAATCAATCTTCCTGTTTCAGTCTGAAACTTCTTGGTTCTTTAAATTTTTTTGATATCTCTCTCCGTTCAAAATGTATTCGACAAAATAGCCAATTAAGCATATCGATCTAAAAGGCTCGAAAAGTGTATGCCCCATTGGACATTTTTCCAAATAACTTCTAAGCGTTACAGAATATCAAAAAATGCAAGATTGAGAAAAAAAGTTTCAAAATAAAACGAGAAATAGTTTATATACAGGGTATTCCTTAATTTCAAGGTGTGATTCCTTAGAATTTTGGTTTCTGATAAAATAGTTACTATTTTATCAAAAACCAAATTTTTTTTATCTATGATCAGAAATGTAGTCATACGACAAGGTCTTATGCTTGCATAATTAAAAATATTGAAAATGTATTTAACCTATTCTACACTCTCGCATCCTTAAACGCTTAATTGCCCCTGTGAAATTTACTAAATAATGTCATAGTCACAATTTTCTGTGCATAAATATGAAAAAAGCAAAGTATTGGTATCACCAGGAATGCCCATATAAATGTGGAAAAAATTAAGTCGTTGCGGCAATAATGCAGAAAGTAACAACATAATAACATAATGAAATAACAACAATCTAAGTAGTTTTTTAAAATACTTAATTATTTTTTTAGCACTTCTTAATCTAACACTATAATAGAATGTGGAGTAACGTGTTGTCATATTGCTATTACTTCTAAATTAATAGCTTATACAAGTTATAAATTCCTATTCGGGATTAGCCACATGTAGGTCATACACCATACGAGCCATAGCACAGTCTTCAACCGCCATACCTAAACAGCAAAAGTATTATTTTTTCTATACAGGGTGTGTGAACAATAGGTACAAATAAATATTCACAACAATAATAAATTAGCCCAAGTAGAATCCAGTGATAGCATTCATTTCTTTAAACATTTTAGTTTTCTTTATTGATCATTAAATACAATTTTGTTTGAGAACTGCTGAGATTATTACACACAATCTAATTTATAGCCAATGTGGCAAAAATGTAAAACCTTACCTTGTAGGTGATAACTGATAAGAAACATTTTGTACATCAACATTTTTAACTGGCCTTTTCCTTATGGATAACACGTTTTAAAAGTTTTAAAATTGTCCTGCAGTACTCAAACAATTTCATAGGTAAAATTTTCCTTCATACCTTAATGATCCCTTTAACAACCCTTTTTTCTAGTTTGTATACACTGTAATCTACTGTGAGTTTTAATATTTTCACATATTTTTGAAGCACCATGTATACATTAAAAAATTACTAAGAACTATAATCAATTTGAATGAATTATTAAGCTCGCCAAGGCTTTGGAAAAGGGTGATAGCTTCAGAATCTGACAAAGGCACCAAACCACCAATGACATCACCAATTTGACCTTTAAATTCCACCCCCAGCTTCTTAAGACCTCCTAGTTTATTTTCGGCACCTTCCCAATAATCAACATACACACTAGACTCCTTGTATGTAGCATTATCTAGCTCGCGGTTAACAGAATTAACTCGAACAGCTGAAAATTTACTTACAATGCCAAACAATCTGTTTTGCTTGCCTTAAAAAATTCAAAACTACCACCAACCATTTATATGAGCACCTCTTTCTAACCAATCAAATTTAACAAGTGTTTCATCTCCAGCAGTTGCTGTGACAATTACATCGGCTCTTCTGACACATTCTTCAACGTTTTCATAAGCAATAAATATAGTCTTAGAACCTTCCTCTTGGTTTAGTTCATTTACCAGACTCCTTGCTCGTTCTGGAGTGCGGTTCCAAATGCGTACCTAATAAAAAGGCGAAATATCACAACAGAATTTTCAATTAAATAAGTATTATACTTCACGGAACCCAAAAAAGTGTTGAAAAGCAATAGCATGAGCTCTTCCTTGTGCTCCTGCACCCAGAACAGCCAAGACATGATTTTCGTCACCATGAAGATATTTTGTGGCAACCGCTGAAGCGGCTGCAGTTCTCCATTCTGTAATTTCTGCGGCACACATTACCTGAAACGCAATTTTTGTATTATTATATTTATAGATTGAGAGCCAATTTCTGCTGCTAAAGCTTATCACCGACACCTGAGGGTAGAACAAGCCAAGCAAATTGAATACAAAATTACTTACTGCTTTCAAATTACCAGCTTCTTCCTACAATAAATAAATATTTGCCTTAAGGGCTGGTTCTTTTCTTCCTGGATTATTTGGAAAATATGTGAAAATTTTATACCCTAAAGCGCCGTATTTGTCATCTGCCAAGTAACCTGGCATAACAAACATAAAGTTTGAAGTATCGGCCAACCTTGTTACGGAACGTTTATTTTGAAAAGCTCGATTTTTTGCAACGCTTGTCATGGCGCATTCTATTGCTTCAAATGAGTTGTTCCAATTTAGCAACTGGCGCACTCTAGATTCGGAAATCTAAACTATAGAGTTCATTTTGTTTTCCAAATCCTTGATATGAAGTAATATTAATGTTGAATTTTTTAAAATTAACTTTTTTCGTAGTAGAAAAAGTAATCTTCTCAACTCCCATCTGAAACGAAAACTTAATCAATAATTATTTTACAAAATAATAATTCCAGTGAAGTAACAATGCGAATTCGGGACTGGTTGCGAAATCAAACTTTTAGTAATTTTGAAAAAGGGTCAAAAGATCCGTTAATGCAGAGTGTTAGTGCGGCGGCTCCTAAACGATGCAAATTTAAAACAAAACAATCTCGCTTTTTTTAAACTCACGAAGATTATTTGTGAATTCCTTAAAACTCAACAGCGCAAGGGATACTGTTTACTAAAGCTGGAATGTAAGCTTGCTATCCCGAGGTTTCTGACCTGCACTATTATAGCTCAAATCGCCCTGATGGGGCTGTTTTTAAAATGTTTTACTTCGTTTGTTTACAAATAGCACCGGTCTCGTTTTAAAACAACGGTGCCCGTCTGAGACGCGCATATCTGAAGTTTTGCCACCTCACAACGTTTTACAAAAATATTGCCCTCTTGTAGCAAAACTTAAACGTTATTGGGTATTATACGTTTTAGAAAAGTAAACTATATTACATGTAATATTGTACGCTTTGAATATTATTTATAGAAAGCGTCGCCCACGTTGCCTTCCTTAGGAGCTATTTGCCTGTACTGTACTGTCTTCACCTGGACTTTCCTATACTTTATATGTTGTTACTTATCATATATGCAAAAGTTCAACTTCAACTCCAATTCAACTTTTTGAGAACCTTTTTATTTATTCAACTACTGACTACAAAGAGAAACAGTAGTGAAGCAAAGGTCGACTAGATCGGTCACGCGCCGGGAGACTTGTATACTTCGGTCAACGCATGCCACCCTCACAGGCTTCAGATAGAGAGAAAGAGAAACACTAAAAGATGTAAAGTAAGTTGGTACTACGCTGCAATTTCTTCAAAAATAGTTGTGGGGAAAAATTAATTTAAAAAAAAAAAGATGCCTTGGGATGGGATTAAGGGAACCCAAAAACGAAAACACAAATTCGCCGACCAAAAATTGGGAGGAGGGGGAATTAACCAAAATATTGCTGTCTGAGCTCTCTTTCTTTCTGCACCACTATGCACCGCCCTGCCCCAGCGTTTTCGCAATTTTCCATTCGATGTTGTTGACAATCCACTAACAGAATTGACCCACTAAACGTAACTTGTTATGCAGCAGTAATAAATAATAATAATGAAATAAACAATTGCATTTTATATTGTGAATTTTTTCCTTGGTTAATTTTTCCAAGAGTTTTGTTCCGTGGATTTTTTCCTTTAATTATTTTACAGTTTACTCTCCTTTTCCTGCAGAAAAGATACACCCTGTAGAATTGGTAAAAAATTAAAATCAATAAAAATAAAAAAGGTAAAATAATCATACGTCTTCATGTAAAGTAAATCACACTGTATATACTCGACAAGAAAAACACATACCCGGTTTGCTGAATTCGCGTTCTTCTTTATGCGAATAGTAAGGAATGCACAACGTATGTCTGCAGCAGCGAAATATTTGCGTAAGAAGCTACGTCAGCTGTGAATAAAGACACAAATTTGTTGTTTCAGAGGTAGACACTTGAACTTTCATATAACTAGAACATGAATTTCAGCTTCATATTTTGTAGGCGGTGGTGAGCGGCGTATACAAGTCGAGTGCTGATGTGTGCGGTGGTATTATAATGCATTATAAACTTCTATCGAATTTTGTCATTTTGGAATGGAAGTAGAAATATTGAAAAATTGATAGTGAAATTCGTAGATTTGAGCTAAATGTTCTTTGCTATTATTTATATTTCCAATTTAAGTCTTATGGGGTTATAGCAACTAAGCCGATTAAGCATTACCGGCACCTGTAATTTTATATGCATTATCACTTAAATGTTGGAATTTTTGAAAATCCTGAGAATATGTGAAAACTATACTACAACCGCCATTATTTACCGAACGACATAAAAAATTATAAAAAAATTAGAGACGTCATAGGTACACCCACGGACAGACATTTTTTAAAAACCAGTTTTTAGGGTTTCTCGAGCTCCAAACCGTGTATTTCCGTTAAAATCTAGATTTCACGAAATCAATACTTTCCTATAACATCGTTTTCTACATATAAACTAAGATTGTCAACAGACAATATTGTGTTTTAACCACACAAGACTATCACCAACGAAAATAAGATATACCGGCTGGGGTGTTGTGATGAAAGAATAATGTTTAATGTTAGAGTTAATTGTTGTAAAGATAAAAAGTAGGTATTGAAAATAGAAAAATAAAATACTGTTGAATAAAAAAACAAAAACAAAAATTTTTGTAACAAGATATAAAAAGTTCAATAAATACTGTTTAAATTAGTGATTATTCATAACATTACCAGTAAAAACAGCATACCATTGTAGTAATCTGTAAAACTTAAATTTGTTGATAATCAAACTGGTATTTATATGTGACTGGTAAACGTAAGTACCTATGTCTTATTTTTCATTTGCCTATAACAAAACTGGAGGCAGAGCCTATTATAAAAGTCTGCGGGGGGGGGGGTCTTACAGTTTGCGTTACGCCACTGGCTTTGGGGCTGTATTTTTGTAGATTCATATCCTTGCAATATGTCTTTCACCTGTAGTTAACATTATGCACAAGGCGGCCGATGGGATAGAAACCAACCTAAATTCATTTAATTTATATTCTTGTTTTCCTACCTACCAAAAACCATACCAAAGCAAATGTTCTATGACCGTACCTACTTGTTTCAAAATTGGCGCTGAAACGTCTAATACTTTTAATGACACTTTCACTTATTAGTAGTAAGGGATAACAAAAATTAGGAGTAGGAAAGTGAAATCAAATATGTTATCACTGCATAATGTTCTGTCCCTAGTATAATGGTTTGTAATTCTGTCTTCGCAATACTACTACCAATAACAGGTAATTTATTAAAATTTATAGCAAATATAATTTCAAGGCCTTCCAATTTCTAAAACCACAAAACCACTCGAATGTAATTTGCTGCACATGCTCGCCTTAAGAAAAGCAGGTAGTGGTGGTGGTTTACGTGTTTACAACGTACAGGATGTCCATTCTTTTCCATTATTAGTGTTGTGTCAGTGGTACGCAGAGCATGATTCAAGTCAGCGTGGTTCTCTTTGTCAATGACAAAAACCAAATTAGTGCTTAAATAGTTATTTTTTTAAATTTCTTTAGTAACATTTGTTTACTTTAAGAATTAGTGTTGGCATCTGCAGAATAACCTCGAAAAACCTACGTGCAATCAGTTTAGACACAATAAGGTCTACGAAATTTTTAACGATAACACTTTTCAAAGAGATAAAGGACAAAGAAAGGTGAAAAGTTCAATTATTTTTATATTTTATTCTTGTAAACGCATTAAAAGCTGCTTATGGTTACGAATTGCCAGAAACTTTCCAAAAGTGCATTTAAATCTCTTTTTTTTTACCCTAAAGCCACAATACTGGCCTCTTTTAAAAACTAGCTTTAAATTATAGATTTATCTAATACTTCACTAATTACAGATCAAATTACAAAACAATATGACCAAAAATTATTGGACTTGTGCAGAAGACTTCGATGCAGATATGCTGGCAATTTCCGACTTCTGTGATAGTTCGTTTCAAAGGGATCGAGAAACACCGAGCGATCATCTAAGACGAGCACGTACTAAGGCAAGCATATATGACGATCCCCCAGAGGAGGTGGAAGAAAATACAACATTTCGGCCAGGCAGAGGTTATCCGTTGCTTGGAAAAACGTTCACGCGAAATCCGGGTGGAATTCCTTCGTTTTTACAACAGCAATATCAGACAGCGAAAGAAATACGTGAGGTAAGAATTAATTATTTGATCATACATAACCTTGCAAAACTTGAAAACTGAATTTTTTGTATTCAAGGCTGGTGGATTAGGGTTCTCGAATGATCTCATAGAACGTAGTCTTAAAAGTGAACAAAGTGTGAGCTCGAGTCATAAACAGCAAATGCCGGATATTGACTTAACTAGTTCACCAACATCGGATTCGTCTTCGAAGTATTCGACTCCTTCATCATCGCCACTTACTACTTCCAGCGAACAATCACCTTTACACTCCTCGAACTCCAAACATAAGCAGGAAGTTATGGCAACTTGCAGCAAAATAAATCCGGTATCAATTTACACACAACAGGTAAAAGTGCAGAGAAATAACAATGTGGGTCCTCCACCGATTTATGATATTTTGAGGTCTGGCAAAAACAAACCCGTAGAAAAATTAAAAGGTAACGATATAACAGGTAGAACAGAACAACATAAAGACTATATGACCGTATTTGTGCCCAGTAGAGAAAAATCATTTAATATTAATTCCAGAAAAGATTTTCCTGAACTTAGATAATTTTAGGTAACTTTAATTAAAGAAATAGCAGCTGATCTTCACGAATCTTGACAAACGTATCGACGTCGGGCTACTTTTTGGATTAACTGCTGAATAAACTTAACTAGTGATGCGAAGATCGGCCCCTGTAGATTAGGTAGGATCATGATATGATGGATGGAATGTATATTTGTCAATTGCCTTCGGTAGCAGTACAAACGAGTGCAATAGGAATACTCTCTTGGAAGGAGAAAGAATGAAATATCAGGTTTTTACGAGCTTAATAGTTTGCACTTCAGTGTTAATAAAAATGATGGTTCCAAAGGTAAATCTAGTTTAAACAATTTGCATATGTAAGAAGAGGATATTTTATTTATGTATTAGTTGTTAGTGGACTTGTATGTAACAGTTGAAACAAATGTAACTGATCTTAATTGATTAAACGAAACATGCCTTTCTTTGGCATGCAATAAATCGATTAAGTACTATGGTAGCATAAAATTGTTAATTAAATATTTATTATGTAAATATAATGACTGAATTTTCAAGAGAAAATCAAACATTTATAGTTTTAGAAAAGAATTTTCTGAGATTTATAAAAACTAGTCGTAAAGCCTGCAAGTGGTTGTACTTACTAGTGGAAAATTGCAAAGAATAAGTATTTTGTTACCTTAGTTTTTTAATTCTTATGCATTATAAGTTAAAAAAAATTAAAACTAAATATTGTATAGTATAGCTGCATTGCAGTTACTCGTGAGACTCAATATTGTTTGATCTGCATATTAAAGTAGCTACATGTTTTTACTGAATATTATTTTTGTGTAACTAGAAATTAACCAAGCATATTTTTAACAATAAAGAATCGCATTGGTATTTTCACAGCAAAATAAAATGGTTTTATTTTTCAATCTCTTACAAGGTTCGCGGCGAAGCAGTTAAGGTGGTTTTGGCACTGTTCTACCAAATGTGCTTTGCTTTGATTCCGGAGTAAGCCCAGTAAAAACGAAATTTTTTTTGGAATTCAAGTTGGGGTGCAGATAAGCTGTGAAGTGAATACCTCTTATTCAAAAATGTTGATCAGCAACTAGCTGGGCCCCTAACGATGAAAGATGGCCGAGATTTTCTCTATTCGCCCATATGCCTATTTAAATTTTTTTGCATTTTCTTTTATATTAGGCCAACCCTTTGAGCTGTTATACAGGATGTGTATAAATTGGTGAAAGAACTACACGTGGCGATGTTGGTCATAAAATTCCGAGTCGAAAATCTTAATACCAAAATGTTGGACAATGCTTCCTCTGTCTTCAGGAACCATTTTAAAGGAACGTACATTTGACAACATTGGATCCACACACCACAGGTGTTTTGTTATAATGTACGGTAACTAAGGAAGTCCGTTACATCGCAATACTCCGTGAATGTTGGAACAAAGTTAAGGTAATTGTTCGAATTGAAAACCGTCTGTTTGCAAACACAATTGTAACCTTTGTGGTATAGTTTCCATCATTCGTTCAAGTTTTTGGGGGTGATTCCTAATATAGCCGCATTAATTCTATTCCTAACTTCGTCAGAATTTGGTGGAGGCGTATCGGGGGATCTCGCGGGCTATAAGATAGGGCCGCCGCGACCAATCCATCTGTTTGGCAAGTGTTCGTTCAACCACTCTCTTACATTACGAGCAAAGTGAGCAAGAGCTCCATCATGCATGTATAACATTTCGTGTCTTATCTGCAACGGCATCTCGTCAATTACTTGTTCTTAAACATTGAGGTATTCATCAGCATTAAGACGATTCGTCAAATAAATTGGTCCAACAACCCTATGGTTTATTATGCCAAGCCAAACATTAATGGAAAATCTTTTCTGGTGACCATATTCTTGATATTCGTGCGGGCTTTCGTCAGCCCAATGGTGAATATTATGTGTATTAAACACGCCATCTCTAGTAAACAGGCACTCATCGCTCCGAAGAATACGTCTCAAGAAGCCGTCATTGTCACAAATTGTATTTAAAATCGTGTTGCTTTTGGGGCTGTAAAACAACATCTATGAAAAAATATTTATTACAATTCTTATTTCTTCTAATTTGTAGCTCTTTCTGTCAACAGATAATGAATTAAAACACTTCATTTTCAAACTTTGAAGATCCCGTGCATACCCAGTAAACATGGTACAATATTTTGGTATTAAGATTTTCGACTCAGAATTTTATGACCAACATCGCCACGTGTAGTTCTTTCGCCAATTTATACACACCCTGTATAATAAGCATTGGTACTAAAGTTTAGATACTAGTTCCTTTGGTATACAGGGTGAGTTATTAGTGCGTTGTTTTCTAACGTCTTTCTTATAGCAGATAGAAAAAAATTGCGCAGAGAAAAATTGTTTGTTGGGTTATTGTATTTAATGGTTAAGATTTTTAAAATTTAATTAAGTTCTTTTAATGATAAAAGGCTTATTAACATTGAATTATATTTAAATCAATCCAGAACTCACCACGAGGAGGTAGCCACACTTCGAGTTTTAATAATTTTGGGAATTTATAAAGCGAATTCTTTATGGTTTTTCTCTTGCGTTGATTATTCTTTTAAGAACAAGTTTTCTAATATGTTTTCTTGAATCTGTCAGCATACTTACTAATATGTTTAATGGATGCAAAAAGTAAGCATTGCCCTGAATGACTTTATAACTTTCCTGACATGATCTGGAAATTCTCTCAAAATATTTATAGTTTTCCATAAATGTCGTGTTTTTGTTTTTATTTCGAACCATTCGTGCATACACTTTCATGGCAAATTCTACAAGTATTTTAAAATTTCAGATGGATTGCTGCAGTATATAATCGCAATACCTTTTTTGCCGTTGTTAACCACTTTGAGTGAGCAATTTTACACATTTTTCTCCGCTAGACTTTGAGAGCAATAGCTATTTTTAATAGTATCGCAAATATCACACAAATTATGCTGGCCAGTTCTACGGTTTTCATCGCCAATGGTCCAATTGTGACAAATCTGTCTCAATTGGTTCCAATTGGCCGTCTATTTTTTGTAGTAAATATGGCATCGGCAACTTATTAGCATGTGAAAGACATACTCCATTGAAGTGGTTTCTGTATGTAAGACTCAGTCAGACGAATTACTCATACCTTCCAACCGATATTCACATTGTGCCATCACATACAATAACTTTCAGTTTCTCAAAACAACTTTCCGTTTTTCCATGTAGGCTATTATTCCCTCAGAAAATTGATTGCTTTTACTAGTGAAGTAAGTACTAACTTTCGGATTCTTTAATTAATGCGATATGTTTTTCAGCTTTTGTTATCCGACGTCCTTCCAACTGAATCGTTGTTTGCGCGATATGCCCCTGGCAGTTGGTGTAGACATAGAAGTCCTTTATTAAACAGCTGTAGCATTGAAATTGATTGCAGAAATTTAATAAAAAGTTTAAGGTAGGGAAAATGGTGTAGTGGTTTAAAACTCGGGTGATGACAATTTTTTTTGAAATGAGGGTAGCAGGGCTAACAGTTTGTTTGACAGTGAAATCTATGTCAATTACGTCACTTAACCACATAAAAACTTTGTCAAAATCCAACAATGGAAGGCCAAGATCTAATCAAAGAAATCACAAAATGCCTTCCAATAGCATCTAATGAATACAGTGGAAATTTAGACAGTAACAATTTAAGAACTGGCACTGGTGATGAACAATGGCGGTACGAGCACAATCAGAGATACAAGGGCCAATTTCTGCAAAACTCGCTTCATGGAAGAGGACAATACTTTTGGACCCATGGAGAACAGCAAACGGTTTACGAAGGACGGTTTTATGCAAACGACTTGGAAGGTTATGGAAGATTCTCATATAACGATACCAGTGTATTCGATGGACTGTTCAAAAGTAATACACGTTTTGGTCCTGGGGTCTTTACTCATCCCGATGGAAGTCAAGATGTGGGGATGTGGATGGGTAAGGACTTAATGCGCCTTTGTTGCGTCGTTAAACCAGAATGGGTACCGAGACTTGCCATAACACCAACAGCTAAAATTAAATTGATGCAGTTTAAAAGATTGGTTTCAGTGAGCAACATTTCTAGGAACAGAGCAAAAGATATTCTTGAAGAACTGGAAGTACCTGACAATGTTATGGAGGAATCAGATAAACTATATAACGTACACATAAGAAATCCGAAAAGTCACTTTTTCAATACTACATTGTATGATAACAATTATTTTTGTAAAAAGGATTGTTATATTGAGGTCGCCCTAACACCAGAAGAAGAAAACGCATACCACCGAGAAGAAGCTCTGCAAAAAATAGAATCGGAAGAAATTGTAGAAGAGCAATGTAAAAATAACCCATTTATGATAGATACGGACAATATGTGCGTCTGTGATGATCCAAAACAAACCCGTATAGATGCAATCACATTAGAGCTAGAACGTACCGAAGAAGTCCTAACCAGAATAAGAACTGAAATCAAAAAAGCAAAATTCAGGAAGCATCTCTGCAAGTCAAAAATAACCCAGAAAGATGACGTTCGGAAAAGTGTAGGTTGGGAACGAATTCATGTGATTGGTGGAAGCAGTAGTACTATTCTACGTTCAACATGTGAGCAACTATCTCTTCAAGAAAACCTATCGTTTGAATCTGAAGACGAACTTTCAGACATTGAAGAATATGATCTAGAAGACGTCGAAAATGTAGATTATGACACAGCCTGTAAATTATTAAACGCCGCCCAAAGTGCCGAGAAACTACTACTTTTGAAAAAAAACGACTTAAATAATAAATTCGTTTATGAAACTACAACCACGGAAAAAACAGAAATTGAAATCTATCAGCCTCCAACTAAAAAGATACTTGTTACTGACCTGTTAGCATGGAACAATCAGGAAACATCAACAGAAATGTTGAAACACGTGTTCGCACACCGCAATTTCGAAAAGGACATGCCTTATTGTGTGACACATCTGTTAACCGGCGATAGATCCGAGTTTCGTACCGCCGGTTCTTACGAAGAAGATTGTATTTTATTTTTAAAAGTCTGTTCTAACGGAAGTGTTAAGGAAGCTACAGATTTGTTACGAAAACATGACTTAAACCCAGACCTATGCGACGCTAAAGGCAACACAGGAATAATTTACGCAGCTGCCCGAGATAGAACCAGGATTATTCGAACTTTAGTTAATTTTGGAGCAAACCTTGACGTTTTAAATGACGAATGCTTTACACCTTTAGGTATGTGTATCGCTAGATATTTGGCGGTACAACATGACATAACCGATTGGGAGAACGCTTTTTTATCAACCACACCGGTCAAGAACGAAGAAGAAGAAGTACGTGAGTGGCGCCCTCACGTATCATTAATCAGCATTAGCAACCTATTTCAAACAAACATTGAAAAACCCATGGACAACAGTGCTCCGAACAGTTCGTCAAGGCAAACTTCTCGTGTTAGACTTGAAGTTAGTTCGGAACTTTTTGAAAGTAATATGGATGTTATTCACACCAATTTTATTGGATCTATAAGCGACGTACAAAATAGATTGTTTAGATTGAGATCAACACCCGATTTTCAAGAAGCATACTCTCACAAAATCACCAACGATGCACCTCAGGTTTATATACTTAACCTTCAGTGCGTAAAACCTCCACCTGAAAAAAATAAGGAAGAGGAAAAAAGCAAAAAGGTCAAAAAAGACAAAAAGGGCACGAAGGAAAAAAGCCCCAAAGCTAGCAAAGCCTTAAAGACATCGAATAAGGTTTCAATGAAATCAGATAAATCTACGAAAAAATCTGGTAAGAAATCTCCAGAACAGTCTAAAGCAAAAGAACTTCGCGAAGAGGAAACAATATTTGAAATAAAACCTGAAGAAGTACTTCGGAATAACAAACTTCATGCCATTTACGATACAATAACAACTCTTTTGAGATATGGAGCAGATCCTAACATGTGTGAAGTCCCAATACCAACACTAATTTTAGCAATTTTCACTAAGAATTTGTCTCTTATAGAGGATTTGTTATTGTCTAAAGCCAATCCTAATGTGACCACCAGGGATGAAAAGCTAACCCCTTTGCACGTCCTTGTATCTCTACCCCCTTCTGAGGAAATTATAGAAATTCTAAAATTTCTTTTGAAATTCTCCGCTGATCCCAACTGCAGAACCAGTGTTTATCATTGGGTTGAACAAAAACATGAACTTTTGGCTCAACACGTACTTGAAGAAGAAGATGAAGGTAAAACACCCTTACATCTACTGTCGATGAGGTACGACTTTATATTCGACACCAACGAATACCTGAATCAAATTGTCACAATCTTAATGGAACATGGAGGTAAAGTAAAGGTTAGATACTTAGGACATACACCTTTATCTCTTGCTATAATGAGGAAAAATCTTAAACTGATAAAAACTCTTCTGAGCACCAAACGAATAAATCCTAGCCAACTACTTGGAGAAAAAATGGGGGTACCATTAACACTTTTTATATTAAAGCGTTACAAAGACATGCTTCCAGATATTAATACATGCGAAAGTATAATTAAGTTGTTGCTAGAATACAAAGCCAATCCTTTTAATACAATCGAAGAAATCGGAAATGTGATTGAATTTATGAACAAAGAACACGAGGAACCATTCAAACCAGAAAAGACAGGCAAAAAAGAAAAAGGGAAGACAAAAGGAAAAGATAAGAGTAAAGCAGGTGGCTCCAAGAAAAGTGATAAAAAAGGAAAAACAAACAAAATAGGTAAAAGTATTCAAGAACAAGTCAAAGGGCTCTTGATTTCTGCTGCTAAAACCGTACTAGATAAACATATAAAAGGATACGTAGTAAAATATTTATATTACTTTGTTGAAGAAGAAGATTACTACGATGATGTGTCAGCAAACATGGCAAAATTTGTAACTCCAGAAGAAATCATAAATATTGCACAAATTCTTGTACATAGCGGCGAAATACCAATCAATAAAGAAAACAATTATGACACAATGTACGATTTAGTCGAATTTATAATAAACATCAATACTAAAACATATCACGATATGTTACCCCCATCGAGTTTCGTAGACATTGATGAGATGCTGGAAAATTTTGAATTTAAAACAATACCCAAAGAACGAGGTAAACTTAATATACCAGAACCAGAAGCAGAAAAGCACACTGAAAAGTACATCGTATGCTTCCACTGTTACCAGAAAATAAATCGCCAACTTTTCATATGTCCAGAATGCCGTGTAATATATTTCTGTTCGGAAGTATGTAATAAACTAAACAATATGGAAAAAAATCTAATACACAAGTGCGGAAACTTGTTTTACAACCAACAAAAAGCAATACATGACGAGAGACTTGCAAGAGCAGCTCACTGGAAACGAACATCAGAAATTAGGAAAAAATTACCGGAAATAATAAATCAAGAAAAATGGCTTATAGAAGCTGAGGAAGACATGTTCGAAGGCAGAAGATACATAAAACCAGATCCGAAACGCAGATTGCATTTAACTCGGCCACTCAGATCTCCAAGCACCAGACCATACCCTGTCAAAAGCAAAACCGCTAGTGAAACTGTCTTAAATACAAAACAAATGATGGATAGTATTTTAAGTTTAAGATGGCACAAAGAAGGCTCAGAATTTTTAGGATGGAAGGAAATAGACAGTAGAGACGGCGATAAAAACAAAAAGTGCAGAAGAAAAGGAAACGGATATTCTTCAGATGAAGATAAAGCTACGCAGAAAAAAGATCGAAAAGGTAGAAGTCATCAAAGTGGATTTGAAGAAAGAGAGCATGACAAACGAGGATTTAAAAGTAAAGGACGCTTTTCTTCTGACAGTGAGGGCCAAGTGTGTGAACGACGAGGAGGAGCAGGTAAGAGTGGGGGCCGTGGTAGAACATCTACGGAAAGTGTTTGCAGCTATGAAGGGGATGGTGGAGCAAGTACGGGTAAAGGGCGTCGTGCAGTTGATAAGGATGGAAGCCGTGCTGGAGCAGGTAAAGGTGGGGGTCGTGGTAGAACATCTACGAGAAGTATGGATAGCTATGAAAGGCGTGGTGGAGCAATAACAGGTAAAGGACGTCATGATACTGGAAAGGATGTAGGCCGTGGTGAAACATCTTCGGGAAAAGTGTATAGCTATGAAGGGCGTAGTGAAGCAGGTAATGAAGCTAATAAGGATCGAAGACGTGGTGGAGCAAGTAAAGGTGGAAAACGTATTGAAAGACTTGATAAAGATGATAACGGCGAAAGACGTGGTGGAACTGGTACAGGGGGAAGAGCTAATGCTAAAGGCGAAGAATACGGCAAAACAGTTAATAGAGGAAAGGAGGGAGATAAAAGGGCACCACGCAAAGCTGACCAGACGGGAGCTACAGCTCTGGGTTTGATTGGAGCTGGAAGCTGGGATTTTGAACCGGGGGGTGATCTAAGTAAATATCCACCTCTTCCAAGGGGAGGCGCAATACTAGAACTTCAACGTCGTCTCCCACGTAAATATCAACACTTTTTAGAAAAAATTAGCGAATATTGGCCTGATTTTGACTTTTCCATGATATTTTTACCGTATGCTTGTTACAGCAATGGACAACTTTACTACAGATTTCTTACAAGCAGACCTGTATTTATGGAAACTTATAGCAATATTTAATTTTTTATACATAAATATATTTAAATCTATTGATGTATAAGCAAAGACCTCATTAAATATTTTGCTAAAACTATTTAATTTTTTATGTTTATGCAATAAATGATTTTTGTTAACATGCAAATCAATATTTCCATTAGACCTTCAGTTTGGCATGCCACTCTTATGTGGAACCTCCTCTATAATTGAAAATAATTTTAATATGTAGTCCTCTTAGTCCCTCAAAACATTTAATCCAAACATTTTTTTGTATTTTAAATAGCAAGGCTCGTGCAGAGTTTATTGGTGAGGTTTGCAAATGTCAAACTTTCCAACAAAGAAAGTAGAATAACTGGGCAATGCCGCAACGGAATTTTAAAAGCAAAACATATTTAGAAAAGCAATTAAAATTTAAATAAAAATATAGTAACATATACAGGATGTTTAATTAACAAAATGCAAGTTTAGTATGCCACTCTTATATGGAACCCCTTGTATAATTGAAAATAATTTTAAACTGTGGTCCTCTTAGTCCCCTAAAACATTCATTCGAAACATTTTTTTCTGTATTTTAACTAATAAAGATAATATCCACCACCGCGGCGCTGTTGACTCACCCTGTATAAATTCATAGCGAATGCCTGCAACCGCTCATCTTCACTGTGACGTCATGCAGCCTATGTCTCGGCTAGATCTACGCTTATGACCAATAACTTTCAACTAGTATCGACCAAACTTTTTTTCTTATTAATTAATTTCTGTAATTGAAAATGAAGTCAACCAACCAAATATTACGAGGAAGCAAGAACAATAAAAAATGAAAAGATTAATAACGTTTTTAATAATCTACCACAAAACTTTAAATTTGCAACACAATATTGCGACCCTGTACTGGAATTCAGCGGCTACAGAGAATGATGAATTGCGTTTCGCGAATTAAAACTCGATTCATCATTTTCCAAAAGCTTGTTTACTTTTTTCCTTACGCCATGACATGCACATTAAATTCCTGCAACTACCCTAATTCCAAGTTTACGTTGCGTCGCATATTTCCTATAGATATCCAATACTAGTTCGAGTAAGGACGAGCAACAAGTTGGAGTAAGCCCGGACTCCCGGAGCTTCGTCGCGTCTGAATGGCGCTACCATTCCGGTGATGTTGAGGCGGAAATACTCGAAATGGAGGGTTGGGAAATACATATCTCGGAACGGATATTGCGATGCCTTCACCTACTGGACTCCACCAAGCATGAATAAAATTCATCATATTCATGTTTTTGATAAGGTCGCACTGAAAAGGAAATATTTCTTTTGAAAATTGTGTAACATTGGGAGCGGGAAAGTAGTGAATGGCGCTTTTTAAAAACAACGTTTGACGTATGAGATGTTTACTTTTGTTGGAAGAGAATTTTTTTTGGAAATGTGAATTTTATGCTAAAGCATAGATTATGTAGAAATCCTCAGGAAAAAAATCGTTGCCTGCTAGATTTTATGTAAATAATTTTGTTTACTTCAAAGCATTTTTGGGGCGAACACGGAAAGTTAAAAGAACTATTAAGAAACTTTTTTGTTTTAATATTTGTGGAAGTTCGACATCTGCCGAACAATCAACCCAAATATTTTTTTATGGCACCAACGATAGCCTTTATTCTGATTTTTTAGAATATTTTTTTGTAATCCTTAAAGTTCAATTTTCTCTTACATGTCCTAAATTCAGAAGATGTTTAGTATTTTGAAAGGTGGTAACACTGAACACGGACCAATAAAACTTTACGAGTTCTAGCCCTTTTTACGTTTGTTGCACTGCGATTTGTGCCTCATTCAACCCCCTTATAGCTGTGCTGTAATTAGTTAATTCTATGCTTGTAGAATTTTGCAAGATGCATATAACACCGCTGCACTTATGTAAAATCACTGTACATTTAAAACAAAAAGCTTTGTTTTGGCCCGCAAGCAATACACGCCTGCCCAACTTGATTGGTAAAGGCAGACTTACTATTTCACACCGCGCAGCTCCGATTCTCGAAGGTTAGTTCTGCGTGATTCATATGCGCGACGTTATATAGGTCATTTACATATCTACAAGAATCGACAGGGTAACTTCACTCAACATTCAATGATAGAAATTATATGCAAGTCTTATTGGTATTCGAAAAAGCTTCATGACAGTGACCACGATATATTAGAAAGATGAATTATTTTTCTTGTAATTGCACATACTACAATGATGACAAAAATATATGAAAACATGAATCTAAGAAATAAACAAGCTTGTTTGTCAAATAATTTAATTTAACTAAACACAATACAAAAAAGAATAGCAAGTTAGGAGAAAGTGGAAAAAAATAAAATAATTCTGGTAACAATGCAAACTTAATAATATTATTATTGTTACATATTTCAAGGTCAAACTACACCAGCACCAAATGCAAATACATTATATGTTAGGCCAGAACTTGATTAACTACCACCAAAACTAATAAGAATATTATATAGCAAACAACACCATAACGCTTATTTCAAGATAAAATGTTACTTTTAAAAAAGTGGGCGATATACCTCACCATAGACTTCTGCTACCCACATTTCCACATCGTGGTACAAAGCTTGAAACTCTAATTTGTATCTACCAGCAGGAATGAAAGGCGGAAATTGTGACGGATCTGGTACAAAATTGCAAACGTGGACACGCTTTCCCTGTTTAAATGTTAACACATGTATACTGCATTTAAATGTAATCGTTAAATCACCTTTTTCATAGGACATCCTGTAAAATTTCCACATTTTAAATGGTCGGCAGATCCTAGCAGATTATGTCGTAATCCTAGGCAAGCATTGAGTTGAAGACGAATTGGAAAGTATCGGTATTCATTACTCGAAAATTTATATACTTGCCCTATTACCTAAAGCATTTGTCATAAAATTGCTGTACAACAGTTATTAATTATCAAACCATTTAAAAAAGTAAATTTTATTTTATACCTCCAAATCGTTGTCTACGTCGATTATACATAAATACGTTTTATTGAGAGCAGTGCAGCTACGGTTATGTTTAAAAACGACGCCATCAAATTGTTCAAAATAATGTTTATTGTAGCGAACAACTTGGCCCCATTCAAATTTAATTTTGTAGTCATGCTGATGAAACTAAATTAAAATTATTTAATACTTGAACCAAGGGTTTCATAATATGTTACCTACATTTAAATTAAAAGAATTCTTGTCGTCCGCTGGTACTCTTAACAGTACAAAAGTTTACTACAAAGCTTACTCAAAATTCTGCAGCTGTAAAAAATATACATAAATCACCCAACAGTAGGGCTTTAGAAGGGCCTTAAAACTGTCACATCGGTTCAAATATAGAATCTCTTTTCTAGACTAAAGGTTACAATAACTTTATAGTAGCCAGTTATTTTTTTATGAGAAAACTGCGGCAAAAGTAGGGCAGGAAAGGAGGTAATCAGAACAAAACGGAATGGTGGTTAACCCAAATTTTCTATTTTAGAAGAAAATGCGATGTAAACAATAATTGTTTAAAATATGGGTCTGTAACAGTAGGGGAATCTGATAACAATTGTAACCGGGTGCAAATGTAGCAAGAGCCAAAATGTGTTGGTAAAAAACTTGAAATTTCGCCACTACCCATCAGTCATTTTGCACGTCCGATAAGCTGCAGCCGTTAGACACGAATGTCTATCGTCCGTTTGAAATCTATTACATGCTTGGATGAAAAATCATCCTGGCCAGACCATGACCATTTACGATTTGCTTGGGATTATTACAAAACTCTGCCAAAGGCAACTACACCCACAAATATTATAAACAAATTTAAAGTGTCAGGTATTTACCCTTTCGCCCGAGATATTTTTCAAGATTCTAAGTTTGCTCCATCCTCAGTAACTGACCGTCCGTAACAATCAAATGATGTAGATAATAACGCTGGTTCAACTCAAGAAACTAATGAAGATCACGTAATTGATTGCGTACATAATTTTTCAAATGAAATCAAACCGATTCCATCTACATACAAAAAAAGTGATGCAGATGAATTAAACATTTCTAAAGAATTACTGAGGAACAATCGTTGCAATAGAAAAAAAACTTCCACAAAGAAAAAAGTTGCGGTAGAAAGTTCGTCAGATGACGACGACGTTATGTGTTTCTATTGCCCAGAGCCCTTCTGAAGTAACCAATAGGATGAACAATGGATCAAGAGCAGAGAATGCAAAGGTTGGGCGCATGAGAATTGCGCAAATAATGTCGATGAACTTTTCTTCTACTGCTTTTATTGCAGAGAATAGTACTTTACCAATAATTTAACTTTTATTATTGTATTTTACCGAGTGGTCCAGTGGTAAGAGAATCTGGCTCACGATGCGTGAGTGGTCGGTTCGAATCCCGGAAATTTGGTAATTTTGTGGATCGGTACCGAACTCGGCAACCATTCGATGTTCGGTTACAATTAACGGCGCTGGCCTTGATTACTGACTGACCAAGACAAGTAACAAAGCCACACACAACATTAACATACAAATAAACACATATGTGAATGGCTTTGAATGAATGTGCATGAAGGGTGGTATAAGATTCAAGAGCGTAGTGGTTTAAAGGCCAAAAGCCCCACGACCTCCTACTACACAAGCGAAGAGCCTACCCGGAGTGAAAGACCTCGACACCCTCGGGTATATGAGAATAGATTATGATGATGATGATATTTTATAAATTTGTATTGTAGCAAAAATAAAACTGTTTTTATAAGACTCTAATTAATTAATTTTTTTACTGTTACAATTGTCCCGCCGTCTGTTACAATCTTCACAGAGTCAGGGACAAATGTAACAATTGTCTCGTGCAGAACTTTTTTTTGTGAATGCAATATAATAGCTTGAAATCATTACTACCAAAATAAATAATCAATTCGAATGTAAGTATTGAGAGCTAAATATTAAAGTTTTACAAAATAGGACCCTTTAACACAAAAAGCGTTACAATTGTCACTGCTCTCCCCTACTCCAAAATTACATTTTCTATTATATTTCGAATTTGGTATTTCATTTTCAGTTTCATTGCCCCATTAGCTGTTGGTCGGTAGTTGGAAATATTGTTCATATAAAAGAATTGCAGAACCTTTTCAATGTATTTTCTTGCAAATACATCCTTCTAAAAATAATAAATACCGGATTTTTTGCGACAAAACTGGATTATTTCAGGTAATTTTTCGCGTGGATAATGGCTTCAAACTGGTTAAAATGCAAATTGCTACTGTCACAGAACTTGCCGCCTTTGACTATGAGAAACCTAATAGTTGCCGCAATGTGAGGGTGATATTCAAAACATCTGGGTTGCTATGACCACATTTTGCACTTTATAGCTCTTTGGGTTTTCCCCAAGGCAGACAGGAACAACGAATCCACTGATAAGTAAGTTTTGAAGCTGTTGATGCGGTAATAAACATTTTGATGGAAATTATTTTCAGGAACTTCTAGAAAATTATGTATGTATTCTTGAATTAACGTCAAACGTTCAGAACTAAAATGCAAAATAATGGAGAAAAAGAGCTTAACCACTGCGGTGCAAATTAGAAATTGGTATTTTGAAGTATATCTAAGAAAATACAAAATTAAAAGTGAACCTGTTTTGCAATCACAACTAAACACAGCTGATTAGAGCTTATATTTTCCTAGGTAGGCCATGTTACAATATCACCGCTTAATTAACATCGATTGTTAATAATTTTACTTACGGGAAAAAGCTAAAAACTAATAAATACAACAGAAGCCGCCACACTGCATAAGTTAAACCACCTTGACTGTCATACTGACCCAGTGGCGTAACTACCGGGGTTCTCAGGGTTCCACTGAACCAGAACCTGTGAGTCGTGGGGCACGCCAAGTGCCCAGCCTTATACAGTTTTTTTTTACATAACGCCAAGATGCAAGAAATTATGATTTAAATGAGTAACTGACCGTGGTTACCGCACTCAAATTTTCCAGTTTTGCTTAAATCTTTTAATGCTACTAAACATCCTGATTGAAAGTTTACAATGCAGCACTAGCATACAATTATTGTTATTCGCGAAACAAAAATATCTGGAGTGCATACAGGCGCAGGAAAAAATAGCAAACTTTCAATCAATTTTTTTGATCTTTTTAAAATAAATAAATTTTTTTCATACCGTGACTTCAACTAGGCTATAATATGAGTAAGTAGTATGACAGTTTCTCTTCGGAGTAGCCATGTCAAACGTTGAGGGAGCGTGGGGGTGCGTTATCATGACAACCGCCTTGATATTAGATACGGTTTGAAAGACCGTTGAAATCGCTTCAATAACAACAGTTGAGAAGTGAAGTGTTTGGTAAACGGTCGACCTGAATCTGGAACCCAGGCCGCACAACCTCTCGTTACGCCACTGTACTGACCATTTTCACATCTGCCGACGGGGTTACGTGATGCACGCGACGTATAGTGACTTTCCAGACAAATCGAATGTTTTTCTCTCCTGGGCTCTCTTTAGCTTTCTTTACAATTTTGTCAACGGACACAGTAAAAAAATCGCGTTTCACCTGAATAGTTCACCAGTGGCAGTACCATAATTAAAATTATCTCTTTGCAGAAACAAATTTGCTTGATTTTCTTTTTCCTCCATTCTGTTTTCCACATGTTTCTGTATCTAATTTTTATGGATTTTTCTTCGAATTTTTCAAGGTTCTTTGATAGCAGGAAAATTTCTTTCAATTCCTAACTACTTTTTCTTGAATAATTTTCGTTTCCCAGATCTGTTTTACGAGCGGTTTTTCAAACAGGTCCGTCTCAGACACTCATTTTAAAATTGATTCATGCGTTTTCCCAAGTCATCTTATTTTCTCAACTTTGTAGATTTGAAGAAGCATTCGTCTAGCAACAAGCAGATCCGGCTTCGAATCTCGGTACTGCCATGGATGCTCGCGTCAGTTTTATTAAAAGTGCTAGATGGGGCTAATAACCACACGCCCTCCTAGTGTAAAATAGTAATAAAATAACATTATCCAACTGCCATCCCCTGTAAAAAGAATACTAACGTAACCTTTCGTATCACTTCAGGATTTATATCGAAACCCAACGATGGTGCAATATATTACTGTCAAACAAATTTCATATAATTCAAGCAAGTTTTTTATCCACGTCCTTCTCGTATCATCAATCTATAACCAGATTATCAATAATATTGTCTGCAGGAAGCACTCCGGTTACTGTTAGCTGCTGACAGCTTGAAAAATTAACAGCTCTTTTTTGGTAAACATACTTTAGCGAGTGAATATGCGAAACCCTCACGACCTCCATTCAGTAATTGAAATTGAAATAAAGCAATAAATTTCCATGGGTAACACCTGTTAGAACGAAAAAATATGCAGCGCCCGAGCTCCAACTGGAGCCGAGCTAGAAACTTTTAGGATATGCTTTGTAAAACGGAGTGAGAACACCGTGTGGATCAGACGGAAAATTCAGTACGATCAATAATGGTAGAAGAAATGCGAAAAAGGTGTGCTATTTATTATGGTTTCAAGCACCTTTTTCACCTTGGAGTAGTTACGAGGGTAGGTTTAAAGGAGAAAAATGTTGACGGGGTGATTTTTTCTCAGTTTTAGTTTCTGTTTTAAATCGCGTTAAAGATTACCTACTTTAAATTCGTTTGGTAGAGTTCTCATGAAGAAATACAACTACGAATTAGAGCCAACCTCGGTTCAAAAAGATTAATTACACTTTTTTCGAAATAATGCCAAATTGTTGTTTAATTCGTTACAACATCTTCGCAAGTTAATGGTAAAACAATACAATTATTAAAGTAAATTAAAATTTAACGTCATTGATACTAAAAACATAACATCCAATCGGATATGATTGATACGAACCCTGGACCTTCAGCACGAGAGCATTGCTTAAGTGAGCTAACCTATCATACATTTATGTGTCTTGTAACACTTCACGTACGTCCAGATATTATAAAATATTTGTGATCATATCATTTATAAAATTTCCTGCATTTTTAAACGTATTTTCATAATATTGTCAAAAACGCAAAAATTTCATGTTTCAAAAACATTTCAAAGTTTATGAAATATTTTAAGCATTACAAAAATCTCAATAAATGTAAGGAGGGTCTTGTGGTGGTTTCCTAGCAGCTGTTTCATTAACAAAACGAAAAACGATACAAAATCACGTTCAACCTAATAATTAAATATTTATGTTAGATGCAGTGATAACTACAATCAGTCAACCAACCCAAAGTATACAGAAATAAATCATGTATTTAAAGTAGTACAAATTACGCACCATTTGCATTAGTGCAATACATCGCTTTTATTTACGTTGTTTGGTGGAAAGCTTCAAAATCAAGAGCTTTTGGTTTGGAACATATATCTGTTGTAATAAACGTTTTTGCATTTGCATCATTAACCTGATGTTGGTAAAAAGAGCATACAACTATATTTTCTCTTTTTTTTTCTCCAAAACCATTAGAACAAGATCCGTTTATAACTAAATAGAGCTCGCGTTTTTATTGAAAGATACTACAACACTAAAAATTCAGAAAACTGCAAAAAAGCTTCCATAAAAACAAATCGATACTAATGATAAATATAGAAAGGAAAGATTTTATTAGGTCGCGTGCAGCTCGCTGCTGGATACATCCGAGTTTTACTGATCTGATACTTAATCTTTGACGTAGTTGGTGGTTGTTTAATTCCCTATTCAATCTTAATGGATGGATTTTTAAATAATAGAATGATGGCGTTAACTGTAACAGGAAATTCGGTTCTGTTTAAGTATCGTTTGAGTTAAAAAATAAAAAGGCTCATTTACCGAATGCAAAAGAATATAATCTCAGAGGTCGTCAAAAAGTACAAACCTACGAAAAATAATTACAGATGAGATAGGTATTTCGAATGAAAGTAATCGAACCATTCGATTATCGAAATATCTCGAGAAAATTGAACAGTTACAGTAAATCATTCGAATGATTTTCGATTTTTTAAATTTTTTGTTTTGTCCACTACGGACGCGAGCATTGTACTGATAACCATTACATTAGTCAGCCGCAAATCGGCAAATCTCTAATCCGAATGCACAATTCTGCGAGTCGTTGTGCCAGTATGCAAATTCAGACAGAATTCACAGAACCCGAATGAACAAAGACGACAATAGTTGCGCAGCATACACGGAAGACAACGAGGTAAGAACAATTTGATTTGAACACTCACATAATGTTATTGTCGCTGTGAATCTATTCTGAACCGACGAACTAAAAATCTGCATAACTGAATAACATTTTCTATATCATTCGCGTGTGGATTTTAAGTTTGTCGATTTGAGAGTAGACCACCTGGTCTCATTTTAACAAAACTAATTGATTCGAAGCCGAAGGTACATTATTTGTGCCAAGCGGTCCAAGAAAAAATGATGGGAACGAGAATTTATTCATACGAGCATTCGCAATATTCAATGCAACGTTAAAATTATAACAATAATAACTAATAAAACTAAATGTGTGTTGCGGAAAAAAGTTATTTAGGGTATTCACGATAAAAAGAGCACACTGTTAAAAATTTCTTTAACTTGGTTTTTCCTCGTCACTTTTTTCCGGCGGCACTTTTTTCCGCGCAATTTTTTTCAGTGGCATGTTTTTCCTCCAGCGCTTTTTCCGGCACTTTCTTCAGCGGCACTTTTTTCCGCGGCACATTTTTCCGCATTCTTTTTTCCGGTGGCTTTTTCCGTGACATTTCTTCCGTCGGCTCTTTTGGCCGCGTCACTTTATTCCGCGGAATTTTCTCCCGCCGAAATTTTTTCTGCTTTATCCGCCTTTTATTTCCGCGGCAGTTTTTTCCGCCCGCACTTTTGTCTGTCACTTTTTGCCGAGATCAGTTTTCCGACAACCTAACATAACCGACCGCCAAGTTTGGCTTCAGAAGTAAACATCAAGAATTTAGATTATAATCACCAAATCACCCAATTAGGTTTGAGATTAAATGCAACATTAAAATTATAACAATAATAACAAATCAAACTAAGTATAATTTGCAGAAAATTGTTATTTAAGGTATCCACAAAAACAGAACACACTGTTAAAAATTTATTCAATTAGCACTTTTTCCCCGTTACTTTTTCCCGGCGGCACTTTTTTCCGTGCCAGTTTTTTCAGTGGCCTTTACTTCCTCCGGCGATTTTTCCGGCACTTTCTTCCGTGGCTCTTTTTTCCGTGGCATTTTTTCCAGCGGCTCTTTTGTTCGCGGCACTTTTTGCTGCCAAAACTTTCCTCGCGCTCTTTTTTCCGCGGCTCTCTTTTCGCGGCAGTTTCTTCCTTCGGCACTTTTATCCGGCCCTCTTCCGCCACAATTTTTTTCTGGGATACTTTTTTCTGACAACCTAACATAACCTAATTCGGACAGGCGTGTTGCGCTCCAGAGGTAAATTTAAAGAATTTAAATTATAATCACCCAATTGTATTTCTGAAAGAAGTAGTTCTAGATTAAATGCAACATTAAAATTATAACAATAATAACAAATAAAACTAAGTGTAATTTGTAAAAAATAGTTATTTAAGGTATTCATGAAAAGAACACGCTGTTAAAAATTCTTCACCGACACTTTTTTCCGCGGGACTTCCTTCCGGAGGCTTCTTTTTCTGCGGCACTTTTTTCCGCAGCACTTTTTCCCACCGGCTCTTTTTTCCGCGTTTTTTTGGCTGATTTTTTTGTGCCACTTTTCTCCTGCAACCAGTCCAAATTGGGTCTATCTTCACAAAAAAAATGAATGCACAATTCGCTAGAAAATTTAAAGCATAATCGGAAATTATATTATTGTAACATTTCCCCTTCCCTCTTTTTCGGCATTAACTTTTACATGAAGGAAAAATGACGGAGTGTTGGGGCATTTTTTGGCAATTTTCCATTCGAAATGGCATTTAAAAATGCAAAAACTGGAGTTAAATGTTACAAAAATTATATAATCCAAAACATTTATAACGAAATTTTTATTAGTTTGATGGTTGAATTAAAATTGTATTTTACTACAAAAACATAGATAAAAAATTCAATAACAAGCACTCCATACAGATATATACGTATTTATTTTTACCAAAACATTTACTAAACCGCTGAAAGAAATATGGGGATTACGTTTTGTTTTTTCTTCACTTTATATCATTCTTTTTTTGGCCATCTACTCTATAACCGTAGAAAATATCAAGTCGAAACACCAAATGTATAACCTCCAGGGGCGAATTAATTTTCTACCAAACACTCATATCTTTTAGACAGTCCCGCTACAGTTTATGAAATAAATATAAACTCCATATCTCAACGCAATCACATAAAAGCTACAAAACGCAGGAAAGGAAATAATGGAAAAGTTTTAAGCGTATTGTCTCATCAATCAAATGTTAAGTTTGGCGAGGTAATAAAATGTGCATAACCCAGTTATTGATTTCATGCAGGGAAAGTTCAGAGTTCACCGGCTTAATTGAGTTGCGTATGTACTTTGCAGAATTCAATAACGACAAGCAGATAGGTGGGTATTTGACTTTTATACTGCAAATGACAATGCTATAGGAATGATAAGCAAATTATTATTGGCGGTTTTTATAAGTCTGTAATACTAACGCGTATATTAACCAAATATTAAACAACAACGGTGCTGTAACTAGGTGCAAGCCCGGGCCCGTGATGAAATCCGGTCCGGAGAAATCTCAAGCAATGTTATTTATTTATTTATTTATTAAATTAAGTAAATCAATAATCAAGCAATGTTAAAAATATAAATAGCTATAATGCTTTATTTTTTTATTATTTTATCTTACAACCAAAGTAATAAAATGTCCAATGACAATATCTTTACTTTAACCATTATGGCGTTAATAACTAAATTTCACAGAAGTGCCGTTTTTGGAATTCTTTAATATATTTTGTATAACTTTTGTATAAATTATTTAATACCTGACCGCTTGAGAAACTCTAAATCCCAAAATAAATAATCCTTTTCTAACGTTTCTTCTCCCATTCTTATACCTTTTCGATTTGATCTTACTGTGGAAGATTTCTGTAAACGAAACCCGGAAAAAGTGCCGCGGAAAAATGTGCCGCAGCAAAAAGTGCCTGGAAAAAAGTGCAGACAGAAAAAAGTGCGGCGGAAAAAAATTACGCGGAAAAAAGTGCCGTGTAGGTGATTAACCTTACCTAACCTAACTCCATTACCATTAACAGCTGTTATTCCAGCTTTCCGTTTGGTTATTCGTGCAATCTTCCTCATTTATTATTGCTTCATGCAACGTATGTGGTGTCAAAATACTGAATCAAATCATGTAGTGATGATTCTTTTGTTAGTATTGAGTATCCATTTTTTCTAACTGTTTTAAAACAAATTATTAAGTATAACGATATCTATATTGTTTATATAATTTTATTTTGCAACAGCAAACATCAAATTTACACCAACACGGCACTTTTTTCCGCGGCACTATTTTCCGAAAATAAATAATCTTTTTCTAACGTTTCTTCTCCCATTCTTATACCTTTTTAATTTGTTTATTACTGTGGAAGATTTCTGTAAACGAAATCCGGAAACAAGTGCCGTGGAAAAAAGTGCTGCAGAAAAAAGTGCCTGGAAAAAAGGATCTGCAGAAAAAAGTGCCGCGGAAAAAAGTTCCGCGGAAAAGAGTGCCGTGTAGATGCTTAATCTTACCTAACCTAACTCCATTACCATTAACAGCTGCTATTCCAGCTTTCCGTCTGGTTATTCGTGCAATCTTCCTCATTTATTATTGCTTCATGCAACGTATGTGGTGTCAAAATACTGAATCAAATCATGTAGTGATGATTCTTTTGTTAGTGTTGAGTATCCATTTTTTCTAACTGTTTTAAAACAAATTATTAAGTATAACGGTATCTATATTATTTATGTTATTTTATTTTGCAACAGCAAACATCAAATTTACACCTACACCACACTTTTTTCCGCGGCACTATTTTCCGAAAATAAATAATCCTTTTCTAACGTTTCTTCTCCCATTCTTATACCTTCTTAATTTGTTTATTACTGTGGAAGATTTCTGTAAACGAAATCCGGAAACAAGTGCCGTGGAAAAAAGTGCCGCAAAAAAAGTGCCTGGAAAAAAGGATCTGCAGAAAAAAGTGCCGCGGAAAAAAGTTCCGCGGAAAAAAGTGCCGTGTAGGTGCTTAATCTTACCTAACCTAACTCCATTACCATTAACAGCTGCTATTCCAGCTTTCCGTCTGGTTATTCGTGCAATCTTCCTCATTTATTATTGCTTCATGCAACGTATGTGGTGTCAAAATACTGAATCAAATCATGTAGTGATGATTCTTTTGTTAGTATTGAGTATCCATTTTTTCTAACTGTTTTAAAACAAATTATTAAGTATAACAGCAAACATCAAGTTTACACCTACACGGCACTTTTTTCCGCGGCACTTTTTTCCGCCGGCCCCTTTTTCCACGGCACCTTTTTCAACGGTACTTTTTTCGTCCGTACGTTTTTCCAGGCACTTTTTTCCGCGGCACTTTTTTCCGCGGCATTTTTTTCTACGATCCCTATAAACTGGGTAGTTTAAAATGGAAATATGCAATACGTCGTGGTTGTAGTTTTCTAGGCTGAAAGTCTGCAGCCTACGATTATAGGCTTGTGTTCAATCATTTACGTAATTTAACATAGAATAATAAAATTTGCCCATAATCTAAAGGGCGGATTTGTACGCACAACAGTATTGCTACATGTGTTTCCCCTACAATAAGATCTGTGCATATAAATCTAGTCTGCACTAACAGTGTTGCCAAATATGTTTTCCTTGCTACAACACTACAATTACGTGTTAGTAAAACTTGCAACATTGTTACTTTATAGTAAAGTATTTTTTTTTCTATTTTCTGTATCTAAATATTATTAAAAGCAATGCGGGAGAAAATATCCGAAGAAAACGTATTCGGTCGAAAACATCCCAGAAAAATATTCACGAAAAAAAAATTTATGGCTATTCAATTCACCCGTCATCTGTCAAAAATTGACCGTTAAAAATCCAGAATTTGGTGTTTCTCAGCCAATACAAAAAATAGGATGCATATATCTTCCTGGGGGGTATTCAAGTGACTATTTTAAACAAAATAAAATTTTATTAGAAAACATTAATGATTTGGTTCATTGAAAGCCCTGGAAATAAAAGTCTCAAACATAGAAGCCCCGAAAGTTGTTTTTCCGGAAATGTTTTTTCCGAGGCTGTTCTCACCCAGGATGTTTTTTCCAAGGGAGGTTTTTTTAGTTCTTTTTCCGGGCTTTTTGGGGATATACCCGGACCTTCATGGCAACTCGATTTCTCAGAAAAAATTAATTATCTAGAAAACCGTTGGATTTAGGGACTTGGTACAAGAGTATCTTTTTTGTATACTCTTGTGTGGCGAATAAGATTTTCAACTTAAAAGTTAGAAATAAGTGTATAAAAATACGTTAAAAGATACGTTAAGAGATACGTCGACACCCTACGCCCCTGGTCAGAAGAACGTGACCGTAAATAAGTAATATTGTAAATCATCAGTAGTATAATACCCACAAACAATTTAAATCAAATATCTCAATTTATGACGGAGATATTAATTAAAACGTGATTAAACTGTTGCATCTTCGGGAGACGTAAAGCAGGTTAGGGCATACGTTCTTGGAAACTTTTCTGTTAAAATCACGTAATAAATCACCCGCCGAAGTTTGTCGGTGTAATATTGCAACTCAGAAGCGCATTTCTAGGTGCAAACATTAATACATTAAATAAACATATTTCAGATTTAAAAATATTTAGTTTTAATATTTCCAAAAATATTTAATATCATCACGTTATATTATAACATTCACAGTTATTATGCGATCAGAATGCACGTAACAGTTAGCCGATAGCAACGCTATGAGAAGTAGTGAGTCATTACTTACATATTACTACTAGTTTATAAGCGTATTAATCGAATCAAGGATAAAATATACCTGCAAAAACAGGCCCCTAAAAAAATTCACAAAAAATATCCCCGGAAAAAAAGCTTCTGGCAATAAAATCCCCAAGAAAATATCCTCCGGAAAAGAAAACTTCCACAAAAAAGCCCCGGTAAAAAAGCCCAAAAAAAACTTCGGTAAGAAAGACTTCTAGGAACTCAAAAAATGGTTTTTAAAACATGTCTGTGGGTCGGTGTGTTTGCATGTGTGTATTTGGGTTATGCCTTATAACTCCCGAACGGATGGTCCAATTTCGATGAGCTAGGAATTTGGAATGTCGAAACGTTTAAAATCAAAAATTGAAACAGTCACAATAGGCTTTAAGCTTAGTTAGACATGTTTTTTTCTGTAACATGTTTTCCGGAAAACAAATTTTAAAAACGGAATTTGATAGAAAATACTATTTATTTCTTAACTTTCGAGCTTCAAAATGGTGGCAGTTACAATTTTCTTTTAAATTTCTACTTTAACACCTTACTACTCAAAAATGATTTTACATATCGGGATGAAGTTTGATATCAAAATAGTCCTAGGAAAACACGTCACTATCAAAGAAAATTTTTGTACAAGTGAAAACTGTAAAGAGGCTGTTTTTCTGGGTATGTTCGGTCCAGGGGATGTTTTTGCCAGAGGATATTTTTACCGGGGCTTTTATCCATTAGATTTTTTTTGCGAAATAACCTTTTCCGGAAGTTTATATAAAATAGCTCAATTTTGCAATTAAATACCTTCATACGCTTATTTTACGAAACATTTTAGGCTAGAAAATAATTACAAGGAAGTAAAATCCAACACCGAAGATTATCTCCTTAACCCAGATTGATATAAAATAAACGACAAACAGGAATCGATTTCAAGACAAAGAAGGTATTTGCCAATAGAGAAATTTAATCTCGCATCCTTTTATTTATTAAAGATAAAGGATGTATTTGCAAAGGAAATGCCGATAATGGAAAACGCCGCATTTCCACCATTATTTAAGATTAGCAGCAATACGTAAACAAAAAGTTAGAAAGCGCTATTTTTCAAGATTAAAAACGAAAAACTACTTTATGATGTAAGCTACTTAAAGAATATTAATTGTAATTTAGTTCTTTCGTTTGAGGTTTTATTTTAAAAACAGAACCAGAAAGGTCTGTACTTGGTAACTTTTACTTTCTCTTACAACTAAATTAAACAAGCAGATTTTTCATGACATTTTACATCTTTTCACAGTCCCTATCATGGTGTATCTCAACAAAAGAAAAATGTACCTGTTCAAGGATGTATTCTACGTAAAGAACGATACTATCTAAACTGAACGACCAAATCGTGGCATGAAATTTTAGTTCTACTGCTATTTATGTTGACATTTTGACAGCTTCATTTCCGGCACAAACGTAACCAAATTGCTTCTATTGTCGTATTGTGCAGATGTAAGATTCTTGGTTTTCGTTTCGTAATCATTTGATTTAAAACGTAAAAGGCAATAAACAGTTTTTGTTTAAATAAGTGTACGTACATAATTATGAAAAATTGTAAAAAAAATGCAAAAGTTTTTTTAAATCGCACAAACACCAGTTAAATCTTTTGTGATTAAATAATTACAAACTCGGGGAAAACGTTACACAATCAAATTAACGGAAAGGAGGTCAGATGGGATGCGCTTCGTGTTAAATTATTAATTTATTCCATTGTCGCGCATATTAAACCTGTCTGCAATTCGATGAATTCTTTTGTGGATTACTGCTATTTGCATAATGTGACGATAAATTAAATGCATTTTTAAATTATTCACGAAGTTGCTAATGTAATTGTTTAAAAATAAATTTAAATGTCTAAAAATAATCTAAAACGGACGGGCGGAGTTAGAGCAACAGTTAAGGCCGCTAGTACTCTACCAAGCTTGCTTTAGTTCGATTCCGGAACAGGTTGACCCTGGATATATGTTTGTGTACGTTATATAGGTGATCGTATGACCCTGGTAGTTGGTGGCCCCGTAAAAGTAAGCCAAAGAATTATAAGTAAATTATTTTTCGTATCTTTATTACAAAATAATAATTGTAAGAACACTTCTTTACTTATTTATGTTTGAAACTTAACTAAAGTTAAGACTTTGCACCTTCATCGTAAGAAAGACATGCTGCGACATCTATTAGTCACATAGTACTACTACGCACCAAACTATTTATATTGTCACTTTCAAACAGTTTACTGGACTTCTAGGACCCAACTCCCAGTGTCTTCCATATCGTCCACCGGTAGCTATGACTGTTTTTACTTTCCCATACTTTCAGTATAGGGAAGTATTGATTTCATGCAAAATTCAAAGTTGAGATTTTAACGGAAATAGAGTCGGGGGGGGTCCATGGACCCCAGAAAAGTAATTTTAAAAAGATGTCTGTCTGTAGGTGGGTGGGTGGGTCTGTGGGTGGGTCCGTTACGCTCCATATCTTCGGAACGGCTGGACCGATTTTGATGTGCTTTGGAATGAGGGGGTATATCAAAACTTCACCGACAAAATAAGCTTTTAAAAAAACCGAAACCAGAAGCGGAAGTTAGACATGTTTTTTTGGTAGCATTTCTTTCAGAAACTGAATTTTGGAAATTTTAATAGTGGAGATTAAAGAAGGCCTTAGGACAAATCAAACGATCTTTTACCGAACTCTCTAGCTTTAAAATGGCGGCCGCTACGAATTTTTGAACATTTCGACTTTAACGCCCATTTACTCAAAAACCAGTTATCTGATTGGAATCAACGACATCTTGTTTGGTAGCCCTTCAAGGGTACTATACCATGAAATATAATTAATTTTGAAAATATGAAAACGATCACAATGACGTCACTCCAAAATTTTGGAATTTTTCAAAAAAATATTTCTCAAAAACTGCCCACACGTTTTTGTTTAAACTATTTAAGCTGATAGAGCTGGGAATCTTCTACAATTTGTTTTTTTGCGCATTGCTATAATTTCACTGTGACGCCCTCTGTGAATTTTTGAAAATTGAAAATTGGTACCATTTTATTTATTTACCGGGGGGCAATAAAATATTTCTGTTAAAGCAATATAGCTCATCATTGATAGCAAAATCCGAATATTATAATTGTTTTTTGATACTTTAATATTTAGGGGGGCTACTGTTCCCCCTCCCCTCCAAAATTTTCACTACAAAATTTAAAAAATTGATTTCTTCTTTTGTTTGCTCTAGGAGAATCTTTTTACAAAAAATCAAAAAATCGAATTTTTTGCCGCTTAATAATCTTTTTGTCCTTAGAAGAATTTCACATACTTTCTACAGCAGTTGTATTCTTGTACTAACTAGTCGTTTAATGTTCAGTGTAGGCTAACTTTTTTATTTTAATAGATAGACTCGCAAACCCAAGAGCAAAGTTGCAAGGCAAATTCTTCTCGATTGTATTTAAGAAAAAAACTTGAGTTTCCAATTTTAATATGGCGGCCACGGTAAAAAATAATTTTTTTTTAATGGAAACGTGGCATTGGCTTTAAAATCAGAAAGGTTTTGAAATTCTAAATACAAATTAATAAGAGTGATTTCTTGCTAAAAATAATACTTCTCGAGTTATTAATATATTTTCAAATATCAATTTCCACGCTTCCGTTGATTCAGTCCGAATATTTAACCCAACCTTATACTTGCAGCACAGCGGTCGGTTTTTCTTCAACCGCTTCAAGATGTTACAACTTATAAGAACTATTTACTTTAACTAGTCGTGTCTAGACAGGTGTACGTCGAAAGTGTTGGAAAATATAAAACAATGTATTTAAATGTATAGGAAAGTCCAGGCGAAGTGTTTCGCTCATTTTTTTGGTTATAAGTTCCACCGTCGGTTTTGCTTACAAGCGATATGTTCACGCACGGTCGTGATCAGAGAGATGTTTTATGTACTGTACATAAAACATCTGTGATCACGACCGCGTTGGCATATCGCTCTCTGTCTATATCTCCCACTCGTACGCTGGGTTGCATAACTCGCTGATTTTAATTTTAAAATGGAATATAGTTATATTGATGGTGCAAATGGAGTTTTTAACATTTATAGTTAAAGTAAGCATGAGTGGGTGTTATGGACCAAAACTCCATTGGATTAAGGTCTGACGATCTAGCAGGTCAGCTGTTAAGAACGCGTCTGCTCATACATAACACGATTTCTAAATATATTATATCTTTAATAGATCTTGCACTTTCATCAATAAATTTGATAATTTACTGGGAAGATTTTAGTGGAATTTCTAAAACTTGAACATTAAGAATAACTAAATAAGTCATACAGAAAACAGTATAAAAATTACCAGGAACCAGAAACGAAAAAAAGATGTCTTTGAATTCGAATTTTAATTCCCATTCCGCGGTATAGGAAAGTATAGATTTTGATGGAAATACACGTTTTGGGGTTCAAAGAACCCAAAAAAGTGATTCTTAAAAAATTCCTGTCTGTCGGCCCTGTCTGTTCTTCTGCCCTGTCTGCCCTACCGATTTTGATGAAATTTTAAATCAAGAGGTATATCGAAAATTGAAGTTCTAGTTGAGCTTTTCAAAAAAATCCAAAACCGGAAGCGGAAATTAAACATGTTTTTTGGTAGCATCTTTTTGAAAAATAAATTTTGGAAATTGGAGCATAGGATTTGAAAGGCAAATGAAAAACAGTTTACCGAACTCTTTGAGTTTGAGAGCCGCTTGTCGGTAGTATACAATGCAACAAAATTAATTTCTAAAAAAATAAAAACCATCAGCAACATTTAAAAAAAATTCTTTTTCAGAGACTGCTATACCCGATTTTTTTAAAACTTTGTAGGCTAGTAGAACCAAAGATTGGCCACAATTGGGTTATTTGTTGGAAGCTATAATTTCACTCTGGCGCCTTTTATGCATTTTTTAAATAGAAAATGGGTCTCCCTTTATTTACTTTTATACTTGGTGTAGTATGTACTGTAGAAAATGTAAATGCCAAATATGTATTTAAAATTTTCAAAATAATATTTCTTAAGAGCTGACCGTACATTTTTTTAAACTTTGTAGTTTTGTAGAGGCTACAATTTGTTTTTTTTGCCGAATACTATAACTCCACAGTGGCACCTTCTGTGATAGAAGGCTATCAGTTTATTAAAAGGACTTGGTCAAGGTAGGATCCGAGCATGATTAATAAACCGGCATCATTATTGCTGACGTCACGAGCTGACAGCGAAGTATGGATTGAACGGAGGGTTGCCTATATAGCTTGTTTTCTAAAAAAGCTAAGAGACGGTGAACTGTACTGGGTTATAATTATATAATTTACACTTTTGCAAATACGGTAAGTATTAATATCTGGTATGGGAAAGTCCACTCCAAGTTAACACTTCAGCTTTTTTCTTAACTGCAGTTTTAGGTATTTAGTGGGAAATTCCGATAGGTGATTCTAAGACAAATCGAATGCTTTTTCTCCGAACTCTCTAGAATCAAAATTGCGTTTGTTATGATTTTTTGAAAATATTGCCTTTTAACTCAAAAAGAATGTTGGTTGCACGGCGGAGAATTGCGGATGCCGGCCACACGGTATTCAAAGTTAAGCACTGTCCGCTCTGGTCCCCACTCGGATGGGTGATCAATATAGGGGTATATCTGCAACCAACCGTGCTTCGGAGAGCACGTTAAGCCGTCGGACTCGGTTGTCATACTAACATCTTTGGCACTCGTAAACCATTTAGTGGAACTTCTTCTCCTTTCGACGGCTAAGGCCAGCCTTCTGCCCGGCATACGTGCCAAGGGGGCTCACAGAACCCGCACTGGTTGCGGATATTAAATAGGCCATTGGCCTATAATAAGATGAAGAAGAAGAAGAACTCAAAAATAAGTGACTAGATTAGCACAATAGTTGGTATTGCAATAGTCCTAACAGTATACAATGTTAATATAATAAAAAAAATAAAGAAACTGTGAAAACCATCAAAATAAAAACTGTCCATATTTAGAAAATTTTCTAAAGATTATTTCTCAAAAATTAAACAGAAATTTTTTTATATTTGGTGAAAACTAATAGAAATAGGGAGGAGTTACAAGGTAGCTTTCCCTAACTCTCAAATTTATTGGTAACACCGTTTATGAATTTCTTATAAATTCAATTAATTAAGCATGGAAAACACTACAACAAATCTCAACAGTGGATGTATTCCTCTCAAGTTAAGACAGGTCGAAGGGATCCGGATTTATTATATAGATTGCTTGTCAGTGAGAGTAGAATGTGGTTACAAACTAATTGTTTAGATGGGATACATTTTAATGTGGTTATTTTTCTCCCCTTCAGCATTTTTTGCATTGACAAACTTGGTTTGCTCATTTCTGGTGTTCTTAATTGCAATTTATATTGTTTAGCAATAATTAATAAATTTAGGTCTCTATATTTTTTGCCCTTAGAGGAATTTGGGCGTTTTAAGTCTAAGCAACTTATGGGTGATGACTCACTACTTATCATAGCATTGCGACCGGCTAAATATTAAAAATGATTTTATGATAATTAGTGTAACTAGAACATTATGATAGAAAACACTGTAAATATAGAACAAAATATTCTTTTTTAAAAATGGGGAATTTTGGAAATAGTTTCTGGTAGGTTTTATTCCAAAGCATTGGTATTTGGAATCAGTCGTTTATATTTGAATAGATAACCAAAAAAGAGCAGGCAATTTTTCATATTTTACTTAACGTAGTCGATTTTATGTACGAACTAACAGTATTGTTAACGATTAACGACATTTCATACAAACATTTCATATCCGGCAATATAAGTACGTGAAAAAGATAGCATCATATTATTAATTCACGTGACATTTAACGAATACTCATAAAACAGTTTTATTACTTAGAATTCAACTGAAAAGCAAAATAAAATTCAAAGCATTTATGTCTTTTAATTTTGTATTTGCATAGTAACAATAAAACCTTTCATAAAGTTCCGCTTTAATATTTCACAATACAAGCAACTTCCAGAAGTTTAAAGTTACAAACTTCGCCTTAATAACAAGCAAGAAGCTGAAAATAGGAAATTTCGAGTTTAATGATGGTATTATATGGGATTAAAGCAAAGTCAGCGCGTTCTTGATTAAAATTAACACATGCAGCGTCCACAAAATTAAGATTAATTGATGTATTACAGACGAAAATTTTCAATGCAGTATATAATGATAATAATAATAATAATAATAATGACATGAAATAACTATTACTGTTAATTAGTAAAATTCAGAAATGCGCATTTGTTAGGTAAATCACGCTGTGATAATTTTTCAATTTTGTCGTGAAATACATAGTTGGCATTATCAACGTATGTTTGATTAGCTTTAGCTTCAGTTGTGTCAACACCAACACTCATTAAAATCATTAAACTTGTTGCTTCATCACGGAGTAATTAATACCAATTATAGAACAAACCCGGGGTAAACCTGAAAATTGTTTTTGACTGCTATTTTGCAATGGAAATTCGAAAATTTATTAACCGTAAATGCAGGATTATTTAAAAGGAAATATGATTTTTAAATTGCAAACACACTAGCCAAAAGTCTAATAAACAATACAATGGTGGTTCACGTTAAAACCGGAATTTGCCAGTGATATAGTGAATTCAGTGATTCATACAATTATTTGTTATTCACAGTACTACCTGACGCACTCTACTCTAAACAAGAAACAATAGATAACCGTTGTTAGAGAAACCGTTCTCTTGTTATCTACATGGTCGATGTTGTAACGAGACACGCTAGCTGCAAATGTTTTAAAATTTATAAAAAAATGTTTTCTTGCTTTACAAGAAAACACGCGCTAGCGGCGCTTTAAGTAGATTCCAAGCCACAGAGTGACCGCTTCGGATCGCCGTTCTTCGGAGAAGCTTGACTCCCACCTGACCTCCCTACCACTTTCAGTCAATATAAAACCCGACAACCGGCCCAAAATGTTTAATTATTGTTTCAGAATTTTTACAAAATTAGTCCTAACTAGAACTCCCAACCAGAACAAACCGTTTTCTTTAAAGATCCAGATTTGAATTCAAATAGAGATTAGCAGGTTACCAGAAATCTTATTTATTTTTAGTAATTCTGAAAGCGGAACCCTTAAGTTGTACTTTCACCGATGTTTACCAAAATTTTCTTTATTTCCGACCGACGGGTTATGAGAATTTTGCTACACAAAACTTATTTTATTTCAACTAACCTATAAAATCTTAATTACCCTATAATTTTAATATTTCCAGAGGCTTTCAAAAGTAGTTTATAGGTAACTTTTACCCTGTACAAATTCGAGAAACCAGTTTAAACTGGTTAAATTCATTTGCAGCTCATCGGCACTTGACGCTTCGACGTAAAACCACGTGCAAGCGGCACAAGCTTTAAAATGATTTTAATTATCAATTTATAAATTGATTAAAGCCAGTAAAAATATATTTTCCACATTTACCTGAGGAATTTGCCAGTAAATACTTCACAAACTAATTTTTCTTTACCAAATAACCAAAATACCCGAAAAACCTAGCCAAAGTATGGAAACAGCGCATCAAGCAAAGATCCACATCTATAGTCACGTTACTTTATTACAGACAGCCATAGACTTCTTGTTCGAGTAAAAATAAAATTACATTTTGTGTGTGCAAACTTAAAAAAATACAGAAAGCACCGAGGTTAAGCGTCAATCATTTCGACTAAACAACGCATATTGATAAATATTCGATTGGTCCTTCGACAGCTGTTTGGCGTTTATAGGAAGAAAATCAATACTCACTCTTTTTAACCAATCAACAGCCAGAAAGAGGGATAAACAGCCAGTGGTGTACCGTTCCGAAAAGTCAGTTTTATTAATTGTCATATATTTTTTTTTGGACATAATGTAATATAATTCAATTACATGAAATGCACAATCAAATATTAAAATTGTAATAAAAATTGTATATAATTTTTATTGCATTCTTCTGTTTATTACTAGAAAATTCTGGCTTCTAAGTTATCTAGAGTTATTCAACCTCTCCTAGACCTTCAGGTGAGGATAACCCTCCCCGTATTACAATGTGAATGTCAAGTATGCTTTAAATCGGCGTAACATAGTTCTCGCGACGATTTCTCTTTAATGAAGGCGTCAAACCAGCTGAAATTATACGCAGAGTCAGCTCGTATTTTGAAAAAGTACACCCAAGAACTCAAAGAAGTTAAAAATGGCCATAATACTGCTAGCAACGATCCACGAAGAAAAAGTTCAACAAGGGTTTAACTGCAACAAAAGTAATTCCTGCTGTCATTAAAAGCGTTTTTGCCATTCTCCTCTATTTAAGACGTAGTAATTCAGCGAGTTGCATTGATCAAAACTTCAACATCTTTAATGAGAACAGGAATGGCTTGTGCTGCAGGTGAACCTCGTTTCTCCCTATATTGTCACGAACAGCCTCCGAGCGATTCTTAGATCAGCTAGCCCCTATTGAAACTGTGCGTCGAGTCTGCGTACATTTCCAGTCGTTTTGACACTTTCTTTAACGAAAATTTAAAGCTAGCTGAGCCCATGGCTAGCCTGTTAGATTGCTAGATCTCACTCAAATGCTAAATCTGTAGAAAGAAGCGTCGGATCTATTAACACATAACGTTATATTTATAAAATTTACACTTTTGTAAATACGGTAACTATTAATACCTAATATGGGAAAGTCCACTCGAAGTTAACACTTTTCTTTTCAATTTTCAAATTCATTCCTTACTAACGAAATAATTTCAATTTCAAAAGTATATTTAATTTTAATCAACGCCAAACGATTTTTAAATAATTTCAAAGCTTAAATAATACTAAATAGTTAATTAAATGTAAGAGGATACCAAAATTACATAAGAAAATTATACATAATACTAACCCACTAAATTAACCCTTCCCAGGCAGAGGATGAAATGCTTACGCAAACAGTGCTAGGCAATTTATTATTATCAGTTAAGTCCTTGTCCAGAGACGCTTTAGTAATTGTCAAATTTATATCCTCGCCATCGTTCTCAAACACAATTAACAAGCAAACGCTAATTAATATTTGCTGTAAGTAATAGTTGAGCTGGTTAGTATTCTTGAGGGACAAAATTACAATGAAGGATGGCAATGAAAATATATTCAGACTTTATCTTTGTTTTATGTAATTAAAACTTTAAGTAGGGTGGCTAGGAAAACCCCGGCCACTTTTCTTGCTTTAGTAAAGAAAAATTAAATTAAAATACTGGCAACAACGCAGAATCCAAGACGTTTTAGTTATTAAATACGCCCCATATTAAATCAAAACAACCAAAGCGTCTTGGATTCTGCGTTGTTGCCAGTATTTTAATTTATTTTTTTTTACTAAAGCGCCATCTCTTGACCGCCGCAAGAAAAGAGGCCGGGGTTTTCCTAGCCACTCTGTATATAAACTGGAAAAAAATCATAACAGCATTATAGCAGCTATTCTACACGAGCTGCGGTGCTGCAGAACCGCCCCTAGTTTAGTAATTTTAATACCAGCAATTGTCATTTTTATTAACTTTAAAACAAAGCACGCATTTTTATAAGGCGCTCGGCAGAGTTTAATTTTACTACGCATTAAAGCGGAATCCACTAACATCGAGACGCCTTCGTCTACAGATAAGATCTGCACACCGATTTACCCCTGCTTGAAGTCTAATTAACCAATCAAAGACTAGTATGCTACGTAATTGTTTCGCAATTTTAACGTGCATTTGGTTCTGCAGTTGTGCAGCATGAAACGATTGTTTTAGTTCTCATTTTTTGTTTTTACTAACGGGCGTTTTTAATTACGTCCATATATGTGTTGAATTAAACTAGTTTCACAAAAGTTGTTTTATTTAATTAAATCAACAAAACATAACCAAAAATTAAATGCGTTTATGTTGTAATAATAAATTATTGAATGTTATTGATGGTGCCGTACAGGGTTTTTACCCTAAAAGAAAATAGTATATTGCGAAAACGTTTTCTCGTTTTCCTAAACCAAACAAAAATTACAAATCAAACAGTAAGGACGTCCGCTACCTGGTATAGTTATTGAATTCCAAAGAAGGAGCAGTATGTAAGGAAATAATTGTTTTGACTATATTTCTTTCCCAAACATAAGACCGCCGTTTCATAAAGAAACGTTCATATAAACATATGTGCAAATACTCTTCTTTACGGAGTTACAGCTCCCTGAAGATAAAACAGTTTAATTACTTTGTTTTGTCTAAGTAACTGCACAACATTTTGAAATTTTATATGTGAGCACTACTGGTTTCGCTTAGTATTGCTACTAATTTGTGTTTGAATAAGTGCACCAGAGTCACGTAATATATTGCAATGATATGCGTGGTCTTGTATTTACTAGAAAACAATTCTCTAAGTGCCTGCAATTCACGCAATTCCAAATTATATTTTCTATGAGACTCTTTATTAACTTTCTCAGGGTCGTTATTAAGCTTGGAAGTACAGTTATTACTGGTTATGAATCAAAAAGAAAAATACACAAAATAATATCAACGTTACAAAAGGTTTTATTCAATAAATCAATTTTTTGATCAAATTTTCGAAAAATCAAACAATTTCTACTAAATACTATTGTTCCTAAAACCGAACACTTATCTTTGTGTTTCCTTATTGAGATATCCTTCACTCGATAATCGTTGAATGTTCAACTCTCTCTTCTCTGGTTTTCAAGCTCCTCAAAACCACAGCACTCGCCTTTGGTTAGAATCCTCCTCCGCTGTAGCACCAATATGTAATGGACTGCTTTTATGTTAATTTATACTTGGCTTTTCTATTATCATAACTGGAAACTCGTTCTGGATCGCTTTGTATTTATTTATTCTTTTGGATTTCCACAATTCGTTGACAAGCACTTGTATCCGTTTTATAATACGTTCTTTAAATTCAAAACCACTTTTATATTACTTTAAACTCGTTTTTCTTCTTTATTCATTCAGAGAATCTAAAATCCTCTGTCTTTGTTTACAAAGACGAGTCGTAACTAATTAAACAAATTTTCCATTCTTTTGTCTTCTCTCTTGATTCCCATTTTTTGAAAAAACAAATAAATCTCATGACAATGAGTACTCTTTCATACATTTGTCAAATTGACATTCAAATCCATAACCCCCACAAATGACATTTCACAATGCACAAACAAGTAAGTCTAAAAACTTCTTATAAATTAAACCTTTTAAACAATTCTGAACTAAATTATAATTAAAATTAACATAAACAATAATCGTGTAAATTTGATTGTGTTCTTCTTTCTTTCGGTGTAAAAAAAACTTCACAAATATGAAAATACAAACGATACAATGACAACCACATTATTTGAATTTTAAAAACAAGAAATTATAGCAATAATACGCAACCCTGAGTTTGAAAGTTTGAATACCAAAATCTTACAGTCTTCATAAACCACCAAACGTAAATTGAATTGTAACAAGCATCCCAAAAATTGCCTTCCAGGAACCAAATAAAAAACAATAAAATAAGTTCGTATAAATATGAGTCGGGCAATGCTTCCTTACGAAGTTACAGCCTTCTGAAAAGGTAACAGTTTGAATTGTTAACATTTCCCACTTCCGGAGACAGTACCTCTGTAACAAAGCACTTCTTGAAAAAAAAAAGAATTTTTCATCGTTATCATCTCTCCATGTTTATGGAAAATATTTAGATAACTTGAGAAAACACTAAACTCAGACTTTCATGGTAACTGGATTTTAAAAAAGCATTGAATTATCTTGAAAACTATTAGATATAGCGACTTTCAACAAGAATGCCATATTTGTGTGTTTTTGCGTGAGAGTATGTATTGCTCACAAATAAAATTTCAATAATTTACTGCAATTAATGCGAAAGTTATCGACAAAATAATAATTAAACCGTTCTTTCTTTCTTCAGAGGGCTGAACTCCGTAAGAAACCGTTTTAGGACATACGTTTATATAAATTATTCTTCGTGAAATAACTCAAAGAATCACCTCCTAAAGTGTCTGTGCGTACTTAGGAAGCACCCTGTATGCTGAAACAGGTTAAGCCCCCTTTCATGCTACAATTACCTGTCTTTCTTCAAAATACGGAAAAATTGAAAGAAACCAATTAAATGTGAATGTGATATTCGGAAACTAACGAAAAGTTAATCTTACAAGAGCCAATAAGCCTTCAGATGCTAATTCAAGGTCTCCCCTGCAACCCCAAAGCGTAAATAACTCCAGGGAAATAATTTTGCTGTCAGGAGGTCAAAGAATAAATGTACTAACTTGTAAGATAATTATAGAAGAACTTGCTTAAGTATCAAACATTAATCCATGTCTGACTAGCCTTTTTTTTTTATCAGAAAACGTACGTGCTGAAACAAAGAAAGCTTGTATACGTAAAGCGTACATGGTAATTGATTTTGTGAATTTATTCAGCTGACTGCGCGCTTAGGCAACACAACTAACAACAGGCGGCACAGTTTATTGGATAAACGCTTATGTATCGGTTCAGAAACATTCTAGAAAACTTTTTTAAACTATAGACGCCGAAAAATTTTTGATTTCTACGCATTATCCTCAACGAACAAAACTAATTACAAGAAATCAGATTTAAAACTGGAAACTTTAAGCAAAATATGTAATTTATTGCTAAGTTTCCTAAAAGTTTCTGTTTTTCCAAACAAATATTTTGCGAAATAAATCTAGGTTTAACTAATTAAAACTTCTGCAGAATAAGTTTCCTTTTGAAAAACGAAACATTTCTTTATATTGTACCTTCTACACTTCATTATATTAAGTTTTGTGATGTAGATAAGGCTTAAAATGGCTTAAAAGCTAGCTAATTGTTTTCTTGGAACCTAGTAACTAGGCATAGTTTTCGGCCTGGTTAATTCAATCACAGTTTACTTCAGGGTGGTACGAAATGCCGCGTTCCTATTAAATTCCTTTCGGGGGGCAAGCTCTCAATCGGATGGCTAGACTACCCGCCTGGCGAGCATACTGAAATGGATTAATTTCTAGTGATCGGGTTAACATCACCATTGGGCGGGATAAACGTCAGATTGTTAGGTACGTTGATAAAGATAAGGTTGTAGCACACTCAAAGGGTTAACTACTAGAGCCTAATTGAGAAATCCACAGGATTATACCTCCCCAGTAATTGATATATTTTGAACATGCTGTACTATCATAATAATGTATATCTGCTTGTTATACAGGGTGTTTAGTAAACATACGGCAAAAATTTAAGAGTTGATTCTCTGGATTATTTTAAAAATATTTTGTCATTTGATGATTTTTGAAAAGCCGCTTTGTTTCGAAGATACAGGGCGATAAAGGTTTTTCGACAATAACAATATTTTATTACCTAAATATTTCATGTAAAGCTTCTTAATCTACAAGAACTATTAAAAATGACTACCACCAGCTAGAATGCATTAATCCAATATTCTCCTCATTGACTGCCGAACTCTTTTCAAAAACAGCAGAGTCGTTTCTTATTGAATTACACCCATCAATTATCCGATTTCCCAAATCTTCCACATTTTCCACTGGAGTAGTGTAAACTAATGACTTCAGATAGCCCCATAGGAAAAAATCCAGGGGGTTTAAGTCCGGGAATCAAGCAGGCCATAAGTGAGGTCCATCTCGACCAATCTAGCGATCTCGATATGTTGCTGTTAGAAACTCACAAATCACGAGACGTAATCAATAATATATGAAATCCACGGTTAAACATATCGCCCTGTATCTTCGCAACAAAGCGGTTTTCCCAAAATCATCAAAGGACAAAATGTTCTTAAAATAACCCAGTGAATCACCCCTTGATTTTTGCCGTATGTTTACTAAACACGCTGTATATTACATAGGTATTAAGAAAAGGTGTGTGACTTGCACAAAGTTTTTCGCGAATGCGACCTGGCGGAGTGAATATTAATTTGCTTGTTTACATTATGCTTCGGTTATATTTTAAAACTGTGTCGCCCTGTTGACGTAAATCTGTTTTTGCAATCTTTTATTCCTAGCCTAACGTCAAAAGCAGTTTTTTTCCTCTTTAACTATTCTTCCGTATTATTATCTGCTGTAAAATACTGTGAAGCTCCTTTGTGTCACTTTTCTGGCATAGATATACTTTCTGCTTGTCCGATTCGTGACTAACGAGCAAAACATAAGCGCTTCTAACCACGCAAACACCGAAATCTAGGCCAGAACTGCTTTGCTTTGTTATGTCAACAATAATAGAATATTAATTAATGGCAAACAGTAGATGTAATTTGCATGACTACTTGCAGTGAATAAATCATGGGTATTTAATTCAGAATCGTTTCAAGCGTAATTTCCGATCATTATCTTAGTTTAATCTAAAAAAATAAAGATCGATTAATTTTTTTTTAAGAATAATAAAATTTTTTCGTAATTATGCCTAAAAATAACGTTGCAAAAAAATTAAATTTTATATCCAGCTTTTACGCATTTTTCTCAAACGACGCACCTTTAGTGCTTTATAGAGCTTTCTCCTTCACGGCCCTTTCAGACAACTTTAACGAGTTCCTGCGAGAAAGCAGCGTTTACGAAATTTTATGAAGTTTCCGATATTGCTTTAGAACCATATTTAAATTTCAACGAAGGCGTTTTTCACAATGCTCAGGTTTAGTATCTTCTTTACATGACGCACGTCGTAAAATGCCAGACATAACCTACATTTCTCCCCTTTAACGTTCTGTCAATAGTTGGGGGATGTTGTCAAGTGAATTGTAAATATAATAAAAATGTTTCCAACTTTTATGATATTTTGATATTCTATATGTAAATTATTTTCATTTTGAGATACATTTTATTTCTGTTAGCTTTCGAATAGCATATTTCTTATTCAAGCTTTTTTTACCCCAAAAATAAAGCTTCAAATTTCAACTTTATCGTTTTGAGGAAAAATTATTGGACTTGTGCGACCTGAAAACCCTAAAAGTAGGGTTGTTAAGAAAAAGTCATACAATCTTCACCTAAAGCTCCACTTACCCTTAAGTGGAAATTTGATATGATGATAAAGCTAAAGCTATAAAGGATGTAGATAACAAAAACGTCCACTGCGTAATGGGGCATTTCTACAACAGTTTAACTGCGACCAGACACGGGCGGTTTGTTATTTAAGGGTGTATCAGAGTGTAAAGAAAACCGGGCGTCGGGAGTGACACAAGCTGACCTATATGCTCGTCTGAGCTTTCGTGTTGCTCGATATACGACAGGATATTTTATAACGTTGTGAGGAATAAAGCAGACTGCAAGCAAATATTCATAAAGCTCTTTCATTTTCGAGCTGGATCAAAGGCTATCTCTTGGATTTTCTAGATTTATTTCAGTTATTCTTCTGAAAGGATGAGAAAGTCTTGAAGATTTTATTTTGTTGATGTTACCCACGGGAAAAACTTCCTACCTTCCTCTGCTTCCAAATATCCATCGAAACTGTGTACAAAAAATTATTCCATTTCTCCCCTTATCAAAGTAATCTAACCCTAAGAGCCTAAAAATAATTGTCGATGTAATTTAAGTCGACATTGGTGAAAAACCTTTTAAACTTATACCATTTAAAGAAAAAGCCGCTTTGCAATCGAATACAACATCCAGCTCAAATAAATAAATATAAAGACACAAAAAGCCGCAACAGCACCGTTTTTTCATCCTTAGGGAAATCCTCTAAAACAGTAAACTTAATGTAGAGTACTCTCCCGACTTTCGTTTGGTTTTAGTTCCATCGAGTTTTTCCAATTCGATGCCTATCAAGTTCGGATGTGTTTCATCACGTTCTTGTCATTCTTTTGCTGCAATAAGTGCGTGCTTGTGGGGATGTTTTCCTTTCATTATTCTTTTATTTCTATTCACATCACTGAAAACGCTTTTATTAGAAAATTTTTGCATTGAAGGAAAAAGTTTGTAAGGGGAGACGTAGAGTGGATGCAGGGCCGTACCTACACAAAAGCTGCACAATATGAAGGAAAATAATTGCGTGAAACGTTTACGGTTAAGTTACGTATAATCTGCTTATCAAATTTTAGGGGGATAAACAGTGGCTATGTATTAAATTTCGGTTTGATAACATTTAACAGCAATTTAGTTTGCAGAAAACTTTTTCGAACAATATTCTTTCAACTTAATGCTGTAATTTTTCATTTTTTATGATTATCTTATTTTCTTCAAACACTTTGTTAAATTCAACTAAAATATATCAAAACAACATTTATACCTTTACATGAATACATACAAAGCTTTCTATTTCATACCGCTTAGTTTTTCACAAAAAATTCTGAAAATCTTACATCTCTTTGTACGTCATCCTTTGTGTTATTAAATATTAAATTCCACAAAAAGATCCCTGGTTGGTTTCAGTTACTTTGTGAACGTGTTCATGTAGTTCGCTTATTGCGTTCCGTTTCTTTATCAGTTTCTTGTTATATTAAGAAGCAAGGAAGCACACGAGACCCAAATCAAAATCGATCAAGTTTGAGTTTTTTATAGAAAAACCCAAAAAATTATTTTTTAGGCGACCTTAACAAAAAATTGAATTTTTAGTACTCAAAAGCGGCCAAAAAGTAACCGCTTTTTGGCCGCTTTCATTATTATCCGTTTAAGGGTGGCGCCATCTATCGATAATTTTCTACCTTACATCATGATACCGACATTACCGACAATGTCAAAATATCTCTGAATAAAACAGAGTAAACAAGCTGTCAATCTTGCTGTAAACTGTAATGAATACGTGTTGGTAGTCGAATTTTCTAATAATTATGTACAATTGTTCAGTTGTTATAAATAATTATATCAATAAATCATAAATAAAAATCTAACAAATTTGTAATAAAATATAAACGTTTCTGAAGGAGTCACAAATATGTACAATCGTTCAGTTGTTATAAATAATTATATCAATAAATCATAAATAAAACTCTAACAAATTTGTAAATTTTATAATGAAGGTCGCCTAAAAACATTTGTGTGCACCACTGCCAAAAAGTGTTATTTCGTCCTCGTCTGCTTTCTTTTTAAACTCAGACTCGGCCGAAAAAAATCCACTTTTTGGCCTTGGTACACAAATAACTATTATGAGCATTTAAACAAAAACATTTTAAAAAACGAACCACAAACGTTTTGCCTGGAGAATCCTATCACATTTTTTAAAATACTTCTGTAAGATAGTAACAAGCAAAAAAAGCTTTTTCTGAGAATAAAATCGATTATTTTGTTTTTCTGGAAAATGTTGTGTGAAACATAACAAATCTTTTAATTCATTACGTAAAAAACGTACAAAATTTGAAATAAGCTAGAGGGGGGGGGGAAGAAGTTGCTGAAGGGCAGGCAAGTGACTTAGTCATGCGCCGACCGGTGCCGGCGCGATCGTTTGGCCGCAATTGTTTAGGCGCAGGGGAGTTTGGGCGCAGAGACATTTGGGTGCAGGAACGTCGACGCGAAACGTTTTGCTGCAATAAAGAAATTTGTTTGATATTGTTTCTTTAATGAATTAAAATTTTAATAGCCACTCAATTGTTTATTAACATTTAACACGGAAATCAGAATTGCTACTTAAATAAATCAAAAAACATACCGAAATTAAGCGAAGCGGGAAAACTATTTTGTATTAGATTCCAAGTTTCATCAAAGTTCGACCATCCGTTCGAGAGATACGAGTGAACTCGAACGAACGCAGTTCCAAATCAACTAGGATCTGTAAACAGGGATTTGCTGAAAAGTAGCTAGGTAAATCAGTCATGGGCCGACCGGTCTAGACATTTAGGCGCGGTCAATTGGGCGTGATCGTTTGGCCGCAAATGTTTAGACGCAGGAACATTTGGGCGCAGGGACGTTTGACGCGAAACGTTTCGCCGCAATAGAAAAAAACATGTTTGATTTTGTTTTTTTTCTCTTTAATTAATTAACGTTTCAATTATTTTTTACCATTTAACATAGGAATCAGAATTCCTACATAAATAATAAGAAAATCATACCTAAATTAGGTAAATTAAAAAAAACGTTTTGTGATAGGTAACCTAATAGAAAACATTTTTTTATGTCCAAACAAAATAAAATAAAAATATGACATAAACTGGAAATTGCAGCGGCATGTCACAATGTCACAACTGTTTAAACTCAAGAAAATGTCTCAATGTTGCCTACTTTTTTAAAACATTTAACGTATTTAAGAATTTAGTTGTTGTATCGATTAAATTTATTAATCAAGTTGGAGTGTTTGCCGATTTTAATAAAAACTCTTCGGCCTTTTTTCCTCGACTTTTCTTTAGCCGGGTTTTTCTTTCGTCACGTTTTTCTCCCGACTTTCTTTTTCCTCGGCTTTTTTTAGATTCATCACTCACACGCTTCAAAAATAAATGTAAATTAACGTGATAAATTGGATGAGAGGGAGAAAATCACCCCCCTAAATATTGCTGCATCTAAAAATAAGCGTTGAATCTAAAATGTTTTAAAATACAATGAAGACGTCACAGAGAAATTGGCAAATTGGTACACAAAAAACATTGTAGGTTACCCCCAGCTCTATGAGCCTACTAAATTGAAAAAAAACTAATTTTCTAAAATTTTGGTTTCTGATATATGTATAGTAGTAATGTGGTCTCCTAGATCTACTACAACGTCCAATTTCATCTCGATCTTTCAAATCATTTTTGAGTAATAAGGCATTAAAACCAAAATTTTTAACAAATCGTACCGGCTACTTCACCGACTGGATTTTAAAGCCGGGAGGGACGATACTACCGACGCTTTAGTGCCGGTACTTTAGGGGAGGCTTTGTGCCCAACGAACAGGTTACCTGTTAAAAAGCGACTGACAAAAACTAACTGAAAAATAGGCAACCCGTTTTCTGTAACCACTCTCCTGTTTTATAGTCGTTTTTAGTAGTAGGTTTTACTCGGTTTTATTTGGTTTTAGTCGGTTTACTAGCCGAGACACTATTTCTGGCAGTAAAGCCTCATAGGTAAATTCTCGGCGTTAAAGTCCCGTCGCTAAAGTAGGTACCTGAAAACCGGCTGACAGTAGATCCCTCCCACTACACTCTACTACTTTCCAAGCAGTAAAGCAGCTTTTCCTATTTCTCAGCCTCTTTCGTTCTCTTGTCGGTCGCGCTCAATCTTTTTCTTTGTAACTTCTCTATCTCTCTCACTTTTATAACATGTATGGCTATCTGTAAAATGAAAATTCTCATGAAATGTTACTTGATTATATCTTTGATTTGATACTCAAAACTACGTAACATAAAACGAAAATCGATACAACGAATTCTATAAAATTTACATTTAAAGCAATATCAGCCCAGCATGGAAAGATACAACTCTGCCACACATAAAATGCGTAGCGATTTGATTTGTACCAATTTTATGTGAGTTGTACGTGGCTTGTTTGTAAAACCAAATTGAAAATTTCAGCCTAGCGCACTTATTCCGATACTAATGAAATTTTTTTGAGTATTTTAAATTTAAATTTTCAATCCTAATACAGACCTTGCAATTTTCTGATAGTCGGATTTCATTCCTAATGGCAATTTCTTTTGTGCACTATAATTATACCCCAATTCCATTGAATCCTCCTCTCCCTCTTATTATATTTTCAAATTAAATTTGCTTTATCATCGATCTCCTGTAAAGACGCTTTTAAATTTCTTCCCAGTTTAATTTTATTTTCTCGGAGACGAATGGAGAACTCCCAAGACTCTTTTTATAGCGATGAGACCTAGTAATGACAAAACCTAGCGATCACTCTAGAAAATTAGACCGTTGCGTTCTAGGAATATAAAAACAACGAATTTAATTTTTTATTACTTTTTCGCCGCAGATAAGGTGATTAGATATAAATTTAAAAGAAATTGTTTCCACGAAAAATTCCATTGCCTCATTTGCTTCTAAAACCGTGGGGTTTCGTACCACTTTAGAAATAAAAGCTCTCAGACTAAAATGAACCACTGTTTACGTGATGACTCTCATGTTTCAAAAGGATACATTAAGCCTTTGTTTACAGTATAAAGGAAGATACTTCTAGGTCAAAAAATATTTATGCTCTTCATACCTTTAGAAACGACACCTAAATAAATATTTATAATTAATTACCTGCCTTGTTATTTTTAGCCTTAAAATTTCAAACCATAACCAGGGAAAAAAGGGCAAAAAGCTGTATTTTGTCAGTTGCTAAACGAGCAAAGTGATTTATCACTTAATCTTTGTGATACCCACTTGCTCCACAGGTCTAGGTACAAACCGGGTCATCAATTAACACTAATTGGATTAATTTCCCTGTTTCTGGTTAGACGTACTTTGAATTGTAGAAGGCACTCATTACGTGGATGTCTGGAGCAAATAACGAGAGAGGACTGTCACTGTTCCAGACTAGAGTTACCCTCAAATTAGGTCGTTTATCGTTGGCTTAAATAAAGTAGTTGGGACTGAAGCTTAGTGAAGTCGTCGACTCCGGAAAATCTATGCGGGACGAGTCGTTATGCCCACAAAGCTCTTCTTGAACCCTTGTTAGAGAGTTGAAGCTGAACTGTAATTGGAATGTCCCTATACAATAGAGTTTGTTAGCTCTGGAAACTAACCGCTAATTAAATTCACTAGTAATGATTTCAAATTTATTTTCGTAGCTAGATAAACAAAACAGACCTTAAGGTGATAAATCAATATTCCTTACTATTTTACCTTCAAGCTTGTTTTAACTTCAGAGCAAATTTATTTTCGTGTGCTTAAACAACCGCATAAAGTAAATTTACTAAATTCAAACGTGTTGACGCTTATCCGGAGTAATCTTAAAAAAGCTGGATTCAAAGACATCAAATTTGTGAAACTAAATCAATATTTAATAAATAATTTGGCTTTTAAACCAACCGAATTAGAGAAATGAATAAAATCCAATATATTTGCCCCAACAACATAAAGACAATCAAATTTTCGCTTTGGCTCACTGAATGACATATCCTCACTTAGCTAAGTGGGTTGTTTTTGATCTGCCTACCGATATTTGATTTCCCAAATGTGCCTCAAATTATCTTAAAATCATCAATTCAATTTTCTAACAAGCAAACGGTTTTATCTTTCTATCCAAACCTATTTCTTTAAAATATTACTAAGTTGGAATAGAAGCTACACATTTAATGGTTGTATCTCAACGTACGCTTGGAAAACGTACACCTAAATTCTTTTCGGTGTCCAAACATCACGTAAAATACGTGCACTACGTGAGATTTGTCACAAATGTTTGCCGCTAGTTGCTGACTAACATAATACAAGGGAAAACAGGAAAAGGACTTTCTCATGTCTGGTTGATAGAACGTGAGCAGATTTAGCTTTATGTTATAGTTTTTAAAATGTCTTCAGCCCAGAAATTCACTTTGAGATTTGAAGGATAAGCATGTTTTCGGACACAGAGTTCGTATTATAGGCCGTTACAGCCACCTTGTTTGATTACGCTGGTGGCACCCAGTGTTAGCTTTAATGCACCATGATCGTCTAGTGGCCGCTTAATCAACGCGCTTTCCCGCGGTTAAACGAGCTACCAGTACTACATCAGACTGCGAGCCCCAGTCTCCACTGGTAAGGGGAGACTACCTTATTTTTTACTAATTCGGCAGATCAGTACCTAAACTGAAACCCAGCTTACCCATCGAGCACGAGTCCTACATCTTAATCGACAGCGAGGGCTGCGAAGTAAGTCACTTTTTTTTAGTTTTTGGAACAGACGAAGTTGTCCTCCCAATATAGGCTACTCGCAGTTTCAGTACTGGTCAATCACCACCGCCACGCCGTAGCAGGTCTGATCACAATGACCGGTATCTTACCGACGCGACGTCGGGAAGAAGGGCCATCTGGATGGACACTTTGACTATGAGCGTAAGCATGCAAAATAAGACCTGGCAAACACGCCACATTATTCTGAATCCCACGTTCACCTGTCTATCGAGGGGCTCCAACCGCCCAATTTTAACGCCAAGGCAGATTTATAACCCGTGAGATCTCCCAAACGTGACTAAGACCTTGGAAGCAAGGATTCCACTACCGTTCAGGTGTTTGGCACCCATATTGGGAGCTATTAAACACTCCACCTCGTGATAGATAAATAAGACTGGTATTCCTTCAATCATGATAAAAGAAAATATCGGGGAAACAAGAAAATGGGAAAGTTTATAAGTCACAAAATTAGTTAGTGTATGACACAAACTTACAACACTCTAAAGACGTTGGGAAAAATGCCCTAAAAACAAAAATGGAAACGTTCTAGAGAAGATAACCCAGAAAAATGTTTTTGGCTAAGATTTCCAAAGGGCTATTTAAAAACAGAATTCTTATTTTTATTTCCATTTCACTAAGTCCATTTATAGAAAGGTACTGAATTCAACCCAGAAATCGATGTCGAGATTTTGTTGGATAAGAATGTTTTAGGGTGGGGTTAATCTCATGGCTGCCAAAAGTCTCCTTTTATATTAACGTTGCAACACTACCGTTTGGGCTTAAATCGCCACCGTCGCCGTTGGCGACGGATTGTAGTGCGCTCAACCAGGGCGCTTGATCAAGATAACAACTGTCAAAATAATTGTTGTTTGTTGTCGAACGGCAACGTACGTTGGTAACCTGTAAGTCGTAACCCGCACGCGTAGAATCAATCTTCAACACTCTAGTGTGCAAGCCTTCATGTAATCGCTCCGACACTCTTCTCTGCTGCGTGCTTTCCCTTAGCGCTAAAGTAAAGTACGGGGAACTTACAGTTTAACATAGAATCGAAACGACAGGCACCAGAGAAGGTTTAAGAAATTAAGACTCAGCGGCTGCTTATACCGGATTGGAGAATTTGAGTGGAGGGGTTGCAACATAGATTTTAATTGCTGCGTTTTGGCTGCAGCGGAGAGTCGAACCCCACACCTTATGCACTCCACCTCTACGCTACCGCCACGTTATGTAATACAAAGGTATAATTCTATATCGCAAGTCTACCCTCTAGTCTATCAGCTACATAAAAAGCTCCCGTCTATGCCTGCGGGCATGTATTATCGTGTTTAAAAACCGGAAATTTTTTCTATGAGAAGAAATCGTTATGAGTTTCTTAAACGTTTCCTTGGGATTGAAGAAAACTGAAAACGGAAGTAGAAATTCGTCCGTCACAAATTTGGTCAAAGCATAAATTTTCAAAATTTAAAAATATTTAGACGACGTTACTGCGAAATTATCGTACTGGAAGATTAACCAAATTGTAACGCATTTATAGCTCTATGAACAAAAAAAAAGAAATTAATCGTTTGGCCAATTTTTGAGCAGTGAAGCGCTAGGGTGAAATGCTTCAAAAAATCATAAAAGCCGCCATTTTGACGCAAGAAATTTCAGGAACAAAGATTGGACTTGCCCCATATGGTGTTTTGTAAGAACTCGCTTTGAACTTCAGTTCTCAATTTGTTCAAATTATTCGTTTCCGGTTTAAGATTTTTTTAACGCTTATTTTGTAGATACAGCCCTGTGTTCCAAAGCGCATAGAAATCCGCTACACCGTTCGGAAGATAAAAACTATACACACACAAATACCTACCCACTATTCCACAAACACAGACAAACCGAAAGTATAGAAAAGTAAGAAGGCAGACACCACACAGCCCTTATTAGATATAAGCCGTTGGGTCTCGCCCACACAGTGACCGATTGCATGACGATTCAAGAGCTAAGGCATTCTGGGAGCCTAGTAAACGTTCCAGCTTGTAAAATCACTCACCAAATTTTCTGTGGTCCCAGTTAAGAAGATCTGAATCACTTCGTGGATAGGCAAACGTACCATGTTTAAATAAGCAAATTGGTCGTTTCAACGCAAGCGCAAGCGCCGTTGCGCACATGTCTCAAATAGGCGAGTGTCCTTAGCCGTACTGCAAGGTCTGGGTCCCTTTATACACTTTACTAGAATCTAGGCTAAAAAGAGGTTGGTCCACCAAAATATATACTTAGTTGGTACACTTGAAAAGAAGCCCATATTCGTATTCTACGGTTTCCCAATAGTCGATTTGTGCAGCATCGTCCTCCGCTGACTTCTAGAATCTATTTGTCTTTTATTTTTTTAATTTCGCATTAAAACTAAACATTTCTTAAAACAAAGACACAAAAATAATTTCATAAAAATGCCCCTACGTGCTGCTATTAGCTAAATTAAAAACATGCATGATGAATGGGGTCAGTTTTACCTCCAAACACCCTTGACCTCTATAAAAAAATCGTACACAAAGGCACGAAGAACATTTCACTGAAACAGTCACAACAAACGACCTTTTCTATGTATTTTTCTCCCTTGTATTTGTCCTAAAGAAGGTGAAACAACAAAACCTCAGAGTTCACGTTCATTAATTTCATTACTCCTAATTTATGTCAAGCAAGACAAGTAATATTGTGAAGCAGCACGCAGAAAGCTTGCCAAAACGTAGCAACGTTTTTTCGGGGAACTTATTTCGTTTTGTGAGAGAAATCTCAAATCTGCTGATTATAAGAAAACTGCGCAGATTCCGCCTCGTGGAAATTCAGCAAAAAGGAGAACGTGTAGGAAGTGAATTATGCCGCTTTGTATACTTTCTTTTATTAAATACTGAAAAGAATTTCGAGTGCTGTATTAAAAATATCAGGTTTAAATATGTACTTGAACACGAAATGGATCTAAATAAACCCTAAGGCAATAACATTGAGATGTGTTTGTGAAACGAGGGTAATAAGAGAAGAGCTTGCGATTGTGAGAATTTCACTATAAGTTCTCGGAGATTTATAGTTAAAAGAGATTCTAGAATCCTCTTTTATGCAAAAGACTGCCGAAGCCTCGATATTGCATAAGTTTAACTAAATATTGAAACGAAAGACAGGATGTAGCTGAAACTCAGTAAATAATAAATATCAAATATCAAAGGTAAAAGAGTCAAGCAGCAAGCAGCACCGAATCCTTCACACAAAGGGCATAGGGCATATAAACATACGCAGTGTAGATGATAAAATATATAACCTGGGAAAGACATACAAAACATGACATCATGTAGAAAATTTCAATTTATTTTGATATGATTACGAACAGAAAAAAAAATTGCACAAATTAAAGAAAAAAGTTTTTGAATAGCCTCTGCAATACGGATTATCTGCTTTAGTTTGTTCCTTTTAGCGATACGATTCCCCAAACCCATCAATCCACCCTCTAGAGAGATAGAATGCGTATTTCGCGTTTTATGTGCTGCCTTTTGCAGAGAAGCCAGAAAATACAGATGTGGACATGAAATGCATTGTTACAAAAATTTTATGAAGAAATACACTTGTGTATTATGAAATCCATTTAGCAACCAGTAGCTTAATTATTCCCAACTGTTGCCTAACGTTCATAAAAAAATTGCTCAGCAGTTTCATTTTCATTTCGCTTCAATAATTATAAAAAATTAACATTTGTAATTTTTAACATTTAGAAAGAAGGAAATGTAATAAAAAGAGGCTGGCAATGAAGCCACAAATTTTCGTTTTTTCCTTGCAAAAAATATATAATTATGATAGTTTGGCATACTAATAGATATTGGAGAAGAAGAGACCAATATTTATTTGCGGTATGGGAGGGCTCTGTCGAGACCTGGTGTAGCCGCTGCTTTGCTCTTAAAGAGGCACGCGGTCGGTGCTTGGAGGCTTCATTGTGTAGCTTTCGCTTTACTTTAGCAAGAGTTTGTAGGGTTGTTTGGTTTTGTATAACTTGTTAATTTGATCCAGAAACAGCTTGGAGCTTTTGGAAGACTTGCGTGCTTCTAGACTCTTAGAAGAGCCCGAGGGAATGATTTGCCTAGCACCTGAGGTTAATGCTCAATCCTGAAGTGTAGTGCAGCTCTAATAAGAGCTGCAAATTACATTTTGCTGTGGATCGTTATTATTGATCCTAAAACGAAATTCTCCAGCGTTTTTTGTTTTCTTTGGACTGTTTTGATCAACCTTGAAAAATAAACAGACTTTTACGTCTGACTATTAAATAGTGCTTTCAGAGACCTTCGTAAAAGCTCATAAATTTTGAGTTTAGGCTGTTTTTTTGGGCAATGTTGGTCAGAGTCTCTTCTTGTGTGTTTTCTTGGAGCACTTCAGCTCTAATGAGTGAATGAAGTTGATTTTGTGGCATAAAAAATTTCTAGTCGTTTTGCCACCCGTAGGAATACTGCTGTCCCTTAAAGTTGAGGTGGAACACTCAAGGTTTCCTGGTGAGTTTTAGATTTATGCTTAGCCGGTCCGCAAGGCAGATTAAACTGTCGGCGATGGAGCGGCATGATCTTTGATGTTTCTGGCAGGACTGAGAGAAGCAGTAAGGAAAAGACATATTAGACTCTCCTTTCAATGCAGCGTTTTGAATTGGTGATGTTCTCTCGATGCGGTTGATCTCTACGGGTGTTCAAGCAGGAGTGTGACTTTCCCGTGCAAATGTGTTTGCTTTTTAAAGTACCGTTGCGTAGAAATATAAACAAACATCCACAATTGGGTACGAATTTAGTATAATAAAAATAAGTCGCCGTTGCTTAGTCACGCCTGCACTATACAAGACCAAAGTCAATATTTCCCACATTTACGAAACGGAAGTCGCCATTGCATAGAAACGTGTATATTATAATTAAACATGCCTAACTGCTAAACTGCTAAAACCCGTGTGGGGTTGTCAGTCCCCCATCGGGCGCCTCCCCAGGTGGCGGATAGGAGAATGCCTCCCAGATATGGGTGGTACCGGGGACATGAAATACCCGGGGCGGACCAAAACTAACATATCGATGGGCAGCAACGTCGATATTAATGCTTATAAGCGGATGTTAATGTATCAACCAGGGAAAATACATAACATCATACAAGAGATGAATAGAATGAAGATCAATATCCTAGGAATCAGCGAAGCAAGATGGCCTAACTCCGGACAATGCTCAACTGACAACGGAACAATATATTATTCAGGAAACAGTGACACTCAACACAGACATGGGGTAGCGATCCTGGTAGACAAAACAAGTAATAGAGCAGTAGAGGGATTTCTCCCTATCTCAGAAAGAGTAATGATGTTACAATTAAAGACACCCCAAGCTAGACTTAACCTAATACAAGTATATGCCCCAACTACGCAGGGGAGCGAAGAGGAGATAGAAGGATTCTACCAACAAATACAACAGGTAATTAAACGTGTAAAAAGTAGAGACATAACAATAGTTATAGGTGACTTTAACTCGAAAATAGGCAAAGGATGCGTCGGTAAACTCGTCGGAAAGTATGGCTTAGGCGAGCGCAATGAAAGGGGAGACCGGCTGGTACAATTTTGCCAAGAAAATAATCTAGTGGTCAACAACACCTTTTACAAGTTACCAGCAAGGAGACTGTATACATGGCGAGCCCCATCAGATAAACCAAATAAGATTGTTCGAAATCAAATTGACTATATTCTGATTAATGAAAGGTATCGGAATGCCATTAAATCGGTAAAGCATATCCAGGAACCGACGTAAACTCAGATCAGAACCCCCTGATTGCCAACTTTAGACCCAGACTGAAAACTTGTAAAAAACCCAGGAATAACCCTAAAATAGAGACAAGAAAACTACAGATACCAGACATTAAAGAAAACGTCCAAAAGAAAATCTATGAAAACTTAGACAAGATAGAAAATGATACGGTAGATGTAAACAAACAATGGGAACGATTTTAAAAAGCGGTATTAGAACCGTCCAAAGAGATACTAAGAGACTCTAGAAAGAAAAGAAAAAAGTGGATGGATGACGAAATCTTGAAAATGATGGATCAAAGAAGACAACATAAAAACAGGAATATGGAAAAATACAGAGAAATTAACAGTGAGATTAGAAGAAGGATAAGACAAGCCAAAGAAACATATTTCGAAAAACAATGTGAAGAAATAGAAGAATTACAAAAGAAACATGATTTGTTTAACCTATTTAAAAAAGTCAAAGAACTTGCTGGCTTGCAATCAAGAAAACAATCTTGTACACTCCTAGACAAAAATGGTAATATCATTGCAAATACAGAACAAAAACTGGAACGATGGAAGGAATATATAGAGGAACTATTCGCAGACCAGAGAATAGGTCCAGAATCGATACCCACAACTCAAGAAGAAATAGAACCGGACATCACCAACGAAGAAATAACATACGCCTTGAAAACGATGAAGAGTGGTAAAGGCCCTGGACCCGACGAACTCCCCAGCCATATCCTCAAAATTATCGACGAAGAACATATGAACGTCTTGCTAGAACTTTTTAATAAAATATACAGCTCAGGAAATATCCCTGAAGAATGGTTACTATCAGTCTTCATCTGTTTACCCAAGAAACCAAATGCCAAAAAATGTCAGGACCATCGTACCATCAGCTTGATGTCACATACATTAAAATTATTCTTAAAAATCATCCACAACCGTATATATCAAAAATTGGACATGGGCATCACTGAAACCCAATTTGGATTCCGGAAAGGCCTAGGAACAAGGGAAGCCCTGTTCTCGTTCAACGTATTGGTCCAAAGGTGTCTGGACGTTAACCAGGACGTATATGTGTGTTTCATTGACTATAACAAGGCGTTCAATACAGTTAGGCACGATCAGTTAATAGATATTCTCAAACTGAAACATCTGGGTTATAGAGACCTTCAAATCATCTCTAATTTATACTACAACCAAAAGGCGACAGTATGCATCGACAAACTAACATCAGAAGAGATAGAAATAAAAAGAGGAGTGAGACAAGGATGCGTTCTGTCACCGATGCTTTTCAATGCATACTCCGAAGAAGTTCTCAAAAAGGCCCTTGAAGGGGAAACAGCTGGTGTTAAAGTCAACGGAACACCCATCAATAACATAAGATATGCGGATGATAGGTGATTATGGCAGAATGTATCGAAGACCTCCAAAGACTGATGAACAAAGTTGTTGAGTGTAGTGAGGAGTATGGTTTAACACTAAACATTAAGAAGACAAAATTCATGAGGATATCGAAAACATATCGTAATAACGAAGATCTTACTGTCAATGAAAATAACATCGAACAAGTTGAAAAATACACATATCTTAGTACAAGTGTGAATGCCAATAACGACTACACCAATGAAATTAAAATCAGGATCGAAATAGCACGAACAAATTTCATCAAAATGAAAAAAGTACTTTGCAGTAGATACCTGAATCTAGACCTGAGGGTTCGTTTGGTTCTCTACAGGGTTGAAGCATGGACCCTCAATGTAACAGCGCTCAAGAAAATAGAAGCGTTCGAAATGTGGACCTATAGAAGGGTCCTCAGAATATCGTGGATGGACCGAATAACTAACGATGAAGTTCTAAGAAGAATGGGCAAACAAAAAGAAATTATAGATACGATAAAGAGCTCAAAACTACAGTATCTTGGACACGTTACAAGAGGAGAAAGGTACGGGATGCTGCAGTTGATAATACAAGGAAAAATCCAAGGAAAGAGAAATGTAGGAAGAAGAAGAATGTCGTGGCTGCGAAATTTGAGGGAATGGTTTCAATGCACATCTGGGAAACTTTTCAGAGCAGCAGCCTCAAAGATTAGAATTGTTATGATGATTGCCAAACTGCGATCTGGAGACGGCACCTGAAGAAGAAGAACTGCTAAATTCGTATTAAATAATTGTTTTTCAGATCTTAGAATGCGGTTCAAGGTAGGTCGAAGACATAAAATGGCAGATCATATAAAGGATAAAACTCCTGATCAGATTTCCAAAGAAAACAACATAGTGAATACAACGACCAGTAAAATGTGAAAGAAGCTGGTGGTCTAGTGGTTAGCGTCTCAGGCTTTAAAGCTAGGTTCCTAACGGCAGTAGATTCTAATCTTCTGCACGTCGGAAATTGTTCTGAATAGGTTAAACCCGGCGTGTTCATAGACGTTATGTGTGGTGTGTATGTTGGGTTGCATGTCTTTTAGCGATGGGGCATGTTAGACCGTTAAGTGCGCTAAGTAAGGGGGTGAGACGGGGATCATAGAATTGTGCTCACGCACGGCCCCATGATACTCTAAAAAAAACGTGCTCATAACAAAATTACTTTGAAAACTATGAAAGACAAATGCTTCTAAGAAAGGATCGGGCAAGTTTTTTAAATGGCCACTAGGGAAGTTATGAGTTTTGTAAAAATCAGGAAAATCGGCGCCAGAGTGGTCGAATGGTTAGGGCACTTGGCTGCTACGCGGAAGGTCTTGGGTTTAAATCTAAGTCTGGATGCCTGGCGGGCGACCTATCCAGTCGCTTTTTAAAAATTGGGAACCAAACCTCTCGGGGGGTGAGAGAAGTAAGGCAGCCGTCTAAGGCGTGGTGCTTACCACACCACCCCGTACTTCATATAAGAGTGTGAAACGCTGGGTATCGGAATCGATGGTCCGGTAGTCCTGACCCACCGCATTGCAGGTCAAACTCCTCATTGGAGTGTAGTACCACCGACTTTACTTTTCTAAAAATCGGGAAAAATAGAAACTTCTAAGAGAGATTGTCGTAGAGATAAATTTTGAAGGAAAACATTTAGAAGACAAAACCAGTATCCAAAACTTTGAAACTGATTTCAAATAAAACTCAACAAGGACATTGCGTGAAAATAACTCCTAAAGTCAACAACCGAAACATCATTTCATAGTAAGAAAAAGTAGGAATATCTAATGTAAGTTGTAGGCTTCCGCGGACATCGTCAATGAAATTTTAGCCCACGAATTGGGTATTGCTATTGCACGGATTCTGCTGCTGCTGAAGCAGAATGAAGATGTTTTGTACAGCTGTGTATAAAACGTCAGCATGGCAGTAACGATGAGGCGGTTCCAGCCCGGTAGCCAAAAGGAATAAAAATAAAGAAATTCTAGGATAAAATTTAATAAATAAAGCGAAATTCTGGAAAATCAACACGAAAAATGCTTTCTTCTACTACCATTACAAGAACATAACGCATTTTCAAGCAATAACCAACTATAAAATCAAATCATCGTAATGTCTTTGTAAAACACAAAAACCACTTCAACCCTCATCTCAGTACTGAAGCATATACATTTCCTCCCTTAAATTACCTTCCTACTCCCCATTCCACAACAGCCTCTAAATTAGCTAAAGGTAAAGTGAAAAGGATGCAGGCAAAAAGCCCATTCCCCCATCCAATCAATGTAAAGCGCTAATGCTTGAAATTAATAATTAAACTTACTTGAAACTTTAAATTCAATTTATAAACGTAACTGGCAGCTTCGTTTTGAGTATTATGTAATTTTGCTTTCAAACTCATTAAAATAATTTTTTTACACGCCTTAATGTCGGTTTGGTGTAATTAGATGTAGTTTTAAGTAAGTCGTTAATCCTTTCAGGATATAGTGCGTAATTTTGTCGTCTTGTTGGTTTCCAAACCGAAAGGCGTAGAGAATACTAAAGCCAGGGGTTATTTGCAGACTCAAAGTGGCGGATTATGTGGATACAGAGCTTTTTTGTTAATCTAACGCGTCTGAATTTGAATATTCAAATTCAGTACTGATTATCACTGAAATGAATTTATCTGTGCAAATTTACAACCATTTTGCACAAGGTCGGTAACAAGGTTGAGTAAAATTTATCGATAATGCAATGAGTAAAGCAAAGAACGTAAAGTTTCGCCGAAAAATACGCCCCTTATAATAGCATCAACCAGTCTTGAGTATGTTTTGTATCAGGTCCTAACAGCATCAACTTCGCTCTTGAACGAGCATTTCCATTAGGTTGGTACGCTTTGTATTTACTTATATAGGAAATTGCCTGCGTTCTTTATATTTACACGCGCTCGTGGTAATTGATAATATGGTGGCAGCAATAACGAAAAGCACTTAACACAGTCACCTTTTGCTACTAAAATAAGTAACCCAAAAAATTAGCCACCCTGTTTTGGCAACCTTTCATTTTCACGGCCAACATAATAAATTTGGGCTAAATTTAACTTCAAAACTTGGTATTTCCTGATAATACCACAGTATGACGCGGTTAAAATATTTAAACGACACATAATTGTCCTTCCACATTTACCTGTGCTAATATTTATTTAATAAACATTAAAACGAATTGTAACTTCAAAATAACTCCTTCTAAAAATAAAGCTAGCACAAACGCATAGGCTAAGCCAAAAATAACTAGTAAAACAGTACGATTTGAAATAGACATTGAAGCCCAAAACACGAACACAGGGACCGATGAGAAATGAGTAAAACACCGCCAAATATTTATTTTACAGATTTTAGAAATCCCAAAGGATAACAATAAAAACCTAAATTGAGTTCTAAAATAAGATAATAGACTTTTATGTTGAATGTTGTAGATTGAAGCGAAACAAGTGTCCATAAAAAAAGATATTATCCAGAACAACAGAGCAATTTTGTGAACAAAACAAACAAAACTTACACGAGTATTAAAACTTAACTTATTTAACTTCAAAATCCTCATCTTGATGAACAAATATTTACTGTAGGCAGTGGAATCCAATGGAATATTATTTCAACAAAAGAAATGCTTTAGTAGAATCGATTTTACCTCATAGAGGATAGAATGATAATTATTATAATCACAGGGGATTTAGGTTCGTTTGTAGTCAAAATTGCGGCTTAGAGTTCGATATCAAGTTAAAGAATACCGCAGCAAAATTGCTGCAGTGAAGTAGAGGTAGCAGCTTTTGTGAATATACAGGAGTGTATAAATTGGCGAACGAACTACACGTGGCGATGTTGGTCATAATAATTCTGAGTCGAAAATCTTAGTACCAAAATATTGTACCATGCTTCCTGGGTATGCACGAGATCTTCAAAGTTTGAAAATGAAGTCTTTTAATAAGTGTTTTAATTCATTATCTGTTGACAGAAAGAGCTGCAAATTAGAAGAAATACGAATTGTAATAAATATTTTTTCATAGATGTTGTTTTTCAGCCCCAAAAGCGTGTTTTAAACATTTCTTCGTTAACTTATTCTTGTAAAAAATACATATGGCAACATTGTAAAACAACAATTATTCAAGAGTGATGCCACTCTAAATTACTTCTGTCTTGATAACGTCAAAGTTTGTTACAAGTGTCAAAATTTGTAATTGGACTTGCTTTTTCTATCACCGTTGCTTTTCTCATAGTTATTAGTATTAATTATTATTATTTTCGTTTTCTTGTTTCGTTCACTAACAATGGATGTTACGTTCAATGATCCTTAATTACCGTGCATTATAACAAAACACATGTGGTGTGTGGATCCAATGTTGTCAAATGTACGTTACTTTAAAATGGTTCCTGAGGACAGAGGAAGCATTGTCCAACATTTTGGTATTAAGATTTTCGACTCAGAATTTTATGACATCTCCACGTGTAGTTCTTTCACCAATTTATACACACGCTGTATATTGCATCGTGAAGCAATTCGAAACTCATAAAACCAGCATGAGATAGATACTGTATTGTATAGGGAAATTCACATGCATGTTTCCTTAAAAGCTGTCATAAATTAAAACCCTGTCATCGCCAATTATTCAATAAAGGACGGGCAGTATTTAATAAACAACCCTCTTGAAGTTTATTGCTTGTTTTTATCTGCAAAAAGGTTTTACGTATAAATTCCGCTCTTTTATGCAGGTGTTCAAAATGCAATAAAAATTGCCAACACCAAATATTTAACCATAAGAAAAGAGGGCTGCAGCTGCAAATTATTTCTTGCGTGCAACCATTGTGCAACCTTCCTTTTAGTGCATTTCTAAGAATCACGGTTACCTCTTCAGGGACATACCAGTAATTACACAATACTTTATTAGTTTTTTTAATTTATTATCTTAAACTTCGAGTACTTGATCGACCCAATTGATACGAATTTTGAAATTATCGACCATAATGGTAATTGCATCAATTGCATGGCCTCCATAAAATTTGTTACGTAGGTATTGATGGCTGTTTGCCACTGAAAGTGTAATTATAAAATTATATAAATAATTACTATCGTATTATTGCTTCTAAAGATGCAATCAAATTACGCAACCAAATACCTACTTTTGATGGTTAAGACGCAAAATCGATTGGGTTTATTGAACAAAATTCTTGTCCGTAATTAATTTATTTTTGGAAATATCACGCGGATATATTTACGGACACATACTGTATAATTAAGCTTTGTTATTATTAAATACACTGGAGAATATTTGCATAAATAGATGTTTTTATGTAACTAAATCTTTCATTAAATTGCTTTGCAAATCTCCAAAATCTTGAGACATGTTATTATGATTTGCTACAGATCGGCGAGGCTGTGGGTATTTACCATTTACTCAGTGCCTTACAATTTTAAGTATTCTCTCACTTTTTGACGTTATACAATGAGCAATTATGCCTAGTTAATAATGATGCTAAGAAATAATTACTAGAACCAACGTTAATGTTCCAAATTATTAGTTCAACAACAAATACGTAACTCTGAAATCATCTACTAGAAGGTAACTGTCAAATACTTACCTTAATGAAGCTTCTGTGAAATTTATTTTTCTTTCACTAGAAGTAAGCGTTTCTTTACTGTTTTACCTGTCTAATAACGAGCGAAGCACTTCACCTGGACTTTCCTATACTTCAACAATCTTTAATCTTTCATATTTTGAAAACTATTTTAATCAGCGATGTATTAATAAAATACTTTATAGCGTCAATAATATTTATTTATTATAACCTTTATAACCTTATCAGCATATAGAAATACGTATAAAGTTTAAATATTGTTAAAGTATTCATCTTCTTTTTCTTTTAGCATTGTAAAACAATATTCGTTCACTAACAATGGATTTTAGTTCAATGATCCTTAGTTACCGTGCATTATAACAAAACACCTGTGGTGTGTGGATCCAATGTTGTCAAATGTACGTTCCTTTAAAATGGTTCCTGAGGACAGAGGAAGCATTGTCCAACATTTTGGTATTAAGATTTTCGACTCAGAATGTTATGGCCAACATCGCCACGTGTAGTTCTTTCACCAATTTATACACACCCTGTATTTTCAAAATTTTCTACAGAATATAAATCATGTATAAAACATTTACATGTAACTAAAAATGGAACAAACCTACACGTCCTGAGAATTTAGTACAAAAATTTACTAAATAATCGTTAAATTTAGCAGCACAAAAATCTATGTTAAAAAGTATAACCAAAATCTCACAGTTTTGCTAACCAAATTTTATCAAGAAATCCTGTTTTCTTAAATTTAAAAAATAAACGTTCCCTAAAAATGTGAAGTTTCTCTAATAAAAATTCCATCAGGAAAATCCCACAACGTACAATTTTGTCTAATTAAATATCACCGATAAAATAGTATCGTACCACCACCAAAAATTTAAAAAAATAATAACTAATTACCCTACGAACAATTAAAAATTAGAAAAAAATACAACAATATAATAAGTTCACTAGAAAAAAATCTATAAAAAGAACCTTTTACCATTAATCTCACTCAATAATAAAACCACACAATGTTCTGCAACGTAAACTTTCATCCCAAAATTATATGAAATGTTTATAAACTTATATCGAAAATTACGTATATAAAGGTTCTATAAATTTTAAAGTTTTCTAAACTTCAATACTTCAAAATTTTTAAAATTAATTTAAAAATTTTTTAAGAGTTTTCAAAACTTTTATAATTTTTTTAATTCTTAAAATTTCGAAAGTTGCAAAATTTTCATATTTTCTGATATTAAAAATTTTTTTGTTTTGAAAATTTTCAACATTTTCTTAATTTTTATTATCTAAATATACAAAAACTGCGAGTTTCAATATTTGCAAAAGATTTAAATTTCAACCTTTTCAATAGTTTCAAAATTTTCAATAATTTAGAAATAACGAATTTTCAAAATCTTCAAAACGTTTCAAACTACATTTTCAAAATATTTACTTTTTTCAAAAATCTGTATTATTTTTAAATTTACAAAATTTTGGAAATTGTTAAAATTTTGAAAACAATGTAAAAGTTGCAATCGGAGTATTGAAGGAAAGTAACGGACGTACGGGAGGAAGGTTTCGTGGCTGTTACCTGACAGTTTTTCCCTCAATTCGTCTCCTATTTTGGAAACGAGTGCAATTTTTACTATCACCTCGAACTTTTGAGCGTAAGGGGGAACGAGATCTTGAAATTTCTCGTCGCTGCAGTAGTCACGAACTTTAAATAAAAAACTATACTTTTGCCTTAAATTTTCGAAATAAATCCAGAAATTTCTCTACTCGAAAGTAGTCACACGATTCATCTTGAAATGAAAATTAGTACTGTATTTTTGAATTTTCTAGACTAGATTCGGTATAAGATCGAAAAATTTCTAGTGTCGACGCTAATCACGAGTCTCATCCTAAAATATAATTACGCACTTCTGTTTCAATTTCCAGACGAGACGAGACAAGTAGTCACGAGTGTGAACGAATAATCTTGAATTTTCGAAACGAGACGAGACATAATCAAGGCAAAATGAGTTTGAGATATATCTTGTTTCGGCAATAGTCATAAGCCTCATCTCGAAATAAAAATTGGCACTTTTGTATTGAATTACCGACACTACGCCAGTCAAAACACGAGAAGGTTAAGAAAATTTTCGTCTCGACAATAGTAACGAGTGTTATCTCTTTGGTACTTTCAATTAAAAGTCTAGGTGGAACGAGGCGTGATGGAGACAAAACAATATTGAGAAATTCTCCTATCGACAGTAGTCACATGCCCAATCTCGAAATAAAAAGATGGTACTGTAGTCTCGAATTTACGAGGCGAGACGATTCGAGAAGTGATTGAAAAAAGTCTCGTCTCGACAGTAATTGCAAGCCTCATCTCGATATGATAATAGAAACTTCTGTTTTAAATTTCAAAAGTTTTAAATTACACAAGGCGAAGAAAGACAAAATTAATAAATTTCTCGTCTCAACAACAGTCACGAGTCTCATTTGGAAATGAAATTTAGTAGTAATAATTATGATTTTGTAAGATAAGACATGAACGAGACAAAACTGGGTTGAAAAACTTCGAAACCAAAAATGACACTTTTAACTGTAATTTTCCAGATGAGACACGACGAGACGAGAATAGAAATTTCTAATTTAAACGGTAGTCATGAATCTCATCACAAAAAGAAAATTGGTAATATACTGTTGCATTTTTAAGACAATGCGATATGAAATCTGATCTTTAAAATGGTCAAGAATCTCATGTTTGAACGAGAACAGGTAGTTTCTAATCTCAACGGTAGTCACAAGTCTCATCTCCAAATTAAGATTGGAAGTCAGTAGTGACGAATAACGTTTCAAAATCAAAATTGGTACTTTTAACGTTCATTTTCCAGATGAGATATGACAAAACGAGCTCGAAAATTTCGAGTCTCAACAGTGGTCACGAGTCTCATCTCGAAATGAAGATTGGTAAATTAGTGTTGAATTTTCGAGACGGGACGATACAAAATTATATCGGAAATTATCTCGTCTCGACAATAGTCACCAGTCACTTATCAAAATAGAAAAGGATACTTTTGCCTTGGAGGCTCGACAATAGTCACGAGTCTCATATCAAAATGAAAAAAAATACTTGTGCTTTGGATTTTCTAAACGAGACGAGACATGAACGAAACGATAGATTTGAGAAACATTTCGTCTTGACAGTAGTCTCAAGTACCGTTTCTAAATCAAAATTAGTACTTTCAACGTAAATTTTCCAAATGAGACACGACAAAACGAACTTGAAAATTTGGAGGCTCAACAGTAGTCACGAGTCTCATCTCGAAATGAAGATTAGTAAATTAGTGTTGAGTTTTCGAGACGAGACGATACAAAATTATATCGGAAATTATCTCGTCTCGACAATAGTCACGAGTCACATATCAAAATAGAAAAGGATACTTTTGCCTTGGAGGCTCGACAAACACGAGTCTCATATTAAAATGAAAAAAAAATACTTTTGCTTTAGATTTTCTAAACGAGACGAGACATGAACGAAACAAGAGATTTGAGAAGCATTTCGCCTTGACAGTAGTCTCAAGTACCGTTTCTAAATCAAAATTAGTACTTTCATCGTAAATTTTCCAGATGAGACACAACAAAACGAACTTGAAAATTTGGAGGCTCAACAGTAGTCACGAGTCTCATCTCGAAATGAAGATTAGTAAATTAGTGTTGAGTTTTCGAGACGAGACGATACAAAATTATATCGGAAATTATCTCGTCTCGACAATAGTCACGAGTCACATATTAAAATGAAAAAAAATACTTTTGCATTAGATTTTCTAAACGAGACGATCATGAACGAAACAAGAGATTTGAGAAGCATTTCGTCTTGACAGTAGTCTCAAGTACCGTTTCTAAATCAAAATTGGTACTTTTAACGTAAATTTTCCAGATGATATATGATAAAACGAACTTGAAAATTTCGAGTCTCAACAGTGGTCACGAGTCTCATCTCGAAATGAAGATTGGTAAATTAGTGTTGAATTTTCGAGACGAGACGATACAAAATTATATCGGAAATTATCTCGTCTCGACAATAGTCACGAGTCACATATCAAAATAGAAAAGGATACTTTTGCCTTGGAGGCTCGACAAACACGAGTCTCATATTAAAATGAAAAAACAATACTTTTGCTTTAGATTTTCTAAACGAGACGAGACATGAACGAAACAAGAGATTTGAGAAGCATTTCGTCTTGACAGTAGTCTCAAGTACCGTTTCTAAATCAAAATTAGTACTTTCAACGTAAATTTTCCAAATGAGACACGACAAAACGAACTTGAAAATTTCGAGTCTCAACAGTGGTCACGAGTCTCATCTCGAAATGAAGATTAGTAAATTAGTGTTGAGTTTTCGAGACGAGACGATACAAAATTATATCGGAAATTATCTCGTCTCGACAATAGTCACGAGTCACATATCAAAATAGAAAAGGATACTTTTGCCTTGGAGGCTCGACAAACACGAGTCTCATATTAAAATGAAAAAAAAAATACTTTTGCTTTAGATTTTCTAAACGAGACGAGACAGGAACGAAACAAGAGATTTGAGAAGCATTTCGTCTTGACAGTAGTCTCAAGTACCGTTTCTAAATCAAAATTAGTACTTTCAACGTAAATTTTCCAAATGAGACACGACAAAACGAACTTGAAAATTTGGAGGCTCAACAGTGGTCACGAGTCTCATCTCGAAATGAAGATTAGTACATTAGTGTTGAATTTTCGAGACGAGACGATACAAAATTATATCGGAAATTATCTCGTCTCGACAATAGTCACGAGTCACTTATCAAAATAGAAAAGGATACTTTTGCCTTGGAGGCTCGACAATAGTCACGAGTCTCATATCAAAATGAAAAAAATACTTGTGCTTTGGATTTTCTAAACGAGACGAGACATGAACGAAACAAAAGATTTGAGAAACATTTCGTCTTGACAGTAGTCTCAAATACCGTTTCTAAATCAAAATTAGCACTTTCAACGTAAATTTTCCAAATGAGACACGACAAAACGAACTTGAAAATTTGGAGGCTCAACAGTGGTCACGAGTCTCATCTCGAAATGAAGATTGGTAAATTAGTGTTGAATTTTCGAGACGGGACGATACAAAATTATATCGGAAATTATCTCGTCTCGACAATAGTCACCAGTCACTTATCAAAATAGAAAAGGATACTTTTGCCTTGGAGGCTCGACAATAGTCACGAGTCTCATATCAAAATGAAAAAAAAATACTTGTGCTTTGGATTTTCTAAACGAGACGAGACAGGAACGAAACAAGAGATTTGAGAAGCATTTCGTCTTGACAGTAGTCTCAAGTACCGTTTCTAAATCAAAATTAGTACTTTCAACGTAAATTTTCCAAATGAGACACGACAAAACGAACTTGAAAATTTGGAGGCTCAACAGTGGTCACGAGTCTCATCTCGAAATGAAGATTAGTACATTAGTGTTGAATTTTCGAGACGAGACGATACAAAATTATATCGGAAATTATCTCGTCTCGACAATAGTCACGAGTCACTTATCAAAATAGAAAAGGATACTTTTGCCTTGGAGGCTCGACAATAGTCACGAGTCTCATATCAAAATGAAAAAAATACTTGTGCTTTGGATTTTCTAAACGAGACGAGACATGAACGAAACAAAAGATTTGAGAAACATTTCGTCTTGACAGTAGTCTCAAATACCGTTTCTAAATCAAAATTAGCACTTTCAACGTAAATTTTCCAAATGAGACACGACAAAACGAACTTGAAAATTTGGAGGCTCAACAGTGGTCACGAGTCTCATCTCGAAATGAAGATTGGTAAATTAGTGTTGAATTTTCGAGACGGGACGATACAAAATTATATCGGAAATTATCTCGTCTCGACAATAGTCACCAGTCACTTATCAAAATAGAAAAGGATACTTTTGCCTTGGAGGCTCGACAATAGTCACGAGTCTCATATCAAAATGAAAAAAAAATACTTGTGCTTTGGATTTTCTAAACGAGACGAGACATGAACGAAACAAGAGATTTGAGATAATTTCGTCTTGACAGTAGTCTCAAGTACCGTTTCTAAATCAAAATTGGTACTTTCATCGTAAATTTTCCAAATGAGACACAACAAAACGAACTTGAAAATTTGGAGGCTCAACAGTAGTCACGAGTCTCATCTCGAAATGAAGATTAGTACATTAGTGTTGAATTTTTGAGACTAAACAATACGAAATTATATCGGAAACTATTTAGTTTCGACAATACTCACAAGTCTCATATCAAAATGAAAAAAGATACTTTTGCTTCAGATTTTCTAAACGAGACGAGACATGATCGAAACAAGAAATTTGAGAAATTTTCGTCTGACACTAGTCATCAGTCCCATTTCAAATTAAAATTAGCACGTTTATCTTGAATTTTCCAGATGAGACAAGACGAAACATAACGAGAATAATCTGAATAACAGTGCTTTAGTTTTGAATGTTCGAGAAGGGGCTATAAGAGATGAGATTAAAGATTTTCTCGTCTCGTGAATCGTCGGGGGTCTCATGCCAACGTTAAAAGTTTTGATAATTTGAGATGAGAAAAAATCGAAATGAAACGAGACGAGACTGAGAAACTGTTTGTCGCAACAAAATAAAAATAGGTACTTTTGTCTTAAAGTTTGTGTACGAAACGAGATCAGACATTTTTAGTCTCGGCGGTAGTCACGAGTTTCATCTCGAACTGAAAATTGCAGAATTTTCAAGAGAAGATTAAAATATTTTCACCTTTATTGCATCATAGAATGACACCCACCATTCAAAAGTTATACAAATTATTAAAATTCGATACCGTCCTTAAAAAACCTTCTACAGGGTGTTCATAAATTGGTTTCATAAATTTGAGGACGCATTTCCTAATTGCATTGAAAAATAAATAAATTGGTAAACCTGTAATGGCACATGAGGCACACTTCCTTTGAAGTTTTGAAAGAATTTTTAAACGCGCACACGTGTCGAATGTTTTGCTTAGAAAATGTTGTTTGCAAGACGAAAACACGATAAGAAGTTACTCTCGGTCTGAGCGTCTACAAGTAACCGTTTCCGAGATAATTAACTTTCCGTTTTATCTCTCTTAAAAGCGCTGTCAAAGAGCATACAATTAATAACGCTTAAGGAAATGAACTTCAAAATCAATTGCTGTGATAATTACCATTAACAAGTTGAACACGTGTATTCGACAAAATGACGGATCGAGAAACAATACAACTAGGTCAAATGGAAAGTGTTTAGCATTAAATGAAAAACTGTAACATAATATGCCGAAAAACAAAGTAAACAAGAATTTATTATTAAATACAAAATTTAAAACAACTATTTAAACTTTTTGTTTCATTTCCTAATACGTGCTTGAAAATGACAGTATATTTATTGATTGGCACACTCGTATAAGAATTCCAGACATGTTGCGCATTTTATCACCTCCAATTTGAAGTTCTTCCCACAATTTTAATCTGTTTGCAATATCTTAAGAATGCACTTAAATTTTCTAAGTCAGGAAATTGAAAAACATTTATCTATCCACATGTGGTGATATTCCACCACTACAGCGGAATGTATTAGTGCGCTGCCATGGTGCAACCACCTTAACCGTCTTAAATTTGCCAACGTCCTCAAAAATAAAATAATTTCAGTCAGGTGACCTTGCTGGCTCGAAAAGTGATTAACTTCGACATATCCACCTGTCATGTTACTCTACGTGTTACAATTTGGTTTATATAAAATAAACTCAAAAGATGCTCATGTCTGGTAAACAAGACAAAGAAAGGCGAGAAATATTGGTTACACCATGTTAAACCTAAAGAATTAATTAGATGTTATTGGGACAATTGATAACTTATTACATTGCCAGAGGGCCTAGGCAATATGCTACGGAGCAGACTATTCTTGGTATTGATGCAACTTCCAAATGAGTTGACTTAAACAAAATTTCAATTATAAAGCCTCCAACCGTAGTTACCTAACATGTGGTATAATTATTCAACCTTTCAACTCCCTCTTTGATATTGAAGATAGTCACGTAAACTTAATTATTTTCAACGGATCATAAAGTTTTACAACATCCGGTGATAAAGTATTTCAAAATCTTTTCAAAAAAGTATCTAACACGAGTAAATTGAATATAATCAAACTATTTTAGAAAATATCAAAAAAAAAGGTTTTCTGCTTCGTGACAGACTACTAGACTGGAATGTACTGGTGCACCGTTATGCAACGACCAATCTAAACGTCTTCATTTTTTATTGTTCCCAAACATAAAATATTAAAAAAATTTTGAAAATCACAAAAATGAAAAGCTGTGATCTACGTCATGTCATGAAGCAACCAATATAACCGCATTGAATTTTTTTAGTCCTTAAAGCAAAATTTAAAAAAAATTAAAGTCGGGTGACTTTGCTGGCTAGAACATTAAAAAACTGCGATCTATCCACAGTTCGCTCTGATTGTAGAGTAGCCCGTACTCTACAATCAGAGCGAACTGTGCTCTTCCGCCGTCATGCAGCAACCAATCTAACCAACTTGATTTTTATGTCTCAAAATCAAAATTAAAAGATTTTAAGTCTGGTGACTTTGCTGGCCAAATAATTTAAAAACTGCCATCTATCCACCTGTCGGTCGTGATGAAATGTGCTGTAGCACCGTTATGCAGCAGCCAATCTCACCGTCTTGAATTTGTTAAGGTTTTGAAAAATATAAATTTAAAGAGTTTAAGTAAGGTAAGTTTGCTTGCCAGAAAATTTAAAAATGTTGATATATCCACCTGACGTGATACTCTACTAGAATTGAATTTCCTGGTGCACCCTCATGCAGCAACGATTCTAATCGTCTTATATACGTCTTGTTTAGCGGCGTAGCTATCATAGCGCCAGTTGTCGCAGGTCGATGGGGCTCCCTGGGGCTACCTGTAAAAAAACAGTCCAGTTAATTCTTAAAGTCAGTAGCGTATTTGCTGTCAAAATTGCTATAAGTTAGGGTGTCGCCTCTTACCCAAAAAAATTATCTGAAAGGAGCCTCTCACTTATTTTGCTACTAGGCAAGAAAATCCTAGCTACGCCACTGGTCTTATTCGCATTATTTTCCAGAAAAATCCGGTAAATTTAAGCAAGTGTCGATAGCTGTTTTCAATTAGTTTTTGTAGTAGTAAATTCGATCCAATCAATCTACACCTTACAATACAAGGCCAGACGTTTATTGCTAACTTATCTTGATGCGCTCAATCAGTTGTGTCATGCGGATTTTATTCTGTCTAAAAGTCACGTCTTTTATAAAACTAGCTCCGTCAGCAAAAAAGGTTTTACAGAAAAACGTAAGGGTCTCAACAAAAGACTATACAGACACATACGCAACTTGTTTCGGACAACGAATTTTTAAAATTTAAAACCGGAATCTTATCGAATACTTTAGCGCAACTCCAAAACTTTTTTCCGAACACTCTAGCTTTAAAATGGCGGCCGCTACAATTTTTTGAAAATTTTGAATTTGGCGGCTTATTACTGAAAAACTTAGCAAATCATCTTCAATTTTTTTATCGTAATAGACACAATGTTACTGTGTACAAAAGTTTTCGAAAAGCTAAAGGCTATGAAGTAAAAACTATTTTTAAAATTTTGGAAATTAAAAAAAAATATTGCTAAAAAACTGGCCAAGTGCATTTTTTTTAAATTTGTATGCCCATGTGGAGATGGAAATTAGCTACAATTTGGTTCGTGACCCAGCCCGCTTTTATGTGACGCCTTATATGAATTTTATTTTTCAGTTACAATCCATACATGTAATATAAAAGCTCAAAGGTTTTTTTTCTCCGGTTCCTCCAGCGGCTACCGCTTCACCAATTTGGACCATTTTTTTTTAAATGAAAGGTCTCCATCCTCAGATGGAACACGAAACATTTTTATATTTTTATTGTACGTCGATTTTTCAATAATAATTGTTTTAATTTATAATATATGTATATGAAAGTTTGCTAGACGCGCTTCACTTGAGGCGACATCTACACTAACGCCGCATCTCATTATTGGAACTAATGCATCACGTGACTTAGCATTTCGCCGGTTCTGTCAACGCTCAGTCTGTCAGTGCATTGTGCGCTGGGGTAACACTAGTTTTATATAAAAACACTTACATTAAAATGATCTTTGCATACCAAAGTTGGCCAAATACACTTTCAATGAACAGATTTCCAAATAACATAACGAGTAATTCGGATTTTTCGATAAAATTGGGTGTAACTTTCGAGTGGCTGCGTAGCGGGAGTAAAAATTACCTAAATCTTAACTAGGAGGAGTTAACTTACACCAGAATTTTATCAAAGAAAAATCGTATTACGAGTCGTATTCATCTTGACTATATCACTCACATTAATTTTGACGTATTTTTGGTAACAAATTAACTAGTCGGAAATGCTCGGGCGTTTTCGGGAATCGGCGCTCTTAACATGGTATTGTTTACTTGTTTTTAAAGGTTTTGTAGTGGCGTCTTTTTGTAAATTTAATTTTTTATTTTGTCGTTTTTATTTACTGTTGCTGTGAAGTATTGCAATTATAATAGCAGTAATTTAAGATTTTTTCTGTGGTTAGAATATTGAAATTTGTGCCATACTTTCATCCAGATTAAATTGTGCATCCTAAAGTTCTAAATAAATATTTATATTGCAGACATATTAATGGTTTGTAAGAATTTGGAAAGTAGAAATAATTATAAACATTTCTAAGTAACCGTAAAAAGACACACACAAATACGACACATTTATAAAGTGTTGACAGAATTAATAACACTAAAGACCAACAAAAACTTCTAAATTGTACCTAACTCGAAACAGACACAAAACATTCCCGGTGAAAAAGCTGAAAATGTAATTTGAAATGTCTAGAATCAATATCAACATCAAATTCATAAGAGTTAGTTTGCCAAAAGTTGTTGTAACTAAAACATGCGGATCTTAAGCGCTAAAAGGTCTTCCTGGCTTATAAATATAGAATTTTGGACAATGTCCATAGTTCTATTTACGGACTAATTGGGAAACCCCATTACATGTTCACATACTTGAATCTAATAAAAACTTGAACCGCATCTTCAAAAGAATTTTAATAAATACCTAAACCATAATAACAAATTCCTGTGAGGGTATTTCTTTTTATTGCAAAGAATTCCAGATTTTCTAACAAACAAACAACACCGGACCTGCGCGCTTTTAACAATATGAAATCTGACAACAAATTAATTTGTACCGAAATTTCAGGAATTTCTCAGAAAACATTAACCTTGTAGAAACTCATCTTCATTTTCCTCGATCGATTAAACACATAATTGCACCTCTCTAAATAATTACGTTTTAATGACTCATTAACCTAAATAAACTAGAATTTCTAACAATTTTTCCGTGTGGAAGCACCATAATGGCCTTACAATTAAATTTACTGGTATATTCAAACTCGCATTTTACAGCAGGCCTCTTGAAAAGAGATATGCAGCTGACATCTTCACTCAAGTGGTAAAATTTACTGACTTTGCTAGCTGCAAAACCATTTTGTTCGTTTGAAATAAAAGAACTGAAAAATTGTTGAATTTTCCAACTATAATTCAGAAACGGTAGTAAAAATAACGGCATAAGTTTAATGTGCGCAAGCAAAACGTTGCTGATAACTAAATTGGAACCCGTCACGGTATAACGTATAATTTTGAATAATTTTTCGTGTTTAATTATGCAAATGTCAGATACTAATCTTTATCACATCAAACATAGCCGAAATTTAAAAAGCGGATAATTTTAATGAAACCGGAAAAGCCGGAAAACGTGTGATCGAGTCAAGTATTTAAATTTCAAAGCATGCCGTTTGAATTAAAATTATAAAATTAAATAACGATTATGAAACCATTATTCCTAATTAAAATTAACAATAAAACAGATTAAAAGCTAAGCTTGCGCATCCCTCCTCATGGAACAAGAAAAACTGCAAAATAAAGCATAAAATTATTGGAACCTAACACCTCCCCACTTATTTTGAACAATTTTCAAGAGAAAATTTTCATTTTTAAAATTTTCACAAACTTACAATTCTTTTTTTTAACTTCAAAAATTTGCAAAGTTTTGATACCTTTTTAGTTTCAAAAATTTTCACATTTATGAAATTTTCAAAATTTGTTAAATATTTTATAATCAATAATTTTTATTAATTGTCAAAATTTTGATAATTTTTAAAATTTTTAAAAATTGCCAAGATGTTCAACACTGCGTTTCGTGTGCTGTGCTTAAAGGTCGGTACTCTTACACCACCTACCTTTATAGCATTCCTACCTTACATACACAAAACCACCGACCGCATCAGCAGACTACTTAAACAACAAAACATAAAAACCGTTTTTACACCCTTTCAAAAACTTTCCAATTTCCTTCCTCCGACCAAAGACGATAGTGTACCTTGCTCCTGTGGGAAAGCCTACATCGGTAAGACAAAGAGGCCGATCAGCGTTCGAGTTTCTGAACACGAGCGCTGCACCCGACTGAAACGTCCCGCAGAGTCGGCTATTGCAGAACATAAACACGATACAGGCCATAACATTCAATTTGACAAAACCAAAATTCTAGCCCGTTCTTCCATTTACCTCAACCGTGTGATCCGTGAATCCATAGAAATACCCAAAACTCCTAACAATATTAACCGAGACCACAGCTATACCCTCCACAATGCCTACAAACTACTATTTCCGACTAAACGAAAGCCCCGCCCTGCAACCGCTCAACCTCTACAGCCTGACAGCCAATCACAGACCCAGCAGTCACACCTTGTTACCCACCCGTCTCTTATAAACCCGGTGCCTGCACCGACTAGCGTCTAGCGCCTTGGGCTTACAGCCGATCCTTAATTGCGCAATATGTGCGAGTATGATATTTACATCGAGATTTGCATTGTTAAAGCCGATTTTTTCATTGCTAATAAATTGCATTCAATAGAAAAAAACAACAAATCTTTTTTTTTAATTTATTACCAGACTTGCGTGTTAGTATGCCGTCAATCAGTGAGTGAATGCAAATTTGTCTTCGTATTTTTTCTTTAAAAATATAACTGCTCTTAACAAATAACCTCGCGTAAACAGCAAAACGCAACAACAGTGTTTTAAAAAAAACTATAAAATAAAAAAATTTTGGTCCCAACCGAAATTCGACCCCGCAACTACTTATGCAGTAAAAAAGTAGTACACCCGAACACACCCGCATATCCATCTGTGCCACTACGAAGTTGTGCTCTACACACATTTCAGCTGCATGCAGAGGAGGTGCGCAAGTCATGTGAGGTAGGATCGGCTGTAATCCCAAGGAGCTAGACGCAAATCCTGCACCGGTCTCGCCAGTTGTGTTCCAGATCCCAAAGCGACCACAGCCTTGAAGATGTCCCGTGCAACCGAGGACGAAACGTCGGCAGTTCAAGCACCGATGACGCGGCTCCAACACAGAAGCCTAGATGTTATAAAATTTAATAATTTTTCAAAATTTCAAAATAATTTCTAAACTTTCGAAAAATTGTGAAAAATGTAAACCATTTCTTTAAATCTTTAAAATTTTCTAAAAAATTTAGAAATTATTAAAAATTTCAATAAATGAGAGTAAGGCCCCGTCGCTGTTGCCCGGCATTATTCCCATGAATTGGACGAAACAGGAAGCACATTTTTGAAACCATACAACTACCTTCTAATAATAGATTAAGAAAAGCTACGAAGTAAGTAATAAATTTGTTGACAACCAGAAACACGCTGGGAATCTTGCACTTACCCCTTTACAATGCAAGACCACTACGAAATAAGAAATAACATTAGTGAAACCATCCAACCCCTACAGCAAAGCTAAGAAATAACGTTGTTAAAAAATATCCGACTTCCCTCTGGTTTCGACACTAAATCTAACGTTATTGAAACCCTACACATCTTTCTTTATAACGCCAGATAAACTAAGAAGATAGGAATAAAATTATAGAAACCTTATAAGTTCATACAAGAACGTTATCAAGCTTGAAATAAAATAGAAATCGTGCAATTTCCATCTTATAGAACAAGAAATGTTACGATGTAGGTTTAAACTTATTGAAACCTAACACCTCCCCCCCTTACAATCTAAAAACACGCTACGAAACAAAATTTTTTTTTATATTCTCAGTTTAATTAAAAATATCAAAAAAACTAATTACTGAAATAAGCCCATCACAAGCAATGCTCTAATTAAATACTAAATTCTGTAAAGCTCGAATCTCATTAAAACCAACTAAAAAAATTAAAACAAAATAAAAAATGATCAGTTCTTAAGCAAGTTTTTAATTAATTCTTAGCTATATAAGAAAAACAACTCAACTCTCGAAAGCTTGCCTGTTTCGGACTTTTTACAAACTTTTAGGCTAACAACCGGCCGACAACTCAAACTTTCTCCCTAAAGGGAAAAGTGATAAGAAAGCAAAGTTCAAATGTCAAACCAAATAATCGAAACTTGCTGTAATCACACGTCTAGCAGCGTCCTTAAATAGTCTCAAGCTGCTCAAGTCGCAATTTAGCTAAACCGCATGAATTTTTATTAAGAGAAATCACGCACGTCCGGTGTATTTAGTAAAACAACAAGGGGTAAGTTGAAAATTGTGATCGATGTCGTTTGAATAAAAATTTCGTTGTAGGACAAGTAAAACACCTCATTTTACATAAAATCGTGATGTATCAGTGCGACGCCGCCGTTTCATCTTAACGACGCCTTTTCATATAGACATAAAATGTTTACAAGGTGAAGATCTCAATTTTAAATATTAACACCAACTTGAAAATGTCTTTGAGGCCTTTAAGCTGAAAAAATTAAAATGGGTGTAGATAAAATAATAAAAAAATAAATACATTTTTTTCGTTGAGCTTTGAAACGAAAAAAATGAAATTAGATGTGAATAAAAGATAAACACTTTCACAACATTTTACTGTTAAAACTTTTAATGAAAAACTTAAATTTTAAAGCCGTGACGTTGTCTCATTTGAACTGAATATGCATACGTTCTGACATTCTATTAAAAGTAACAGAAAAGTTGACATAAGCAAAGCTCGTATGAGGTACATTGATATTCAACTCAGGATGTTTATATAAAATATGAAGCACCGGATATGGAAGACGAACATATGAAAAATGAAAATATTATGTAAATCATAAAACAATCTAAACAAAACCAACATGTGTTTATAAAAGGAGCAATTTTTTTTAAATATATGATGACCACCTTGAGGCATGCAATTTAAGAAATACTAATAATAATTATCTCTTGAAAGGGGGAGCTGTAACCCCTAAAGGGCCCTTGAGAAATGAGGGGAAGAAGGGAAATAAAATACCTCTCGCAAACCAACAGACACCGTATCAGCGTCTGTACTTCAGTGAAGCGGCTGAAACAAACTAAAACTGCAAGCCATCGTCAAGGAAGCGGCGGAAGAGATCTAGAATGGATCCAACGGCGGCAAGCAAGTCCCCGTTAGGAAAGATTACGTCCTGCGCACCGAGCCGCACTGACCAGCGTGGTGTGTTAAGTGGCAAAGAAAACCTTATCAATGTATGTGGAACTTAGAAGAAGAATACAACGGCCCTCAGTCCCCAGCAGTCTGACTCAGGCAACGGACAACGTAGAAATAACAAGACAGAGGGTGCGTAGAATGCTTGGATTAGACCAGGCTGCGACAGGATAACGATGAACATAGCAACGGACAATATAAGAACTTTGTCAACACATCACGGACTAGAAAAACTAGAAGAAGAACCAAAGAAAATTAAATGGGATGTATTAGGATTGTGTGAAATTCGTAGAAAAGGGAAAGAGTGTATGATTCTGAAGTCAGGAAATATACTACACTATCGAGGTAACAAAACCCAGCATATAGAACGAATAGTATTTCTAATAGATAGGAAAATAGTGAGTAAAGTAACAGAATGGAAGAGCATCTTCGAAAGGGTTGCACACCCAAAAATAAACATAAATAGGCGGCACAGCTTAAAAATTATACAAATGTACGCACCTATCAGCACACATAGTAATGAAGAAGTGGCAGAATTGTATGCAGAAATAGATAAAAGTATACAAGAAAACTATGCAAGCTATAATGTGTTAATGGGAGGCTTTAATGCAAAGCTCGGTAAGAAAGAAAACGAAAGCCAGACTAATATAAGCGAATTCGGACACGGCATACGAAACGACAAAGATCAGACCATGCTAAATTTTATTGAAAAGAACAACATATGTATGCGATGAACACATTCTTCATAAAGAACCCAAATAAGAATAGACGTAAAGAAGTACAGATGGTATAACCAAAAATGAAATAAAATATGTAATGGCTGATCAAAAAAAAAGGTCAAAAATGTAAAAGTCCTAAATAATTTTGGAACAGTTAGTGACCACCGCCTTGTGAGAGCCACAGTGAGGGTCAATTTGAAAGTAGAAAGATTTAAGATGGTGAATAAAGGAAGAATTAAACTGAAAGTAGCAACTAAGCAGTTGAGAGGGGAACAGTATAGAAAGAAATTGAAAACCGAAATACAGAAACAAGGGAAGATGACAGAAAATGAAGCTAATGAAAACATAGTGGAAATTAAAAAAACAGTCATCAGACGAAATCACTAAGGGAGTGAAGACAAAACCTGAACAGAAAAAGCTACCAATTGAAACCCTAAATTTAATGGACAAAAGAAGAGAACTGACAGGAAAAAGAAAAGATACAATAGACGAATATAAAAAAGTACAGCGAGAAATAAGAAAGAAAACTAGAGAAGATACATAAAAATACAACATGGATTTAATACAAAAAACCATTGAAGGAAATGGTAACAGAAGAGTACAGTAATGCTGAAAGAGAAAGTTATTTCTAAATAAAAGAATGAAAACTACTAGTATACAATAACATGTATTATAATATAATATTGCGTATAAAAATAGAAATAGAATAATGCAAAAATTACCACTTACTCCTTATTAAATAAATAATTAATTATTTTTTCTACATCTATAATAAATTATAAATAAATAATAAATTGGTAACTGTAACTACAACTGCAGTCCCCCTATTATGGAGAACAACTTGAATTCAGATTACATCTAGAATACATTGGAATGGAACATTGGGCAACTTTGGACTATTTAAAGTCAGTGGCGAAAAGTTTTGATTGTAATAATTGGATAAAAAATAATTGACTTCCATTAAGAATTAGAGTGCGTTATCTAAACTTATTTCTATATCTATAATTATTACCTACTTACACAAATGCAACATTGCAAGAATTGGTATTACATTCTGCTCTACTTTTATGAAACTTTGTTGATTTGGTAGAGTTTGATATTTTCCTATGAAACATCTCCTGAATTAATATTTACAAATACTTAAAATAAATTTTCATCTTTTAAATAATAATTTTTAGTTTAGAAAATTACTGTTCTGGTTACATTCTGCTGATGATATCGTCCTCATATCAACTGAAGCAGAAGAAATGGTGACAATAATAGAAAAGCTAAAGAAAAAAAAATTAGCTGATATAGGATTAAAGCTAAACCAAACAAAAACCAAAATTATGACTAACATCAACATACCACGTCAGCCTCACTTGCAAAACCGATTACCGGTGAAATAGTTATATATACAAAATAAAACTAAATAGCGACAATCAAACAGCAGAAATAGAATAAAGAATTGGACTAACATAGGCAGCTTTCGGTAAACTTGCACAAACTCTACAAAGTACATTTGGCAATAAATGTTCAATCAATGTATTCCACCTATCATGACATATGGTGCAGAAACTATCACGCGAACCAAAACGTCTGCTAATAAACTACGAGTAACTCTAAGAGCTATGGAAAAAACTATACTAAACATCAGGTTACGTGATAGAATAGAAAATAAACATATAAGAGGTCGAACCTGGGTACGCGACGTGATAGAGAGAATGGCATCACTTAAATAGAATTGGGCAAGACATATCGCGAGGATGTCCGATGATGGATGGACCCAAAAATTAATGGAATGGAGACTGGGAATTTAAAGACCATCAGGACACCCACCAACCCGTTGAAAAAATGACATAAAATGAAAAAAATAATAGAAATGAATGGAAGAGACTAGGGGAGGCCTATATCCTACAGTGAACGAAAACGAGCTAATTGATGATAATGATGATGATGATAATAATTTAAAGAAATGATCAATACACCGTAGATGCCTGCTCTAAACCCTAGCCTACTAGATCGCCAGAGCTAAGCTCAATTGATTTCAGGATATTAAAATGTTAATCATCCTCACAATATAAAAATCTGTACAATGTTTCAAATTCGAAATCAAAATTTTTCTCAGCAAAATTTAGTCCCAAAAATGCGTCTTGATGTAAAACGAGGTGTAAAAATAAACGTTGCAAAAACAGTGTATAGCAGCACCTAACAGGGTCATTAGCTTTAATTAATTGGAAAAGGGAGATTTTACACACAGCTTGACAGGAAATTAACGGAATAATAAATAATTGTCAGTTTGGGGGATTTACCAACTCAGTCTAATTTCGTACGCTGATCAAAACGAAGGAAGGCTAAAGTAGGTTTAAGCGTTACACAATTGGTCTTACAAAAGAATCATAAAATAAGGCAACAACGCATATATTGTATTTGGGCATTTATTTAATGTAAATGTTTAATTTGGCAATATTATCGGCCATATTTTAGTACATTTTATTTCAAGTTCTATTATGAATAATGGACATCTGTTCAAAATTGAAAAATTGTTGGTTGATTGAATAATGATGGTCTAGTTTTCACAGAAAATTAATTCAGTTTGAGAAAACTCCCACTTTGAATATTATATATTCACAACGACATTTTCTCGAAAATCTCTCTACTTTTTTTACTGAATAATAATCTCGTTTTCGCAAAATGACCACGTAGAAAACGCACTTGGAATATTTTTTATGCATTTTCTTAGAGTGTTCGCTTTTCTTAGGCAGTTCTAGATTTTTCTAGCAAAATATATAATTGTTGAAAAAAAAACTTAGGTGTTTTGTGATCGTTGGCACTGTTGAATAATTAAGCACTAACGAAGCACTAATCAATTACCTCTACAAATATCCAAAATATAACTAACGCTTCTGGGCTAGTTCTGTGATCGTTGGCATTGTTGAATAATCAAACACTAACGAAACACTAATCGCAGACCTCTACAAATATCCAAATGTTTATTTTTTCCGCTAGTTTAAAAATTTTGAGAATCATGTAGTCTTCTTGTAATAGCTGACATTGTTAAATAATAAAACACCAACCAAGCACTAATCAACGACTTCTACAAATATTAAAAATTTATTTTTATTACGCTAGTTGGAAAATAGTTGAAAAACATTTAACGTTATGTAATTGTTGGAATTGTTGAATAATAAAGCACTACAGAAGCACTAATCAATTACTTCTACAAACACACATAATTTAATTACTTTAGGCTAGTTCTTTGATCTTGGCAATGCTGAATAATAACGCGCTAACGAAGCACTAATAGATTACCTCTACGAATATCCAAAATTTTACTTTTTTTAGGTTAATTCCGCGATTGCTGGCATTGTTGAATAGTAAAGCACTAACGAAGCATGAATTGATGACCTCTACAAACATCCAAAATTAATTTTCTTTGGCTGGTTGAAAAACTGTTAAACAATATTTAAACGTTTTGTCTTCGTTGGCATTGTTGAATAATAAAGCACTAAGGAAGCCCTAATCGATTACATCTACAAACATCCAAAATTTAATTTTTCTAAACTAGTTCTTTGATCGTTGGCATGGTCAATAATAAAGCACTAATCATGACCTCTGCAGATATTTAAAGTTTAATGTTTTTAGCCTAGTTGGAAAACTGTTAAACAATATTTAAGCGTTCTGTCATGGCGTTGTTGAATAATAAAACGCTAACGAAGCACTAGCTGATTAGCTCTACAAATATCAAAAATTTACTGTTTCAGTGCTAGTTCTGTGACTGTAGGCGTTGTTGAATAATAAACTTTTATCGAAGCACTAATGGATTACCTCTACAAATATCGAAAATTTCATTTTTCTGCACTAGTTCTGTGATCGTTGGCGTTGTTGAATAATAAAGAACTAATGGAGCACTAATCGAGGACCTTTGCAAATATCCAAAGATTGTTTTTTTACACTAGTTTGCAAATTGTTGTTAAATGATTGTTATTATTACTCTCGAAAAAGTACCAACGAAGCACCAATGGATGAACGTCTACAAGTTTATAAAATTTAATTTTCTTGTGCTAGTTGGAAAATTATTGAAAAACAGTTCAACTTTCTGTAATCATTACCATTTTTTAATAATAAAGCACTAACGAAACGCTAGTTAATGTATACAACCAGTTTATTTTTTGTAGCATTTCCGATTAACATAACATGCACGTGATATCCTTTACAACCCTTAGAAAAAATAAATCCCTTTATAAGAAAGAAACTTGAACCAACGCCAAGTTTTATTCCAAAAATTAGAATGTCAAAATACCAAGAAGTACTAACCCCTAACCTAAAAGTTTCTGGACATCGACGCATTTGCAAAACATTTTTTTCAGGATTCACATCACAATTTTTCTTAACATAAATTGCAGTTCAAAAGCCATTTTACCAACGCTCTAATTTTCCACACCGACTTGTTTACCTAACACATTATGCAAGTGATCCACTTTTCTGCCCTGGAGCAAAATCAGCTAAATCGAAAAAAAAAGGGTAAAGGCCAGGTCATGAAAAACTAAAATATTCATTTGATTGAACATAAAACACCCTTGGCATGTTTCTGTTGTATAATCCTTGCAATGTCAGCAGGACACTACCACATGATGAACGAGACATTTCAACCCTAAAACCCCCAAATGAAAATTCAGCATCCTCAGGAACTCAATTGAAGTTCAATCTTGTCTAGAAAATAATTCTTGCCAAGTTGAAGTTTTGCAAGAGCATGCAATGTTATAGGCGCAAGTACAGTGCATTGCCCTGGAATACGGCGGAGTTGAAACGGGACAAGGGATGGCATCGCCTGAGATCAATACGTGGCGAGTCGGGAGCCGCCCCATACCTCAGTTATCCCCCAGCAGCGCGAGCAAGTAGACCTAGTGCAACTTCACCATAGCGTAACTCTTTGTACTTCAACAAACGACGAGATTTTTGAAAAAACTATCAAAAACGGAAAAACTTTGTGCTAGTTTTTTTGTGATATTTCCGTAATTTTGTTGGACAGAAATATAACGAGACCTACCTTCGCGTAGATAAACAAACAAAGTAGTCCACAAGTTTTTTTCTTGTTTATGTTTGCGTAATTCTGAAGGGAACTGAATTCTTCCACTAATCTTCATTTCGGAGAGATAAATAAAGTTACAAGACTAAGCCCAAAAAGCTCGGCGTAAGCTTTTTGTGTAGGAGAACATTTAAAAATAATAAACTTGGAAATGTGTGGAGCGCGATAAGTAAAATCAAAAATGGGCAAGAAGTTGTAGCATGGATTAAATTTCAGAACTTTTAAAAGTGATTTAAAACCAAATCGAACAAACAGTCGTGCAATTCCATAAGATGAAGTTGTTCAAGAACAAACAATTAAGATCTTCAGTGTTACATCTTTAAACAGTTTAAAAAATCACAAAAGTCAAGGTAGGTAAATAAAATAATTTGATTGGTCAAAAATCATGTTTACAGCACTCTGCTTATCCAATCTAAAAACTATTTATTTATTTATTCCATTGCGTGATAGACATTTCCAAAGTCACTAAATTAACTTCTGAAGCTCCTAATTTATTTACAATGAAGTACCTGCGAGTTTTCCTCAAGTTCGAGGAAACTTCTCGGCAAGAATTTTGTAATAGAAGGGACTTAATTTCGTTACGCAGTTAATAACATTAAAACAAACTCGCGAACTCAAGATCAATAAATACCTAAGCAAAATTATTTTAAGAGAAAATATCTTGATAATGGCCAGAAAATATTCAAGGAGGTTTTAATTTATATTCTAGTGATTCAACTGCTTTTAAAATTGACGGAAAACAGACCCGTGACGTTTGTTATAGAACAACTTAAAGGTTTTATAAAGTAGATCTAAGAAAAGGATTTGCGTTTTTCCGCTGCATCACAGACGGTCGGCGCTAAATATAAAGATCTGGCATAGAACAGTCCGAATTGTTTAGAAAAAATATTGGCCTTCCTCAAACACTTCGAAAAGTAGGCTTGGTCAAAGACAAACGTTTGTCTGTCGTACCGAAAATATCTGAGTGGTAGATTACGAATTGTACTTTTTGGCTAGACAACCTTCCGTGAATAATCAACTGTCACAATATCTTTAGGAATACTGGTTATTTTCGGTTACAACTGTGCATAGGAATGTTAATATCGTAGATGATGGCTTAGCAAAGTTTCCTTGCTGCTTAAAATGCACAGCTTAGCACTGCCAATCAAATTTAAATGATTTTACACTTGCAGAAACAAAAGGACAAATCACTTATTACTTGTAAGAAACAATATCTTAAAACTAAAATTAATTTTTCTACTTTTATAACTAATTACTATCAGAAACAGTTTTAATAATAAGAAGAATTCGTTCTAAGTTGGAGAAATCTATTATGTCAAGGTTTAACGTATAATTACTTCTGAATAATTCCTACATTCTACAATATTTGTACCTATTCAGAAGCAGAAATCAAGTTAAGCTTCCATCATCAGCGCTCGAAGAGGTATAAATATCTAATAGGTGCGGGTGCATAAATTCGAGGAAAAACATAATTAAATCAATGTAGGGGAGAGTGCTGTACCTTGAACAGGTGTGTACCTTGAACAGGAGTAAACCTTGAGCCACACTTAAAATTCCCGCTAGTTAAACCCGCGAACCATCTAGTAATAAGCTGTAGTTAGTGCTTTTATTAACAGATGGCGCCACAACGTAATTTTGGTTCACCTGGTTTTGCTTATTTCGACATTTTTATGAGCTGCAATTTTAGGCTGCTAGAAGTAAATGTTTATTGGGTAATATCTCATTTAATTTTACAGCTATTTCAATACAAATAGTATTGTTTAACACAGAATAAAATTATGTAGTGTATTCGAATGTAAGGATATTATTACAGACTTACAATATTTAAACCAATAAATAGTGAGCACGATTTTAAGTTTATACGCATAATGCTGCCGGTAAAAACTGTGTAACACAGTAACTTCAAAACAAGATGAAAGAAACGTTACATACTTAAATAATATTTTTCAGAAGATATGTAGCAGTAAAAGCAATAATTGGACAAATATATTGAATAATTACATTACAAATACAAACGATCATGCGAACTATATAAATAGGCTGAGAATTATTAATTAAAAAGTGCTAACTTCATTTCCTACAAAAGTAGTCAAAAACTAAACTAGAGCCAAATATTGTGAGCTCGCGTTATAATCAAACAATTAGCGTTTACACTAACCGGCTTGCATTTGAGAAAAGGGTTAAAAATAAATACAGCAATATTGCTAAATAATAAATAAAACTAGTACTTCGAAACGCGGTTTGCTACACTACCTACTTTGTTAGCTTACTTATGATTTTTTTAAATCAACAAAAAAGCGTGCGGCATAGCCCGTAGGTTCCGCTAGTTACCTCTTAATATCGGAGGTTTAGTTCGCCGGCGAATTTACTTTCGATTTTGATGGTGACTAGAAGGTGATATAAGTGTTTTTCAATCTTTTTGTATTTTCCTTTGAACTTAATAAATATTTTAGCATCGTACTTAAATCAAATCTGCTCCCGTTTCACGGTACGTTACTATGTGGTTCAAGGTACGACGCGATGTTGTACCTTGAGCCACGTGATTAATATCTTTGGTTTTTTAAATAAAAGTGACAAACACGATTTTTGTGGAAAAATAAAGGACACAGCATCTTCCTGTGAGGAGCGAAAAAATAGTACATTTAAAATAAAAATTATTTTGTATATTAAAGTATTTTAGAAAAGTGGTGCCAAGGTACAGCACTCTCCCCTACTCATGTTTGATGGCACATCAATTACCGAACATTAACATTAGCAGACAATCGTAAATAATAAACTTTAAGTTATGTTGAAAATTAATAAATGAATTGTACAAGGTGTCTCAGTTGTAGCGCCTGCTACGTTTACTGCTTCACAGTTGCAGTTGCAAACAAACGTTTTAAACAAACATTATTGTACACTTTTGGGTCTACATGTTAGTGACTATTTGATAAGAAATTGCTTACTGTTATTAGAGGAACTGTAGCTATAACACTTTTTTTGTTAAAAGATTTTCTGTGACTCTATAATATTTTTATACAGACAGATTTTCTCCTCTTTAACAAACAAATGTTTTCTTTGGTTTGTATACTGTAATCTACTGCTGGTTTAAATGTTAGTACACCCTGTATAACCATTTAATTCTCGTCAATCGCTGATGCTGAACGTTTCGCTTTCGAAACAGGTTTGTGTTACAATTTTGTAGATTTTGCAAAAAGCTTTATTTTCAAATTTATTAAGAAGTTCTTGCTTTACTTCGTTGAAGTTCATTTTAGTTTATTGTAAATAAAACAATTTTTAAATTTATACATTTAAAATCTGTACCTTTAATGAATGAGCAAATTGATCTCTTAATTTCACAATTATTGGACGTTTTAGAATTAGAAATCAAGTCATCTGGACGCAGATACAGAGAACCAAGATCAAGTTATGAAGATTAAATGTTCCTATAGCAACACCAACTGTTCACTTTAAATTTTGCCTCTGAAAATGACATGTCAATATGTCGAAATACGTATAAAGCTAAAATAAAAAATATATTGAAGTTAAGAATTGTTTTATTTACGATAAATTCATTTTCATACTTTTAACGCTTTTCCGATAAATTTTTATTGTATTGCTGATGTGCTAGAGAAAAAAATTAATGTACGCCACTGTGTCTATCCAATCGGAATAACACCATTTTCCGAATCGTTCAGCTCCAGTCGCTTTGCAAATAATCAGAAAGGTCAAAGATTTCATTTTCACAGCAGGTTGTAAATCACATTTTTAGCAAACTGATCATTTCTCTGCCAATTTATCACAATTTTTTCCAATTCGTATACTTTCCTACATTTGCACCGTTTGGTAATCTATTAAAATAATATCCAGGCATGTTTGGATTTGACAAGAAAAACAGATGTTTTCTTTCTGAAGAAAAATTAGAAAATTCTTTGTTTTTTTTTAAGAAAACATTTTTTGGCTAGCTTATTTTACACAGCTGTTATTGCGAAAGACAAACAAATTTTGGCATATTTTTTTAATTATACGGGGTGTTTCAAAATATAGGGAGTGACTTCCTGGAAAGCGTCTTGAAGTAAAAATGGTTTCATACATATTAGACAGAAATTGGCTACTTAAAGAGTTCCAGCCTTTTGAAATTTTACTTAATTATACAGGGTGATTTTGGGGACCGGGCCACTATTACCAACTTTTTTATTTTAAAAGATACAAAGTTGGTTAAATTAGAAAAAAAGTGTAACTTTTTCTTCTGGTTATGATGGTAAAAAAAAGGGAAAAGTTACACGTTTTTCCTAATTTAACCAACTTTGTATCTTTAAAAATAAAAAAGTTGGCAATAGTGGCCCGGTTCCCAAAATCACCCTGTATAATTAGGTATACAAATATTAAATTTATAAATATACGAAATTATGTTACTACACTTGATGATTCAGTGTTATGGTTCAAAATTTATATAACGCATTCTAGGCACCAAAATAAGTAAAAACATGTGCCTAAAAACGGTCTGTTTCGGAGCTACAGCCTCCTGAAGTTGGAACAATCAAATACATTTTCGTCAACAACTTTCGCAGTAGTTGAACCCACATACCTTAGCATTTTTATGAATTTTGGTTTGATTAAGTGCTTTAGGGGTGTCTGATATAGGGGGGCCACGTAATATATTTTTCTAAATATTTTAAATCTTTGCACTTTTGCATGTTTGGTCAATAAAAACTGATTCTCAGAACAAAATTACACAAAACAGTTTTGGAGTTGAAATATAGGGCCGGAAACGCTTGATTGAGGAGTTACAGCGTGCTAGATAGGCAATAATCTTTACATTACTTTGTAAAAAGTTTAATGGAACACAGAACGGTCTGTACCTCCCTTGTGCAAACCCATGTTTGATTGTTGTGGTGTGTAAAACTTAACCGCAGAGTTAGTAGCAACTATTTGGGCACCTTAAAAAATTTTTTAGATCTTCATGGCAACTGGATTTTTCACAAAATCATTGATTTATATCAGAAACTGTTAGATTTAGGTCCTTTCAACAAGAGTGCCCTTTTTGTGTCTTCTTGTATGTAGAATAGGATTTTAAAAACAAAACTTTAAACTTGTTAAGATCTAAAATAATTAAAAGAAAGTATTATAAGACACCAAAATTGTTGGGAATACTAAACTAAATGAGCAATGCTCAGAGACATAGTATTTCAAAATTTTAGTGAAAGTTATCGGCAAAAATGTAATTACCTGTTGCATCTTGAGGAGGCTATAGCTCCGTAACGAATCGTTTTCCGTTTGTTTTTAGGAACTTTTTTTTACTTATTTTGGTGTCTATAATGGGTCATATAAATTTTGCACCATAACTCTGAATTCACTTTGTATAATTGTCTCTTTAAAAAATATATTATATCTATTTTTGCTGCGAAGCCTTAACACGGACGCCAAATCGTTAAATATTACACCTGGAAATTATTCTGAAAATCTTCTACAGCTATCACACGGAATAGTTACATAATTATATCTCTTCCGATTTAAATCCAACATTACGAATGCCATTGTGGCTCCCGCGCGCCAAATCTCACTCTGACTATCTGACGTTTCTTCATTGATTACATCATCACATGGAATGTAATAAAGGGTCGTACTAAAACCCAATTGTGTCGGTATCATCCCTCGCCCTGATCAAGTCAATGCGGTTTTGTAACTAGGCACCATAGGTACTTGCCTACAGGCTAGGCGCCACGCAAGAGGGGACGCCCGACCCTGAACCTAAAAAATATAGTTTTGCAATAAACCCAAAACCTAATCAACTAATAGAATTTTTATGAAGTGTGCAATTTTGTTTGGCAGGTTTGGCCAGTATCCAGACATCAGCCACATAGCCACATGTAATTTATTTTGTGATTTGGTCGTGTTCGTATAGATGCTGCACGTCTCGCGTGCTCTATGTTAGTGTAGTTCTTATCAAAACAAAAGCTCATAGTAATAAATTGCTTACATAATAATATAATGTTGTTTTATATTTTATCAAAATGCTTAAATTATTCTTATTTTTTTATTTTTTCTGCGTTGTAATATTTTTTGCCTTCAAATCTATATTATACTTATTATTATTATATTCCATGTTTTTATTTTAATATTTGTTTATTTTTGTTCGCAAAGTTAATAAAAATTAAATAATAGTTCGAAAATGATTTTAATTTGCACAAGGGCAAAAATAAATCTAAAACCGAAGCTCGATGAAGTCATATACAACTGCGGACGAAACGTCGGCGTCAGCTAGTCAGAGCCCGATGACACGGATTGAGTTCGGAAACCAAGATACCCTTCACCACGACCACGAAAGCTTTCAATCAACAATGTTAAATTAATTAAAATTTTAGGTGGTGATAACCAGGCGCGGTTTTGAGGGTGACAGATAAGGCTGTAGCACCCTCCCTCATGGAGAAACTACTAACAATATACTGTATAATATATATACTACAGTGAATTCCAATTTAGATAAAACATAGCAGATTAACATGAAAAAAATGAAACAGCTGTATTTTATCTCCCTAGTAGAATTTTACTACTTGCAGTCGCCTTAAATGGAAAAATCACAATTTTTTTCCGTCACCTGATGGCATTTTATTTGAAAATTTACTACAAATAATGCTTTAAATAAATTTGTTAATAATAATCAAGACAATTGTTTATTGACATAAACAGTTGTGAAGTCGATTTTTAGATGGCTCCGTGGCGTGAAGGTAGAGGATTAGTTTAGTAAACGAGAGGTTATGAGTTCTAACCTTGATGAGGTCACCTATATTATTATAACAAAACGAATAATTATTAATATTTATTATTGCTGCATAACATAAATAATAAGGTGAGTCATGATAAACTCCTTAGAGATAATTAGGTAGAATTAAAAACTATTTTGGTGTTAAGATTCAAATTAAATGTTTGGTTTTAGTTGTTTTGTTAAATAGCGGTGCAATCTATGGGCTTCAGTTAATGTACCTACTTATTTTCTTCAACTGTAAACAGTTTATCGTTACTTTTTTAACCTGATGTATTTTGTTTAACTGCGGTTCGTTAGAAACTGAAGTATGAAGCACTGAAAAATAATAATTATACATTAAAAAAATAATATAAACCTGATTGTCTTGTTACAGTATTTAAAAAATTACAAAAAGTATATCTCATCAAGTTTTGATCTTATAGCATTTCGCTTAAGAAGCAATATTTCTTCTCCTGTGCGCCACGAAAACACTGAAAATCTTCACAACTATTTATATCAATGCGCTAGACTAATTATTTGTCTTAAATTTTTAAATAAATTGCCGTTAGATGATGCAAAAAATATTATCTTTTCATTTAGATTGATTGCAAAAAATAAATTTCTTTTAGATATAAAATACAGCTATTCCATTTTTGCTTGTTAATCTGTTATGTTCTACCTAAATTGAAATTCACTGTGCATAGTATACAGGGTCCTCTAAAAGTATAGAAACACGCTATTTACGGCTAAATCACTGCTTGCGTTGAAACAATCTTTTAACCCAATGTATTTATGAGGTTCTAGAGCATATTTTATTTTTCTTTTTTAAAAAAATATTCTTTTGGTTTTGCGAGCAATGGCGTCACATTAAATTTCTTTAAATAAAATTGTGTTTCATTTTTGGTCTGATTTAATACATTTTTTATTTTCTTTTCAATGATGTCACTTTCATATTATTGCATGAGAAATTTCAGAACACAGTTACAAATCAATTTAAACCTTAGAGTGCTGTTATTTTTCTGGTTTTCTTGATAATTGCAACTCACGTTAAACAAATGGGCATGGCCAATCAGTATCAAAATGCGAATACGATCAGTTTCTGATAAATAAACCATTTTTTCTTAACAAATTTACATCATTTAATGACAACTAAATCCGATTTAAAGACAGCAACAACCAAATACAGTTTAATGATAGCAAAAGTAGTATCTTTTGCTTTGTTTTGCTCGCAAAAACAAAAGAATGTATTTATAAACCGGTAAATATGCTCTATGACCTCATAAATAAATTGAGTAGAAAAGTTTTTTAACTCAGGTAGCGATTTAGCATATACAGGGTCCGTCAAAAGCATGGAAACGCTTTTGACGGACCCTGTATATTAAGCGGAGCTAAAGAACGCCTACACTCCTCAATTATATAACGACAGAGGCAACAATGTAATGCGTTTTGTGAGGTAACTTATTAGAAACGGGCTTTCCATACTTTTGGCGGACCCTGTATATTTAGCCGAACAAAAGTATATTTATATCTCTAGATTATATAACGACAGAGGCAAAAATATGATGGGTTTTCTGGGGCAAATTCTTGGAGACAGTTTTTTCTAAATACATAATAGGTTGAAGGGTTGCCCTAAGTAGCTAACTGCTAACCCATCTTTGAATCTTGGCTGAATTCAGAATGCAGTGACAATCTTTATTTATGTAATTTGGTATTGTTTCATCTTACCAAAAATAAACGTCATAAATTATCGGCCGCTAGGGCCTCTCATCCCACTTGTCCAATAAGTCATGCTTACAACAGAGACGATCGATAAGGGTAGGGATAGCAGTAATACGTAACTGTTTCGTCGGTACATGTTGATTTAGCTTTGTTCCTGATTGTTCTTACGTGTCAATGCCGTTAATTACATACAACATGAAGTTTAATATTTTAGAAATTCTTATTTGACCCTAAAATTGCCCGGTGTTCTTAAAACGCGTTTAAATGGTCCACGTTGCAAAACTTCTATAAATTACAGCCCACCACATTATCAAATTACGCCTTGTAGATATTTAATCAATTATTTCTGAATCCATATTTCGATAAACTTTTCGATTGGTTTTCATTTAAAACTACTCCTAAATAACGCCCATTTTTTGAAACACCCTGTATATAGTTATTATTTCTGTGTTTGTCCCAATCTTTAGATAGTTGACACAGTTTCTAGTAAAATATCAAAAACGTAATAAAAACAGAAACAATGTCATGCCACTTGGGCCTCTCCTCTCACTTGTCGACTAAGTCGTGCCCATGACACATAAGGCCGATAAGTGTACGGGTAGCAGCAATTAGTAATTGTTTAGTTAGCTTCCTGTGCTATGTGATATGTCGAATTTGGTATTCTGCTTAGTTCTTGCTTGTTTTTAATTTTAAATATTATTTACATTTTTTTTTGTTTGATTGTAAAATGGTAAGATATCTTCAATGAAAATATTAAATCATCCACGACCGATTTGAAAAAATATTTGTCTGTGGTGCTATTTCTTGCTCGCTTCTGTGAATTATAAGGGGAGGGTGGGGTTATCAAACCTTGAAACCGTCACTGGGTTTCATGTTTATATAAACTTTGCAACTAATTTACGTTTAAAAAATCTACTCCTTAAGTGACGCCCATATTTTTTGGAACACCATGTGTATAATTATTATTTCTGTAGAATATTAAAATGGTACCTCAATGTTACGTAATTTTTTAGAAAATCACATTGCTTTTTCGTATATTTACAATAACTCCTTTAATTTGATAGCAAAAATAAACAAACTTCGTTTGCTTTTACAGTAAAGCAATAAGGACCATTACACCTACCAAATAATACATTAATTGCTGCGCTGAAACTTCAAAAGCATTCAATAACTTCCCCTTTTTATTACTAAATTTTATATCAATTGTTTAGATTTTTCTAGTAAATTAGTGCCAAACATCTATTTAACATGAAATGTACTAAGAACTAGACAAGTGGGCAGTGTACGAATGATATTTGGCACAGCGCCTTGAAAATTTAAATTTCGAAATTGTCTTTTGTTCCGTAACATAAAATAGTTTGCATCAGCATTGCAACACATTACAAAACGTAATAGTCATCCAACGTTTTGAAATTCTCAATGCTTTAAACTATGCCCCTTACGGGGTACGTTATAAAATTGATTATAATTTAAATATATAAACCCGCCAAAAACGGTTTTAATTTGTGACGTAACCCAATATTTTAAAAATTTTAAATTAAAAAAAATTAGGTCTGATGAGAGTAAAAAATCTGCGTACATAAAAAATTGTGTTTGTACAAATTAAGGTTTTATGGTACCCTCACGCTCAATTTCATTTAAAATATAATTTCCTTGTCTTCCTCCACATTTTTATAATTTCTGATATTAATGCCAATTAAAACTTGCTTTTACGACCCCCATACTTTGGTCTCTAAACTAGTTAATATAATCGTTATTCCACCTCTGCTTCTATCCTGCCAAATTAATGCTGCTGCTATTTATTTTGATGTGGGCGAACCGGTGCTGAACACAGTTCGAGAAATAAACGGTAAAGGGCAAATGTAAGCACCTGCTCTTGTTTGGCATTACTCTGCGGAATATTACAATTACATTGTTTATAATCACCTACGGAGAATATTCACGAGTCAGTTATTAACATGAAAGCGCGGTTGGTAATGAAAACATGTCGTAAAGTTCATTAAAAGAATTTTTAACGCTAATCCTCGGCCGATTTATCATTAAAGGCTTTGTAAATTCATTTGTTAAATTAACCACTGCTAATATAAAAAGGTGTCGGGCAACCGCCACGAAACCTTCGTCGCATTTATGGAAAATTTTTAATATATTAAGAAAGTTTATTTTTATTTAGAATATTTTTTTAAATGTATATTATTTGCAATACAAACATTTTTTTTGATATATTGCAAAGTGTTAAAAATTGAAATTTTTTGAAAATTTCGAAAATTTTTGAAAAATCAAAAAAATTTTAAAAATTTTGAAATATTTGAAATTTTAAAAACTTAAAAATTGCAGAAATATGTAAAAAAAATTTAATTTGACAATATCTTGAAATTTTGGATATATTTGAAATTAAAAATTTTGAAAATTTAGACTTTTAAAAAATTTCTAATTTTAAAAGGTTTTAAATTATTTAAAAATTTGTAAAAAATAAGAAATTAATACTTTCCCATGCCTAGCGTATACGAAAATTAAAATACGAAACTTACAGTGCCAAGACAATATCATAAAGGTAAATTCATTAGGTTCAAGCGAATAGATGGAGCTTCAGCAGAGCATAAAATGATAAAATGCGAAAACTATTTATAGAAATGAATTAAAGATAAGCTTCAATAAAATTTACGAGTACATGCTTGAATTTTGCTTTACGGCATCTTTAATACGCTGAAAGACAAACTTCTCATTGGTTTCAATGCCAACATTATTATTGTCGTATCGTATTTACTTTCCTTGCTCGTATTCCTTTATTACTCTATTAGTGTCCACTTTCAGGTTTCAGAGCAATATTCATTTGTTTTCTGTGACCTTTTTACCTTTGCCCTATAGTGATTAACTTACCAAAGCCCCTTTTCTTTTGAAGTAATCAAGTGAATCTCTAGGTAAAGCAGCGACAATCAAACAAAGACGTGAGTGGGTGCTTGTTGAAGTGGTACAGGGCTTTAGAACAATTTTATTATATAAACGAGACTATGCTGTAATTTCGTCAAAAGAGAAAATTGCAGTTTTAGGCTTTCGCTTTTTGATGTAAACTTTAGCAGTTAAACTCTTAGATTTAAATCTCAAATTTAGAAAACTAAATATTTTGGAATTCCTGGAATTCTCGTTTCAAAGCTGTTTTTCCAAGAACAAAATTAGAACTGCTGTAAAATTAGACAGACGTTCAAAAAACTTTCAAAGCGTTTTAACTGCACACTTTCTCCAGATTGATTTTCGAACAGAAAAATTATTAATACTAGCAGAACCCATGGGCTACGCTCCTCGTTTATTTTTTTGTAAATTCGTACATGATAAGCGTGCGTCTAGGGCTGAGAACTGCTTCCGGCTAAAAACCGAGATAAAAAGCCCGGAAAAACGGCGTTGAAAAAAAACCCTAAGGAAGAATATCCTCCGTAAAAACGCTCCAGGAAAAAAACTCCCAAAAAAACACTATGGAATTCGCTGAAAATTTTCCTTAAAAGAAATTAAAGTACCGCTTTTCCTCATTTCTAACGGAAGTTTTCAAACTGTTTTTTTATTAATAAATACCCACTTAAAAAAATGTTAAGATTACATGTAAATATAATTCCAAAATGAAATTCGCCCTTATTCATATAAGTTCATCAGCAGGGAAAGCTCTTTCTTAATTTCTACTACAAGATCTTTTATCGGAGCTTTTTTCAGACGATTTTTGTCAATGGATGTTTTTTCCATCGACGATTTTCCTAGAGAATTTTTTTGATGACTTTTTATCTGCACGTTTTCTCCGTAAAACAAAACTGGGGCCCATAAGCAAAAGCAATGTTAGACGCCACTGATGGAATTAATAAGCATTATAAATCAGCCGCACATAACTCAATTTATTTATGGCTTAGATTTATTTCAAGCAAGAAACAGACGCTTTTCTACAATAAAAGGTTAATATGTACAAAAAAAATTGCTACAATAAAGTTGAATCGTACAAACAAAAGTTTTTACACAATAAATGGAAAGTATCTACAAAAAAGTTGAATTTGTACAAACAAAATAGATTACTACAATGAGGTTGAAACATACAAAAAAAATTATAAGGAAAAAAAGAGATAGAAAGAAAATAAGGGGGGAGGGTTCTTTCAAACAATGTTGTCGGCCTAGGCGGTATACGCGAGGAGAGTCTAATAAGGCAACAGAAGAATTAATATACACCGTAGTTCCGTCTCGCGCTCTTCCAGTGACCTGTTACAGTGTTCACACAGCTTACTAGCATGTATACCGATTTCAAACTGCTTCTGCAACGAGCCTCGGTAGCGTAGAGGCGTGAACCTCCGTCTAACACGGTACGCGGTCGCAGTTCGATTCCGGGCACCGGCGTTGTTTCCTTTTAAACTACTTTTGTCGCATACTTTCTTTTATGGTGTACATGTGATGTTTTTAGCGATAGGGGTAGCGCCGTTAAGCGCTAGAAGCAAAAATGAAATTAATTTGACTGTTCGATATATTATTTACGAAATAATATAATCGTATACCACTCGTGAATTGAAAAATGATCAGAAAATATCACTCCTGCATAGCAACTTATGTTTGTCTTACTTTAAAAAAATTTCTAGGCGGTATTGCGATGAGAAACAAACCTACACTCGTTGGTATGCAACAAGTTTTCGTGAATTTTAACCAGATTATTTCTTAATTTACTCGCAACTGGGTGTAACTGTTCAGAAAACGACAATTTTTATAAGTCACGCGTCTGTTTGCCAAAAGCTATTTTGCGAGAAAATATTTGAGCACCCTTGAGGATATATGAAAAAACCGGCGCAGTCGTCATTCTTTAACGATATGGTTTGTGACCTAAGTATTTTTACTTATTGCGTTAAATGTACAGCACAACTTAATAAAAGTCAACGTAAATTCGTAACGCAGTTTCATTGGGTCCCGAGACTGAATGGGGCCAAGTTCAAATTTATTGCTCTAATAGCAAAAACAAATGTAATTGAAATAGGCCAAAGTATTGAATAAAGGGCAAATATTTGTAGCCTTGCGGCCGTGGTGTTTCTTATTGAGAGTTTGTTTTCGTAATCACAGCTAATAATACAAGCAAACAGTTTAAATCCAATTTTGATTAACTTCATTGAAAACTGTAGCGGTCTGCTGTACAAACGAATATGCGCCTTATGTAACGGACGCGTAAATATGTTGTTTCTAGCAGCGGAGGACCCTCAAGAATAAAAGTTGGGGCAGGTGGAAAGGATCCGAATTTAATATATAAATTCTTACAATTTTACTTGCTGAAATAAAAATTCCTTTTAGCACTTAGCTAAGTGAAACGATTTGTCAGGAACAGAAAAAAAAACGATTAAGAGAAAAGTTTACGAGCTCCTAACAGCTCTAAATGAAAAAGACAGTCGAGTTTTACAATCAAATATTAAAAAAGTCTCAGGGGATCAAAATAAATTTACTTCACTGAACTCTAGCGTGACGACGTCTTTAGCACGCCATTAGTAACGGATAATCGAATTTTCTTGATGTTTTTCTCGTTATATCCTGTCGCGGGATAATTACCTAAATCTGCAGATTAGTAAAAATCTGCTTCAAAACAACTTTTCAGCTAATTTCATATATTATGCACAAAGGGTTAGGAAAGAACGTGCAACTGATTTGGGAGAGAATTTTAAGTCCGAAGGGTCTGGGTCAATTATTTAATACGGTTTTTCTCGAGAGGGTAGAACAAATTTGCTTTCATTGCACGAATAGAAGTTAGTAAAACATTACCCACGAACTTTCTTTTTTATTGTCTCGGTCCCTCTTAATGAACAAAATTTTCAAAGAAGTTCAAAAGGGAATATTGACATTCAGACTTGTAATTATGTAGTAGGTACTTAAAAGCTGGAACTTACCCAGTCAGCTTAATAATGAAAATAAGGTCGTTGAACCAGTTCAAGCTTTAGAGACAGAGCACAAAAGCATCTTTTTTATAAGAATTAAGCCCGCATGGAAAAGCTTCTTGTAAGTTTTCCAAAGTATCTATTTTCTCGACTTGTTGAAAAGGGAAATCCGCTTCGGAAAATGGCGTAGGTTCAAAGAATTAGCTGCTTTAAAAAAATTTAGGCTAGACTGATAATTTTGCCACATTTCGCAAGACTTGGCACGGTTTGAAAAACAGATGCGAGTCATTCCATCAGGAAACTACCGTTTATAATTGACGGTTTTTTCACTCAGTGTGCTTGAGTCGCGGTGTCGGTTATGATGTTTGGTTTAAGTGGAAAATGTGAAAACTTCTAAACGTTGTGAATAAAATAAAGTTCAATAAACTATCGACTACAGGATATTTATAACTTATTGTGGTTTTAAGAAGGAATTTTTTTACTGCAACGCAACGGTCAGTGTAATTTTAGTACAATGTGGTGCACGTATGCCTCTGCGGTGGCTAGAATATGGCATCCGCGGGCACAGAATACTAAAAGCAGGTAAATTGCAAACATTTCGCCTAATTATTAGATTAATTTAAAAATCAGGCATCGTATCGTAATAAGCCTTTACGTTTCACTGCTGGGCTCCAGCACACTTCTCTGTCACGTACGTAAATAAAATTTAACTCGAAGAAACTAAACATTAACACTGCAAGAATTAAACAAACAACCCCTCCCCCACCCCCCACCCAATACAATTTATTTTTATTTTTATTAGGGAGATTGGTGTCCAGATAATAGGTATAGTTTAAAAAATAGTTTCTGATATGTTTAGGTTTTTGTGAATTTATTTGATATTCTGATCAGCAAGTGCTTCTGCACGTGTACTGGCAATCTACCATTAAGATAGTGCCTTAAATACTATCTTTTTTCAATCAGATTTGTGACACATGTTTCTATATATCTTTCAGGGGTTAAGTTCTAAAATAGGAAGCAGAATCAGAACTCAAAAGAAAAGTTACCGTATATTACTGGAAAATTGCTACCATAGACACATGCACGAAATACAGCGACAGGTGCCACTTCTAATTTTGACAGACTATTAACCTAACCTAACTCACACATCTAGAACGGTAGATAGTTACCACGTTTACGTTTTATTTTTGGCAATATCCGACGGATAAGACGGACAGCAACACATAAGTGCAATGTACGTGTCTCCTAAAAGGCCACTATTAATGAACATTGTCAATGCATTGTGATTAGGGCTGGACGATATTGAAAATTTAATATCGAATATCGATATTGAATTTATATCGATGTTATCGATATATCGATAATATTCGTTGACAAAGTGTAAAAAATGCGTGAAGCACTTCAAAGAAAACCAAAAACGGAAAACAAATTCGTCCGCCAAGTATTTAATTAGTGGATGACGAATTTTTTGTTTAAAAAATCAAGAAAATCAATATTTTCTCACAAAAAATTTTTAATCAAATTATATGTGCGAAATTTACGTCCAGGACAGAACCAGTTGGTATTACATCTCCCTCTAAAGCGTAAACAATATATTTGGTAAACCGAAGAATACAGTTTAATGGCGCAAGACAGATCAAGCTACAGTTAAAAGGAGACGGCCCCTGCTTCAGCGTTTCCTTTGTGTAAAACAATTAAAGCAAATGAAAGATTTTCAAAGAGTTTTTATCATTTTTTGTCATGAAACTTTTCTATAGCATGTACACTATCTGAGTATTATGATTTGTTCATATAATATGATTGCAGCATAATATAATACATCTACATAGTATTTAGCTGCCCCCCCCCCTTCGGAATAAATGAATTTACCTTATTGCTGCCAAATACTACAACAATATGTACCTCATCCTCTAAGGACTCATAAGCATCATCGATCTCACGATCACAGTCGGTGACAGGCAACCAGAACTTCGCCGTTCTGCCGACTGGCTCAAAGAGGTTTAAATACCTCCGCTTCTCGGATTTAAATTCAGTGTTTTTATTCACTCTGAAGATGCAAGCTTCAATGTCTTGCGAAAGGTTAGTTTGTATGGGTTCACAAACAGCTAACAGGCATAAGTATTATAAGTATTATAGTTCTGGCAAACAAACTACATTAAGATCAAATCCTTGTCCGCCCCAAGGTTTAAATAATCTAATTACACGGCCCTGTTTAGGCAGGCAGGGCCTACGAACATATATTGCTCAAACTCCTAGAGGAAATGCTTGTAAAGGCAGGCAAGCTACAGGTCGGTCCTTGCCTGATTATGCTGGGCGTAGTTCCCAAATGACGAGGCGGTCTAAGCGGAAAGTAAATTGTAATATTGACAATATGTACCTGTATCTACTGCACAGAACGAAAGATCATTCACTACATTCTGCCGGTTAAAAAAATTACTAGCAGTTCATCTTCATCATCAAATAGCAGCTTAAATGCTTACACCCTCTTGCATTTACACAGGGCCGTGACTCCAACAGTAGCATCTAATTTAGAAAAAATGGATTAAAAACCAAAAAACTTAACATAAACCTAAATTAGTTGAAAAGTATCCGCTATAAATATTGTTTTTGATTCAACTATGTTGCCCCTTATCTTTTGCATTGTCGTAAAAAATTATTTTGACTTTTGGTACTGGTTTTATTAACCTGAAAAAAAGTGTGGGTGCACCTGTGGGTTGTTTGATGTATATGAAACGTGTCAGCAATGTATCCGTGCGTGGTTATATGACACATTGATTTATCACATTATTCTAACCGGCATAATATAAACATCAAAACAAACCCGGCGATTCATAATTATGAAGTGTTGGATGTTCTATTATTAAGTATTAGCGTTGTAAACAGCACAACCAACTGAAAGAAGGTCAAATTCGTAAAGCTTAATGCAGTTACATTGGGGCTCGAGATTGAAGGCGGCCCAAATCCAAAACATTTTTATTAAATTATAAAAACAAATGTAATGAAAATAGGCTAAAGTTTTTATAACTTTAATTAAAAATGAATATTATCGAAACACTGCGCGAGTGTATTTGCATCTTAAACAGCAACTCTTCGCAAGCTGTTAAAACCAAGTGCTAGGCCGCCGTCAACCGACAAGTAAATAAGCGTTAAAAAAATTCTGCATCCGAATATTATTGATTAAGCGACACTATAGTACAAGAGCCAATAAGATGCTACCATTTTCTACATTTGGCCAATCCAAAAAAATTGTAATCGAACATTCAACGTGTAAAATTTTCACTATCAAATTAAATAATTAAGCAAGCGCTTGTCAGCTACTGACTGTTTTGCAATATAAATAATTATTATTTTGTAAATAAAGGAAATTAAAGTTAAAATGTTGAATAATCTTTCCAAATATCACTCGCGTCAAAAATTTTTTAGAGAATTATTGTCATTTCCATACAAATCATTGCAAATTTCGTGAGATTTTGAGGCAACAATTTTCACGTAAACGGAAACACTTGCTAGAGAAAATTCTATGCATTTATGTGAAATCGTACCCTTAGCCGTTTGACTACTGTGCGTGAAACCAATACGTACAAAATAGTAATATGTTTTCAGTTTAATATTAATAGAACCTCTTGAATGTATATTAGTTTAGAGTTTCTCTATTTAATTTTATTAGCAAAAGATTATAGAACCTTTTAGATTTAAATTTGTAAATTATTCAAAACATTCAAGGCGACACGATGCGACGTATTAAAATCAGAATATCCAAAATCTATAGCGGACCTACTTAAAACATGCCGGAAACAAAAAGTATAGTAAAAAGTGTACCAGACATAACCAAGTAATTGTTATGGAGAAAATCGATGATGTTTGTACTGACTGTACTTAAAAAAAGGTCTTCACGACAGCTTAATAACCAATAAAATTTATTACGAAACAAAAATGTCCTTACCAGTTATTATTATAAATCAATACTGCTTAAATTCATATTACTTGTTATGCTTCCAAAATTGTTTATGTTTTCATAAAGCATTCATGAGTAACAATTAATTTACAGATTTTTGCCCCCTGTACTTAATCAATTTTGAAATAATTCAGATGTATAGGTTGACGCACTTTCTTAACGCGATGTCACTGTACTTTATTTCCAGCTTACATTCTCTTAATTTTCCCCTGCTGTTTTAGGCAATTAAAGCTAAACAATTACCACTGGATAAATGCTGCTTGAAAGCTTTTACTTTTAGTTACTATTGCTGCATTCTTGGAAAATTCATTACGGTAATTGCGCCAAGTAATTAATTTTTCTTATATTCTTTTAGGCTTTCGCGGTTTCTCGAACTGTCAGTTACTTTCGGCTTAAACCGCGTCGTCATTTGGATATTACACCCACCATAATCAGGTAAGGGCCGACCTGTAGCTTGTCTGCCTTTTACGGGTGTTCCATTGCGTTAAGATTACGAGAACACAAAGGGGATAACAACATAAACAAAAAGGATGGTTTGCTTGAACTCCAGTAGTTCATCCTCTAAGGACTCGTAAGCATTATCGATCTCACAATCACGCTCCACCGGATCCGTCTTCGCTCAACGGTAACGGCCAACCGGCCAACCAGAACTCCGCCGTTCTGTCCGACTGGCTCCGCATCCCGGATTTGAATTTGAAGCTGTAATATCTTGCGAAACGTTAGTTTGTATGGGTTGACAAACAGCTAACAGGCATTAGCCGATTAAATATTCTCGTTCTGACAAACGCGATACATTAACATCAAATCCTTGTCCGCCCCAAGGTTCTAACAATCTAACAACACGGCCCTGTTTAGACAGACAGAGCCTATGAACAACTATGGCTCAAACTTTTAGAGCAAATGCTTGTAAAGGCAGGCAAGCTACAGGTCGGTGCTTACCTGGTTATGCTGGGTGTAATATCCAAATGACCACGCGGTCTAAGTCGAAAGTAAATTGTAATACTAACATTTTTTAGCATTGAATTTCAGAAGAAGTTATTCTTACATAATATAACGTATAATTTTCTTTAAAAAAATTGAACAGAAAGTTTTTATCTTGTAAAATGGGTTGGTTTTAGCAAAGCTTCGATTTTATTCTTTTTCCGAATTTAGCTATAAAATAAAGTTCAAGTGTTATTGTGTTCTGAAGGAGTTTCTCACTTCATTGTGTTAGGAATTGAAGGGTTCAAAGATTTAAAGTCGCATTTATACAGAATTGCAATCATTTTATGGCTGCAAAATTGGGGTTTTCTTAAACTGGCTAATTGAAAAGTTTAAATTATGCCAAACCATTAGGTTTTTAAATTTATAATTTGCTTTCTGGCAATTTTGATTTTAAAGACTTGCTAGGTTAAAATTTCTTTCAAAACTTTAATATTTATAAAAGTTTTAAATCATCGATTGTTTATATTAACTCAAAACCAAAAAATAAATAAATAAAAACCCAATTAATGGTGAATTTTGAAAGTCAGATTTTATATATGTCGAATTCGAGAAAGTCTCCGATTTGGAATTTTAAGCAAAAAACCTTTGTAAAGTTCGTTCCTTTCTTCATATCTTCATTTGCGGACCCATGTTAATATTAACTTTTACTCTTACTTTCATGAAAGAAACACGCCATTAAAAAGATGCGGTTTATTTTTGCATCACCATGTATGAAAAATGGATTCTTCTTAAAAAAACGCTAAATTCAACGGTTTTCGAAATATTTCAATTTAATCCTCATGAATCGTATCCTAAATATGCAAAAATAAAATTTATATTAACGTAGATGCTACATATCAAAACAATAAAAATGTTTCAGTAAACATGAGTCTGACAACATTTCCTTACGAAGTTGCAGCATCCGGTTAAGAAAACATTTTTAACAGTCCCGTGTGTTTCCTCTCTCGCAGAATATAACTTTGTAAAAATCCTGTCAGTGCCTATGTGTATTATATGAACTTTGTTCTTTCTTTAATGTGTAGACTTGTCCTTAAAGTCTGCTCAAAATATGTTCGTTTTTTGAAGATACATTCAGACCTTCATGACAATTCGATTTTTCAGAAAAACTGAATTATCTTAAAAATCATTGCACTTTAAAGACTTTCTACAGGTAACTTTTTTGTGTAATTTTGTATGAAATTTCGAGTCAAAGTTAAGATGAATTTGAACATAAAAAAGTGAAATTATAAATTATCACTACTACAATACCTATAACAAATTTAAGTGAAGTATCTCAACTTTAGAGAAATTATTGATTAAAAAGTTATTAAATTTGTTTTATTTTCGGGAGGCTCTAAAGAAGCAATTTTGGACATACGCCACGGGAACAATTTCTCTATAAATGGCCTAAAAAACGTACCACCCAAAATTTGTCGGTGTATATGAATGCAATATCTAATATACTAGAACATCAAAGCAAATTAAATGCGTTTTTCGAACTCTGCAGCTTTAACATGAACAGCTAATATGTTTTGATAAATTTTAACGGCTTACACTCAAAATGGTTAGGCAACTCAACATAAAGTTTCGTTTAATAATATCTACAGAGTGGCTAAGAAAACCCCGGCCACTTTTCTTGCGGCGGTCAAGAGATGGCGCCTTAGTAAAGAAAAATTAAATTAAAATACTGGCAACAACGCAGAATCCAAGACGTTTTTCTTGTTTTGATTTAATATGGGGCGTATTTAATAACTAATACGTCTTGGATTCTGCGTTGTTGCCAGTATTTTAATTTAATTTTTCTTTACTGAAGCGCCATCTCTTGACCGCCGCAAGAAAAGTGGTCGGGGTTTTCCTAGCCACTCTGTACATAACGGTAAAAATGTTATTATTTAAAAATGTTTTGAAAACCTTTAAAGCTGTCTAAATTAAAGGTTCATAGAATTCTGAAAATTTTTATAAATAATTTTTTTAAACTGGCTAAATGGCCTAATCAATTTTGCAATTTTCCTGTGGCACCCTCTATAAATTTCACGATCTGAGTACATTTTAATCTGTAACAATTAGGGCTAGTAAGTTTTGATATCGGATATTGTTAAACATATAAGAACGTGAAACGTGTTTTATGTATAATAACGATGAGATAAAACACAAAGGTTTTTTTTAATAATAAAGTTTAACTTTGGTCTTCAGTTGCGTGTGGGAATAATTAGCAGTGAACTTTTCCAGTAATTTATTAATTAATTAACATGCAATGTATGCCTGGTGCGAGTGATTTACTACGAGCTTTATTATTATGTGATAAAAATATATATGCGACACTCAACCCTTATTAAAAGAAATGTGAAACTGATCGAAGCACTTCCTGTACTTTACAAACGTTTACATAATAAAATTTTCAAAAGTTATAATGCACAACGTTGTACTACAAATAGCAGTTTCGTGTTTAAGCGTAAGTCGCTATGCGCCTGTATAGGGTTCCTAAAGCTTAGCGGATGCAGCTAAGAAAATTATTCTAAACTATTTCAAATTTCTTTTATTGTTATTAGTTGCAACAAAGACAATGGTAATATTTGCCACTATTGAAACAGTAGTATGGAATCACACAGCAGTAAGAGCCGCAAAACTCAACAGCTATTATGGAGTCACAGTACGAGTATTTACCTCTGCACCGAACGGATAATTCTGAGAAGTTATTATAGTCGCCGTATCGGCCCCGCGTTGTGTAACAATTTAGAAAACAAACAGATTTCTTGGTATTAATACAATTGCATGGGAGGGGAAAATTAATTCCCCTAATTATTGATGCACCTAAAAATTAAGTAATGTCTTTTATTTAAATTTAGCTTAAACAAACATTGTTTTTCGTCCCCCTTTTATTAAATCGAAGGGTATTAAATTTCAGTTTTCAAAAATTCATAGAAGGCGTCACAAAAAAATGCAATACAAAATTTAAAAGAAAAACTTTTTGGCAGTTTTTGACCAATATAGTTTTCAAAATTTACTGTGCAGTTTACATGCGCTTAAAAATTCTTGTACACACTAGTATTATGTCTCCTTAGAGTTACTAGAATGCCAAAGTTGATCCCGATTTCTATCAACTCGATTTCAAGTAATATGATTTAAAGTCAAAATTTAAAAAAAAATTGTAGCTTCCGAAATTTTGAAGCTAACAAATTCGAAAAAAAGGCCTTAAATTTAGCGTGAAGGCTTCTACAAGATTCTGTTTTTAGAATAAAAAAAATCAATTTAAAAGAGTGCTTTCAAGAAATGTTTTTAAGGGTCATTTTCCCGATGAGATTTATGATCTCCCCTTCCATTTCAAAGCTCATCAAGATCCGTTTAGAAGATATGAGGTGCCACCCACCCACCCACAGGCAGACATTTTTTAAACCCTTATATTGAGTTCCTGTCCAAAACACGTATTTCCGTCAAAATTACATTTTAAAAACTTTCAGTAAATCAATACTTTCCTATACTGAAAGTTTACTGAAGTAAATCAAATAGTAGCTTTATTCTTGCTCTATTGGCTCCAAAAACGTATGTTTTTTCAATTTTTTTTTTCACGATTAATACTTTCCCAAACTGGAAGTAGGGCAACGTAATACCGAGCAATCCTTAAACATTGGAAATGGTTCACTGTAAACAGAACATCTTGAATTTTAAAAATTTTATTGCAGTAAACATAATACGCAATCGCTTTTAAATTTATGTTAGAAAGATGTAGCTACCGAGACAGTCAACAAACCTACGAGCATGTTATTTATGCTGAATGCGCTTCGCCAAACAAATTTTAATTTTATATGGTTTTGCATGAAATAGCTATGATCAGGGTGCAAAACTCGAATTGATTTTTATTTAAATATCCGTTATTTCATTGATTTGGTATATTAATAACAACTAGTGGAACGCATGGGCTACGCCCGCAGCTTTTCTTGTTTATTTTTTTATAATAATAAATAAGCGAACGAAGAAGGTAACGTTGCGGGCCGCGGATGTAAGTCCTAGTTTTATAAATTAACTTACAATTGCGTTAATTTTTGTAATACGAGCGTTTGTTGTTGTAACTCCCAATGCTCCCAATGTTTGGCTCAATGAAATGTGGTCTTTGATTATGAATTCCTAGCCCATGTATTTGTAAACATGACATCGTCTACACGCGATAAATCAAATCATATTAGTTCATGTCATCTCATAGCTGCACGTAAACCTGAGATGACTGTATTTATTTTAATGAGTAAAGATTATTTGTAATACAATTGGTAAATATATATTTATTTATTATAGATACATAAAATACTTTATCGCTTCAACAATAATATTGAACGAAGTAAAGCTAGAATTTATAAATAAAGAATATCTATTTGTCCATTTACTGCTTTTACTTGTACATATTTTAAGGATTGTCTTATTTGTCAGTTATACTGAATGTCATTTTGTAACACACTATTATAAGTACGTATCGCAGGTACCCGTGTTCTCAAGTATGTAGTCACGTTTCGCCCCACTGACCCGGCTTGCGTTCGCCGGCTATGCTATGTGCGCACCCCAATTAGTCAAACAAATGTTGTTCACCCAAATTGGCTTATTTGCATTGGAAAGTGTATCGGTCTGCTGTGCAATGATATATATGCGCCCTATATAATGAACGCCTAAAAATGTGGGTTCTAGTAGTGAGGGCCCCTCACCACTCAAAGTTTGAGACAGGTAGAATGGATTCGAAATTAATATATAGATATAACGTTGATGCAATTATACATTAATCAAAAATCAGTCTAAATTAACTCTTATAAATTATTGGTGTTGAATACGTAACACTATCGTTGATTTTACGAGCTTAGTTGTATTAAATTTATTTATTTATCGCTGCTAAGCCTTACGACCAACGCCAGAGTATATCACCACCCAGAAATATCATCATCTCTGTCTTGTACAAAGTAGAGATTTTCAACGCGCATCTATCACACAAGACTGTTTGTAAAATGTAAAAAAAGACAAAATTTGGTAGATACTATTTAGTTCTCATATTTTTTTAATAAAAATTAGGTATTAACAGCTAGATATTAAATGCTCATCAAAATTAAACTACATTTCTATCAACCACAATTTGTTTACCGCTGACCATTAAAACAATTTTTATATTATTAACATATTATTTCACTTGCACTTGCAAAATTTTTGATAATTGACAAAAATAGTGAAAAGCCAGAAAAGTTCATGTGGAAAGCCAATTCTCGAAGTTACAGAAAATGTTCGTAAGGATTGGAAGCAATCCCATCTATATTCGTTACGACCTAACCTATTCTACAGTACGTGCCGCATAACACTAAAAAATGTACGAGTGTAGCCTTACAAAATTGATGTACCACCCTATTTTGCTTGCAGATTTTCACAAAAGGGTTGTTTACTGCGAATGGCTTTAAATGATTCGAAACTTGCTTAAATTTTTCCATTTTCGCTTATATGTAAAGTCCGGTTTCATTTGAAGAAATTATATTCTTAAAACTTCGGTCAATTTTTGCTGCTAAGGGTCAACACGGATGCTAGGGAATAAGTACACTATACCTGGAAATAAACAAACATATGCAAACGTGGCGACCGCTAGAAGAAAGGGAGATTGCCTGTTGTTTAGTTTTACATGTCAATAGAAACAAACGTTTGCAGACGGAGTGATATTAATATTTTCCAAAGTCGTCGTTGCCTAGCGATCAAATATTTGCAGACGTAGTGACTGTAGCAGGAAACGCAAATCGCCTGTTGCTTAGTGACGTACAAAGCATACAGACCTGCATGTTTGCTGTCACTATAATATTAACTCTTTTTAGTTGGACATGAAAAAATGTGAGTTAATGACGATCGAGGGCAGAATTTATATATCATGTCAATGTCTATGGTGGCTGCCATTCTTCGTATGTATTATTTTTGAATACTTTATTTTTGTAACTTTCTTCCGAAAAATCGCAAATAAACCTTCGCTCTTGGATCACCGTAATTAAGACTTCGGTGTCGATACGGAAATGGTTGTCCCTATTATTACTGATAATCTCGTACATTTTACCAAATTTTGTTAGCGAATGTACGTGTTCTGTTGCAAAACTGCAGAAATGTCTGGAACAGACGGTCAGGATACATGTGAAATAGTTCATAAAGATAATGGCTTTCACACATACTAACGGTACGTCGTACAGAAGGACTGTCGTGACAGCCTTTCCGACGAGATCTACGAACGGATCGTGCGGTTGCGTATGAAATGGTCTATTTAGAACAATAGTACTAACTCGTCGGGACTTATATCGTCGGTGTTTTTATATCCCTTTGTGGTATACCTATGCAGTGGGTCGGCGCATGACCTTACATAATATTACGTGGGAGTTCAGTGCTTAGCTGACTGTTGAGTAGTGCGTACTTTTGCGTAAGTTTTTCGTACAATAGTTACGTGTTTTATTCGAATAATTGTTGCATGCTGGTGGGAATAGTTCGAAACGTTGCAGTAACGTTTTAAAGTTGCTTATTCTCTCTAAAGCCTTATGATAACCTATTGGTGTTTCTAGTATTACGTGGCAACATTATTTTATTGTTTACATACAGAAAAAATTTTAAAAGTTTTAACTCTCATTTCACCCAGAAATTAATTAAAATCACTATGGAAAAATAATTGCTTTATGAAAACACGAATTGTTAATTTTAATTATTTGGAATTTAACAGAATTATTGCTTTTAAGTTAACAAACAATAAAAAAAAACGTTGCGTTTTTCTTGTAGAAAACCAACTAAGAAAAATCATCAACGTCTGCAGAAATGTTTCATTATTTTTTTTTCATTTTCTTATTCTTCACTTTTACCAACGACCTAAATTACTTAAGTTTTAGAGCCTTGCAGTACCCCTATTTTCACCCTTAAAAAATTTCATCAACACGTAAAATCCTCAATTTTAAAACTTTCTAAAAGAATTTTAATACGTTATTAAAGAGAATAAAAATAAAATTGTAAACCTTCTTTCGCGCTGCGAAATGGTAACAAATTGAATATTAAGCCACAACCTTGAACTTTATCTAATTACATTCCCTTACAAACCATCATAAAACGGCCGCTTATTAATCAAGCGGAATTTGCTTATTACAAAATAATCATAAAGACTTCCTGTAACATTTAATAAAAACGAAACGTTTAACAAACAATTTTTAATAACGCACACTTCCAATTTGCGTTTTCGGCGCGAGTTGCTCTAAACCAACACGAACCCTTAATAAGGTACACGAATAACTTACATTACTGGGTGACCGATACAATACGATAGGGGAAAACGGAAGTTGGGGTTGAAATTCACACATACAATTTATATTCCGGTGCTTTACATAATGTGCCGCCGTTCTGCTAATAATTATTATCAGAATGTCCCAGTCACACCCTAATTTACATTGTTTGCATTAGTTTCGGTTTGGGAGTTGGTTTTTGTTATCGACAAACGGAAAGTTTCAGAAGTCGACCACTTAATAAGATAACACTTTGTATTCAAATGCAGATATTGTTCAAGTATTAATTGTTTGCTTCTCTTATCTTACCTTTTGTATTTTCCTGTAGTTGTCGGCAATTCTGAAGCTTTTTCCATGAGATTGGTTTAAATCTGTAAAATACAAAATTAAAAATTTTCAGAAAATTGACTTTATTTACTAAAAGCCACATTCATATCGTTTGTATTCTTTTAATATTAACATCTCAAATAAAACTTGGCAACCGCCAAGGGACGTTCCTCGCTTTTATGGAAGTTTTTGAACATTTTTAATTTATTTCGAAAACTTGAACAATTTTCTGGAAATTTCGAATATTATTAAATTTTCGAAAAAATTTTGAATAATTTTTATACCGGATGTTTTCTAAAGATTTGAAAGTTTTTCCTTTTTTTTTCAAAATACCTGAAAAAATTTGAATTCTATGGAAATTTTAAAAAATTTAAAATTTAGAATATGGAAATTTTTTCAGAATTTTTACAATTTTGAAATTATAAAATGTTTGGATATTATGAGCATTTTTGAAAATGTGAAATATTTTGGGTTTTGAAGCTATTTGAAAATTTTTAAAATTTCCAAATATTTTAAAAATTTACAAAATCCTTAAAAATGTTTATAAAAATTTACTATTAAAAAATTGAAGTATTGAAATTTTGAAAATTCTGAAGAATAGTACAAAAATTTAAAAATTTGATTTAAAACTGTTTATAATTTTGAAAATTTTGAAAATACTGACAACATTTGGAAAATTTAATGATTTTGAGTTTTTAAATAATGCTTGAAAAGTAGGAAAATTTGTGAAAAGCAAGTTTTATAAAATTTTGAAAGTTTTGAAAAGTAAGAGAAAGTAAAAAAGATTTAAAAATTTATGAATATTAAATTTTTTTTTTAGAAATGTTGAAAAAATTAAATTTTCTGATAATTATGTTAATTCTGAAACTTATAAAAAAGTTTTGATACATTTAATTTTGGAAAATTGAAAATTTCTAAAACTTAAAAAACATTTGAGATGTTTTTAATTACAATAATTTTTGAAAATTTTGATAATTTTTCAAAATTTTGAAATATGCAAATTTATAAAATTGAAAAAAATATTGAGTTTAGGAAAATTGTTTTAAACAGTAAAAAAATTTTTATTTTTGGTATTTGGTAATTCTCTTCTTCAATCCTTCAATCCGCAGATTGGTTGGCAGCTTTCCATCTAATGCCATCTAATGTTGTTGCAAGCCATTCTTTTCATTGCTGCATAGCTTGCAGTTCCTGTGTTTTTAATGGCTTGATTTAAATATTGAAGTCTAGGCCTTCCCCTGGCCTTTTTTCCGGGTATTACTCCTTCCATGATATTTGTCACAAACTCGTTATGTCTAATTATATGTCCTATCCACGAATGTCGCCTGCTTTTTAACGTTCTTTCTTCTTCCGCTCTTTGAAGCACCTCCTCATTTGTTACACGATCGGTCCATTTAATTTTCAGCATTCTTCTCCAGCACCAGGTTTCAAATGCATTTATGGTTTTTTCTTCATTTCTTCCTATGGTCCACGTTTCTGATCCATACAGGGCAGTACTCCAGATGCAGCTTTTTATTAGAGCCTTTTTTGTTTGCAGTTTAAGGCTGTTTGAACACAATAGTTGTTTTTTATTATTAAACATGCTCTTGGCTTCTCTTATTCGTTGCTTAACATCTTCTTTACTTCTGCCATCTTCTGTGAATATGCTGCCTAGGTATTTGAATGTCGGTACTTGTCTTAGAGCGTCGTCTTCTATTCTAATATTTATATTTTCAGGATTCTTGGAGCAGACCATGACTTCTGTCTTTTTTCTATTGATTTTTAGGTTGTAGTTAGTTTTAAAAATGTCATCTAGGCTTTCCAAGGCTCTTTTTAAATTCATTTCATCTTGTGCTATGATTGCTATATCATCCGCAAAACGTAGCATCTGTATTCGCACTCCATTCACTTTAATTCCTGTACAGTACTCTTTACATTCATTTACTGCTTGTTCTATATATACATTAAACAGTGACGGTGATAGATTGCAGCCTTGCCTGACACCCTTTTTAATTGTAGCTTCTCTGTTACTGTTTTTTATTTTTATAAGTGTTGTTTGATGTTTGTATAGTTCTCTTATTATTTTCCGGTCTCTGTAGTCTATTTTGATGTTCTTTAATATTTTTATTAATGTGTTCCAGTTTACGTTGTCGAAGGCCTTTAGTAGGTCGACAAAGGCAATGTACACTTTTTTGTCTGTTTCGGAAGCTGTTCTCTATAATGTTTCGTAGACTTAATATTGCTTCTCGCGTGCCTTTGTTCCTTCGGAATCCAAATTGATCTTCGGCTAAGTTTTCCTCGATCTTCTTTTCTATTCGTCCCAGTATTATTCTCGTTAGTATTTTAGATGTATGTGTGAGGATACTTAGGGTTCGGTGTTCTTCACATTTTTTCGTTTTATTTTTCTTTGGTAACATCACTGTTATGCTTTTCTTAAAGTCTTCTGGGATTTTTCCTGTTATATATATGTTATTGATAAGGCAGTATAGCTTGTTTTCTGTTTCTTCATGTAACGCTTGCAATAGCTCTGCAGGTATATTGTCTGTGCCGTACGCTTTTTTAGATTTTAGATCCTTTAGTGCTTTCTCAAATTCTGCCTTTAATATTGGTGGGCCTAGCTCTGCAGGGTCAATTTCCATTTCTCTTTCTATTTCTTCAAAATCTTCTGGTTCGTCGTATAATTCTTCAACGTATTGTTGCCATCTATCTGCTATTTCTACTTCTTCTATAAGAATTCGACCTTCTTCGATCTGATGGCATTACCTTTGGTTTTACCTTTTCCAAGGACCTTTCTGATGAGGCTGTATGATTGTTCGGTATTTCCTTTATTAAACTGATCGTCAATTTCTTTGCAGTATTGTGTGAACCACTCTTCTCTCTCTTTCCTAGCTTCCCTATTTATAAGATTTCTTAGTCTGTTATACTCATCTTTGTTTTTGTCGTGTTTGTGTTTCCTTCGTTTTTCTATTAAAGCTACGGTATTTTCGCTTATCCAGGGTTTTCTGGGTTGTTGTTTTAAATTACCCAAGGTCTCTTTCGCTGCTGTTGTTATAGCTTGTTTAAAGTTTTCCCAATGCAGATTTGTATCTATTCCATCTGTTGTTGTATTGATTAGGTTTAGTTTTACTTTTTTATTGTATCTTTCTGCTTCCGTTTCGTCCTTTAGTTTAGTGACTGCCCATTTCGGGTTATTTATCGCTGCTTTGAAGATTTTCTTTTTATGTTGTAATTTGTATTTCATAACAACCACGTTATGATCACTGCATATATCCGCGCCTGGATAAGCTCTGCTGTGTTTTACTTTTATTTTGTGACTTTTTAACTGTGATGTAGTCTAATTGATACCTTTCTATATTCCCTGGCTTAGTCCATGTGTATCGGCGTCTTGGATGATGTTGGAACATAGTGTTTGTAATTGTGAGTTCTTTTTCTATACAGAAATCTATAAGTCTTTGGCCTCTTCTATTTCTAGTTCCCAGTCCATACTTTCCTACTGTTTCCCCTTCTTGCCCTTCACCAACTACGGCATTCCAATCTCCTAGTATTATTAAGTTATCGTTTTTTCCCACGTATTCCATTACCTCCTTTATTTGTTCATAGACTTCTTCTACTTCTTCATCTGTGTAGCCAGATGTTGGCATGTACGTTTGTATAATGACCAGGTCATTTTCGGTTGTCTGGAGTTTAATGATCATGATTCTATCGTTGTAGAGCATGTAGTTCATTGCTCTTTGTCCCCATTCCTTGGCTAGCATAATTCCAACTCCTGTTATGCCGTTTTCATCTCCTGAGTAGATGACTCTGTAATCGTCGCTCCAAAAGTCTCCTTCGTCTTTCCACTTAATCTCGCTTATCCCAAGTATATCTGTATTCATTCGCTTCATCTCTATCTTTATGTTCTCGAGTTTTCCACATACACCTAGCGATCTCACGTTCCATGTTGCAATTTTATTCGCTTTACTCTTTTGTGTCTCGTTTTTATTTTTGGTTACGTATTGTTTGCTACTGATTCTATCTAATGCTGTCCCGGCCCGGAGATCCGATTGCGGGACTATTTTATCTCCGGAAAATTTAGTATTAGACGGATTCATTTCATTTCCTAATTTGCTGCTTTTGAGAGAGTAATGTGGTGGATTCTCCTGCCCTTCCACATCGCAGTGCGACAGCTGTCTTAATGGTCTCCATCTCCGCCTGTCGGTTTCCAAGTTATAGCTGTACCGATTTACCTAATCTCCACCTATAGTCGGTTATTCAAGCTCTGCTTCCCACTTGGTAATTCTAAACAATATTTATTTGTTGAAATCTAAAATCAATTGTATTATTTGGTTAATCTTTATTTTGGAGATTAACCAATTAAACTGTGCAGGTAAATAACACCTCCCAGGGGGGGCTTTCTCAATGGAAGATTGTTCCTCTTGTCATTTAACATGTTCATGCCGATTTTGAAGCCGAAATTCGTACAATTTTTTTAATATCGAAAAATCGTTGGGGGACACTGGGGGTGGTAAGGAGATCGGACTTACGCAGATCGGCTGTTCGACTTATGTAGAATACGAATCTAGGTTTATTTTCCCAGCACATCTATTTTGAAGTAGGCGCAGATCGGCTATTTGACATGCATAGAATACGAATTTGAGGTTCTTTTTCGAGCGCCTTTTTTTGACATAGAGGGGAGGGAAGGGGTCCCCTCTTGTTTTTGGCGGACCAACCTCGTTTTCCTGCGGTGTCATCCTATTGCAGTTAGCAATCTTTGAGCCAAATTTGCGTTTTCTGCAATAAGGCGTCTGGACTGTAAAATATATACAAACAGACACACAGACACCTCTGCAGAGTCCGTTTTATCAGACTTCCATGGTCTTAAATATACCTTTCTTTTAGGCATAACTCGTATATCGGCCAGTAAACTCAAAGCGAAAAAAACTTCGCTGAATGAACGCATTTGCTCCAAATCCAACCTAACGATTACGATACCTCCCTGTATAGCTTTACTTCGTATAGCGAGGAAGGTAAAATCTAAAACCAAATAAAATTCACTATTAAGTCAGTTTAAAAGACCAGAATATTTAATTTTTTTACGGAATTCCGCCATCTGCAAGATTATCCAAACTGTCGCTCAAGTTTTAAGTGAAAAACAAAGCAAAACTTCCACCCTTCATCATAATTTCAAATTTAGTTTGAAAACACCCTTCTAGGGACTTGGGTTTTAACATAAATATCGCAAGCGGTAAGAAAATCTGCCAAGTGCGAGGACGGCGCTGTACTCAAATCGTATTTCATCCAAGTGTCGCCGTTCTGCTTCCCCTTATTCCTAAATAAGAATTTCCGTGCTCCTAAAACGACACGGTTTTTGATAGCCATTTAACATTTGGGTTTATCTTTATTTTCATTGCAATCCTGCGGCGTAAAATTATTCACGGGGGTCGAAATTAGTTAAAAGTGGCCAGTAAAACGTAACCGAACCCTGAACCCGTTTCAAGGCGATTTTATGAAGGATAAATGAAACATGGCGTTAGAGTTCTCACATTTCCCCATAATGGGGTGGTTTGAAACCTATTAGCGTCACTCTCATGAACGTATGAAGGGATGAAGAATGGCGCTCGCATATCGGGTTCTGCTGGAATGTGGCGCTTCATAAGTTTGGAGTCGTTTCCTCACTTTATTTCAGATAACAGCGTTTAACTTCCTATGAAGTGCTAGAAAGGAAATATTCGAAAATATTGAAAAAGTTCAGAAAATTCAATTTGGGAGAAAACTTCAATTTAAAATTAACATAATTATGATGCATTTCGCTAACCTAAGTGTTTGTGTTCACATTACAAATTTAGCTTGTTCCAACTAATTTATAACTAAGAGCAAACTTACTGACAACCTTCAGGAGTCTCAGGAGCCTCAGGAGTCTCATACATATATGATGCCATTTGACTCCATTAACTATTTAAGGCAGACCTTAGATTAAGGTAGGTCGAAACTCATCAAGTAGCTTGAACAAGAGAAGAGGGAGTGGAAGTATACAAACGCTAAAGGGGTGAAACATTTAAAAGAAACAAAACCTGATAAAAGTATGTTTTTAAAAGAAGTACAAAATTGATGAGGAAGTAGAACCGACAAAAGCGTCAATAGTTGAAAAGAAGTTTAATTGGGGGTGTGGCAGATCCAAAGATTTATGCAACGCTGTTTTATTTTGTATTAAACATTTATTGACGTCAAAAATATTTTTTGACGTTAAATGTGTCTTTTGACGTCTGAAAATTATATCTCCAATTGGAAAATTTAGAAAAAAATTTAATTATTAATAAATTTATCTAAATTTTATTAGTCTTTGCGGTTATGGTTGCAAATGGCTTTTGAAATATATTTTCCTCTCCTAAAAGTTGTTTAATTATTGATAACTAAACCAGATTTCTTTGGCGTCAATAAACAATATTAGACGTTATTAATTTTTTTTCAAACAACAAATTTTCACGTTTATATATTTTATTTTCTGCCAATCATTGTTGTCAAAAATAATTTATAAAAACAATGATTGGGTTTTCGACATCAAAAAATATTTCTTGGAGGTAATAATGGTGTCGGAAATTTATTTCTTTTTTTTAATTTCATTTTGTGACGTCAAAAATTTGTCTTTTGGCGTCGAATAATTAGTTCTTCTATATAAGAATTTCAGAAATCTTTTGTAAACGTCTTACATTGACTTTTTGACGTTAATATTTAAATTCCTGACGTCAAAAAGCCAATTATTGTATTTGAAAAATATTCTTAATGTCAAAAAACCAATTATTGTCGTCAAAACATTGCAGTACATTTGCGGATATCACGAAAGTTTACGATAGCGTCCCTATTAAAAACAAGGGGAAAGTTTTAGAAGGTACAAATGTAAATAATACCACAATAAAAGCACTGAAAGAAGTATATTGTATACGTCCCCATCAGCTTACTCCAAACCCTTGGAATTACATTCACTCGTTTATTTGCTTATCCATCTACACTTTGAGGAGACTTCCAACCCCTCTGACGACGGCCACGGTATTAGCTTGACCGCCGGGACCGACTATTTACGTGCCCATCCGACAGCACGAGGCGCCGTGTTTTACTCGACCTTGGGACACCCTTCCAAGTACCAACCACGGAGAACATTGCTGCACTACCGCGATCTCAAGTGAATGGCCATCCTAGCCGCGCCAACTCGGGACCTAAGGATTAATGTAGGAAAGCCAATATCAAAACTGTTTAAGGTAGATAAAAGATTCAGACAAGAGTGCTGTATATCACTCAGCTTATTTCGAATTTATATATAGGAATGCCAACACATAACACAATGGTTTACACTTTACATTATGCTGACGGCCAGGTAATTGTGGCTCAGGATGCTGATGATATGAACTAAAAGAGGATATTTTTTAAACCCAACAACTTAAAATAAAAGATAATATTGATAGCTCAAAACCGTTTCAAAATGGCGGCCAATTATATTAAAAAATCGGTCATTGCATAAACTTTTTCCCAACCCCACATGAACTTTTGTACCAAGAAAATTGGTACGGATCCTTAAAGTCCATTAAATTAGCTTTTCAACTATGTACCACATAAGGACAGAAAATAAATTTTAGTACTCCCTCCCCTCTTCAAAAGATCGGCAACATTCAAAAAATATAATTTCATAAATCTTAGTTAAAACGCAGGGTCAAGTGATACCTTATTTTAAAGGTTTTATTTAACTGAACAAGTTTTATATATAAAGTTTTTCGATATCTCTTACCGTTACAAAATGGCGACTCAATTTATACAAATTTACTCGCTCCCTCTGCCGCATCTAAAGCAGTAAAACAGAACATTTTTTGCTGATTTCTAAAGTCTATTCACATAACATTTAAATCAACGTGCGAGTTAGAGTTGCACAACTCAACATCGCACTCGGAGACGCTATAATAACAAACGGCTAAAAAATAAAGACAAATAATGAAATCGATTTTAAATTTCATCAAAAATTTTTTACAAATTATCTATTTTATAATTAAAAAAATTTGTTTATCGTTATCAAAATTTTCCAATAATTTGAAAAAAAAGCAAAATTCCTAATTTTTTAAAAAACATGATAAGTACAAAACATATTCATTATTTTTTTGAGAATTTTAAAAATAAATTACATTTCCATCAAATTGTAAAAATTATCGAAATATATTAAAAATTTTCCATAAATGCGAGGGAGATCTCGTGGCGGTTGCCCGACATCTGTTGTCTACTAGCGCGCTGAGGCGGTTTTTATCCGAAATTCGATGAAATTTTTTAGGTCAATAATCAATTTTTTTCATCTAAAATTTATTTAGCAACTTGAGGAAAATGTATAATTTTGGATAAAAAACCAATCGGCGTTCCATATAAGTTTGATGAGGGTTCTGCATATGATGTAATTTGATGCCATTATTTAAAACAAACCTTTGTTTACTTATTCAATGAGGAAGTTGAAAGCGCCAACAAAACTGATAAAAAAAGAAGTAGTTGAAAAGAAAAATAATAGTAGTCGATCTAGTTAAAATTTCCGAAAGCCACAGGTTGCTAATGAATCATTGCAGTAGTTTTTACTATAAAACAATAAAGAAGGTTGGTTGTAGTTACACGACCGAATACTTAAACTTTATAGATCGTTAAATGCACTCTCTACGACATCAGTTATTTGTTCTTAATGCGAACGTAAAATTTAGGTAAATATAGGTCAGTTTACGTATTAAAACAACCGACAACTTTATTCCGGAGGTGGAATAAATATCTTAGTAAATATTATTGTACAATTTGATGAATGATGATACTATTTTCACGTAATGTAGGTACTTTTGTGACTCGAAAATATTACTTTTTACAGAAGAAAGTATTCTGTCGTGTCAGCTTTTTTGAACTAAAATTATAAAAGTGGGACTTATATATCCCAGAATTATCTTGTTAAAGTGCACAATTTTGTTGTTGTAAGGACAGCAATTGTTACTTTCCTAGAATATTACATTTGAAGTCGGCAAATTAATAATATTTTAAAATAACTGATTTAAACCTGAACATTATAATTTTGTTTAACCGGAATGTAAAATTCACAAAAATTCTTAAAAATAACAAACTTGGAGCAGATTCAATTATTTTAGTGGGATATATTTGAAACCCTTGCATTCCTGTCTAATGATCAATTAACGAAATAAGGAATGAAAATTATGTCTTTGTGATTTTTTATTTTTAGCACATAGTGCGGCTGCTACAAACAGGAAGCTATTTCTGTACCACAAAATGAACTTGTGTATTCATACTAACAAAACTCTTTTTTACTTAAACCTATTTTAAGATTGCTTAAGAATGTCTAGAAAAAAATTTGATAAACATGTTTACTTCCTCATTACTGTTTATCTTTCCTCTAGAGTTAATGCGGCGTTTAAAATTTTGACATTAAAAAAATGACCCACTTCGTTTTCTGTTACTTTATATTTATCGCCAATTTAACTAAATGTCCCAGAAATGTCAAATACGTCAGATTATCGTTAAAACTTGAAAAATTCTAACATAAAAAATCGTAGTTTTTTTATTACTTCGAGGTAGTAAAAAAACTCTTCGCAATTCTTTGTAACCTATTTCAACAAACTTGCTTACTGGGTCATAAAGTTTACAGAAAAACAATTTTATGTATAAAAAATGGCCATTGTTATGAATAAATGAAAAGATATTAAAACTTTTGTTTTAACATTCCACCTCATAACCGGGTAAAATTACAAACTTTCTCCAAGTTTCCAACACTTCAAGGCCCTACAAAACCATTACCCAAGAGACCCGTCAATTCCACACTTCTACGTTCAAACATTTTTTCCTTACCTTTGTTATTTGCCAATAACTTTTTTCTGCAAGACTTGTGAAAGTGACGCAGGAGTAACCGTTGATATTTCACACAACAAACTTATTAATATTAAAAACTCAAAAGTAGGGCCTGAACTTCTACAGATAAAAAAAATGTAGATTTTTGGTACTTCTATGTTTAGATAAATAAATTGTTAGGTTTTATAGACGACTCAACAGCTAAGGTCTGTTAACGAGCAATTTATTTCGTGGGTTCCATAAATATTCTAAACTCAGCACTGAACTAGGGACCCGCAGCTTACTAGGTCAACGACTTTACCATTAGTCTACTTCTATATTTCAAGGGATTTTAAATCTTTAATAATTCAGCCTGTAAGTGATTCTTGCACCTTTATTATTTAACAAACCAAAAATATTTCCCTCTTTTTCTCTCGCACTGTTTATCTGTTAGAATTTTTACTTTAGCTTCAATAACTTCTACTGCTTTATGTTTCCAAATTAAGCTAACAATTGAATTTTTCTCGAATCAAAGGAAGAAAAGTGGAAGTTATTGAAGCAACTTTACTCATGCAGCGCAATGCGACCATCACAGCAGTTTTGGGAGTTCTCACGTCCGAAACTTGAAATTGTTTGCTGTTACGTTCTCACACAATTTTTCTAATGTTACAGATTATATTTAGAATTCGGCCTTCATTTAAATAATCTGGTTCAAACAAGGACGACCTAACACGTAAAACATAACACGCTACTCGGAAAACCACCACAAACCAAAGTTATCTTCGGATTGCAGCGTTTTCATTTTTTTTGTCAAAGTGTAATTTTTGCAAAAGACGTAACAGCAAACGATGATGCTTCCACCTGGAGCAATTCGCGTTGTGAAATTAGTGCTGTGCTGTGTGCAGTGTGTTGTGCTGTGAGGAGAAGAACTGATACTAGCTGGGATTAACCATTGCAGATGCATGGATCAGCGGGTCTACATTCGGCCATCGCCATCAAACGACAGCGCCGTCTTCGAGAGGAAGCGAAACGGCGAGCCGCGGAAAGAGACCGTCGACTTTCCTCCTCCACCAACAGCATAGACAGTGGCGAGCATCGCCCCGTCCACAAAGCCGCAACATCTGTACCATCAGACCATCAATTGGTTTCCTCAATCGGGATGCTCCATCTAGGTGTTTGTTTCTTAGTCTTGGGGATCTTCCTCATAGGTTCTGGTTTGCTACCAGACGACGTGGTCACCTGGAGGAGTGGTGGCTGGTGGAACGAACTCCTAGCAACTGGACTCTTCGTGGTGGTTCTTGGAATGTTCCTCATCTGTCTTAACCGCGTGGTCAGCAAGAAAGAGGAAGACGACTTGAACGAATACGTCAGCCGACAGCTCACCCGTTCCAGAAGCGGACACCGCCTAGAACGGGACGTCGAAACGGGATGTTTGACCACCAAACACCATCGCCGTTACATGGAGAAGCAACGGGAAGACAAGGAAAGGGGTCTTGCTGACTCAGATTTGCCCCAAGTTCACTCTCCAAATAATACTCAGACAAACAGTGCCAATACTTTCGTCTATCAAAATGGGGACGCCCATCTGGAGAGAATCTTGGAGGAAGAGGTATTTGAAAAGGTGGAGGATGACGGAAAACGACTCGAATACGAATGCCTTAATAAGGAAACTATTTCTAATACCACTACTGCCAGTTTAAGCCCGGGTACGCCATCAGAAACACGAGAATTGCTTTCGAATGGAAGGCATCATCAACATTCTGCTAGAATTTAGGTCATGTTACTGGAAAAGCGACGATAAAGTGGAAATGACAACCGTAGTAGTATAATCAAGTGGTGTATTTATAGTACTTGTAATTTGTAAGTTCATCATTGATATTGTGATGAAAATAACCAAAAAAATCTAGCCCAAATATGGATTGTAGAATTATGGTAAAAAAGGATATTGCAGAACTATAGCAGGATTTTTGTACATTATCTAAATTAGTTCTCATATAATATGGCCCATAATGAATTGAAATCCATCGACAACAAAGGTTAATTTTACCCCTAGTAAATTGGGACAGCAGCATTATAGTAGATAATGGGGTGCAATTCTGAAATCGATTGAGGAGACAAATTTATATTTTATATCACTAGGTCAGTAGTGTTTTGAATTTTCTATTATTGTAAAAAACAGCTAAAAACCGCGGAAAAGGGAAATTTGAATTTTAAAAATTGGACAATTTTTTGTCAAAATTGAATAAAGTAACTAATTAAGCAATTAAAATTTCAATTAAAATAATGTGGTCTATTAGTAAAATTTATGTAAAAAATTAGTCAATGTAAAGTGTTTCATATGGTCAAATCGTAATATACTAGTCTGCTCTATCTATTTTTAAATGTTTATCTTTTAGGAAAAAATGTTTGAATTTGTAAATTTTTTGATATACAATTTTTAATTGCAACAAGTATATATTGGACAAACTGGATGTAATATAACGCTTTAGTCATCGACCATAATTCCACATTACTGTAGGTAACATTTTTCAATATTTAAATCTATTCAACGATTTTTTAATATTGTCTTGAATGTTTAAAAAAATGTACTACGTGAAAATTATTACAGACAATATTAATAATTTTCATAAAAATATTTTTTATAACGTGATTATCTAAAATTAAACCGATCATATCTATGTCTATACGAGGGCAAATTAAAGTAGAGTGAAATTTTGTTTAAAAAGTCAATTAGACGAACACAAATTTTCCAGTATCCAGTTAAATATCAATTGTATTTGCAACAATTTCTTGTATTAAAAAAATCGTATCTCAATATCTAACTAGTTCTTAGTAACTTCATTAAAGTATACTTAAGATAAACATATACGCTAAAATTTCCATTCTTGCAAAAAATCTTCAGGTTAAAAAGCACCATTAACTATAAGCTATATGCACTGTGATTGTTGAAATATTAAGGATTTTCATATACTTACTTTAGCACAGTATTGTAGTTGTCTAAGCCTTTGAATATGACTCGTGAGTCACTTTCACGTTGTACTTGTAAAGCTGACATGATATTTAATTGTAAGGTATTCTAAATAGTAATGGTCCTGTATATTTGTAATAGTTTCTAAGGAAATTGTTTAGAGGTCAAAAAATAATCATAAGCAACATTGTAAATTTTTGACCTGCAAAGTGCATCCTCTGGGTCGGTCATTTGAGTGCCGCCCAACTACTATTTCGTAAATTATTGGGAATATCAAATTGTTTTCCTAATAAAAGTTGATGGTAATTACCTGATGCATAAAATAAAATTGTTACCAAGTATACTGGGTGTTTAGTTATGCCGACACAGTGCATAACTATGTTATTTTAAACAGAACACTCTTATTTTTAGTTACTACATTTAACTCTATAGACATAAAAGTGTTAAGGTACTATCCTCTTAAAATTAGTCATTTTGAGTTATTTGAGTTTAAACAAAAATCGTTAACACTTTCATTTAGAATCTAAAAGCGCAAAAACATACAAAGTTTTATTATCTAAAATATTAAAGTAATGTGCTGTACAGGCATAACTAAACATCCAGTATTATTGGTAATAATTTTACTTTATTCAGCAGTTAATTACCAACAACATTTATTAAGAAAAAAAATGTGATATTCTCAATAGTTGACGAAATAACAGTGGGGTGACGTTTACATGACCCATCCTGTATATACCACAAACACTCGCTCATAATAATAATAATAATTAATGACAGCTTTTTGATAGACTCTGATATTATAAAATCTATATGTTCAAGGCGTGCCATGTTTACACGCTATTTGCAACTTGTAATTGTTTTGCAAATTAGTAGTCACAATCATTTAGAATCGAATTGGACTGATGAAATGCAAAAACTGCTTTTTGTCCAGTTTCTTTTTTTATCACCAAGTAAAGCTGCCATAATTCATATTTGCTTAAATTTTCCGCTGAGTCTGTAAATCTCAAAAAAATTCTTCGTCTTATCCATTAAACAACAATTACATCGCCCTGCTTTTCTTCAACATTAATGAAGAACTTAAGGCAGCTGCCTTAGAAATTTTAATTACCCCCAACTAAGCCTTTGCAAAAATTCACCAAACTTTACCTTACCTTGAAGGAGGCGTATAAAAACAAAACATTCAAACACGGTTCAAGCTTACAAAAATTCTGAAAATTAAAGCAGCTTAATTGACGTGAACTTCTTCTGAACTCTATTCGAAAATTTCTTCCATAAATTCAATTTAATCAACTTAACCGAGACAATCTTGGTTGTTTCGTCTTTTCGCTTTGCTGATTGCTGAAAATCTTCAGCGCAACTATCCGCAAAATGACACTGCTCACTCCTAATCCCCTTAATCTAGACTTAACGTTTCTTTCTTTAGGTCTAACACTACGGTATCATTCTTTAGTCTCAAAATATTCAAAAAATTCTTATCCTTGTTACAAATCCTAAATTTCCACTAATTGTCGCAATGGCGTATTTTAATCAAATAGCCACTAACATATTCTTTATTACATTTCCAAGTGTTAATTATCGGCATGTGTGATGTAATAAGATTACCAGTAAAGAGTGTGATTTCTTCGTAAGGCTGATTTTTAAATTTTTGATGTCCGGTATCATTCCAGAATTAATAAGTGTTTGTTGTTATTTATAAATGTGTCATTCCATGTGTTGTAACTACAGACAATGAGATTGTGTAACAGATAAAAGTCCAAAATTAAAAATACACATCGAAATAAACGCTTCAAAAAAAATGTAACTATATTTCGCTTATCAAGGTTATGGTGTGTTCATTTGCTTCAAAGTACGTACACGAATTTTTCAATATTTAATCGAATTCGATCAAATACTTTCTGTATCTCTTTGTCTAAAGTTATTACAAAACCACTAGTTATTAATTTTGTTTGATATTAATTAGGTGTTTTAATAATGTACCACTATTTTGACTGAAATGTTGTATGACTTAAATTGATGTATTATAAATGTAGGTAACCATATTTAATTATTGCAGTTTTCTCTCTTATAACTTCATCCTAAAATGTATTCCATCTGCTTTTTCCAATCCACGTTGGTCCTCGCTGCCATTGTTTTTTAATACAATATATTTTAACTGATGTGTAAGTTTCTAAAAAGAATTCGTTGAATGGTTCTTATTTAGAAAAAATACCTTTGAAGATTTACTAAAAAGGGATAAAAACGAGAGTAATTTAAACAAATCAACAAAAATAAATTGGGAAAAAAATATTTCATATGTATTTTCCAACAATTTTCTTTTATAGACCACCCTGTATGTTAAAAATTGCAGTTAATCTGTCTATCAATACATGTTAATTAATTAATTAACCTTGCCGCATGGGAAACGTTTCAAAATATTTATATCTCCATTTTTTTCCTTCAGTCAATATCCTTTTCTGTCGTGAAGTTGGCATAAATCACCATTTTCTAAACAGTTCCATGTATTTATAGCTACTTCCGACAGTGTGCAAACAAATCATTCCAATTTCAATTAGTTTTGTTGTATTTCTTGTGAATTTTAGACAAGGTTAGATTAATAAACACTTTGTAAAATTCAAAAATTAGAAACAATTATTTAGGAAACACAAAACATCAATCACTTTTGAATAGTCTTTGTAAAACTTGCACGTGGACCGTAGCTTCTTTAGCGTTTGCATGTTTTCTTACTTTTGTATATACAATATTGTACTGCATTTAAAGTCTTATTATTAATAAATATATTCAGAACAATAAATCCATGTGTCTAGTTTTTTTATTGCGCCCTTGTGCACATTTAACGATTCTACCGTAACTAATGATGGGCATAATCGAATGATTTGTTCTCGAATGATTTTAATAATCGATATATTCTTTCGAAATAATCATCGCGCGGTGTTGAGCCTTGTAATGTAACGTGGAATGTAAATGTAACATTACGTTACGTCAGAATGCTTAAATGTGTACAAAGCTTTAAATGTTAATAATAATGCATTCATCTAAAACCTAATGTAACAGGTTAACGTCGAAAACTATGAGTGTAGCAATATTATTTATTGAATGAGAACTTTTTTCACAAGAAAGAATTTTTTTCAACGAAATATTATTTCAAAAAAGTATATACAGGGTGAGTTATTAGAGCAAAAACTATACGAAAACGACTATCATCCATTTTGACAATAAGATCTTGAACTGATAGAAGTTTGCCAACCTTAACTAAAAAATGGCTAAACAAATGATCAAACATTTTTAAGTGTTTTTGTTTAAATCTATGGCCTGCCTACTTGAATCAGTGTTTACATTTCTCTTGAAATTTTTATAATGCAAGAGAATGAATGTTTCATGTTATTGAAATAAGAAAAAATATCTACGTGCCCAAGAATTTATATTTATTTGAATATTGTCATTTACGAAAATTGTCGATGCCGTCACTGCTCAGTCACAGAATATTTAGGAATACGGCATAGAGTAGCTTATTAGGCAATAAACAACTTTCATTAAAAAGAAACTTAGAGATTCTCAATAGTTTAGATATAGAGGGTGGCACTTTTGAAACAATATAAAATAATTTTTTTTGACCTCTTTTAATTTGCAATTAATTAAAAATAAATCAAAAAAACACGAAAAAGAAAAACTAGACATACTTTAACATTTGATATGCAAAACCTTATCATATTGAAAGAGAATTTAATTCTACACTTGATAGTTTTAAGAAATACTGGGTGTTCTATATGAAAAACGAAAGTTATTGGCATGTGAAATTTTGCAACATGGACATTAAATTATGAACACCCTATGAAATTTGCTATTTTTAACGTACCCTTTTATAATGTGCAAAATAGTTAAACCGTTTTTGTATCTAAAATATTAATTTTTAATATTAGTCCATAAATGTCAAAATTATTGTCAAAGGTCCAATAACTCGAAAACCACTAATTTTAAGATTATAGTATTATAATATTTTTCTATCTAGAATTAAATGTAGATTTCAGAAATGCATTAACATACATGGTGTTTTATTTTAAAAAAACAAAGTAATGTGCTGTACAGGATTAACTAAACACCCAGTATAATTGGTAATGCGTTTAGGTTATGCACAGTAACCCAACAAACAATTTTTTCTCGAAACAAGTTTTGGCTAACTGTATAATAAAGACGTTAGAAAACAATCTCGCACTAATAATTTACCCTGTATATAAAAAATATTTCAATAAAAACGTTTTACAAAAAATATTTTCTTTGAAAAAGATTTTCGTACAAATATATTTCTTTTTAAAAAAGTTCTGTAAAAAAATATTTCTCTCTAGAAAAAAGTTTACTCTTAAAAATAATTATATATTTCTCTCCTGAAAAATGTTCTCTCCTAAAAATATTTTTCTCTAGAAAAAAGTTCTCCGATAAAAATATTTTTTAAAAGACTCATAAAAACATTTCTCTTTAAAAAAAATTGAGTCTAATAAATGTTTTTTGTTGAAAATGTTCTTTCCTCAAAACATTAATATCTGAAAAAAGTTCTCTCATAAGAACATTTCTCTCTTAAAAAAAGTTCATGCTTGAAAATATTTATTTCTCTCTTGAAAAATGTTCTCCTATGAAAATATTTCTCTCTGGTAAAAAAGTTACTTTTAAAAATATTTCTCTCATCCAACATGTTCTAAAAATATGTCTCTCACTGCTAAAAATTTCTCTCAGAATCACGATTTCCGTATGATACAAAGAGATGGCGCTACTACGTTTCGACCGGTGCTTGGAACATCGGACTGCAAAACGATAAATTTACTGTAAAGCTGGAAGGCTCAGCCAATGCTTTAGAGCCGGTACAAGTTTGATTTATTCACTTCGAGTAAGCTAAAACGCTTTGTTGTTTTATGTATAAACCATGTTTACTTTTACTGTGTCCGCCTTTCTCTGTCTAGGCGCCGCCGGACGTTCCAGCTTCACTTTGAATTTATTATTTCGCTGTTCCAAGCACCACCGACCGGAACGTATCATACATTTTTTGTGTCATACACAAACCGTGAATCTTAGAGAAATATTGTTATGAGAAAACTTTTTTCAAGAGAGAAATATTTTTATGAAAGTACTTGTTCAAGTAAGAAATATTTTTATTCTTCTAAAACAAAATCATTTATTCAAAAAAAGATACACGGCACGTCATAAAAAAACAACCCTTAGTATAAATCAGAGCTCTGAATTGAGATATGCAGAGTGTGGATCATAAATGCGACCTTATCTCCAAGTCGAGCAATAACTTACAATCTCGTTTTTGCACCACATTTAGCCCGAACATGATTGGAGCGATGCCAGCGGTGGCTGTACGCCACGAGAGGAAAAAAGGACAAGACAAACGTAGCAAAAGACCCAGTCAACTGTACATAGGAGGTCACTGGGTTCGACCTTCCAGCCCCAGCCCGACCCCAAGTCCCAACGGGCAGAACTTAGATAATATGGACGAGCGGCTGCCCGAATATTACCTTTGCGGAAAGGTAAGTCTGCTTTTAAATTGAAAATTATTTAGGTGTAAGGAAGCGGTAACAAAGGGAAGAAAAGTTAGGAAAATATGCAAATTAATAATTTTGTAGAAACATAATGAAAACGCGATGAAGGCCTATAAGGGAATAGTTGGCAATTACGCAGTTAACTGTAAAGGGATGTTTAAAAGAAGATGATTCAGTGTTTTCTTGTTTATTTTTTTTTTTTTTTCATCAAAATCGCAGTTACGGTATTTAATAATAACTGTACGAAAGAAGAATGGAAATCGGTTAAAATTATCAAACCGCAACTTATCGCACTTAAACGCATTGAACGCACGTTACACACATAAGTACATAAGTTACATAAGTGATTGTATATTCGGCGTTATTCTGTAAGAAAGAAAAATTAAAATCAGCTAAAAGTTGTACCAAAACCGTAACTTATCACCCTGAATGCAACGGATTTCTTGAAGTCATTCGACGCACGTTGCATAAGTGACTGCATAGTCGGCGTCAAGGTAATTCGTCATCCGCTTTAAAACGATAATTGCAGAACATCGGATTACAACCTGCTTATGTCCAAGTCGGCTTAAAAGTACGGACCGTATCCAGGCAGATTTGATAATTTTTTTTTTCGTACTTAGTTAAAGTGAAATTTGCCAAGCCGCTTTTTCTAATTTTACCTGCAGCTAGCAGCTTCTTTGACTTTAACCAGGGATTACCAAATACACATTATCTTGACGCTGACTATAGTTATATAACAGAAGACATTTGTCATTTGCCATCTCTCGTCAATCGATTCCTAAAACAAATTATTAATTTGTGTTCGCACGTGTACAGTTGCTTGCATTTTCTATAATTATTATTTAAAAATTTTCATTTCACTTCGGCATTTCTTAAGAACAATTTAACATGAAATTTAAATTATTAAAATTCTTAATCTGTATAGAGTTATTTATCAGCCCTTACACGACATTGAAGCCCATGGCTTTGGTGGCTTATTGCTATATTCCGGAGGGTAGTGGGGCGTTTTAACCACTACGCTTCCTTAACTTACGCCAAACCTTGGCATTACATTCACTCGTCCATTTGCTCATCCATCTACTCTTTGAGGAGACTTCCAACCCCTCTAACCACTGCCGCGTTGTGAACGCGACATCCGGAACCACCTAGTAGCGTGCCATTCCGAGAGCACGAGGCGCCGTGTTGACTCAGTTTTCAGACACCCATCCAATTACTGAACAGGCAGAGCTATGCTTAACTTTACTGATCGCACTTGAATGGGTATTCTAGCCGCGCCAACTCGGAACCTTCAGTTTTATCGATAGTTATGCTTTTATTTTCTCATCTTCAAGAATATTTATCTAATTTTAACAATATTGGCGTTGTAAGACAATCCGAAAGCACAATTTTCTGCACGTTAATGGTCATTTCTCAATCGCCTCGTTTTTAGGCGTTCTGGTCTATTTTATTGCAGAATATGCTGCAAGTTTCCGATTTTCGGAGTATACGGCGTCTGCTTTCTCCGGTTTGTTCCTTGCAAACCCAGAAAAGGGACCAAACCAACTTATTTTCAGAAGATATTTGCGTCTTTGGAGTGAACACGTCAGTAAGAGCTATTGGAAAGTGCCGAGCAACGAATTAGGCGATATTACTCTTTTTTTTTCTGCAAATATTTTATAACTGCTCCAAGCTGAAACTTCTTCATTTTGTAGCCTTTGTGTGACTGGTAGCTTTGACAGGCGACTACTTTGTTTGCAGTGTACATAGGGGCTTGTCATTTGGGAAATGAATCCCGGAAGACTTGCTGAACATATTTCCTCAGTTGCAATAGTCAACATCAAATATTTCTTACACACGCCATGAATGTGCTCGTATGATCCGCCCTCATATGTTGGCTTAAAGTCGCAAACGTGGTTCAATATTAAAAATTTTCTTTGAAGTTCGTGCATGCACAAATTCATTCTACATTTACAAAATGAGGGTAAAACTCAACAATAACTGTACTTTTTGCTACAGAATAAGCTAATTTAATAAGAGTTGATTGTAACTTCTAACCGTATCTGAGCAGATATTACTGTTAGTCAGGTTTACTACTCGTATATGGAAAACGCGGCTCAACAAAATCGTTTCTATCAGTGGATGGAAAAAAAATCGCCGTCTGTTTATTTCTCGTGAAGAGGCGGGCCGCTATAGGGGTCTTTCGGCCTGTATCAGTGGGCAGCTCGTGAATTAACTTAGCTTTTAAATAATAACTCTACAAAATAAGTCCATAGGCTTTTAGTTTCTGATTCACAAAATGGTCAATCACTAAGCTATTAAAATTTGTTTGTACCTTTCCACTTAATGTCGTAAATCTTTAACACAGCTGTTCTCACTTCGCATCCGCAAATGCAGTCCTCAGTTTCGTACATATTTTGTGTTAAATTTACGCGCATATTTTTAATTTTTTTATTGTCAGATTAATAAATTTGTAAGTTAGGACGATAATGTATTACGGTTTAATTTTTAACCAATTTTACTCCTGGTAGTTAGGTTACCCTTTGTACATCTGTTTGGTTGTTTTCAGTTTAGTAATTTTCGATTTTTTAGTGTGGTTTTTCCGCTTTTCATTTGAAGATTTTGAGTTCTTCGTTAAGAGCGGCCGTAGCTCAGTGGTAAGCGCGCGGGCTACCAATGCAGCGGATCCGGGTTTGACTACCGGCCCGGTTGCTCTCTCTCGCAATGCAACGGGAAACCAGCAAGGTGAAATTTTCCCCAAAAAACCTCTCTGGAGAAGAAGTGCATGCATTTCTTGTGGTTCGGAGCGCACGTTAAACTGTAGGTCCCTTATGTCTGTCTGTGCAAAATATCTATAGCCGCGCACCAAACACACACATAGGAGAGAGGTCGTCAACGCCCTGTATAGAGCATGGCACTACAAGAAAAAGGCGGTTAAGTATGCGTCTTCTAAGATACTTGGAAATTTTTTGGTAAACAACTTTTACTTCCACTTTAATTTTGAGGTTTACGGGGTCTGGATGACGGCGTATTTCTGGGGGCTGATGGTAAGCTCTAGCACGTCTGTTTTACTCAGTAAAGACATAGGCGGCTAGGAGGTGTTAAGTGGTGGCCGAGGCGTGAAATAACTCAGTTGATCGCTGCTGGAGACGGCGGGAGTATTTGGAGCTGCGTCGTCGGGGAATGGTGAGAAGCCGGACTCGCGGCAGCGTAGTCTCTGGTTTTTCTACTGGTCGGGGAAGGTTCTTCTCCGTAGACCTACAGTGACCGACAGAAGAGATACGTGGCTATGCGAGAGGCGGCGGTGCGATCTAGAGCCGTCGAAGTGAGCGATGTAGAGAGAACCGTGACCAGTGCTTGGAGACAGGGCGACGTGGTTAGGGCCATGAATGAGAAACGAGACTGATGGGCTGATGGCGGCGTTTAGTGGCGTAGCGTGAACGAGCCAGGATGCGGCTTGTTGAAAAGCTGCTAGTGGTTTTCGGTGGTATTGGTTCTGACGAGGATCATTTAAGCTCGCTGGTGTAGGTGGTGGGGCTCCGTCGGGTTCTCCTGGGGGGCAACTTCCTTCTACTGGAGCGGTTGTCTGGTGGCTAAGTGCTGGAGTGCAGACAACGAAGAGAAGAAGTGATTTTTGCCGTTTTTGGCTCGGTTTATAAAGGGTTGAAGATCTTTGTGTAAGGGTTGAAGCTCTTTGTGTAGGGGTTGAAGCTCTTTGTGTAAGGGTTGAAGCTCTTTGTGTAAGGGTTAATCTTGTGGTTCTCGTTTTCTATTAGTTGGCCCTAAGTTGGCGGGAATGGCGTGTTTTAATTAATGTTATTATTATCTTTGTATCTGGTGAGTTTAAAAATAGCAGTGTCTTTGGGTATCAACGGTTAGATCTAATTCTGCTTGTACCAATTTGCTAGTCGAGCTCGCTACGCAGGTAGCGCTGACGATAATATGTTAATTTCTTTAAATTTGATTTCGTTCTTCTTACTTTTTAAAATGCTCAGATTGGAGGCGTTTGTAGAGGTTTTAACGTTATTGTTACCGTCAGCCAAGCGAGATAATTGCCCTGGCGGCGTTTGGGTATTTCCAGGTACGAACTGGTTTTACGCTGGTCACTTGTCGGATTTAAATTTTTAATATTTTGGCTTTGTTAATTAAAATTGAAAATGCTTAAAATTTGATTACATACTCAATCGGGTATCATATGTAATACTACTTACATTGAATGTATACTAGGGAGAGCGTTGCTCATGTTGCCTCCCTTACGAGCTGCCACTGCTTTGTATACAAAATATTGTTTTATTATAAATTCCAAAACCATTTAACCGAACTACTAAAATGAGAAACAAATAAGAAAAAGAAAACCTGCCAACATGCGTCAGGCACGTGAATACTGAACAAAGAAAAAAGATTCTGGAAGCGCATGAGACTGGCGGGGAACCGAAGCGTCAAATTACATCTGAAAATCGACCAGCAAACAAGAAAATGATACAATCTTTATTCTCCTCGTGTAACACGAACTTTCAGAAGAAGCAGAGCGTTCTGTATTTTCCCTTAAATAAAACTGTCGCCAAAACGTGTCCAGTTGGGTTACATTTTAACGCGTTTTTCTAGTGGAAAATGAAAATATAATGTAAGAATAATATCCTTTTGGCCTTTTTTCCCATTGACCCTCGTTTTTAGGTGTTGAATTTAGGAAGATTTGGCGGATGATCATAAAATTTCATTCAACCAAATTTATTATTCATATCTAATGAAAGGATATGCAATTAAATAATTAGACATCAAGTAGAAACTTATACAAATGTATAAATATTGTAACAAATTAAAGGTGTACATTTCTTTAGGTCTGTGGCGGTCCCTTGAGTGGCATATGCTGCAGAAAAGTACGCGTAAGTTGTTAAAATTAAGCAAAATAACAAAAGGAGTTAAAGTGTTGCAGTAAAACCAAACTAACCTATATTTATAACTTAATAAGCAAAATTAATGCATTAGTTTACACTATGCAAGCCAAGTAATACGTTTTAATAATAACCAAAGTTCCTGTGGTCTCGTGAACGTGCATTATTATTCATAGTAATATATAAAGCCACCACTGACTCATAATTGCATTGCACGTTTATTAGGTGTGGCCCGTTTTAATTAAGTTTTCAGTTTTGCTTGAAATTAACAAAAAATCTCGTTTTCAATTACAAGTGCATGTTGAATACCCACGCATTAATTTGAAGAGCCTTTGAGACGGGCAAAAATTTAAAAAACAATTTTAGGTCGTTAATTGTTGGAGAGAATTAGAAAACACCATTTTCATGTATAATTTATCAAGAGTCCGTTGTCTTAATGCAAATGCAAATTGGTTCCAGTGATGTTTTGACATGCTTTTACGCGCGCTTGGCTAGAAGCCCGCAAGCTTCAAAAATTACTGTTTTTACAGAAAAATTCCAAGGTTCCTTTATAAGGTACTTTATAATTAATTTTCTGGGAAGATATTAAAACATTTTTATTTTATACAACCAAAAAATAAAAGCGATAGGCTGCGAAAAACATGCCAGCTCATTTATTACGAATATTTTCTATTATTATAATTCAGATTCTTTTAAAATGTCAGTGTTTCTTAAACTTTTGTTGCTTCCGCTTCTTTTTCTAATTTTCGATATTTTCGCACCACTTTCCTTCCTGGTACAATGATAGAAGATCACGAATAGCACGCGAAAGTATATTACGACTACACAATGCGTGCAGAAAGAATCGATGTTAGTGATGGGCATAATCGAATGATTTTAATATATTCGAATGGTTGGTTTTTAATGCTTTTAATAATCGATATATTCAGTCAAAATAATCATTCGTCTCTTAAATTGCGCGCATCTGAGTGATATGTATTGTTAAAACCTTTTCCAAAATATTTCGATATATTTCCGGCTTTCTAACTAAACTTGCCGAATTTTCTCGAGGGTATTACACAAAAGTATGTTACGACTACACAATGCGTACAATAGCGGTCGATATTAGTGATGGACATAATCGAAATATTTCAATATATTCGATTGATTGGCTCCCAAATGATTTTATAACTTTTACATTCATTCGAAATAATCATTCGTCTCCAAAATTTCGCGCATCTGAGTGATATGCATTATTAAAACCTTTTCCAAAATATTTCGAGATTTTTTCGGCTTTCTAACGAAACTTGCCGAGGGTTTTACAGAAAAGTATGTTACGACTACACAATGCGTACAAGAGCGGCCGATATTAGTGATGGGTATATCGAAATATTTCAGTATATTCGAATGATTGGCTCCCAAATGATTTTATAACTTATACATTCATTCGAAATAATCATTCTTCTCCAAAATTGCGCGCATCTGAGTGATGTGTATTAGTAAAATCTTTTCCAAAATATTTCGAGATTCTTGGTCTAGTTTTTGTTGTATTGTTCAATTAATACAAGACCAAGTTTGCGCAGTTAATAATCAGAAGCAGTTCTTAATGTTTCTGAACTGGAATAAAAAAAAGAAACATAAACCAATTCAAAACAAGGCATTTAAAACACTTCATGCAGTTATAATAGTAGGGAAATATGATACGTTTTTATAGCTTGCCCGCTGACGTAAAGATAAAAGCAGTATTCCTTCTTGTGTAACTTAAATTACTTTGTAAGGCGATGGTGTTTTAATAAAATAAAATATGCTGCAAGGTGACAGAAGCAGCCCCCCCCCCCTTTAGCTTCGCACCCATGGCACCCCGCTAGTTACGGCCCTGGTTATAAGGCTGAAGCGTTTTGGCTGGGACACCCTGTATATACACCTAAATTGTTTGTAGTCGTAGTTTTATTAAAATTAAATTACTAAATTAGCAGGAAATTTTATATTTCTTTTCTTTTTCAACATTAACAAGCCAAAGAAATTAACAAAAAACATTGAAGGGGGGGGGGGGTAAAAATGTTTTTTTTCTTGGGGCGGCAAAATCCTGGAGCCGTCCCTGTGAACTAATGTTTTATCGCGTTAAAAAAAAAATATTAATTGAATTTAGTCAAAAATTACGGCATTTTCCTAATGAAAATATTCATTTAAAGATTTTTGAACAAAAATAGAGACCAAGAATTTTGTTATTTGATATTGTACAGATATATTTAATTATCCAATATCCTAGGTTTTAGAGTTTAACATAAAGTTAGGATTTTCATTTATTTTCACACCGTTTCCATAGGCGGACGTAGCAAATTTTATTGAGTGTTAGATTTGTTTTTTAATGTCTAACTGTATTTTTGGCAGATCTAGAACCCCCTCCCGCATTCTTATGTGGAATGAAAGCTGGAATCTACACCGGAAAATTTTACAAAAATTATTAAAGAAATCTAAAAAAATTAATTACTTTTTTTTTAATTAGTGACGCTTTTCAATTACACTTTTCACGGACATTAACAAAGCAGCGTAGACAAAAATTGCAAAGTGTGTATTGGGTACATACTAATAAAATAAACATAAAAATAGAAAATTATTTCAAATATTTAATTTAATACCTTAATTATAAAATGTTTCAACGGTTTGCTTCTTTCTCAATAATAATAAACCGCAATTAAATTTTATATTAAAACTAGGAAGGTAGTACGTGTATTTGTGTGCCCCTCTAATTCCGTGCCTTTTTTCCCGTGAAGGTATTACCTTTCTGTATTAACGCAGAATTAGCACTTTTTACTGAAATAATTTCCGCGGCGATGTGCTACCAGCGCCCTCTCTGTACACCGATGTTAAAGCTACTCAAGCGTAGTTCTAGAGCTGTACTAAACGGGGCAAAGCTGCAAAATATCGAAGTTCTATCTTAACATTTTAGGACAGACACACCTCTTTCTTCGTAGAAATATTCACTTCACTTTTGGAACAGACAATGCGCAATGTTCCAAATAAATTTCTAGTTTTATTTCAGTAGATAATACTCAGCCAAACAGTGTGTGAGCGCTATCTGTTGTTGAATGATTCAATTCCATTACATTTAAGAGATTTTCGAGCAGGAAACTTTATCGCAACTTCATTTTTTAACGTTTTAAATATTTCGAAATAGTATTTTTTTCTGAATTATTTTATTACTTTTTTGTGTCTTTAACTTTGTTTTATAACAATTTAATCATCTCTTCTAATTAATTAATTAATTAAAAATGAGTTGTGGTCTCGTCGACGCCTCTTTTTGAAAATAAACGACAAACAATGTCTGTCGCCTAGCTCGGGTGAATATTTATCGATTGTTTACAGCTAGCCGGGTGTTAAGCAGTCTTTTAGGTTCACTCTACCGTTAAACATAATGATGATGCATTGACGCATTGTTGGATATTTATAAAGGCAACGTAAAATAATATGGAACATTGTCAACATGTACGTGAGATTCATTCAGTCGAAAACGAGAGACTGCAGCCTTGGCCCTTGCATATTATTTTCTAAAAATAAATATTTTTGCAAGAAGAAACATTTTTTTCTAATTAAGGAATTTTAGTAAATGTACATAATTTTCCATTGTTTTTCTGTAAAACTAATTATTGTATTGCTACAAATCGATCCATATGGATTGTCAATTGAATCGTATGCATACAGCATACTGCCCTACTTACACAGTTATTTGTCAACGAAATCAAATGTTTCCAGAAATACGCGGCCAAAGCACCTGCTGGACGCTGGACGTGTTAATTAACTCAATGCAAAACATCTCGCGTACGAGGAAATATACGTTTAACCGGAAATACTTATGAAAATCGTAGGGAATTTTAAAAGGGAGTATAATTTACTTAAGGTTTGTTAAAGCAGATTCCAAATGATTCCAAATTCCGAATATTGTTGTTTAAATGTTTTCTTTGTTTACTATTGAAATTTCAAATGTATTTACCATAGTGTTTCTAACATCTAACCCACGCTGGGTCAGTAGGGGAGTAATGTCCACCATTACTAACTAAACGACCTCATTATAAACGTCCATCATCTACAATCAAAGAAAACTGAATATTAACCAGATGTGCTCACCTGTTCAATACTATAAAGCGATCAAATAAATTTTTTTTAGCAATCGCTGATGAAACAAGCGCCGATGATTGACCTACAAATCGTGGAGTTAAAACCGCAGAATTTGTCTAACTACGCACTTCTCGTAACTGTAGTTCTCTCAGGCGCTTCAAACAATTATCATTCAGAACATCACTAGTATTATTTTAAAACGCAAAGCAAATACATTACTACATTATCAAAGCATGTTCATCACATGTTACTTACGGGGGAGGTACTTTCCCCGCGGAAGTCCCATGTAGTCTCTAGTAGTTAACACTTTAAGTATACTGCAGCATTATCTTCAGTGCACTAACTTAGCATAGGTACTTAAAACCCGTAAAAGAATAATAAGACGCTTATCACGCCGGATACGAGTAAACCAATTGTTAAATGAACCAACTATTTGGAATCTGTCAATCCGGAAAGACATGAGCTACATAGAATTGTGGGAAATAGGTATCCCGTACCACCCCAAAATATACGTTCCGGGGTCACTGTTAAAGACTTTTTAAGGGAATGAGTCACATTATCAATTAAACAGGCCGAGGAACCTCAATTAATCCAGCTGAACTAATTAAGATCCAAGCATGTAGCTAGCTACCTTGACAGGTTTTATTAACTTTCATTTGGGCGCAACAGCAACAACATTATCATTAACAATAGCAACAATAAGAAAAGAAATCAACAATAACATTAATAGATCAACAACACATCAAATAGAAGTCATAATACTCTAGACACAAGTACTCTCAGACAGTGGTCCTATTAGGCAGGGTAGGTAGTGCCTACCCATAATTTTTACTTTTTAACACCACCGCGTAATATTAAAAATTAGACGCCAAACAAAAAGTGGGAGTAAATGTATTAACCAGCATGTAATCAAATTTCACTTACAGTTAAAGCAACATTAGCAGAATAGTTCTGATACAATGCGACTGCGAATAAACAAACAAGCGTTTAAAACACCGTTTTGTTTACGCGAGACCCAGCTTATCTGGGCGAATTATTCCAGGGCAGACACAGTCAGCCAGTCTATTATTCCTAATACGTTTGCATGTACATTTATAAAATAATGCAGTGATCGCCTTTATTAAGGCTTCCGCGGTTTAGAATTTTTTTTGGCTTCTAACTACACTTGTATTCTTATAGGCGTTCCGAATCTAAGAGAGTGCTGGGAAGAGTCACGATCTGCCTACATATCAATGAAAATCTAAAAAGTAAAAATTTTTAACGTATGGGAAAGTTCAGGCAAACTGCTTCGCCCGTTTCTCTTTCTTATATTTTATCTCTTTTTTAAATATTGTTATCAGATGTCAATTTGGCTATAAAAAGTCACATATAACTGAAAATACGTAAACATTTCCAATAACCCCAAAACCAATCGTCCTAGTAACTTAAACGTTTACTTTCTCATACAATATTGTTGTAAAAATTGCAAATAAGCTTATGCGTAATTATTTTCAGGTGTCCGCACTACAAATAATAGTAGGCTGTATACTTCTGGGCGCCATAGTTCTAGTGGTAGGTTTGGTACAACTGACACCAAACGCAGCAGATGCCGACCACCGTTACATATTCCTGGGGGTTGGATCCCTTTTATTATTCCTAGGATTATTAATGACTGCAGTGAGATGTTGTTGCATGCACTGTGCTGACAATAGGAACACAGAGGAAGACCCACCTCCGCCACTGGACGCTGTCAACAGCATAGACGTACTCGTCCAGAGAAGAGACACACAGGTAGGTGGAGTTAGGAACACACCTTTAACAGTGGCGTAACTAGGGTTTTTTTCTTAGGTACGCCACTGTTATGTAAAATACTGGGGATTACGCAAAAAATCAGCCGTAATTTGTAACGATTTTTTTCACAAAAATTTTAAACAATTTTCATTCCACTTAACTTTGAATTTAAATTAATTGAAAAAGTGTTTAGTGTTTTGAAGATACGGTGACATTAAGCGATTGGCAACTGGAGTAATTCGTATTAAACCTAAGTGACCGTTGCGTTGGTGCAATTCGTACATAAAATCAAGGTATTGCCAGAGAGTATTTTGGTGCAAAAAATATTAATTCGCACTTTTGAAATTTTAATTTCTACTAACCTAGCGAAACACTTGAATTAACATATACTTATTTACTAAACCCTTTAGAATAGCTCGATTTAGAGTCACTAGATTTTAGTTTAGCGTTTAGCAGCATCTTTTCTACGTAGTTCACCTTTTTTTTGTTCTTTTTATTAGCATAGTTTGATTTTGCTAGCTGCTGTTTATTTTTAATTTTGCTTAGTAGCGTTTAGTTGATTTTTGTTTGTAACTATTTCTTCTTCTTCTTTTCTAGGTCAGAGGAATAGGCTACATTTTATTATATACGGACTGCATAGATAAGCCAAGATATTTCAATTAACTTTTTATGATACTAGTTTCTATTCTAAAGTTTAAATAAATAATGAGTCCAAATTGAAAGTAAATTAGAACATATCACATTTGTACAATATTTAAAATTCGAGGCTAAGGATATTTTTGAAAAATAATTTTTAGGGAATTGTTACGTATAAGTAGGCATTGTCTTCCTGCTTCTATTATAATAATAATCCTTCAATATTGTATTACTGATTTACAGTTATATACAATTGTTATATTACTATATGATACTTTATAAAAATAACTGCAATTTTTTATATCGATTTTTGTATTCGTATTTATATTTATCTACTACATGTAAATTAATTTTGCTATTATGGACCAATTTTTAATAAAAAATTTCTGCTTTACTCTCTTACTTTATTTAACAGTTTTCTCCACCTTTAATCTCATCTTCAGTTTAAACAGAAATTAGCTTAGACTAGGATATATAATAAAATAGATAAATTAATATTTCCTATCCCAAACCGCCCCGAAGCGAACACATTACGGCTACTTGCGTTGAGCCAAAACCCGGAGGCATATTTACGATACCTAATTGCAGTTAACTACTGTTAATTGTCGTTTCAGGTCACATCGCCCTCGGAATTAGACGCTCTGATTAACCAGCAAGGACAGGAGACTGAATGCAAAGAGAGCAGCAACGAGGAGACGTAGGTCGTAGATTAATCAACTAGAAGATTATGAATATTCATAATAAAAACGCTTAATAGCCTAATGCACGACGTAAGTCTAAGAAATTAATTGTTTTTTCTTCCTGAAAATGAAAACTTCCAGATACATAAGAAAAATTGTAGGTTATAAAAGCAAAAAAGAAAAGACCTGGTAGGTATAGAAACTGTGACAAGAAATTTTATTAAACAATAAAAATTCAAAAAAACCAAAGAATTCGTCCTCCAAATGTTCAAAAACTCTTCCACATTATTTTTTATTTCTGCACAAAAATCTACATACAGACAAGACTTAACGTGGTAGATTTGATGAGACTTGCGTCGTTTAAAAAGTTGTTGCTTCGCAATGTGAAGAAAAAAATCACCAAGATGGCGTGACAGTAGTTATGATCTGTTAAAAGTTGGTGTACGAGTTCAATTATAATAATTTTAATTAACAAATGCAGGTTTTAAGTCCAAAATTTCACCAAGAAAAACCACTGTAAAATCAAAATTTTTTTTAATAATTAAGAACGATCTGTGCCTTCAATTTTACAATTTAATTTTTTTCAAATAGAAGCGCATTTTAGCAAATAATCAAAATATAAAGGTTTTAACTTCATAATTCCGTGATTATTACAGGAAATAAATCAAAATCTATATTTAAAAAAATGATAGTAAAGAAAATTAAAGATTTTAAATATCTATGACAAAAAGTGAATAATTCCATTTTGATATACCGTAAAAATGGCTTAAATTTACAAGATTACAGGGCATAGTTGGTGGCCTTGCTATAGCAGCAGTTGGGACCAATTTTGTGATGGTATTCTTTCACAAACTGCCAGCTGTATTTTTTGAAAAACTGATACAGAACGTCGAGTATTCACGCAACACATTTTTTTAGTTATTTGGCAGGGATTTGAAAAACTTTGCTCACAAGAAGTTGTTTGTATGTTTGAAATAAGATCCTAGAACTGTAGCCGCTTGAACGTTCTTAATGTTAAAACCCACATTTGTTACCGAAATTGGTGCCGCATAAGCTTCAAATTTTAATTTTTGTTTTTCAAATCAAAATTTGCTAGAATTTCTTGAATATACTCATACAGTGTTTGAGTGTAACGAACTTATCCCTTTCGGTTCTCCTTTTTTCTTCGTTCCTTAAATTTTATTTGTCTATTTCTGTGTTTATATTATTAGAAATTATTTCTAATTAAAAACAAACCTTTTTGATCTCTTAAAAATTGCTGGGACATATATGTCCCACCTGGAACTTTAGTGGGTTATATCTGTTCCGCAGGTTATGTAAATATAAACAAGTAGTCGCTGTCATTTAGTTATTCGTACACCCACTCAGCTGATCTACGAAATCAATCGTACCAATACTTTCATTGTAGTTTACTATGGCCTCTGGACAGATAACATCCATTTTATGTCTATCTTTTTCGTTTTGCTTTACGGATGTTTCCGTATTAATATGCAGTTACTCAACAGCAAAACTTCTTCTACATCACTACGTTTAGTATTCAGTGTATTAGACTGACCAGAAACAAATTTGTCTTTCTACCTGTTACTGCTTTTGATGAGTTTTTTTCTGTTTGCCAGAGCTGTAGCTACTGCAGGGCACTTAATTTTGTCGAATAAAAATGCAAATGAAAAAACATCTACATTACACTAACTATACGATAAAACGAGTTAATTTTATCCGAAGAAAAATTCTGCTGGGACACATACGTCCCAATGGGACCGAAAGAATTATAACGTAACGATATAGTGCATATTCGGATATAACATACACAACCTATCTAAATTATATGCGACAATAATAGTTGTTTAAAATGAACCTGATTTGAAAGTCCGTAGAAGTACATTCTAACCGGATTACACTGTACTTATTTTTTTGCATTTAAATACATTTTTAATTGTTACAAACCTTACTGTATATTTTTTATGATAATCAAACGAGAACATTTCAACAGGGTGAGGTAAGAAAAAGACAACTCTATCCTGATTGTAGAATAACATAAATTTTGCACATTCTGCGGTTCGGAGCCAGCGATAAACAGTAGGTTTCCTATGTCTCTATGACCTACAAAAAAAAACACGGCTACCATAGACGCAGGAGTGAAAATCACCACGCTCTATAGGTAGCAATAAAGGTTGAGAAGAGGAAACAGCATTTCGCCTAGATTTTTGCAAACTTATGAATACTTTCAAAAAAAAATTATACTATACGTTTTAACGCAAGTTACATTAAAACAAAACGCATTAATGCTACATACATATTGTACCGGCTTTAAGTATTTAAGTACACACGGGAACAGAATTATTAGAAATCGCACATTTCCGGCAATTTCCAGAAGGGAAGCATTTATAGGAGCTGCAAAATCGATTTCTATGTAAATAAGTGAGGAAAAAAACCAATTACAAATTTGGTTACAGAATGATTTCCATCTCTATATTAATTTACATTTAAATTAACCTCAGTACGATCAGAACGCTTTTAACACGTAGGCAAAATTCCCCATAGACACACTTAGCTTCATAGCGCCTATAAGAATGCAAGTGTAGTCAAAAGCTGTAAAAATAGTAAAAATACTCAAAAGGATTTTTTTGTGGATACAGATAGAATTAGAATTAAAGAACATTAAATATCTATTCTATTCTGTTAATTTTAATATAAACATACTTGAGCAAAATGCTCGATTTCCGTATTCACCGCCAATCAAATCAATATCGTAGTAAAAAAACCCACGAGTGGTAGCTGATTTAATTGGTTGTTGACACGGAAAGGGAGAGAAGTTAACATCGTAGATAAGCTACAACACGAGAAAAATTCCGATAAGATTCTCGTTATTTGAAAAAACTTAAAATGCGTAATTAATTAATCAATTGTGCATGGGCGCCTGAAAAGGGGGCAAGAGAGGGCAATTAAAACTTGTATTCGAAAAGATATGCGCACGGGAACGACCTTCTCATGAACACGCGTAGTCCTGCGGGTACCTAAATCAGAGTTTCCCATACTGGGACCTCCCCTCCCCGGAAGGTTGAGGATATTCCAAGATAGGCGAGAGTTAGTGAAATATTCGTTTAAAACATTAATTCTCCCGCGTTCTAAATTACGATTATATTTTTTTTTAGGTGTAGCTGTATTTTATCAGTCGGCGGAGAGGCAAATTATTTCCGACTATTATAGACCACATGTGTATTGTGTGGAGTGATCGGATCGGGTAATGAGTTATAATAATAACAAAAAAAAATATTCTGCTGGCTGATAGCAGGACAGGTGGCGGAGGCGTGAAGATTTCGTAAATATTAAAAGGCGAAAAAGTTTGAGAACCTCTGTCGTAGATAGTAATGATGGTAGGAAATGTCTCAAGAACAGTAGAAAACCGGGGGGAGGAGCTTTCGCAGCTTACTATAACTACTGAAAATTGCTTGTGTGTTTATTTATTTAGCTCAAAGAGTAAGTTGACATGCAGGTAGGAAATACAACAATTGACTTAATGCAAGCTATTTTTCTTAGTCTAAAATTTCACATTGAACTTGCATTTTCTTTTAATGTTGTAGGGAGGGGTCTCCTTCCATGGGGTGTGCTCTTAACTTTTCAAACCCAAGATTCAAAGTAACTACATTGGATTGCCCCTCTTACAAAAAATTCTATGGGCGCCCATGTATGTGTAAATATAAACATTCGGTACTAATAATAAACGTGACTGCGATTTTTCTATGATGAACCTGGGTTGATATCAATTATCAACCCATGTTTATTAAAAAACCGAGATCACTTGTTATATTACTTGTGAAAAGTGCATTAAAGGCAATGGCGTGGCGTATCTTTACAGCTACGTTGTCTTCATCAGTAGTATAAAAAATACAATTTAGAGATACACAGAGAACATTCATATTAAAAAACCAGTTTCATCCGAACCTGGATTCCTCCGAATTTAGGGAAAAAAATCTTAAATACTACCACAAACAACCTAAAAACGCCTAAATACAAAAGATAAACAAAAACCAGTGGAAAGGGTTTTTGGGAAAAAACAACTTTTGAAAAATAAGCGCTACATAAGAAATATTTGGCAATTAAGTTTATGAAACAATCGCATTGAACTTTAAAACCTGCCCCGGAAAAATCTAACAATCCACAAAAAAGTCAGTCGGAAGAAAGCAAACAGAAAATTTTCATTTCCGAAAAGATCCAAAATAATATTTTATTGTAAATGACCCCCCTACACAGTTTTTTTTAAGAAAAAATCAGTTTAAACAACAATTTGTCCTCGGACAACCTTTGTTTCCTGCAAGATAAATCCATCTAAACTGTTCTGCACGGTTTAAATCCGATGAGCTTGCTGGCCATGCTCTAGTTTCATACCATATTCAGCCGACCTCTCTCCTATGTCTGTGTTTGCTGCGCGGAGATAAATATTTTGCACAGACAGACATAGGGGACCTACAGTTTAACGTGGGCTCCGAACCACCGGAAGTGCATTCTTTTTTCTTCAGAGTAATTTTTTTGGGGAAAATCCATCTCGCTTGCCATTGCCCTGCTAGAGAGGACGACCGGGCCGGAGTCGAACCCAGATCCGCTGCATTGGTGGCCAGTGCGCTTACCACTGAGCTACGGCTGCTCCTTACCTACTGGCTATTACCTTCCACAAAAAAATCTACTCAAGAATCTCCAGAAACTGGCGTGGTATTAAAAACCATGACACATTAATACCATTTTAAAGATCTGATGTCAAAAAACTATAAAATTTTGCGGCGGAAGAAATTTCGCACTCCTTGACCCTCTAGCAAAACCCGGCACTATTATAAAAAAACACGTGACGTTAGCCTTTAAAAAATCCCACAATACTCAAAACTGAAATGTTTGATAATTCATTAGTTAACGTCTGAACACAACAACACATCATAATTTATTTAAAATTGCATCTTCCAAAATCCTTTTCAATAGCTTACAAAGAGTAACAGAGGAATGAAAGGATTTACGAGTTGTAGTACGTATTCAACGGGGACCAAACGAGCAAATTAAAAAAAATCCTACTAAAACAGCGCAATTTTTTTACGTGAACCCGACAACAAACAAACCACAACAATTTACGTTTTAATTTTGATGTAAAACAATAGTTACGCTACCTAGCAACTGAAGCACGCAATTTTAAAGTTAATTTCATCATCATAAAATACCAAATGCAAGGTGGTAATTGATCACGTAATTAAGCCCGAATTTACAGTGGTGCCTCGTTTCAAAGGGTCTGGAAAAAACATTTAATTAAAGACCGAAAGTTACTGCTTTTATATGTAGTAATGATATATAAATTTAAATTTATTATAAAAACTCGTACAGATTTTTAACAGATCATAACAGAATACTTATAAAACGAATGCACGTTGATGTTGTTATTAGTCATTTTATAACAAATAAGAGCATGTTGTAGTTAAAAAAATGTAGCTCGATATTTAGTATTCATATTGTATAGATTTGTAAAAACCTGTAGAAAATAATAGAATTAACGAATTTATAATTTAGGACAGAAAGTCATTTATGCAGGTTTTAATTTTTTAGACATTTTCATGGGGGCACTTTGAATAATTTAAAAAAATTTTGTTTTAGCATTAGATTATGTATAAGACATACTTAGTATTATATAGCAGATAGCACATGTAGTTTAAAATAGTAGACAAGCACTTGTAACCCGACAGTAGCAGTCTTAAAAACAGGAACATTTTTGTCTAACAAACTCAAAAATCTATTTTTGTACTCTAATGTGATTTTATAGCTGTGAACTTGAAAAAACTTGCTTTTTTAGTAATTGAAAGCTTCTTAAATTATTTACTAAATTATACATATCTTTAATAAGTTTTTGTTATAATTTATAGAAATGCTTTTAATATTGTTTGCATATACAGGGTGGTCACAACAAAGTATCGAAGCCCAAAATATTATACAATTCCAAAAAATTGCATTCATTGTGTAAGGCGATCTTAAAGATCGTTATCATTTTTAGTAGATATTACTAATAGATATTTAAGAAATTGTAGTAATTTTCAGTAGGTAGTTCAAAATCTACCTAAAGCTCTTAGTCACCGAACTAGAAGAGTGAGCCTTATTAAATTCCCTGAAGTTAAAAACATTGCCCTTTCACAGTACTGTAGTGACGTCAGCTTTCTGCCGCAAAGTTAATTGAATATCACTTTATTAGATTTTTGATATGATGCTTGTTTATGTTTTTGACTTTCGAGTTCGTTGATGTTATGACGACAGAAAATCTGACAGCGCTGAAATTGCGTAAGCGTCGAAGATTGGTTCAAAATTAAGAAAAATGAAAAAATTACCAGCTAATATGCCAAGAAATTGTTTTAATATTGCGCTATCAAACTTTTGGTATGATGCTTCTTTATGTATTGGGCACTCGGGTTTGTTACTGTTGTGACGACAGAAAATCTGACACCGCACTAAAATAGCGTTAAGGTCAAATGTTAGTCTAAAATCAACGAAAATAAGAAGAATATATGCTAATGTGCCGTGAAATTTATTAAACAGTACGTTATAAAATTTTGGTATGATGTTTGTCTCTTTTTTGGCACTCGGGTTTGTTACTGTTGTGACGAAAAAAAATCTGACAGAACTGAAATAGCGTTAGCGTAAAATGTTAGTTTAAAATCAAACGAAATAAGAAGATTAGATGTCAATCCGCATTTGTTATTGTTGCAAACACAGAAAATCTGGAGCCACTGAGCTACCGTTGGCGTAATATGTTGAAAATCAGGAAAAATTAAAAGATTAGACGTCAATCTGCCAGGACAATTATTGATTATTACTTTTTAAAATTTTTAATATTATGTTTGTATTTTTGGCTCTCAGATTTATTATTTTTGTTACGGCAGCAAATCTAACGGCACTGAAGTGGCGTTACCGTGGAATGTTAGTTCAAAATCAAAGAAAATGAAAGGTTAGATGTTATTCTGCCTCTAAATTAATTTAATGTCACATTATTAAATTTTTTTTATTATGAATATGAATGTTATTGGTTCTTGGGTTTGTTATTGTTATGACGGCAGAAAGTCTGACGCCACTAAAGTACCATTAGCGTAAAATTTTAGTCTAAACTCTAAGGCAAAGATTCAAAGGAACATTAGATTCTAATCTACTTCTTAATTAATTGGATATCACATTATTACATTTTTTATGTAATGAGTATTTATGTCTACTCTCAGATTGGTTACTGGTGTGACGACAGAAATTCTGACGACACTGAAGTACTGTTATCGTGAAATTTAAATTTAAAATCTAGGGCAAAAATTATGCTAATCTGTCTCTTATTTGATGTAATGATTTTTTTAAGTTTTTATGTCTCGGATTTGTTATTGTTGTGACGGCAGCAAACCCGACGGCAGTGAAGTACCGTTAGCGTACATGTTAGTTCAAAAACAGGAAAAGGGAGAAGATTAGATGCTAGTCTGCGCCTAAATTAATTTTATATCTCGTTATTAAATTTTTTACATCATGATTGTTAACGTTTTTGCCCTCGGGTTTTTTACTGTTGTGACGACAGAAAGTCTGGAGTACTGAAGAAGAGTGGAATGCTTGGAATGTTATTAGCTACGGGCGATGACAGCAACAGAATTATCTATAAAACGATACACACATTAAAATTTTCAAAATAATATGCATAGAAAAAATAATATTCAAAGTTAAAGCAGCACCATAGCTGTCACTGCAACTGACCACCCTGTATATCTTCGATTTACTATTGTATGTATATTGCTAATGTTTAGCTATAGAATTTCTTACTAATTTCTAAATATTTTAATTTTAGCAACACTATTTTCAATACTGTATCTTCTGTATACATACAGGGTGTTTAAACCTTGACCACTAACTTTAAAGTGTCGAATATAATAGTCATAATATCTTTTTAAATGGGGTTTACTGGAAACAGCACACTAGGCTGCTACGCTTAAATCGCACCCTGTATAATAAGTTAACTTATAAAGGTACGAAAACTTCCAAAGACTACTGTGTGCCAATCTGCAAAATTTTCCATTATTTTTATAAAATAAACTTATTACTACTACCACTTAATAAACAAACTCTTTATTTATATTTTTAATACTATATTTCTTGATACTACTACTTGTAAGAATGTTTATATGCAAGTATTTTAAAATTTCCAAAATTACATTATTGCTTGCAAGTTTAAAAACTTTTCTAAAGCGAAAATAGGAAAAAGCAGGTTTTAAAGTTATTAACTTTAAGAGAAATCTTTGTGCCATGGTATTCGGATTTAAATAGAAAATAAACGTATTATTATATTATATCTGTAGATAGTTAGTCGTAGAATTAAATTATTTCAAAATTTTAACACTGCTGACGATAGAAATATTTTTCAGGTGGAAAAATGGGAAATTTTGAAACCGATTCGCAAATTTAATAAAAATTCGAATTTTCTTGGGGACCAACAACCATTTTCTCCCTAACACTAAACTTCTGTAAATTTCATACAAAAAAAAATTTTAATCGATTTTATTTAAAAATATAAACAATAGAGGTAGAAGTATGAGGCTTATGGAATTGTTTTTGATAAAGGAGCTGAAAAATATTTCTGGACGTCAAGCAAATCCTTTTAAAAAATCGCTTCACGTTTATATTATACACATTGTTCTAAGATCTAAGAAGTATTTTGTATTCTCTTTGATGAAAAATTATATATGTAAGAATATATATTCATACTGTAGCTTATTATTACAAGGTACTGTTACTTGATTATATAAGGTATGCTTTTATAGTTTATTTTTTATATAATTGCTATATCAATTGTTATTTCTATGTGTATACTGAACTTGTTCGTACTTGAAATATTTAATAAAACTGTTTTTAAAATATGAGAGACACATTTTTTACTATGTTCATTAAACATGCTTTCACAGACACATATCAGTATTAATTTAATTTTAGAGTAATGTCTTTCCTGTAACATACATACATAAAAACGTTGTCAAAAGCACCTATTCATAATTTAAAAAAAATATAGCAGTATGCAAAGTTATGTCTATACCTCTAAACTAAATTCCTAAACGTTTTCTTTTTAGTTTACCCAAATATAACACATTCAGGGTGTGATGTCCGGTGATCTTGAGGGCCATGATAGAGAACCATTATTTTTAATCCATTTCTTACTAAAGAACGCGGTAATTGAAACTTAAAATAGAAGCATGAACCGAGCATCTATTCTGTTACCTTGAGACAATTTGGGCGCCCATCGGCTAGTTATATGATGAGTTATCTTATAACTACAGGAGAAGGATACTAATTTCTGTAGCAGCAATACTTTAAAAAACGCGAATTCTTCGCCTGGACTTTCCTACACTTTCATGCAAAATAATTACTTTTATAGATCTAATCAGAACAATTACAGCACACCGATTCATCGCCTTTTTCGGTCTCCTGCAAGTCCTCCTTCCTTATCCTTACAGTATTTTGTGTTCGATTGGCACCCTCTTCTGATGTCAGCTACTTTCATGTAGAATTTTCGAATTTTTACTTTCTGGTAAGATTCTTCTATTTTTTGAATGATTTTCTGCAAATATTCTCTTTTTCCTTCTGCGCGTTTCTTTCGCGTCCTTTCTCGCTTGCTCGTATCTTTTTCTTGTTTCTGGCCTGTTTCTAACCCTCTGAGTTGTTCTGTTTTATTGTGATGATGGGAAAATTTTAAGATTCTACGTTGTTCAACGAGTGAGTACGTCAGTACGTGAAATTAGACATCCAATGTTGTTTCTTTTCCCTAGTAGATCTGCATCGGCTTTTCTTTACTACTTGTATCCATCGTTTCCCTGCTTTCCACATTTCATCTGGAGCTCAGTTTCTTATTATAGTAGATAGCATACCTGATTAAATTTTGGACATCGATTTCAAATCTATTGTTTGTTAAGGGTTTCTTTGCTGTTCGTAGCTTTAATGAAATTTGTGCAACGAGGATGTTATGATCGGATGAACAGTCGGTACCTTGGGTTTTGACATTCCAAAGGACGGTGCGCCATCTTTCGCGAACAATATGTAGTCGATTTGGTTGCAATATCTACCATCTGGTGATGTCCATGTATAAAGTCTTCGCCGGCTTCTTTAGTTGCGCACCCCTAGCCTGAATTTACCGATTACTTAAATTAGGTGGTCGTCTTCTTCCTTAATACCATAATTCTTCTTATATTGGTTAAAAACTGATTGCTGGGTACGTTACTAACGACCCGGTTTACATTTACACAAAACTCATCAATTTCTTTGTCATCTGCATTTGTTGTAAAGTGACAGGAAAAAGATGGGTTGAAAGAAGAAGAATATCGTGGCTCAAGAATCTAAGAACCTGGTTTTCTATGGCTACAACACAGCTTTTCAGAGCAGCGCAGCGGTTAATAAAGTAATCATAGCCAAGATGGTTGCCGACATCCGGAACGGATAGAAACTACAAGAAGAAGAATACTTGACTTAGAGCGGTCTTCGAGCAAAGTTAAGGTAATAATGCGTTCACTCATGAAATTATACACTATTACTTCTTCTTCTTCTTCTTCTCTAGTGCCATACCCTAATTAGGGCGTTGGTGAGCTCTCTCCTATGTCTATATTTGGTGCGTAGAGATAGATATTTTGCACAGACATAGGGGACCTACAGTTTAACGTGGGCTCCGAACCACGGGAAGTGCATGCACTTCTTCTCCAGAGAGGTTTTCCTGGGAAAAAATCCCATTTACCGTTGCCTTGCGAGGCTACCTTAGTAGCTTAGTTTACATGAGACACCATGTTGCTACATCTTCATCGCCAGTTGCATATTTCTCATCGTTAAACTTATAACCCGACAATAAATCTCTAATCTCTAATTGATTATAGGTATATAAAATACTTAATGACTTCAACAATATTTATTTATTTTAACCTTACACGTATTTCGGCATGTTTACATGCCATTTTCGAAGGTTATATTAAAAAAGTAAACAGTTAGTGTTGTTGTAGCAATAGAACTTGGTGACTTGATCTCGGTAATCGTCTGCAGATTACTTGATTTCTTATTCCAAAACGTCCAATAGAGGAAAATTTAAGAGGTCAATTTGCTCATTCATTAACGGTAGAGTTTTATAAATGTTTGTGAATTTCAAAAGCTTCTAGTATATCTAATTTACGTTTATCATCACAAAAGTGTAAACATTTTATGGTGTTATATATAGATGTCATTGAATGATTGTGTTCTAGTAAGTGTTTAGCGTAATTGGATTTATGTGGGTGTTTGTATTTGTAACAACGTACGTGTTCTTTATACCTAATATCAAAATTTCTAATTGTCTGGCCTATATAAACCGAATTACAATGCGAACAATTTAATTTGTAAATGATGACGGTGTAATGTTTTTCGAAGCATGAGCCATTTTTCTGTCATATTTGCTTGCTTGTACAGTTTACTTATATCTTTATTGGAGGAAATGCCAAGACAGTTCTTGTAAGCTTATAGGTGCTCATTCTATCTCGTAGGTTTATGACATATCAATAAATGTCGATCTTGAGGTCACCGGTCATGTGCTTTTGCATTCAAGTACATGAGTTACATTGAGCTTTTACGACCAATAAAAGTCACATTAATTTATCGTTGCCCTCAGAATTTACCGAAGTCAGGAAGTTAAGAAATAGGTAAAGTTTTAATTGTTCATAAACGAAATGGGAATTTAAATTATCTTTTACATTGGTAGTTAAATAAAGAACATGAAATAAATTTGGTACCAATCAAAATTGTATTAAATAACTAAATTTCAAAAAAAAAATTGAAAAAATTGAATCAGCAAATCTGGGAATCCAGGACCTAAGAAACCATCAAAATGAGAAGGGTTCATAGAATTTTTTCTAGGAAGATATAAGTTTTCCGTCCCTATACATGGTGTATACAAAAGACATTACATAAATTGCGATGCACTGCATAGAAGATAGTAGAAAAGTGGAAATCAGACTGGGAGGAAAACTGCATGATGCAATTTTTACTTTCCCATACTGAAGTATGGAAAGTTATGATTTCATGCAAATTTCCGATTTCAGGTTTTAACGGAAATACGCGTTTTGGGGTTCAAGGAACCAATAAAGTGATTTTTATAAAATGTCTGTCTGCTGAGTGTGGATGCGCGCGTTCGTTATTTTGTAGCTCTGGAACTCCTTGACTATAATTGTTATCACTTTGGTGTGTGAAAGTTTTTTAGTAGCAGGTAGGTCTTTGTAATGTTTTTTACTGAAAACGGATTTTAGACATTTTTCTCGTAGAGTTTTGTATGTAAAAACTGTTTTGATATTTTGACATAGCGTTGTCCAAGGGCAAATCAAATGCTTTTGTTCCCTAATGCTGTACCTAGAAAACGAAGGCCGCTATGAATTTTTGAAAATGGTTATTTTAATGTCCGATTACTTAAAAACAAAACATTCAATCAAGAACAATTATCGTATCATTTTATAACCCTTATAAGTATAATCATGTGATGCAAGAATATTTTAGACAATACGAAAATTGTAAAAATATTAAGTTTTCAAAATTTTGGAAATTAAAAAATTATTCCTCGAAAACTGCCAACACCATTTTTTAACACTGCAAGCCGATATTGGTTTAGAACAAGAACCTTACGGTTTTTTCATAATTTCTTCGGATTCAGTTGAAAGACTTAATTTGCAGAAATTCTTTGCAACAACCAATCTCAACAAAATTTAGAGTTTCAGTATACAGGAACCCACAAACTAAAATTTTATATAAATTTTGTCCAATTTTATCCATTTCGTCCGTTTTTCTCCGTTTACTCCAGTGGACAGAACAAAAACAAAAAAAAATGAACAAAATGCCAACCCTGTTTTCAATTGCTGTTAATTTCTTTGCATCCACTCTTTGGTATATTTACACGTAAATTATCTTCTACTCCTTCCACAAAGTTATACAGATCTTGTAAAGTTTCAAATTTTTTTATATATAAGTTCTAGGTTTACTTCGTTGAAGTCCATATTAATATAATACTTACATCCAAATTCAGAACCACCAAAACTATAAGGTTTATTAAAAATACACAAATTCAACATGCATATTAGACCAGTGATATCATACATGCATGCACCCAACCACATGGTAGCAAGAATACTAAATAATATAGTTACCAATACATATTAATTTATTAAAGACATAGATTACAAATTAGCCATTCAAAACCGAACTTCACTCGATACAATTAAATATGTTTCGATCCCATATTTTGGTGACAAATCAGAAAAAACTGCTGTATTAAAAACAAAGGGCAAATAAATATAAAGTAAGTTTTAAAAAAACTAATAATAACATTTTAATCACTTTGTTTAATGCAAATACAGATGATTTGCTAAAATCAGGCATTTACAAATTAAATTGTTCGCATTGTAATTCGGTTTATATAGGCCAGACAATTAAAAATTGTGATATTAGGTATTAAAAGCACGTACACTGTTACAAATATAAACAACCGCATAAATCCAATTATGCTTAACACTTATTAGAACACAATTATTCAATTACATCTAATAACACTACAAAATGTGTACACATTTGCAATGATAAACGTAAATTAAACATATTAGAGCTTTTGAAATTCACAAACATTTGAAAACTGTTCCGTTAACGAACGAGCAAATCGATTTCTTAAATTCACCTCTATTGAACATTTTGGAATAAGAAATCAAGTCATCTGCAGACGAAGTTCTATTGTTTCTACAACAACTGTTTAGTTTTTAGTATAACCTTTGATAATGGCATGTAAACATGTCGAAATACGTATAAAGTTAAAATAAATAAATATTGTTGAAGTATAAAGTATTATATGTATAATCAATTTAAACTGTTTTCCTACTATTATTTCTACAGTCATTTTTAAATCACAACAAAACTATTAATTACTATAATCGGAATTTTAAGGAAAAAATTTATTCTTTCGATTATCGGACGAATATCCAGGGTCTATTATTAATCAATGCTATGGTTAACAACGCTTTTGGTAAAATTTTAAGGGTTTAAGGGTTCTTAAGGTTCTTTTTTAAATTCACTTTTAGAAATTTAATTTATTGCAGGAAAAATATATACAATCAGCATTTTTCAAATGAATTTAAATTTTTTAAGTAAATATTTGGTTTAAAAATTAAAAGCATAACTCATAAAAAATAACTTCATAAATCCACTACCTCCTTAGTCCGTTCTGAATTAGTCGTATAAAAGAGTATAAAAAATAAAATGGTATACATTTTCTCGATACTTCTTTAATTTTGAACACAATTACCTTACCTTCTGCGCTTTTAGCTCCAGGGAAATTCTCCTTTTCAAAAATACTGTAGCTCAAATTCATGCAAAACTAAACGAAACCATTTTTTATTTTTATGACACTCACGTCATACACTGCAACTCACCTCAGGGTCACTAAATGAAACAAGCAATAAATTAACCGTCGAAGTTAATTGCACAGAAAAAATCCTAAAGGATTAATAATTATCATGACATTGGTAATGTTACTCAAATATGAATAGATAAAAATTACATAAACATTCGTTAGTCCAGTAATTAAAACGAAATTATGGAATAAATAATCAAACGTTAAAAACAGCTTTTATATTTCATACTTCATGCGGGTATCATTAACAATACCATAAATATAAATCATTCTACACATAGGCGTAGTTCGTGGGCGTGGCTTAAACTAAAAGCAGGAGCTTGATTAAGTCACGCCTTCAAGTCGGTATAATTTAATAATAAAGCCATATTTGATGGGAGTTAAGCATTTTAGCAGGAGAGGGCTCTCATTTGAATCTGGCGCTCTGGTGGGAATTACAAGAACAAAAAACGGTAATAGCACATGAAATTAAAAGCTGTGCGTATAAGTTAGGAGGAAAATAAATTAAGTTTGTATCAAAGAATTATTCTTAAGAAGTCTAATAGTTACATTATTTGAAATTGCTGTAATAAACAGTTTTGTTGAGTTTGCCATAAATCAATAGTTGAGTTATTGATCTTGTTTTCAATGGAGGTGCAGCACTGTCGTCAATATAACCCAATAGGTGGCGGCCTCTAGTAACGTATCAAGTTGCTGTATTTACAAGTAAAGTGTCAAAACTTAAATTATTAAAATCTAATACAATTAAATTCAGCTATGTTGGACAAGAAATCAAACAAAATTACGTGTTTTATATTGCAGCTAAAAATTTATATTTTAAAACTAAAAATTTTTATTTTCTGTATAATAGTGAGAATTTACTGAAATCGACCAAGAAAACTGGAAAGAGTTTTTCTGCTCAAAAACAAATATGTTTGTTTTGCAATAAAAATGTGGATACATAATAAAAGTTCCTTCTTCATGCAGCCAACTATGATAGTGACTTCTTTACATTTTTGTTCTCAAACAACAATTATTCTGAAGCTTTCGTAATTTTTATAAATGTTTTAGTTTTTTGCAATAAATGACAAAATAGCTTGGTAAATTCACTTACATTACTTACATGCTGACATAATCATATATTAAGCTTCGAACTGATATAAAAAGCCAGTGGCGTTACGCAAACCGTAAGCCTCCCCCTGCAAACTTTTAAAATAGTTCTCCCTTCCCCTGCAGTTGTGTTACGGCCTTACGGGCAAATTTAAAAAAGACATATATTTGTTTAAGAGTCACATACCACAATTATTATCAATATTAAACATTTTAAACATTACTAAAACTATTACACTCTAGCAAGTAAGCGTACATTATTTTCGTTGGATGATAATCTTATGCGGTAAAAACACAATTTTGTCTATTAACAACCTTAGTTAACAGAAAACAACTTGCACATCGAATGGTATTTAATATTTTTTACATATGTTCTAATTTATTGCCAGTTTTTGCAGAAATTTATAGTATGAAGCCGAACACGATCTTTCTTAAAATTATTCTGGGTTTGCAAGGGTTTATTTTTAAAATGTTTGGTATAGGTTTACTTTTCCTTTCTCAATTTTCTCTTCTGAGCGTCACGTGGTTTAGCTAGATTGATATTTAATAATAAACACTAGCAGAACTCGTGGACTACGCCTAGAGTTGCTCTCGGAACTAATATACGTGAAAAAAATCCAAAAGAAGTCCGGCAAAGCAGCCCCGGAAAAACAGACCAGTAAAGAAATTTGAAAAAGTCCAAAACCCCCGTAAAATCTCCAGAAAAAACATCTCTCGTAAAAACAAATAGCCGCAGAAAATGCCTTAAAATGAAGCGGAAATACATACAGTTAGTTAAACGTATCACTTGTCCTGATTTCCGGTTAATTACCTTAACGAAGATTTCCAAAAAAGTTTTTAGAACTAATAAATACGCACTCAAAACGTTGTTAAACATTTGCATAATTCCAAAATTAAATTAAAAAAAAACTATAAAATAAAAAAAAAATTTGGACCCAAACCTAGACTCGACCCCACAACTACCTACTTATGCAGTAAAACGAGTACAACCGAACACACCAGCATATCCTTCTGTGCCACTACGAACCTGCCGGTGATCGCTAAATAAGTGCGTATTGAATGCGTGCGCAATAGAAATGCACAAGAGAGAGACTAGACGCTATTGATATCGCCGAGCTTCATGGCCCAGTCATCCTACGTGATATTAACGTAAATATCAGAACCCGCAAACATAATAAATAGCTGCTCGACATGATAATGAATGCATTTCCAGCAAAAGTATAGTTCCTACGGAGAAGCATCAAGCATTTGTAGTAAATAGTTTTGTAGTAAACACTTTGTAACAGTAAGCGGAACTCAATCCAGATTTCAGTTTGTAGTCGATGAATAGTGAAATTCCTCTGCTATACATTTCTTTGTTGTCAACGCGATAAATACACACTTCAAGGCTAGCTAAAATTAAAGTACCCATAAATAACGAAATTACACCAACATAAGTGACAGCACTGTAAACTTTTATTGAAAAGAATGAATAAACTGAACCGACATGTAAGGGCCCTCGGGTGCATTGTAGTGATAAATTTGTAGTCGCGTTTTTATGGTGAGACAGTTGCGAATTTAATATAGATAATTAAACCACAATTATGTTTAAATTATTAATTACGTTCAGGATTGAAACCTAAACTGAACTAATTATTTTCTAAATTCAACTGTTGAGTTGTTCCGCTGACATGGGGTTTTATGCTTTTATTTAGGCTACATTTTACGGGGCTGACTAACTGGTCAGATCATACATTTTGGTAACGTATATCGGCGCGAAATTTTATACCTATACCTACTTGCAATAAAAATGAAAGTATTTGTTTATGCTTGTATGTTTTGAAGTACCGCGCTATTTTTCATTTTTAGTTTTTAACGGCCCTTGATCGCTCTGTGCCCCAAAAAGGCTTGCCCCCCCCCCCCCCCCTCGCGATGCGGCGGTCTTTGTTACGCCACTGAAAAGAGCTTCAAAAACGCACTTCTAAAAGATATTTTAAATTTTTGATTACACCGTTTAGTTAACTGTGCCATTCTTTTTATACTAAGGAATAAAATCTTGATCCCACATCCAGCTGTTTAATACTTTTGGCATTTATTATTTTTTTTCTATTTTTGTGGCATGACACCCCAAACATTATACTTCCTCCTTCTGAAATTCCAGTTACTGTATGTAATATAACACGAATAAGGAAAAAACTAAAACTATGAGAAATAACAAAAACTTGCTCGAGAGCTCACCGAAGCGTAGGTAATAGAACTAGGCAAAAAATTCAACTAATTAACTTAATTAATTATGTAATGATATCTTAATGAATTTTACTGTAAAAACGATTGAGTTTACACAATTTAAAAATTGTTTAACCTTCAATGTTAAAATTGAAAAAAATACCTACAAGCTTCCTGAGGCGAATATGCCCAAACATTTCTTTTAAATCCTAGCTCAGTATTCTAGTCATAAAAGTGCATGAGCATGAGTCATATTTTTGAAGAATTTTAGCACATTGTTGGTGACAGTCTTATCAAGATTTGTCTTTTGAGCTTTTTTTAGTAAAAATAGGGTTAGATGCTAAATAACATTGAAACATTTCAGATTTTCCACAAAAGGAAGAGGAAGAAAACATAAAAAAGTTGTAAGAAAAAATGTCATACAACAAATTGGGAATAATAAGTTTCGATTTATCAAATTCGAAACTTGTAGGTTTTAAGATTTAAGATAACTTTAAATTTTAACAAATAATGAAATTAGTACGCTGGTGTAAGAGAGAGAGCCACGCAAAAAGAATGTTTAGTGAAATACAATTTTTAAACCATCAACATCAAGCTGTTGACAAAAAACATAAAATGTTTTAACAGAACAATTTTGCAAGCAATTTTGAAACAAACAAAAATAAAAAAAAGATGGGGCTCGTCCGGGATTTGAACCCGGGACCTCTCGCACCCAAAGCGAGAATCATACCCCTAGACCAACGAGCCAACTATAAGCTACAAACCAGAAATTGGTATAATTGGGTAAACAAAACGTTAAAGCCACAATGATTTTTAGATTTGGAAAACATAATTACTTTTTTTCTTTAGCTAAAAAATTGTAAATACTGTTTTGTATAGAAATATAAATTTTGTAATTGATACTCAACTACAGTCTCGTTTTTCACTCATTCTCATTCACTAAATCTGTTTGCTTTAACAATTTTCATTTTTTTCGGTAGAAATTAGATAAAAAAAAGCTGAATTGTTAACTTCGAGTGGACTTTATCATACTAAATATTAATACTTGCCGTATTCGCAAAAGTATAATTTTTTATTGCCATTTTGAAGCTAGAGAGTTCGGTAAAAACGTTTTCGATTTGCCTTAAAGCTCTTCTCTCATTTTACCGTATTTTAGATTTCTATGAAAACAATTGATATACGCAACCCTACGATGCCGCATACCGTATAAGAATAGTAAGAATAGAACCGACCGCCTTTACAGCTGATTAAGTGCGCTTCAGATTTCGAATTAAAAATCAATATAAATAGTGTATTTAAAAAGTTATCTAGAATATGCAAAGAATAAAAAATATATGTTTTCACTAGAGCTAATTGATAAGCATAGTTAAAATCACGTAACTGCCGGAAAACGCGTTGTTTACATTAAAAAGTCGCGTATTTTTCTTGTTTTTTAAAATAGTTAAAAATTTTTGCTTGCCCTAATGAAGTACTTCAAATATTATATTGAACTGAACTGATAAACTAACTACCTGCGTTTGCGTTTTTGAATAAATAATTAATCATTTTCAAATTTTTCAAAAATTCTTGGAAGGCGTCAGAATAAAATTTAGGAGATTAGTAAGCAAACAAATTTGTAGTGCACTGCAAGCTCTATCGGTTCAGAAAGTTAAAGAAAAACGCGTGGCATTTTTTGAGAAATATGTTTTTAAAAATTTTCAATATTTTAAAGCAGCGCCATTGCAATCGTTTGCGGAAACTACTTTTTGAGTAAATGGGCGTTAAAATCGAGATTTTCAAAACGTTGTAGCGGCCGCTATTTTAAAGCTAGAGAGTTTGGTAAAAAAGTTTTTGATTTGCGTTTAGTTTTTCTCTCAGATCGCGTGTTCAAATTTCCAAGTTTTAATTTTGGAAATAATGCTACTAAAAAACATGTCTAATTTCTGTTTCCGGTTTCGGATTTTTTTGACAAGCTAACTAGAATTTTCGATATACCTCTTAATATGAATTCCATCAAAATCGGTCCAGTACTTTCGCCTTTAGAGGCGCGACACACCCACCCACCCACAGACAGAAATTTTTTAAAAACCACTTTTTTGGTTTTCTTGTTCCCCAAAACGTGCATTTCCATTAAAATAATGAAATTGATACTTTCCTATACCGAAGGTATGGGAAAGTAAATACAGCTAGACTAATAAAAAAAATCCGAGCACGCCGCTGCAATGTACACAAAATACCTATGCAACGATTTCTTAGATTTTTGGAACTAAACGAGTTATAGCACCTAATAGAAATGGTTAAAATTATCAGTTTCGACTGTAGTTCACAATCAAAAGGAGATTTTCAATTATTTTGAAAATAAAGTATGACATACTATATACAGTCAAAAGATACGGGTTTTATTATAATTCTGTTATTTGAGAAGATAGGTAAAAAACTTGCGAATAAAAGTTATGCAAACGGACACGTACTATACACTGACATGAAAATCTTATACAGGGTGTCTCGTAACAAAATTATCCATGGGATAATACTGTTCATAAATGGAATAGTCTATATTTTTTTATCCTAATGGTAAGACCATTTAATTTCTAATATAAATTCAAATATATTTTATTTTCTAAATGCTATAGTTTTCGAGAATAAAATAATTTCATAGATGTCAATCGTGGCAGGTGATGAAAAACAAATGAAGTTAACAAATTATTAACGCGATAATTAATAATTTATTTGCATAAATCCTAAAACAGTTTCTGAAAGTTAGTACCAAAAGCATATTTAAATAATATTCAACTAAACAAAATAATAACCTAAGTTACAAACGAATAGAGTAAGAATATGCCATTTATGTATAATAAAAGTAAATAACACACTTGTCAATGTCATTTCTTTTTGCATCGCGCGCGCAACGATTCCCTTATTTGCGTGTGGGCCGTGAGCGACTGAGCGCGCGAGCTATATTACACATTCTATGAAAGTAGTTTTTTCTCTTAAAAACTAAAGCATTTACAAAAAAAAAGTTTTTTACAATTATGTTAGAGATTAAATGGTTTTATCATTAAAATAAAAAAAATAAGCCATTCTGTTTGAGAAAAATATTAGCTTATAAGTAATTTTGTTAAGGGATACCCTGTATAAGATTTTCATATGTCAGTTTATAGTAAGTGTTGGTTTGCACAACTTTTATTCAAAACTTTTTTACCTATCTTCTCAAATAGCAGAAATATAATAAAACCTGTATCTTTTGACTCAAGCTGTGTATTCTTAATAGGCTTTTAAAAACGCTCTTTATATTATGATGTTACAGCCGAATGTGCTCTCTATTAAAAAAATGTATGTTTGTATGGTAACTCACAAACCCTTGCAAATATGGAAAGGCCTGAGCACACCACTGTAACCTACACACAAAAAATCTATTAAAAACCTCAACAGCATTTTTCTTATATTCGCAGAAATGTTACTAATTTCACTCTTTGATTGTAGCTCAAAACACTCAAAAAGAATATTTGAGATTTTGTTTGCCCTTTTAAATTCGCCCAACAAGATGCAAACCGTTTTTCCGTAGCTATACCTAACATTTACAAAGTTATAGTAGGGGTACGGAATCAGCCAGCACTATTCCGCATCGTAATCCTAAAGTAAATAATAGCTCGTGTCTTATTCCTCTTAAAAATCCATTTGAAATAAGCTAAAAATGTAAAACATAAACGCAATAAATTTGTGAAGTCATCAAATGTTTATGACGTGCACTGGCTGATTCCGTACCCCAACTAGAACCATATAACTACATTGAAAACGGTCATGGGACACCCTGCTTCAATCTCTGAAAAAAAACAGTAAAGAATTTTATAGAGCTGAACCCCGTGCTCCGTCGTGTTGACAAGAAATTATTATTCTAGTTTCTAAAAGCTATTTCTCCAGAGACGGTATTAATCAACAATAAGCATATTGACAAAGCATTTTTCAAATATTACGTAATTAAGACAAACAAAAAATATGAAACCTGTAAGTTAAAGTTTTGTAAACCTTCTTCAATGATACATAAATACATAATTCGTCGACACAAATCATTGTCAAAATTTCGAATTGTGTCATTTCCGCAACTCAATATTTTTGATATTACAAAAAAGCCATATAAAAGATGCATCTGTGACTAAGAATCCCCACATCTACCCCACTCAATCACGAATGTGTCTAATTATGCCAATACCGCGCCTGTCAATCATGACAACCACATTGAGATGAGGGGACGGACCGCACTGCATCGCTATGACTCACCTTTTGTGCTAAATTTTGCTGCACGTTATCGAAACCTCCAGTTTTTGTTACTTTAGCCACCCCTCTGCTTTTCACCCTTGTCACACTAGAATGATTTAGGAACTTTCCGTACAAAGTGGTCTGTAGTTTTAACATGATATAAAAATAATTGTAGATGTCTTTTGTTGTTGTACAAAATTGTATTTATGTTAATATTAAATTAGGAGGTTAACGAACAATTGCAATTTACTCATAAATAAGGCAAGTGCTTGCGATTTAGTTAGTTCACGAGTGCTAGGTAAGATGGTAATTCCACGATCGCGTATCGGGAGTGGAATTACCTAAATGTTAACTAGCACGAGTTAAGTTACAACACAATGTTATCAAAAATAAATCGTATCACGAGTCGTATTCGTCCTTACTATATCACTCAGATTAATTTTGACGCATTTTTGGTAACTTTGAACTAGTCGGAAATACTCGGGTGTTTTCGGGCATCGGCGCTCTTGACATGGTATTGTATGCTTATTTTCAAATGTTTTGTTGTGGCGTCCTTTCGTAAATTAAATTTTTGTATTTTGACGTTGTTATTTGCTGTTGCTGTGTTGTTGTTAAAATGGACCGTTTTAGAGAAAAATTGTTAAATGGTAATTCATAAATTTTAAAGAGTATGTACTTTATTTTGGCCTAAGGTTTTAGTTCATATAACCTGCCAAACAAGATACAATTTTAATGGAAATATATATATTTTGTTTTTAATGCATATTAGCATGTTATTATTATATTTATTATAAGTGTATACTAAAATTTGAGTCGGTCATAATTTGAACACTCGCGATTCAAGTTGGTTGACATTGAGATTGTTATCATCGACCATCGTCGACGTTTCTCATATTTTGCTTTTTGCTTGATAGAGACAATTGTTGTTTTAAATTCATAAAAGAACTTTGCTCGTCAGATGTGTTCTCTGAAAATACAAAGCGCGTAACTTCAGACGATCTTTGTTTTATATACTTTCAAAATATATTATTTTACGTACACAAAAATTAACAAACATAAACAAAATAAATCGGCGCATAGGTCCGGTTCTAAAGTCAGGGCTGCTCTAAGCTACAAAGACCATACAAAAATAATTTATTTAAGTATAATGGCAGGTTTGTATAACAAAAAAAAAAGTAAGTATTGAAAATATCGTTATTTACGAGATATTACAGTCAAAGTTAAAAAATAAACAAAGCATTTTTATAATATGGTGTTTCACGATACAGTTGACATTTGATATTAAATATAAACAGTATCCATGACAACGGTTACGTAGGATTTCCTGTTTAGAGCAGAGTAATGTGTTCAACAATTAACTGCGTAATGCAGTAAATTTTCTATGCCACAACGTAACTTTCGTCAGTCTGCAATGGTATATATGAATGTACACGAATGAATACGAAAGCGCGTGCGCAGTTTGAATGGTCGCGCTAACATCTACACGAATAGTAGACATTTTTATCTATTAGTCATTAATTTCAACGGGCTTTAAGTGTAAAAATCTGTTATTTTTTATTTTAAATTCACGTCGATTATTCTTATTCGAATAATAATAACAAATTGTGTTTCGAATAAAATTGTAATAATTTACTTGAAAATAAAAATATATAAATAAAAAAAATAGATGTGCGAGAGGGTCCTCAGTTTGTGTCTGCTTTCAAGTCGATTTTCTGAAGCTACGCCACTGACAATAGTCATAACTGATGAACTACGCGAGTAGCAATATCAGGTTGGTGCGGTACGTAGCGGTCAGCTTCTGCCTATTATGATGCAATTCTATGTTCATCTCTTACGCACTACGTGTTTTGCTATCTATCTTAATTGTAATTAATTAACCCCCCTACATATTACTGCATCTAAAAATAAAATTTTAAATCTTATTTCACTATCACTCATGAGCAATTTAGCCTAAACAGAAATATTTCAACGCCTCTCCTCCTTTATTAAAGAGAGGACCATGTATTTGAAATTTTCAAAAATTCATAGTGCGTCACAGAGAACTATTTTCTGAAGCTACGTCACTGACAATAGTCATAACTCATACACTACATGAGTAGCAATTTCAGGTTGGTGCGGTACGCAGCGATTGGCTTCTGCCTATTATGATGCGATTCTATGTTCATCTCTTACGCACTACGTGTTTTGCTATCTATCTTAATTGTAATTAATAAAACCCCCTACATATTACTGCATCTAAAAATAAAATTTTAAATCTTATTCCACTATCACTCATGAGCAGTTTAGCTTAAACAAAAATATTTCATCGTCCCTCCCCCTTAATTAAAGGGAGGGGCATGTGTTTCTGATTTTCAAAAATTCATAGAGTGCGTCACAGAAAAATAAGCGGGCTTAGTTCGGTACCAACCAAATTGTAGCTCCAGTTTTAGATTTAGAAAATTAATTTTATTATAAAAATGCTACCAAAGAAACATGTCTAACTTCCGCTTCCGGTTTCAGATTTCTTGGAAAGCTTATTTCTCCGATGACTTTTTGATATACTTTCCTCCCCCCATTGCAAAACTCATTGAAATTGGACCATGCTCTTAGGAAGGAGTTATGGAGTGCACATACTCAACTACATACCCACCCACCCACTCACAGACAGACATTTTTCAAAAAAACAGCCCTTTAGGTTCCTGGAGGTCTAAAACATGTATTTTCCGACAAAATCTTTTTTTTACAAGGTTGTAGCTTCCGGAACCAGGAACAATTTGGACTGTTGACCTGTTCCTCCTTCCGGAGACTGCGTTCCCAAACCCATGTTTATCAAAACCTTTTTTTTAGTATACTGTGATGGCTAAAACTTACCCGCAAAATTTGTGTAAGCTATATGTGCGTTCTGAGAAAAATACTCAGACTTTCATGGCAACTAGATTTTTAACAAGAATTGACTTATCTCGAAAACCAGGTTAACTAAAAGCACCCTTTTCGCGTACTTTTGTATGCCGAATAAGGTTTTCAAGTGAAAATTTGGAGTGATAGCTTTTGGTAGATTCGAAGCACATGTGTAGGTATTTCTCGCCATAATTTTGATCGAAAGCTTATTCAGCCAATTTTTCAATAAACATTTCATTTCCAAATACGTCAAAATTCCTTTTTTTCTTTTAATTCAGCCCTTGGGTGTGCTCGCCACAGAGTTTAGTTCAGAATCTTTCTTATTTATGTTAATTGTACAAAAAAAAGTTTTTTTCTGGTTTACTTTTCAAGCTATTTTTAGTCTTTATGTACTAATCGTTCTTAAACAGGATTATTTCAGTTGATTAATAATTCCTGAACTTTCAAAATTTTCAGCGAGCTCACAATTTGACCTACTTTTAGTGTTTTTCAGACTCATTTTCATTACTTTTAACGCCTAATAGTAACCAAAACTGACTTTTAGTAGAAAATAGACTATCGAGCTGTTTGCGTATTTTATACATTTTTCAAGCTATACGCATTATTTAAAAGAATATTTAAATTTTTATTACTATTTTTGTAAGTAATGCAATGCTAGAGAGAATTATATAACTCATTTTTCTTGTTTATTTCATTTTTGCATACCCTCTAGTGTTCAAATCCTGAATTTTATTACTCATTTTATACTTTGTCGTGTTATTTAACCTATTTTTGGCCTAAACTGCATCACTTACTTAAATTTTGATTTATTTTCTTTTGCCGGTGTGCTATAATTTACAAAGTCTACTTAATGTAAGCCAAATAACATAAATATGAGAAAACATAAAAGTTTTGTTTGCTTCCAACTTCCACCATTAATAATTATCCTAAAATCCACTAGCTAGCGTTGCGTCGGCACTACAGAACTGAAACTTGTTTCATCCATCCTAGGCTTATATTTGTTTCGCATAAATCAAGTATCTGCTCGCCCTGTATAAAATTACGTTACATCAATTCAAACACTCATGTAAATCCCTACGGTTACCAGGCCCGTGGGCCCCGTTGTAATTTTAGCGCTATTCCTTTCCCTCTTACACAAAGCAAACACTTTCCCTCTCCGTTTCCCTTTTCATGCAATGCACCTAATTCTACCCTCCACCTACGCAGGAGCAACCTACTGCCATCACAACCCCGAATTGCCTTCTTCCTTGCATATCCGTACTTCTCTCTCACTATTGCAACCCTTGTCAGGAAAATTTTACGTGTTCGGAAAGCGTAATGTCTATCTCTTTTGCACACAACGTCGGTGCATTTCTTTCTAACCCGTGGTGGAGTTTGTCCGTCTCTGTTTGGTGTAACAAATTTGAGATTTTCATCCTTGTTCCGCACAATATCATTGGTAGGTCGTTTAGTCCATATTCATCTCTGTCTAATGCATTAAATTTTAGATCTTTTATCTTTGTTGTACATAATGTCATATCAGGCCTGCACCTACGCATATTGATGGGTTCTCTTTCGAATTCACTACGAAGTGTGTTTGGTTATCTTTTTTTAATGTATGGAATTTCAGTTTTGGTTGGACACATTGCTTCTGTCTCTTTTTTTCCTGCTGATCGGAGAGGAAAAATCCATGCACGCTAAATTGGAATGAATAACTGCAAGTTCGTAGGATTTTCTCTCTACTCCAGTTCGTTTTGCTAAGTGTGGTATCAGTACTTTTCGCTCTGCTTTGTTACATTGAATTGAGTTAAGGTATCTGTACATTTTATCACCAGGTGTGGGTGTTTATTTCCTTGAGGTTTTCTCTCTCAGTATTGTTGCAGTTTATCTTGTCAAGTTAAAGTGCATTTATTATTTGCAGATAAAATATAAATTGTGGACTTCGGAACCAATCAATGTGTGTTTGTGTGTTTGCGTATGTTTGTGCATGGTATATAGGGGGGCATATGACCCTCGAAGTGGTGCCCCACGTAAGTGTAAAATAAACGAAAAAAATCCTAGATTGGATAATAAAATCACACAAATAGAGATGCAGCAGTTTAATTAAATCATTTCATCTTTGTTTGGTACTTAAAGTTGATGTTTTTCTATCCTTGTTTTTAAGAAAAAAATATTTTTTTAAATGTTGTTTTCTAAATTTACGTTTTAATTATTTTTTTTTTCACTGAACACAATTTAGCAATAAATAAAGGTATTTATTTCGTTTTTTTTCAGAATCGTGTATTCAAGGAGAAGGTCCAGTTTCACGATTATACTCTTTAAGAAAGATAATGCTACATCTCAAGGTTGCATTAAAGTCCCCTATAATAGCCGTCTTCGGCTATCAAGTCTGGAAACGGCAGAAAACCCAATCCTGAATGACCTTCTAGATAAATAATAAATTCGTGTTGCTATCATGAACTTTTAAATAAAGGTGAGGGCGCAACGGCATATTTGTCAAGCAGAGATTGTCTTGGTGATGATAATGCCGTGGTTGTGATTGTTTTACAGAAATTACTTTACGCAAGTGGTAGGTATTTAATTTTAGTTGTGAGTAGATCTCGTTAATTCCATTATTGCTCCAAGGTAGCGGAAATTAAAACCAAAGCGGAGGAAGAATAGAGAGAAACAGCGTAATAGTACTCCTGCCGTGTAAGCATCGCGGCTCTGTATTTATAAGGAAGAGGTTTTGCGCAATTTTCAGGCGAGTTCTGGACTTGGTGTTTAGCCTAAGCAGCTGATAAATAAATATGTAATAAAAATACATCATTATCAATAGGAGAAAGAACAACCATAAATTATTTTTTATTATTTAGAAGATTGACTCAGAAGAACTTTTGTGGCTGTTGATTTATCATCTTCAACAAAAGGTCAGTTTCAGTTTCAAGCACGATGGTGCGCAATCACATTTTACTAACGATGTGCAACACTCGTTTCCAAATCGAGTCGAACGCAGACCAGCATCTCCACCTTGGCCAGCATGTTCACCAGACCTTGCGCCAATGGATTTTTCTACGAAGAATACTGTTCACTCAAACGCAGTCAATATGAAAGAAAAATTATGGCGTAGAATTCATGAAGCAAGACATTCGATTAATAATACGGCGCCGAGCACAGTTAAACATTGAAGTTTAGAGTGGTTATTTTTAAGTTAAATGCCGTTTTTAACTTGATTACTTCCTTCACCTTTAGTATACTATTGTACATCTGAAAAATTCAATTTTAAAATATAACCTTTTCAATATTACTTCAAAAACGTTTAGTGTAAGCAATTTAAACCAAGACTACTTGTTTCTGTTATTTTCAATTTTTAGTACTTAAAATTTTCCAGTGAAACAATCAAAATTCTGAAAATCAAAAAAATGTGTATATTTCATGGCCCTCTTACATGGGACGCCTCCAGTGCTGGACTTAGAAGAGGGTTTGGACCCTACACCCTCGCCGGCGCCGGCGGTAATTATCGTTTATTTTTATCGCCGACCATAGCGCCAATCACAAATTCCGAACGGTGTAGTACCAAAGCTAGAAGTCGGCAGACGGCAGCGACTTAATAGGTTTTTAAATTCCTACATTAGATAAATCAATAAGGACGTCAAAAAAAGCATATTTCGACGCCACAAAATTAATTTTTTACGCGACCAAATCAAACTTTGACTTAAAAATAAGTTTAAACAGCTAGAAGATATTTTTGTCGTAAAAAACACCAGTACTGAGAGAATAAAAGAAATTTTCGGCGTCACATAACATATAGTGTTTGAAGTCAAAAATCATTTTATGACGTTTAAAACATCTTTTGACGTCAAAAATTTATTTCCTAACATCGAAAATGTTTTTGACGTCAATAAAAACAAATGTGCGTTGCATAGGGAGGCGCATAAATATAAAAAGCCCAGAGTCGCTAATTCGCGATAGGCTGGATTACTCGTCAGAAACAGTAGAATATAAGGTACAGTAATATTTAGACATATACCCACCCCTCCACTTTTCCAATCTTGTTATCTGATGTCTTTAATTCTAACCTATTTTTCTCCATGAAAATTAGAAAGAAATTTGGCTTTTATTATCGTATTCGTGACAAATAAATGATTTTTAGGCGCCAATAAAACAGCTTTTGACGTCAGAAATTAAATTTGACGTGAAAAAATAATTCATTACGTCAATAATTGATTTTTTGACGTCATAAATGTTTTAGACTTAAGTAAACAAATTTATAACTGATTTTTGACGTCAGTAAATGAATTTTTGACGTGACAAAGCCAGTTTTGTGCATTAATAACTAAACAGGTTTTTAATTTCCTACATTAGACAAATCAATTAAGGACGCCTAAAAATCATTTTTTGACGCCACAAAATTAATTTTTTACCCTACATATTCCAATTTAGATTTAAGAAATAGGCTAAAACAGTTAGAAAATATTTTTAGCGTCAAAAAACCAATACTGAGAGAATAAAACAATATTTTGGGGTCACATGATATATAGTGTTTGAAATCAAAAATCATTTTATGAAGTTACAGAAACATCTTTCGACGTCAAAAATGTAGTTCCTACTATCGAAAATATTTTTGAATACAAAGCAAATCTGCGTTGCATACGGAGGCGCATAAATATAAATAGGCTAAAAGCGCCAATTGGCGATAAGCTGGATTTCTAGTCAGTAACATTAGATAAAGATACAATAATACTTCCCGCCCCTCCACCTTGCTAGTTTTGATATCAGATGTCTATTGTTCTTTAAATCTAACCTATCTTTCTCCTTGAAAATCAGAAGGAAATTTGGCTCTTATTATTGTATTCGTGCCAAATAAATTATTTTCAGGCGTCAATAAAAGAAGTTTTTGACGCCATAAATTGAATTTGACGTAATTAAATAATTTATTACGTCAATCGTTTTAGCCGTCAGTAAACAAATTTTTGACGTCCATAATCGAATTTTGGACGTCAATAATTGATTTTTGACGTTACTAAATGAATTTTTGACGTGACAAAGCCAGTTTTGTGCATTATTAACTAAATAGGTATTTAAATTCCTACAGTAGACAAAACATATAAGGACGTCTAAAAACATTTTTTGACGCCACAAAATTATTTTTTTACGCTACAAAATTAAACTTAGAATTAAAGAAGTAGGTTGAAACACTCACAAAATATTTTTTGTAGCAAGACACCAATACTGATAGAATAATTTAATTTTGTGACGTCACATAATATATAGTGTTTGACGTCAAAAATCATTATATCACGTTATAAAATACATTTTTCGACGTCAATTATTTATTTCCTAACGTCGAAAATATTTTTGACGTTAATTACCAATTTTGTTATATGATGTCTGATGTTCTTTAATTCCAATCTATATTTTTCCTGTAAAACCAGAAAGAAATTTGACTCATTATATTAGTGAAAGGAGCAACAAATGTCCGATTTCTAACTGTGCTTGTATTCTTACAGGCTTTTAGAGTTTAAACAAATTCTATCAAGTAACACAATCTACCTACCTATGGCAAACATATTAGGAGTATTCTGATTTTATAATAACTGTTAGGACTTAGAAAGTTATGATACAAAATATAAAAAGTTAATAACTGTGTGGTGTTTGAAAATAGAGGCTTTGCCAATTATTTCAAATTATTTCACTGATAGTGGTTCGGATATAAACCAAACATAATGTCAGCGAGTTAAGCCTAATCTTCTAAGCGCTAAAAATGAAACATACATTTCAAAACCACAACCTCTTAATATGCTTTTGTAAAACAAAAATTATGTAGATAAAAACAAAAGGCCGAGCGAACATTAATAGTTAAAACTTAAAAATTGCAAATATTATTTTTGTATTAAAACGTAAACATTCTGCCTTTAAAAACATGAATATCTAGCTATGTAAACGTATTCTAAGCTTTCATATCTATGCAATAATACGTTAAATAGATATTAACAGACATATCTTCAAAGAAAAACAACAGAAAGCAGTTTGGCAGTCTGTATAAATAGCACTGAAAAACTATATGCGGTTGCACGTTTTAAAATTCTATAATAATTATTGTAGCATTAAACATTATTTGTAAGTTTTTTTTGAATGAATTTCATATTCCTTTTGTGTTTGTTTAATCACCCACCAAAAACGTATTTAAAAGCTTGAGCTAATGCTTTTTAAACCTTTATATACGAAATATGAAAGGCAAATTTGCAGTTTTTTTTTTTAATTTACATATTTTAATTTTCATCGCATCTACAAAATGATATGGTACATTTATAGAATATTTTAAAGGTAGAGATGCGTTAAAATTTTGTTTTGAAAAATAAAGTTATGGAATAAACGAATATTGGAAAAGAATTTTCCCGTTCGCCTGTCTGTCGGTGTTAAGACAGAGAAAATTAGAGAAAAAATATGGATTGATCCTAACAAAATTGCAATAACAGCTAGTTTGTACTACAATCCACAAGGGCCTCCCTAAGTCCCTACCACCCAGTATATTGCATCAGAAAATTTATAACACGTTGGGTCATCCACGCATAGTGACTGGGACCCATACGGTTGCAGAGCGAACGTCCCACTCTCAAATGTTAGGACCCATCGTTACGGCTAGCTCTGTCCTATCTCGTAAAATCACTAACCCAGCCCTCCATGGTCCCAATTAAGTAGACCTCGAATCCTCTCCGCAACCCGCTCCGAAGAGAGGTGGGTATGCAAAGTTGAAACCGCCAAAATGACCGCTACCAAGATGAAGATCGTGGTATGAGGATACGCTAGCTCATTGTTCTCATCCAGCACGAGTGTGGTTAGATAACAACTTTCCTGGCAAGTGAATTGGGCGAGTTTTATGGCCGGCGCGATCACCGGATTTAAATTCTTGCGATTTTGTTTTGTGGGGGGGATACATGCCACCCCGTTAAATGCCTTTAAAGAAGTAAGAGCACGTGTAGAAAATGCCGCAGAACTTATACGCGAAAACTTGATACTTTTTTCTAGGGTACGCAAATCCATGTTACGAAGAGCTCATGCTTGTCTGGAAAATAATGGATTAGATTTTGAACACAATTAAACAACTGATAAACTAAGTGAACCTTGAAAGTCAAGAACTATACAGTGTTTGCATAATCTCTTTTTGTATTTTCACATTTTTTTAAGTAATTATGGGATTGTGCGTGAGCATGACTCCCGTCTCACCCCCTTACCCAGGCTCAGCGTACTTAGCGCTATTCACCGGTCTAACCGACCCCACAACGAAGAGACATGCAACCCAACATACACACCATGAACAACGTTTTGTTTAACTTTTTTTGTATCAAATTTTGAGGGACAGCATAGATTAACTTTAGAAAAAGCCAAAAAATTATTTTTTTTACCAAAACATCCCTTCCTTAAATAAGAGTAGATTTCAGTAAGTGCGGATTCGTATTCTACAGTAATGAAATGGTCAATCTACGACGTTTAGTTTTTCTCTTGTGCTCCATTCACCCCCACTACCAGTTTTTTTCAAAAAATGAAGAATTGCGGTTTCAAACTTGTCATGTACGTATAAAATGTGCAGAAGAGTAACTCTTTATTATTACAACACACATGCAAAGTTTAGTTTTGGTCGATTACCTGTTAATCGAACTATAACCAAACCGAATACACTGTTAAAGGAAAAAATGCATATTTTGATGTTTCAAGGGATAAACGTAATTTAAGTTTAGGAAAATTCCAATATAGGTTTGATCTATGTGAAAACAAGGGGTAAGGTTAGATTTATGAACAACGCTTATACAGTGAAAAATAAAAATGCGGTAAATTAAAGGCGAGAGAAAGATAAAGAAAGGAAGAGAGTAGGATTATGGGGAAAAAATGTTTAGAGCAAAAGCGAGCGGGGCTCTAGGAGGAAGCAAATTATTACTGCTACTAATTAAGCAGGAGCATCTGAAACTAAAACTGGAAGTCTATGAACTATGTGGAAATATTTGCATATAAAGGGTTCTGGAGTGACTACAAATATGTGGAAGTAGTATCTGGAATTGCTGAAGAAAACGAAAGTGAGTGTGCAATATTTCTGGGCACGTTTTTCCGCTTAAAGTATTCAGATATCACTTATTTATGATGATGTAGTAGAAACGGGTAAACAATTGTATTAATGAAGCATTTATGAACTATATTAGCCTTTCTAATCTTCGCAAGCTTTTTACATGAAAATTATGCAAAGGGTCAAGGCTTTCTAAACCAAAGATCATCTTCAGAACAATTCCACTTTTTAAGCCTCTAGCAAACACTAATACCGTTCTATCATGTTGCATTGTCCTGGAGGACACCCACGGTGTCCAGCCCGTCCACAAAAAGACCCCTGGACTGCCGAGCATACCCGAATATCCCCGAACAAAGGAGTTCCAACTAAGAGAACGTCCCCCAAGTAAACCAGTCAACGTTGGCTCGGAGAGTTTACGCGTGTACACTTAACGTTCCGAACTTTGCGCTTATTTTTTTTTATTTTAACCGACAAAGCTTTTTGAAATTTTACGGAAAATTTTATACGAAACTTGATACATATCGCAGCGGACCGACGAATACTTGGACAAAAAACGAGATTTAACGCCGAATGTTTACCGAATTTTTCTAAAATAACGAATTGTTTGTGGATGCTCGTTGTGCCTCGAATTGCGACGCGGGGGAAAATGTGAATTGTTGAAAAAACAGTTTTTGTGAAAGATGTTGTGAATTTGTGTGTGATTTTGCTTTGTGAAAGGTTTTTTGTGAAATTGTTACGTTTTGTGTAAAGGAAATGGATTTTGCATGTAACGCATAAAGCCAAGGTAATGTTTGTTTTTATTTTTAAATTTAATTTCAATTGTTTATACGCGTTAAGCGTGGGGGGGATTCTGGAAGATTCCGGAATCCCATTGCTTCCGGAATCGCTGGGATTGTTTTAGGTGTCAGATAATATTTTAAATTGATGAAATTTTGGTTTTTAATAACCCGTGTAAGGTGAGGATATGGTTTTGAGTATTTTTTGTTTTCCGCCGGTTTTTTATCCGACGATATTCCATTTGCGTTGTTCAAGACGCCCGCCCAAACTATTTAATAACCAACGGAATTACCTTCTACGTTCTGAAAAATGGGCGAATGATGCGACTTTTGATTCGAAACAAGGCAAAATATTTGGAAATCACAACAAATGTAACATAATATAAAATATTAATCATCAATCATGATTTTATGTTGCTAAAAATAAGGTAACGTAATTTTTTCCTCTCCCGTTTATTTTGAGGCGTAAATATTTTTCGCAGAAAGGGTAAGGGTTGCAATCATACAAGGCTGCAATAGAATATTCGAAAAATGGTGTGAATTCACAATCGGGTTCGATAATCACAAAGAGTTCTCCCACATCTGCAAAAATTACCCTCTCATTATAGGGTAACTTGCACCCTATCGAATCTCTCCCTTACAAGCGACTTTAAATTACAAATTACAAGGATATTTTAGACCAAGTTGTCAACAAATCTGAACGAGTTAGCCAGTGAGCTCTGAATTATGGATAAATCAGTTCAGAACAAATTTGCTTCTTAGTTTGGTATGTTTGTTAGATACAATTCCTTCAAAGTTCAAAAATATGTTGCGCCATTCAAGGTTTTTGGAGCAAATCAAAATTTGGTTTGTACTTAATAGTAAAAATGTCGAATTGTAGGTATAAGGAAGAATTTTAGGCCTAAAGAAATTTTAGGCCTAGGACCTATTGCACAATTGGTTAGGCTTAGGTTTAGTTTGTTGAAAATCTTAGAAAATTGTAAAATTTTAAAAGCAGTTTTTTGTGCGTTGTTTGACGTCTTCAAAAGACCAATATCGTCCAAATACTTGGACAAAAACGTATTTAATAAGCATGAATTCAAAACGCTTATCAATAGCACATACACTACATAGTCAAAATACAGAGAGAAAAAGGTTTACGGGAATATGGTTCAGGAAGAAAACTATTTTCAAAATATCCGCAAGAGCTTTTCTTAAAACAAGTTTACGGACTAGTTTAGCAAAAATCGCCAAGAAAATTCAAGAAAAAGAAAAGTTCAACGGGAAAAGCGATACAAAAATGTACCAGAAAAACTAGAGGAAAAGATTTCAAAAAAACCCTCTTGGGAAGATATTCCCAATAAAGTGTCTTGCAACCTAAGTGGGAAAAAGGTGTTCGGCAAAGAAAATATTGCTTCCGTCTCTTTAAAGTTAACGATATCCGTTTCTCACAATCAAATGTTATGTTTTTGACTCTGAACGACTTTTATTCTTATATATTTTTTTAAGCATCTTTTTCCCGAGGATTATTCCATTAAATCCACCACAACGTTTAGGCCAATTTTAGCGTTTTTACAAAGTTTCGTTGTGGCTTCCTTTTTATACAAAACTTGGTGATTTTTTCCTTATTTATTTATCTAAAATTCGAACCAATTTTGCAGCAAATTTTCTCTTCCGGGTACCTTTAACCAACACCCACAAAACTTGATAAACATATTAAATAGAAGCCATTTATTATAATATTATGAAATATCAACTTAATCGGTTTACAAACAATTCCAAAATTTATTAACAAGGTTTCAACCAAACTTTTGATAAAGGTTGCGGTTTGGTCTGCCTTTTTTTTTCGTAAAGTTGAGGTTAAAATAAAATTAAGTTTCCGCCAATGTGGGTTTGTACGCAGCTCCCAATTTAGGCCAAATTTCTGGTTGTGTTTGCAACCCGTTTTATAATTTTAATTCTAGTTTAGATACTTAAAATTTAAACCAGTAAACTCCAATTAAACCCAGTTTCCCTAAACATTTTAATTAATTTCAAATTAATAGCAAAGTAACGCATAGAAAGCACAAAATTCAGAAAGAAAATGTGCCTAATATAAAGTACCTATTTAGGTAAAATCCGCATGAAGGCTAAATTTGGGTACTTGTTAACTTACAAATTCCTCTTCCTTATGTTCTTACGGTTTGCTGGTTTTAGTTTAGATTTGAAGATGATTTAGGAAGTAGAACGCTATTGTATAACGGTTCTAAGCGTAGTTTTTAATCAAAAGTTGTTTAAAAACAAATTTGTTATTTTCTTATGAAGTAATTATGGCGAAGATACTTTAGCTACCTACTTATAAAACTTCGAAATGTGTAATATGCGAAACCTTTTTTGGAGTCGCAAGTTATTTGATTTTTCCGAGATTATTCTCTTAAAGTTTTATGCTTTTCTTTTAAAATATGACCGAATTTGTGTTGTCTTTTTTATTGATATCAACAACTTACGATTTATTTACAACTTGGTGGAAAAATTAAGCGAAAGTGTAAAAATTGTATCTAAAAATTATTTAGGTAGACTCAAATTTTTGATTTAAATTTAGACTGTATTATAACTTCTAAAATCCATAATTTAGAACACGTAAACTCATAAAAGCAAACTCGAGTAAGTACTTAAGTAGATAAAGTTTCCTGAAAGCTAAATTTAATATAACAAAAGTTAGATTAGGGCAAGCCTGATAAACAAAAACCTTTTGTATGGTTTCTGGGAGTTATTTAAAATAAATGAGATAAAGGAAATAAAAGATGCCGAAAAGAAAATTTGGTAAAATTTAAGTTTCGCTGTGTGCCAACAATACAATAGCAGTTAAGTTATAGTCTTAAAAGTTAAGTTGTGAAGTAATAACAGCAGAAAATAAATTTACTGATAGTACGTACATATTTTTTGTTCGAAATCAATTACACTTAGGAGCAGCGGAATACAAGAAGCTCAGAGTGCTTCAAAAGTACTTCCGTGGTACTAAAATATAGTTCCCAAACTTCACACACGAAGTGTTTAGACGAGTCGTACTAAATATTACAAGCTGAATAGTAGGTCTATTTTTATGGCTATGTAAGTAGGTACTTTTATTTATTTTACAAATACTTCATGCATCATTAGTACGTTTATATTAGTACTAATATGTTATTTCCAAAAATAAGCAGTTACTTCATTTACATGTTTTGCTTTGCTTACAAACATTTTTGGTGCCAAAGCTTCATGAGTAATTCACTGCCTACAAAATATTAGAAATACTTTAACAGCATTTTTAACGTAAATCATGCTGTACAAAAGTACTTCTTTGATTTGCATATTAAATATCGAGAAATAATTCTAATTTTCGCACTGCTTCATACTAGAACGCATTGGCGCATTTGGAATTAACTTAATCTCGGGTTCTTTTATAATATTCTCAAGTACTTAATAAAGTACTATTTTGATATAATTAACAAAACAATTGTGTACTTCATAGGTACGTTTGAGGGGTTTGTTGACGTACATAATAACGACAACACAATAGTGTGGAATACTCAGCAGTTCTCGGCAATTCTTTGTAAGATTGTGCAATACTCGGCAGTATTCGACAATACGCAGTTATCAATCAATAACTGTAATTTCGGCAATACGCGTACCATTTTCGGAGCAGTGGAACATCCCCCCGATAATTTAATTTTGACAGCATTTTAACAAATGTGGCCAAAGTCATTGGAAACTTTGTGGGACTTTAAGAATTTCAATGCTTCACAAAAGTATTTGTACTATTTTCTCTGGTATAAAATTAAGAAAATGTTTAATGGGCAAGCTTCGCATACGAAATTACTAAATACTCACTCAGTAGTTCAAAGTATAGTTAATTATAAAAGATCTGTTAGTATGTACTTCAATAGGTACTACCGAGAAGTCGGCAATACTTGTACACAATCTAGGATATATGTGCGATTTTAATACTCTGCAGTACTCGGCAATACGCTGAAATATTTAAACCAAACTACGCAGCAATAAATCGGCAATACTCCCAGTTTTTGGGGTGGTGGGAGACCCCTAGGGTACTACTACAATAAAACTTCTTGGAAACTGTAGGCTACAGTCGTGTTCAATGTTATAGTACCTACCTACTTGAAAACTATTTTCTCTACTTATTAAATAATTAAAGTAATTGAAGTTATATTAAATGTTCTATAAGTACTTTCCCATAATCACTTTAGCCTTATTTCCTGTAACTTGTAAACTAAGGTAAAGTTCCTTAAAAAAAAATGTTTCCTTGTTAATTGTTTGAATTGTTTAAAGGTACTTGTAATTATCGTCTTACGGGTACTTTCATGAACTTCAGGTACTACAAAAATAATAATAAAAATACTTAGTAAAATACAGCAATCTTTTACAAAAATAACTTAATATTAAGTAACTTCTGTGGAAGGGTGCTGCATTTTTCAAGATGAGTACATCTGTGCAACTATTTATTGAAAAAGAACTTCGTATGGTTCATGTACCATTAAATAACTGATATATTTTCGCTACAAAACACTAAAACCTGTACACAGCATTTTAAAGCATACTTAAGTATTAGGCCAAAAAGTTCTGCTATAGTATGTACTTTAATAGGTAGTACTTCAGTGCAACTTCTTGCAAGCTGTAAGCTACAGTTGAGTACGTAGTTCAAAAAATGTTTCGTTTACTTATTAAATACTTAAAATAATTAAAAGTATGTACTTTATTTAAATGCTCTACAAGTAGTTTCACATACGTACTTCAGAAAATGTTGTATTTTTTTTAAATAATTTAATTAAAAAGTACTTTTTACGCGAAAGGTCTCTCCTTTCCTCAAAAATTGTACGAGTATTGCACAATTTATAGTTATTGCCCGTATTGCCGATTTCTTTTGTTTAAATATTGTCGAGTATTGCAGAGCTTTTCCGAGTATTTCACAACACCCAATATTGCCTAGTATTGCCCTGATTGTGTAAAAGTTCTTCGTATAGTTTATGCGCCAATAAATACCCAAAGTATTTTCGCTTTTAGCAGTGTAAAACACTAAACACCTACACAGCAGTTTAAAGCATACTTAACTATTACGCCAGAAAGTTCTGTTATAATATATACTTTAATAGGTGGTACTGCAGTGCAACTTCTTGCAAGCTGTAGGCTACAGTTGAGATCAAAGTGAAGTACGTACTTCAAAAAATTTGTTTACTTATTAAATATTTAAAATAATTAAAGGTAGGTACTTTGAATGTTCTACAAGTACTTTCACATAGACGTATGACCAAGTACCGTAGCAAATGTATCTAATTTAAAAAAATAATTGAAGGTAGTTTCATACACTTCAAGTACTATAAAAATTGTATTAATAATACTAAGTTCATTCCGAGTACATAAGTACGAAGGGTCTTCCATTACGAATGTATATTTATTGCCGGTATTTCCGATTTATTTTGTTTAAATATTGTCGAGTACTGCGGAGCTTTTCCGAGTATTTCACGCCACCAAGTGGGAAACCCTTTCTTCGTAAGTTTATGTACCAACCTAAAGTATTTCCGCTGAATTAGAAGTACCGACGGACGTATGTATGTATGTATTTGCGTTAGTCAATACTTAATCAGTATTTCACAATCTTCATGACTTTTTACATACTTTAAGTAAGTTTTAAGACTTGAAATTGGTAGATATGTACTTTGTGTGTTTATGTTCCCCTAAGCTACTTCATCAATATTTACTAACTTGAAACTCTTCAAATGCGTGTGCAGTAATTTTACAAAACTCTTAAACGTTATTCTCATATTCACATCAAAAATACTTCAGTAGTAGGTTCTTTTCTTTATATATTATGTAAGAACCGTATTAGTTTTATTTATCAACGTTTTCTAACATTTTCCGCTCTACAACTTCCACTTAAAACCTTTCCACTGCACAAATATTTACAAAATATCAGCGAGTGCTCGTCTAAAGCTACATTTTTTGCTTCCATACGTGCTCCCACTGATGGTTTAATAGTGTTATAGCATAGACGGTCCTCAGAATCGCAATATACACACCGAAATATAAGTCAAGACCGTTTTGGAAGCAAAATCTAATATCCTACCTACATTTTCCGTGAAAGACGAGATAACGCCCCGACTCTCGACGACAAAGTAACGTTTCTGTTGACATTACAAGACAAACGAATATATGTTTGCTACAAACGACCAAATATTAAAGTTTCCATCGATAAACTATTAGGTGGTGATGAGATGTTTGAGGGTTTTTCGTAGAATTAAAAAAGAAATATAAATATTACTGTATTAGAGCTTTTTTGAACTTTGATATTGATTTCCTACACATTATACGTAATTTAGTGTTATTAAATTATTGTGTGACGTATTTACGTATGTAGGCGATTTTGCCTTGTGGTGGCGACAAGATGGCTCTGAATACACAATAAGAAAACTGCGGAATGTCTAGTAAGAGTAGTTAGTCGTAAATTTCGTTTTCTTTATTATAGAAGCTGTTTTAATACCGCTGACAAGTACAAAATTAAACTGTTTTCATGAAATCGTTTACAGAATTAACTAAGCACTTCTTCGGGACTTTCTATTTATCAAAAATTCAGTTAAGTTGAGAATTTGGCTACTGGTATCGCTGAGGTCATTTTAAGTAGAAAATATCTAAAAAAAACCATGGGTCCGAATACGCTTCCTTACGGAGTTACAGTCTGTCGAAGATGGAATAATCTAATCCTCTGTGTTGTAGGTATTCACGCTTTAATTAATATCTCCGCTATCAATTGAGATATTTGATTCAAATTTTGTATGGATGTTGCTCTAATGATGATTTACATTTTTGCTCATTTTCGTTTAAATCCATTAACCAGTGGCGTATATTTGGGGGCACGCGACATATTTCGTATCAACATATTTTAAGCAAATCCCTGCATCTACGCCCCTGGTGAATGGATTTTAATAAAAAGAAGTGAAAATGTGAATCATCAATAGTACTACATTGGTACAAAATGTAAAACAAATATCTCAATTTTTGGCAGAGACATTGATTAAAGCGTGATTAGACAGTTCCTGCTTCGGAAGGCTATAGCTCCGTAAGGAAGTGTTTCCAAACCCATGTTTATTAGATATTTTCTACTTAAAATGGCCTTGGGAATGTGCTCCTAAATTTTCTACACATGCAGAAAGTCATGCAACACTGTGTGGTAACCGTTAGGGATAGTTGCAACTACGAAAAAATTAGCTTAGGTACAAAATAAGTGCAGATCGTTATTCTGTGGGCTTGTGGGCTGTTTAAGCCTTAATTTCTTAATTTCGTAGGCATCCGAAAGAGATTGGAGGTTTGGAGAAAATACCAAAACCATAGCCTATCTCTATTAGAAGTTTGAAAATATCGTTTTTGGTAAATAATTTTTGAAACTGTTGATTTGCAGTTTTCGAAAATAATTTTGTAACAGCATTTACTGTCGGCTATCAAATTTGTACCGATCTGTTGACTACATTTTTGAACGAACATGCGTTAAAGTCAAAGTTTACAATTTTGAAGCTGCTGTTGTTTTGAATACAGAATGTCCAGTGTAGGTCTGTTTGGTTGTGTTTCTAATGCAAGCAATATTTGGGCTCTACAAAAGTATAACATTAAATACAACCTTAATTCCCATGCAGAAGAAGGAACTAAAATTTACATGGTTTACTTCGCTTTAGAGATACCGCAAAAATTACTAGGAAAAGTTGTTCAGAATTGAAAAATACTGCTAGATACAAAATTTCATAAAAAAATTAAACGTTTGTTATTTCTAAAACAGCAAAACCCAGTTTATTAATGAAATTTTGAATCTGCTAATATTGTTTTATTCTGAACAACTTTTCTTAATGCCGTTTGCTGTATCTTTTAACGTGAAGCAAAATATAGCCCACTATAATCAGAAGAATATGTAAAATTTCTATATTTTGCTTCGTCTTCGCGAGATACAGAATTATTTGGAAAAGTAGTCTAAAATCAGAAAATATTTCCAGATACCAAAATTCATAAAAAGTTAAATGCTTTTTCTAAAAAACGAAAACCAAAATTTGGTGATATTTCTGAACAATGTTTCCAAATAATCTTTTGCTGTATTTATAACGCAAGCAGTTAACACTAAACAGGCATTAAAGTCAAGATCTGCTTGCAGGGTTGGGCATGTAGAATATTACATGTAAAATATTATTATTATACATGGTTATTCGCAAGTAGAATATTAAGCCCTTTTTCTGCATATTCTGTATGCACAATCGACCGATGCAAAATCTGACAGTTCAAACGTAAATGAACACGTATAAAACTAAATAAAAGCCTCTTCCTACAGAAAAATAAATAAATTTGGCAAAACTCGTACGCTACGCCCCACGTTTTTGTTAATGTATCCTTTTAAAATACGCAAACTTTTGAAATTAAATGTCGCGCCGCCCTACGCGACTGTTACACACCCAGCGGTACTGGCAAACGTAATTTAAATACGCTGTGTTGAGATGTAAGAATAGTCCGTCGTCACCAAAAATTGAGACAGGATAAAGGGATTAGAATTTAATATATAAATTCGTTGCCTAAGACGCAAGTGCTTATTTAAATGTTTTAACGACCTTGTAAATCTGGAAAATTAGAAAAAAATGGGAGAAGAAAATTCGCGAAAAGAAAATCCCGAAAAAAAAATAATAAAAACGCGGGAAAAAAATGAAGGTAAAAACCCCCGTAAAAGGTTTCAAGCAAAATATCTTCCAAAAGAATTCTACAAAATCCCCAAAACTTATTTAAATAAAAAGGAGGGATAAAAGTTAATTAAACGCACTTATTTCCAGGGGAGAGCCATAACAGAGATTTTCAAAATGTTTTTGGAACTTATAAATACGCACTAAAAAAAATCAGGCTCGCAATAAGTCAAACATCTTGTGTAAACCTGAATTTGCTTATCTGCATTGAAACGTGTAATGGTCCAATGTACAAATGATTCTGTGCCTTATATAATGGACGCTAAATATGTGGCTTCTAGTAGCGGAGATCCCGCACATTAAATGTTGAGACAGGTGGAAGGGATTCGTATATCTATATACTTATATAAAAGGGAATGTTTGTGTGTATGTTCCCTATAGACTCCGAAACTACTCTACCGATTGAGCTTAAACTTTGACACAAAGTGTGTTTTGAGGAGAGGAAGGTTTTAGAAGATTATTTTTTTACAAAAAATGGACCCGCCAGGTGGCGCTGGCGATATTTACGAAAATGTGTTTATTGTCTCATTTCGCTTTATTGAGGCGTAGCAACGCAACAAATTTCTCCAGAATTAAGAATTATTTGTAGAAAAACTCCCAAAATTAAAAAAAACTACGCTGCTTCATAAAATGTAATTTTAAGTTAAGTTATATCATGTAGCGTAGTTTCCCAAACTGCCACAACCCGACGGCAAGTGTAACATATATAACAAACTGAGGAGTATTTACACATTGTTGGTTAAACAGAGAACACACATTTGTATTTGTTGGGAAGAGATAATAAAGCAATTAATTTATACAATGATATATGGTCGTCGCAATAAATCCTGTAATAATTTTTCATTTCAACAATCAGCCGAAAAAAAATTGATACGTCTTTGATAAAACATATCTCCTGCATTTATTTTTACATTGAAAATAACGTACTGACGACAACAATTCCAATAAAACATGTTCGGTTCTGCCGACATGCGTTATTAAAATCATCTAAAAGAATTTAATACCGGCGCCTAATAAAAATTGATAGTTAAATAAGCAGAATTTCTCCAAAAATAAATTAATTTCTGCTACACTCGTTCTGACAAAATCATTTATTTCCTATGAGCATTTTTATTTGAACCAAAAATTCAATCAGTTCTAATAGACAAATCGTTCCCAAGGCGCCTATAATTCCATTATTGTTGTTATCGGATACAACCGCAAAACGTTTTCATATAAAATCTCCTTTTTCTAAGCATTTATTCTTTTATTGAAAGATATTATTCAGATATTTCTGAGAATGCAAAACATGAAGAAACCAACGTATCATTTCTGAGATGCTGTGATGTTATTACATGAAACGGTCTCGGCTGCAGGTAGTAGTAGATTTTGTTAGTATATTCTTTACCGTACCTACAAAAGATATTTGCGTTTATAACGTAAACGGCTTGAAAGAATTTTTGTTCGCAATTGTAAATACATTTTTAACAGATTTTACTAAATTTGGTAGCACTTCCTCCATGTTATTTTCGTAAATATATTTTAGTAATCCCTATGGACAGTGGCGTAACTACCATGAGGCAGAGGGGGCAATGGCCCCCGGGCCCGAGGCCTTAGGGGGCCCTGCCACGAGCCACGAGTTTTTATTTTTTTTATTTCTCTATTTTAGTAATAAGACAACACCCACACTTTTTGGTACCGACCCAGACACATTAACTTCAGAAAATTTAAGATTTGCTTATCTTAATTAGACACGGCTTTAATATATTTATTTTCATTTGTTAGACTGCAAATAATTTTTTTCGTATTGAAGAAATTGTTCCTATTATCAATTACTTTATTATTGAAGTTTTTTTTAGGATGGGGCCAGAGCCCTTCATGTATCTTGCCCCCGGGCCCAAAATCTGAAGTTACGCCACTGCCTACGGGTGATCATAATTGTTCTTGTAGCGCTTAATAATTTATATGATAATTGTCAATCAGTTTAATGTGCAGATACTTGCAGTGTTTTGCAGTTCTTCATAATTGAAAATGTTTAAAAATTCAAAATTGTTGCAGTGTTTGGTTATAAATAAAAATAATTCTGTTAAAAATTAGTTTCAATCCACAGCTTTTGAAAATTTACCATTTTTACCAACAAATAATTTAGATTTTGTGCCACGTAAAGAACGCTAAATAAACACTGTTCGGTTAAAAAGTAGATAAAATGTATTGTTCGTTCAGTAATACTAATGCATGCCAATGTGATATGAATAAATATCAAAAACATTGTCATTTATAGTAGATTTCGTGTACTTTTTTCAAGATCTAACCAAGACTAATATTTTTTATTCGTAAATTTTCTGCCTATCACATCCGCGTTTTTACTTTTCTATACTTTTAGTATAGGGAAGTATAGATTTTATGAAAATATTCGAAATCGACATTTTGACGTAAATACACGTTTTGTGGCTCAGGGAACTATGAAAGTGTTTTTACATAAATGTCTGTCTGAGGGTGGGTGGGTATGTGGGTGTGGTGCATCGTAACTACCGAACGTATGGTCGGATTTCGATGAGTTTTGCAATCTGGGGGGTATATCAAAAATTCACCGGCAGAATAAGCTTTTTAAAAAAATCCGAAACCGGAAGCGGAAGTTACACATGTTTTTTTTTGTAGCATTTTATAAAGCGCAATCTGATAGCAGACTTTAGGTCAAATCCATAGCTTTTTTTCGAACTTTCTTAGCTTTAAATTGGCGGCCGCTACGAAATTTTGAAAATTTTGCATTTAGGCCTTATTACTCAAAAGCGGGTTGACAGATGGTCGTAATGGCCCTATAGGGGCACAATGTTACAGTGCAGGGAAAAACAGAATCAGAGTCAGAACTTAATGTTTAGGTCAGTTTAGGTGCAGCAATATTTAGAGGAGTTATTTTCCCCCTCTTTCCCTAATTTTGGAATACAAATTTCGTTTCTCGTTGTTGTTTAATCCTGAGGAATATTTTTCAAAAACATCAAAAAAAAATCATGCGTCGTACATACTTAGCATCACTGATAGCTTCAGAATAGGCGAAATAGATTGCGAAACACGTAGTGCATAAGAGATGAGTATAGTGTAACCCCGTGATAATACTCAAAAGTTGAGCTTGCATCTTTGTACTGTACGACTTAAAATTTCTGCCCAGCAGGTGGTTTAGTTGTCCTTCTTGAAATGAGGGATTAGTAGGGTTTTATATTTAAGTACCTTACAACTGAAAACAGTTCTTAGTTAGATGTGTTGTAATTTGTAGATTAGATATACGAAAGTAATTATTTTGTATAAAAGTATAGGAAAGTCCAGGCGAAGTGCTTTGCTCAATTTTAACAGATAAAACAGCAAAATGCTGTTTTCAACTGAGACAACAGTACCTTGGTCTTGGTGGTTTTAGCTGACTTCCTGACTATAATATCACACACATTTTATTTAGCTAATCAGAGTGCTCCATTTCCGTCGCAACAACCAATCAATTAACGTGTAGGAAAAATACAAAATTGGATATCATTAAATAAACAAAAACATGCTAAAATTACGATAAAACCACTCGTTGCTATGGCAGTGTTTGTGAACGACAAGGGCAACAACTTAATATCGTAGCTGCGGTACAGCATGCGAAAAACAACGATCATATCCAATACGATCCAATAAATAAAAAATACTTCGCAATCAGAGTCCATTTCCGTGTCAACAACCCATCAAATTAATTTGAATGTGAAAAAAGCACTAGTGGTTGTACATAAGTGAAGAAATCACGACAAAATTACGATAAAAAGACTCGTTATTACGCCTGCGGTTGTTAGCGACAAGTAAAGATCGTAGCTACGATCGGTACAGCACGCGAAAAACTACCATCATATACATACGATCCGTAACTTTAAAATACGCCGTAATTAATTGTATGCGATATACTCGTTACAAATACAGCTCGTGGTCGCGTTTTTTCTGAAATAAACTTAAGTTGATTTTTAACCCGTGCTAGTTTATTTTGGACAATTCTTACATTGCGCTCTCGAAATTACCACCGTAACTAGCACTCGTTACAAATCAACCCAAGAGTATTGAAAAACCAGAATCACTACTTATATTATTTGTGAATAAATTAATCAAGTTTGATCAACTTGTTCACCATTTATCGTGGTAGTATTCTATGCTATTAGTAGTTCAAAAATTTACTTCCGTTTGCGTCGGATAGAAAATTTACGAAAGTTTATGATTTAGACTGGAATAACGCACTTTGCACAATAATTTGTTTGTTAAATTGTTGTTAATAGGATATTCCGGCTACCATTTCTGGCACGATTCCTACTTGTTCGTGGTGCGAGTCGTTGTTTTCTGAAGACAAATCGTTATCAACTCCTATTTCGTCAAATGAGTCTTCATTGTTGAATATTTTCTTTTAAACTTAATGTCGAGGGGAGAAGTTCGTCTTGTTTGTTTTAAAAATTGTCAATATAATAAATTAACCATGTTAAACGGTAATTACAACATTAAAGCGTTTGTGCTTTAAAGAAAATATTTTCTATGTTAAAGAAAGTTTAGATATAGATTAATTTGAATGGTGCTCCTTAGCGTGGACACTCTTGTGCCGTGCACAACTCGCCCTACGGGTAGGATCGGTCCTGTAACATACCTAACCATGAAAAACCAACAATATTAGTATGACACACTGTACGTTGTTGAAACGTATAATTTTTTTAAGTTTTATCATAGGATGTTATGCATTTATAAAATATTGTGAGCCGGCAAAAGTTCAGATATGCGCGTCCCAGGCCTTTGTTGCTTTTAAAACGAGAGATCGGCTAAATGCAAACAAACGAGATAAAACGTACAAAACTGCCATTGTAGGTTTTATCCCCATAGCCGCGGGGGTCAGAAACAAGGAGCTGATGTTGATTTAACGTCGATCTATTTCATTTCACGCTGGAATTTTGTCTATGCTAATAACAATTTTTATGTTATCGTATAAACAAACGTTCTCGCGGGAAAAGGTAGCATGTCATCGGACCCAAACGCTTTTATAACAGGTACCTGCTGTTTACTATTAGGTCATTCTTAAAAGTATCTGGAACCAAATGAATTCGGTAAATATTATTTTCAGTTTGATGCAAAATCCGCAGCAGTTTACTTAGGCCGAGAAGCTATACATAAAAATGAGCGCCTATTCTTGTTCTAACTTTCAAATTAATTAATCTGATAATAGAAAAAAAGTAAGAACATTTGCGAAATATGGATCAATCTGTGGATTAAATCTGCGCGTGCGAAAAAAAAGGTTTTTCGTTTTATTTGTCTAATAATGGCCATCCTCTGTGTTATCTTGCATAGCGATTTAAAACACCGACAATATAGTAATTGACCGTTTTGTAAATCAGAAAGACGAATTTCATTTATAGAACTGTTAATTAAAAGATATGATTTTTTCTTTTAAATTTCTGTCGCTTTCCCGAAGTAAATGTTCACGAGCCACCACTGATGTGGGTGTTAGTATTACTTAATATGTATCTAATAGGTCCGTTATAATTGTACAATACAGATGACGAAATGGAAACCAGTAAGTAAGAATCTCGTACATTTTTTCCTACTTCTTAGTAATATCACCCTCGTCTGTTGACTTTTATAATTTGGGTAGTATTTACCGTGGGTTTTCGTTTAACTTAAGTATATAGTCAAACAACTGCTGACAGTGGAAAAAGTGCCTCGAAATGTCTGGTCGAGAACAAATTCTCCAGTTTGGATATGTTGCTCTAAGCAACATTTTGCTAGTAATATTTTCCACACATATTTCAATTTTCTCATATAGCCTTTTTAATCTCACACTAGATTAGATATTATATCTAAAATTAAAATTATATTGATTAATTGTAGGGTTTAGAGACGGCTCAACGTCTAAGGGTATATCGCGTTTGTTGAAAAATTCGAACAATTTCTTTTCTGCAGATTCTAAAAGTACGTTCCAGAAAAACCTCTGTGTGTTAGAAATGAAACCGGAATTCACCGCATTTTTTTTATTAAATGGCTTTGCACGTTTGATACTCGCCAAGGGGTCCCAACGGTGAGCGGAAAAAATATCCAAGAAATAAAAAATATCTTGAGGAAAACTCATCCAGATGAAATAATACATAGAAAAAATATCCAGATGAAAAAATATCCAAAATTATACAGTATTGGTCAAAACCCTATACTGTAAATATTTTTGTTAGATAATTTTAACGTGAATGTTTTTTCCTAGATTCCTTCGCCACTACCCCAAAAGTTGTGCAAGAATTGCTGACCTATTGCTGAATAATTTTGTTCAAATATTGCTCAATATTGCCGAGCTCAAACAAGACAATTTTATGTTTTGGGTATTTTTCCATAGATATTTTATCCTGCGGATGTTTTATCCGTGAATATTTTTTCCTAGATTTGTTCCCTACTACTTAAAAAATTGTGAAAGAATTGCCGATTTATTGCTGAATAATTTTGTTTAAATATTGTTCAATATTGCCGAGTTCAAACAAGACAATGTTATGTTTGCGGGTTTTATTCCGTGGATATTTTATTCGTGAATATTTTTTCTTTGTATATTTTTATGTTGATTCGCCTCCCACTGTGTTAAAAAATTGTACAAGTATTGCCGATCTATTGCTGAATAATTTTGTTTAAATATTGCTCATTATTTACGAGTTCAAACAAGACAATTTTATGTTTTGGGTATTTTTCCATAGATATTTTATTCTGTGGATATTTTATTCGTGAATATTTTTTCTTTGTATATTTTTTTGTTGACTCGCCTCCCACTGCTAAAATTGTACAAGTATTGCCGATCTATCGCTGAATAATTTTGTTTAAAAATTGCTCAATATTGCCGGGTTCAAACAATACAATTTTATATTTTGGGTATTTTTTCATAGATATCTTATCCTGTGAATATTTTTTCCTAGATTCGTTCCCCACGACTCCAAAAATTGTGTAAGAATTGCCGATTTATGCTGAATTATTTTGTTTAAATATTACTTAATATTGCCGAGTTTAAACAAGACAATTTTATATTTTGTCGATTTTTTCCATACATATTTTATCCTGTGGATATTTTATTCGTGAATATTTTTTTTGTAGATTCGCCTCCCACCGTGTAAAAAATTGTACAAGTATTGCCGATCTATTGCTGAATAATTTTGTTTAAATATTGCTGAGTTCAACTAACGCAATTTTATATTTTGGGTATTTTTCCATAGATATTTTATCCTATGGATGTTTTATCCGTGAATATTTTTTCCTAGATTCGTTCCCCACTACTGCAAAAATTGTGTAAGAATTGCCGATTTATTGCTGAATAATTTTGTTTAAATATTGTTCAATATTGCCGAGTTCAAACAAGACAATGTTATGTTTGCGGGTTTTATTCCGTGGATATTTTATTCGTGAATATATTTTCTTTGTATATTTTTATGTTGATTCGCCTCCCACTGTGTTAAAAAATTGTACAAGTATTGCCGATCTATTGCTGAATAATTTTGTTTAAATATTGCTCATTATTTACGAGTTCAAACAAGACAATTTTATGTTTTGGGTATTTTTCCATAGATATTTTATTCTGTGGATATTTTATTCGTGAATATTTTTTCTTTGTATATTTTTTTGTTGACTCGCCTCCCACTGCTAAAATTGTACAAGTATTGCCGATCTATCGCTGAATAATTTTGTTTAAAAATTGCTCAATATTGCCGGGTTCAAACAATACAATTTTATATTTTGGGTATTTTTTCATAGATATCTTATCCTGTGAATATTTTTTCCTAGATTCGTTCCCCACGACTCCAAAAATTGTGTAAGAATTGCCGATTTATGCTGAATTATTTTGTTTAAATATTACTTAATATTGCCGAGTTTAAACAAGACAATTTTATATTTTGTCGATTTTTTCCATACATATTTTATCCTGTGGATATTTTATTCGTGAATATTTGTTTTGTAGATTCGCCTCCCACCGTGTAAAAAATTGTACAAGTATTGCCGATCTATTGCTGAATAATTTTGTTTAAATATTGCTGAGTTCAACTAACGCAATTTTATATTTTGGGTATTTTTCCATAGATATTTTATCCTATGGATGTTTTATCCGTGAATATTTTTTCCTAGATTCGTTCCCCACTACTGCAAAAATTGTGTAAGAATTGCCGATTTATTGCTGAATAATTTTGTTTAAATATTACTCAATATTGCCGAGTTTAAACAAGACAATTTTATATTTTGTGGATTTTATCCATACATATTTTATCCTGTGGATATGTTATTCGTGAATATTTTTTCGTAGATTAGCCTCCCACTGCTAAAAAATTGTACAAGTATTGCCGATCTATTGCTGAATAATTTTGTTTAAATATTGCTCGATATTGCTGAGTTCAAATAAGACAATTTTATATTTTGGGTTTTTTCATAGATATTTTATCCTGTGGGTATTTTATCCGTGAATATTTTTTCATAGATTCGTTCTCCACTACCCCAAAAATATGCAAGAATTACCGATTTATTGCTTAATAATTTTGTTTAAATATTATTCAATATTGCCGAGTTCAAACAAGACAACTTTATATTTTGGGAATTTTTTTCCATGAATATTTTGGGTGCATGAACATAAAAACTTTGGGGACTGCAGCTATAACCCGAGGTCGGTCTATAATCCAGCTTTAGTATGAACGACGGAGCTTTAATGCGCAAATAGCCCACGAGATCTGAAATCGCTGATACTCCTTCAGTATTCCAAGAAAATTTAAACAGTAATTCAATGATTTTAACATGAGGTTCTTACAATAAATCGTAAATTGTACCAACATTTTTACTGGAGTGTCACTTTTGTGCCTTTATTAAAAAAATTCCCGTTAGTAACAATATTTTTGAAATATTTGTAAATACAAATATAGATAGTTGATTCCACTTCCAACTGTACCAAAATACAGATTTTTTCGTACAAAATGCATTTTTCGTATGACATCATTTTTGTAGCAGTTCTGCTATTAAGTTGCGTTGCAGAAGTCACAATTTATAGACTACAAGGGGAGTAAGTCTTAAAATCTCGAATTTATAGCCAGCTAAATTTTTCCGAGTCAGGATAACAAAGCAGCAGCAAAATTTCTATAGGCTCAAAATTTACTGCAGGTTTTTATCGACTTTAATCAAGCACTGATGGGCATACAATACAGGGACGGGTAATATTTTCCCCTGGACACTCCTACCGATTTTCGATTAGGCCATTCGTTTGCTTTACAAATTGTGATGATATGTAACAGTCTAGAAATGAAAAAGTGATGGTTTTTCTAACTTCTAAACAGCTACCAGCAGCTGCTAGAAATTCGAACAGAAAGTAAACACGTTCTGTCTCGTTTATGTCAGGGAGGTAACATAAAATGTCTAAAACATAAATTTTTGAATACGTAGGTACTTGAAATTTCTATTTTGGTCCTTTGCGCCTTCTCCAAACCTATACGTCTAGGCTTGGCTGGATCGGATTACTGAGGATAAAAAGGTTTAAAGTTTAAAACTTGAATTATGTGTTAATGTAGGTTTTCTGTACCTACACGAATTAACAGATTAGAGCTTAATATAAATATAACTTAACACCAACCACTTAATATCTCTATTAATAGGTGAAACATGTGGGAACAACGTGAAGGAAATTTCATTAGAAGATTAATTGAAAAGTGTTTTCTTTCGGCAAGAAACATATTTTACTTGGAAATTAAATTATTACCCATCATTTTTTTCAAAGTTATATTTAAAAGTGTTACAAGATTGTGAAATTGCACTTTCCCCAGTCTCCCACTGTCGGCATTGCTTTTACACAATCTCGGCAATACTCAGCAATACTTGGAAATGGGCAAAAATATTTTTCTCAAAATTTAAACAAAATTACGCAAACGTCAATTTTTCCTGTAGAAGGAAGACCCCTTTGGTATTTTCCGCGAAAATTAAATATACAGGGTGTCTCCTAAGTACGTACAGAAACTTCAGGGGGTGATTCCTTGGGTTATTTTATGAGGAAAGTTCATATAAACATAATTATGTCCAAAAATGCCTCCGTGCGGAGTTCCAGCCCTCTAAAGGAAGAATAGTCTATTGATCTTTTTGTCGGTAACCTTCGCAGTAGTTGCACTAAAATTTTTAAATTTTAAATGTGAGCAGAACTACATTAGCTCAGTGTTTCTACTCACTTTTTGTTTGAATAAATGCACCAGAGGTGGCTCATATGGGGGGATCACGTAATATTTGCTTCTAAATATTTTAGATCTTTTCAATTTCTAAAGTTTTGTCTAGAAAATCTAAATCACTATTTAATAAATACACAGTTTTCGAGATAATTCAAGTTTTATGAAAAATCTAATTTCCATGAAGGTCGGAGTGTTTCCCTAAGATGCGAAAATCGTTGCTACGCTGAGGATGCGTTTTACACGCCGAGACAATAAAATGAGTTTCTATAAACATGGGTCCGAAAATGCTTTCTTGCGGAGTTACAGCCTCCTGAAGAGGCAATAGTTTGAATTGTTGAAATTCCCTACTTGCGGAGACGAACGAAGCGTTTCCAGACAAATACTTATAGGAATTTTGTCATTGTTTTCATGTGTAAAACTCACTTACAAAGTTTGTGGAAACTATTTGGACATCTTGAGAAAACACTCAGACCTTCATGGTAACTCTATTTTACAAAAACATTGAATTATTTTCAAAACTGTTTGATATAGCGACTTTCAACAACCTGGTTTGTGTATTTTTAAGTAAAATTTTATACATTGTAAAGATCTAAAATGTTTAATAGAAAATATTTTTCATGAAATAACCCATGGAATTACCTCCTCAAGTTTCTGTACAGTCAGTATAATGCTATACATTGTTTCTATTTATTTCTAATTTTCTAGCGACAAACAGGGCGATTTATGAACCTCCCCAAACTCTTAGCACCGCGGGTTCCCGGTTCAATCCTGGCAAGAGATTGTTTTTAATTATGGCATTGTTTATTGCTTATGCGATATAAATATAACCTTGGCCGTTGAATGTTTCATAAAGCCTAACAGTTAATTCTATTTATTTAAAGTCTTAAGCTACTTCAATAACCTCAAGATTTCCGTATATTTATGTTAAAAATATTTTGGTTTTACGACATATCTTTAGTGGCTTAGAAATTACCACAACCGACTCATGGAAAAAAAGCATAATAAGGCGCTATCATGTTTGCTTACAATTTTATCAAAATAAAATTTCCTTCACGTTTTAAATAATATGGCGATTTATCTTGTGTGTGTTTAAATGTAGATTAATATTTGTTTTTTAGCCTCCCTTTTAGCTAATTCTAAACTACTTTTACTTATAATTTTTTTCTTTCCATATGTTTTACTCCCGAACTTCATACTTTTTATATTACAGAGTTTTCGAGAAAAATGTAAAAAACTGAGGAAGGTTATGGATCTAAACAAAAACACTTCAAATGTTATTTTTAAAATGGAGACTAAGCGTTTTTGCAAAACTGAATTAGTTGAGATGGTATTAGTTATTGCTCATTGCTGATAATGTGTTGTTATTATTTAGGGAATTAACTCGTTTTATTTTTAATTTTTTTGTGTATATTCTGAATAACATTTAAAATATTGTAGCATTTTAAATATTTTTGTGTAAATCCATAGCCTGCTTACTTGAATCAGTTTTTTCATTTTTCTCAACATTTTTGTAATGTAAGAGTATGAGAGTTTTATATCATGAAACGAGAAAAAAATTTCTTATTTAAGTGTCCAAGAAAATATTTTGTAGTCATGTAAAAAATCGTGGATGACGTCACTGGTCACTTCAGTCACGTGGCAGTACCAAAAAGTTTGACGTATGGCATAAAGTAGCTCATTAGGCCCTTAACGACAGGGTTCCCACTAAACCCAGAAAGAAAAATTCCCAGTTCAAATATATCAAAATTCCCTGACCTATATAGACAAAAAACGCCAAAGAAAATAAACGTTTATTCTAAATAAAATAAAAAGAATAACGAAATAAATACAGAAACTTTTTTTCGGCTTTATTGTTTTTTGTCTATAAATGCAATAGAAAATTAATTTACTTGGTTTTTATTGTAGAAGTAATAATATAAACTAGCAGAACCCGTGAGCTACGCACCACGTTTTTTTGGTAGGTTCCTATAAAATAACAATAAAGCTCTTCTGATCTGAAAGACATGTACTTAATTCATGCACACAGTGGCGTAACTGCCCGAATGCAGTTGCATTAAGGCCTGTGGTTGGGAGGGGCCCAAGTTCATAGTATATCTTTACTGTAATAATCAAAGAAAATGTAATTAGAATATGCCGAAGTATTCAATAATAATACATAGGCCTATTCTAACGACATATGCTTTTAGTATTATAATTATAAAAAAAACTTGCAACTTAGGTCCCAATGCAACTGCATTAACGTAGTTACGCCACTGTGCACACACTATAAGTACATGTCTTACAGCTCCAAACAACTTGTTTATTATTTTTTTCAAAGGATTGTTTGAAAAAAGGTGGAGCGTAGTCCACGGATTCTGCTAGTTTAATGTAAATGAAACAATTATTTTAAATCTCCCAACATGTAATAAATCGTAATGGGTTTACATAAATGGAACCCTTGGGTTTCGTATACAAATTTCGGCTCAAAATTAAATGTATTTTTCTCGTAAAGCTGTAACAGAATCGTTTTAATGATTACTTACTGATGTAGATGTAATGTAAAAAATAATAGTACGCACATCGTAAATACATTTATAAATATCTACTTCCATTAAACATATAGCAAACAGAAATGTAATTTGCGAAAACACGCCTTTTGTAAAGTGCGGACACGTGCATTAAACAAATGAAGAAAATTAAGATATTAAAACTTCAGTCGAATGTGCGTCTGGCAATAATACACAACCGTGAATTAAATCAGAAGCCTTCTGCCTCACACTGTTTTGATAACTTCTTACCGCGCTGCTTTATGTGTGAACATATAAACATTAGCTCAAAATCATAAATATTGTGTCTTAAGGATTTGTTATGGTGAGACAGTTAGGGAATTACTATACATTTTCACATAATTTTAAAAACGAATCAGAACCGCGAAACGTCGAAATAAAACAGTTTCTAGTTGATGCTAAAAACACCGAATAAAAAGCAGTCAGTGGAATAGCGCTACATCAGGTCAACCTCTCTCTTTCTTTTGCAGCATATGCATGTATAGCTATCTCAATATTCTAAATGTGGCTGCGTAATACTTTGACGTGACTAGATCTTTCATAATTGTGTATGCCGCTTTAAGCATTATTTCACGCACTGTCTAAAAGTTTTTTTTTTGTTTCCCTGACCGTTTAATAATTTTCCCTGACTTTTGCCAAGTTTAACAAAATTCGCTGACTTTTGGGACAATTTTTAAATTCCCTGGTTTTTTCAGTAAAGTGGGAACCTCGAACAACAAAAAGTTTAAAACTCAAAATAGTTGCAAAATAATACGATGATAACGCTAAAATGGCTCACCCTGTATATTGATTTTTTTATAAATATGCTCCCAGTTTTGGTTCGTTATTTTTCGATAATAGTTTCTTACAACATCCTCTGTATATAACTGTAGCTACTAGATTTTCTTACCAAAATGCAAATTTTAGTTGTAGGGGCCGCTCTACTATAAATAATAGTTGGAACTTCTATTATCAAAAATTAGAATAGAAATTTTTCAAGTACGTAACGTTTCAACCAAGGGTTGATTTTCTAAGAAATGCATAATCCTAAACCAAAACATTCCATTTCTACCTTTCCTCTGAAACGGTTTTAAATTTTGTACCTGGCATTTGTTGTTGTCGTGTCTCTCCAGAACGGTTCTAATATAACGAGTTTGTTACAACTACTACCTATGGGCAAAATTATAACCTTCGGACTATCGCGTTGCATGTTAAGCACACATGGGCTGAAAACTGCCCATCAGACAACTGATACGTAACGTGGCACGCTAGGAATTAAATTTTTTTTGTTCTCCGAAATTGTGGACTTAAATTATTTATTTAACAGAATAGGCCAAGGTTGATTTTAAGTTAAATTTTGGCCCACATCGGCTGCCCTTAATAATTCCTCTAAGGTTGCAATAATTTTGTAGGTGGTTATGTATTATTACGTGAAATTAGAAGTATACCAAGGCCAATTAATATGACATCAGTTTATTGTGTATATGAAATAATGTGAAAACTTTGGAAATTGTTCCATATCGTATTTTGAAAAGTATTTTTGTATCACAGCTTTAGCTCCAACGGTGACTATGATAATGTGTTTCTCGTTCGTGTGATGTCGGAGCGAGAGACAAACACCATCTTGTACTTTCACGTAAGACAGCTCGACAGATACAGCGAGAGCGCACCTGCATGTCGTACTGTAGTTAGAAACCGGAAAGAAAAATAATAATTTATTTTAAAAAAATTTTTTTGAATTTAGGGAAAACCAGAGAGACCCAAAGAAAATTTAGAAACTCAGTTTCTGAAGAAATGATACCAATGAAACACGTCTAATTCTCGCTTTCGGGTTTCTTATTTTGTTGAAGCTTCATTTTCGGTGTATTTTTGATATACCTCCACATTCCAGTGCTCATTAAAAATTAAAATCGCCATCCGTTCGGCAAATACGAGAATAAGAAATAACAATAACAACATGTATTTCCGGTAAAATGTCGAAATCAAAAATTATTGTAAAATCAAGACTTCCCTATGTACTGAAAGTACAGGAAAGTAAAAAAACATATTTAAAAAATGGGCATGTTATTGAATTAGGAATTATTTTTTTTCTTTAAGAATCATGAGGCCGTGCGTGAGCACGACTCTATGATTCCCATTCCACCCCCTTACCCGGGCTCAGCGGACGTGCGCTATACACCGGTCTAACATGCACCCCACCCCTGAAAGACATGCAACCCAACATACACACCACACACACCGTCTATGGACACGCCGGGTTTAACTTATTCAGAAGAATTTCCGACGGGCAGAGGATTCGAACCTACTGCCGTTGGGAGTCTAGTTCTAGAGGTTGGGACTCTAACCGCTAGACCACCCGCTGTCCCTTGGGAATTACTAAAAGCAGTGTTTCGCAAATTGTGTATTATGTAAAAATCTCGTAGTTGTCAATAACACGTGCGTTTTAAATTAATCGCTAACTGCAAGAAAATATTGGAAAATTCTGCTGTAGATGTGCTTAATAATTCTTGTAACTTGTATAATTATAGATACTTTTTGCCCCAAAGTTGGCTAATAATAAAAAATGTCCGCTAAAATTATGATAGGCTAAATGTTTTAATATACTTTGAAAATACGCTAACATTCAGTATTCATTTTAAAAACAAGCAAATGAGTTTCCCGTGCTTCAACAATTTTTGTTTCTTGTGTTTGCAAACGCATTTTATATTAGAACCTTTTAGCCGAGTTTTAGCCCTAACAGTGTCTATAAAGTCAGAACCGAGGGGTCTTACTCCAATACAACAATTGTTCAAGTATTTCCAAAATTATAGTTATTGTTTGTATATATTTGCTGAATATTGAAGAGTACTGACAACTATTGTCGAGTATTGCCGAGTTTTGCCAAGACCATTGGAGAAAATCCAAACGATAGTTCGTAACCATTTTTTGTGAAAATTCTGACAAGTTCTTTTGCGAATAATTTTATATCACATTGTTGTGCGCTACTACGGCTATTGCAATACCAAATTTGATCAACTTTCAAAATATCATAGCAGTTGCCATTTTAAAATAAGAAAAATGTCATTGGATGTCGTAGCGTTTTCTATAAGATTCTGTTTTTAGCCAGGTTGTGCTGTGCGGCAGGGCAAAAACACATAAGTGTAAAAAAATGTGGCGAAGATTTAATGGTTTTGAACGCTTTATTTGGGTGTCATTAAAGACATCTTAAGTTTTCCCCCTTCCCCGTGGCCGGCCCTAGCGACAGTGCGATGCGATGGAGAATACGTACCAAAATCAGTTTTTTGGCAATAACTCGTTTTCGCTTCGTCGTAGGGCAAAATTATTACATATAATATTACAGCTAACAAAATTCTCTACAAAACAGATTCTGCACATCTTTTTGTAGGACTTATACTTACGGAACAGTAGCCACGCGACGTTAAGCAATTTCTGACAAAAGCAGAAAATATCGATTTTTTACTTACTAAATTCCCCTTTTTACTCGTTGTGGTGACTGTTTGCTTACCAAACTTCAAAATATGCAGTTAAACAATACAATATGCAGAAAAAACTATATTTATTTATTTAATAGATTGTTATAAATTTGGAGAAGCATTATTCAACCTACAATACCACAGGATGTTACCAGCGCATACTTTATACTTCGGCAATTCTTCTACGGTAATTTTACAGTCAGTTAATGCAAAACCACATACAACTTTGGCTTTTTTGCTTATCACAGAAAATTCCATTTTTTTTCTGTTATAATGCTGTTTAATTTCCCACGGGCTTTTTTAGCAACTGCTCCTAATAGATTTTTGAGAAATTTCTTAACGTTTTCTATTCCTTCCCGATTCGTTCCGCCTGCTTCTTTCTCTATTCGAAGCTTTGATTGTACAATTTCTGTAAATTAACATAAAATGTATGGATGTTTACGTGCCTATCAGGGTTACGTTTTTGAAAATTCAAGAGCCATACATTTATTGAGCATTTCAATTTCAATCCCACGGATCGACAATTCTATAAAAAAACGTAACAAACTCCTAAAATAATAAAATAATAAAAAACATTTATTATATCTCGCAGTTATAAGAAACGTATTGATTTGCTATTTTCATACGGTGAAAAGTGGAATTGGGTAACTAAAAATCGATATTTTCTGAACTCTTCGAAAATTGCTCCACTTCTCGCGGCCACTGCTCCGAAATTATGCATCTTACAAAAAAGTTGTATAAAACCTGTTTTGTAGAGAATTTTGTAAGCTACAATTTTATATACTACAATTTAAGCCGTATGACGAAGGGAAAACGAGTTATCACCGGAAAAACAATTATTTGTACTTTTTCTGCATCACGGTTACTAGCGCCCAACTCTGGGACGGGTGAAAACTTAAAAATGTCTCTAATAACACCTAAATGAAGCGTTTAAAACCATTCAATCTTCACCAATATTATTTTACGCTCAAACTTACTTGCCGCGTTGCCTTTAACATTGGCAAATGTTCTGTTTTTGACAAAAATGGCATAGGGTAGATGTGCCTAACGTCCGCTTCCGCTTTTGTTTCTTTTTCAAACAGCTTAGCTTCCAAGAGGTTTCCCTCTCCCCAATTGATTTAAATTGATCAATCACCCAGGTCGAGTGGTGGGGGAGGTTCTAGAACTGTCCAAATAACCTACTCCCACTACTACAAGAATAGTGCACGAGTATTGCCGTAATTATAAGCCGATTTCTTGCCTATATTGGCCATGATCGCCGAGTATTGCCAATTACTGCAGAACATTGTTGAATATTGGAGAGTATTGCTGGTATTACCGAGACTGTGTACATGTATTGCTGACACTGGGAGGCACTCAGTTATCTTCTTTGTCCTCAAAATAGCATTTTGTCGTTGAGTTCTCGAACTTGCAAATTTAGCTTAAGAAAATATGGCAAAAATTGATAAAGAAATTTTGAGGAAAACGCATCAGTTAAGGGAGTTGAGGTAGAAATTTACCTAATCTTTTAGGTTTTGGAATATATAATTGTTGCGGAAATCAAACTGTCTTCTTTAAGGAAATTACACAAGTTTGCTGTAGTAATATTTCAAATACTTGGCAATTTTACCGATCATTTTGACTACGTTCAGCACGAATTTTTTTTGAAGAAAAAGTGCTTTAGTGCGGAGCATGCGGACACTCTTTGTGTCTGGAAGAATTGTAAACAAGAAAAAAAGGGATATTTTCAGGATTACCACGACAAATTTTCAGGCAGATTTGCAGCCATAAGCAATTAATATGGCAACGTAATAAATATTAACCTCGAATATTCCACTCACATTGTAACAACCAATGACAGTTGTTTATTTTCCGATCTGAACAAATCACACCTACTATGATTATCGCAATAATTCTGTTTAGACTGATGCGGTCGGATGCGGTGTTATCAACATTGTAACCATTGTTGTGTTTACTGCTTTTAATAATAAAAAAAACTTTATAATTATAATGAACAAGAGTGTTAATTTCGTCTTTCATTGACAAACTCAATCATGTTGCTGTTGCCGTTACAGACTGGTGTAGTGGTGATATTTCCTAGCAACACTAAATGTTGAGACAGGCGGAAGAAATCGGGGTTGAGTATACAGAGTGGCTAGGAAAACCCCGGCCACTTTTCTTGCGGCGGTCAAGAGATGGCGCTTTAGTAAAGAAAAATTAAATTAAAATACTGGCAACAACGCAGAATCTAAGACGTTTTAGTTGTTTTGATTTAATATGGGCCGTATTTAATAACTAAAACGTCTTGGATTCTGCGTTGTTGCCAGTATTTTAATTTAATTTTTCTTTACTAAAGCGCCATCTCTTGACCGCCGCAAGAAAAGTGGCCGGAGTTTTCCTAGCCACTCTGTACATACTATTACATTACAATTTAAAATCTAGGAATGGCAAAAAACTAAAAATAACTGCGACCAGCGTCGCAATTAGGGTGGGGCAAAAAGGGACTTTCGCCCCAGACGTAAACTTTTAAAGGGCGCAATTTAATTGTATAATTTTATATGGCACTGACTTCTTTGTCGTTTGATAGTTGCCGACTTTTAAATTTTTTTTGCTGTGCAATACCACAGATAAGGTTAACACTACAGATATACGACCCTTTATACAAAATGTCCGCTCATATTTGGAGACGAAATTAGCGTTAGTTTGGCTACAACGCACCGGACCAATTTTAGGGCGCTGCTATCGCTATTTGTTTATTACTGTTGAAATGTGTTGGAAACTGTTTTATCAGAGATTTGAGTGCATCTGTCACATCATGAATATAATTTAAGTAGAATTGGCTTCAATATTAATTATTTACGAAAAATTGCGATTTGACAATTAAACATGGCAGATGGCTGTCTAACTTTTGGTTTGAATATGTGCTAAGTAATCTGCTCAATTACAGTCATCTGTGACTTAATTATAAATTGTCGTTGTAGCGCCATCTTTTTGCATATTATTAATCATATAAAACAAGCTGCCGATAGCTCACATATTTACCGTATATCTGTAGTATTAACCTTATCTGTGGCAATACTTTTGAATGGAGAATAGGAAAGGTTCGTACCGTTGGATAGTCGCACGTCTATCCAACATTTTTTACACGCATAAGATGTAGAAAAAGGTAGTTTTGTTTAACATTCATATTCTGCATTTTTTTCTCAATATTTTACGTATTCTACACACTTTTCTACGTGTAAAGTCAAAACCCTGATTTTAATCTTCCTTCACAGAACACAATCACCGTTACGTCACGGCTACGTCTGCTAAAGTAACATAAATTTGGAAAATGATTTGATTACTCCTCAACTAGTAAATAAGGTACCTAACCTAGTCATTTTTTTTATATCACAAGCAAATTGCTCCTAAATACACCATACGCATGCTGTCTGCATTGTAATCCTCAATAATAAGCTTGATTTTCAAATAACCAACCAAAGATTTGTTATTAAAAAAAGGACCAAATAATAAATGATTTGAGAGAAAAATTGTTTCATTGTTCAGAATTTTTTATTTTAATTTATCCAAACTTTTCTCTTTCTTTTCTTATTTGTTAATTTACGCTCGACATCCATCATATCTGCCAAAACTGTTTTTTGGTACTAATCAATTCTGCTAGATTTTCCCCAGATGAGGGCCTAAAACCTCCCACAGCTTCCACATAGCCACTTAGTATTAATTTTTGTTCCGAGGAAGACACAAACTAATGATAGAAGCGGGCGTGCTCTATATACGTTATTTGCTCCTTTTTGGCTCCCGCCAAGAAGAGAGACATAGTGCAGTCTTTAAAAATAAACCAACCCAACTAGACATTTAAAAAGCTTCAACTACGAGGATGGCCGGCTTTCGTGCGTTTGACAAGTGCAGTAGATTAGTGGCGGCAGCAGCTAAAACTGTTGTCTTTGCCCTCGAGCTTTAAACTTTAGTTTTTGTAATAATTATAGGTGAATGTAGACGGATAAGTATGCGCAATTTAGTTAACAAATGATCAAACTTGTTTTCAAAGACGTTTCGTTAAATAACGAAACATTTCGCATCTTCCACAACATGTTTATGTAATTCGTTGCTGTAACTTTATAGAATATTTGGCATTTCCAAAGATCAAACAGTTTAAAAAAAAATGGTTATTTGTATAATATAATTTAAAATTTTTTTTTACTTTATGGGAATTTACTTCTGTGTTCTGTCCGCTTCACTTTTGAACATAAGAAGTTTTGAGGTTTATTTGATTTTGTCTTGTAATTGCTCAATTTTGGGGTTTTTACATGACTTTAAGCTGTTTAAAAATGACTTCTTTTGGGCGTCCAAAAGGTGCAAATAAAAAAATAAAGTATAAAACTAAAGGATCTGTTTATTTTCTTACGTTGCAAATTTTAATGTTTTTTGTCTAATTCTTTATAGTGCTCAGCTTAACATAAACCAATTAACAAGACTGCTACATATATGCATGCAGCTAACCGTTCAGATCGATTAACTCCTACTGAATTTTTTCGTGGAGAAGTGGAAGCGATATAAGCATTAGAAAGGGGAACGAAGGCTAGTCGCAAAAAAGGGGGACTAAACTCCGCCCATTGCAGCAACTTGTGCAAAACAGTTTTGTATTTAATAGGCTCGCACTTGAAAATGTTGTATGTGGTATAAACAACACAGAGCATTTCATTTTGTAAGGTTTATAAAAAATTCATACCATTTGTAGCGTTGCCTAGAACAGTGGCGCGCAACATTTTTTCACCTACGACTCTAAAATTTAAACGTCAACCAAACGTGAAAAAATACAAAAACGCATATATATTATTTGTGGTTTCCAAAAACTATGCAAAAAAAAAGAAAATTTTTGGTATTATTGATATCTCTAAAAGTTTTACATTTTATACAATTTTGTACATCATTTAAAACCGTTTTTACGACTATATTTGTCAATTTACTTAGGGTTTCGAGAGAAATTTAAATAATTTAAAGCTGTGACAAGACTAAACTACTTTTGTTTCTCAAAAATTTGAAAACGGTTGACAAAAAAGATGCTTGTATTTAAAAGCAAGCCCAAATATGCAGTTTCAATAAGAAATAACAATTTTTGTTTTTATTCGAATTTTTAATTAAAAGTTCTTCGCTGAGTATTTATTGAATGCTATTTTCTTTTTGGTTTTAATTACAGTAATTTATTTGAGGAAAGCATGTAGAAATTATAAAACGTTTTAAATATTTATTGAACATTATTTGTTGCATTTAAATTTTTTAATAGTTAAAAGCAACAAGTAATATGTTTTAAATATTTTAGGTTTGATAATTGCTTACAAGCATTCTACAAATAAATAACCGTATTTAAGTACAAAAGTAAACAGGATTTAATAAAAGTTTAGTGAAAAAAATAGTCAATTTTTGTGACGCAAAAACAATTAAAAATACGAAGTAAAATGTAAAATGTTATTTCTTATTCATACTCACTTCATATTTGGGCTTACCTTTTAAATATAAAAACATCTTTTTTATAATTTTATCAAATAAGTCATAAAAATTATTTTATGATGCGCAACATTCCACATAGAAAAATAAATAATACAAATTTTATTCTATTTGTTGCATGCAGAGCCGGATTTGTGTTATTGGCAGGAGACAATTTATATTTCTGCCCCCCTGCAATTAAAACTGAAATTTGGTTTTCCACAACTTTCCCCCTTACCGCAAAAATGCAAAATTATTGACTCAAAACTGTATTTGTTCGCGGCAAAAAGTCAATTTTGGACACGAGTGCGCTTTATGCTGCATTTATGAAAGGTTTATACCAAATAATTGCAGTATGGTTTTAGTTTACACTACCTACCATAAGTATTCTGTTAGGTGACAGCATTTTACGAAGTAAAAATAAGTTTATAACGTCAAAAATTAATTATATTGTCGCCAAAAATAATATTGACGTCAAATTCATTTTTTGATATACATTTATTGACGAATAATTTTGTCGTACTTTTAGCATTTTATTTTGCATTGCTTGAACCGATTTCAGACGTCAATACATAAATTTTTGACGTCAGAATTGTAATAAATAGAATATTTGACGATGTTTCAAGTCAAAACGTTAATTTTTAACGCGAGATTATTTACCGAGTGGAGAAAAATTAAATTTTGTTATCCACAACTTAGGATAAAAACTAAAACGGCGTTCACCCTCCTTACCGCAAAAAATATAAATTATGTAAAAAAGATATTCTATAACGTCAATAAATAATTATTGACTCAAAACTGTATTTATTTACGGCAAAAAGTAATTTTTTTTTAACACAAGAGTGCTCTTTGTGCTGTGTTTATAAAAGTTTTATATCAAAGAATTTCAGAATGGTTTCAGTTCACGCTACTATAAAGTTGGTGACATTATTTTCCGAAGTAAAAAAAGAATTTATAACGTCAAAAATAATTTATTTTTATATTTTTATATTTATTTTTGACATCACAAATACATTTATTGGCTAATATTTTTTTCATATTATATATTTTTATTTTGCATTGTTTAAACGGAGCTCCGTCGTCAAGAAATGATTTTTTGACGTCATACGATGGATTTTTGACGTCATTAAGTCAATTTCTGACGTCAAAACTGCAATAGGACATTTGACGATTTTTAGAAAAAAAAATGTTAGATTTTAACGCCGAAGATTATTCACCGACTTGAGAATAATTTTGTTTTCCACAATTTAGGATAAAAATTCAAACGGCGTTCATCCCCCTTACCGCAAAAAATACAAAATTATGCAAACATTATTAACTGCGACTATCGGAAAGAATATTTATGCAGAAGAAATGTATTTAAAGTAATATTTTAATTTATTATTTTTATTCTTCCACTGGTAGTGGTTGTCAAAAGTTTTGTCAAAGTGAGAAAAGTTTTATTTTTTAAATATTATTATATTACTCATAGTCATATTTCAATGGTACACAAAGCATAGAAGTCCAAAAATCATTAGTTTTTGATTTAATCGGGTGGTTTTCCATTAAGATTTGGACTTATAAAAGTTTTATATTTTGTGTTTTTACAATTCAGTGATGCTAAATAAATAAGAAATAATTATTTTAACGATTTAGAGAATTTTAAGCGCCCTATTTTGTTTGGCGCCTCTAGGCAAGTGCATAGGGGGTTGCTTGTTCGCAGATCCAGCTCTGCTCGAATATACTACGATATTAATAATATTTAATTATTTTAATAGGAAACTTGAGCCTTGAACCGCTGATTTAATTTGCTCGATTTCTGGAAACAGTATTTAACTTTTCGAGTTGTAATTCCGAGATTTTTTCTCGTTTCCTTGCCGATCCCTACCTTAAATTTTCTACAGGCCTACCAGGTTGGTCTAAAGCATTTGTATGGTAAATCCACAACTGTCTCAACTTTACTATAGAACAGTCTAGAAACTAGATCATTACCCGCTGCTACTTTTCATTAGCAAACCAAACTCCGCGAGCGTAACACACGGGTTTAGCTAGTTTTTTTTTAAATTTCCGTACTTCTTCTAAACTGCGCCAAAAAATTACAAAAAGGTCGGATCATGTTTACAATCTGAGCAGGTTATTATATTATAATGCAAAGCATATTATGCAAATAAAAATAAATTTAATTTGATTGCGTCGGGTAGCTATTTAGTAAACTCGTTACTTTTACCAAATTGTAAACTCAAAACAGAAAAAAAAACATTAGGTTTGTGGTATAAAGCCATAAAATGTGTTTTTCCTTTTTAAATGCATATATAAAAGAGGTAAAGCGCCGAATACCAAATAAACAAGGAAGCAAGCACATTCTGACTTTGAAATTCATGAAAAATTACGCGTTGTATTTAAAATGGCGTTTTAATATTAAATTATCAAGCATAATAGCTTTTTGACTTCAAAAGTAATTAAAATTTTCGTTCTCACCTTCTCACTGTTTTCTACGTTTTATTGAACATAATAAAATAACCAAAACAAGACGGTTTTCCAGCAATACAGGAGGCAAATGATTAAATAAAACAATATACCAATGCACAAAAGTGGAAAAACGCGTTGAAGGCTTTCGCCCACGTTCCGCGCTCTGTTTGATTCAAACACCGGAACGTTTTTCACGATCCACCTACGATTTTTACGGTTTTTGCATTACTCTAATCGAAGTGCTTAAAACGAAACCAAAATATAAAACTTTCACAGGATTGAACTCCCGATATACACTTTATGGTCATTGGTTCGAATTCCAGCTATTACCGAAATTACTTGCCTTGTTAGAAAGGCACTTTTACAGAATTTAATTCCCAATTTATAACATGCATGGCCATAGGTTCGGATCCCTTTTGTTCATATTGAATATTTCTGGCGTCTTTACCAGTTACTCGTAATAAGTAAGTCACATACGTGAGAAGGTCTCAGTTTGAAGGTTTTTGCGTTATCCTAATCGAAATTGTCAAAACAAAACCACACAACACAGCAAACTTGTACAGAATTAAAAATCTTTTATGGTCGTGGGTTCGAATCCCGATGTAGATCATGCTCATAATGAATATATTGTGCATATTATGGTAATTAGTTGACTAATTTAGAGTGCGTTAAAAGGGCTTTTTACAGAAATAAATTCGCGATTTACCACTTCATGGTGTTGGGTTCGAATCTCACTTCACGTCATGTTCATAATGGATATTTGCTGTATTTTTAACGGTTACTTTCAATAAGTTCGAATACATTACAAATCCTGGAAAGATTTCAATTTGAAAAAATTAAACAAATAACCGATCGTGGATTCGAATTCAATAAAAATTATCAAAACGGAACGAAACACCAAACTGTTTCATGGTCTTGAGTTCGAATCTCGCTTCAGATTTTGTTTATAACGAAATTTGTGCTTTGTCTTTCACTGTTAATTGTAATAATTGGGGCATTACAAAACCTGCATAAAGTTTAAAACTTTTACAAATGGCCATGGGTTCGAATCCCGTGTCAAGTCTTGTTTATAACTGATTTTTCTGCCGTCTCTAACCGTTACTTGTAATAACTGTAGATTTACCTTCTAGGTAAGCTAGCAGTTCGTGGTTTTTGCTTTACTTTAATTAAAATTATCAATACAAAACGAAACATCGAACTTTTACAAGAATGCCCGGTTTACACTACATGTTAATGGGTTTGAATCCCACTTCAGGTCTTTAGGGCGTCTTTAACCGTTACTTGCCCATAATACGTTACAAGGTCTCATCATCCCTACTTTGGAAAAAAATTGTATAATTCCAAAAAAGAATTATCAAAAAAAAAACGTTATTGTCTTCAACCCAGAAGCCCGAAAAGCAACGCGATGATTTGCCGGAGAGCGAGCTATTGAACGCGCGCTTCGAAACTGTCGGTGTTTTGGGTCTAAAATTCAGACCCCGAGATGTGTCTAGTATATTTGAGAAGGGAAAAGCAGTTAAGTTACCCTCGCGAAGCAGGCAGGAAGGGAGACCCGTCGACCCTCGCGAGGGGAGCTGGAAAGGAGCCCTTTGTTATGAGATGAAGTATATTGATGGGGTGACGGATATCTTAGGAAGAGAATGGAAAAATTATTGTTTTATTGCTCTTTGGCTTATGTCCCGCCTTGGAATGAGTGCTGTTACAGCGTTTTTGTTGTTGCGGCATTTAGGAGGATTTTGAATTTTTTATGGTCTGTTTGCACGCAAATTTGGAAAAAAATGCTTTAATAAACCACGTTTGAAATTGGTCTAAAATTGTTGGAAAAAGCATTTATTTGGGGTAAAAGCTGCCCGAAAAATCGGCAGAATTCGAAGCGGTTATGGTTTTGTACAGGGTGTTGTGCAGAAATTGCTCTTGTGCTGAATTTTTAATTAATTTAAATTGCTAAATTAAATATGTATTTTTGAAGAACAGACATGGTAGGTACATAAGAGGAAAAAGAAATACTGCGGTTGGTTAGGCTTAATTGTTAATCGAAAAATTTAATGTAAAAGTTGTTTGGAATTAAATTCTCAATTGTAATTTTAAAATTAGGCAATATTTACTAGGCGCCTCGTAAAATCAATGTTTAGTTTACCAATGGTACCTCAATTAACAGTGCAAATAAACTGAACGATGTGGACTTTACAAAATATAGCGAGCAAGGTGTTACATTAATAATGTCCAACAAACTAAAAGGATGATATTATCAAGATTATTCACCATAAAAATGGCTGCGAAGTAAATTTAAATTTATTATGTCCACTATTACATATTCTACGTTGTGTGAAAATGTCTAGGGAAATGTGGACTTAATGGAAGTAAAATATTTAATGATGGTAAATATTAAATAACCTTGAGTTTGGTATTCCACAAAACTGAATATATAAACAGACAAAATAGTCAAACAATGTAGTAGATAAAATTTTATATATAATAATAAAAATATTAGAGAAATAATAGCGACTTAAAGATGGCGGATAAATAAGGACTAACTATTTTTGCTTTAATGTGGATGGTTCCGGTTCGATACCCAACGAAATAAATAAAATGCACTGTATAGCTGGATTTGTTAATTTTTTGTAATGTCTATGCGCGTTGAAGAACTCCACCATCAGGCATCGGTGGTTAACCTTAACAGCAAAGAGATGTTGATGATAAATAAAATCAAATTTAAACTCCTTTTGTCAAAAATGCCCTTTAAGGGGCGTAAGCTTGACTGTAGGTTGTTTTGCAACAAAGGAAATTTCAAAACTACCATAAGTGGGATTTCCAACTATACAATATGTTGCGGTAATTTATTGCAGCAACGAACAAAATTGTAAGATAATTTCTTTCTGTGCAACTTTATAACTAGGGAGGGGTAACAAGGGGTAAACCGCGCTAAAAAATTTGTACACTTCCATTAACACAAATACTTCCACTTGTAGGAGTAGCATACTTCCATGTACTTCCACGAATTTCCACATACTTCCACGTACTTCCATTAACATACACATACTTCCACTTACTTCCACATACTTTCACTTTTACTTCCTGATACTTCCACATACTTCATCTTACTTCAACGTACTTCCACCATACTTCCACTGCCTTGTACACCTACTTCCACTCGCGGTTTACCGTTTGTAAAAAGCCATCCAGAGCAATTTAATTACATTTGAAAACCTTAACTGCATAAAGTGGCAGTACCGATTTCCTGTGTTGACAAGTTAACTTAACTCGTACATGCTGTTTATACTATCAACAGCTGCACGACTAACATTGGTTATGAATAAAGCAACCAAAAATATGTCATAACAGCGGTTTTAAGGGCCTAAAATAATATGCTCTATGAAAATGAAAATATGCCCTAAAAATGTTATTACGCTCTTAAAAAAACATAATTTTTTCTCAACAATTTGAAACTTTCCTCTAAGAACCACAAAAAACACGAAAAAGAATAAAATCCGTGAAAAACTGCTTACATTGCAATTATATTTGTTGGGTAGTTCAATAACAGCTAACAATTTCGTTTTTTTTTTGTTTACGAAAAGAAAAATTAAACAAAAATGAACTAAACCTAAGTAATTCAGGTAAAACTTCAGATTTAAGTGCAAAATATGCAATAAAAAAATGATGTAATTTAGAAAAATGCACTGTAAATCCTAATATGCAAATATATGCAGTTATGAGTAAAATATGCAAAAATATGCCCTGACAAATACGGCTTAAAACGCAAAACTCCTGAATCGGATTTATATCTAGTTCTTTCCTTTATCAGTCGCTTGAAAAAAATATGCCGTAGCATGTTTTTTTGCCTTAGTCACGAGTCATAGAATAATATTGTAATTTTAAGTTTTACATTAGTTGGTGTTTAGGGGGGCGGTTACTTCTGCTCTCTTTGGGCCGACAAATTTGGCCATTGATCTTTGGTGTGTTTTAATTCCAAATAACCTTAAGATAATACAAGGATTAATAAATTGGTTAAGTTTGGTCTTGTATTATAATCAGTCCCCCGCTCCGTACAAGTATCTCTCGCTAAATAGCGAATATTATACCTAATTGGCGAAAGCACAATTTTGATTTAAGTTTTGTTTGTTAACAAAAGTTGTGAAGCTAAATAGGGGAAAAATGCTAAATGTTGTTAAAAATAGACATAATATGATTTTATTAAATGCACTGTAGTATCAATGTGCAAGTATATGCACATATGGGCGAAATATGCAAAAATATGCTATATAAGTTTTGATTGCTAACAAAAGTTGTGAAGCAAAACAGGAGAAAAATACTAAATGTTGTCAAAAATAGGAAAAATTTGCTTTTATTCCGAAAAATGCACTGTAATATCAATATGCAAGTATATGCACTTATGGGCGAAATATGCAAAAATATGCTATATAAGTTTTGTTTGCTAACAAAAGTTGTGAAGCTAAACAGGGGGAAAACGCCAAATGTTGTCAAAAATAGGAAAAATCTGCTTTTATTCCGAAAAATGCAATGTAATATCAATATGCAAGTATATGCACATAAATATGCAAAAATATGCTATATAACAAATAGGACGCAAAACGCTCAGGTTATTCTGAATCGGATTTATATCTAGTAAAAAATATGCATTAGCATATTTTTGGTTGCACTAGTAATAAAAAATTACAGGAATCTTGCTCGAGTTGTGCAAAAATTGAATCATTTCTAGTTCATGCAACAGAAATCGCATGTTGTTTTAGTCAAATTGCATGGTGTAAACGTAAATGTTGCTAAATTTGCTACGAGGAATTTCATATATAGGAATCCCTATTTACTCAATTTATGATTTTGGGTGTAGCTAAATAGAGTTTTCCACAAGTATTTTTTAAACATGCATTTTGGGGGCGTCAAATGTTGTAGTTATTAACCCCCATCTACCACACACCAATGAACACAACATCCATGGCAAGACCGGAATTCGAACCCAGTGCCAATTGCTTGATGAACCACCGCGACCTACCGAGTTTTGTCCCAACATTTTCGTTCAGGACCCTTTGTAGAAACTTTCTTCTGCTTTAAGATAATTTTTGAGGGTGAAGAGCGACGACCAGGAGGGAGTTTTATATATAATAATATAAGTAATAACCAAATTGCGGTGTTACCTGAACAATGTCGAAATCACATCACCATAAGTAATTGTATTTTCTGCAAACACGATTGCAGATACATTTGCGACACATTATGTTGATTGTACTGCTACAAAAATAGCAACATAAAGTCTGTACTAAAATATAGCGATCGAACAACACTTTTATACAAATACTGTCGATTTGATTGCGGCACAAAGCTTTTAATATACAATTTTGCTAAAAATGTTTCATGGAATATAGCCCTTAAAAAAAGTTATTTTTAAAAAATATCGATATGTTAGACAAATTATGTAAACTGCAGTAAGTTACAAGAATAACAACAAACAACATTTACTACAAAAACAATGTATAATTCAGTAAAGTTGCATAACGTCTAGCTAGCCGTATTAGTCAATAATGTCGACCTTGACATTGAATATATTTATTACATGAAAAATCAACTAAAATTAATCGGAACGAAATCGTGTCGACTGGATTAGTCCACAAAACATTTAAAAGAAACGTCTACTAGCTAGCTACTCATTAGCAGTGTTGCCACAAAAATACTATCGACTCTGTTGATGCACACAAAGAGTGACTATAAAAAGAGTATTCTCGTAGTGTATTAAATCATAGAAAGAATAAAATAATATCTGTGAATACGAACAAACTAAACATTTTTCCGACTTATTTCGCAAGTGCTATTTCTGATCAGTTTCTTCATGTCTCGGCATTGAATATTGTGGAGCCGACATAAGTAATTCAAGTTGATGTTTGTACTGTTATTTCCGATCTCTACGAAGACGCATACATAATGTGACAACGTTCGACAAAGAGAGAATAATTAACAAATACGTCGAGCACTCTCCTGGTGGGCGAATTTCAACGTAAACGAGTGAAACTGTAAGTGATTACTAGTCAAATTACCACACAAAATTTGATTTCAATATCAGTGTAGGGGGAGTGTCCCGCCAAAATCCGGACGTAAGGTCACACCTTCGCTTTAATCAACCAATTAAATTTTACAGTACAGGAAGCTTAATTAAAATATGTAGGATAGTAAAAGCTGATTTTTTTTAAATATAACGGACGCTGAACCTCAACACAAAAATAATATTCACTCACCAAGGTCTTTTTACGGATCGCCCAATGCAGTCAGGTCGCATTCTCGAAAAACTCCGTACACACTTTTCGTGAACATGTTGCCTGTAAACAAATCAATCATTTAGTAATTAAAACTGTCACCAGTATTAACACGAGAAACAAGCAGATATATATTACTACGTTAGCAAACCATGATCTAAATATGTTACGTATTAGGGAAGCATTTTTCCCTGTGGAAATCCCGTCGCCTCTAGTAGTTAACCCTTTGAGTGTGTTACACGCACCTAACAACCTGTGTAAGACTAATAGAACGCTTATCACCCGATTGTTAAAACGATCAATGAAGATTAAGTAATGCCAATGTGCTCACCCATTGAAGACTCCCGCCCCACCTACGTAAGTACGTAAGCCACAAGAAATCGGGGACACGGGAACACGGGCATTCCGTAGCGTTCCGAGATAAACTCTTTTATTTAAACAGGTAGAGGTTTACGCCTAGTTACTAGTTTCCAAGAAAACAACTAGCTGCATCGATGGGTTTCAACAGCTCACAACAATCAACAATAATTATCAACACATTAACACTTGCATTTTAATTTAATAAATAAATCATCACCACCTTTACATGGGCATCATTTTATATTAAAAAATTGAATACAACAAACACATCTTGTTATTTGTATGCTGAAAACATTTTTCAATTTAAAACCGCACGAAACAAGCACATTTCGACCGCCGTCGTTGGCTTTTTTGTAATTACTGACTGGTGATCGCGCCCAACCTTTCTTTGAAATCTTCGTTTTTATTGCAGCGCAGACTATATTTAATTTCAACACCCTCATCAATGCACCGAAACTGTTTTGTAGTCAGCCAGTTAAACTTGTAACACATTCTTAGACAATTATTCGATAAAATTACAAAACTAAAGTTTAAAGTGTAGAATATAATAAAGTAAGTTATTTTTGTACGCAAAGCTAAAATTTCAGCGTGTTGAGATACTCAAAATGACACTTCCCAAGATGCAGGTTTTCCTGCATTGCACTTGACTCTTTTTGAATTTCAAATATGTGTTTACAAGTAAAACACATCGTCTTTTCTAAGGGACTTTTTAGATCTGGACCAGTAGTGTTATAGCTGTTTAATGAATCTAAATTTTGAAATTCGCCTTTTCGTAAAATCGGCATTGAGATTGATATTTTACCTACTTCGCCCCAAAACGTCGCTACTTTACACCGATCATCATATTCTAGAGAATAATTTAGGGAATAAACATTTAAACATTAATGCGTAAAATCAGTAGGCCTAAAATTTACACCCGTGGGTATTAAACCACTAACGACATTTCGTATTACAATCTAACGACTCAATTACTATCGTGGCAAAAACGTTAGCCTAAGGTTGTTGCTCGCCAATTTTACTATTAGGACGGAAATCTTTAGCCTAATCTTGAGTGTATATTTGGGCAAAAACTGAGTTTTTGCCTATTAGCAAATTATATTGTGCGTAATAACACATAGGAGTAAAAAATCGAAAAAATTAAATTTTTAAATTTCAGTAATATACCTCAAATGTGTCTAATTTTAGATGACGTGTGAACCTCCTCTACTTATTATTGTTAAACAAATAAATATTAAACCTATCAAGTCATAATTATTACGACTATCTCCATCTCTTATAAATTTATATTGGCTTCATGTAAACTCGCTTCATAATTCAAACCTTAAAGCTAAAAATAAACTCCCATCTTCTAACACGCTTTAGAAATGGGAAAATAAATCGTTTTCAGGTTTCAGGAATTAATGATCAAAAACCAACCGAAATTATCAACTTTCATCTCACGACTTTAAGCTAATAATCATAATTTCTTTCTTCACCTAAATCGAAAAAGATTAAAACAATATTCGAGAAATTAAAATAATATTCTGATCGGATTTCAATTAATAGCTTTCGTACCCACGCTTTCACAGTTTTTTTTTTCATTTGCTGCTAAGGGAAAGGAGCTACCATAAAAGTGAATTGGGTCGGAAGTTACACATAAAATTACAAGTGCAAATGCGATTTTGTGTCATGTCGGATGAGGTATATATTTTTTTACTGTTTTTCCGTACATGAAGACTAGAAGATATGGAAATAATAGTTACATTAACATTAATATTCGAACACCTTAAACAAAGTTATTCATTAAAAACAGCACAAACATAAATCTAGATGGGTGAAGGTCTGGAGACCTTGGTGGCCGTGATACAAAATCAATATTAAAAGTCGGTGCGATTATTATTACTAGTTTGCTGACCACGCTGTATAGTAAATTAAACACATTCTTCGAGGAATTAAAATAAGATTCTGATTGGATTTTAATTAATGGCTTTCGTACCCACTCTTCTACAGTTTTTTATTTGCTGGTAAGGGAAAAGAGCTACGTTGAACAACCATAAAAGTAAAATGGGTCGGAAGTTACACACAAAATTAACGTAAAGTTGCAAATGCGATTTTGTGGTGGTGTACGTTGAAGAATGATTTTATTTTATTATTTTTATATACAGGTGGGTAAGCTCTGAAGACCTTGGTGGCCATGATGTTGAACAACTTTTGTATTTATATAAAATTGTTATATTAAAAGTCGGTGCGTATATTATTACATATTTACTAGTCACCTTGTATGCTAAATTTAATTGAGCGAAGAATAATGTTGGAAATATGTTTTTAATATCTATTGAGCAAGAACAAAAGTCCATTTAAAGAGCTTCACACTTTTTTGTATAACCTCTTCGTTGGAATTCGGATTTATGAAATTTTAAACGGTTACAAGCTTACAATGTGGCAATATTTTTATTATAATAAGCACATTTATGTATTTGAACGGACGCCTACTCCCAAATTGAGCAATTTCGTTGCCTTTTTATTGGATAAAAAAAGGTTTGGTAGATGTGATTGCTTCTACGATCTTTAAAATTAACAAATCAGTAGGAACAACTATAAAATATTAAAAGAAAACCGAAGAAAACTCATAAAATGAATATGCGAGATAACATCAATATGCATTGGAATTCTGAACTTAAAAACAAGCAGGTTATACTTCTTAAATTCTTCGTGTTAAGTTTAAAAGTTGTAGTATAACGGCTTCCATAATGAGAAAATAATTAGTAGGAATTGAGCTTGTATGCAAATGGTGCCAATTTTCTTTACGATTCAGTGCTTCCAGGAATAGTGTTAAGGAGAATTACGTAACATAAGGTGTGGGAGATTTTTAATTTACTGTTTATGTTTCTGAACTTTTAAATTTTTTCCACGAAGCGGAATTAAATTGCAATTATCACCGATGTCTTAGAATTTAAATTAAAACCATAATCGTATGTTTAGAAATACCGCACAAGCTTCTTAGTGTTTGTCGAAACCTAACAAAAATATTAAAGGAATAAAAGCGGTTATAAAAAAAACACCAATATGTTAAAAATATTAAGAAAATGTCTGTTGAAAAAGGATTTGTGGCTAAATTTCGAAGGCGGTTTTGTTTATTACAGCAAATTTGAAGCCAAAAGTTTACTTTTTGTAAGACAATTTCGAGAAGACTTCTACAAATCATCTAAATAATTTATGGACCACTAAAAGTCTTGCTGAAAACAGGTAATCTTTATGTCAAGTACGTTATAATCTTATAAATATCAACAAAATTTTGTCACCAAAATACCTACAGGTGTAAAAGGTATGGAAAATTTTCTTGAAATTTTGTGTAGGGTAAATACTACCATTTCTGTGAATTCTTGTTGGCAAAATAAATCTTTGCAACACAAAAGAATTTTCTTGTTAAATTATAACCTCACAATTATCATTACATTTATTTTGAAATTCTGGCAGAGAGACAATTTTCTAGTCAGTATATGAATCCCAAAAATACTGAAAAAACAGCAGCAAATTTGTTTTCATAAATTTTGGAACAATATTTTAGTTTTCGAATTAAAACATTATGATTTTAAAATGTTACAAAATAAATGTTTGAAAATATCTGAAAAACTATGAAAGATGTCAGAATATTTGCACTAAATGCTACCAATAATCATTTTTAATTCCGCTTCCGGTTTCGGATTTATTTTAAATGCTGATGAATTTTTGAGATACTTCTATATTCCAAAACAAATCAAAATCGGTTCATCCGATCAAGAAATATGAGGCATTTATATACCCACCCACAGATAGACATTTTCACCACTATTTTTGAGTTCCTGGAGGTCTAAAATGTATATTTCTGTGAAAATCGCGACTTCGAAAACTTTAGTGACTGAACAAGTATAAGAAAGTAAAAAGTGGTAACTTTACGTAAGATAACTTATATTTTCAATAATATTGCCGTGCTAATATAGCCAAAAAGTATCTTGTGTAATTTTACGTAATATTATTCATATTACCAGTAATTTTGCTGTGGTAGTGTTACTGGTAACATTAATGGTTAACTTAGCCTAATATTACTTATATTACCAGTAATACTGCTGTGGTAATATTACTGGTAAAATATCTTGGGCAACTTTACGTAATATCACTTATATTACCAATAATATTGCCAAGGTAATATTACAATAAAGTATCGGGTAACTGTATACGTAATAATACTTATATTACCAAAAATATTGCCGTGGCAATGTTACCAAAAAGTATCATGGTTAACGTTACGCAATATTACTTATATTACTAGTAATATGGCCGTCATAATATACTTGGTAATATTGCCAAGAAGTATCTTGGGTAAAAGTACGTAATACTTATATTATCAGTAATATTATTGTGGTTATATTACTGGTAATCTCACCAAAAAGTATCGTGGTTAACTTAACGTAATATTACTTATATTACCAATAATATTGCCGTGGCAATGTTACCAAGAAGTAACGTTACGCAATATTACTTATATTACTAGTAATATTTCCGCGGTAATATACTTGGTAATATTACCAAGAAGTATCTTGGGTAAATTTACGTAATACTTATATTATCAGCAATATTATTGTGGTAATATTACTGGTAATATTAGCAAACAGTATCGTGGTTAACTTAACGTAATATTACTTATATTACCAATAATATTGCCGTGGTAATATTACCAAAAAATATCTTGAGTAACTGTACGTAATACTGCTTATATTACAAGTAATACATCGGGATAATATTACTAGTAATATTACCAAACAGTTTCTTAGGTAAATTTATGCAATACCTATATTATCAGTAACATTACTGTGGTAACATTACTGGTAATATAATATAATATTATTGCAGTAGTAGTATTACCAATAAGCATCTTGGGTAACTGTACGTAATATTACTTATATTAATATAATATTATTGTGGTAACATTACTGGTAATATAATGTAATATTATTGCAGTGGGGTAGTATTACCAATAAGCATCTTGGGTCACTGTACGTAATATTACTTATACTACCAATAATATTGCTGTGGTAACGTTACGTAAAAGTGTCATGGTTAACTTTACATAATATTACATATAATACCAGTAATAGTGTCGTGGTAATAGTACTTATATTACCAGTAATATTTCCGTGGTAATATTACTGTTAATATTAGCGAAATGTGTATCATGGTTATTAACTTTACGTAATATTACTTATTTTACCAGTAATATTGCTGGTTTTATTACCAAAAACTGTCTCGGGTAACTTTACGTAATATTACTTATATAACCAGTAATATTACCTTGACAATATTACCAATTGGGTAACTTTATGTAACTTTAGCATTTGCTTATGCAGTTGTTATGCAGGTAATTTATTCTGATTATTTTTCATTTTCACGAGTGGTATATGATTGGATTATTTCATGAATTAAATATTGATTTGTCAAATTAATTTCATTTTTGAAACCATCAAATAAAAGGAGTGAGTAGTTTGTCGATATAAAATGTTGTGCGTCAAGAATAGTCGGGTTAAATTTCCGTTATCGGTATTAATATAAACTAGCGGAACCCGTAGCTTACGCCCAACGTCTTTTTATGTTCCAATCATACACGCAAACCGTAGGCATTCAATTTTGCTTATCTGTAGACTGTATGGATAACTGTAGCGACCCCCTGTATCATGGAATATCAGTCGCGTGAATATGTGGCTTCTAGTAGCGGGGGCCCCTCACCGGTATAAGTTGAGACGGGTGGAAGGAATGTGAATTTAGTATGTAGAAATTCCAATATTTAATAAATCATTATAAATGTTAATAAATACAGAAACGTTCGGAAACATTTATGTTAAATCTTCGAATCTACAGAGTGGCTAGGAAAACCCCAGCCACTTTTCTTGTGGCGGTCAAGAGATGGCGCTTTAGTAAAGAAAAATTAAATTAAAATACTGGCAACAACGCAGAATCCAAGACGTTTTGGTCGTTTTGATTTAATATGGGGCGTATTTAATAAGTAAAACGGATTCTGCGTTGTTGCCAGTATTGTAATTTAATTTTTCTTTACTAAAGCGCGATCTCTTGACCGCCGCAAGAAAAGTGGCCGGGGTTTTCCTAGCCACTCTGTATTTATTTTGTCCAACGCTCGGAGAGCTGTTAGCTTTCTGCCTTTTGTATACCGCCCCGCCTTATGCGTGACTGCTACATAAACACTCGTTCGAAATAATAAATAAATTGTGTGGGATTAAAGTGACCGTCGTCGTGTTATGATGAGATAGTTACGGATTTGGTGTGTGGAATAGATTAACGTAAATCGGTAACTCAGTTGGTAGAGCATTAGCCTAAATAGTTAGAGGTGTATAGGGTTCAAATCCCGATACTTATCACAGCTTTTCTAATTATGATTGACAAAGTCACGAAATAATTAACATTAATTTAATAAATAATTAAATTAAAATTAAAAATAATCCAAAAATTCGTAAAAGCAATATTGTAGTTTTAGAACTCCCACCCATTGAAAGTTGAACACCTGAACGGTAAATTGAAATTACTTTACTTTATTTCCTCGGCATCAGTACGTGCTTTAAAACATTCATAAAATATCAATAATAAATACGGTTAATAAAGTAATAACCCAGCTTGGCTTTGCATTAATTATGTTGTAAAATTTCTCTACTGGGAATTAGTAATTTGAATAACATAAAATTAATATTGTGAATTTTCTACATTAATTAAATAATTTACCAATTGGGGCTTTAATGGGGGCTGGAATTAAGAGTAAGTTTTTGTATTTTTTGTTGTTATTCAGTTAAATTTTGAAGCGATACCGTGAAAGTAAAACAATTAGATATTACGTTCTTCTGGACTAAATGTTTGCATTTTGCGTCTGTCTGCTCTACTTCATAATTTTCCTGCTACTAATAAACTTTTTTGCCTATAAAATATTAATCAACCTATTTACATATTTATGGTCTTATAAATTATATAATAATAAAGCCTCTGATGGTAGTTTTTTTAGACTTCCTCGAATAAAACTGGTGCTCGATTTAAAGTATGAGAAATTGATCAAACTTCATTATTGTTGGCAATTCAAACACACGCACGTTGCGTAAGGTTCTTTGCTCTGTAATTTAGACGTGAAGCAATTTCAAATTCCATAAATCTTGGGTTCCTTATCAGATGCGAAACAGTGCCTTGGGCACCGTTACTTTTGCAATATACATAACATGCATTGTACTCTTGTACGAGGAAAATCCCTCCGTCACTATCTGGTGTGTGGATTATTATAATAATTATTATTCGCAGCCTACAAGTGCTAATTTCAGAGACCATCCTGATTTAATTTGCCATTGTTTTTATAATAAATTGTCTGTAATAATACCGTTTATACTTTCCTAGCGGAACGATTAAGAGGTCTTCCGTAATGCAAGGAGTTTTCTTTTACTTATTTTCCTTGTACAGGAAGAGATTGCGTGGGTGGGTGCAGAATAAATTTTCAAGAGTTTCAGATTATGGTTAATCTCTAAGTGGGAGGACAGAAGAAAAACTGTTTTATATTAAAAAGAAAAAGTAAATAAGATTGTTTTTCTCAAAAAAGTTCCGTCTCGGCTTAACCAGATTAACTTATTCTTACAATAATTAAATTTTTTCTTATATAAATATAGTAATTTCTCCAATATTAATAATTTTATTATTTCCATTAATTACGAACTATAATTGCAATAATTGCAAAACTAATTCCGTTAATTCGACAGTAATTTTCATTGCGTTAAAACGTGATAATATTTGTCTAAAGAATTCCGATAGTTCTTTAACAATACACTGTAATTTACATTTTTAAGTAATTTTTGGCAATTGGGCAATAATTCTTGGTTTTCTTAATCACTTTACCTATACTTCTACTAATTTAACAAGTACGTTATGTAAGTTCGTTAATTGCCGAGTACAGGCCATTACATTGAAGAAGAAATAACTTGAATTAATAAGAAGGTATTTAGGCAAATAATTCTTTAATTTTTTTAAATGCTGTTTAATTGATTGGGTTTTTAATTGAAAGAAACTTCATCCAGACAAGGTGTGTCACTCACGGCAATAAATTTTCGGCAATACTTATGAAATCACTCCGCAATAATGGCGATAAGTGGGCAATAACTCGGCAATCATGGCAATCATAGCTAAGCATGCCGAGATACAAGATACAACGGATACAACGACAATCAACGAAAATAAGTCGGTGATCAACGAAAATGTAATGGTCTATATGTCGGTAGACAAAACACCTACGTTATGTGAACAATAGGCATCCATGCTGCACAACCATTATTTAATAGAGTAAAATTAAAACAGAACCCGAAGCGACTTCGAAAAACGATCATGCATAATCAACGAGCAAGAATGTGCGCGGCAAAGAATTACAATGAACAGAATTAAATTATATTGGATTGTCGACGGCAATACCACATGCGAATCAAAAATTATCGATAATTCTGTTGCTTCATTGACAACGAAACTATGTTGTTGTTAGGCAATATCACGAGTCCGTGCACCAACACAATAGAGTTCGTCAATGAAAGACAATTATAGATAACTTTTAATTCACATGTGGTATTTTTTAGAATATACCACGAACAAAAAAATTAAATTATTATTTAGTATAATTAGTTGTTATGTACTATCGTACAAACGCGCTATTTAATTAATAATTGCAAAAATAAAAAATTTGTTGACGTGTTGCTATGGTTATACAGCACCGATAACACCGGAGCTTCCTAAAAAAGGCTTATCGCGACCAGTCACGATCTAATTGGTCAAGAACCTGAAAATAGACGGTTGCCATTGGCTGTTACAATATGAGTGGAATATTCAACAGCAATACCACAAGCGAATCAAAAATTATCGATAATTCATTGACAACGAAATTGTGTTGTTGCTAGGCAATATCACGAGTCCGAAGGACAAGTGATATTACCGTGCTACTGGAATTTATTCTGCACTGGCTTGTAGAGAATTTTTATAAATTCTAAGCCAATTTTTGTTACAAATTTATAGGACAATGTCATTAACTCTTACCAGATTCTTACCAATTTTAAAGCACATCCCGCTGTGCTTCTTAAATCCTTACGTATATTTTTGTTAATTCCAAAGTAATTTATATTACTTTGGATACAATTTCAGTATTTCTGAAGCATTTCTTATAAATTTCGCAGCAATTCCTAATAATTCTATCGTTTTATTTTGTATGCTTCCTAATTACACAGTAATTCTACTGACTCGTAAGGAATTTCACCAATTCTAAAGTAATTTCGGCCTGATTCTACAAACTAGACGCATTAACTTTCATGTTGTTACATTATCTCTATTCTAGTATACCGAGCCATTTACAAAAACATTAGAGCAGGCCTTGACAAGCGTGCGTCACGTCTTAGATGTATTCAGAAAATTACAACTGCGATTGACAATGACATTTGTAATTGTTTTCTCAATATAGCAACGACGTGACGCACGCTGGTGTATTTTTCTGTGAATCGTTTGTATATTCTTATTCCATAGTTGCCTGTTTGTTATATCCTCTCATAACTAATTAAGATATATTGTTATTATAAAATACGATTATATTTCTGAACGTTACTACCGCCTCGAACTAAGAAGTTATTAAGTTACGTTTAGTTGCTTGTAAACCCAAACCCTCGAATTTTGCGTTTTACACATTATTGCTCTATTATTTTCAGTAATTGTTTTAACAGAATGTTTGTTCGAGAATTTATTCATATACGTCTTGAGCTGTAAAATCTAGAATAATCCAGAATCGAAAACTTGGAGCGCGTTGTTACATCATGAAACAAACAATTTTCACGTGGGCAGATAGGTATGTAAATAATAACTAAGGCAGTTCATGTTTATATTACCATCATAAGAACGCGACTTATAGTTACAATCGACAGTATCTACGAGAAGAAAAATATTTTATATTTTGTTTGTATTATAGAAAATTTTGGTCTTGCTTGAACATCTTTGTTTTCAGAATATCTGTGAATCAAAATTCTATAATTTCTATTACTACTGCTTCTAATTGCTCAGATTAAATTATAAACTTTGAAATAAGTAAGTATTGATATTTTTCTAATTTCTATAACTTCTGCCTCTAGTTGCTCAGATATAATTATTAAATTTGAAATAAGTAGGTATTGCTATTTTGTTAATTTCTAATTTCTGTTACTTTTGCTTCTAATTGCTCAGAATTATTAAAAGGTTTGAAACACGTAAGTATTTCTATTTATTTAAATTTCTTACTTTTGTTTATTTTGATTCTAATTTCTCAGTTATAACTATAAATTTAAAATAAATAGGTGTTGCTATGTCTCTTATTTCTATTACCTACTTCTGCTTCTAATTGCTCAGAATTAGTTATAAAATTTGAAGCAAGTAGGTATTGCTATGTTTCTAATTTCTATTACTTCTTCTAATTGCTCAGAATTAATTATAAATTTTGAAACAAGTAGGTATTGCTAGTTCTCTAATTGCTATTACTTCTGCTTCTAATTGCTCAGATTAAATTATAAACTTTGAAATAAGTAAGTATTGATATTTTTCTAATTTCTATAACTTCTGCCTCTAGTTGCTCAGATATAATTATTAAATTTGAAATAAGTAGGTATTGCTATTTTGTTAATTTCTAATTTCTGTTACTTTTGCTTCTAATTGCTCAGAATTATTAAAAGGTTTGAAACACGTAAGTATTTCTATTTATTTAAATTTCTTACTTTTGTTTATTTTGATTCTAATTTCTCAGTTATAACTATAAATTTAAAATAAATAGGTGTTGCTATGTCTCTTATTTCTATTACCTACTTCTGCTTCTAATTGCTCAGAATTAGTTATAAAATTTGAAGCAAGTAGGTATTGCTATGTTTCTAATTTCTATTACTTCTTCTAATTGCTCAGAATTAATTATAAATTTTGAAACAAGTAGGTATTGCTAGTTCTCTAATTGCTATTACTTCTGCTTCTAATTGCTCAGATTAAATTATAAACTTTGAAATAAGTAAGTATTGATATTTTTCTAATTTCTATAACTTCTGCCTCTAGTTGCTCAGATATAATTATTAAATTTGAAATAAGTAGGTATTGATATTTTGTTAATTTCTAATTTCTGTTACTTTTGCTTCTAATTGCTCAGAATTATTAAACGGTTTGAAACACGTAAGTATTTCTATTTATTTAAATTTCTTATTTTTGTTTATTCTGATTCTAATTTCTCAGGTATAACTATAAATTTAAAATAAATAGGTATTGCTATTTCTCTTATTTCTATTACTTCTGCTTCTAATTGATCAGAATTAGTTATAAAATTTGAAGCAAGTAGGTATTGCTATGTTTCTAATTTTTATTACTTCTTCTAATTGCTCAGAATTAATTATAAATTTTGAAACAAGTAGGTATTGCTAGTTCTCTAATTGCTATTACTTCTGCTTCTAATTGCTCAGAATTAATTATAAAATTTGAAAGAAGTAGGTATTGCTATTTTTCTAATTTCTAATTTCTATTACTTCTTCTAATTGCTCAGAATTAATTATATGCAATTTTTCTAATTTCTATTACTTCTACTTTTAATTGCTCAGAATTAATTATAAAATTTGAAAGAAGTAGGTATTGCTATTTTTCTAATTTCTAATTCCTATTACTTCTTCTAATTGCTCAGAATTAATTATATGCTATTTTTCTAATTTCTATTACTTCTACTTTTAATTGCTCAGAATTAATTATAAATTTTGAAACAAGTAGGTATTGCTAGTTCTCTAATTGCTATTACTTCTGCTTCTAATTGCTCAGAATTAATTATAAAATTTGAAAGAAGTAGGTATTGCTATTTTTCTAATTTCTAATTTCTATTACTTCTTCTAATTGCTCAGAATTAATTATATGCCATTTTTCTAATTTCTATTACTTCTACTTTTAATTGCTCAGAATTAATTATAAAATTTGAAAGAAGTAGGTATTGCTATTTTTCTAATTTCTAATTTCTATTACTTCTTCTAATTGCTCAGAATTAATTATATGCTATTTTTCTAATTTCTATTACTTCTACTTTTAATTGCTCAGAATTAATTATAAATTTTGAAACAAGTAGGTATTGCTAGTTCTCTAATTGCTATTACTTCTGCTTCTAATTGCTCAGAATTAATTATAAAATTTGAAAGAAGTAGGTATTGCTATTTTTCTAATTTCTAATTTCTATTACTTCTTCTAATTGCTCAGAATTAATTATATGCAATTTTTCTAATTTCTATTACTTCTACTTTTAATTGCTCAGAATTAATTATAAAATTTGAAAGAAGTAGGTATTGCTATTTTTATAATTTCTAATTCCTATTACTTCTTCTAATTGCTCAGAATTAATTATATGCTATTTTTCTAATTTCTATTACTTCTACTTTTAATTGCTCAGAATTAATTATAAATTTTGAAACAAGTAGGTATTGCTAGTTCTCTAATTGCTATTACTTCTGCTTCTAATTGCTCAGAATTAATTATAAAATTTGAAAGAAGTAGGTATTGCTATTTTTCTAATTTCTAATTTCTATTACTTCTTCTAATTGCTCAGAATTAATTATATGCAATTTTTCTAATTTCTATTACTTCTACTTTTAATTGCTCAGAATTAATTATAAATTTTGAAACAAGTAGGTATTGCTAGTTCTCTAATTGCTATTACTTCTGCTTCTAATTGCTCAGAATTAATTATAAAATTTGAAAGAAGTAGGTATTGCTATTTTTCTAATTTCTAATTTCTATTACTTCTTCTAATTGCTCAGAATTAATTATATGCTATTTTTCTAATTTCTATTACTTCTACTTTTAATTGCTCAGAATTAATTATAAATTTTGAAACAAGTAGGTATTGCTAGTTCTCTAATTGCTATTACTTCTGCTTCTAATTGCTCAGAATTAATTATAAAATTTGAAAGAAGTAGGTATTGCTATTTTTCTAATTTCTAATTTCTATTACTTCTTCTAATTGCTCAGAATTAATTATATGCAATTTTTCTAATTTCTATTACTTCTACTTTTAATTGCTCAGAATTAATTATAAAATTTGAAAGAAGTAGGTATTGCTATTTTTCTAATTTCTAATTCCTATTACTTCTTCTAATTGCTCAGAATTAATTATATGCTATTTTTCTAATTTCTATTACTTCTACTTTTAATTGCTCAGAATTAATTATAAATTTTGAAACAAGTAGGTATTGCTAGTTCTCTAATTGCTATTACTTCTGCTTCTAATTGCTCAGAATTAATTATAAAATTTGAAAGAAGTAGGTATTGCTATTTTTCTAATTTCTAATTTCTATTACTTCTTCTAATTGCTCAGAATTAATTATATGCCATTTTTCTAATTTCTATTACTTCTACTTTTAATTGCTCAGAATTAATTATAAAATTTGAAAGAAGTAGGTATTGCTATTTTTCTAATTTCTAATTTCTATTACTTCTTCTAATTGCTCAGAATTAATTATATGCTATTTTTCTAATTTCTATTACTTCTACTTTTAATTGCTCAGAATTAATTATAAATTTTGAAACAAGTAGGTATTGCTATTTTTCTAATTTCTATTACTTCTTCTAATTGCTCAGAATTAATGATATGCTATTTTTCTAATTTCTATTACTTCTGCTTTTAATTGCTCAGAATTAATTATAAATTTTGAAACAAGTAGGTATTGCTATTTCTCTAATTCCTATTACTTCTGCTTCTAATTGCTCAGAATTAATTATAAAATTTGAAAGAAGTAGGTATTGCTATTTTTCTAATTTCTATTACTTCTTCTAATTGCTCAGAATTAATTATATGCTATTTTTCTAATTTCTATTACTTCTGCTTTTAATTGCTCAGAATTAATTATAAATTTTGAAACAAGTAGGTATTGCTATTTCTCTAATTCCTATTACTTCTGCTTCTAATTGCTCAGAATTAATTATAAAATTTGAAAGAAGTAGGTATTGCTATTTTTCTAATTTCTATCACTTCTTCTAATTGCTCAGAATTAATTATAAAATTTGAAACAAGTAAGTCTTGCTATTTTTCGAATTTCTATTACTTCTGCTTCTAATTGCTCAGAATTAATCATAAATTTTGAAACAAGTAAGTATTTCTATTTGTTTAAATTTCTAATTGCTGTTAATTCTGGTTCTAATTTCTCAGATATAATTATAAATTTTAAAATAAGTAGGTATTGCTATTTTTCTAGTTTCTATTACTTCTGCTTCTAATTGCTCAGAATTAATTATAAATTTTGAAATAAATAGGTATTGCTATTTTTTCTAAGTTCCTTCTTCCTCTAATAGCTCAATATTATTTATAAATTTGGGAACAAGTAGGTATTTCAATTTCTTTAAGTTTCTATTTGCTATTTATTATACTTCTGCTTCTAATTGCCCAGATACCATTATAAATATTGAAATAGGTAGGTATTGCTATTTTTCTAATTTTGAATTTCTGTTAATTCTGATTATAATTTCTCAGATATAATTATCAATTTTGAAATAAGTAGGTATTTCTATCTCTTTAAATTTCTAATATTTGTTACTGCTGCTTCTAATTGCTCAGAATTAATTATACATTTTGAAATAAGTAGGTATTGTTATTTATTCTAATTTCTAATTTCTGCTACTTCTAGCTCAGAATTTTTTATTAATTTTGCAAACAAGTAGGTATTGCTATTTCTTCGGATTTCTAATTTCTACTGCTTCTGTTTCTAGTTGCTCAGAAAATTATTATAAATTTTGACACTAGTAAGTGTTTTTCTATCTTTAAATTTATAATTTCTGTTACTTCTGCTTCTAATTGCTCAGAATTAATTGTAAATTTTTAATTAAGTAGGTATTGCTATTTTTGCTGATTTCTAATTTCTATTACTTCTAATTCTAATTGCTCAAAATTAATTAGATATTTTAATTTTTCGTGAATCGGGTATATGCTGGTAAATTATAAAATTCAATTGGTATTTCTGTAAGAAACTTAAAGCGTGTTGTTTTATTAAAACAAACTTTGACAAGTTAATTTAAATGTCTTTCCTGCCGAGAAACTAAACCCAAACTATGAAACCCCACAGCGCATAGCTACTAAAGAAAAATTTAAATTTAAACATCAATTTCAAAGTGTAAAATCTAATTAAATCCAATTTTGCAGCGTTGCCTTCCTCAATTTCCACCTCTCCCATGTCGCAGTCGTTTACTTTTTCATTTTGCTGAAGTAAACGACAAGTTGAATGCTTCGTTCGTGTTGATCATTTATATTACTCAATCCTTATCCCATCTCTGAAATCATTTTAGCCTCTGAGACCATCGAGCCAACTTGTCGGTACTTCTCTTTTATGACACTAGTTCTCGTTGCCTTTCCAGGTTTTATTATTTTATTGCATCACCAAAGGTGCAAGTCAAGACGACAATGTTGCCGGATTTTTTTTTAATATAGAAGCTTTTACTTTGTCGATAAATGAACGCAAACATGCTTTGTTTACTTTCGATTTATGAGGTGCCATTTTGAATATTTCATGAAAATCTAATATTTTTTTCATGTTTTAGGTCATGAATTTCCGTGTACTAAACCTACATATATGCGTGCACATTTCAGACACATGACCGCAAATTGCGCACTGAATGCATTAATGCAACATAAAATCAATATCTTATCTGCAGTTAAATTAATGTTGACGGTTTAATTCCTCGATATATATATTTTATCACAATTAGATGTTTAATGTACTTGTAGAACTTGAAAATAATTTCCTGCTGAATGTTCTCCAACTTGACAATTTTTTATGCGAATGCGAGATAGTGTCTGGTTTACGTCCGGAAAAGTTTTAAGGGGGAAAATCAGGAAAGTTTGACGATTTCGGCAGTTGCGTAATAGGTTAGGAGCAAATCAATACTGTTCAGAACATCAGGACTGCTGACTAACTCTAGCCTACACTGCCTCAAGTCTTCTCTTGAATGCAAAACATGACCCCAGTCAGAATCAGAGGGTGTACGGAACTAACCTACGCAATTGCATTGTTATCAGATGCTTTTAAAAATATTAAATTGTGATGGTTGTAGCTTCAGAAACATTTTCACGTACTTGAATGCGAATTTTGTTATGAAGCTCATGCCTGTGAAATGAAAAATTAATGGAAATTTCGAGAACATTGTTTTCTGCAATTTTTCATTGAAAAATAAGTTTGATTGTTTGAAAAGGCTTCGGTCTTGGCGAGAACGAGAAGTATCAGCTTTGTGCGTGAATTCAGAACGCTAACACGATTTACTCTTCTCCAAAGTAGGCTAAGCTGCTGAAAGTCTTCTCAATCCAATAATATTTAATCAAATTCGGTTCGGCTTTGCAAAAATGACCGTTATATGAAAAGATTAAAATATTTTTTAAATTTTGTATCGTTTGGGTTTTACTACGTTTCATACGTTATTATTAATTTTATTAACTTCAGCGGCCCTGAGGATGTAATTTATAACAGTGGACGAAACGTCAACATGGTTCAAATCCACCATAGCTCGGGATCTAAATGTTATCTATAGACTGCGGAGGTCTTAGACGTAAACTATCAAATATTGTGTGCTGACTCAATAAAATTTGCACGTAACAGTGTATGTCGATAGAGAAGACATACAGCTTTAGGTAGATTCCAAACCACCTAGTACGGCTTACATTTTCAGGGAACTTTTAGACCGGGTGAAATATTGTTTTTTAAAGACAGTTAGCGTTCATCTCGCACGGCGATGCAGCTACAAAACACGCCGCTGGGCGCCGCCACTAACGATAAAGCGAACTTTGTAAAAAATATGTTAACGTAAGTCAATTTAATTTAATCACTACTAAAAAAGAGCTTAAAAGACTGTACAAGGCCCGCATTTCCAGCTACTATACTAGTGATGCGCATAATCGAATGATTGCCATTCGAAAGCATTTAATAAGCGAGTGATTCGTTCGGGATAAAATCATTCGAATATTTATTTTAGGTAAACAGTGGTAAAAACGATGTCCGTTTGCTTCTCGAATGCTCTTAAGCAAGAATTTTTGTTCTTATCGTCTTTTTTCGGGCCGCCCGGCAAAACAGCGTAAACCTTCAGCTTTGAATAGTATTTCTATTAATTTCGTCGCATTTCATCGCTAATTCCGGCATGTTTTTTTTTGAGTAATATTACTATAAACCGCGGAAAAGGCGCGGTCGAGGATATCTTTATGATATCGTATTCCAGAGATTTGTGTATTCGCATCATAATACCACGACTGGTGGTATTATCGTATCATGTATTTGCATTGGGCATTTGCAGTTGTCTACTGTAAGGGGGTATTGCTTGAACGCCCACTTCCGAAATGGACGAACCCAAAAGTTTCAAAGTTTTAAAATCATTCGAATGGTTTTCTGATACCTCTCGGGATATCTCGAGATATTTCGATAATCGAATGGTTCGATTATTTTCGTTCGAAATATTCCATCACTAGACTATACTGTAGTATAATATTTGGTATAGCATGATAGTACTTCAGTACATTTCAGCCGAACAACTCGAGAACATCTGAATGATATTTACGAAAACGATAGATCGAGGAGCAACAAACAAATGGCATCCACGATCTCCTGACCTAAATCTACTCGACGTTTGTCTTTGGGAACACTTGTTTATGCAGAACCCATCTATAGTATTGAAATTCTTCTTCTGAGTGTGATAAATAGTTGCGAAATGATTCTAAGAATATATTTAAATTTTTTGAACACGTTTGGTAGTCAAAAGTTGGACGTTTTCAGTGCTGCTTAGAAGCAAAAGGGTGGACATTTTGAACATTTTATGTAATCGATGTAATAAATAAGATTTTTTCGAAAAATCGTTGTAACTTTTTAAGTAGACGTTAGCAGACATGTTTTTAAGAGTATTTTCTTATGTTGGCCGAGAGATTTGTTGACGACGTATTGGTATATACTTTCATGTACACCTACAATTGCGATAAAACAGAAAAATAGTGGGAACCGATTTGAAACAGTTCACTGTAGTACTTTTATCAGGTGATCATTAAATTAACAACTACTTCAAACTTACTTCTCGTTATTCTTTTATATTTGCGAGTATTTCGTGTAACAGCACCAACCTTTCATTCGTGATTCATTTGTCTTCACAAGTACATACTCCAGTTATTTGAAAAGCACTAGGTTTTCTTCAGGAGTGTTTCGTGAAGTTTGCATAATTATGGCATATCGAAATTAATGTACCTACAGTGCTTCTATTTTCTCAAAGAAAAAAGCGTAATTCAAATACATTGTGTAACTTCCTGAATTATCTAAACTTCATAAAATATTTCTTTTGCTTTAGATAATGGTATTATGTGTGAAATACAGTGTGTAAATCTCGCATAATGGCAGCTTTTGGTTGACAGATCATCCACAAACCATGACAAAGCAATTATTTCACGACTTACAATTTACGATATGGTATGATTTCACCACATTCTTTCTAGAAACTTATTTTAAAAAAATGGTACAATCAGTAACGGTTTCCGCTACCGGAGAACTATTTTAAGACGGCCCTTGATTATGTTACCCCAAGGTTACGCAACTATGACATAAAGAATGTTATCATTATGCAATATGGTGTGGTTATATTTATAATCACGCTAAGAACAGAAACATCTTGCAATCAAATCATAAGCAGACACTTCCATTCAGATTGGCCAGCACGGTCGCCAGATCTGAACCCAACCTGGTTATGCATTTATTATAAATAAGGAGTGTATTCAAGTAATTCTACCGACTTCAATTGTACTTTTTAGAAGTATTTTACAAAGTAATGCACTGCGTTTGAGCGAAACATTTCATTACTTTATAAATTGTTTCGTATTCTTAACAAATTACTTAGCGTAATATTAAATAATGATGGTATTTTCTAAATTTTTTACACAACGTGAAACAAGCAAGAAACCCTTTATTTTGCAAATTTACGCACATTTCTTGTCAAGTATAATCTTTAAAAGCTTAAAGAAAAGTTTCAGTCGTTCTGAACACACCCTCTTAAGGAAAAAGGAAGATCTATTTTGCTTTACATTCTCTGAATATCTTTTACTACATGGGTGTCATGAAGTTAGGGGTTGGACAAATCAGTTCATAAAGAACTCAAGAGAAGGGTCTATTTTTACGAATAGTAGTAAAAGCAAATAAATCTCATTTGAATTCAAGCTAAATTTTTATTTTAAGAATTTATCTGATTTAATTATCAGAAATGTTATGTTAATTTATGTTTTTAGTTCAAAAGGTCACCAAGTTGGTGTGAAAAATATTTTGATTAAGTTAAGGTGGTGTAATTCATATTTCGATACAACCGAAGCAGTTGATAAATAGGTTAATTGTATATTTACAATAGTTTTACGTTTCCATACAAAAAATAATTAGAAACATGAGTAATTAAATTGCCTTTTGTTATATCACGTAATTATTATTTAATCGTTTCACTTACAATACGTAATGTTATTGACTACACCGTTTATGTGTTATATAAAGTAAAATTTATTGGCCAAATCAATACCTAACAGCCTATTGTTTTTTACAGAAAACATATCACATTCTCGCGGATAATTTATTACTATTCGTAAACTTTTAGGTTGTAATATTAATCTGATTTTATACTTTAAACATTTAAAATAGCACCGAATTAATTAAGAATTTAAATTGCAACACTGCAACTTCACATTCTTGCCAGATCTAAAATAACATAGAAAAGAGTTTTGTTCAAGATATATTTACTTCATGTCATCTAGAAAATTTCTAGCACAATCATTCGATAAACTCGAGGAAAGACACAACAGCCTCGGGAAAAATCAGAGAAAATAGGGATAACTCTGTTTATCGTTTATAAGAAAAATAAATACAAGTATTGCTCGTAATTCTGTGTCATTGGTAAATATACCTGAACTGTAGCAATGACTCTGCCAGTTTTTTTTGACTAGATATTTATCCAAGTATAGAACGTAAATTTAATTTTATTGATTTTCCCTCAATATTTCGCCCCAATTTTCACAATTTTTTTTTTCAAATAATAACTCATGTCAAGGTTCTTTATATGCAAAGTTTTAAATCAAAAACAGGAAGCTTTTAATTTTATTATTTAATATTTAAAAATATTTCTGCAAATTTCGGTCATATCAGTGTTAGTGCATAATGAATGCTATGACATATGAACCTTCTGGATCTGATAAAAGCAGAGCAAATTTAAACACGAATTTATGTACATTTCCCAGAATTTAGGTCAGAGTGGAAACAAATTAAAAATTTAAGTTTAAAAAACTAGAGTGGAACACGATATTTATACATTAATGAGATTTATTTAACCTTTAATCTGATTAAGTTTCAGTTAAAAATTAATTGGAAACTTCAGTATTCAAGGTTTTCTTCAAAAATTATTGCCGATACTTTTTACTTTACACGAACATTAAATAAAGAGTGCAGTTCTGTGTTTATTCGTAAATTTGTTAAAAAAAATTAAGTTTGTACCTGTTTCAAAATAAACCAAGGATACTTCGACCAGTTATTTCTATAATAATCTGTATTTGTTTATAATTGTAAGATAATTTGGGATATTTTTACATTTCTTTACTTTCAGTAGCGACGGGTAGTGCTGAATTTATAAAGATTTCGCGTTTTTGACGCAAATACAGCAAATGCCATTTAACCTTGCAAAAAAAATGACGATAAGTTTAAAAGGCGAGAAGCCGTTACACTCTCAAGCAAAAGCAAGGTTTTTTAGTACATTGCTAGTTTCTTTGCTGTATTTTTAAACGTAACCTAAATTATCGGTAATCCCTCCTTAAAGCAAACTGTTTCTAACCTTATGGCGCACGACCTTATAATTTGTCAAAAAATCCACAATTTTTCGTAAACCATAAATAAACTGACTTTCACTTTTTAGTAGAGTGTACCACACTGTCCAACAGCCAATTAGAGCTAGTTTAAGTTACGACTACCGACGAAACAAAGCGTAAGTAGCCGAATCAAAGCCCACTAAAATTTGCAAGGTTAGGTGGCACATGCTGTACACGTTTTGTGTCTCAAGGAACCCAAAAGTCGCTTTTAAAAAATATGTGGGTGTATACGCCTCTTATCTCCCGAGTAAATGGGCCGATTTCTATGGTTTCCCAGTGACGTCTTCAAAATATTGCACAGTGGCGTCGCTTCAGTGTAGCACAATTTGAAGGCCCTTATCGTATCTCCTTTTTATTTAACAATTTTATTTTTGTCAAGGTATAGCAAGTATAAAAAATAACACAATTTTCTATATATTTTGTGCAATTAAAGAGAATTAATATAATACTAAATAAAACACTAAATAAAACATTGCACACCAAACATTATTAAAATATTATTAGAAACAGCAATGATAAAATCGAATTAGGTAGGTACCCATTTCAAAATAAACTCAGTTATTCCCATAGTAATTCTATATTTGTTTATAATTTGGGATTTTGTTACATTTCTATACTTTCAGTACAGAAGGGTAGTATTGAATTTATGAAGATTTCGCTATTTTGACAAAAATACGTTTTTTGTGGTTCCAGGAACCCGAAAAGATCATTTTAAAAAAATGCGGGTAGGTGGGTGTGCACACCTCATATCTCTCGAGTAGTTGGACATTCCTATTTATTATGTCCATGGAGGACAGTGGAATGAGATTCTAAACTTTATTTTAAATTGCAGCAAGTAGTAGGAGAGTAAATCCATCCGCCCCACTCATTTTTTGGCTGACGATTTTTCTCTCTGCTCTATGTTTTCTTTTATTGTAAGGAATCTTATTCAAAAAAACAATTTAATTTGGAGACGTGAAAAAGTTAATTCTGTTGCGGTCGTTTCAATTTTTCGAGACAAAATGAGACGCGTTCGAGAAATTTCTTGGTCCGTAGTAGTTTCGTCGGGAATCCTGTAGAAAACGGTAATAGGTTGGTGCGAAGTTTTTTTCAAAACGAAACTAAATTGAAAAGGAGAGGTGTACGTGAAAAATGTTTTGAAGCTGACTTCTGTTAATTAAGTCGCTCTTCGAAATAACATCAAAAGCCGTAAATGCCGTATAATGTTTGCATTTGCTACTAAATCAATAGGCGAAATGCAAAGCAAAGTTTCGTAAATGCTTTAACTATATATTCATCTCTTATCCGCCACAAGTGATGTGACTTCTCCACCTTTCTCTAATTGTAGTTGAAGCATTTACTTCACTTTAGGCATACGGGCCAGTGCTGGCAGTAGTTAATTTAGATGTAGAGGCGCTTGTATCGCATTTTGGAATATAAACATAACCTCGCTTATTATTAAGGTACAATTTATGTAATAAAAAGTAAACGGTGTATCAAACAAATATCGCATTTTAATGTTTCATTAATTTGAAACAGCAACGTGATTAGATCATGAACATAGAGGCGGCGGTAGCATCGCCTTTGCGTATAGACATAAACGTCACTGACTACTAACGTAAGAAATTAGTGTAATAAAAAGTGTCGCAGTTTTCATCTGTTTCAATTGTAATTTAAAAATTCAAACGCCCGCGTGATTTATACCAAACATTGGCACTAAACCACCTCGTGGTCGTTGAAGAAACTAAACAATGCAAATGATGACACATGCACACAGGTCGTCTGTGTGGGGCCCCTACTACCTCATCTTGGCGGTCAGGGTGGTACGTAGCAGTTGCGTGTGAGCAAACACAGACAGGTTATAAGCCATAACCTATGATACCTAAGAGTGTAGACAAGAACGCCACGTTTTTGATTGGCTCCGCCATCAGGCGACAGCGCCGTTTTTTTTTACCAGGGATGATATTTTCTTGTGGAATTTTTCAAGGCTTTTTTGGTAACTTTTTGAGCAGAGATTTTTCTCCTGGGGCTTTTATTTCTAAGGGAATGTTTTTAGCAGGGATATTTTTTCGGAACGTTTTATTTCCAGGGATTTTGTTTCCTGGGGATTTTATTTTCTGGAGATTTTTTGGGGCATTTTATTTCCAGGAATTTTTTTCCTGACGCTCCCACGAGATTTTATTTACCAAGGATATTTTATCCGTGGGGTTTTTTCAGGGCGTTTCAATTCCAGGTACTTTTTTTTACCAGGGATAATTGTTTTGCTTTTGTCCTGGAGCTTTTATTTCCAGGGGATATTTTTCCGGGTATTTTTTGGAGCGTTTTAAATAAATCCAACGATTTTTTTACTAGGGATTTTTTTGTGTTTTTCCTGGATCTTCTATTTCCAAGGGGTATTATTCCGAATTTTTTTTAGGTTTTTTATTTGTAGGGACTTTTTTACCAGGGATGTTTTTTGTGTCTTTTTTCCTGGGTTTTTATTTCAAGAGGATATGTTTTTGAGAGAGGTTGTATTTTTTATTCGATAGAAGTATGTTGAGGGGGGGATTGAACCTCCAAACCCTCCCCCCTTGAATAGTGATTACGTCAGTGAATATTATCAATTGGTGCTTTTAGCTTAACTAAGTTTCTTCTTTTAGTACTGGAAAGAATGTTAAATTAAACTGTAAACTAATAGGGCTAATTTCAAACGAAGATCCCTTAATTCGATAGTACATAATTCATAATACTTTCTACTCAGAATGGTATTTAGCAGTCCAAATTATTCGCTAATTTTTAAAGTAATCCGACCAATTCTAAATAATTCCCATAATCCGTTTAATTGTGCACCAATTTTTCATTATAGTAATTAAAACATAATTTTGAAGTAGTAACTCCCAGAAATTTTAGCAAATTCTTAGTAAATCTAATTTATTTACGTTAATTCAAAATAAGTTCCTCACGAGGGGTTAATCATTTCAAAAATGAGTGTACACCGAATACAGATTTCACATGAATACAGCAAGTACATAATGAGTACGACCGAATACCTGACTAAGTACATACACAGCAAAGAATTCGTTTGTGTACTCAAGAATACCTATGAATACTCGTGAATATATGGGAATACAAGAGAATACATACAAATATTGGATAGAGTACGCCTAAATACGAGAGCAGAAATTACTGCAATAAAGTTACAATCACGATAAACATTTATGTATTAATATTTATTGGGTACAGGTAAATGCTGTAGTACAATATAGTTGTAACAATATTTTATATATATATAGTCATTGAACAAAAAATAAATTATACATTCTGCAAAGAAATAAATAAAACTTTGACCTTGGCAATACAACTTAAAGTTGTCACAATGTGTATTATATATTTATCAAACAAAAAATAAATTATAGATTAACAAAAAAAAAATGTGTATGAAAAACTTCTCGAAAAACATTAGCGATATCATTAGGTGTATTTAATTTTAAGTTATCACTGCTGCTTTCCCTGTCGGGAAAATCACAGTTGAGGGCTTGGTCATCATCAATCTCCTCCAAGCCTACATCAGAGACCTCTGAATCATGATTATAACATGTATTTATTTGCGATATAAAGTCACTTTCAAATATCTTCACTTTTAACTGAAGAAACATTTCTTCAACAGATTTTTTGGCAGATTCAATAGCGTTTTTGACGCTGTAGCAAATAGTTTTTCATGCCAAATATCCATATTCATACATATATAAAAGCTCAAAGCGTATTTTTCTTCGGTTCCTCCAGCGGCTACCGCTTCAACAATTTGGACAATTTTTTTTCAATGAAAGGTCTCTATTCTCAGATGGAACATGAAACATTTTTATATTTTTATTCTGCGTCGATTTTTCAATAATAATTATTTTAATTTATATATGAAAGTCTGCTAAACGCGCTTTACTTGAGGCGACATCTACACCAACGCCGCGTCTCCTCATGGAACTAATGCATCACATGACTTAGCACTTAGCCGGCTCAGTCAACGCTCGGTCTGTCAGTGCATTGTGCGCTGGGGTAACACTAGTAAGTTTTATATGACCTGGCAAAATTTTGAAATTAATTATATTTTGGTGATAAATCCCATAAAAGTCCGGCCGAGATGCATTTTCCTGAAGGAAAGACTCCATATCTTTTCTGCCAAGCTCTTCCATGGCTTCGATGTCGTGATTTTCCATTTCCTTTATCGATACGGGTGTATCAAATCCGCAAAATGTCATTAAATTGATCATATACCTTGGAAACGTGCACTTTAAATAATACTAGTGTTACCCCAGCACACAATGCACTGACAGAAAGCGTTGATAGAACCGGCGAAATGTCAAGTCACGTGATGCATTAGTTCCAAAAATGACACGCGACGTTACTGTAGAGGACGCCCCAAGTGACGCGCGTCTAGCCGACCGTCATATATATTATAAATTAAAATAATTATTATTAAAAAATCGACGTAGAATAAAAATATAAAAATGTTTCATGTTCCATCTGTGGATAAAGACCTTTCATTTAAAAAAAAATGGTCCAAATTGGTGAAGCGGTAGCCGCTGGAGGAAGGGGAGAAAAAAAACCCTTGTGCTTTTATATATGTATGGATTGGAGACGCTTCCAGAAGTCACTTTCTGAATCATTATTATTGGCTTTATTAAGATGACGCTCGCAAGTGTCCTCAGATAAGGGTGCTATACCTCGAGTTGTACACTAATCCAATTACATAAAACAAAATATATTAATAATGATTTCCTTTTACAGAAAGCTTGCCGGTAGCTCGCCTTATCTCTTATATTTTCATTTCATTTACGATTTATAGATACTTCGCATATTACGGTTTTAATGCTTTTAACTCGGTTTTTACTGTTTGTTGTTCACTCGAGTGTTCACTGCATTGTTGCTCACTCTACTCCCTCTACTCACAATTGCAGCTGATGTAAGGTCTGACTATGCTCAATTTCTTCAGATCTAGTCTCGTTTAGTCTAAACTGCTAAAATCGGCCGGAAAAGTTATGATTGGATTAACCAAGGTCGCACAAATACAAGAGAATGCACGATGAATACGCGAGTACACTAGGAATTCACGCGAATATGGTTGAATACACAGGAAGATGTGAATGCAGATGAATATGTATTCGAATGCTCTGCTAGTGTACACCTGAATACGTAAATGATTAACCCCTCGGTTCCTCAATTTCATTCATGTTTAGTAATTCCAAAATCTAAAGCAATTTTTACCGATTTTATTGTAATTACTCGTTTGATACCAATATAATTATATAATTTTTCTGAAATTTTTGAATAACCAAAAATTTTTGTTAATATCAAAGCAAGTTTAGTGAATTTGATTTCATTAAACGCAAAGCAAATGTTTTAATTACTATAAAATTTTATTAATTTCCTGGCAGTTCTGGCTCATCCTAGTGGTTTTAAGTATGTTAATTTGGTTTTTTATTGTTTTATAAACCGCACTATAAATAATATAAAGTCATCCTGATTTGTGTACTACCCCAAATTAATTTGTAGTATACGTGCTTTAGTCTGGGGCAGGTTTTGGTAGTTTCAGGTTTCAGTTTGCTAAGTATGTGGAAACAGAACATAATCTGACAACAATGAAAAAAATTCAGAAGCGATTCCTTACAGAGTTACAGCCTCTTCAGGATGGAATAGTCTAGTAACATGTTTGTCGATAACTTTCGCAGTGGTTGCACTAAAATGTTAATATTATACGTTAAAGTTAGTAATATACACTTGGACACGGAAAGGTGTTACGGAGTTACAGCCTCTGAATTATTTTCGCATTTTCAAGAAACGCTCAGACCTTCATGTCAATTTAAATTTTTTACAAAAATCGCATTATCTTTAAAACTGTTTACTTTAGCGACTTTCAACAAGACTACCTTTTTTGTGTATTTTTGTATGTAAAGTATGATTGTTTAACCAAAAATTCTAAAACTGTCAAAATCATAAAGTTGTAGTCGGTTGCATCTTCAGGATGCTGTAATTCCGTAAAGAAGCGTTTCTGTACCCATCTTTATCGGGACATTTTTCACCGTTCTAAATTCTAAATTTACCCAGAGCGTTCCACATGTTATGAATCACCCTATATTCAACTGTGCTGCCACCCCCATAAACTAAACATCTCAGCCATTATTTTCATTTAATTAATCGTTAATTCTCTCGACGAGACCTAGTAAAGTAGCTTCCAGTTGTCTAAACCACACATTTCGGAGAAGGAACGAGTCACAGCGTTCATCATTGTGTAATCGCCGCGTCTGTAATCACATTCAGCCTATCTCAACTAAAAACGTCGAGGAGAGAGAACTCTCCAATATCTCGATGCATGAGCAGCCTTATGAAACAGAAATGCTGAGCATCTCGAAAGAGCTCCAACGGCCAGGGAAACAGGCAGACCTTGAAAGACTACCGCAAATGAGAGACAGAGAGCTAACAATAAAATCCATCCTTGTCTGCAGACTCCGGTTATCGCCAAGAGCTTCGTTCAGCCACGACGGCGTCACCTCGTTCCTCGAGTCCATAAACATTCACGGGACGAAATACGAATTCTGTAGTCGACACTTTGGCCTGTTCTACGAATTTCACGTAAACTTCTGCTCAAATTCCAAGAATAATCCACAAGAAGTAGAATATTGAATAACGGGTTGGTAAGAGAAGGGAATAGGAAATTTATTATAGCTTTTCGAAAAACATTCAGGATTTGAATTTTAAATTTTTCGAATTTAAATAAAGCAGTTTAAAAGCCCATAATTTCTTGTTCAAAAAAAAATAGAGTAATATTAAACGAAAACACTAAACAGAGAGGAAAGTATTAGAAAAATTTGTTTAGAATTAGTATCCCCATACAAAAGGAACTAAATTGATTAGCAAAAGTTGTTCAGAATTATGAAATTTGCAATAAATTATTTCTCAAAAATGGGCAACAATATTATTTTTAAATTACCTGAATTAATATAACTAGTTATATGCCAAATTGTCGTGTTTCCGCGGTGCTTTAATTTTTTTTGTGAAGCCTTTTATGTATTTTTGAAGTTAATGACTCTTTATTTATTAATACACAAGGGGCGATCCAAATCCCCGTTTAGGCTAAATTGCTCATCAGTAATAGTAGAACCACATTCTGAAATTTTTTTAGTTACTATAATATATAGAGCGGACCAATTCTGCTCCCCCCCCAAGTTTTGGTTTGATGCATTTTTTTGGGACTATAAAATTTTGTAAAGCTTAAGGCAGCGAAAAAATTTAAAAATACTAAAATTTGCTTTTGTTAACATTAAAAACTTATGGGCGTTCCGAGTTTAAACGAGTGGTGCGACGAGTCTGAAGTTAACGCAGGCGAGCATGTAAAAGCATTCTGATCTTTTGTAGGAACTGTTGAGGCTTAAATACATGAATCACTTTTATAAAAATAAATTTATTTGTTTAAGTAAGATGATCTTACAGGCGTGACACGAAAAATATTGAATTGTAAGACAAAACACGGACAGAATTGAATTTCCACAAATATTCAGGCGTAAGAAGAATACGAAAAGTTTGGTTGAATAATCAATTAAAGTATAACAGTTTTCAAGATTTCAGAATTTATGTTGTAAATTTATACTAGCTTTATCGCCCATTTTTGAAGCATAACCAGCGCAAAACAAACAATAATACATATAAAATACTCCACTCTTTTAAACTGTGTAAAACCGTATAAGTTTTACAACACGATGTTTTAATAAAATATTGTGACGTGGCAAAACTTCAGTTACGTGCGTTCTATGCGGGCACCGTTGTTTTTAAAACGAGTCGGCGCAAACAAAGCTTGTTTTGCCGCGAGTGCCGTTTTCAAACAGGTATCTCTCCTCGGACTTTTTGCCGGTGCGAAACGTCCTTTTTACGCCACAATCCGCTTTACAATTACAATAATAATAATAATAATAATAATAATAAAAAGTTTCTAAAGGAGGTACATTTTGATTCAATCACCAAATAATATAGAAAGTGAAAATTAAGTTTCATTTGGTATTTACACAGGCAGTAACACATTACAGCTACAATATCTGAACAATAACAGCAGCTTATACTTTAACAGCTATAGTTTTAGTAGCTGTTTTCGGCAAAAACGTCCGCGGTGAATTGGCTGCGGCTAAATGGTCGCCGCGTAACGGTCAGCGTCGTATCGGTCCGCGGCAGGGGTATTTGTGCCATAATAGTGTGAGGTCAGAAACAAAGGAGCTTATTAATGCTGCACTTTTGGTTGGTGTTCTTATCATACGTTTATGTTATCGTATAAACAATCCTTCTCGGCAAGGTTACATTCTAGCTTTAATCAACAGTACCCTTTGCGATAGTAGGTTGTGATAAATGCAGTAACAATAATTTGAGTTTAAAAAAATATTGGTAGCAGTTTATTCACGATAGTGCAGTCAAATTAGCAGGAAATAGAAGTCCTCTCCGTCCGAGGCTGGCTTCATCCCTTAATTTCATAAAACACGCCTCCGAGCGGAACTGGTTTTTTGCAATTATCTCGTAAACGGTGCATCGGCTGCAAAATGTTAGCTTAAACAAAACTGTAGGGAATCGAATTTTGAACAAAAAAGTTTATAGGCATTTTTGCGGTAAAAGCTACAGTTCGCGCTCAATTGAGGCAAGAAGAGGGGGGCGGAGTCTAGCGCGCCGTGAATAATTAATAGTTAGAAGTTGTACAACTCAACATCGCACTATACCTTTATTATACCAGGTCGGAAAGCATATAATTCGTAGGGGTATTTATTTGGTGAATAGGACCCTTAGCTTAACATTTTAGTTTTTGAGAAGTAATTGTTTTTTTGTAAAGAAATGTTCAACTTAAAACTTTTTTCACAAGCCTCTTTATTAAGATATCGAATCGCAAAGCGGAACGACACTACAAAATCAAGTATTTTGTATACAGGGTGTTTCAAAAGATTTACCACTTTGACTTCTCGCACTCAGGGTTGTAGATCTCGACGAGGTCTATCTAGCTTTGCAAACCTTATCTTGCCAACCTTCGGTTTCGGAGCTACAGCGTGTTGAAGAAAAACGTGTGGGACCCTCTGGCGGCGAAAATTGGAACTTTTTTAAGCGGTTTGCTACATCTGGCTCGATTTCGACAAGATCTTTCGTTTGGTGAAAACCGCATGCGCCTAGCTCCTCCCCGAAATATAACCTGGCAGCTTGCTACACTTTACCCTCTTCTTCTTGCCTCGATTGAGCGCGAACTATAGCTTTTATGGCAAAAATGCATATGAACTTTTTTGTTCGAAATTTTATTCCTTAGAGTTTTGTTTAAGGTAAAATTTCACATCGGATGCACCGTTTGTGAGATAATTGCGAAAAACCCGCCGCTCATGGGTGTTTTTTGAAATGTAGGAATGAAGCCACCCTTGGACGGAAGGGAACTCTTCAGGTAATTATTTGTACAGTATTTACGAATACGTATGCGAAGCTTTGAACTCATTATACATTATTTCCCCTAAAATTCTAATCTGACTGGACTAAGCGAAGCTTCAAACAAAAAATATTGACCCAATCTAGCTCTAACTTACAAATTAATCAATCTGACAATAAATAAACTAAAGAATATGTGCTAAAGTTTAACCAAAAATTTGTGTAGATCTGTGGACTGTATTTAGAGGTGCGAAGTGGAAAGAGATTTATTTTGTTCTATTTGGCTAATAGTTGTAAAATATTAATTAAACGCATAGGTAAAGACATATCATTCAAAACACCGACAATATTACCAACTTAGTGATTGGTTGTGAATCGGAAAGAGAGGCGGATTTAATGTAATTTTTTTGTTTTAAAGTCTTTTCGCCCTTTCATGGTAAATATTCACGAGTCGCCACTGAACTTAAGTATGTCATCACATGGAACTGTTGTTTAAAAAAACATGTTTTTTTCCAATTCGAACAAAATTAAATTTTCACCAGTAAAAATAGTATAACTTTGTAATGTTGCTAATTAAATTTTTTTAGGTCAAGATAAATCACATATAAAGCCAAAACAGTGATAAAATTAAATAGGGCCATTATGACTCTTTCAGCGATTCTATAATCATCACCCTATGATAATTACAGTAATTTTTGCAATAAAACGAATTAAAACTCATCATCAATCAATACTACAAAAGCGTATGCCGGCTTTGTTATTTCACGTTACATTTTAGTGCTTCGTCATAAAGCACAATTATTAAAGCAACATCAAAACAAGCTAGATATATTTCCACCGATTCCCTGGGGAAGGGGAGATTTCACCTGTGGGAATGGAAATTCGGTGCTTATTTTTTTGTATTAAAATTGAATTTTTTTTGGTATTTTTTATTATTTGTATAAATATGCGAAATGTGTAGGTAGGTCATTAGTTTTTGGTGTCCAATACTACCTACTTTTTCAAAATAACACGTTTTGGATAAAATTTTCTTTAAATTTGTTTGAATATTTTTCTTATCTTGTAAATTTCCTGCAGCTATGTAGCCTTGGTTTTTCTGGGAAGCTTATCTAGGGGGGATTTTTTTATTTTATATATCCAGAATTAATAAGGAAATGTTTAAAACTTTGAACCAAATGATTAATGGTTCAATAATAAAACAGTTTTCATATCTGTGAGATATGCAGATTTATCAAAGTATTTAATTTTATCACAAGCCATGCTAGCGCCATTGATAGATAAATAAAAACCACAGACAAGGCAATCAAAATTGTTAAACAGACTGGACTTGAAACTAAACATTCGCTTTATCTAAATTTACTACTATCGGATGCGGGTCATTTAATAGGGGCATATTTTACTACTAAACTCGTGTTATCATTTTAATTTTTGCTGTCTGTTTAGAATAACATAAGAATTGCTGTTTTACTTACATTTAGTATAATATCTAGCTTATTTGAGTTATGGAAAATATTACTGGGAAGAAATTTGAACTCATTTTCTAAACTCAATTTTCGTTGTTGAATAAAAGTTATCAAAAAGATGAATAGAAAAGAATCCAGTTTTTTCACATTTTTACATGTGATCGGTTTGGACGGAAATACACGTCTTGTTCACATAATATAATAAAAAAAAAGAATTTATTGGGAATTGAACCCGGAATCCGTAACGGTGAACGAGTTCTCTAACTCCACCAAACACATGATTTATTCTTATTTCTCGAATATGAAGACAAGCATGTAATATAAAATTACAACATGGTTTAACATGCTATGTTGCCCAGCTTCCGTTAAACACCCTGTATAATCTTTTATAAATACAAAACAGATATTAATAAAGGGCTGTGAAACAAATCTATGTTTGTTTTCTGAACTCGGTAACTTTAAAATGGTGGACGCTACGATTTTTTGAAACTTTTGATTCTAATGCCCGTTATTCAAAAATAGGTTTTCAGATCTGGTATAAACGTTGTAATCCCAATAGACTACTGAGGCGACAATGTTATGCTGAAAAAGTATTCTCGAAACTAAATGAAAAATATTCAAAATTTTGATTTGTTTCGTTTTTTTTTTACTTTTTTGGCAATTTTATAAAAATGAGAAAATTTTTCAAATTTAGAAAAATTATGAAATTTTTACTACAAAAGTTAAAAATGTTCGTACATTTAAAGATTTTCAGAAATGTTTTGATGGTTTTATAACTTTTTAAAGTTTTAGAAAATTCTTTATCAATTTCGAAATTTTCAAAAATGGTAAACAATTTTGAAAATCCTAAACTTTTTTGAAAATATTGAAATTATTTAGAAAGATTTGAATTTTTATGTTTTTAACACTTTCATGTAAATTTAGAAAATTTTTGAAAGATGAAAATTTGAAAATTTCGAACATTTTTTGAATTTAGAAAATTAAAAAATGATTAAAAAATGTTCAAATTAAATTTTTTGAAATTTTTTTATAATTTCGACACTCAAAAATTTCGCAAAATTGGAACAGTTTTTGAAAATTTAAAATTTTTGGTAAATTTGAAAGTTCTATAGCGAGGAAGGTAAAAAGAGCGGAAAACTACCAACAAAACAACAATTAATGTTCATTAAGTTTTAATGGCACTACCTTTTTATATGACGAAATGGAAAATTCTTTTGTGATTCAGCGACTATATTGACCCATAGAATTCGTTGTAATTTGTTCTACTAAACCTAATACAGTGGTGGCAAGTGTACGATCTGTTTCAGTGGCAAATTTCGTTCGGCAAGCGGCAATGTGTTTTAGCTATAGTTGAAGCAATCATCGGGGTGTGTAATTACTGCAATTGAGAATGTTCTGATAGAGGAAAACATATAAATCACATAACAGTGGGACCGAGTGCTCGGCTATGAAACCCAATAAGTTAAACCAACGACAGCTGATGCCAATGACAATTTAAAACCAATCGCTGCTGTTAACAAACAGGGGCGGACGTAGGACGTTTTGTTTGTTTGTAACTGAACCACTTCATGTTTATAGTTTTTTTACAACAATGCACAGGAAGAAATTATATTTTGCTAATTTTGTTCTGACAATTTTCCCTAACATAATACATTTATATCGACATAAATGAAGCAAATTCGGTTTTGTCAATTACAAATTTGGAGAATAATGCACAAGGTTATTGTGAACAAATACACTGTATTGATAGCCAGAAGAAACACCATTGGCTTAGTAATCAGAGGATACTGAACTGTGACAGTAACGTCGTCCTCTCTTTCGATGTCATTATTATAAATATATTGCCCCAAATTTTCTATGGTCTGGTTATCGCCTTGCCCGTTTATATAATTTAACATAGCCCGGAAATTCTGCGGAACATACGCCATCAGCCCTGTTCTAGAGGGTATCAATTGAAGGAGCTCATTGTGCCTCACCATATCATCAACTACTGCAGCAGGTAAATTCTGCACGTACTGATTGAAGAGATCAACGCCATGTCTGTAAGGGTGGTCGTTGAAATAGCGACGGGAAATATTGAAGGGTCTATGGATTGGAATGACTTCGGCATGGTTTTGATGCTCTTGCTCTGCAAGAGGGTTTTCAATGACGTCATGATAGTCATTTGAAGCGTTTTCAAAACCATCGTCAATATCGTAGTATTCAAGATCATCACCATCAGGTGGTTCTTGTTCTTTAAGTTTGATTTCACCTTCCACAGGTTCATCATTAAGGTTGTGACAAGGATGAAAAATGAACCTTTTGCTGACTTGCAAATTATCATTTAGTTCAGATTTGACTTCAATCTGGGATTGGTTTGGAAGAAAAACATCGAGGTAAAGATCAATACGGGGAGCAGCTTCATTGTCTGAAGTGATGCACGGTTGAGTAGAGTTGACGTTGATTAAGCGATCGTTTACAGCATCAGGTTGGTCTGAAGGAACAACGTTAAAGCCATCTCGCGTAACGTTAAAGCCATCTCGCGTAACGTTAACTTGAACATCCACTACAAGGTTACCTTTGGGAATATTGTTTATGGGTACATCGCTGGTAGGAACTTCTTTTGGTCCCGTTTCCTCCAGCAAGTTTAGGTGGACAGCTTTAGAATTAGCGTTGAATTTTCTTTGAACCTTGTAATTTACATTGATTTCAGGGGAATTACGAGTAAACTTGTTAGAAGTAGCAGCGCTATGATCTTCATTTGCAGGTCCGTCATCAACTCTCAGATCATGTTTAGCAACCTCGCAATGTAGGGGTTCTTCAGACACATCCGCAGTGATATTGTCCTCATGCAGGTCATTTCCAAAACATTCCTTTGGTGGGACATGAATTTTCTCCATGCCATGGCGAGCATCTGAAGTGATGGTTTGTAGATGGCCAGCATCTGATCCGTTTTTGTTTTGAAGATCATTTGTGGAAGAAACGATTTCAGGATCATCCTTAAATGCCTCACCAACTTTGAAATTATGTTCAATAACTTCAGGAATTATTTTACCATGGAAATACTCTTCGGACAGGATATTGTGACCATTATTTGCAGACACGTTATGAGGTTTGACATCATTTACAGCAGTGTTGGAATCGATAAATTGGGATTGATGATTAGGGCTTGGGTTGATGTTTACATTCTTTGGCACTGCTTCGCAGTGATTATTGGGAACTTCAGGGATCATCAATAAGGCGCCTTTCGAATTGGTAGAGGAAACCGTAGTATGAGCTTTATTTACAGGAACATCATGAAAAACAGTACTAACTTTCAGATTTTGTTTGCAAACATCAGGATTAAGATCATCGTAAAGATGATTTTTAAATACTTTTGTGGGGATATTATTATTCACTAGATGGCACTTGACGTTAATAACCTCTAACTCCATAAACTGGAAATTGTCAAGGTCATGAGTGCTTTGTTTGATTTTTCTTGCAGAGACAAAATTATTTACAGCAGCAGCTTCAGCTTCATTATTGACTGATGACACATCTGCGGGGATAACATTAAGACAGTCTTCATTTAAGTTATCTGCAATATTGGGCAACAAACTGTTATCAGAACTTCGTTTAAAATGGGCATTGTTTTCCTTATTACCGTCAAGATCATTGCATGATCGAACCACATTTGCATCATCACCTACAGTTGACGTTTTTACATGGACGGACACGGTGGCACAATCTACTAGTATTGAACCAGAATTAGATACAACATGTTATTGATTACCATTATTCAAGAGAATGTTACCGTTGTTCGGGTTATTTCCTGAAAGGTTTACACTGGGGACGGGTTTACAAGATCTACGTTTCACTGGTATTAGGGATCTACGTACTAAATTGCTTGGTTTTTCTTTATTTTCATAAGAGCAAGGGACTGCTGCTGTCTCTAGTGATTCTTTTTCGTCATAAGATTTTCGAAGAGCTGCTTCAAGGACATCGGAACAAGTCCGTGCCAATTGTTCTTGTGGTTGGTGAGGAACTTCAGTTATTTCAAATTTCTCCGCCATTTTCACGTAAAATTTTGAATAACAAAGCAAATATTTTAATATTGTGTTGTTTAGAATTTTGTCTTGAAGTTTCTTGATGGAAGACTACTTGATAATTCAAAGTGTTTTTTTTTTCTTCTGGTGAACACTTTTTTCGTAATATATGAAAAGCCGCCGCGTTTAGGCCAGTTGCATACGGCTTAGTACTAGTAAGTGCTACTATCTAAAACCTTCCAAATAAAATTATTTAAACCAGCGGCGTCCCAAACTGGGATGGCGTCATTTTCATCTAATATTTTTGTAATCTTTCATTTTTTTTTACCAAGGAGCCAGTAATATGATTCTACGTTAAAAAGTGCAAAAAATTGTTTTTTTTTGTACGAAATTTTCCAGAAAAAAAGTCGATTTAAACATTTTACTTCTTCAGAACGAAACAACATTTTTTTTTTATTTCGTACCTATTTATTAACTTTGGATACAGAAAACTTAAAGGTAATGGATAACAACTAACTACTAACTAGTTAGTAGTAGTAGTAGTTTTCTTTATCCAAATTTAATAAAGACAAAATAAAAAAAAATGTCTTATCTCTTTCGGAAGAAGAAAAACGTTTAAATTAGTTTTTCTGGAAAATGGCTAGACGTACCAAAAAAACAAGAGTACCATTTTTATGCATTTTTCAACGTAGAATCATGTAACTGACTCACATTGTCTGTATCAAAATTTAATAAATAAGGACAAAATAAAAAAAAACGTTTTACCTCTTTCAGAAGAAGAATAATGTTTAAATCAGTTTTTCAGGAAAATGGGTAGTCTTACAAAAAAACACAAGAGTACCATTTTTATGCATTTTCAACATAGAATCATATAACTGACTCACATTGTTAAGAAAAAGTGTAAGATTACAAACATAATAAATTAAAATGATCCAGCCCCCCTCCAGTTTGGGACGCCTCTGGTTGAAATATTTATATTTGGATGCTGTTAGATAGTAGCACTTACTAGTACTAAACCGTATGCCAAATTTCATTACTTTATATTAAAGGGTGTCTTAGATATTAATTAAAACTTAAATTTCATTCGCCCCCTTCAGGGGGCCCTAGCTCCTTACAGAAGCATTTAAGGAAACATGTTTACATAAACTTTTTTCATTTCAGTGAGTACAATACGTCTGTCAATGTATAGCCAGCCCACCATTTTTGTTACACGCTACTTTATTGCACAAATAAATAATATTTTTTTAAGTAAATTTTTATTTTTCTGGCAAAATCAAAAAGAAAGTAATTTCTTTCTGACGCAAAAATTAAATATTTAAAAACATTTGCGGCAAAATATGATTTTATTAAATTATGGAAAATGTTTCAAAACATTTTTCAGTGTCATATTTTTGGCCTCCGCTACTATAAGCCACATATTTACGCGTCTATTATATAAGGCGCATATTCGTTTGTATACGGCGGCCACCAACATTTTTTGAGTTGAGAATCAAGAATTATTTTTAACTTCTTATCCGACCCCGCGTTTAATATTTCTTGATGAGATTATTAATATATTATTTTATTATCGTTCTATTTTTGCCGCTAAGGCTTGCCACCAACATCACAATCTGTTTGGAAACAACTTCGGTGCTTGACGTAAGCTCTATTAAGCTTAGGGCACAAAATGAGTTGTAAGGCTTTTATATGGCGTTTTCAGAAAAATCAAATAAGTAGCACAGAATGTCGAAAATGTGAAAACGTCAAAGCACTGAAAGTAACAAATCGCTTCTTTGGTTCTCACAAAGCGAACCGAAAGGGCTTTTGATTGCTTTCGCCCCTTGAAACTAATAATTCAATAATTGGGGTAGTCGCTCTTTCGTTTTAAGTTTGTAGACATTGGACACGTCAAAGGAAATAAAAATATTGTACCTCTGAAAATGTTGAAGATAACAGGAAATTGCTTTTGCAAGATAATATTTAGTTGTTTATTTTAAAGCAATAACGTGTAAATTTTGACAATCACACCTGTAATTAACTACAGGCCCTGCAGACTTCTTCCAACCAAAAAAAGTCGTCAAAAACATCCCACATGTTAGCAGTTGCGCAACAAACAACTTTCGGTCAGTCTGGTCTATTCCAGATCAAATTCCCAGATAAGCCACTTGTTCCTCACCCTACTCAGCTGGAAACAGTCCACCTTTAGTTAACTCTTGCTAATATTTTCTGCTTCCTGTAGAGGCTTCTTTTGTGCTTTTTTGATCAGCCGTGCGAAACCTGCAAAAAGTTGACCAACATTGCCGTTATGAAGAAATGAAGAATTGAGATTTCAGAAAGCACCACCTTAGAGATAATTCACTTGGAACTCCAAGCCAAAAAAAGGTTGTTTCATCAAACAATATTTATTAGTGCATACCAATGAGGCAACTTAAAAAAAAGCCATGAAATCTCGAAAAACCGCAAATGCAAGCAGTATTTCCGTGTTGATTGGTTGTTCCGGTTCATCACCCAGAATGAAATAGTCCTGGTCAATACACTTGCCTTTGTGACGAGCCTTTTAATGAATAACTGAACACCGCGGCTATAGAGTATGTGCTTTCAAGGTCGGAGTTATCGACTTCCCTGAATTTAGTTTTCATGTAGCTTTGAGGGCATTTTCAGCTCGAGCTTGAATTATTGAATTGACACTGAAATCATCCTACTAGGAGGCATAAGTGATTAGAAGAGGTGAGGAGGTAATGACGTTAATATAGGCGACCTTATCAATAATTTAATGTTCATAGGCAAAATTGGTTTTCGATTAAAATGGATTAGGTATAGAAAAATCGTTGTTTATGTTCCATTCTAAATTTGCATACTTAAATGAGAAGTTTTGAAAAATAACGTTTAGGATATTAGTCGGTGTTTATCAAAATTTATTTTCCTTGCCAGAACCAATATCTAAAAACAATCTTGGAGTTCTAAACAAGTTTTTCAGAAAAATTTAAAAGTGATTGCTGAAATTAATAACTTAGAAATGTGACGTTGTTTTATTGTTCTGTGTTTGATACCTTCAGGGACTTTTACTAATTCACTTTATTTGAAGTTGCCTTCAATAAAATTAATAGAAATGTTGTATATTTACGTATAGTTGTTTGTGGACATTAATTATTGATTGATTGATTGGAATTATTTGTTTTGGAGGAACTCGAATAACTTGGAAATGACGCACAGTACTTACTCGTAGTAGCTATTTAGTAAAAATATGTAGCAAGTTTTACATTTCATTAATGTGTTTTTACTTCTCTATACTTTCGGCATAGGGAAGGAAGTATTGATTTCATGAAAATTTTCGAAATTGAGGTTTTTACGGAAATACATGTTTTAGACCTCCACGGGTTTTAAAATATGTCGGTCTGTGGATGTGTGGGGTTGTGGGTATGCATGTGGTGCCTCATAGCTACCGAACGGATGGTCGTATTTGGATGAGCATGAGGATTATGGGAGTATGTCAAAAATACGTTTAAGAAAAAATCCGAAACCGGAAGCGAAAATTTAAACATGTTTTTTTGGTTGGTGTTTTTCCTAAACCAAATTTTATAAGTTAAATACAGAAAAAATAAATTTGCTGTTGCATTTAATTTTCAAAAGATTATCTCACCGTGTACACATGATTGCATGCTAGCCCGCCCTTTCCGCTACGCTCCAGGCACGGCTATTCAATTAAAAACAGTATTCTGTCATGTGCACAATATTAAAAAATGTACACCAGTAATGGTAAACAAATTAGCTTTATTTCAGCTGTCCGGTCACGTCACACCGCCGCCAAACACATAGTCGTGCATGCCAACACGAACACTGCGATTAACATTTGTGAACATTTTTGGAATACTTTTCCAAATAGTGTTTCGGTGGAATTTGTGTTTGTGGCTTAAGGCTACCCCTACCCATTCAATTTCATAAACACGCTCGAGATGTAGGAGTTTGTCGTCGTATTCTGGTGAGACAGTTAGGGATTTATTATATAAAATTTAGAAGAAATTATTTTAATACATATGTTTTATGTTGGGTTAAAATTTCTTAATGAATTAACCACAATTATTAATTACCGAAAGTATTAGAAAATTTTAAGGCAACATGAATTTGTTGCGTGTTTCCAAATTAAATAATTTTTTCGTTCATTACACAAAATCTCTAGGCTAAATTAAAGTAAAAAAAATTTTTCTGGTGTTGTTTGGAATCACTGAAAATTTTTCGGCATTTTCAGGTAGCACACCAAATTTCCATGTTATTTATATCGAATAGAAAAGCAATAACTCCATATTATTTTTATTGAATGAAATTTATTGGACTTGTATAGCCGCAAATTTTTTAGGACATTGTTTTATTTGTCAAAATTGCTTTTTTTTACCTTTTTACCATTAGACAGAATTGCCTTGACATTTTAGATTGCACAATTGTACTTTTCTTATACTTTAAGTATAGGGAGGTATTGTATTCATGAAAATGATCGATTTTGTGATTATGACGGAAATACATGTTATAGACCTCCAGAAATCCAAAATAATGATTTAAAAAAAATGTATGCCCGTTGGGTGCGTGGGTTACGCCTCATAATTCTCCAATGGATAGGTCAATTTCATTGAACTTTGGAATGTAGGGTTGTGAGTATATCAGTAAGACGTGTTTTTGGTGGCTTTTTTTTCAGAAATTTTCTAAACCTTGAAACGGAATCGGATGGAAGACCTTAGGTCAAATCCAACGCTTTTTTCGAATTGTATAGCTTCGAAATGGCAGCCGCTGCAATTGTTTAAAATTTTAATATTAACGGCGCGTTAATCAAATATAATTAGACCGATCTGGATAAATTTGGTATTATAATACCTAGCTGTAAGGAAACATATTATTTTCAAGTACTGTAATTTTTTAACGTATGAAAACTGCGAAGTAAGGATTAGTTCAAAATTTTGGTAATTTTCAAAAAAAGATTGCTCACAACTAACGACATGTTTTTTTTTAAATTTTGCACTTATACAGATTTGGGTGAGCTACAGTTTGGTTGGTTTGTCAATCCGCTAATTTATCTGTGACGCCTTCTATGAATTTTTGAAAATTGGAATTGTATTCTATAAACGGGGGATTATAATACATTTTTAATTAAGCTAAACTGCTCGTGAGTGATAGTGGAATAATATTCAAAACCTAATTTTTAGGTGATTCAGTATTTAGGGGGATTAATTTCTCCCCTCTTATCCAATTATTGGCCAACTAATTTCGTCTTTAGTTTGTTGTTTTCTTTAATCCCAAGAAATGTTTTTTTCTTCCGAAAATAAATAAAAACGAGTTTTCGTTTCACAAAAAACGAGATTCGGCTGAACGCGTTTCTTGCTGATTATCTTTTTTGCGCATAATTGAACCATAACACAACACAGCATCTTCACGTAGTAGGTGACTAAATTTATGTTGTTCGCACGGTAGTTACAAAACGCTTCGCTAGGAGCCGCTACTAGAGGTATAGCAAACTGCGTTTGAATAGCTAGGAAAACAATAGTTTCTTAATGTAAGGCTATCGAAGTTAACCTTGTGATCTTATAGTGCCTCTTGGGCTTACAACGTTGATACAAAAATACTTTTCAAAATAGTATAGGAGTCCGGGATATTTTATTACATGTAAAGTAGAGAAAAGTTGCATTGTATTTTCCATGAATTTTAATTATTTTGTAGATTTAATAACGAACAAAATTTAATTACAAAAGCGAGTTATTTATATTAAATATGTTTCAAGTTCAGGATCATGAAATGTTACAAGAGTTCAAGCTAAGGTTCAAACTACACCTCCTGCATATTCTACTTGTTCATGACTTCTGTCAACATTAGCAGTTCATTAATTTTCCCTGCCCAGCGAATGTCAAGGATTTCCGCGGAAAAAACTAAGAACTCGTGCATTAATTTCAAATTCTTTTCATGGAACGTGCTGTGCCGAGTTGTGTATTGCGGTTAGAGGGAAAATTTACCCCTGAAAATGCTGACAATTTCAATAAATTACTGTCATTTGTTGATGAAACGCTAAAAAAGCGAGTTGCATGCAACAAAAAAAAACGGCTTCTGTGGGAAGCAATTTACTGCCGGTTTTGCCACGTCACTGACTGCTTATTCGCTTTTCCTCATCATTAACCGAAGATGTTTCTGTTTAACGACGTGAACGCTATTATTAATGATGGCACAGGTGGATGGCATACTGTCCCCCATAACAATCAGCCTGCTCTCTTTGTCTTGTATTTGCAAGTCTTGAATCCGGCATTTTATTTTGATGATTTGTGAATTGCGTCTGACGGTGATTAATAACTTTTCGACTTGTACATTATAATGGGGTTTTGGGGAACTGCGGGTAATAATCCGTATAGTTTCTATATGGGTTGGAAATTGGAATTGGGTTTGTAGCTTGTTCCTGATTAACAATCATGATTTGGTTGTTTCATTTACTATTTTCAGTTACTTCGCGTAAATTGATAGCTGTACCGCCCACTTCATTTCCTTAGTAACTAGGTTATTGGTATTAAGTAATGGTCGCTAAATCGTTAGGGAAATTAGGAGGGCGGGGCAACCATCAACTTAAGCTTGGTCAAGTGTAAGAAATTTTGAGCTTAAGAACCTTGACAACTTTAATTTTAATTTCATGTACTTACAGTACAGTACAGTGTAAAAAAATTAAAAATCGAATAGGAACAGTTTGAATTATAAGATTTTAATTAAAAATGAAATTTGAAGCTGCGAAACCGTGAAACGTTTTTGGGGTTTTTTTTTTTCAGAAAATTAATCTTGCTTTTCACTAGTTAACAGTTGTGATTTCGTTGTTTAATTGCCAATTTTTCAGTTATGTTTTAAAGCAACAAATTGATAGCTGTCGTTTCGTACTTCTTTTTCTTAGCCAGTTATAAATATAAAGGTCGGATTTATAAGAACTAACAGTGTTGCCACCTATGGTAGCGGGTAAACATATTTGGTAAATAAGTGACAACACTGGTAGCTTTTCCTATTGCAGCAGAAATAAAACATCTGGCAACACTGTTAGTGCATGTAAATCTGGCTTTTATTTATTAGTATTAACGAATGGTTACTAAGCAAATAAAGAGGGCGGGGCAACCATCAACTTAAGTGTGGTGAAGTGTAGGAAATGTTGAGCTTAAGAACCTTGATTTTACTTTTATCAGTAAAAGTGGAAGTTTTAACCACAGAAAAGAATTTTATGATGAGATTTTAGTAGAAAACTAATAACTACGGTTTATATCGGTTTTCAAATATGAAAACCGATTGTCGTGGTGAAGGATGTTGCTGCAAATCGAAAGCGTTTTTGCCGAACTTTTTACCACCACAGTGGTGGTACAGTGGTACCTAAGATTTATGATATACACGAATTTTCCAAACCTTAAAAATTGCAATTTTTTCATAATTTTGGAAATGTTAATTTTTTTGTATTACTCTGCAAAAATTAGCTATGGCATTTTTTGTTTGTTTTGTGAACTAATGAAGGTATACGTGGGCTGTAAGTTAGGTTTTATTTCAATGTCCTAATTTGTTTGTGTATCTCCATTGAATTTTTGAAATGAATTTGCTTTATTATTGTACAGGTGCAACCCGTGCCCCCGTTGATTTTGATTGTGTTTTGATAACACATATAAGACCTACATCTCTCTGCGAAAGCGGTTTCGTCACGTAGTGTCAGGCACTGCAGCCATTAACGAACGGAAGGTCGGCGACGCGCGACACAATCAGAGAAAGTTGAGCAAAGTGGGCAGGCGCAGCGCCGCGTTTAATATATAGATAAGTAAAAGGAAAAACCTAAATATTCTGCTATAAAGCCGAATCGCCCTTCGAGGATAATAATACATTTCAATTAGAAGATTATGTTTTAGACAGGTTATTTGTCTATTTTTGCCCCTTCGACTCAACTTTTTACTTTTCTAACACTTTCGGTAATATAGGGAAATATTGATTTTATGAAAATTTTCCAATTCGAATATTTACGGAAATACGTGTTTTGAACCTCCAGGAAGCCAAAAAAGTGAAAAAGTGAAAAGTAATATGTAGAAAATGTATGTCAAACACGTAAAACTGGTATATCTACCTTTTTCTACATATTATACATGTAAAGTGTGTAGAATATGTAAAATATGTACCGATAAATTCTAGAAAAACGCGTATGTGTGCATAGTATGGCGATTATGATTTTTTTCTCAAAAAAACTAAGAAACATTTTCGATCGCAACTTAGTCAGGTATGCAGAAGCAGCCCGCCCGCTAATGCTTCAGGCGGTTCTCGGTTCGCGAGTTCGCTCATATTTCCGGAGCGACTGATCCGATTTTAGGGGCATTTCAAATTAAGGGGTATTTTCAAAAATTCTTCGAAAAAGTGCGCTTTAAAAAAATTCACAGTTGGAAGCGGAAGTTCGACATGTTTTTTTAGAAACTGAACGTTGAATAATATTCCTTAAAAACTGGTCAGATGCTTCTTTCTAAACGTAATAGGTTCATAGTGCTGGAAATGGGCAACAATTTAGTTTTGGTCTCAGTGCTATAATTTCTCTGTGACGCCCTCTATGAATATTGGAAATTACTATCCTTTTATTTAGTAACCGAAAGACGACCAAACATTTCTTTTTCGTGTATATAACTCGTCATTAATAGTAGAATAGAAATCTATTTTAATTTTCAAAAAATTAATATTTAGCCTCCCGTTTCTTGAAATTTTTGGCTGGTCTCTGTGTTCTTGAATCTCAAACAATCTTTTTCTAAAAACCTATAGAATTCGGTTTTTCACTACAGTGCAGCACGCACCGTGCCCGCTGCCAGTGAAGTTCGCGACTTATTGCCATACGTTTCTATAACTCTTGGTGCTACTACAACGTTGATACAAAAATTTAAATCAAATAATTCGATGTATTTGATTTTTTTAAATAAATTTTATACCTCATTCGTGTCGCTTGTTTTTAAATAAATTTTATACCTCATTCGTGTCGCTTGCAAGGTAGCTACAATACCTTTCGCTAGGTGCCGCAACTAAAGATAAAGAAAACTTTATTTGAATAGCTAGGGAAAGAATTTTATGTTAATATAAGTTAACATTTAATCCTCCTGGCCCAACAACTTTGATGCAAAAGTACTTTTGAAAATATCATAAATAACAGTTTGTAAAGTATAGGAGAGCCCAGAGGTGCTTCGCTCATTTTTTTTCATCCGAAATCTAACAGCGTATTATTTTGGTTTTACTAATATTTCTAGCAAACTCGTGTTATTTTAACTTCTTTAGCTGCTACCGTTGTACCATCTCCTAGACTTGCCGTCCTGAGTTTGAGCCGTCTACGTATGATGAGTCAGTATTTTACCGCCACAATACTGCAGCATAATTTTAGTCTTTATATTCCAATAAGCCGAACATCTTATGTGAATCTGAATTTACTTATTAGCGTTTAAAAGTGTAACGGTTTAATTTACAAATGAATATATAATGGACGCGTAAATATGTGGCTTCTAGTAGTAGCGAAGGCCTTTGGTTACTAAATTTTGAGACAGGTGGAAGGGATCCGGATATAATATATAGATTATTTAATTGAAATTTAAATTATCTCAGAATAGTAAAGACTAAAAACCAATAATAATTGCGACCAGTGTTGGATTTAGGGTAGAGCGAAAGGGGCTTCTGCCCGAGACGTAACGATTTAAAGGGCGCAATTTTATTGTATACTTTTTTATAGAGCCGGTCATTTGATAGTTGCCGACAATTAAAACTTTTTCCAGTGCGGTACGCTTAAATAAAAAATAGGAAAGACTGCGCGTTCCTTCCGTTACATAGTCGCGCGTCTCCCCCCCCCCCCTCTTCCAGGCACACATGCGTGTTTCTATCGTACATATTTTACATGTATAATATGCAGAAAATGGTAGATATACCAGTTTTATTTAGCATATTTTACTTATTCTACACAGTTTTCTACATGTAATGTAGAAAATGATATTCTACGTGTAAAGTTACACCCTGCTTAGAATTTAAAAAAAAATACGATACTTGCAAAGTATTAAGAACAGAATCTTCACAAGACGTGGAAATACACTTTGACGTATATTCTAAATTTTCCTGCTCAGCGAAGTTTGAGGAAAGATAAGGACGAAAGGCAGAATGCAGGAAAGACGACACTCTGAGTGGTTTTAAGTGGAGGGGATGGATGTTTTTCTGCAGATAACAGGCCTGAACCATCAGGCGCAGGATAGCAACTGCGGTCGGCTGTCATTGTTCTTAGCAGGAGGTCTCCAGATGAATTTTTCTTGACGCTCGCTCTCGGATACGATATTACTCATTCAATGAGGTTTTTACTCACATGACAGATGCTGTAGCTCTTTTTGTGGTGCTAGAGAAGAATTGAATGTGTTTGTTTATTGTTACATAAGGATTTGAAAAGTTGCTTCATCTTTAGGTTATTAGGAAAGGATGGTGTATAATTAATTAGTTTTTTTTGTAAAATTGTTCATTATTCTTAACAACTTTTTTTAAACATAACTCTTGATTTTTGTTAAAAATAATTAAAACCGCGATGGACTTCATCCTGTGTTTAAACAACAAATCTTGTCTTGCAAATGAAGTAACAAGTTTATGTTTTGCAGAATAATGAAGTTTTACCCCATGACATTTACTACGTGCAAAGATTTTGTGCCAACAATTTAACTTCACTAAATTATGAAGTAAATCTAAGATTTAACCAAGTATTTACTTAACTTTGAGGTTTCAGGTAGGTAAATTTGCTTTATGTTCGATGATGAGAACATCCAGATAATTACTAAAGCTTTGATGTAATACAGACAGGTAAATTATACGTACTCACAGTTGGTAATTAACGAGTTATGTAATTTAAAAAAATAAAGTGTTATTTAACCTGTAGGTCATTTTTGGCGCAATTAGTGATTTGGAAAAAAACACTAATAGAAAAAATTGAAAACTGAAATTATACACTTTCATGACGTTGCGATTCTATGTAGTAATTGACCGCTAACGTGACCAGTAATGTTGCTACACTGGTCACTGGCTGTGACTCATCACCCTTGCTTAGTCTTAAGCGGCCTACACACTACAGGGATAGCGAAATTTAGTTAGATTCCAAATATTTTTAGGTGTCAGCTCAATATCATTTGATTACGTAGACAAATCTAGTTTGAAATGCAAAATCAAAAACCAAATAATAAAAAGCTGTCGGGCAACCGCCACGAGACCTTCCTCGCATAAGGCCACCGATTTCATTATTTTCTGATTCAAATTATTACATTACTTTCCATTGTAGAAGTCATGCTAACTCGTTCTTGTATTTTTTAAAAAAATTCTATTTTACGGGGTGATGGTGTGCTTGAGGTGTTTTGAAGGTGTAGCTTTAGTAAAGGAATCTCGTCATTTTACTAAAATTTCCCATTTTAGGGGTTGGGGTGGACGTCATGGTGGTTTAAAGATTTACTTTAAAAGAGGGGATGACACTCGTTATTTCTACAAATTTTCAATTGTTAGGGGTTGGGTGCATTTCAAGGTGGTTTGGAGATGTCACTTTAAAAGAGGGGATGATACTCGTCATTTCTACAAATTTTCAATTTTTAGGGGTTGGGGTGCACTTCAAGGTGGTTTGGAGATGTTACTATACAAGAAGAGATTATTCTCGTCATTCATACAATTTTTTTTAAATTTTTAGTGGTAGGGGTGCGCTTCTGGGTGGTTTGGAGATGTCACTTTGAAAGAGGGGATAACAATCGTCATTTCTACAAATGTTTAATTTTTAGGGGTTGGGGTGCACCTTAGGGTGGTTTGGAGATGTTACTTTAAAAACGGAAATAATTTACGTCGTTTTTTACAGATTTTCAAATTGTTAGCGGTTGGTGTGTACATTTTTGGCATTTACTCCATTAATATGTTCAGGTAAACGGGCAAAGGGAAATTCCCTATAGATCTTTTCTCAATGGAAGGTTGTTTTTATTATCATTTAACATGTGCATACCGATTTTTGTAGAACCTATTAACCGTGTTTTATTATTTATAATAATTAATTGTTGCCTGTAGTAATTTCGCGCGTCAATTCAAATCTCCAGTTATGGGCGGGGCATAAACTGCTATTTGAAAACCGCTTTTTGTGCATATTCGACTTCGCGTGGCTACTGCTCCCAAAGTATACGTCCTACAGAAAAGATGTATAGAACCTTCTTTTGTAGAGAATTTTATATAAAAACTATTTTTGCCGTACGGCGAAGAGAAACCGAATTAAGTATTGGCCAAATGACACTCAAATGAAGCTTTCTTCGCCAACAATTTATTACACTTTTGGCCGATTTTTTCGGCCTGCACACGATATCGTCCTGTTTTAACAGTAGCTAAGTCTGTGCAATTCATCGTGCTTCGGTCTGCGCAATATCGTTCACAAGCTGCAGAGAAAGATGTAAAATAAACTCGTAGTGCACTGCGACGTTGCGGGAATTACGCCTGAGAAATACTATGGTTAGAAGCTAAACAATTTATTGAAACTAACGATTTTGTTGAGAAAACTTTGTTGAGATTAAAGAAAACCGTGATCACCGAAACAATTCGTCAGCCAAAATTTGGGCGGAAGGAAAACAATTAACCCCCCAAATAATTAGGTTAAGAATCTTTTTCTAGCATCATTAATTAAGAATTTAGCTAAAATATTTAATAACCCCCGTTTATTTAATAAAGGAGCGTAAATTTCGATTTTGTAATTTATAAAAGGCGTTACAGAGAACTTAGCGGGCTGGCACACGAACCAAATTGTGTGTAGCTCTATGAGCCTACAGAAGTGTGGACGAGTGTTGGGCAATATACTTTTTTAAATTTCCTTAATTTTAAAAATACTTTTTATTTCATAATTTTCATTTGTCAGAAAATTCCGTTAAATGAAAAAATGGCTACCTCTAGAGCTAGTATAGTACGAAATTTGATTTGATTTGATTTGTCAATTCGTTTTTGAGTAATGAGACATTAAAATTAAAATTTTCAAAAAATCGAAGCAGTCGCTATTTTGAAGCTAGAAAGTTCGAAAAAAAACTTATTTTGGATTCCTGAACGTCCTAAACATGTTATTCGGTTAAAATCTCGAAATCGAACATTTTCATGAAATCACAACTTCCCTATATGTATTGAAAGTTATCCAACCTGTCGAGGGACAGACATTCTCCAAAAAACGTTTTTTGGTTATACTCTTTTATAATTTGTAATATTTTTGGACCCAATTTTTTCCAAAAATTGAATTTGGCAAATATGAAAGTCGAATGTGGTAGAGGACGTTAAGACAAACCCAGAGCTTTTTTTTGTCTAACTGAACTCCTATAGCGGTCACTATGATTTTTTTGGAAATTTAGTGTTTAACGCCCGTGTACTGAGTATCAGCATGGCAAATCAACATGAAATTTGGTTTCATAATAATCCTAATTATGACAATAAAAGTATTTCCCAAAACTTTTCGGAGGTATTAGAAATTTATTATAAAATTGTTGTTGAAAAACTGACTAGTACTATTTTACATTTATTTTGCGAACTGATGAAGGTAGACGTGGGCTGTGTTTTGAATTTTCCCTCAAAAACCTACTTTGATCTTTGTCACACCCTTTGTGAATTTTTGAAATTAATGTGCAAATATGACCTGAAGATAAATGGCTGGGGGAGCGTAAAATAGCATCGTAAGTTACTTTCTAGATGCTCTAATATTTTGTGCCCTCCCCCCTCCCCCGAGGTCTTAAGAATAATTTTATTTTTTGGTATTCTTCAATATGAAGGAATGTTTTTTTTAGAAAAAGCCGACATTATTTCTTTGACTGAGGATATTTCACCACTTTTTCTTTACTTTTTTCGTTATTCTAATTTTTACTATCCCTAAAATGGTATTACAGGCCTGACGTCCTGTACCTGAGCCGGTACGCCTGATGAGTAAGTACTTTACTTGTACAATGCAGTATATAAGTGAGTTTGTGAGTATCTACTTATACTCACGTAGGGCAAAAATTTTGCGGTATAAAATATTTTTGAAATAGGAAAATAAAGAATGTCTAGTAAATAGAGGAATAAACTCAAAATCATTCTGTAAGTAAGTAGGTAGTTTTAGTTGGAATTTGTATTGTAGTGGTACACCGTTTGAATTAGCGTTTAGTAGGCTGTCAAAAAAACACATTTTATGTCAAAATATTAAACGTCAAAATGAAGCGCAGTTAAAGCCGGGTGACAGCCAGAAATACTATAAAATTTCATATAAATTTGTTCTTTTATTTACTGGACATCCTTTATATGGACGCAAGTCCAGAAAAAGTGTTTCCTGTGTATCCATCCTTATTCTTATTCACTCCTGACTACTTCTTTTGAAATTTGACTTGTCATTACGCACCCACGGACTACGTCGTAGTGAATGAGCCCCAAAACTTGAATTTTCGTTAAAATTTAAAACACGAATATTTTCACGATTCAATACTTTCATATATATTTCCAACATTGGGGAATAAAAATATATAAGCATATATGTACATTTTCATGGACAAACATCCAAGCTTAATGGAAAATTATAATAAAGGTACACGTTCAAAGCGTAATTCTTTGCTTTCTAAAACATGAATAATATGGCAAATATTTGACGTGGAAAGCTTCTAGTTTTTAAATATTTAAACGCCCCTTCAGTGTAACCCTTCACTTCCTTTAGCAGTAACCCCACGCGTAAAGTGCATTTTAATGTATCCACGCTTGATGGAAAATCGTCGTAAAGGCATCGTGCATTGTGCAAGCATGTAAAGTGAGCTTGGATTTTTTGTAAAACAAAAATCAAATACCTATCTACATTTTGGTGCCTAACAATCCGTTCTTTAGTTGTATCCAATGCGCGCCTGGTGAACTGCTTACTATATAGATAGTAATATGTCAAGTATTTGATATAAAACGATTTACTGAACAGCAGAGCTGGTTTTATCCGATTAATCCCGTTGGTTCAGTTCTGATTGACGGGATTATACGAACCCAATCAAACAGGCTTCAAAATTACTTTTAAGACTAGTTTTAGCGAATTTATTTTTGATTGAATTTCATTTTAAACTGACTTTTTCCAACACCACTACATCACTTGCAATACAGCTCCGAAAGCGCAATAAATACACAATTGGGATTATCGAAATCGGGAGTAATTTCCGCACTCCCACAAATCATACAAATTTATAACAATAGCGTAAAAATATAACGTTAAAGCAGTAGCGTCCTCGGGCGAATGAGAAACGAGCTCTTTCAGGGTTCGAATTTTGTGTAGCAGCTGACACATCCACCGGCTTTAAAGCGGATCGATCCGAATTCCGAGACTCGCCTGCTTCAACTCCTCCTCTTTAGGTCGCATAAAAATACCTTTGCTCACAAAAAAAGATAATACGGTAGCAGATTCGGCGTAAAACTTGCTGAAGAACGTAAAAAGGAAATGTTTACAAGTTATGTAGGTGAGAATAACGAGTCATGATGGACCAGCTCCGTTTTACTTTACTTATTTCGTTATATGTGTAAATATAAATAGATTAGAGGAGGTATTTGCTTTGGGATTTGGGGAGTATCTCAAAAGTCGTTTTCAATTCAATTTGGTTGGGCACTGTTAAGAAGACAATGTAACCAGCTTAACTCAAAATAAGTTTGCAAATTTAAATGTTTTTAGGTGTTAGTTGAAGACAAAAAAATAAAACCAAAACGTTTTTCTAATATCTCCAAGAAACATATTTTTGAATTAAGCATGTATTGGAAAATTGCAAAAATGGTACAATCTTGTAGAAATCAGTGACAAAAATACAAGGAGTCATATTTTACAATTCGCAACTTAGTTCGGAATGGCGACAGCTTGAAATAACGCAAAATTTATGGTATTGCCATGAACGTTTTGTTTCGAAAATTGGAGATGAGAAAAATAGCCACTCTGTACCATCGGCTGTGGTTTTTGAGACAAGTCTCGTCTTGAAATAACTGTTTCGTCTTTTCTCGTAAATTCAAGGCGAGTTGAGACCTGAACTACTCTTATCGGATTTACGACTGAAAACGGTCTCTAATAATTACTTGTAGTATTTCTAAAGTAGGAGTCTAAAAAACAATAAAGAATCAAATTAAACATAAGAGATTGATAAAATTAGTATTTTTCGAAATTTTTCTAAACAAGTATTCGTCGTTTATCATTAGTTTTTCATATTTTTCTTTTATTCTTCAGCATTTTCTTTTAAAATTTGGGTATTTCCTACGTTTTGTTTGCAATTTTTCTATTTTTTTCGTGATTCTCCGTTCATGCATTTATTTTCTGTGTATTTCATTAATTTACTTGCGTTTCCTCATTCTTGTGCTCTTACTTCGTTTATTTCAGTTTTTCTTGTAATTTCCTTGAACTTTCCGTAATTTATCCATAGTTTCCCGCAATTATTCAGTATTTCACCGTGTTTACAAAAAATGTATGTTTCCTGGTGTAGTTAGGACATAGTCTTCAATAATTGTGCTAGTTTTTAAGATTCTTACTTTAAATTCCGAGCTTTTTCTAACTGTTTTTGAGTTTTCTCTCAATTTTCCATTTTGTCTAACTTAATTTTTATGTATTTCTAGGCTACAGGTATTGATTTGATATTTGTTAATCGTGTAATTCTTCATAAATGTTTCTCAAAGATTTTCATTTTTTTTTAATATATATTTGTGTTACTCATCGTGCTTTAGTAGTGACTGCTAAAACTATTTGTATTTTTGGTTTTGTATTTTTTAGAAATTTGATATAAACTGTTTGTATTTCCTCGTACTTTTAACGCAATTCTTTAAATATTCTTAATTCCTCTGCAACTCCTGTAATTCATCTGCATCTTCTCGTAATTCTTCATAAATCTTTCTTCAAACTTTTCACAGTTTTTTTGTAATTATTTATATTACACAAGGAGCTTTAGTATTGATTGATAAGAATAACTATGTACTTTATTTTTATATTCTTAATTATTCTGCAATTCTAGTAGCGCTTTTGTATTTATTCGTAATTTTTCATAAATATTTTTCTGAGCTTTTCACAATTTTTCTAATCATTCGCGTTACTCCGGTGCTTTACTGTTGTTTCAGAAGGATAACTGTAGGTATTTTCTTCTATTTTGTAGTACTTTGTTATAAACCGTTGGGATTTTCTGCTATTTTTAACGCAATTATTTGAAAATCTTCAACTCCTACGATTCCTGCAATTCCTCTGCACTTCCTCGTAATTTCTGTTAAATATTACTCAACATTTTTATATTTTTTCGTAATTATTTGCTACAGTATTGACTGATAACAATAACTATGTCTAATCTTGTATTTTTTAGTGCTTTGACATACACTGTTTGTATTTTCTCGTACTTTTAAGTCAATTATTGAAAACTACTTAAAAGATGTTTTTCAAAGCTTTTACAAGTTTTGCGTAATTATTTGTTCTAGTCGTGCTTCGGATATTGACTGAAAGTGCTAACTGTATGTATATATTTTTATTTTTCAGTGTTTTGTCATAAACTGTTGGTATTTTGTAGTACTCGTAACGCAACGCATTAAAAATCCTTAATTCCTCCGCACTTCCTGTAATTCTTCCGCATTTCCTTGTAATTCTTCATAAATGTTTTTTAAAGCCTTACTTTGTCATATACTATTGGTATTTCCTCGATATTTTAATGAAATTATTCAGAAATGCTTAATCCCTTCGCAATTCTTTGTAATTCTGCTGTATTACCTCGTAATTCTTCATAAATGTTTCGCATTTATTAGTATTGACTAATGGTATATATTTTCTTCTATTTTTTAGTACTTTGTGATCAACTAGTGGTATTTCCTCGTACTTTAGGCATTTATTTAACGATACTTAATTCCTATTAACTTCTGCAATTCATATGCATTTCCTCGTAATTCTTCATAACTGATTCTCAAAGCGTTTCACAGTTTTTCGTAATCATTTGTACTACAAAAATTAAGAAAGCTTGAATTCCTCCGTAATTCCTGCCGTTCTTCTGTATTTCTCGTAATTTTTCATAAGTTTTTCACAGTTTTTCGTAATCATTTGTATTACTCGTGGCGCTTCATTCGGTATTGGCGGATAAACAAATGCATTTTCTTGTATTTTTACGTACTTTATCATAAACCGTTGGTATTTCCTCGTACTTTCAACGCAATTATCTACAAATCCCGAATTCCTCCGCAATGTTTTTAATTCTTCTGCATTTTCTCATTGTTCTTAAGTATTTCTTACAAACCTTTGTATTTTGTCTTGGATTCGCAGTCGTTTTTTACCATCTTTTACTTCTTCCTCACAGTGTTTATCGTATTGTTGTATGTTCTTCGTATTTTTTCGCTATTTTTATGTATTTCTCTTGAAACATTTTATTTCATTTTATATATGTTTGCGTAATTCTTTACTACTTTCTCACAGTTTTTATGTAGCTTTCAGTAGGCAGGTAAATTTATAATTGTACCCTATTTTTTTTTAAAACTCACGTTATATACTTGATTATTTACTAATTTCCATAAATTTTCTTTTATTTCCGTTATATTTGCACTTTTTTGTACGTAATTTCGGAACATTTCTATATATTTGCTAATTTTTTCTTCATATTAAGAGAACTTTGTGCGCATTTGGTGTCTGTTCTAATTTCCTTGCTGTGTTTCAGTAAATAGAACATAATGAAATTTATTCCTCGTACTTTTAATCTGCCTTTGTATTATTATATTAACCTTTGTATTTTGATTATATTACTCTCGATTATAATTGCTTCCTACATTCTCTTTGTAAACTGGGTGTTTGGTTTTATGAAATAATGGAAAATAGAAGAAATGCAGTAAATACTGCATTTCCTCTATTGTTTCTACTTCTCGGGGTTGTTTTTGATAATTCTTCAACGTTTTCCATTATTTCATAAAAATAAATACCTAATTTACATTTTTTTCGAAATTTTCAGTTTCATTAATGTTATTTTCATTCTATTATATACTTCATTTTTAATCTCTTCGACATTACCAATTTGCCTTAATTGGTTCAACGACGATAATAATTACACTGTCCAGTGTAGACATTCACCGACCAGGACACAAATTCGGAAAGCGCCCCAAAAAATCATCAAATATTAATTCGGGAATTAAATTTGCAATTTACTCAGCTAAGGGTAGACGATGGCGTGCTCGTTTTGGGTTTTAGATTTTGACGTATCCGTTCGTGAGGGAGTTGGAACTTGGGTCCGTTAGAAACGGGGAATGTAAAAGGGAAAAGGGGACTGCGTTAAGGTTCAACAGCAAACTGCGATCTCGTCCTAGATACTTGAACCGTTGCGAAAACTGCTGGTGATAAAATTCTTGGCGTGGGTTGTTGGAGGATGTATTGCTTTTGTTTGCTGTCAGTAATTTCTTTTCCAAAAATAAATTTTGTGAAGTGATTCGAAGGGATAACAATCTTTAAGACATGCTTTTGAAGGGTTAGGTTTTTGTTAATTAGTTGCAGATTTTAGGGCAATCAAAATATCAAAAGTTAGTTGTAGTTTTGACCGCAAAGGAACAACTTTCGAATTAAGCTTTACGTTAAATGCAAAGGTTATTATTGGCAAAGTAAGAACTTCTTTAAATCGCAAATTGCAAAAGTTTTTCTTACACAACTTAATTATGAGTTGGTGTTCATGAATTTTCATTAAACATAAAAAAACAAGCAAAGATTGCCGGAAAATCAATGTCACTCGCGGTGTTATCATGCCATTTTGATATATTATACGAAAAATAATCCATTCAGATACCACTCGTGAATTGTAAAATAACTGGGATAATAATTACGAAAACGTTTTGCGTAGCAAGGCTCGTAAGCAAAATTAACACGCGTTTCTACGTAGGAAACCTGTCTTAATTTTTTTGCTATGCAGGAAGTTTGAGTAACTCACCCTGACGGCTTTTTCAGAGTTACGAGTGGTGTATGAGGGGATCGTTTCTCGTGTTTGAATAATTCTATATTTATTCATATAATTCTATAGTTGTTCGGTTAATTTTATAGTTATGCGAATAATTCCATAGTTAATCGAATAATTCCATAGTTATTTGAATCATTTCATAGTTATTTGAATATTTCCATAGTTATTCAAATAATTCGATAATTATTTGAATTTCGATATATCGAATAATATTCGATATTTAATTTTATTCGTTATTCGATACTTAGTTTGTGATATCGTATATACCTAGATCTCTACAGCAAAGATTATTAATCGATATATTATGCGAGAAATAATCCATTTATATACCACTTGTGCACCTCAAAACGATATCGCGGGGTAAGTTACTTCCTGCATAATAAAAAATTATTCAGACTTCCTGCATAGAAACTCGTATTTGTTTTGCTTAAGAATATTGCTATGCAACAAGTTTTCGTAACTTTTTGCCGGGTAAATTATTTTAATTCTCTCGTCTTGTTATATTTGCTAAACAAATTCCCCACTTTTAAACCTTTTCTTTATTGTCCTGTGTCGTTTTTGTAGCCTTTTCTATTCGATTTTTTCAAATGACCGGGTCCCACTCCGTTTTTACCGCTCTTGCTGATTTGTATTTAAATTAATTCAGTAGTTTTGTAGCTCTTGATTTTCTTATATTTGTTTCTTAGTTGCAATTTTAGTTCCATAAATAAATCATATACAAGAAACTCCATCGGTTCATTTCTACTTACTAAATTCTGCTATGTGGTGTATGCGGCCAGGTATTTTAAAAGCTTTTTTGGGTTTTAAAGTTTTGTAGCGCAAGTTTCGCCCTAAACGCACCTACACAGAAGACGCAGATATTTATCAATTTCTCGTTATTGCTTTATTATACAAAGCTGTCGGTCAACCACGACATGCAGGTACGAACGAGTCTCGGTTAAAATACTCACTTTGAAAATATTGTACATCCAATGGATCCGATAGGGACCGGCATTGTTTTTTTTTGTAAACTCTACAATGTAAATATAGCCACGTTCTTAAATTTTATGGAATTTCAGAATTTGTTGGACTTGTAAGAGGGGATTTTTTATAACAAAATAGGGAAAAATTTGTTGAGAATTTAAGAAAAACCTAAACATTGTTTTTGTTTTTTGGAATTATGATTTTAAAATGTGATGGAGCACCGTGGTGCTGAAACCAGATAAATTGTTATTTATAATATGGCTCACAATCTATTAAATTGTGTCGTTTTTCATACTGGACATACTTAAACTATACAAACAGCGACTTAAAAACAGTGTTTTAAATAAATTAAAATTGAAATTGTGTGTCCAATACCAACACCGAAGTCCTGGATGTAGGGCAATCGATAACAAGGATAGACAAACTGCAGCATGTAAATTTATTCAATAATGTTAGCTTTGCTCAACATTATATTACAGGCTGATTAGGGACTACGTCCAGCACACAAAATGAGGGTTCACAACGTTAATCCTTAATCCTGAAACCTTGCAGGATGAATGAACGATTTCGTTCGGAGAAAATAATATCCAGTTTTGGATTCTACTTACGTAGTAATTCAGAATGAGGGGCCTGTTTCGCTGTAACTTCGTTTGGAAGGAAAGAGCTTTTCTAATTATGTGTCCGTTTGTTGCAGACTAAGCCACGAGGATCAGGTGATGCTGGGTAGTCCTGCTGGGCCTGGGGGAGCCACCCAAAGGGGACTCTGGCCCTTAGCCCCTGCCCCTGCACCACCAGCCTCAAGTTTTACTGCTGACGGTGAGTATTTTTATATTTGCTTTCTTTTATATTGGAGAAGAGGAAGAAGCAATTGTAAAGTGATATCGAGAAATTTACTTTCTTAATAATTGCATATAAATATCCTAGAAAAACTTGTTTTTAAGTAACCATGATAGGAAGAAAATTAAAAAAAAATTTGGATTTTATGCGAAAAATGGAGGCGTAATGTGTTAGGTTTAAGAATAAGAACATATTTTTGTGATAGGAATAAAGTTTTAAATCAAGAGATTTCAGTACAATAACAGAGAAACAGGAATAATGGGAAGTTTCTGTTTTCTGCTGAAAAGCAGGGACATTTGAAACTGCTGGAGTAGAGATTGCCATTTGAAAACAATTTTATGTTGGGTAAAAACTCAAAAATGTGTAGATGTTTCAGTAATTTTGTCTTAGGAAGCTCAATAAGAATAATGCAGATTTTAGTAAGGTGCGTGGATGAACATTTTTTAAGGAATTTAAATCGTTTTCTGTTGGAAGATAAATCAAAGAAATAACAATTTCAAAAAGGTGTTAAGCTAAACTAAATTGTAAGAGTTTTATATTAGGAGGATAAATAGGAATGTTAATAAAAGTGTCGCACAGGGAAAATATTCTAGGTGTTAAGTCGTTTAGTATTAGGGGGATAAATAGGAATAATGAAAATTTACAACTACATAATTATAACTACATCAGAGCGCTCTTGCATGAGTAAATGTAGTTTTTTGGTGAGAAAAAATGCAATGTTTTTGGTCTTTTGAAAAACGACTCCTCGGAATTGAAGAAAATCAAAAACGGAAGGACAAATTCAGCAGTAAAAATAAAACTGTGAATCTTATCCTACTATCAAACATAAGCAATTTAGCTTATAAAGAATTTTTTGTCATCCTCCGTTTATGAAATAAAAGAGTATGCATTTTCAAATTTTAAAAATTCATAGAAGGCGTCACAATGAAACTAGCGGACTGGGATACGATTTTTTGAAACGTTTTAAAAATACATAAAAATAGAGTTTAAATTTTTTCGGTAATTTTTGCGCATAGTAACATTGTCTACAGCTGTTACGGTAGAAATTTTGATGGCCATTTTTCAAACTCGTTTTTGAGTAATAAGGCGCTAATAAGGAGGTCAGGGTAAAATGGTCGTTTCCCTGTGTACAGATTCTATTGGTAGTGAACGAAGTATTATTTTTGCTTACCAAAAAATTCCCAACGAATCCAAGAATTTCAAAGGATCTCAGCAATGATTGCACCAACAACACACCCACTAGTTCATTTTCTAAATCATCACAAACTAATCGGAACTGTATTATTTAAAGTTAGAAGACACCCCGACATTAAGCAAACACACGTACCTTTATAACATTCATTAATAAGAAATCGGAAGTTTACGCTCATTTTTATTTGTCCCGAAAATAGTCGAATGCATTAATTGAATGCACACCTGTTACCATATTTCGCTTTTTTAATTGTCGTAAACAAGTCTTATCAAGTGCTATTAGAGATTGGACATCAAATAATTGTTTAGTAGAGATGTGCTCGTAGAAAATTGTATTTAATACATGGTGAACTAATAATTTAAAACAGCTAATCTAACACGTACCAATTTCAACAAAAGTAGCTATTATTATGGTGGTGTCTTAGATATTATCGATATAATTTCATTATCGATATTTGATATTAAATTTTCAATATCGCGCAGCCCTAGTGCTGAACTAGGAATAACGAATATTGTAGAAATTTGAATGACTAGGCAAATGTTGTTTGGAAATTTGTGTAGTTTTGTACTAGGCAGATAAATATAAATAATAAAAATGTCACCAAAGTACTGAGCTGAAATAACTTCCAGGAATTACAGTACTTTTCTATTGAAAACATAAAAACAGTTATGATGAAGATTCAAGAAAGATGTCGAATTAGCAAAAATTGTGGTTCAACCTGGAAGTCATTGATTTTAAGCAAAACTTGTCTTGATTTTTCTCTAGAATTACATTAGAAACCTGACTTTCAGTAGTGTAGAATATTTAAAATATTACGTTATGTTTAAAGAAATTTTAAAATTACCGCTAAACCTTTTGTTAAACCAACCAACGTACGCGTTTATAATGGGCACACGTCTTTTTTTATCAGCTATCTTTGTCACATTCGCAGGAATTTAATTGGGTACGAGTAAGAGGGCAGAAATAGAATAATTTGTTAGGAGTTTGGTCGGCAGTAATACCATCAAGGTTCCAAATTTAATATATAGGTTGACGTTTTAGACAGATCAACTTAAAAAAAATGTAACGTAAATTTGTAATGGGTGATAGTAAAAGGGACCCAAGTATAAGGTATTTTTTTTAATAATATTATTGTTGTTATTATGAAATATTAGTCGTTTAGACTGCACAACTTAATAAAAGTAGACGCATTTTGTAACTTGCGCGCCGGCTGTTTAAATCTGCCGCTTCTAGGTAAAGAGCAAGGCCCGCGGATACTACCGCCCGCCGTTGGCAGCCGAGTTTGAAACACTGCGCATGCGCACTAAAAATAAAACAGATTCTCAACAAGTTTGTACACGTGCGCAGATCTTGACGAAATTTGGCCGAAAATACAGCATACCAACCTCTAGACGCTTATTTAGTAGTAGTGTTATGCTGAAACAGGAAACTGCGTTTAAAATTAAAATTTGTACAAAATTCTATTCATGAAAATGAATGAAAAATAATATTTAAGTTTCAGTAAGCATTTGTTTTAGGACTATGAATATTTAATTGGAATTTTTATACAATCCGTTTTGATTTTTTTAAATAACATCAAAATTAACGCGCAATGTAACAAATAGTAGGGCAGCTACACAAAAACATTCTGCGCATCTATTGTCGGAGGAGTGCCAACTCAAAATGGCTGCTGTTTTCAAAATGGCCGAGTGTTTGTAAAAATCATATTTACAGCGTGTTCTTAAATAAAGATACATAAAAGGGCAACTTTTTCATTTGATACGTCCTGGGAATTTTTTTCTGCAATGTTACCGTCATAAGAAACATGCATAAATGTTATAGTTGAGCTATGATTTATATTAACGCGGGAAATTCAAATTGTTTGAAATGGTGCAGGAGTGAAGAAATATAAAACAAGTAAAGATAACTTGTTCAAAGTTTTATAAAAGCCGTAAATGTGATTTTCAAAAGGATCTCCACATGTTTTCTCTATTTAATAAATATGATTTTCTTCACAATTCCGTGTTGTTAAGCAAAGTAGAAATAACTAGACCTTTTATGTTAATGCGCGCAAAACGGAACCAAAGAGAAATTTCAGTTAGGAAGAGAATCAGGAAGAATTGGATATTCAATAATAATGTTGCTGGAAATACGACTTGAAATGTAACTAAATAAACAAAATTAGAACGCAAGTAAAATATTGCAAAATTTGGCTTTCTGTTTTTATCTTATGAATAAATTAAATGAAAAAACTGTTCGAATTTTATGACTGGTGTGGGTTTTACTTCAATTTCTGATAACCCCATATCCATTAAACGGAAAGCAATAGCACTGAATCAAGGACTGACGTTAAATTCTACTACAAATTGCTTGGGAAGTTTGTCCGTCTCTTTCTTACAACAAACAATATATCTACAAATCTTGCTGGTATAAAGTTTTTACCAGAAGATATTGAACTTTATTTTTTTCAAATACTGCACCGTAATCGTATCATTGTTGTTTGTTAGATGAATAGGAATTGGTAGTCAAGGATCAAAATGCAATATGGAGAAATACAGCTATGAATATATGTATATTATTTTTATCCTTAAAAGGGAAATGCGAAAATAGAAATGCAAATAATTTGAGCATCGTGCAAAATATAACAAATTTTACCTTCCTGATTGCCGTTTGTTTACGTGACGAGTTGAATTAAAATTATTTAATTAATACTCTAACGAACACGAAAATTCAAGCCTGGGACTAAACTAAAAATAGAATTCAAATGCATTTACACTACGAAAAACGTCTTGCCTTTAAATATAATCACATCCCTACAATCACCACAAACGAGATCAAGGAGAGAATCTAATTCTAAAATGAGAACTATGCCAACGTTAATTTGTCATTATATCTCAACCAGGAAAGTTTTGTTCGTTAAGTCTCATCATGAAGTGCTTTGGCTCTTGAAGAGTTACTCAAATCTGCTTCATTAATGTAACATTTTCGATTAGAGCGACTCGGTTTCAGGATTCTAAAGGATTTGGCTCTGTAAAGGGATATGATTAAAAGAAAATAACGATAATAAGAAAATGCAACAAAAAGGATGTTTTAATTTTGAAATTGCTGCCTGGAAAATATTCTTTTCACTATCATCATTGACTTTATACTATATAGATTGGCAATTTATTGATAATTTTACCTGTGCTGCCATCTAGTGCCTAAAGATATGATAATAATAAATTTATGGTTTCGTGATTTTTCGGAATATGCAGAAAAGCATGGAAAACATACTAATCGATTCTCGTTATTAATTTTATATTATTTAGATCAATTAAATGTTCCCACTGTAACCAATCTGCACCTGTGCTGCCATCTACTGGTTTAAGATTGCACTTTGTCAGTCTGATTATATAAAATTAATGGTTTTGTTAATAATTGTTTTTTTATTTTTAAATTTTTAAATATGCAGTAAATCATGGAAAATATTCATTTAAATCTCATTATTAATTTTACATTCCACTGATTGGCCAAAGCTGTGTATTTGTGCTGCTAAATACTCGTAGTATTGCCACTGATTTGCCAATCTGTTAACATAAAACCACTGGTTGTTTTAGAAAATTGCTTATGTAATTAGGCTGTTTTCGGAATACACAAAAAAAAAGTCGTTATTAATTTTACATTAAACGTAGCAGGGCACAACTATTAGATATCCCACATTTGTGCTACCATCTAGTGCTAAAAGATTCCTTAGTGCCACTGTTTTGCCAATCTGTTACTATAAAATCGATGGTCGCAGCAGGTATTTGTTTTTACAATTTGGAGTTTTTGTTTGTGCTGCCATCTAGTTGTTAAAGATCTAGATCTAGTGCAGGCTTTTTGCTAAAAATACCTAATTTTTAAAAAAGTCCCTAAATGTCTCTTTTTGTAAACTAGACCTTAAAGACCCTAATTTTTAAAAAGTACCTAATAATTTTGATAATCCCTGAAAATCGAATATTCTATGAAAAAATTGATATTTTTAAAATTTTCTGCAATAATTATACTATTTTAATTATTATACATAAATAAATAATAAGTCATGAAACTATCATAGCCCTACTAAATGACAGACTGGTGAAAATCATATGTAAAATATTGGAATAGAAGTTAAGAGACCAACAAAAACAGATATGCACCGCGAGATCTTCCACCAAAATCAGAATACATCAATGACATATAGTGAATTAGGTGATTCCTGCTAATACTTGCTATGCACATTACTTACCGTACTCTAGTGTAAACAGGAAACAGTACATAACCGTTGTTATGGAAACTGTTTGCTCGTTGTTTCACATGGTCGATATATTGCCAACTGTACCGTAAAGCAGCGTGTTATAATTAAATTTCTCGCCAAGATGTTTCATTAATGAAAGTATCTAAACGCTTGAATTTTACGCAGACTCGCCTCATAATTTCAAAAAAATACACTTAAGAATTTAAATCGGTTACCCGTTTTACAAATGGCTGTGAGACTGTTCATGACAATTAACGAAGAGCAGGACCAACAAGAGTTCAACTGCAACATGAGTCATTCCTGCTGTCGTTAAACATTTTCTCTACTATTTCAGCAACAAAACCTGGTGGCCATCAAGGAGCGGTTGCTGCAAGTTTTGCTATCCCCCCCTCCCCCAGAACACATTGTCATAAGTCATAGAAGCACCATACAACTTTCTGGTTCCGGTCAAGTATGCGGCTGAAAGTTTCGACCTGTTATGGGGATTCGGCTTTAAAAAAGTGAATCCATTGCATCCCTAATTGTGTCCGATAATTGGTTTTTAATTTGGAATTTTTGGATTTACAAAAAATAGTGGAAGATCTTGTTTTAACGTAATTTTCGAATGAAATATGAAGCTAGTCAAAAATTAATTTATTTTGGATAAATAAGATTGCCCAATTTCCACACAACAAACAGACAAATTGGGTATAGCACGCTTCGCCAAGGACCACAACGCTCAACGGTATTAAAAGCCTACAACGCCCAAAAGACACCGCCTACCCAACAGCTAGAGACAATGCCCAATTTGCCTATAACGTCTAATTATTCAGGATTGCCATAATGCCCACTTTGACCATAACGCCCAAATTACTGCAGGTCCATAAAGCCCAATGTGTCCACAACGCCCATTTATTTTATAGAACCACAACGCCCAAAAAAGGCCATAAAGCCCACCTCCGCTCGTGTAAAATCGGTCTTGTCAATCAGAACTTATGAGGGACACAACGCCCAACATTCCGCATCTGGGATTTTCAACTGTCTTTTAAAAGAACAAGTCCAAAAGGTTTTTTTATTGCACATTAAATTCAGTATTTTGGGAACCAATGTAATTTACGGAATTTGCAGTAAAAAATCGTCTTTTAATGGAAAATCTCATACCAAATGTTTGCCGGAGCTCGCTGGCCAATCAAAACCGAGAGATGAGCAGAGTTCGGATTTTAGGCATATGGACTTTTCTTGTTTTTTTGGGTAGGTATACCTAAAGTGACCATACGTCCCGTTTTCAACGGGACAGTACCGTTTTTAAGTCATCGTCCCGTTGTCCCCGAAAAATCACTCGGGACGCAAAAATGTCCCGTTATGCAAAATTGAAACAATACTGTCCATATTCATTTGTTTGCAAATTGAAATGAAGGCCAATAATGTTTTCATACAGATAACTAAACTATATGATCGCCAGTTCGGTAGTAAGAGTAAGTCTACGGAGCGCCAAGTGTAAAGTGAAAATTTGCTGTGCATTTCAGGGTATTTAAGGCAATTTGTCCCAATATTTATTATATATACACACATTTAGCTAAATGCTTTTTATTTTAATAAATCGTTGTAGATTTAAATAAATCCTTAATCATTTGGTTTACATATTCCAATATTTAATAAAGCATTAGAGATTTAATTAAATCTTAAAACATTTACTTTAAATTTTAGTAAATCTTTATATATTTAGATAAATCTGCACATATTTGTTTTAAATCTTACAATATTTAATAAATATTCGCAGATTTAAATAAATTTTTACCGATATAAATAAATCTTTACAGATTTAAAATGTTTCAACATTTAATTTTAAGCTGTCACATTTAATGTTAACCTCTCATCTTTATTTGACCTTGGTAAGCCCAGCCGACTTAGGACACCAAGATCTGTTGCACCGGTAGTACGGCGCAAGGCAGGGTCATGGTGGGAGCGTTCAACGCTTAAACAAAACAGACTGAATATTACATTCTCGAGGGAATGTTCAGGAAATTTTATTGTATGAATAATAAATTATGCAATGTTTATGTTGTTAAATATGTTGTTATTAATGATTGAACTAACATTAATTGTATACATTCTTGAAATACGGAAAACGTGTTCATAATTGTTGAACGTTACAACCAGTTTAAACGGTCTTGGTCTTGTATGTAGATTGGGTCTACCAAGGTCAAACAAATATGACAAGTTAACATTAAATATGACAACTTAAAATTAAATGTTGAAATATTTATTTAAATCTGCAAGGATTTATTTATATTGGTAAAGATTTATTTAAATCTGCGAATATTTATTAAATGTTGAAAGATTTAAAACAAATATGTGCAGATTTATCTAAATACAAAGATTTACTAAATATTTGAAAATTTAAAGTAAATGTTTTAAGATTTATTTAAATCTCTAATGCTTTCTTAAATATTGGAATATTTAAATCAAATGTTTAAGGATTTATTTAAATCTATAACGATTTTTTAAAATAAAAAGCATTTATCTAAATGTGTGTATATATAATAAATATTGGGACAAATTGCCTTAAATACCGTGAAATGCACAGCAAATTTTCACTTTACACTTGGCACCCCATATAAGTCAACGCTGGAATCTGCTAAGATTGCATTTGGCATTTCGCAGTAGTACAACTCATGTAAAAGCAATGTTAATAACTAAAGGTAATATAAATCAGTCTTGTTAAGAGTTTTATACTTATTTGAAGTCGTCACCTGCACTATTAAAACAAATTTGTTCTTCAGAGAAATATAAATGAGTTTAAAATATTGATAGTTATTTTATATTTGTTTTTCTTTTCTTGTTCATTTATATGTATAAGTATAACATTAATAAACCAATAAACTTAATGTGTTCTTTAATATTTTATTGACAATAAAACCAATACAGTGTGTTTCGTACAATATTTTGTGTTTTTATCGATTTTATTTAATTTTTATTAATTTTTAAAACACGTCCCGTTTTTGAAAGAAAAATAAATGGTCACTTTAGGTATACCATTAAATTTTAAAACATAGATTTCTTACAAATAATATAATGCGAGAATGTTGGGCGTTGTGTCCCTCTTGAGTTCTGATTAACAAGACCGATATTACGCTAGCGCAAATGGGCATTATGGGACTTTTTTTGGCGTTGTGGTCCTATAAAATACGTTGTGGACACATTGGGATTTATGGATCTGTAGCAGTTTGGGAATTATAGTCATATTGGGCATTATGGACTTCGTAAATATTTGGGCGTTAGGGACTCTTTGGGCATTGTGTCTCTAGCCATTTTTGGGCTTTGTGGGCAACGTAGGCGATGTGTCCCTGTCCAGCCATTGGGTGTTGTGGTCATTCTTTGGGTATTGTGCGATTTTCAAAGCGTTGGGCGTTGTGATCCTTGGGCGAAGTGTTTATGTCCCGACAAATTAAGAATTTAAAATATTAGAATTAGCTCAGATAGCAAAAAAGCTTAACCAGAAATCCTTTTATAAACAGTGGAAAGTTTTATTTGTTTACAAATTTAAAAATATAATTCTTCAAACTCATCATTGATTTTATATTAAGCAGTCCATGTTCTCACAGCATCCAAAGTTGATCTGTGCTGCCATCTAGTGGTTGAAAATCCGGAATTGCCATTCAGTATTTATGCTTTGCTAATCTAGTAATATAAAATCAATGGTTTTGTCAGATAAATTTACGGAAAGCGTGTTAAAAAAGAAATAGGAATTTTTGTTTGTTTAAAGTGAAATATTAAGTTAATAGCAAAACATAACTTGGTCTTGGGAAAATCAACCTGTCCAATTTTCACACAACACACAAACAGACAAATTAGGTATCCAAAATTAGAATGTACATTGACAACGACGTAGACTATTCCAGAATATTTTTAGAAGCAACATGGCACTTTGTATAATTAATTCGATTTTGAACAGACGTTCATTAATAATGAAATTAAGATGAAAATAGCTACGAATTTGTAAACTTTGACTTGAATAATAACACCCAATAATACACAGGCCAGGATTACGTGTTGATTTTTCGATGAATACTTTAAAACGACCATGGTTAAATGTTTGATTGAAATTTAATTGTATGGTTGGTATTTGAATGGTTGTCGATTCTACTGTGCATTATGCATTATTACAACCGGTGATGTTTTATGCAGTGTTCAAGGATGTCTAAGTCGTAATCCAAATTTAATGACAGTTTTTGAGGCCGGAGCCACGTCAAAAATTGCATCACGATGCTTTAAATTGCATTCGATAGAAACTTCCTGCCCAATGAATATTTTAATTTTTTTGCCATTGTTTGCTTTCGTTTGTAGTGTGTTAGAGCAACAAAAACGTGAGGCGTATTTTCTTGTGTTTGGCCACCAGCGTGAGGCGTAGGAATTTTCTCGTTAAAAACCCGCCCGCGGTGTTCAGGTTTATTGTGGCTAAGATGGCAAGAGGTTGCAGTAAAATACTGCACGGGTGTGTTTAGAATTCTCTACAGCACCTACCAGTCCGCAGCTGCATTGTCTTATATTCAAAACTAAAACTTGTAATTATTCCTAACTTGTTAATTATAATTAATGGTGATGAAATTGGTATGGATATAACACAGGTTCGAGATGTAAATGCCACAAAATTATAACGCTGATAAGGAATTTCAGCTTGTTTTAAAGTGTGGAAGTAATTACTAAAATTGGGCGTTAATGAGAGCCAGGAAATATGGACAAAAAAATATCCAATAATGTCATGTCAATATTAACCATCTGCTTCAAGAAATTGAAATTGAAAAGCAAAATACCAAAAAAAGCAGCTTCACAAATGAATCTAGTAAATAATTAAGCATATAAATGAAGCCTGATTTTAAGCCTTAAAATATGCCCTAATTTTGGACAAAAATGCATATATTTTAAATGAAAATCGAGCTTTATAACATAAACAGTATTTATTGTTGTTGATGTTATAATTGGTTGCTTTAAACAGCCATCACTTCCAGGAAATTAGCACTTACAACATTATTTCCTGAGAGTATTCCAGAATTTTAAATATATCAATACAATTATTCAAAATTAAAACGTCTCACACTATTTTCATAATTGGCTGTATGTTGGGGATCAGCTGTTTGTATAAATAATTTTACTTAATTGTTTTTTTAATAATTGTAATAATTTCACGAATTCAAACGTAATGCTGTACTAATTTTTAATTTAATTCGATTTAACTATATTAGTTGTAAATTTTTAATTTGTGGTAAGAAAATTGCAATTCTGAAGTAATTGTTTTGCGCATTTAACCTATACACTGTAATACAACGCTTTTGACGATTTCCTAAACTGTTAAATTAATTTCAGTAGTATCAAATAAATTTATTTTGTTTTTGTGTGTAATTTTCAAAGACATTTCGTTCATTTCTAATTATTTGCATTGATGTCATAATTATAATAACTCCAATTTAACTTCAGTATATTCATATACGAGTTCAAGTTTTTTTAATTTAATAATCTCGTTTCAAAATGATATCCGTAATTGCAAATTAAATCATTTGCTTTTTGAGTGGGGTGTCGGTTTTACATCAAATATTGCAATTAGCACAGTAATGAGCATAATTTCGCACTAAGCTTAGAACAGAATAGAATAGAATTCTATAAAAGTGTAAAATAATTATACAGGGTGAGTAAAAAGTAACGCATAATGTCTAACTTTGTAATAATTGGTTCTATAGAAATATAGCTTCAATAAAAGTTTCTTAAATTTTAATGCAGTTTATCAATTTAACTTTTTTCATTTTTCTTTATTTGGTTGCTAGGACATTTTTAAATTTCAAAGGTATTTAATTCAAAAAATGTGTAATTCTGTGAAAAAATATTGCACTAGAAAGAGGAACAACTGCGGAATCCAAAAACATGAACAAAAATATAAACAAATAGAGTGCTATTTAAAAACCAAAAGAGTTGGTTGCCATAGCACCCAAGTAACATATACAAAAATTGAATATCGACACAATATGCGCTGTAATTTAATAAACAACTTTTAGTGAGTTTATTTTCCATAGAATCGATATTTACCAAAGTTAACCCATTGTCTGGTACTTTTTACTCGCTCTGTACACTTTACTTTTATGATATTGCATACATGCGTGTGTAAATCTACAGGAAGAAATTGAGAAATGATTAGTTCTGACACCGTTCACCTTTACGGAACTATGGCGCTGTTTCGGTATCGATCGTAAATATTCGGAAAATTCGCGTACGCCAACTTTAGGAATATTTACGTAAAATTTTAGTTCCTACTTACACTACTGTCGCTAGTGTAAACATTTATTTTCTAATTTAATGTAACAGTTGCATATCTATAGACGTATATATATTTTTATCTGTGATTGCATGCATTATAAAGTTGTTTTTACTTATACACAAGTTTATGAAGGCCGTTTGGGCCTGTTACAGAATTTAGATTAATTAATTGTTTTTTAATCCAAAACTATTTTATTTTTGTCCTCATATATTATATTTTTTCTAGACGTTTTTTGTTGTTCGTTAATTTTTTATTTTTAAGAAATAATTAAATTAATCAAAAACAAGTTTTCTGACGCACGAAAAAATTATTTTTAATGTGTTAAAGCTGAAAAAATTTAATGAGTTGAAAAAATTGAATTTTTAGTACTCAAAAGCGGCCAAAAAGTAACCGTTTTTTGGCCGCTTTCATTATTATCCGTTTAAGGGTGGCGCCATCTATCGATAATTTTCTACCTTACATCATGATACCGACATTACCGACAATGTCATAATATCTCTGAATAAAACAGAGTAAACAAGCTGTCAATCTTGCTGTAAACTCTAATAAATACGTGTTGGTAGTCGAATTTTCTAATAATTATGTACAATTGTTCAGTTGTTATAAATACTTATATCAATAAATCATAAATATAAATCTAACAAATTTGTAATAAAATATAAACGTTTCTGAAGGAGTCACAAATATGTACAATTGTTCAGTTGTTATAAATAATTATATCAATAAATCATAAATAAAAATCTAACAAATTTGTAAATTTTATAATGAAGGTCGCCTAAAAACATTTGTGTGCACCACTGCCAAAAAGTGTTATTTCGTCCTCGTCTGCTTTCTGGCCTCGGCCTTTAAACTCAGACTCGGCAGAAAAAAATCCACTTTTTGGCCTTGGTACACAAATAACTATTGTTACTTATAGAAAAAATTTTTTTTTTTAGTTGGCAAATAGTTATTTGTGTACCAAGGCCAAAAAGTGGATTTTTTCGGCCGAGTCTGAGTTTAATGGCAGAGGCGAAGCCGAGGCAAGAAAGCAGACGAGGACGAAATAACACTTTTTGGCAGTGGTGCACACAAATGTTTTTAGGCGACCTTCATTATGAAATTTACAAATTTGTTAGATTTTTATTTATGATTTATTGATATAATTATTTATAACAACTGAATAATTGTACATAATTATAGAAAATTCGACTACAACACGTATTTATTACCGTTTACAGCAAGATTGGCAGCTTGTTTACTCTGTTTTGTTCAGAGATATTATGACATTGTCGGTAATGTCGGTAATGTCGGTATCATGATGTAAGGTAGAAAATTATCGATAGATGGCGCCACCCTTAAACGGATAATAATGAAAGCGGCCAAAAAGCGGTTATTTTTTGGCCGCTTTTGAGTACGAAAAATTCAATTTTTTGTTAAGGTCGCCTAAAAAATAATTTTTTTTGAAGTCTAGAAATGTTATTTTATTGAAGTCTAAAAAAATATATATATAGTGAACATAAAAGCATCTATTCGTTCTTACGAGGTGGCGCGATCGCGTTATCATTTTTACATGAACTCAAGGTAACCGAAATAAATGCCGCATTTTAACTGCTGAAAACAATTAATTAGCCAAATCAAGATTGCTAAGGCTAATTATTTGCTATAATTGTGTCATTCATTTAATAAAAAAGCATCTCTGATCTAACTTATTTGTCTTACATACCTCGGTGGAGGGCAAATTTGGCCTCGTGGGAACCTCGTGTGAACGAAGAGAAGCTTTTAAGTTCAGAGAATATATTTTTCGGACTCTACTAAAATTACATCTCTAGCCTTAAAAGAAATATTTTTGTCAATTAAAATTTGTTTTTGTGAACATTTAAAAAAAATCGTTTAAATTAGTAAAATCGATGTCAATCAAAAAAATCCGATGCCAATCAAATAAATCGATTTGAAAAAACAAAACATCACGATTTTTCGAACATATTTAATTAATCTGTTTTGAAAACGATTCTCTTATTGCAAATTAATTTCGACAGTCCCTAATGAATTTTAATAATTTTGTTTGTATTCCAACAGACATTTCGCGTATTCCTAACTTTTTTGTATTGATGCAAGGATAGTAAACTGTCTACTACTATCCTTGATATTGAAATTGATGTCCTGTAATTGCAGGAGTCCCCAATGAATTTATTAATTTCTGTGTGTATTTCAAAAAACTTTACGTTATTCCTAGTTGTTTGTATTGATGCCATCTTTTTCTATATTCCGGATTCTTTTGATGTCACTCTCGCTGGGTCGGGATGTTACACCAAAATAATAAACTTTAACGTGATTAGAGTTACGCATATTAAGGTTAGTGTTTATGAATATGAGAAAAATACTACGGAAAAAATACTCAGAAAAAAATATCTACGGAAAAACCACCTTAAGGACAAAATTCCTACTTGTAAAAAAACATGAACTGGGGCTTTTGAATGCTGCAGCCTTTAATAATAATTTTTCCAAAAAAAGTTTATAAAAAACGATTATTATCTGAACAAAAAGAGAAAATTGTCTGTGTTGTGTATGAGAATATGCAAAACATCTAAACGCAGATTATTTATTATTTCTTTAAAAAAAAACGTGAGGCGTAGCTCCCAGGTTCAGCTAGTAATTCTAGTAATTCCAAGATTACTGTAACACAATTAAATAGTGCAATTTGAACCGTCAACTCATTTCACTAATTAAATTAATTAAAAGCTTTATTAAATATTAAATTATGTATCTATTTCCGATAGTCTCCAATTGATCTCTAATTTCAATAAGTAATTTAAGTTCTATTTTAAATTTAAATTTGTTTTAATTTCAAAATCTCATTTCTACGTTTTTGCAGTAATTTTAAACCAATTCTGTTACTACCAAAATATTTGATGTAATTTCAAAAAAATATCCCCAATTTCGAGATAACTTAATTAATTTTCTAAAAATATTAACCGGAGTGAACAATTCGGAAAGTTGTGCTATGACGCAATTTATAAGAAAATGTTGCTTTAATAACTGATTTGCCTTTTTAAACCTTCAAGCTGAAATTTAACCTCATTAAATTTTTACCGAGGGTCGCGGTCGTGGCAAAATAAGGCTTTAGAATTATGTCATTACATTGAGAAAATTGTAATTATTTGTTGCTTTATTATCGAAAATTTTTGCAATGCACAATGCAACTTTGTTCTTGTCCAAAAATATTTTTTTTGCTTTGTAAGGATCGTTCTATACTGGGAAATCAGTGGCGTACTAAAACAAAATTCCAAGTTCACGCGGCCCATTTGACCAAGTTTTAGACGTTTGTGAGTTGGGAAGGCGCAGACAAACCGTCAAACTTCACGTCGGCTCAAGTTTCGAGCGTTGGAGCCTACATTTTAATGCAAATTCTCCACTTTATTCATGCATGTTACTTCTAATCTAAACGCGTATTCAGTTCTATTTTTGCTGCGCCATTCATTCGTTTTTGAACAAGTACGAACAAGCCACCCGCAGGGACACCAGCGTCGCGGAACGTTGACAATTCCATTCGTGGGGGTTGGGAGAGGAATGGATTAGTTGACAGGTTCGTGTTTGTTTATGCCAAACAAGGACAACCCCATCGATATTCCGCGGTAGCGTTGAATAGATGAAATCGGTAAAAGCGACATTAAGGAAATGCTGGGTGTTTTGTTGGCAACAAAATAGCAACACGTGGTGTCCTATAAATTATTTATGTGCGTGGTGGAAACTTGTTTTAGGTTGGATTCTGACTAAAATTAGATACCTGCAGTTGTAACTAGAAATTTATCGTTGTAATAAAAAGGGCTTGCTTTGGGTTTTTGAAAGTATTGCCGCTAGTCTTTACTCGTTAAGCATAAAAAGTCAATTCTTGTATTGTTTCGAATTCTTCAGAATAAAAAAAATCGTGTGTCCTTGCAGATTTATAGACAAGATCCAGACATTCATCGTCCTATAGTTTTTCCGCAAGTCTAGTCGCTGCTAATTCTTGAGAAAAATTGATACTCGAATTTTAGAGACCAGATCAAGAATTTTCTCATGCCTACAGCAGTACAGCCGCAAGTCTCGTGTCGTTGTGAAACGAAAAAATTGTTACCCTTGTCGTGAAACGAGTGAGAAATTTCTTATTTCGACAGTGGTATTGCTGCAAGTTTCATATCTTAATGATTAACTCGCGATAACAGATGAAATCAGTTTTTTTCGAGACGAAATTGAGAATTTTCTTGATTCTGGTGCCGAAGTGAGACGAGAAAAAGTGATACCCTTGTCTCGGAAGGAGAATGAGAAATACCGTTTTTTGACAGTGGTATTGCCGCAAGTCTCGTCACCGTTAACACTTGAAAAAATTGATATTAAAATTGTAGAAACGAAAACGAGTCATTTCTTGTCTCTCCACAAGTCTCTTTTCGAAACGAGAAAAATTGATGCCCTCGCCTCGAAACAAGAATGGAAAATACGCCGTCTCGAAAGTAGTCGTGCTACATGTTTCGTTGATACCTTTACTTCATGCTTTTTCATGAATGTTCGAGGCGAGCTTGGTAGTTTTCTCGTCTCGAGAATGATAAATTTGTCGTCACAACAGTAGTCTTGCGGCATGTTTCCTTTCCATATGATTAACTCGTATAATCAGTTGATACCGTTTGCGTGAATTGACGAGACGAAATCGAGAATTTACTCGTCTCGGCAGTAGTACGCTCACAAGCCGACAAAATTGATACTTTCGTCTCGAAGCGCGAGTGGAAAGAGAAGTTTCTTGTTTCGGTAATAGTATTGCGGCAAGTTTCGTATCAATATGATTAACTTCCGATGAAATATGATATATTTTTCAAATTTACAAGACTAGTAGTACACCCATAAATCTCGTGCTAAAGTAGGACGAGAATAATTGATGCTTCCGTCTTGATATAACTGAGAGAAATTTCTCGTCTCGAAAGTACTCTTGCTGTATGTTTCGCATTAGTACGATTAATTCATTGTAAAAGTGTGTTTCCTTCGCGAATCTTCGATACCAGATCGGAAAATTTCTCGTGTCGAAGTGGGACGAGAAAAATTAATACTCTCGTCTCGAAACAAGAATGAAAAATTACTCGAGACGAGATCGAAGACTTTGTGGGCTCGAGAATGAGAAATATCCTGTCTTGACAGCAGTCTTGTTTCCTATTCATATGTTTAACTCGCGATAAAAAACTAATACTTTTTTCTTGAAAATTCGAGATGTGATCGAGAATTTTCTCGTTACGACAGTTGTACGCCCACAAGTCTCGTGTTGAAACGGGACGAGAAAAAGTAATGCTCTCGTATCTAAACAAAAACGGAAACTTGTTCTCTGTCAAAGTAGTCTTGCCGCATGTTTCGAACCAATATAATTAACTCGTGATTGAAGTGCATACCTTCCTTTTCAATTTTCGAAACGAGATCAAGAATTTTGTGGTCTCGAGAATGAGACATTTCTTGTCTTGACAGCAGTCTTGCATTTTTCCTATTCATATGATTATCTCGCGATACAAATTAATAGTTTTTTGTTGAAATTTCGGGACGTAATCTAGAATTTTCTCGTATTGGCGGTAGTAGGCCACAAGTCTCGTGTCAAAGTGGGACGAGAATAATAATAGATGCTCAAGTCTCGAAACCAAAACGAAAAATTACTCGCCTTGAAAGTAGTTTTGTTGCACGTTTCGAATCAATATAATTAACTCGCGATTAAAGTTGATACCTTCTTTTAGAATTTTCGAGACTTTTGTGGTCTCGAGAATGAAAAATTTCTTGTCTTGACAGCACTGCAGTCTTGCATGTTTCCTATTCATATGATTACCTCGCGATACAATTTAATAGAAATTAGGAGTTTTTTTCGTCTCGGCAGTAGTGTCGTGCCGAAGGGAGACGAGAAAAATTGATGGTCTTGTCTCGAAACAAAAATTCCAAATTTCTCGCCTTAAAAGACAACTTCCTCACCTTGAGAATAAAAAATTTCGTGTTTCGACAAATGTATTGTTGCACCTTCGTAACGAATTTTCGAGATCGAACCGATCGGAATTTTTAGTTTTTGGGTGGCCAGAAATGGTTTTGTTATTTATACAATAATAAACTTACCAACTTTTAAGTATTTTTACATGAATTATGTTATAATTTTTTTATTTTAGTAGAATAAGAACATTTTACAGGTTAACATGGACTTGTTTATGCAACAGTAGCTCTAGCAACAAATCTAAACAAGCATTACTGAGGTCACCTCGCAAATCAAAATTAATGCCTTCATTATAGGCCGTAATACATCTCTCAACATGGTGATTTTATTAATGAAAGTTAGTGTGTTTAGTTTTGAGAATAAGTGCGGTGTTTTAGACAGAAATTTGACTATTCAAATGGAGTTTTGGTTTTTCTATTTTAATACATAGGTTTTTTTCTTGTAATTTTAATTAAAATAAATGTTATAACTATAGTCCGAATTTCTAGTCTTTCTAGTATTTCTGGTATTTTGCCAGTATATAAATTATGAGGCAATTAATTATTAAGCAATTGTTTCATTATTCCTGTAAATGTATAGTTGGCGCAAACCTAAACTTTTAAACGAATTACCTACCAGCTTAGAATGGTTAACACATCCATATGTTTGACCTTAATCTAACTTGTGCAGACAGTATTATTTATTTGGTCAACTGGAATTAAAGCTTATGTAATAGATTAATAAAATAAAACAGGGTTCATAAGCGTGGAATAGGACCGGTCATGAGTTTTAAAAGTACTTCACAAAACAATTTTTATGAACCTGCTAATATGTAAATTAATTGAAATGTAAAATAGAAACCACAAATTGATGAAAACACAACGTGTAAATTCATTAATACAACGAGAAAGTTCTACGAAAGAAAACTTTGGACTATCAACATTAATAAAGGACGGAAAACCACCGTTAAATAAAAAACTTAAGAATTGCCGTACACAACAACAACCTTTTCTAAATTCTAATCCGAAAATTTAGTTCTCTTGTCCAATGGGTTTCACGTATAACTTAATGGATTTGAGTACGCCAATGCTTTTTGTTTACTTATTGAATTTTAACGAAATTTTTTGCTTGTCTGCGACTAAAACTCCGGTCTTTAGTTATAACTTATAGGTTACTAAAATATTAAATTTGTTACCTAACCGAATCTGGCTTGGTCGTATCTACATAGCCTAAGCCTAGAGGAACAAAATCTGGCGAAAGCTTTAAACAGTGGCGTAGTATTCAGGAGGTGGGGGTAAATAAATGCCCTCCCTAGTATAGTAAGAAGCCAAAAGTTTTCTCGTGATAAATATTTTATGTTGTTTAATTTTCGCGTATTAAATCAGAGATCCAAAAATAAAATTCGTCAGCCAAAGGGCCGAGGGGGGATAGATCATTGCAGAAAAAGATAATTATAGCCCATTCCTATAACCTATGAAGGGTGGCCACTTTTCTGGAAAACGGGGAACACCGTGAAAAGTCAGTGAATTTAGAATTTTTGTAGTTTGGTCAGGGAAAGCAGGGAATTGTACCAATTTCAACGAAATAGTCGGGGAATATTCTGTAAAATGCATATATTTTAATATTTTTATTTTTAACCTGCAAAACGAAAATTTTGTTACTTAGGTATATGTTATAAAATTTATTTTTATTTCGTTTAGTTTTTCCTTAAAGTTTAGATGTTGTATTTTGTTATGCTGGTTGAAAATTTTCCATTTGCTATAAAGTAATTTAAGTTAACTTTGCTAATCTTTATATTGAGCTAAAATTTTTATTTAAAAAAAAACAGTTGAAATTGGCTTTTGTACCATAAAAATGAGTCGGGGAAAACTGAAGTTTATCAGTCAGGGAAGTCAGGGAATTTGAAAAGCAGTTTTAAGTGGACACCCTGTATGACTTCACACATTTTTGAAAACAAAAATTGCTGACTAGTTATGAAAAATAATTATTGAAAATTTTCATATTTTGAAAGTTTAAATTTTTAATTTATTGAATTAATAATTAAATTATCTTGTGCCAAATTTTTACTGGACTCGAAATTTTTAAACTGCTAATAAAATTTCGTAATTCTCCATTAAACTACAATACTTAGAGCTTAGTTCATTAAAAAATATGTTTACGTAAACGTATGACTTTCTGTTAATAATGACTATAATGAGATTAAATTCGTAAAAACTTAGTTGTGTGGTTTTCGATAAAATAATAAAAATTAAAAACATTTTACAAAAGCAAATTTTTCAAACTAAAGAGAATAATGCATGCAGCCGGAAAACCCAGACAGAATTAAATTCGGAGCCGTCTCGAAAAACTTACCACACATTTCTAAAAATAACATGGAAATATCGATTAGATGAAAACTTAATTTCGTAGTCGGTTTTCGCTTTCGACGACGTAACGGCGCAGTTACCGTCTGGTTTATAATTCTCGCTTTTTTCCTACTGTTAATATCAAACATATGTTGCCAAGAATTTTATTGTGTATAAACAAGTAATATTCAAGGCGAGTGATATTGAGCGTGATTGATGGCAGTTTGTGCTCGTAATTTTTGGCAAAGCGGCAAAGAAGTTGAATGTATTTCCGGATCGTTCTTTTTTTTTGCCCAAACTTGAAAGTTTTTTTCTGGAACATTGCAAATATGGTTAAAATTAATTTAAGCAAATTGGCCAAAGTTTATGCAAAAATAAGACGAGTGTTTCCTGGTTTTTATAGTCACAACATTTCTTAACTTTTTTTTTAGTTTTATTCGCCCGTTTTAGTACTGTATTACGCGGATTTTTAACAGCATATTAGCCGTACAAATTACGTAATTTTATGTTCATTTAAAAACACTTTGATAAAAAATTAAAAAAATTAATTCGATAGTAATAACACTTGTATGGCTTTTGCCCCATTGTTTTGTTTTCTACAATTACGGGGGACATCCACTGCCCCAGGGTCATTATGGCCCTCCATCAAACACATACACCCAGGATCGACCAGATCTGGACTCGAACCTGATCGAGTTTTTGAAAGCACTGTAGTAATGGAAATTTCGAATGAACATAATCGAACTGTTGTTTTGTTTTCTACAATTACGGGGGACATCCACTGCCCCAGGGTCATTATGGCCCTCCATCAAACACATACACCCAGGATCGACCAGATCTGGACTCGAACCTGATCGAGTTTTTGAAAGCACTGTAGTAATGGAAATTTCGAATGAACATAATCGAACTGTCTCAAGATATCTCGAGAGGTTACCCAAAGTTGCTCGAATGATTTTACAATTTTAGAATGTTCGGGTTTGTTTGTTTGTTTAGAGAAGCAGAGTGGTTTTATTATTTTCTAACGCTTAGGTACATCTGAATTATTTCATTCGAATGAATCATTTGATTCTTAAATTAATTCGAATGAAAGTGGTTCGATTATGAAAATCATTCGAGTATGCCCCATTACTAGAGAGCAGTGCCAAAGTCAGCGGGCTCCTCCGCCGCTATGCCCCTCACTCCATGTTTAAAAGTACCCAATTTGAGTATTTAAATTACTAGTTCCAGTTTCATTTTTTTATAGGTTTTGGTCGATATGGGGTGTATTCATTATTTCCTGGAGGGCCTAATCTAGGTGGTGCTTTGTATTCTCATTCGAGCGCTATTGGACGTTTCGGAATACCACCAACATCAAGTGCGCCGTTCCACGCAGCCCATAAAGGTGAGTTTCTCATTTGTTGTTTTACTTTTTTTGTAATGATAATCTTGTCAGTGTATTTATTACAAATAAGTCTAAAGCAGTGCAAAAAACAAATTGGAATTTTTCCAGTTTTTTTTAATATCAACGTACACTGTATGCACGTAAATTGGAATTAGAAATAACAACATCCATTTTGTAGCTTAATAGACTACTAGTGTTACCCCGCCGAAATTCGATGGCAGATTCGGCGTTGACCGACCGGGCGAAATGCATTAGTTCCAATAATGAGACGCGGCGTTGGTGTAGATGTCGCCTCAAATAAAGCGCGTCTAGCAGACTTTCATATATATTATAAATTAAAATAATTATTATTGAAAAATCGACGTAGAATAAAAATATAAAAATGTGTCATGTTCCATCTGAGGATAGAGACCTTTCATTGAAAAAAAAATGATCAAAATTGGTGAAGCGGTAGCCGCTGGAGGAACCGGAGACAAAAAAACCTTTGAGCTTTTATATATGTCTAGATAGTGATTGAAATCGAATAATTTTTATAATAGAATGAGTGCCATTCGTATGAATATAATAATCGAATGATCTATTGAAATGAAAATCATTCGGATGTACTAATAAAGACCACCCTCTGCGTGCTTCTCATCGTATTTGATCGGGCCGTTCAGCAAAAACACGGTGTTCGGCTTCGAATAGTTTGAATGATCCGATGCGGCGCGCGGCGATGTATTTCCTAATATTTTAATGTTCAATTTAATTTATTCTTCTCATTGTCCCCCGCGTTTGCTCGACAAAGAACGTCGTTATTATTCATTGGGATTCCCCAAATTCTGCATTGAGACAATTTTATTATTTATTTATAAAATATTAAAATCATTCGAATGATTTTCCGAATCTATTGAGATTTATCAAGACTTCACGATAATCGAATACTTCTATTATTTTGATTCAAAAAATTACGTCATTAATTGATTTGGGGGTGTTGCAAAAAAAATTTAATTAAACAGAGACTGTAGAGGAAGAAGGGCAGGGAGAGGGAGACATGAGAGGGGAGCTGGTATTAGGTGAGAGGGAGGAAAGAAACAGAAAGGGGGGCAGAGGAGAGAGGCACGTACAGAGAGAATCGAAATAGACAAATAACGGAAAAATAGAGCGGATGGGGATGGATGAATAGAAGAGAGTGGGGGAGGGGATGAGAATGGACGAATAGAAGGAACAAACAAAAGTGACGAAATAAGAAGCATGCTCACAGAAGGTGTATGGGGTGGGGGAGAAGATACAGTTGAAGAGGGAATCGAGAGTGAGAGGAAGGAGAGAGTGACTGCGAGTAGTGGGAGGGGCATAAGAGAGAAGAAATGATAGGGGAAGAAGATTGGTTGAATTTCAAAAGAGAGAGGGAGAGAGAGAAGTCAATAAATAAGAGATAGGCACAGAAAGGGACTACGGGGTGGGAGAAGATACGCAGTTGAAGAAGAGTGATTGCGAGTAGTGGGGCGGCATAAGAGAGTAGGAGTGGGATGGAATGTAGAAGGAAAGAGAGGGACAAAACAAGCCACCAATAGGAGAGCTTGCAAGAGAAATAGAATAAAATAAAAATAAAATTAGAAAAATAATACTGCCCCGAATATATATCATTTTAGACGGTTTAAGCGCAAAAAAAATTTCATTGTCGGTGCACTCTTCGTGAAGGGGCGGGCCGCAATAGGGGTCTTTCGGACCCTCTTCAGTCGAGAAAGGGTGGTAACGATGGGTTAGAGCAAGAAATGTGGATAAGGGATGATTTTCGTGGATAGTACTGCCCTAGTATTTACCTTGTGGGCCAAGAAAACCACGGAAAAAACTGAGCCAGGACATCCGGCCCGAACAGGGAATGGAACCCAGGCCTCTTGAGTGGAAGGTGGACGCGCTTGCCGCGGAGCTACTTTTCTCGGTTTTAAACGTAAAGGAACACATACACAACTTAACAAGTGCCTTCCCCTACACCAAAGTAAAATAATTAATATTGATAAATTAAAATTTAACCCCCCCCCACTCCCCGTCCCTCTACTATGTACACACGCGTTCATCTACATAGTAAAGTAAACACAATAATTTTATGCAGGTGTTTTACATGCTTTACATGTATGATATGTAGAAAAAGGTAAGTATATCAGTTTTATGTAACATACATTTTCTGCATATTATTCTACATACTCTATATATATTCTACACACTTTTCTACGTGTAATGTAGAAAATATTGTTCTTCGTGTAAAGTTACAACGCTGCATACCACCAATGTTATCAGTTAACTGTTTTTGACACAAATACAATAACCGAAACTTACCTTTTCTTAAGCATCAAGATGGACACCAATCTCCAACCATTACACAGTAATAAACAAAGTCCCACGCTACGCATAAAATACTTAAACCCAACATTAAAACATAAAATAATTTAAAATCCACTAAATCACATCAAAATTCGGCATTAAAAGTCAGGGATATCGCGAATCGTTTAGTGTAATTAACATAATTTAATGAACCGGCATCATTTATCCCGACCTCACAACCGTTCGAGCGTTACTGATTCGCTGCTGCAGTGAAAGGTCGTCCTTGGTCAGGCGTTATTTCAAATTTTAGTGAAAAAGCTGCAGATAAGAACTGGGCGATAAAACACCTGCATAACATTACGTAAAAATTAGTTAAACATTGTTTTTGATTGGTGGAATATAAAATGTTAATTTATGAGCGAGTACTCGGTCGGCTTTTAAGAAACAAAAAAATGTTTCACGCCTTTTTAATTCTACGTAAGTATAGAATAAGTTCTAATTGTTGAGATAAGGTTTAATTACGTTTGAAGAACTAAATGGTTGTAATTCATAATTGTTTCTTAATTATTTAAAAACAGTTCATCATTCCTGCTTTGTATTTTCCGCATGCAGTCATGCGTTTACGGTGCGCTTTTTGTATGGAAGTGCATGTTTCAAGTCAGTTGTCAAGCTTCAAGCAATGCAATAAATTTTATTATTAAGAAAATGTTACTTAGGTATATTGATTTGTAGAGTTTGTTCAAATGTGTGGAATTTCATTATCGATATTCGATATTAAATTTTCAATATTGCCCAGCCCTAAACACAACACATCTTTTGATTTTATTACATTCAAACAACTTCTAACATTTTCAAATAATCGTAAAACATTTACTGCCGATCAAAAAAGGTCAGGGTAAAATGGTGGTTTATCCCTGTGTACAGATTCTATTGGTAGTGAACTAATTATTATTTTTGCTTACCAAAAAACTCCCCAACGAATCCAAGAATTTCAAAGGGTCTCAGTAATGATTGCACCAACAACAAACACACTACTTCAGTTTTTAAATCATCGCGAACTAATCGGAACTGCATTATTTAAAGTTAGAAAACACCCCGACATTAAGCAAACACACGTACCTTTATATAACATTCATTAATAAGAAATCGGAACTTTACGCTCGTTTTTCTTTGTCCCGAAAATAGTCGAATGCCCTAATTGAATGCACACATGTTACCATATTTCGTTTTTGTCGTAAACAACTCTTATCAAGTGCTATTAGAGATTGGACATCAAATAATTGTTTAGTAGAGATGTGTTCGTAGAAAATTGTATTTAATACTAATTTCAACTAAAGTAACGATTATTATGGTGGTGTCTTCGATATTATTGATATTATCGATATAATTTCATTATCGATATTCCATATTAAATTTTCAATATCGACCAGCCCTAGTAGAAGGGCTTATAAAAATTTGAGATGAAGAAGTACACGCCTAAAACACATCTGATTATATGTTTGTATAGTTAAGTTTCCGGAATTTTTGAAATAGTTATGGAGCTAAATATATCTAAGTATTTTCAACCCAAAATAATGTCATACAAAATTATTTTTAAAATTCCAAAAAAATTTCGTAGGTAAGTTCACTACTAATTCTAAGCAATTACAGTAATTCACACAATTCTAACGTACTTTATTGGTTGTAAATTAATGCTATGCAAAATATCTTTGCTAGTTTTGCAATAATTTTCCTGTAACTAAAATAATTAAGGTCATTTCCCAAGAAGTTTATTAATTTTTTTTGTAAATAATTTAAAGAATTCTAAAGTAATTCCATTAGCGTGGATAAGTGCTCTAAATTAATTTTATTGGTAATAAGGTAGTTTAATACTTTCGCTGGGCTTCAGTTAATTCTGGTAATTTTATAAACCATGCTGGTATTGTACCTGTTTGTTTAGCAACAATAATTTCATTATCTATTAATTTCTTTACTTCGAAGCGAATCCAGTAGTATAACTCTTATTTCAGATTATTTCTATTAATGTTACGAGAATTTCACCGATGTTCAATTGTCACTACTTTCTGATCAGTTGTACTAATTTCAGAGAAATTCCTATAATTTCAGACAATCACTAAATTTTGACGAGTTTTACTAATTTCAGAAAAATAACGTTAATTTCAAAATAATTCCATTAATTTTCGACTATTGCTATTGCAACTAATTTCAGGACACCTTTCGCTGATGTTAAATAAGTATCACTAACTTCTCATCAGTTCTACTAATTTCAGAATATTTCTATTATTGATGTTAGGAGAATTTGACTGATGTTAAATAAATGTCACTACTGCCTGATCAGTTCTACTAATTACAGAGAAATTCCAATAATTTCAGACAATTTGTATGAAGTTTATAAATATCACTAAATTATGATGAGCTACTAATTTAAAAAAAAATAACGCTAATTTCAAAATCAATCCACTAATTTTAGCATATTTCTACTAATTTCAGGAGATCTTTCGCTGATGTTATGTGAATATCACTGTCACTTCTACTGGTTTCAGAAGAATAACACTAATTTTAATTAATTTCTACTACTGTTACGAGAATTTAACTGATATTAAATAAATGGCACTACTTTCTACTCAGTTCTATTTAATTCCAATAATTTCAGACAATTTCTTTAGGATGTTTCTACTCATGTTAAAGAAATCACTAATTTCTCACGAGTTCTACTCATTTTAAGAAGAATAACGCTAATTTCCGAATAATTCTACTACTTTCGGAATATTTCTACTAACTTTAGGACTTAACTAAATTTGAGAAGTCCACTAATTTCAGAAGAATTTCATTATTTTATAAAAACTTCAACAAATTTCAGATTTTCCGTAATTTCAGAAGAATTCTGTTTATGTCACTAATTTCAGGAGATTTCCACAGAATTTTAGATTTTAGAAGAATTTTATTAACTTCAGAGCAACTCCACAAATGTTAGATTTGCACAAAATTTCAGAAGAACTCCGTTAATTTGAAAATATCACTAATATCACTTGAAATAATAATTGCAGACGAATTCCATTAATTTTGGTGTAATTCCACTAATTTCCGTGTAATTTCACTCATTTCTGATTAATTCCACTAAATTTAAGACTCAATTAAATTTAATTCAGCAAAAACCGTAGATTTTCACTAATTTCAGAAGAATTTTAAGAAGAATTCCATTAATTTTTAGAATTTATTAATATTGTTTGAAATTTCGGACGAATTTCATTAATTTCCGAGTTATTTTGCTAAGTTTTAAGAAAATTACATTACTTTAGGAGAAATTCCTCTTGCTAGAATCTCGGAATCAGTACATTAATTTCAGAATAGCTCCACTAATTTCAGGAGCATTTCGGTAAACCTCAGAATTCTACTTAAATTCCACTAATTTCAGCAGAGTTACATTAATTTCAGATTCATTCTACCGTACTTTCAGAATAATACCAGAATTTGCACGAAAATTCAGAATTTTACCAATTTTAGAAGAATTGCTGTAATTTCAGAGGAATACCATCTGTATTAGAACTCCATTAATTTTAGAATAATTCCTCCAATTTCAGCATGAGAATTCAAATTATTTTGGATAATTCCAATTTCTTTTTCAGAGAAATGTTACTAATTCCTGTAATTTTAAAATAACTACCGGAACCCCTGGACTACGCCTCCCGCATTGTTTGCTTATTTTTTTAAACACAAAGAAGAATATCTAATTTAATGAATTAATTTGCGGTTTTTTAAATTTTTGTAGTCGTAGTCCTAAATTGGAGCGTCTGCTATTGTAACTAGACCTCCCAATATTTGGGCCAATGAAGTGTGGTTTTTGATCATGAATTCCAAGCCTATTTATGTGTAATCACGACGAACAAAATAAAATCGGCTCATTACAATTCATAGCTACACGGAAACCTGATTTATTTTATACATTTATAAGCATACATCGTTTTTAATGTAATTGGTGATTATCTATTTGTCCAATTACTGCTTTTACTTGTACATATTTTAAGGATTGGCCCTGCTGTTCGGATTGGGAATGGAAGGTCAACTACTCGCGACCCAATCTGTCAAGCACATGTTCATGTTCTTTACCCAAATTGGCTTATTTATCACTAAAAGTTTGAGATTGGTTTGTAGAAAAGGAAACCGGATTTACTGCGTAGATTGTATTAATTTTGTATAATAGTTGTATCAAATCCAAACCAATTGCACTAATTTAGAAGCGATTCCTGGTAATTCTGAATTCTGATAATTCCATTAGTTTTAGAGTAAATAATTCGTCTAAAATCCACAATATTTGTGCTAATTAAACAGAAATTGTATTATCCGAATTTTGCAATGAACTTCCAAGGTAATTTTTAGTTCAACGAGTAATTATTATTTTCTATTGCCATTTTCAGACTTGATTAGTATTGTAATTGTGTTATATTGTTTTTCGCTTAAAGACCAAATCAATCGTTTTAAACGATTTAAACTGATTCACCATTTAACTATTGCTTATTACTTTTATTTGTAGACATAACAAAAATTGAATCATGTACATGTAGGAAAGTTTCTCACCGCTATTTTGTTATAATATTTACTATTAAATATCTCGCATTTCAAGTACTTTCTAATCTTATATCTCCTGTTATATTCAAACGTGCTCTTAGTTATCTCCTCCAATTTCCACTTACAAGACGTTATTTTTACAGATAAACTTTAACTACCGCTACTGTACATTCATACATAAATAAAAAGTGGCTGAATAACAACGAAACTATGTTTAAACTTCCTCTGGTCCCGCGTGCTTCGGAATAGATAATGAATTTAATGAGAGTTTGTGATAGTTTCTTGTGTCTGCACAACACAATAATGAATAATAATGAGTAATAAGGTAATAATACAAACTAATAAAACCAGCTGGTTGCCTTAACTTTCGTTAATTACCCAGGTGATTAATTATTAAAATCTCGTTTTGTGTAGACAGAACCTAATTCAGAAACTAAATTAATTTTTAAGATCTTATTTATTCAAACTTAATGGTTTTATAATTGTTTTTTTTATTAATTTTGTTAATAGAAGTGGGAATTTTATTTTTTAAATTAAACCCTTCTAGAACAGAAGAAAAATTGAAAATTATTGAAATAATAATTAATAAATACCGCTTAAATGTAGAAAAAATAAATTTAAAACGAATACTAGAACTATTTTTACCCAAATTCTCTTATCTTTTATTGCATGAGTTTTATTTTAAAAGTAATCTAAAGCGTGACTAAACCACATTTGAATTTTAGTTAAAAATATGTATTAAAGATAAGAGCCAAGAATGCAATAGAACGAATGTGGTTTAATTGGGAGAGTTTATGTGAAAAATTCGGATTTTATCAATGGTTCCTGCTATTTACAATTTTTTTCTGACTTTTTATTATTTCATTCAACCCGCTTGCTTCTGGTTTTATTAGTTACATATTATGCGGAAATTTTGCTTATCAGTTTGTTGTTCTGATTACCGGTCGTATGCAAATATTTATCAGCTATATATTTTTAGAAATTTGAAGTGTAGGTAGCCATAAATATTTTTAGATTTTTTGTGTGTGTAATATACCCTGTGACTGGCAAGGGAGAGTTTTGGGATGTACAGAAAACAAAAAACAATGTTTATTCAAAATAATTCAATAATGTACAATATTTGGTCTCAAATTTTGACGGAAAATATTCACTTTTTTATAGTAACAAGTTTGACAACAACTCAAACACAAATTACTTTAATGAATATTAGGATTACAATGATTATTCCCCTCATATATCAAAAATAGGTACAAATATTCCAAGCAATATTAGATTAGCCCAAGTTGAAGCCAGCGGTACCATTCATTTTTCAAAAATTATTTGAGTTTATTTTTATTTAAAAAATAAAATAAAATTTTGTTTGACAACTGCTGAGATTGATAGAAAATCTATTTAAATTCTACAGGGTTATTACATAAATTGTAATTTAAATCCAATGTGGCAAAACGTAAAAACTTACCTTGCAGGTTATAAGTGGTGATGGGCATAATTGAATGATTTTTATAATTGAAAGATGGTCATCCGCATGAATTTAATAATCGAATGATTCATTTGAATAAAATTATTCGTATGCGGTCAATAGCAGCCAATGTGCCAACGCTATTCCGCATGCTTCTGGAACGCTCTGCTGAACGAATTCCCGTATTCATCGTCTTTCCTCGGGCCGCTCGGCAAAAACCGGGTAAACCTTCGGCTTCGAATAATTCGAATGGTTCGACGTAGAAGTAAAATACATAGTCACATACCGTCCCTTTACACTTTTTGTTTAGTAGCCTAACCAACTTATTTTGTTTATTCGTTCATTTCTTACAGAATTTATAATTTTGTAATATTTCATTGCTAATTCTGACCTCCTCGTGTTTGCTTGCCGAAGAACGCTGCCATTATTCATTAGGGTTTTGGCATTTGCAGCTGATAAATTCAATGGCTACGGCTTTAATGCTCGCATCCGAATAGGGAATACAATTCCAAGACGAAATATCAATCCCGGGATTTTGGAATCAAAAATAAACGGTTCCGGGATCCAGGGATTGATAACTATAAGAAAAAACATTTATTAAAGAAACAAATTTTTGGCAACAAAATAAAAAAATTTCTGGAATTATGAGAATAATGACGCAGAAATAAAAGTTTGTCCAGAGTGGCGGGCGTCAGCAAGTTCTGATCTGATGGTGATACAAAATGGCCCAGCAGCAGCAAAAGCTCGTTTCGACTCCTCGGTTATTGGCCGAATTATTATTAAAAACTCATACGTGAGCTGCATTTCCTGCAGTAAGACACGGCTAGTTTTTGGTTTCGTAAATCTCCGGGATTTTCAGACCCAAAAACTATCCCGGGATTGTATTTCCTACATCCGAATCGGCCAAAACCTAGAATAACAGCTAGGTTTCCGGGTTGGAGCCGCGTCATCGGTGCACGAACACATTCAATTTGACAAGACCAAAATCCTAGCCCGTTCTTCCATTTACCTCAACCGTGTGATCCGTGAATCCATAGAAATACACAAAACTCCTAACAATATTAACCGAGACCACAGCTATCCCCTGCACAATGCCTACAAACTACTATTTCCGATTAAATCCAAGCCCCGCCCTGCAACCGCTAGAGCACGACAGCCAATCACAGACCCAGCATTCACACCTTGTTACCCACCCGTCCCTTATAAACCCGGTGCCTGCACCGGTCTCGCCAGTTGTGTTCCAGATCCCAAAGTGACCACAGCCCTGAAGATGTCCCGTGGAACCGAGGACGAAACGTCGGCAGTTCATGTACCGATGACGCCGCTCCAACCCGGAAGCCTAGCTGTTATTAACAACGGCCGCGGAAGCCTGCAACTTACAAAACCTAGAATTTTAAAATCAATTTATGCAGCAAATAGAAAAGTTTCACTCGATTATTTTCAGAGTGCGAAGTTTTAAGTCAAGTTGATTTAAATCAAGCGATTTATATAAAGAATTATAGATTAGAATCGATTTGTTTTTTAGTGGGGTGTCGATTTCGTGTGAAATTTTCCAATCAGTACAATAATTTTTGGGTCCCGGGTTAGCGCGGGTAGGATGGCCATTCTATAACGGATAGTCGCTTAGCTGAACAACCTATCCTACTTTTTATTGGTGCATTTCTATTGCGCACGCTTTCAATAGGCACTTTGTTAGCGATAACCGGCAGGTTCGTAGTGGCACAGATGGATATGCGGGTGTGTTCCGTTTTACTGCATAAGTAGTTGTGGGGTCGAGTCTCGGTTGGGACCATATATTTTTTTTATTTTATAGTTTTTGTTAAAACACTGTTGTTGCGTTTTACTATTTACGCGAGGTTATTTGTTAATAGCAGTTATATTTTTAAAGAAAAAATACGAAGACAAATTTGCATTCACTCACAGATTGACGGCATACTAACACGCAAGTCTGACCTTGATGAGGTAGGATAGATTGTTAGCGAAGAGACTAGACGCTAGTTGCCATTCGCTTGCGATCGCGACGGTGCAGCAATGTTCTCCGTGGTCGGCGCCTCGCGCTGGCGGATGGGCACGTAAAACTCGGTCCCGGCTGTCAAGCTAATACCTTGGTTGTCGTTAGAGGGGTTGAAAGTCCCCTCACAAGTGTAGATGGATGAGCAAATAGACGAGTGAATGTAATTACAAGCGTTTGGCGTAAGCTGAGGGGGCATAGTGGTTAAAGGGCCCCACTACCCTCCGGAACATAGCGAATAAGCCAAACCCGGAGGGAATGGGATCAAGCCAAGGGCCTGAATGGCCCGTAGCGCTGAAGATATAATAATGTTCACAACTTGGCAGTAAAGTAGGAAAGCATTACACAACAGTATTAAACAATTTATACAGTTTGTTTGAACTGGATCCATTGTATAGTATATTTACTGTTACGCAAATCTCTATATAAAATAAAAAATCTGCATAATAATTCACAGGGACGGCAGCGACAGCTGTGTTATTGATTCACACATGCACCGGGTGCACTTTGTTGCGCCTATGTTGTCATTATCGCTAAAATTTGCTAAGGAGCATAAACAGTGGCATTACACTATGTACACAATATAAAACACTCACCATAAGTTTTTAATGAATATTCTATATTTATTCTTATTTTGTAGATTGTGGAATGTCACTTTTTATGCTCCCTAGGATGTTTTTACTAAGATTGGTGGTCCCGCAGGTGCAGCAAAGTGCACATCGGGTTGGGGTAACGGGACAGGCCTGTTGTATAGCTACTTCTTAATTAATTGGAAGTATTTTGCAATTGCAAGTATTTTCTAAATGTTAAATTATTGTAAAACGGCTGATCCAATCAATTTTACAAAAAATTTTTTTTTAATTTAGTATTTATGTGTTTGTGTGTTTCAAATATTTCTGAGAAAGAGGCCAAGGTATTCGGTTTCTGCGCCACTGGATTATTCTATTCACTTTAAAGTCATTGTGTGATATGCCTTCTTTTGAGTAATATTTACCTGGAAATTTTCATAAAGTTGTTTCTGTTTTCGAAAATTAAAAAATATTAAAATTTCAACACCCTGTATCTTGGTTACCGTTGGGTTAAATACATATGACTTGGTTTTGTTTCGGCATGAATAATGTACCCTATCATTGGCCCTCACATTTTTTGCAAAACCCTCCATATACATGTAAAAAATAATGTGAAATCGTTTTTTTTTTATTGTTAATCACTTGCTAAAGGTCATAATTACTGTTATCAAAAGTGTTAAGGTAGCAAAAACTGCATGTTCTTTTGTTGTGTATGTCTTCGCGTTTTGACATGCTTCTGAAATAGTGATAAAGAAAACCTTTGTACCCAATTTCATTTATCCTTAGCTATTCAACTAGAACAAATTACTTTATATACAATGTGTGGATAATTTAAAACGCGTACTTTACAAAACTTCAAATTATAATAATTTCTACCTCATGCACACACGTACACTAACTTTTGTTCATGCCGCATTGTTAGTGCTTCGAATTGCAAAGCGAATGTAGGGATATGCATACAAAACACCAAATTATTAAAATGCATGGCACTTTCGATGATTTTAACATCGCCATTGATTGATATTAAATTTAACTTTAAGCTCATTCCCGATCTAAACAGCTTCCATTTTAAAAACATCGTAAAATATCTAAATTACGTGCCTGAAATAACGAAACACAAACCCTTTTAAAAACGGTGAGAATTTACAAAACGGCTCTTTAGGCCCAGTAATAATTGTCCATTGCCGCAGTAAGTTTATGTTATTTTACTACACTTCCTCCCACCTGCTCGATTTCCACCTGGCTGCACTTGCAGCTCAACCATTCGGCTTCCACTTCTTCAATAAAATACAATTTGTAATCAATTAGGCCGATTTCATCATGATATGAGTATTATCTTTGTGGTACCAACCAGCATTTAAGTTTTTTTAAAATTCCATATACTGAGTTGAGGGAAATATATACAAATCAACTAATATAAGGGTGCCAATTAATCCATCACTTCCATGAAAACGATAAGTGTTGAGCTTGCTGACTACATTGACTTTAATCGATTATAGTTGATTAAGTCGTCGCAGTTTTATTGAAAATTCGTGTTTTACAACTACCAGCATTTAATTCGTTTAATACTCTGCCGTTCGTAGAATATTCTGCAATAAAATGCGCGTTGTATGTATAAGGGCATCAATTAAACATTTTTCCTGCTACACCTAAAGATAAATAAACATTACTTGAATACATGAAAAATTTAGGCGTTAAAAAAATAAACTTATGCAAATTAATGAAATAAACCTGTACGTAAATATGGCGGTGGAATTATATTATGTACCTACTTGAATGGTGCCATGAGCTTAATATTTCTTTGGTATCATTTAGAATTTTTTACGTATGTTATACTCAGTGGCGTAACTACCATGGGGCAGAGGGGGCAACGGCCCCCCGGGCCCGAGGCCTTAAGGGGCGCTGCCACGAGCCACGAGTTTTTTTTTTTTATTTCTCTATTACGAAGTTTTTTCAATAAAAATTTTTGTTTTTCGACAGTCTTTATTTTTATTTTCAACAAAAAACGTTTTAAATTCCATGCAAGTAAGTATGTACTTATACAATCAAAAATACTAAAGTGAGATTATATTTAGTAATACAACACCCACACTTTTTGGTACCGACCCAGACACATTAACTTCAGAAAATTTAAGATTTGCTTATCTTAATTAGACACGGCTTTAATATATTTATTTTCATTTACTAAACAGCAAATAATTTTTTTCCTATTGAAGAAATTGTTCTTATTATCAATAACTTTATTATTGAAGTTTTTTTCAGGATGGGGCCAGGGCCCTTCAGGTATCTTGCCCCCGGGGCCAGGGCCCTTCAGGTATCTTGCCCCCGGGCCCAAAATCTGAAGTTATGCCACTGGGTATACTTCCACATCATTTTTCGTAACCAGTAGTGCTTGTGCACTTTCAGACGCTGTAATTTTTACTTTTAGTGTAGCGAAGTAAGTATTGATTTCATGCATATTTTCAAAATCAAGATTTTGACGGAAATACATGTTTTGGACCTCCAGGTACCCAAAAAAGTGGTTAAAGAATGTCTGTCTGTGGGTGGGTGGGTTGAGTATGTGCGCTCCATAGTTTCCAGCTGGTTAGTCCGATTTCCATGAGCTACGAAATGTGTCACAAAAATCATCATCATTTTCGAACTTTCTAGCTTCAAAATGGCGGCCACTACGAGTTTTTGAAAATTTATATTTTAGCTCCTGTTTATTCAAATATGATTTGACAGATGGGGATCACATTTTCTATAAAACACAATATTACTGGGACGTAAATTATTGAAAAGGAAACTACGAAGTGAAAAATATTTTTACAATTTTGGAAGTTGTCAGAAACATTGCTGAAAAAGTGGGCACATAAGTTTTCTTAAATTTTGCAGTTCGGAACCACATTTGTAAGTATTGATTTCATGCAAATTTTCAAAATCAAGATTTTGACGGAAATACATGTTTTGAGTCTCCAGCAACCCAAAAAAGTTGTCTCTGTTGGTGGGTGCGTTTTGTATGTGCGCTCCATAGTTTCCAACCTGTTGGTCCGATTTCCATTACCTTCGAAATGTGTCACAAAAATCGTCATCATTTTCGAACTTTCTAGCTTCAAAATGGCGGCTACTACGATTTTTTTTTAATTTTTATTTTAGAGCTTGTTTACTCAAATGTGATTTGACAGATCGAGATCACATTTTCTATAGAGACGCAATATTACCGGCACGTAAATTATTGAAAAGGTTAAAACTACGAAGTGAAAAATAGTTTCACAATTTTGGAGGTTGTCAAAAACATTGCTGAAAAAGTGGGCACATAAGTTTTTTTTTAATTTCGCAGTTCGGAACGACATTTGTAGGTATTGATTTCATGCAAATTTTCAAAATCGAGATATTGGACGGAAATACGTGTTTTGGATCCCAGGAACCCAAAAAAGTGGTTTAAAAAAAATGTCTGTCTGTGGGTGGGTGGGTTGGTATGTGCGCTCCATAGTTTTCAACCTGTTAGTCCGATTTCCATGAACTTCGAAATGTGTCACAAAAATCATCATTATTTTCGAACTTTCTAGCTTCAAAATGGCGGCCACTACGATTTTTTGAAAATTTTCATTTTAGCTCCTGTTTATTCAAATATGATTTGACAGATCGGGATCACATTTTCTATAGATAGACAATATTACTGACACGCAAATTATTGAAAAGGTAAAAACTACAAAGTGACAAATATTTCCACAATTTTGGAAGTTGTCAAAAACATACGTTTTTTTTTTAAATTTCGCAGGTCGGAACCACATTTGGTATTACAACAGCCAGTGTAAGTGTTGTAAATGTTACTATGTCAGAGAATTTTTGTACAAATGAAAACTATGAAGTGAAAATATTTTCAGAACTGTGATTATTGTCAAAAAAATTGCTATAGAGCTAGTGGTGGGCTACAATTTGTTGCGTGTCCCAGTCCAATAATTTCTTTGTGACGTCTTCTATGAATTTTGAAAAACGTAAATTTATTCGGGAGTATCTGGGTTTGTTGCCCGGCCTGGCCGACTGTCCTGGCTCAGGTTTTTCCGTGGTTTTCCTGAGCCAAAAAGTGGCCTTCTCTTTAATAAACGGATAACGATAAAAACTGTCTGTTACAGCTAAAATACCCATAAGTAGTAGTAGAATAAGATTCATAATTTAATTTTTAGGTGCAGCAATATTTAGAGGAGTTAACTTTGACCTTCTCTCCCTAATTTTGGCGAACAAATTTGATTTATATAGAATTAAATCAATCTGCATATAAATTTCATAAAACTAGAGTCCGCTACACTATCATTTTGAGCAGCTTATTTACTATTTAAAAAAAGGGTGCGGCAGAGACTATGGGTTTCGCTAGTAGAATATAATATAATATATTTATACGAAATATACATCAAAATTTATTAGAAGACCTGTTTTTTTAAGGTGCCCAAAACGATATTTGAGTAACAGTGTCAGCTACCTAAATTGAAAATGTCATCTTTGTCGACACATTCCTAATGCCTGGCCAACACGTTCGCCAGACTGTAACCCATTTAATTTTCGGCTTAGGTACGTAAACTAACGCGTTTTAGGTAAATAACCACGTTAAAACAAAGTGACTAATTTTTTTATTGATTCACAGTAATATATGTAATTAGATTTATTATTTATAAAAATGTTTTTTTTTAATTAGAAAAAAAAGCTAGAAAATTTTTCTCAATTTTTGTGACTAATACGAAATTATTTAATTTAATTATTATTAATAAATAAACCTTGCTTTGGTTATTTTCACGGCCGCTATGTAGGACAAGACGGAGACCATCCGTTATTAAACAAATAAAACAAAATAATGCACTTCTCATTTGGTACACACAAATCCAGTCCACAGATTTACAACACATTTTTTTTTCTATTGTCACATTAATTATTTGTTATTTACAACGAGAGTACGGCCATGTTTTTTATTTCAAGCTTTACCGTATAACTGAACTGCTGCGGATTTTGTTTTAAACTCAAAATATTATTTAGCGAAATCATTTTGGTAACAGATACTTTTAATGTAGACAGCACACTTTAATCAGTACTGTTTCAACTAAAAAATAAACTAATATAGCCACACGCGTTTGGGCTGATGATGCTACCTTGGTTCCTCGGGAGAACGTTTGTTTATACGATAACATATAGATTGTGATAGCAACGCAGACAAAATTTCAGCTTTAAATTACAAAACAGATCGACGTTAAGTAATTATTAATCCATAAAAACCCGTTGCGATGAGGCAGTTTTGAATATTTTATCTCGTTTGTTTACATAGCCGCTGCTTCGCTTTAAAAACAAGGCGCACGCATATCTTAACTTTTGCTATCACACTATCTTAAATAGAAAAGTTCAGCATGTTACATGTAATATTGTTTGCTTTGCGCGTTTGCTAGGATAGGCCCGAGCCGCTATTGCGATTTGCTATAAAAGTAAAACATTTTCAGATTTACACAAATAATTCATAAAGACGCGCATGACTCACTGCAGTATTTGCCCACCATAAATGCCTCCTCCTTTTCTAGTAGTTTATGACTCGTTCGTGTACGCGTGCTTTTTTAATACAGCGAATTCAGAAGCCATTTGTCTTAACAATGGCTTCTTGTTATGTTTTTGATTGATTGCGTCGAAATTTGTCAGCGATTTATTGATGGATGATGCAACCAATCTGTTGCTTCCCTTCCAAACTGTTCATAATTTTTAAATTTAATTATTCTTGTGTTTGCAAGCTTATGCTAGAAGCTTAATTTTTAGAGGTAGATTGAAATATATATGGCCCTGTAGAGCAGAAGCTGTGGAATTATTTTGATTTATTACTGAATATTCTCAAAAAGTGTTTATTTTTTTGGAACGTTCCTTTTATATTGTTACTCGCCTTTGTATGGCCAAAACGATGCCATGGGAAATTTTTTATTGTTCCGAGGGGCTAGTCCGCCAACTGTATTGTATATAACTCAATTGGTCATTGTGTATAATTTCAAAATTGTGCCGTTTTTAATATTTGTACCATTTCCAAAATTTTCTAAAATTTGCAACGATTTTTACAAATATTCAAATATTTTCAATATTTTTGACCTATTCAAGAATTTTAAATGCCATCAAATTTTTCAAAACACATACAAATTGTCAAAATTTTGGTTATTTTTTAATTTCCAAAATTTTCAAACATTTTGATATTTTGGAAATGTATATTAAAAATTTTAAAACAATTTTTAAAAAGTAAACTGTTACATATCAAAAAACATTCTGTGTAAAATATAGAGGAATTTCGAAAATTTTCGAAATGTTTTAAAAATTTCCAAAATTTCAATAGCATGTGAGGGATGCCGCGTTGCGTTTCCCGACAGCTTTTTTCGTAATAGTTGTTCTTCTATTTGCTAGTTCTTGTGAATGAAAGTTTAACAGTTCTGATTATGTAAGATGGCAAACCCAATTTATTTTTACACAACGATGTATTTTTAATATATCACGGACGCATAATGTAGACACATTAATTAATACTCACTCATCCAAGGAAAATTGGCAGTTCGGCCGGTGCAGTCAGCTCCCATTATCCAAAACTCCGTGCAGGGGGCCTACTCAATCTAGTTACTCCCTGTTCGTAAATGTGTTGTTCTCATCAACATGAATAACTAGTAGATGTATATTACGACGCTAGCAAAGCATGATCAAAATATATTTGTTACGAGAGAGGTATTTCCTACCGCGTAGCCTCTAGTAGTTAACCCTCCGAGTGCGTTGGAACATTATCTTCGTTGCCCTAATTCGACGTATCTAAAACCTCGAAGAGAAGTATAGGACGCTTATCACGCCGGTTAACCTATAATGAATCCGGTTAATGCCGTTCTCTTCCCGAAAATACTTGACCCACAAATCATCTAATGGGAGCGCGGCATCCCGTAGCACCCCGAGATATTGAGGGGCGGTCTAATACTAGGATGCAAGAAACGGTTAGTTGTCGTAATGGGCTTAATGAATTCTTAACAGCAACAAGACGAGCAGCCATAATATTGCCAATTTTGAAACAATTGCGTAAATAATAAATCAGCAACAGTAGAAATTGATTAAATAATAAATCATTAACAGTAGCCTCACTTCCAGCTACACTACCATAGTCATCAACAGTTTACCAGTAAACAAATTATTATAACAAACACACCATTGTCACTCTTAAAGTAAACAGTTTTTAACTCGAAATGTTCTTTCTACCACTCAACCACATTCCGACCACTGGCTTTCGTTATATTTTAATTTAATCATCGACGGCGTCCAATCGTCCTATTACACTTACTTTCTTTCTATTTCTGCACCGGTATCGTTTATTTACAACACCCTCGCCAATGTACGACTGTATGTGTGTCTGTGTTTAACGCAAAATCCCAGGAATTTCACCGATTTTAATGAAATTTGGAATACCCGAGTATAACAGAAATTTGACGAGCCGAAAAGTTTTCGGAACCGGAAACGGAAGTTAGATGCGTTCTTTTGGTGTACCTTTTTTCAAAAACAATTTCTAAAGTTTAGGAACACAGTATGAGAGAGACGGCTAAGACAAATCGAAAGCTTTTTTTTCCGAATACTCTAGCTTTAAGATGGCGTCAGCTACGATTTCTTGAAGATATTGATTTTAACGCCTTATTACTCAAAATCGAGTAGACAGATCTGTATCAATTTTTTTACTGTAGTAGCTGTAGGGGGGGGATGGCAATACCATGTATGAGATTTGTTGAAATTGTTAAAATTGGAATGTAGACAATTTTCAAAATTTTAGAGATTTTCGACAAAATATTGCTCAAGCAACGGTTTTTTTTTTAGTTTACTAATTTCTTTGTGACGCTTTCTATGAATTTTTGAAAGTCAAAAATTCATGCTTCTTTTTTTAATAAACGGAAAACGATAAAAACTTATGTTTAACCTAAATTGGTCATGGGTATGGTATAACAGTAGAAGATTCATATCCTAATTTTTAGATGCAGCAATATTTAGTGGGGGTGGTCCAGTGGTTAAAGTCCCAGGCTTTGAAACTAGACTCCCAATGGCAGTAGGTTCGAGTCTTCTGCCCGTCGAAAATTTTTCTGAATAAGTTAAATTCGGCGTGTCCATGGATGGTGTGTGTGGTGTGTATGCTGGGTTGCATGTCTTTCAGGGGTGGAGCATGTTAGACCGGTGAATAGCACTTCGTGTGCTGAGCCTGGGTAAGAGGGTGGAATGGGAATCATGGAGTCGTGCTCACGCGCGACTTCATGATTCTCAAAAAGAAGCCTGAAATTCTTTTACCTAAAAAACGAAAAAAAATATTTTTTTGTTCCAAAACCTCTGTCATAAATTAGGCAGCACAGGAGCATCGATGACAACTTACGAGTGTGCGAGGTACATTGAAAAACACGTAGTAAGTAAGAGATGAACATAGTACGATAGACATAAGCTTACGGAATAGCTGCGTACAGCAAGTGCCATTTAACCTTGCAAAAAAAATGACGATAAGTTTAAAAGGCGAGAAGCCGTTACACTCTCAAGCAAAAGCAAGGTTTTTTATTACATTTCTAGTTTCTTTGCTGTATTTTTTATACGTAACCTAAATTATCGTTAATCCCTTCTCAAAGCAAACTGTTTCTAACCTTATGGCGCACGGCCTTTTAATTTGTCAAAAAAATCCACAATTATTCGTAAACCATAAATAAATTGACTTTCACTTTTTAGTAGAGTGTACCACACTGACCAACGGCCAATTAGAGCTAGTTTAAGTTACGACTACCGACGAAACAAAGCGGAAGTAGCCGAATCAAAGCCCACTAAAATTTGCAAGGTTAGGTGGCACTTGCTGTACACACGACCTTGAAGTTTCTACACAGGTAGTTTATGACTGCTGTTAGTTGTTCACCTTGCAGTAAGGTGTTAGCAGGGGTTTATATTTAAATACCCTACAATTTAAAACAGTTCTTAGTTGAATGTGCTGTAATTGTTGTGATTAGATATATAAAAGTAATTATTTTGTATAATTATGGGAAAGTACAGCTCATTTTTTTGCAATTTTATCGACTTCCCATGTTGTACAGTTTCCGCGCTCCCAATATTTGGAATAAATTAAAGTGAACGGCCCTCATTCTGTTTTTCATTCAGCATTTTTATTTAAATCAGGACATTAACACTACATCATAAGTGTTTGCAAGAATCGAAAGTTTACATAAAACAACAATATTATATTACAAACCTAAGCGACAACGCTTTAAGGTTGTTGATTCCATACATTACGCTTAAAATGGTGTCCTATTTCCTTTTACCAACTGAAACTTGATATTCCATACATTATGTTTAGAAATTTCCAGCTAATATTTATACTTATCCACCTTATAGGTGTGTTTCGGCTGCCGTATTAATTGCCGAATCAATTATTTTAAGTGATAAGGCACGACGCAACATTGAACTAAAATTAAATAATTTCATTTTATTTTTGAATCTAAGACATTCTAGGTTTCTCGTTAGCGTTGAAATCGTTGTGTTGTCATCTTGCGTTATTTTTACTTGTTTTATGGGTAACTGATACCCAACGTCAGCTTCCATCTTTTCACAACGGAACGTAGGACTTTACGACGAATGAAATGTCTGCCGTCGTGGAATTTAAAACGCTTTGCTCTTTTAAAATTTTAAAATCGTCGTAAATTATGTCGACTTAACGATTGTTCATTTTGAAATACCTCCTGCAATTTTGCACTTTGATTTTAGTAGAAAATTAATGTTTCTAAGAGTTAATTACCGTAGAATGGTTTAGAATTCCGTAATTGAAAACCAGAATCGATAGGAAAGTTCAGTAAAAAAGCGGAAGTAGTAGAGTGTTTCCAATATGCGTTCATATTTTATGAAAAAAAATAAAGTTTCTTGGTTTAATAATGGTTTATTATGGTTAAAAAATCTGTGAGTAAAAACAGAATAGACAGGAAAGTCGATACCAAGAAACCACGTCGCTCAGAAGGAGTGGAGTTTTTTAAACTGAACTCAAATTTAATAAAAAGAAGCAGTCGAGTGATTTTCTGAAAAATTGTGTTAATATTTACATTACATTAATATTTACACTATAAAATCTAACTGTAACATTCGGCCAACCTGCCTAATCGCGACGTCGAAATTTTCTAGTTGCAACTAATGAAATCTCAAAATCGATTTCATAATTTGGTGATAGCTCAACTAATCTGTTCAGGTAAACAACCGAAAGGAAACCTGTCAGTCGTATTTTCTCAATGGAATGTTGTTCCTATTGTCATTTGACATGCTTATACCGATTTTGAAGCCGAAGTTTTTGAAAATTCTCAACTAAAAACTTTCAACTCGAATTTTTTGTAATTTTCAATATTTCTGTTTTCAAAATTACAAATTTTTCAAAACTACGTAATTTTAACAATTTCCAACAGTTTTTAAGTTTTTCCAAAATTTCAAACTTTTTTGGAAATTTGAAATTTTGGGAAATATTGAAAATTTTTGAAAATTATAAAAGTTTAGAAATAATTCAAGGGTTTAATTGGATAATCGCCAAAAAGAAACTCACCAAGTTATGAAATCGATTTTAGATTTCAACGAGAAAATATATTGTTCATAATTAACGCAATTACTTAAAACCAAAAAACCTTTAAATTTAAAAAAAGGTTTCTGCTCGAGATTTTTGTTTTATTTCATAAATTCTGAAAATTTCCTAGTTTTTAAAATTCCAAAATTGTTTAAAACTTCCAAAAACTTTTCTTAATTTTCAAAAATTTTACAAATTTTGAAAGTTTAAAAAACATTTGAAATTTTGTAAACTGGGAAATTTTAAAAATTTGTGAAATATAAAAAAAATTTAAAAACTTAAAAGAGTGGTTTTATTGTGTCAATTATAAACAATATTTTTTCGTTGAAATCTAAAAACGGTTTTTGTAATTTGATGAGTTTTTTTTTTGGCGATTATCCAATTAAACTGTTCAGGCAAACGACCAAAAGGGAACTTCTCAGTGATGTTTTGTCAATGAAAAGTTGTTCATATTGTCATTTATGTTCATACCGATTTTGAAGCCGAAGCTCGTAAATTTTTGGAAAAAAACATGAAATCGATGGTGTGGTGCAGGGGGTGGTGATAGGGAGATCGCGTTTGCGCAAATTGGCTATTCGACGTGCTTAGTAGAATACAATTATAACGTTCTTTTTCGAGCGCGTCTATTTTGAAAGAGGTCACTCCCCTCCCCCCTCCATTTCTCTTTGGCGGACCAACCTCATTTTGTTGCGGTGTCGTCCTATTGCAATTAGCAATCTTTGAGCCAAATTTGTTTATTCTGTAATATGGCGTCTGGACTGTATACAGACACACAGACACCTCTGCAGGGTCCGCTTTATCCGTCTCCCAAGCCTCTAAAATCTGCTTATAAGTCAAAACGTGTAGGTTAAAAATGTTTGACATAGAAGTACCTTTCTTTTAGGCATAAAGCAAAAAAAGCAAAAATAGTCTTTCTGGGACTCACATTATTACTATGGTTAAATAAATATTGGTGTTTTAAATGCAAGGATTGATAGGAAAGTCAGTGTCATAAAAATTAACGCCTCCGGAAGTACCAATAAATTATATCTGCATTTACCAATGTTGAAGCAAATATTCAATAATTAGTTTCTCGTTCCTTAAGGATCCCTTTAACAAACAATTTTTACAGGTTTTTATACTGTAATGTACCTATTTTGATACACCCTGTATAATAATTTCTTACCATTTAGAACAGCGTTCGCTAAGAGGAGGTTGGTACTCGTGAAAGGTGTTTAGGAAGGAAAGCTTCCAAGTAACCAACACTCACACACAATAATGAAACAGTAGAATTATTAAAACTCCCACATGGATCGCATTTAAACACAACCTGTTCGCCATTTTTCATTGTCCCCCATGATTAGATTCATTAAGTTGATTTTTAGTGCTTATAATTATAGTCATCACAGCTGCACAGCCATATGCTCAATTAATTTTGCATAAGATAAGCTCGGTGATGAGGAAACGCAAAAATGAGCGACTGGCCGAACCCTCCATGGTACCTACTGATAGAGATCTTGCAAGAAATCGAAGATTATGATCGCAATGCCGCCGTTTAGGTCAGTTCAGGTTTTTATTGTGATGTAAACGAGAACGTGCAATGATAATGACGCCCATAAGAAATTGTGAAATGTGGAGGAATGCATGTACGGCCAGTGCTCTTAATTTTCCTTTCATTTCTTCCATATGCAGACGATATTGATATAATTATAGCCTCCAAGAAATGCAGTTCCGTATACTCAGTGACGTAGCCGAGGAAACATTTTAAGAATTTAACCTTCCGTGAGTGTACACTCAAAGCGCTTATTACAAAAATGAGTGTAGTTGCTTTGAATTCTTTCCGTTGTGTTCACTGAGAAAAAAGCGTTTATGAAACTGTTTCATTAAAATATGGATAATTAAGGATATTATCTGTTTCATACATTTAATGGTATAACTGCTTATCTGCAATAAAGCAAATTATCGTGGTTGCAATGTAGGTTTCATGAAAGGGTTTTTTTAACTGTAATGATGCAGATACTACCATCAATAAATCCGTTTTATTGAAGTTATAGACTGTTAGATTTTAGTCGTATAAATAATCCGCTTATTTGTGGGTATTACATGATTTCATATACCATAACAAGTATAAAGCGGAAGATAACCCCCCCTCCATCAAATATACTACGTCAACGGTTTTTTTAATATGGTGCAATCGGTGCTAGCAGTGGCTTGTGTCTGTGTTGTTAGGATCTGTGAAGAAGTGAGTATTAGTTTTTATAGCTATAATATAATGGTTGACACCTACGTGACGGAGGTACTTCACGACTGGGGTCTTGGAAACTATGTACAAAACTTTCGAGGTGTGTACCTATAAATGTGTATTGTATAGTGCCTAATAAGTGTAAGCTATCGTACTAACAAACGTTATTTTGTAATCTTAACGTAGTAAGGATCTACGCTAGGTAATGTCCTACACGTATTACTAAATTTAGGGTGATCAATCGCGTTTTGTTATAACCGGACACGAGTTATATGAAGATGCCCGGGGTAATCGTGCATCCAGATGCTGTTTTTAATGTCCTGTAGACTTTTATTTTTTTTCTTTTCATTATGTATCTATTATTTATGAGAAACAAATGACCTGCACGATGATCATATGCTTGTATGAGTTTTCATTGCGCCGGGGAAGGACCGACAAGAGTGACGCCACTTCTGCTCTTGAATAGTTGGCTCCGTAACGCGTAGTCAGCATTTTGACGATAGCAAAAGTGTTAACATTTGTTTTGCAATTTATCATGAAGTATAATAAACTGTTGAACAGGGGCGAATCTGGGCTAATTTAGAGAGGCAGGTATTTTCAGCAACAAAGACGCCTAGTTTGCAACAGCATTTCATTTATATAAAAAGTACTCAATAATAAATCTAAAATTTAACGTATGTCGTGTTAAACGGTAAAGCAAGTATTGAGAGCAGTATGAGGAGCTTATTTTCAAAACTGAAAATGTCCACCTATGACGAAAAATTAGTTTTACATTATTTCTATGTGAAATTAATGGTAAACATCAACGTTTTGTACAAAAGTTAACAAGTCCTTTATATGAAATTCATCTGTATATTTTCGGTCAAATCTTAACATGTTCTTGTAAGGTAGCACTGCACTTTCAAAATATTTTTTACCATACATGTACATTACGTATTGTTTTTGAAATAAAGTTCAAGTTCTAAACGAGCATGTCCTGTTGTCTTTATTTTCAAAACTGAACAGGTTCAACGTTTGCAAACATTGGTATTATAATTCACAGGTTAACTGCATTTATTTTCCATTAAAAGAAAAAAACAAAGTGCTTTGGCTACCAACATAAATTGCTTTTTAGACTTCCTGTAAAATTAACGTCCATGGACATGTTCAGTTTTGAAAATAAGCTCCTGAGTTGTAGTATTGTCAAACGCGTCAGTAACGACATCAAATGCAGATACTATTTCAATTATAGATTACGATTCAGTAGATACTGATTTACTTGAAAAGAATGATTCAGAAATACTAGTAGCGGTGGGACCAAACGAAGAACCAATTGAAGGTGAAACTGGCGTTGACGTACTATTTGTCCCAACACCAATTAAGGGTGAAACTGGTGTTGAAGAACTAATTTCTCCAACATCTAGTGCACCAAAGTTGTTCCCACTTGTAAGTTAGTTTTTTTGAGTATTGAATTATTCATGTTAGAACTTGTAGTAAACAGCAGATAATTTTACAATGGGTGCCTTTTAAAACTATATAATTATGAGATAATTCGTTGTTTGTGTAGTAACAGCCACCGATATACTCCTTTTGCTTAAAGTAGCTAATACCTGATACATAACTTATCTGCTGATATACCATTACCAGTGATTGGAACATTACTTTTTAAAAGTAATGCATTACAATTACTCATTATTTTGCCAAAAAAAGAATGCATTCTCATTACTAATTACTTTACGTGGAAGGTAATGCATTACAATTACTAATTACCGAAAAAAGTAATGCATTATTTTAAACATTACTTTTGTCGTTATTAAATACTACTAATAATTACACCACACAAAACACAATAATTAAAAAAAAAATGTATTCTACATATTCCGTGTTTAAATTTAACAATTGCGTTTCAAAATTGTTATCTGCTAGAGCGTAACGTTTCGTTTTAAAAACGTCTGCTGCCACAAAAGCAAAAATTAATCAACATCCAATTAAGCTTTCCTAAAATGTTACAATACCGATATTTCACACTGTTCAACATTGTACATATAAAATAAGGGTAATTGGCAAAATGTATAAGTATTAGGTATAGCTACAAATTTGGAATTAATAATAAGAAAATATCTGTAACATTCAAATAATAGGGTAGTTTTATACTAGGTACTTAGTACTTACCACAAGATGTTTTCTTAAATTAGACGATGCTAATATGTTGCACGAAAGTATTTTAATTTTTGGAACACGAACTAAGTACCTCGTTCTCAACCAAGCAACAAATTTCTTATGAAACCTTACTTAACATTCCTTCACTCAGTGCTGTAGGTATTACACCTTATTCTAGGAAAATAAGGATTTTGTTGGTCCCAGGTTTACCCGGATTTGTCATGACTCATGAATGATATTCTGAATATCCTGATTATTTATTCTGTTGAATATGAAAGTAATGACAAAAGTAATGTATTTTTTCATCACATTACTAAAAAAAGGTAATGCATTCAAATTACTAATTACTTATCAATTAAAGTAATGCATTACATTCCTTATTACCGAAAAAAGTAATTTAATTACAGTAATGCATTACTTGTAATTCATTACTTCCAACCACTGACCATTACATACCTACATGTATGTACATTTTTAGGGACTTGCAGCATTTTTACAACGCAATAATGATGGAAGATTGATACTTGCTCATAAATCCAATCTTGAGAATGATACTCGTCAAAAACTTGTTACATTGATAATAAACGAGTATATGAAAGACGATGACCACACATCGTAAGTTGGTTTACTAATGTTTCTTTGGTTTTGACGTTTATACTTTGTTTTATCTAGAATACCGGGAAGAAGTTTTGAATATCTTACTTCAGAAATAATTAAATTATTTCCTAACGAAAGGAAAGAAACCTATTATATACCTTATTGTCCAAAAACTAGCACAAGTAAAAAAATCCCTGCTCGGGGAAAATTATGGTCCAAATATGTTAACACAAAAAGAATGATAAAAACTTATAATGCAGAAGAGGATAAAGTAGTTGAAGTTGCTTCTCAAGATATTGGTAAGCAACCATTAGAATAGTGAAGTAAATATTATTAGGTACTCATTTAATACATATTGTACGATTGTAATTATTTCAGATCTACAGGACTCAATCAAACTGCTCTACAGTTTTTAGAAAATTCTGTGGAGCCATTTGATAAAATTAATGAGTTCTGGAGTAACACATACCAAATAAGAACGAATCAAACATCCACTATAAGCATCACCGCGTATTTCCAGCAATACCCGGCATTAAAGTTACAAGATGGACATAAATTGGTATACTTATTTTTAATTTTTATTTAAATACCCAAAAAAGTATTAATTTTGTATAAAAAAATTAATAGTCATTTCTTTTTCAGATTGAAGCTGATTTCAACAGGGCATATTCAGACAAAGAAAGTATTTTATACATGGAATGGCCTAAAATTGAAAAAGCAATTATAAGTTTGGCAAAATATAGAAAACTAAAATTGTTGGAAGAACTTGGTAATATTGCTGGTAGGTTTTTCTCTTATTTTTTAGCGAAGCTCTTGTAAAAAATGTAATTTTATTTTTTGTTTGTCATAGATACTACATTTGCAGCTTTGATAATATTGCCGTATTTATTCACATCTACCACTGTGTACAACGAGAAAACCCGTAAACGATGGAGGCCTTCAAAACTTGAAGTTCAAGAGAGTTTTATGCTGCACCTAACTGTAATAAAATAACTAAATTAACTGGATGCCTTCAATGTGCACCCCTAAACTATACAAAATTGTTAGAATGTTTCACAATATAGACTTTAAAATAGCTTAAAAGTCTTCTTTAACCCCTTCGAGTTACCTTGGGTTATTGCAGTAGGTACATTTTTGCTTACCTGAGTAAACTTGGGCGAACTGGAAGGGGTTAAAGAGGACTATAAGTCTAAGCTTCTTTAAATCAATATTATGAAAACTGACTTTATTATTGAACTGGTACAGTCGTTGAAGGCAACCAATTTAAATTTACGTAAAACTCGCAAAATCATTGGAATTTGTAGTTTTTTTTCATGTGTTGCTTTTGGTAAATGGTGTGAATTTTTTTACATCTAATTCACTTTATATTTCTAAATAATCCTGAAAAGTTTGATGCATTTTTGGTGCCAACACCTGAAAAACCGTCGAACATCAAAATACCTAACAGATTTGCACTACATAAATTATTTTTACGCTTATGCTCAAAATGTGTTGAAGTTGTCACAGAATCAGATTTTTTGCTCTTATAAAAGTTGTAATATGCCTATCCAGCTACAATCGATAATAATCCAGATGTGTGTCAACTTTGTTAATATAAATCTGTCAATTTATTCAACATTTAGAAATTTCAAAATGTCCGAATATCTCTTATGCCTTGAATAACAGAAACTTTGTTACTTTGTTTTTCAGAATTTAGTATTAAATAGGCATGGGAAATAGAAGTTGGCTGCTTGTTTTACATATTTTTTTTAATCATAAATGATGACAAAGTTGCCCATTTGAAAACAGTTCCACCCTGAATTGTATAGGGGGAGTCATTTATGTTATTATTATAAATAAGTTTTTAAATAAGTATTTTTCTTTTTTAAATATGTAATATGTTATCTTATACAGTGTATCTCAACGCAAACGGAACATGGCAGTTTAACAATGGGAAATTCGAAAATGCTTTATATAAACTTTGTCATTTATGTCACTATATATAAGTTTTTTTTATAAGTATATTTCTTATTGTTCTATAAATATATATAAATAAATTTTTTTAATGATAATTGCTTTTTATTCCATATACATCCTTTTTTATACTGACTATGAGAAGTATTATAACTACAATGAAATGTTTGTTATGGACAATGAAGTAGATCTCATAATTGATATGAAGCGGATCTCATAATTGATATGAAGCGATTTATATTCATTATGGCAGAAAATAATGTGGATTAGGATTAAATATGAAACGGTTTAATTTCTGCAACAGTTCTAGATCATATTCCGCATAAAGCTGTTTTTTAGCAGTAGCAATAACAAATGATACTATTTATTAGTTATGCTTAATAATCTGTATAAAACATGTTAATACTTTTTATAGGCTACTTTCTTGTAATGGTTATTAACCTGTAATTCATATCTATTATGATTCGTTGGGTAAAAAACGCGAATACTAAAGGTAATTAAACAGCTTTGCTGTCACCATAGGTATGAGAAAATTTCATTAAGGGTATTGGATTTCTCATTACCACTATTAACCTTTTTTCTCAGTGTTGAATGATGCTGTTTAGGTATGAGAAAATTAGGTTCATTTCGGTTCTTCTGAAATTATTTATCGAAGAAAATCTTACACTTTAAAATTCTCCAGAAAATTTAACGAAAAACGGTTGTGATGTAAAAAATTAAACTTCTCTTTGCAATTGTGCCGGAAAATTATTTACAAAAACGTAAAAGAAATTGTTTCTCAATTTTCCAATAGACTGTTCTGAAATTGAGAATATTTGCGCCGTGGTACGAATTTTTCCTAACTAAAAATGTGATTCTGTGCGTATTTATAAAGTAAAGTAACACCGAATTTTTACTCATTTTTGTTCATGAGTCATGATGGGCGACCTTTTTATTTTTGTTATCAATGAATTTCAATTATCGCTGCAGACAACCTTTTAAATTAGATAGTAATCTCCGCAATAACACGCTCCTCACATAGCAACAGTTCGGTTACGATCCAGTCGGGGCAGATTCACCATGTGGTATGGTTACTGCATTGTGGTCGTTTTTTTAATTTTGTGAAGTAGGTTTGACACATGTTTGTTAGTGAATTTGTGTTACTGGTGAGATAAAGCTTTTGGACATTTTTTGTCTTGTATTTGAAAATTGGTCGAAAACCACAATTTTCTATCTTCTCCTAAGAAGTTTTCATTTACACTAAAAAAGGGTAAAAAATAAACAGTTTTTTTGCCAAAGGTGTAGGTTCGCTGCCTCTCACAATGAATTTTAATTGCCAAAAAAAGTTTACACTCAATAGTAGTCTAGGTAATAGTATCTCACTTATATAATAGCGCCGACGAGTCAAATTTATGATGCAATTTAGGTCTGAGGAGTTAGGTTGATAATTTCAATCTTCCTGAGAAAAATTGACGTCAAAATCCTTCGGAAATATTAACATTGTAGAGAAAACGCATTACATATTTTCATCTAGAAACCGTGCTAGCGATGTGAAAAATTAAATTTCTTTTCACAATTCTGCCTAACAATAACAGAAACGTAGAAGGAAAATTTTCCCATTTTCCAATGGACTCTTCTCATACTGAGAAAATTTGCGTTTTAGTACGAATTTTTTCTTACTAAAAAAATGATTCTGTGCGTATTTATAAAGTAAAGTAACACCGAATTTTTACTCATTTTTGTTCATGAGTCATGATGGGCGACCTTTTTATTTTTTCTGAGCAAGGAATTTCAATTATCGTTGCAGAAAACTTTTTAAATGGGATAGTAGTGCACCCAATACCACGCCCCTTACATAGCAAAAGTTCGGTTACGATCCAGTCGGGGCAGGTTCACGATGTGGTGTGGTTACTGCATTGCGGTCGTTTTTGTTTTATTTTATTAAGTAGGTTTGACACATGTTTGTTAGTGAATTTGTGTTAGTGGTGATACAAAGGTTTTGAACATTTTTTGTCTTGTGTTCGAAAATGGGTGGAAAACACAATTTTCTATCTTCTCCCAAGAAGTTTTCATTTAGACTGGAAAAAGGTGAAAAGGAAACTGTTTTTTTTTACTAAAGGTGTAGGTTCGCTGCTTTCTCACAATGAATTTTAATGGCCAAAAAAAGTTTACAGTAAATAATAGTCTTGGTAATCTCACTTATATATAGCGCTGACGACTCGAATTTATGATGCAATTTAGGTCTGGGGAGTTGGGTTTATAATTTTAATCATCCTGAAAAAAAAATACTTCAAAATCCTTCGGAAAAATTAACATTGTAGAGAAAACACATTACATATTTTTTATCCAGAAACCATGCTAGCCATGTGAAAAATTAAATTTCTTTTCATAGTTCTGCTTAACAATAGCAGAAACGTAGAAGAAAAATATTACCATTTTCCAATGGACTGTTCTGATATTGAGAAAATGTATGGTCCCGGAATGATTTTCTTTGACTAAAAATCAGATCCATATATGCATATATATAAATGTTTTTCCCCAGGAAAACCTCTCTGGAGAAGAAGTGCATGCACTTCCTGTGGTTCGGAGCCCACGTTAAACTGTAGATCCCCTATGTCTGTCTGTGCAAAATATCTATCTCCGCGTACCAAGCACAGACATAGGAGAGAGGTAGCCAACGCCCTGAATAAAGTATGGTACTAAAAGAAGAATATAAATGTAAAGGTTTTAATTTAATTTTTACCATTCTATGTTCATGAGTCATGATGCGCGACCCTTTTTCACATTTTTACTAAGGTATTTTTAAATCCGGTGCGGCGTAGGAAAACATTTACATTGGATAGTAATCTGAGCAATACTCCTCCCCCCCTTTCATAGCAACAGTTCGGTTACGATTTCATCGGGGAAAGGTTTATCATGTGGCGAAGCTACTTTATTGATGGCGTTATTTTATTTTATGAAGTATGTTTAAAACGAAGGTTGGTTGGTGTATTTACGTATGAGTGGTGATATCTTAGATATTTGTGGTTTTGTGGCTGAAAACTGATGAAAAATAGAAAGGGATCAACCTCGGGACTAACCTTACTATAAATAAAAATTTTATGCATTAACTTTAAGCTTTATAAAAATCAATTTGGTAACAAACAAAATTATAGAATTGTTTTTTTAGAATTTTGAAAATAATGACCCAGAAATATTAGTTTGTTCAAAGTTGCGTCACTAAAGCGGTGACCTGGTGCTGGTACAAAATGCTCTTTCCGAGTCCACGATTGTCAGCTGCATTCTCTTCCGTAAAAAACCTGCTAGTTGTTGGTCCCGAACGTCCCGGGATTGCAAGAGTTCTAATCCCGGGATTTTCGGGACCAACAACTAGTCGAGATCCCGGTATTGTATTCCCTAGTTACAACTAACTTGAAATATTCTCTGTTGTTGAGTCATGATGGGAAACCTTTTTATTTCACATAACAACTAGACGGTTACAATTGCAATTGCATATATGTATTTTGGCAGCATTATATCTAAAAATTAAAGAATTTCATAATTTTTAAAATAATGTACATGTATCCCATGAAAAGTTGAAATTTTCGAGCATATTGAATATTGAAATATTTACGAATAGAGTCATAAAGTGTGTTAAAAATTCGCCACTAGATATAGAGAACAATGTTGAGGCAATTAATGGGACAATATAGACTCACCATATGAACAAGTCTAAAGCTTTTCTTTAATTTTTATGACACCACTCCAGAAGCCGTAACGTATATTTCCAATGATAATTAAATGATTGTTAAAACATATTTCAGCGGTTTAAAGCAGATATTTAAAAAACGGGAAGATTTATTTTATTTAAAAATTAAAATTTTACCAATTTTCCAATGGGCTATGCCGGTATTAAAACTGTTTTATTTCTGTAGCTCCGAATCTGATTCATATGCGTATAAATGCAAAGGTATGCTCTTGGTTACACCTAAATTGGAACATTTTCTTAATGAGTCCTGATGGGCGACCCACCCTTTATTTTGGTTTGTTAGTAGATAATTTTAATTTCCACTGTAGAAAAAATTGAAATTAAATAGTAATTTAAAGAATACAGTCCCCTCTCACATAGTAGTCGCTCGGTTACGATTTCGTCGGCGGCGCAGGGCCACCATGTGGCATGGCCGCTGTATTACAGGCTTCATTTTATATTATGAAGTATGCTTGAAACAAAAATCAGTTAGTGGATTTTTATGTGTGGTGATACCTAAGTTTTGGATATTTTTGGTCTTGTGTCTAAAAACTGGCTGGGGCAGGGTCACCATGTGGCATGAGTACTTATGTACGCATGTGTCCGATTTTGTTTGAATAACGTGTTGTATGACTGATTTTTTCTAGGTTTGAATATATGTTTTGGTATTGTCTGAAAATTTTTTAAAGTTATGTACTATGAAAACAATTTACTATTTTGGGCCGATTAGTATATTTTCCAGCAGAAGGGAGCGTTTTTTTTCCTGGGATGTTCTGAGGAGATTTAAACATTTACTGAAGAATTTTCGGGGAGTGTCAGAAATGAGTTTGGTTACGTGAAATAGATAAGATTATTGCTGTCTTGGGGCAATCAATTAATGGGACAGTATGATCCCATCATATTGGTATAGGAATAAGTAGAAAGTTTTTCTTAAATTTGTTTAACAAGGTTATCTTAACACCCTAATCCGCAGTTAGCTGCGATAAAGCTAATTAAAAGATTTTAGAAAACGAGAAAAAATATATTGTTTTGGGTAAAAAAGAAACATTAAATTATTTGCTTTCAAAATTACAATTATAGGTAAACTTTCCCAATTTTCCAAAGCGTTATTGCGTTATTAGGACGTTTTTCTCTAACTCAAAATCCAATTCGTATGAATATAAATGCAAAGTTACACCTAACTTTTAACATTCTCTCTTGATGAGTCATGACGCAACTGCTTTTTTCTTTCATTTCTTTGTTAGTCTTTTTCTACAGTTTCAAAGTAATATTTGATACGTTATACGGTTAGTTTTCCTCGAGCGCAGATGATGCAATCTTCGTTTTTGAATACGTATTTAATTTTTCATTTGGAATAAAATGAACATATTCAATTCACTATATTCACTACTTTTATTATAAATTGTAAGCATAATTTTTTTTAAACAATAGGCCGACGTTAAATAAAATAAATCAATAAATAAATATTTTTAGTTTTTATCACACTAACATCAATTAAAAATAATTAAATAAAAGACGATATGTAATTATTTCTACGAATTCTGGGCTTATCAAGCCGTGCGTTAAAATTCTATAATAAATTGAAAGATTATTTTTAATTTCGTATTTACTTACCTGACAGATAAGTTCAAGTTCTACGCAAATAAAACAAAGAAAATCCCTGTTTATTTTGTGTATTTGCATTTTCAAGGATGAAACGGATACATCCAATAGTAATTTTAAAGCGGAAGTCGAGCATATCAAGTTTACTCAATAATCATTATCAGCGCTGATTCAGAGCGGTAATTAGTACCTATTGCAACTCACCGCGACTAAATCATTTTATTGACCATTTATATTTAAATATTTAAAAGCTACAGTGCATGTAACTGTTAATTTTTATGATAATCTGAACGAATTATTCATGTTTCTGTTCCATTGTACTTTGATGTATGTAGGACAAACCAATGCCTGACAACTGACATAACCTCAGTTTCGTTTAGTTGAAACGCTCCAACTCGATGAATATGGATGAATGTATGCGTGCTTATATCAAAACGTCCTGTGTTTGCGTCCTGTGTTGCAGGATTGTCAAAGAGTTAACTCTTTGATCTCGCATTTCCTTCCTATTACACATCTTTGTGTCGGAAAACAGGGCAGTACTAGCCCATATTTTAATTAAATTGCAATTAATGAAATTTTCTTCATAACATTTTCATGAACAGTAGCAGTATTGTAGCACTGTTTAAAATAATGAATAAAAGATTAGGAAAATTTATCGTATAACCGGATTATGCTATTAGGACGTGTAAGATTAGTGTCATTTTGATAATACTTCACTCGTGTGATTGATTAATAAAAAAATAGGGTTCCAGAATTTTCAGCTGTAATATGACACCCTTTCCCTGATTAAATCCTCATGTGAAGCCTCGTTTCAGGCAGCTAATCGGGTACAATTCTGTTGGTCTGTTTTTCATAAATAAGGGTAGTATTAAGAAATTTTGCTAAAATTAAAAACAGCCAAATTGTGACAATTCAACAATGTCTATAATATGTTACTCAGAGTAAATTGTGAAATAACACAAAGCAGTATTTGCTCATTGTATTAAAATGGGAACCCCCGTATATTTGCTAGGCAAGGAACCACGATTTAAGAACGCCAGTATAGATTCTGTATTTGGGGGGAAATATTATTAGTCATTAATACGTCTAAGAGGGTAATTTTTCTCATGATACCTCTAAAATCAAAAGTGTTCTGGTGATTGGTACACAATTCCATAAACAAAAATTGCCGGGACCTTGAAAATTTTAGTTCAAAATCCGAAGGTGGTGTCGGTTCGCTACCTTCTCACAAAAAAATTTAATTTTACCCTAGTTAAATGGTAGTGTAGGCAATAACATTGCACTGGTATATCAACCGTGCCGTTATAATTTAGCGGGACAGAGTTATCATGTGACATGTCTACTGTATATCTCTATTTATGTTATGAAATATGTAAGGGGTTTGTTATAAGAGATGCCGGTTCGCTACCTTTTCACAAAGACTTTTAATTTCTGCTGCAAAAAAGCTTTAAACTGGATGCAGTTTAGGCAGTACCGGGCACTAACTGTTTACTAACTAGTAAGTTATGCGTCTTGATTGGTTCATAGACAATTAATATAAATTACACGTTTTAGAACATTAAATACTCAGTTTAGTTGATCTATTTTACAAAAGTAAAGCGAATAAAAAACTTAGAATATAATATTTTATAATATTCTAGGTGAAAATAGTAAAGCATTAACATGTTTTGAACCACCGACTTCCTACTAGTTGCTTCTTTTTTCGCTCTTACTTATCAACGCAGTCCGTCTCATTATCTCCGCAAGTTTCAACTCCGCAGACGTACTACCTGCTTGCCGCGACCCTCGTTTACCTGCAATAAGTACCCTTTGACAATAATACAGTTTGTCGTTACTCGTTTCATACTAATACAAACCGAACTTTGTACCTGCCAAGTTGGAGTGCCTCCGACTCTACTTTCCCACTCACATAGCATAACAGATCGGTTACACACTATTGGGGAGGGATCACTATGTGGCATGAGTACAACTGTATTTGAAAACAATGTAGTGGCGCCTTTCGAAGGGCGTTATTTATGTTCTGCATAATAAATATACTGTGGCTGAAAATTGAAAAGGGGGTGGGTTTAATTATAAATATAAGGAGTTCCGGTTCGCTACCTTCTCACAGAGAGGATTAAATTCTGCAAAGGTGCAAAAACTTATGATTTTTATAAAGAAATTAAAAGATCAATCTATTTGGAATTGTTATTACGCATGGGCACCTATTAATTTTTTGACGCAGAATAGGACTTTTTAGAGTTTCGAGTGACACCAACATTCTTATTTTAAATGGGACACCCTGTATATTGTTACATTTTTGAATTCGGGATGAAATTCTATATATAAGCACGTCGTCTGGACTTTTCCATACGTTAAAAATTGTTACTTCTTATATTTGCAAAAGTATTTTTGTATCAACTTTTTACACGCCAACAGTGATTATAATAAGACGACAGGGCAGTAGACGTCTCTTCCACGTAATGATGAATACACTGAATACTACACCTTTTGCCTCTTAAGCAAACTATTACGATTGTCCTGTTTCTTAAAACCCAAAGAACTAGCCAGACTATTATACTATTAATAGATGGAAGAACCCTTTGGCAAAACGTTATCCTACAAAAATATTCATCATAGCAAATTAGGCAGTCTGGTTTCCTACAACTCTCGCATCTGTTGTCTCGTTTATATCTTCGACGCGAGCATCACTAAACTGCTCCTCGGGGCATTAAACCTAACCTACGATCAAAATACACGATTTAAATTGTCCGACGGTTGCGTAACAAGAACGACACGACACGTCTGTCCGATTTGCAAAGCAAATGGTTGTTAGCAGGGGACAAGTTATAGCATTAGCAGGACCAAAATGCGAATATAAATTGAAAAGTATGAGCACACAATCGCGCACATCAGTCATGCGTTATCAGTGTCAATCAGATCCTCCCACTCCGGTGCTGTATTTCCGGTGTGTTAGAAAGAGCCACGACTTATCACGTCTCGTGTATGGGGTCTTTTTAAGGTGATTATACGCACGAATTTTAAATAAAGTCGTGATTAACGTTATGTTTTAATGTCAGGGAGAAGTTGAGTGCGTGGACTTTTTTACAATTGTTTTTTAAGTTGAAAGCTTGTTATGTTCTGTTATTAAAGTGGTAAGGATTTTTTTATTTTGTTGAAAATGCACGTTTTGGTGAATTAAAAAATGTTTTTAACTCCTGGTAATGTATTTGTGTAATTTAAAACTGATGTTAATGAAAATAAAAGTAATCGAGATTTTTGTTCAATTTTCTTCATTTTGTGTTTTTTATTTTTGCCATTCCCATCGATGCCAAAACAGAAAATTGAAGCCATTATATTTAGTGCAAAGGAGGATGACACATTTTCTAAATTTTATAAAATACTGCTAACTTCGTTGTGTGTGGTGTGTATGTTGGGCTGCATGTCTTTTCGGGGTGGGGCATGTTAGACCGGTGAATAGCGCTAAGTGCGCTGAGCCCGGACAAGAAGGTAGGACGGGAGTCATGAAGTTGTGCTCTCGCACAGCGCTACAATTCTTTTTGTAAGAAAAACTAGTATTAGTGTAAAAAATTAACATAGTTATACTATGCTAATCTCTTACGCACTACGTGTTTCGCAATCTAGCTCGCCCACTCTTAAGTTGTCATCGATGCTCCTATGCTGCTTACGTTACAACGGAAGTTTTTTTTTAAATAAATTTTTAACTTTTTTGGAAAAAGATTCCTTAGCGTTTAATAAACCAAAAACGCAAAGACAAATTCGTTCGTCAAAATTCAGGGTTGGCAAAGGTGGACCCTGCCCAGTTAAATAATAGTAATTTATTGACAATTCAAAAAACCCACCTCGAAAAAACCCGTCAAAAACCCATTACTTTGGGTTTTAAAAAAAATTGTTTTATTTTCAGTGGTGTAAAATTGTAATTTACCCGGTAAATTACGAAATTACTTACCGTTATTTATGGTAATATTACCTCGTAAATTACCGGTAAATTACCAACACTATACTGGTAAATTTGTGCAGTTACAACAATTTTTTAACAATCTCAATTTTATTGACAATAATGCCGACACTAAAACACAAAAATTACCTGGTAATTTACCAAAAATACAGAGGCAATGTATATTTTTGGTAAATTACCCGGTAATCTGCCAACAATATAAATTACCTGGTAATTTACCAAATACATATATAAATTATCAGAGAGCTAGGCTTCCGGGTTGGAGCCGCGTCATCGGTGCATGAACTGCCGACGTTTCGTCCTCGGTTCCACGGGACATCTTCAGGGCTGTGGTCACTTTGGGATCTGGAACACAACTGAACAAAGTGACCACAGCCCTGAAGATGTCCCGTGGAACCGAGGACGAAACGTCGGCAGTTCATGCGCCGATGACGCGGCTCCAACCCGGAAGCCTAGCTGTTATTAACAACGGCCGCGGAAGCCTGCAACTTAAATTATCAGAGAATTTATTTTGGTCAAAAAATGGTAAATTACTTTGGTAAATTACCAAAAAAGGAATAAATTACGGTAATTTAACATCACTGATTATTGTACCCTTAGGAATATAAAAAAATTGCATCAAAAGTTATTTTATTCAGTTCGTTACTATTCGTTATTATTATTGATTGTTTATAATTTTAAGTACCGATGAATTTTAACACGTTTCCAGCCTTCTCAGTGCGCAGCCGGTTCCGCAGCTTATGCGGCCAAAAGTCAAAAAAACTCTTTCAGTTGCTGCCGAACTAGCTGGACAAGTAAGAAGTCTGGCAAAGCAAAGCAAAGAATATACAAAATATAGGGTAATTTCAGTCTTTTTTCATTCTCTTTCGTCATCATTATCCACTATTTTGTAGCTGAAAATTGTTATTAAAATTGCAATGTAAAAAAAAACGGGCTTTGGTCTAGAAAACTGCTTTTCATGAAAAAAATCCGGAAATATCCGGGCGGGTTGTTTTTTTTTTAAATCTGGATTTTTGCCAAGTCTGCCAAAATTATGGGGGGGAAGGGGAAAATAACCCCCCTTAATATTGCTGCGTTTAAAAATTAAGTTCTGAATCACCTTCTGTTAATCATAATTATGAGCAATTTAACTTTCGATTTTCAAAAATTCTTAGAAGGCGTTACAGTGAAATTAGCGGACCGGGACACGAGCCAAATTTTAGCTGATCGCTAGCTATATACAGAGTGGCTAGGAAGACCCCGGGTAACTTTTCTTGCGGCGGTCAAGAGATGGCGCTTTAGTAAAGAAAAATTAAATTAAAGTACTGGCAACAAGGCAGAATCCAAGACGCTTTGGTTTTTTTGATTTACCATGAGGCGTATTTAATAACTAAAACGTCTTGGATTCTGGGTTGTTGCCAGTATTTTAATTTAATTTTTTTTTACTAAAACGCCATCTCTTGATCGCCGCAAGAAAAGTGGCCGGGGTTTTCCTAGCCACTCTGATAATACTACAAAGTTTACAAAAATTGTTTGCCAAATTTTTGAGCAATGTTTTCTTGAAAATGTCCACAACTTTGCAAATATTTTCATAGTTTTCATTTGTTTAAAATTTCTCTTACATAGTAACATTGTGTTCCTCAAGGGCTATTGTAGTATCAAATTTAATATCGATTTGTCAACTGGTGTTTCAAAATTTTCAAAATTTCGTAGAAAACGTCACAGAAAAATTAGCTAACTGGGACATGAACCAAATTATAGATCAGCCCTAGCTCCATGCGGCTACAAGATTTTTAAGAAATCGTGGTGCCAGTTTTTGTTAAATGTTTTTTCGAAAATTTCCAACATTTTGTAAATGTTTGTACTTTTGTACATGTACAGACATTTTTAGAAACCACCCTGTAAAGAGAAGCACCCAAAAATGCAATAAATAACAGTAATTCTTATAACTGACTCTGTTTTATTTCGACTTTTGTACACAAATCTCAATTGTTCTATACGAGAGCATTCTTAAATAATCAAAAAATTAAAATATCTACCATAATTTTGAGTTTACTTGTTACTTAAAACTAGTGCCCAATTTTGGGATCTTCAATTCCTATTTCAGATATCAGTTTCAAAGCCAGTTTTTTTCAGCATACAAATTAATTTTTTTAAATACCTATTATTCTCTATAGCGTAGGTACTCTTAAAACAGGCTTTTTTTAAACTCCAAATATTACTTCCGTTGTAACCGACAAATTGTTTTTTTTTCCACAGTTACGTAATAAATTTGGATAAATTCATTGTTTGTAATCAACGGTGTATTTGTGTTAGTTCGTTAAAATGATTGACATTTATTTCAAAACGTGCAAATCGAAACAAATTACGTCCCTGAAATGGCACCAAAAAATTATAATTAGGAGAATCTAAAATTAATGGCACGAAATTTAAATGCCGCTAATAAAACTGAAGTATGATACCGGTTTTAACCGTTCTAGCTTCTATAGTTTATTTCTGCAAAAAATACTATGCATTTTTATAATTCGGCAAAACAGTTATGTCCTTTCAGAGAACATAATTGACTGTTGTTTTTAATCAGATGTAAAAAATTAAATATAATACTGTTCTAACCAGTTTATTGTTTTGGGTCACCCAAAAAAGACTGTGTTTTATAGCACTACAATAACAGGATTTTTTTAGTTGAGTTTTCTGTATAAAAATCTTAAATTTTGTAGCTAAAAATAGGTGCTGATTGACTGCGGGGAGAGCGGGGAATGAACGAATTGAAGGTCCTTTTTCGTTTTCTACACTTGTAGTAGTATTGATTTGATCAATATTTTCGAATATCAGATTTTGACGGAAATACATGTTTTAGGCGTTTTTAGTATATGATCCGATTTCAAGGATCACAAATTCACCGACAAAGAAAAGCAGAAGCCGGGAAAAAGACGTTAGACATGTAGTTTCTCGCTGCACTCTTCTACGCGGGCGCGAAGCACTTCATCATAGTCACTGTCCGCGCATAGAACTTTAATACAAAAAAGCTTTTGGAAATATCCCAACGGTGCGATATGCAGGTGGAATTCAGCTGTAGTTTCCGGCTGCGCTCTACAATGCGGGCTTGAAGCACATTGTCATAGTCACATAGTACAAAAATACTTTTAAAAAGCAAGTAATTTGTAATTTCTAAGGTATAGTCCAGACGAAGGGGTTCGCCCATTTTTTGCATCCGTTTCCAGTTCTTATTGGAAAAGTTTTCTTCTTTCTAAAAAAAAAGAACAAGAATTTAGACACACTTTTTGTTGTTCTTTACGTAAAGAACAGTTTAAGTGCCAATTAGCCTTTTGTAATACATCACGATTTTGTGTGTTTTTTTTCGTTTTTAAATAAAACAGTAACCGAAGCACTTCACTCAACCTTCACAATATTTTGCTTATATCACAACGATATAGTGTTAACAACAGTACACTCCTACAAATAGAGAATAACAACTGAGCAAGAGAGTGATAAAAAAAACTACGCATAACTTTAATTGACACATAATTTGCTTTATCTGCAATTAATATCAGAAGAATAACATTTAGTTTTCTAAGTGCTCATTTATACTTGGAATGCCCCTAAGAAGCCTCTACCGATATCTTACTGAACAGTAAGGGCCGAAAAGAGATCAAATAACAAAATTTGTACGCCAAAAGTAGGGGTAAAAGGGGAGTACTTCTCCCCTTTTTTTAAGAATCATGAGGCCGTGCGTCAGCACGACTCTATGATTCCCATCCCACCCCTTTACCCGGGCTCAGCGCACTTCGGCGCTATTCACGGGTCTAACATGCCTCACCCCTGAAAAACATGCAACCCAACATACACACCACACACACCATCCATGATGGACCCGCCGGATTTAACTTATTCAGAAAAATTTCCGACGGGCAGAGGACTCGAACCTATTGCCGTTGAGAGTCTAGTTTCAAAGCCTGGGACTTTAACCACTAGACCACCCGCTGGCCCTAATCTTACTTTAGTACTCCCCTGAGAAATTTAGCTTGAATGTAAATTTTCCATTAATTACAAAATTTCAAAAATCCACAGAGGTCGTCACAGGGCTAGTTTCTAAAAAACACACATACATAATACGTACGTCGTACATAATCCGTGTTCTTCTACCTTACGGTGCAGAGGTTTTGAAGTTATTGTTCCTTTCTTCCTCCCTGTTGTTTGCATAGTTTTCTTCATTCTTTTTTATTCTTGGCTAGCACTTTGACGTCTTCTCAAGTTCCCACGTCATACCTTTTCCCTTTGCTGCTTTTTTAAGTACTTCTATCCATGTTTTTCTTAGTCTTCCTACAGTTAGATTTTCCATAAGTCTCGCCTTACAAATCATTCACTCAGTGGTGTTCACTATAATACTCTGGCCGTGTGCATTTTGCAGCGCCTTCGATCCACATCGCTATAAACATCCCAGGGAGTATAAACAGTAGAATTCCACCATGTACACAATAATAAAATAAAATATGTATTTGACTAAAATAGTTAAAAATAATAACGCAGACTTAGGCCTTGTGTATTTTACAGGTCCTACGGCGGCGTTGCCATTATCGCTAATAACTCCCGAAGGAGTATAAACAGTGGGATTCCACCATGTTCACAATAATAACATTAAATATTTGACTAAAGTACAAAACAATTATAATAACGTGACGCCTAGCATTGAAATAGAGATCGCTTCCACGCTAAGCGGAGGTCCACCGCTCTAGGCCACTTGACACGTTTGAGAATTATATAGAACTGTAATAAGGAGGCCACTGCTTTATGAGAGGTCTGGATTTAGATGCCTCTCTTTTAGGGTTTTCCTGTTCATACCATCTTAATTAGGTCGATTCTGAATGTTGCATCATAACAAAATTTGTTCGCCAAAACTGAACGAGTACTACCCTCCCCCCCTGACATGAATGTTACTGCAACTTCAAAAATAATAAGTTTAGTATCTTACTTTACTATCACCCATAAGCTTGATACGAGATTTTCTGTTATTTTCTAAATTTCGAAAAACAAAGAGGGCGGCACATGGCAGTTTCTGTAAAATATATTTTTTTCAATATATTTTAAATAAATAGATATGGCTGCCATTTTAAACCTACAGATTTCCTAAAAGCAATGTTGGTTTTTTTTCAAATCCAAGTATTTTTATAAAAATCTTAAAAATTAATGACTTCAGTATCGCAACACACCTAAACTCGATTTTTCGTAACGTATTGAAAAAGATCTTTGTTAATAAAAATAGGGAAAAAAATGCCGTTGTAGAACACGCAGATTGGCAAGAAATTTTGGACTAATATAGTTAATATTTTACTCTATTACGAGCCGGCACTGCACTGTTATTGGCACGTGCCATTAGCACGTTTTTTGCGCGAACCCAACAACCTCTTAATTCCGAATTACGGCTTTCCGTCATTAAATAATAACTCACGCCTTTTTGGACAACTTATGTGGTCGAGCGTTGTTTACTGAATTGGATGACCAAGACAAGTTCCACGAACTGATTCCTCCAGGTATTTCCAAACCGCAAACATTTTTATTATCCCACCCAAACCATCTTCATTACTAATAGTGTTGCATAATCAAGTTTAAAAATTCCGAAATGCTTAATCCGCTCCTGTTATCCATCCCGTATGAAACGTGGTTAGCATCCATACAAAATTAATAACAGGAATCAAAAATATCCACCCTATCTCATGCTCATCGTAAAGCTGAAAATGACGTCGCGGCACTTCGGGGCCCTGTTTGTACTTGTATTGCATAATTTAAAACTTTAGGGTTGCATGAATTTCGCGTATATAACGGGCTTACGTGAAAGCAATTTTGAAGATACTATCTAACATGTCGTTCTTAAATCGAGGCAAGGTAATTATATACCTTGGAATAAAGGTAAGTATAATCCGCTTTTAGCTGAATAGAACGAAAGACCAGTAAATCTTCCTGATGGAAAGTCCAGATGTTGATCATTTGTTAGTACATTAGTTTCTTTAGGTTTTTTGTGTGGTAAATGTCTGTGTTTGTGTTCGTGTATTGTTAGGCCTCGTTTAATTACAATTTGATACTTGCAGAAGCGTAGTTAACTCATTTTTACCTTCGTATAGCTAGAGAGGAAGGTATTGTCATAGTCCGGTTGGATTTGGAGCAAATGCGTTCATTCAGCAAAATTTTGTTCGCCCTCAGTTTACTGGCCCATATACGAGTTGTACCTAAAAGAAAGGTACTTTTATGCCAAACATTTTTAACTTTAACATTTTGACTAATAAGCAAGTTTTATGGCTTTCGAAGGCCGATAAAGCAGATGTTGCAGAGGTGTCTATGTCTATCTGTCTGTCTGGAGTGTGTCTGTATACACTTCAAAGTCCAGACGCCTTAATGCAGAAAAACCATATTTGGCTCAAAGATTGCTAATTGCAATAGAATGATACCGCAAGATAATGAGGTTGGTCCGCCAAAGCAAAGGGGACGGGTGAGAAGTGCTCTATTTCAAAATAGACGCGCTTGAAAAACAACCTTAAATTCGTATTCTACGCATGTCGAATAGCCGATCTGCGCAAGCCCGATCTTCCTACCCCCGTGTCTCCCCAACGAATTTTTTATATTAAAAAAATGTACGAATTCTGGGATCAAAATCGATATAAACAAGTTAAATGACAATAGGAACGGTATTCCATTGAGAACAGACCTCTGGGAGGTTTCCTTTTGGTTGTTTACCTGAACAGTTTAATTGGATAATCGCCAAAATACAGACTGTAACCAAATAATGAAATCGATTTTAGATTTCAACTTTTCAAAATTTTCAAAACTTTTTTAATTTTTCAGCTTTAAAGAAATTTCAAAAATTTTCAAAACTGGAAATTTTCAAAAATAACTACAAAATTGTTATAATTTTTTATAATTTTTTAAAAATTTACGAAATAAACTGAAACTTTTCAAAAACTTCCATAAATGCGAGGAAAGTGCCGTGGCGGTTGCCCCACGGCTTTTTAAGGAAAAAATAAGTTCGTTATGATTGATATTAAAAATTTCGGAGCTTTTAGACCGTGTTGTTACATTTTTTGTTGCATTTGGTCGGAGAACGCCTTATTAATTTATTATAATTCGATTAAGTGTTTTAAAAGTATTATATCTATTAGAAAAAAATTAATAATACTTTATTTCACATACAGCATAAGTAGATTCCACTTATTTATAAAAGCCAAGGGCATCTGACAAATTAACTTTACTCGAAATTTATTCATCATTCTACAGGGTGTCAGAGCCGGATTTGTATTATTGGCGTTCCTAGACAATTTATATCCCCCCCCCCCCCCCCTCCCGTGAAATGCTGTTTTACTTTTTGGCGAGGGGTAAACCGCGAGTGGAAGTAGGTGTACACGGTAGTGGAAGTACGGTAGAAGGTAAGTGAAAGTACGTGGAAGTATATGGAAGTATGTGGAAGTACCGGGAAGTAAAAGTGGAAGGAAAATTTTTAGTATTTTCTAACTGCAAACAATATTTGGCCGTTGAAATCTCAAGTCGATTTTCCAATTTGACATTTTTGGCGATTAATCATTAAACTGTTCCGCTAGGCGACCAATAGGAAACCTACCGCATATGTTTTATTAATGGAAAATTGTTTCTGTTGTCATTTAACACGTTCATGCCGATTTTCAAGCCAAAATTGGTAAATTTTGAAATGCACGTTTGGAGCGAATGTTTATGTTACAGTCACGTGGGGCGGCGCGGCACTCACAAGCTTGCGTATTTTAAACGAGGGTATCATTAAAAGCATTGGACGTAGGCCACGGGTTCAGCTAGCCTGACAATAAGTTACGTGCGTGGAAGGATACTATTTTTCAAGAATAAATACACGATCAAGTTTTATTCATTATCCTGGTGATTAAGGCGGGTAGTCACCGCAGTTTGCAAACTGCCCACAAATAGTTTGCGGAATGTTCTTTTGTATTTGTGTTCAAATGCTGTTCAAGAGCTAATAGGTGTGTAATAGCTCACAAACTGTTCATGTAACCATTCGACGGCTGTTGCTTAGTGAGGACCCGCCTTTACGCGTTACTTAGTTTTGTGCGATGCGCAAGTAATTATTATGGGTTAGAACTAATACATTTTGTTGACAACGTTAAGTAGGTTTTTCGTAGTTTTCTTTCATTTGAAATCACGGACTATAGTATACATTTATCTATACAGTCCTCGCTGAAAGTAACTATAGATTTGCATAACTTACGAAGCAGTAAAACCCAGAAAATGTTCAAATTATTAGGAGTTTAGGGTAGATTGGCTACTCATTTAAGTTACATAACAATTTGTACTACAAGTTTACCCAATGCACAGCCTTTATCAGCGCAATAATCATACAGACACGCAATACTTTCAAAATAATTCTCTCTAAATGTCAGCCAAGAAGCTTAAGCTGTAAATAATTAAAACATAAAATCAATAATATCCGTAAGTGGTGGTGCATAAGTAACTCGCTCATATTCATATATTACATTTCATTTTATTATTATTGCACCTAAGGCAGTTTATGGGCGATTCACGTAAGTAAAATTCCTGCGGTTTTCGCTTATAAAACGCAAGGAGGCAACGTGACTGGAAATATCTTTTATTTTTCATTATTCCGTTGCGTTTCAAGTTTTTATCGATATCTCCCTGAAAGCAACAGGAATTATAATAATAATGCGATAAACTAACTAGCTGCAGTTATAAGATATCGGTAATTTACTGGCTTGCTACTGGTTATTGCGTTGTTCCTTTGCAATAAATGGCTTGGCTTATGCTACTCGATTAAAAGTGAATACGATCGAACAAAATGTACTTGGCTTATTATCCGTTTCAAAATAATAATATTATGAACCCTTACTTTATCTACTTCGTGATCGAATTACCGTGATCGGAATTAAGTGTGCTGACTTGGCTAGTTGGGTAAAATTATAGTATTGTTTTATTGCATTTATTTATTTTTTTATACGAGCCAAAACACAGTTAATTACATCCGGCGCCACATCGAAACAATGCAATGCACCTAATGAAGTTTCAAATTGCTGTAAATCGAGTGGGAGGGATATCAAAAGCCCAATCGAAAAATGCTGATGTAATTTTACACTAACAACGTAATTAGAATTTGACATACAAAATTTGAAGAATTTGTTTGCAATTAACATTTCTGAAATTTCGTAAATACTCATATTTTTAAAAAATACTATTATCCAAATGGATACTTCTACTAAGATGATTACGAGAGAAATGTCTGAACAAGCAGCAGTTCAGTACCCACCGTGTTAAAATTATTACAAGCTGTATGACGAAATTCCTTGGATATGAACCCTGAACCTTCGGCACGGGAGGCAGACACTCTGTTTCAGTGAACTCCTTATCAAAATTTGTACGTGTTATGCAAACATTTTATAAAGTACAAATTCGAGAAAATAGTTTCGTAATTTCCTCGGTAATTTCTTATTAATTTTTTTCGTCGTAATTAATAATTTTATATTAACAATTTTTTTTAAATTAATTTTACGCTTACAGAGGGCAACATCTGCTAAGGTAATACGGCACCCCATTTGACATACACAAGACAACCCTGTCGCGGATATGAATTCTAAACCTACGCATTAGTAGCCACTAGCGTACAGAGGCTGGCCAAACAAAAATTAAGCACAGTAAAAAATTGTATGTAATATAATATACAGGGTGTCTTGAAAAGCATGGACTGCCGGTCAGAGACACATTCTTTAAAATTTAAAATTTTAATGTTTATCTTGATTTCAAATAATTTCAGAAACGGCATCAAATATTTTATTGAAATATGTCTAATCTTATAACCTTTTTTTCTATAATTAAATTCCAGAAATGCCACCAGTGTCGTACGTGTGATTATTGATTAATGGGGTCAATTTTTGCCTTCTTTGTTTCTAAAAATAAACACATGCACGCTTCTGTTTTTTAATTTATGATTTGTTTTCGAAAATCTTGTTGCGGATAAAAGTTTTAAATACAGTGGCGTGCATGTGTTTTATTTGGGAAAATATTGACCACTTCGTTACCCACACGTAGGCTTCTCGTGACATTTTTGAAATTTAATTGTAGCCAAAAAGATCATTAGGCATGAGCAAGTTCAATAAAATATTCTAAGCCGTTACTGAGTTAAAAAAAACACATCAAAAAATAATAATTTTAACACCTTGTATCCCGAAAACTAAGCTGTTTCAGACGCATCTTTATAGGAAGTTTTTTTCTTATATTTAGGTATTTAAATTCTTGTTTTAAAAATAGCCGAAATAATAATCACACGTAAAGGTCATGATAAGTGGGGAGCGGAGTGACGAATTATCGATTTGCACTAGTGCAAGTTATCGCTTTAATTTTGAATTAGTTGGCGGAAAGCTTACATCTTATTTTGTAAACATTGTCTAACGTTTATGTACTCAAAATTGTAATCAAATCTGGCTAAATTAGTACCATGCGCGAATACTAAAAAAACAAGTACTTAGTAAGAAAAAAAATTCTTGTAGTTGCGCGCTATTTTTGGGACACATTGTAAAAGCAAATTTCGGTTACCAAACTACAAAAGTTTAACTGATGGATTGTTTTTCATACAATTAGTGATATCTGTCGTTCCCTTCTCACACTGTTGCAGCAAAATTAGGCCAGTCATTTGCGTTGCTTGGCCCTATGTACAGGATGTTGCAAATATGAGGTCCACTATAACAAGTTAGCTAATTTGAAGTCAATAGAGCTTTGGTTCAACTGGGTCAAAGTAGTAAAATATCAAACTTAACAATTATTGGCGCCCCTCGTCGTCGTAATCAGCCTTTACGTTCCACTGCTGGGCACCGGCACTCTTCTCTGCCACGTACTCTCCTTAGCGCTAAGGTGGAATACGGGGAACCTACAGTTTAACGTCGAATCTGAACTACTAAATTTCATAGAAGTTGTCAGGCATTAAGCCCCTAGGCAATGCATATTCCTGCGCTCCCCTATCTAACGCTGTTTTGCCTTTAATTAAACATTTATTGACGTGAAAAATATTTTTTGTCGTCAGGACAAAAGTTTTTTCACACGTAAAAAAATATTTTCCTACGTCAGTAATTGTTTTTTTAACGCCAAAAAATAAGTTAAAAAAGTAAGTTTTTTTGTTATTTCCTGACCACGCAAATTGATTTTATTTCAAGTCTGAAAATTATCTGTTTAATGTAGCATTTAAAGTATTTAATTATTAATAGTAAAATTAGGAAAAATAAAATAATAAATAATCACTTCATCAGATATTTATTAATAATACGAAACAAATCATCTGCAAACATAGATAACCAAGATCAACTCGTCAAGTTCTTTTGTTCCTATAGCAACATTCACTGTTTTCTTTTAATTACAAATTACCTATGATAATTTTATTTTAAATTGCTTGAACGGTTACCGGACATGAAATGATTTTTAAACGTCATGAAATTAATTTGGGACGTCAAAATCTATTAAAGAATCTAGTAGATATATAATTTTATCCGAAATTAGCTGATTTTTAGACGTCAAAACGTTTTGAAGTTTTTATTTAAGGATCTGCTGCAAAATCAATACCTCACTCCTTAAATTTTCAATAAAAAGCATTTTTGGACCTATTTTAGCCCGGTTGGCATTCTCTGTAAATCACAATTAATTTTATTGTTTACTTTTAAAACTAGTATAGTGGGTTTAGGTCGGAGGATCGTGCCGGCCACTCAGTAAATATTGTACTTTCAGAACTACTTTTTAATTTATTTGGAACAATTGTGAGTACTGCAATAAATATACAAATTTGAAGCATCCTGTATTTACAATAAAATGCATTCACAAAATGTCAGTTACCTAATTTACATACACCCACAAAACCAATAATTTAAATATCTCCCAGAATTAGCTGTTATTCTTCAAATACATTTCTAAGAAAGATTCAGATTTAGCTGTTCATTCGGGAAAAAACCTAACCACTAATAAGTAGCTTTGGTTGAAATTTATTATTTTATAGAGCGTTTTCTATCAGATGGTTTAATGTTTATTTCCAGAATGTATAATTTGCATATTGTGGCTTTTTAAGATAACACTTTTATCGTGTTATTTCTTTAGTTTTTTCAAGAAACTTGATAAAATACAGACAGCTTTTAGTGTTGTCTATTAATTTGATAGCAATTTTGGAGGTAAAGTTCATAACGTATTCAAAAATAACATAAAAATATTTTCTAAAGACTGAATCTTAAACTGTTATTTATGAGATACTTGATGTTAATTAACAGGGTTTGATCAAGCTGTAGAAGAGTGTTTAATTAACATAGCACTAAGGACTAAAGAATTTGGTGAATGTCTTGAAAATCCATTCTTAATGGTATTGATGATACAGATTAAATTAAATTATGTAATTAAAAATTGATGATTTGTTTAAGGAAAAAGTAATATTAAAACTGGACAAAGCCGTTATCTGTAACGTTATCTTTTGACCATTTGCAAAATTATGGATAAAACCTGTAAATATTAGTGTTAATGCTAGTTTCACCGCCGAATTGGAATTCTAACAATCTTTTACTGTTTCTTCCTGATTTGGGTATTCAGAATTTTCTAGAAGCATTCATGTAAAGATAAGAAATGCCTTTCTCTTCTTAGTTTACCGAGGCTATCTGTTCTCAGGTAAATTGGCAACGTTTTTATTTTCAGACGCTTTCTTGTAATTAATCAAAATAGAAACTTGTACAAGTGCTACCTAATGTTTGTTTAATTTAATAATCATGCGGTAAACAATGGGGATTTATAAATTCTTATCTTTGTTTTATTGTTGTTATTATCAATAAATTGTATGTTTTTGCGTTCTCATCGTTTTATGCATTCTTTCGTTCATCGGCGGGTGATAGTTTGATAAAACTTGAAATGTGAAGGTGTAATGTTAAAAATTCATAAGAAAAATAAGCGAAAGTTATGTTTTTTTTTGGTATTATTGTTGTAAATTGAAATGTTGCATATATGAACCGGTTTGATATAGGACGTTGAGGAGAGTCGAATGCACTTTTAAGGAACTCCATCTTCTAACAGTTCTAACTGAATACGTGAAGAGCGGTGCAATTATTAGAAAATTAAAAAAAAAATGTAAATCAGGGCAGCACTTCGCGTGGTCCTTTCTATGCTTTAAAGCTTTTACATTTTATATTTCAAAAAGTATTTATGCATAGCGTTGTAGTACTAACAGCAGTGTCGCGTTCAACCGTAAGTCACCGTCTATGCTCCCCAATGGTTAGTGGCTCCGGTGGTGCTCTGCCAAAACGTTCGAGTCCCGGCCTCGCCATGGTGTTTGTGTCTATCTTTGCCTGTTAAATGGGGGTACTAACCACAAAAGTTGAAGCCCTGTAGTGCATGTCAAAAAAAATTGAAAATAAATAGAAAATAGAATTTTATTTATAAATTCCAGCTTTACTTCGTTAAAGTCCATATTTAATGAGTGACAAATCAGAAAAAAATGCTAAAATTATAAACAAAACTAATTAATATAAAGTAAGCTTTAAAACAACTAGAAACATCTTAAACAATTTGTTTAATGCAAAATCAAAAACAGAGGATTTGCTAAAATCAGGTATTTACAAATTAAATTGTTCGCATTGTAATTCGGTTTATATAGGCCGGACAATTAGAAATCTTGATATTAGGTATAAAGAACACGTACGTTGTTACAAATACAAACACCCACATAAATCTAATTACGATATACGCTTACTAGAACACAATCATTCAATGACATCTAATAACACCATAAAAGGCTTACACTTTTGTGATGATAAACGTAAATTAGATATACTTGAAGCTTTTGAAATTCACAAACATTTAAAAAGTGTACCGTTAATGAATGAGCTAAGTGATCTCTAAAATTCTCCTGTATTGGACATTTTGGAATAAGAAACCTAGTCATCTGCAGACGATTACCGAGATCAAGTCACCAAGTTCTATTACTATAACAACACGAACTGTTTACTTTTTCATATAACCTTTGATAATGGCAAGTAAACATGCCGAAATACGTATAAGGTTAAAATAAATAAATATTGTTAAAGTAATTAAGTATTTTATACTTAGAAAATAGAATGTTAATAATGGAATATAAGTCGTGTGGAATCACATACAAAATTGTCTAGCAGGAAGGACCGCAAAATTCCATAACACCTAAAGACAACTCCCAACCACTTAACAGCTCTTTTGCGGTCAGAATGTTGTTACAGTGGGCCGGTCGCCATTTGTAGAAGGACCCGGTCCGCATTATCTGTCTCGATTTAGAAAATAATTTTTTTCTGAGAAAAGAAAAGGAAATTTTCGATTTTTCAGGAACAGATTCCTTGGTATTATCGAAAAACCTAAACTACAGAAATAACTCATCAGCCAAAAATTGGGGTGGCGGTTGGGGGTTACGTGAGAATTATATCCCCTAATATTTGCTGCACCTGAAAATTTCTGACTCACTTTATAAACAGAAATAGTTTATTGTTCCCGGTTTATTAAATAAAACGGCATGAATATTCGATTTTCAAAAATGCATAGAAGGCGTCACAGAGAAATTAACGGAATGGTACATAAACCAAACTGTAGCTCATTTTCAGCTCTATTAGCTCATAGAATTTAAAACATTTCTGTGTACTTCTATTGAGCAATTTTTATGAAAATTTCAAAAAATGTTTAAATAATTTTCACGTCGCAGCTTTTATGTGTTTGAAAGTTCTCGTAGACTGTAGTATTGTGTGTCCCTATAGAACCACTTCAGTACCAAATTTTTCGATCCCCCAAAAACGCATTTTCCTTATTCACGCCGTGTTTGTCCGTGTAATCAGCCCTGTTTTCGAGGCTCTATTGGTTCTTTGAGCGTTATAAGTTTTTATCATGGGTAGGGTGCTAACCTGACCCATGAACCCTCCTCCTTTCACAAAACCGGGCTTGGGACCGTCTATGGCGGAGTTACATAAACTTACGTTTTTGTAATAGCCGTAGCTCTACGCAACGTATGAAAAATGTCAGGTGAAACATTTCCAAAATTTTAGGAAAGGTACATCACAAAAAATTGAAAATATTTGCCCTTTTATTTAAGCTTATGGGCAATTGCTCAACGCTGATTATTAAATAAAATTCTAAGTTTGATTTAGAAGAAGGCCAAACTTTCTCTCTCATTTTGGCTTTATTTTACATTTTACCCTGCACTTTGTGAGAGATATTGCGCAAACCAAAGCATAGTTTAGGGGCGTTTGAGTTGCCAGTGTGCCAACGCCAAGCAGTCTTCTGTTTATGTTTTAAGTTTTTTTAGTAAACATTATTACTGTGGCCACTACCGCTATCTGTATTTTTTTTTTAAAGAATCATGATGCCGTGCATGAGCACGACCCCATGATTCCCATCCCACCCCCTTACCCGGGCTCAACACACTTAAGTGTTATTCACCGGTCTAACATGCCCCACCCCTGAAAGACATGCAACCCAACGTACACACCTACATACACCATCCATGGACTCGTCAGATTTAACTTATTCAGAAAAATTAGTGACGAGCAGTGGAGTCGAACCAACTGCCATTGAGAGTCTAGTTTCAAAGCCTGGGACTTTAACCACTAGACCACCCGCCGGCCCTTATTTTTAACATACAAAACATTACTTATATTTTGTAATGTTGTAAATTATTGCAGGAAATAAAAAAAGCAATTATTTATAATATGCGAAAATTCAGGTAAAGTGAGATACGTCAATTTTGGCAGACGTTCCGAGACTGAAATATTATGAGTCACTGTACTTGACTGAGTCTGTTAACAGCACTGTGATAAAATAAATTAATTTTTTCAAAATAAACCGTCATTATTAATGATGAATCAGAAATTCCAGCGAAACGATTTGCTCATTGTTTCTTTATTTTTTGTTTACACGAAATAAGTAATGTTGATTTTCTTCTGAAGTGCTACATTTCGTAATTATCGGACAAATGTAAATAATAATAATGTAAATTTAATTTTAATTCATAAGCAAATTCTGTAGATTGCATTCAATTTAAAGAAGATGTCGGCGAATTTTGGCTATTAGGGTAATACTATATACCCAAGAGCGGATTTAGAAAAAAATGTCGGGGGGTGGCATAAATTGTCCGGGTGTTCTGAGACGTGTATTGAATAAAAATAAATACGTTGCGTTAAAAGACAACAAATAACCCTTAATTATAAGTTTATGTAATTTGTTCCCCATAATTACTCCCCTTCACCAGAAAATCCGCCCTTATACATACTTTACCTTAAATACGTTAAATAAAGGAAGTTTTGCTTTCAAGAACATTATCTTCAAACGAAGCAAAAAAATCTTTTAATTAAAATTCTTACTGTTACTTTACAACACAAAACCAGACTGAAATAAGCATTTGAAATTCGCATTTGTTATTAGTTAATCAAAACACAGGTTTAACATCATGAAAAGCACCTGGAAGCTATATACAAAAAACATGCCCTTACTAGCTAAATTATTATGAATGAAAATGAAGATTATGCAAAGCCGCGTAAAGCTCTGTATCCGGGATGAGTGTGAAGTCTTGTGAAGAACCGTTAGCTTGCATTGGTGTAGTCTAAAAGAGAAATTTGGGGATTATTAGCTTAAAAACTTCCTTTAGTAAATTCAAAAATTAAAAAGTAATCACCACGATTGATGCTAAATATCCTTTGATAATAAAGCAGTTGTTGTTGAATACCCTTTTTAAAAATATCTTAGTTACGTCACTGATTGTGAGTAATAAAGCCCAGTTGTTAAATATCAAAATGTTACGTGTGTGTAAGAAATTAACAGATAAATTATTAAACTGTAATTAATACGGGAAGTGCTCACTCTTACTCCGTGTACGTATGTAATTTTATGGACGCAATTACCCCAGTTGTGTATAAATTTGTCGTTCATCCGCTTATTAATTAAAATATACAAATACTCCATATTACGACTGAGCGCCATTTTGATTTTTTTTAAATAGAAAGGGGAGTCGAGTGACACCTCATTTGAAAGGTCTTTTAATTCTGCGTCTGATCCTAGAGTTTCAAAGAAAAATATTTAGCCATAACAAAATGGTGGATTTTAAACAAACGAACTCACTCAATTCAAAATTGTTTTCATTTTTTTATCCAGGGTCGAGTGACACCTCATTTGAAAGGTCTTTTAGTTCTGCGTCTGATCCTAGAGTTCCAAAGAAAAATATTCAGCCATAACAAAATGGCGAATTTCTAAACAAGTGGACTCACTCAATTCAAAATTGTTTTGATTTTTTTATCCAGTAGTCCACTTTTTCATTTGAAGTACAAAATTTTCCCAGAAATAACTCAGGTGGCTGGAAATAATATTGAAAACGTTATGTTCCAACAAGACGGTGCGCCGCCTCATTATTATAGGCCTGTTTCTGACTTTTTCAACGGACATTTTCTTGGAAGATTGATTGGTAGGCGGGGGCCTGTAGAATAGCCGGCTCACTCCCCAGATTTAACTTTCTTAGATTTTTTTCTATGGGAATATCTGAAATCGAAAGTGTACAGAACCCGTACAGAAACAATTGAAGAACTGGAGCAACGCATTACAGAAGTTTGCAGAAATATCACTCCAGAAACTTATGAAAATGTAAGGCAGGAATTTCATAACCGACTTTTTATGTGCCAAGAAGTGAATGGTAAACATTTCGAACACTTAATTTAATTTCTTTTTGCTTTAATTCTTAGTTTTTTTAAATAGACTTCTTTATCTTCAAACATTGTCATTTTGTTATGGCTGAATATTTTTCTTCGAAACTCTAGGATCAGACGCAGAACTAAAAGACCTTTCCAATGAGGTGTCACTCGACCCCCCTTCCATTAAAAAAAATCAAAATGGCGCCCAGTCGCCATTTTGGATGATATAAAATTTTATTATGGTCTGAAAAATAGCATTTAATTTCCCCCATTACAGCACACCAAATTTTGTTGAAAAATATCAAGTTCAAAAGTTAGTTGGGGGGGGGGGGTATTTTATAGACACAGTGTATATAGGAATTTATAAACGTATTTAAATTAATGAGTACGCGACGCTTTAAAACAAAGAAATCGTAAATACAGCATGGGGTTCAACAAAAAAAAGTATCTGGAGTTTAAAAAACATTAAACTTCTAACACGGGCTAAGTCAATAAAATGTTAACACTTATATGGAAGAAAAAACTTGATTGCACGTCCCATTTTTTCTCAGCTGCCTTTCCTACTCTCCCTTAGCCTTTTCTCTCACTCCCATTTCCTCTCTACCTTCTCTGCCACTCCTACTCTCCCTTAGCCTTCTCTCTCACTCCCATTCCCTCTCTACCTTCTCTGCCACTTCTTTTCAACCTTCTCTCCCATTCCCCCACCCTTCGTTCTCACTTTTTTATCCCGCTCTGTTCACCCTTCTCTCCCCCTCCTTGTCACCCTTCTCTCCCACTCCCTCTCACCATTTTCTCTCTATTCGCCTCACGTTTCTCCTCAACTCCCCCTCACGCTTCTCTCGTATTTCCTCTCCATTTTTACAACCCTCTCTCATTTTCATCCCAAATACATCATTGGCCTGAAGACAAACTGCCTATCGTTATAGGACAACCAGCAAAATATTTTCATCCTCATAAATATAATTTTCACTGAATTTATCTTTTCTGGAATTCTATTACAAAGCGTTAAGATAGCGATACTTGAAGTGCTGCGACAATTATTGATGACAGCACACTTAAAAGTTTTGGACGGTTTGCAGATGCGAAAAGCTCTTTCTCTAGTTTAAACTTTTGTATTGAATTATATTACTCAAAGTTACACTCACTTCTTTTAAACATTTAATGGAGCAGAAATATCAAATTTAGATTTATTTTTGGTTTAGTTTAAACTACTAATAAAACACATCAAATACTTCCGATTTCATTAAAGCACACAACAAGCAATAGTTTTTTAACAACAATATTTAAATGTTAATTTTTCCGATTAAAAGTTGCGATTTGTATCTGAAACTCGGTATAACTACACCGCCAGTGTTTCTACAGACAAAACTGTCAACTAATCATTGTCAAGTGTCAAGATATGCACACGAGCAATCTAAATCTAACCGGAAATGGCCCGCCCTGACGGTGGCTAACGGAAGTCATGACCAACTTAGTTCCCACTCGCTGTCAACTTGACGGGATGAGTGTATTACTCGCACACAAATTCCTTTGATAAACTACATGGAACAGCAATTAAATACCTTTAATACAACTATAAAAATTTAATTATATTGTTAAAAAAACTCGATAAATAAATTTAATTTGGGGGATTAAAGCTCAATTACAATTAAAATGGAAAAGGTTTGATAAAATCATTTTTTAAGTCGATTATTATTTTTCACACTGTACACAATATATGTATATTAAATGAAAAAGAAAAAATAACTTTTGAAGATAATCGTCAACTTTAAAAGCTGGTTTAATGGAGCTCTTGAATCTTAAATAAATTAAAAATCCCAATTTGCTGAGAGTAATACGGAGGCGTAGCGAAAACATTTAAATAATTTCGATATTATTAATTCAGCCGTTGTTACCTTAGAGTACAATTTGTATGGTATTAGTTGTTAGAATGAAGTATTTGAACAGCTGTGTCAGTTCTGTGTTAACAAGGGGTATCGTCCTGACCATCATTACTTTTGCTGACAAACCTAAGCCACTCTGTCTTAATAAAAACAATGGACATGTATTTTAAGAGTTCGTTGTTCAGATTTTATTTCAAGGACAATTTTTTAAGGAAATTTTTTATACGTCTTGCATTTCAGAAATTGTTATTGGAACTAAACCAACTTAGGTAGAATTTAAGGGTTTAAATAGCAGTATTTCTGGATTTGTAATTTTATAGCTCGAAACGCAACCTGAAAACTCTTTTCATGGTGCTTCAGCATCCACACCTGTAAATTTCTAATTTAAAACTACAAACTATATCGCGATGCATAATAACCTTGGACTTGCAATGCAACAACATAAAGCAGATTTAAAGCCATGATGAAACTCTTGATTTATAGTAATTTAAATCAGTGTTCCATTCAAATAGCCCAACCTATGGTGACTCATTAAAAAAAGTTGTTTTTCTGCTTCCATTCTAAATCCGTTTATGTAATGGATGCAGTTATGAATATTCAAAACGCAAAATGCAAGTGATTCCGCAATGCTGTTAGAAAAAGTGTGAACTTTAATAATGCAGCAGACACTTTCACAAGAGTGCATATCTAGTTATCAAGGTTCAAGACGTATCTACCACGAAATACCAACGCATAAATTGTGAAGACGGTAATTAATTTGTCTGTGATTGCAAATTTTATATTTTTTTGTAACATTTCCTGAGCTTACAACTTTTTCAAAATTTTTGGAAAGGGTGAACCGCTATTTTGATTTAATTTTAAAATAATACGGTCTTGTAAATGTGTTCATCTCAAATACAGTGAGATCTGTTTAGAGAAAGTTTAGTAAAATTCTTAGTGTGCATTCACATTGATCTATTGAAGAGCTTGGTCTGTATTACTTGGTATGAGAAAGTTCACTGAGAATCGTCCACTACATTTGCAATACTCCAGTAAAGATTTAGGTCTTTATTACTATAGGTATGAGAAAGTCTGCTGATGATCTTGGTCTAAATTCACACTGTTTCAGTGTGAGTGTGAGTTTATTAACAGGTATGGGAAAGTAAATACACCAAGGGCATTGATCTACATTCCCACTGGTACAGTGGAAATATTGGTCTCCAATTACAGGGTATGAAAAAGTCTACTGAAGGTCTTGGTCTAGATGCACACTGTACCAGTAAATATCTTGTGTTTAATTACTATAGATATAGATATGAAAAAGTCCACTGAAGGTCTTAATCTATATTCGCATTGTGGCGTTGAGGTCACTGAAGGTGTTGGTTTACTTTTACACCGATCCTGTAAAGATTTAGATGTTAATTACTATAGGTATGAGAAGATCTAGTGAAGGTCTTTGTTTACGTTTACTCTGTGCCAATGAATACCTTGCGTTTAGTTAATTATAAGTATGAGGAAGTTCACCGAGAGTCGTGGACTATAGTCAAATAGGTTCACTAAAGATCTTGGTCTTATTACTGTAGCTCAGAAGTACCACTGAAAGTCTTGGTCTATGTTCGCATTGTTCCAGTGAAGACACTGAGGGTCTTGGTTTACATACAAATTGGTTTAGCGATAACCTTGATGATGTTGTTACAGGTATGAGAAAGTTTTCTCTACATTCAAACTGATTCAGCGATGACCTTGGTCCTTGTATTACAGGTAGGAGAAAGTTCAATGCCAGTTTTGGTCTACACTAACATTGGTACAGTAAATCACTACATGTATAAGAAGGTCTACTGAAGGTTTTGGTCTCCGTTCACACTGTGCCAATCAATATATTTTCTTTAAAGGTACCAAAAAGTCCACTGTAAGTCGTGGAGTACATTTTCACTCGTACATAAATTGATCTTAATTACTGTAGGTATGAGCAGGTTCACTGAAGGTGATATTAACACTGTACCAGTGGAGACACTGAGGTTCTTGGTCTGCATTCACGCTGACTCAGCGATAATATTGGTCATAATTGTTGTCCATAAGCATCAGAAAGTCAACTGAAGGTTTTGGCTTACATTGACATTGATAGTAGAAAATCTACTGAAGGTTTTGGTCTTAATTACTGTAAATATGCGAAAGTACAATGACGATTTAGGTTTTCATTGAAATCTGTATGGAAAATGTTTAGTACAGGTCTTGGTCTTAGTTTATATGAAGTCGAACACTCAGGATCTGGATTAATACAAGAATGTATAATAAAGGATTTGATATACCTGATGTTGGTCTAAGGTCAACATTTTAGGTTCTATGGAAAAATCAAACCAAGGTTTTGATCTATACACTCGCACTAACTTAGCGATGGTTTTAGTTTTAATTATTATTGGTATAATTGAAGGTCTTGGTCTACATTCACACTGTGTTGGTAATGATCTTGGTCTGATTGTGGTATGAGAAAGTCAACTGAAGGTTTTGGTCGACATTCGCATTGGCAGTAGTAAATATCCTGGAGGTCTTGGTCAACATTCACATTGGTAGTAGAAAGTGTTGTGAAGGTTTTGGTCTTAAGTACTGCAGATGTAAGTAAGTTCAATGAAGAGTTGATCTTCATTGACGTATGTATGAGCATATTTGGTGCAAGTCTTAGTCTTAATTTATATTAAATAGAATAGCCAACTAAGATCTTAGTCGCCATCTGGGTCAACAGGAGAATGCATATTGAAGGTCTTAATATACCTAATGTACATATTAGAAGGTGACGATCTTGGTTTCTAACTAGAAAAACTACTGAAGGTCTTGATCTATACCTTCACACTGATAGGAAGAAGATTTTGGTCTTTACGTTTTTTTGGCACTAACTGTAGTGAATATGTTGTGTTCATTGAAATCGGTATCGGAAAACTGTTGAAGGTATTTTTCTACTTTATATAACTATGAGAATGTTTAATAAGGATCTGAGTCTTTTGTTTTTGCCACTATGATGAAGGTCTTGATATCGGCGCAAGTTTATACTTAAAGCATCATATAATATCCTATTTGTTATATGTTTACGAATCTTCCTAATTTTGTTCTTTATTCTTTCCAGAATCTCTCTATTCGTCAGCTGGTTACACATTCGGAGCCCCAACACCACCACCAGGCTCACCATATTCCCCAATAGCCGCAACCCAATTTGAACTGCTGACAAAGGGTTTCAATTCTAACATAATCATCCACCAGCCCGATTTCCCGCTCTCTCCAAAGAAACTCCAAATCCAGGATAAGCGTTGCGAAGACAAATGCTACCAAGTGAAGTCAGAGAAGCCCTGCAGCTGCCAGGGATCCCCTGTTAAATCCAAGTTCGCCGAATTCACTTCAGGGTGCAGTCGAACAAACCCTATCGATTGGAGTCCGGTGAATGTTAAAAAGGAGCCCGGAGCAAACCCTTGCCAAGTTGCTGAGATATCTACGAGCGTCTCGCCTATTGTTAAAATCGAGGTGACATCACCGACGCAGAAGAATTCTGATATTCACCTTGGTGCAATGCCGTCCGTTGTCACTACAAACGGTGAGTTTTTGAAGATGCTTTCTAACTTATTTAACAAATTGTAGCTTGCTGGAAAAATATATATGTTTTAGTGCCCCCACTAGGCATCACCAAGCAATTACGCAAGCTTGTTTTTGAAATAAAGATGTATATCTTTCCGGCACTGTTCATATGCTCATTTCTTTTATGGTACCTGAGATTGAGTAGGTGTTAGATTATTATTGTTGTCTTCAGGAAACATTCCGGTTGGAATCGCAGTGGCAAGGCAAAGGGTTCAACACCACGATATCGTGTCATCACCATCTCTACCACCTGCTGGTCTTCTTACGACAGTAAATACCACCACCCACATCAAAGAGTTCTCGAGGCTATCTGAACTTGGTAAGTTTGGTATTTTGATTGGGTTAAATAATTATTGTGCTTTTTCCTATCCTAATTCTACGAATGTGGGTCATGCATGTTATGGTATTCAAAAATCGAATGTGTTAATTGTGTAAAGATTGATTTAAATACAAAGAATCAAAATTTGGGATAAATTGTACCTTCTCTTTAGCCCAGAAAGTGAAGAAACTTGGATAGTCTGCAGGAAAAACTAAGGTGTTTTTGAAATATTAACAATCTAAAACTGGTGGTGTCAATTTTATTGTAAAATTTGGACCTATCAAAACCCTTTTTTTTAAATATTACCGGACAAAAGGTCTAAAATATATTGCAGGACAAAACTAAAATTTTTAAGGCTTTAGCGAGGGAAGATTGTGTCCAAATTTACTTAAAAAACCTATTTTTTTGGAAAGGTTTACTAAATTGGTTTGATGGTAAATCCACATACCATTACAGGGTTGCCAGATTTTCAACACGTCAATGCCGAAGATTTCTATATTGTTGGATGGAAGGGAAAGGTATAAAATATTTGAAAATAATGGGGTTATAACAATACCTTTAGTAAAAATAATAAAGATTTTTGGGATCATGGAATATTCGATATCTGTAATAGAGATAGTTTTCGATATATCAAATTATTCTAAATTCTATATCATTATTCGATATATCGAAAAAATTCCCAACACTTATGTGTCGCTGTCCCATAGAACACATTCTGTCCACATTTAATAATTTAACAGCTAGTACGAGTAATTATTAGTTGTAAATTGTAACAACTGTGATAATAGAACAAGAATGGCCTGTAGCTAAAACTATAGTTAATATCTTAGACAATTTTAGCCCCGATGGTGATCTGTAACTAGTCGACAGTTTTTATTTTTACTGACCACGCAGTATAAATTATTTTATTTAAATAATTTGATATATAGATACATAGAAATATCGGAATATCGAACATATCGATATATCGAATTAATCGAATATATCCATTATATCGATTAGATGGAATATATCGATTAAATCGAATATATAGATTATATCGAATAGATCGATTACATCGAATAAATCTATATTTTAAAAATTTCATGTTGTTATTTGATATCGATATCAATGTCGATATGCCGCATCAAGCATTTTCCAACCAATTGGTGCTGTTGTATCTGAAATTAGTGGTTGGTTAGCGTAAATGCGAAAAAAAAAACTCAAAATTTCGTTACATTACAGTGCACTATTTTATTTCAAATTTCGGTTGTTATTAGCAAATAAATGATTCCCTACGTGAACTCATACAACTGCTTCTACCATTTATTTTTTATGTAAAATGTAAGTTAAACGTAGATTCTGAAAGTACCTAGACATTCATGCTAACTCTATTTTTTCAAATGGCAACGCTACAGAATCCACGGAGTCCATCATGCGCAAGCCCGCTGCGAGTTTGGTCTATAATTTCGGCGTGTTTTTTACGTTTTTGTGAATAAAACGGAAATTAATTTTCTGTCCTTGTCGGAGATTTTTGATAACTTGCCGAAAACCTGAGAAGTCACTGAAAAACTGAGACTTCGGCACAATGCTGAAGATCTGGCAACCTTGCAGGCCAACAGAGCACTGTCTAACCTTATTATTGGCATATTGACTTCCGGGTTGTAAAACCGTCATCGGCACTGCTGCTTCCGACGTTTCGCCAACGGTTTGCACGGAACTATTTCAGGGCTGTCGACTCGGCTGCAGTGCTGCTAGAATTCACAAGTTGTGTTTTGCTGCTACAGGAACACACAATTGTGTTCCAGCAGCAGGATACTGCAAAGTCCCCCAGCTCTGAAGATGTCCCGTGGACGAAACGTCGACAGTAGCAGCACTGATGTAATTGACAATGGCCGCGGAAGCCTGCAACAGGGCGTGAACATTTCTTACGCTTTTTGAAAATAAATAAATAACGCACATATGAACATTGTGAAACAATCATCAACATTAGTTAGATATGAACTGAGAAGTGTGAACCATGTTTTACATTTGGGGTTCATAGCTTTTCAAATATAATGTGGTATTCTTTCCCCACTCGAAAGTGAAAATTATAGAAAGGGTTGCTTTGTTTAAGTTCTTCAAGTAACTGTTGCTTCCCACACAGAAGTATTTTTATGCTTCATTAACACATTCTTTTCATTAACTACCTTGACTTGACAACAGCGATACTATGTAATATTGTTTGTCAGAATTTTACGTTCGACTATAATTTTTTTTTGTACTTTATTGTGAATTTGATATATTTTAATTTAAGCTAGAATGCCTTTAATTATTTACAATGAAGATGCAATTATATGAGTGAAGCATGATGTCAAACTGTATCAAAAACATCAATTTCTTTTGCACCTTTTGCACTTTACTACAGTGTTGCCAGATGACATAACGTGAAAATTTGTTTTTCGGGAAATTTCGAAGAAAGCAGGGGAATTTTAATGAAATCATAAAATATTGGTTTTGTAAGGGAAAATTGACAAAAATTCGGAAAATGTTATTAAAATGTAAGCAAATTTTGCTTGAAGCTTTAGGGATACTGTGCGTTATTCGTGATAAACGAGTGTATGGATATTGACCGTCTCGTTTTTAAAAATATGTCGGCACGGAAGATTTCAAATTTCGACTATATTTAAATTATTTTCGATCCTTTCCTATTTTTTCATGAATTATGCCATTTTTAAACGTCTTCTTTCTTCTTTGGAGTCCTTTTGCTCTAGAAAGAGCGTGGTGACTTTCTCTCCTATGCCTGTGGTAAGCGCGCTTAATGAATCACACAGACATAGGGGACCTACTGTTTAACGCGGGCTCCGAACCGCAGGAAGTGCAAGCAATTCTTCTCCAGAGAAAGTTTTTTTAGGCAGACCTTTCACATGTACTGTAATGTTTTAATCAATAATAAAAAAAAACCTACTAATTTTAAATCGGCAATAAGTGCGTTAGAAAAAGAAGAGAATTTTATATAATATTGTCACATATTTACGCGTGTGGGAATTAGTGGGGCTAGAGGCTATTTGACCTCTAAAAAGGGAGCAAATTTTGGGATTGGAGAAGGAAAATATTATTTGGTTACTCATCTGGCAACACTGCTTTACTAAGGAATTCAGAAAGTGGGTATAATTTTGATAATGAAGCTCTATTAACACCTTCGAGGTTTTTGTAATTTTTTCCTTAGCATTTCACTCGAACTTCATTCGCGTTATTTGCTTTCAAGTATATTGTAAAAAAAATAAAATGGGTTTTTAATTACTTGGCTGATGTATTAGCGAAAAAAATATTAGTAATTGGAACTTTGCTTCCGTTAAAACTGCGATTGAGTAAAAATAAATAAGCAAACAGTAAGCAGTTCGTGAATGGTTTTAACCAACAAATTGAAGAGCGTTCGTAATTCTTAACATTTTAAAAATTTAACATTTTCAGGACCTTGCGTGTTGCTTTAGTTTAGTGAAAGATACAAATTTAGTTCGGTAGACAATTTTCGTTTGGCTCTGAATAAAAACGGATTTCAAAAAATAATTATATAACAGCCGCATGTCGATTTCCACGTAATTTCGAATTCTTTCCGTTTCCTTTTGTTAGTCAAAAGTTTCTCCTTTAAGCAAAAAAATAATCAAAAAGCTATTAAAATGGCAACAATTATTCCAATTACTCCAACTGAAAAAAATTTTTACGAACGTACATCTTTGCCCCATTAACCGTAGTTGAATTTTTCGTAATTTTCATCAACCATGACACGAACTCCTTCCCCCAAACCACTTCTTCTGCACCATCTCCCGATCTTTAAAAAATTCAAATAACTTTAAAACGTCACTCCAAATTAAGCAATCAAGATTTTCCTGCTGGATGTTATTCGAACCAAATCCAGTTTCTCATCCATAGTAGCGTAAAATTCCAGCAGCGTCCCTTAATCTCCTCGTGCACATTCCTGCTTTGCTGATAACATCCATGTGAAAGCCCTCAAGTGTTGATGTCAAATCTTGTGTGTCAGATTCGACGCCAGGCATGGCTGCGGGCACGACGGGAGGCGTAGCAGGAGGCGGAGCAGTGCTGCACTGCACGGAAGACCGCACAGCAGGATTAGCAGGATGGTCTGTAGGAGGATCGCACAATTCCACCATAGCTACTCCTACATTGTGGCAGTATCCTGGTAAGCACACACTTGACCGCCGACTTTTTTGTGGGCTTATTGTCCCATTTTTAGACCGGTTTTTATCTTACTTTTATGTTGAATTTTTCGCGGCTTTGACCTGTTACGATGTTTGCTACACTAAGCGAAACACAGTAGGAGACCTTAAAAGTGATATGTTAATTTTTTTAAATTTAAATTAGATTAGATTTTTTACGAGGGCGGGAACCGGATATCTATAATGCTACCTGTGAATTTGTATGATTTTTTTGTAACAGGGGTCAGTAACTTTATGTTGGAATATTGAATTGCATTTTTAGGTGCAAATTCAAATTTTTTTAAATAGCACGAATGAAAGTAGGTGGAAAGAAAAGTATGTGAAAATATATGTAGCTTTAATAAACAATGCATACATATATAAAAGCTCAAAGGTTTTTTTTCTCCGGTTCCTCCAGCGGCTACCGCTTCACCAATTTGGACCATTTTTTTTTAAAATGAAAGATCTCTATCTACAGATGGAACATGAAACATTTTAATATTTTTATTCTACGTCGATTTTTCAATAATGATTATTTGAATTTATAATATATATGCAAGTCTGCTAGACGCGCTTCACTTGAGGCGACATCTATACTAACGTCGCGTCTCATTATTGGAACTAATGCATCACGTGACTTATCACTTAGCCGGTTCTGCCAACGCTGTCTGTCAGTGCATTGTGCGCGGGGGTAACACTATTAATAATAATCGTAGAAATACTAAAATAATTAGAACATTCTGCTAGTTGTAGGACGTGAACTGGAAAAATATACCGTTTCAGTTTTCGGTTACGTTTTCGGTTGCGTTTTCGGTTACGGTTTACTGCTGCTAAAAATTCCGGTTGTGATTACGGTTACCGGTATTTTTTTTTTGTTTTTCTTTATAAAAATCAAAGAAAATTCTCGAAAAGATTATAAATGGAAAAAATTATGCCATGCAGTTAAAAAAAAATGAAGTTATCACGAAAAAAAATGGTAGCACTAAATAAACATTCGTTTTTGTCGAACTGTATAGAAAAGCCTACTGCGGGGGGTAAATCAAAAATAGAGTAGCTACGGTCCTCAGCTCTTTTCATAGAACACACCACCCTACGACGTAGTCTTTTGGTGAAATACCCTGACAGATCACAAAATAAACCAAGTTTTTTGAATTATTAAAAAAAAATCTTTCGGCAACAACCTAGAAACCCTGTAATCATCACAATATTGTTTAAAAAAATTTCATGAAAAGTAAATCACTCTATCTATGCACAGATTTCTAGATACAGGACTGCTATGCAAACAATGAAGTCAGAAGCCATTTTGTAGGAGGTCAAAGTCAATATTGTGAAAATGTACAAATTCAAACCCTGTTTTACATTTCAACGTTAATATAAGTCAACATAAGCACTTAAATTTAATTTTTTAAATGTAATACCTAATTTTATACGCATGCTGCAAGCGTGTTGTGTGGTAGGGTTTAATAATCGCCGGCAAAATAGAGAAAATTTGCAGTTTTTTAAGTTTGTGCTTCTGTTACTTGTTAACACATATTTCCCTTGTCGAACAAAATACGTTTAAATAAATAGGTAGAAGCTGTAAACAGAGAAGATTTAAAATCTACAAAATTAACGGTTATGTACAGCTATTCCTTTACATCCAACAATTATTTACAACAACCTGGAACCTGGAACGAGTATTTCTCGTATTAGAAATGAAACAGTTTCATATGTACATTTCTATGCTTTGCACAAATTGTACAGAATGCAAGACACATTATCAATAGAACTTCCAGAACCTATTCCACCTACATCAAAATCCTGTAATAGTTCCTTTACCTACCAAAGAGGGTATACGCAAAAAGTTAAAATATTACAACAAATAGTTACTAAACATCACCAGTTACCTAAACTAATCTTAGTTAGTAATATGCACATGCAATCATATGTTAAAAGTAGTAATTTTTATTGTAACTGTATTACTGTAATCGACCTTCTACAAAATGGCCGCCTGGCTTTACTTAGTTGATTGTTCAGAAGCTGGAGGCGTGTGTCTAGTGAACCTATATAGAAATCTGTGACTCTTATGTGACTGAGACCATGCCAGGGCTTTTCATGAAATGCTCAATCTCCCTACAATATATTACAGTGACTAGCTGGCCGGTGCCGGCTTGCAACATTTTGCCGGTATACAATATACCATCATCGGATAACATGTAGCGTAGTTTACCGGCAATTAAAATTTGGCCGGCGGATGATGTGTTGTATGTGTTACATCTTTTAACGTCTGCTATCAACAGACGCCGTGACTCAGTACTATAATGCGTGTACAGCGTTGTGAGGCATAGAATCCGATACACATGCCTCTTGGAACTTTTAGCTCTATGTTTATGTTCACACAGTTATAATATATTATAATATCGTATTAATTAATGAGTATAAACGTCAAAATTAAAACTAAAAATCGCACCCTAGATTTGTCCCAAAAGAACGTGGTTTTCGTGAGATATTCAATGGTTATCTATACATTATCGGTCAATATTTGGCCAAAAAACAGTGCTCTGAATTCCTCTTGAAAAGAGCTTTCAAATGAGCCGTCACTCGGCATACGTACTGTTCCATTAAAAAAAATAATGCTCAAGTCACTGCTTCGTGTCACATGACCCTTTAGCAACAGCAATATGCTTAAATTGTGGCTGGTATAAAACCGAAGTTTAAATGTCCCTGCGTTTTTACAGAAAAGTAATACTCTGGGAGATATTGAATTTGTTCCTTACTTTATCCACACACTGTATAACTTTTTTTGAGGTCGTAATAATAAACTGTTAAACACACCTTAGTTGTTACGTCTAACGATTTGTTTTTACGCTTGTATTTGGACGGAATGGGATGTTTCGGCGCCAGGACGTTTCGGCGCGAAGTCGATTCGACATACATAGATTTATGCACCTTGTTAGTCTTATTTATTATATTTTCAAAAAACTATTGCTCAAAAACTGTCCCCACGATTTGTTTTAAATTTTGTGAGCTCATAGGGCTAATGATGAGCTACAATTTAGTTTATATCTCAGGTGGCTAATTCTCTGTGACACCTCCTATGAATTTTTGAAAATCGAAAATTTCTATTTCTTTTATAATAAACGGGGGTCGATAAAATACTTTTACGGGGAAATGAGATATTTTGCTCAAACACCGGAAAAAATAAATAATAGTAAAGAAAAACTAGGAACTTTGTTATTTAAACTCACGATTTGAATAATACCTACATAATACCAATACCCACCAATAAGGTTAGTTAACGAAAATGTAGAAGTAATATCGAAAATGTTCTGACTAAACCGTATTGCACTTTGTTGTTATCTATGTTTAGTAAATGTATCGGTATGTTTTTTATTTTAAATGAATTATGTTGTCTATTTTATCAATGTTCTTTTTTTGAAAGTTTTTTGTTTTTAAATTTGATTAAAAAAAATAAAGCAATTTCTCCTAGTGTAACTTTATGTTATAAAAAGAAATATTCCGGGAAATTTTAGTTCAAATTGGGAATTTTTTGGTAATAATGTTTGGAATAAAATTTTTGAGACATGGCAACACTGCAGCTATGCTCTCAGCACAGTGATAAGAGTGGTGGCATATTGTTTTAGTCAGTGTTTGAGCGTAAAACATTAATAATAAAATACTTTTGAATATTTGATAAATCTCATTATCTAAAGCATAGGAAAGCCCAGGCGAAGTGTTTCGCTGGTTTTTAAAAATTAAGTTTGTTCCAAAACATAAAAACAAAAATTAGACTGGTTATTGTGATTTCTGCGACTGTTTTTATGCAACCATATTTATTCAAATGTAAGCTACAATATCTACAAATCCTCGGAGTCTAAAATAAAATAGGAAGAGTCAAAATTCAGACTGGAATTCCAAAACAAGCTTCCCAAAAGAAACTAAAAGTATTTCCAGTGCGGTCATTATCTTAAATTGGAAACTTGTTGATTCTCTTGAGCTTTTTTTGACCGACTGATTTTCCGGCTTCAAACCGTTCTCCAGTGAATGCAAAAGATTACAAGAATAATGGTCGTAATGTGCCTGACTTTCTCGTTTTTTATGTGTCTAGTCCATGTTGTTTTGTTCTTCAATTTGACCCTTTATTCCAAATACTTTCAAATTTGCAATTCGTAAACTTGAAACCTTTTCCCGTTCAAAATTTAAATTTAAACTACCATCATAACTTCCAGATACCTGTCATCCATCCGCAAATTTGCTAGCATGGTTATGGTTAGAATACCAATAAGTGAAGCAGTTTCCTTCTCATTACCCACGTACTACTTACTTGATCTTTAGGAAAGTCTGTCGTTGTGTATGTGTATAGGTGTGGGCGTGCAAGAGTTATGAATCTCCTTTGAGTTCTGTGTATAGCTTATATGCTAATATTAGAGATGCTTCACGGCAAAGCAGACAACTTTATGTTTGGATAGGGTAAGCTCCGTTAGTTTGGATAGGCGGTGGTTAACGATCTACCGCTAATGACGAGTACTAATGATGCAGGGTGCCGACAGTTTAGTGGAAGTTTCGTGGCGACGGATTTGTGTGTACAGCTTGGCCCAAAAATAAGTGAACGATTATGTAATACCCACTTTTCAGCCATTACATTAAATCATCTAACATAATTTTCTCCAATGTAGCACTTACATATCAACAGACCATTTACAGCGCTCTGTTTTATAGCTTTCCACCAGGCGAATGGAGTGCAAAAAATAATTATTGGTACTAAAACACGAAATAACCAAAAAAATATAGAACTGTTTTGATGAATCTGTAACTGTATGTACGTAAAAAAACATTTATTAAGAGCATAAATGAATATGTGGCGTGGTAAGAGTTTAGTAACGAGACAGCCTTGCGTGCTGAAGGTTTAGGGTTCATAGCCGACTGTCCGCTCCGTTCTTATTTTGCTTGTTTTCAGTTTGTATTAAATTAAGTCAAAGTGCCATTAAAATCTTCAGTTGCTATCAAAGGCTTCCAGCAAATTTTAAAGTTTTTCGGGATCGTCGAGAGTTTTCGATGGGTATTTTTTACGCACGACTTTTGAGAGGCAGTAAAAAAATATTAACTGTAGCAATCATGTTAGTACCAAATAATTTCTTCAATCCAAAATTCGAACGTTTTGCTCCCATTTACCACAGAAGTTTCGGTTATCAGCCTACTTCTTATTGAAAATCCTAACTAAATTTCCTACAATCTGCAGTTATAAGTTTTAAGATGTTCTGAATATATTTTTTGAAGATTTTTCAGCCCAAAACACTTCCAACAATTCTGTAAAACTCTTAAAAAACATTGAAAATTATGCAACAACATTGTGATGTTTTTGCTCTTTTCTATTTTGGAAAAGTTGACATATTTTTGTTTAAATTCTGATTGATTTGTATTGTGGTGGCTTTTTCTCTTAGCGAGTCACACGGAACATGATTAACGCGGGCTCCGAACCGCAGGAAGTACAAAGACACACTTCCTAGCCAGAGAAGGTTTTTTGGCAGGTTACCTTGCCTGTCGAACTCTCAAATTATGTTGTAACATTTCCAACATAATGTTTTCTGAAGTATTAAACAGCAGCGGCCGCTCGTGGACATTTATTGTGGGAGGGCTACAAAATAAAAGAAAATTATTACCTTTGGTGTTGGTGTTTTAAATGATGTGTTTATCTTTACACTTAAATATTTTACATTAACACAGGTCACTGTGCTGGAAAAGACACACCACGCTCCATTATTGGACAAATAAAAAAAAATAAAGCTCGTCCACTTTGTAATCCAGAAATGTATACATACTTTGCGTTAAATTTTTGGAAGGTAACGATAACATATAGCTAGAACGCCAAACAACAGTGCAGTATTAATAAGCTGCTTTGTTTAATACTATAACGGCACAAATCTCCCTGCTGAGGTGTTTTCTAAATCTTATCTTGTTTATTTACATAGCCGCTGTTATGTTTTAAAAACAACGGTGACAAGCTGGAATGTATATATCTGAACTTTACAATATTTTATAAAAAAAACTAAAAACATAGCTCTTCTGTAGCAAAGCTTTGCTAGAAACGGCGTCGCCTTTTCTACTAGCTTCTACTGTCAAACGGTAGGGAGAGTTTCAAGAAGCGTTCAGGAACCGTCAAGAACTTAGGCGAGTTTGTTGAGATTACAAAATCATTTTTCGTATAAACTGTTTTCTAGGAAGTTCCAAGTTAACATGTATGTTTTCTAAATATGTCCAGTAGATTTAGCGTGCGTACGCAGACAAAACATGTAAGTCGAAATTTGGAATTAGCCTACTTGTTGAGAGTTATACAAAGCGTTCAGATATCGGTAACAATTCTTACCGAACATTTTGTGTGTATGTTCTCTATAGACTCCGAAACCACTCTGCCGATTGAGCTCAAACTTTGACACAAAGTGTGTTTTGAGGAGGGGTAGGTTTTAGAAGATTATTTTTTTTTACAAAAAATAGACCCTCTAGGTGGCGCTGGCGATATTTACGAAAATGTGTGTTTATTGTCTGATTTCGCCCAAACTCAGGATATATGTTAGTTACGTGGAAAGAAATATTTTTACAAAAAATGGACCCGATAGGTGGCGCTGGATTCGAGATATTTATGAAAATCTGTGCTTATGGTCCGATTTGGCTCATTTTTACGAAAATGTGTGTTTATGACCAGTTTACTCGAATGTTTTCATAATTAGTGATTAAACGAACTTACCCTAAGTGAAGTTCCATGACCGCCTCTATACGTAATGGTCATATTGGTACTACCTGAGAGCAGCTACTCAAGAGGAGAATAGAGGTACTACCAATATGATCATGTAGGAAAAAGGCGCAAAATAATTAGTGATTAAACGAATTTACCTTAAGAGAAGTTCTATGTAATTATATGCCCGCCTTTTTGCGTAACATTTACGATAACATTGGTAGCATGGTAGTACGTATATTTTCCACTTGACCGCAGCAACTTAAGTATAAAATAGAGGTAGTACAAATATTATCATGCAGTAAAAAGGCGGAAAATATAATTTCTTAAACATTTAAGGATTTCCACGTATTTTCAGTGAGTTTTGACTTTTAGTCCTACATATTAAGATGGTAAATCTGCTACCTACTATTTTCGTTCTTCGAGAATTACACTTTCTCTCCTTAACACTCCACACTAGCAAGTTGCCGATGCTCCTAAAAATATCAAAATTGTTTCCAAAGATTTAAATTGTTTTTAATATTTCTGTAAATGTCAAGTTGCACATTTATTTGCGGGCGATCTACATCTTGTAGATTGAAAAAGTTATTGCCTTTAAATTTAATACATCTGTATAAAATAGATCTATGACAAACATTTTAGGGTATTTTCCGGCGTTAATGTGTAGCCTTAGTGCTAGATGAAGCTCGACGATAAATCCTAAAATTAAACGCATGTATTAGAAAAAAGCGTTTCATAAAATTAAAAAAGTAGTGATCAATTTAACTTTTAACCATTAAAATGAAGTTATTTTGTGTTATGCACGGGTTTAGTGTTATAAGCTGTTATAAGTGCTGCAACAGAGGCCCTGTCTGTGTTCAGACAAGTGACGTCAGAATCTGTGCTTCGGTCTGCGAAATATCTTTCACAACCTTCAAAGAGCGATGTAGTAGTAAGTAACTGGTTCTGCTAATTAACAAAATGCGCTAGGAATCTTGCATAGGAAATGGTATAGTTAGAGACTGAAATTTTCAATGTTTTGTGAAAACAAAAAGTAGATTTTATTATTTTATGGGAACACACTCCCTTGGATAAAATAAAACTAGATATCAGCAGATTGATCAGGCACAAATTAGAACTAGAAACTGAAATTTTTAGTGTTTTGGCAGACAGATTTTTATATTTTTTTTTTTTGGAAAATATTCCTTGAGGTTACAGAAGAACCAAACAGCAAATTCACCAACCACAATTAGGAGGGGGGGATTCGCCCTCCTAAATATTGCAAATCTAAAAATTAAGTTTAAAATTTGGTTTTGCAATCGCTCATGAGCAATTTACTTTCAACATGTAAATGTGCTATCGTCTCCCGGTAATTAAACAAAGGGGCGTGTATTTCCGATTTTCATAAAACGATTGGCCTGTTGTCGAGCAATATTTTTTGATAAACTTTTTAAACTGTTTAAAATTTTGAAATCTTTTAACAGTTGTCATGGTTTTAAAATTGCTCGTAGGCATAGCATTCCAGTGCCACATTACATTCCGGTCTGATAACATATTCTTGAGTAAATGAGAAATTAAGACAGCATATTCAAAAAAATTGTATCGGTCCCCATTTTTAAGCTAGGGTGTTCGAAAAAAAACTTTCGATTTGTCTTAGCGCCCTCTATTGTGCCCTGTTTCTAAGCTTTTCCGTTACTTTTGTGTTCCTGGCGGTCTAATAAGACCGTTCCGTTAAAATTGTAGAATCGAAACTTTTCGGCATACATTGCGAATTGCGATACAGTAAGTATCGAAAAGTAAAAATATCGCAAACGTCAAGGTATAAATTATTCATAATATATAATTTTTAAGATTTAATTGTTTCATTTTTATTTTGAACGTTTTCTGGTAAGTTTTCCATTATTAGCAGATTACCACAGTTTAAAAGGCTTGATAATTTCAACAGTATCGATTACAAAAAAAGGATTTAAAATTGTAATTTAAAAAGTTTAATCCCGATAAAATCAGTAACGAAAACAATAATAAATTGCTCATAATGGAACGTCTTACAGCTGTAAACCGAATGAGGTACAAAAAGAAATAAATACGTGCTCGTTAGCGAATCCAACCCTGTTCATGACTGGACTTCATTTTTGATAACTGCTCAGCTGATTATTGCACCGATCGAGCTTTTTAATGATGCAATCAAAACTGCAGCTACTTTTGATTTTTTTTATTATTTACATATTTTAACGTACTACCGAATTTGTGCACGGTTTTCTTCAATTGTGTAATTTTAATGTGTACTGAAATTTTTGGAGTTCTACCTGAAAATAGGTAACAAAGTCGGAGCTTTATCAGTTTATGGCATAACAGTTCTATAAATATTATTTATTACCTAAACAAACACAGCGTAAAGATAAAGATTAGGATTCTCTGTTGATTGATCTGCTTTATGCTATCGAAACGTGTTTACTTATCGGGATATTTTTAAACACAGCACGTTGTGTCTAAAGATAGTCAAAAAGCTATTTGTTCATTGTTGAAAATCTAAAAGCTTAATAATACCTAAAAGCTATGGACGTATTGACGTCATTCGTAATTTTTTATAATTGAGTTGTTGAATGTTGGGGCAGTGGCGTACGTGACAGAATTCTCGACTTGTAGAGCTTTTGGTACTATAACACAAAATTAAAGTTTATTAGGTAAGCCCATGCTTTCCATTCCACCTTTAATTTACTTTCTAGGGTAGTTCTAGCAATGGCATGAAGAATAATTTTAAGCTTTAGAACAACAAAGACATAACTTCCCTTGCTTGTTTGTATTTAACTTCATTAATTTCATTTATTAAATATTATAATGTAAAACTGACGCATGCAGATGTTCCAGGTGCTAACTTAAACCATGCAAATATTGCAGATCATTCTGTGTCAGAATTAAGGAGGTGCCTTAAATGTTTAATTGACACTGACAATTTTTGAACAGCTGCGTCATCTTCCAACTTCCAATAAAGTCAGTAGGGTATTTTTAGTGGAAATTTATGCAGGTGGTGGTTTTTTGTTCTTGTTCACTGTTGCGATAATTCAGATGATGTTCAATTTCTTGTTTATGTGTATTTAGAACGCAAGTATCTTGTATTTCTGTGTGGCACTAGCAGAGAAAGATTTGTTTATTAAAGTCTGTAACACAATTATTTTCATTAAACCTAATATGTAACGCACAGAGTTGAACTTGCCCATTTGGTATGTGTTAGGCAACTTACGGAGGTGAACCTGCCGGTTAGATCTATTACAAATTTCTCGTCAAACCTAAGATGTACCTAGAGTGGTGGACTTTCTCATCAGGTTTGTTACAGGTTTTCCACCAATTTCAATAGGCAACTTACAGAGCTAAACTTATTTATTAGGTTTGTAAAAAAAATATCATCAAACCTAACATGTTGCCTACAGAGATGTATTTGACTACATTTATCGCAAATTTTCCACCGAACCTAAGGTCTGACCTACACAAGTAAAATTGCTCATCAAGTTTGTTACAGTTTGTTCACCAAACTCAATAGATAACTCACAGAGATAGATATCTGACAAATTCTCCTTGAAAACCTAATTTTTAACCCACAGAGATGAATTTTCCTAGTTAGGTTTTTTGACGAATTTTTCACTAAACCTAACATGTAACCTACACAGGTTGCCCATTAGGTCTTTGGATTAGATTTGTCTATTAGGCCTCTCGCAGATTTTCCACTAAACTTAATTCACAACCTACAGAGACGAATTTGCCCTGTAGCCAATTAGATATGTGGAAAATTTTCCACTAAACATAGTAATATAACCTACAAAAAGTTGCCCGTTAGCTCTACGACACATTGTCACCAATCCTAATAGGCACCTTGCAGATTTGGGTTTGCCTATTAGGACTCTTGCTGATTTTCCACCTATCTTAATTTGTAACATACACAGACGAATTTATCCCGTAGCCAATTAGATATGTGGAAAATTTTCCACTAAACATAGTAATATAACCTACAAAAGGTGCCCGTTAGATCTACGGCACATTTTCGCCAATCCTAATAGGCACCTTGCAGATATGGGTTTGCCTATTAGGTCTCTTGCGGATTTTCCATCTAACATAATTCGTAACCTACAGACACGAATTTATCCTGTATGTAGCCAATTAGATATGCGGAAAATTTTCCTAATATATAACCTGCAAAATGTGCCCATTAGATCTGCGCCACATATTTTACCAAACCTAATAGGCAACTTGCAGACGTGATTTTGCCTATTAGGTCTCCGAGAGATTTTCCACCAAACCTAATTCTTAACCTACAGAGATAAATTTGTCTAGTTCCCTTAGCTATGTGGTAAATTTACCACCCAACCTAGAAAGGTTGCCCATTAGGTCTGTTCCGCTTTTATCAACAATTTTAATAGGCAACTTACAGAGATAGATTTGCCTATTAGGTCTTTGACTTTCCACCAAACCTAATTCGTATGCTACAGAGATGAAGTTATCCAATTGTTCATTAAATATGGGTCAAATTTTCCACCAAACCTAACATCTAATCTACATAGGTTAATAATTAGGTCTGTGACACATTTCACCAATTAGGCCTTTTACAGATTTTCTACCAAACCTAATTCGTAACCTAAAGAGACGAACTTGTCTTGCAGCCAATTAGGTATTTGCCAAATTTTCCACTAATGCTACCATACAACCTATAGTAGGTTGTCTATTCGGTTTGCGACACATATTTCACCAAATCTAATAGGCAACTTGCAGATGTGCATTTATTTACGTATTAGGTATAAGGCAGATTTTTCTCCAAACTTAAATCGCAACCTACAGAGATAAACTTGTCCAGTTGTCCATTAGATATGTCAGATATGTGACCGCGGTCCCACCACACTTAACATGTAACCTACAAAGGTTGCCCATTAGGCCGGTGACACGTTTTTCACCAATCCTAATAGGAAACTTGGAGAGCTTTATTCGCCTATTATGTCTCCGATATATTTTCCATCAAACCCGTTATATTTGTGATAAATTTTCCACCAAACCTGACATGTAACCTACAGAGATGGACTTGCCCATTACGTCGGTGCAACTTTTCTCACCAATCCTAACTGGCAACTCAAATAGGTGAATTTGCCTATTACGCCTCTGACAGATTTTCCACCAAATTTAATTCGTTACCTACAGAGACGTACTTTCCCAGTTGCCCGATCAGAGGAAGTAAAAATTTTTTATGAAAACTGTTAGGTTTAGGCACTTCTGGGCCAGCGGGTGGTCTAGTGGTTAAAGTCCCAGGCGTTGAAACTAGACTTTCAACGGCAGTAGGTTCGAGTCCTCTGCCCGTCGGAAAATTTTCTGAATAAGTTAAATCCGGCGGGTCCATGGATTGTGTGTATGTTGGTTGCATGTCTTTCAGGGGTGGGGCATGTTAGACCGGTGAATAGCGGTGAAGTGCGCTGAGTCCGGGTAAGGGGGTGGGATGGGAATCATGGAGTCGAGCTCACGCACGGCCTCATGATTCTTAAAAAAATATTAAAAAAAGGGCATTTCTGTTTCATACAATGCTAGCCCGGCCTTGGCATAACAGTTTTTTGTTGTTAAATTATCGATTTTCAATTTCGAAACTTTTTTCTAACTTGTTGGCGGTAAAACCTCAACCAAATTCAACGCTTGTGCCTTGTTTTCGCAACCTACTTCAATATTTATACCATTTTGTATATTTTTAGAAATTCAAATTTCCTTTTTTCAATCGTTCTATCGTCACTCAGGTCACTCCATCAAGGCACCCAACCAAATATATTTCAGAAGTCAAAGCGCGTATTTTTCATGCTGTCATGCATTATGCATCGAGTCCATGTATTAGGGAAAAATGTCTGTTAACGCAAATTTATCGCGCAAAATCTATAAAGGAAGAAATAATCGAGAAGACGCCAGAAAAGCTAGACTTTTCCGAACTAGACATATTCAAATGGTAAATAAACGATCTCATGGTTGGGCCGCGGAGTTGTTTCGAGTGGAACCTCTTGGTTGGCCTCGGGCGCAGACCGGACTGCCCTCGCTTTATGATCCAACACGGTTAGTTACGCAACATTCATGTGTGGAGTCAGTAACCTTGGGACATCGTAAATGGGCTGTAATTTGTTTTGCTAATCTGAAAGCTGTTAAGTTTGCATGTGGACTGGATTCGTTTGCGATAATGCTAATCCTTTTAGTAGCGCTGTTTTTTTTGTTAAAAAAATGTTGACATGGGTAACGAAGAATTTTTGTAAGTTCATTGTTTTATGAGGCACATGCGAATATTATGTTTATGATTTAGAAGGGTTTCCGTAAATAAAAACGCCAGAAGAAAGAATGATTACGGAAATTATAGAACAAACAAAAATCTGCTAATGGTACAGTACAAATTTAGTACGTTATGGCTGCTAATTTTTCAATGAAGCCGCTGAACTTCGCTAGCATTTGATATTGCATTGTTGAACGAGATTCAAAACGAAGGTTATTTCATGCGACGTAATGTAAATTCCTTTTGTTTAAAATCGCCAAAATTTAAATTAGGAGATTACTTTTAATCAATCCTCCTTTTAAATGTGCCAATGTTCGATTCCTTCTTCCATTACACTCCCCTTCTCCTATGCCTTCGCTTCGTAACTTTATTGTGCCCCCTCCCCCTTCCTCCACAATGTTCATTTCTAGGCCTGGCTAAACTGGGGTATTTTGAAAAGAATCTTAGCAGTGACACTCCCGTAGCGCAAGTCTAAAAAGAAGTAAATAAAAAAAGAGTGCAAGAGGAGCTTGTGAGGAGCTTATTAGTCCCCCTGTAGCAATTTCATGGAATACAATCAGTTTGGTGTTTAGGTAGCCAGAAATGAGTTTTAGATTTCATTCAAATTTTTTAATTGATTTAACGCATCTGAATGTTTTTCTGCATTAGCTATATCACTTTAAAATCAACGGGAGAAGATGAACTTGATTTAACTCATTGTAGTGATGGGATATTTCAAATGAAAATAATCTTACCATTCGATTATCGAAATATCTCGAGAGTTTAAAGAAAACCATTCGAATGATTTTACGATTAAAATTTTATCGTTTGTCCATTTCGAAACTGGACGTTGAAGCACTACGCCCCTTACAGTAGGCAACTGCAAATGCCCCATAATACGATGATACCACCAATCGTGGTATTATGATGCGAATACACAACCGGAGACGGAATTTCTGGAATGCGATTCCATAAAGACGACCTCGTCTGCGTCTTTCCCGCGCAAGCACAATTATACAGTGGCGTAACTTTAGATTTCGGGCCCGGGGGCAAGATACCTGAAGGACCCTAGCCCCATCCTCAAAAACACTTCAATATTAAAGTGATTGATAATAAGAACAATTTCTTCAACAGGAAAAAAATTATTTGCAGTCTAGTAAATGAAAATAAATATATTAAAGCCGTGTCTAATTAAGATAAGCAAATCGTAAATTTTCTGAAGTTGACGTGTCTGGGTCGGTACCAAAAGGTGTGGGAGTTGTGCTATTACTAAATATAATCTCACTTTAGTATTTTTCATTGTATAAGTATACATACTTACTTACATGGAATTTTAAATGTTTTTTGTTGAATATAAAAATAAAGACTGTCGAAATCAAAAATTTTTATTGAAAAAACTTCGTAATAAAGAAATAAAGCAAAAATGACCCATGGTAGTTAAGCCACTGTCAATATAGAATACTGTTTATTAGGAATAGCAAACACAGCAGAGTCTACTGCACTCGAGGCCGGGACTCGAACCCGGCACGTTTTGGCAGAACAGCACCGAAACCAGCGGCCTCAACCTCTGCTCTATCGCACGCTACTAAAAAACTAATTAATGTATAAAACAGAAACATATATCCACTTTTGCAGTTTATGAGAAATATTACTCAAAAAACAGGCCGGAATAAAAAAATTTATAAAAATACTATTCAAATTAGGTTTACGCTGTTTTGTGGAGCGACCCGAGAAAGTACGATGAAAACCAAAATTCTTCCATAGGATTATTCGGGAAGCAAGCGGAGAGCGTTTTTACTATTGTTTATCGCATTGAAACATCCGAATCATTGTACTATTAAATGCTTTCAAATGGCAATCATTCGATTATGCCCATCACTAGTCATTTAAGCCTAATAGGAGGTTTGTATTTTAAATATTACCTACTAGAGAGCAGCAGGGCCAAACGGGGAGACGGTAAAAATGTAAGCTTAATGATTGGCTCACATTAAGTGCTGCCATCTATTGGGTCGTTACGTACAAATACCTCAAATACTGGTGTACATTATTTCAAACATTAGAAAACGATATTGTTATTACAGTTAAAATCAAGTATTACATATTGTGACGATAACTTAAAAAAAATCAGGATTTTATGCTTTAGTTATTGCGCTAAATTTAATAATGCAAATCGATGCAGTCAAGTTCCTTCTACTTTCTGTTAAAATTGGGTTCGGCACGGCCGGGTTTGTATAAATGACATTCGATGCCTATTCAAACTCAGCCGTACCGATTTTATCAGTGCTAGAATATAGATGTGGTCATTCGTATGATATCCATGTACAAATCACCAGGAAATTTTATTCTCATTTTTTGTTAATTGGTTAATGATAAGCGCGCCTATTCAAACTCAGCCTCGGCGGTTTGTTCAGTACTGCAATAGGTAAATCATGACCGTTCTGATAATAAACAGCAATGAATTAGTTATCAGAATTTTAAGGTCAATTACTTCACTAAATTTTAAAATGCAGTTCGGTACGGCCAGGTTCATAGACTACCCAGTTATTTTCAACTGGAGCTGTTTGATTAGTACAATAGTACAGAAATGCAATTTTTATACAATTATTGATGGATCAAATCCTCCTAAATTTATTTGTTGGCTGAAGAAACACAGCGTTAGAGAAGCACAGTTCGGCACGGCCAGGCCTATTCTGATTCACAGGTTGGTATAAATTACAGCCTGCTCCTTCAAGCCTATTTATGCCAATTTATAAAAAATGCCGAACAGGACAATCTTCTTTATATACGTTAATCTCTCAACGCCGCACACATACAAGTGGTTGCATTATCTGATTACATCGTTTTTGTACCTTATCAACTACATATTGCACCAGTAATAATTAATGGAATATACGTGCGTAGTTTTTAACACACGCAAGACTAAAATGTTAAGGACATAGAAAACGTAAAGGATACATTATTAGTTTGTAAAATATGCAAACATATTACATAATATTTAGCACAAAATAAAGAGAAAATTGTTAATAAAAATTGTTCTACGCCACTTTTCCTTGATGATGATGATGACGACGGAAAAGCCATATATTGTTATTTATTATGTAAATAAAGCTGAAATTAATTATACGTTGCGATGCATTCTAAAAGTTACAATTTTTAAATTTGAAAGTCTGATATGCAATTTATGATGCACTTTTTTTATGATAGGCAGGTGCTCGGTGAAGCATAAAAATTTAACACGCTAGATCGATCACTTCATAACTTTCACCCGTATTTTATCCAGAAAAGTTCGTAGACGCACCTTCCGTATCCGTACAAAGGAGCTTAGATCAGGAATGGCAAAAACGATACAGAAAAATTATGTCCTTTAAAGTTTTAAGTGTAAGTCGCACCCATTAATAACAAAAGTACAGTTTGAAAGTTGCTTTTCTTTTGTATAACATAAAGAGTTTTATATCACGAATAATACCGACCAAGAATGATGGTTTTTGTTATGTCATTTGAAAGGAGGAAATACGGAAAGCCTTGAAATGCATCACTGTAGAACTTTTGGGGTTTCTTTTGTATTTGGTACAGGGTGGGTTAATTGATTGTTTAATATTAGTAGAATTTGTTGCGAAAACTCAAGATTTTATTAATAATAATATTAATTATTGCAATTTTCTTTAAATTAACTATGAATTATTACTTCCAATACGAGTCCAGGTTCGAATCCCGGTACCGCCACGGGCGTTTGTGTATGACTTCTTTTAATTTTTAGTGTTACGTGGGGTAGATGTGAAGCCTCCGTAGGGCATACCTAATAGAATTAAAAAAAATATTCCTAAAACCCTTTGATTAAAAAATAATTCCAACAAAGCCAACAAATGAATCAAAATGGTATACCCGTAATCATACAAAGCGGCATCACTGAATAAAGCCTTTGTTCGTTTAAATTATAAAAGTTTAAAATCATTCTAAAGTTGCTAGGTAGTTTGCTTTGACTTTATGCGTTCGTCCGTGGCGCCGTGTCAATAATAAAATGTGGTAGAGGGTGATTTGACCACCCTACAACCCCTAAATTAGGTCGGGTTTGGAAATAAAGTGGTAAATGAGTTCCACAAATTAACTGCACGGGGATTTTGGTTGTTTTTTGTTAATACGCGAATATTGAGCGTACAAATGTATCGCCAATCGAATTTGTTTGTTTTGATTTTAGGGGCGCAAAAATATCTAACATCTTAACGACGTTTAATTACTCAAAAAAAATAATATTCATCCACTTTCTCAATTAGGTATGTTGCAATCTACCGAAAAATTCCAACTGCATTAATGCAAGTGCATTAGGTGGGCAAATGCAACGAAACGTGGTCGGTCACCGAGGCCCCGACTGCCGTCAAACTTCCACTGGAAGCTCCGAGCTAGTTTAGTGTAGGCCTCATTGAAAGGCCAGACTGAACTCGCTGTTTTGCTTGAACTGTCACTAATCTTGACACAATAGTCCTTTTCGCCATGTACATTTAAATTTTTAAATGCTAAGGTTGATGTCCCTTATTTATTTGCTAGCGAGTTGAATGAAATACGTATGCAAATACTGCATTCAAAGCAGGGAAGAGACGACGGTAAATCTTTTTGAACTTGTCAGTCTTTCATTTCAGTCTCTTTGTAATTTATCGATGAAGGTGATTAACTAATGGAGATATTTTAGGACTGTGTTATTTTTTTTGGGAAAAGCAACGTTTGGATACATTGTATTTAATGCATAAGAGTTCGTTAACAGATTTTGGTAACTTTTTTAACTATAAACCAGAATAAACTAATTTTTTTTTTATTACAAAGAAAGATAATCTGAAGTGGAATGCATACCAACTAGACAAAACTATAATGCAATGGTAACGTCCTTTAGTTAAAAATGTTATGAAAATTATTACTCCTCCCCGTTCAAGATCATCAAAATAATCTTACAACGAAAATACTTGTCAATACCTAACAAGTATTATTGTAAAACTAGCTGAAGCCGTGGGCTGCACCACATTTTTACTCATAAAACCGTCGCGCTCCGCTCGCATACTTTCTTCACGGATATAGTAACGCTCGTGAGCGCTAGCAGCGTTCAGCGGATTAGTTCCAATAGTACAAACATATAATGTAAACTTAATTTTCTTATTTTTTTCGATAACTGTACTCGTCCGATACATAGCAGTACATACGTATATGCGCCTTATATATGAACGCGTAAAGATCTGTCTTCTATTAATAGGGGCCGTCGTCACTTAAAGTTGAGACAGACGGAAGCGATCCGGATTTAATATATAGAATACAGTAAAAAAAAACTGAAATTTACGAAAGGTGTAAAACCTCGCAACATAGCAGATTTCTTTTTTTTATAATTGATAATATAAAAATATACAGGCTGTAATGGCACAAGGACATCCGAAGAAAGAAAGAAAGAAAAATATACAGGGTCCTGCAAAAACATAAATAATGCTTCTGGTAGCGTAAATTTTGGCTTTATCAAATTAGCAAGCTTTTTGCTTTCTGCATACTCAAAAAATGTTTTGACCCATGCTATATAAGCACTGTCGTCATTTGTTTTTTTAAATAGCATCCACCCCTAGCCATTTTGGCGCTCATTTGAAAGATTTTTTTATGGATATAAATAAAACTTGTATACCGTTACATGACAAAATTTTCAAGAAAAACGCGACAATATTTAAAGCTATAAATTCACCTCGGCAAACCCTAAGTTGGAAGTCTTAAGAATTTAAGAAAAGTCTTTTCTTATTATCAAAATAGAAATACAAAATAAGTAATATGAAACAACAAGAGTTATTTGCTTACTTATAAGTTTATAACATTTGTGCACATTTTTATACAAGTTTACTAGATACAAGACGCCAGCTTCTAAACAATAAAATAAGTGAAGCTCAGCGGCCATTTTTTAGGAGGTCAAATTAAAATGCGCGATTACATTAAGTTGTTTTTAACTAATAATTGCACTACCACACAGCCCCCGTTTTTGTAAAGTATTCACCAGACCTTTTAGTGTTGAAATTTTATCTTTCTGGTAACATTCCGTTGCAATATTTTAACTTTTTTCTGTAGATGTGCTTTGGTACATGAAAAACTACTGCAGGATTTATATCAAAAGGCTCAATAGGGTTTAGTTCCTTCGAGGAATACAGATGGAACTAGAATGTTGTAAATAATTTTTGGGAGTAAAATGATTACTGTAAATAGCGTTATTGTGCAGGTACAAGTATCAACAGCAGTAATAGTAGTATTACTATTTAACATAAAAATCGCATACTGAAGCCATTGTTAACACCTATTTTAAAATCTTTAAATCCTCTCTTTTTTAGCGGTGATTTATATAACCCGCCGCACAACACTTTAGGTTTTACAGTTTAAAAATTAAATGTAATTGTTTATACTAACTTACATTAACATTGAAATGCTAAACAGTGCTTGAAATTGTAAAATGTCACAACACTCACTTTGACCGTCCACAAAATGGCGTCGGGCTTTATTTTTTTATGGCAGTCGTGTATAGTAAACCTATATGGAGAAATCTGTGAGTTTGTGTAACTAATCACCACGGACACCCGGATTAAATGTCCTTAAACGGCCTGTGGTGCACCGAAATATTTTGATTCCGCGAAAAAATCATATATTTCGCACGGAATGTCGCGCCATCTAGCGATTTGAGGGTGAAACTTAAGTCACCAAAGAAGTCGTTTCTTTGCCCATAACAACTGGAATTGAAAGTAAAATGTAATGCTTTTTTTTGTTTCTGCCGCATTTACGGTTACCAATCATTAACTTAATATATAATAAAAGTATAATAATTACACCATCAACTTTTACCTTTTAGTATTGTTTTCATTCAGTTCATAAAATGCGGAATATTTGGCCGATTTGAAAAAATATTAGTATTAACAGAATATTCGGCAAGCTTTAATAAAATGACAGAATTTTCGGCCAATTATTAGGCCCACCAAATAGTCCGTGCATCGCTAGTTGACAAAAGTTGACAAAGAAATTCAAAACTGAAATATTTGATGTTGTAAGTAGAAGCAGATTCCTTCCCCGAAAACATTCTACAGTAATGTTATCATACTTAAATAAAAGTTACGTCGTTAATCATTTGCATTTCCTGTGGGCACTGAAGTTGCGTTTAGAATAGCGAATGAGTGCAGCAATGCTGCTGAAAACCCGACACTTATCTACACGCCCATAGCGTAATTTTTTTATGCAGAACTTTTACTCATTAGCTGGAAAATAATAAGCTATGAATAATTTCGATACTGTATTAATTAACGAATTTTATGTTTTTTTTAAATCAAATTTATAGATTTTTCTTACTTATTTATTAATTGTCATAAACTATATTTTTGCAATTGCAGGAATTTTTGTAAATATACGGGGTTAGCCATTTAAATGTCACCTTCCCTACTATTTCAAAACTATGTTAATTTTTTTCTTAACTAAAGTTGTTTGGAACTTAAATGAGCGACTTATTGCCACACTCCAAAATCTTCCGTAAGTTAGCAGTAGGACTGGGACAAAAATCGATAGCAAAACACAATCGATTAGAATCGATTCTTGATTTTTAAAAGAAAAATAAAGAATCGTTTATTTGTTGTAATAAATTTTTCAAAGTCGACTTTTAATTAGAATCAATTATTCATATTTTAATCGTAAACCAGTGCTTAGTAAAATCGGTTTTTTTACTTAATCTTTCATTTAATTGGAGATATAATAATATATTTTTGCATGCATCATGTTTAACTTCGCATTTGATGATGCCAATACAGTACAACCTTTTTTATACCTAGGTGGGCTATTTGAAAACGATTTTTTATAATCAATCATTGAAATCGATTTTTTAATCGATTATTATGATCGATTCTTAAAATCGATTTTTATAATCCATTATTGACGTCGATTTTAAAATTATATCAATTTTCTTTTTCGTATCGATTTTTAATCTAAAATCGATTTTGAAATGTTACCGAAAATCAATTCTGTCCCAGCCCTGATGAGCGAGCAGTGATAGTCTCAAAAGTTTGGGTAATAGTAGGAGGGCAACATTAAACGACCCACCCTGTGTTCAAGTTCATAATTTATGTTACATTTTAGCCTGAATAAGTTAGCAATAAGCAAATTATCAAATTAAAGTGAAAAATAAATTTCGAGATTGACAATTTATAATTCCGGGATCCCGGTTATAACCCCGGGATTGGATTTCCCAATTAATAGGCGTTGCTATGGACGGGAGGGCCTTTAGCGAATATTTCCTATTGATAATAGTTTTAGAAATGGTCCTAGTACTCAAAGTGGCTATCGCAGTATTATTACATTTATTAATAATTCTTTTTTAAATAGTTTTGTCACACCTAATATTTAATTGACGCCACACAGTAGTAGGAGGGCGTTTCATTAATAATTTAAATTAATTCTAATGGTTTTGTACAGTCGAATGTGAATTAATATTTTTTTCTTTTAACAGCTTTACCCATGGAGTCCATGGTGCCATTACCAGTACCACCCGTGGGAGTCCAGTTAGTTCGAGACCCAACGTCCGGTCATTTATTGCTCTTTCCAACCACGGGATTAGGTAAATATAAAATTGTAATCTAATTTAAATGGTCTGTACGTCATTTAGGCATGTGCATACAGTTTGCGTAATGGGTTGTCAAGGTTCTTTTGCATTTAATTAATTCCCAAGTGATAAATCTGCAATTGAATTTGCTATTTTTTGTCTGCAGCCTATACTTAACCCATTTTATTATTATAATCATTAACTATCGTAATGATTTTAATTTATATTTGCATGTCCTTTTATGTGCGGAGATTGGGAAAATTATTAAGTACGTGGTTTTAATCTTCTTAATTAACCCATTTATTAGGCTTTGCTTTTCCTGTACGGTGCAAGAGGACTAGTTTATAAGTAGACATTAAAGGGCATCGTGTTCATCGGAAAAGTCTACTTAAACTATTTAAACAGGAAATTTGTTTAAAATTTAATTGACAAAGATTATCAAAACAGGATCAAAGTTTTAATGTTTATTAAAATTCATAGAAAAATAAAAATAAACATTGTTACGATGATTTTTTTTTATAAATTCGTTAATGCAAGTAACTTAGATTAATATTTATTTATTTTTTAGTGTTTAATTATTTGGGGTACTAAATATGTTATTTATTTTTTGACAAAGAAGTGGATGACGCACTTCATCCGTAGTATTTTTACAATAGTATTTTATATCATAACATAACAGCTAGCTCTAACAGTTAGTTCCAGCTCATAATTCGTAACATGCTCAAATATGCAGGCTAAAACTTCGGTGACTCTTCGCGGCACTCGCTTAGACCTAGAGGCCTATAAGAATACAAGTGTAGTTAATCTCGTTAGCTAACATTTTAGTAACAAAGGCAAGGCTAATATAGTTAATACCTAAAGATTTCATTTGTGAAATAACGGTAGAAAATTGTTTTCCGTTTATTGTAACAAAAAATGTAGTTTTGGAAAGATCCAAATGTTACAGCAGCTAAAAAATAAGTTTCAAATCTTATTCTGCTTATTTCCCGATAAGCAATTCAGCTTGTTCTTGCATTTTGTATCGGTTCCCTTTTATTGGATTAAAAATTGGGCGAAGTACTTCGTCTGGACTTTCTCGCTTTAACATCGTTGCTTTACATATTTACAAAAGTATTTAATATCAACGTTGTAGTAGTTCGAACAGTTACCATGAGATTTTAGTATTCTTACAATGCGCGCGCCTGCCGACTCCAATGCGCATGAGAGTATAAGTATAGTTAGACACCGAAAGTCCTTTCTCTTGCCTGAAATGAACACTAAAAAGTAAAAATCAATTCATATTTTATTTTTGAGAAATAAAGTTGGTTGAAATTAGAGAATAACATAGACCAGAAAATATAAAAAAATAAGTTTTGAATCTTATTTTACTATCACTGATGAGCAGTTTAGAAAACACATGTTTTATCGTCCCCCGTTTATTAAATAAAGTGACAATTTCTAGGTTTCACAAATTGATGAGGGGCGTCACAGAGAAAGTAGCACTTTGAGACGCTAACCAAATTTGTAGCTTATCTTTAGCTCCCTATCACAAATATAAAAACAATCCTGTGTGGTTAGTTTTTGATTCATATTCGTTTTTTGAGAATTTTGAAAATATTTATAAATTGTGGAAATTTTTATAAATATTGAAAAGTTTTGAAGTGATGTAAATTGTTAAAGAATTTTGAAAATTTTTGGAAACGTTAATATTTAAAATTTTTTCAAAATATTTAAAAAATTAAATTTTTCAAAATTTTGATCTTGAAGTATTAATTATTTCTACGATTTCGAGAATAATTGTTGCATCATAAAATATTACCTTTCTAGAATTAACACCACACCAGATTTCATACCGATCTGCGAGTTCATATTTGAGAAACCAAGCGTTGAAATCACAATTTTCAAGAAATCTAGCCTTAGGACGCACTTTTGCAAGCTATACAGTTCTTGTCAGTATCTATTTTGCTATTTATCCAAAGTTCTACGCTCAAAATCAAATTTTCACTATCACGGTATGTGTACATTCTGATACTGGAAGTATGGCATAATAAAAATGATAGATATTTAAAATTTATTAAAATTATTTTGTATTTCTTTCCATATTATGACGAAAAGAATAGGCTAGTTGTGACGTCATCGCGACTGCGCAAACAATTATGGCAGATCTTTATACTATTTACCTACTACTACTATACATTCGGTTTAAATTAATTCATTCTCGTTTTAAAAATGGAGAAAGTTTGATTAAAACGCCTCATTTTTATCAACAATCAATTTTAAATACTCTAAAGCAGAAGCTCAACCTACAAAACAGAATAATTAACTTGATGCATATTAAAAAAGCGCGCGAAATTAGACGAGTCTGCGCGATACAAAGCCATCATCATTAATGGCCATTGTGCAGAATGGCAAATGCAAAGAATGAGTAGAAAATTTTCAGTGATCTAAATTAGAGCATCATACTTTGCATTAGTTTTTACACAATAAAAATAATAATTTCATGCAATATGAAAAAAAAAATCGAAACGCGTTTCTCAGTGGTGTAACAGTTGTCTACATTTTTTTTTAAAGAGAAATCAGTTCTGGCGGAGGGGACCTGAGGCATTATACCATCCCCATTGTATCGTGTACCTCCTTGCTTCTACAGAGTAGGCAACACACCTTGCAGGTTATAGGCTCCGCTTTACTGTTAAAATATAACTTTATACATGAAAATAATGAGTGTAATCAGTTTGTGATATTCTATTAGGTAGCTTGCCAACCATTGCAACAGAAAACTTGGTAGCCAAAAGCCAAGAATACGTTTACGCCGGCAATTTTGAGCGGTTTGCCAAGTCTAGTCCCATCAATTGAGTTGACTTGAACGACCTTAGCCGCTTGAAAATTTCAAATCAACTTGTTTATTCCGCGATTTTAAGCCGCTCCAATTTTCCGTCTCACTGTAAACGTAATCCATGATAAAAATTTGTGTACCCGCAACTTCATTCAATTTTTTAGGTTATTTCGGAATATTCTAATGGGTATTTTTGGAAATGCTTACAAAAACGCACCTAACAGCGGTAACTGTGATATACACATTTTGTTTATCGCAAGTTAGTTGTTCTGCAGACTGCATTCTAGAATATTGTTTTACGATTTGATTAAAGTAACGTACTAGATTAGAAAACCTATTTTGGTGGCACACAGTATAAGTCAAAATTTACCAAATTTTTTGTACGTTTAGCATATGCTAATCGGCGATTTTTTTTTGTATCGGTAAGTATTGATTTCATAAAAATGTGCGAAATCGAGATTTTAACAAAAACTTTAAAACTTCAGAACTTTTCAACAAACATCCGGTATAAAATATGAAATTTGAAAATTATTGGAAAAGTTTTAATACAATTTTCTAAATTTACATAACATTGTCAAAAATTATTAAAATTTTCGATATATTTAAAAAATTTAAATAAATGTGAGGAGGGTCTCGTAACGGTTGCCCAGCAGCTTTTTTTTTATAATATAATACCCATAGCAATGAATGGCAACTTGGTTATTTCTCCAATGCTTGAATATATCTGTCGTGCCCTCGGTGAGTTTTGAAAATTAATGCCTCCTAATTTTATAAATGGGAACTTAATTGCTCATCAGTAACAGTAAAACAAAATTCGAACCTTACTTCTAAGATATGGTAATAATTCGGGACTGCTCACTTTTTGTCTGACTTAATTTATATTCTGCCTTTAATCTTCATCTATCTATCCGCAAAAATTAAGTAATCGATTGTGTTGCTTTTATTTAAAAAACGGGGCTAGTAGAGCTTTAGATGAGCTACGATGTGGTTTATGTGCTAGTCCACTAATTTCTATGTGACGCCTTCTATGAATTTTTGAAAACAGAAAATTTATACCCCTCTCTTTAATAAACGGAGGACGAATCCGGTTCAAAACTTCATTTTTAGGTGCAGTAATATTTGGGGGTGGGGGTAATTTTTGCCGTCATTCCCTAATTTTGTAAAACGATTTTTTCTTTCCGTTTCTCGTTGTTTAATTCCGAAGAATCTTTTTCCAAAATATCGAAAAATTGATTTATATTCTAAAAAAAAATTTTCGGCCTAACATAGCATAGGAGCATCAATGACAAATTGAGAGAGCATGAGGTAGATTGCGAAACACGTAGTGTATAGAGATGAACATAGTATAATCCCGTGATAATAGTCAAAAGCTGACCTCGTTCTCCTTCTTGCAATGAGATTAGCAGGATTTTATATTTAAATACCCTACAACTAAAAACAGTTCTTAGTTAATTGTGCTATAGTTGCGGTGATTAGATATATAAAAGTATTAAATTATTCTTAATTTGTTGATTCAATTTCCTTTAATTTTTCGTTATTACCCTTTGACTTGTAATGCTCTGGCAAGTCACGAGTTTTATTAAAACAACACATCACAAACACGTACCGTTTTGATGATACGAGTAAATCACGTTTTGTCTAGTCACCCTGTATATTACACAATGTTGCAACAGCCAACAAAGCATCAACAATGACCTTGCGATAAATTCCACGTTAAGTTTCTGACTGGTATCATTGGCGGTTGCAGTGCAAATTAAAGCGGGATCAGAAAATAAACGCGAATGAGTAACCTAACAACCATCTTAGTCACATAAGAACCTAAGACTTATGACATCATAACAATAACAAGTTTTCCTGGAATGAAGAAATAAATGTATTGCACTCGCCAGTAAATATTAGTCTTTGTAGGCTCTCGGTGCCTTCGATTGCGCTCAGAAATATTATTTAGAAGCTCCTACTATATGAAACATTGGCAAACGCCAAACATTGTTGGTGCAATAAATTTTTCGACCCCGGTTGTACACAATAAAACGACTGTGCAAGTTTTCGAGCCCGCTAGAATATTTTAAAAGAACTGAATTTTATGACGGGCCCTTAAATTTAGTGCAGAGTTGGACCAACATTGGGAAAAGTTTAAACTGGTACATATCTTAATTAAAATTCATTAGTTATGTTCGCGTTCTACTAATGCTCGTTAATTACGATTACTTAAGATTGATAAGGGACATTTTTTGAATGTTGTTAATCGTTTGAATTAATTTACAAAAGAGTTATTGTATGAAGCGCAGTTTGGGCGGCTGTTAAAGAATTAAATATTTTATTATTTTTTTAAGTCTAAGCATTTTGTTAAATAATTTAATTTTTGTTGTCATAAATAACATTGTTTTATAGAAATTGTTTTTCTAAGCAATATTTAATTTAAAAAAAAATTAAATAAAAAAGTCTTACACAAAAGAATTTTTTTTTCGAAAAAATATTGTTTTAGTTTACTCAAATAATTTTTTTTAAGTCCAGAAATATTATTATAGTAAAGTCTGGAAAATAATATTTGTAAACATAGAGCTTCTATTCCTTCACAGGAGATGGCGCGGTCGCGTTAGCATTTTACTCGCATAGGTGAAATCGAAATATTAACCAACACACGCGCTATATGTATATGCCGCATTGTTTTTAATTTTATTATATATTTTATTTTATTTAAAAAAATTGTTAGAAAAAGAAATGTCTAAAAAATATTATTTAGAAAGACAAAATAAAAAAATTAGGCGTTATTTAAAAAATGATATAATTTTTAATCTTTAACTGGCCCAAACGGCGCTTCATATTATTGTGTCAAAGTTATCAAAAGTTTGGGAGTTAAGAGTACTTTCTGTTGGTTGGTTATGGACAAACTATAACAGTTATGTAATAATAATATTACCGCATACCTCCATAGCTGCAAATAGTTTCGCGTATTTTAATTTTTGTTATAATTTTAAATATAATGAAAATAAAACTTTCCTTTTTTTTTCTTCTAAACATTTGCTTTTAAATACTGTGATACATACTTCCACTTAATCAACTTTTATATACTTCCATGTAGTCAACTTTCATTTTCACGACTAAAGCTTTAAGCTCATGCTTAGAACTATTCAACTCTTCTGTATTCACGTGTCTTTACAAACTTTCACATATTACATTCCCGTACTTTTTCGATTCTCATATTTTGACGGAAATAAATGTTTTGGACTTAAGAAAAGTGTTAAACAAATGTGTCTGTATGTGTGTCTGTGTGTAACGCGGAATGTGAATTTTCCATACCATATAATTACAACGAAAATTCATTGGACCAAAACGTTCTTTTACAATCCGAGACCGGAAACTGAGTAGATATTTTTTTGTCATTTTTTCAAAAACAAAAATAAGACAGACCGAAAGATTTTATCTTAACTCAGTAGCTTTAAAATTACGGCGGCTACAATTTTCTGAAAATTTTGACATTAGCGCCTATTTACTAAAAAATTAATTTCTGTTTAAGTTAAATTGGTCATGGCGGGGCAACCAAAAATATGCTCTAAAAACTGTCTTAAGCGCCTAAAGTATGCTCTATAAAAATGAAAATATGCCCTAAAAAAGCGTTTATACATGCATTGATTCATTGGCGCCAATAGCTTTGCCAGTAAGACTTCCGCGCCAGTAACAGTTTACACATACACACTGATTTTACGCTCCAGTGTCATTTTAATTGTCACTTCTGTGATACAAAAACAATACACCTCGCTTATCTAAAGACGATTAGCAAATGCAACTAGCGCGAAAGTTCAAGGTGCATTTTTTACTTTCCTATACTTTCAGTATAGGGAAGTATTGTTTTCATGCAAAATTTCAAAATCGAGATTTTGACGGAAATACATGTTTTGGGCTTCCAGGATCCTAAAAAAGTGGTTTTTAAAAAATGTCTATCTGTGGGTGGGTGGGTGGGTGTGTGTGTGTGTGTCTGTGGGTAACGCTCATATCTCCGGAACGGCTGGACCGATTTCGATGTGCTTTGGAATGAGGAGGTATATCAAAAATTCATCGACAAAATAAGCTTTTAAAAAGAATCCGAAACCGGAAGCGGAAGTTAGACATGTTTTTTTGGTAGCATTTTTTTCAGAAACGGAATTTTGGAAATTGGAATAGTGGAAATTATAGAAAGCCTTAGAACAAATCAAACGATTTTTTACCGAACTCTCTAGCTTCAACATGGCGGCCGCTACGAATTTTTGAAAATTTCGACTTTAACGCCCATTTACTCAAAAACCAGTTATCTGATTGGAATCAACTACATCTTGTTTGGTAGCCCTTCAAGGGTACTATACCATGAAATATCATTAATTTTGAAAATATAAAAACGATCGCAATGACATCACTCCAAAATTTTGGAATTTTTCAAAAAAAAATTTCTCAAAAACTGCCCACACGTTTTTGTTTAAACTTTTTAAGCTGATAGAGCTAAGAATCTTCTACAATTTGTTATTTTGCGCATTGCTATAATTTCACTGTGACGCCCTCTGTGATTTTTTGAAAATTGAAAATTGGTACCCTTTTATTTATTTAACGGGGGGCAATAAAATATTTCTGTTAAAGCAAAATAGCTCATCATTGATATCAAAATCCGAATATGATAATATTTTTTCGATAATTTAATATTTAGGGGGGCTACTGTTCCCCCTCCCCCCCAAAATTTTCGCTACAAAATTAAAAAATTGATTTCTTCTTTTGTTTGCTCTAGGAGAATCTTTTTACAAAAAATCAAAAAATCGAATTTTTTGCCCCTTAATAATCTTTTTGTCCTTAGAAGAATTTCACATACTTTCTACAGCAGTTGTATTCTTGTACTAGTCGTTTAATGTTCAGTGTAGGCTAACTTTTTTATTTTAATAGATAGACTCGCAAACCCAAGAGCAAAGTTGTAGGGCAAATTCTTCTCGATCGTATTTAAGAAAAAAACTTGAGTTTCCAATTTTAATATAGCGGCCACGGTAAAAAATAACTTTTTTTTAAATGGAAACGTGTAATTTTGGCTTTAAAATCAGAAAGGTTTTGAAATTCTAAACGCAAATTAATAAGAGTAATTTCTTGCTAAAAATAATACTTCTCGAGTTATTAATATATTTTCAAATATCAATTTCCGCCCTTCCGTTGATTCAGTCCGAATATTTTACCCTACCTTGCTTCCAGGGCAGCGGTCGGTCTTTGTTCAACCGCTTCAAGATGTTACAACTTATAAGAACTATTTACTTTAACTAGTCGTGTCTAGACAGGTGCATATCGAAAGTGTTGCAAAATATAAAACAATGTTATTTTATAAGTATAGGAAAGTCCAGGCGAAGTGTTTCGCTCATTTTTACTTTCCTATACTTTCAGTATAGGGAAGTATTGTTTTCATGCAAAATTTCAAAATCGAGATTTTGACGGAAATACATGTTTTGGGCTTCCAGGATCCTAAAAAAGTGGTTTTTAAAAAATGTCTGTCTGTGGGTGGGTGGGTGTGTGGGTGTGTGGGTGTGTGGGTAACGCTCATATCTCCGGAACGGCTGGACCGATTTCGATGTGCTTTGGAATGAGGAGGTATATCAAAAATTCATCGACAAAATAAGCTTTTAAAAAGAATCCGAAACCGGAAGCGGAAGTTAGACATGTTTTTTTGGTAGCATTTTTTTCAGAAACGGAATTTTGGAAATTGGAATAGTGGAAATTATAGAAAGCCTTAGAACAAATCAAACGATTTTTTACCGAACTCTCTAGCTTCAACATTGCGGCCGCTACGAATTTTTGAAAATTTCGACTTTAACGCCCATTTACTCAAAAACCAGTTATCTGATTGGAATCAACTACATCTTGTTTGGTAGCCCTTCAAGGGTACTATACCATGAAATATAATTAATTTTGAAAATCGAAAAACGATCTCAATGGCACCACTCCAAAATTTTTGAAATTTTCAAAAAAAAATTTCTCAAAAACTGCCCACACGTTTTTGTTTAAACTTTTTAAGCTGATAGAGATAGGCATCTGCTACAATTTTATTTTTTGATCATTTCTATAATTTCACTGTGACGCCCTCTATGAATTTTTGAAAATTGAAAATTGGTACCCTTTTATTTATTTAACGGGGGGCAATAAAATATTTCTGTTAAAGCAATATAGCTCATCATTGACAGCAAAATCCGAATATCATAATATTTTTGCGATAATTTCATATTTAGGGGGGCTACTGTTCCCCCTCCCCCCAAATTTTTTCGATAAAAAATTAAAAATTTGGTTTTTTGTTTTGTTTTCTCTAGGAGAATCTTTTTACAAAAAATCAAAAAATTAAATTTTTTGCCCCTTAATAATCTTTTTGTCCTTAGAAGAATTTCACATACTTTCTAGAGTTCTGAACGTTTATGCATTTCTATTGCGCACGCATTCAATAGCCACTTATTTAACAATAACGGGTAGCTCCGGAATAGCATGGTTGGATATGCGGGTGTGTTCGAGTGTACTGCCGTTTTACTGCATAAGTAGTTGTGGGGTCGCGCCTCGGTTGGGGCCAAAAATTTTTTTTTATTTTATAGTTTTTTTAAAACACTGCTTTTGCGTTTCTAGACAGGTGTATATGGAAAGTGTTGGAAAATATTAAACAATGTTAATTTATAAGTATAGGAAAGTCCAGGCGAAGTGTTTCGCTCATTTTTACGAATGCGTTCGTGTACGGTACGTCATTTCGCTCATATCTCTTGAACCCGTACTTCGATTTTGATGAAAATTGGAATGCAGAGCTATATCAAAAATTCATCGACAAAATAAGCTTTTAAAAAGAATCCAAAACCGGAAGCGGAAGTTAGACATGTTTTTTTGGTAGCATTTTTTTCAGAAACTGAATTTTGGAAATTGGAATAGTGGAAATTGTAGAAGGCCTTAGAACAAATCAAACGTTTTATTACCGAACTCTCTAGCTTCAACATGGCGGCCGCTACGAATTTTTGAAAATTTCGACTTTAACGCCCATTTACTCAAAAACCAGTTGTTTGATTGGGATCAACTACATCTTGTTCGGTAGCCCCTTAAGGGTACTACACCATAAAATATCATTAATTTTGAAAATCGAAAAACGATCTCAATGGCATCACTTCAAAATTTTTGAAATTTTCAAAAAAAAAAGCTCAAAAACTGCCCACACGTTTTTGTTTAAACTTTTTAAGATGATAGAGATAGGCATCTGCTACAATTTTGTTCTTTGCTCATTGTTATAATTTCACTGTGACGCCCTCTATGAATTTTTAAAAATTGAAAATTGGTACCCTTTTATTTATTTAACGGGGGCAATAAAATATTTCTGGTAAAGCAATATTGCTCATCATTAACAGCAAAATCCGAATATTATAATATTTTTTCGATAATTTCATATTTAGGGGGGCTACTGTTCCCCCTCCCCCCAAATTTTTTCGATAAAAAATTAAAAATTTGGTTTTTTGTTTTGTTTGCTCTAGGAGAATCTTTTTACAAAAAATCAAAAAATCGAATTTTTTGCCCCTTAATAATCTTTTTGTCCTTTGAAAAATTTCACATACTTTCTACAGCAGTTGTATTCTTGTACTAGTCGTTTAATGTTGAGTGTAGGCTAACTTTTTTATTTTAATAGATAGACTCGCAAACCCAAGAGCAAAGTTGTAGGGCAAATTCTTCTCGATTGTATTTAAGAAAAAAACTTGAGTTTCCAATTTTAATATGGCGGCCACGGTAAAAAATAACTTTGTTTTAAATGGAAACGTGGCATTTTGGCTTTAAAATCAGAAAGGTTTTGAAATTCTAAATGCAAATTAATAAGAGTAATTTCTTGCTAAAAATAATACTTCTCGAGTTATTAATATATTTTCAAATATCAATTTCCGCCCTTCCGTTGATTCAGTCCGAATATTTTACCCAACCTTATGCTTGCAGCGCAGCGGTCGGTCTTTCTTCAAGATGTTACAACTTATAAGAACTATTTACTTTAACTAGTCGTGTCTAGACAGGTGCATGTCGAAAGTGTTGGAAAATATAAAACAATGTTATTTTAGAAGTATAGGAAAGTCCAGGCGAAGTGTTTCGCTCATTTTTTGTTACTGGCGTGGAAGTAACTACTGGCGCCAACAAACCAGTGCATGTGCTGTTATGCTCTTACAAATACTTAATTTTTCAAAAAAGGGAAAAAATACTATTATTCTGAAAAATGCACTAAAAATCTGAATATGCAAAAAATATGCCCTAATAAATAGAGCTCGGAACGCGTAGCTTATCCTGAATCTGATTTATATCTAGTTCATTCCCTTATCAGTCGCATAAAAAAAAACCTGCCATAGCATATTTTTGGTTTTTCCTGGCAGCGGTCCATAGTAGAATGAGTTGTAATTTTAATTTTTACATATAACTTGTATTTAGAGGGGCTAACCCTCAACCTACCATTGGCCTTTTGGCCGATAAATTTAGCCTTTGATCTCTGGTGTTCTTTAATTGCAAATAACCTTTTTCCTAAAAATCAAAAACTTTTTTGCTCACAAAAATGCTCTAGTTTGGTCTCGTCATAAACGCCCCCTTCAAGTACAATACTGGCCCAGGGTTTAAGCTGCCGTTCGCCAAATAGCAAAGTTTATTGCGAAACCGAGGGTTATTTCGCTAGGTAAAACGTGTACACTTATTGCCGCGATTTTCTTCGTTGTCTGGTTATTGTTGTGTTTGCCGACGCTGTTGCCGATAATAACCGCGAGTTTAAATACATTTTCAATGATTTTCGTGGTACGGTGTTGGCTACATTAGCTGATAATCCTAATAATATTACTTTTTTTATGCGCAAATCAAAAACAAAAAGAGTTTTTTGTCTATTTTTAAAATATTTAAAGGTGAGTAAGTTTGCCTAAACGTTTAAAATTTACATTCCTGGTTGTTTATTTTGATAACAATGAAATATAATTTAGTTCTGTTTATTGCAACTATTTTCCGAGCACATTCCTGCTCGTTGATCATGCACCATCGTTTTTTGAACGGTTTGGGTTCTGTTTCAATATTTATATATTAAACAATGGTTGTGCGGCACGGATATCTATTGTGTACATGACGTAGTTGTTTTGTCTATCGACAAATTTATTTACCTTAAGATTTTCGTTATTTTCCGTTCTATTCCCGTGGTTGCTTAGCTATTGACGTGATTGCCGAGCCATTGCCGGGTTGACCGAGTTATTATCGTGATTGCCGAGTTATTGCCGTAATTGCCAACTTATTACCGTTATTACACAATGGTTTCCTAAGTATTGCCGAAAATGTGTACACCTATATATTTCGGCATTAAAAGCTCATGCCTATGACCTTTTCAAATTTTTATATTCACCTACTATAAATACTTTCATATAACAATTAAAATTGTAAATTAAGTCGGTTTTTACGTATCCTTGCGCACTTCTGTCTATTTTAACAAAAACATATGTTCACTTGCATAAAATAAATTGTGAATGGTGAAAAATTTAAACTACATCTTTTTTCTCCGAAAGTTATTGGTTATTGTAAATGATTTGATTATTGAAATCAAATCATATGAACTCTAGTAGGTCGATAAATAACACTATTCTTCGAATTGAGTTCTTGCGTCAATTTGCTGAAGTGTTTACGTATGAAAGACGTGTTTTCAGAAATTCCTTAAATATTATCTCAAGAATTTAATGAAAAGTAATACATCACTGTGTATTACATAAAGCAAATTAAAGATAAGTATGTTGAATAATATTTAATAAATAATGCGAATATTTCATAGACGTGTTAAATGTAGGTTATTACTTATTCACGATTACAATTAAAAGAAATTGATTTATGTCGAACTTTTGTTTATTTGTGAATAATAATAGGAAGTAATTAATTTGTTATTTGTATGCAAAGTAGTCAGGTGGGCATTTAATGATTACAATAATAATTTATTTTTACGTACTACTTAGCAAATGATGTTTGTCCTTTTTGATCAGTTTTTTCGTTAACACATTTATTAATAGATTGATCGTAGTTGATTATTGATATATGCATTGTGTGGAAAAATCGTCAAAGGTTAAAGATATGTAATAGAAGGGCAATAGTAACATGTTTGATAAATTGTTTTAGCGATCATTTTCTTGGTAAAACTTTAGAATTGCGGCGATACGCAAACTGATAGTAAGAGCAAAGTATGAAGTAGAAGTGTAGCTAACTACCAAAGTTTCACCAAAGCTCAAACTTTTAGCAAAATTCGCATTTGACAGACTGAAATGCTTGATATTCGCAGCCCCTAAGGCAAAATGTGTTATAATTACTACGAGACTTAAAGCAGATTTAATTGTAACCTTTTGAAATATAGTTTATTGTTTTATCTAAATCTTATTAATTTTTAATAAGATTTGAGTATTAATCAATTAACGTTTTTCCTATCTTTGCGAAATTGGCGTGGGTAAAGGGTGTACGCCCTTAGGTCAATTAGTCTAGTGCGTGGTTCTGAGCGGGACAACCCCGGTCAAATTTAACGAATGGGTTAACTTAGGTTAATGTTTAACTAAGAAACCCCTTCAAGTTTGATGAAAATCCAGGCGCATCTAAAATTGTACGTCCCCCCTCTCTAGTTACGATTGTTACGCACTAACAACTGTGGTAGCCAGAAAAACGCCAAATACTAATACCAGCTATTTTATTCTTGCAGAACAACTCCAACAAGCTGTTGTGTGGCCAAGCTATCACCAACCATCTTCAGTGTTGCTACCGCCTCTACCCCCGCCACCTCTTCAGCTTTTAAGTTCAGCGTCTTCCGATTACTTATCAACAAGTACAACCCTGCATCAACATACTCAAACACACAGTACACGGCTTCTAGCGGTGACAACAACGGACACCAAGAGGAAAATTCCTTTACCGATTCCTGCTACCACCCTTATCAAAATAGAGACTGATGCTTTGGACCAAACCAAAAGCTTGCAGGCCATCAGTAATATAGGTAGTAACACAGGGACGGTATTCACTGATCAAAATATGGCTCCTTTAGTGACGACTCACGTGATCTACCAACATCCTACCAATTTAATCCTGTCTCAAACACCTACAACTGAAACGTCATGCAGGTCGCAAGCTACATCCCCAGTTGCTTGTTTAACACCCCCTCCTGAATCGACGCATGTCATTGAAGAAGAGCATCCGGGGGTGCAAGATGCTAGTAATCAAACCGACACCCCCATATGTAGCGAAGACGACACCACAACGCATACCATCTGCGACGTTATCGCTGAAACCAAAATCAAAGAATTGAAATATGATAAAGAGGAGGAAGTGAAACTTAACTTGATACCAGTACCTGAACCATTACCAGAAACACCCAACATCGTCGAGATTGTCGACATGCCACCACCACCTACCCAAGAAAATAATCGACAAGAAGAGGAAACTATCACGCCGGGTCCCCAGGAACCGTTGGTTTGTCCAAAACCCGACCTAAGCGGCCTAGAACTGCTTTCCAATAGCATAGTAGAATTCGAAAATTGCAGAAACAACATATCGGTGAAACAAGAAAAGGAGGACCAGAAATGTGAAACCCGTGAACAGGGAGATGCCATTTTGCACAGGATACGACACATGTCTCTAAAAGACAAAGAGCCTGAATCTGTGATTAAAAATACCGTAGACGATAAGTTAGGAGGCTTAGATTTGCTTTGTGCATTAGCGGAACAAAGATTTATGGAGGAAGTTGAGGTGAAAGACAATCTACCAGTACCACCTCTGCATATACGCCCTAAGGAGAAGACAAAAGACTGGGAACGTGAAGAACGCAAAAAAGAAAAACGAAAAGCTAAAAAATACCTGGAAGAGATCAAACACAAAAAGATCAAGACGGAAGACGATTACAAGAAGCATCATGACGAAGAACGCAAAAACAAACGTGAAATAGAACTTACCAAACAATCGGTTCTGGAAAGAATCGCAGGTGAAAGAAGTGAATACAAGAACGTTTTCAGTGAAAAACTCAGTGATAAGTGCTCGTGCAAAGAAACCGATCATAGAACTTATAAATCGCAAAAATCCGAAGAAGAGGTCCGAAAATATATCGCCAGCAAATCTCAGTCATCTTATACAAAAGATGATTGGCCCGAAATGAACGCAATGGAACTTGACATGAGGATGAAACTTGCAGAATTACAACGTCAGTACAAAGAAAAACAACGAGAATTAAGCAAACTCAAGCCTAAGAGAAAGTCTCTGGACGAAAAGGAATCCAGAAAACGAAAATCCCGAAAGAAGTCGACACATTCTGATAGAAGTTGCACCACACCCCCACCCTTGTTGGACAAGATGGATGTACCTGTAACACCTAACAAAAACGTTGAGTTATTAAAACCTCCTACTTTATGTGCGTTTGGTACTCAGGAAAACCGAGAAAATCTAAAACTACCCAAACTTAATCCCATTAAGCAGCCAGTTGTGCAAAAACCTGATCACAAGAATAGACAGTACTCGCCAGGGCCCGACTTAAGTGATTCAACACCGGAAAAAACTTCATCCTCCAAGAAACGAAAAGTGGGAAGACCTAAAAAGCTCATGTCTTCATGTGGCCAACGTACTGCTACTGAAACAATTGTGGCTAAAAAACCAAAAGCTGGTACTTTTGTTGGTTACCTCTTAGCAGCTAAGCAGAAATTACAAATGCAGGCCAAAGGGGGTCTCGTATATTCGAACAGCCCCCCTCGATACATTGAAGAAACAACCAAGAAAACAAAGTCGCATAAAACAAAGAACAATAACAATAACAACATAGTAGTGCACTCGACAACCAACACAATTACTAAAAAATACCCCGAAAAATCTAGCAAAATTCGACCGAAATTAAAGGCAGAGCCTACAGTAAAACAATACACTGAAGAAGAAGAATCAAACAACGATTGGGAACAACAAGCTAACGAAGAATTAGAAGAAGAAGAAATAGTGGTGGAAAAAGTTGAAGTCGAAACCAAAGAGGAGCTACCACAAGAGCCTCCTAAACTAGAGAAAATTGTTGAAGAAACTCCTGCGGTAGAAGAACCAGCAACAGCAATAGAAGAAGCGGAAGAAGAAGAAGAAGAAGAAGCAGAAGAAGAGGAAGAACCCAAAGAAATCGAAGAGGAAGAACCACCAAAGAAAGTCGACAATCGATGCATTTTAACTGCGGAACATCTGGAAAAAGATAAAATGAGAGTACTAACCGCCATGGGAGGGCTTTTTTATGCTGGACATCTCAATGCAGTGGAGCCACCTGATGTTTATTCAATAACGTTGGACGGGGAACGTGGTAATCGTCCCCATATCATGTCCAGGGAGGAAATTCTACGAGATGCGGTAAGGAATTTTCGTTTTTTTCTGTTAATAATATTAAGTTAACGGTGTTGATGGTGCCGATAACTTTGGATTCGCGTTTTATTTTTACAATATAGAGTAAATATTACTGTTGTTGAACGGAAAATGGTCGAATCAGTTATAGTATAAACTCTAGAGGAAAGTTTTGTCGGAATTTTGAAGAGGCCAATGCATGTCTATCCTCACAAAATAAAATATATTCAAGGTTCACTTTAGGTAGCAAAATTACTTTAAAAATAGAGGAGGTTTAAAGTTTCAAAAAACTTTATCATGTAATCCAAAGCAGCTTTTCTACACCCATGTCTTACTTCTAGTAGAATCTCTTGTAATTTATCTGCTGCTTATTTAAATCTTTTGTATTTTTTTGTATTCACTACTACCATATTTGTAATCTATGGCAATTAAGACCCCAACTTGCAAAATACGCGCATTTGCTGCTACCATTTGCTAATCCCCAGCCTGTAAGTAATTATTCTGAAAACAGGATGTTTATGCAAATGATAGCTTTGTGATTAGTAAAAAACAGTTTTACGAAAGGCTAATATATGTAAAATAGTTGTTATATTGCATGTGCGCATTTGTTACAGTTATTCCTATGAAAATAAGAACAAAGTAAAATGGCAGTCACGCTTCGTAAATCACGTTTATCTCTTTGGATGTTTTTTTCACATTTAAATCTTCAAACATTTCTATCGTAATGGGCTTAATACTTTTGTATGAAGATTTGTTTAATGCAAAAATTCGTATTTGTCTATTTTCTAGAAAATTCCTTATAAGAAATATTTGAACAAGAACTGATTGTTTTTATTTGCCGGCAAACTAAGCACGTACGAATTAAATTTAATGTCTGTTGAATCCAATAAATCCACGAAACAAGTAGGAAGGAAGTAATATCATGAAATACAATTTATGAGGACGAAGCGATATTTTTTCAACCTATGCTCAAATTCCAAATATTATAAAATTTTCTTGAAAATAAGTGACATTTTACTTAATAAATTTAATTAATTAACATTGTTACAGAGATAACATTTATTTGAAACACAAGAATTTTGCTGAAACATGTGAGAATCTAAGTAGATGTAGACGTGTATTTTTGGTTTTGCTGTATGCCTGTATATTAAAAATTATTTTGTTGGAATTTTTTAATCTCAAGTTTCTTCTGTTAGCTTTCAAACCAAACTTATAGTTCTTTATTTTCAAGACGTTGTTTGTCCCTAACTAGAAGTATGAACTTTGTACATGTACACTGCTCGAGATGATCTGCAAAATATCTCTTGGTTAAATGCCGTAGTTTAATTGCGACGCTTTTTATATATTAATTATTCAGTTAAAAAACCTTTTGCTTACGTTCGTTAGACTTATTACACCAATGAGGTTTTTTTTTGTAAAAAACATATTTATTCAAACGTAACAAATATGCATTTGGGTGGTATTTTCGTATGGCATGGTATGGCGTAAAGCCCGAACTGACTTCCCCTGATTTAAACCGTTTGTCGTTAATTGGGGCGACAATAATTACTGACATTTTGAAACGACTTTTACAATAATTATTTAACCTAGAATGTCTTACATTTACCTTTTTATTGTCCAATTAATATCCAATCAACAGCAGAATGAGTATGCACGTCCAGATCTAGGGTTCAGATAAGCAAATTAATCGGAAATTAACTTATCAATGAAAAACTAGACCTTACATCGATCAAATTATGCCTGCAGCAAATCATGAATTGATTTTATAAATTAACAACGGCTGCGACTTAAACCATAGGAAAAATATTGCATGTTCTTACTGTTGGGAAGTGACCACGTCGGTAGATAGATAATAGCTATGTAGTGGAATAAATCGTAACACGCAGGAACTTAAAATTAAAAATAAAATGAAAAAAAAAGTTAAGTAATAATAAACGCTAGATCTACAAAGGCGATAAGGTACCGGTTTGTACCAAAACCTGTGTGGAAACTCGAGTAATACGATACTGCAGACGGCGGTAATCCAACGCGGTGTAAACGAGGCCAACAATTAGAATTAATTAAACGGTCACCATAATTATTTAACAGGGAATTTAAGTTATTTAAATTAACTAGCGAAAGGACCTTAAGAAGGGTTAATTGCAAAAAAATGCGCTGCAATTAAGATATCGGTAGGTACTTTACATTTGAATTTATTTATTATCAGTAGCCCTGAGTTATTAATTAGTAATATCTAGGCCTGGATTAAGGTAAATTTTATTAGAACTTATGTGAAACCTTTATAATGCTTAGTACCTATCAAAACAGCTTAGCCCGGTCCTGACCATATAGTATGATACTGTGCTATTTTTTCATAATTAATAAGAATTGTCCTAATTTAAACCCAGAAGTATTATTTAAAGTTTCCTTATTTTGGCAATAACTGGGCTTACCACCACTCTTGTTGAAAGTCGCTAAACGCAACAGTTTTCGAGTGGTCATGAAGGTCTAAACTCTAAGAGATGGGCAGATAATTTACACAAACTGGTCATGTTCCACACATGAAAAACTTCCGATAAACGTTTGTCCTTAAACGCTTTGTTGCGGAGGTACAGCCTCCGCAAGTGGAAATTTTCAACAAATCGGCCCATATTGCCCCGTCTGGAGGCTGTAACTCCGTAAGGAAGCGTTTTCGGGCTCATATTTATAGAAACTTATTTTATAGCTTGTAACGCGGGGAATGCCAGGTGAAAGAGAGCATACTCCTCCGCATTAGAGCAAGAGAGATCTCTGAAACCCCGTCTTTTGTATCCCCATTGTTTTTACAACTAAAACTGCTAAGAAAATGAACCTTACCTGCGGCTGAACTAAATTTTTTTGTCGGTTTTTGCAAGCAATCGTCAGGCGGCGTGGTAAATGTACTATAAATACGTATATATTATCAGTTCTCACGGGGAAGTGGCCATTTTAGATACGGGCACAGAAGATACTAGAAACCCCTACAGGGGAGATCCTAACTTGTACATCTCATCACTTAAACATTTTGAAATAGGCCCGATTCTACACCATACGTTTATGTAGATACAAGATGCGTATTAGTAAATGCATCACTAAAGAGTACTTACAGACATTATTGTATTAGACAATTCCAGGTCTAATCGAAACAATTTTGGCGCTAGTAATCATCGGCTAACAACTCCTTCGTGTCGGATAGGCAAATTTGACATATCGGAACCAATAAACATAAAATAACATGATTGTTATTTATTACGAACTATTCCGTACGATATATTACGAGTTATTACACGTTGTTACTGTTATTATTATTACACTAGCAGAGTTGCCACAATTCCACAAAAATCATTTACTAGGTTCTGCATTTGATCTATTTATTGAGTAATTGTTGGATGTTAATTTAAAATGATTTGATAAAAAAAGGTCAAAATAATTAAAAATGCAAAATATACTATTTATGGCAAAAGGGCATGAAAAAATTAGTTACAGTTAGAAAATTAACTGCATTAACCTTTTGAATGAATATTTCCTATGACAGTTGCAATAAATTAACAACCTATACCAAAGATAAAGGAAAGAAAGCATTGTAATTAATTTTATTCTGTAGGTAGGTAAATATACCTTGTAAGTCTTCCATTTAAGACGTAACAACCAAATGTGTTAAGATTAGTCAATGTCCGAATGGCAGAATAATCACTTGCATAAGGTTCGGTGTACCCAAAACTATGGCTGCACCATAATATTAGTTGTTATTTTGCTGCATTTTGTTTAAATATTAGCGTTTTGTAAGAGTTTGTTTTAGACAGACGAGATTAACGTCATAGCACTCTTGATAGAAAATGTATATGATTGCATGGTACTAGCTACAAAAAAAATTGTCAACCGTATTTGTTCATCTGGGCTTTGCTACCGCCCCCGGAAACCTGCAGCTCGGGTGCTGTCCGTCCCGTGCACTCCAGGACCCCGGTTGGTGCGTCCATGATTATTCTAGTATTAAACATGCAAAATTGCAAGCGCTTAACGTTGTACCACAATATATAAAGTATTTGAAAAATAGTTTGTTTCTTAAAACTTAAAACAGGAAAATTTCACTGTGAACAGGAAATTCCATTCTTTCAATGTTTTGGAATTGATGTAAAATAACAACTTGAAGTTTTTTTTATATTTTCTTAGTTATAACTTGTTAGTTTCCTCTTTGTGCATAATATTTCACGCTCAAAACTCAAAACACCACACGCATATTTTTTAAAGACATTAAATTTGAGATTTGTCCCAGCACTTACTTTTTCTTCAAATTAGTCATTTCAACCAGAACCACAAAATTATGTCATATTTCCCTTTATCTTCAACACTTAAACATAAAATTTGATTTTAAGCACTTTTTTTGTACTTTACAGATTGTAGAAGTGTCTCCCACTAGCACAGAAGAACTTACAGTTGGCACCCGATTATGTGCCTACTGGAGTCAGCAGTATCGATGCCTATATCCAGGAAGTGTGGCTGAACCTGGAACACCAGATCCGGCCCTGGATGCCAAATTTGTAGCTGTTGAATTCGATGATGGAGACAGTGGACGAATAGCAATTGAAGACATTCGACTCCTTCCGCCCGATTATCCAATAATGGGTAAATAATTTAAAATTTCAAATCGTGCATTTCCTCTTCCCCAGCTCATATAAAAAAGCAGAAAGCTGTTACATATTACATGCTTAGTCATAACATTAAATTTAATGCTGTACCCTTATGCGGTCATCTCATTACATCATATCCTGAAACGCGCAATACCAAATTTTTATGAATATTTTATAGCTGCTACTTTTTCAGAATACGATCCAAACCCTTTACTGAGCCTCAGCAAGCGTAGGCGGCGAATTTCAGGTAACAGTGCCTCAACAGAGGAGCGTCGCCAAAGCCAGTGCCTCTCTTCAGTTTCTTCACCGCCGCCAGTGGTTGCTCCAGAACCCCCGAAGGCAAAAACTAAAGAAACAGAAAAAGAAAATAAGGAGATCAAGAAAGCAGACACAACAACAGAAGAACATCGCGAGAGAAAACGACTGAAGAAGAAGAAGCGCGAAAAGTTGAAGCAGAAACTTGCTCATGATGACAAAAAGAAGAAAAAGAAACACAAGTGCTGCGATGAACACTGCAAACATAAGAAACATCACAAAAAGCACAGGAAACGCAGAAAGCATCACCATAGCAAGGATAATGTTGAGGAAAAGAAGGAAGTTGAGGAACAGAATGATGAGCTTGCTGAAGAACAGGAAGATGAGGAATCATCCGAGAATTTTCCTGAATACCAGATTATTATTAATCCTGAAGATGAAGTTACCATGGACGATATCTTAGAAGCTAAGCCTAAAGTAAGTAAAGCAAGAAATTGAAGTATAGTTGTAATAATAAGGATATTTAATATTTTTCTTTGTTCTCGCACTATTTTTATTTCTAGTCAGAAGAGTTTGCTATATTTTTAAATTTTCAGAAATCAAAGAAAATACGAGATCGCCAAGAGTCCTGTGAAAGTCGAAGCAAAATGACTGCCTTTTTACCTGCAAGGCAATTATGGAGTTGGTCAGGAAAAGGCTACAGAAGGCCTAGAGCTAAAGGAAGGTCCAGAAAGCAATTCTTCAAAGCAATACAAAGAGGAAAAGAAACTATTATGGTAAAATATTTGTTTCTATTAAATTTTTTTAGAAAAAAAGATAAACAATTTACCTTCTTGTTTAACCATAATCAATTTTTGCTTTAGGTGGGAGATTCTGCCGTTTTCTTGTCAACTGGTAGGCCAGACAGACCCTACATTGGAAGGATAGAAGCAATGTGGGAGTCTTGTGGAACGATGGTTGTAAGGGTGAAGTGGTTTTATCATCCTGAAGAGACTGTTGGATGTCCACTAAATTTGAAATACCCTGTAAGTAGCTAATAATTTTTAATAACATTACAATTTTTGGCAACCATACCTATCAGTTGCGGTAATATATGGAACGCCGTTTTAGTTTTTATTAAGCATTTTTATTGACGTCAGAAATTGATTTTTTTAAGTCAAAAAAACATTATTGATGTCAAAAAACTTTTTAAGATCAAAAATTTACGTCTGAAGCCAAAAAATTGTTTTTGACATCAAAATTCGATTTTATGAACTCAAAAGTTAATTTATTAACGCCTGAAAGTTATTTTTGTAATGTAGGAATTTTAAAATTATGTAATTATTTAGAAATAAAACGGATTTTTTGACATCAGTAATTAATCTTTTTGTTTACGTCAAAAACTGACGTCAAAAAATCATTTGTAGAAATCTGTAAATTGCTTATACAATTTAGAATTATATAGTAAATCGCCATAAATGTTATTCTTAAACCATAATTGATGATTTTTAAAATTTTTATATATTGACGTCAAAAATCAATCAAACTTTTGACGTAAAAAATTTAAAATCATTTATTCACGTCGGAAAATGCTGCTATCTAACGGCGCAGCTGATATAGTAGCAAAGTCTTAGTCAGTGCTTTCAGCTGGGTTTATACAAGCTTTATACCAAAAAATGTTTATACGTACATATCTCTATTTCGCCCATTTTTTGGTAAGTAGGTCTCCACATCGGCTCTGTTGCAATATGGTTCTAGTCCATATTACTACATAAATATTCCGTTAAGTGGCAGTATTTTCCGACATGGTAAAATATAAATCTTTTGACGTCAAACATGATTTTTAGGTCAGAAATTAATTTATTATAATTAAAAATTCGTTTACTGACGTCAAAAATTCATTTAAGGACGTCAAAAAATTAACCGAATTTTTGACGCCAAAAAATATTTATTGACATCTAAAAAAATTCATTTATGGTTTACGAATAATTTTTTTGTTTCGTCACATGAAGTGGTTTATACCATTTCTGAATTTAATAAAATAATATCTCTCCATTTTTCTTTTTCCTGCAATTTTATTATTATTTCAGGGTGCTTTATTTGAATCTCCACATGTGGATGAAAATGACGTACAGACAATCTCTCATAAGTGTGAAGTTTTACCTCTGAAAGAATACAGAGATAAACTAGGAGATGATCCTAAACGCTACGCAGCAATATATGACAACAATGATGTCTACTATTTAGCGGGATATTATGATCCCAGTGTAACAACACTGAAGATTCAACCAGACATACCCTTCAATGCAGACTGACATAACAATCCTTTCAGAGAAGCAATAATTTCATTTTTAAAAGAAAAATATGGTTAGTGTGTAAGAAGAGTTAAGAAGTTATTGCAGTAAGAACGGTCCTAAACTTATTCTAAGGACTGCGATGATAAGTACAGTGATGGTTGGTGCTATTTTATGAAGATTTACAAATCTATTTTGGACTAAGTATTATTATTTATATTATAGTATTGCTGTTTTTTGATTAAACTGTTTCTCTTTAGCACGGGTGCGTGCAGTTCTTAAGTTTCATCCACAGTTGTAGTTTTTATTTTTATTACTTACTTCTAGTTGTTTCCTTTTTTGATATTTATGTACATAAAGAAACTTATTACACCACAAAGTAGAGTTAACTAGACCTTAGACCTATATGGAAATCCTACGGTCTAAATGTATGACGGTCTATGGTTATTTAAAAAGTAATATATGTTTTGTTAGTTACATAACAGAAAAGTGGTCCAATAGAAGAGTCATTTAGGTCCATAAATAAGTTAATTAGGTGTCCATTTTGATATTATTAATGTCAATCAATAAAATGTAACATTTGGACTGAAATGGGTGCCTATCTTTCATATAAGACATTAATGACCTAAAATGACTTCTATTGAATCTTGTAACAAGTAGCAAAAAAATATATTTTTGGCAAAAGCTTTGGTGGTGTTATTGTATTTCAACCGGATGAAATTGCTCTATTTTATACTTGGATTTTGAAATATAAAAAAGTTGATGTACACTGAAGCTTTCGCCATGGGTTTAACAAAAAACAAATGTGTGCAATGTACTATTTCTATTACAACTGTACTTAGTACTTCCACTTAAAAAAATTGTACTCCATGCAAGAGTAAATCTCGGCCTTCATAATTTATATTGTATACAAAATTAAGTATTAAGTAGGTAGTCAACATGTGCTTGTTAGACAGCTTCTCTCCACAAAACAGCTAAAGATGGTAAAAACAAATAAGTCAAGATGAAATTCTATCAAAATTTAAATAAAATCAAAATTATAGAAAGCAATCTTGATCACGTAACTGTTAGTCGAGGGACAAATACCTAAAAATACCACCAAATTCTGAGCTCTCAGTAATTATGGATGAATGAAGTTAAATTAGATTCGAATTTCTACCAGCAAAACACATGAATTGCGAAAATGCTGAAATTTTTCTAAATTTTTGAGTCTCCAGATTTTATACTAACTAATTCATCACCAGAAGCTTATTACTAAGTCTTATTGACTTATATATCTGTTTCAATGTAACTGTTAGGGAAATCCACCGAATATTCGGCCATTTTTTGTAGTTTGCCGAAAATTACAATAATAGGAATAATTTTTCAAATCAGCCAAATCTACGCCGAATATTCGGTATTGGGTCAGTGACCAAACTCGCGATTCGGTATATCCCTACTAGCTGTCTAGAAAAAAAGAAAACTAACACTGTAAAATGCAAATTACCTCATTTACTATGAGAGAAACTCCTATCATGTTGATAGTTTCAGGGAAATGCAGGAAGTGTAAATGATAAGCCAATTTTTTCTCTCTTGGCAATCTCAATTTAATTGCACTATTTTCACTTATTTGTTGATGTTTTAACATTAACGTGTTTCTGGATAGCCAAAGTCATCTTCAGCATTCTATAAATATAAGGATAGCTTACGCTAAAACCTGGATTTAATGATTCACCCAATTATTTGTTGTGCACATTGCTTAATGTACTTTACTTGAGAAAGAAAACAGTGTATAATTATTGTCACAGAAACCCTTCACTTATTTAGCATGGTTGATGGAAATGCCAACCGCATATTATAATTCAATTTCCCGCTAAGAATCGCATTAATAAAGGCGTCAATGATACGCGTTAACACGTTTAATGATAGCAGCAATTTCTTGCAGTTGAGTTTCCTTTTCCCAGTTTGAAAAACCTGTCTGAGTTTAAGTTTAAATGATAATAAATAAATAAAACAAAATTATAAGTGGATGTTCATTTTTTATTTCCAATACGTAGAATTACATTGATAATAATGAGTACGTCAAAAGCAAAACTAGTTTTAATGAATGCATTCAGGTGGGTTTTCAGATAGGTCTTTTCAGACCGATTTTTTTAGACTGTTCGTTTCAGACCAGTTTTCGAACCTTTTTTTTTTCACCAGTTTTTAGAAAATTATTAACCGTTGGTTTCTTAAAAAAATTGACCGGTTAACCAGAGAACCATAACTAGTCGACAGCACTAATTATAATCGCTGCTTCAGAGAATAGTTGACATTTACATGGGCCAGGTAGAATAACAAGGGAATGCATAAATTTCGATTTTGGTTTGAATTATCTTTGTATTTTATCTGTATGAAAACCAAATGTTCACAGCCACTTGATGGAGTTTTCGCAAAAAATTGAACAACTGGTGATTAAAATTGCCACAATAGAAAAGGTTGTCTTATATGCTTCTAGCTATCTACTAGAGATGGGAATTTAAAAAAAAACCGTGTCCGAAGCGAATTTGATGTACTTTATTTTAAGTGGGATATTCAATTACTTATGCCCTATCGTATTTAAGAAGGTCCCACCCCACGGTTTATAAATTTGATCCGATCCGACATTGGATCCGGTTCAATACTGGGTTCAATTCGAATTGAAGATATATCCGATCCGATCCAATGCTACATCTACAGGGTTTTAAAATATTTCGGTAAAATGTAGGATCAGGAAAAGAATTGTATCTGTAGAACCAAATTTGCTAAACATTATAATCTGGCATAAGTTTTTGATGAAGATGAACTTCGGATATGTCGGATGAACCCAAAACCTCGCATGAACTTGGAATTGCTTTTGGGAATCGGATAAATTTCGGATCTCGGATAAAATATTATTGGTAGCTCGGTGTCTGAACATACCTTACTTATCCAATCTAACTTCAAATCGTGTTGAATTCGGATTTCGGTACATTAAGTCGCACCTCTACTATCTACATAATGGAGTTCATTGCGGGGAAAATGAAATAAAGTGTTAGTTTTCCTAGACAGTTGTATTAAAAAATCTGAGGGGGAGAAGTGGAGCAATGGTAGAATTAAAAAACTTCAGGCTAAACTTTATGAAGGAATAAACTTGTTAATGAGCCAAATAAAATAAATACTGTTGAGTATAATGTCTTTGGGGTAATTAACCCCTTCTTTTTAAATAAAACATCGTACATAAGAGTGTTTCTTTTATTTGGGAAACAATGTTGACCATCAGAAGACGCCTCTTTTATCCACATTATGAAGAACGCAAAGTTCAGTGCTACTTTTCGTTATTTGTCCCCTGACTAGGTATGAAAATGTTATGTATTTCTAATACCTACACGTGTATATTTCTCTCAGGCAAATCCAAAATCTTTAGCTGTTAAAAATACGCTTATAAACTTAGAGTAGGTGCTCGCAGTATACAAAGTAATAAAAACTTATTTTTATTATTACTAAGTGTTTTTTCAATCTAATTGTTGTATTATAGGTACGAAATGTGTTGTTGCAACAAAGAAAACTGTATTTCCATTCTTTACACACTTGCATACACAATAGTTACGCCTAAACAGTTTGAGCTTTTTAGTTCATAAGATTTATTCCATTTTTTAAATTTTTGTTTGTAAAGTACTTTACAATGCAATATATGAGGTGTCTCATGTTGTCAACCATCATGTTATTAATAATCAAAGAAATCATTTGGTTAATTTAGAATGGTGTTCTTTCTTCATGGGTGCCTCGTCAACTCATGCCCAGTGTCTATTATGTATCATAACTTCGAAATACTCGAAAAATCTTAACAGTTAAGCATTTAAGTGTGTAGATGTCCTATGGAACCTCACAAAAGTAATATTTTATTATAAAATGTGTGTACAAAAAGTGTAAAGACAGAAAAAACATATTTTTGCATCTAAGAATAAGACAATACGGTGCTAGTTATTAAGAAAGGCAAGTGACATCATGCTTTGTAAACCAATGCAGGGTCTGAAGTGACGTTTCTTTTTAAAAAACGTTTGTAAATACACCTATGCTTGTACATATTGCTTGTACTCTCTCCAATATACATATTTTAAAACCCAGTGTATTTATTTTTTTTATCCACTATTCAATCCTATGTTGTTCTTTTTGTAGCTACTTCTTTATTAGCCAGATATAATTAGTGTACTAGTTTAGGTATCTTACAGAAAACTTCATTTTATCTAAATAGCAGCTTCATTTATTTGTCTGTTTGTTTAATCAATTTTGTATTTATGTCCTAATGTTGTAATCTAATACTAATGAATATGTTTCATTTAAAAAAAAAATTAACGTCATTTCTGGTGAAACCGAAAGTAGTTAAATTTTTAGCGTGTATTATGGGTTTTTATGTTCTATAAAACATACTAAAATTTCATTTGTTTATCGTAAATAAAGAAAAAAAAAGGAGGTTCGATATATTTACTTCTTTTTTACCAGTATCCTAAATCTTCGGGGCCCCATCGCCTTGCGACCATTGGCGGTGTTATAGCTACCCCACTGTTGTTCATAAAGGTTTTGAATTTTAAAAGTGTACATGTTTTAATATGACTTGGTAACAAATTGTAAGTATTTATTATATCATATGAAAAGGAGCATTCGAAAGTTACAGTCAAGGGGGTAACTAGCGGAGTGCCATTGGTGCGAAGCACTCGAGGAACTGCAAAGGATAAGCTGCACCTTACTATAAAATCGAGACTGAGTTGATTTATGTTTTTCTTTTTTAATTTCCATTCAGAAGCGTTAAGGAATGCTTCTGATGATCAACTTCGCAAACTTGGTGTTGCATTAATTGAATAATGCAACAACGACTTGACCGACGATTTTAGAACTATTTGCAAAAAGCCTAATTAATTAAAAAGAACTAATTATATTAAAATTCAGTGTGGGGCATATTTCATTTTCTGAAGTGTTTACTGCTTTTATTTTAATTGTGACCATACCAGTTATATCAGCTTCAGCAGATTTGTCATTTTCTGTGCTGTGAGTGATTTAAAACTATCTAAAAAAGTATTTTTTTCTTTTTAAGTAGGTAACATACATGGGGCGAATAATGAAAAAAAAGCAGGAATGCATGAAGAGTTAGTAATGTAGGTAGAATAACCAAACGTCTAGATAAATTGGAACTGGACAAGACATACTGGTCGAATAAGGGAGGTAAAGTTGGCAAAGAAAATTCTGCAGCTTTCAGTGCAGAACTACAACAAAATCGAAGGGCAAGTGACTACCAATTCCAATCCGGTGGGCAGATGATAATAGAAAAGGCTAAGTAGAAAAGAAGTGTATGGCAAAGGCATAGTAAACGGATTAGAAACAGTGGGATAAGGTAGGGGAGACCTATGCCCTACAGGGAACGGAAAAAAGCGCTGTCATGACGACAACAATGATGATCCGAATAACTTAACCGACCCTTATGAGTTTAAAGAACACTATAAATTAAAATGGGTGGTAGTAGCTTAAAGAACACATCTCTTTGGCCCTGATTTCACCTAGACGGGAGGTCGAGTGACTAACCCACCTCGACCAATCGGCTGTATCGTCGGGTCAGACCGCCGGTAGGGCGAGCTCCTTGGGGGTGGAGGGGCGCGCAGTGGGTCCCTAGGGGTTCTGATTTCCTAGGGTTTCTCTGCTGGTGCCTACTCGTGTGCTACTCATCTCTGGGAACTATATCTCCCTAGCAGCCTTGGCGTCGAAGTTCGACGTCCCCTTGTTGGGCTCCGTGGTGGGTGAGGAGCTAGGGAGATGAATATATATATATTTCAGCATGGAAACACCAAACCAAGAAATCGTACAGGGTGCGTCCTCGGATACCCCTGTAACAAGCCAGCAGCCGCAGCAGCAACAACAGCAGCAGCAGCAGCAGCAACAACAAAAACAAAAGAAGGAGGAACAGACTCTTCCAAAGAGGAAGAGGATTTCTGGCTCCGAACAGAAACGAAGGAGGAAGGCTCGCTTAGCAGCAGAGAACTCCGACGCCACTGCTTCTACCTCCACCCAAGGGCTAGCTCCTGCTAACCCTAGGGCGGTAGGCTTAGGCAAAATAAAAAGCAGAAGTGGGAGGGGAAGTGGGGTCTCCTCAACCGCTACCAAGGGACTGGCTCACAGAGCAAGCCCCAAGGCGGCCGGTTCTGGTGGTCCTACACCTTTCACTAGCAAAAGGATTAGATCGGATGGAAGCACGCCCTCCATCTCCAATCCAAGGAAGAAGGTCAAACCTGACCATAAAGTCACCGAGAGGACAGGTGGCTACAAAGAGGCCCTTACCAAGCACCTCCGCGTGGCCATCGTGGATCTTAGGACCCCCCTCGGCAAAATCACCCAGGTCCAAGCGGACCTAATAAAAGCCCAATTGCTAGTGGCTCTGGACAACTACATGTTCGCCCTAGTTGAAGGCCAAATCCCACCCACTTTTAGGGGCTGGCAGTACTCCGGGGAGATTCTTCGAATCACCTGTGAGGACGACGAGACCCTGAAGTGGCTGACAGACGCGGTCGCGAACCTGCCTGCCCTGTGGGAGGGCGCTCGCCTCAGCGTCGTTCAGGTGGATCGGCTGCCCAGGCTGGCGAAGGCAGCTCTATGGGTTCCGGGGAAACCCGAACCTACGGAGACTGTCTCTCGTCGACTGGCAGTGCAGAACCCCGGGATGGGCGTTGGGGACTGGCCCCTCTTCCACACGGCCGAAAAGAAGGAGCCACTTGGTAGGCTCCTAATTTTTGGCCCAAGCAGAGAGGCCGAGACGGCCGTCAAAAGCAAAGGAGGTAAACTGCACTATCAGTTTACCACCCTAAGCATAAAAATTCAGAAGCCTGGAGATGCACCTCCAGCCTCTGAAAACCAGCCTATAGGGCAGGGTGCGTCTACGGACATCCCTCAACCCTATTTAGTTACAGATCAGGGTGCGTCTGCGGACACCCCTCCACCACCACCCGGAGAGCCGCTACCAGAGCAGCCATCCGAAGAGGAATCCCCACAACTCCCCACCCCCATGGACACAACCTGTGAGGAGGAGAGGATGCTGATGGAGATACTGTTGGAGTCCGGGTCAGACACCGGGGCCGACTAACTCTTTTTGTTGACCCCATGTCCACTCAGCCTGGACTAAATATTATACAAATTAACCTGCAACACTGTCGAGTGGCTGCTGTCACTTTACGCAGACATCTCGACAGTCAGCAGGACACTGTTGCATTAATACAAGAGCCTTGGATTGTAAAATCTAAGATCTGTGGATTAAATAATAATAATGGCGCTGTCTTTACAGATAACGCCCAAAAGAAACCAAGGACGTGCATCTACTGTCCCAAGCGCCTACAAGCCTTCGCTTTGCCACACCTCTGTACGCGTGATATTACGGCGGTACAGGTGAGTTGCAGCATTAACGAAGGAAAAGAAGATGTTATATTAGCATCGGTATACCTTCCCGGTGACTCAATCGACCCTCCGCCCAGCGCGGAGTTGATCGAACTGGTGGATTACTGTGAGAGGGAAAATAAACACCTAATTATTGGTTGTGATGCGAACGCTCACCACGTTTCGTGGGGTAGCAGTACCATCAACACCAGAGGTAAATCTTTACTTGAGTACCTAGTAAGTACAAACCTAGAAATACTGAACCGCGGATGTGAACCTACCTTTGTCACAACGCGCAGCCAGACGGTGATTGATGTCACCCTGGCATCGTTAGGTATTTCCAATAATATTGTGGGCTGGCATGTATCACCTATTGTATCCATGTCAGACCACAGATGGCTCCGTTTCAGATTATCTGGAACTACGGCCATACCAAAACAATATCGGAACCCTAGGCAGACCGACAGACTATCTTATAAAGTAGATCTGGAAGCCCACCTGGCGGAGTCGATTTGCCCAGACACGATTGCTCGGGTAGAGGACCTGCAGACCAGCGTGGACATTCTGCAAAACTCGCTCTTACAATCCTATGAATCATCATGCCCCCTGAAGACACCCAAGGCGAGTCGCACAACCTCTTGGTGGTGCAAGATCTCGACAGGATGAGATCAGTGCTGGGTAAACTCTTCAATAAAGCAAAGAGAACTAGAACTACTAGTGACTGGGAGGCCTACAAAGACCAAAAACGAATATATAAAAAAGAAATCCGCCGGAGGCAGAGGAACTCTTGGAAAACTTACTGTGGTTCTATAGAGACTACTACCTCAGCGGCAAGACTAAAAAGGATCCTCTCCAAAGACCCCAATCAACAACCTGGCTGTCTCAGGCAAGGGGATGGTTCTCTGACAACCAAACCCGAAGAGACAGCACAAGTGCTAATTCAAACACATTTCCCAGGCTGCATTGTTACCCCTGACTGTGTATGGCCAAGGCCCGACACCCCACCTCCCATTGAGGAGGATTGGGAAGTGGCGGACCGGGTCGTAAGGGGCGACAAAGTAACCTGGGCTATAAACTCCTTTCTCCCCTTCAAGTCGCCAGGGGTGGACGGTATCTTCCCAGCCCTATTACAATGGGGTCTGGACCTGATAATTGCCCACCTGGTGCGCATCTACCGGGCATGTATCGCCTTTCGATATATACCGGAGAGCTGGAGAGAAGTGAAGGTAGTTCTTATACCCAAACCAGGGCGTGTTGACTACACCCTGGCGAAATCTTACCGTCCCATTAGTCTTACATCTTTCTTATTAAAGACTTAAAGGAAATAAGGGAGAAGGTGCTTGTCACACCCACTGCACCTGAACCAACACGCTTACATCCCAGGGAGATCTACCGAATCGGCGCTACATGCCGTAGCGAATCGGATCGAGAGATCATTAGACAACAAAATGTCTACCCTGGGAGTTTTCATTGATATTGAAGGAGCCTTTGACAAGGCCACCTTTGAAAGTATAAACTCTGCCTTACGCAGACTTGGTGTTGCACCTACTCTTTGTGAGTGGATAAAACACATGCTTGCAATGAGAGCAGTGCAATTTAACGTAGGAGACAGCTCAATTAGAGGTGTCGTGATGAAGGGCTGCCCACAGGGCGGAGTTCTGTCTCCATTGTTATGGAATACAGTGGTGGACAGCCTTCTAAGCGCACTCAATAATGCTGGATTCTATACCATTGGATATGCGGATGATATCACCATCCTCATCACGGGGAAGTTTGACGGCATGCTCTGCACCTTAATGCAGACGGCTATTCGAATAACAGAAAAGTGGTGTAATGAACAGTCCCTATCTGTCAACCCCTTGAAGGCAGAGATGGTACTCTTCACAAAGAAAAAGAAGGTTGGACCCTTACGTACACCTCTCCTATTCAATACTTCTCTCAGATTTTCAGTTAATGTCAAATACCTGGCAGTTATTTTTGACAAACAGCTGAACTGGGAGAAACACCTGAAAGCTAAAACAAACAAAGCATGCATGGCTTTCTGGCAGTGTCGCCGCGCTCTGGGTAAATCTTGGGGACTTTCCCCTAGAATTACCTTGTGGCTGTATACTGCCGTGATTAGGCCCATGCTATGCTACGGAGCACTTGTCTGGTGGCCCAGGGTCAGACAGGCTACGGCAGCAACCAAACTGGGACACGTGCAACGTCTCGCCTGTCTCAGTTCTACAGGTGCTATACGCTCAACCCCCACGGCCGCCTTAGAGGTGATCTTATGCCTTCCTCCACTTGATCTCTTTGTGGAGGAAGTAGCTGTGAGAACTGCTTTAATGCTGCGCCACAAGGGACTATGGCAAACAGCAGGCAAGGGAGGCAGACACACCCGCATCCTGGAGGAGGCAATCGTCAAGATTCCTCTTCTGGATGCTATGGTGGACTACCTTCCTTTACAATATGCCTTTAATAGACACTTTATTGTCTACGCGAATGCTGGACCAACCCAGCATATGGACATATCCATCTTCACCGATGGATCTAAAACAAAGCATGGAACGGGTGCCGGAATTTTCTCCGATGACCTAAACCTGCGCCAGAGTATACCACTAGGCAAAATTGCCACTGTCTTCCAAGCGGAGGTAGTGGGAATAATGCATGGTGCAAATGCAATTCTTGAACGACAAATCAAGAACCAACGTATTGGTATCTACAGCGATAGCAGAGCCGCTTTACTAGCCCTAGGCAGTTGTAAAATCACCTCAGGAGTGGTACTGCGGTGTCGTGAAGCTCTCGATGATATCTCAAAAGATAATGCCGTCTCCCTTGTATGGGTGAAAGGACATGACGGAACCTACGGCAACGAAAAGGCTGATGAGATTGCGAGACTGGCCTCCGGACAACCTCTCTGGGGGCCAGAACCCGTAATTCCCATATCCCTGAAGACATTAAGCTTTATGCTATACCAAGAAACCTTAAAAAGCTTCACACGAAGATGGGTTAACACTCAAAGCTGTCGTCAAGCAAGGGCTGCTATTACGGCACCCTCGCCAAAAACAGCCAAATACTGTGTGCAACTGTCCCGAAAGAACTTACGACTAGTTGTGGGTATCTTATCTGGACACTGCACCCTAAAGCAACACATGCACAGGATGGGACTGGCGGACAGCCCAAACTGTCGTGCATGCAACGAGGACGATGAGTCGGCAGAACATGTCTTATGTCACTGCCCAGCTCTCGCAACAACCAGAGGATCCATGCTGGGGGACTTCTGGCATAACATGGCCGAAATCAGCAACACTCCAATTGCGGATGTCCTCAAGTACATCCAAAAGGTTGGATGGCTTGGGTGACGTCCAATGTGGAGAGCTGCTGGGGAGGTAGTACAATGGGCCCACCTATTGTGGCCTAAGTGCGCGTGAGGTAACTCACACTCCCAATTCCAAATCCAGAATCCAGCTTAAAGAACAAGCGGTCACGTCTAAAGCGAAAAATCTAGGGGTCGACTCCCCACCTACATCTAATGCAGAAATAAAAGTCTAAGCTGCAACCCGCCACTCAATTTCCCAATTCGGTGTAAGCAGCCGTGGGATGCGTAAAACCTTCTCTGGCAGTTACTCGTTTGGGTTCGACGTTAAAAACTGTAGCTCCCCGGTGCTTCACCTTAGCAGCAAGAGACAGTATGCAGAGAAGAGAGCGGAGCCCAGTAATAGCACATAAAGGCTGCAATAAATTCAAATACGTAGTTGAATCACTACAAAGCAAAGAGTGGGGGTTAATGTAATTAGGATAACTTCTGCGGTGAGAAGCAAAAATGTAAAAAATCGAATTGTTGGGCATGACATGAGTGAATGTCCGCGACGTGACAACAACCCCACCAGTATGCAGCTTTGGATGTTAATGTAATTAGGATAACTTCTGCGGTGAGAAGCAAAAATGTAAAAAATCGAATTGTTGGGCATGACATGAGTGAATGTCCGCGACGTGACAACACCCCCACCAGTATGCAGCTTTGGATGTCCACGCTACTACTTGTAAAGTTTAGTGAAACATGTGAAACATCCACAGCGGCTCAAGCAGGCTACGAATTTTGATGAAGTAATGAGCACTCCAGCCCCTGCGTTCGCGCTGCCAGCCAATCAACCCCTTGTAGGGCGTGGTCTGACAGAACTACAAATTAAACTCCGCGAGGGAATGGAGGCCGCTTCTTATCTCGTTTCTCCTTTCTGCACCACAACTACCGTCTCTATTTCTCTACATTTAAAAAAAATTACGTAAGAGAAAAATCAGTGCATTTAGAATTAACTACATCGGTCATAAAATAAACGCTTGAGAACGATTGAGCTGTAACTTCCGGTCCTCTGGTCGAGCTATAGCCTCTGGTCATCCCCAGATCGAGGTGTAGTTCATAGCCACTACATCACGTTTCAGCGTCGGTCACCCGCAGATCGAGCTTTAGCTCTCGGTCATCAGCGCTATCCCCAGACCGAGCAATAGCTTCCGGTCATGGGAACCATCTTTGTAAGATTGTTCTAGAGTTGTACCAACTAACCCCCAGACAGAGCACTAGCTCCGGTCCCGGGAATCTCGTCTCCACAGGTCAATCAGCACCCAGCTCACTAAGATAAAACAGCTCTTACCCCATCTTGTATCAGGACTCCACTAAAGCGCCCTGAGCACCACGAGGCCTACAGCTCCTCACCAGGTCCTGACGACGCTGTCTTAGTCCCACGAGGTCCGTCTCAAAAGAAGCAGCAACCTGTAAGGACCACCACCAGGAGATGCAAGCCCCAGGCTCAGTCATTAAGCGGACTATAACCTACCGCAGCTCCAGCCCGATCCACTTGTTCCTTTTATCGTTGAAATAACTCATTTTGTTTATTATTTTTTGTAAATATTAATCTTTCGTTTAATTGATTTTTGTTCAAAAATTTCTGTTTGTAAAATAATTTTGTCTTTTAATAAAAATACAGCAATAGTTTGGTTCGTGTTAGGTACAAAAGTAAGCGCGGCGACTTACGAAGAAGGTTTTGAAACCTCTGATTTATCTTTTGTAATATTTGTTGATATTTCATCATTTATATCATTACATAACTTGTATACTTCTGTCAGCACAGAAAAAAATATATGTTTTAATTATCTCTCAGGATGCTTTCTGCCGTGTTTGTTTCATTTTTGAAATGATGAGTGTCAACAGGCCTCTAGCAATGGAAATTTTCATTTTAAAAGATCAACTTTTGTACGTACTACATACATAAACGATACGTAATTGTATTTTAATAAATACTGCTTTTCCTCTGCTCAATTTTCTAGAAAACAAACATTTGCAATCGAAAATATTGTATAAGGTTAAAAAAACATTTTCTAATTTTTTTTTCTGTTTCTTAACGGTTCAATATTTTTATCTGATAAAATTATTTAAAATTAAAGAGACAGTTTTTTAAGGCTTGGCCGTGAGTTTTATTATATAAGAATTTTTGACTTTAATTTTAATTTTTGTGGACTGCGTCGATGCGATATTGTAAAGGTGCGCTGCCCGAGAATAAATAATTTGTATTTGATTTTGATTTAATTGTATTGTTTTACACTTTAAAGTGGGAGCTCCCAGAATACGTAATGCACTTGTCTAATAACTTTGATTTATTTACAGCAATATTATATTTCTTTCAGCAAATACAGACTTTAATTAACAGTGATCACTTGACTTAGCTAAATTGCTGTGATTTAATAGTTAATTTTAAGCAGGTGGTCGTTTTAGAACAGCTGCACACATTTTTGTACATAAATGTAAATATTGTAAAACACATGTTAACACGTATCAATGAGTTTGCCGCCTGTTGTGTGGATTATTGGGGTCAATCTAATATTTAAAATTTCACGCTCTCGCATTTTAGGGATTAGGGTAAATATTGGGTTGTAGTAATTAACATAAATTGGGGAAACTTGACAGCTTCAATTAGCACAAGTGTTCAAGAAAGCTTGAGAGTGTGAGACAAAATTTTATTGATACTTCTATCCAATCAAAAGTTAAAAAAGAGTGGGGCTGTAATTTTATTGGAAAAAGAAACAAGTCCAACCTCTTGGAGGATGGACATGAATTTTAATAAAAGAGTATGTTCCCTAAAGGAAGGGATCAATCTTCGAATTCTCAAAGATCACTCAGTTCGCTGAAATCTTAACGTTAGTTTGGAAGCATTGTTGCTAACATTCTATTACAATATTACAAGTCTGGGACTTGCAACTTTAAAAAAATATAATCTTCTTGGGTTTGGGGCTACGAGGGGCACATTGCCAAAATCAAATAGGCTTAGGCGTAGTAGCTCATTCTTGTCGGTGTACCTGATTAGGCGTATCAAAAGCGGCGCTATTGTTCCTCTTAGGAGGGAATTAGGCGTAGCAACTGAGGCGCTATTGCAGGGAAGCCGATTTGAGTGAGTGGCGGCGCTATTTCCACATTGGTTGCGGCAAGACGCTCTTTTCGCGTGTTGTTGTTACACATTTGTACGTAATCAATCGCTGTTATTGGGTTAAGTTCTCTGGCGTGCTGGCAAGTGGCGCTATTGTCCTTCGGGAATTAGGCGTAACGGCCAGGGCGCTATTAGGACGAGATCTAATCAGGCTGAGAGTATTGCGTTCAAATGAGTGATAGCACACGGTGTTCCTATGAAGAGCATCCCCAGTTACTTACGTAAACTGCACAATACTCGACATTTATAAACAGTCCCAAATAGAAGTATCAGTATGGGTAAAACTGGGGCAAATATTTAGATTGGCAACTTTACTCGATACAACTGACGGGCAAATTCTATATAAATGGTTCTAGCACTCATAACACCAATATTTTCAACACATGAATAAATAAATTCTTCAAAAGGTTTACTGTTGTTTAAATCAGCTTCAAATCTTATCCTTTTTAACCTCGATAAAGACAGGGTACATCTGCCACGAGCAAATAATTAAAACACAACGTAGGTCCGACACCGATCATCGCAAATTAATAAGTAATCAAGCATAAATACTTGATAAATTTTAAATAATACAATTAAAATTTGTAAATAAAAATATCTGCGAAACTGCACGATCACAATATATGAATGGCGACTCACTACTTGTTATAGCTGTGCGCGCGACTAAATGAGTTGGAACGATAAGACAAAATTATTTTGGAAATATCAATAATACAAATTTTTGAAGTATGGGAAACTGTAGGCGCTTCCCCCACTTTCCTACTATTACTCTGATGAAAAACACTTTGAATTTGTTTTTCTAATTGGCTGATTAATTATCATCAATTTTAACTCATTAGTTAACACGACATATCTTTAGTACAGGTAAAAGTTCACGGGCACTTAGAAATACTTTTAGGAACGTGTCTGCCGCCTGCGTTTCGTATATATATACCCAATCATCCCTATTTTTCACGTCGTCACAGCTCACTGAGTAGAACGGATAGAAAGCTGTCGATACCTCGTGATCTAAGGTAGCTCTGAAATCTCGGTGTATCCGGGAATTATTGTTATGATTGATTCTGACAGCTGGTTCGCCCTGATGAATTATTGTCCGCTTCAGTAAGTATCTGCAACTTATTTTTAAATATTTCCAGAGCACCGCTTCAGTTTGTCTAGTAAAAGGAAATCGACGTTAAATTATCTTAATATGTATTTACTCAATACTTAAAGTATACGGTGAATTTAAAATTTAAAAGCGCTCGAATCGGTTGACTTTGATGTAGAATTTGTTTAAAATTTTAATGAGTGTCAACATGAAGCGCAAGTCAAAGTTGGAGGATTTAAAAAGGCATTGAAAAAATTAGTTGGATAATTTACTTGCCCTTATTGTTTTTTTACTACAAAAAGGAAATTTGTACTAAAAACGATCAAAGGTCTAAGTAAAAGGTTTTTGCACAAAAAAAGCTTCTTGAATGGGTTTTTGCACGAAGCTTTCTATGATAGAGATTCGAAATTAAAAATTCTTGTAATAACAAGCTTTCTGGCAAAAACTGTCACGTAAGGTTCTTTAATTGACACAAATTTTACGGGCAAAATCTACCTGCGTAAAATGACAGAAAGCATGTGAGGAACCATTACAGCATCCTCATGATTAACGTGGGGGCACCTAGCCTAAACCCGCCACGGCACGGATTGAGTTACGCGCTCGCCCACTATTAAACGAGAACGAGCTACCAGTACGACATCAGGCTGCAAGCGCTAGCCCCACTAGTAAGGGGAGAGTGCTTTCATCTCTATTGATTCTGCAAATCCGTGCCAGAGCTGAAACGCAGCGCACCCGTCGAACCGCAGCTGGCCTGCCCAGGCCAACTAATGCCACTATGAGTCCGCCGTAATCAAAGCGGGGGCTGCGATTTCCTTGCCGGACCAACTTGGCCCTCATGGAGCTGCCGAAGCGGCCTCCCCAGTATAGGTTACTCGAAGTCCTATTACTGGGCTACTGTGCACCGCTTTTATAAGTTCGATATCTTAACAACGTCGGGAATGTGAGCCCCTGGGTCGCTCAGGTCAGGCTCAGGTCCCCAATGCCAGCAGACACGCCACTCCCTTCCTGGATCTCACCTTCACCTGCCCATCGATGGCCTCTAACCACCCAGGCCAATTTATAATCAGTAGGGTCTTTTAGAAGTGACTGGGACACTTCATCACGTGAAATCTGTAACAAGTTAGTAATATTCCCCGAAAACTAGTCAAATCGTGTTAAAACTTATTTGAAACCGACCGTGCTGTATTTTACTGCTAATTTAAATATTGTAGCGATCGAAGTTTCTTGGTTGTAAAATTCAGAAATAAGAATCCTGAGATTGTTTAAAACAATGCGTAGGGCATTATATCTTAAGATACCTTAGTGATATAATTAACTCTGGGAATTGAGACGTACCGGAACCCCGCAAACAAGTCACAAGTCCCATATAAAATTATTTTATTTTATTTTACCGTCCCTGAGTGGCTTATTGCTGATTTGAAAGTTGTATATTTTTATTAAAATTTGTAAAAGGTTGTTCACGTTAGTCGATTTATTGATTTTTATTCCAGCTGTGTTGAACGATGTGTTTAATTTGTTACAATTTAGCGTAATACTGCACCGTTTAGGCAATTTAATCAGGGCAGCGAGCGTCCAAGATTACATTTACTTTGTTGTAAGTTAGTCGATCACAGACCATTCTGAGGACCGACCGTGAAGGCAACTTACGTTTTATTCTGCACTATTTTCGTACCAAAATTAATTTATTGTTTATGTTTTTGAGTAGAATTAGGTTGTACATATTAGGCTAATTTTAAAATACTTAAAAGTTGATTTTGTAAATAGTTAAAACCCATTGTATTGTTTGATTTGACGTGTTTGTGAGTTATTGTTTGGAGAATGAACGCTCGCTGTTGGAGATATAACTCCACACCCGGACACTGTTTACGCTGTTAGCTTTGCGCAACACCGAAGGATCCAGTGGCGTACACAATAAGACGTCGCCGAGTAATTTTTGTTTTCTGGAATTTAAGCTTTATTCAAACAGGAAAATTTCAGTGCCGAACCTGCTTTTTGCACTTTTGTGAGCTTTGAAAATTTAAGGAACTGGAAAACACGGGATTCCGATATTCTTAAAAAATAAAAAAAAATTGTTTCTAATTCAGTTCGGACTTAAAAATTAAAATAAATTTGTACTAGTGCTCTAAATTTAATGCAGCCCATATACAAAAACTTTAAGAAACTTGACCGTAGTAGACTTAAAATACAAAGTCTACCAAAAACGTTTTCCCCCAAATTTTGTTTCAAAAATTACTTCGCTTGCATTTATTTCAGTATCAAAGCACTTTTAAATTTCGCCACTTATTTAGTTCTAACAAACCATGCATAAAGCTCGAAGCTACGACTTGATCATCCTTTTCAAAGCTCAAAAGTACGTAAACAGAACTTTTCGATTTGCCGAATTAGTAGAGTCATAAATTTTATTTGGTTCACTCTGAAACTTTACGTATATAGCCCGAACATGCTTAGGGTCTAAATTGTTCAATTTATATGAAGAACTCGCAGCAGCCAAAGTGCAGCAGCATCACCACCACTATAGCACTAGAATTGGTTGTCGAAAATCAAATTTCGAATCGATTTGCATTTATATAAGTGAACAAGTACAGCGGAATTACCTCGAATTGTGTTGTTACAACATCGGAACGGAAATGGTTTTCCATGTTCACCGGAAGCAATTGTTCACGTTACATATTTTATCTTTGTACGGAATTTATTATGACAATGTTAATTTTAATCTTGAAGGCATATTCAACTTAAGCGAGGTTTCCAATAAAGCAATCGCGTTGCAAATTTTTGCTAGAGAAACGAACGTTTCATATTTATGAGAACAGAAGTAAATTGACAATGCTTTTATTTACCCGAAAACCAATAAAAGTTGTTATAGCTTTCGTATTGCTACTGAAGTAGATTATGCCTCGTTTCCTTTTAGATAAAAATAAAAAAAATCGGGCTTGACTTGATTGATCTAAATTTAGATTTGGATTAAAGTTTTGTGATCCAACATGTTGCAGTTGGGTAGTTTTTTAATACCATATTCAACTCTTGAAATTACAGTTTCCATTGAAAACAGGCAGATGTAAACTGAAAGGTGGTTTTTCACCTTAGTAAAAAAAATAAGAAATTTGAGGAATTTAAATAGCGTTATTTATTTATTTATTATTCCACTCATAACATGTCGACCAATAACGTCCTATTTGCTAATAGAAAAATTTAATTCGATTATTTTTGATATAGATTTAAAAGCGATTTTTGCACTCGCGCTTCACAGACCAATCACAGCGGTCGACTTTGGAGCTTTCCACCAATGAATAACAAATTTTTATTTTTTATTTTATTTAGAAAATTTTGACAATTTTATGGAAATTTAGAATATTTTAAAATCTCGAAAAAATTTCGAATAATTTTATACCGCCGTGATTTAAAAATTAAAAAAAAAATTAAAAATTTTGAAATTTTGCAAATTTATAAAAATTTGAGTTTTTTAAAATGATAATTTTTGAAAACTGACTTGGAAAATGTTTGAAAGTTTAAATAATTTGTGAAAAATTTTTTTTAAATAATCGGAAGTTAAAGTTTTAAAAAATGTTAAATATTTAAAAAAACTGTGAGTTTTAAGAAAATTTCTTTTAAATGTGTAAATATTTTTGTTTTTCATCACTTTCAGCGTTCATTACTCCATTTCTGGATATACGCCTCTCCCGCTTCATGCCATTCTTGGCGGTTTTGGGTTTTGCGCGTCCATTGTTTTCCAGCATGTTTTTGTATGTCATCTCTCCACCTGGATTTTTGTTTTTAGTGTTTGTTAATTGTAAACAATATTTAGTCGTTAAAATCTAAATTCGATTCCTTTATTTGGTTATAGTCTTTATTTTGGCGATTATCCAATTAAACTGTTTAGGTAAACGACCAAAAGGAAACCTCCCAGAGGTGCTTCTCAATGGAAGATTGTTCATATTGTCATTTACCATGTTCATATCGATTTTGAAACCGAAACTCGTACATTTTTTTAATGCCAAAAATTCGTTGGAGTGGGGGGCACTAATGGGTGGTGGGAAGATCAAGCTTGCGCAGATCGGCTATTCGACATGCGTAGAACACGAATCTAAGGTTATTTTCCAAGCGCATCTACTTTGAAGTTGGCCGCTCATGCTTTGCAGCAGTCGAATGCGGTTTTATAATATTTTGTGTTTTCTAGTTGCAACTAATGTTTATCCCTATCTCAAAATCGATTTCACAGTTTGACGATTACTCAATTAATCTGTTCAGGTACACGACGAAAAGAAAACCTCCCAGTGGTGTTTTCCTAATGAAAAGTTGTTCCTATTGTCATTTAATAAGCTTATACCGATTTTGAAGCCGAAATTCGTAAATTTAGGAAAAAATAAAAAATCGCGTTTGCGCGAATAGACAATTTGACATGTGTAGAATACTAATCTGAAGTTTTTTTCTGAGCGCATTTGTACTGAAGTAGAGCACTGCTCTCATTTAACATGCTCATACCGATTTTGAAACCGAAATTTCTAAATTTTTGAAAAAACAAGAAATCGATGATAGGTGGCAATGGGGGGGGGTGATAGGGAGATCGCGTTTGCGCAGATTCGACATGTGCAGAATACGAATTTAAAGTTCTTTCATCGAGCAGGTTTATTTTGCAATAGAACACCCCTTTTCTTCCCACTTTTTTTGGCGGACCAACCTCAAGCGTCCGTTTTATCGGTCTCCCGAGACCCTAAATCCTGCATATTAGTGAAAATGTTTCAGTTGAAAATGTTTGGCACCTTTCTTTTAGGCATATATATCGTATATCGGCCAGTAAACTCGCAGCAAAAACCTGACGATCACAATACCTCCCCTTCATATAGCGAGGAAGGTAAAAAGCTGATTTCACCTTTATTTCATGAGAGATTTAAAAATATTCCGAGTCTAAGTAAATGCTGCGGAGGGTCCCGTGGGCATAGTTAAGCATGTGGTAAAAATTATGATTTCAAATTAACTGTTGAGGTCAGAACGTTATGATGCAATGTGTTTTAGTTCGCGATAGTATACGGGGTGTTTAGTAAACATACGGCAAAAAATCAAGGGATCATTTCCTGAGTTATTTTAAAATTATTTTGTTTCAACAATAACAATATTTTATTACCTCAATATTACATGTAAAGCTCCTTAATCTACAAGAACTGTTGAAAATGACTACCACCAGCTAGGATGCATGAATCCAATCTTCTCCTCATTGACTGCCGAACTCTTTCAAAAACACCAAGGTCGTTTCTTATTGAATTACTTACACCCATCAATTATCCGATTTCTCAAATCCTCCACATTTTCCACTGGAGTAGTGTAAACTAATGACTTCAGATAGCCCTATAGAAAAAATCCAGGGGGTTTAAGTCCGGGGATCGCGCAGGCCATAAGTGAGGTCCACCTCGACCTCGATATGTTTCTGTTAGAAACTTACGCACAAGCACACTAAAATGCACTGGTGGACCATCGTGCATCAACCACATTGCATTTCTCGTTGCCAATGGTATATCCTTTGGGAACTCAGGTAGTGATTGTTCCAAAAAGTTTCGATACACCTCGCCAGGTAGAAATACCGGTCCAAATCCAACGTTAAACATATCGCCCTGTATCTTCGAAACAAAGCGGCTTTCCGAAAATCATCAAAGGACAAAATATTCTTAAAATAACTCAGGGAATCACCCCTGCAATTTTTGCCGTATGTTTACTAAACACCCTGTATAATAAAACTCTATTTTCCATATTATACTCCAATTTATCCTTCAACCGTAAATAATTTTTACAACCTTTTTCGCTCTGAATTGCGATAGATTTTATTTTTACTAGCGAATGTATTTTCAATGTGACAACAAATTCAATTTGACTCCAAATTAAATTAAAAATAACAAACTACAAAATTCAATTTATAATCGAGCATTTTCAACAATGCTGTATGTACTACCATTACGTTTTAAATGGCATTTCTTTCTAGAAATTGCGACGTCATTTCCCAGCAGAAAGAACGCTAAAAGTTTTTCATATTTGTGAACTCGGTCCACAAATGGACAATGCTTTTATTTACCCGGAATCAATAAAAGTTCGGCGATCGTTTCCGCATTTCTTTTAAAGCAGATTCAACCTTTGAGACGCCTATAAACGTAAAACAAATCTCTCTTTTAAAACTTTGAATTCCCAAAGACCTTTTATCGGGCAATTTCTAATCAAAATGTAGTTAGTTGATGATTTACAACGAAATTCTTCTAATTCTGTTATATCCAACAACGTTCGTTTCGTCACATAAAATAAATTATGGTAAATAGGCAAGTACGTGTGCAAACTGTTAAGTATGGCAACGTAGGTTATGCTGGAAACATTTTTAAGAATGTGTAATACGGGATCATTGTTTTCATCTAAAAACGTAACCAGTCTGTATATGAACATGCATATATTTGATTAATGGTTTCCATTTTGAAAGCTGCAAATTTTTTGCTTAACAATGCACATGCACCGCTGTTGTATGCTGAAGTATGCATAGCCATTTTTCCTCATATGCACTAGGCTGCACGATATAATGCATTTAGAACCATTAGCGTGTGTAGTTATACATTATTGTCATACGGAAAAGCCTGTGATTAACTCTCGCATTTTCTAAAGTACTCCACACACGAATTCAAAATTATGCATTCCTGAAAAATACGTCTAGGCGAGGCAAAAATACTTGAAACTGCTTCAATATTAATTTTTTGCAGTTATTGTTGAAGTAATGAGTTTTTATTTAAAAATTGAAACAATAAAAAGAATATGTAGGTACCAGTGAGGATATCAAAAAGAATTAACGAAAAAGAGTGGTATTATCGAAACTGTTGTATTTCTGGAAATAAAACACAAACCCTGGAAATAATTTTCTTGAAATAAATGCGGCGCGCGTGGAAAATTTGATAAGGCGTCGCAAGCGTTTCCGCACACGTGTTTATAGGAACTGTTTTCATTGTTTTGACATGTAGAACTTAACCTCAAAGTTTGTGGGAACTATTTGGGCATTTTATAAAACGCTTAAGCTTCTTGATTATGCGATTTTACAAAAACATTGAATTACCTCGAAAACTGTTGTATTTAGCGACTCTTAGTTTGCACAATTTTTTATGAAGAATAAAGTTTTGTAAATCAAAACTTCAAAAATTGTAAAGATCTAGAATATTTAGAAGAAAATAGTACGTGAACCCTCATAAGAGACATCTCGGGTGCACTTATTCAAACGAGAATTTGTAAAAATACTAAGCTTATCGAGTAATGCTCAGATATACACTGTGTCCATAAAGTAACCGCCCCCCCCCCCAACTAACATTTGACCGACTTGATATTATTCAACAAAATTTGGTATGCTGTATAATCCAAAATGGCGACTGGGCGCCATTTAAAAATATTTTTTTAATGGAAAGGGGGGTCGAGTAACGCCTCATTGGAAAGGTCTTTTAGTTCTGCGTCTGATCCTAGAGTTTCGAAGAAAAATATTCAGCCATAATAAAATGACAATGTTTGAAGGTAAAGAAGTCTATTAAAAAAACTAAGAATTAAAGCTTAAATTAATTTAATTACGTGTTCGAAATGTTTACCATTCACTTCTTGGCACATAAAAAGTCGGTTATGAAATTCCTGCCTTACATTTTCATAAGTTTCTGGAGTGATATTTCTGCAAACTTCTGTAATGCGTTGCTCCAGTTCTTCAATTGTATCTGGACGGGTTTTGTACACTTTCGATTTCAGATATTCCCATAGAAAAAAATCTAAGAAAGTTAAATCTGGGGAGTAAGCCGGCTATTCTACAGGCCCCCGCCTACCAACCCATCTTCCAAGAAAATGTCCGTTGAGAAAGTCAGAAACAGGCCTATAATAATGAGGCGGCGCACCGTCTTGTTGGAACATAACGTTTTCAATATTATTTCCAGCCACCTGAGTTATTTCTGGGAAAATTTTGTACTGCATATGAAAAAGTGGACTACTGGATAAAAAATCAAAACAATTTTGAATTGAGTGAGTCCATTTGTTTATAATCCGCCATTTTGTTATGGCTCAATATTTTTCTTTGGAACTCTAGGATCAGACGCAGAACTAAAAGACCTTTTAAATGAGGTGTCACTCGACCCTGGATAAAAAAATCAAAACAATTTTGAATTGAGTGATTCCATTTGTTTAAAATCCGCCATTTTGTTATGGCTAAATATTTTTCTTTGAAGCTCTAGGATCAGACGCAAAATTAAAAGACCTTTCAAATGAGGTGTCACTCGATTCCCCTTTCTATTTAAAAAAATTTCAAAATGGCGACTGGGCGCCATTTTGAATGATACAAAATTTAATGTTCGGCTAGAAAATAGTATTTAATTTCCCATTAAAGCACACCAAACATTGTGGTTCAAAAGTTAGTTAGGGCGGGATGGGGGGAGGTTACTTTATAGACAGACGGTATGTATATTTTGAAACATTTTAGTGCAACTACTGCGTCATGCTACCGGCAGACTCTTCTGGAGGCTGCAGCTCCGTAACCCAATTTTATGGGAACTTTTTTACTTATTTTGGTGCCTGAAATGAGTCATAAATTTTGCTCAAAGATTCAAAATCACCCCGTATATATAGTATTTGTCCCTCTCTCCTATATTTCGTAAACTTTCTTGTAACAAGTTATCATTATGAAAATAAGATTAAGCAAACGAAATATATTTTCTTTTTACTTTCTTCCCTGGTATACGTAAAACCTAAGTTAAAATTATTGTATTTGCCAAAACAAATTACATTGAGATTTTAACACCATCGTTTTAAAATCCCAAAAAGATCAAAACGGGAGGGGAAAGCAGAGTAGAACGAGGGCGGCGAAAAATAGAAGAAGAGGGTAGGAAAAGGTGATAGGAGAAGAGAGAGGGGGACGGATAGAAGAAAAGAGAGGAAAATATATAGCACGATTATGAACAGGGAAAGATATAGTAGAGCACGCAAGGAATGTTTCATTATTTTATTAATTGCCGTAACCGTCCTTGGCTAATTATTAAACGTAAACAATTTTTTTGAGAACTTAATGAAATTATTGTATCCATTAGCCAGTGATGTCAATTGTTTTTATCTCCAAACTTTGACAATCTCAGGGCTCCTTGTGAATTTTATCAACAGATGGCGCAACTGTAAATGTCAATTTTATTTTAAAATAAATTTGAAAATTAAGAAGTGTTTTTATTTATTTATTGCCACGGTAATATTCTAGGCAAAAATGCCAAAATACTGTTGCTTGCGCGGCTTATCAAAAAGCGAAAACAAAGATTTATCATTATTTACTGTTCTCAAGATGAATTTACCTATTTTGTTTACCTATAATTGCTAATTATATAATCAGTAAATAAATGGTTTATATTAAAATTATACTTTGTACCAAGTTAAGTTTATGCAGTGACTGGAAGAACGCTTACATTTCGTAGTAGTAAGTAACAAGTTCTATTATTCTACTGACTACTTCTGTTATGAATACAGTTTGCTTTTGCACTATAAAACCAGCTTATTGTGGCGACTTGTTTGTCCAATGTTGTTGATTGTTGGTATTAATTGGATTTTAGTATCATTATACGTTTTTCCAACTAAAAACTTCCACAAAAATAACTACAATAAACTATAAACATTACGTAAAAATGTAGAATAAATGTTTCACGTACTTGCATATTTTATTAATAAAACTAAAACCAAAGTAACTTATTATCCTAACCTTAGCAAATGTGTTGTATACACGATAGGTGTCAAAAATGGTCAAGTAGTGATATAAATAATTATTATCATACCGCCCCAAATTTGAAATATACCTTAAATTTGAAGTTTTAAGAGCGCCATCTATGCGCAAACCTTATAAAGAGTCCCGAGAGTGTCAAACTTTTAGATTGAATTTTTTTATATAGAAAAATGGTAGGAGTTGCAACACCATACTCTTCCTTACATCACTCATTAGCCAAAACTACTGATATCAAGATTTTTACAAATAAGCACTTTTTAGGGGTTTAAAGAAAGGGCGGAAAAAAGTAGGAGTGGGAGAGTAGATTTTCTTTGCCCGCGACGCGTTTCGTTCTTGTTAGAATCCATAGCAAACACAATCCTATCCGTAGTTAATACCAAAAGCACGTTTCTTTTATTTATCCCGGTTTGTTGCTTTGCAGCTGTTTTCCGCCACGCATTGTATTTGTAATTCCCTATTGATGATTTTGTCTGTTGTCTCTTTTGGTTTCGACTATGGTTAAGATTGTGTCCGCACCCCGCCCGATGAGTTTTGATAAGAGCGAAACGCGTCGCAGACTATCCTAGCAATAATTGATGAAATACATTTCATTTTTTGAGAAAAATTCAGATAGTTTATTTTTTTGCTTACTGGGGAGAATTTTTATGGACTTTTCCACAAGAAATTTCTTCTTTAAAGCTTTTTTCAATAATTGTCAAAACCTTTTGTGAAAACATTTCCAACAGAAACTGTTCTACAGGTGTTGTTTCTGGAAGCTTTTCCCAAAACATATCTTCCAAAGCTTTTTTGAGTGACCAAAATAATTCAACAATAATGAAAGTAAGTTTGAAATAGTGCAACAGTTGTGATGTTTCTACAACGTACATTTACTTCTAAAAGGAGTACCCCAATGGATGGTACCACCCACCACTAATACTTCTTTTAATTAAAACCATTCATACGTAAATTAGAAGCCACACTAAAAAACATTTAATGCTTCATCAATCAAAATAAAGATAAAAACGTGCGTCTGCTTTCAGAGAATTTCTCGAAGCGCAAATGCATTTAAAAAGCAAAGCTGCTTATGATAAAAATTCCCAGAAGAAATAGTAGAAATGCTAAATAACTAAATAAGTCTTATTTATCTCTAGTGAAGCGGAAAAATACGCGCCGTTTATGCATTTAGATCATTGAATCTGTCGTAAAAATAACGTTTCGTTTGGAAAAGATTGACAACAGTTTTCAGACGCGCAGACGATGAGGAAACGCTTTATGCCGTCGTTTCGGGAGCTTATTTATCGTATAAATAAGCAAAGATCAAAGGATCTAATTCCATTTGCGTATTTATTCGAAGCACTTTTAAATATAGGGACCCTTTTAATAAAGGTCCTACAAAATTCTATAAAAATCTCAATGTACTTTTATATATTTCTCATATCCCGAGTTTTACTGTTATGATAACATACTTCAACTCGCCTTTTTAAAAGCTTTCAGCGATCTAAAGAATAAGCTCACAACGAGACCTGTATTCGGTATATTACCGTATCGATTACTGCTGATTGTATTTGAAGAGAAACTCGAAACGGTTATTTAATTATCAATATAATGTAATCATGTCCCGTCTACGAGCCACCTGCAATAATTGAAAACAATGGGAGAGCCTTCATCAAAATTATATACGTAAATGTCTGCATCAGATAATAATACATACACGTCATACACAATAGTAAGCTGCTAGTAAACTAATCAGAAATAATTTCCTTGCGAAATCCTGTTAATTAATTATCGTTTTTATAGTAGGTAGACTAAATAGACTGATAGTCACATTTCTCTTGTTTGGAGTTTCTGTCCTTGGACGATAGTTTTTATTTATTTTCTTTTTATTTGGGTATAGTTCTACGTGAAATTACTCGGTAATCTTCCACTGTATTTGTAACTAATTAAAGAAGTCATTTTTATGGGAAAATTACGAAATTATTCGAAAGGAAGTATAGTATGAAATTGCATTAATTTTTTTAATATCTAAAATATGTTTAAAACAGCAAGTTCCTTTTGAGAAAATTATCCCCAAACTACTGCTTAATGCACTCCACCCTTAAAAATAATTACTAAAATGTAGGGAAACGTCGGTTTTTAAAACTTAACCCCTATACCACTGATTTATTTCGTTTCGCTACGTTTCGGAGGAAGTTAGACATGTTTTTTTGGTAGCATTTTTTTTCAGAAACTGAATTTTGGTAATTTTAATAGTGGAGATTAAAGAAGGCCTTAGGACAAATCAAACGATTTTTACCGAATTCTCTAGCTTTAAAATGGCGGCCGCTACGAATTTTTGAACATTTCGACTTTAACGCCCATTTACTCAAAAACCAGTTATCTGATTGGAATCAACTACATCTTGTTTGGTAGCTCTTCAAGGGTACTATACCATAAAATATAATTAATTTTGACAATATAAAAACGATCGCAATGACATCACTCCAAAATTTTGGAATTTTTCAAAAAAATATTTCTCAAAAACTGCACACACGTTTTTGGTTAAACTTTTTAAGCTGATAGAGCTGGGAATCTTCTACAATTTGTTTTTTTGCGCATTGCTATAATTTAACTGTGACGCCCTCTATGCATTTTTGAAAATTGAAAATTGGTACCCTTTTATTTATTTAACGGGGAGCAATAAAATATTTCTGTTAAAGCAATATCATAATATTTTTTTGATACTTTAATATTTAGGGGGGCTACTGTTCCCCCCCCCCAAATTATTAAAAAATTGATTTCTTCTTTTGTTTGCTCTAGGAGAATCTTTTTACAATAAATCAAAAACTCGAATTTTTTGCCCCTTAATAATCTTTTTGTCCTTTGAAGAATTTCACATACTTTCTACAGCAGTTGTATTCTTGTACCAGTCGTTTAATGTTCAGTGTAGGCTAACTTTTTTATTTTAATAGATAGACTCGCAAACCCAAGAGCAAAGTTGTACGGCAAATTCTTCTCGATTGTATTTAAGAAAAAAACTTGAGTTTCCAATTTTAATATGGCGGCCACGGTAAAAAATAACTTTTTTTTAAATGGAAACGTGGCATTATGGCTTTAAAATCAGAAAGGTTTTGAAATTCTAAATACAAAAGTAATTTCTTGCTAAAAATAATACTTCTCGAGTTATTAATATATTTTTAAATATCAATTTCCGCCCTTCCGTTGATTCAGTCCGAATATTTTACCCAACCTTATGCTTGCAGCGCAGCGGTCGGTCTTTCTTCAACCGCTTCAAGATGTTACAACTTATAAGAACTATTTACTTTAACTAGTGGTGTCTAGACAGGTGTATATCGAAAGTGTTGGAAAATATAAAACAATGTATTTAAATGTATAGGAAAGTCCAGGCGAAGTGTTTCGCTCATTTTTTATAATGCCGTCATTTAGTTGCTATAGCAACTGGAAAATTTTTGAATGTAAAAGGTATTTCATCAAAAATTTCATTATGTAATCCTATGGAAAAGATATTGTAAAAACAATTGCTGAAACCAAAAATGTGAAAAAATGTAGGATGATATTTTAGCAAACAAACCTGGGATGTCATAGTAAACAGATAATTAAACATATAATAAATTTAATATCGACAACAAACTATTCGCTGAATTTTAACTAACAATTATTAATCAAGCAATTTTTCATATTATCAATAATTATTATGCTACAGACATTACGTGTTATTTTTTACTCGCCCTGTATATCATCTTCAAACAATCCCTTTATCGCCCCCAAAGTACTAACAAAATGTTTATAAAAATAAAGAAAATAAATAAATAATAGAATAAATATTTTCTACCCAAACCAACCCCATACTATATACCCTAACCCATACAACATAAATTCTAAAAACACATTGCTATTATTAGACAACCACCTTAATAACCATTCCATCTTGTACTCCAACCTCACAAAAAAATTCTATAAATGTTGGAAATTGTTGTCTTTTTTGCATTTCTACCCTGAACTACGATCTAGTACACCCTTTACTCATAAAAACATTTTTAAACAACCAGCAGTTGTACCTAATTTAAAAATGCCACCCCAACCCTTAAAAAATAATTATTTGTAAAACGGTCGAGAATAATATTCCTTTTTGTGTATCATTTCTAAATAAAGCGTTAGCAGACCCACCCCCTAAAAGTAGCAGAAATCGTCCATTTAAAACGTTTAATTTTTAAGACAACTCCCTAATATACCATAACCCCTAAACAAATTCTAAATATATCGTTATTTGTTGAAATTAGCGCCTGTTGCACACGAACACCAAAAAATACTTTTGAACATGTTGGAAATCGTTGTCCATTTCTACATTTTAGCCCCAAGCTACGCTCTAGCGCACCCTGACTTATAAACCCATTTTTACAAATTCAAAATTTTTTTTCCTTCTTAAAATACCGCCCTAATTCCTAAATAAAATAAATTTTAAGAAGGTGAAGAATAATCTTGTATTCTAATCAATCATCCCCAAACAAGTCCTTAATGCACCCAACCCTTAAAACTATTTTCTGAAATTAGCAGGAACTGTTCATTATAAACATTTGACCCAACCCAACTGCCTAGTGTACCCTGATCTCTGAAACAAAATCCGAAAACGTTGATGTTCATTGCTATTATCAACTATTGCTCCAAATTCCAAAGAATAATTTTTAAATATGCCGGGAGTCTTTGCCTTTTTAAACATTTTAGCCCAATATTACGATCCAGTGCACTCCACTTTCTATAAACATATTTAAATATGTAGATGCCCATTTTTAAATATCTAGATGCCCATTTTTAAATATCACCCCAAAAACCACTCTGTAGTAAAACCCAACCCCTAAAAAATAATTTTAAGTAATTCATCTCAAAACCACCCCTTATTACACGCCAACCCCTCAAAATTAAAACTTTTAAAAGGGACGATAAATATTTTCTGTTTTTATGAACCATCCCCACACATCTCCTTTAAAATAGTTTATGAAAATGGGCAAAACAGCTCATTTTAAATTTTTCATTCAACAAATAATTAACTATTAAAAAATTAATAGATTATTATTAAAATAAAACTCTTGGTAATTGTTTCACAATTTGTTTTACCAAGAGTTTTATTTTAATAATAATCTATTAATTTTTTAATAGTTAATTATTTATTAATAATGTTTCACCATGTGCCTACCACACAATCAATTCAAAATTTTCACTCAACGCAATTGCCTAGTGTAATTCCTAAAAAAATCAGAAAACATTTGTATTTATTGCTGTTTGAAAAAATCACCTCTAGAATTTTTAATATGTCGGAATTTGTTGTCGTTTTAAACATTTTAGCCCCAAATTACGCCCCAGTGCACCCCAATTCCTAAAACCATTTTTGAAGACGTAAGCGATAATTTCTAAATATCACACCAAAAACCACCCTCTAGTCAAACCCAACCCCTAAAAAATAATATCTATAAATTCACCCCAACCCCTAAAAATTAAAACTTTTAAAAGGGGCGAAAATCGTTTTTTGTTTTGATACCTCATCCTCACACAACTCCTTAGTGCACCTAAAATTTAAAAAAAAATTCTAAATATCTACGTATTGACATTTCCTAGATATTTTACTGCCAACCTGCAACCCAGCTTTTCTTTTGCAGCTCTTCTTCAAGTGTTTGAAGATGTTAACAGAGTAGTTCGTACAATCAAATGGTTGATACAGTTTCGTAACAATTGTTTTTAGAAACTTTCATTAAATAAATAAACACGTCCGAGTTCACGTATGTTTGGGAAGTTTTTTTTAATGTATGGCAATTTGTGCAGTTTAATAGCTATATTGCGTGGCAGATCTTGATAATATTTTCTAATGGAACTAAGTGAGACTTACACCTATTTAATTGCCACTTATTTAACTTATTTATATAACACAGTTATGGATTTTAATTATTGTTTACTGGACAAAGGAAAAACCTATTATCAATTAAAATGATCAATTTGTTGTTGGTTCTTGGAAAAACACGAAAAATAAAACAACACTGCTTTAATTTTTATAGCGTATATTTGTTCTAATTTATAAAGTCCGTTTGTAGGTGGGTGGGTAAGTATGTATGTGTGGGGTGCATCATAACTCTGGAATGGATGGTCCGATTTTGATGAAATTTTAAAATGTTTTGGGCCAGCGGATGGTTTGGTGGTTATTGTCTCAGGCTCTAAAGCTAAATTCCCAATGGCAGTAGGTTCGAATCCTCTGCACGCCGGAAATTTTTCTGAATAAGTTAAACTCGGCGTGTCCACGGACGTTGTGCATGGCGTGTGTGTTGGGTTGCATGTCTCTTCAGTGTGGGGTGTGTTAGACTGGTGTGTAGCGCGAGTACGCTAAGACCGGGTAAGGGGGTGAAACAGGATTCATGAAGTTGTGATCATGCACAGCCCCATGATTTAATAAAAAAGAAAAAAAAATGTTTTGGCACTTAAAAAACTTTGTAGATTTCTGAATCAATAATGTTTTTGGGTCAGCAGGTGGTCTAGTGGTTAGAGTCTCGGGCTCTAAAGCTAGATTCTCGACGGCATGCAGTAGTTCGAATCCTCTGCACGCCGAAAGTTAAATCCGACTTGTCCATGGATGTTGTATGTGGTGTGTATGTTGGGTTGCCTGTTTTTTTGGGGTGGTGCATGTTAGACCGGTGAAGAGCCCGGGTAAGGGGTGGGACGGGAATAATGGGGCTGTGTTCATACACAGCCCCATAATTCTTTTAAAACAATTAAAGGTTTTTGTCCGTAACAAAACATGCAATCTAATTACTTTTTCACACTTACGATGACTCATAACCTACTTAACTCTACAGAACATAACTGACAATGTTACAATGGAAAAATACAAAAATAATAATGTTTTTGATATGGGAAAGTCCAAACTAAGTGCATGTCAATTTTCTAGATTTATTCTAAACTTTTCGCTTTTGTTCCTTTTATTAAAAAATACTGAAGCCGTCCCTGTTTCCTTTTCTTACGGCCAGAATATCCTAAAGCATCAATCGATAGATGTGAAACTTATGTAATGCTACCGTACATTTAGTATAAATTTTTAATAATCTAAAAACAATGTTGTGTGGTTTGCTAGGTGCTTATTAAAGCTTAGCATGGCATTATACACTTAAGCAGTTATTTTTTGTTTAGATTCTCTTAATTTAATTCATGCCACAGTGTATTCCAATCCATTCTTGATATTAAACCTTTTAAAAAAGCAATTACTTATTGTTAATAAATAATATAGTAATGCAGATACCAAAAAAATTAAACGTGAATGCTATAATTGCATTTTATTTATTCAAGATCGCTCAGTAGCGTATCAAACTGTGGGTTTTTAGGTTGCACTCCCATTTTGTCACAGAATTACAGAACAAATTTGTTTAAACATTGCTAATTAAAAGTATGTTCTTAAACTACGCCACTGATTAGATTACTAGATTACAATGCATGTGTAATTTATATGATTCAGTGGATGTTACAATAATTAGCTTAATGCAAACTTAGATAAAATAATACTGCTTTATGATGTCATCAAATTACCAACATTAAATTGTTCTAATTCTTATAGTTTTAAAAAATTGTGCAGTGGCGTAAATTTAAAAGGATTCAAAAGCCACCACCAGATCTTTGAGGAACAACTACAAACATTTCATTTGAATCCTTTAAATATCTAAAACATTAATCACCCTTATGAATTATGAAAATGTTTTAAAAACGAATCCGAAATTCCATAGGCGTCCTCATGGGGGTTGGATTAAACGGATGTGCACATCTCTATTGATTTAAAAATTTCACAAAGTGGAACTTGCAAGTTTCTACGCAAATTGGTGAAGTTCATTGCTCGAAAAAAATTTCTAGTCACGCCTATGATTATGTACTTGTTTTTTCATTAATTAACGTCATTGCATGCAATGGGTTCGCCTGAAGGGAATTAATATTAAAACCAAATATGACGTATTAAATTGCACATTTAATGTTATTACAACACTGCAAGCATGCGCTAATAAAATATTTATATATGAATTTTTATGTTCAACAGAAACGTATAATTCAGCCTCGAATTGCGCATAAAATCAGTGGTGTAGTAAGCAACGTTATGTAGCAGACAGTAATGGAAATTAATATCAGATCCTAATACTGAATTTTTTTTGTTTAGGATTTCTCTAAGAACGTAGCAAAAAAAAGGTAACCATTTTTAACTTTTGATTTTAGGGAAAAAATTCTAGTTAACAAATCTAATTTAACTACGCCACTGTGTCCATTAATTAAAACTAAACATTTTTGACCTCATTCGCCAAATTCTAACCATGAACTAAAAATTCTCTTTTAAACAACTTAAAATTTCCATTGCAAATAAGTTTATCGAATTTTTTCATTTAAATCAGTTTTCATTTCCATCAATATTTCACCCTAAAGAAAATTATTCAGTGGTCGCAAAAATGTAATAGGTAATTATAATGGTCGGGTGTGTGGCATGCAAGGACGTAACACATAATAATGGTCCTAAAATAACTCGAAGCACAATTTCATTTTGAAAACTAATTAATCATAAAACGAAACAGTTGTGATTTCTTTTAATGTGAAAATTAAAACTAGACAATTACGGAATTTCATACACCCTAAAAGTTCTAATAATTGCGAGCCTGCCTTGTGCGTCCGATGCTTGATGTTAACATTTCCTGCTCCTGACAGAAAAGAAATGAGTAATTATTCAAACAGGGAGGCGTAGCGGCGTTCAAAGGCTTTAAATATGTATAAGTAAAAGTAGAAGAATTATATTTACCGTGGGACGATAAATTTCTACTTTATGCTTCGGTACGATATCTGATTGAAACGAAAATTTATATAAATATTTAGCGATTAACGTTGTAATTGATGAGCCATCATTAATTGGTCTCTTCCTTTACCAACAATAATACCCTATAAAAAAATACAGGGTAGTAGTAAGTCCGAAATGATCCCAAATCAAATTTTGTTGAACATAAAATTACTAATTTATAATCATTCAACCAGAGCAAATATTCCTTAAAAAAATCCGAAATAAAGAAAATCGCTTTCCTTAATTACTATTTTTCCCAATCATATTTCTATGTGCTCAACTATATTTATATTACTAGACCGAATTAGCGTGGCTGATGACGCTGAATTGCTAATGAGCAAACTTGCAATCCAATTAAGCAAAGTTGATACCTACTGGCATGGAAAATGTGTAAGAACTCCACCTTGTTAAATTCCAAATTAACTAACGTGTTTTACATGTTTTGTTCAGGTATGCATTTTATAAAATACTTAAAGGGTGGGGCAAGAAAAAATTCGCAGAACAAAGATTCTAGATACATGCGAAAACATCAAATACAGGGTGTTACACAGAGTACGGGCTAAATCATATTAAAAATGTCTTAACCTCGTTACGTTCAAAGTATGTTGTCTACAGAATCGAAAGTATCGAAATATCGAAAGCATCAACAGTATCGAAGTATCGAGGTATCGAAAGTACCTACCACTTGTGTCCCATTTTTGCAGATACTGAATCAAAAATCTATGGTGTTATTTAAAAAGATAAAGTTGACGTTACTTTCGTCGAAATTTTCTGCAAAAATTTAACTCGGTTTCGCTTTTTCATTAAAAAACGCCAGCTTTACATTTTAAAATAACACCTTAGATTTTTGATTCAATATTTGAAATTTGCTAGTTTTATCAATTTCAAAAATGGAACACAAGTGGTAGGTACTTTCGATACTCCACAATTTTGATACTTCGATATTTCAATACTTTGATAACTTTGATATTTCGATACGATTGTATAGTATCGATACCAAATTGGCATCGACACTTTGATTACTTTATTTTAATAAAAATGTAAAAACAAATAAAAAGCAAAAAAATTACAAAAATAAATATTATAGGAATTGAACCCGGAACCTTGCATTGTTGAGCAAGTGCTCTAAACCTCTAAACTAGTCTCACAAAAGGACACTCACGCAACAGGTAATTTTAGCTTATTTTTATTTTATGAATATTACAAGTGGTACAAATATGTAAAAACCTACTTTGATTCTAAAAAAATTACCACCTGGTTAATACGCTATGGCATGTGCTTTGTAGACACTATATAAGATTCGTGCAAAATTTTATTCTTCTTCTTGTAGTGCTATACCCTATTCAGGGCGTTGACTACGTCTCTCCTATGTCTGTGTTTGGTGCGCGGCGATAGATAATTTGTACAGACAGACATAGGGGACCTACAGTTTACCGTGGGCTCCGAACCACAGGAAGTGCATGCACTTCTTCTCAGAGAGATTTTCCTGGGGAAAAATTCACCTCGCTGGTTTCCCGTTGCCTTGCGAGGGAGAACGACCGGACCGGGGATCGAACCCGGATCCGCTGCATTGGTAGCCCGCGCTCTTACCATTGAGCTACGGCCGCTCTCCAAAATTTTATAAAAGTTGTTAAAATTTAAAAAAAAATAGCAATCCTAGAATTAATGCTAGAAATGGTTTCAGGAGAAATATCGGTGCGCTAAACAGCTGTAAAAAGGTGTCTAAGAGCTGCACTGCAGTAGATATATTTTCACATAAATACACCTAAAAACATCACGTTTGATTGTAGGCACTGCTATTTCATTTGATCCTTCCACCAGATTTCTCCAGTATAAAACCGGAATTTTAACTCAGAACTAATCAATTATTCTTCTTGAGAAATCGTTATCAGAAATTGGAATTCGTGTTTACGTCATAATTATGTCTGATTATTTTTTTTGTTTTAGTTCATAATGTGTCAGCGACGAGAGAAATCTCCAGTTGTACTAAAACCGATTATTTTCCGTATTTTAGTTAATTTTAGTTTAACAACAATAGAAATCCCCAATTGTACTTAAATTGATAATTTTCCTAATTTTAGTTTATTTTGGTTCAAGCATGGGAGAAATCCCTAGTTGTACCTTATTTTAGTTAATGTTAGTTCAACAACAACTAAAATCCCCAGTTATACTTAAACCTCTTGTTTTCTAATTTCAATTTGTTTTGGTTTAACGCCGGGAGAAATCCCTGGTTGTATCTAAACCCATTATTTTCCCAATTGTAGTTTATTTTAATTTAACGACGGCAAAAGTCTTTAGTTGTACTTAAACCCAATATTGTACTTGGTTTACTTTACTTTAGTTCAACGACGGGAGAAATTCCCAGTTGTGCTTACTACACCTCGTAACCTGCTTCTGCATCATTAATGTTTTTTTATGTTTCTACAACTGCACCGTATTGCCGAATTAGACATTTTTATTGTAAGCCAGAGCCGGTTAACCTTGAAGCTCACTAATAAAATCAACATAGCCAAAGTTTGTTTCAACGTTATTTTCACCAGAACATCTTCACATGTTTTCACAGCAATACGTTGTTAAGAGCAAAAATAATCGTATAAACAACCACAATCTAATTAATACGCCATTTAAAAGTTATTATTATTTATTACCATGTATAAACAAAAATATTTTAACCAACAGCCGGTCCTGGCATTTGCACGCAAACCAAACCCAGAAAAACAAACGTTTCGAACTTTTCACTACTCATATTTAACACTGTGTAATTTAATTTCGTTTACAGACAATCAACAAGTTCCCTGTATAAATGAACTGGTTTAGTGGGTTAACAAGTTTACATTACAGATTTTAAGCTGATAAGAGTGATCGAATGACAGGTCAATCCTTGGCTCTGCTGAGATTGCAGAAATCTGTAAAGTGCGAGTTGCAAACGAGAAACTCAAATGGTGTACCGTTCCGGGCGGACACTATTCTTCTCTGCTTTTGTAAACAATTATTGTACTTATAGAAATTTTAAAAATATTTTAGTAGTGTAATAGGTCTTAATGCGCTTTCTCTTACCTAAGATTATTTCAGCAACCATTTTTTTCCGTAAATTCTCTTGGCAATGCGTTGTGTTTTTTTTAGAAAGCTTTTCTAATCGTTTCGAGAACCCACGACTTCTTTAGCAGGCTAATATAATTTTGATCTGTTCTATATATAAGCGACCTTGAATTAGCTGCCCAATGAAGGAAATATTATACCCAATGAACATGAAAACGTTTCACTCTAATTCCACTACAATTTGCGAAGACTTTAGGTCAGTAGTAAATCAAAAATACATCACGCGAACAAACTTAGGGCCTATAATTTTATTACAATTATTTCGCATGTCGCTTTACGACCCATTTTATGGCAATTTTTGTATATCAAATGTCATTAAATTGCCTCGATTGAGATCGATACTGCTACGAATATATTTCGGTTGTAAAATGTTTTATTTGCGAAAAGACAATCCTGATTTGCCTTTTTCTTGTCCCTAACCATCTAGTTTTGCTTCTTCTTGTCAATTTTACGACGAGGAGCTTCCGCGATTTCCCGCGGGCCAATGTTGTTGTTTTATTGGAAGTTTAATTTATGCCGTTTAGTTTAGTTTTGTTATTTCACAACTTCCTCATATTAGGTAGGTAGTCATGCAAATATTTCCTATAGCGCATTTCCATGGATATTAACATTATCCGGTTTTAATAAATACTAATAAAGAGGAGCCAGAACAGTTCACAGACCAGTTGGTAATTAAAATTTAATATGAGAGAAATTCAATATTTGGTAATTAATTCATTGTCAGTGTCTATTGGGTAAATATTGGTTTATAAATATTTCCGTTTCGGTGGTAAAGCTCTAGAAATAGACTTCAAATACTCATTAATTTTTCAAAGCAGTCACAAGTTTAGCCCACGCAACTATCGAAATGCTACGGTTATTTAATAAAGTACACAATACTGACAAGCTACCCCACAATTTCTTAAGATGAAAAGCTTAAAAAACAATCTTAAATAATTCCCTTCAAATAGCAATCTAAAGATTGACTCTGTTACCGACAGATCGGGTTGATATTTTTAGGATCTCAATTTCTTAAGAAGAGAAATATGATTCAAATATTTATATCTAAAAAAATCTATATTACCGACCGATTAGTTCTTTAACGAGACATGCTACTAAACCGACATTTGATATTCTTGGAGGCGCAGTTTCTTAAGATAAAGATACACTCATTCCTTTCAAACAGCTTTCGTCCACGACACATCACAGAACCGGCGAGAACACACCGCCCTGCGGGCACCCGCGGCTGGCAGGCTCAAGCCCAATGTTGTAGTTATATTATGGTTTCTGAGCATGTATTCCATCCTTACTATAGTGGGTTCTATCCCACACTCGGATGCAGCATTGAAAATGGAATTAATATGCGCCTTATATAATAAACGCGTAAAGATATTCACTAAAAGTTGAGACAGGTGAAAACGATTCGGATTTAGTATGTAAATACATAGTAATGATGCGTATAATCGAATGACAACCATTTGAATGAATTTCATAATGTGAATGTTTTGTTTGAATAAAATCAGACGGATGTACACCCTTATAAATCAATTCTCGTTCTCATCGTCTTTCCTCGGACCACTCGGCTATAACAGCATAAACTTTGGACAGAATTTATTGCTAGTTCCGGTTTGTTTTCTGAGTAACATTTCTATAAACCTCCAAAGTGAATACATTTTTTTGTTTTAGAGGTCAATTTGTTTGTAAACATGAGACCAGGAACAAAAACCTTATTCGAATGTTTAAATGAAATCATTCATATCTCGTTGGCCCCTTGTTTCGCCGGTAAGGAACGGCGTGATTCATATAATAGCTATCGGTTCAACGCTCGCTTCCGAATCAAACTAATAAGAAATTTTGAAAACCGTAAACAAATTCGAATTATATTCTGTAATTACTCGAGATATATCAGTAATCGAATGGTTCGATTATTTTTATTCGAAGTATCCCATCACTAACAGATAGATAGTTCTGTTACCGATAGAGCGGTTCTTTAACACAACATTCTACAAGGTCAAGATCAACAGGTGATATGTTTATTTTTTAATCTTATCTACATAGTAAATCCGCAACTGTCTCAACTTTACTCTTACATCTCGACACAGCTTATCTAACATTTTGTTTAGAGCAAAGGTTCATGTTAGAGTCACATCACGTAAGACGACCGGCACTTGATTTAAAAAGCTTGCGTGTTTTAACAGAAATTATCATTAAAGCGTGGGGCGTAGGCCATGAGTTGAGCTAGTTTTATTTAATGGATGGCTTAATGTGACGATATTCAGCTATAAGTTCTGTAACGATACTAATATTTCGTTAATAAACAAGTGGTTATATCATATAATATTTTGTTAAATAATGGTGCTGTAGTATGCGGCGCCAAGTTTTTTACGGTATTTAAGGCAATTTGTCCCAATATTTATTATATATACACACATTTGCTAAATGCTTTTTATTTTAATAAATTATTCTAGATTTAAATAAATTCCTAAACATTTGGTTTAAATATTCCAATATTTAATAAAGCATTAGAGATTTAAATAAATCCTAAAACATTTATTTTACATTTTCAAATATTTAGTAAACCTTTATGTATTTAGCCAAATCTGCACATATTTGTTTTAAATCGTTCAATATTTAATAAATATTCGCAGATTTAAATAAATTTTTAATAATATAAATAAATCCTTACAGATTTAAATAAATGTTTCAACATTTAATTCTAAGCTGTCACATTTAATGTTAACCTGTCATATTTATTTCACCTTGGTGAGCCCAGCCGACTTAGGACACCAAGACCGTTTATACCGGAAGTAAGGCGCAAGGCAGGGCCATGGTGGGAGCGTTCGACGCTTAAACAAAACAGACTGAAAATTACATTCTCAAGGGAATGTTAAGAAAACTTTCATTGTATGACTAATAAATTATGTTTATGTTGTTAAATATGTTGTTATTGATGATTAAGCTAACATTAATTGTACACATTTTTGAAATACGGAAAACATGTTCACAATTGTTGAACGTTACTACCAGTGTAAATGGTCTTGGTCTTCTATGTAGGCTGGGTCTACCAAGGTCAAACAAATATGACAAGTTAACATTAAATATGACAGCTTAAAATTAAATGTTGAAATATTTATTTAAATCTGTAAGGATCTATTTATATCGATATAGATGTATTTAAAACTGCGAATATTTATTAAATATTGAAAGATTTAAAACAAATATGTGCAGATTTATCTAAATACATAAAGATTTAATAAATATTTGAAAATTTAAAGTAAATGTTTTAAGATTTATTTAAATCTCTAATGCTTTATTCAATGTTGGAATATTTAAACCAAATATTTAAGGATTTATTTAAATCTGCAACGATTTATTAAAATAAAAAGCATTTAGCTAAATGTGTGTATATATAATAAATATTGGGACAAATTGCCTTAAATACCGCGAAATGCACAGCAAATTTTACACTTGGCGTCCCATACTGTAGCATGCTGCACTAGGTACCGGTTTGTTGCAAATTTAGGCACTTTTGCTCAGAATCTTACGATTAGTCTTCAGGAAATACTACAAGTAGCTCTGTTACTAACTATTCGGTTATTTAATGAAACATGTTATATATTCGACAGTTGAGAGTTTTGTGTTACCAAGACGTCGGATTTTTAAGAATTTGCTACAAGGTCGAAGCGATATTTTTCGAGAGTTTTCTTATCTTTTAATCAAGAACATAATAATTGTATTATTAAATAATTCAAGGAATTTTTAAACTACGTTAGAGATAATTTAAAAAATCATAATTTATCAGCTAATTGAAAAAAACGTAATGAAAAACATCCGCTGTGTTCTCATCATTTTAAACAATACAATTAAGATGGCACAAAAAACAAACTAAACAATTTAATGCGATTTAAAAAATATCAGATAACAAAAGATTAGTTTTACAAGTGTTGTATAACCACTTCCGAGATTCCTAAATTAAAAACTTCCTTTTCATTCATCACTTCATCATTGATAACATAAAGAATGTGATAAAGGATAAAGTGCCTTATCATTAAAATGCGTGCATAGATACTTAAGCTAAGTTTCCTACTTAACTACCGATTCTATGAAATGTTGCTTGTTAATTAGAGCTGTTTGAGGTCATTAAAAATACCACCGTCTTGAACTATTAAATAATTATTAAGAATTTGTTAAGGAAAGAAAATGAAGAGTCAATCTGACAAAATTTCCCAGATTTAATATAATTAGGAATTTTTCCTTAAAATTAGATAAGTAAAAGAAATTATTTAAAGAGGAGCAAGATTTGCGGTTTAAAATACTTTAATGATATCTGCCCGACGTTACAGATAATTGCTTAAAACTTTAAGGCTTTACTGTACTATTGTAGGTCTACGTTTTGGTCTTTTCAGTCAAAATCAATCGACCCAGACAGGGCAGGACAAGAAGAGAACTTTAACCGTTTTTTTAATGTAATTAGTACCTACACGCTATGAGTTATAATTAACACGATAATTATGTGAACAAAAACTGCATTTGTTAAAAGTCACTTAGACTAACATTAAAGATAACTGCACTTTTGTGCTACCAAAAATTACTACAAAAATTACCACTTTGTTCTTAATGCTATAGTAAAGCGAAAAGCTCTTATAAACATGTATTCGTAAATGCGTTGTTACAAAAATAAAACTAAAATAACCTAAAGAAAACATAATTTTTTAGTTTAACGTCAGTCTATTTCTGCTGCTAAGGCTAAACACCGACCAGGGACTAAGCTTATCTTACCTAAAAAATCAGCCCAACCCTTAGCTTCTACAGTGTAGGGATTTTTAACGTGGTACTTTATGGTTTGAAATTTGATCTCGATCTGTGAACTCGTTATTGAGTAATAAGGCGTTAAAATGAAAATTTACAAAAAAATCGCATGGGTCGCCTTTTTGATGCAAAAAAGTTTGCGAAAAAGCATTGAATATTTGCGTTTAGGTTCCCACTTAAATATTCACAAAATTTAATTTCTGAGCAAATGCTACCAAAAACATGTTTAACTTCCGCTGTCGGTTTCGGATTTTTAAGCTTATTCTTCGATATTTCTTAACATACCTCTATCTTCACATTCCGAAGCTTATCGAACTCGGACCATCTTCTCGGAGGTGATGAGGCGCAATCACCCACCCACAGACAGATTTTTTTAGAAAATTATTGGAGGTCCAAACCATGTACTCTCGCGTATTTCGGTCGAAATACCAAAAATTCCATGACTCAATACTTCCCTATACTGAAAATAAGACAGTAAAAAGTTGTAGGTCTGATCATAGCAATTGTTTAGTACTGCAAGTGACATAATTGACGTAATTGCAAGTGTAAGTGTGAGTGCGGGTGTGAATGTGAGTGTAAATGTAAGTGAATTGCAACTGCAACTACAACTTGTGTGGTTGTGGTTGTGGATGTAGTTGTATTGTCTTTTAATATTGTTCCATTTGAAAATTTTGACTTATTTTGAAAAAACTTCTTTTACAACTTTTGAAACTCCCTAGATTCATAAATATGAACTTAAAATTCCAAAAATTATTTTTCAAGTAACAATTGACTTCATAGAAACAATTTTATTCACGTCATGGCACTGTTAATGTGAAACAAAAATAGCAATTAAAAATTTTCAAATTGTCAGAAAAAAAAATTGAAGTGTATCACTGTACTCAAAATGTAATCTTAATTTCAAAAATTAATATATATACAAAGTGTTCCATTTGAATTAAGGAGTTGGGATCACTTGCGGCAAAACCGGATTTGTAAAACAATTGAAAAAGACGTCATATCATGTAGTTTTATAGGCATTATAACGTCCCAAAATTTTATTTTATTGTATTATTTAATAACGAAAATAAAGTGGGTAGGTCTACTTTCGTTGACACCCGGTATATACAGGATCCGTTATCTAAAACTTTCCAGGCCCATAACATTGTTATTTAAAGAGGTATGATGACGGACGAGACATGAAACTGTAGGTAAAAACAACAAACAATTGACAGTCAAAAAGTTGTTATTTATCTGAACCTGTTTTGTTAGAATACTTTTTCCCTGCACACTTACGAAGATTTTGGTAACATCATTAAATAGAGAATTTTATTACATTCAATTTGATGTATAATACTAGTATAGTATGATCCATTAGATTATTTTTTTTCTTTGTACAGGGTGTTCTGAAATTCTTGTCCTCTAAGAAAAAGGCGTATTGTACGTTTAAAAATAAGACAAAAAAGTCCTATAAACATGTTTTCAAAAATGATGCAGTTTTTCTTAAACAACTGTTGGTCGCTTTGAGCTAGGTACTTCAAATTTGATATGGAAGCATTCTTAAAAAATTGCTATATATTGTGTAATTTTTATCATAATCGGTTTTGTAGAACTGATTATTTCAAGCTCATGCGACGATTCAAAAAAATCCAACACATGAGACACGTGACCTTAAAATAGCCAGTTCCACGAAACCTTCTTCTTCTTATGGTGCCATACCCATTCGGGGCGATTGGCTACCTCTCTCCTATGTCTGTGTTTGGTGCGCGGCGATAGATAATTTGCACAGACAGACATCGGGGACCTACAGTTTAACGTGGGCTCCGAACCACAGAGGTTTTCCTGGGGAAAAATCCACCTCGCTGGTTTCCCGTTGCCTTGCGAGGGAGAACGACCGGGCCGGGGGGATCGAACCAGGATCCGCTGCATTGGTAGCCGGCGCGCTTACCGCTGAGCTACGGCCACGAAACCTATTATAATAAAAATTACACAGTATGTAGCAACTTGATAAGGATGGCTTCTAATCAAAGTTGTTTAAGAAAAGCTGCATCATTTTTGAAAACATGTTTATAGGACTTTTTTGTCCTATTTTTTAACGTACAATATGCCACCTTGTTTAGAGACAAGAATTAATGTTCGTCCTTGATTCCTATTAATAGTGATTGTGTATGGCAGGTTCGATAAGGTAAGGTTAGTTTCATCTAAATTTTGTGTTTTTAAACTGTAAATAGTAATCCAGTACCCGAGGATGATAAACTAATTATAGGTAATAAAACAACATTCCCAGCTATCAGCAGATATCTCTTGTAAACTTGGCTTCAATGGACTTTGTAAACCTGATTTGAGCTGTTTATGATTATCATTGCGGACGGCATCGTTTCCATAATCTGATCTGCGTTTCTCTTTTTTCCAATGCGTAACCCAACATGTGTGTTTCCCGCTAAGTATGATGTGGGGTTGCCAGCTATCGACAAATTATGTCCTAGATACACACAAACCGCAAACATTAAATTTTGCTTATCCAACAAATATGCGCCTTATATATTAGACGCGTAAATATGTGGCTTCTAATAGCAAGGACCGCTACTAAAAGTTGAGTTAGGTGGAACGGAACCCGCTAAACATAAACACCCGTGGGTTATGCCGTCGTAGTTTTTTGTAACAATCAGAAAAAGATGCTAAAATTATAAACAAAACAAATAAATATAAGGTAAGCTTTAAAACAACTAGAAACATCTTAAACACTTTATTTAATGCAAAATCAAAAACCGACGATTTGCTAAAATCAGGCATTTACAAATTAAATTGTCGCATTGTAATTCGGTTTACATTGGCTGGCCAGACAATTACAAATTTTGATATTAGGTATAAAGAACACGTACGTTGTTACAAATACAAACACCCACCTAAATCCAATTACGCTAAACACTTACTAGAACAAAATCATTCAATGACATCTAATAACACCATAAAATGTTTACACTTTTGTGATGATAAACGTAAATTAGATATACTAGAAGCTTTTGAAATTCACAAACATTTAAAAACTGTACCGAAAATGAATGAGGAAATTGATCTCTTAAATTTTCTTCTATTGGACATTTTGGAATAAGAAACCTAGTCATCTGCAGACGATTACCGAGATCAAGTCACCAAGTTCTATTGCTATAACAACAGTAACTGTTTACTTTGTAATATAACATTTGACAATGGCATGTAAACATGCCGAAATACGTATAAGGTTAAAAAAAATAAATATTGCTAAAGTAATTTAGCATACAGATACTCATTCAATAAAGTAGGTATCTTGATCGAAAACTTTAGAGGCCCGCTGTGCCTACTTTATATGTATAATAGGCGCGTAAATATGTGTCTTAAAGTAGTGGAGGCACATCGCCACTAAAAGTTGAGTCCGGTGTAAGAAATTCCGAAAAAAAAACCGTCCGCTATGCTCTCCATTTTTTTGTTAACAATAAATAAGCAAATAAAGTAGGTAGTTTAGCGGGCTCTTACTTAATCTGGATCTCTTCCCTCTGTCTCAACATTTAGTGACGACGTATTCAGTAACATTTTCGCAGAACATTATTTATTACGTTTACAGGTTTTAATGTTTATGTAGTAGTCACGCAGTGTAATCGGTGCCATGAAGCTGCGATACCGGCGGAATGTATGAATTACATTAATACAACTCTTCTAATAAATTTGCTAGCAATTCTTTGTAAAGAAAAGCGTGTGGAGTAGCCTACGGGTTCTGCTACTTTACTGTAAAGTTTAAGATGTGCTTAACGAAGAAATATCATACTAGCAACACAATCAACTGCAGTTAGCAGTTGTTTGTAAGGAAAACCGTGTGGCCTAGTCCACGAATTCTGTTTTATCGATTATATAAAAAATTGCTAGCAATTCTTTGTAAAGAAAAGCGTGTGGAGTAACCCACGGGTTCTGCTACTTTACTGTAAAGTTTAAGATGCGCTTAACAAAGAAATATCATACTAGCAACACAATCAACTGCAGTTAGCAGTTGTTTGTAAAGAAAAGCGTGTGGCCTAGTCCACGAATTCTGTTTTATCGATTATATAAAAAATAATAAAAATTATCTGGAAAAATTAATGTATTTTTATGAATTCCTCTCTTACGGATGTTTGTAAACACCCGAGATGGCATTTTATAATGTTGAGCAAGCAAATATCGTTTCTGTTCGTAAAATTACAGCTAGTATTAGAAACACACAAGCAGACGTTGTTATTTCATAGGAAAAATGAATAGTGTTTACGCACACGTACTTCTTTTACTAATGAAATAGTTTATGATGTCAATGTAGCTAATGTGTAATAGTTTACAGTTATATCCTAAACGTGTTCGTTAAGAAAACGGAATTTGTTGGCATTGCGGTAATTACAATTCGACACACAATGCGTGCTTACTCAAAAAGGGATCTCTGCTTTTTATTTGCATGGAAAAATTAAGTAGTGGAATGTATATACCATTATAACACTTACATACAGCTTACATCGATCCATTTTTATAGTCAAAATAGTAGATACTCACCGCGTTTAATTATTAGATAGATAGAAAAATAGAAAATTGTGCAAGTACAGCGTGATAAACTGATAAATAATATGAATTGCTTTATTGCATATTCTCATGGGCATTTGCCTTTTCCATAGGTGCTTATCCAACAATAAAATTGATTTTAAGATAAACTATTGTAAAATCGGCCATTATAATGGATGTTTAACGCGTGAAGTTGTAGTAATAGTATGTACCTTCTTTATAATCGTTTTTTATAATCAAGTATTGGAATTGATTCTTATAATTAATTATCGGAATCGATTACTAGAATGGATTTCAAATCGATTATTAAATTTTTTTTAATTATTTCTTTTCCTATAGATTATTCAACTAAAATCGATTTCGACGTAGAATCGAAATTGAATTTGAATTTTAAAAAAGTCCCAGCTCTAGTTATGTTTTAATATTTATAAGTATCTAACAATAGTGTCTCGAGTTAATTTTGATACACCCTGTAGAAACTGTTTTCATTACTTTGATGTGCTCAATTTGCCCCATAAGCGCGGGTGCATTCATACGCGTATGGATGCGCATGTGTTGGTGTGGCGTTCGCATGTAGGTAGATGTGTCTACGTAAGTGCCCGCATAATTTTCTAATTACAAGCATTAATTGCATTCACTTTCATAATTACCAGCATTACTCTTTCAAACATAAAAATTCAGATTTTTGCAAATTTCTTACAAAACGCAATATTCAGTTGCAGGTACAAACATAAAAGTTCCACTTTTGCACGGAAATATTCGAGAAAATAGTACTTAAAAATAAAAACTGTTCTTGTTATGTAAATTATATTGTTGAAAAATTCCAAACCAACATTGTTATATATCCTTACGTCGGTGCACTTAGAATTACGACACGATTTAAATTCATATCAGCAAACCAAACACGTGCAGTGAATGGTAAAAGTTAATACTAATTAAACATTATTTTATGTGTATGCACTTACTACTACAAAACTAATTATACTTACAAAGCGTCATCTACTCATGTATTATTCGTTCTTTTATTTTTTAGTTCAAGTTCACTTGTACTTGCACGCAAATTGTAAATAATTAATTAGACATGATAAAACAATACAATTTTATTAAACTTATCGACATTAATTGAAAGGACAAATTCGAGCTCAATAACGAACGTAAAACAACCCACGCTTTTAATTATTAATTAATTAAAGCAGCCTAAATTTAAACTTTCAAGCGTAATTTAATGAAAGCTTAGTTGTCATTTTCATTAAATTATTAATATAGCACGAATGGGAACCAATCAATATCCAATGCTATAATTATAAATAAAATCCATACGACTTGATAAAGTAAAAAGTTCGTTATGTTTTCTAAAACGATAATTCGACACGTAATCAGTTAATTAACCCTAAAAGCCTAGTTTAATATTTTTGTTAGACATTAAATTCGCATTAATTTTATTAATATGTTATCGTAGATTTTCCATTGTTTTTCATCATAATTAATTTTTTTCATTAATACACTTCAATTGTATGTGTAAATAATTTCATTCAGAATTATCAAATTTACAAAATCGAAAAGAAAATCAAACAAATTAATTTAATTTGTCTGGTCACCTTAAGAATTGTACCAAGGTAATAAATTAATAATCGATCATTTCTTATTGACTATGTAAATATGAGTTCTTAATTTGATGTTTGCTGCGTATTTTTTGCTAAATACAGGTATCTCGCTATAATAAATGGTTCACGTCAGAGAAAAGTACGTCATACAGGTGAAAAAATATCTGGCCGATTCTGGTTTGATAGGTACTTCTTAATTCTAGAAGTTTGAACAGTCATTTGCACCTACCTTTTTCTAAGTGAAAAGGTAAATCTAAAATTGTCAAAAAAATTAATCTTGAAAATAAAAAACTAGAATTTTTTTCTTCAATTTAAGCTATTCCTTTTTACAAGGTCTCAAATGTTTTCATAATTACCTATTGTATATTAAATTATAATATTTAAAAAATTTTATACCGCATAAATATTGTTGTTGGGAACGCATATTTTATCTTGTTTTAGAGGATACAAAACAGCACAAAAAAATTATTAATAATAAACAAGGTCATATTATGTTGTTTACAAACATCGATGTTACTGTTGGCAAAAGAAGTCCAACTGCAGTGGCGTGGCTTACCTTTCAGTAACCCAATAAAACTCAAGGGATCAGCCCACCCTGTTTTACATTTTGGAATCTTTTTTAAAACTTTTCTATACTTTCAGTATAGCGAAATATTGATTTCATAAACATTTTGACTAAAATCCATGTGTTGAACGTCCAGAAATCCAAAGAACTAATTTATACAAAATGTTTGTATGTGGGTAGGTATGTACGTATGTGTGTGGGTATGTATGCGTGGCTCATATCTCCCGAACTAACGGACCGATTTTGATTAGCTCCGGAATTGTATTAAAAATGAATCGACAAATTTAATACAAAAAAGAAAGGTTCAAAACCGGAAGCGAAAGTCAGAAAAGTTTTAGAAGTGAAACTTCTTTGCCGGACAGGAGCAACTACGCGAATGCGAGACGGAACTGATGGAACGGAAATAATGTGACGGAAGTGAGGCCGCCTAGATGCGATCAATGTTCAGTTGTGCCATTACAGACAAACAACTCTAATTGAGTGTAATGTGTTGTTTTGCTCATATAGCCAGCCTAAGAACGGCACATCTAGTGAGAGCTATGATTTATAATATATTTGATTGAAGATTGAATTACGTTCGAATAACATTTCCTTAAAACAAAAAAAGTAATATATCATTTTTAATTTCAATATTGACATTTGAGACATTAATAACATTTGTAGGTACATATAAAAATAAATAAAAATTGCTAAAATTTTCATAAAAATTTGCTAAAAAACGTTAAAAGTGCTTCTTCTGCATAAGACTCGATCATACCAAAACATTCTTGTTAAGTACGTTGTTTGCTATACAAAATGGACTTTTACGACCTTTTTGACCGGTGCCAAACTTTTTTATTAATAAAAAATGCCCATATCGCCCATTTTCAAATTAAGCGTTTTTTAACATATATAACGTAATATCTCGCGAAGTACTTGGCATATCAACTTGATTTTTTTTTCGTTTAAAATTATCAGCAACATTGTGTCTATGATCTTATTTTAATTTCCGAAAAAAATTTCCGCCCAAATAAATTACGAATAAGACTTTCTGCTTTCGATGTGATGAACTTTTACTAAGCGACAAACTTTTTATTTGTAGATTTTAAGGTATACATGAAACGAACAAAAATAAGAATAAACGTTGAGCAATGCTTTAAAGCAAAAAATACATATCGTATGACCACGATGTAAATGGTATGAATTTTTAAAGTGATACTGATTTGGTGACAGGGCTAACTTTAGTTCGTGAAGACAGATCTACGGTCGTCACGCAATAGCCTTCTTGCATGCGTGTGTAAGATTCACACGTTCGATCTATCTGTTATAATTTATAAAACTAGAATTATCTACTTTGCTTTTATACAGAAATAATAAGTTTTGAAATGAAATTTTGTATGAGTTTAGAATGTATTCTATACTTTTTAAATGTAAAATAATCCAACCCCAAACATTGTTTTTTATTAAAGTTCATGCTTTATTAACTCAAACTCATTCATACTATTTTATAATTATTGTTATTAACTAAGAAAATAAAGTTTTACCCATTATTTAAATATGGCGCAATAATAATACGTGCGTGTAATAATTGAATGCATTGCTCTGATCACTCTGACGATGCAAGCTGCAATATTTTCCGAAAAGTTAGTTACATAAGCCGATTAAGTATTCTTGTCGTGACAAGCGGCCCTGTTTGAGCAGACAGGGCCCACGAACAATTATGGCTCAAACTTTTAGAGCAAATGATTTTAAAAGCTGGCAAGCTACAGATCGGTCCTTACCTGATTATGCTAGGTGTAATGCCCAAACGACGACGCGGTCTAGGCTGAAAGCAAATTGTAATATTGACAACTCATTTTTAAGTAAGGCCTTAAAGTCAAAATTTAAAAAAAATCTTAGCGGGTGCTAAAATTAGAATGTTCGACAAAAAACATTTGGTTTATTTTAAAGGCCTTTACTAGAATCTGCTGTCATTTTAGTAGAATCCCGTTTTTGAATAATATAATCCAGAAAAACATGGCTAAATTTCATTTTCAGTATTTTGTACGTAATTTTCCTTACACTAAAAACGTGTATTTTCGTCAAAATCCCAACATTGATTTTTAGATATTCACACTACATTATTCTTATTCTTCCGGTATGGAAAATTGGTGTAGGTAATACAAGGATATACAAAAAAAACGAAAATTTCTTACTTAATTATGTAAGAAACAAAATGAAAATTAAACTGAAAACAATACGTGTTTGTGTTATTTTGTGCCGCACGACCTTAAGTGCTCAAATTATTTACCCCCGAAATAGTACTTGCCAGTTCGCCGCTGATATTAATTAATTTTAGGACGTGTTAATTACTGTGTTGTTGGAAATGAATATTTTGGTTTTCCAGATATTTTTTAGAATAAAATAATAATAATCACATTGACGCATTCACGAAACATAAAACAAAAACAAAACATGTTCAACAAAATTGCTGCAAGCTATTCATAGCTTACTTTTTATGGAACAGTTCTAGGCATGTTATCCAAAATGTTGTTAGATAACAGTATTTATAAAAATTTCATGCAGCTGAAAAAAACTTTAAAAAAGCTCTATCAGAGTGGGAACGCACGAATTCAGGAAAATGATTAGACTGATTAGAGAGGGGGGGAGGGATGAAGTGAAGGGTGGAAGAAGGAATGGGAGGAGGAGTGAAGGAAAGGGAAGAGGGCGGAATGGAGGGGTGAGAATGGGTAGAGGGAAAGGGGGAAGTGGGAGGGGGAGACTGAGAGGGGGAGTGAGGGGAGAGAGAGACAATGCTGTAGCCTGTACTTTTGAGTCGAAATTTCTACTAGCATCTCAGTAATTGTTTAAACATTGCAATAAAATCATGTCTTGCATCTGTGCTTGCTACGCCATTAAATGCAAATTTAGCTGCTTGTTGTAATAAACAAGCTTTCTCCAAAATTACTAAAAACTATAAAACAAAAATAAACAAAATTAGAATAACCCTTTAAGGGATAAAACATTCAAGTCAAATAAGCTAATCAAGCAAAAATACACCAAAAACATAAACAGGGTCAAAAAGCTTCACATTATTGAAAAGCACAACCAGAGCTTACAAAAATATTTGCGTATACATTTTAATCAAGAAAAAAGCAAAGACCGTCGAAACTAGATGATACCTAAAGACGACTGCTGTTATACTTCCTCATCTATTTCTCTTTTATGCAAATTTCTTTTCGTATTCTCTTCGGCGGCGGCGCCTTAAAATAATCGTCTCCTTGAAAATAATTATTCAAGGTCAATCCAGTATTCCGTTTTTTGACATAAGTATACAGCGTGTTAATGAATTGTAGGGACAAACTGCTAGGGCTTGCAAAACACAACAAAGCAAACAACTTTTGTTAATAAATGTGTGGTCAAAAATGTTTCCTTTCGGAGATAGAACTTCTCAAAGATTCTTTAAGAAGCGCCTAAATGTAGGCAACTTAATTTACTACCTACTATTTGTTTTCATAACGACGGAAATTAATACAGGATAAATAAAGCCCTCTTTCCCACTTTTCAAATTCAAATTAAATTTTAAATAAATTAATTAACAAAATGTTTCAAACTAAGCAATAGAAAAAACCAAAATTACAAAGCAAAAATCAACTATTTGAAAAATTTACAATATTTAATTCAAAAATTAACAAAATTATAGTAAATGTTCAAAATGACGTTTTTTTTTCAATTCCGTGTGACCTGTGCAAAATAATTGAAAATGCAATTTGGGTTGCCTATTTTCAGGTACTTCTTAAAGAATCTTTAAGAGACTCTATTTTCCAAAGGAAACACTTTTGACCACACATTTATTAACAAAGTTGTGTTTTGCAAGCCCTAGAAGTTTGTCCCTACAATTCATTAACACCCTGTATAAAATTGTTTCGAGCTTGAGCATATTCGTAACACATTAATTTTTAGAATCTTTTGTCTTTTGCCTTTCAAGCACACAAATATCCCACAATTATTAAAAAATGTTAAATAACCTTCTGGTATATACAAAAAAAAGTTTTACAACCATATGTTAGAACGGTACAGCTCAACCTTTTCCGACCCCTAAAAAAATACAAGAAAATCGTAAATAGTATGAAATGCACACATAGGGTGAGCAAAAAGTAACGTATAATGCCTGTAGCTTCGTTGATGTTCCATTTTTTATACGTTTCGTTGCTATGGCAACTAGGAAATTTTGGAACTTCAAAGGTATTCCATTCAAAATACAGATAATAATAAAAAAAATGATGTATGGCTAAGAAATGGTCCTCAGAGAAAAGAAAATGCAGGTGGAAATCTGAAAAAATATTTATTCTCACAACTTCATTTTTCTTCTTACAAAGTTAGTGATTTGCGTTCAGAATCAACGTTAATAATTCTCAACCTAGTTTGTCTGTAATTGGCCCGCCATTTTAATTAAATTTGCACGCTAGAAAACCCTACAAATGTCCAAACCTCATTTGTTATCCCAAACACAAAAACCTAGTTTACCTTTCGAAGTGATTGGGCAACCAATACAGTATGATTAAAGAACCGGTGTTTCCACCTAAGCCTATCCCAAGTAATTCAAGTCTGAAGCCTACAAGAATTGCGACACTTCGTCGATCGTACAAACCGATACGATTTAACACGGGAAAGGTTCAACGATCGTTCATCTGTCACAGAAGTAGAGGATAACTGTGAGAAATAGCCCAAGAAAACTAGTTACAGCAAGACTTTTCACCAGAATTCGATTTCATCTCTGGTTTCCACTTCTACCAAAGTTAAAAAAATCTGAATACAAATAAAAAGTGAAATCTGTAATTCTGAAAATAAAAAAAACTTATATACAGGGTTCTTCAAAAGGATGTGTATCTTTGAAATTTGAATAATTTTCTAAAAGACATGTTTGTATTTAATCAAGGTTTATTTTGCACTTTTCTTTGTTTAAGATCGCCAAAAATGGTAAGGTTACAATCTGGCGATCGTGCAGGCCAGATAATAGAAAAGTGTTTGCGTATACTACAGTAATTTAATATGTCCTTTGTTGTGATGTACATATGAATATTGCACCACATCTTACATAAAGATAAGATTTATGTAAATATGTACCGGGTGGTCCAAAATTTTACACAAAATTATAGTTCTTAGACAATGTTATTCTGAAAGACCAAACAATAAACATTGCACTAAGGCTATCAGAATTTAAATTTTTATTAAATAGAGTGATCGCTTATTCGTAAATAACGCTAAATGTTCCAGAATTAGGTATGGTGGCGTAAGAAATCTGTTATAAATTAACAGATAATTTACGTTGTTCAGATTGGAAAGTTTTATTGAGATAATAGATCTCAATATAGTTTATCATAAGTTTGAAAATTGTGGAAAACAAAATTAAATTTATTGAAAATTTTAAAAATTGAGAAGAAAATTTTAAAAAATATTGAATTTGTTTGGAAATTAAAAATTTAAAAACATTTTTTTGGTGGTTATCTAAATCAACTGTTCAGGTAAACGACCAAACGGAAACTTCCCAGAGGTGCATTCTCAATGAAAGCTTGTTCCTATTGTCATTTAACATGTCTTTAAGCCAAAATTCGTGCATTTTTAAAATATCGAAAAGTCGTTGGTGGGAGGACACTGAGAGTTGGTAGAAAGATCGGGATTGCGCAGGTCGGGTTATTCGACATGCGTAGAATACTAATCTAAAGTACTTTTCCAAGAGCGTCTATATTGAATTAGAGTACCACTCCCCTCCCCCTTTTAGACGGACCAACTTCATTTTGTTTCGGTTTTATACCAGTAGCATTACCAATCTTTGAGCCAAGTTTGAGTTTCCTGCGTTATAGCGTCTGGAGAGTAAAGTGTATACAGACACACAGGCAGACACACACAGACACCTCTGCAGCGTCCGCTTTATCGGTCTCCCAACCTCAGGTCCTCAAACTAGCTTATTTTTTAAAATGTTTAGGTTAAAAATGTTCGCAATTGGATATCAGCCAGTAAGCCCAAAAACGAAAAAACTTCACTGAATGAACACATTTGCTTGAAATCTAACCTGACGATCACAATACCTTCTTCTCTAGCTATACTTCGTATAGCGAAGAAGGTAAAAATCTGTAATCTCGACGCCACTGGATTTTAAGCTGGTTTGATATCACCATCTAGCTTCCTGTTCTATTCCGGAAAACAAAGTACTCTTACATTTTTCTCGTAAAACGCACCGTTTTCATGATAAAACTAGTTCAGGTCACGTTATTCGAAAATTATCTTACGATCTCGTCATCTGAAACTTGGAATATGTTAAAAAAAGATTATTTTTTCGAAAACAAAGCGTTTATCAGCCTATGTTACTATGATACTTTTTGTTTGTTTTTGAATGTTGTATCAGCTGGTGAATTTTAGAACGTTTATTGTAGAATACCCTGTATAATATTGGATTGTTAACCTTTTATCACTCATAATAACATACTTTGCAATTTATTTCGTATACTATATTTAGATTTTTATATTTGAATTGAATATAATCGAATTATTTTTTATTTGTAATCGATGCGAATGCGTCGCGCATTATTTTCTTAAGCAAGCAAAACAAACATAAATTTCTATGCAAGAAGTTTGAGAAATTTGCCCCGAATAGTTTTCAATTCACAAGTGGTATATAATTGGGTTATTTCACGAATAAAATTTCAGTTTGTAAAGTTTATTTTTAAAACTATCAATTAAAAGAAATGAGTAGGTCAAATTACCCGCAATAAGATTTGGTACGTCAAAAATAATCGGGTTACACGTTTCCATTGGCTACTGAAACACCAAATGCGATGTATTCTTTAGTTGATACATTATTTAGTGGAAAAATCATGATTAAATAGTAAACTTATTTTTGAATATAAAAATCTTAATAAAAAAACATGTGTGAAGTAAGGTTCTAAGATGAATAATGTTACTTAAAGTTCCGGGAACTATCAGAATAGCAAATTGTATATAATTGACGATTCGTCGCAATATACGAAACACGTTAAGGATTAAACAGAATTTTAAATGGTGATTTACTAAAAAATAAGCGAGCGTCTTTTAACGTTTCAGACTTGGCCTGTATGAAATATGCACCAACTTCACTTTGTATGACGCGGAACATTCCTTTTCCATCTCTTATTACTTGGTAATGCTGAATCCACACAAAGTTTTGCTACGGAAAACTTAAAAAATAAATGGGCACCTCGCATTGACTTTTCAATGACTTTTGAACTCATCTGCTATATCTGCCGTCTTACAACTTTGTAATGCTCGTTGTATTGCCCATGTTTCAACAGAATCGAAAGCCTTTTGGTAGTCGACGAACCCAATGTGTATAGGAATGTTGTATTTTCTATTTTTATTCTTCTTGAAGAATTCATAAAATTTAACATCATCTGTCCTCGTTCGTTTCAGTCTCCAAACCACTGAATACTTTGGTTTATAAACCAAAATATTCAGTTAAAAATTCTTCCGAATTAATCAATAAGTTATCTAACTTACACTTACCACCACATAGCAAGCTAGTTAGTTTTGATGTTACTAATATGTTTTCCCAAATACCCCCACTAGAGTATATTCCTTTGGTAAATAATATTCTTATTAACAAAAACGTTGAATTAATATAAGGGACTGAGCTGATTCAATTATTTGAACTTTGCATCAATCAAAATTATTTTACTTTTAATAATAAAATTTATTTCCAAAAAGATGGTTTACCCATGGGAAGTCCAATTTCACCTCTTTTAGCTAACATATTTAAGGAAAATCTAGAAGATCAAATATTCGAATCAAATCAATCTGAGAAAGTTATATTTTGGTTTCGTTATGTTGATGACATTTTAGCATGTTTTAATAGTTCATTTGATTTAATTAATTTACACTAGAAACTGAACAAAATAAGTCCATTAATTTTTTAGATTTAAACATAAAAATTAATTCAACTAATAAATTTGAGTACTCAGTTTATAGAAAACCTACACAAACAGACATTACAATACCATGCCATTCTTGTCATCATAAAACACATAAATGAGCAGCATACAGGTACTTGATACATAGGGCTTTGACGATCCCTTTAGATGAAATTAATTGTAATAGAGAAATTTCAATTAATAAACAAATTGCATATAGTAATGGTTATAATACTAAACTTATTGATACATTAATTAAAGAAAAAGATTATAAATTAGCTATTAAAAAAAATTTATCCGAATACCCCAACTTCAAAATATGTCTCGATCCCATATTTTAGTGACCAATCAGAAAAAATTGCTAAAATTATAAACAAAACAAATAAATATAAAATAAGTTTTAAAACAACTAAAAGCATTTTAAACACTTTGTTTAATGCAAAATCAAAAACAGATGATTTGCTAAAATGAGGCATTTACAAATTAAATTGTTCGCATTGTAATTCGGTTTATATAGGCCAGACAATTACAAATTTTGATATTAGGTATAAAGAACAGGTACGTTGTTACAAATACAAACACCCAAATAAATCCAATTACGTTAAACACTTACTAGAACGCAGTCATTCAATGACATCTAATAACACTATCAAATTTTTACACTTTTGTGATGATAAACGTGAATTAGATATACTAGAAGCTTTTGAAATTCACAAACATTTAAAAACTGTACCGTAATGAACGAGCAAATTGATCTCTTAAATTCTCCTCTATTTAATATTTTGGAATAAGAAATCAAGTCATCTGCAGACGATTACCGAGATCAAGTCACCAAGTTCTATTGCTATAGCAACACTAACTGTTTACTTTTTAATATAACCTTCGACAATGGCATGTAAACATACGTATAAGGAAAAAATAAATAAATACTGTTGAAGTAATTAAGTATTTTATATACAGATACTCATTAAATATGGACTTCAACGAAGTAAAGCTAGATTTTATAAATAAAATGCTTTAGAAGATTCGACATTTTTCTATTTACGATGAAAGCCACTCCACCATATTTGTCTTCTTTGTACATAAAATGTTCTTCTGATTTTAAGATGATGTATTTTTCTCCTTGCTTCGTAGGTTCACTTAGCTCAATAATATCATGTTTAACCTTCTTCAATTCATGTTTCAATTCACATAGCTTACTATTATCCGACAGAGTTCCTATCCATATCTTCGTCTTACGGCACCCTGGTCCCACCCAGGGATTCTTAGCACCCCTCCTCCTTTTAGTTTTCCGACTGCTGCCGTGGCCGGTATTTCTGGGAGTACTGGGAACTGAGGGCCTTGTATTTTGTAGTCGTAGATCCATGAAGGTTTTAGGCCTTACCATTCCACGCTGGCCCAGTGCGAGTTGGAACGGACAAGAAGAGTAAAGTATAGAATATGAAAATAGAGACCCCTAGCCCTCGAACACTCTAACAGCGTCGGGGTCAGGAAAAACGAAAAGTTGGTCAATTGAGTGAGACCAGAAAGGAAAGATAAAAGAGAATGGATTTGCTTCCGAGACAAGTTGAAGATGGAGCAAATCCAGCTATAGGGTACCTCGGGGTTGCCAATTCCCGTACTCACTAGATGTGAGCCCCTGAGCAGATATAGCCAGATCTTAAAAGAAATAGCAGATAAAGCAACAGCCACATATCATCTTCATAAAAGTACCAAACCAGTGCATCTAAAAAGAGGAATGAGACAAGGAGGCAAACTATTCACACTTGTAATGGCAGATACATTCAAAAAACTAAATTGGTCAGAAAGAGGAATTAATGTAAACGGAAGATTTCTAAACCACTTTCGATATGCGCACATTATACAAATACAACCAAATTTTGATTTTTTGTTCAATATTTAATTAATTGTTTTATTTATGACCAATATTACAAAAATTGTGTTTGTCTATTTAAAGATCTTAAGAAATATCGCGCACTTCAGTATTAAAAAAAACTTGAGCACCTCTAAGAATTTACAAAAGTGGCCAGACAGCAAATTTCAAAATTTGGTTGCAACTATTGCGAAAGTTACCGACTTCAGGAGGCCCTATGTTTATGCAAACTTTTTACTGTCCCATACCTTTGGTATAGTGAAGTATTAATATCATGAAAATTTTTGAAATTGAGGTTTAACGGAAAGACACGTTTTGAGGCTCAAGGAACCCAAAAAAGTGGTTTAAAAAAAATGTTTATCTGTGGGTGGGTGGGTGGGTAGATGTGTAGCATCTTTAAATGCGAAAGTTCTAAACCGATATTGATGAAATTTTAAATATGTATAAATAAAGAGCTATATCAAAAATTGTACATAAGCTTTCTAAAAATCCGAAACCGGAAGCGGAAGTTAGACATGTTTTTTAGAAGCATTATTGCAAAACTAAATATTAAAAATTTGAGCACAGGATCTGAGAGAAGAACTTAAGACAAATCGAAAAATCTTTTACATCATACTGTACTGTACTGTTAAACGCGTTATTACAGTACAGTAGTGTTTTTACAGTACTCAATTCAAAGCCACCTTTATAGAACAAAGCTATTAACAAATTTATAAAAAAAAAAACAAGAAACTAAGAACATTTTGATAAGGTAAAATTAAAATTAATGGTACATTTTCATTTCCACTAATTTGGATTGAAGGAATTTCCACACAATCAGGTAAGGATAGAGTATTAGTACCAAATACTTGAGTCTTTATACTCATATTTCTTTTGGGGTTATATTTGAGGTTTGAATTGCTTTCAGATACAATTTTTGATGAAGATGCTTCTTCTCGCCGACTTGCAACGACTTCAGCAAAACTTTCTCCACCTTGAATCATGCGAGCAATTCTGTTTTTTCCTTCAAGAGAATCTTCAACATATTTTTCTGCGACGGTGTTACTTTTGCCATCCTCCAAAACGCTTTAGAACAGAAATATCAGCCCCAGAATCAGCGAGGAGAGTAGAACCTGTTTGTCTAAGCGAATGTCCGGTGTATGTTTCATGGTTTTTTAAACCCAAAAACTTTGCTATATTTCTTGCCACTCCACCAGTTGTGTGAATTCCAGCTGTCTGATTGATTCACTGTCCATGCCGGTAGCCCAACAGTTTATTGTAATTAACAATTTTTGGTCGTAAATTGACATATTTTTGATACAGCTCCAAAAATTTAATTCAGTCAGCTTCTTTAATTACAGTAAATATCCGTGACCGGTTAGTCTTTGTTCGAAGAATAGTAATAACCATTTGAGAAAGTGATTTCTATATCGCTTAGAAACATTTCGTAAAGTTCTTCTCTGCGGCAGCCTCCAGCAACTCCAATCATAGAAACTACCTAAAAATAGAGAACGTTTGCTGAATAAGTTGCTTCCCAGTGCTTAAAAAAGTTCTCACCTTTGTCAGAAGATATTCCTTATCCGGAACATTTCTGAGAAATTCATAAATTTCTTCTCTGCTGAGAGTTTGTGGCTGTTTAGCCAGGTGACCAACTGATATCCGTTTTTGTTGAAATGCCAATATTCTCAAACACGAGCAACATTGACTTTACCATGGAATATTTACTCCACAAAGAAGTACCACAATATTTTTTAGAGTAGAAATGAAAGAAGTTGTAATACAAATATTGAAAATGCAAAAAAGAAACTTACCAAATCATACAAATATGCCAACATAACATCCTCATCAGTTTTTTCAGCATTATACGAGTTTTGCCGCCGCCATTATGTAAACACGTCATATTCTTTTTTATACCGCCCTTCCGACTTCACGGGAATAAGATTAGCCGTAGCTTCTTTAGATTTTTGCAAAATTTCTTTGGAATACTTCTCATTCATTTTTAATTTATTGGCGAATGACAAAAGTAAACAAACTAAGCGTCCCTAGCAACCCTCTAGCCATGCCAACTAGCGGTTGTTTGTGTAAATTGGCGGAACTTTAAATCAGATTCGGTTTATTATAATTTTCTTAAATTTTAGTTTCAGTATGTAAAACTCGGACTCGGCTTTGCCTCGTCCGAATTAATTACTTATTCGTACGTAATATCTGTTTTACCGGACTAACGACGTAAATAACTATTACCAGTGGCGGATTACCGCACAGGCGCATGAGGCGCGTGCCTGGGGCCTCAGCAAAGCGGGGGCCTCAGAATTGTTGGGTGCCTCATCCTCAAAAACAAAAATTAAATTTCTTTAGCTGAGAATGCGATTTTTTCTTTTAAATGGGAATGTGATTATTTTTTTTTCTAGTACCTGAGAATATTTTTTTATTTCCATATCTTATTTTTATGTATTTATGTTTTTGTTGATTCCAAAAATAAAAAACGTTGTTTTTCTGCCATGTTCGTTTTAGTGAACCATCCCATTCTTAGTAGGGTCAATAGGGGGCCTCCAGATCAGGTTACGCCTGGGGCCCCACAAAATCAAGATCCGCCACTGACTATTACCAAACTCTCTAGCTTTAAAATGGCGGCCGCTACGAGTTTTTGGAAATCTCGACTTTAACGCCATTTACTCAAAAAGTTGTTATCTGACCGGGATTAACTACAACTTGTTTGAGAAACTTTTGTAGGTAATATACGATGAACAAAATTAATTTCAAAAATCTGAGAACTATCCCAATGGTGCTTCAAAATAATAGTATTCAAAAACTGCCCACACGATTTTTTCTTTATCTTTGTAAGCTGCCAGAACCGAAGATTGGCTAAAATTTGAACTTTGCTGAAAGCTATAATTTCAATGTGGCGCCTTCTATAATTTTTTATTCGGAAATAGGTACCTTTTCATTTATTAGACGGGGTCCGATAAAATCCACTCGAAGTCCACACTTCAGCGTTTTTATTTATTTTGGTGATTTATTGTTGTTGGAAATAAATGTCATTATTATTATTATTATTATTATTAATATTATTGTTATTATTATTATATACTGCAATGATATGCTTGGTCTTGTGACTACTAGAATACAATCCCTAAACTATCTGCAATTCACGCAATTAAATTTAAACTTGCTATGAGACTCTTCTAATTTTCTCAGGGTCGTTATTAGCTTGTAAATAAGTTATTTAATTTAATTTTAAATAGAAATAAATACACACAACGATATCAACTTTACAAAATAAGTTTTTATTTATTAAAAAATTTCAAAATGCGTTTTCCGAAATATTAAATGAGTTTTTATTAATTACTATCGTCCTTTTTTTATTAAAATTAGAACACTTATCTTAGCGTCTTCTTATTATGACATTCCTCGCTCTATCAAAACTCTGAGTGTCCAACCTCTATTTCGTTTCTGTTGGCCTCTCGAGCAACAAATAATACTCGCCCTTAATCCGAATCTTCTTGTATCTCTGTTTTATATTCTTTCCAATTTATTTTTACCACGATCACAAAACGAAGAAACTTCCTCGATCGCCTTTAACTTATAATACTTCCGTACTTTTTACAATTCGTAGATAATCACCTATATTTTCTTCTGATCTATTAAACATCAGTTTACATTACGTTTTAAACTCGTTCTTTCTGTTTTCATCCAGAGGATATCAAATTCTGTCTTTTTTTTCAAAGACGAGCCGTAACTAATTAAAACAAATTCTCTCTTTTTCTTTATCTTTTGTCTTCCTCCTTTGATCCCCATTTTTTAAAACAAACACATAAATCTCATGTCCAAGAGTATCCTTTTATATGTTTGTCACAATGACACTGACATTCTAACTGACATTAGTCGACGCACAAATCAAGTAACTCTAAAACTTCTTATAAACTAAACCTTTTTTAACAATTCTGAATTAAATTATATTTACAATTAACATAAATAGTCTTCGTATCAATCTGTTGTGTTTGTCTTTTCTTTCAGTAAAAACAAACCATATGAAAAATAACAATTATTAGAATTTATAACAGGAATTCTAGCAAAAATACGCAACCCTGAGTTTATAAGTTAGAATATTAAAATCTTACAAGTCTTCATAAATCTCCAAATGTAAATTGAACTGCAACAAGCATTCCAAAAATTGCTCTCCAGGAATCACAATACCCCAGTCAAATCAAACACCTCTAAATATCATAGCAATACATTTTGCACCATAATTCTGAATAGCCCTGTATAAATACATACCATACAAGAGCATCCAAAATTTTATATGTATATACAGCATTAAAAATTATATTTCAGTAGATATTTTTTAGCGCATATAAATCCAGGCCGGGTATTAAACAAAAGAAAGGGTTAGTACCCAACTCGCTGCTTGTTGCTTAATTAGATAGCAATTTTTAACAACCCCTAAAAGCTTCTCTATCTAGACAAGCAATTAAAATAATTTCTTACAGCGAAATTATTTTATTTTTTACAGCAAGAACAGCAATGTTTTATCTTAATAAGCTGAGGGAGATTCTTAAATTTTTAACTCAAAAATGGAAACAATTAAAATCTTATTGACATAAACTTTACCCTTTCTCGAGAGAAGACTAAATCAAAAGCAGAATAGAATAAATTTTAATTTATAATTGAAATATTTTTCATATGTAAATTATGATAATATCGGCAAGCAAATAATATGAGAACGTATTTTATTATTAACAAACTTTTACCTGAACTCTTCGCTAACCTAACCCTATAAATTAAATTTTTGAGAACAAGACAATGAAATTAGATTTGTACAAATAATACACACTGTAAGGTAAACAAACGAGTTATCAAGAAATAAATTTGACAAATGAGAATTTCACATTGTTAAAATTAAGTGTTGATTTATAAGATCGTAAATACGTTAGAAATAATGGAACCAGCATAAAATTCACGAAGTAGACAGTTGGGTTATTTAAAATTTTTCACATTGAAAAAAATTAAGAGCAGGAGAAAAAAAAATGGCAAATTTAAGAATACATAAAGGGCGAGTAATTCAAGTGCCACCCACCTCTTACTATTTCTTAAATTATTGAAAATATTAATTTCTGTAGTTTTTTCTTTAAGCTAATTGAGCTAATTTATGCCAGCCACATTCTAAAATCTTATGTGACGGCACCGTTAGTTTTCTTAAATAGCAATATGAATATATTTTCTTAGGCAATCAGATAGAAATTCTTTTTTCTAGTTTCAATAATGCAAAATTTGTATCCCCTTACATTGTATAAATTTCGTGAAAAACATTTTAAAAAAAGTGGTTCCAGTAAGCAGGCCATGGATTTAAACAAAAACACTTCAAATGCTACAATACTAACTTATTTAAAATAAATAAAACAGGCCAAGAAAAGTAATTTACTAAATAATAATAATAACACATTCTGCTTCACCAGAAACTAACACCATGTCAACTAATTCATTTCTCTAAAATTGATGATTATCCATTTTGACAATAAGATCTTGACTTGAATAAGTAATAAAAGTGTGTTGACTATTCAAAACAATGATTAAACCAATGACAAAGCTTTTTAACTTTAACCATGGCCTGCTTAGTTGAATCACTTTTTTACATTTTTCTCGAAATTTTTGTAATGTTGTACCTACTAAGAATGTTTTATGTCATTGAAATAAGAAAAAAATTTGTGTACCTTAATGCCTAAAAAATATTTATATTGGCATTTCAGAAAATAATCAATAACGTCAGGTACTCAGTCATGTGACATTACAGCATAAATTAGTCATAAGCCCCCAAACAACTTTTATTAAGAAAAAAACTTGATATTCTCTATAAAACTTCAGAACGATATGATATTAAAACACAGAACGATTCCAGTGCAGTCCACACGCTGTAATTTTACAGAGGAAGCCCATATTTTTTATTTGTAGCTTTACCTCATGACAAAACTGACATGAATTCTTTTTTAAACTCACGATATTGTGTTCGAGTTCATCATAACCCAACAGCACAAAGTGTACTGCTTATTAAAGCTGGAATGTAACCTTGGCGTTTCCCGGGAAGGATTGTTTATACGATAACATAAACATATAATAAGAACGCCTAGTGTGCAGAGTTATTAAACCTCTTTCTTTCCGACCCATACTATTATGGCACAAAGCCGCCTAATGGTGGGTTTTGCATGTTTGTGTACCTAGCCGCGGTTTCGTTTTGAAAACAACAGTGCCCGCCTGGAACGCACTTATCTGAAGTTGTGCCACCTCATATTGTTTTAGAAAAACATCGTTGTCTTGTAGTAAAAAATATCGTCCACGTTGCCTCCCTTGCGAACCGCCACTGCATAGATTTCCAATTTTTTAATAGAGATTGTGTTACGAAACATACATGTTTGGTGATGAACATAATCGTACACGTAAAAGCGTTCGTCCCCATATTTCTACAATATTACAAACAGCAACAGTACCACAATATATAGCAATTAGTCTTATATTAGTTATATTTCGATAATACCTTAATAACGGAATATAACAACTGTAAAGCTAACTAGATTTAAGCAAATTGCTTGTTTATGATTAATTTACTTTGTATTAGTACTGTATTGTGGAAAATATAGGTCCATCTGAAAATACAAAAACCTTTGAACTACTTTGTGTAAAATCTGTTTTAAACACGAATAGTTTCAAAGATGTGATGATCAAGCATTTGTGATCCAAATATAAAATACATAACAATTTAAAAACCCGCTTGAGACACATATGGATATTGGATTAAAACTATCTAAAATTATAGGTACATAAAGTTATAATTAACAACATGTTCAGGCAATCGACCAAAATTAAACCTTCTAGAATTTTTGTTGGCAGTGAAATGTTTCATGCTATTAGTATAGGGGTAAATAGTTAGTATACGGGTAAATGAAATAGAAATATTGCGCTTGCAAAATCGATTATTTCGTAACCGTAGAATACGATTCTGATCTTCTTTTTTTAGCTGCGCTAATATTTAATAGGGCAACCTTTTTCCATCACACCTAGTTTTTCGCATCTTGAGTAGTGGGGTGGGGCTGGTTAAAGTATCTATGCTTACTCAAAGTATTAATACTTTGTCTGGTATCGATCACCGATAACAGTATCCGAGAGTAATTAAAATATCAAAAGTATTAAAAGTATCAAAAGTATCAAAAATATCGAAAGTATCAAAGTATGGAAAGTATCGAAGTATAGTAGATATCATAAATGTATTGAAGTATGGAATATATCGAAATATCGAAAGTACCTAGCATAGCACTAAAGCTAGGCGATTACGTAAAAAGAGTATCGAGTACCGACTCCAATTTGGTATCGATACTATACAAAAGTATCGAATTATCGAAAGTATTGCAAGTATCAAAAGTATCCAAGTATTAAAACTATCGAAAATATCACATGTACCGAAGTATCGAAAGTATTAAAAGTATAGAAAGTATACCAAGTATCAAAAATATTAAAGTTATCTAAAGTACCGAAGGTATCGAAATATCAAAAATATCGAAGTATCGAATGTATCAAAGTATTGAATGTGTCGAAGTATCATAAGTTACAACCCCGATATTTCGTTTAAACAGCATTTAAAATAAGACTAATTTGACGGTTCGATCTATAAAATCTCAATTATTATTAAAGATAGAAACTTACACTTGTGATTCATTATTATGGCTAATTTATCACGATTGCAGAAATGGGATATAAGTGGACTTTCAATACTTCTAAACTTTGGATACTTTCAATATTGTGATACTTTCGATACTTTGGTACTTTCGATACATTTGATGTTTCGATACTTCGTTATTTCGATTCTTTCGATTCTCTTGATATTTTAATACGTTGGATATTTCCGATACTTCGCTTCTTTCGATACTTTTGGATTTTGGTATCGACACCAGTATCCAAAAGTATTGAAGTATGGAAAGTAAATATCAAAAGTATCAAAGTATAAAAGGTATCTTAAGTATTAAAGTATCGAATGTTTTGAAGTATAGTAAGTATTAAAATTATTAAAAGTGTCAATAGTATCAAAATATCAAAAGTACCTAACACTTGTGTTCCATTTCTACAATCGAGAAAACTAGCCAATTTCAAATATTGAATCAAAAATCTATGGGGCTATTTGAAAGTATAAAGTTTTCCTTATTTTCGGTGAAACTTTACAAAAATTTAAGTTTCTGGCTTTAGAAATAATTGAGATGTTGGATCGAACCATCAAACTCGATCCCCCGATGTAATTTATTTTTATTAATTTTATCCTCTTTTCTGCCTTTTGAACGCAAAAACGAAATCGCAGTGAAATAAGATACAATTCCGTAATTTCTTTCGTAACGTAACGTCAACCTTAAGCACTATAGATTTTTTATACAACATTTCTTCAAGTTGGGTAGTTTTCTCGATTGCAAGAATGAGACACAAGTGGTAGATACTTTTGATTCCTCGCTAATTTCGACATTTTTGGTACTTTCGATACTTCGATACCTTGATACTTTTGCTACTTCGGTAGTTTCGATGCTTTCGATATTTTGATACTTTAGTTTAGTATCGCTCCCAAATTGGTATCGACACGATAAAAATCTAACATCGATTCCAATTTGGTATCGATTCTCAATACTGATTTTGCGGTATCACCCAGCCCTAATCTTTGGGTATTCATCTGAATGTGATTATCTATCTTTTAAAATTAGGTTAATTAAAGGGGCACAAACACACGCACGCACATACGCACATGTGCGCGCGCATTGTCCCACATTTATACACACGCGTACGCACTCACACTTACACAATATAACGAAATCGATTTCTGTACCCAATCAAATGTAATTGAATTAAATCAGAAGACCAGTGGCGGCGACAGATTATTTTGATGAAATATGGCGGAACCATACAATTCCTAGACTGCGTAAACGCAAATGTGTTAAAAAAAACAACTGTAGCGTTTTAATCAGACTTCCTTGTTTAGTGCTTTAAACAGATGACGTGCATTTACGGAGTCACCACCATTGCTTTGTTAATTTAGTTAAAGGACGCTGCACTGTTATGAGCCATAATATAAGAAATTCTCGTAGCGATTAGATTATTAGTTTGGACTGAGCGCTTGTTTCCAGTTTTTAGATCAGGTGTTTTATTGAATTGATTTCACTCCTACACTTTCAAAAGGAACTGCAACGCAACCATTAATTTTGTTGTGAGTATTTTTGAAGTTGGGCAGCATCATTGCTTCCACTATGAGTAATCAGTGGTTGCAAGAAAAGGAACATTTTTAAAAATTTAAGATATGAGTCATGATGCGTGACCGTATTATCTTAGTAAGCATTCGTTTGTGCGACAACAAGATTTAATAAGGTTCTGGCTAAAACAGGTCATATAACGTATGGAATGGTAGTGTCAGTATAGTTTCATGTTTAGTTTGAAGCGCTGAAGATGGAAACCTACTTTTCCAAAGCTATTGTAATTATTTTGCGTAAAAAACTTGTTCTTGTTACAGGTAGGTTCCTTATGTATTATTATGACGTTAAATTCTGCGATAACGTTTATTCAAAAAAAAATGGCTTCGAGCGCTACCTAGCACATAAATGTCACCTAGAACGAGTTTTACAGTTACACCAAGGTTATTTTTGTAGCATAATTAACGTATTGTAACCAGATTCAACTAAGTTTCGCCCGAAAATGGTACCACTTGAGGTGACGCACGGTGGGATGTTTCCGTTTCCGTCATATTATTACAAACACTAGGAATTCTTGTAATTTAAATTAAGTAAACTTGATCATCCGATGCAGGAGCCCCCCTTCTCCCTCCAAAAACTACGCTACTTTTAAGCCTATCACTATTATACAACTAGTGGCGTGATCCTTCGGAAAAAATCGCGCGATTTTGCAAATGACACGTTATTTTCCGTCTTTTTTCGTAAAGCTCGTATCTATGAGTGAGACAGAAATGCCGCATTTGTGTGTTAAAAATGTGTTGGTGTTGTGCGCGCTCGCGTAGAACAACGTAATGTACACGTAGTTGTAAACCTAACCCACCTCTCGCTGAAATCCTCGGCCAACTTTTATGTTAGTGTTCGCCGCAACGTGTAGAGGTACAGTCGTTTGTCGGTACGGTAGACACTGCACGTGGTTAACGTAACATAGTTGTTATCGTCGTGAGTGCGGGGTTATTTTTTAGCAAAAATCTGTAATATTGCTAGAGTTACCCTTAGTATGCATAACGTGGTTAAACAAATAAAACGCAGTTTGACTGTATTTACCGCACTTATTATTACAGGTAAGTTTTTGTTTTTAATTTAAAAAAAAATAAATATTACACCTCCGCCAAATTGTTTTAAAAATTGATTTTTTTTGTTATTGTTGGAGATTAGAAAAATTTTTTTTTAATTCAATACGTAGGTAGGAATTAGAAAGGAAACAGGAAGTTGCCGCTCAAAAATCTATATAGAACTGATAAATGATAATGTGGTAGAATTGCAAGGTTTGTTTATTTTAATACCTGTTTTTAAGTTGTTCTTTTGAAGGTTGCTTTTTTAAATTTGGGAGAATTGGATAAAATTTAAAAAATGCAAATTATCACTTAAGAATTTATTTTATATAATTATCACAACCGGAATTTAAGATTTATCAATTTTTTTAAAATTTTGTTAAATTTATTTTTATGCTCGAAATTAGAAGGATTTTAATTTTCTAATGATAATTGATAGAAAAACACATGTTGCTGTAAATAACATAAAATTATGATAGGTAATGCCTCGGATAAAAACATGCAATTTTTCAAAAATTGGTTTAAAATAAGTATTTTTTAAATTTACTAGCACACACAAATTTTTGTAGTATATTTTGAGCAAAATCTGTCGCCACGATTGTCTACCCTCTGGGGTCGGTGATAAACCGTAGCAGCAGAAACAGGCAGATGTTTAATAAATATAACAAAACGATGACACTGAACTCGTGAAATTAATATATTTTTTAAATTTTGCCTTAAATCGTAGGTGCCTTTTACAATTTTTATTGAAATTGTAACTTTACATGTGGAATATTATTTTCTGCATCACAGAAAAGTGTGTAGAATGCGTAGAATATGTAGAATATATAAAATGTGTACAAGAGGTACCTGCATATTGTTTATTTTACAATGCAGATGTCAACGCATGTGTGCATGGAAGGGGGGGGGGTAATTCGTGCAACTATTCAACGATACGAACGCGCAGCCTTCCCTTTATTAAAACGTACCGCACTGCAATGTTAATTTAATAATAATAAAAAGACTACCACGTTCTATTTTACTTAGATGCAGAGGAAGGCCCTTGTTTAGTTGTAAACATGTTCATTTACGTCTAAACTGCCAAATTTTGCATTAGTATTATTCTACATGTACAATATGCACAAAGAAAAGCTTAATATTCTACATGCAGAATAACCACGTATAATAAGTATATGTTACATGTCCAACCCTTATTTTTATACTAAAATGTTTGAAAAGGAAAAATTCTGAAAACATTCAAATAAACTAGGCAATGCTCAGAAAAATTTCTTAATTATTCAGATTGGTTTATCTTTGTAATTCCATTTAGAGAGTAATAATAAAATTCCAAAAAAAGGCAAGACAAACGTTTCGAATTTTTGACTTGAACTTTTAGTTTACTTAACTTCAAAAATTGAATAGTTTTATTTTTTAAAATTTTGAAAACTGTAACATTTGTTTTTTTCAACCACACCAATTTTTTTCAAAATTTTCCAATTATGGTTTTGATTTCCTCTGCATTCGCCTGACTTTGCCTACGTCATTATTTTCTTAAATTTTAGGTTTAACATTCTATACATTCTGAATACTTTACACAAAATTCTACAAAAAAACTGCGACGAAGGTCATGATTTAAATTTGAATTTATATTTAAAAAAAGATTGTTGTTATGCATATTCAATCCATGCGCAATGCGCAACCCAACGGTATAATATGTAGATTTTAGACTATATGCAATATTACAATTTTTTTGGTTTTAATAACAGCGAATATTATTAATGTAGGTATCAAAATAAAACCTATACCTGACCTTATTTTCGCGCTGGAATTTAAATGTTATATCAACTCAAAAAATTAATAATAACATGTTAATAATTCCTGGAATTTTCATGATGTTACACACTTGTTTACTACAATTTTCTGTATATTTTCACAAGCTCAATTCAACATAAATATTATTGTTCGTTACATGCTTCATTCTGCGGCAACGTTTATAGAGGAAGTTAAGTGATTTTTATTCAATGCAAATTGTTCTGTTAAAATTGTTATTGTAATTGCAAATAGTTGACCTTAAAACCCAAACCTACTCGTATTATAGTTGGTTGTTGATTACATACGCGAGAATTCTTTCACCATCGCTCATTTCATATTTGACCTTAGCTAGAAAGTACTGATTCTGCTTTCATATCCGACAATAAATTTATGACTTGATTAGGAAAATTGTTTGGTTAAGGCCTGCAGCATCGTTGGTCGAGTGCTATCACATTTGTCTTTGGAATGAGAGTACCGGGGTTCGACACCTGAAAAGGTTAGTGAGATGCATTTGTCAGTATGCAATTTTTCTACGAATCTTGCATATATTAGCCAATGCAAAATAAATATAAAACATTTTGTTGTGAATATTTAAATAAAACCGGTTTTCTCAAAAAAATCTTTCTTAATTTTCATTCACGCTTCGTTAATTAAAAAAATAATGACGACTATTACGATGTAGATTACAAGATTAACATCTCCAGAGTTGTGGGCGACGAAAAAAAAATTAAGTTCCTCTTGAATTGTTCTAGATAACAAAGATAATGAAGTGGCACTTGTTGCTGCAATTTCAGTGAAAAATTTAAGTCTGTCAAGTTAGATAAAAGGCGTGATAATTTTCGTATATTTCACGTGTAATAATCGTATAATGAACACGTAATCAAATTGATCTACTTACTTTAAATGATAAGATCAAAAGTAAAACATTATTTTATTGTCTGTTGGCATCAAGGCCAGTGCCAACGCAATATCAGGTGATCTAAAAACGTTTAATGGAAAATTAAAGGTGTCTTTTTAAGTCGATAATGTATTCAACGAAACATTAATTAACAATTTATTATCGAGCTGCAAGCAAACATTATGGAAAAATAAGCGATTTTATCGGAAAATAAAAGGTAAAAATGAATTTTTATTAAAACCCAAACATTAGCATAGTATTACCAGAGCCGAGCGGTTTTAAAATGCGAAAGCAAAAATTCGCAATTAAAAATTTGATTTAGCAAAGTGACTACAAAGAGCAATCGTTTCAAAAGCTTGCTCTTTCCTCTATAATTAAAATCTACCACTTGAAAGTAACAAAAGCTTGGGCAGGGTTGAAAAAGCCGTGGAAATAAAGCCTTCTGCTAAATCCTAATGAAGTTGTGCAAATTGAAAAATCCCATTGTATTTTTATGCAAAACGTAGGAAGGCATTAAGTTGTTTTAGGACAAAAGCGGTGCTCGTTTTTAAGACAATTTGTTTGTAAAATTGAGCCCGACCTTTTTTGCTCAATTGTTGATCCAATTGCCCGTTTTAGTTTAATTTAAATCCGGGACGGAAAAGTAACTCGATCTGGCGACCTTGTACTTACTTACACGAAAATTTCCTGCCGCATGCCGTCAGGTAGGATTTACACCCCTTCAAAATTCTCATAAGGAATGGCCGCTATTAAATTTATTTATGGAAAAGCACCTTGCGGTGTGCAGTGTTTAAAATTACAATGACAAGCACATACATCATTCAACGTCTGTTTTATTCAAGCAACGTTCATGTGACGTTTTACGTAAACAAATCTAACGCACGCCGTTGTTTTGGAAACGCTGAGGTGTTCTGAACCTTTTATTAATGGCAGGACTTTGCAGGAAAGCTCGCGTCATGATATTTTATCTATATTTGTGCAAAGCATTCTTGATAGTTTAGGTTTAGATGGAAAAATAAGGCGTGGGTTCATGTTCTCTTCATCGAAAATTGTTTTTGTTCTCCGCCTCAATTTCCAACTTCATTTCCTCCACACTCTTATTTCTCAAGGATTTACAAAGAATATACACTCTAAAAACTGTCACTGAAATATATGCCCATTTACCATAAGAAACCTCGGAAGATAATCCGATTTACCATTAAAATTTGTGGGATATGTAAGGGGGGAGGTGTTAACAAATGCCATTGCATAATTATTTTCAACACAAAAAAATTTGTAAGTAAAGGGGGGCGGTGTGACGAATTAAACTAGCAAAGTTGGTGCTTTAAACTCTAAAGGAAATATTAGCAGATATAATGAATCATAAATTTAGGGACAGCTTTGGTAAACATGTTGCCGTCACCATTATTAGGTAATTGTGAACAATTGTTTCCCAAAAATGTATGACGTAAACGTGATAATACCTACAACTGGCATTGCTTTATAAATTATAAACTGCTTCGCTGGCAACCGATTTGGGTTGGTTCAGAAATGAATATGGTGCCAACAATTAATAACACCAAGCCAACATGTTTGGGTATATACAAAACGTCACTGTTTGGCAAAATGGTTCCACTCCGTTATAGAACAATATTGTTGCTTACTATTTTTTATTTGCCACTCTAATCGCGCTTCTCCTGACTACATCAAATGTAATTTTTTCTGTAACGTTTTCCTAATAGCAGAATATTGAGTTACATCAATTGGTACAGAACGACACAGCCCAGCGAAGCAAACTTCTCCATTTTGGACAGGCCCTGGAGCCTGATCGAACCGACTATAAAGCGTGAATGGCGCTTGTCAGACAATCACTACTCGTACAAGTGAACATTATTGGCGCTTATTACTTTAAATAAATCACGAGCCACCACTGCCCCTCTAGGAGTGTACTTCTAGTTAAAATTATCCAAGAAGCGGAAAAACCATGGTTTGATATCACCATGTGTGACAGAAAACAAAGTCCTTAGAAATGTCTGGCGCAAACGTCCAATTACTACCTGCTCCTTGCAAGTCGAGGAGTAAAATCCGAGCGAAATTTAAATTAGATTCTCACCTTTCCCTAACTTTTTCATTTTTTCTTTATTTTTAGACGTTTTCCAACAGCTTGTTTTAATCGAATATCATGCAAGGTTTAATTAATTTTTGTTTAAATTATTTTAACCCAAAAATCTCTGGGACCTTCCGGATTTGAACGTTTTTCTAAGAACGTACGTAACAAAGTCTGAACTTCGAATTGCATTTTGCAGTTGAAAGGAAGGAACTGACGACAATTCTAAAGTTCAAAGCAGGATTCCTTATGCAGTTCGTGACCTCCAAGTCTAAAACAAAGAAAATTGCAAATGTGTGTATGTGTGTGATCGATAAATGGTATTGACAGTTGTAGCACAATTGATTGGACCAACGTTTGCCCGAAAGAAGGCGGGAAATTGCGTGAAATGCGTGACCTATCTTGAGATTTCGAGGTCAAGCTTTTCTTCCTGTAGACCTGCTTTCTGTGGTATTGTAGCGTTTTGCTGATTATTATTATTAATATGGTTTAGCAGTTTTAAAGTTGTTTGAAACTCGGACAACCCTTAATTTGTATTCTGAACAATCCTTAATACGTAGTTTGCTTTTACCTTGACATTTGAAAGTTTTCAAGGTTAATAGGGTGGAATAAATCATGTGTTATGGCTGTTTTGTTTGGCTTTCTGGTCGGAAAAGTGGCTCATCTTCAGCGCCTAATAATGTTCTCGTAGCGCTGCTTACTGTACTCTTGTTTGAAGGAAGCTACCGAAACGGTCAAGAACTTTTCCACTATACGGTCGTCAATGCGGTGGTGTTTCGGATTTTTTTTTAAATTTCATGCTTGGAATCACGTTATCAAAGTTTCGCCCTTATCGCATCCTCAAAAGTTTCGTAGCGCGGCTTAACACGGTTTGGAGGGAGCTGCAGCAAAGGTCAAGAAACCTTACACTATTATGGTTTTTAATATGGTGGGCTGTTTTGGAATATTCTTTTAGTTTCATGCACAAAATCTCACCAACGGCGTTTCGCCCTTTTAGCATCTTCAACGCCCAATAATGTTCTCGTAGCGCACTTAATCTGGTTTTAAGGCAGCTGCCCCAAAAGCCAAACCTTTCACTGTTGCGCACTTTAATGTGGTGGTTATTTCGGAATTTTTATTTGCATCCTGATCAGATTCGCATCCTTAAGGCCCAATAATGTTCTCTTTGCGCGGCTTAAGCTGGTTTAAAAAAGTTTCGGCAAAGGCAACGAAACCTACCGTAATTATACTGTAAAGTGATGGTTGTTTTCGAATTTTCTGTAGTTTTATGTTAGGAAGTGTGTCATCAACGTTTCTTCCTTTTGGCACCTTCAAGAACCAATAATATTTTCGTAGCGCGACTCTGGTTCGGAAGGAGCTACTGAAAAGGTTGGGATCTTTTTATCTGGTCCATAATGTGGTTTTAAAATTTTCTTTAGCTTCATACTTGAAATTGCGTCACCAAGTTTCGTCCTTATGGCATCTTCCGACTAGGCCCAATAATGTTTTTGTAGCCCCACTCAATCTGGTTTAGAGTGAGCTACAGCAAAGGCCAAGAAACCTTGCACTATATGGCGTTGAATATGGTGGCTGTTTTGGAATTTTCTTTAGCCTTATGCTTAAAATCATACTATCGGCGTTTCGTCCGTTTAACATCTTCAAGACCAAATAATGTTCTCGTAGCGAGCTTCATGCTTGGAATAATGTCATCCACGTTTCGTTCTTCATCTTCATGGCTTAAAAACTTACTCGTAGCGCGGCTTGCCACCGCAAAGTTCAATAACCCTTTTACCATATGGGCTTAAATATCGTGTCTGTTTTGTAGTATTATTAAGCTTCATGCTTGGAGTCGTATCATAAGCGTTTCGTCATTTTAGCATCTTCAAGGCTCAATAAATTTTCTATAGCGCGGCTATATATGGTTTTTAATATGGTAGCTGTTGTCGAATTTTCTTTAGCTTTATGGTTTAAATCGGGCTATCAGGGTTTTATCCTTGTAGCCTTTGAAGGCCCTATAACGTTTCCGTAGCGCGGCTTACTCTGGTTTGTAGTGAGATGCCTCAAAGGTGAAGAAATGTTCCCTTGTAAATACAACGGCCAAATTGATGACTATTTTGAATATTTCATTAGCTGTATAGTTGGAATCGTGCCATCAGTGTTTCGTCTTTTTTAGCATCTACAAGGCTTAATAAAGTTCTCGTAGCGCGGCTCGTTCTGTTTTTGACAGAGCTACCGTAAGGGTCGTTAAACCTTCTATATAAGGTATGTATGGCGTTTTGGATTTTCTTTAGCATCCTGCTTAGAATCGTGTCTTTAACGTTTCGCTCTTTTGGCATCTTTACGACTTAATAATGTTTTTGTAGCGCGGCTCATTCTGCTTCCTAAGGAACTATCGAAAAGCTCAGGAACCGTTCTACCATATGATTGTTACAGTGGTGGTTGTTTTGGTATTTTTATTAGTTTCCTGTTCAGAATCGTGTCATCAATGTTTAGTCGTGTTGGCATCTTTAAGGTCCAATTAGGTTCTCGTAGCGCGGCTCAATGCTTTAGAGAGAGCTGCCGCAAAAGCTAAGAAACCTTTCACTTTATTGTCTTTAATGTGGTGGGTTTTTTGGATTGTTCTAGTATTTTTTTAGCTTCCAGATCATAATCTTGTCATCAACGTTTCCTAGGTTCTCGTAGCCCGGCTTACTATACTTTGGAAAGAGCTGTCGCAAAGGTCAAGAAACCTTTCACTTTATGATCTTTAATGTGGGGCCGGGTTTGGAATTTATTTAAACTTTACGCTTGAAATTGTTTCGTCAACGTTTCGTCCCTTTGGCACCTTCACGGCTCATATAATGTTTTTGTAGCGTGGCTTAATCGGGTTTGGAAGGAGTCGCCGGAAAGGTCAAGAAACCTTTCACTATATGGGCTTTAACGTCGTGGCCGTTTTGCAGTTTTCTTTATGCCGAATCGTATCATCTAAGTTTTCTCCCTTTTGGCACCTCCAGAGCTTATTAATTCATTAGTTCACAAACCACCTGAGAGCTGCCGAAAAGGTTCAGAAACTTTTCAGCTTAAATTGTTAAAATTTCTCAGGTATAAATTAGATATTATTGTATCAATTAATAAAAACTTAACTCGAAGCTATCAAAACTTTTATTATTGATTTTAAAAGTTACTATTGACAAACTTCGCCTTCTGCGACATTAAATGATCAGGCGTCCAGCTTCCAATAATATCAATTAAACTGTAATGGAGATTTTCCCACTGGCAAGGTCTTCTAATTTAGAAAGCCGGCTTTTTTCTAGATTGTGATTGACATGTCGAACGTGTTGTAAACAAACAACTTAGAGCTTGTTAAACGAGATGTCCCTCGTGATCGTTTTATATTTTTAACAGAAAAAATAAATAAATAAGGATAAATAGATGGAAATATTGCAAATAAGGTAAGAAAGGCTCGAAATATAAACATGTTTATTTAAATTCCGTAACGTCAACGTCAAACCTCCTGAAAGCTTATTTTCAGTTTCAGCTGTCGGCGTCTGAAATAAACATGTGACGCTTATGCACGTACGTCGGGCCCTCTCGGCAGATTCACGTTGCTATTTTGTAAAAATGTTACGCTTGTTTATGAATATTTTTGCTGAAATTGTCAGGTTCAAGCCAATTTTTCATTAACAGAAATATCGCGTGACTGTCGGCGTTGAATAATCTATTAATCTGACTTAACGAACTGTTTTAATTTTTTTCAACCGCACCTGATATTTTTTCCTTTCAGTTAAATTATTCAATTATAATTCTGTTTGGAGCGACTCATTGACAAAAAATTCCGTTTTAGTGTTTGTGTTTTTTTAATATGCATACATATTTAATTGTGTCTTATTCGGTGCAGAGCCAGCTTTATTTTTTTTATACAGAGAAAATCCCGAAAAATGATCCTTAAAAATAGCATCCGTTTATTATGTAAATATGGGTGTTTTCCTCATTTTACATTACTTATATATGCATACACATCCATACAATTCTGAGCCGTATTTTATGCACATGTTGTGTGAAAATGCATGCTATTCCGCCATACGTGTCATGCCGTTTATCAAATGAAATAAAATTCTTTTCAAAAGTGTGTGTTCAGACCCAACTCTCGTTGAAAATTTCCCCTGAACTTTCAGTCAGACAATATTCGGTTTCTGTTGTTTTCTGCTTCACGCGCTTATTGTGATTTAGTACAAATATTTGTTTGATATCTAAAATGTAAATTGTTTCCACTCCGATGGTGCTTCTGATATAAGCAAAAATCCATTACAAGAGATATTCTCTGCTTTTTGTTATATTAAGTCACGATCATGTTATATGCAGAAATATATTCAATTTTTAATGGTGGGTATTTTCGCGATTCAAAATACGAGCATATTGTTTACCTAATAAATAGTTCTACTGTAGTTGTGCTATTTTTTTCAAAACTGAAATAGCAATAATCCCACTTCTGATGAAAAACCTGTTACGCAACCAAAATATAATTAAAAATTGATAACATGATTGATCAGAAGTGAAGCAACCAGATTTTGATGTATTATAAAACAAACAATGACTCGAAGTTGTAAAATTCGAGTGTTCATTGTGATAGGGAAGTGTATTTTTATTTTCAGAAACTTTCTCAAGAGATTTCATTCAATAGATTGTAAAATCTAGATTTTCTAAAAATAAACCTAGATGTAGACGTAGAAATACTTCTTGAAGGTATGGTTTTATTAAATTTTCGATTTGATTGGTGTATTCTATACTAAAATGACTTAAATTTTTTAAAGGGCTTTTTGAAAGAAAATTTTAAAATATTTTAATCTGAGGGACTTGTACCGTATGGTGGTGTGACATTTTTCTTATCACGATGTGGCTTTTATCTTTTCCGGCGACATTTTTGACCGACATAAATTTAGGACAAGGAATCTTATCCAACCTTTTCAGAAAAAATTTCATTGAAATCTGTTGTAATCTTATAAAGCACATTTTTAAGGTGAACTCTTTTCATCACCAATTTTCCTTTGATATTTCGTTTTTAAATAAATGATGTATTTCTTCTTTGGTTTTCTAGAAACATGACGTTTCCGACGTAGACAATTTTGAGTTTTTTTCCTTGGGAAGTCTTGTCAGAAAATTATGAAACTTTTTCATTTCCAATAATTTTTAGGCCTTTTTCTGAGTTTTCTAGTTTGGTAAATGGACTCTAACCTAATGATCTTGAAACCTTCTTCGTACATAAATTTTTTTTGACTTTTCCCAAAAAATTGCCAAGCAATTTTTTATTTAAATCCCCCCCCCCCCCACACACCCCGGAGTTCTTTCTAAAACTCTTTGTTGCTTATTTGGACGTCTTACCTAAGCAAAGTTATTAGTAGAAGCTTTCTTTCAGCAGTATTTTTTTAAGAACTTTTTTCTGGCTGAATTTCTAGATTTTTCGTTTTCTAGATTTTGTTCTGTGAGCTGAGACCTTTTCTTGTTTGTAAAGTGAAGCTCTAACCCAGTGATATGTGATTGGGTTTTCCGAAAATATACCTGGGGCATTTTCTCATGGTATTGAAAATAATAATAGAGCTGATAGTAAAATATATGAGATTATTTGATTACAACCGTTAAATTTAATCAATATCTATATTTTTTGGGCGTTGGTTTTTTAAACATAAATTGTACAAGCACTAAAACACAATTCTTTAAAAATTGGCGGTAATAACACTGCTTGGGACATTTTTTCCAGCTGTGTAACAACCTCATTAATGAATCAGTTTTGTGTTTATTAACAGAACGAAACTAAAGCTAACTGAATTTAATGTATTCCCCTATCTTTAGGTGATGGAGTTTTATAAGCAGAAAATATTCCCTAAAAACCCTGCAAACATTTTTCTAAAAACCTGGGAAAAATTTTCCTAAAACCCACGAAAAAGTTTTCCTAAAAACCTTGCAAAAATTTTCCCGAAAAACCCTGGGAAGATTTTCCCGAAAATGTACCAATTAAAAAAATTAAACTAAATCTAGGTACCTACGCCTCTAAACTTAGACGAGACCATTTTATAAGCGAAAAATTTTCGCTCTAAACTTTGAGAAAATTTTCCTAAAGAGACTTTTCTTATAAACGCTTGGATAATTTTTACTAATGACCCTAAAAAATTATTTCCTAAAATATTTTCCTAAAACCCTGGGAAAATTTTTCCTAAGTACCCAGAAAAAAGTTTTCGTAAAAACCGTTCAAAAATTTCCCCTAAAAACAGTGGTAAAATTTTTTCCTATCTTTAGATGAGGTCATTTATTTAAGCAGAAAATTTTCTTTAAAATTCCCGAGAAATGTTTTCCTGAAAACCCCGAAAGACTTTTCCTATAAACCCTGAGATAAACGCTGGCAGAATTTTTCCTAAAAACTTTGGGAAATTATTTTCTTAAAATCTGTGAAAATTTTCCTATAAACCGTAGGATGATTTTCCCTATAAACTGTGAGAAAAAATTGCATACAAATCCTGAAACAAGTTCTTTAGAATACTTGGGGCGATCCTTTAAAGAGAATTTTTTGTAAAAACCCTGGGAAATTGTTTTCTAAACACCCTGGGAAAAGTTTTCTTAAAAACCCTGGCAAAATTCCCCTTCAAGTCCCGGGGAATATTTTTGCTCTAAATTATAGGAAAATTTTACTAAAATCTCTGAAAATTTTTTTCTTACGACCCTGGGAAAAGTTTTCCTAAAAATCTTGGAAACATTTTCCTTAAAAGTCTATGGAAAGTTCTCACAAAAATTACCGGTTTAGAAAATTTTTCACTGCACATCACTGCCCTAATCCAATTTAACTATTCCCGAAAATGTATTTCCAAATAACGCTTTATGGGAAACATTTTTCCTCCAGATTTGTTTTAGAGACGTCTCAGTTTTCTTTCAATTTTCTTATTGAAGTGATCTTGGCCTTGGGTTAGGCTTTAAAATTTTTCCTAAAAGCTCTTCTTGGAGGTTTATTTCCGAAAAATGTTTTTAAACGATTTTTTCTTTTATGCTGTTTCTACAAAATTTTTCTATTTCTAAGGTAATTCTGAGCGTATTTTTCTTGTTTGCGAATGCACTCTAACCCAACCATCCTGAAACCTCTTCAGTATCAGAAAACGTTTAGACTTTTCTGAATGAACTGCAAAAGATTAATTTTCTGAATTAAAGTTCCCGTTTTTTCCTGAAAATCTGTTTTTAGATTTTTATTCGAAGTGTTTTTTTATTTTCGTATATCTGAAGAAGGTCTCTTATGGTCTCTTTCAAGAGCTTATCCCCAGTTTACGTCAAAATTGGAGAATTCCCGAAATTTCATTTTGAAATTGGTATGACGCAAGATAAAATAATTAATAAAATTGCAAAATCGTATAATCTGTTGTGATTCAGGATTTAGTCAAAAAAAAAGTCGGTTGTAAACAATGTTTGTTCCAGAAATTTTTATTTCCATTTGAATTAGTCAGATTCAGGTTTTATTAGGAAAAAAACTCAATTGGGTCGTTGGTTGTGAATTTAGTGAACGGAAAGTTTAAAAAAATTTAAATTCCATAAATTACGGTAATTGACTTTGAATTAGTGAATTAACTTCCATGGTGGCTTCTTGTTGTTCAACGGTTAATTTTAATTTTAATGTTTAAAGTTCCCATCCATCTAATATTCGGTAGCAGCTCGAGGGTACTATTTTTGCAAGCGGTAAACAAACAATAAACAATAAAAATTAATAAACTCAGAAAAGTGTGTTGTTACAACGAACGTACCACCGTCACAATTAGAAAACAATGCCTGTAGAAATTCAATATCGAAACGTTCATCAAATAATATCGTTATTAAATCGATTCGTAAAAGAATTACGTTTGAAAAACCCGAACACAATACCGAATGGAATTTATCTGCATGGCTTTGATTTTAATTGACAAATACTTGAAAACAAATTATCTGAAAATTTCCCGTTCATAAATTCCAATTAGCGTCAAAAAATATCAGTTTCATAAGTAACAATCTAACAACCAATCAACCTAAATTTTTCTCGTTAACACAATGTACTATTAAATTTTAAACTTTTAATTCCAGGATATAAAATATTGTCCTCTAATTAAAACCTCCGCTTAACCTTTCAAATTTTGGATTCTAAAGTGTTGCGAAAGTAAATCTAGCGTGAACCGGTTCTTTTCCTAGCAGGCATGCAAATGTGCTAATGGAAAAAAAACGACGACGGCATTTTTTGGCGCTTTTTTGCGTACAGGATAACAGTTAGATTAATATTTTGCAAGGACGTTTGAAAACGCGCGCCTGGTGCATTTAACCATTTTACGTGCCGCAGTCGCAGACGCTGTTACTTCACTTATAAATCCCGGTTGTAATGTTAATAAAATACCGTAAACGAATGCCAAGAAAGCGCAGGTCAGCGATACTCAAAATGTTTATCTGGGAGACGTTTTCAAATTAACGGAAATTTGGAATCTTCCAGAATGGTTGAGTTCCTTTAGTTGAAATTCTAGAATTTTCAGGATATTTCAGCAACCTGAAATTTTTAGCTGTAACCACAATAACAAAACTTGATTCAAGCAATCAAAATTGTGCTTTTATAAACAGCAAAGTGTCAGAAATAAATAAAAAAAGAATTGGATGCCAGTATCATTTTTGATAATAAATAGTTCTGTTGCTAAAGCGTTCAGCCAAGTTTACTAAACCTTCAGGTTTTCAGGTCATTGTTGACAAGGTTTCTGGTATTTCTTAAATTTTCAGGGTAATTATGAAGACTGCCAGAAATAATTTAAAATTTTAGCAGGGACGGTAAATTTTTACCAAATTTTTGAGAATATTCAAGTTTTTTATTGTGAAAATATTCAGAATTACTAAATGTTTTCAATTAACCTAATTTTGAACTTTCCAGGAAAGTATGAAACCAGTTTCAAAAAGTTTTTAGTGGTACTTTGGAAAAACTGTCAAGTTATTATTACATTCTAGGGAATTTACCAAAAGTTTGAGTATAACATAAAAACTGTAAGAAAAAAATTTTTTCAGTCGAATTTTAGGCATTTTTCAGGATTCATGTTTCCCTTTAAAAGACTTCCAGTGCAGTGTTATTATTTTTTAAAGTTGAAATAATTTTCAGGATTTATTTAATTTTTAAGGAAGCTGTACAGTTTAACATAAATAACAATAAAAAAATTCTAAAATTTCGGTAATTTTCAGTTTTCTTGTTCAGCTTTTTGCAAAACTTTCAAAATTAGTATACTACAGGCAAAAAGTTTCAGTATAACTGAAACTAAAGAATTGCTTCTCAATTTTTTAAAACACTTCAATAATTGAATAACATTTCAGTTGAAGTTTAGAATTCTTTTAGAAGTCATGTTTTACTTTTTGAAAGACTTTCAGTGTCACTAATATTTTAATTTACATAAATTGTTTTGCCAATTTTAACATTATCAAGAAAACTGCAGTAGTTTAAAAAAAATGAAAAGAAAATTCTAAATTTTCAGTTGAATTTCAGGAATTTTTCATATTTTTTATTCAGGTTTTTGAAAAACGTTTAAAATGATTACATTATACGGAATTTTTAAGATATTTCAGTATAACACAAAAAAAACAGCTTCAATAATTTTTCAGATCTGCTTTATCAATTTTCAGGGAAATTTTTATTGCGATAGTTTGCAATTTTAGAACAATCAACTTTTGCTTCCAACGTTGCCAAGATAACCTATTTATGGTGTCCCTCTAGTGACTAAGAATAACTTCAGGAGTTTTAAATCACAACCTTCATGCAGAGTAATTTTAATATTTTTAGCACCCTGTAAATGAATTTTTCAGTGATATTTTCTTTTTTCTAATTGAACTCTATAATAGTTTAAGTTTATTTAGGGACAAATTTTTAAACATGAAATTATTCATATTGCAGTTATAGACAAACAGATTTTTTTTAAGTTTACAAAAATGAAAAAAAATTGTATCTTAATAATTTTCAGAAAACTGAATTTTGCTAAAAATTCAATATAGCATAAAAGCATTGAATTTATTAATAATTCACTCCTTTTTCATATAATAAGTTATCATTTGACCCCCTTTAAAGTATGACAAGGTTGCAGTTATTTGAGGCAGTTTGGGTTTTGGACGAAATCTTTAAATTTTTTTTAAATTCTTCTAATATTAAAAGATTTTATGCAACAATAATCGTGAGTTTTTAATATTTATATTAATAACTAATTGTAATGTGTGGATCTCAACCATACACCATAAGCGATATACCGATCTGGTTAAGTTAAAAAAAATAGTTGGAATTTTACACAGTTTTCAAAAACTCTAATTTTTATTGTCAGTTTGTCTGATTTGAAAATAAGCTGATAAAATTTGAAAAAATAAAGTTACTTGTTTGTGTCAATAGAAGCAATAATCTTGCCAAAAAGTCATTTCTATTATTATCCTGGTGTCATTCGCATATTGTATGAATTACCGCTGGTACGCATCCCATACACAGGTAGAGGTAAGGTGAAGGCCTTGCAGTGACGTATTCGACTGGGGGGCGAGAGGGGTCCAGTCGAGCCCACTAATACTCGCCTGCTATTGGCGCAAAATTAATCGTACGATTCTTAAAATAAATAGGAGGGGGCTTTTTACACATCTGTTGCATGGCGCGAATAACGTTTAACTTATCTACGACAGCGGAAGAAAGGTTTGAGCACCACTCCGGTCCCACTTTCAATTTCTCCACTTTTTAGCATTGTTTTTTATGTTATCCGAAATGGCTCAACCTTAATAAGATTTAATTGAATTTTTAAATTTTTTCTTGAATTTTTCTTACCGGCAAATTCAAAATCATGATTGCCCGAAAGACTCAAATTTTTTTCCCTTCCATTAACGTCCGGTTAGTGCACCGCATTATTAGGTATTTTTAGCATGAACGTCCTTCTCGCACATGCTGCTATATCTGTCTTCCTTTATGCTTCAAAACATTGCGTATGTTTATCTCTTCCCATCAGTTCGTGAGAGGATTTTACGGAAAATAATGCGTAAATTCCACCGCAGGTGCCGTTCTATAAATAGAATGAACCTATTTTTGTTGCACTCTTCCTTACATGAATGAATAATACGAAATAAGTGGATAGAAAGAGGAAATGAAAGTAAAAAGTCGTTAAAGGAAGTCTGTGATCTGCCACTCCTTTTTTTTGCATATTTTAGATTGTATTGTTGCAATAGTGCAGTTGTTGCACAAAGGCAGGGAAGTTCAAGCCTGACTTTTGTTCTAGAAATTTCTGGGAGGAAAAGAAATCCCAAGGAGGTCGTGTTTCATAAAAATAAACATGATAAATATTTTTGGACAACGCTTTATTATAACTCATTGAAGGCGTAAGTGCTCGTCATTAATTTTGATTTGTGTCAATTTATTCAGAATGAAATATCCACGTCATACACTGTTTTTGATCGTGGGCAATTATGAGACAATTTTTTATTGTCGCTTTCTAATAGAAGCAGATGTTTGGGTTTTTATAAATGTACTTAATCGATTTTACATTTTTAAATGTCCTAACGAAATAATTTTGTTTTTAATGTGTAAAAGTTGGCCATTGATTGATGAGCTGTTTTATTGTTGGGCTTTTGTGCGTTCCTAAGGCAATTATTGAATTTTCACCATGTCTCTTAGCTGTATTTTCATGTATTTTAATTTTTTCCCAAGAGAGCCTATTTTCTAAAATTTTGAACAGTTCGCAACCCACATTGAAGTTTGCATTATTCAAAACCGCCCTCTGTCTAAAACTTAATTTGTTGGGTAAGCTTTCCATGGGTTAGTTTTGTTTATTTACTAAAACTGTTTAGTTTGACTAAATACATATTTTCATAATTGTTTCATATCTGTCTATTGCGCCTATTAAAAACCCAATTTCAAAAAAAAATATTCTAGCAAATTTTAAATGTTTTTGACAAATGTCTTCCATCGATATTTTACCCCAATGCTTTATTCAGAAATATTTCGTGTTTTTCGCAATTATTTTGTGCAAGACTATCTATTTCATTGCCTAAAAAATTTTAATGTAATCAATTTTCAAATTATTTTTGCGATTTTTTGAAACGGTTTTGGTTTGACTAAGAACCTATCAGTACCATCCTATCCATTGGGCTAATTGGGCTATAGTCCTAGGGCGCCGGGCGATGCCTTACAAAATATATCGTTTTAAATAGTCTTCCTTTAGGGCACTACATTAAATAAAAATATCTTTTTCGGCTATAATTAATTTTTTCAATTTTTTACAATAATCGATCATTAGACAAAACACATCTGATCTGGTTATAAGACAGTGTGAGCGAGCCTGCGATGAGTGCGCGTTTGTGTAAATTCTGATCTAGTTTTATCTGTTTTGATATGGAGTGCTCAAGTGCTGTTAATAGTGATAGGGTATTTCCAGTACCTAAACATAATCGCACAATTCGATTATCGAAATATCTCGAGATATCTGAAAACGTCACAGAAAATCATTCGAATGAATTTACCATCAAAAATTTTTAGATGTTGTCCATTTGGGAAGCGGGCGTTGAAGCGATACCCCGTACAGTAGCCAACTGCAAAAGCCCAATGCAAGTACATGATACGACGGCACTACCAGTCGTGGTATTATAATGCGAATACACTAATAGAGATAGAATTTCTGGAACGCAATTGCATAAAGACGGTTTCCGCGGCGTTTTTCGCCAGTTTTGCGGTTTATAGAAATATTACTTAAAAAATAGGGCGGAATTAGCGATGAAATTAATAAAAATACTATTCAAAGCTGAAAGTTTACGCTGTTTTGCGAACGGCCCGAAGAAAGGCGATGTGATTGAAAATTCCTTCATAGAAGCAGGCGGTTTTACTACTTCTTACCGGATAAAAACAACCGAATGATTTTATCCTAATGAATCCTTCGATTATTTAATACATTGGAGAGGCAATCGTTCGATTATGCAAATCATTCGATTATGCACATCACTAGCTGTTAATGCTAAAATCTGCTGTTAGAGCGCTACAAATTCTTAGCCCAGAAGCTCAAAATTTCTTTAGGCGGCTTTGGAACCTATTGCCACAATTTTTTTCATACAGATTTGCCTATTTTTAACCAAATTTCCCAGGATTTTTTTTATAAAGTGCAAATGTTTTTGGCAAACGCTTTACACGAGCTACAGTTTGAATGTTTATTTGTCAGATTTATCTCATACGTTGGCCTCTTTCGCCTTTTTTCAGCCATAGTAATTGTATATTTTTACAATTATTTTGTACTGGGCTTGTTTCCTTATTTTCACTATAATTTCTATGGGTTTGAAATTCTAGTTAAAAGAAATTGAAAATTATTTTACTGAACTTTGCATTACATTTTTGTCCCAGTTTTGTTTTTATACGTCTAATTTGCCTATTTTCAGCTTAATTTTCAAGGAACATTCTTATAAATTGCAACTGGTTTTGACAAAATTTGTTGCAGCAGTTGTAGTCTACGAACACCCTTTTGACATTTGTTTTGTATTTTGGTCTATTTTCGCAGTGATTTCGTACAGAACTATTTTGCCTATTTCCATTGCTTGAAAATTATGTTATAAACAATATTTAAATTATTTCACTGACCTTTTGAAACAGTTTTATATTGACTAAATGTGTAAAATAATTATTTTATATAGGCTAAATTTGCCCCTTTTCTGTTTTATTGGCCAATTTTTCTTTTTTTATAAATTAAAAAATATTTTTTTCTAATTATTTGGACTATTCCCCATTTTGCCTATTTTCCGCCATACTGAATGCCTATTTTCACAATTATTTCGTACAGGACTACTTTGCATATTTTCAGACTGACTATTTTGCATAGTTTCAGCCCAATTTCCATTGCTTACAAATTTTGACATTAACAATTTTTAAATTTTTGTAGCAACTTTTTGAAGCAGTTTTATTTTGACTAAATGCTTGTTGTCTCAATTATTTTAATATGCATAATTTGCCTATTTTCAGCTTAATTACCAAAGAAACATATTCCTATAAACTGCGAATGTTTTTGCAATTATTTCGACCGTTCCCTACTGCGACATACCAAATGTCTTTTCACAGTTACTTCGTGCAGGACAATTTTGCCTATTTTCAGGCTAAGAATATTTTGCCTATTTACAACCAATTTCCACTGCTTGAGAATTCTGATATAAAAAAAATTTAAATTACTAGACTGACGGTTTCAAACAGTTATATTCTGACTAAATACTATTATCTCAATTATTTTATATACGCCCATTCTCCCCATTATCGGCCTAATATCCAAATATAATTTTTTTATAAATTGCAAATATTTTTGCAATTGCCTAATTTGGCTTATTTCGCCTATATTTTATTCATAATAAGCGCGTATTTCCACAATTATCTCGTGTAAGACTATTGTGCCTATTTTCAGCCTAAAACAAATTTTTCCCATTTTCGGACATTTCGATTGCTTGATAATACTCATATTAAAAACATTGTCTAAATTACTTTACCCACATTTTGAATTACTTTTATTCTGACGTAACACAATTGTTTAGTATACCTCTGTTTTGCCTATTTTAACCAATTTTTATTCGCCTGAAAATTGTGTTTCCAAGAAATTTTAAATATTTTTTCAACTTTTTAAACAGTTTTATTTTGTTTTTTTGATAGATGTTTACTTTTGTAGTTTTATTTTTCACGCAGGCCTAGTTTGCCTACTTTGCAGCCTACTTTTAACTTTTCTTAACTACAAATGTTTTCATAAAATATTTATATCTGCTTTACAGACGGTCTTTGAACTGCATTTATTTTGGTATACAGAAGTTTTCAGCAAGTGCCTATTTTGCCTAGTTTTTTAAATTTTTTTCCATACATTTCCACATATTTTTTAACCCAAACTTAATGCATGTAAACTTACTGTTTTTTTTTAAATATTCTAACTTTGAGTACATTTTTATGCGAATATTCGAAATCTATTTACTTTTCAAAAGATGTTCAAAAATTCGTGTGAAATTCATAATGCACCCGAACATTTAAACGTGCTGATGTTGCGTTTTCCGTTTCGTTCACTTTTACGGGCTTCACACTTCACTTCATCGTCTCTGGTGGGACTTGGTTTAAATTAAATTTATTTCCATAGTATGTTTAATGAAAACCAATCATTTACGTAAATGTATCCCAGAAGAATAAAATTGAGTAAATTTTATTATTATTTAGAACATAAACACAGCAACCGGGCGATATTTTGTAGAAAGGATGACTCGGGTTGTTAATTTAATTAAACCGTTTTTAGAGATAATCAAAATTTACAATCAAACTAGTCCATAACTAGTCGGGCTAAAAGCTTAATGGGCCAAAGGGTTGCATAATTTCGGCAATGATAAAGGCCTATCTTGTGTAAGCCGCTGAATTATTAAATCGTATAAGGTGGTGGCGACGCAACTGTGACCTAAAACAGAGGGCTAAAAGGTAAATGGAAAATTAACTGCCTGGGTAGATCCGGTACACATCTTCTAAATAATTCAGACGTACGTCTATGGCAAATTGGGGATAGAAACTATGAGATTGATCATGTGTTTAACCATTATTTCCAGGATGAGCGACGACATCGCGTTTTGATATACGGTTTTAGGGTTTCAAATTGCACCCCCAAAAGAGACGATTTACACGCTACAAATACTATAGCAAACTACCACCAAATATACCGTCAAAAGACTCACAAATTATATACCACTACGACTTTTATGAAATTACACCGCAATTTGTGTTAGCGTTTCGAAACTCCGCATTAGTTAAAAAGTTGGAATGTTTTGCCTTTATGGGGTTTTTATTAGGGTTATTTCATTACCAAAAATATCCTGTTTAAGGGGTTGACGAATTATTTTGTTTGGCATTAAAACAATTTACATAGACAACCAGTTTTTCCATATGTTTTTCATATAATACAAATTTTTATGCTTTTCATTGATTACTTATTTAGATTATTGACTAAAAAATTACCAACTTGCAGGATTTTAATACGATAACTACAGTGAGTTTGTTTCTACACGTAAATAATGATTTACAACGTATTTGTATCATTTTATAGAGTTATGACGCATATTGGGAAATACATAAATAAAATATTTTCTAAATTTGTCTGGTTTATGCAGAAGCACTATTCATAGCAGAGGAAATTGTGAAAAGCGAGTGATGTCAACGCGATAACATTTTTATAGTTGTCGATAACAATGGCCAGTATTTTTCTTAATTTTATCGATTATAAGAAAAAAAGCAAAATTATAACGGTTACCCAGTGCACGTTTTTTCTTCTGAAAGCAAAAACAGGAAAGATGATTACTCTATGATAAACGAAATTACATTTAATTCATGATTGCAATAATCAGATTAAATGTTGATTTTTCCAAAGATTTTATGGAATTTCCTTGCAATTAGTATTTTAACATATAACAAGAAAATTAAATTTTAAGTAGAAAAACCCTTCCTATAGAGTTACAGCCTTTCGAAAATGGAACAATTTAATCACGCTTTAATTAATATCTGATTTAAGATATTAGATTGAAATTTTGTTTCTTAAAACGTATTTTTGAGCACTCCCCACATCTACGCCCCTGATTAACAGATTTGAACTAAAACAAGTAACAATTTAATTCTCAATCCTGTAATGTTCATACAAAATTTAACCCATATTTCTAAAATTATGACGGAAATATTAATTAAAACGCGATTAAATTGTTCTTTCTTCGGAAGGCTGTAACTCCGTAAGGCATCGTTTCTGGGCTCGTGTTTATAGGACATTTTCTGTGCTCATTAAGTTTGCCCAGAAACTCGTGCAACACCGTGTATATAAGTTGTAGCAGGTAAGCTGAAAAGGAAATTGAAACATGATCTATGGAGAAAAATTAAGCGAAGTAGGATCAAGAATTCGTTGGCGTAGGGTATGTACCCGTGGGGGTTTAGGGTTTAAAACAACCCGCATGGAAATTAATCTAACCCAATCAAGTTACCTTTAGATATTACTTGCTAAATTTTCCAACCCTTAAATTTAGCATTACGTAGCTCTCTAGGTCCCACGGGAAGGGATTAACACCTTTTTGATCCAACATCAAACTCGAATCAATAAATGCACAAAGAAGAACGCGCTAGAACTTGAGGATGTTGTGGTCTTTGGGTAGCGGTGCTTCGTTTCAGAATTGTTGGGGGGGCTTCGCGGAGACCTGTTGTAGACGCTGCTTCGATCTTAAAGGGGCTCGTGGTGCTGTGGGGTGGGGTTAAAATAATCGTGAGACTGTTCGTGACAATCCACGAAGAGGTGGTTTAGCTGCAAGAAGGGTTATTCTCCATTATTGTCACAAACAGTTTTACGGCTGTTTTTAAAACGGTTTGCCCATTCAAATACTTGCGACTCTTGAGTCGTCTTTCTTGAAACTGTGAGCTAAATATGCGTAAAATTTTAGTTTGATTGACGCGTTTGGTAACCAGAATTTGAATTATAATATGCTGTTTCAGTATATCTGACGTTTTCATCGCAACGTCAATTCTATTTCCTGTTTAAAACAGAATAACTACTTTTAGTTATGTGCATAACAAACAATTGCACGGAACACGAAATTTACTATGTCACTGCGTAAATTTTGATTTTGGTGTAAACTACCGTCGTAGTATATCACTGTGCTAAAGACACTAAAATCTTCGATTGAAATTTCAATGTTTATGATAACATTGAGGTCGAATGCAATACCTGCCTCTTAACTATCGTTCCGCGTAGAAATTAAAAGTAAAAAATTAGTTTCTGTTTTAAAGCTGTCACTTAGATAGCAAGTCCCTATAGTTTAAGAAGCAAAGTTGGTTTGAGGCCTGTATATTGTTTTTCAAGCGGCGTTGCGTAGCAATATAAACAAACATTTACAGATGGGGAGGGAGGGATTTAATATAAAACGTAAGTCGCGGTTGTTTAGTTACGCCTCCATAATACAAACAAATATTTGCGGACGAAACGAATTTAATATTTACGACACTTTGCATAATTGCTGCTAGTTTTATAATATAATTCTATGTGAACATCGTAGAATGCGCATTCAGGATGGTCGAGGGCATACATTTCGCGAATTGTGTTAGGATTTATCACGAGTTGTATAAAATTTATTTAAAAGAAACACAGAAAAGGCACACTGAAGAAAAAAATGTAGAGTGTGATAACTTTGATAGAAAAAATTAGGAAACGTGCAAAAATGTCATAAGTTAATGTTAGTTCTCTACTACTGAAGCAACAGCTTAAAGATGCTCAGTAAACTAAGAAGTTCCCTTCTTTTTATTAAAATGTTTGAGTGGTAGGCTACTTGAAATAAGCCTTTAAAATTTCTTTTTTGTACCGACCCAAATTTTGAGTAATTATGAAATTAAGTATTTAAATATGTAAAGAAAATCTCTTTACAGTTTATCTTCGTCGCTTCACTTTGTGTATTTTAATTTTGTCTTCCATCATTCATCCACCTACCTATTATTTCGCCTCATAATACGTGTAAGCACTTTGTTTTGCGTCGTTATTAAGAATTTTTGCAATTCATTAACATCAATTTATCATAGAGCTTTCTACTGGCAGGGGAACTTAATGTAAATTATTAATAGACGTCGATGTCGGTAACTTTTAAGGGCCGCACGCGTGTGGTTTTGTCCTAGTAGGCGTGTACCTGCGTCACACGTTTTTAAAAAGTGGACATTTCCATTTATCAATTTTATTTTAGAATGCTAAACATACAAATTTGTCGCGAATTGTTACGTGAGAACGTTTATTTTGAGGACGTCGCCCGATCAACGGCGTCAGGGTCGCACAAATATAGTCCCTAGATCAAGGCAAAATTTTCTTACAAAAATATGCAATGCACATTTTTCTCAACGGTAAAGCTAAACCCGTGTTGTGAAAAATTGAGGGAAATAAAACGAAAAGTGCAGCTTTGTTTCAGGAACTACTGAAGCGCGTAACTATCAATTAAAGTTCTCCGTGAAATTGAAGTAATTGAAGTGAACAAGAACAATTATAATCATTTATTTCCTTTTTCCCGGTTTGGCAGTTCGGTAAAATTCCCGCACAAGCTTTCCTGTTTTCTACAGTTAAAAATTACATGGAGAAATTTTTCCGTTTTAGTGGGACTAACACAAATTTAAAACTTTAACCCTACGTAACTGAACTTTATGGCTCATAATCCTTCAGACAAAGTATTTGACCGCAGTGAAAATACCTCTTGAAATACAACCAGGCGGCAATAAAAGCGTGAAACATCGAGAAGCGATAACAATAATAGTTTTTCTTCGCCACTTTTGCAGCTTGACAGGAGCGCTGCTGATAACAAGAAGCAATCATAAAATTTTAGCTAATAAAACTTTATATTTTAGGTAATAAACGCTAAGATGGTTTATGATCCATCCTTGTTTCGCAATTTGTTCCACACTAACTCATAATCTTAGGTTATAGTGCGATATCGATAGGTTTATAATCACTTCGAACCGTTTCATACCTCCAACACACAACTTTAATTAAAAACATAAATTAGAATGGGCGCATTTTCCTGACATACCTTCTATTTGTTCTCGTCGAAAGGCACGGATTGTTACTACAGTCCGTCTCGGAGGCGCCGAAAGCTGCATTATAAAGGTTTTTCTCCAATATGTACTTTTTTATTTAATAGATATGTGGCGCATTTTTCTGTTTCAAAAGGTTTTTCCCAATTGTGCATTTTTCTATTGGAGAGGTTTTTCCCCAATGTGTAATTTTTTATTTAAAAATTTAATTGTTTTATCTAAATGGGGTTTCCCCTCTATGAAGGGAAATTTATGAGAGATGAATATGAAAATAGCCGTAACGGTATATCGATTTCTTTTAAATTAATTAAAAAAATAATTTTGTGCAAAATTTTGATGAGTTTTTTAAAGACAAAAATGACCCAAATAATATATGACATAAAATGATGAGTAGATAAGAATCCTGGGGCAACTTTAGATTCGCACCTATCTGTCAGGGTCCAGGACAACGTTGAGCTCCTGCAATGTATCAAAGCACAGGCGACACGAATAGGTCCCTGAGCTCGACCCATCGTTCACTACACCGCATATTAGTCATTGGGGAACAATACTAAACAAACATGGGAACCGCGAGCGAAACAACTAGAGTATGCTTCATAATTTGACATAACAGGTTTAGCATCGTAAACGTTCAATTTTGAACAAAACATTGTGAAAATGATGAACTAGTGAGGTTTTAACAAAAGATTAAAAGTGGGAGTGCAAAGGCTTGGAAATGATCAATTTACAAATGCGAACAATTTCTTGTTAATCGCTCTCTAGATTTTTTATAAAAAAAATGCGTGCGAACTATTTCATTCTGCATTTATTGCAAATAACTTCTAAAACAAAGGCAATCCATATAAACTTGACATATCAATTTTTGAAATGCCAGAAAACAAATGAAAACGCAGGCATCCTACTGAGTTCATTTCGTTAACCAAAGACAGTTCTAAAAATAATGCCCTAGACCCAAATTCCTTATATAAAATTAAATACAAACATTTCTGTTTTTCATATTTCCTCCTAACCAAACCCACGTTTGCAACTTTCTAAATCCCCCTCGTAAGTGTACAATTTTCCCCTATGTTTACCAAATCTACTGTTTGATCTGGGTCATACCGTATGATAATCCCACTAAATTTCCAACACAAATTGGCTAAAATTGTTTAAGCAACTCAGGTGTGGGAAGTAGGAAATGATCTGTTTACGCGACCACAAAATCGTACCGATTCAGAAATTTATACGCTAAATTGCCGAAATAGCCACCGAAATTCCTGCACCATCTTGAGCTTTACAAACACCAGGCTGCCAAATTAACAGTTTGGTTCGCATAATTGAACAGAATTATATTGAGTGAATTTAGGACCTTTTTAATCGTGACGGTGTAAACGCACCCTTACCTCCGCAACGCGTCTGATTTAGGAAGTGGTGTTTTATATTTTAACTAAAACATGTACCCGTGCATAAAACACGGCATTTTCCATGCTTGTAAAGCGTTGAGGTTTACTGAAATCCTGAAACAGTTCCCGTATATTCCGCTCCTGCAGAGCGAGCTGCTAAAACCTCCCTCGGGACCAATATATTAATTTAACAACATTTCTTAGCTAAGCTGCTAAAAGCTGCCACCCTGTTAATTGCATAAGCGATGGACATTGTTTAGTGTACCTACCATAGTTTTAGCCTACGGATATGCAAAAGGTACTCTACCGACCCAAATTTAATGGCTTTTCTGGTCGAGGTGGTGTGAGAGGAAAAAATAAAGTAATTTATTTAAACTTCTCCCGTCTTGCGTTTTCGATACGGGTAAAAAATAAAGAAAAATAAAAGAGCACTCAAGAGCTGTATGGAAGAGATGAGGAAAATATGTAAAGGCGCGATGTGGCTAGTAAAAGGGAAATATGTCAAAGCTCAACATATTCCACAGGCGAATTTATCCCTTAACATTACTAGGGTTTACTGTTTTGTCTCGTAGCAGAAAGTTCGATGTCATTAATTAAAACTTCCCTAGTTTGTTTGTTAATGTGCACCTAGACTAACATTTAAACGTGTAATATAACATACGCTGGCTCAAAATTGAGTTAAAGCTTAAAGTAAGTTTGTTATACCTCTTGATGTACAATATTGTACAAAAACAATGTCGAAAGTTGAAGCAGCAATCTCTACAGTTATCGATGTTCAAGTGTATTGTTATCGGTTTTCAGCGTATGATGTGTTGCCGACACGTAGGGCATTTATTTTGTCAAATACTGTACATTTGAATTATAATTGGACGGCAAATCTACAATATGCAATTATACGATTGTAGTAAGTTTTAACGTAACCCAACAAGTCTGACAAAAATGTTGCATAAGCTCAAAAGTTTTGTCTTGTAGTAGAAATATTACTAATTAAAACTTCAGTGGCTTTACGTAAACGTGTAATATAACCACTTCATAATTGCGGTAAAATGATAAAACGTAGCTTTAGCTTATTATACTTTTAGAGGTACAATATTACACAAAACTATTGTCGAAAATGTAGTCAACACTATTAGTAAGCGGTGGAAACAATTGCTATTTTTTTAAGAAGTTTTGTTTTATTTATGTTTGGGTGTATTACGTGTTGCCTATATTTAGGACATTTAGTTTGCTCAACACTGTACCTTGAATATAATATTGTACAAAAAATCTATCATTTCATTTGTTAGTTCTAACGTTAAGGTTTTTAAAATAAGTAACAATGCCGTAACTCAAAAAATGGTATACTACTAATTATATTTTTTGTTCGGTAGTAGCACATACACTCGTAATGTCGGTACGTCACAATTCCTCGGTTTGTTGTTGATATCCATATAGATTGGTATTTCATTATGCATACGCTGGTTCAGTACTGAGTAAAAGCTCACAATTAGTTAAGTTATATCTTTTGCTGTATCATATTGGGCAAAAATAATGTCCAAAGTAGACGCTCTTGCCAAACAGCGAAAAATGTATCTTAGTCAATCATGTTGTGGAAGCTGAGTAATTTACCTGGTTTTAGTGCATGGTGTGTTGCCTACAAATACACGACATTTATGTTGCCAAATAATGTGCTTTGTATTTAGTATCGGACGGAATTTTTAAAATTTTTATATCGGATTTGTTTTGGTCAGTTATACCGCGGTCTTAATGTTTGCCAAATCTTACTAGCTAAAAAAGAATGATACTCTTCCAATGTAAGATTGATTTAAAGTCTAAACTAAATTGTTTTGCGGAAACATTAACCGCTATTTGTTTCAACATTAACACTTTTAGGACATTTATTTTGTCGAATAGTGTACCTTGGATTTAACACTGTACGGACAATATAAAATGTTTAATTTGGACTGGTTTTGGTAAGATTAACTGCAGACTTGAAGGTTAGTAAGTCTCACAAAACTCAAAACAAATATACTTTTCCAGTGCAAAATTGAGTTAAAGCTTAAAGTAAGTTAGTTACATCTTTAAATGTACAATGTTGGTCTGCAATAATGTCGAAAGTGTAGCTCTTTGCAAGTGGTAGAAGCAGTTGTTGGTGTACAATTGTTTTGCACAAACATTAACGTCTATTGGTTTTAACAGTTTTAACACTTAGGACATTTATTTTGTCGAATAGTGTACCTTGGATTGAACAGTAGACGGAAAATCAAAAATTTTTAATACCGATTGGTTTTGCTTAACTTAACTGCAAGCTTAAAGTTTACTAACTATAACAAAGTAACATAAAATTTGTACGCTTCCAATACAAAAATGAGTTGAAGCCTAAACTGTAAATTGCTGCAAAAACATGAAAGAAAATAATAAAAAAGTCTTTTAAATTTTCCGTTTAGAAAATTAGTCCAAAATTTAAACCATTTTACTAAGTTAAAATTTGCAATATGAAGCACGTCAAATTACTAATTAGAAAATAATATATGGTAAGTGAATTTGACATGTGCAGATGGAAAACTCTTCCGCAACAAAATGTATTTTCAGATACGTCATTTTATAGATGAGGATTAAAATTTCATAACGAATATCACAAATCACTAATTAGGTTTGAGTAATTATTTTACGCTAGAATATACTAGTAGAATAATAATGCAATTTCCATTTGAGTTGATTAAAACAATTTTAGCTAAAATTAGCTAAATTGGAAAATTCAAACCGGTACACGTAAAAACTGTTCTGAAGTTTATCCATAATAAAAGTTTTCAAATCATAAAAGCATGTAAACTACTAATCGAACAACTTGGGAAGTTTTATTTTCCGATCTAATAAAAGTTAGCAAGGGCTCTTCCAAGTAATTAATTAAGGAACCTCCGAATTGCAGTTGCAATTTTCTTCTGTGGAAAAATATAAATTCTTGCTGTGTTGCAATCTAGATAAGAAAAAGGGCAGCTGGGAAGAGAGACGATCACGAAATCATAAATTTCAGACGAAGCGAACGCTAAGTTATAACGGTAATTGATAAATTCCTGGTGGAAGATGTATTTGACGTTTAAGTGCTGCTTATGAAATATTAGTTATAACAGATGAAATTGCCATATATGAAATATATTTTTTTTCTGATTTCCGTAAGTTGTGATGTTCTAGGTCTAATTATTAAATAGATTTTAAGAATTTCATTATCTTAAAAAAATAATAGGAAAAGGAAGTGTTTTTAATGTATTCAAAATTCTAGTAGATTGTGTCTTAATATTATATGAACCACCCTTGTAAGATGAAATTTCAGGGCTGTGAAATTATCATGATAAGTACAAAACTTATGTTTTTTGCATATTAATATTATTGACCACCGTACTTCTTGAAGTACCCTCGTATGTAATGGTGTGATTATACGAGGTGAAATTGAGAACGTATCGCATTCAATGCCAACAACAAGAAAAATTTTATAAATCTTTAAAACAATTTTACTTTCTAACACATACTTCGACAGTTACGCCCCAAAATCTTTAAGAAACACCTCCGTACAATTATATTAATAAAATCAGGCAGCAATTGTTCGTATTTTTTCGAATAAAAATGCTTCCATTACTCAGATGTATTTTGAATAATTAAAATTTTTGGTTTTGTCCGAAATATTTTCTGGAGCACCCTCGTACTATGTTCACCCTAAATACTTCTGATGTGCGAATATAGTGCAAAAATGTTTTATTTATTTTTATACATAAAAAATTCCTCTCGCCCGATATTAATTTATTTAAAAAAATTGCGTACTGAAATTTTCCAAAGCTCTCTTGTAAGATTTTTTCATTATTCAAGAAAACTGATAAAAACGTTGTGTTTATTTACAAATAGATTTTCTAATGCAGCATCTCCTGATTAAAAATAAAATGGTGAAAATTTTGTGTTACGTCCAGAAATTTTCTTAAGTTCCCTCGTAACTTTTTACATGTGACAACACTAAAAGTAACCCAAACGTCGATTAAGTAAGCAACACCTACACTAATCTCTTTCCTGCTAATGAAGATTGATTATTTAATAGTTTTGACCTAAAAACTATCGATTCGTGGTCGAAAGCCACAAAAATTTACTTTGCAGCTCGGAATCCCGCAAAATTCGCACGTAAAGTCAGGAGTCGTCCCAAGTGGAATGAATTTATAGAAATGTCGCTTAATTCAGTTAATTGAAGAACATGTAGCTAGTGTAGGCAATTAGTTGGAGTGGGTGTCAGTCTTTATCACTGCACTTCGCACCTCCTTAAGCTTACAAAAGCTGCTGAATTACATTTTGACAAAATCATAAACATCTGCATATATAACGGAGCTTTCTGCAGGCAGTTAACCGAGCTTCCGCTCAAGTAGCGTGCGGTTAGACGTTACTTAGGCGCCCCTTGAGATTCTCCTACAAAAGTTAGGCGCGGTAGAAATTTTGCTCAAAACCGGAAACTCTGATGCTTTACATATCGTATAAATATGAACAGTTGATGACCTTTTATGCAAAATATCACTTGTAAATTTGAACAAACGGTTTAATTTTCTTCTTGGTTATTATAAAAAAAATTTTTCTATAGAGCATCATATTTTAATTTAAAAATTTCTCTGCTGAAGTATGTATACATACACAATAGTATATTATGAATAAGAATAATAAAAAATAAATTGATAACCCCAACAAAAGGTCATACTTCCAAACAACTTTTGTTACTAAAGGTACAATTATTTTAGTATTCAAACAATAAGAAGATAACACGTTGGGGGCGCTACAATCGCTGTTGGTCATTTTATGTTGTTACCTAGGTTCGGCAGCAGATGGCTCTGCAATCGGAGTTAATATGAACTACTTTCCTTCCTTTAGTTTTAGCTACTTTTGGCGTGCAATGCTGTGGGTCAGGACCACCGATCATCGTTGCCGATACCCAGCCCTCTCGCCCTCACTCAAGTACAGGATGGTGTGGTGAGCACCACGACTTAGACGGACGCCTTACTTCTCTCACCCCTCGGGGGTTTGGCTCCCAATTTTTAAAATGCGACTGGGTAGGCCGCTCTCTAGGCATCCAGTCTCAGATTCGAACTCATGACCTTCCGCGTGGCAGCTAAGTGCCCTAACCCACTAGGCCACTTTCTTTTAAACTCTGTTTCAAATCATGCATTTAAAACGATTTGAAGCTGACTGTTTTCAAAATTAAATTTAAATTCAAATGGCAGCAAACTTAATGCTTAACCTCGATTGCACAGCCATCTGCTGCCTAACACAGGTAACAACATAAAATACTCACCATCGATTGCAGCGCCTCCAGCAAGCAACCCTGCTATTCTAAACAATTTCTCTTTTTTTTTGTTTCTTAAACAATTACAAAACCGAGAGAGAATTAAGGTTTAGAGGTAATTCAAAAACTACTCAATCCGGGGAAATCCCCCATGTAAGGTAAATTACCTTAAACAACTTTCTCTCTTGATATTTCATGTATTGTGAATATAGTTACATAAGGCACTTCTTATATTAATATTTCGGCATTAGAACTTCCTGTAGAGGTAATTTCTGAAAGACGCACAGCTGTTCTGAATTTTGGAGATTTCTAAAGGTCTGATTTCTAAGACGTCATAATATTAAATTTTTTTGGTAGTGAAACGGGTGTTCTAAGTTGTGAAATTTTTAGGTTTATGAATAATTACGCGTTTAAATTTTTTAGAAAGCATGGATAATTAGATAAATATAGGAATAGTAATTTTTACAAAATATTAATTGTTTTATTTTTTTTCAGGTGAGTTTCTTTATCTAAGAATTATGCTCAAGTACTTATTAGAATCTGTTAAGGTAAGATTTTAAACACATATATAACAACACATATTGGCAACTAACTTAATAAATTAGCTAATCAGAAATTAATTAAGAAAAAACTAATTAGAGAAAAATGCAATAAATGTATGCACATAGTTTCGTTTTAATTTTATGCAGAAAAACCGAAAAACTGCCACTTTTTCGTTAAGACAAATCTTGTTAGCATCTTGCGAAAGTTATTAATAATTATATTCTTGCATTAGTCAATGTTTAGGGAGTTTTCTTTGGATATTGTTTTTTTTAGCATTCCGACAAAAATTACTCTAGTGGGGTTAGATCAGGCGATCGTGTCGGCCACTCGACAACTTCGCGATTCCATGTCCACTTACTTACTAACAAATAGTTGATGCACGTATTGTAATAGTTACAAAAAACTGGTACAGTAAAATAGAAACAGGTGGTCACTAGTGGGGAAAGGCGATACCAAATATAACTGTTAAAAAATTATTGATCTACATATCGAGTATTTTCAGAAAACTTGAGCTATATGAAATTGCACCAAAAAGCATCGAATGGCCAACTTTGGGAGGTCATAACTCTTCGCCTATTAGGGTTAGAGAAATGCTTTTTTTGGATTAACAGATAATTGAGCCTGCTTTACTCATCTCTGGTTAAAATTCTTAACGGATTATTATTAGGCAAAATTTTGTAATTTTGAATTTTTCAAAAGCGTTTAATACAAACAAAATTTGGCAAGTCTTTCAGTTTTTAAAAACAAATAAATTGTTACAGCTTATATACGACTCAACAGCTAAGGTTATATAGCGTCAGTTGAACAATATATTTCCTGCCTCTCCCCTATATTGATCGACGAACCCACGGTTTACCACATCAAATTGATGAAAACAGGATTGTAATATTAACAATATGAAATGTACAACGCATGGTATATAAATAATTTATATACAACGGTACAACGTAAACACATTATCATCCTTAGGTATCTAATGCAACCTCATCTAATTAATTAAAACAAGCAAGTTTTCCCCAGAAGAGATAACCCTTACAAGAAATCAATTTTGCACAGGTCGAAGGGTTAGTAGGGTATAGAAGAAGAAATTCTGGAGTTTACTGAGTACAGTGTACGTGATTTCACATTCGGCCGCCGAAGGCAACTTAGACCTAGTCAATTCCATACGTCGATAGGGGTTTAGCCGAAAAATACAGAGCATATCGCCCAGCCAGTTCGTATTATTGACTCTAAACCGCGGCATTTGATTTGTTTTTTGATTTCGTCGGGATGTGATATGAATGAATTTGTGATACAGTTGACATTTCAGCACTCGTGCGATTTTCTCGCCCGTTATTGGATATATTGCTGTTTCAATTTATTACAGAAGGGGACTCGATTTTCAGACATTACTTATTAATGGTTTTTTTAATTTTTTTCCTATCGAGTTGAATCGAAAAAAGGAACATATGCACGGTAGTTAAATTAAAATTATTGAGTCGAATTAAATTTATGAAGCCAACTAGCAAATCGTTTCATGTATAATTGCGTTTTCTATGAATAAATAATAAATTCGCCTGTTAGAGTTCTACAAAACCAAGACAATTGAGGTTAAAGGGAAACTAAAACGAGCCACCGCTTAGCTTAATTATTTATTATCTAAATGCCTAGATAATCTTGTTTCTTAATTTTTAATCAAAAAAGGTCGATAAGTGGTATAAAAAGCTCTTGATAAATGAGGACGATATTGCAAAATTTAAAAGCCTTAACGGTCAATTCAGACACGAGGACGAACTAACCCAAAAAGTTCTAATTCTGAACTTTTTTTTGATTACTTAATTGGCCGATGCAATTTTAAAAAAGTTCCCAGCTGAAAACATATTTAAAAGGGTTATACGTTAATAAGTTTATGCGAATATTTAACAGTAAACAAGAAAGTAAATGAAAAATAATGTTTTAAATTTATGTAAGAGAAAGCAAAATTTAATTGTTTTCATTTTTAACATTCAGTTTTTTTAACAGCGAGAAATACACCACTGTTTGTCAAAAAAATTTAAGATGTTGCAACTTGTAACGACATTTTGCCATAAATACATCGAATGGACGCCAAGAATTATTCTAATTTAAAAAAAATGACAAAATAATTTATTTAACATTGAAAATAATTTGAGAAATTGTAAAGAATGATTAAGAATGAGATAGGAGAGAGGAAAGGGAAAGGGGGAAGGCATGGAGAAGAGGAGGAGAAGGTGGGAAGGGAGGGAGGATGAATAGAGCGACAGGGAGAGTCGAGAGGGAGTCAAAAGAGGAAGGGATGGAAAAGAGGGAGGTAGGCTGTGAGTGAATAGAGAGAAGGAAAATCGGGGGGGGGGGGGGCAGAGGGTTGAGGGTAAAAAAGATCGAGAGAAGAACACTTTATCGTAAATACCACGGACGTCAAGAATCATTAAAATTTCCAAAAATCAAGAACGTGTGAAAATATTTTATCCAACATTGAAAAAAGTTTAAAAAATAATAAGAAACTATGAAGAATGCGATGGGAAAAAAAAGAGAAAGAAAAGGGGCAGATGGGGAGGTGGGGAGAAGAGGAAGGGAGAAAACAGTGGAAGGGGGAGAAGATAGGAAGAGTGAGAGAGAAGAAAGGGATGAAGAGAAGATCAAAGGGTGGAGAAGAGAGATGCAATGTAGGGAAGTATAATGTAAGTGAATAGAGGGGCGGAAGCGAAGGGTAGGAAAAGATCGAGAGAGGAAGTTAAGTGAAGAAATTTCTAATTTAAAAAAATTAAGAGAGCATAAAAATATTTTGTTCGACTATGACAAAATTCGAGAAAATTTAATAATATAGTTATTTCTGTAACAAAAATTAAACGAATCGAATACAAGGAAGAAAATTGGGACAATTTTCAGAAATACATGAGGAAAACTAGGATCTTAGCTCAGATAAGTAAAGTTCTTATGCGTTAGCCTAATTTTGATAATATCAGCAAGATTTGACATTTATTCATGTCACTAATTCAATAATTGCGTAATTTTCGATTTTTTGAAGTATACAGGCTGTTTCAAATTCGAGCCTCACCATGGGGATCTCGCTTATTTGAAGAGATAGAGAGTTGGTTAAATTGAGGCAAAGTTGCCAAATTTTATTGCTAACAATAATCTGTAAAATTTAAAGTAGCCACTCTGGTTTTTCAGATATCTAAAAAAAACTGAAAAATCTGGTTTTCGTTTTTTATCCGTAGCTAACTTATTTATGAAAATTTTGGAAATCGGTAAAAACATTCTCAAAGCAACTTTTTATTCTAAATATCGTACAGAAACCAGATTTGCGATACGACGTTTCGAACTTTGCGAAACCATCATCAGGTTCACTTTTTTAAATACGGCTACTACTTTTTTTTTCAGCGTATTAGAACAAGATTTTTATTACGATTACAACGATATATCACACTTTATGGTTTCGATTTCATTTAATGCTGATAAAATGAAAAATGGAAATTTTTTTACAAAATTTAAACCAGAATTTATTAAAATATGAACTATTTACATCAAATACTCAAATAAACCTCCATCTTCGTTAAGGCACATTTGAACCCGTCTTCTTATGTTATTTGTAGCACGTTCGATATGTCTTCTGGGTATTCGGTGCAACTCATTAATAATTTTATTTCTTAATTCATCGATGTTTGCGGCGTTTTCTTTGTAGATTTTATTTTTTAATGTACCCCACAGAAAATAGTCCAGTGGGCTTAAGTCAGGCGATCGTGCCGGCCACTCAACTACACCGCGATTTCCTATCCATTTATTAGGAAAAACTTGATGCAGGTATTCACGTACAATTTCCGCGTTGTGAGAGGGCGCACCATCCTGCTGCCACCAAAGTTGTCGAAGGACAACTTTAAATTTAAAAAAAATTAGGGAAGCTGTTTTAGTCAATGATTGGCATTAAAAAATTCTAAAGATATTAAAAAATTCTGATAAAATTAGCAATAAATTTAGGAATGCAGTAATTTCAAAAAATAATGAAGGTATTCAAATTCATAAAAATAAAACAGAATCTCTATTAAATCCTTATTAAAAATTGATTAAATTTGATTTTAATTACAAAAACAATATGATAAAGTTGGATTAGCGTATAGATTGTAATTGTAAGTTAATTATTTTAAAAATGTAATAAGAAATTCCCAACAAAGTAAAATAATAGAAGTAATTAATTTAAAAAAATGCGATTAGTATGAATTGAAAAAAAAATACTACGAAATTTCTATTTACGAAATAGTACATTGAAACATTTCAGGAAATCGCATGCTCACGGGTTACAGCATCATAAGTCTAATTATCTCCCACGGAAATTGAAATCGCTCAAAGAAATAATTAGGGAAAATCGACTTTCTGTAAACGACGGGGAGATGGAAAATCCTGAACTTTTTATACTAGTTTTTACACAGTCACGTACAAAATTTTTGGCAACGTCCCACTTGATAAAAAATTGATTGGAATTTGTTTTTTTTGCAAAAACTTTTAATACATCTCCAGAGATCAACCGTTACACCTACTCTAGATTTATTTACATCGGCTGATTAATAGGACGGTCTTTATATGAAAAATTGATAAGCCTTCAGGTGTTGGTTTTTGCCAAGTCACAACCCCCAAGCAAGGGCTGAATAACTTAAGACATATCCTTAACTTAAAGGTTGACAGCTGAATCTGGGTCAGAAGAGAAGTGTTCTTGCTACATCTAAATCCGACAATAATATTTAATTAGTAAATGTGCTCGTCTGTCTTGTAATCCATTTTGTCGCGAGTAATAGAGTGTGGTACCGATTGTGATAATAATTAAAGACACGCGCTCCTTCCTCTGTTGGCTGTATCTCGTTTTACGTGGTTATGACATTATCCTTTATGTGTATATCTTCTAATTTGCGCTAAGTAAGCCTTAGCTTTATGCGATATAATACATCCGCTCCGCAACTTTGAATTAGGTGCCTGCCTAAAAACGTTGACGCACTTCTTAGCTGACACTTCATGAACATGTGTCATCATCTAGGAGGGTAAGATTATGTTGCGACCCGACGACCCGAGAGCTTTTAATGATCTTCACCCCCGCAAGCATGCTTTGCAAATCTCAGATAAAAACCCACTTCAGGGTACAACTGATGAAGTGAAACTCACGTAGGCTACAGAAAATTATTTCCCAACTTTGTGTACAAGTCTTTGTTACATGAAGAAAGAAAATTATTAAAACTTCTAAAGAAAGCACAGCCCATTTACTAAACGCACGAGTTTATTAATTTAATCGAAAATTATCAGCAAGATGGCGCTCTTGCATGATAATAGCTAATCTAAGATAAGAGTGTATGTTACATGAAGACGGTAGTATTAAAGCTTCTAAAACAATCGGGATTTTCCATCAAAAAAACTCTCCAGTTTAAGCAGTGGCGGCTAATCCGGAGCTGCGGGTCTGCAAAACATTTATAGTAATTGTAGTAAAACAAAATTATTCTGTTTATTAAGTTTAGAATATAGCGCGAATTTTGATAAGGTGTCCGGAAAAGTTTAAATTTACGAAGCATTGAAGCGTAAGCCGCCAGCAGCGAACTTAGACGAATAAATCCGACAGACGTGTTCGTGTAGAAGATCTGCGCACCTATTTACATCCACGTGAGCTCTAATCGACCAATCAGAGAGGCGCACACCACGTACCTGCTTCGTAATTTCAACAGGCGCTTGGTTGGTTTTAGTTCTGCATTCGTGCAGCACCAAACGAATAGAAATGCATATTTTGAAGGTAATAATTTTCGGATAAACCGTTTAACCGAAAATTGACACCAATACCACTGCCTTGTACACAATGACATAATGAGCACTAACTTAATATGAGAGTGTTTATTACATGAAGAAAGAAAAAATATTCAATTTTCTAGATGAACTGCATTTATAATATGTATATTACTAAACCGAGTACTAAACGAAACATTTTTTTCATTTAACAAAAAATTGTTAACAAAATTTTATGCGACTATAAACCTAAAATAAAAGTAGGTTTTTAAATAAAGCAATAAAAGTGAAAATATGAAAACGTTCCAAGACATATTTGAATCATTTGTCAAAAGTTTAATCTGAAATATTAACAAGATGGTATTCCTGCACATAATAACACAATGATGGGTTGCTTTATTTTAGAGAGTTGGAAAGGCCCACTCTAGTAAATAACGAAAAAAATTTTTTTCCAAATAAAAATATTACCAATAAACCGGTGCTATTGTAAATAAGGAGATAAGCTTGATAACCTAACTTAAGATTATTTATGCACGGATGTATCATAAATTGACAATTATACACGAATTTCTTTGTCATAAACGTCTTTTTATAGCCCATAGACCTCTTTCTTGCACATGAGCTACAATGAAACGTCAAACAACGATATTTTAGGCAATATGGCTACCGTTGTTTACCCGCTACCCCAGTTACGCTTCATATCTCAAATTTAATCAAAGCAACGCCAGATGTGGGTGGAAAATTCAATTTATTTTATAAATATTTTCATTAATTTTAGAAATATTAATAAATTAAAAAATCTTCATCCGTGCATAAAGTTGTGTATGTACCACGGGCGTAACTTGCGTAACTGGCCTTCGACGTATTCTTAGCCCTCGGCTGCCGCTTCGGGCTCAAAATTACGTCTTACGCCAGAAAAGCCTCTTTACGTCCTGAATACATAAATAACTATTGTTTCACTAAAAAAATTCAAAAAAATGTTTTGTCCAATAAGAAATTTTAAGTTTAACTGCGATTTACTATCAGGATGGTGTTTCTGCACATAGTAATGGGTTGCCTAATTTCAGATTACTTGTAATATGGAAAAAATATATTAAAACTTACAACGCACACTTCAGTAAGTATACAGATGAATCTTTTTATTTAACAAAACATTATCAACAAAACGGTGCTATTGCAAATCAGGAGAAAATGCTTGCTAATTTAACTTGAGACTATTTGTTACACGGAAAAAATTTTAAAATTAAAAAAAAAAACATAATTATATCCTACTTGTTTTTATAGATTATTTATTATCTAATTTTTTAACGCCTTTTTTTGTATAGTAAGAATGTTTAAATTTAACTGCAGCTTACTATCGGGATGGTGTTCCTGCACAAAGTACATAATTTCACAATTATTCGTTAACCTGACAACCTGAGAGCTTTTTGTAGATCTTCAAAAGTACGCTCCGTTTGTCAAACGCAAAAAGATCTTATTTTATTCAAAAATTATCAACAAGGTGGTGTTCATAATACGTGCGCACGGCGAACATTTCGAAGATGACAGTGCTTAGATTAAATTGTAACCTGATACGTTCAAATTATGTGAAAGACAGTTCAGTCTTAAACCTTTCAGAGTTTTAGAGTTGCCCCTGTATTTTGTCTTGTCACTGGGAACGTTTTTACTACCCAAAGACCCATCAAGAAATTTACAATTTCCCTCAAGCTGACATAGCAAAGTCCTGCTTGGAATCCTGGAGACAAAAACGTATCGCGCAAAAAACCGACACTAAAGCTCCGTTAAAATTTTGAATCCGTCTCGGTGCTTTAGCTGCATCGCAAACTAAAGCTCGGATGTGAATTTGGCGTAACAATTACGTTCAAACTGAAAGTTCGGGCAGTTAGTTTGCTGCGGTTCGCCAATATAGGTAGAGTAGCAAATGGTCTTAAACCAAACTAGACGTCTTTTCTTTTCTGTTCTCCTATTCCGTTGCAGAGATTAACATGACGTGTAGAGGACGACACTAAAACGTTAAAACATACATAAGCTTATAAACGAGCGGTAAAGCCCGGACGTGACGTCATCGGCCCTTCTCGATTTTCATTTGAAAACCCTCTGATTGCCGGGCCGCCGCTGCTACTTTGCACCAACTCGAAGAAAGCTCGAGTACTTTGGAAAACTTGTGAAGAGGAGTTGATTTTCGAAGAGCACATTGTTAAGGTCCTTGCAAATGGCGGATATTTGAGTACTAAGGGTGTAATATGTGCACTTCAAGAAGTTTTGCTACTTTTATATCAACTTTGTAGTTTAACGCTCTTTTATTGATGTTCATTCCTCGCTTACTTCAAAACTTGATTTTCTTGTGTGCTAACAAGAGGAAATTTATGTAAGCATAATTCCAAACTTACACTTCCTTCCACTTAACGTAGTTTCTCTATGCATTTCAATAACTTCAGCTCGCTAATTTCTCGTGCAATTATGGAAATTCGTTTATGGGTCACACGAGCAGAGGAAGATATTCCATTTTAACAAAAAGATCCCACTTAAGAAATATTTCCTTCCAAAATCAATTAAAACGACAAACATATTCATAAAACAAACTTTACGCCGAGAATTTATGTTTGTAGAATATTCTCCGAGAATTTAAGAGAAATTTGGAGAATTAACTAGAACTTAGAAAAATTAAACACCGCTGTTGCACTTTTTATCAAAGTAAAGATTAACTTACATATTTATGATTAAATGTTATACAAAACTTTTGAACGCCGTTTTACTTTATATTTAACATATTTTTTGAAGTCAAAAAATACACTTTTGACGTCAAAAATACATTGTTCAAACCTCAAAATAAAACAAATTGTTTTTTGACAAAAAAAAATGTTTTTTTGGCAAAAAAATGCATTGACGACAAAAAATTGAAAAAAATATTTTGTGACGTCAATAACAAATAATATTTGACATCAATATTTGGTTTTTTGACCCCAAAAAAGTATTAGCAGACGTTTGCAAATTTGTTTTTGACGTCAAAATCTGAAAATTACTTTTTAATGTAAAAACTAAAAATACTTTAGTTATTGATATAAGTAAAACACGTTTTCTGATGCAATAAATAATTTTCACGACAAAACTAGATTTGTTTACTTTAAAAATCATTTCAGAAATCGCTTGCACAATGTGGAATTCAATAATAAATGGGTCTAAATGCTATTCTTTAACCAAAATTAATTATATTCAGATGTTTAGTGAATTTTTGACGACAAAACAAACCGTCATCTAACTGCGCAGTTGGTGTGGCGACGTCTTAGTCGGCCGCCACGCCAATTTATATGTTCATACCTTTTATGATTAAATGCTGTACAAAACTATGGAACGCTGTTTTACTTTTTATTAAACGCGTATTGACGTCAAAAACTATTTTCTCACGTCGGGAAATAAATTTTTGACGTCAAAACTACATTGTTAAAATGTTATTTTGACGTCCAAAAAACATTAATTTTTTTTGACGTAAAAATTGGTATTTACTTTATTAAGCAAATATTTTGTGACTTCATATATATCATATAATTAGTTTTTGACATCAATAATTAGTTTTTTCAAGTCTATAACTTGTTTTTTGATGTCTAAATTGATTTAGTGACGTCAAAAATGACGTTTGTACTTGAAAAAATTTTTGTTGAGTTTTTGACGTCAAAAATGTTATATGTTCTTTGAGGTTTTCGCGGTTTCTCGAACTTGTTCGCCCCAAGGTTTAAATAAACTAAGCACACGGCCCTGTTTAGGCAGGCAGGGCCTACGAACAAATATGGCTCAGACTTCTAGAGCAAATGCTTGTAAAGGCAGACAGGTCGGTCCTTACCTGATTATGCTGGGTGTAGTTCCCAAATGACGACGCGGTCTAAGCCGAAAGTAAATTGTAATATTGACAGTCAAAAATGTTTTTATTGACAACAACAAATTTATTGAAGTCGGAACATTTTGTCATCTAACAGCGCAGTTGGCATAGCATCGAAGTTATAGTCGATCTCCACAACAAATTCTCTAATGCGCCCTCTGTTGGCATGTAGCTCCACTATCGGACAATATTTCAGTATGGTTCTGGGCCACACTACTACCATCAGTATCGCGTTAGGTGGCAGCAATTTCTAACTTATAATTTTGTTTTGACTTCAAATATTGATTTTTAGACGCCAAAAATTAATTTACTGATGTCTGAATCTAATTATTTATAGGTAAACGAGTAATTTTTTTCGTTCTTTTATTATTTTATTTTAATTTGCATGAACGGTTTTCAGACATCAAGAAATGAATTTTTTGACCTCAAAAATGGATTTTTCACGTCAATTAATGAATTTCGATATCAAAAATTCGATTGCATGATTTAATAGGTAAATTTATGCCAAAAAATTAATTTTTCCGTCTCAACTGTAATTTGTCACGTCCAAAATTCAATTTTTGAGGTAAGGAATTATTTATTAACATTTAATGCAGCACTCGCTAAATATTAAAATCTAAAACTGTGTGAGGGAAGAAGGTTCGCGGTAAATTCTGAGTTCCCCAAGAATATTGTCTTTTGGCACATCGCTTTGTGTAGGTGTACGTGACCCTTATCGACAATTACCACTGTTTAGGGCTTCTATGATCTCTATTTACTTTGGGTGTAACGCCGTAACAATAGGGCTAAATAGAGATAAACTAGGGTATCTCTGAAATATAGCTAGTTTTTACGTAACAGTGCTATCGTAATAGAGGGGACCTACAGCTTTAGATGACGTTGCTTAGGCCTTTTCTGGACTCTTATCTAGTTTGAGTGTAACAGTAGGGTGTAGCCCGAGGGGACTTACAGCTTTAGGTCTCGATGCTGAGGGCTTCACTGGAATCTATCTATTAGGTGTCGTTGCTTAAGGTTTTTTGAACTTCCCTAACAATTAGTTAATAGGTAAACAATTCCATTAATAAGCTAAAGGTGTGCAAAGTTTAACATTATCAATATTTGCAGTTATACTAATTTTGACCTTTTAACATTTAATACGAATAACAATGGGTCAAATCGAATAGAAGAATAATTTCCAAGCAATATGCAATTGGGTTTGTGTGCGTATTTCTTTTAAAATTTTTCCTTTACGTCACCTACATTGTGACCAAGCTTCGGCTGCGGCGCTTAAGCAGACGAGATTCCCTCAAATTGAATTAGAAAGAAATCCTACAAGTTCCACTCTCTACACTTTGCATAATACAGAAATAATTCTGATAATATTGAGTGTGTGGGGAGAAGTAGGAACTCGTGCTCTTGTTAAAGCCACCACCGACAGGAAGATTTTAGAAATGTTTATATTAAAACTGTCTTGTCCTCGCTAAAATCCTGTCATTCCATTTCCTTGGGTTTTCCTGAACTCAAGAAGCGTTTTCCAATCATTGCGCTACGGTTGACTCTAAAATGTTTTCTGTCTTCGGGGCAGATGTGCCTTTTGCAAAATCCTGGTTCAAGGGCACAAAAGTGGCTCCGCTTTTAATGCTTTTGCTTGCAGAGAGGGTATGGAGAAGTGGGAAGAAATATTTTGTTGTACTTTAAGTTTAAGCCGATGCTCAAACTTAATATAAAATTAAAGCGCAATATATATTCTTTTCTCTTCTACGACAAACAGTAGCAAAATTCTTTATAGAAATTTAAGACCGAGAATGTTCAATAAATTTCAGAATGTTTTGTTTCGGGCAATGATAAAATGTCATAACCTGGGATTCAATTTCCCGTTCCAAGGATAGAGTAGTTAACTACAAAAAATTGTTTGTTTTTGTGAAACAACATTTTGTAAGAGGTTCTTCTTCAAAACTTTAAGGAGTTTTGTTTTAGTTTTTATCGTGAATTGTAGAAGTTCAAGTCGCTAAATATAAATATTAGACGTCACAAATTAAATTTCAAACGTCGGAAATTGGTTTTTTGACGTCAAAATATAACTTTTTGACGTTTAAAAGTCGTAGATAAAATTATTAATCTATTAATTCTTGTAAACGAATTTTGCACTTCAGACATTCATTTTTTGTGGTCAAAAATCCATTTTATGACGACAAAAAAACACCTTGACGTCTGAAAACAGTTCAAGAAATTTACAGTAAAATAATAAAAGAATTAAATGTTTATTCGTTAATAAATGAATTTTTGATTTCAAAAATGAATGATGGATGTTAGAAAATGCTGCCACCTAACGGGATACTTGTGGTTGTAGTATGGACTAGAACCATACTGCAAATATAGATTGATAGAAGAGCTACCTGACAAAAGAGGGCGCACTGGCACACTGGACAATAAATAATAATAATAAAATGGCATGTGCACTAGGGCAAACGGGTGGTGCGTAAATCATAAAATCACAACATAATACAGTTCTAGGAATGTCCCGTATAAACATTATTTGGTTAAAATCTTGTATAAAGTGCGCTCTTATGGAAGCTAAATCAAATATGGGCAACTAGTTTGTTGTGACGATCGACGAAGACTTCGCTACTACGCCAACTGCACCGTTAGATGGCAGCATTGTCCGGCGCCAACTTTTTGGCGTAAAAATTCAATTTATGACGTTTAAATTTTTTGCTGTCAATAAATACATTTTTGTGTTAATAATTATTCATTTATTCATTGAAGTCAAGAAATTCGTTTTATGCAATAATATTTAAATAGTTCTTTAAACTCCCACCTTTAATCTTTCTACCTTTTTTACCTCAAAATGATTTTGAACGTCAGAAAATAATTTTATGACATCAGTTTTAGCTTTAGTAGAGAAACGGATCCTCCATAATCAGGGAACTTCATCAGGTCCTTCGCAAATGGAAGGATTTTGAGCATATAGGAACATCTTGTATTTGGTCAAATTTTTATCAAAGAAATTGTCGTTGGTAAAAAACTAAGGGTTCGGAAAAATAACCTAAAGTTTGGCTGATTCTTGTTAGCTCAATACAGGATTTTGCTTAGTTTAAGACAGTACTACAGAATTGTTTTACTAAAATGAATTCTTCTGGATAATGCAAATAAATCTGAACGAAATGAGGGTATGAGGGGAAAAAGCAGAAAAAATGGCCAACTTGATGCTTCTACAACCCTGAACATTTTTGGTTGTCATAACAGTAAAGATTTTACAAGTAGAAGTATTAATCGTGTTCTAACCCTTCTGATGAACAATAATAAACCTTAGGCGATGTTAATTTGTTGATTCCTGATAGCACGGAAAGAAATTTGATTTAGTTTTGGATGTTTAAACTTTTACTATTTTTTTCCTTGTGATTTGGATATACTTTGCGCATCCTACGAGTGGTTGTTAATTTTTCTCAAATCGCCAATAAATCACAAAAACGTAATAGTTTTCCATATTCAAAGCATGGAAGTTGATTGAATTTTTTTTCTCTTGAACTCGATACGTACAAAGCTAGTTCCATTCCGTGTATTTTAACATTAGTTTAAAAGCAAATAACTTTTCCATCAGACAGAAGCGTAGGAAAAAGAATTGAATATGCAGAGAATCAACTTTAAAAATTAATTACTTCTCGTCCGATTCCTGCACAGATGGAAGAGACGGCGGGTCACGTATTGTCAAGTACCGGAAAAAGGCAGAGAAGTTGGCGCAAAATAAAAGTGAAATAATTTCAGCAGCTAATCCCCCCGGGGTCTGCGAGATCTCGGTCCGTCTCGGGCTTTGGCTCTTAATTGAAAGGACATAAGGGCAAAGTTACTGTTTTGTTCAAGGTAGTACGTGATATCTGTGTGAAGCTAATCAAAGTTGGGGCTGGCAAATATATCTAACCTCAAAGTTTCCTGATAAAAATCAAACCGTTATTAAACTTGGCCTGGATCTAGATAGCTTTGCTACTCAAGCTCTACCACCGCATTCCCTGATTTTCACGCAAATAATGCGCCAACTTCGAATTCTCCCTAATTTAGTAACCGCAAAGAGGAAATTTTCCGCGCGTGTTTAGGTTCAGATGTGTCAGTCTTGAGGCTTTTAATTTAGTTTTTCATTTCGGGAACATTTTGCGTTGTTTCTGATAGTGTGTGTGTGTGGTATGCAAATTAAAGCCGGCCCATGTTATGCTTGACACCTCATTTACGCATTTGGCACCTTTCAGAACTAGTTTGCGTCATATTTTAATATGCTGACAAACTAGTTAATTTGACTTCACTACGTTTTAGAACCACCAATTCGTATTTGTTACCAATTTAAACAATTTAAGGCTAGAAACAATTGAGACTATTAAGTTTTATATTTATTAATTGCCAACAATTCAAATGGTCGCAAAATACAATTGTGTCTTGATAAATCTACGACTTGTGTTATTGCCAATTTATAAAGTGTTTTCCAACTGCTAGAATTCTTTTCTGAAAGTTCACCCGAAGTTCAATCGATAAATACCTACGAACAAACTCGTGCAACTTGAAGTAGAGCCCGTTTTAGTAAATAAATCGTTTTCTTTTAGATCACCCTGTAGAATACAGAATTTTTCAATAAAATGTCGCAGTTTCATTAAGAAACAAATAATTCTTAAAGCAAATTTTATAAAAGGCTCATTTTCAGAGAATTTGACCAAGTTTGTTCACCAAATACTTTATAGTAACAAAATACAATGTCATTTCGCAGATAAAGCGTCATTGCGGCACAAATGCTTTTTAAGATCACCCTGTATACAGAATTTCCGATCATTTATTTTAGTGAACATTTAACTGAAATTTCGTCGACAACTACTTTTGTCACCAAATATTTTGCTTTGCAGGAAGAGCATGTATAGGAAACTTATATAAATACTTTAGGAGGCAACCCGGTATACCTTTTTTCAAAATTTTCCGTAAAATTATTCAAAATTTTGTAATGAAACGCTTTGCAGTTGCAAAAAAGTATCATTTATGAGCACAAATTTTAAACGTACCCAATGAAATGTCGCCTAGTAGAAGTATCATTAAAGGACAAATGCTTTCTAATGCCACCCTGTATAGCAACATATTTTATAAAATTTATTTTTCTGGAAATACAACCCAAGATTTTTTCAGCAAATACTATAAAGCTATTAAATAAAATGTAGCTTTGCGGGAAGAGCACCATTAAGGAACAAAGACTTTTTAAGGCCACCCTGTATACCGAAACATTAAAACGACTCGTTTTCCGGAATTTCAAGCAAAGCAAGTAATCCAAATAATATTTTTAAGAAAATAAAATGTTACCTTGCAGAAAGACTGTTATTAGGGCACGAGAACTTTACGAGGCCACTCTGTATATTACACAAATATCCTCGATATATTCAAAGCTTGATTGTGATCTATGTTTTTTCTTCTGTTTTTCCTGTTATATCCACCATTCTGTTCTTCTGGGGAGTGCTAATAAAATGTGGCAAATATTTCATGTATGCAAATATAAATCGAGTGGCATCTTGTTGTCACAGCGTGTTTGTCTATTCAGAGTTGAGCTGAATATTAAGATTTTGTTGATTTAAGCATCCTTGTATCACATCGCTTCCCTGCAGCTTTGTATGTCAATTTTTACTGTTCCTGTGTAAACGTTTGGTCAATAATTTGAAATGAGGAAACATCCATGACTAAATTATTACAAACCGCAGTGACAATTCGAGCTTGCTTCTGAAATACAGGGTCGGACTCCTACGATTTGTATTTGAATAATTAATATGCAAAATCAGGAATATTCTGCAACTTATTATTTAACACTTGGGCCTGTGCCGCTACTTTCTTAAATGAAATTTTGACAGGGTTAAGACTGATTTTTGAGCTTAGTTTGATTGAAAGCTTGGAAAAGAAGCTTTTGATTTCTTAAAGTTGGCTCTTAAATAAATTAAATTAGAATTTTAATTAAATAAAAATTCTCGTCGTAAAAAATCAAGAAGAAAAGCCTATCCAGTTTGATTATTCCACGTTTCGGATGAGCAAATAAAACTTCTTACAATTTTCGTGCTGCACAAATCGTGCGGTAATAATGGCAACTAGGAGAATCCACGAGCTCACACAATCCGTGCATGCATAAATCGACGCGTCGTCGTCTCGCGGAGATATTCAAACTGCAATCGCATTAAGGCATATCTAATATGAAATTCACACTCGAATGAGACGTCTATGAGAGATAACAGAGATAAGCAGTTACCGCATGACAAGCCGTTATGTTCAAATTTCGTCGCACGGCTATTACGGGTTTGTTAATCAATTACATTGTCAATTGTGTGTACCCAGTGGGAACCAACTTGAACCGGCGATTCGTCTTTGGATAACGCATTGCCGGTTAAACGGATAATGCGAAATGCTCATTTGATATTTGCCCATACATTTGACTGAATAATGAAACTTCCTGATAACAAACCTGTTAGCTCTGACGATTGAAGTTTTTTTTATAAATTTAGCAAAATTTACTTGTTGACTATTGTGAAAAAGTCTTTAGTCGGTCAGAAATAAAAAGGGTAGATGAAAAAAAAACACTTTTTTGTAGAGATATTTTACCTACTAATGATGATTTACATTTTCGCTTGTTTTCGTTCAAATCTATTACCCAGAGGCGTAGATATGTGAAAGAATGCGACGTATCTGTTACCGTGTTTTGATTACTCCCTACATCTACGCCCCTAGTTAATAGATTTGAACGGAAAGAAGTGAAGTTGTTAATCATCAATAGTGCAATAGTCATACAAAATTCAAACCACATATCTCAATGTATGGCAGAGATATGAATTAAAGCGTGATTAAACCCTTGCGTCTTCGGGAGGTTGTAACTCCGTAAAGAAGCGTTTTCGAACCACGTTTATTTAACATATTTTACTTAAAACCAGCTCAGGAACGCGCTGCTTAAATTTATATCGAAAGTTGTTTTTATGACGTGCATTCTCCGACGTAAAGGTATGACATTTGACGCCAAAAATTCAGTTTTTGACGTTAAAATATCAATTTTTAACGTCACATAAGCAAATGATTTCTGACGTCAAAAATGTAATTTCAGACGACATAAATTGATTAACAGATGCTGCAAAGTGATTTTTTGGCGTCAAAATTTAATTTTTTGGCGTCTTTAAATCATCATATTTTGGAAAAAAATTATACCGGTAAAATGTAGTTATCGATTTTTGACGTTAGAAATTCATTTGTTGACGTCAAAAATCTATTTTATAACTCCACGACTCTTACGGCGCCAATAATTGATTTTTTACATCAAAAATTCAGTGTTGGGTGTCACAAAATCAAATATCCGACGTCAAAAATTGAATTTCAGACGTAACAAAACGTTAAGTCAGAAAAGGGACGTCATAAAATATATTTTTGACGTCAACAAATGAATTTCTGGCGTCAAAAATTTGATGACAGCGTTTTATAGATAAATATAAAATCACTTCTCGGCGTCTATAATTCACACGTAAGAAAGTGATTATATATTTATCTACAAAACGCTATCATCAAATTTTTGACGTCAAAAATTCATTTATTGACGTCAAAAGTACATTTGATAACGTCTATTTTCCGACGTTAAGAAATGAATTTTTTCGCAAAAAATTCAATTTTTGACGTCAAAAATCAAGTTTTTTTGACGTCAATAAATGTTTGACAAAACCTAAAGCGGCGTTCCATTATTGCATCTACCAGTGTAGAATATAGATTGCCCTTAAGGATTAAGACTCGTCTTATTAATGCACATGCGGGAAAACTTCTAGTTGCAATAATAATGTTTGCAAGTTAAGCTGTAACCCAGTTGCCATAGAATGCATATTAATATAGTTTTGTGTCCTCTCTCATGCGCTAGATTTAAACCTGGAAATTTTTAAGTGAAATTGATTAACACCCCCTGGCTAGGAAACGAATATTTTCCGTTTCTCAAGACGCGAACCTTTTCTTTTATCGAATATAATATCCACTTGTAACATGGATCTTTAACATTTGTACAAACACCACAACCACTCAACCGCGCACACTTGAAGCAGCAGCGCCAATCTATGAAATTAAGTTATATAATGGATTAGGAAAAAGTTGGAAACAGCAGTTGAGTCACGCATACGGTAACTTCGTTAATTACTCTGCAAAAGTTCTAATATAATTGAAGGTGGGCAAGATAATAACAGAGTTATCGAACGAGGACAGCCGAGGAGGCATTATTTCGATTTGAATTCGCCGGATCTCAAAGCTCCCGCAGGCTGTTTGGGCTCTCAACCGGGTTGGTTACTAAATCCATTCAAGATTAAGAGGTGTAAACGTTACCCTTACTGCGGAGATAAAGAAGTCTACGTTTTCCCTTCTCTCGTCCTTGTGTGTGCTATACGTGCTCTCCTTGGTGAAAAATGGGAGGAAGAACAAGTCAGGATGAGTGATACCAACAAACATTGGGAAGACAACGGAAATCAGCTGTCAGAGTCCACAGAGATGAACTTATGACGTGTGAAATAGGGTCGAGATTTATTTACCGAAACGAAAATCGAAATATTTCTGCGTGGGAACAGCTTAGGGGAATTAAACCAATATTTTATGCTACAAAAACTTTTACGAAAATGTGTCTATTTTACTTATTTAATTTAGGTGCTATAATTGCACTAGTTGATAAACACCCTGTGTATCGCTACGTGGTGATTATGGGGAATAACAAACTCATGAAAAATAATTTTTATTGTTATTAAACCTTGTTGGTTTTGTTTATTTCGTTTTTGATTGCAAGAACTGCCACAAAAGGCAATAACGAATTCATGACAAATAAAAAATGAGAGAAAAGGAATGAATACAAAATCCAGCAAGGATAACAGATTGAGATTTCAATAAATCTGCATAAAACGAACAACCACACAGAATCAAAATTTGAATTTAATAACTTATTTTACATCGCAAATTCGATTATAATTGAAAAACGAGGGTAGCGCGTAAATGGATTTCATGATACCTGATGAATCCATCCATATAGAATATCAATATCTATATTTGCGCTTCATTCATAAATTTAATGAAAAAGGAGGTACCGCAACTGCCACCATTTTCCCGAAACGACTTAGACACTGACTGACCCTCTGTTTTCTTTTTGCAATTATAATAATCCGGCTAACGGAAACCCGCAAAAATTAAACCGATTATTGGATTATGGATTCTCAGGTTGGCGTAGGTCTGTTTGGAGAGTGTTGGCATGAAAGTTATTTCAGCAAACTTGTAAATCTCGAATGTCTGGAAAACTTGAGGGATTTGTAAATGCTATTCATTGGAAAGTTGAAAAAGAATCAAGTTGGCTCTGCAATTATGTCGAAATAAAAGGAAATTGTTTCAAATCCCATCACATTTGTTTCTTTATCATACGATTCTCTTGACTAACCAAGGTTTGTTAACATATTTCTGTGTTGATGATAATCTAAAACCCTTTTCTGCAGGTATAAGTCTCGAATTGTCTATTTCAGGATGTGATAATAAAAACTGTACGTTTTTTAATTAGGGTTTTACATAAAAGTGAGCTCTCGCGTAAGTTAACTTCCGTTTTCAGACTTCACTGATTATGAACAAAGTTTGAAAACAAAGCGGCTATGTTCATGCCCAGTGAAATGTCTACATTGAGGTCATTTTCCCGGAGGTATCAGTTTTGCAAACTGCAATGAAACTTAGAAGAATTTTACCGTCGCGAATTTTCGCGTAACAGCTACTTGAGTCGATAAAACATATACAAGAAAACATCAGGACGTAGTAAAAAGCATCAAACTATCAGAAGAATTTTACTCCGGGGAATCGTTATAGAAAATGAATACCTGACGTTCAGGAATAGTTAACATCTTGAAGTGCACTTTGCATGAAGAACTGTCTTTTATAAAATTTACAGATGAACTGGCTTTTTCTGGTCGAGTATCAGCGCATTTCCTATAAATATTTTAATTAGTTCTGGAAACTTGAGGGCATTTTAATGTATTTGTGCCTTTTTTGAACAAGCAAAATTTAACAGCACTCACAATCTTCATAAAATTTCTTTGGGGATAAATATGATACATATTTTTATAATTAAAATCTATTTTCACAGGCAAACTTCAGTATAATTGCAGCTTTATGTTAGCTAGTTCAATGTAGACTCACCTTTAGACAACACGTCGGTGTGAACTCGACTGTAAATTACGTGATGGGTAACGACCGAGCTTTAGGCCGGCGATAAACTTGCGGTTCTACCGCCGCGGTTTAACCGCAGCTTTATAAACACTAATAATGTCCTGTTGCGATTTTTAAATCAGCGGCTAAACCGCAAGTTAAGCTAGACAATTCTATGTAGGATCAATTTTAATAAAGTTATGAAAGGTAATGCGTTAAGGTAAAATTACACAGTACAGTGTCAACTCAGATTTACACAATACGCTACAGTGTGACCCTAATTGTAAATTATGTGCTTGGGTGTATAGCTACTGTCCAGCCATGTGGGGCCTACTTTAATAACGTTATGAAAATTATGAGGCTTGAAGTAACATTACACACTACGCTGTAGAAATACCTTTTACATCATATGCTGGGGCTAGCTTTAAATAACGTTGTAACCTAGTCTGTATTTTATGACGAGGTACACACCTACCGTTAAAATAAAATTACCTTTAGGCACTTAAGTACGAGCTGGGCGTAGTATACCATAGGGTATGAAGACAACTTAAAAAATAACCTTAAGAAGTATACATCGCTAGTTTTATACCAAAATTACACACTATACGGGGTAGGCACAGCTTTATGTTATATAATTCTATGTAGAACTAAGTGTATTAGCGTTATAAAGGGTATGCATTTCAAAGTAAAATTAGTCGCTGTAGCACCTAACCTTACAAAACATAAAATATCTCTGAGCAACATTGCTTATTACACTATAGACGGCTCTTTCACATCATATGCTGCTAACTTTAAATAAGGTTATGAAACGTGTATCTCGTCTTTATTCTACGACGAGGTACACATTCGGCCGTAATAATAATATTACAAACTACACTATAGACATTACTACAAACTATATACTTCAAAGTGAGCTGGGCGTGTATGCAGCATACCTAGTTCTGTGTAGGAACAACTTTAAATAACGTTAGGAAGTATATATCTAGCCTTAAAGCAAAATTACAAGCTGTAGCGTAGGCACAGCTTTATATTATATACTTCAGTGTAGACCGAACCTTAAACTGCGTTCTTTTGTGTAATTTTGTCTTAAAATTGATTTTACCTATTTAATTTGTTACTAGAAGCAACTAGAAATGACCTACTACACTGTATACCTATTTTTACACAATATACTTCAGTGTGAGGCATAGAGCTGGGTGTATATCCAGCTTTAGCCCATATGTTTTGTGCGGGACCAACTTTACCTAATGTTAAGATGTGTATCTAGCTTCAAGATAAAGTTACACACTGCAGTGTAAACACAACTTTAGACCATGTGTATATGCAATGCATGCAGACATATTTATTTTTACCTATTTATTACTTATTAGACCTAACTTAAAATAACTTACGACAGTGTAGACTTATGTTTACACTTCAGTGTGAGTCCTGTAGTTGGGTGTATATCCAGCTTTATTCTATATATTTAAGTGTGGGGCCCAATTAAATATTGTTACGAAGTGTATACCTAGCTTTACAATAAAATTACACATTACAGTGTACACATAACTTTAGGCTACATACTTCGGTATGGTCCTACTTTTAACTACGTGTTTATTCAGTCTTAAATTGAACTTTACATATCAAATTATATGTTAGTTTAGATTTTCGGTGAATACGTTTGTAAAAGCCCTAATTAAAATTACGCAATAGTGTAAACCCAGCTTTAGATTATATTTCAGTATAGGTCTAACTTTAAATTGTATACTTAAGCGTAGGCCTAGCTTTAAATTTAACATTACCGCTCTGGTGTAGTACAAACTTAAAATTACGCAATACAGTGTAAAGTCAGCTTTAGACCGTATACTGCAGTGTAGATCTTACTTTAAATTCCTTATTTACGAGTAAACCTAACTTTTACTTTAATGTCATTCGTTAACTGTTAATAAGTTTGCTTTTAAACATATGATGATAAAAATTTTAAGTTCTTAGGCAATATTTTTAAAATGTTTACTTTTTATTGCAGTAATAACTACGCGTGTACGCGCAGTCAACTTCAAGACGTGCGGTCCAGAAGAATTGGCCCAGTGTGCCAAAAGTCTTTCTGTTTTGACTGATACAGGCCTGACCTTCGTGAAAACCAAGGAAGATCTCGAAATGGTCTGCCCGTAAGTATTTTTTGAGTTTTCTTTTAGATCGAAATTTGTTTAAACGAATAAATTTTAATTTCATTTTCCTAAAACAATATTCTGTCTTTAGAAATCATTTTACCCCCCCCCCCCCCTCACCCGAGCTAGTTATCGTTTGATACTTGCAAGTCAATAACAATTTCCTTTGTTTAACAACCCGAAAGGCATTCGAAATGTATCAATGATTTGTAAAATCGAACGAACTTGACTCGTATAATACAAAATCAAACCGGTAATTTTATGCAGAGCATATAGAGCTAAATGATGTATCAGCTAATAATGGAGTGTCCCGGGGCATTACATTAGGGCCTCTATTATTAATTCCCAACAGTGTAATGGATGTGTGGCAAGTGTATTTTAGAGATAGCTATAATCGTGGTGGATTCGCCTCCGTATATTTAAAACAATGCTATGCAAACAGTATCTCAATTTATGTCGAAAATGAAAGGTAAATATGTGCAAAACTTATAATAGCGGATATCGGTGCTTGTTTTATTCAGACTATTGTAATCGATGATTGCACTACATGCGTGGGAGAGTCCGATTCCGGTGTAGAACAAACTGAATATGACATACCAATAAAGTTTACCGCATACTGAGGGTTATTTAGATTAATTACGCTGTTTTACACATCGGTGATTGTGAATGTTCAAAGCGGGATTTATAAAATATTATTGTGTGCATTTTATGCCTGTTTTTGACATTTATTTTAAATATTAATCGAATTTCTAATATCCAAAACCAGATAATTTTGTTATAGGGGCTTACACGAATTTTTCACAACAAACTGTAACACTATATTGCTCGAATCGAGTATAAATTTGACTTTTCCGTTTCGCGTGACATTTCATTATTTGAATGTTTATAGCTCTGCTTAATTTTCGTTCAATCCGAATTCAAATCTTAAAGGAATGATATTAATTCCGTTCAGCATAAGTCTGATTTCCGTTTTGAGACATTAAAATTGAAAACAGAATCAATCTATCTTAATCATCCATTAATATTTATGAATTTGTAAAACTGAGTAGGTTGTTTCATGTTAATATACCTTTAAGGGTTGAGATTTATTGCCGAGCTTTTATACAGGGTGAGTCGAAACCATTTTGCGTGTTTTTTTGAATTTTTTATAGCTGCGATAAAAATTAGAAACGGTATCATGTGAGAACACATTCATGCTCGAATGAAAATTGTGACCTAAAATTTTGCAGTCATAAAATGTTTATTTCCCCGGAGCTCCGGTAATATTTTATTAGTTGTATTTTCATGCACGAAACCTGATTCTTTTAATATTTGATAAAATAGGAATTCTATTTGCCGTAGCTATCCTAGAAGTTGGCATGCTTGGAGGAAATAATATTCTACATGGTCCGGAAATGATAGCTATGTTCCGCTTTTATCGGAATCTACAAATGTAGTGAAGTTGGCAATAGTTCTCTAATTTATATGCCGCGAATTATAGAGTACGTTACTTGAATTTGTAACCGAGATGATATTTCACCGTTTAGCTTTGCATATGGATGCATTTTATCTGCATTGTCTGCGAAACTCTTCCGCCTCCGTTTCATTTTAAACTGAGAAGTGATGCATCATTTTTAACACTTTTTGTTAAAACATCACGCGATTTCATACTTAAATTTGAATTTATTAAAAGTTAATTTTAGTACCGACTTTAAATTAAATGCACGAATTTAAAATCATTAATAACGAAATCATTTATTTTAAGCCTGCACATCTTTTTTCTTGTACCGACCAATTCAATTTTGCATAAAAAATACAACACAAGTCAACAAATAATCTTTCCATGCATAAGAATAAATCTTCCAATTTTCCGGTTCCCATTTAAAGCAGTAAGAAACGTAAAGTTTTCAAATTTTTCAATTACGTTTTCAATTTAACTGCGATCGAGAAGTCTATTTATTTACATTTTAAGCATTGTGTATTCTGGAAAAAATCTGACGGATTAAAAGTTTTTGATGGACTTGTTTATATATGTATGGGAAAACAGAAAAGAGCACCTTCGTAACCTAAAGGCACTATAAAGTTTTCTTCCTGCGAATTACTTGCCTGTCAGGAAAATATCGCACTGTAATTTATATTGCTCGCCGCATTTTCTTTTCTTATGAATTTTTTTCTAGGAAAATCTTTGGGCTTGAATTATTCTGGTGCATAGCCGCAAACGTCGTTAAAATAGGTAATATAAAAAGTTCGTGTTTGACAGCAAAAATGCAAAGACTGCTGGAATTTTCAGCTTGCATCTATACTTAGTAGCAAGGTATACAATAGCATAAATCACTGCAAACGGAAACTATTTTTAAAATCAGCCACTAGATGTCAGCAGGGCCATATGCAGTGGCATCTATTATGTAATAATAATAAGAGATATATTTACAAAATTGCCAAAATTTTAAACGTTACAGTTAAAATACACATAATTAATGCACAGTTATGTTTCCTTACGTTTGAATAATGAAAAACATGATATATCTATAGTTAGTGATTCAATAGATGGCAGCACATAATGTCAGCCAATCATGGAGCATGGCGTTTGGCCCTGCTGCCATCTAGTAAAAAAATACTTTAAAACAAACCTCCCAAAACGGACGGAATTTACGGGAAAATGCTTCAAAGCAATTGAAAACTTATAATCTTATTATTTTTAATTTAAAACTACCTAAAATCGAGTTATCGAAACTGTTGGGGTATCATTTAAAAATTAGATGGAAGTGGTTCTTACTTTAATAGTTGCAGAAATAGACAAAATTAGTATTCCAGTAAATTCATGATGCTTTTTCTGAAATCAACCGCTAGATGTCAGCGGGTCCAAATACTATGTGTTTATTATGTGACGAGAGATAATATTTACAAAATTGTCTAATTTTTCAACATTCCCGTTAAAACGCTTAATAATTAACGCATAATTGAATAACAATTAAATTTCTTACGATTAGAATAATGCAAAATAAAGTTTGATATAATTGTACTTAGTAATTCAATAGATGGCAGCACATAACGCCAGCCAATCTCGCGGAGCTTAAATTTTGACCGTCACCGCGTTAAAACAAACTTCCCAAGCGGTTTTACGGCAAAGTACTTCAAATTAATGTAAAATTTAAAATCTTATTCTTTTTAAATTTAAAACCTAATGAAAGCTCTTAAAACCTAAAATCGAGTTATCGAAGTTGATGAAAATTTTTCTTACTTTAATAGCTTCAGAAATAAAAAAATTGTATTCCAGTGAAGTCACGCTGTTTCTGAAAACATCCGCTAGATGTCAGCAGGGGCAAATGCTGTGTTATTTTTTATAAGAGAAAAAAATAATATTTAAAAAATGTGTAAGTTAAAACTGTTGTTCGCATTTATAAAGTTATATTATAATAGTAACGCAATTTATGACATGCAACGTGTGCTGCCTACTCTGACTTTGAGCAGTCAAGGAGTTACGTGATAAAATGGCACCCTATCTATATAATTAATGCAAAATATAATAAGAAATTTTGATATGGTTATGTAATTCAATAGGTGGCCGCACATAATGACAGCCAATCATAAAGCTTAATTTTGAAGTGAAACTTCTTTGCCGGCGGGTGCACTTTTTTGCCGGCGGGTGCACTTTTTTGCCGGCGGGTGCAACATGCGACTGTAACGTAACGAAATGTAACGTTTCGTTACAGTGCAGTGTCAAGCTCATAAGTTGTCCAGTTTGCATTAAAATTGGTATTTGACGGGTTTTGGGGCTGCTAGTGAGAACACGCTAAGAAGTTTTGCTTAGAACTTGCGTGCTCGGCACACACTTTTTTTAAAAGTCGCGTTGCATGGCTGCCCTCTAGTAGAGAGTATTTAACAAACTTACTACTTTGAAATGGACCGAAATTTAATATATAATAAAATATTTAATAAACTATATTTAAAGCTTATTTTTTTTAATTTAAAACCTGTCAAAAATATCTATAATGCGGTTATGGAAACTGTTACCGAATCGCTTACAGAGTAGATGAACGTTTTTCGTTCTGCAGAAATAAACAAAAAAAATGCACTAAAATTATTTAAAATTTACTTCAGAGTTTAAGTTAAACATTTAAGTAATTAATTAAAAATTGATTTAATAAAGGCTTAAATAGTCTGAAACCGCAACGTAACATGATTAAATTCAAAGTTAGTTTTAAAATCATTAAACTAAACTCTCCGTTTTCAAACTTCATCGCTTCTCTCTTTCTCCTGTTACATTGAAGCGTATTATACAAACCTGGCAGTAGTATTTGCACGCCAAGTCAGCGCCAACTTATCTCTCAGCTAATGAGCTCTTTTTATGCATTTACCGCTTCCACTGCAAGCTGGTAAACGGTATTTTTCGTGTACTTTGCAAATAGGAGAATAAAAGAGTTATCTCATTAAGGGGTACTTTCCATTCTAAAACACTTCTACACACACCATTATTTCCCGACAAATTTCTCTTCAATCAGGCTTGTTTTGTTTTGCAGAGATCTGGACAAATCTCTGTCCTGCATCCACGCTTACAGCAGGCTCTGCATGAATCTCCAACAAAGGAAACACTTCCGAAAACTTTTCCATGGTACCGGATCGATGGTTCGTGACCTTTGCAGGAATGGAACTTATCAAGATGGTGAGTAATACGCAAAGTTTAAAAAATGGGATTTTCACTGATCTTTTCTTTATTTTTGCAGAATTTTTATCCCATGCCCCTTGCATGCAGAAAGTGTCGGCTGAAACTGAAGTTTGCTTTAACAAATATTCAGAAGCAATGACGCAAATTCAAACGGCTACAAATAAGCAAAAGGAAATAGACGACGCTGCTCATAGAAATAATCATCACCATCATCATCACCACAACAAGTCCGAAGAAAGCGGTTTTAGATATCAGAAAGCAAAACGGGAAGCCGCGGATGAAGGACTCAAAAGTGTTTGTTGGTAAGCTATAATTTATTGGGTTTAATTCCACTGGATAACGTTCTAGAAGACATTTTTTTCCTCCAATTAAATTAAAGTTTAAATGAAGCCTTACATTTCGAAATTAACATTGTAATGTAGGAACTTACAGAACTAGAAACACGCAAACCCGAAATCTTTGAACAATACTCAAAGAAACCCCTCGTTCTAATGTTCTATTAACATCTCAAAGCGTCGTCTAGGCTTTAATTCAGTTGAAGGGCGTCCGTGAAAAGAACAAAAACCAACAAGACGCTCTCAAGAATTAATCGCTCTTCAGTGTACCGGAAGTTGTAATAGGATCATAAAGAAGATATACGTATTCAGTATTATATTAGAAGTTTAAAGTTGTAACTTGCAACACAAGGGGAATTATTATTAAGAATTGAACGACTTGGTCTGCAAAAATGAGATAAAAAAAAGTTGTTTTTGTAACATTACTGAACCGTCACTCATCTTTACATAATGAAAACTCTATACAGTATGAAAAAGGGGAAAAAAGAATAGAATAAAAAGCGAGAAAATAGATTGATGTTTTCTTTATTTTGTTTTGTTATAAAATTTGCTTTGGAGCTTCTAAGTAAATATCACAAATTAGCAAAGAATGAGTGTTAAGAAATACACAATACCTCCCTTGGTAATTAGCTTACAATCATGCTTTCAGATTTATGTTATTTTTTTAAAATTTTATTTTGGTATCAAATTTCCACTAGAAAAAATAAGAAAATATCGTCAATAAAGAAATAATAATCATCAAATAAAAACACAACACCTCCCCTCTAAATTAGCTTAACATTATCGATTCGATTTTTGAACGATAACCATCAATTACATCTGCTGTTTTTATTCAATTTTGTGAAAAATAATACTCGATAACCTTATGCAAAGGAAGTTACAGGTAATTGTGACAGCTCCATTAATTAGAGTAGATTTATTTAAAAATACTGCAGCTCTAGGAAAGCATGCCCCGTTACTACGCCACTGTTGTATGTAATAAAATTTACATTACACAAATATTTAAATATCATAAATAACTCAAAACTTAATGTTATAGAAAACACAGGGCTTCCAGGCAGTTCACTTCGAAAAGTTGTATTCACTTTTGTTCGCTTGATTTAAAACATATTCACTTAATTCACTTATGTTCATATGCTGGCCCACCAAAACGGGTCAATAAGGTCACATTAGTCCAATATTTTAATGTGTTGTTTTGCAGCCACTGCATTAGAACTCTGACTTCAAATTTGAAATTTACACGTGCCATTGTAAATATTCGAAATTACCGTCAAAATTTTTAAAAACTTAATTGCAAACAAATTCAGTTTAATAATTAAATTATTCGTTTTTATGTTGCTGTTTAATTTTTTTTAAATTAATGTTTATTTCGAATATTGCACAAAAGACACTTGATGATGCTTACATTCCATATAGCACAAGGATATTCCACTGTGGATATGATGGATACATCGATAAGACATCCATATTCAGTATATACTGGACGTCATATGGATGTCCATGGCATGTCCATTTGTCACAACTTTGTACATTTAAAGAAGTCTATTGCAGGATGTTCTATGGACATTCTACAAAGTTTTATGGACGTCCGTCATGTACTTGCTCTGAATCTGCTTAAAGAACATTTTTAATTCACTTTTATAGTCAGTAATACGTTAGATATATAGGATTAATTTTTTTCAAATCGTAAAAGTTTTGCACACCAAGCCAAACATGTTTTCAACGGGCTTCTGCTTCAGCGCTGTGCACTACAACAAAGACAGGATGGTGCAACCAACTGAAGCTTACGCATGGTGCAGAAAAGAGGGCGCGCAATGATTCTAACCACCAAAATAAATTTTGTGAATGTTGTGGATTTATACCAATAAAGCAAATTCTATTAAACATATATTTCACGTTAATAAATATTATTTTACATTTTTACCGTAACCTTAAAATTTGCAGTAAAATATTCTGTTCTTGTAAAAATTATTACAAGAAAAATAGAATGACGTCCAAATATTCAAATTTCGTATACATTTTAGGTCCATGGACATACGGATGTTTTTTGGATGTGAATCGGATGTCCATAGTATATCCTGTGCTATAATTATGGGAAACGATTAACGCACATATAGTGCGTACGTTTCTTTTATTGAAGTTTTACAGCACGCACCTGTATGCTGGTTTACGTATCACGTATAGTGCTAGTAAAATAATAAGATTTTTTTTCATCTTTACTACTAGTCACTTTTAATTCACGTCATCCAAAATAGATGTTCACTTATTCACGTTATTTTAGATTTTGTGCACTGGAAGCCCTGAAAACACTACACCACCCCCCTTAACTACCCTAAAATCAATTGTAGTTTTTCACATTGTCAAATTAATTAACTTCTAAAAGTTATAAAATAATAAAATAAGGAAAGTACAAATAAGGATAGTTTCAATGTAATCGTTATCACTTTATCAGACACTAACACTTCGCCGCAACAAAGGATAATCCGTCAGGTTATCGCAAGCTAACAGCTGCCAATTTTCATGCTACGTGAAAAAAACAAAAAATTTAATACCCTAGGTCGTAAATCATACGATAGGGAAGAACGAGACAAACATACGAAACATTGGGCCAAAACTTGCTACATTCAAGACAATATACAACAAAAATAAAATCATGTCACTGCCGTACGTATAAAAATTTTGACTAAGACAATTTTTTCTAGTTTTCCTTTTACACTCTAAGGGAAGAGTTATTTCCCAGAAAACCCCAACTTTTCATTTTAAATAAAATTATACATCATGATGTTCTGCTTAATTCAGGTACACGCAAAAAGAGTCCAACTTTATGAAGTCAATTATTCTCAATTTCATTCGTAATACGCCAGCAAAAAAATGAGGAGTGTAACATCAACTTTGCAGAGCCGGCGTTAAAACATACAAAATGCAGCAATTTATGTCCATACCTCAAACACACAGTGACACGAAAATCCTTTTAATCTGATTAACCAACCATGACCTAATATTTCAATTTAGTTTAAATTTCGCATCCATTTATGAAATCACTTTTGGCTCGAAATTGTTTTGCTTTCGTATTATTTTTAAATTAATTACGATATGTAAACTCACTAAGTGACCCGAATGGCTAAAATTTCTGTTTGGAGCGAATTTGGAGTTAATTCAAAGTGAAAAGCGATATTTTTATTTTTTGGTCACGCGATTTAAGCGAATCAATAACTGATATAGTTTTATCTATTGCATACACGAAAGGTAGCTGGTGCAATAAATTTTTGCAATTTTAGACCTTAACCTTAATCTTACGTCTTTAGTACTTTTTCGTTTAATTCTTCATCGAAGTAATTAAAAATCCGATTTTGTTTCAGTTCTTTCCAAGAATATGTCGATTGCTCTACGCAGACTGTCAGGAAAACGTGCGGAGATGATGCAGCACATTTTAGCAGGGGATTTTTGGACAAAATGGCATCATCAATGATAAAAGTAAGTAATAGTGTTATACTTATAAATCTCGGTTAAAACTAATTGGTTGAAGCGGAACATAAAAAGCTATCGGGCAGCCGCCACGGGACCTTCCTCGCATTTACGGAAAGTTTTAAAAAATTCTCGAAAAAATTTAGACATATTGAAACGTATTGAAAATTTAAAAAGTTTTATGAAATTTTGAATACTATGAAAAGTTAAAATTTCTAAAAATTTTGAAAATATCGAAAATAAACATTCAGGGAACATAAACAGTAGCATGTCTTTATGTGCATAGCAGTCAACAACAACAATAATGATAACGTTTGTGTGTACTCAATTTCAAAACGTAGCCCGCTCGGGATTCGAACTCTCGGCCAACTTATGCCTCATGACACTGTACAAGCATTCTAGCACTGAGCCACCTGTTGACAGCAGACGGTAAAATATGCAACGCATACGTAAACACGTCATCCGTCGGCCAAATTCAAGTTGCCGGTAAACTACGCTGCATGTTATCCGATGCCGGTATACTGTATACCGACAAAATGTTGCCAGACGGCACCGGCCAGCTAGTCATTGTGATATCTCGCAGGGTGTAATGTAATGAGCACTTCATAAAAAGTCCTATCATAATCTCAGTCACATAGACTCACGGATTTCTATATAGATTTACTAGAAACACGACTGCAGAATCTGAACAATCAACTGAGTGAAGCCATGCGGCCATTTTGTAGGAGGTCAAAATTTCAACTTAAATTGCAGTGTAGCGCTGTTACAGTAATACAGCTACAACGAATAATAATACATTTAGCATATGATTGCATATTACTAACTAAGATTAGATTAAGTTTAATCAGCAGGTTTTTATGCAGTTTGACGAAAACAAAAATTTTTTTAGTGTTGCCATTTTTTGTGATTTTATTTTTTTTAATTGCACGGCATAATTATATCCACGTAATCTTGCCTAGATTTTCCTTTGGTTTTCATAAAGAAAAACTAAAAAATACCGGTAACCGTAACCGAAATCGAAATTTTTAGTAGCAGTAAGCCGTAACCGAATACGCAACCGAAATTTAAAAAAATTTGAACAGTAACCGAAAAACAAAGCGTTATTTTGTTTCGGTTTCCCGTGGCTAATTTTTAGACGTCAAAAGTTAATTTTTAATACCAAAATATTAATTTATGACGTCTTAAAATTCAAATTTGACGTCTAAAATTCAAATTTTTTACTACTTGGGAAAAATATAATTTTGTTTTCCATAATTAAAAAAAACGAATATTTTTAGAGTTTCGTGTGACTCTCCTGAGGAAAATTCATGTAAATAGAAGGAAAAACTGATGATCTAGTATTTTGAAATTGTAAACCTAATGAAGAGGTAGTTTCGAAAGTTTTTTTAACAAATGCTCTATAATAAAATTAATAACTTCTGCAAATCTATTTCTTTTACCGTTTCTAAAAAATTAAATATAAGAATTAGGTCATGTCTCTGATACAAAAACAACAAACAAATACTTCCGTAACAGATTCACATTTTTCCAACAAAACTTTTCTATACTAAACTTACATTTACTCTCACATAACCTTTTTATTGACCTTTAAAGGCCATCCAAAGCGAAAAGTCTTCAACTTATCGAAACAAAATGGCTCACAAAGAAATTTAGTTTTAGAAGATCTCAATTGACATTATTACGCACGAAACAACAGATTAATTAAATAGAGCTCGTTCCAGACACGCAACTAGATTGTGACAAAAAACTCATTTAAGCAACTTCATTAACAACACCCCATAACCAATTTCAAAGCAATATTAAGTCATTTTAAATAAAAAAGTTTTAGATACAAAGCTGTTAATTAAAAAGTATGTTTATTTGTTATGTTTTATTGAATTCTGCAATGCGAATGTTATGTATTGATTTATGATTATAGGAATTGAAATTAGGAAGGAGGGGAACGGGTGGGGAGATGCGCTTAGCACCTAGATATTTTAATTGTTTTAAATTCGTTTCTTAAGAAGGTTCAAAATTCTGATTTTTTTTTGTATTTCCTTCTTTTTTCTGTAGCTAAATTAGAAAACAATCGTTTGTGATATTTCCTACCCCAAATTGCAGTTTAATGCATTTGGCAAAACGAAACGATCCATAAAGCAGGCAGTAAAATAATAAATAAAACGGGATGGTGATATCTAGAATGCAAAATGCATACGCTTCAAACTTATTACGTTTCCGTGACTGCAAAGACGAATTGACTCAAGTTTTATTTGCCTTTGCGTTACACTTTTTGACGTTCTTGTATTGCAGACACGCCAACATAGGGCGCAACGAAATGCACTGCGAAGTAAATTAAAGAAACGCCCTAATAAAAATAAAAATCCAACCCGTTTCGAAGGGAAGAATATCCTATTATTATTTGAAGTTCTGACAGACACAAAAAAGTGCATCGGGTGAATTATTTCTCTTCTACAACCACGGCAGCGTGTAATTTTTCATTCCTACAATACTACCCCAATTTTGCTAATATAGTTTAATGTGCATTTCGTGCAAATGCCTTGGGTGGAAAAAAACGTCAAACTGAAATTAACCTTGACAATATAAATATGTTTTGATTGTACAACAAAAACTTAAAATTAAATTTTTTTCCAGATGCACTGTATGGATTTTAGCGCCCATGATTGCAGAGAAAAAGGTTTTCAAATAGAAGGTTTCTACACGGAAGGATTTTATTACTCAAATTCTCCACAAATCTCATCTCAGATAACAGCTTTAAGTATTTTAACGCTTCTGGCGTTTCTCCTAAGGTGAATCGAGTGCAAAAATGATTAGTTTTAAGAAAACTTGTGATTCAATGGTGTCTGATGTTCATTTTGAGCGAATGATTTTTGTAAATATTTGTGAATTGTTGTAGATTAGCAAAATAATTTGCTCGAGTACGTGCATCACGTACTTTATTGCTAACTCAGATTGCAAGGAGGAGTTTTAAGATTCAAAAATAATTTTTTAAATTTGTTAATGTTTTTTGTTAAAATTTGGTCAAATAAACATTGAAGAAAGACTGAATTGTTGTGTTACCAAAAAAAGAATTATATTGTGATATTTATTAAAACTTCCCTTTCTAATCTGAGCTGAGAAACATACTCTCTATTTTGTAGTTTAGCATAAAAGGCACTAACAGAAAGTATTTTAGATGTATTTAAGATTGTAGGTAGCCAGAATGTAAAGACAAATCTGTTGCACTACTTTATGTGTCACTAACTCTCACTGAGCATGACAAATCCTAAATACTTATATAGGTGGTAACCTATTAATAATTAAATCATTACCAAGACCCAATTCCTAATAAACTAATCACACAGTTAATTTGAGATGGTTAGGAATTGAGTTTCTTAACGAAATTCTTTAATAATAATCGATTGTTTGAATAAAAGAAAAATATTTATTGTATGTTCCGCTGGATGGATATTGTTGCAAATTGCAGGTTTTATCGTAAAGTATTTTTTTATTTATTAAAAAATTAAATATACTTCATCACTTATTATAGAAAAAGGGTTTATACTGTTCTAGTCTCCTCTTTGTAAAAAAATGTAAGATGTGAAAACAATTTTATGTTACTATTAGTAGTATTTGTTGAAACCTTTTTATATTGTATTCATAGGTAGCTATTATGTTTTATTTAAAAAATACCGTCCACATTATTATCAAAATTGTATCAAGAAATAAATTAATTCGAATTTGTACTTTATCATGTATTATAATTGTTAAGTAGTTTATTTTCATAATTTGTTAATTTCATGAATTAAAAAAAACATAAATTAAAGAAATATGTTCATCAAATCATTTTTCTGCTTGATACCTGGAAGAACTTTATTAATTTATGTATATAATAGAAAATTTGTATATAAAATAAAGATTTGCAAAATTTGTTTGATTTTGCTTTAACTTACCTAATCCACGGCTATCATCCGTATTTTCTAATGAATGAGCTTGGTGTAACCAGGAATTGCAATAAGACGGCGAAATAAAAATTTAATGAAAATATTTAAGGCTAGCAGGCCGCTGCTGTGACAGAATTGTAAACAAGTTTGGTAATTATCTTTGTTACTAGTAATTTGCATTGCTCTCCTAAAAATTTCGCAAGAGAAAAGTAACTTTCCTCCCTAGACAGGAAAATTTACTTTTCCTGTCGCTGTCTGGAGGGGGGGGATAGCTTACTCTCTATCACGGGAGTAGAAAAAATAATTTTTAGGCTAGTCAAATAAGCAAATATAAAAAATATCCGAAAGTTTTGAAATTTGGCTGGGACGTTTGTATGGGTTTACTATTGAACGTGTAGAAAGTGCTGAAAAATTGAAAGTGCCATCGTAAAAACTTGTGTGCACTATTATTATGGTTTATTGCATATAGCTTGTAAATTATTGATTTTATCAATAAAAGAGTCATGACAAAAATAAAAGACCATTACATTTTCTACAAAAAAGATAGAATTTATTTTTTCCATTAGTTTGATAGTTAGCAAATGGGCGGCTAATGTTACGTAGTTTGGTTAGTAGCTCCAAAAACTTTCTTTATGGACACTGCCCCAGAGGTAGGAATCTAGTTTTGACCCACTATACCTATCAATAATTATATAAACACGATACCAACTAAGACAGTTTTCAATTCTACGTTTTAGCGGTTTCTTACAAAATTAATTGTAACACAGACGATAATGCAGATGTACAGTGTTTTGCTGCCTAGGTTATTGTGAGGTCCAATCCCGGTGTGGCGTAATTTTTTTTACTCTGCTGTTTTTAAAACAATGCTTTTGTTCAAGAACAATTTCTTGTTCCGTCACTTCCCTGTGTTGCTATCAGGGGCGTCATTAGGATAAGAAAACTAGAGAGTGCACTTAGACTACATACATATATTTCATATACAATTATGTAATATTCCGTTTTTTTAATAGAAACTTGGGGAGCGCAAATTATAATTGGGGGGTGCTTGCGTCCTCTCAACAACCCTCTAATGACGCCCCTGGTCGGTGTTATATATTAACTTCACACGCCGGGATTAACTACTATAGACTGTATAAACCTAGGAAGCATAGAGTGTCGTCCCAAAATTCAGTATAGATGTGTTCTGAGCGTCGCTCGTTCGGTTCAGGTACATGAATAGAACTAATTGACCAGTAAGCGCATGCAATTTCGTTATAGCATTTTTTGTTTAAATAATACCTGTTCTTAACAATTCGTAATCAGCCTTTACGTCCCACTCACTGCTAGCCATCGGCACTCTTCTCTGCCACGTACTCTACTTAGCGCTAAGGTGGAGTACGGGAGACCTACAGTTTAACGTTGAATCCGAACGACTAAATTCCAGAGACGGTTTCAGGCATTAAGACCCCACGGCTGCCTACACCGGATTGGGGAATGTGAGTGGCGGGTTGCGGCATAGATTTTTATTGTTGCATGGCTTCGGCGGGGAATCGAACCCTAGACCTTCAGCGTTAGAGACTGAGCGCCCAACCTCTGAGCTACCGCCACTCGTTCTTAACAATAACCACGCGCAAACCGCCTAATCAACAACTTTGTTTTCGCCGCATCGGGGATTCGACCTCACAACAACCTAGGCAGCAAAACGCTGTTCATCCGCATTTCCGTCTGCACTACCGTGAATTTTGCAGGGAAACGCTAAAACATAGAATATAGGTACACAGTTTTAATACTTTGGCGTCCTTTATTTGGCAATCACAATCTCTATGCTGTCGTTTACGTAGAAATAAATACCACCCAGTTCGGGTGCTTCCTCTTCTCTGCAAACTGCCTTAGTTCTTGTGTATACAATCAATGACAAGTATAGTGGGTTACTAACAGAAGACTAGATGTGTTTCTTCTTTCCTCTCGTAATTCGTTAGGGCAGTATTCATAAAGAAAGTTTTGAGTTACTAACCAAACTCCGTAACATTGTCGGTCCATTTACTAAGTAACTGTCAAACTAGCAGAAAAAATGAATATTTTTTTGTTGAAAATTGAATGGTCTTTCATTTTTGTTATGACCCTTTTATTGATAAACTCGATAATTTACAACATACACGCAAAAGACCGTAATAGTTCACACTTTTTTCGTCACCTTCAATTTTTCAGGACTTTTACACGTTCAACAGTAAACTCATACGAACGTCTCTGCCAAATTTTAAAACTTTCAGATTTATTTTTTTTATTCTCCAAAAATACGACTAATTTGACTGGCCATTTACATCATTTACAAAAACAAATATTAAGTTTTTAAGGCAAGACCTTTGCTCGATAGTTCCTTCCGTCGCTAAGCCATTGTAAACTTGGCGTTGCCAAATAAAAAGGGTAAATCGAAATTGTTAAATTGTGTTCCAGATTTGTGATTTCACAGAAACGACTGCAGTATTTGCACCTAACAATTTGCATCTAGGCAGCCCTTCATACAACAGTGCAAGACAGGTTGCATATACCCTTATTTTTATCTAATTACCTAATTGGCCTCTCTTTGTTACTACAACTATAAAGCTACACACCGACTTCAGAGGTAAACCACTGTACTTAGAAATTTCCTACTATGTGCATTCAAAATTATATTATGGTATATTAATGAGGTACGTAACTAGAATCTTTTGATAGCGTGGGTTGCAAAGTTATCCTATACTGCAAGTTTGTGCCGTATCAAATTGACGTAAAAAAAATTTATTTTATAAACGCGCATAATTCATTTTAAAAATCTTTTGCATATTTATTAAACAGCATTACTACTTATTAAAAGTTTTTTATCATGGATTTTACGGAAAAGGGGTACAATTTGTTTCTGTATTTGTGGTTTCAAGTAAACGATATTTTTTTTATTTTCAGCGCAATTTCAATGCCAAGAAGCCCAGGGAGTACTGACACATTTTAATTTTGAATAATTTAAAAACTATTGAAGTTAATATAAAATATTGCAGGGAAAAATAAACGTTATTTTAATTTTATAAATATGCATGAACACGTCCCATAAAACGAAACAGTAAATTTAAATTATCCACTAAAAAGGCAGTTAGCACAGTTTACACAACTAAATATTATTATGACTATGATTGACAGCAGAAAGTTTCAACTGAATGAAGAAAAAAAATGGGCGAAGTTAGTGTACTCTTATAAAATTATTACTAGTGTTACCCCAGCGCACAATGCACTGACAGACTGAGCGTTGACTGAGCCGGCTAAATGCTAAAAGTCACGTGATTCATTAGTTCCACGAGGAGACGCGGCGTTGGTGTAGATGTCGTCTCAAGTAAAGCGCGTTTAACAGACTTTCATATATAAATTAAAATAATTATTATTGAAAAATCGACGTAGAATAAAAATATAAAAATGTTTCATGTTCTATCTAAGGATAGAGACCTTTCATTGAAAAAAAAATGGTCCAAATTGGTGAAGCGGTAGCCGCTTGAGGAACCGGAGAAAAATACCCTTTGAGCTTTTATATCTGTATGGATAAAAAACCGCTACTGCCTTTTTTAAGCCGGATTGAGTTACGCTCAGCGCGTCTGTTCTCAAAGACGATTACGAGAAAGAGAACAAGCTACCAATTTTGACATCAGGCTGCGAACCCTAAGTTCTCACTGGTAGGTGAAGAATATCCAACTCTTAACTGATTCTACAGACTAGTGCCCAAGCTGAAACGCAGCTCACCCGTCGAGTCGCACCAAGACGACCCCAGCCCGCACAAGCTGTACCACTGCCACCACGAGTCCTACACCGTGACCAAGACGGAAGTTGCTATTCCCCCGCGCGCTTGGACTTGGCCCCCCGTGATACCAGTCAATAAAGTCACTGGTTGAGCTTTTCTGAATAGTAGAAGCTGGCCCTCCCAGTTGGGTTACTCGCTGTACCTTGTACTGGTCAACTTCGCACCGTCCAGATTGGTCGACAACCGGTCTGATCATAGTGATCGGTACCTGAACAGCGTCGGGGGGATGTACCAAGTTGAAATCGCCGTCCTGACCTGAATTACGTAATTAAAAAAAACTAGCTAAATCCGTGGGCGACGTCTACCAATATTTTTGGTTACTTTTTTTAAAAAACAAAAACCGCTGCGCGCCGCTTGTGTTGCATAAGCTCAGCTACAGCCACTTAAGTTGAGACAGGTTGAAAATATCCGGATTTAATATATAGATAAAAAGACTTAACGTATACCCATAAAAAGTCGCATATTTCTAGATTATTATTCAAATTGAATTGTTTTATTATCGTCAACAGTTTTCAAAGACAAGATATGAAATTTGACCAAGAAAAAAAAACAATTGTGGTATGTAACATTTTTAAGAACAATTTGTAATGCGTTATAATAAAACAGACTGAAAACCGGTAGTTATTTGAAACTAGCAGTTAAGAAAAACATCGCCCCCCTGTATTGATTGCATCGATTAAGTTTTGGCACAAAGCAGAACATTTTTGTGGTATACTTTTTTTCGTAGAATGCGTAATAAACAAATTTTACCGTTACGGCTGTTTACCTCGTGGCGAAAGGTCACTCCTAACATGTGTTCCATCATACGTACTAAATTTCCCGTATCTACAGCTACAAATACATTTTACTGCAAGAAGACGCTCTTGACTTTATGAACAGCAGTTTTGCTGACTAGTGTACACTGTACATGTCATCTACTAGTAACACCACATATGTGTCACCATATATTTTAATATAAACCGCAACTTTGCTGAAACCTTTTAAATACAATAATAAATTAATAATTAATCTGACACTTGCAGCACTTGAGTGCACTGTGTGTTGTCTATTCTTCGACTTTATAGACATTACTTCAGCTGACTCCTGTACACCTCATCCATTAGTAAACAGCAAATAATATTTTTATTGTTTACGAAAAAAGTAATTGTAGTAAAACTTTTGTATGTAGATTGAAAGGACTATCACGGCTTGTCAAAAATATTGACATTAAAGAGCATCTAAACTGTTTTTAAAGTAATTTTCTTTCATGTATTCATTCCACAAAATAAACATTAAACCTACAATTATTGTCACTTAAACACCAGTAAAAAACACGCCGTTTTATTTGTATTGGTATATTTATTTATCATCGCCCTATTTTAGCGGCTGTTTAAAACAAACAAGCAATCAATATTTTAAGAAAAAATTCGACATATTTACATAGTTCAAAAAATACTGATTTTTGTAGATGCAACAAAACATGGAATGAAAACATTAGCAACATTTAATTCACCAAAGCGTATTATCCAAAATCTTCATCTTAAATGAGCTGTCCAACTTTCTGAACATGGTGGAGGTGCAATATAGCTTTCATACAGAGTGTGTCAATCATAATAACTCCGTAATTTTCGCCGTTTTGGTCTTTACATTTGGTGTTCTGAAGCCAAGAAAATAAAGTTTTAAGAACTTCCTCTGTTTGACAACTAACTCCATTATAAAAACCACAAACGCCACAATCCACCCTATCAATAACAATCCAAAAACACCCTGTAATTCATCAAGATTTAGATCATCGGCACTGATTTTTACAGATTTCGCTTTCTCTCTTATTTTCGCTGTAACAAAATTTACTTTCTTATAATTATACTGAACCATTCCATTAGATTTCAAATCCAACAGCAGTTTGTTTACTTGTTCTACCATCGGAAACCCTTTAGAAAACGCCATGCTTATCAAAATGTTAAACACTTTACCGTGTAAGGTATGAATCAAAGACCTTCCAGTCTTATCCAGGTAATAGTGATTGGTCATATATAGAAGATTCCTTTTGCTCTTGACCGTTGCAAAATCTTCTTGAAATGCAACTCGATGAAGGCAGGCATTGCCAAAAGGGCATGCAATATAATGCTTATAAATATAACAATCTGCCTTGTTGTCAGTATTTGCAAACAGATAAGCAGCTGCGGGAAAAAACCCAAACTCCATTTTAGAATCGATCATTTCTTCTACAGTGGAAATTTGCTTTTGGTAAATGACAGAATTCAATACCTTTGTCAATTGACTCTGAAAAGCTGTCGAAATTATACAGTTAAAAATTAACCAAACAGAAAGAACCATTCTTGCGACAGGCACCTTCGGCAAAAACTGAACAGGTTGCCCAATTAAACACTGATAACAAATTAAAATGTATCTTCGCAATTGCTGATAAGCTTTCACTTCCACAAGACGCGTTTCAGTAAAGTACAAAACTAATGTAGTGACCAAGAAACATACTATCAGCGAACCCCAAACGGTCTTACTGAAAATCCCAGCAATGGTTTCCCATCGAGGTTGGTGTTTTGATGCCGGTACAACCCACTTCGATGAATCCTCCATGTAAGGAAAAGATAGGTCGAAATCCCAATACTCCGTAGAATTAAGGTAAAAAAGACCAATGCCAATATCAGCATCATAGGTCTGTAAGTCACCATAAGCACCTAGATAAGATCCATTGGGTAACTTGACTCCCCAGATCTTGTACGGTTTTGTCATGTAACTTATGTTGAAACCCAAGATACTTTGTACCTGTTGAAAATAATATATACATTAGTGTCATTCATTTAATTGTAGTACATATTAAATAGAATCGGTTCGTAAAAAACTTAACTATTGCATCAACATGCCAATCCATTAGGAGATACGATAGATCAACCGTTTAATTGTTCAAAGCTAAGGGAACATATCTAAAGAAAGAGAGTACAAACGCTTTCCTACAAAAAGTTTTAACATCTTTACATAAATGTATGTGCTATACAAAGGAAATATGGTAATGCTGATTAAGACAAGTCGTCATATCTATGTATTAAATCTGGAACTGTCCCAACTTACACTTACATCTCGACAAAGTTATGTATTAGTTTGAGCAAATGTTTACGTAAGGCGACGCGGCAGTACCAAGTTACCAAAAAGTAAAGCGTGAGACAAAAACCACCAGGTTCAGCAAGTGTCTATTAATATCTTTATTATGCGTGTTGGTAAGAGAAAATGTTTAAGCAACAAAGTAATTATCTGTATTACACCTTCAATACGTCAACAGAAAGTCTCATTTTGTACTGTTTGTAGGGCCATGTATAAATGTATATGTCTGTTACGGTCTGTGACCACATTTATAGAAAACACGGTGCTCTATAGTACGACCACACTTACATTAACTGTAAAGTTCATTGGGGTCTAGGGCTCAAAAGCCGCATTGATTTCGGTGACACAACGGTCACCTTAGACGCAACGGCTACCTTAGCCATAACGGTTATCGAAGATATAATAGCCACACTTCCAGCTGAACACAGCGGCCCCATTGAACACAATGGCAACAAAGGTCTAGTGAACGCAATGACCGATGCTGGCCGTTGTGTCTACAAGAAGGCGTTGGCCGTTGTGTGCAAGATGGTCATTGTATTGTTCTGCACTAGACAGACCTATGTGGTCGTTGTGTCCAGATGAAAGTGTGGCCGTTATTTCCAAGGTGACAGTTGAGCCTAATAAGCGGCCGTTGTGGACACTTGAAACTGTAGCCGTTGTCTTCAAGTTGGCCTTCGTGTCCACGGTATCAATCTTGTCGTTGTCTCTAAGATGACCGAAACGGGCACAAAATTTATCAGATAGCCGTTGTGTCCAAGTCCTGTTGTAGTAGTCGCCTAAGAATATGCTGAAAGTTATGTGAGCTCAGTCAGTTCAAAACAGAGTGAAATGAGGAGAGTTTTAGACACAACGGCCATAGCTTTAAGCGAACGCAACAGTTACCAATGTTGCTTGGAGCCAACGCGCATTTAGGTCATAATGGTCACACCTGCAGCTGAACACAACGGTAACCTGAGACATCATGACCACATTGGTCTAGTGGACACAACGGCTATCGACGTTATGTCTAGGGTTGCCGAAATTAGCACACAAAATACTATGTGGCCGTTATGTCCCAGATAAGCGTTGTATTCACTAGACCAATGTGGCCGTTGTGTTCAGCTGGCAGTGTGGCCGTTATGTCTACGGTGGCAGTTGTGCCCACGAAACATTGGTAGCCGTTGTGCCAAAATGAGACTGTGGGCTCCAAGTTAGTCATTGTGTACACGATACCAATGTAGTCGTTGTGTCCAAGGTGCCGATATGAGTACACCAAACAACAGGTTGCCGATTTGTCCATGTCCCGCTCACAGTAGTTGCTTAAAATATACTTGTGAACTCGCCAAAAAAACAAAGTAAAGTAGGGGGAATTTTAGACACACGCTCACCAATGTTGCTTGTACACAACGGCGATCTTGTACATAATAGCCACACCTTCAGCTGGAAACAACGGTCACACGAAATATTAGATGGCTATTGTGTCCAACTAAAGCTAAGTCTGTTATGTCAAAGGCGACATTTGTTTCCAAGCAGCATTTGTGGCCGTTGTGTCCACCTAAAGCTGTAGACGGTGTCAAAGGTAGTTGTGCCCACGATACCAATATCAGGTGCCCATTTGTCCAAATCCCGATACGTTTATTGTTTAGGCGATATGAACAGTCTAAGAAGTGTTTTATGCACGAAAATTGTTAAAAACGAAACATTTATTACATTTTGGGATATATTTAATATAACTTTATCTACCTGCGCGTCTGTCGGTCTGTAGCTACTTTCTAGCAAAAACTGGAGATATAGTAGGAGATAGTCTACCTACGAGATATTTGTAAAGCAATTTTATTATTTTAGAATTTGAAAGATAGTAGAACGTAGATTTACAAGTAATATTTGTTATTTCAATGTTAAACGTGGAGGGTGTAAAAGAGCACTAGAGGTTGACCAACAAATATTTACACCGGTGTCATTACGGTATGCTGCTAGCAAACAAATGCATGGAGAATTAATAGTGCGATATTGTTTTTGGTCGTCTTCAGTATAGCAGTTAGAAACAACATGTTTGTTTATAAAAAAGTTGTATACTGTCCAATTAAATCAAAACACCCTGTATAAATGTAAATAATATTAAGTTACCCAGTAACCCACAAACAATTTTTCTCAACAATTTCTTCTAAGTAATTCTTTTCTGCCTGCTATAAAAAGAGGCGTTAGAAATCAATCGCACTAATAACTCACCCTGTATCATAGCAACCATTGTTATATGTTATCAACAACCTGCATTCTTTTTAGTAGAGCAAAGTTTAATCAAACTTCGTTGTATTAGAAAACTGGAAGAGTAAGACAAGACACTTAAATATCCGAAACTTGATAGCCTAAAGAAAAGGCGTATGACAGCATGATGGTGCCGTTCTCTTTTTAATAATGGAGCTACTACGGATACTTCCCAACGAGGCACAATTGTTTAAATAGAAATTGTTTTTTTAATCGAAAACTTTTTCAACTCCCCAAAATAGCTTTCGTGTTCTTCCAAAACCACCCATCAGAACCAACCTTATCCATAGATTGTAAAATAATCAAAAATTACAACTAACCAGTCGAAAAATGTGAACTTCAATTCCAGTTTTGGTCTTCTCCTCGCTATCATGTCTTATAACGTATGGAGGATACTCAAACAATATCACCTTTGCGGTGGTATTACTCCACTTCTTGGGCAATTTTTCAGGAAACAAATTTAGATTTTTTTGAAGAACACCTTCATGGCAAGCATCCAAGAAAACTGCTTCGCTTCTTTTATGTTCAGGTTTAGAATAATCATAAGGAAAATATGTAAAAATGTCAGATTCTCTCCACGATTTTGACACTAACACCACAACATTGAAGACGTAGTATTTTTTAATAATGTGAAATAAATTAGAAGGATCTCCTTCTAAAATTACTATGAATTTCGCCTTGGGATTCCACTGGAAGCTTCTTATCAAAGATTCCACAGTTTCTTTTATAATTTCTTCTGAAAGTGTTATGATGTAAACGTTAGCTTTTACAGGACGAAACCAAGTCAATGCTTTTGAGTAGTTGCTTTGGGTTATTACAGGAAATAAACTTAACCGAAAACCTTTTAATTTTTCGTTTAGGTTTAAAAAAATGATCAAATCTGTTGTTGGTTTTAGGTATTTTTCTAGAATTTTTTCCACACATTCCTGTAGGCATTGCATAGTTTTCGGTTCGTTTGCCGATAGTTTGGTGGAAACCAAACTAATTATTGTATGCAAATATATGGCCAGCTTGATTAAAAACATTGTAAATACTGAATATGTTGTAGTCATTACAAACCTGAACAGTTATTTATTCCATTAGTAGCAATTTTGCGTTTATCTGTAATTTAATAGTCGATATTTACTTAACGGACAAATTGTTAGGTCAACGTTACAACATAATAGACATTTACGATATAAGTATCGCAATAAATCATATTGCGATATGAAATAAGAAAATTGTCAAACGAGGCCGTAAGGCCGAGTTTGATAACCTATGGAATATAGTAATATGATGTTACCATAAGAATATTGTACAACGTTTTATCTACTTTCATTCAATGTTGAGGACAACCATTTTTGTAAAGAAGAATATTGATATTAGTAAATTTATCCAGTTAATAGCATATCTTAAAAGAAGTTCTGAGGGATATAAATCCAAAAAATCAAAATTTTTTTCAAAAGAAGATATACATAATTGTTTAGTTGATGTAGATGATGATAAATTGTGTTGCCTCAACATCGACATCTGGATTGCAACTATCTATAAAATCAATAAAAAATGTATCATAAATGTGTACAACAAATAATTTGCTTGTTTTGTTAAAATATTTATAATAAATAATTAATATTTCGTATCATACTGTTATTTTTATATTACAATTCATTATGGTGTCGTAATAGAAATTTGGGTATCGTAATAGAAATTCGGTATCGTAATAGAGCTCATTACGATACGCCTTTTAATATTGTAATATTGATATTACCTAATGAAAGTAGATAAAGCAATACAATCAATGGAGCGGGAGTAAACCATATCGCGACTGCGCAAGACTATTTGGTGGAACACGAACATAGGCTACTTAAGTAAAATGCTTTGCTCACAATTCCCAAGTTTCTGGCGGGCGGGGGGGTTAGGGTTGAGACACCTACCGAATGCGTCTCTAGATGGCTAATAGGTAAATGGTTGAGGTCTCTTAAAATTGAAAAGGTAAGAACTAAAACCGTGGACCTAAACCATCACGTGGTGAATCGAAAGCTGCAGACCATTTGCCTACTCCCTTGAGGAGTGAACACTCTTGTACAAATGGACCCGAGCTAGTTGAATGAGAGAATCCTGGTGATTCCTGAAGCTATCTCAAGAACGAGATAGTTTCCTAGAGTAAGGCAACAAATTAGTTTGACCTGGATTTCACGGGAGGTCACGACTAACCCACCTCAATCAATTGGCTGTGACGTCAGGTCAGACCGCCGACAGGTCGAGGATGAAGAAGCGCGCAGTGGGTTCCCTAACCCAAAGGTGCAACTACTTATAAGTAACTTATCCTTAAGAGCTATATTTTTTGGAAGCCCTGGCGATGAAGTTTGAGGTGCCCTTTATGGGCTCCGTGTCGGTGGGGAGCGAAAAAAAAAATTTGATTTTTAAGCAGGGATACTTACGACAATAACGTCGCAGAAGCAATACCGACAACATTAGCATCAGAATCAAAAAGAAGAACAAAAAGTGGACCAGACTTGGCCAAAGAAGAAGAGAATGTCTCATTTAGAACCAAAGCGCAGAACGAAGACCCGGCTGGCGACGACCACTAGTCTCTTAAAATAACCAAGGGCTGAGTAGACGCTAGTGTTGCCTCCACCTATACCCAAGAGCGAACTCCTTCAGCAAATCTTTTGGCAGCACTACAAGCAGTGTGGACTAGTGTTCCCCCCCCCCAACCTTTTACCCCAAACATAAAAACCGGTTCTGACCCGCCCCAAAATTCTGAACCAACTGAGAGGGTTTTAAGATACAAAAAATCTGCCACTAAGCACCCCCGCATAGCCATCTTAGACCTACTAAATCCTCTCGGCAAAATTACCCAGGTTCAAGCAGACCAAATTAGAGCCGAAGCACTCATAGCTTTCGACAATCACATGTTCTGCCCGCTGAAATCCAAACCATACCCACTTTTGAGAGTTCGCAGTACTCTAGTGAGATGGTTAAAATCACCTGTGAAGACGGCCAGTCTTAAAATGGTTAAAAACGGTGGTCGCCATCCTCCCCGATTTATGGAATGGTGCAAGTCTCAGTGCCGTTCAGGTAGATCAGCAGCCTAGACTCTTGAGAAATTACATAACACGGCGATAGTCTTGCAACGTTTGGCAGTGCACCCTTGGGCTGGTGCCTCTTTAATAATTCCTAAAATAAAAACCTTCCTGGTAGGATCCTCGTCTTCCGCATAACCAAGAAGACTGAAACCGCAGTAAAAGGTAAAGATGGTAAGCTTCATTAACAGCTTACAATTTTTAACCTAAAGATCCAGAAATCTAGAAATGTACCTCTGAACTCAAAACAACAAAAATCCACGAGGCAACAACAGCAGCAGCAACAAATTAGTATTAGGAACCACTACTTTTGGAGACTGTTCCGCAGAATTACTCTGTGGCTGTATACTGCCGTTATTAGGCATATAAAGCACTAATCCGGTAGCTCAGTCAGATAGGCTACAGCAGCAACTAAACTGGAACCTGTGCAACGTCGTGCCTGTCAGAGCATTCATTCAACCACCAAGATTGGCGGCTTTAAAAGGACTGCCTAATACCTCCTAAGCACACACTTCACTGTACATACGAATGCTGTAGCAACCCACCATCCAGATATATTCATCTTTACCAATGGATCAAAAATAAGGTGCGGAAGCGGCACCGGAATGTTCTCTGATTGTCTAAACCTTTGCCAAAGTATACCACTAGGCAAACTCATCAAGATTTTTCAAGCGGAAGTAGTGAGAATAATGTCTAGTACAAATTGAACGACAAATTAAGAACCAATCCGTTGGCATCTTTAGCAATAGTACAAACGCCTTATTGGCCTTGAGTAATTGTAAAATTACCTCAGGAGTAGTAGTTTGGTGCTAAGTAAACAGCTCGTAAAGATATCTCCAGAGACAATGTTGTTTTCACTAGTTTGAGTAAAGGGCAATCGAGGTAATAAAGTCGCAAAATAAGCCTCGGAACATTTTTTTTGAGGGTCGCAATCTGTAACCTCAATGTCCCCGACGATATTCTTTCTTCTTCCGTTGCTTCTCCTATTGGAAATTACCTATCATTAAAGCTATCTGCATCGACGATATACACAGCACTATACTATATCAATAAACCTTAAACAGCTTCACAAGAAAGTGGGCTAATATTCAAAGCTGTCGTTAGGCAAGGGGTGATTTTGCGGTACCCTCGCCAAAGACAGCTAAGTACTGTGTGCAACTGTCCAGAAAAAATCTGCGACAGACAGAAATCTTCACTTGACACTGCACTGTCCTGTTATTGGAACAATCAGATGATCCATGCTGAGGGGCTTCTGGCCTGACATGGCTGAATTAGGTGGTTTGATCAATTTCCCAGTTATGGAGCAGCTGTAGAGGTAGAATAATAGTTTGGCCTTTTATCGCCTAAGTGCAGGTGAGTTATTTAACCTCCAGTCTTACGCTAACGCATGGCGTACTACAGCCAAAACACGTTTTTTGGTATCCTCGGACCCTAAACTGTGCTCTTTTGTTCAGACCCAAAATTGGAATTGATTTCAGAAACGTAAAAAATAAATTAACCACATTATTTAATTAAGATGTAATTAAGTGTTTTATATTTATTTTAAATAATTACCGTATTCAAAAAAGGGTTGAAATATTTAATAATATAAATAATTTATAGAAAACATATTTGCATTCCATTAAAGTACGCGTTTTATTACAGCTTTTAAAATTACTGCATTTTGTATTGCATGTTAGCCTTATTCATTTATGTTACATGTCTATTAAAGTTATGCACGCAGAAAATTCCAATCAGGTAATTTACTTACATAATTTCAGCATTAGACGTAGTAAAACATTAGATTGTAAAATGATAACGTTTTCTCTAAAAATAGCCTGAAATTTTTTCAGAACAATAGTAATATTTGCGCTCAAAATTGGACTAAATAAAAAATAGTGTTTCCACAAAAACTATATTTACTTTTACAATTTGTATTTCTTTACAGTTTAATGTACAAGATCTAGACAACTAGAATTTCATTTAATATTTTAATCCAATTTTAAAGTTCAGATAATAGATAGAATATAATTGAAAACTAGAACATAGAACTTAAAAATTTTATTTTACGTTGTGACCGATCCCGACGGTGCGAGCCCGGTTGGTTAGCACCGAACTATTACATGCCTCAAGAAAATTTAGTAATACGATTTCATGGACTCCTCTCCCAAAAATGTTGAGCTGGCTCGCTTTAAAGAGAGAGATGGTACAGCAAAAGTCGAATATAATGACACCATTAGTAATCACGTATAGGCAACACAGATTTCAGGTAGAGACAATGTGAGGTACCATTAACATAAACCTTTATTTGCCACGGCAACTTTATGGCTATGACAAGGATTGAGTTATGATTCATCAAAGTGCATGTCTACGGTAAAACAAGAACTACCTACATCTCACTGATCAGTGCCCGAGCTAAAACGCAGCTTACCCGTAGAACCGGATCAAGACGACCCTTGCATGGACAGACCTACCCTACCGCTGCCAACCACGAGTTCTACACCTTGACTAAGAGCGAGGGTGGCGATTTCCCTGCGGGTTTGAACTTGGTCCCCGTGGTACGTCAAAGCAGATCTTGGTTGAACTTTTTGGAATAGCCCAGTATACGCTACTCGCAGTCCTAGTACTGGTTGACTACGCACCGCTCAGATAGGATCGTCAGTTTGATTGTATTGGCCGATACCTTAACGACGTCGGAAATAGGAGCCCCTTGAGTCGACACGTTTATTATGAGAATGAGCAGACAAAGTGAAACCTCACTCCTAGGGCCCCGGTCCTTAATGGCAGCAGATATGCCGCTCCTTCCTGGATTTCACCTTCGTGTGCCTACCAAAGACGTCTAAACACTCAATTTACCGCCTACACAAATTTATAATGCGTAGTATGTGACTGGGTCGTACGCATATTTATGGACCCGGCTAAAAAGCTGGAATTCCCATTTGATAAGACGTGCTACCGCTCAGGTATTTGGCCCCACACCGAGAACTATTGGACTCAGTCCTGAAAAAACTGAATTTCTCAAGTTCTCATCACCGAAGTGACCGTTGCAACGCCGATCCCACGCGAGTTGCCTTGTTCCCGCCTCTTACGGATGTGAGGGTCCTTGACCGTTCCGTCATTTTTCAGCCAGGCAGCAGCGACAAGCGTTGTGACAAAGAAGTAAACAGGAGGCAACTGCTTTGTAGCAACGTTTATCGTTGCTACCTATTAACAGCGTCTTTACATCTGTCTCTTGCTTATATCAACCCTTCTCCAAACATTGGCCAGCAGACGATGTTTATACGCGTTACACATCAGGGTCGATAGGTCATTTTACGAAATCTCCACGGTTTTGTCTTAATACGTGTGAAAGCCTTTTACACAAAATCAAAATTTTTAAAAATATTTCGTGTTTCACTATAAGCTCAATTACAAAAACTACAAATGCTATTGACCATCCCATCAACAACAATGCAAAAACTCCTATTAATTCCTGGAGATCCAGAACATCAGCACTCATTTTTGTAACGTCCGCTTTTTCCATTTGCAGCTTTTCTGTAGGATACTTCACCAAATTATAATTATATTGAACAAATCGAGCAGATTTTATATCAATAATCAACTTATTTACTTGTTCAAACATCGGGAAACCTTTAGAAAATGCCATGCTAATCAAGATATTAATCATTTTATTGTTTAAGATGTAAATCAAAGATTTTACATTCGATCCCGCATGATACTTGTATCTTATCATGTAGTTGATATACCTTTTGACCTTTAATGTTGCAAAGTATCCTTGAAAAACCACTCTATCAAGACTAATTGAACCGGTAGTGCACGCAACATGGTGATTGTAAATATAAGAAAACGTTTTAGAATCCGAATTCAAAAACATAAAATCCTAGCTTTGGTGGAACCCAAACATCAGATTAGATTCTATCCTTTCTTGTAAATTTGATATTTGTTTTTCGTCAGCATCAAAATTCAATATTGTAGTTAGGTGACACTGGAAGGCTGCCGAAATTACGAAACTAGCATACACCCATACAAACAATCAATATTAGTCTTCCAGCCATCATATTGGGCAGAATGTGGACAAACTGTCCTACCAAACTCTGAAAACAAATCTAAAAGCAACGCAGATATTTCTGATAAATATTCAATTCTGAAAGATGTATTGCTACGAAGTACAGAGCCAAAGAGGCGCCGACCAAAGATATTGCCAACATAATTCATACTTGGCGCGCGAATATCTTGATAATGCTCTTCCAGTGAAACTGATGTTTTGCTACTGGTACGGCCCATTTGGCTTCATTCTCCATGTAAGGAAAAGATAGGTCAAAATCCCTACTTGCGATGAAATTATTAAGAGTAAACAAACCAATGCCAATATCAGCATTAAAAGTTAAAATATGGCGTTATTTGTTAATTTAATCATAGTTTGACCTTATACTGTTTTAAAGACAATAAAATGTGCAATTCAAGAATATAAAAAAATACAAAATGTTTCGTTTAAAAAAAAAGTTATTTTAAAAAATAACTCTATAACACAATGCGCAATGGTTTTTTCGTTTATACCATCGTAACCAGAAGAAAAAGTTACATTTTTTTTCTAATTCAACCAACTTTGTATTTTTAAAAATAAAAAAGTTGGCAATAGTGGCCCGGTTCTTAAAATCACCCCGTATAGCTTGCTTTCTTAGAAATCTAACAGTCAGTCGGTGAAATGTACAACGTTATAATTATAAAAATTACACTTTTGCAAATATCTATTGTGGGAAAGTCCACTCGAAGTTCAACGTATTTTTTTTCATATTTAAGCTTTTTTAATTTTTAACTTGAAAATTTTCATACCAAAATACATCAAAAAGGTACTTCTGCAGAAAGTCGCCAAATCCAACATTTTTCAAGGAATAGTTTAATTAGACATTAAAAATTAATTCTGCAAATCAAAACAGAGCAAAGGTTTAATAAGCATTTGATCTAGAAACGCTTTCTTAAGGACGTAAGTCTCTATTGGGGCTGTGTCTTCTTTTGCAGGCTCCCGCAGAGGAAACGCTGCGACTTTGTAAGAAAGTTCTTCTGGTCCTATGTTTGTAGGAACTTTTCTTATTGCATTTATGTATAGAACTTCCACTTACAGTTTGTATTTTAAGCAAAAATTCAGACCTTAATGGAAAATCGATTTTTAACAAAGATTGTCTTATCTCGAAAACGATTGGATTTGGTGACATTCAACAAGAGTGCTTGTTTTGTGTATTTAGTATAAAGAAGAAAATTCATTAGGCAAAAGTTAAAATACCTAAATGGAGCAAAGGTTCAAACTACGTAAGGAAGCGTTTCCGGGCACATACTGATATGCCCTTTTCCCAATGTTTCAAAAATTTTCGGGATACGTAGATTTAGATTTTCATCTACTTACTCCTGAGGGTATGCGTGCCCCCCTATTTGAGAAACACTGATATAGGACGCCTAAGAAGAATGGGCGAAGAGGTGTTACCAAAGGCAGTCTGTCTTTATAAACTCGAACGAAGGCACAAATAAAAAAACAAGGGCTGAGCAAACAGAAGGCGAAACTGTTTAATATAAGGATCAAACCATAAAGCAGAAACATTTCTAAAGTGGGTAATACTTAGTGTAAGCAATCATCCCCATTTGGGAGTGGGGATGATTGATGTTTGTTGAGCAGACAAAGCTCGTATCCAATAGATGTGCACTAACAATCTGTTCGCTTTTTGTTTTGGTCTACTTACAATGTTTTTCTTAGATGGTAGATGCAAACAGACAACACAAATGGCAGCAAATTCTTCTTTCATGGACTCGTAAAACACGTATAATCCACTAGTAATGGTTTTAGAGGATAACATATTAGTTAGACACTTAGTGACCACCAAACTGTTTTTTTTTCAACTTGACTTGCTTTTAGTAGTAGACATTTAGCCCTTAATCCAGAAAAGAAAATAATATTTTATTTGCCCATTACCTTAAAGATATCGGTGTTGAAACTAAAACAAAATCAATAGGTCGCCATAGTAAAATTAAATATTTACAGTTTCGAATGTTTTTTCAAAATAATCAGAAAAATTACTCCGTGACTGAAAGATTTTTTGGATTTTCTTCTAAATTAACGAGTGAAAAATTGAAAAACGGTTTAAAATGTGCTGTAGCCGTAGTCGCAGTAGATGCAAGAAACGCAGTCGATCTTGTACGTCAAAACGAGGACGATCTTGTAAAAAGAGGCGCCGTAGCTGCAAGAAAAATGAGCGAAACACTTCGCCTGGACTTTCCTATACATTTAAATACATTGTTTTATATTTTCCAACACTTTCGATATACACCTGTCTAGACACGACTAGTTAAAGTAAATAGTTCTTATAAGTTGTAACATCTTGAAGCGGTTGAAGAAAGACCGACCGCTGCGCTGCAAGCATAAGTTTGGGTAAAATATTCGGACTGAATCAACGGAAGCGCGGAAATTGATATTTGAAAATATATTAATAACTCGAGAAGTATTATTTTTAGCAAGGAATTACTCTTATTAATTTGTATTTAGAATTTCAAAACCTTTCTGATTTGAAAGCCAAAATGCCATGTTTCCATTTAAAAAAAAGTTATTTTTTACCGTGGCCGCCATATTAAAATTGGAAACTCAAGTTTTTTTCTTAAATACAATCGAGAAGAATTTGCCCTACAACTTTGCTCTTGGTTTTGCGAGTCTATCTATTAAAATAAAAAAGTTTGCCTACACTGAACATTAAACGACTAGTGCAAGAATACAACTGCTGTAGAAAGTATGTGAAATTCTTCTAAGGACAAAAAGATTATTAAGGGGCAAAAGATTCGATTTTTTGATTTATTGTAAAAAGATTTTCCTAGAGCAAACAAAAGAAGAAATCAATTTTTTAATTTTATAGCGAAAATTTTAGGGGGGAGAAGGAACCGTAGCCCCCCTAAATATTAAAGTATCAAAAAAATATTATGATATTCGGATTTTGCTATCAATGATGAGCTATATTGCTTTAACAGAAATATTTTATTGCCCCCCGTTAAATAAATAAAAAGGTACCAATTTTCAATTTTCAAAAATCATAGAGGGCGTCACAGTGAAATTATAGCAATGCGCAAAAAAACAAATTGTAGAAGATTCACAGCTCTATCAGCTTAAAAAGTTTAAACAAAAACGTGTGGGCAGTTTTTGAGAAATATTTTTTTGAAAAATTCCAAAACTTTGGAGTGATGTCATTGCGATCGTTTTTATATTTTCAAAATTAATTATATTTCATGGTATAGTACCCTTGAAGGGCTACCAAACAAGATGTAGTTGATTCCAATCAGATAACTGGTTTTTGAGTAAATGGGCGTTAAAGTCGAAATGTTCAAATTTCGTAGCGGCCGCCATTATAAAGCTAGACAGTTCGGTAAAAAATTGTTTGATATGTCCTAAGGCCTTCTTTGATCTCCACTATTAAAATTTCCAAAATTCAGTTTCTGAAAAAAATGCTACCAAAAAAACATGTCTAGCTTCCGCTTCCGGTTTCGGTTTTTTTTAAAAGCTTATTCTGTCGGTGAATTTTTGATATACCCCCTCATTTCAAAGCACATCAAAATCGGTCCAGCCGTTCCGGAGATATGGAGCGTAACGGACACACCCACAGACAGACATTTTTTAAAAATTACTTTTTTGGGGTCCATGGACCCCCCACCCCCCGACTATGTCCGTTAAAATCTCAACTTTGAAATTTTGCATGAAATCAATACTTCCCTATACTGCAAGTATAGGAAAGTAAAAAACGTTGTTCACGGAAGAGGAAAAGAAGTAGCTATGGCAGAAAGTATACTTTCTGCCACCACTGCTTCTTTTCAGAAGTGCAGAATAGTAACTATTGATAATAAAAGTATTTTATCTTCGCACTTGTACAATCGTGAATAAAATTTTAAATGCAAATTGCTTTTCTTCTATACTGCGTTTTTGGGGCTATTTTGAATATACTACAAAAATAAAGAGAAACTTAACAAAACGGCATTTCAAAATATTCTAGTACTTTTTAGCAGTTTTTTGATAAACTTCAAACATGGTTAGTCAAAAATTCATATCTTTAGGAGATTTAATGGTTGAAATTTTCAATTTTTATTCTGTATAATTTTTTGTTCTGAAGATTCAGGAATAAATAATTCATCCTACATTCAAGCGAAATGGCTTCACATAAAATGAAATTACTAATACTGCTCTGAAATAGTAAAATAATTATGCAGGTAAATGTTAAACTTTCGATTGAAGCATCGAATAATTATCTGCGTTGATTTGTCAAAATTGAAGTTTTTTGTGTTACATAAAACCGAGAGCTACCGTTAGATGTCACACTGCACGGTGTGTTAAGTCAACTTAAAAAATACAATCGGAAATTTAATTCTGACTCTAACCACCAATGGCACTGATTGCAGAATATGTTTTGGTTGCTAAAATACGGTAAGTGAATTGCATAATTTTCCAAGTAATCCTGATGTAAGTTATTTCTCTACATTATCAGTTTTATGTAGTTTTCACGAACTTTTGTTAAAATAATTATTGTAATTTGTAAATTAATAGATTTATAAGAAGTGGATTGAAGCTGTAGGACGAAACATTGTTTTTGAGAAGAAACGAAATTTTAGAGTCTGCGATGTACGATTTTAGCGAAGATATGAAATTTCAAGAACATCATAACAAGATCAATCTAAAATTTAATAGTTTTACAACTTTACGTTTACCAGAACATCTTTAGTTACCTGGGACATCTTCAGATAATTTGGATGCTTCCCAAATTTTACCTTAATGTAAATACAAAGAAGTCCACCACCAAAAATTCTAAAAATGAATAACTCCCAAAATTTATAAGCAGCAAATTTTCAGTAAACACCTGTTCAAATTTTCCTAAAAATTTCCCAATTCAGAATATTTTCTCCAGAAAATGTCATCCCACATCACTGAATGTAATATTATGTAATCATAGCTGAACTGAAATGGACATGGGTTTGCCAAAAGATCCTGTAATAACACCAGTAACTGTATTGCACGAATTTAACTTATTTCGTAGGTCCTCATTTATAAATTTTCTTATATGGTACTAAAACGCTTTATTTCGGATATATTTGTTGTTTTACTAATACATTTAAATGGTATAATTTTACCTACAATTTGAATTTCCCGCTGTACAATGTTTAGCGCCATTTGCGATCATAGTCAGTACTATTTCATGTATTGTAGTATGTTTATAGAATTTCCTATCTATATAAACGTATTAATTTTGTATCTATGATACGTACCTTACAACATGGTTCGATTCTGAACTTACAACGCCTGTCAAATGCTAAACTAAAATTACATTTTAAATTAATTATAAATTGTGGGTGAGAGGCGTGATCTTCAAAAAAATAAATCTATGCGCAAGTTCACAGAAAATGTAATAGAAAGATTTAGATTTAACTTAACTTTAAAATTTCTGGTAAGTAAACAAAGTAAACCAATTTTAAATAGATTCTCTTTATCGGTTTCAAAATGCAACGGAATGCTTTAGATAATAAAATTTTGTACTTTATTATTAAAAGTATTAGGTGTATTTTAGGTACAAGTCAGTAGGTACAACCTTAAAATTTTATCTATTGATTCATATAATCTGCAGTAGGTAAATATAGAGATTTCAACATTTCATGAAAAAATAACTGCGAACATACTGGTTTGACTAAGCATAAAATGGACTTTGATAACGCTCGGGTACTCGCCATAGTGCCTCAATACTTCCCTCGTATCATACGTTAATCTATTGAAATTGAGAAACAACCTAACAACATAAACAGAAAGGATGGTTTTGGACTCAGTAAAGCTTAAACTCCAATAGTTTATCCTCTAAGGACTCGTAAGCATCATCGATCTCACGATCACGCTCCGCCGGCTCCGTCTCCGCCTAACGGTGACAGCCAACCAGAACTCCGCCGTTTTGTCAGACTAGCTCAACGGGGTTTGAATACCTCCGCATCCTGGATTTGAATTCAGTGCTCTAATTACTCTGAAGATGCAAGCTGCAATGGCAAAATAGCACTAATAAATTGTTTAATGTTCAGTTTTATTTCAGTTGTTAGAGCGAAGAAAACAAACTTTATTGGAAACTTCGCTTTGCGAATGTTGCGCTTATAACAAAGCTGTTAGACTATTTCTATAGTGAAGCGGAAATTAAAAAGTAGAGCAAAGAGCAGAGTATCGATGAAAAAGACGAATGCACATAGTGAAAGATGATTTAATAGCGGCGCTAATGTCTTCGCAGTCCAGTGACGTATCGTTCCGAAGGAGCATTTTGCTAAACTGTAATTTCATTTTGTGAACAATATAATATACGAAATAATTACATAAAATACACACAGATATTTAAAATTGTATAAATAAGAGTAATAAAAATTGTATATAAATTTTACTCAGAGTGTTCTGTTTATTTTTGCCGAATCCTGGCTTATGAGTTATCCAGAGTAATTCAACTTCTCCAGAACCTTCATTTCAGAGAAAAATTGATCCGTTACGCAGTGGGCCGCTACAATTTTCCATAAAAATAAGCAAAATTTAATGTTCACGGTTTGTGTGTATGATTGGGACATAATCCGCCGATAGCTGGCAATCCCACATCAGCTCTTCGGAACACAAATTGTTCGGTTTACGGATCCCTTCCATCGAGTTTACTTACAACAGATCAGTGCCAAAACTGAATCTAGAGAGAAATGCACGTCAGATCATACAAACGATGCCGTGCGCGAAGATAATCATAAATAACTCAAACCAGGTTTACAAGTTGCATTGCAGCTAAGATTTCAAGAGGGAAGATAGCTGGGAATGTTGTTTCATTACCTACAATTAGTTTATCATCCTCGGGTAGGTATTGGATTACCATTTACAGTTCAAAAACACAAAATTTCAGATAAAACCTTACCTAACCGAACCTGCTATACACAATCACCATCATCCTATTAATTTCTACAGTTAGAAAAGTTTCTAATGTGAAAATTTCAATTGGAAACGGGGCCAATTTGAAGACGAAAGTAAGTACATTTATTTTAAAAATTATTTGATGTCCATCACGCTGGTTAAGGATTTAACTACAAAATAATAAACATTTGCATGATTACTTAGTAGTTACGTATGTTCACTTCAGTCGCTGACTTTGCGCGTTTAAGAATATACAGTACTGCAAGACGCATTCGATACATGTTTTGCAACTTAACGCAGCTTATTTATTATATTTTAAGTAAGTTACCAAAAAAGCGTAGGGCCACGAGTTCCGCTAGTTAAATAATAAAATAAAATCATACCCAGTCATTTTTCGACATGTGAATAAAAATCAAGGACGGAACTAATTTTGTTTGTCACGTTACCGCCTCACCTTTCAACTAAGAGCGTGCGTGAACACATTGCTAAACTGTCGTGAGGTCGAGTGAAAATTTAGATGGTGGTATATCTAAGGGTATGGAACGGCCGCAATATTGGCGCAGAGTTTACCACCGCTGGTACCACGCCCTCGGATACGAGGTAAGAGGTAAGTGGGTATACTCGTGTATAGCCAAATAAGCTGAACCGGGTTAAGTGGGTTGGCGTCACAAGGTATACAGGATGAAGAAAATAGCTTATGCTAAGCCCTATTAAATTGAACATTAAAAAAACAGTATGGATTGTTTCAATAATTATTTCTTCAATACAGATATGGTCAAAAAACCACTGTTTTGGGTTCCTCGAAATCCAATGTGTAATATATTAAATAACATAACAAAATGCTTTTAAATCAATAAATAACAAAACAGTATTAGTTATACAAACTTTATTTGTTGTATGCAATAACTAAGCCAAAAATCTACATTTATTTAAATATGTTTTCCTTTGCAAATACAAATTCCTATTTCCTATTGCTACATTTTTAGTTTAGGCTGTTTCCTTATAACTGCTACAACTCGTTTCAATCCAACCCTTAAATATTTCTTCAGCAAAATTACATTATACTCCAATACAAAAACAACCAATGCAGCTGCCAAACCCATCATCAACAAGTAGAAAGTTGTTTCACATTCTTTCATGGTCAGGCCGCCAACATGCGTTTTGATGTTTTGCGCTTTCTGACGAGCCTTTTCTTCTACATCCTTTATCATAGAATAACAATGAGCAATAATTCCATGTGCTTTAAATTTCAACAACAATTCGTTAATTTGATCAATTATCGGAAAGCCCTTAACAAAAGCCATGGTTATGAGAACTCCACGCACATTGTTCTTAAAGACGTACAGCAACGGCCGACCATTAGAATCCAAGAAATAATTCGTAATCATAAAATTCAAATACCGTTGGGTTTTAATTGTTGCAAAATCCCTCTTCAAGGCGGTTCGATTTGTACAATCAGATCCTCTGCTACAAGGAATAAAATTTTTGTATATATAAGAATCTATTTTATTTTTACTATAGGAAAACTGGAACCCGTTGTCGGGATAAAACCCAAATTGTAATTCAGATTCAATCAATTCTTCTATAGTAGATAATTGTTTCTCATAAATGATAAAATGTAAGCTTTCCGTCAGTTTGCTTTGGATAGTCATTGATATGATGTAGCTGAACAAGACCCATGCTACAAAGATTACCCTTACGAGTGGCGTTTTAGGCAAAAGGCGAACTCCTTGTGTAAACATACATTCAAGACATATTGTGAAGCAGCTCGATACACTTTTGTAACGTTTTAATTCCGGAAAGTACAGCGCTACGAAATACAAAACCAACGACGCAATGAAATAACATGCTAGAATTAATATCCAGATATAAATGTGGAAGCTCTTCAAATGGGTCTTCCAACGAGGTTGTAATTTTGAAGCTGGTACAACCCAATTGAACGAATCTTCAAAATAGGAATGGGATAAGTCGAAATCCCAACTTTCTGAAGAGTTGGGAAAGTATGCTCCAATACCAACATCGAACTCACGGTTCTGTAAACCTTTCGAACCGCCAACATAAGAACCATTTCTCTCTTTGTGTCCCCAGTTTGTATAAGAAGTGTTCACGCAATTGATCTTGAAGCCCAACATGTTTTGTATCTAATGGTTAAAATGGAAAAATTACTTCAATACAAATTTCATCAGCATAGTTACATAATTCATCACTAACCTGCTTAAAGATGTGAGGTTCTACTCCAAATCTTCGTTTGGCATTACAATTAGAAGTTTGAACGTACGGGGGATATTTAATAAGCGCCAACCTCACAGTCGTGTTGGTCCAAAATTTCGGTAGCTTTTCAGGAAATAAGTTTACGTTTTTCTTCAGTTCACCTTGAAGGCAAACGTCCAGCAAAACTTCCCTTGATCTTTCACTCTCGGGCACGGTAAAATCATAAGCAAAGTATGTTAAGATTTCGGTTTCTGTTTCCGATTTTAATCTAAGCGCTATTACATTCAAAACGTGATATGTTTTCAAGATTGAAAATAACTCCCCGATATTTCCTTCAAGAATAATTACAAATTTTGCTCTAGGATTCCATTCTGAAGATCTGACGAGAAACTCAAAAACGTTTTTAATTATTTTTGTTGAAATCGTTATGACATAAACATCAGCCCTTACAAGATGAAAAGCGAGTAATTTTTTCCCATAGTTAGATTGTGTTACTACAGTTTTCAGGTTTATTTTTAAATCTTCTAATAACACATTTAAGTTCAGAAAAAGTACAAAATCGGTTGATTTAAAATAAATGTTTTGGATTTGGTCAACGCATTTTTGCAAAAATTCAGGGGGTCTTGATGTGGGTAAAAGTAAGTTAGAGCAAGTTACATAAATAAGTGGAAGAAAATATAGCAGCAGTTTGAATAAAGGCATAGTTAAGACTGAATTGGAATATTACATAATAGTTTAATAGCAATTCCATTTGTTGGTATAACTTGTATTTATTCTCACAATTGATTTGTCATTATTGGTTTTATAAGTAATGACGTGTTGATAAAAAAAACCTTAATTTTTTGTGTAAAGTGAAAGTAAAATTATCTCTATGTATTTTTTTTTCTTAAGATTCATGAAGCCGTGCGTGAGCACGACGCCATGATTTCCATCCCACCCCCTTACCCGGGCTCAGCACATTAAGTGCTCTTTCACCGGTCTAACATGCCCCACCCCTGAAAGACATGCAACCCAACATACACACCTACCTACACCATCCATGGACTCGTCGGATTTAACTTATTCAGAAAAATTACCGACGAGCAGTGGACTCGAACCACTGCCATTGGGAGTCTGGTTTCAAAGCCTAGACTTTAACCACAAGACCACCCGCCGGCCCATCGCTATGTATGAGATCAAGAAAATGACAAAGAATGATTGCCTTAAAAGTATCATCTCTGATTATATTAAATAAAACACTTTATTTCACTTCAACAATAATTATTTATTTTAACCTTATACGTATTTCGTGTTTGATAATCCATGGTTGTCCTAAAATGCAAGCATCTTTTCTTATATTTTTGCAAATTATATGTAATTAGAAAAAAAAACTAAAACACAAATTTAAGAATAAAAGTACCACAACAAAACTGATTTCTCGGCATAATTTAACTAAATATATATTTTTCCTATTTCATTTTTTTTTTAATTTGCTATACTACCCTTTGTATGAAAAAACTTGAGACATGAGAATGCATTTTTTATATATAACTGTTAATAAATCGATACAATTATTTCCCAATAATCCAAGCAATTTTTCACAGCTTCATGTAGGGGAAGGAAATGGTTTTATTAATTCACGTCACTGTCACGCTACGCATTTTCGTTAATGGACAATTCTTTACTTTTATAAAAACAAATAATACACTGGAAATTGATTTAAATTGACAATCATAATAAAAATGGAATAATATAATAATTTAATGTACAGTAAAAAGATTACAATTAAGTTTAATGGACTGTTTTTCAGTTTTATTGCTCTTTGACAATTTAAATTTTTTATAGTTTTAGATATAACCTTTCGTTAAATGTGGGAACTAAAAAATCGTATTGGAATCCAATTCGATATCTTTTATTTTAGATCGGATCCGAAGCTTACTATTTAACCGATGCGAGAAAATCCAACCCGATTCTGTGCTTGTATCCGACCCGAAGTCGTCCGAATCGAATTCGTATTCGGAAAACAATTGTGAGTGATCAACGAATAGAATATGTGCGGAAAAAAATTGCAATGAACAGAACCAATATATATTCGGATAACTTCGAACATTAAGTTCGCTTGGACTTGCTACAATATCAGCTTTTGCAGCTGCAAGCAGCAGCACTACGTCTTTCGCAATCTACCTCGCTCATTCTGAAGTTGTCGTTGATGCTCCTATGCTGAGTATGTTCGATGTAATTTTTTTTTAGAAAAAAAATATAGATATTATGATGTTTTAGAAAAAGATTCCGTAGGATTACACAACAACGAAAGACGAAAAAAATATTCGTTTCTTTAGCAGTATATTTTTGAAAAAGTTAATGACTACAAAGTAGTAGCATCCCTTTTTCCAGGCTTATGATCGCCTCAGTTACGCAAATTGTTCTATAAATTAATTAAAATAATATAGTAGAAATATTTCATGCGTCATTTTTTATAGAGTAAGTCAATATTAAAAAACGAGTATTCTTTTTCCAGAAAAAAAATTTTTTTTTCTGAATATATAATTCATATATTTGCTAAATATAAAAAATATATATGTATAGGTATAATATTTGTATGTTTCTCTAAAATAAAAAGTTTCTACGCATTCTTCCAATAATGGAGTAATATAGCCTGAAGGTTTAAAATTTAGGTAAATTCAGACAAACAACTAATAATTCAAATTTCAAACCCTTTTAACTGCGGTTATTGAAATGTTAAAGTCTCTTATGGGTGTTACCACATCAATGCATCAAAATAACTAGGAATGTACCAAATAGTGATTTTAGCCACTGTTCGAATACCGAATATTCGACCAACTATTCGGAGAATATTTGGCAAACTATTCGGCTCATTGCCAAATATTAAGCCAACTATTCAACTAAGTACCGAATATTACCTAACTCGAGCCAATTATGCCATATGCAGTATACTTACTGGTAATAAATGTGTGGGTTAATTGCTTTACATAAGCGGATAGCGTCCAGTTTGGCTACCGAAATTATAATTTAGTTTTAGTGTATTTTAATCTTAACTAGTGTTGCCTCGCCGAAATTCGACGGCAGACTCAGCGTTGACCGACCCGGCGAAATGCTAAGTCACGTGATGCATTAGTTCCAGTAATGAAACGCGGCGTTAGTGTAGATGTCACCTCAAGTGAAGCGCGTCTAGCAGACTTTCATATATATTATAAATTAAAATAATTATTATTGAAAAATCGACGTAGAATAAAAATATAAAAATGTTTCATGTTCCATCTGAGGATAGAGACCTTTCACTGAAAACAAAAATGGTCCAAATTGGTAAAGCGGTAGCCGCTGGAGGAACCGGAGAAAAATACCCTTTGAGCTTTTATATATGTATGGATTATACAAAATTTTCAAACAATTAAAATTTAGTATTGTTTCCATGTAGTACAAAAAATGCCGAATATTCGGCAAACTGAAAAAACTACTCGGCTTATCCGAACATTCGGCAAGCTCAAAAGAATGGTCGAATATTCGGCGCACCGAATACTCTGTGCATCCCTAAAAATAACTAACTAAAAACTACTAAAAGCAAAAAAAACGAATTAAGTGACCTCTTTCAAGGTTCTGTTTAACGCCATTCTGTTAAAAACAACTTCGGTTAAATGCAACTTTACGTTCGCACGTCGACGGCTTCGGCTTCGGGTATTCTATTCGTTAGTGATTCTGTTCTTATCTTTGCAAATTCTGTTCTTTGCATGGCCGTCATCCCATGCTAGATCCGATCCGAATATCCGATACTAACTTCGATTAAACTTTTTAATGAATCCGATCCGAAGCTATGTTCTAGTATCATACTTGATTTCATACTAGATCTGAAATTCTAAATCCTGCATAATGCGTGAGTAGTTCAAATATGAATAAGAATTTTGTAAACATAACAACTTTTACACATGTAATAAACATGCAAAACTAATTTCTGAAATTTTTACTGCTTTTTTATTTTACGGAAGATGAGTTGCAAAAACCTATCACCCCAACCCTCCTGCTTTTTCATCCGGGCTTGGGACCGGCAATGGCGGAGTTACAAATCCGCATGACTAAAAGCGTTATCTTAGGGCTTCTGAAATAAGACAGATATAAACTTATAGAATCAGTTCAAGATATAGAAAGTGGGAAAAGCCCTACAAAAGAATGAAACCAGTCGTACATTACCTATGTCAATTACATGTGTATCTAAAAAGTCTGCTGCAAAATCTAAAAACCTGCATAGATTCGGGTAAATACCGGGTGTAAACGAAACATGGTTCACCCCCCTTGTTTCTTTATATATTAAGACAAACGAATGAAATTTGGTATCGGTAATATATCCATAAAAATCAATTATTTGATGGTATTAGCAATATTTTAACACTTTCGGTTTCGCCGGAAGTGATCATAACTTTCTAATTTTATACTCCACACTTTGTATATTTTGACATCTTTGGAATCTGGAGAAAATTCTGCATATGAATGTGTACTTCAATTGTTTTTTTAGCAACTTTAAAATTTTTACTTCATTTTTTTGTTTTGCGTCTAGAATGCCATGACGGGTATAAAACTGTTCCTATGCTCTTCCAGTGAAACTGATGTTTTGCTACTGGTACGGCCCATTTGGCTTCATCCTCCATGTAAGGAAAAGATAGGTCAAAATTCCTACTTGCGATGAAATTATTAAGAGTAAACAAACCAATGCCAATATCAACATTATAGGTTAGCAAGTCACCGTATACGGTGACTTGCTAACCTAGCATTAAAAGTTAAAATATGGCGTTATTTGTTAAATTAATCATAGTTTATACTGTTTTAAAGACAATAAAATGTGCAATTCAAAAATATAAAAAAATACAGTGTTTCGTTTAAAAAAAGTTATTTTAACAAATAACTCGAAAACGCAATGCGCAATTGCTTTTTCGTTTATACCATCGTAACCAGAAGAAAAAGTTACATTTTTTTTTCTAATTCAACCAACTTTGTATCTTTAAAAATAAAAAAGTTGGCAATAGTGGCCCGGTTCTTAAAATCACCCTGTATAGCTTGCTTTCTTAGAAATCTAACAGTCAGTCGGTGAAATGTACAACGTTATAATTATAAAAAATTACACTTTTGCAAATATCTATTGTGGGAAAGTCCACTCGAAGTTCACGATTCAGCTTTTTAACGTATTTTTTTCATATTTCAGCTTTTTTAACTTTTAACTTGAAAATTTTCATACCAAGATACATAAAAAAGGTACTTCTGCAGAAAGTCGCCAAATCCAACGGTTTTCGAGGAATAGTTTAATTAGACATTAAAAATTAATTCTGCAAATCAAAACAGAGCATTTGATCTAGAAACGCTTTTTTAAGGACGTAAGTCTCTATTGGGGCTGTGTCTTCTTTTGCAGGCTCCCGCAGAGGAAACGCTGCGTCTTTGTAAGAAAGTCTTCTGGTCCTATGTTTGTAGGAACTTTTCTTATTGCATTTATGTATACACTGTGTCCATAAAGTAACCCCCGCCCCCCCCAACTAACTTTTGAACGACTTGATATTTTTCTGCAAAATTTGGTGTGCTGTAATGGGAAATTAAATACTATTTTTCAGACCATATTAAAATTTTGTATCATCCAAAATGGCGACTGGGCGCCATTTTGAAATTTTTTTTAAATAGAAAGGGGGGTCGAGTGACACCTCATTTGAAAGGTCTTTTAATTCTGCGTCTGATCCTAGAGTTTCAAAGAAAAATATTCAGCCATAACAAAATGGCGGATTTTAAACAAATGGACTCACTCAATTCAAAATTGTTTTGATTTTCTTATCCAGGGTCAAGTGACACCTCCCAGTCGCCATTTTGGATGATACAAAATTTTAATATGGTCTGAAAAATATTATTTAATTTCCCATTACAGCACACCAAATTTTGTAGAAAAATATCAAGTCGTTCAAAAGTTAGTTGGGGGGGGGGGGGTTACTTTATGGACACATTGTAAAACTTCCACTTAAAGTTTGTATTTTTAGCAAAAATTCAGACCTTAATGGAAAATCGATTTTTAACAAACATTGTCTTATCTCGAAAACGATTGGATTTGATGACATTCAACAAGAGTACTTCTTTTGTGTATTTAGTATAATGAAGAAAATTAGGCAAAAGTTAAAATACCTAAATGGAGCAAAGGTTCAAACTACGTAAGGAAGCGTTTCCGGGCGCATACTGATATGCCCTTTTCCCAATGTTTCAAAAATTTTCCGGATACGTAGATTTGGATTTTCATCTGTTTACCCCTGAGGGTATGCGTGCCCCTATTTGAGAAACACTGATATAGGACGCCTAAGAAGAATGGGCGAAGAGGTGTTACCAAAGGCTTTATAAACTCAAACGAAGGCACAAATAAAAAAACAAGGGCTGATCAAACAGAAGGCGAAACTGTTTAATATACGTGTAGGCGAGATTTTGAGAGCATAAGTAAGTGAGTGTGCTGTGGTGGATGATATATGTCATATGTCATATGTGTATACGTGTAAATGTGAAATGGGTAGTTATTCAGTTAAGGTATTTAGAATAAGACTAATTATTGGTTAAATACAGGTTTAGGTAGTTGATTAAGGTGGTATTGATTAGAGATTATTAAGGTGACATTAGGTAAATGTGTTGGTGTGCCGACTAGGGGTATAATAGTGTTTAACCCCTGTATTCATGTTCTACGAGAGCCTGAGGCCGACTAGGGTACCTGTAGTACCCTGTAGACATGTTTACGTGAGCACTAAGGTAACTGTTGGAAGAGTGATCCCACGAGAGCTTTCGGGCCGTCTAGGGTACCTGTAGTACTCTGTGGGCTCTCCTCTTCAGGTGTAGGCGTAGGTGTTGGAAGAGTGATCCCACGAGAGCCTTCGGGCCGTCTAGGGTACCTGTAGTACTCTGTGGGCTCTCCTCTTCAGGTGTAGGCGTAGGTGTTGGAAGAGTGATCCCACGAGAGCCTTCGGGCCGTCTAGGGTACATGTAGTACTCTGTGGGCTCTCCTCTTCAGGTGTAGGCGTAGGTGTTGGAAGAGTGATCCCACGAGAGCCTTCGGGCCGTCTAGGGTACCTGTAGTACTCTGTGGGCTCTCCTCTTCATGTGTAGGCGTAGGCGTTAATATTGTGTTCACAGCTGAAACCTACAGCCAGCCAGAATATGACAATGGAGCGTCGTCCAGGTGTCAGCGAGGCCAGGGGAGACGTCCCCGCCGTAAGTTAAAACTATTAAAGCTTTAAGCCGTAATTAATGCTAATACCGAGTACCCTTTCTTTACATGTTCTCTTTAACGTGCCCGCCGAGTGTAATGCACGAGTGTGGTCCAGGTAGAGTGAGAATCCAGCTTAAGCCGACCCCTTGTAATTGATTACAGGTAAAGATATCGATTACGAATGGTAAGATTAAATCCACGTACTACATTTTGTCAGAAGTGGGATTCTCTCTATACTTGGGCCGGTGTGTGAATTTTAATATGTACTTGTAAGCTGTAACTGACGACGCACCCTGCACTAGTCAGAATGTATAACTTCAAGTTATTTATTGCGGCGCCGAAATTTGACTCTTTCCAGCTGCATGTGTGACCGCAAGACGTTCGCATTACGGCACATTGAAAAAGGGACCCTCTTAAGTAAACACAGACCGACCGTGAGGGCTCGAATACAGTTCACTGGGATAAACAAAAACGAAATAAGGGAAAGCAATTCTAGACCTTAGCCTATAAGAATTTAAAAATCAGGTCGTATATCCACTATTCAAGCAAATTAATTTCCTCGGACCGATTTCAGTGATTTCAGCCTTACTGAAGTGTTGCATTGTATTGATGTGAGCGTTTATTTATCTCAAACTAGTGTGGTTACTGCGATTTGTTTTAATTGTTATTGTGTTGTTGCTTCGATTTGTTTGTCATTTTTGAAAGAGCAGAATAAAAAGTAATTATATATATAATTAACATTATTATCTGCACCAGTTTTGCATGCGTTCATGTAACCCTGAGACGATAATTTTCGCCAACCAAATGTAAATAGGACTGAAGTATTTTAAAGCTCAATTCAAATTGCGACCAGACTATACCTCTGTTGGTTGGACAGCCGTTTACTGACCAACCAGGTGTATTGGTTATTAAAGATCACTTAACTTTGAATCTCTATCAAACCAGCACGGAATACCCCAACGAATCATTAATGCAACCAGAGAATAAAGTTACCTTGTGGCCTTTAGAAGCAACCGTAATTCCGCCCAACCATGTGGCCTATGTCCAAGTGGAACCCCATACCAGAACAGCAGGTGTCCACTATCTCGAAACCAGTTTACGTTTGGAAGAAGGTTAGGAACAGGTGGTTCCTCGGTGTATTATCGAAATAAGCGATTATACAAGTAGCGTTCCCGTTGTCAATTTATCAGATTTCGACATCCATCTAAGCGACAAGAAACCGCTTGCACGAGCCATCTTTTGTCAACCTGAAGTCGAAAGCACCGGCTTAACAGTCCGCGTCCTAGAGGAGGTCACCAAACTGCCACTATTACCTGAAGAAAATGTTATGTTCGGATTAGACGATGAAGATACAAAAACAAAGTTGATTACTCTTCTTCAGCGGTATCGTCATGTTTTTTCACAAACGATGTCTGAGTTGGGCACTTCGAAATCGGCAGAAATGAAGATAACGTTGACAGACCATGAACCTTTCTCCTACAGGCCATACCGTCTGGCACCGAATGAGAAGGAAAAGGTGAGGGACATGGTTTCTCAGTTAATGGAAAACGAGATCAGCAGAGAGTCATCATCAAGCTACTCTTCCCCCATTTTACTAGTTAAAAAGAAAAATGGTGAGACCAGACTATGTGTCGATTTTCGAAAACTGAATTTCAAAACCGTTAAAGAACGTTTTCCGTTGCCCTTGATTGACGATTACATCGACCGACTGCATAATCAAAAATATTTTACCGCCCTTGACATGACTTTCGGGTACCATCAAATACCCATGGCAGAAGGGTCAAAACACCTGACCTCGTTCGTGACACCAGAGGGACAGTATGAATACAACCGAATGCCGTTCGGTTTGTGTAACGCCCCCAGTGTGTTTCAGCGACTTATGAGTAAATTGCTGTTTCCGTTTACTGACCTCGCAGTAGTGTACTTAGATGATATATTAATATGGTCAACTACGAAGGAAGAACATCTTGAGAAGTTGGCCAAGATACTAGAAATTCTTGCGGCAGAAGGGCTTACTCTTAATCTTAAGAAGTGTAGCTTCATGACAACGTCCATCGACTACTTGGGTTTCGAAATTAACAGCATTGGCCTGAAGCCTGGAACAGGGAAGATCGCCGCTGTAAAACACTTTCCAAAACCCCAAAATGTACGGCAAGTGAGGCAGTTTGTCGGGCTGGTTAGCTACTTCCGAAGGTTTGTTGAAAAGTTTTCCGTTTTGGCCAAACCCCTCACTCTGATAACTCATAAAAATGTGCCATGGAAATGGACAGACAATCAAGAAAACGCTTTCTTGAAATTAAAGAACATCTTAGCTAGTAGACCCGTGTTGGCGATCTACGACCCCAAGGCGGACACTGAAGTCCATTGTGACGCAAGTTGCCTCGGACTAGCGGGAATTTTATTACAAAAAGACAAAACAACACTTTTCACCCCGTTTTGTATTACAGTCGTCAAACCTCCTCTACAGAAGCGAAGTATCATTCATTTGAACTAGAGGCATTAGCGGTGGTAGAAATTTCGCGTCTACTTGTTGGGAAAACCGTTTAAGGTTGTTACCGATTGTAGTGCCTTAACCACCGCCAATACGAAGAAAGACTTGGTCCCAAGAATTGGTAGGTGGTGGTTAACTCTTCAAGACTACGATTTCACTGTAGAGCATCGCCCCGGGAAACGAATGGGTCATGAAGACTCGCTTAGTCGCAATCCGGTACCGGAACATCAGGTCCTACATATAAACGTTGCCGACTGGGTACTTTCTTCGCAGCTCACGGACACAAAGCTACAAATGATTCGCGCAATTTTGATGAAACGACCCGAAACACAATATGAAAAACAAGTATATCGGGATTACGCCTTACGCAATGGCAGGATTTACCGAATCACCGAGCGAGGGATACAGTGGGCTGTGCCTAGAGGAATGAGACGAAACGTGGTACAAATGTCGCACGATAACATGGGCCATTTCTCCGTCGAGAAAACATTAAACAAACTTTGTAAAAATTATTGGTTTCCCCGAATGAGACAATACGTCGAGAAATATATCGCCTGTTGCGTTCCCTGTTTATACATTAAATCATTATCCGGTCGGAAACCTGGGTTCCTTCACCCAATTTTGAAAAGGCCTATACCGTTTCACACAGTTCATGTCGACCATCTGGGCCCATTTGAGAGGACCAAATCTGGGAATAAATACCTTATTGTCCTCGTAGATGCCTTCTCCAAATACTGCCTTCTTAAACCAGTCAGTTCTACAAAGAGCAAGCATGTTTGCAAATTTATGGAAGAATGTTTCTTCACTTATGGCGCACCATCCCGCCTGATTAATGACAGAGGAACCTTTGCCTCTAAACGCTTCCAATATTTTTGTAAGAACCATGGAATTAGACAAATAATGAATGCCGTGGCAACTCCTCGAGCGAATGGCCAAGTGGAAAGATTTAATCGATCCATAATAGCCTCTCTCGCTACAACTGAGAATACGGAGCGCTGGGATAAAGAGATTCCACAACTTCAATTTGCTCTGAACAATACAGTCCATAGGGTTCTTAAGAAGACGCCCTCACAAGTACTGATGGGCTACAAACCAAGATCTAAAGACGAAAGTCCGCTCACTAACGAGATAGCAGTTAATGCAGAAGTGCAAGAAGATCTGCAAGCTCTAAGGTTGGAAGTTCAAAGAAAAATTGAAAGAGAGCAAGCTACTGCCAAACGAGCATTTGATCGAAAGAGAAAGCGTCCCAAACCATATCGCGAAGGACAGTTGGTCCTGATTCAGAAAAACCCATACGGGGAAGGTACCAGCAAAAAGCTGTACCCTAAGTTCAGTGGACCGATGGTAATAAAACGGGTTCTGTCGAACGATCGGTATTATGTTGAAGATCTGCCTGGTTCGACGCGATCCAAACGGCGAAAATATAAAAATGTTGTCGCCATAGATCGCATGAAGCCCTGGAGTTTACCTGGGGGTATGTCAGAAGATACCGATGAAAATAGTGACGGGGATGGTACTCCACTATCTTCAATTGAGTTTCGCGAAGCAGCATAGCTTAACTTTTGTTTGTTTTCTTAATCTCGTTTTAATATATTTTGCCTTAATAATATACTTAATTATTGTACTAAATTGTGTTAAATCTTAATAAATGAATGTTGGAATCCAAGTTTATGGTGCATCTCTTCTTGAGGGACCAAGAAGTTGCAGGATGGCCGAACTGTAGGCGAGATTTTGAGAGCATAAGTAAGTGAGTGTGCTGTGGTGGATGATATATGTCATATGTCATATGTGTATACGTGTAAATGTGAAATGGGTAGTTATTCAGTTAAGGTATTTAGAATAAGACTAATTATTGGTTAAATACAGGTTTAGGTAGTTGATTAAGGTGGTATTGATTAGAGATTATTAAGGTGACATTAGGTAAATGTGTTGGTGTGCCGACTAGGGGTATAATAGTGTTTAACCCCTGTATTCATGTTCTACGAGAGCCTGAGGCCGACTAGGGTACCTGTAGTACCCTGTAGACATGTTTACGTGAGCACTAAGGTAACTGTTGGAAGAGTGATCCCACGAGAGCTTTCGGGCGGTCTAGGGTACCTGTAGTACTCTGTGGGCTCTCCTCTTCAGGTGTAGGCGTAGGTGTTGGAAGAGTGATCCCACGAGAGCCTTCGGGCCGTCTAGGGTACCTGTAGTACTCTGTGGGCTCTCCTCTTCAGGTGTAGGCGTAGGTGTTGGAAGAGTGATCCCACGAGAGCCTTCGGGCCGTCTAGGGTACCTGTAGTAATCTGTGGGCTCTCCTCTTCAGGTGTAGGCGTAGGTGTTGGAAGAGTGATCCCACGAGAGCCTTCGGGCCGTCTAGGGTACCTGTAGTACTCTGTGGGCTCTCCTCTTCATGTGTAGGCGTAGGCGTTAATATTGTGTTCACAGCTGAAACCTACAGCCAGCCAGAATATGACAATGGAGCGTCGTCCAGGTGTCAGCGAGGCCAGGGGAGACGTCCCCGCCGTAAGTTAAAACTATTAAAGCTTTAAGCCGTAATTAATGCTAATACCGAGTACCCTTTCTTTACATGTTCTCTTTAACGTGCCCGCCGAGTGTAATGCACGAGTGTGGTCCAGGTAGAGTGAGAATCCAGCTTAAGCCGACCCCTTGTAATTGATTACAGGTAAAGATATCGATTACGAATGGTAAGATTAAATCCACGTACTACATACGGATCAAACTATAAAGCAGAAACATTTCTAAATTGGGTAATACTTAGTGTAAGCAATCATCCCCATTTGGGAGTGGGGATGATTGATGTTTGTTGAGCAGACAAAGCTCGTATCCAATAGATGTGCACTAACAATCTGTTCGCTTTTTGTTTTGGTCTACTTACAATGTTTTTCTTAGATGGTAGATGCAAACAGACAACACAAATGGCAGCAAATTCTTCTTTCATGGACTCGTAAAACACATATACATAATCCACTAGTAATGGTTTTAGAGGATAACATATTAGTTAGACACTTAGTGACCACCAAACTGTTTTTTTCCAACTTGACTTGCTTTTAGTAGTAGACATTTAGCCCTTAATCCAGAAGAGAAAATAATATTTTATTTTCCCATTACCTTAAAGATATCGGTGTTGAAACTAAAACAAAATCAATAGGTCACCATAGTAAAATTAAATATTTACAGTTCTCGGGTATTGTTCTGTGATTTACAGTTTCGAATGTTTTTTCAAAATAATCAGTAAAATTACTCCGTGACTGAAAGATTTTTTGGATTTTCTTCTAAATTAACGTGTGAAAAATTTAAAAACGGTTTAAAATGTGCTGTAGCCGTAGTCGCAGTAGATGCAAGAAACGCAGTCGATCTTGTACGTCAAAACGAAGACGATCTTGTAAAAAGAGGCGCCGTAGCTGCAAGAAAATGCGCCGTTTGTCTTGCAAACCAACTGCTCTCGTGGCTGGCCGGCTAAGAAAATAGCAGTTGAAGGAGCTCGCTGTTGGTGTATGATGTCAGCTTGCGAGTACCGAGTACCAAAACAAAAACGTAAAAATGAGCGAAACACTTCGCCTGGACTTTCCTATCCATTTAAATACATTGTTTTATATTTTCCAACACTTTCGATATACACCTGTCTAGACACGACTAGTTAAAGTAAATAGTTCTTATAAGTTGTAACATCTTGAAGCGGTTGAAGAAAGTCCGACCGCAGCGCTGCAAGCATAAGGTTGGGTAAAATATTCGGACTGAATCAACGGAAGCGCGGAAATTGATATTTGAAAATATATTAATAACTCGAGAAGTATTATTTTTAGCAAGAAATTACTCTTATTAATTTGTATTTAGAATTTCAAAACCTTTCTGATTTTAAAGCCAAAATGCCACGTTTCCATTTAAAAAAAAGTTATTTTTTACCGTGGCCGCCATATTAAAATTGGAAACTCAAGTTTTTTTCTTAAATACAATCGAGAAGAATTTGCCCTACAACTTTGCTCTTGGGTTTGCGAGTCTATCCATTAAAATAAAAAAGTTAGCCTACACTGAACATCAAACGACTAGTACAAGAATACAACTGATGTAGAAAGTATGTGAAATTCTTCTAAGGACAAAAAGATTATTAAGGGGCAAAAAAATCGATTTTTTGATTTTTTGTAAAAAGATTCTCCTAGAGCAAACAAAAGAAGAAATCAATTTTTTAATTTTGTAGGAAAATTTTGGGGGGGAGGGGGAACAGTAGCCCCCTAAATATTAAAGTATCAAAAAAATATTATGATATTCGGATTTTGCTATCAATGGTGAGCTATATTGCTTTAACAGAAATATTTTATTGCCCCCCGTTCAATAAATAAAAGGGTACCAATTTTCAATTTTCAAAAATTCATAGAGGGCGTCACAGTGAAATTATAGCAATGCGCAAAAAAACAAATTGTAGAAGATTCCCAGCTCAATCAGCTTAAAAAGTTTAAACATAAACGTGTGGGTAGTTTTTGAGAAATATTTTTTTGAAAAATTCCAAAATCTTGGAGTGATGTCATTGCGATCGTTTTTATATTTTTAAAATTAATTATATTTCATGGTATAGTACCCTTGAAGGGCTACCAAACAAGATGTCGTTGATTCCAATCAGATAGCTGGTTTTTGAGTAAATGGGCGTTAAAGTCGAAATGTTCAAAAATTCGTAGCGGCCGCCATTTTAAAGTTAGAGAATTCGGTAAAAAATCGTTTGATTTGTCCTAAGGCCTTCTTTAATCTCCACTATTAAAATTTCCAAAATTCAGTTTCTGAAAAAAATTCTACCAAAAAACCATGTCTAACTTTCGCTTCCGGTTTCGGTTTTTTTTAAAAGCTTATTTTGTCGGTGAATTTTTGATATACCACCTCATTCCAAAGCACATCAAAATCGATCCAGCCGTTCCGGAGATATGGAGCGTAACGGACCCACCCACAGACCCACCCACAGACAGACATTTTTTAAAAATGACTTTTTTGGGATCCACGCCCCCCCCCCCCGACTATTTCCGTTAAAATCTCAACTTTGAAATTTTGCATGAAATCAATACTCCCCTATACTGAAAGTATAGGAAAGTAAAAACGTTGTTCACGGAAGAGTAAAAGAAGTAGCTGTGGCAGAAAGTATACTTTCTGCCACCGCTACTTCTTTTTCAGAAGTGCAGAATAGTAACTATTAATAATAAAAGTATTTTATCTTCGCACTTGTACAATCCTGAATAAAATTTTAAATGTAAATTGCTTTTCTTCTATACTACGTTTTTGGGGCTATTTTGAATATACTACAAAAATAAAGAGGAACTTAACAAAACGGCATTTCAAAATATTCTAGTACTTTTTGGCAGTTTTTAGATAAACTTCAAACATGGTCAGTCAAAATTTCATATCTTTAGGAGATTTAATGGTTGTAATTTTCAATTTTTATTCTGTGTAAATTTGTGTTCTGAAGATTCAGGAATAAATAATCCATCCAACATTCAAGCGAAATGGCTTCACATAAAATGAAATTACTAATACTGCTCTGAAATAGTAAAATAATTATGCAGGTAAATGTTAAACTTTCGATTGAAGCATCGAATAATTATCTGCGTTGATTTGTCAAAATTGAAGTTTTTTGTGTTACATAGAACCGAGAGCTCCCGTTAGATGTCACACTGCACGGTGTGTTAAGTCAACTTAAAAAATACAATCGGTAATTTAATTCTGACTCTAACCATCAATGGCACTGATTGCAGAATATGTTTTGGTTGCTAAGATACGGTAAGTGAATTCTCTGACAGTTCTTTTGAAATTTGAAAATAATTTACACACAATTTAGATTACAGATGTTTTACGTTTAAGTTAGACTATTTTATAACCATGGCGTTTAAATGTTGCGTTTTAAATAGTAAATTTAGAAATAATGGGAAGAAAATGCATAATTTTCCAAGTAATCCTGATGTAAGTTATTTCTCTACATTGTCAGTTTTATGTAGTTTTCACGAACTTTTGTTAAAATAATTATTGTAATTTGTAAATTAATAGATTTACAAGAAGTGGATTGAGGCTGTAGGACGAAACATTGTTTTTGAGAAGAAACGAAATTTTAGAGTACATTTTGGTGAAGATATGAAATTTCAGGAACATCATAACAAGACCAATCTAAAATTTAATAGTTTTCCTACTTTACATTTAACAGAACATCTTCAGTTACTTGGGACATCTTCAGATAATTTGGATGCTTCGCAAATTTTACCCTAATGTAAATACAAAGAAGTCCACCACCAAAAATTCTAAAAATGAATAACTCCCAAAATTTATAAGCAGCAAATTTTCAGTAAGGCTTTAGCAAATTTTCCTAAAAATTTCCCAATTCAGAATATTTTCTCCAGAAAATGTCATCCCACATCACTGAATGTAATATTATGTAATCATAGCTGAACTGAAATGGACATGGGTTTGCCAAAAGATCCTGTAATAACACCAGTAACTGTATTGCACGAATTTAACTTATTTCGTAGGTCCTCATTTATAAATTTTCTTATATGGTATTAAAACGCATTATGCCTGATATATTTGTAGTTTTACTAATACATTTAAATGGTATAATTTTACCTACAATTTGAATTTCCCGCTGTACAATGTTTAGCGCTATTTGCGATCATAGTCAGTACTATTGCATGTATTGTAGTATGTTTATAGAGTTTCCTATCTATATAAACGTATTATATTTTTTATCTATGTCACACTGTTAGTGAACTATACGTACTCGTATTAATTTTTTATCTATGATACGTACCTTACAACATGGTTCGATTCTGAAATTACAACGCCTGTCAAATTCTAAACTAAAATTACATTTTAAATTAATTATAAATTATGGGTGAGAGGCGTGATCTGCAAAAAAATAAATCTATGCGCAAGTTCACAGAAAATGTAAAAAAATGAAAAATAGAAAGATGTAGATTTAACTTAACTTTAAAATATTTTGAATTGATTGTGTGGTAGGCACATGGTGAAACATTATTAACAAATATTTAACTATTAAAAATTAATAGTTTATTAATAAAATAAAACTCTTGGCAATTGTTTCACAATTTGTTGGTTTTTATTTACTCGATTCGAGTTTCAACCATCACGGTTATCGTCAGGAGTTTACAAATAAAACTAAAACTTAAAACCTAAATATGTAAAATACTACCCATCTGTCGTCGCCGATTTTAAGTGTTAACACGTGTTTTTATGCTTTGTATACTGTAGGTCCAGGAGGGGTGAATTACCAAAATCGGTGTGGTCGTTTACTATATTTTTATTATTATTTATTGCCTTTTTAATTTTTAAATTTTCCAATTTATTTAAACGGTTGCCCTTGTTAGGGACTACCGATGGGATCCCCACTTTCACCCCTACTAGCAGAAATTTTTATGGCTAATTTTGAAGAAAAAGTTTTCAATTCAAACAACAATTTTAGTAACAATCTGGATTAGATATGTAGATGATATTTTTTGCTTGTGGTTAGGTACAGACAGACAAATACAACAATTTTTAGATAACATTAATAAAATTTATAGTAATATTAGATTCACAATAGAAACCGAAAAGAACAATACCCTAAACTTTTTAGATCTAAGCATAAAAAGAGTAGGGTACAATTTACAGTACAATATTTTCAGAAAACCCACAAGTATAGACATGGTCATACATTCAAATTCTAAACAACCAATCAAAATTAAAAAAGCAGCTTACAATAGTATGATACACAGAGCCATTCATATCCTACTGTCTACCGAAAATTTCAATAAAGAACAATTAAATTTATAGCCCTAAAAAACGGATACACGGAACAATTTGTAGATAACATTTTAAAGAAAAAACAAAAAGAAAATGTAAAACGTCTTTTGTACAACGAACAAAAGGCATCAATTGAAAAAACAATATGATCAAAAATCAATTATATAGGTAGAGTTAGCTATAAAGTTTCTAACAGGCTCAAAAAATTAAATATTAACGTAGCTATGCACAATCCGAACAAACTCCATAAACATCTAGTAAACAATAAAGACACAATAGAAAAATATTCAAAAAATGGTATCTATCAAATAGACTGTTCTAATTGTGATGCGATATACCGGGTGTCCCAGAAGTTACTGACCCATTTTAATTGCAAATATCTCCGAACTCAGAGGCGATAGAGAGATGCGGTTTTCACTGAACAATTTCTTTTTAAATAAAGTTTTTTCGGTATAAATGTTTATTCAGTAAAGTTTTATATAGGGTGTTTTCAAAAAAAGGTCTTTTTCAATTGCAAATATCGTCGATTTTTTTAATGGAACACCCTGTATATTTTGATACTATCTGAAAGGGTAACTCCTCCTCTTTCCGAAAATGTACAATTTGTTGCAGTTGAATTTAAAAATGAGTGAATTATTTGGTTTTTAAGGATGGTCGTTCATTAGGTACAGATTTCTAATCCATGTTGATCCTTAATAAGTTTTGTCATTATAAATCCGATAACTACCTATTTGTAGAAAATAACAAGACAAAATTGTAAGATGAATACCTAATTTTAATAAAAATTAACATTCTAAATTAGCTACATTAATAAAAATCTATAAGATGTTCAAAGTGTTGTCCATTTTGGTCTATACATTTTTGCAACCTGAACAAGAAATTTTCAAAAGATTTTCGCAACATTTCCGGGGTAATTTCTTGAAATGTTCGGACAATGTTACATCGCAGTTGTTCCAGAATCTCTGGGATAGGATTATAACATCTATCTTTGATAAAAGACTATATAAAAAAGTCTGGAATTGTCAGATCTGGTGAGTGAGCAGGCCACTCAATTGGTCCGGCTCTCCCAATCCACCTATCTTCAAATGTTTCTGCAACAGAATTTCTAGCCACAAGTGAATAGTGTGGCGGCGCACCATCCTGCTGAAAGTAAACAGAGTTTATGGCGGCATCTTGTTCCAGTTGTGGGTATAAGTAATTTTCTAACATGTCTGTGTAGACATTACCAGTAATTCTCAGTTCTTGAAAGAAGTACGGTCCATATATTTTTTCTTTAGAAACACCACACCAAACGTTCGACTTCGGTGAATTCCTTTCGTATTCCTCAATTACTCTTGGATTTTCAGACCCCCATATTCGACAATTATGTTTATTACATTGCCCGTTTAAATGGAACGCAGCCTCATCTGACATTATAAGCAGAACATTGGGTACTTCTCTGTATAAATCTAGTAAAGTCTCCGAAAAAACAAGTTGTACATTTTTTGGTGCATTTGAATTGTATAAGGAGTAATTTTAATACCATCATACATCTCTGAACTTCGGATTTAGAAAATCCAGTTGTACTTGCTGTTTTGCGAATAGATATTCGATTATTGTGTTTTTCTAATGTTTCCTGAATACGCAGGAGTCTATTTAAAAACCCATCAGCATCACGTGTTTGATATTTCTTGTTTTCCAGAGAGCCACTTTGCAGAAATGCAGCATGCCACTTTTTTATGCTGTTTTTTGAATTTTTCCTAAATACCGCACGAAATCTTCTTTTAGTATCAACAATCGATTCATACTTAGCATATTAGAATTATTCAAATCAGAATTAATTACTTTGACAGTTCGTTGTGTCAGTTCACTGACATTATAAAAATTCCAAAGCATGCTTTAACATTACCATCCGTAAATGCCTATACCTATAAAAGCCTATCGTTAAAAACCAAATAACTCACTAATTTTTCAATTCAACTGCAACAAATTGTACATTTTCGGAAAGAGGAAGAGTTCACTTTTCACATAGTATCAAAATATACAGGGTGTACGATTAAAAAAATCCACGATATTTGCAATTGAAAAAGACCGTTTTTTTAAAACACCCTATATAAGACTTTACTGAATAAACATTTATACCGAAAAAAACTTTTTTTAAAAAGAAATTGTTCAGTGAAAACCGCATCTCTCTATCGCCTCTTAGTTCGGAGATATCTGCGGTTAAAGTGGGTCAGTAACTTCTGGGACACCCGGTATTGCTACGATATTTGGAGGTGTATGTTTTTACTGGGGTATTGTAGTTCCTGGAAGGCAATTTTTGGGATGCTTGCTACAATTCAATTTAAGATTGGAGGTTTGTGAAGGCTGTAAGGTTTTGATATTCTAACTTTTAAACTCAGGGTTGTGTATTTTTGCTGTAATTTCTTGTTATAAATTCTAATAATTTATATTTTTCATATTTGTGAGGTTTGTTTTTACTGAAAGAAAAGAAAAACACAATCAGATTGATACGATTTTTATTTATGTTAGTTTTAATTATAATTTAGTTCAGAATTGTTCAAAAGGTTTAATTTATAGGAAGTTTTAGACTTACTTGTTTTTGTGCATCGATTAATGTCATTATGGATGTCAGTGTCAATGTCACAAACGTATAAAAGAATACTCATTGTCATGAGATTTATTTGTTTGTTCAAAAAAATGGGAATCAAGAAGCAAGACAAAAGAATGGAAAATTTGTTTAGTTAGTTACGACTCGTCTTTGTAAACAAAGACAGAGAATTTTATATCCTCTGGATGAATAAAGAGGAAAAACGAGTTTAAAAGTAATGTAAAAGTGATTGTGAATATAAAAGAAGAAAATACAACTAATTATCAACGAATTGTGAAAAGTCCAGAAGAATAACAAGTATAAAGCGATCCAGAAAGTTTTTCCAGTTGTGATGGTGGTAAAATCAAGTTTAAAATAATACAAAACAGACCAGAGGAAGTTCAAACTCAAGGCGAGTGTTTGTGGTTACTTGAGGAACCTGCAAACTAGTCAAGTAGAAGTTGGACATTCATCGTTTGCTCGAGTGAAGTATATCCCTATAAGGAGACGTTAAGATAAGTGTTCTCTTTTTAAAGGACGATAGTATTTAGTAAAATTTATTTGATTTTTCGCAAATTTCATTAGAAAATTGATTTATTAAATAAAACCTTTTTTTTTGTAACGTTGATATTGTTTTGTGTTTATCCTATCTCAAATTTATTTATTAATAACTTGTCTTACAAGCTAAATAACGACCCTGAGAAAGTTAATAAGAGTCTCATAGAAAATATAATTTAGAATTGCGTGAATTGCGGGCATTTGGGGAATTGTTTTCTAGTAAGTACATGCACACGCATATCATAGCAATATATAGGACAAACTGGCCGCAGTTTTAATACAAGAATTAAAGAACACATCAGATCAATTAAATACAATCATAAATCAACCGGCATCTCCCAACATTGTATTACAAACAATCATTTTTTCAAACACACAGATACAAAAGTTTACACGTAGAAAACAAGGGCAACCGTTTAAATAAATTGGAAAATTTAGAAATTAAAAAGGCAATAAATAATAATAAAAATATAGTAAACGACCACACCGATTTAGGTAATTCACCCCTCCTGGACCTACAGTATACAAAGTATAAAAACACGTGCTAACACTTAAAATCGGAGACGACAGAATGGGTAGTATTGTACATCTTTAGGTTTTAAGTTTTAGTTTTAGTTGTAAACTCCTGACGATAACCGTGATGGTTGAAACTCGAATCGAGTAAATAAAAACCAACAAATTGTGAAACAATTACCAAGAGTTTTATTTTATTAATAAACTACTAATTTTTAATAGTTAAATATTTATTAACTTTAAAATTTTCTGGTAAGTAAACAAAGTAAACCAATTTTAAATAGATTCTCTTTATCGGTTTCAAAATGCAACAGAATGCTTTAGATAAGGGAATTTGGTACTTTATTATTAAAAGTAGGTACAACCTTAAAATTTTATCTATTGATTCATATAATCTGCAGTAGGTAGATATAGAGATTTCAACATTTCATGAAAAAATAACTGCGAACATACTGGTTTGACTAAGCATAAAATGGACTTTGATAACGCTATACAGCATGTGCCACCTAACCTTGCAAATTTTAGTGGGCTTTGATTCGACTACTTACGCTTTGTTTCGTCGGTAGTCGTCACTTAAACTAGCTCTAATTGGCTGTGGGACAGTGTGGTACACTCTACTAAAAAGTGAAGGTAAATTTATTTATGGTTTACGAAAAATTGTGGATTTTTTGACAAATTAAAAGGCCGTGCGCCATAAGATTAGAAACAGTTTGCTTTGAGGAGGGATTAACGATAATTTAGGTTACGTATAAAACATACAGCAAAGAAACTAGAAATGTAATAAAAAACCTTTGCTTTTGCTTGAGAGTGTAACGGCTTCTCGCCTTTTAAACTTATCGTCATTTTTTTTGCAAGGTTAAATGGCACTTGCTGTACTTCCCTCGTATCATACGTTAATCTATTGAAATTGAGAAACAACCTAACAACATAAACAGAAAGAATGGTTTTAGACTCAGTAAAGCTTAAACTCCAATAGTTTATCCTCTAAGGACTCGTAAGCATAATCGATCTCAGGATCACGCTCCACCGGCTCCGTCTCCGCCTAACGGTGACAGCCAATCAGAACTCCGCCGTTCTGTCAGACTAGCCAACGGGGTTTAAATACCTCCGCATCCTGGATTTGAATTCAGTGCTCTAATTACTCTGAAGATGCAAGCTGCAATGGCAAAATAGCACTAATAAATTGTTTAATGTTCAGTTTTATGCCAGTTATTAGAGCGAAGAAAATAAACGTTATTGGAAAATTCGCTTTGTGAATGTTGCGCTTATAACAAAGCTGTTCTAATAGCGGCGCTAATGTCTTCGCATTCCAGTGACTAATCGTTCCCAAGGAGCATTTTGCTAAACTGTAATTTAATTTTGTGAACAATATAATATACGAAATAATTACATAAAATACACACAGATATTTAAAATTGTATAAATAAGAGTAATAAAAATTGTATATAAATTTTACTCAGAGTGTTCTGTTTATTTTTGCCGAATCCTGGCTTATGAGTTATCCAGAGTAATTCAACTTCTCCAGAACCTTCATTTCAGAGAAAAATTGATCCGTTACGCAGTGGGCCGCTACAATTTTCCATAAAAATAAGCAAAATTTAATGTTCACGGTTTGTGTGTATGATTGGGACATAATCCGTCGATAGCTGGCAATCCCACATCAGCTCTTCGGAACACAGATTGTTCGGTTTACGGATCCCTTCCATCGAGTTAAAATGAATCTAGAGAGAAATGCAGGTCAGATCATACAAACGATGCCGTGCGCGAAGATAATCATAAATAACTCAAACCAGGTTACAAGTTGCATTGCAGCTAAGATTTCAAGAGGGAAGATAGCTGGAAATGTTGTTTTATTGCCTACAATTAGTTTATCACCCTCGGGTATTGGATTACCATTTACAGTTCAAAAACACAAAATATCAGATAAAACCTTACCTAACCGAACCTACTATACACAATCACCATCACCCTATTAATTTCTACAGTTAGATAAGTTTCTAATGTGAAAATTTCAATTGGAAACGGGGCCAATTTGAAGACGAAAGTAAGTACATTTATTTTAAAAATTATTTGATGTCCATCACGCTGGTTAAGGATTTAACTACAAAATAATAAATAAAAAAATGTTCACTTCAGTCGCTGACTTTGCGCGTTTAAGAATATACAGTACTGCAAGACGCATTCGATACATGTTTTGCAACTTGACGCAGCTTATTTATTATATTTTTTTTAAGTTACCAAAAAAGCGTAGGGCGTAAGCCACGAGCTCCGCTATTTAAATAATAAAATAAAATCATACCCAGTCATTTTTCGACATGCGAATAAAAATAAAGGACGTAACTAATTTTGTTTGTCACGTTACCGCCTCACCTTTCAACTAAGAGCGTGCGTGAACACATTGCTAAACAGTCGTGAGGTCGAGTGAAAATTATAGATGGTGGTATATCTAAGGGTATGGAACGGCCGAAATATTGGCGCAGAGTTTACCACCGCTGGTACCACGCCCTCGGATACGAGGTAAGAGGTAAGTGGACATACTCGTGTATAGCCAAATAAGCTGAACCGGGTTAAGTGGGTTGGCGTCACAAGGTATACAGGATGAAGTAAATAGCTCATGCTAAGCCCTATTAAATTGAACATTAAAAAAACAGTATGGATTGTTTCAATAATTATTTCTTCAATACAGATATGGTCAAAAAACCACTGTTTTGGGTTCCTCGAAATCCAATGTGTAATATATTACATAACATAAAAAAATGCTTTTAAATCAATAAATAACAAAACAGTATTAGTTATACAAACTTTATTTGTTGTATGCAATAACTAAGCCAAAAATCTACATTTATTTAAATATGTTTTCCTTTGCAAATACAAATTCCTATTTCCTATTGCTACATTTTTAGCTTTCGCTGTTTCCTTATAACTGCTACAACTCGTTCCAATCCAACCCTTAAATATTTCTTCAGCACCATTACATTATACTCCAATACAAAAACAACCAATGCAGCTGCCAAACCCATCATCAACAAGTAGAAAGTTGTTTCACATTCTTTCATGGTCAGACCGCCAATTTGCGTTTTGATGTTTTGCGCTTTCTGACGAGCCTTTTCTTCTACATCCTTCATCCCAGAATAATAATGTGCAATAATTCCATATGCTTTAAATTTCAACAACAATTCGTTAATTTGATCAATTATCGGAAAGCCCTTAACAAAAGCCATGGTTATGAGAACTCCACGCACATTGTTCTTAAAGACGTACAGCAACGGCCGACCATTAGAATCCAAGAAATAATTCGTAATCATAAAATTCAAATACCGTTGGGTTTTAATTGTTGCAAAATCTCTCTTCAAGGCGGTTCGATTTGTACAATCAGATCCTCTGCTACAAGGAATAAAATTTTTGTATATATAAGAATCTATTTTATTTTTACTATAGGAAAACTGGAACCCGCTGTCGGGATAAAACCCAAATTGTAATTCAGATTCAATCAATTCTTCTATGGTAGATAATTGCTTCTCATAAATGTTAAAATTTAAGCTTTCCGTCAGTTTGCTTTGGATAGTTATTGATATGATGTAGCTGAACAAGACCCATGCTACAAAGATTACCCTTACGAGTGGCGTTTTAGGCAAAAGGCGAACTCCTTGTGTAAACGTACATTCAAGACATATTGTGAAGCAGCTCGATATACTTTTGTAACGTTTTAATTCCGGAAAGTACAGCGCTACGAAATACAAAACCAACGACGCAATGAAATAACATGCTAGAATTAATATCCAGATATAAATGTGGAAGCTCTTCAAATGGGTCTTCCAACGAGGTTGTAATTTTGAAGCTGGTACAACCCAATTGAACGAATCTTCAAAATAGGAATGGGATAAGTCGAAATCCCAACTTTCTGAAGAGTTGGGAAAGTATGCTCCAATACCAACATCGAACTCACGGTTCTGTAAACCTTTCGAACCGCCAACATAAGAACCATTTCTCTCTTTGTGTCCCCAGTTTTCATAAGAAGTGTTCACGTAATTGATCTTGAAGCCCAACATGTTTTGTATCTAATGGTTAAAATGGAAAAATTACTTCAATACAAATTTCATCAGCATAGTTACATAATTCATCACTAACCTTCTTAAAGATGTCAGGTTCCACTCCACATCTTCGTTTGGCATTACAATTAGAAGTTTGAACGTACGGGGGATATTTAACAAGCGCCAACCTCACAGTCGTGTTGGTCCAAAATTTCGGTAGCTTTTCAGGAAATAAGTTTACGTTTTTCTTCAGTTCACCTTGAAGGCAAACGTCCAGCAAAACTTCCCTTGATCTTTCACTCTCGGGCACGGTAAAATCATAAGCAAAGTATGTTAAGATTTCGGTTTCTGTTTCCGATTTTAATCTAAGCGCTATTACATTCAAAACGTGATACGTTTTCAAAATTGAAAATAACTCCCCGATATTTCCTTCAAGAATAATTACAAATTTTGCTCTGGGATTCCATTCTGAAGATCTGACGAGAAACTCAAAAACATTTTTAATTATTTTTGTTGAAATCGTTATGACATAAACATCAGCCCTTACAAGATGAAAAGTGAGTAATTTTTTTCCATAGTTAGATTGTGTTACTACAGTTTTCAGGTTTATTTTTAAATCTTCTAATAACACATTTAAGTTCAGAAAAAGTACAAAATCGGTTGATTTAAAATAAATGTTTTGGATTTGGTCAACGCATTTTTGCAAAAATTCGGGGGGTCTTGATGTGGGTAAAAGTAAGTTAGAGCAAGTTACATAAATAAGTGGAAGAAAATATAGCAGCAGTTTGAATAAAGGCATAGTTAAGACTGAATTGGAATATTACATAATAGTTTAATAGAAATTCCATTTGTTGGTATAACTTGTATTTATTCTCACAATTGATTTGTCATTATTGGTTTTATAAGTAATGAGTAATGACGTGTTGATAAAAAAACCTTAATTTTTTGTGTAAAGTGAAAGTAAAATTATCTCTATGTATTTTTTTTTCTTAAGATTCATGAAGCCGTGCGTGAGCACGACCCCATGATTCCCATCCCACCCCCCTTACCCGGGCTCAGCACACTAAGTGCTCTTTCACCGGTCTAACATGCCCCACCCCTGAAAGACATGCAACCCAACATACACACCTACATACACCATCCATGGACTCGTCGGATTTAACTTATTCAGAAAAATTACCGACGAGCAGTGGACTCGAACCAACTGCCATTGGGAGTCTGGTTTCAAAGCCTGGACTTTAACCACTAGACCACCCGCCGGCCCATCTCTATGTATGAGATCAAGAAAATGACAAAGAATGATTGCCTTAAAAGTATCATCTCTGATTATATTAAATAAAACACTTTATTTCACTTCAACAATAATTATTTATTTTAACCTTATACGTATTTCGTGTTTGATAATCCATGGTTGTCCTAAAATGCAAGCATCTTTTCTTATATTTTGCAAATTATATGTAATTAGAAAAAAAAACTAAAACACAAATTTAAGAATAAAAGTACCACAAGAAAACTGATTTCTCGGCATAATTTAACTAAATATATATTTTTCCTTCTTTCGCTTTTTTTTTAATTTGCTATACTACCCTTTGTATGAAAAAACTTGAGACATGAGAATGCATTTTTTATATATAACTGTTAATAAATCGATACAATTATTTCCCAATAATCCAAGCAATTTTTCACAGCTTCGTGTCGGGGAAGGAAATTGTTTTATTAATTCACGTCACTGTCACGCTACACATTTTCGTTAATGGACAATTCTTTACTTTTATAAAAACAAATAATACATTGGAAATTGATTTAAATTGACAATCATAATAAAAATGGAATAATATAATAATTTAATGTACAGTAAAAAGATTACAATTAAGTTTAATGGACTGTTTTTCAGTTTTATTGCTCTTTGGCAATTTAAATTTTTTATCGTTTTAGATATAATCTTCCGTTAAATGTGGGAACTAAAAAATCGTATTCGAATCCAATTCGATATCTTTTATTTTAGGTCGGATCCGAAGCTTACTATTTAACCGATGCGAGAAAATCCAACCCGATTCTGTGCTTGTATCCGACCCGAAGTCGTCCGAAGCGAATTCGTATTCGGAAAACAATTGTGAGTGATCAACGAATAGAATATGTGTGGAAAAAAATTGCAATGAACAGAACCAATACATATTCGGATAACTTCGAACATTAAGTTCGCTTGGACTTTCCTACTGTTATACAAAATAATTACTTTTGTACATCTAATCACAACAATTACAGCACATTTAACTAAGAACTGTTGTTAGTCGTAGAGTATTTAAATACAAAACCTTGCTAATCTCTCATTGTAAGAAAGACAACTAAACCACCTGATGAGTAGAACTTTTAGGTTCATGCGGTACAAAGCTACAATATCAGCTTTTGCAGCTGCAAGCAGCAGCACTACGTCTTTCGCAATCTACCTCGCTCATTCTGAAGTTGTCATTGATGCTCCTATGCTGAGTATATTCGATGTAATTCTTTTTCTTTTAGAAAAAAATATAGATATTTTGATGTTCTAGAAAAAGATTTCGTAGGATTACACACCAACGAAAGACGAAAAAAATATTCGTTTTTTTAGCAGTATATTTTTGAAAAAGTTAATGACTACAAAGTAGTAGCATCCCTTTTTCCAGGCTTATGATCGCCTCAGTTACGCAAATTGTTCTATAAATTAATTAAAATAATATAGTAGAAATATTTCATGCGCCATTTTTTATAGAGTAAGTAAATATTAAAAAACGAGTATTCTTTTTCCAGAAAAATTTTTTTTTTCTGAATGTGTAATTCATATATTTGCTAAATATAAAAAAATATATATGTATAGGTATAATATTTGTATGTTTCTCTAAAATAAAAAGTTCCTACGCATTCTTCCAATAATGGAATAATATAGCCTGAAGGTTTAAAATTTAGGTAAATTCAGACAAACAACTAATAATTCAAATTTCAAACCCTTTTAACTGCGGTTATTAAAATGTTAAAGTCGTTTATGGGTGTTACCACATCAATGCATCAAAATAACTAGGAATGTACCAAATAGTGATTTTAGCCACTGTTCGAATACCGAATATTCGACCAACTATTCGGAGAATATTTGGCAAACTATTCGGCCCATTACCAAATATTAAGCCAACTGTTCAACTAAGTACCGAATATTACCTAACTCGAGCCAATTATGCCATATGCCGTATACTTACTGGTAATAAATGTGTGGGTTAATTGCTTTACATAAGCGGATAGCGTCCAGTTTGGCTACCGAAATTATAGTTTAGTTTTAGTGTATTTTAATCTTAACTAGTGTTGCCTGGCCGAAATTCGACGGCAGACTTAGCGTTGACCGACCCGGCGAAATGCTAAGTCACGTGATGCATTAGTTCCAGTAATGAGACGCGGCGTTAGTGTAGATGTCACCTCAAGTGAAGCGCGTCTAGCAGATTTTCATATATATATTATAAATTAAAATAATTATTATTGAAAAATCGACGTAGAATAAAAATATAAAAATGTTTCATGTTCCATCTGAGGATAGAGACCTTTCAGTGAAAACAAAAATGGTCCAAATTGGTAAAGCGGTAGCCGCTGGAGGAACCGGAGAAAAATACCCTTTGAGCTTTTATATATGTATGGATTATACAAAATTTTCAAACAATTAAAATTTAGTATTGTTTCCATGTAGTACAAAAAATGCCGAATATTCGGCAAACTGAAAAAACTACTCGGCTTATCCGAACATTCGGCAAGCTCAAAAAAATGGTCGAATATTCGGCGCACCGAATACTCTGTGCATCGCTAAAAATAACTAACTAAAAACTACTAAAAGAAAAAAAAACGAATTAAGTGACCTCTTTCAAGGTTCTGTCTAACGCCATTCTGTTAAAAACAACTTCGGTTAAATGCAACTTTACGTTCGCACGTCGACGGCTTCGGCTTCGGGTATTCTATTTGTTAGTGATTCTGTTCTTATCTTTGCAAATTCTGTTCTTTGCATGGCCGTCATCCCATGCTAGATCCGATCCGAATATCCGATACTAACTTCGATTAAACTTTTTAATGAATCCGATCCGAAGCTATGTTCTAGTATCATACTTGATTTCATACTAGATCTGAAATTCTAAATCCTGCATAATGCGTGAGTAGTTCAAATATGAATAAGAATTTTGTAAACATAACAACTTTTACACATGCAAAACTAATTTCTGAAATTTTTACTGCTTTTTTATTTTACGGAAGATGAGTTGCAAAAACCCATCACCCCAACCCTCCTCCTTTTTCATCCGGGCTTGGGACCGGCAATGGCGGAGTTACAAATCCGCATGACTAAAAGCGTTATCTTAGGGCTTCTGAAATAAGACAGATATAAACTTATAGAATCAGTTCAAGATATAGAAAGTGGGAAAAGCCCTACAAAAGAATGAAACCAGTCGTACATTACCTATGTCAATTACATGTGTATCTAAAAAGTCTGCTGCAAAATCTAAAAACCTGCATAGATTCGGGTAAATACCGGGTGTAAACGAAACATGGTTCACCCCCCTTGTTTCTTTATATATTAAGACAAACGAATGAAATTTGGTATCGGTAATATATCAATAAAAATCAATTATTTGATGGTATTAGCAATATTTTAACACTTTCGGTTTCGCCGGAAGTGATCATAACTTTCTAATTTTATACTCCACACTTTGTATATTTTGACATCTTTGGAATCTGGAGAAAATTCTGCATATGAATGCGTACTTCAATTGTTTTTTTAGCAACTTTAAAATTTTTACTTCATTTTTTTGTTTTGCGTCTAGAATGCCATGACGGGTATAAAACTGTTCCTATGCAGCCAGGCGTTACCATAAAACTTTATTATCGTTTGCTGTCCGTACAAAGACCATGCTTTCTGTAAATTCGTTTGTATCTTGAAATACAGAGTGCCCATTTTAAAACTCCGAGCCTAAATTTTTTTAAATAGGCAACACACAATACAAGTCACTGCCGACTATTATTTTAAACAAAATATTTCTATAATTAAGATCAGGGCAATCATGTTTGCATTAACTTGACAGTTTACTAATCAAATTCGTTAAGCCACATTACTTGAACGGTGCAAAACAAAGATTATCGATCACTACTCTTCGGTGCAAATTGTATTCCAACGCTGACAGAGTGGACAAGCTTCTAATTCTGGGTGAATGTCGAAAAAATGCCAGTGCTGCCAGTACTTTGTATGCGCAACGCTTTCCAGGTAGACGAATTCCAACAGACAAAACATTTAGAATGCTTCTTCTAAATTTACAAGAGTATGGGCAATTTTCAAAACCGAAAGTAAGGGCACGGCAAGTTACGGTTGAATGGTTACGGATAATCGCCATACAAGTCAAAGAGCGATTGTAAATGCCTTAAACATTAGCAAAGGTTCTGTTTTCAATATTCTTAAGGCGAACAAATTTCACCCCTACCATGTTTATACCATACACCATCTTGAAGATAGGGATTATGAGCAATCGTGTTCAGTATTGTCAATTTCTTAGATGGCAATTAAACGGCAATGCGGAATTTTTAAGTATGGTATTATTCTGTGATGAAGCGAGGTTTTCAAACAACGGCATGGTTAATCGACATAACTGCCACTATTGCGCCCAAGACAATCTCCGCTGGATCAGGATAACTCATTTTCAGAGAATTTTTTTCTCTTAATGTGTGGTGCGGTATTATTGGCGATTTTGTAATAGGTCCACATTTCTTTAATGGAAAATTAGATGGTGAAATGTATTTAAATTTCTTTCTTTCTTTCTAACCAACGTTTTGAGGGACGGGTAATTGGACGAGGTACATTGCATCCTTGGCCTGCCCGTAGTCCCGATTTGACTCCGCTAGACTTCTTTTTGTGGGGCAAAGTAAAAAATGATGTCTATGAAGTGCCCATTCGAAATGAAGAACATCTACGCGAAAGGATAATTCAATGTTGTCGCTCTATCACACCGGAAATGTTAGCTCGTGTAAGAGGTTCGATGCGTAGAAGAATTATACTCTGCGAAAACGAAGGGGAGAATTTGAACACCTGCTTCGTTAGTTTTTGTACTATTTTCCTATTAAATTATTGTAGTTATTGTTGTCAAATATTAAATTTGAGTTATTATTATTGTTGTCAAATATTAAATTTGAGTTATTAAAGTAACCTTAAATTTGTACTTAATCATTAGTAGATACATGTACTGTGAAACAACTCTGATCTCAATTTAAAAAAAAATGGTAGAAATGTATAGTGATCTGGGGGTTGCATTGTGTGTTGCCCATTTAAAAAAATTTAGGCTGGGAGTTTTAAAATGGGCACTTTGCAGAAGCGCGCATATAGGGTGCTTGCGTAGCTATGACAGCGGGCTCCAGCGGTTAAAACGCGCAACCACAGAAGAGAGAAATCGCGCAGTAATTACACAAACCCAACTCCCTATGTTGGTACATTGGAATTCTTGTTTACTATTTTCAGTGTGCCCTATTTTTCTATCATAAGAGGATCCTTTATTAACTTTCATGGGTTCGCGCGAATTTGAATTTCAGAACCAAGATATTGTACAGTTCATTTCACTACTTGTGCTGGAAACATTAATAAAATATGATAAAAATATACAAATTGCTTGGAGAAAAATGTAGACTTTCGTTATGCCTTATTGGTATATACAAAAGATATTGTGAAACCATTTTTGTTTTTGTCAATGTAGAGGTAATTTATAAAAAATGCAGTTCGTAATATAATTGTAAAAGTTATGAACACAATAATAATAACAATAAATGCATTTATGGTACACAGCAAAAATGTACAAATGGAAACTATTGCCTTGTGTTTTTGGTAGCTGAAAACAGGGGTACGCTGATTTCAACGATGTGTCACACTTTGCATTTTGTTTAAGTTTTTAGCATTTTATTGCAGAAAATAATAATTTCATAAGAACGCCATGGAAAAACCACGTCATTTAATTGATTTTGAATAAATGTTAGTCGGCCATGAACTGATGGAAGTAAAACAAAACACTACTTTTATTTACTTTGGCTTTTAGATACATTAGGTACGCGAAAATTTCAGGAAACTTTGTTTTGAGAGGAGGCAGCAGGTTAAGTTATGTTTTACAAAAACAGATTATTAATGGACATAAAATTCCACAACTTTTCTCTAATTTAACCCTTGTCGTATCTCTTCAAATAAGCGAGGTCCCAATAGTTAACACGCAATTTGATACATCCTGTATAATAGAATCATTTTCGTGAAGAACCCTGTTATGGAATACAGAAAAGCATTTGTCTACCCCTTTTCCTGTGCAAAAAACGATTGTTTTCCTACTTCTTATTTTTTATTTAAACAAACAAAACAGTTTTGAACTCAATAAAATTTATTAGCTTTGCATTACATATAGACATACATAATTATAATCGGAAATGCAATATGCCTATACATATGTACCTATATTATGTAAGCATTAAATATAAATCCACATAAACACTTCTAGGTGTGGGCGCTGCAGATTTACAGGATAATTTTATTTATTATTATAAACTAAATAAAAACGACTTACTTAACACTACATAAGAGTAATAAATTCTAGTGTTGAGAGAAGAAAATGTTGTCAGTTTCCACCGAGAGTGTCGAAAAATGTATAATAAATTTCCATTTCCAATGATCTTGAACATGTGCTTATTTATAAGGATATCAAATAAGAGAAACTCATACAATTAAATAACTTGACTTATACAGGGTGGCCACTTATAAAACTGCTTTTCAAATGCCCCGACTTTTCCCCGACTGGTAAACTTCATTTTTCCCCGACTCAGTTTTATGGTACAAAAGCAAATTTCAACTGTTTCTTTAAATAAAAATTGTAACCCAACATAAAAATTAGCAAAGTAAACTTAAATTACTTTATACCAAATGGAAATTTTTTAACAAGCATAACAAAATACATCAAAACTTTAAGGAAAAACCAAATGAAATAACTATAAATTTTATGAACATATACCCAGGTAACAAAATTTTCGCTTTGAAGGCAAAAATAAAAATATTAAAATAATTGCATTTTACAGAATTTTCCCTGACTAGTTTGTAAAATTCCCTGACTTCACGTTGAAATTGGTACAATTCCCTCACCAAAAAAAAATATTCTATATTCCCTGACTTTTCCAGAAAAGTGGCCACCCTGTTATATTGCTGTTAGGTAGTATCTAGATACTGGATCTAGGCACTATTCAATTATCTAGTAACTATATCAAAAATAGTTATTTAAGTATCAAGGAATGTAAGGACGTAATAACATCCGAGGTAGGCGAATACGAGCTGAGGCGGAGCCAAAGCTTGTCGCCTGCCGAGGATGTTATTAGTCGATACATTCCGTGTTACTTATTAAATTTTTCACGCTACCGGCAATTTAAGTAGGCCTACAGGTAGAAATTTAATCATATTTTTAAAAGCCCCATTATTCTAAGTTGTCTGTGCTTGTTACCATATCAACGAACAGTTAAAATCAACATTATTTTCCTAGGAGTGTAAGTGACACTATTAAGTTCCGTCGTCAAGGGTAACTAGTACACGAATGTTATCAGCCACTTACGATCCCTGTAGCTATGGATGTAAGGCCCACTTACATTGCCGGTAGCGTGAAAATGAATTTTTTCTATATCAACTGTTAAAATGTGCTATTATTAACTAAAATTAGAGGGAAAAGTAGCACTTTACCATCAAGGGTAGATAAAGTAGTACTTTAACAGCAAGGATAGATAAAGTATTTTTTTTTTCTATGCACTACAAACTCTATAGCAACCAAAAAGTTATTAAAGCCACCTACTCATTTTTTCGTGAAACTGTTTTTTTCCTGACACTTTTAAATTAAATTTATCATTGATTTTTCTTCATTTTTTGATCTTCTTAAACAATTGCTATAGAAAAAAATGTTGTATTCCACACGACGATAAAATTTCATTATCTTCTCGATCGCTCTCGAAGATAAAGTGCAATTTTATCATCTTGTACAATAAATAACTATTACTAATTATTTACACTTGGATTTTACTTTAACCCAATAAGTATTAAAAAATGTGCCATGAGACTTAAGCATCAATGTTTATTATTTTTTTAACCGCGAAAATTAAACAAGACAATGACTGTAAATAATAATAAAAAATTTATATTTGGTTTAAACAGAAACCGTTAGGCGATATACAAAAATTGCGACATTATCTAGAAAGTCGCTGCCTGATGCAGTTGAACTTTCTGATATGTTTCATAACCTTGATTGCCCTTAAATTACTTTTCCTTGTAGTGTTTGCTCACAATTTTAATGTTGTTTGCGTGCCTTTTGCCTAAAACAATAAAATTATTATAAAGGAGATCTAATACAGAAACTTACATGCATACCTGTTGATGGTGAAGACGTCATATTTTCAACTGAATTAGCTAACACCATGGCCTTATCTCTCACAGGAGTTCAAATCTACTGTTGCCTAAACAAATTAAATTACTAAACATTTTACTATAAGATTTTACTTTGTCCTTGTTGGCCCATAAGACGTTACAAACTGAAATACTCTCGAAAACATGATAGGTGACCTTTCTAGAGTTTTTCTTAAAAAAAAAACTTTAAAATCCACATTGTATTCAAAATATTGCTTCCCCCAATTATTTTGGATCAAAATAATAAATAAATTGGTTGAGCATTAAGAACAGCATCAAATGATCAGATTGCTATGTAGGTTTACTAGATGAACTATTATACAGAAACTGAAACCAGTCGCCATTTTTTAGAAGGTCAAAGTCAATTTTGTTGTCGTTTTACAAGTTCAAACAGTATTTTGCTTTTCAAACAGCTTATTGTATAATTTCTATGCAAGCAAACATTTGCGCCACGAAATGTCTTGCAAAGTACCTCCCACAACCAATACACTCCCAAGACCATTGCAAGTGTAGAATAGTATACTAACAAGTTTGGAATATGGCATATTCGGCAGAGTGGAAAGTTTGTCGCCGGAGCCGAAAGGCAAGGGTGATAAGAGTCTAGGAATGCGGAATACCCATTCCTAATGTGTTGCACACTACACTTTTTCGACTAGTATAAATTATTTAGTTCATTAAATTTAGAAAATTTTAAGCTTCCTATCTAAAATAGGCTTCATTTGTAACCGCTGACAAAAGGTAAGAACAATTTATAGACAAGACGCAACCTTTATTATTCAGTAAGTGTTAGAATGACATATTCTATAACAAATGTAGAACCAAAGTTATTCCGGAATTAAAAATTGTATCAGAATGCTTATATTGCAGAAGTCTTGGATCATAACAAAAAAATCAGTATAATTATTTTCTATACTTAATTAGGTATATTTTCAGTCGACTTATCCTGTAAAATACAAAGTAAAAAAATAATTACAAAGTTTATATAACTAATAAAAGTTACTCCCCAAAACAACCTTCCATTAAAAGACAAAACTTTCCCATAAAACATTTATTGTACTGTATAAAGCATTACAGTCCTTCAACACAAAAAAAAAATTCTAGCTCTGCAATTATGAAGTTGCAGGCACGGTCTTCTCTTCTTCCTTAATACGGTCTTTCTTAAGGGTACCCATGAATGCAGCCTTGTCGGCGGCAGTCTGGAATCTACCATGACCAAATTTGGAGGAAGTATCGATGAACTTAAGGTTGATCTTCTCAAGTGCAACACGTTTAGTATGGACCAGAAGAGACTGTAAATAAATTTTATTATTAACCAAACATTAAACAATAAATTTTTACCGAAACTTCCTCATACATTTTATTTTAATAAATACTAACCTTTCTCAGAGTGATAACACGCTTTTTGGGACCCATACAGCAACCCTTGAGCATAATGAAGTCGTTATTAACTTCACCATAATGAGGGAAACCACCCATGGGTGTGATACTCTTCTCGGTTAAATCATATTCAGTGGATGCATTGTTTTTGATGACCTAGAACAAAATTTACAATAAACACCAGTGAAACCAAACATTTATACAATAAAATTGATTAAAGAATCATCAGTCCTATCATTCCGAATCAAATCCGTTTTGGATCATAATCCTTTTAGCTCTTGAGTATTCATCATGTTAGAATTTAAAAAAGGAAAAAATTGTAACAACAAATTGTAAAACATTTACCTTTCCATCCTTGGTGTGGATACCTGTACCAATACGGTAGATTTTCTTGTTCATCTCTGTGCGATGATGGTAGCCCTTTTGACCAGCACGGGCGACCGTGAAAGCAACACGAGATGGATGCCATGCACCAATACAGGCAACTTTACGTAGACCCTTGTGCGTCTTACGTGGCAGTTTCTTTGTGTGCCAACGGGAAGTAACACCTGTAAAAATGTTATTTTGTTAAAAACAATTTTGGGTCAAGCTAAAATATTAAATTATGCAAAAAAACATCAGTAGGAAGGCAGCATGATGGTTATCTTCAATGACATATCTCAGTCAAGCACAAATCATGTTTATCATCATATATAAAAAAAATGGCGAAAAGTGAAAAACTATGAGCGCTGTTTGGGCCGCCAAGGAATTACATTATTTATTTTGTTTAAAACTTTTTTCCAATAAATTATAGTTTTGTCGGCACAAATATTCTTTTATAGTTAAATAGCAAAATTCTCAGACCTAGCAGTTTTTTGAACTAACGAACTTTCCGAGGTTGCCAAGAACCCCGTGCGAGCGTGTAAAAGCTTGTATGTTCACAAAGATCATTTTTAGAACCTTCACTTAAATAATATTTCCAGATTTCAATACTAAATCTTATTTTAAATCCCGCAACTGGCCTAAACAAAATTTAAAATGAAAACGAAACCAACCTTTGTATCCTTTGCCCTTGGTTACTCCAATACAATCGATCATTTCATCTTGTCCAAAAACAGAAGCAATGGGTACTGGTTTCTCAAGATGATCCTTAACCCATGTTACCTTATCAGAAACAGTGCCACCATTAAGTTGAATTTCCATGATATGAGCCTTCTTTTGGCGTTGGTTCAACAGCTTCATCTAATAGAAAAAAAAAAAAAAAACGTATAACCTTCCTGAACTACGTTCCTTTCTGGAGCAAAGCTAACTCATAAAACACCATGGTACCCACCTGAGTATGTGCAATAACACGGACCACCTTGCAATACTTAATAATCTTCTTGAAATCACGTTCAATGGATTTCTTTCCAAGATTATCTTGCCATTTCTTGGAAGCCTTGGTGAAGGCCTTCTTCTTGCTCTTATACCTGAGTTGAACGAAAACGTTAACACAAAAACCCAATAGAATAGCTGCTGGCGCTCTGCAAGCACAAAAGGGGATGGCCTCATAGTTTAGAGGAGGCTTTGCCCTCAGTCACATCGAACGGCACCTCTAATAACGAGGTCGTTAACAGATGGACAACCAACAATGCTCTCATGCAGCCATTGGAGAGCTGAACATTGCATTAAGTTTCAAGTTTTTACAAAATCAAAATTACAAACTTACCAATTCTTGTAGAAGCGACGGCGACAATCTTCAGAAAGATGTTCAGCCCAGATAGTGACCAGAGCACGCAGGCCATGGGGAGTTTCAATGTAACCTACACATCCTACTACAACCATTGGGGGAGTTTCAAGGATTGTTACTGCTTCCACAATCTCTTTCTTGTTTATTTCTGTTATAAGAGGCATAATTAATTAAGACTAATATTCTAGATAAAAGACCTACAACTTTAAACCGCATAAAATTTAATAAAAACATAATAGGACTGTACAGAGCATGGTTTGTCTAAGTGTCAGTGCCCAGGGGCTACACAGAGATTATGGAATATGCTCAATGCACCTCCCGAGGGGTGCATAATCTACGACACTGCGGGAGAGAACCGCATTAAAAGCAGCCTAGATTCCGCCAGCAGGAGGGTAATCTCCATACTGAACGTGTCGATAAAATTAAATTTAAAAACTCAATTACACTTACTTGAACCCGGTCGATCAGCTTCACGTACAATGTGGGTCATACCTGCTTTATAACCGATAAAAGCTGTTAAATGAACTGGTTTACTGGGATCATCTTTTGGGAATGCCTTTACTTTTCCACGATGTCTTTGGGATCTCTTTTTTGGGTAGAAGCCCATGGACCCATGACGGGGCGCACTGAATTTCCGATGAGACTGGAATTTAAGGAAAATTAGCCATGCTTGGGGAATGTAGAAAATTAAAAATTGGAAAACAAATCTCAGACCGCCCTAGAATATATCCTCATTATTATTCGGATTTTAACCATAAACTTGTAATATAAATATCTAAATCATCATGTTAAAACAATTTAGGCAAAATGCCACATAACCACCATGTGAAGTTAATTTAGTAGAAATTTCATTAAACCAAAAAATATTTATGTAATTTACACAAAATGTAAAAAGAAAGCTTTAGAGGCCAAGATGATACCAAAAAGTACAAAGATGGGTTATATATTTAAAGATTACAGAAAATAAAACGTCAAGCAACTTACCATATCGAAGCACTAAAAGCAAATGGCAGAAGCAGAAGGAACGGAAAAACGAAGGTAACCAGCTTTATCCGGCGCTGTAGAGGGGGCTATAATGCGTACGCGTGCAGTTTACTGATTGGTTGAGAACCGCGCCATTATTTGAATTGTTGTGCAGTCCTTGATAAACTTTGCTGCGTAATAAACATTTTATTATCTAAAAATAATGAATATGTTTTGAGTACAAAAAAATAATTTTTTTTTAAATTTTGAGCATCGCATGTAACATAGTAAAAACAACCTAATTTAATATTACTAATATTAAGGCAAGGAATCAAAGCGGGATTTACATATGAGGCTACCGAGAGATATAGCCACAGAAAACTACTAACGACCAGTGATTTTATATTTATGACAGAAAAATTAAAACATTTAAAATCTCTGTACTCTTAATGAATAAGCAATTTGATCTCTTAAATTCACCACTATTGGACGTTCCGAAATAAGAAATCAAGTCATCTAGACGCAGATATAGAAAACCAAGAAAAAGTTATGAAGATTTATTGTTCCTATTGCAACATCAACTGTTTACTTTTAATCTTGCTTCTGAAAATGACATGTTAACATGTCGAAATACGTATAAGGCCAAAATAAAGACCTGTTGAAGTTAAGAATTGTTTTATTTACAATAATAATATAAATATTTGTTGATATTGTATTCATTCAGAAAATAACGTCAATACTTGGTTTTTAATTTTAATTTAACCTCCCTACTTCTAGTACGCGCGTCGCACATTAATTCAATTAATGGCGCGTTTTACAGCCAATCTGTCAACAGAATTATAAACTGTATGCGTGGAATCGGTAATGCAAAATAATCGTAGTTTTAGTTGCATTAAAACTCAGATGGCGCTACGATCGTAATTGGCGCTTTTTTCAAATTCAATCACGTATTTCATAAAAGCAAAGGAGTGTATATTAACTGTTTAATTTTTAAAACTCCTAGTAATTTTTAATTAAATAATTCAACTTAAACCAAATTCTTTCTGATTATTAGCACAAGCAATCATATTTATGTTTCGTCTCTCAGTATGACACTATGACATCTTAACTAACCTTCAAAAAGTTGGAAAAATGTCTGTAACTAGAATTTTGTTAAGAAATACTTTAAAATACACAAATGTCTTATCATTTAACAGGTAAATTTACAATAATCTTCAGTAAACTGTAGTTTCAGCATTTATTGCAAAATAAGTAAAATTCATTGTTTGAGGTTATTTATCTGAAACAAATCTTATTAAATTTCAAGTTTTTCCCGTTAGATTTTCAAAATGGTTAAACAACTTCTCATCAATTCCGTTGTTGCAAATTTAGTTTTGTATAAATTACCGTATTAAAAAACAAACTTTAATGTTACGCAACAATTCTTAATTCGTTTTAGGACACTCATTTCAAATCTGAAATATTCCACAACTAAGTTCCAAAATGTAGTCGAAGTAGATCAACCTATAGAATATTCTAAAAGTCCAGCAAGTCGATGGCAAGCCAAGTCTTCTCGAATAGGAACCGACTCGGAGAGGCTCTGGTACGAGCCTTATGTATGTATCGCTAGCGTTGCTGCTTTTATGATATACTTTTGTCTGTTGCGGGAAGAAAATGATATAGACAAAGAGTTTGATAAAACGCTGTATAACCGAATTAAGGGGTTGGAGGAAAAACAACTAATTCTTACATTGAAATATAACCAAGAACGTGGCTTAGATACAAAAGAGATAGAACAAAGGTTAATGGAAATGGCAGAAAACAAAAAATGATTGTTGTGTATTGCTTGAAAGTAATATAAGTTATTTATGTACTGTAATTATTTCCTGTTGTTAATGTTTGTATTAGGATTAATAAAACTGTAAATTTTTCGAGTTGTTTATTAATTCGTTAATGTATTTAATAAACAAAAATGCATGAACATTCGATTTTCAAAAATTCATAGCAGGCATCACAGACAAACCAGTGGACTGGAACACGAATTAAATTACAGTTCATCCCCAAAGCTTTAAAAAAATGTGGCCAGTTTTTGAACAATTTTTTATTAATGCAACATTTTGAAATTATTTTTTACTTTACAGCTTTTAGATTCTTGAAAATGTTTCTGCATAGTAACATTGTAACGTTTAAGAGCTATTACGATAAAAAATTAGAACCCAATGAGTTAACTTGCTTTTGAGTAAAAAGGCTCTAAATTCAAAATTTATGGCACATTATTTTGTTATTTTAAATAGAATACCCTATTTATTATTACATTTTTAGATTTTAAATTTAATTCTACACATAAAGAACTATGATCTTAGAATTAGTGGTTTTTGAGTTATTTGACGTCTTTCAAATATTTTACACTTGTAGTCATTACAATATTAAATTATAAAATAAAACTCGCAACATTGATTACAATATTACATATTTTAGATACCGAAAACGTTCATCCATCGCTGTTTTGCAGACTATTAGCCCTTTATAAAGTACTCAGCAGTATGTTAAAAACTTCAGATTATTACATAGTGTTCATAATTGATGTTTTTTAACCTTTTCAATGCTCAACGCGTAAAAATTATTCGTGCCCCTAGCGCGCATAAAATAACCGCATGCAAATATATCCGTCTTGAGCACTAATTTTTGGGATATGTGCAACTTCCAAGCACACGTTTTTGTTTTTGCCTTCGTAAAACGAGTATAATCGCGTTTGAGTATAGGTAATCGCATTCTACTTGAAATAAATATATAATTGTGTATAATAAAAGTTTTAATTTAAAATAAAATACATTTTGTTTTAATGGAAAATAAAAGTACTTGTACTTTTTTATTATTTAAATTAGCTGTATATCTTGCACGAATATTGTGATATAACAAAAAGAAAAACTATTGCACTAAATAATTGTAATCAATATACTAAAAAAAATTATTACTCTTAGTAATTAAAAATAAATTGCAGAAAAAGTTATAAAACTAATTCTAACATTTCAATTAGCTGTATATCATACACGAATATTGTGATATAAGAAAACGAAAAACTATTACACTAAATAATTGTAATCGATATAAGTAAAAATAATTATTACTATTAGTAACTAAAAATAAAATGCAAAAAGTTTGTAAAAATGTTTTCTAGTATGATATGTTGCAAAGCAAGGCTGGATGCATAATGGGACGTAACACTCTTGTACACATATATCTACTTTCTTTTCTCAATTTCTTTTTGCTGCAAACTACACATCTCTTGGTAGATTTTTCTTTATATGTTGATTTTGGTATAACATCTGGAAAGTGTGTTGCTGTGAGTCTCACTCAGTGGATGTTCTTGGCTTCGCTTGCCTAAAATACAATATTATGGTTGTTATTGTAAAAGCAACAAAAATTAATCTATTTTTACCTCCTCCCGAACGTCTACCTCCAACAGTTTCATCGTGTTTATCTTCTAGTAACTGCCTTATGAGCTCTAGCTGGAAATCTGCTAGGTTGATTTTTTTCTTTGTGAGTTCTTTGTAAAGAACGTGGGAGTTCAGTAAACATAAATCGAGCAGATGAAAAAACATCTTTCGATACCATTTTTTGGTATTTCAAACTGTCTCGATTGAAGATAATAGCATGTCCGATTTATCCACTGCTCCCATATTTTTGTTGTAATCAAGAACACAGCTGGGTTCCATAATACGCTCTCCAGATTTATGATGGATTTTTCCTGTAAGATTCATTTCTGGTTCGTCTAATGTTGTAAGCATATAAATATCTTTTTTGTCGCACCACTTTATACAAAGTATATTCTTGGAACTTCGAAAAGTCATTTCTCCTTCCTGCAATTTTTCTGAAATTTGGGGCATTTTCTTGTCTTTTTCACTGTTCCACATGCATTAGTCTTATACAAGTGTAACTCTTGTACCAATATCGGACTGGTGTACCAATTGTCAATGTAAAGCGTGTGTCTCTTGTTCAGGCAGGATTGTAGCGTTGTCATTACGATATTTCCAGATATCCCAAAATCTCCATTGCTTTTATTAATTTCTGTAGTAGCCCCTGTATATATTATAAAGTCAAGTATGTATCCAGTTTTACTGTCACATAAAATAAACATCTTTACACCAAATCGATGACGTTTACTAGGTATGTATTGCTTGAATCCCAGATGCCCTTTGAAGAGAACCAGACTTTCATCTATGCAAATGTTTTCGCTTGCATTAAAATTACTTTGGAAAGCTTGTTTTAAAGAGTCTACTATAGATCGGATTTTGTACAACTTGTCATCGACGTTAGCCCCATCATTATTTGTGAAGTACAATGCACGAAGTACATATACCTATCTCTAGACATTACTTGCTGGAATATGTGTTTGAATCAGGGGATCAGTTGACCAGTATTCTGAAAATCTCAGCTTTTTTGTTCTAGTCATAAGGCAAGACAAAGCTATAAAGCAGTAAAAATCTTTTTCGGTTACTGTACGCCATCGTTTAAGCCTTGAATTAGGATGATTATTTTTAGCCATCATTTGGTGAAAATATCGGTTTGTTTCGTCTATTATAACATTAATTACATTTGATGTAAAGAATTTTTGAAAACACTCCAACATTGTACACTGCCAGGGCCGGTATTTTGACCAGTGAAAGTGTGCCTGTTAGGTTTGAAATTGCGATTGTGAACCCATGAATAATCTTCCTCAGATCTATCTGATTCTTCGCTAGTCTTTTTGCAAATTTCTTAACTGGATAGGACTAGGCTGTTTTCGCTTTCTTACTGTATTTATTGCCAGAGGCGGCAAAGACGTAGAAGGCCCGTTGTTAAAATTATCTGGAGGATCTTCTTACGATTCGTAATCTTCACCATCCACTTTCTTCGTTTTCACTACTATCAAATTGGGCATTAAACTTCTCATCGTCACTTTCAAGAAGCAATTCTTCGAGTTCTTTATCACTTAGATATTTGTGGGCCATTTTGCCTAAAGAAACTTACAAAACGGTACAGTAACATCTACACTGACAAGTTTCGACATGCAGACTGTCCTCCGGCGCTCTAGACGAATGAGGGGGATGAATTTGAAGCTCATATGTGGCTACCTTTGACCAGGGGCGTGACAAACACTAAACCTCGCATGTGAGGATATCTAGCTTGAGCAGTTGTCGAAATATCAGCCCGCGAACATTCTCGCCTTGCGCGATTATGACCAAAAATTTTTTTGCGAGAATTTCCATCTCGCGCTGCGAAAAGGTTAATTATAATAATAATAATAATCTTTATTGTAACCAGAAATAAACGGCACAAAACATCTCATTTACATATTCCTGGTACCTAAATACATACACAGAAAACAAATGTACACAAAGGTTATTACTAACATAATACGTATAAAAATGTTAATGAAACAGGCATGGCTGTTGCCATGTCCTACTGCTTGAATTATGTCTAGTAGTTGGCTAATATGGTGGTGATAAAAATATACAACTGAGTATAAGTAGTATATTTATTATGTGACCAATTACCATGAAGCAAAAGTTAAATTATTAGACTTCCGCGACACCTATTTAAAAAAATAAATAAAAACAGCAGCTGGATTTTGAAAACAAATTCTATTTAATATAATTCACTCTACCAGGAAGCAGTACCTAATACCAAAAATTAAGTTTTGAAAAAACATGTATTAGACCAAAAACACATTTAACTTTCATTTCTCGTTTGATCGTTTTGATAAAATTTCTGCACTCAAGTACATAACTACTTCAAATTAGCCCCCTTATAATTCATTACCAATTACACCAGTGTTAAAGCTGGTGGGCTATGCTTTCATTGCAATAAAATATGCTTTCATTGCAATAAAATTACACAGTATTGTGCAATACATTTCAAACATTTAGTATTTTCCACAATGCATCTTACAACTCAAACGCTCAATATCGCATTTTACAATCTAAAATACTGCAATTTTCAAACTTTACGTTTTGAAAAAAGTTCATTACTCATGAAAACAACAGTATTCTTTCAGAAATTTTATTTCTCAAATAATACATTACTAAGCTACCATAAAAAAAACTTATAACTAAAGTAATCCTCGGAATTTTTGCAAACTTGGAGCTATCCTTGTCCACATTCAAAACTGATCCAATCTGAGATGACTTTTACAAAATAACGTTTACTCTAAATGCAAGGCCCTCCAAAAACCGGACAAATTTGCAAACCTACTACTACAATTTAATTACGCTTACAAATAATGAACACTAAATACATACATTACAAAATAGTGGTGCAGTCATCATACAAAAATTTTAAAACAGAAGACCAAAATACATACGTTTGTATTTTAATTTTATAAAGATACAGACAAAACACATAATTTAAATTGAACAATTACCAGTAAGTAAATTATTTAAGCTCGTTCACCACGAATTCGGCGGGCAAGCTGAATGTCTTTAGGCATAATAGTGACACGCTTGGCATGGATAGCACACAAATTGGTGTCTTCAAACAGGCCTACCAAGTAAGCTTCGCTGGCTTCCTGTAATACCAAACAAAATTTGTACCAAGTTGCATCTAAAATGTTAAGATTGAAAAAATGGTGTGGAGGAGGAGCAAGCACAAGGGGAGGCTTATGAATTACATCAAAGCCAAATCAATTAACAGAAAAAAGAAACAAAGGTTTCCTGAAGGTAATACCACAACAAACCTAAAAATTAATCACGAGTAATTCCTTTAATCAACCTTATTAACCTTTTTCAAAATATACATACCTGGAGGGCACCGATGGCAGCAGATTGAAAACGCAGATCAGTTTTGAAGTCTTGTGCAATTTCTCTCACTAAACGTTGGAATGGCAGTTTACGGATGAGCAATTCTGTGGATTTCTGGTAACGACGAATTTCACGCAAAGCTACTGTACCGGGGCGGTAACGATGGGGCTTCTTGACTCCACCAGTGGAAGGAGCCGATTTACGGGCAGCTTTGGTGGCCAGCTGCTTACGGGGAGCTTTACCTCCTGTTGATTTACGGGCAGTCTGCTTAGTACGTGCCATTTTCTTATCGACCTGAAATTGGAGGGAAAAAATTATTTCTCGACAAAACCAAATTTCAAACGAAAATGAATTGTTTGTTGAATTTGCTACGCAAGCAACAAAAATTAGAAACTAACACTAAAAATCTAGCATAAATAAATATTTTACCGCCCGAAACACTTTCACACATGAGTCAAAACAGATAATGGCGGATGATATCCCAGAGCGAACTAGTGGAGAAGTTTTTGAGAAAAAATAAAGCGGATTGAACTTCCCCACATGAAATAATTGTTCCAAACGTTTCATGGTACCGTAAACTAAAAATTACACATATATTTCGTTTAAAAACTCACCTTTTTCCTTCAAAAATACAAAATGAACTCAGAACGGACTCTAGCGTCAACCTCCGGCCTGCAATCTAAAGTAATTCTGCTTGAAATAATCTGATTGGACGGCTAACAGAAAATGCTCGATTTTTATTGGTAGAAATAACAATGATTGCGATTGGTAGAAATAACGTCATTTCTTATTGGTTTTGAAGTGGGTACCTAGAATTCAAATATTTGTGCCTTAATTTTATTTTCAAATTTGATTTTTGGGCAAAACGTTTGATTGATTTAAGTTCTGTTATCACGAAAATAACGATTTTTAAAACATTATCGCTCGGATATCATAAACTTTTGGGTTTCTTTTTCTAGAAAATAAATATTGCTAAAACTTTGTTCATTGATTCCATTCCGATGCTGCAGACTAGAAGAATTTTCTTTTGAAAATCATAATTGATAAGACTTCACTTTGAAAATAGTAATTGTAAATAAAAATTACATTGGGATAATTTAAAAAAAAATTTTAGTACGTCTTTATTATTAGTTATTTGAATAATAAATTAACTGTAAGGCTATTCAGTAGTCATTCCGATAAAGACGCTGTGGAAATTTCAGAGAGTTATAATTTTTAAAATTTGATCACAATAAGGGTCAGCTTTAATAATACAACTTAATTCGTAGACAGTTATTACGACCACTTCCAACCATTGGTACTCGGATGTTGTATGCCTTAGCTAGTGGCCCTTAAAATACCTACATACTTAATATTAGAACTGTGGCCAAATTTAGCCGATTCAAAATAATTGGTAGAAAAGAAGATTGTTGTTATGGTCATTTTACATTCCGTAATTGGTACATTTTTGAAATATTGTAAAATCGTTGTTGGGGGCAGGAAGAACGGGCTAGCACAGATCGGCTATTATAGACATGTGTAGAATACGAATCTAAGGTTCTTTTCAAAACATATTTTGAAGTAGAGCCAGTGGCGTAGCTATGGACCCGCGATGCCCGCAACCACGGGAGAGCTCGCGAGCATTCTAGGGCGTTTCGGTGTCCCCCAACTTCCACGTTAGTTCTTTCTTTTTTATTATTAGTTTATATTGTATAATAACAAAGAAGGCTCGACAATGTCGGTGCGAGAGGGCCCATAAATTGTAGTTACGCCACTGAGTAGCTAGAGCACTCCCCCCATTTTTTAACGAACTATAGAGGCGCTGCTAACCGGTGGCATTAAATCAAATATAATTGAAGTTAAACAATCTACTTACGAAAAAAAAGAAAAATTGCATTGCATTTTACTTCTAGTTGTTATGAGCAAAGAAATAACTTCCTGCATGAACTAATAAGAATGGCTACCTGACTTCAATAATAAATACTGTATGTGAACTAAGAATTAATTAAATTAGTGTAAATCACTAATTAACTAATATTCTACATCCATTTATCATCCGTCCGGTACTGAGGTAACATTGTGACTGCCTAACAGCTGTCGAGTGGTTGGGCATATGTCTTTAGTAGGCCTGGGAATGTTTTCCAATATATCAAATAAGGATATAGAATTTTGAAAATATCGATATAATCCGTGTTCTTATTTCATTTTTTTGTTTTTTTATTTATTCTAAAAATGTACTCACAAAACTTTAAAATAGTGCATTTGTTTTATCGCTAAACCTTGGGAATTCTAGAGGCCCGGTAGTGAATTACGTTTCAACGCGCGACTGTTAGTACTATAAGGTTGTGCATAATTATTTTTGGAAATGTAAAAGCTTTAAAGTATAGGAAAGTCCAGGTGAAGTGCTTTGCTCATTTTTCCTTTGAGTTGTTCCTAAAACACCTTGTAAATAAATACAGAAACGGAATATTATTCATAAAATTAATAAAGTAGTAATTAAATTGAGAAAATTTATTATAGAGACAATAAATTATAAAAGCATTACATAATAATTTTAAATTCTAATCCAACGACAAACCTTACAATACTCACATCAACCGTTTTATTTTAAAAATATTTACTCTACACCACATTACACATATATTGCCAAAATACTACTTTTGTTCATTTCAATCCCTTTGTACTTACATTACAAATTGTTACAATATCTTTAATTCTACACAGATTATAAGTACCTATCGTTTATTCTTACCAGTGTAATAAAACAATTAGACAAACACTAACGATGACTACAAAACAGTTGGCGTATCGTCGTACACACAGCGTCTGTGTAAAATTAAAAAGTGCAATCCACGTTAAAACACTAATATATTATAAAAACTGTACGTAACTTTGTTGAGAGTAAGTTAATTTATTAGTTTTATTTTGTACTCGAATATTTAGATCCACACCTGCCATGGTAACAAAAGAAGAGTGAAGAAATAAAAACGCAAAGTTGCAATATTGAAAAGATACTTTAATTAAAGAAAAGAAGAACAAAATTAATAAGTAGTTATCGAGACAAAGGTATACCGATGCCTCCAAAAAAGAAATTATAACAAACTAGAATAAAATAAAATATATGAAAATCTAATTTAATTATTTATGTTTAAAATACACAATTGTTACATATATTATAAATTAAAATTTAAACAACTATTAAAAATTAACGAATGTCTAATAATCTTTTTAATGCAATGGACAAATAGATATTAAGACAATTTTAAACATATTCTAACAGTATTTTTAGTAAGTCAAAAAAATTACTAGGAAAATCACAAAATCACCCCAACACACAGATTTTAAATTTTAATAATTAAAAACTTGTGCGTTTTAATTTGCATGTTTCACATGATACAACTATCATTTGCAACAACGAAAACATAACAATTTCCTATATACCCGTAAACCACACCTTGTGAATGAAATAAAATAAAAACAATCTTTCTTTTGTATAATTGGCCTACAAAACAATACTCCACACCTGCTTCAACAATTAATAAAATACATTTAATTTATTAATTACATTAGCAACAACTTACAACTGCAACGATATATGTAAAAAGCATTCGTTGTAGCAAATATACTGTAAAACAATTTTATTAATTCATATACTTGCCAATTTTACATAAAATGGATTAGAGATAACAACCAATTTATTATTAGATTATTTTCTAGCCTCCATAACTTGAAGAACTTTTAAAAGTATGTTGGGTATTCTGTATACACAGAGTTAGTCAACAAACGGCAGCGGGTGATTTCAGTTTTACTATTTTAAATACAGAAAAATGTATTAAATAAAAAATGTAGGGAATCAAGAGGACCACATTTTAACATTGTTTTTAATTATACAGGGGGTTCCATGTATGAGTGGCAGACCAAACATACCTATTTTTTAATATAGCATCCCGTATAATTTTGCATATTCTTATTCGGCTTTTAATTGCCTTTCCGAATACGTTTTGCCTTTGAAATTTCGTTGCGACGTTTCCAAACTATTCATTTTTTTTCTCGAAAAATTTGACAATTGCAAACACTCCTCACTAGTAAAATCAAGAGCCGTATTTCCATAGATTAAAGAAACTTTTAACTGTATAATTCAAAATAATTTTAAAATGTGCTCCTCTTTGTCCCCTACATCTTCTATTTAAAAAATATTTCTGTATTTTACATCGTAAAGGAGATATATAAAGCATCACTTTCGTGTTGACTCGACCTGTATATACAAATTCGTAATTTTTCTTCAATGTTAAAAGATGTAAGTCCAATAACGACGCCAGAGAAATTTTATACAGTATTTTTTTGGTCTCGTTATTTTCTTGGCAAGTGTACAAAATGTATCGTAAATTCAATAAGCTTCAGTTAGAAATTTTTGATTTTTTTCTATAATCTTTGGTTAATTAATTATGCACTACAAGAATAAACTTGAGTAGTACAATATTTTATTTTTAATTGAACAATAAGTAGATAATCGTTATCTATGTTTTAGCAGTTCTCCGATTTTCTTGACTTACTAAAAGATTTACATTCTACCAACGTATAATAACTATAGGCCCACTACTTTTAATATAATTACTATAATTTAATTCATTACTACCTAGCTAAGTATAAGTATATTGTGTATTGTAAAAAGTCAAAAATCTTGTATTATTATAATTCACAAAAAGTCTTTAAAGCAAACTAGATATAAATATAGTTTTGTATTCTTATATATTGTGTCTGTTTTGTAATTAATTCAGTTAATTCTTGTTGACTGACACCACACCATATACACAAATAATTGTTCAGTCACGATAAACGCAAAATAAATCTCGTCGAATTTCTGCTGCACACCACGACCATTTAAAATTAATAAAACCACTAAATTTAGTTGAGTTTTAATTAGTACAACATTGAAGGTTAGAACGTAATTATATCACAAAATAGCACATATATATAAAAATATAGCTTCGTTCGCAAATTAAATAATATTGATATGTTTCGGGTGCAGCAAACAATTCAGTCAAAAAACAAAATTAACTCAATTTTTATATTCTCCTAACTAAACTATTTTTAATGTAAAAGTAACTGTAGCTTGATGCGATCCCTTAAAACGGTTTATTTCTTTAAGCGATGCCTATTTCATTTATGTGTAATAATTAATATTAAAAAACCTACACGATAACACGACATATATTATATTAAAGTGATGCCTCCTAAATAACAACAAAATAAACAATTTTAAAAAATCGCGAAAAATTTTTAATTCATACTTTCTACAAAACCTATTTATTTTGTATTAAAATTTGTTAATGCATGCAATATATCTGTGCTTATTGAAAATAACATCAACATAACAGACACAGGAAATATTAAAAATGTTTTCAACGTCAATTTTATAACAACATTTTTGCTTTATTGTCAATTAAATGTTTTTTTTCTTCATTCACATTTTTACAAATTTTTAAAAATGTGAAACAATGTTAAAACAATTCCATAAAATCAGAATTTTATTAAAAAAAATAATATCGTAAAAAGAATCGATTTTAGAAATATTTTCGTTATACAAAGCAGTTAAATAGTACGGTACGGTTTGATTAAATTCCCATATAAAGTTAATCAGTTTTATTTAGAAATTATTCTATAACCTTAATTTTCCAAACAACAGTGGCTATATTTTGGCACAATTAAACTTGGTTTTAAATTTGGAATATAATTTTTATAAAACTATCTTGAAAGTACGCACAAGGTAACAACCTCAAATGTTACAATTTTTGCGTTATTGGGTAAAGTTCACTGTCCCACGACCCACATATGGATCGCAGACTTTATATCTCAGGTGCGCCCATAAGAAGGTCACATCTAGTAAGTGTACATTTATACACCATCAAGTGTAAAACATCATATTTTATTGTTGTTGTGGACTTGGGCTAGATATGTTCCACAAAGAAATAAAGTGGTTGCGACTCATATAAAAGACATATTATTTTGGAAAAGAAGGGGCATAAAAGTACACAAATTTATTAAGTGCCTTATGCTTGGTTGTCGCCTTTCATGATGGGTCAATAGCTTTCAGCACAGTTTTTAGATTTAATAGTTCTAAAACGCATATACTGGATACTTCAAAATGTTATGTAACATTCAGGTAAACCTCACAATGATCTGCATTGTTCACTATAGGAAACAGTGAACCTGTTAAAGCATAACAATAAAAAAAAAATTATAGCTGTAGAAAAATCAATTTATTTTTTTTTCATAACTTTCATTTTTAATGTATGAAAATTTATAAAATACATCACAAGATTTAGGTGCTATTAATTTTTTATTGAACAGAAATTACAAAATCTATACAAACTTAATTATTCTTGTAATTTTTATCCAAGATAAAGGCCCCAAGAACTGGGATCTCATAAACGGTAAGAGATGGAGATTCGGTTCAATGAGAAGAATTACTCAGCATGTGTTGTTTCAGTACTGCTACAGTCTTTTGTTTTTTTTTTGTTAATTTTTAGCCTACTACAAGAAAACAGTTTTTCATAGCCTACTGTGAGATAACAGTTTTTCGCTTATAACTGTTATTTGTGAAAACAAACCCATCAAATGCGGTATCAGAAAAATTGAGGAAAAGAGCTCTATCCAATGCCTTTGGCGCATATTTAAAAAAACGAGGTTAATGTCAATATCTTGAAAAGTTTACGACCTGTAAACATTTTTAATTTCAGACTAGAAATTTGTGTAAAAAAGTGTTTAAATAACGTCTAAACCACTTTGCCCTATCTTTCATAATAACCAAATTATACAAGAAAAGCAAAAACTGAAAATTTTATTTCTTTTAGCCTGTACTTAAAATTACACAAAAATTCTATGATTTAAATGTGGATTAGAATAGTACTTCCGATGCTGAATAATTCTTATTTAACCGAATCTCATCTCTTACCTTTCACAAGGAGACATGAGGCCCCTATCTTGGACACCCTATAATAATCTGTTAATCTTCGTAAATTTAATAATAGCTAATTTTGCAATATTCAAAAACTATGAAAGGTTATTAAATACACAAGGCGTCCACTTTTTGTTATTGTGATCTTTGAAAATATGACATACCCAGTCGGTTAAATGACAAAAACGTTCCATGTTTCTGTTAACATATAAATATTTAAACAGATTCGACAACAGACCGCTCGATACCGAAGTACTCCCAAAAAACTGTATTTTTCCTCAAAAGTTTTCTTCATATTTATGCAGTCTGTGACTATAGGCAACTAATAAGTGCAACAAGAAAGTGAAATAACGGGTAGGCCAAGTGGCGATTGAGGTTAGTAATGTAAGTTGGGAACTTTTCTTGCTGGAAATTTTCGAATATTTAAATTTGCCCCAGTTTTCAGTAAACAAGTAAAGCATACTTCTATCTCTGAAGTGTTTTATATCGTCCTCAGTTATTACTATAAATAATTTTAACTTTGAGACTACAATACTCCTTCACAGTGAGCTTTCCTTCCTCACATTATCATGAAAAAAAATGTAATAAAAATTGAGTCGTAATGAAATAATTAGTTGTTATATTTATACACATGTTTGATCTTATTTGATTCTTTATAAACAACTCGTTCTTGACATTTTTAGTAAAAACAAAGATTTACCAATTTTTTCACGTAATTTACTGAAAATATTCCAATCTTATTCTTCTAGAAAATTTACATCACTGATTAAATTTAATTTAAAAAGTTCGGCTATCAATTTTAATGTTAAAAGATCCATGGATACGTAAATCCCTATTTCCTTGTCACACTCATTAGTTGCATATGTTTTCAGTAAAACAGAGTATACGTTGCATTCAGCAGATTCGACGGTTGGCTAAAATTCTGCTGAAAGCTTATGATATCAAACGATTACTCAGCTGGTCCTTATGTTGGGTATCATTTTTTGGAGCATAAACTATGCTGCCTTGGTACCGATTACTATATCATGATATAATAAACGGCTGAGTATTATACATCCAGCAGACAAGGAGCACTCACTGTCGCTACTAGCTGGTGTTGCTTACACCTGCTGAATGCAATCAATGACATATACAGAATTGTTAAAACTTCATTTGTTTTTGATGTTTAAATTCAAAGCACAGTTGATTCCAGAATTTTTTTTTACGATATAATTCGGAGAACTTTATTTGAAAAATTTTGTGAAGTATGACGTATATTTTAAAAAATTGTTTTTTTTTAAATTCATCGATGGTATAAAAATTCAATACGACAATCCTTAGAAAATAAAAATGTTAAACATCGCATCTTAAAAAAGAAACAAACATTTACCAATTCCAATTATGCCATTGCATTCTACAGATGCTTTCACATAACAATACCAATTTCTATAAACAAATTTTAAATAATTTATCAATATTTAAAATAGTAAAGAAAATCTCAAGTGCAGTTTTTTCAGGAAATAGAAAAACTGGAGGAATAATTTTGTACACTACTGGTGCAGTAACACAGTGATAAAATTTCTCACGTAATAGATGCGAATAGGAGTGTAAAATAACACGTATAATTTTCTAATTTGCCTATCCGATATGAAGGTGATGTTTGTTGTAGGAGCAATCCCATTACATCAGTAAGTTTGCAAGTTGGAAATTCCCCTGTAGGGGTTTGTGGTACCTTCTGTGTTCGTATCTAAGAATAACTATCCCATAACAGCTGATAAAGATGTATATTTTTAACACCTAGGTATATTAAATTTTGATTGAAAATCGTGGTAAAAGTTATCTTTTTTGACACTAGTAACTTGTGTGCAAAATTAAAGTGGAAATCCTGTATCCATACGTCAACCCAGGCCTAATTAGAAAGAATGCAGAAGCAATGATTTTTTTCACAACTAAGGTCACTGAAAATTCTGCAAACTTCTATATTTTTAATGTGTCCTATCGATACACATCGCCATATTAATATGTATCAATATGTACCACCGTATTGATACGGTGGAATATCGATACATCAACCCAGGTTTAAGAATAATTTTTAAGTGCCATTAATTTGATTTTGAACAAAAACTACAAAAAATACAAAAACTTCATAAATTTAATAAACAATCTTGTAATTTTTCAAAAATTATAAAGGGTTACATCATTCTTGATGTAGAAAAAAAAATAAACTACATTATCAAAGGTCATTGATTTACAAAAACACAGTATAAAACAGACGCCGTCTGAAATAATAAAAAATAGAAATGCATAAAGGTGGAAGAGTTTAAACACAGTAATATTGCATGCCCACCTACGAATCTTAATTTCACATATTATTACTCAAGTTAATAGGTGTTTGACAGTAAGGGCATTCTGATTGTGTGAGAGCACACGTACTACATAAAACGAAATGATTACAATTTAACGTAACGGTCCTATTTCGTTCCTCACAGACCATGCATTTTGAGGCAGTCTCACGATATAGAACTTTCTCAATTTCCTCGAGATCCTGTCGCAATTGTGCATGGATACTTTTTAAAACACTAAGAGACAATTTACTCAATTCAGAAACTTTAGTAATACTGTGTAAATGTGGGCCACCTTGTAACTTTTCATATTCCTGCTTAAGGTTGCCATATTGCGACACTGTGTCATTCAATTTTGTTTCGGCTAATTGTACTTTACGGTTGGCCTCCTCGGTCTCACGCTGCCATGCCTCACAAGCCGTCCTTGCTTGTACCAGTCTTTCCTCCCAATTGCTAATCTGTAGACGGGCATTATGCAGCTCTTCGCGTAACCTTGCCACTTCTAAGTTATTATTTAGACTTGGGGATATGCTAAAGTTATTGTGATTTCTAGAATTTGGCGAAATATTTTGTGTGGGAAAGTCGAAAAAATTTGAAAAGGAATTTATTTTTGATGTACTATTACTGAGTTGAAGATGCGAATGATTTAAAAATGCATCCATTTGGTCTGATTGCGAAAACCTAGCTGGTGTTAGGAAACTTGATTGTAATTGTAAAGGACTATTACTTGTTGGGCTAAATGCACCTAAACCAGAACGAGCACCTGGAATATTTACAGGAGCCGAACTACCTAAGAGGCCTGCCGACGATGCCAAACCTACTGATATTGAATTGGAGACAGATGGCGATTCTGTTTCTAGATCTCGCTCTAATGATGTTAGGTTTAATGGATCGTCCAGCTGCAATTCATCAAGGGCATTACCTGCAACAAAATATTATGGTTACAAGTTATTTCTGTTAGCATTACGTTTTGTAGATTCATTTCCTTTAACCATTGATTTTTAAAACGATAACTTTAGAATACTTACAAATAATTTCTCATTTTTTGTTAGAAGTTAATTTTATCAGGCTTCTTTCTGTTAAAAATATTTTATTTATGATTTTGATTTTTTTATAATAAGAGTGCTTTCTCCACTTTTGTTTAGTTTTTTTACGACAACATTGAATGATGTCAATGTAGCCCTACATGACTAACAAATTTGTAGTTTAGGAACCTTGATTCATCAACACTTTTCTTTGCAGATCTCTATAAACTGTCCAAAGTAAAACTTTTAATTTTTTTATTTAAGTATATCTTATAAACTATCCACAGAATTTTGTACGCTAGCGATGAGCTTTTACTTGGTTTTCCAACACTTTCCAATTTTTCTGTGAGATGAAATTAAATCTAGATAATGTTTTTACTTTCGATAAACGGGGGTGGATCGGATGCGAAATTTTCGACCGACAACCTTCTTTCCTGGCGCTATAATTGATGGTGCCATTTTCGACAGCGCTGTTATTGATGCGCCATTATTAGCGTATATCAACCAGTAAGATTATAAAAGTTATACAGGATGGCTTAAATTACAACCACCATTGGGATCTCGGAAACAGTAAGAGATACAGGGTCGGTTAAATTAGATAAAACTTGCCTATTCAGGCGAACAATTTAATGATGGTTTTTGTTTTTTCTTAAATATGCATGGCCTACTACGTGCCATCGAAAAACTGAGAAAGTGGAATTTCTTTAATGTAAAATATCTCTATTTTGGAGTAGAGCATAAAGTATCTCATTAGGCCCCAAACAACTTTTATTAAGAAACAAATTTAATATTCTCAATAGTTTAGAAGATAGTAGAGGGGGTGGGGGGAGACAATGATTCCTACTTCGTCTCCCCTATCATCTTTTGAGAGCTGAATTGTGATGACACACTCTGCAAATCTTTTTTGTAAAACTTAAAAGAATACTACAAAATGTCTGGTTTTACCAGATAGTATAACATGCACATATTTTTTTAATGAAACACCCTGTATATTTTTTCATATTATCCTCCATCTAATCGCCTATACAATTACAGTTAGTTTGAATGCTTTTGCAGCATTTACACGTTATGCATTTTTTGTAAAAAAAAAACAGATGTATAAATTAAAAATGGCCTACTGACATTCATTTTCAGAATTATGCAACTAAATTTGAAGTTCCTTTAATAACGGCTATCCTTTGTACTTTGTACAGGGTGGTTTTTTGAGAGGAACCAATTTAGTCATATTTTGAATCACAACAATTAGATTTTTTTTTTAAAGGAACACCCTGTATTTTTTCATCACGTCTCGTGCAGAAATTATTCTAATTTCTTAAATAAAAAACATTACTTACCAACAACACTTTCTACAGTATCATTTCCTGTGCTAAAATACGACACTGGCGGTCCTATTCCAGTATATGCTAAACAAAGAGTTTGTTTCCTTTGTTCTCTTTCTATTGCATCTAGAAAAATACAAATAATGTAAAAGAAAAAAACAATAAATTACAATTTTGCTATTAATTATTACCTAATGTAGGATCATTCTCAATAGCTAATAATTGTTTTGTAAGTTCTAATGTTCCAATTGGATTAGTTGGCCTATTATACGGGACAGGTTTATGTGTTAATTGCGATCCCGGAGCTTTATTATGCGAACTAGTATTAGATCCTACTGAAGATGTGGAAGCCGACTCTGAAACTTCTCCACTTCCGTTCTGACAAGAAAATTGAAGTGAATTAAATGACGCAAATAAACTTGCCCATTCACTTACAGAACTATCGCTGCTTTTGTCTTTGCTTTTATCAAGTGCAGATTGAGGAAGAGCATTTGATAAAATTTCTGCTAGATTTGTGCCACTATCTAATGGTGCGCTATCTCTCGATACCCCCATTTCTTCTATCAGAAATAAATAAGATTTAAACAATTAGTATATAAAATTCCAATTTTGTGTAAAATAACTTTTTAATTTTTACTATTTTTTATAAACTTACGTTCAACATGTGCAAAGGCGCAAAAAACTCCACGAGGACAATAACCAGACTGTTGAACATCATTACACTTTGTACTTTTGTATATTTCTGGGTGAAATTGCTGCTCTGTCCGAGTGTGACAATAGGAACATGCATCTCCAGCATCACAATTACCAGGCTCTCCCCACTCCTCCCCGTGTTTAACATTAGGGCATGGTGTTGATCTACAAATTGAGCATAAAATAAAAGCTCATAGTATTTATTTCTATTAACAAACTTACCGATACTTAAATTTCCGAGGACTTCGTCTTTTATCCTTGCTGTTGTGATACTGGGGACAAGCATAACCTTGTCTACATAACCTTGGAGGCCTTTTGCACGGCTCCGTCTTGTAATTTGCCAATACATAGTTTGTGTCTGCAAAGATTTAAAGAATTGTGTGTTAGCCAAGTTTGCCCTCCCTGTAAATGATTAATAGTTTCTTAGATACAAAAATTGATTGTTTGAATATTTTATTATTTATTATCAATTATACAAAGTTTTCATAAAAACCAACAATCTGAAATGAAGATTTTTAATTTAAAAGGTTTCGTCGCTAAGCAGATTGGTGAAGTCCCTATATAGTGTAAGTCATTTATGTATATGTGGAAGTTTTTTAGTTGCCGGTAGTGTGTTTGTAACCGGAAACGGAAATTAGACGTCTATGCCTATTAAGTCAACATGACTGTGGTTGGTAGAAAACTGCTGAATTTTTTGTTACATGTATTTTATTCTAATGGTTTTATAGTTGCTTTGTATGTTTACTTAAAACTAGATCATATTTCTCAAAATTGTTTATAATATTTTTAATGACTTCAGTTGTTTCTACAGATAGTTTACTTATTAATAAAAAAATAAAAATGAATAAAAATCGCTGCATTGGTAATAAGTATAATCACAGATAAGGTTAACACTACAGATATACAACCCTTTATACAAAATGTCCGCTCATATTTGGAGACGAAATTAGCGTTAGTTTGGCTACAACGCACCAGACCAATTTTAGGGCGCTGCTATCGCTATTTGTTTATTACTGTTGAAATGTGTTGGAAACTGTTTTATCGGGGATTTGAGTGCATCTGTCACATCATGAATATAATTTAAGTAGAATTGGCTTTAATATTAATTATTTACGAAAAAATGAGATTTGACAATTAAGCTTGGCAGATGGCTGTCTAACTTTTGGTTTGAATATGTGCTAAGTAATCTGCTCAATTACAGTCATCTGTGACTTAATTATAAATTGTCATTGTAGCGCCATCTTTTTGCAGATTATTAATCATATAAAACAAGCTGCCGATAGCTCACATATTTACCGTATATCTGTAGTGTTAACCTTATCTGTGGTATAATAAATTGTTTTTTGAAGCGCGAAAAATATCATTTTAATTAAGGCACAGCCAACTACTATGGTTTCCATTTAAAAAAAACTGAATTTGTGTTAAAATTAAAAAACAAATGAATGTTTATAACATTTCTTTATGTCTTCTAATTCTTTTCCAATATTTTGCCGGATATTCGGTAATAGGCCGTATATTCGGTATTCGGCTAGTGCCCAAAATCACTATTCGATACATCCCAAGTTATTTGTTGTTTGAATTTAAATGTAATGTAAATCTACCATTAGCATTTGTTTTTTGTAAATTTTATGTTCCATGGCTCACTTTTTATTTACTGAACCATGGAACATAAAATTTAAAAAAACAAATGCCAGTGGTAGATTTACATTACATTTAAATTTAAACAAATAACTAGGGATGTACCGAATAGTGATTTTGGCCACTAGCCGAATACCGAATATTCGGCCACTCTCTCATGGCCTATTACCGAATATTCGGTGAATATCCGGCAAAATATTCGACCGGTACCAAATATTAAGCCAACCATCGGTTAAGTACCGAATATTAACTAACTCAAGCCAGTTATTCGGCCATGTGCTGAATACTTAGTGGTAATAAATGTGAGAGTTAATTGCTTTACATACGCAGATAGCCTCCTGTTTGGCTACCAAAATTATGCCTTTATTTCAATGTATTATAATCTTAATAATACCATGAAAATTTTTGAAAAAAATGCAATTTCGTATTATTTTCATTTAGTTTACAAAATGTGGATTATTTGCTGAATATTCGGCTGACTCGAAAAACTATTTCGATTATCTGAATATTAGACAAGCTCCAAAAATGGCCAAATATTCGGCCTACTGAATACTCCATGCATCTCTACAAATAACGATCTACATAACAAATTTGCAAACAAATCCCAGTTATGTCAGTAACAAAGAGTAATATTATCGAAAATAGAGAAATGTTAAACAAGTCAATTTAATTAATATAATAATATGTAACAGGGCATTTGTTTTTTGTAAATGTTTGATGGCACACTATTTTTTTAAAGTACATCAATTTCAACAATATATCTAATATCTCCATTATTTTCAAAAGTAACTATAGCAAACTATATATTTTTGAAAAGCTCTTAAAAATGACCCTTAAATGATGTCTAACTCCACTACGATTCCCATTTAAAAAAATGCATGTTTGTGTCGTAACTCAAAAACCATTGCAAATATGAAAAATCTGGGTATGCAACCAACAGTAATCTACACATAAAGATCAATTACAAATCTTAACAAATTTTTTTGTAATATCTGTAGAAATAAAAATAATACTAACATTTCATAAATTATTTGCATCTCCAATTCCCAATAATAATCAACACTAAAAAAATACTCATTAAATAAATAAATAACATTTCTGTTATCTTCCAAGAAAGTGAATACAATAAATCAAAAACAATTAAATTAATATAAAAGTATACAGTTTTTAGATAAGACAAGCTTTAGGAAAACATACATGATGACATTTGATATCTCATTTATCTGTTAGAGATTATGAATTCTCAAAACAACAATTGTTATATATCTATAGGTGCAACAAAAAAAACAAGCTTTTATCATAACAAGAATAAATTAATGTTTAGTATGCTCATTACAACAAAATGCCTATTTCAACATTTATTATTTCAAAATGTTGCAAGTATCGAAATAATTAAAAATGTGCTAAGGCATCAAATTATTTTTGTAGAATAAATTGTAAAATGTAAACTAGGTGGAAACAACTTCTCAAGCAATTACAAGTGTAATAAAATAGGGTAAAATTCATTAAAACAAAACAATAAAAATTCAAACATTTACAGAAAGTTGCTTAAATATTATGCTTACCTTGCCATTTAGGATCTTCATTCATTAAATTCCTTTCTTTATCTAAAGCATTGGGACCATTAGCATTATTGCCTTCCGCTTCTGCAGCTTCAAGAGCTTGAATTTCCTTAATATCATACACTGGCGGACGATGGTCATTTATACCATGAGCAAATGCACAGTGCAAACCATTTTTAACACAATATCCCCTGGAATCGGTATCATGCACGCACATGCATGTTTTATAGTATCGCAGGTGGTATCGCCTTTCTGTGTCTCCTGCTGTCCGGTGCAGATAAGGACAACTGAAATATGAATAAATAATTAGGAAAACAAGTTAATAGAGAGGGTGCAAGAATTTAAATCAAGTTGATTTAAACCATGACTAAAATCATGATTTACATCAAATAAATTATATTAAAAAAATCATTGATTTAAATCAATTACTTAGCGAGTGTGGCGTCGTTTTCATGTCAAATATTCTCATTAGTATAGTACAATAAAGTGCATAATTTGGCAGAGAGCTTAGAATAGAATAGAATAGTAGAAATAAATCAAGTGTAAAGAAATTAAAAAAGATGAGTAAAAAGTAATGCATACTGCCTGGTTTCGTAAATATTATATCTATTAAAAAATTGTTTCGTAAGGCTATTTTTCATAGAATCGATATTTACCAAGTTACAGACCTTATGCATTACTTTTATTACACCCTCTATACTTTATTTAAACTGCATACATTTAAAAGTAATTTTTACTTCTCTGCACTGGATCTGTACAAAAAATAATAATTTAAATATGCACAGTATATCTAAACTAAAAATAAGATTCATAAAAAAAATGTTCAAGGTGTAATTTAATTTAGAAATTTAAAAAAAACCCAGTGTTCGGTAGGTTTGTTCCGATTGAAAATTGAGCGTTTGTTTTTTTGTATTTTCACAAATTTGTATTTCCGCAAATTTGGAGTCCCAAATTTTGTCAAAAACATTCACCTCTCCATATCATAATTATATCAATAACTGTTCTTGTGTAGAAGAATATGTAAAAATAGTATAAATTATCGCAAATATTTTTTTAGACCTGCAGGGCCGCTAAGACACTGACTAGTATCATTGTCATATTAAATTTGTTTTAAAAATCGTAATAATGTATTTGTTGGTTAGTATATTTAGTGTTAAAAGTGTTAGGGTAGGTCCAGAAAAGCATTTGCTTTTACCAAAAATTGGGTTAGAGATATAAGGGTTTTGTTTTATCAGATTCTTTTAACCGTCAAGCACAAGCAATGCTCAAATGCTATGATAATATCAGTAGGTAGTTAACAAGTCCAACAGCATGGTAAATTTCTTTTAAAAATATTGCATAAACTTATTTTCCCATAATGCAAACTGCTAAAGCTATTGGTATAAGCCCAGATAGGCATTTGTTTTGATTAGAAGTTGGGTTACAGGCACTCTTTTCTCGGGTCGCATAACTATCAAGCATAAGCAATGTTTGAAAAATCTAAGGTAGTATCATTAGCTGGTTAAAAATTTAATAGCAGTTGAATTTCTTCTAAAAACGTTGTGAACACCTATTTTTGGGTTTTTGTTTAGTGTTAAACTTTAGGTGTTGGGATAGGTCCAGATAAGCATTTGTTTTGATCTGAAGTTGGGTTACAGATAGGCATTTATATTTCTGGGTTCTCTTACCGGTTAAGCATACCAGCATGAAGGTTATGCAGTTAAAGGTCTAAAATGTTGAATTACTATTAATAAATCGTAAAAGTCTATTTGTGGGTTCTCATATTTGTGTTAAATACAAACGTGTTGGGGTAGGCTCAGATAGGCATTTGTTTTGATCAAAAGTTGGGTTATAGACGTAATACGTTTGTTTTCTTGGGTTGTTATCATAGTCAAGCGCGAGAAACAATTAAAACCGTTAGGAAACATCTTTATCTGGTTGAAACTGTGAGAACTCGGGGAATTTCTTGTGGTAAATCGTAAAAACGCATTAGTGGATTCAATCACATAGTGTTAAATGTCACACCCACAATGCCTAAAAAATGACAGCTAGAGTTAACCAAAAAAGGTGTACTCACTCATCTCCATCGGGGCAAATTCCCGTGGTTTCGTCGTATTTTGTGCAATAATTGTCTGCGCTATAATTAAAGGTGCCGTCTCTTCTTCGTACGGGCCTTCTTCGCCTTTGATTCATAAAATGCCAATGAAAACAGGTGAATGGACGATGCTGTGTACATTTGTGTTGTAAGAAGAGCGGGCATTGCTCGACGCGAAACTCCTTCAAATACCTAGAACAGAGCGGTCCGTACAAATCTACGTATTCGAAAATACGCCAAATTTAGTCTAGGATACGTCACGACACGTTTCGTGCACTAAAAATACACTTACGAGTAATGATTGGGTTTCTCTGGTTGAGTTGTCAACAAAGGTTTAGACTCCGACGGCATTTTGTAATCACTACCGCGCATGAATAGTGCGCAAGGCACGCTTCCCAAACTCCAATTAAAATTCGATAGTACGTCACGTGAATCGGAACATCCACGAATTTTGAACGCTCAAGGACATTTATGTTTTGATTTAAATGCAACTGCACCTGCAATTTTTGCCTGTTATGAGAAATGCATCCAACTTCATGTCGATTCATATCAACAGTTGCAAAAACAAAAGATGAATTTATAGGTCTACTGCGTTTTAAAAGACAACAATCGAAAATTCGCGCGCAATTGCGACGCAATAATTTAAACACACTTTTTGTATGCATTTTAAACATTTACTTTCACTCTGTAGTACGTAAAACGGGCAAAGAAAATGCAGCATTCAGTCTCTTTATGCTTTATTTAAAACTCAGGACAAAAAGTAGCAAAATTCTTACATTTAGCAATATATCATACAAACTCAATTCAACAAAATAATAAATTACATCAAATATGTACAAAACATCTAAAGCAATGCCTTTTACTTTTTGTAATAAAAATGTTAACTTATACCGTTGTGAAATGCAAATATCAAGGTGACGGGTGTTGACGAAAGTGACCCTTATAAGTAACAAAATCTTCTTGGAAGTGTAACTCTATATACATGGGACGAAATTAACAATCATTTTGGATTTACTTTAAATCAAATCTTGTAATAAAGCTAATAAGCACTAACATTCAGTAATGAAGCTATAAAAATTTAATAAACTTACTTGAATTAGATTGAACCTCTATGATGTAACAGAAAAATGCATCAAATCATTTGTCTTATAACATTTAACAAGCAGCAATATTCAGTCATGTACGTTAGCTATAAGGTAAATTTTAAAAACCAGCTTTTATATATCATCAATTTAAAAAAATGTTATTTAATGAGCTGCCTGCCATGTGAAAATTAAAAAAATAATCAGTGGATAATAAGTCATTTGAAATGTAACATTACTACTATGTGGGCCTGTTTAGCACACAACACATTTTTAAGGATTTTACCCTGTTTTTAAAGGTATATTTAAAAAAGTAACATTTCTAACGATTTTGCCCTGTTTTTAAGGTACCTTTTTTAAAAAAGTCCAAATTTTAAGGATTCTGCCCTGTTTTTAAGAAATATAAAATTCTATTTCGTCTAAAAAAATTTACCTTCGGAAAAAACAGTTAAAATTTAAGGCTTCTACCCTGTTTTTAAAGTATATTAAAAAAGTCGAATTCTACTAGTTTCTGTGCGACTATGCCCTTCTGGTTAAAGTGCTACTTATCCTTTTATTTTGAGTAGATAAAAACCCTTCAACATCTGCTATAGAAAAAATATATATAAAATTGTAAAATATAACGTTTACAGTTTTACTCATAGTTTTTAAATAAGTAAGACAAAAAAAGACCTTTTATCTCTCAACTCTTTAATGTATTGGAAACCGGTTTCGAGCTTAAAAGCTCATCTTCAGCCCAAGAATAAGCTAAAAAAGTACAATTAAAGCATAAAAATTGTACTTTTTTAGCTTATTCTTGGGCTGAAGATGAGCTTTTAAGCTCGAAACCGGTTCCCAATACATTAAAGAGTTGAGAGATAAAAGGTCTTTTTTTGTCTTACTTATTTAAATAGTAATAACTCTCACGATGGACATTCCACTAAATGAAACTCTTAGTTTTTATCATACATATGTTAAGCACTGTTCCTCACCAAACTTTATTTGAAAAATCACCTTATTAAATATTCATGTACAAAAATCTATATGTCAGACACTAACATCAAAAACATTGCAAATAGAATTACTATTATTGCAAATTACATAACAAATTATTATTATTACATGTTATCACAAAAGTATACAGCATTTAAAATCAATTTAGCTTTAGGTTTGCAGCACAATCCGTTATCGTAAGGGGATGCGAGATAATTTATAAATTTAGAAACTTGAAATCATCCTGCCTGCTGAAACCACCTGGAGCATGATCCTCCAGTTTTGTATTAAGAAAAACCGATTCACACTCACAATATGACACAGTAAATGTAATGCGCCAAGTGCCAACCTATAAAATCCATATATTAAATTGATATAATTTAACTGTATAAAAATAGTATTACCTATAAGCTAACCAAAGTCAGCTACTCACTTCAATCTATAATCGCTTGCATTTTGGCATCATGGGGTGTCTGCAGAGTGTACATTTCTGAGTCTTGTACTGGATTTGCTGGTTTTAAAACCCTGTTTAATACTATCTGGTGTGTTCCTTATTAAATGAACATAAAAGAAAAGTCTGCAATATTCCGACATTTTTTATTGTCTCCCAGTGTTGTAAGTGGTGGTAAATTACCGCTAAAGTAAAATAAAATACTTACCGGTAATATCATTATTCTACCATTTAAATAAAACATTTCCCGCCATTTTTTTGCGAGGGAAATGTTGGTAACATGAAATGCAAAACGTTTGTAGTTTTTCAAGTTAAATAAGTAGTGAAATGCAGAAAAGTTTGTGTCTTATAATGGGGAAGAAGGAATGTATTGTCTGGAGATGCTCTAAAAATTAAAAGGCATCAAAAAGATAACTTTTTCGTTTAGCGATTGTTTTAGTCCATGTTTGGGATCAACAGAAAGCTTATGACCTAAAAAATGTAACCCCTTTTATTGCTGCCTATATGTTTATTAAATTACCCGTAATTTTACTAGTAATTAAAAAAAATTATCGGTAATTTAACAACACTGTAATGTCTCGTAATAGTACCAGTTTTAGGTATCTCACACTTAAATTCTTCTTCATGGTGCTGAAGAAATGTTTTAAACACACAAAATACTTCAAGAAGTGAAAACACACAAAATTGAGATATATCTGCAAATACATGCATTTTTAATATTTTGTAATTTTTACAACCGCTGAATTATAAACAATAATTAAACAAAAAATTCATCCCATGTATATAAACTTAAACTCCTAAATATTTTCAATATTTTTAACAATAAAACGTGAGTAATCTTGTGGGTGACTAGAATGTTCTATTACATCATTTAAATAAAATACACAAAATTACGTATTAACTTCACTGCAGTTGAATTCAGTCATATGTTTGAACTTTGTAAAAGCTTCTATTAAGATCTGTTTTTTTTTTATGTCGAACAACATAACAATACTCTAATTATTGTTTTTTTTGAGTTTCTTATTTATGTATTTTTGGACAATCTGTGCTAATCAAGTTCTGTTTTGTATGAAATCCAGATAAGTGCTTCTAAAATGGTAGTAGTGCTGGACATTTCATCTTAATTAATTGATCTACGTGCTTAAATTGTTAAGACTCAAAATAAATGTTTACAATTTGCAGTTCTATCCTACTTTCAAGCTTAATCATATTATTTATTAAGAATATTTTCAACTCGTACAATAAATTTCAAAAAAAATTGCGCATTTTGTACTACTGGAAATTGTTTTTAAATTTTAATTTTTTGAATTACATTGTACAGTGGAAATACTTTCTCATGCTCTACAAATTAGACTTATATTACAGTTACACTGCAGTTAAACACTCGAAGCAAAAATATCTAATTTTCAGAGAATAATGAAGTCACTCCAGCATGAAAATTTTATGTTCGTATATTTTAAATTCTCTTCTATTTTAAATACCTCATAATTATTTGCTACTTTTCAAAAATAAATACTGTATGTTTTAGAAAGTCTAAGAGCTACTAAAAATTTGTTATTCCTACACGATTTTGTTGTACCATTTATGATAAAGTCGTGAGTTGTAAAAACTCTTAAATCAGAAAAAAATGAAATTATAATAAATATAAAATATTATAAGCTACGAAAACAAAACATATATAAAATACAAGTACATTCACATTCTTTTTTGCTTCGAACGGCTTAAATTATCACAGATTGTTGTAACAAAAAAAGAATTAAATTAAATACGGCACTTTTACCTTTATTATGTGATGCTTGAATTATTTTTTGAGTTGTGAATGTACTTTAGCCAAATAAAATTACATGTATACATAGGTGAGTAAAAAATAACACATAATTTCTGTACAATTCTATGACAAAATAACCTTCACAAAAATTGGAAAGGAAGGCGTACAATTCCGCAACGCCAAAATTTACTCGTATGGGCAGCACAACGTTTGAAATTTTACCAGGATTGAAATGCTACATTTCAGAGCATACTTTATTGATATTTAATATTTTATAATTTTCGTTATTCGGTTGCTATGTCAAATAGGAATTTTTAAAATTCAAAGATACTTCATTCAATAATTTTGTTACGTAGTGCTATGAAAAAAACAAACAAAAGTAGGTTGCCATAGCAATCAAATAACTGAACTTATAAAAATTTAACATCGACAATGTAAGCACTGAAATTTAACAAGTCTATTTTTTTCAGAGAATGATTTTACGAAGTTACAGACATTATGTGTTACCATCGATTATATAGCTATGCTATAGATTGCTCATTGCAATAACCGACGCGAAACCCCATTCGTGGATGCAAATTTCCATTTAATGGAAGTGACATTCGTTATACACAAAAACAAATTGCATGTACTTGCATGCCTCCATGAAGGGTAGCCAACAGATGCAATGCAGACCTATATTTTGCAATTTGTTTGCTATACTAGACATCACAAGAATAGAAAGAAAGCAACGTGTAGGGTGACTTGTGGTAAATGCAAAATGCACCCCAAAAATGACAAATTCTACTTTATGATGGTCCTGTACTTAAAAAAACATATTTTGCACTAGTACCGTTGGTACAATACATCTGGCATATTATGAGCACTCTCCATCATTAAAAGAATCCGCTACAGATTTATACGTTTTAAAAATATATATATACCAGGTATCCGCACAAAAAGTTCGGGTACGATTGTCTTTCAAGTTACAAATTTGAAATTTTAGGGTCGTGCAGTACAAAGCTACACTGACTATTATCACGGAATTATACTATGTTTATCTCTTATGCACTTGGTGTTTTGCAATCTACCTTGCCTATTCTTAGGTTATCATCAATGCTCCTATATGCAGACAAACTTACGAGGAAAAGTTTTTAATTGGAAAAAAATCCATTTTTTGATGATTTACAAAATTTTAAATTTCCGAAATTTTAGAACTTTTTTTATACTTTATAGCTTTTAACTAATCGAAAATTTTTGTGCATCTTAACATTGCGTCTCTATAACGCTAGTACAATAAAATATTTGAACCCGATCTGTCAACCGATTTTTGAGGAATAAGGTGCTAAAGGGAAAATTTTCAAAAAATCGTAGCGGTCGCCATTTTGAAGCTAGAAAGTTCGGAAAAAGACATTGAATTTGCCCTAAAATCCTGTATTGGATTCTCTTCTGAAATTTATAAAATTTGGCTTCGAGAAAAAATGCTATTAAAAAAACATGTCTAATTTCCGCTTCCAGTTCGGGATTTTTTTTAAAAGCTTGTTTTGTCGGCGAATTTTTGATAAACCCCCAAGCTCAATGAAATCGGACCATCCGTTCGATAGTTATGATGCACCACACACATACATACATATCCATTCACCTACATACAGGCATTTTTTGAAAACAACTTTTTAGGTTCCTTGAGCGTGTATTTCCGTCATAATCTCAAGTTAGAAAATATTCATGAAATCATTACTTCCTATACTGAAAGTATAGAAAAGTAAAAAGGAAATTGCAATTTTGGAACATACAAATTTCTTCAAGTTCCAAAATGTAGTCTAGTTCATCAAACTGTAAAAAACCCACTGATAAATTAGCAGGTAGTTGAAATACCAAAAACACTATCTATTTGGGAAATAAATATAAATAGACATTATAATACCGGGCCTGAATATAGATTCACGTTAAACAATATGATCAAAAACTAATTCGAGCAAGTAACGTTAGAAACCAATAAGAATGTCATTTTGCAATAATTTCGTTTATTCCTACCCATTTTTCACATCAATTAGGATGTTTTTCTGGAAGTAAAAATAGATGGATTTCTTTATTTTTGCACTTGGACACACCACCGATATTGCATAAATTCCTGCTCATATTAAAAAAAAGCTTCTATTACAATATAACAAAATAAGCATACACAAAATCTAATAGATCAAAAGTGATAAAAACGATAGGCATAGAAGCAGTTTTTAAGCTCAAAACCAAAAGTGCATTTCAGAAAATATCAGCAATGTAATGCTAGGAATTATTTTTAATTTCATCATGCACGCACGCTTCGTCCTAAACGAAATACCAGTCATGCAACAAATAAGACAAATAAGTCGTGCAAGTTATGAATGATAAACTGTAGCAGCAAATTCAACCAATGTAAGAAATCAGACGGGTATATGACGCACGTTAATGACCTTTTTTAGTGTAAAATAGAAAATTGCATCCACCTTAAGCAGTTCCCGCCATTTCTTACTTTTGAGCAATCTGTAGCTTAGCTACGTAATCCATGGTATAACTTTTTATTCACATTGTATATTAAAACAAAAACTTGTATATAAAGTAAGCGTACTTATTTGTTTGTAGTTTAAAAATGAGAGGCAAACATTAGAAACTACGGCCATAAATTTATACAATGTGTTTGAAAAAATAGGCTAAACTTGCTCGCAATTCTAATACCTTCATTTTCCCTTGTATGGCAAACAGACTCAAAAAAATTACGCATGTACAATAGGCAATAATTTAATAAAAGCTGAATAATCACAACTAAGCTTTAAATTTCCAAACACACTGTACAATAGCAAAACTTATTGAATTAATTTTATATCACACAAATAACCGGCGGCCTGAGAATCAATAAAAATTTGTTTTAATACAGAGCATTCCGTATATATCTTAGCATTACAAGCAACCTTTCTCACACCTTTACAAAATACCCTGTATTTCATTACTAAATACAAAGGTAATTTTGTAAATCTACCACTGAAAATTCTTAAAAGTCACTGGATACCTAACATCGACTTTAATGATTTTTTGAAAACTGAAAAGTGTGTTGCACATATTGACCCAGGTCGAATTTTTATCTATAAATTAGGTGTGCGGTGACTTATTAAGACATTCAGTGTATAGCAAATCACATAAAGCTTTTAAATAGATAAAAATACGTTAAAACTAGACTTACCAATTAATTCAATCTAGCTTGTTAAATAAAAATCGCTACGTACAATATAAAAAGTTTAAAAGCTAAAAAATGATCAGATCAAATTAGATCAGACGGTTGTACCATATGTACTAAAAACAACCCTAGTACTATCACTATCTAAGGTAACGTCTTCTGGACTGGCTAAATCAACCCTAACGCTACCTGAATTATTACGCTTTCGTTGCCCCCAATCCCTCAATGTCCACTGATAAACTCCATCGGAAGAATTTCGATTTGATTGACTGGTTTGTCTGGCATCTTCTACACCATTTTCTGTACTCTCAACTGTTTCTGAACTTGAGCTTGCTGTTTCAAATACGTCACCTCCACCTCTGTAACGATTTATCCCTGGAAAAGAAAGTAATTTAATATTGATGTTTAGAATTTTTCTTTAATTCAAGTTTCATTAGAACTGGACAAAGTCACGCTGATGAAGCAAAAAATTGTTATTATACAAGATGTTTCAGACATCATATACAGGGTTAGTTATTAGTGCGATATTGTTTTCTAACATCTTTATTATAGCAGTTAGAAAAAATAATTTTAGTGTCAAATTAATTTGTTTGTGTTTTATTTGTTTTTTGAGATTAGACTTATTCCCGAAGAAATATACAAAACAAATAAAAGTTATAAAATGATAAATTGTTTGATGGGTTACTGTGCATCAACTAAAATTATTACCAATTATACTGAGTGTTTCGTTACGCCTGTACAGCAGATTACTTTGTTATTTTAAATGGAACGCCCTGTAAATTATTGCATTTTTAGATTCTACATTTAATTCTAGATATAAAAGTATTAAGTTACTATAACCTTAAAACTAGTGGTTTTCGAATTATTTAACTTTTTCTTTTCTCGAGAATTTTGACATTTGTGGACTAATATTTTAAAATTAATATTTTAGATACCAAAAATGTTTACCGATTGCAATTTTGCACAGACAACCTATTACATACAAGGTATCCGCGCGAAAAGTTTGAGTGCGATTATTTCTGGTGTCTTTTAAGTTACAGATTTGAAATTTTAGGGTGTTAGTCGGTACACAGAGGGACGTAAGTTGCTATAGCTATCATTTCAGTACGCCGCCTCCAGCCACCCTCCTTCAAAATTTCAAATGGGACTGTATTTTTTAAGACGAATTATAAAAGAGGAGATTTTTTTTAGTATGTCTGCTTGTAAAAAGTGCTGCGTTAGAAGAAAAAGTTTTTGAGATATTTCACTGTAAAATTTGAAAAATTGAATATTATTATCAATGCGGCTGGGGCGGAGTACTGGCATGATAACTATAGTAACTTACTTCCCCCTAAGCAGTGACTGACACCCTAAATTTCAAATTTCTAACTTGAAAGACACTAGTGTGAACACCCTGTATATAACCCATTATAAAACATTCAGCGGTATGTTAGAAAGAGTAGATTATTAGATAGGGTGTTCATAATTCAATGTCCATTTTGCAAAAATATAAATGTCAATAACTTTTGTTTTTCAAAGGGAACACCCAGTATTTTTTAACACCATCAGATGCAAAATTATGTTTTCTTTCAATTTGATATAGAGTTTTGTATACCAAATATTAGAATTTCTATGGTTTATCGTTTTTTTTCGATTTCTTTTTATAACAATAATATAAAAAATTGGCATGTGCAGACCTCACTAGTAAAATCAGCACGAGCCTTATTTCCACAGATTAAACAAACTTTTTTTGTTAAATGTCAGCCAAGACCATGAGCTATTATTCTTCAGATGTTTTAAAGTTGAATTTTGTTCTACAGGGTGTTTGTGGTAATAGTGCAAAGATTTCTCACACTAATGAGTCATAACTTGATTTTTTTAATTGAACGGTTTTCGACAAAATTAGATTCTAAGGAAAATATCAGGTAATTCTTAGAAATTCAGATATTATAGGAAGCATTGATTACTAGCTTTAAATAGGTAATTTTCATAAATAAAGGATAGCTGGCATGGCACTGATGTCTGGGACACCCTGTATTTAGTTTCATGACTTACCTTCATCGGGTGTTGTGTGGCTTTCTTCAATTCCTCTAAGAATGTTTTGGCAAATTTCTGATTCTAAAGGAATGGGATCATCAGAATCACGATTATAAATGGTAATTGCAATATGTGCAGGATGTGGAATAGGTAAAGGTATTACTAATTTATCAGATGAATATGGACGCGACTGTTTCTTCCACGGCATCCACAAATTGACCCGCGTGCCTGTCTTTAACGACCCTAAAGCTGTAGTTGATTCACTAAAAAAACAGCATTTAAATATATTAGATATCAACTAATTCAAAAATGAATTTTTTAGCAGAATAGAATTATTATCAAGAAGCTCAAGCTTATATCCGACTATTACTTACGATTTTTTATCAGGCTTCTTCCCTGTGGCAGAAAGCCTTGATCTAGGATTAAATGCAGACACTTCAAGATATGGTGAATGGACTTGTATATTTCCCCTTGGAGTGTAAACATTCCCGAGCAAATCAGGACCACCAGCTCCTGGTAAGCAAATGTTAATTTAAAATTAAGTTAAATACCCAAGCTAAAACAATCCACAATCTTATAATCATAAATTCGTATACAAAACATTAACAAACCTAATTGTACACTATGGACCATCTCAGTGTACCGCATTAAATCAGCCTGAGGATCCGGTTCAAGTTTAAAGCTTGTATCAGTGTGATCTAATGGTGTTAGGATATCCAGGCTAAAAAGCTCAGAATAGAGAAGCCCAGTTAGACCAGCCCAATCTCCTGGACTTAGTGCACGAGTGTCCCAAAATTGGTCTTCAGTGTAACCCAGTTTGGGCAAAATACGGATTGGGTAGAAACGCTCTAACATTAGAGCTCCTTGCTGAATTGCTATCTGAAAAATTAATAAAGATATTTGCATCCTGCAAAATTGTGACTTAATCCAAATCAAACAGAAAGTTGAACGTTATGTTATACAGGGCGAGTTAATAATGTAATAATCTTTGACATCTTTATTGTTGAAAATAGAGAAAAGTTGTTTGGTTTCTCGTAGTGCACAATATAAAATTATTGATCACTGTACAGCAAGTTTTTCAAACTACATTCAATACTTCGATACCTTTGATACATTCGATACTTATGCTTATTAGTATCGATGCTCGATACCAGCCAAAGTATAATACTTTGCGCAGCCCTAACCATATCGTATGACCAAGCTCTCATCACTAAACTTTAGACACAGTAAATTGTCTATTTTCAAAAATGTAATTAAATAAGAAATCCAAAACTCCAATAATATACAGGGTGTTCCATTTAAAATAAGAAAAAAAAATAGCATGTCGAAACTGAACTCTGTCGCCTGATCAATAATTTACATGACAAACAACTACACAATTTTTCTATTTAGATTTACACTTTCTCTCTATTTGGAATAATAAATACTAAACACTATTAACCCAACCTGTATAAAGATATACTGAATTTGTTAAAAAAAATAAGCCAACATTACACCTCAAGTCAGTTTTGACCATTTTTACAAGATGTATAAAATATGCGAGAAAAATTTTCATGACTCCGAAGTTTTATTAAGTAACATTTATACCTTTAAATCAGCTGTAGTCAACTTAATTTTACTTTTCACACTGACGCTCAAGCCAGTCTGTAGATCTCTTCGTCTCCTCTCCAACTTTTCATGCAAAACAGAAATGAGATCCTGTCCCTCTTTCTCTAAAATCTTGTATGGTCCATTTTTCGCAAGCTGTGTAGAAAAACTGCCAAAACATGCTTCAACAAATTGACTAAAATCTTTTTGTGGTTGTAAAATTGTTTGTTCCATAACAATTTGATATGCTGCAAGTTCATCCCACTCCATTTTAGCCTCAAATGCTGCCAAAGCTTGCTCGGGACGTATTTGAAAGTAATAATCAGATGCTAATCCCGGCCCGGCAACTCTTTTCACCACAAAACTGTCACTGGCTGGAACACGACCTCGCTTCTTTATTATGAGGTGAAAAACTGCTGAATCCCACAGTAGTCGAAGCCAGTACCGAGACACACCCACTGAAATTACATTTTGTATTACAAATTACCTTTTGGGTTACGTAACATCAGTCTTACCTGCTAATATCACAACTGCAATAACAGGACAAATAACAATAGCAACAAAGAGTGCAACAACAGGTTGCAAACATCCGAGAATCAAGATATTCCACAAAACTCCTTCAAGAACCACAAAAAAACGATTTCTCTTTGGCTCGGGGCTGTCTAAATCGTAGATTAAAGCATTGGTGACCTGCACCACTAGCGTAAGCACAGGCATCCACACGACGGCAGTAGCAGCAATAAATACACTAGTTAAAATTGTAAGAACACAAATCACTGGTAAAACAATAACTAACGCGATTGTCCCAAATAACCCCTTCACGAAATAGTTCCATATACGATTTATATGCCTCGTAAAACCCTTCCCTATAAAACCCGTATCAGGTTTCGTCTCAAAATGTGTCCTTGATTTTGATATATGCCGCCACAACGTTATCAGACGTGACGTTAAGGTTTCTGTAAGACTACTCTTCCTGGGGAAAAGAGTTCCATTGACTTGAGACAACTCTAGATCAGGCATGAATGGTTCTACACAAAACAAAGCACGAAGTCCAATAGGGCTGCACCAAGGTAGAACAATTCCGAAAAAGAACACAGCATTCCATGTCCAACACCATGTCCGATGGAAGTAGTTGAAAATTCGCCATAAGGGCCATCTAGTGGTTGTTGTTCGAACTATTTCTTTTTCTACTAAAAATACCTGAAATGTAAAAATGAATTTAGCTTTCATTTAGCATAATTTCCTAACCTACATCACCCACAATTTTTTTTTCACTTTGTGAACTTAAAATATTTCCACTACGCAAACACACTTACAGGTTGGCTGGGGTCTGATCTAGGTGTTGTAATACTAGTCGCCTGTTTGCTCAAGACGGTTGGAACGACTTCAGATTGCCCCTGAAAGTTTCGTCTAACAATCCAATGTGAAGGCATCCAGATTTGCGTGGGCCATAAAAAGCTCCTAGTGGGCGTCTTCACTTTACGCAATTCTCGAAGCAGTGCTGGTTCTCTCTGATTTCAAAAAATTAGGATTATGTTAAAATAAAACTAAAATATTTTAATACCTCTCTCATAAATGCCAAGTCCCTATTTAAAAAATACCCAGTCTGGTACAACCTCTGTGAGTTACACAAAGTCAAGGCTTCCTCGTGACCACTCCATTGAGTTTCATGATTGAACTTTTGTTCTGCTGCTCGCAGGCGAGACCTTAACCAAGGTCCTATCCGTGAAAGAACAGGATGCATGTTACACAGCCGTGTTTTTACATTTTCCTGAGATTTTGCAAGTCTATATTGGACGTTTTCTAAAGCTCTAAAAAAAACGTTTGTTAAGGTCACTGTTTAGATGTAAGAAAGTAACATACTTATGCATTAATACAACACTTTGAGCCTGCTCCACTAGCAGCTGGGTCACACCTTCTCCTAATGCTGAGAGATCAGGGTGTGAATGGATGCTGTTGTAAACTCTTTGAAGGTACTCCTTCATTACAGCTTCATTTACTTCCTGAATTAAAAAGAAGACATATGAGAGTGTTTTCAGCATAGACAAAATTTATTCTACAAAATTATGCACACTTTTGAACTTTCAGGCCTGTAATATGTAAATAACATTTAAAGACACAATAGAAAAATATTCAAAAAATGGTATCTATCAAACAGACTGTTCTAATTGTGATGCAATGTATATAGGACAAACCGGCCGCAATTTTAATACAAGAATCAAGGAATACATTAGAACAATTAAATACAATCATAAATCAACTGGCATTTCCCAAAATTGCATTACACACAATCATTTTTTCAAACATACAGATACTAAAATTTTACACATAGAAACAAGTGCAACCGTTTAAATAAATTAGAAAATTTAGAAATAAAAAGGCAATAAGTAAGATAAAAATATAGTGAACGACTTTGTTGAAAAATATCAAGTCGTTCAAAAGTTAGTTGGGGGGGGGGGGGGGGGGGGGGTTTACTTTATAGACACAGTGTATATTATTATATTATAATACGATTGGTTTAAAGAAATTAATCTTTATTTAGGTTTCCTACCACAAAACATTTCTGACCCTTTCCAAGAAAAATAATGTTTTGTTTTGGAGTACGACGAATATCCACGAGCGGCAATTCAAAATGATTTTACGATTTTACCGGTAAAATACCATTTTACTGATTGGTAAAATACTGAGACTCACATCACCTTTGAAGCATGAGAAAGTCCCTACCAAATGTTTTAGCCATTTTTTTGTAAATAAAACTACTCACTCTTTCAATATCCTCGTCAGGCATTTTCTGGGCTCTAAGTTCAGCAATTAACCTTTCACGAAAATGCAGAAACCAACCTCTTGTTTCTCGCTCTAAAATAGCTACCAATGTAGGTAGAGCTTTACGCATTAGTCCCCTATCCCATAATCGCAAATCTAATTCTACATTAGCCGGAGTCAGGTAACGATAAGGTACAGATACTGGAGGTTGCGAACATTCACGAGTAACTTCGAATTTTTCTGTTGCTGCCCTTCGCAGCTGCCTTTTTACATAGGAACATATTACTTCTAGGGACTCTTCGTGCTCAGGCTGAAAAAATATTAATAGTTACAATTTGTGAAATAAAAACTGCATTAGGTCTTACCCTGCATATAAGTTCAGCCACTAAATATTTACAACGTTCTTCCCTAATTTTTGTATCTAAATTGTGAGCCTGCAAACTGGGAAGTCCAATGAGAAGATCCAGAATTCGTAGCAGACCCTTTAGAAATGCCTTGATGGACTCAGAGACGCTAAAGAAGTGTGATATCAAGCGACCCTTAGCTGTCACAACTAAAAACCTTAAAGATAGAGCTAAGTCATTCAGAAGCGAATCACGGCTTCGCTCGGTGCCTTTTTGTAGAAGTTGTGACAGCTTCCAACAATGTTGTTGGCCAGGGAAGTTGAGAGATTCGACTTCAAATTGACTGTAAAAATATAAAAATGGTTTTAAGCGAGATTGAAAATTAAAAAAAAAATGATTATGGAATTAAATTTAAAACACACACAAAAATAGAATAAATTAGATGTCGTTACTGTAAAATGCACAAGAGCAAAACACTCTGCACACATATTGTTTGCTGCAAGCTATTTAAAAATTCAAAAATTGTTTAGTTTTCATAAAAAAATTAAAGAAAATTGTAAGAAAAAATAAAAGAAAAATACATAGTATAGACGGCCAATAACCAAAAAATTTCTTAACTACAAAATAATACAATAAATAAAAAATTATTTAAGAATTCGAACCCACAAAACTATCATTTGTATTAAGTACGTTGTAATTTGTATCAGCACAAATAATTTTTCTGTGAACCTTTTTTTATATCTACTGCAGTAACTTAATTGTACAACCAATTGTTCAATATGACCAACACTGTTACACTTTATAACTTAAATCAGCAACTACAGGAGTGGATAGGTAAAAAAAGTAGAAGCATTGGTAATGATTGCTATTATTTAAAATATGAAAATGTTAATTGGGATTAATTCTGCTCTCTACAAAATAAGAGTACAAGGCAATTCAACTGCCAACTTCAGCCAAAGGGAACACTCTGTATAAAAACTATTTCTTCAAGGCGTTAAGGTTAAAATAGGTTTTAAAGGTTGCAAAAGCAATATAATTTAATTAACATTGATTTTAAAATTTATTTAAAATAATTTTGTTACTTCGCACTGAACTCTTAATTTTCAAACAATTTTATGGACCGGAAGAAATGTTTTTATTTTATACTAAAGCAGCTAATTTGGATTTAACATAACTTTTGTAATAACCTTAAAAACGTTCTTTTTAAAATATTAGTTAAAGATTGTATATTTATAATTAATTTGATAAACAATAGTGGTCCTATAATCTTCCCTGTGGAACTCTATGCTACCACTTTGTTTTGGGTTTTATTTAGTATTTCGTATATTATCATCCATTTGTTAACATAAGCTTACTGATTTTATTTATTTACTTTAAAAAAAGTTGATGGTCATATTGATTCTGCTATACAGGGTGTTGCTTTAGTGCGGGATTCGTCTACAGCAGATTTAATATTGGTTTTAGAGAGCAACTTTTTAGACCAAAGGTGTAGAATTTTACTGGATTTGCTGGACAGCAAAACAACTTTTCTTTAATGGAACCTTATGTACATTTTAACATATTCTCATCCTCCATCTATTCGCCTATACAATTATAGCTAGCTTATTGAATTTTTTGCGGCAGTGCCACGTTATGAATTTAGTGATGAAAAAAGTGTGAAAACCATAACTTAATAGTGACGTACTGACATTAATTTTCAGAATTAAGAAATAAATTTGGAATTGTGTTAATAAAGACTATCCAATATATTATGACACTAAAAATGTTTAGTTACCTTGTACAGAGAGAACAACCATTACTAGGTAGATTTTTTTTAACGTAAATGTATTAACTTCAGCTAAGATGTACTCCTATAATCAATAAAAGAGAATTGAATCCTAAATAAAACGTGCCAATTAAATACAGGGTGTTCCATTAAAACAAATATAGTTATGCTATTTGTAAATGACGGAAATAGCTCTTCTCAAATAAACACCCCTTGCAATGTGCCCAAACATTTTTAGTGTCATAAAATAAAAGATGGTCTTTATTAACAATACTCTCAATTTGATTTCTTAATTCTGAAATCAACGTGAGTGACATTTTTAAGTTAGACATCAAACACTTTTTTCACAAAAATGTAGCAAAAATATTTTTGATATAACTACAATTGTATAAGCGAACATATAGGAGATGAAAATATAAGAAAATATAGAACGTGTTCTTCATAATTTTTATTTGTAAGTTAATAACAATATTAAATATTACATTTGGTGGCCACGTCAGTTCAATTTAACTCTAAACACAAAATTTTTTTGTAATATTTATCATCTAGTGTCAAATTGAACCAACAAGGCCACTAGATAAAATTTTAAAACTACATTTTTCATTTAAAAATACTAGAAATAATTAAAGAAATTTTGACATAGTTGAACACAGAGTTCAAAAGCAAATTCAAATATGTCATAAGTGCAATATGATGCTATTCGAGAACAAAAAAGCTGTATAACTCCAAAACCACATATCAGAATGTATATATAGTCTTTGTTACAGTAGCTTATGCACATTTTTCTAGCATTTAAAAATAAATAAGGTTTGTTATTTTTGAAAAATAAAGCAGATGTTTGGGAAGGTAATGAATGATATCTGGGACACCCTGCATATTTCATTGATATGACAAATTTTATTGTATTTTGTTGGTAATTTCATATCGTTGTTCACAAACCAAAAACAAAACAAAACAAACAACAAGTTTGACGATCCACATCACACAGACATACCCCAGGCGCCTGATTGACTCAAGTTGTTGGGAGTTCAAGCGTTTAGGCTTTCCATACTTATCCTTGTGCAAGCTTTACAGAACAACATATGCCGTGAATAAACTTACTTACGATATTGTGGTTCAAATTTAAAATATACACGCACTTCATAGCTCAGAAAAACTGCAATAACAATTCTTTTCTTTCCTGTTTGTTTACATTCCCATATGAAAACGTGCAGTGGAAATATTTATTCTTAACATATTTTGCAAAATCGTTCTAAGAAAGTGGGACAACAAACTTAAGTCAATACGACCAAAAAGTACATTGTGACATCTGGTTGTACATAGAAAAAGAAAAAACGAGGTTATTGTTAAATTAGTAATTTGTATGCAGTATAAATTATGCTGAAAAAAATGAATATGATTTTCTGATAAATATTCCACTTTGGAATACAATAAATAAGAAAACAAATTTTTTTTATTATAACAATACGCCAAGGGGCAAACTGGCTGCCCTGTCCACTTTTATAAAACCATTTTAAAATAGTGCCTAAATTAAGGTATCTACGTAAACATCAATATCATGCAATGAAAAAGGTTAAAATTACTGTGAATCATGAATAAGTACTCAACTTCACTAATATTTTAGCGATAAAGTGACATGTTTTAATACAAACAACCAACTACAACAATTTTCAAATTAGACCAATACACTACTTCTAAAAATCTAAAAACACAATCCGCATACCCCCTTTCGCGAATGGACTCCAATTGTTTTCCAGTGAGCTTTCGAGGCTCCCCTTTGCAATCCACAGCAACAGCATCAAGTTCATCAAACGAAGGGGCCACAAACAAGTCCCGCAAGTACAACTCACGAAGATGATATTTAAGTTTGTACCTTCCCAATGATCCATCGGAAGAAATTTGTGAAGGGGGAAGCAAATCTTTTTGAAATATTGGAGCAGGAAGAACTGAAAATTCAAATTTACACTACATGAATGATTTCATTTATAAATTCTTATCTTACTAATAGGAAATGTTTTCCAATGGTAGAGGAATTGTTCTGCCACCTGCTTGATGTTGTTGACGAGCTGTTCGACTTCCGGTGGGGCCCCAACAAGATTTACATCAAACCTTAAGGGTTCTCTTTCGGGCTGGAGAGAATCCGGGCCTCCATCGATGGGTCTCAATGGGTACAGCGATGTTGGACGAGGACATGGTGCATCATTGTTGAAACTGGGTCGAGGTGTTACTAGAAACAATTGACGGTTAATAATAAACCAGCTGAATATACACCACAAAGTTACATTGTGATCCACTCGAATCATGTCTTAAATCAGATTTCTCGTAAGCTCCAGATTTCGACCTATGATGACCACGTTTGCGTTCACGTTCATTGTCCACGTCAAAGCTGTGTCCTGAGTCTGATCTATGGTGTCCGGATCCTGATGAGCTTTGCCGGTGATGCCCGCCTGATTCAGACCTTCTATGTGATTTGGTACCAGAATTTGGCCGACTGCTCATTTTTGCAAAGCTCCCCTCTATTGTAGAGGTTACTTCATTATTGTTTTACGTCGCTTGAACATTGTCTAAAAGGAAAAACAATTGTTAAGGTATATTGCCATTATACCATTTCTTGCGAAGTTAATAATAGGCTTGCCCATGGGCAAGTCAATAAGGTGGTTGATATCCCTTTATTATTTAAAATATAGAAAAATGTTTCAAATAAAAGTTGTGGAAGCGACCAAGAAGACCACATTTCAATATTATTTTTAATTATACAGAGGGTTTCCTGTAAGAGATAATTGTGTATTGTCCCTAGCAGAATTTTATTACTTGCATTCACCCTGAATGGAAAGATCATACTTTTTTTTGTTACTTGATGGCAATTAATTTGAAAATTTATTACAAATAAATTATTTAATAATAGTCAAACCACTACTGCATTGAAATAATCGATTGCAAAACCGATGCTGAAGTGTACAGGTGGCGCACTGGTAGAGAATCTGGTTCGTATAAAAGTTAACGATAAACTTTAAATTGTACAGCTATTTTACAAAATAACAACAACAGTCAACATTTCGTTTGAGTCTAAACACTAAAATCATTTTTATTATACCCAATACCTGTAAAAAGTTTATCGTTTACTTTTTATGTGTCTGATTTTGTTATGTAGCATTAAAAAATAAGAATTGTCTTTTAAATAAAATACTATAAACCTAATTGTATTCAAGTTTTATACCATTGAAACGAGAAGAAAAATCTCTACCAAATGAATGCAAAAACAGGTACGACGCTATTTAAAAAAAAAGACCATCGCGTCATAGCGTTTGCAGAATTATTTAAAAAAAAGTTTAAAGTAAGCTGAAAAAGTAAATAAAAATATATTTAAAAACATTCATATGATGCATTGTTTCGTAAAACCAATATTTACGCTACCAGAACCATTATTTCATACTTTTGAAGAACTGTGTATAATAAGCTTTGTTGACAGCACTAGCATTTTGTTTTTTCAATTGTTTTTAATTATTAAGAGACAAACTAATTTCAAAGCACACTGCTGCGAATTCAGGGCCTGCTAATATGAAGAAGTTTTTGCGTTTTTCTCGAAAAATTTATTATGTGAGGGTATATAAGTTTTATCTGAAAAGAGAAGAACATTCTTTATCGAATAAGCACAAAAAATTGTTAGGTTGCCATTTAAAAATAAGACCACCGCGTCACAACGCTTGCAGCATTGGTTAAATTTTTTTTCCAAGTATGCTGAAAGGTATGCTAAACGTTACCAAAAACTTTTGTTCGTATTTTTTTTCGCTATCTTGATTCGTTTCAGAATTAAATAGGAGCGTAATAACTGTTGAACCACCCTATATAACCAAATTCAACTTTACAATATCTGGCGAATAGTACAAGTTTTTGGCAGACATTTACCAGAAAAGGTTTCTTTAATCTGTGGAAATACAGCTTTATTACCGATGTATGTAAATGTCAAATTTTTCGAAAAAAGGTTGAATGACTTGGGAACACCACAACGGAATTTCAAAAACAAAACAAATATCGAATATGTACAAGGTATTCGATTACAACAAAAAACATAAAAATAATTCAAAATGTTGATCTCTTGGTTCTGTACAACTTTCAATTAAAACCATTTTTTGTATTTTAAATAGTAAAAGAGATATGGACCACCATCGTTGTATTGACTCACCCTGTATATTCATCAAACACACTAAAAGAATAAATCTAAAACTAGTATAAAAACACAGCGCTACTTTAACCATTTAAACTTTTTTCTCTTCTTATAACCTAGTTAACAACCCTAAACAAACTTGAACTTTATTTACATGAGATGCTACAAAGTACCAAGAAAAAAGAACGAAAAATCGCAAGTAAATTTGCATTAAAATACGTAAATATAACTTCAAAACAAGCTTTACATACTTAATCTAATTATCCATGGGTTATTGGACCTTAGGCCAGGCTGTTAGGGATGGGGTTGCAGCAACTAAACCGTGTAATTTCCTGTAGCCAGGGGCCTGCCTAATTTTTACTCACATCTTCAGTGCTAATGCACTAATTATTTTTAAATATCCTGCACAGTTCTTTTGAACTGAAAAACTCATCCATATACAATTTCTTTGTTTTATTCCATAACGGCATATTAATTTAAACATTAGCAAGAAAAGCACATTACTGTAAAAGAATACACTTAACCCACATTTGTTTGAATTGAAAGTAAAATATTTTGTTTTTGTACAAATAAATTTCAAAGAGCGTGAAGCTGCAACATGTGAAATACAAGATTAGGATATTAGGTTACTTAAACGCATATTAACATGTGTAACAAATTTTTAAGAGTTCAGTTTAATCCAGTTTAGATAAGCGAGGGTTCATGAGATAATCTAATTATGAACATAGTCGAGACTATGATGCCTACATGAAAGAGAATTGCGACATAGGTGAACACTAAATGTGGGGATTACATCAGGGATTATCTAATACCTTGAAAAAAATTTTACATTTTGTTTAATTTTAGTGCAATCCAGTGAATAACAATTAAAGTTGTTTAAATGTTTAAAAATTCTGTTAGTACTTCTGTAATCTCATTTTGATAAGTAATCATTAACAAAACATTTATACAAGGTGTCCCAGAATAACTGTTCCTAATTGTATGAAATGATAGAGAGCATGTAATTAAACACCTTTTAATAACAAACTAGTGTTCGGAAATACTTCCGTATCGAGATAAAACGACATGAATTGAGATGAGATTATTTCAAGTGCTGATTTTCTTCATATCGTTTTATTTCGATACGAAAATATTTCCAAATACTAGTTTTTATTAAAAGGTGTTCTGAAAATTAGGAACAGTTATTCTAGGACACTCTGTATATACCTTATATTCTGTAGCTGTAAAGTAATCACACTGTAAGTGGGTAGCAATACAAAATACTTTAATAAATTATAAACAGCTGCTCGAGTATGGTATGGTGCAAAAAAAACTGACACTAAGAACACCACCTACATAGTTATGGAAGAACAATTGAACATCTTGCCTTGTGGGTGTTGGGATATATCCAGAAAATGACTCGATACTACAAGTACTTACCTCTTTAGCTCATTACTTAAAAAAGATTTTTTTTAATTCGTCTTATGAAACGTAAAAACCACAGCCTTTTCTAATAAATATTTAAAATTTTAATTTTCTGCGTAGTAATATTTTAAAGTTCTAATTTTTTGCTCAATTAGGTACTATAAATAATTACAACAGCGTCAAGCAGCACGGTGTAATATTACTGTAGTATGATACCAGTATTAAAATAAATGACTAGCAATATATGAAAACAATTGAATACATATACTTTTAATTTTGTGGTAACTGTTTTCCATATCTTTTGTTTAACAGTGATATAAACAATCATAACAACTAAGTATTTTAGCTATAACATATAATTGGCTCGGTAATTGGCAATTATGTAAAATATACACAGAGTGCTTTAAAAACAAAGTTTTTTGTCAAATACAAAAAAAAAAAATATTAAAAAACAATTTATTCATAACAAAATGTTTAAACAAATGCTTTTTGAAACCTTAAAACAAAAGACTAATGAACAACACAAAAATCCATAAAAACAAATGATTACAAAGGGTTAAAACAAATGACATATCTACCATTACAACAGTCACTAACAGTGCATGCATTTCTCTCCTGGCGCACCCAAATAAACAAATAACTAAGTATTAAAAATGACAATTAATTGTTTATAATTTGTTTTGGCTGCAAACAACACAATTATGTCCTAACAGACTAAAATTATAATAAAAAACTATGTAGAAAATTGGTAGGTACACTTCAATGATAAAAAAAAGAAATTTCTGACCAATTAAAGTGACATTATCATTATCTCATCATTAACAAAAATTCTAAATTAATTGCACAGGAACGTTAAATTAAATCCAAATTGAAATCAATTTAAGTCAATCAATAGAACTCGAAGAAGAAGACGGAGCCGAAACTTTAATCCATCGTGCAATAAAACAATGTCTGATGTTATTTTAGAAATCGTTCTCAATTTAAAAATAATTCCACACGTGCTGCAATCTTCCTAAATTCCAGTGGGACACCAACTCACCCAAATAGTGCATCAAGAAGTATAAAATTATCAATTTGTTTCCTAGGCAATAACAAGATGTTAATAACCCCATAGTACACGCGATGTCTTTATGTATAACCCATAAATAATCAAAAATAAAACTAAAATTGCAGAAAATCGAATCAACCCCAAAAAAGCGTGTATACCCAACTGGAAACACCCCCTTTGTGTTACAACCACCCTAACCTAACAGAAACAGAAGGAATACAGCCAGCTTTAATTTCACAAATTGTTGCCTCAAGTATCACTATTAATAAATTGCATGCAAATTGCAGAAATTGCTCACCAGCAATCATCGAAATTCTTCTTCAATTGCTCAAGCCATCATAAAAATTTTAACACACAAACTTCAGGCACTTAAATAAACCAAAGAAGTATTCACGCATCCATTACACCGTTAGAAACACTCAAGTTTGATCGCATTCATAACAAATTAGGGCACCGGACCACCGCATACATAAACACTTCTTTATTTTTGTACAAATACACTGATACTCGTCTCCTTTCTTTCATCTACACCCTGGGTGTCAAACTGCAATCAAATACACAATTTGCTACCGTAGCGTCCTCTGGTACCGATACAGGAAAATTTAGAAATAGATCTTCCGCATACAGGGTGTTCCTGGAATTTATAAAGTTACAATAATACTCTGATTTAGCTTAATTAATAGTAATTAACAACTTTATAAATTTTTATAAATATATAAATATATAAATGTAGTAACATTTGTATCAATAAGAAAAATTAATTAATAAATTAAAATTACAATTTTTTGATAGTAGTTTCTAATTCTTATTTCTCTTTAAGTTGTTCGTTTGCAGATAAACTTTTATTGTATTCACTTTAAATGTTTTATTAATATCATTGTAGTATTTTAACTCTATAACAAAATAATTATAATAATTTCTCATTCTTTCAAGTCGTTGCTTTTTCTGTTAATAGAATAATCGTTAACATTTCATATAGCATAATATGAAGGTGTAAAAATCTTTATTTCTAATTACATAAAATTAATATTTAATTTAACGATTTAACGAAGTTCTAATCGAATAATCTTAATATTTGATACTCCAATCATTATTTAACATTCAAATCGGCAGTCAAATCACGTCACATATGTCAGTAATTTTTACTTTCCCATACTTGTAGTGAAGTATGGAAAGTTATAATTTTATGCAAATTTTCGAATTTCAAATTTTAACGGAAATACAAGTTTTGGGGCTCAAGAAGCCCAAAAAAGTGGTTTTTAAGAAATGACTGTCTGTGAGTGGGTGCATTTCTTAATCTCTGAAACCGCTTATTATAATGTCTGTTTCGGCCGTTTGCCACAGAACAGATTTCTTCTCTCTTGGTTTCTGACTGTCGCGGACATTTATGCTACGAACAGTACTTTTCTCTCTTTTATATCGAACACAATCCCGTTTGTCCGATATGCCTGTCTTGCCTATTAACTTATAAATTTAGTTAGGTTAGCACCAGAACATCTCATTGTTGCTTGTTTAGTTATCTCCTACCGTTTTCTAAAGTATCTCGTTTGCTACCGCACAGGTTCCATATTTTTGATTGCCCTGTACTGCTTCCACATTCTGCTTTTTTATATATTTTGCTTTGCTTGGCTTGTAATACCTTGCGCTTTTAGTGTAATTAACTGGTTTCGTAAATAGTTGCCTGTAAATAACCTGTTGCTTGGTTTAAAACAATATATAGTTTAACGCTGTAGTTGATTTGTTTATTAATATTTTATGAGCACGAATAGTTTTGGTAAGTTAAGTTATTTAGACCCCTGGAGACCATCATCATCACTGCATTTACCGTTGTACCGAGTACGAGATAACCGTCACGATCGATTGGAGAAAAGTTTTCTCAAAAGTGCAGTCACACTGGAGAAAAGCCTTATGCAAAAGTGCAATTTTACTAGAGAAAAGCTCTCGTCCAGTAAAGCCCCTTGGGAGAGTAAATTTCAAGTATCAGCTAACAATAACAAGAGTTAGATATAAGTTGTATCAAACTGTCCTCAAATGAGTTAATCCATTAATTATTGTAATACACGTACTTTATTAATAAAAATCTACAAAAATAATGATAAAAGACGATGCATATTAGAAAAAATAGAAAAATTCAAATATTGTGATGCAGTTTTGTTACTGGTTCGATGTGGCGGTTGGGCGTATTTTGGCCAATCATGCTTCTCTTAGTGTAGAATACGACTCTGCGATCTATTTTCAATTTTATTTTGTTGTTTTTTCAAAAGCAATTTTAGTGTTATCACCAGCACGACAGCAAGAGGTTCCGATAACACTAGAACCTCAAAAATCCCCGTTAATATACGAACCTTTAAAAAGTCTCTAATAATTATAAGACTAGCGGCAACTTCCCCTGTAAGAAGTCCTGTAAAGCCTCAGTTAGTCAGTTTACAAGTTTCAACAGAACATCCCAGAAGGAAGTTGGACTTCCTTCAAAGTTTACAGAATTTGTAATGAACAAAAATTTTTAATGTTGAAGTTATATCTTGCGAGATCTTTTTTCTTAATTGATCATTTTCAGTTTGAATCAGTTTTTATATCAATCTCCTTTTAAAGGAACATGTAACATATTAAGCTAGTAGTATAATAGTAAACAACCCCAATAAAAGAGGCTTTATTGCTCATTTTAGACAGTGTTCAAATGATTACTTTTACTTTAAGAAATAGATATTTTGTATTTTAATAGGTTTTGTTCTCGTTTTCCAAGTGCAAAAAATAAAATATATAAAACCAAACTTGAAGCCTTTTACTTTGACATCGTTATATTTTTTATTAATCTGGCTTCAGTCGTCCTTGACTTACTCAAATGTTAAACGTGGTATTTCAAATAGCCACCCTGTATGACACATTTAAACATACTAAAAACAAATAAAATATGTTTTTTTTATTCTAAAATACACAACTTTGAAACACACAACAAATGATCATAAAAAGAACATGTTCCAATAATTCTATTTCCGCCAAAATCAAACTTGCTTATTTCACTTTCATTTAAGTATGACCAGTCAGCACCATAAGTAATATTTTTATGTTCATAATAACTTCCAATTATCTTCAAATGTTCATTATTTTTTCCATCCACTATATGTGCACCACCTAACATACACGCAATCAGTAAATAATTAAAATTAAATGGATCCCACTTTACTCTCCACAAAGGTCCAGGCATTTTTATTTCATTAATTGGGGACTTCATCCTTCGAATATCCCACAGCCGTAAAAATTCATCATAACTAAAATGAGTCAATATTTTAGTATGCAAAATTAATATGGTCAAAATACTTACCTACCCGTAGCAATGATGTGTTCTTGTTGCACATTTGAGTGAATGCAAGTAACACCTGCATTGTGTGATTTATTTTTTAGGATGGGATCCTTTCCCGTTCTCTTATCAAATTTTAATAATATGCTATCATCACCACCTAACAAAAATAAATTAAGTAGGTAGGTAATTTAAATTGTATCAATTCGGTACTTACCGGTAAAAAATATATTTGTATCCCAGTAATAAAAAGCTGCTATCCATGCTTCATAATCATGCGCAGGCGAATTAGTTTCTAGTATTAATTCATTACCATCCAACTTAATTAAATGCCAACCTCCTTTTGAATCGCTACAAACAATATTAGGTTCTTGCAAGCTGTGTTTTCCTGTAGACCAATCTAACGACAATAATAAAATCTCACCATCATCCTGAACTTCATACAACGTAACAAATTCCAATTCGAACTTTTCAGGATTAAACATATAAATTTCTATTTTCTTCTCTGCATTAACAACTCCCAAAATCGAAGCCCCATTTATCTGATTATGGCACCACTTTTGATCCAGAACTGCTGCGGTGTTTAAAGTTTGCCACAACCTAAGACCGCAATCAGGGGCAATGGAAAATAATAAAATTCTGCCTATACGTTTTCGAGGAGTCTCTGTGGATTCGTTCTGAGCAAGCTGATAATTGGCACATACGAAGAAATTTTGAAACGGCTCATGAGGACACCATTCTACAGAATCAGCGCTAAATTCTGTGTCGTAGTTGTATAAAGTAGTAATGTTTTCTGAACTTGGGTATAATTCTTCTTGGTTTTCTTCCATTTCAAGTGGATTGTGAAGATTTTTGCTAGTTATCTGTCTGACATCGTGTACGTGCCCGCAAAAATAAAATTCGCTAGTTCGCTACACATCGACGAGACGTGCCCCTAGTCACTTCGTTATAAAAAAGAAAATTGTAGGTTAAGTTTCGATTTATCATGTGCAAACTTAAAAATATAAAAAAATTAAGTTTATGAAGACCTATAATAATCAAACAGCCCTCAAATTTGTAATAATGCTTGTAAATAAACCTAAAGAAGTATGTTTAATCAATAATAATACTTTGGTTTCTAGGTTATTACTGTTTTATTTACAAATGGTGGCAGATTTGAAATAAGCTGACAGTATCAAAATATTTTGCCAATTTTTACCCATTAATGATGTCTTCAGGCGAAGGAGATTCAAACGAACGTGCACAAAAAATTATAGCTGCAAAAAAAATTTGTTATGCCCTACAAAGTGAAGGTAAACGTACAAGGAAGCAAGCCCTACTCGAACTACAAAAACACCTCTCACATTCGGATGAAGAAATTTCTCAACAAGATCTACAAGTTATCTTTAACGAAACCCACATACACACCCTCAATGCTTTAAGGGATAAAGCTGAAGCTGTACGAAGCCAAGGAATCAAGTTTATGTCATTCTTTCTGCTCGACAAGTTAGCGAAGAATGATTATTATTTGACTTATATTTTACCTGTCTTGGTGGAACGAATTGGTACAGCTGAATTAGTGGAAGAATCAGAAGAAATACGATTGGAATTATTGCAATTTTTACAAGCAATAATTTTGAAATACTGCAATACAGCTCAATTAAAACCATTTTTAAATGATTGCGTTACGATTTTATGTGAAACAGTTAAAGATAAACATCCAGAAATAAAGCTAACAAGTTGTAAGTGTATCACAAACTTAGCACAGGCCCTTCCAAGGGATTTTCATATGCAAGCAGGAAGTTTAGTTAAACCCGTATTGACTGCTTTTGGGTATCAACGGTACAAAATTCGAGTTGAAGCTATAAGATGCATGGGTATAGTATTACTATACTAATAGAGAGATTGACAATCTTAAATAATTTGTTTATAGGAGATATTATAATGAACAGCGACTATAAAGCACTTGAAGAGGCATCTGGTCCAATGGCAGAAAGACTTTTCGATCAAATTCCATTGGTTCGACAAACTGTGGCACAAGTTGCTGCTCGTTTATTGTTGGAATACAAAGATAGATATTCATTTTTCCATAAATTGCTTCCATTGATTTTGACAGGGTACTGTTGGGTTTATTTAAACCTCTAATTTGTACAATCACAAGCAGCTCTCATGTTTACAGATTAAATGATGAAGTACCCGACACAAGGGAAAAAGCACTCCAACTGTGGGAAGTGGTTGGCTTACAGTATGAACGGGAAAACGAGAAAGACCTAAAGGATCAAATGGATTTTTTAACCACAGCTCCAAAATATTACCCTGAAAATTGTAAGTTGTACTTTTAAAATTTATCATCGTCCACAATTTTTTCTTTTAGTAAAACGGCCAAATTTAGGCTGCAGAGTTTTGGTGCAACGAAGTGTCTTTAAAATTGCCCCTGCCCTAGCACATGAATTAGGCAGCTGGCAAGGCGATGTGAAGGTGAGATGCAGCCAACTCTTGTGTGCACTTGCACATCATGCTGAAGATGGTTTAACTCAGCATTTGCAAGAACTTCTCAGCGCAATGTATTTTGCTGCTCGTGATGATGACCCAAGTGTGGTTGTAAACGTATGTTCTTCGTCGTATTTTGTTTTATAAAAATTAAAGTTAGAACATTTTTGTATTAGGTTGTTCAAGCAAGTGAATATATTGGGCTTTTTGTGCCTGCCGATACATGGCTTAAGTTAATTTTGCCAGCTATTGAGGATGGGCCACATTTTGGGCAGTTATCTGTACTAGCAGGTCTGATTAGAGGGGCCCCAAAAGAGTACATATTGTCGTATTTGGAGGAAATTTGTAAAGTGCTTGCAGATGACGATGTTTGTCGAAGTCGTAAGGTATATATTATTGTACAATTGCTGCTTATAATTACAATACCGGTAGGTTAATAAATTAAAAATGAAATTCTTAATCGAAATAATAAAAATTCGTGTACACTCTCAATTTTAATCGCTTATTGGCGAAAAGCGGAGCGAGATATCTTGATGCGGTTTGTACACAGGCATATTCGGGATGTGATCAGGATTCCATTCATATCATCATTTATATCTATAATGGCGTTCCTATGCAATTGTCTAGGTTTACCTGTTTGCAGACTAACACTTTTGCCCATAAAATATTTTAAAGAAATTTACAATTGCTTACAACAATTAATTAATTTCAGGCCAAGTATCAGCAAGAACTAATAAAGTGCGTTCAAGCAATTTTACCAAAGTGCAATTCCGGCATGTTTGAAGTTGGTGGTTATCTTTTTACAGTGATTATTACCGCAATTTCTTTGAAGGATGCACAAAATAGAGATTTATATGATTTTTCTCTGCTGGATGATTTGTACAAAGCTTTAGGTGTTCGATCACGTTATGAAGTTTGGAGCAAATACATTCAGAATTTGCTTAAAAAAATAAACAAAGATCCTCAGGCCTGGAGTGCTGTCACAGTGGAACGATGCATTTTCGAAAATATTCTCCTGGAATCTGGTATAATTATTAACTAACAATAGTTTCTTCATTTAAATATTTTAAAATTTTAGGCCAAGCATTTGGAGAAAATTTGCTGGTTATTGGTGAAATTCTTGAAAAGGCATTAGATACTGATGCAGATGCTGAATCACGTTTGAGAACTTTTATGGCACTTTCAACTGCTCTTGATTGTAAAGATGAAGTTTTTAAAAATGCGACCAATTTAAACGAATTCCTGCAAAAACTATTATCAGGCAAGTGTTCGTAATTTACTTCTAATTGTTACTCATATTAATATTTTCTCCGTAGATGTTTTAGTACCAACATTAGTTTGGCACGCCGGTCGAACAGCAGAAGCAATGCGTACCATAGCCGCTACGTGTCTTTGCAGTGCTTTAAGTCCAGGAGCTCACATTGATCTTTTTCCCAATGTTGAGGTTTTTCGGCCTTTTTTTGATAAATTGCTTCCACTTCTTTTGTCTCTGACGGAAGATGCTTCATATAGGAGCAGAGAACTGGCTTTAGAAGCTTTAACACTTCTTAAAGGAACAGCTTCTAGAAGGCACTGCTGGGATGTTGATGATCTAGTAAAAATTTATGCAGGTAATTAGTATGTGTTGTTTTTTTCAAAAGTAAGTTCGTAAGTAGACAAGATGGGTACTGGTGGCGAAAACAAAAATTAGAGTAATATAATTATTTCATGAGACAAATACAAGTGTAGTTCATGCCAAACTGACATTTACGCGATGACATAATGAATTTAGTGATTCTTGCAATTATTTGTTATGCACATATGCACATTACAAAACTATTCTATTTTAAACAGGAAGCAACACATAAACTTTGTCATTTAAACCGCTTCTTTGTTATTCAACAGGGCCAATAATAAACATCGTATTATAATTTCTTGTTAATGAAGGTGTCAAACCGGCTGAAATTTTCCTCGGACTCGGCTCACAGTTTCAAGAAACTACACTCAAGAACTTGCAAGTATTTGAATGGGCTAACATTTTGAAAATGGTCGCGAGACTGTTTGTGCCAATCCAGGAAAAGGAGATTCAACTGTAACAAGATTTATTCTTGCCGTCATTGGTTTTCTCCACTATTATTCGGCGATTTGTATCGATCAAAGCGTCAACACGTTTAATGAGTGATTCTTGTTCCAGTTGAACCTCCTCTTCCTGGATTGCCAGGAACAGTCTCACGGCCATTTATAAAACGGTTATATTTATATACTTGTAAAAATATACTAGCAGTTTGTTACTGTGTGTTTTGTAGTTTAAATTCTTTAAAACTCAACAGATATTTGCCGATGACGCCGTTCTTAAGCTAAATATGTGTTTCAGTTTTTTAATTTTTGCTACATCTTTTAAAAACATATTGGCAAATGTTTGCCGATACCGTTGATCGGTCGAGGATTCTTTCGTACATTGCAATGAATACAGGTTGAATAAAAGAAAATTTTACTACCTATTGCCTTCTCTCTTCAATTTGTGTTGTATGCCATTAGTTATTAACTTCAATTTTTGTAGAAATTCTTAAGAGGTTGGATGATCCAACAGACAGTGTCAGAATAACTACAATAAAGGCCCTACCGATAATTTTGCAAGCTCCTCCCGAAGACTTTAAAAAAGTAAACTACAAAGGCCATCATGAACTTCTAATCGACACTTTATTGACTCATTTTGATGATGATGACATAACTTTACAAAACTTAATTTCTGGTAAATATTTAAAAATCTTTCTTTGTTTCCAATTAAGCACATGTAAAGTGAATATTTTGTGTTGTTTCAGATTGTTTAAAGGAAATGGTACATGTGAGTGGTAAAACCACTTTAGTTGATAAAATTAATAAGCATAAACCATTACTGAGAAACCAGAAAGGATGTGCAGTAATTCTTGCTGCTTTAAACAGTTAATATGCATTGATTAATTGATATTTTTTTTTATGAATTTGTAGTTTGTACTATAATTTATTGAATAAATGCTTATGCGTTTATTTATTTTGCGTTTTTTTTTAGAATTTGAACTAATTTTTTGCTTTCCTTTAAACAACACAGTAAAATTACAAAACTAGAGTTAATTTCATCCAACGTGTTTCATATTTTTTTAAATAGCAATAAACTATAATAATATTAATGAAGCCTTGACTAGCAAAATACGGCAATTCTACATTCAACAAGGGGTGTGGGATAGAGCAGAGTTTACTGCCGCCAGCTTTGGCACTGTTTTGCCAAATATGACCTGGTTCGATTCCAGAGCAGGGTAATGCTGTGTGTAGGTGTATGTTAGATGAGGGGGGGGGGCATACAATGGCAGCTCGAGGGTCCGATTTTTGTGGAAAAAATGACTAAATATAACATATTTAACAGAGATGACTAAAAATGATTAAATGACCTCACTGACAGCCCTGTCGTAGATTTGAAGTTTTGCTCAACATGGATTTTACAAATGTGTATCTATTACAAATAGATTTCATAGCATGATTTAGAATTTGCTGCAGCTCACATAATTTACCATCACCTAAAAACCATATAACAGTGTAGGACAATATTCCCTATGGGGAGCAACAGTCTGCCAACCCTTGACATGTATTGTACTTTTCTCCCTACCTTGCCCTCTGCAGTGCTAAAATTATTTTTTTAACTTAATGTTTCATCATATATAACAATTCCCATTATTTCATTTCCTTAACCTGTTCTACCTTTACTGCATTGATTTATACTTTAACGTCAATTCCTGCACTGAAGTATAGATTATTACCAAAAACTTTCTGACAACCAGGAACTCAAAAACTTCAAATGGAAAAGGAAATCAAAAAAGTACTAAACTGAAACTATTTAAATAGAAATGTACAGCAAGTGCCATTTAACCCTGCAAATAAATGACGATAAGTTTAAAAGGCGAGAAGCCGTTATACTCTCAAGCAAAAGCAATCCCGTAATTTGAAAGCTAGTATAATATCTAGTTGCTGTTAATTATTTATTTCATTATTATTTTGTCATGCGCCAAAATAGGAGTTTCTAACCTTATGGCGCACAGCCTTTTAATTTGTCAAAAAAACCACAATTTTTCGTAAACCATAAATAAATTGACTTTCACTTTTTAGAAGAGTATAATATAAAGTTTGATTCGGGAGTTGGTAATAAAACACTATTTGGAGGAGAAAGTTTTAATGCAAGTTTTCACTTTACAAAATCTTTTATGAATTGTTTTATATTAATGTACATAACAACCAAGTCGCTAAGTTACTAATAAAATAATACAACCGGGTTGCTACATTAGTACCCCCCCCCCCCTTTGCAGAAGAAAAAAGCTACGCACCAAACGTGAAGCGCATGCTATCTTAGCTACAAAAACTTCTGATCTTTTCAAAAAACAATACAAGTAACTAACTAATTGAACATAGAAAATAAAATTAGTTTGAAGTTGCTTCTAGTCTTTTCAGGTGCGTTTCCAATTCTTGAGGTTCTAAGAGCAGAGTCGAAAAAGTTCAGTTCACTAAAAAAAACAGAACAAAAAGGGAAAAAAATGTGCAAAAATAAAAAGAACATAATATCTAAACAAAAATATTTAAACAAAAAAAGCTGGTTTGAGGCGATCTAGAGAAACAATTCCATTTCTACCGAAGCCCTCCAATACCATATATTTTTCCGTTCGAGAGATCACTTTGAATGGACCCAAATAATTCTGTTTTAAGCCTAGCGTATGACTGTCGTTGCGTACATATACGTGTGAGCACGATTTTAATTGCTGATCCACGAAAGTATTGCTATTATTAAAAATCTTAGTGAAAAAGAACTTGGCGTTGTGCATGTGTTTTCGTAATTTAAAAACAAAATGTGTTAACTCGGTGCGATCGTCCAGGTCTACGTCTTGAAAAAAATCCCCGGGCAGACGCAATTGTGTTCCGTATAGAATATCCGCAGGAGACACCTGAACTTGTTCTTTAATTGCTGAGCGCAAAGCCAATAAAATCCATGGTAATCTATCTATCCAGTCGCTCATCCCCGTCGTTCTTACTGCTTGTTTAATCGTACGGTTAAGTCTTTCCACCAAACCCTGACTCTGTGCGTGTTGAACACTGCACTTAATATGTTTTACCCCCAAAGTTTTCAAAAAATTTTCCCACGTTGCAGAAATAAATTGTGGACCATTATCCGTAGAAATAATCTTTGGAACTCCAAAACGGCTGATCCAAGTATTGATAAGTTCTTGTATAATAATATCAGTTGTGGTGCTCTTTAATGGAATTGCTTCGGGCCAACGTGAAAAACGGTCTACTATTGTTAGCAGATATTTAAAACCATTCGAAGGAGGAAGGGTCATAATGTCCAAATGAATTTGTTCAAACCGATTATCAGGTTCGATTATAGGTTGCAATGGTGTCTTCGTGTGTCGTGTTATTTTATTCTGCTGACAATTAGAACAGCTCTTTACCCAATCCCGAATGTCTTTTCTCATACCAGTCCACAAGAACCTTCGAGCAACCTGCTTCTGCATCGTCCTAGTACCTTGATGAGCCATGCCATGCAACCGCTGGAAAATTCCAAAACGAAATGGCAATGGAACGTAAGGTCGCGACAATCCTCGACTCGTGTCGATCCATATTGACGTATTGTTTGGTGTACGTGCTTTGACAAAATTGAAGTTTTGATTCGACTGAAGTTGTAATAATTCTTCATCTTGAACCTGCGCATGTGCAATTGCATCATAATCAACCAATTCGGGTAAAATTGCTGAAACTCGTGTAAGTGCGTCTGCTGGAATATTTTCGCTCCCCTTTAAATATCGGATATCCGTGGTGAAAGCAGAAATGTACTCTAAATGACGAAACTCTCGTGGTAAATAAGTGTCGCACGAACTTTTGATAGCTGAGCAAATCGGTTTATGGTCCGTATACACGTGAAAAGTCCTATATTCTATAAAATATCGAAATTTTTTAATTGCGAAATAAATAGCCAAAAGATCGCGTGAGAAAATGCTGTATTTTCTTTCAGTAGGCGTAAGCGATCGACTGCAGAATGCGAGAGGTTTGTATAAACCATCTTGTAGTTGCTGTAATACGCCTGCAATAGCATCTCCGGAACTATCACAAGAAATACTGATCTCAGCTCCTTCTTGAGGGTGTACTAGAAGTGTGGCCTCAATAAGTGCCTGCTTGGCTTCATAAAAAGCTTCTAACGTCCTACCTTGCAAAACAACTGGTTTCGTGGAAGCCTTACCCGGAATAACTAAAGAATTCAGCGGAGCCAAAATTTTTGCACAGTTCTTAATGTGTTTATGAAAATATCCTATTAAGCCTATGAAATTGCGCAATTTTTTTTGATCGTTTGGTATTGGAAAGTTCTTTATCGCCTCAATTTTTGAGTCTTGTGGCAGAATGCCATTACATGAAACCTTGTGCCCCAAATAATCCAATTCACTAACCCCAAAAACACATTTATCAACGTTTAACAAAAGTCCGTATTCAGTCAGACGTTCAAAAACCATTTTTACGTGACGCAAATGCTCTGACGCGGTTTTACTAAAAATTAATATATCGTCGAGGTAAAAATAAATGTAATACATCCCTGTAAGAATCTTCTGGACGAATCTGGACCAGGAAGCAGGAGCGTTTCTTAAGCCAAAATTAAGTCTTTTGTAACGATATGCACCAAGAGGCGTGGTAATTGTGGTTTTGTCCATATCATCTGGATGCAAAGGAATTTGGAAGTATGCTTTCTTTAAATCCAATTTAGTAAATATTGTAGATCCATATATTTTGTGAGTAAAGTCTTGCATGAAGGGAATTGGATAGGTATCCGGAACTGTCACCGCATTCAGCTGCCTGTAATCGCCACAGACACGATAGCTGCCATCAGGTTTTAATACCATATGTATTGGGCTGCTCCAAGGACTGTCTGCCTGCTCGATGATTCCAGCACGTAACAGTTCATGCAGATGTTTTTCTAAAAACAGTAATTGTGTTGGATTAAGTCTTCGACACTTTGCACTAATTGGCGGACCGTTAGTTTTTATACGATGCACTATATTATGTTTAATAGGGGTGTTAATGTCGAATTCCGCTGTTAAAGCAGGAAATTGTTGAAGAAGGTTAGAGTAAAGAGTGCGTTCAGGTGATAAAGATTGTAAAGAGAGTGAATTAGAAGAAATTTTTTGAGCATTAACATCTGCTTCTACCGTAGAAGGCGATTGGTAGTCGTTAAGTTCAGAAGAAAGAAGATTGGAAAGTTGATTAGGATGTGTGATTAGTTGTGATGTGTTTGAGAGAGATGATTGAGAGATTGGTTGGATGTTTGATTGTGATGAAGTTGGTTGGAGTAATGGTTGTGATTTGTTTGTAAGTTGAGAAGAGTTGTTTAAATGTTTTATAATTGTTTGTGACTTGTATGAAGTAGGAGGTTTTGTTTGTTGAACAGGTGAATTACCACCAGTCTGTGGAAGAACGGATGACTCACGAATTTCCGTGTCGAACATCATAGATCGATTAACAGAAACTCGGTCAACTACTCTTCCCACAGCACAGTCTATCATTAAATTATGATATTGTAAAAAATCTAGCCCCAAAATTGGAAATGCAATATCTGCCAAAATAAAGTTCCAAGTAATTGGTTGATTTGAAAAATCAAATTTTAAAGCTAGTGTTTTAGAACCATAAGTTTGTATTTGTGTTTGGTTCGCTGCCAATAAAGAAATCAAAGAGTCAGGATTGTGTGTTGTGTGGTTGTGGAAGAAAGCATTTGGTAACAAGCTGTAGTTTGAACCGCTGTCCACTAAAAAACTTATGTTTGAAAATACATCTTTAATAAAAATTAAATTGCACCCTTGAAAAGCCAAATTTTGCCAACTGGGTGATGTTGGCACGGCCGAATTTAGTTTTTTTTAAAAGAACATGGGGGACCGGCACATCTAACGGCTCTATTACCGAATCTTTCATGGTAATAACACAAATTTGGAAAATTTTGGTAATTGTGCGTGTTATTATTGGGAAAATTAAGTTGCTGAGTGGAAGTAGGTTGTGTATTTTGATTGTAATACTGACGTTGATTAAAATTACGTGTTTGTAATCGTGATGGTGCAAAAGAGTTATTTTGAAAATTTGATCTGAACTTTGGTTGCGAGTTTTGAAGTTCATTTTTAATGTTAGCGATTTCCTTAGATAGACGATCAAACCTATCATTCTCTGATGCACAAGGAATATTGTTCGGCACAACAGATAATAATTCATCGATCTTATTTGAATATTCGTGAAGTTCCAAATCTGTTTCAAGTAAAGCAGCGGGTATTTTTAAATTATCAGGCAATTTTGAAAACAGTAGGTTCTTAAGGAGCTCATCTGGTAGTTGTAAACCATGAGAAAGTTTAAGAATTTCTTGTAAAAGTGCGTTACATGACGTTTCAAACTTGAGACCTGTCAAAAGTGACATTATCTTAATATTCCGTGGTTTGTTATACAAACGAATTAGTTCAGCTTTTAAAGCTTCGTATGGGGCTCGCTGAGGTCTGTTTAAGACTAATCGTCGTATATTACTTAATACTTCATGGGGAAGCTTCAAAGTTAATATATCAAATTTTGCTGCAGAATCTGCAATAGCATTAACTTGAAAAAATTTATCAAGTAGTACAAAAAACAAATCGACGTCATGAATGTTGAATTCGGGAAAGTCAATACAAACACGGTTTAAAGCCATATTTAATAACGTGACTTATCTTGTAATTCAGTGGGGTTTTGAAGATCCTAGGTCTGTGGCGATGTAGCAGCTGAATGTTGCGGCTTGTGAAGGTTTGGAAATTCTGAATTCTGAAAATCTCAGGAATCTCACGTCGGGAGGGTTCCGTGTTCAAATCTTGTCGGAGGGGTCACCAATAATATAAAGTTTGATTCGGGAGTTGGTAATAAAACACTATTTGGAGGAGAAAGTTTTAATGCAAGTTTTCACTTTACAAAATCTTTTATGAATTGTTTTATATTAATGTACATAACAACCAAGTCGCTAAGTTACTAATAAAATAATACAACCGGGTTGCTACAGTACCACAGGCGCGGATCCACGGGGGGGGCTATAGGGGCTGTAGCCCCCCCCTTAAAGGCCCCCATTTGGAAGAAAGAATGGGCTAAACCTCAAACAGAGCCAATTCTACAAAACGCCGTTGATGCACTATCTTGTTGCGATGATAAATTTTTCCCTAACATAAAAATTCTGTTACAAATTTTTGCTACACTGCCAGTGTCAACAGCTACTGCCGAAAGAAGCTTTTGCACTTTGCGCAGATTGAAAAATTATTTAAGATCTACAATGTCAGAAGAGCGTCTTAACGGATTGGCATTGGCTACTATTCATAAGGAAAGAAGCATCAACATCGAGAAAGCCATAACCGTCTTCTCGCAAATGAAACCTCGTCGAATGGAGACAGAGAAATGGTCCGACTAAAAAAAAGTGATGTGTAACCAATGTTTTTTTTTTAATTTAATTTTTGTGCAACTATGATTTTAGGCTTATTTTTATATTGTAAATATGTCTTACGTTAGGTAAAATAAATTTTTTAGATAAAATATAACCATATTATTTAAATTAGGTGAAAAGTTTTCAAAACTTAGTTATCAAGAACAGTTAGCGGTAAAAGATCAAGGTCGTCCTAAACCAGATTATCATGTCTGTCAAAAGTAAATTGTAAGTGCAAAATCCGGTATTTAAAAGTACTGTTGTGACTACAAAGTAAAGGTTTTATACTTTACAATTAGGACTGGTTGTAGTGATCTAAAATGTTTATAAAAATAGCCATCTTGATGCATATTTTACCTTAAATTTTCAAAAAATTCTCCCCTGGACCTCCGCTAACTGGGGGTACCCCCCCCAGACCCCCCGGTCAGGTCTCTCTTCCGATTTTACTTTACCCACAGCAGAACCGCCACTACAAAATTTCACGTGTCGCCACTGAGCCCTCCCCATTACAAATTCCTGGATCCGCGCCTGCAGTACCACACTGTCCAACAGCCAATTACAGCTAGTTTAAGTTACGACTACCGACGAAACAAAGCATAAGTAGCCGAATCAAAGCCCACTAAAATTTGCAAGGTTGGGTGTCACATGCTGTACGTGGATACGGTCCTTTCCAGTTCGTTTTTGTATTTTTACTAGTGTCACCCTACTAATTTATTTATCACTGGTTTTAACAACAGAATAGATAGAATAATTATTTCATTTGTTTATACTTCTATAATTTCGCCTACTTTATTTTTTTAGTGTTTAGTTAAAGTCAGAAACAGATAATTTGGAAGCCTGTCATTTGTTTTTGAATTTTCCTAAAATCTGATCCAATTTCCTAAAAGTCTAATTTTTCTTTACCATAATTTACCAAAACTGAATTTTCATATCAAGAACTCAAAAACTTCCAATAGAAAGTGGGGGGGAAACAACACTTAAAAATTACTAAACTGAAAGTATTCAATATTAATAGAAACGTACCTGGATACAGTCCTTTCCAGTCCGTTTTTATATTTTTACTAGTGTCGCCCTAATAATTGATTTATCAGAATTGTAAACACAAACATGACCATATTGATCTATAATACTTATAATTCTTGATGAAAAGTTCGTTTAAGATCTTATAGCCGCTGCTGGCACGTAAAAGTTTGATACAAAATACATTTCAAAAATATAAGTAACAATTTTATAAAGTATGGGAAAGTCCAGGCAACGTGCTTCACCCATTGTTTTTTAAAGTAACAGTTTCATGTTCTTCGATTTTTCCTGTACCGGAAAATTGTAAACAGTAGTAGGTATAGATGCAAGATTCTTTTTCTCTACAAAACGGTTTAGCTCTAAAATAATTGAACATTAAAAAATTATCAATGAAACCCCTATGGTGCGTTTCCCAGGTACATTATATTTTAAGAAAACACGTTTTAAAATTACAAAACTAGAGTTTATTTTATTCAACTTGTGTTTTACATTTTTAAAATTACACAATAATCGTACTTAAACTACATGAAACATTGGTATTTACGTACAGTTATAATACATTCATAGAAAATTTATACATCTGCAAAAATATATTAACAGTGTTCCCTATTGTTTAAAAACCTGAGTAGTGGGACTATTATCCATTATTAGAATAAACAAACGCCTTGGTACACAACTAGTTATAAAAATATCGGCAGTAACAGTAACTTCAATTTGTGCATATTATTTTAACACAAAAAAGAATTTATTCTACTACTATAATATAACATCTTTAGTTCGTTACAACTATTGAATAGTTTGTTTTGTACTATTGTACCTGACAAAGTTACACTATCGTTTTCATTTATTTCATTGTATAAACTATTTAAAAATATACTTCCAATTAAACCTGAGTAGCATGAAGAACAATTTTAGATTTTCCTATCACCTATCACTCATAATAATAATGTCTTAAAATGTAAATAAGTGGAAAACACGAAATTCTAAATGGCATTAACTAAACCCCTAACCCAGTTCTAGAAATTATTGACGAGCACTTCTTTCGGTTTCAATTAAACATTCCCTTACTAAAATTCTGGCGTGAACAATACCACGTTTTAACCTTTCTGCTGAACTACGACTTCCTGCATAGGTTGGTCTGACTTCACGTCCCATTTCTTCAATTACACCCAGAAGTTGTGCGTATTTAGACTGTCCTGGCTGCTGATTCTGAACGGATTTAGGTACCATCGGAATAGCAGTTACAGTTACATCACTCAGCTTTGACTCAACCGCTTGAATATCTACCGTTTCCATATTTGAGCTACAAATATTAAAACGTTAAATAAGGAATGTAAATTAATACTTGACCTGCCCTAATACTTATCAGTAGAGTAAATCCAACCTCATTAATTTGGGAAATTGATTAATCAACTAAAAGAGTGGGTGCAATTTTTTAAATAAATCTTACAGAATTTAGAATAACGTTTTAAAAAAATTCTGGGCGAATTACATACCAATAGTGTAAAAATATGAGTTATTTATGATTTTTTCAAAACTGGAACAAAAAATCCAACTCTACTCAAACGTCATTTTCGGTTAATAACAACGCTGTGGCTAGGGGCACGTTAACTGGCGTGCAATTCAAGGATTCGGGCATAGAAAGGAACGTTTGGTTACTACGTCCCATTTAAGTTTAAATTAGTCCAGTACGGACTTTACAAGTGCGTCACACAAAACGAAACAAACGTTTTTAGAACAGCAAGTAGATTCAAGAAGGTAACGTAATTTACAGCTGAAGGTCCAGGGGCTGAAATGGAATCGGTATTCACTTCATTATTATATTTTGAAAGACAATGGGTGTTTGCATATTTATCGTGTTTTAATCACGGTTGTATTTTATTAGAATTATTACAAGTTTTAATAAAAAATATTTAGTAAGTATCTCGGCGTCTTACAATAGTTTGTTGCATATTGCCATAAAAATGAACACTGCGAGGTGGCTTAGCACGTAAGTTTGATATTAATCACGCAGGTGTTTCAGCAAAAATGAACGAACATGCAAGTTTTGTACGAGTTTTTTAGATTATCATCCATCAATTATGTGCCAATGGTGTTTTTTTGTAGTATCATTTAAATTACACTGGACTATCAAAAATACCAAAAATTAAAACGTCGTTTTGTCAATCATACCACACCTAACCAACCATAATAAATTTTATTGATATTAAATAGCACTTAAAGTGACCTATTACCATTGATGACGTGCAGCCTCTAATTCGTGTAGGTGAACTGCAAGACCGTTAACGTGCCAGTAGTCGTAGTATAAAAAAAACTGCACATGCGCCACCACCCACTTGTATCAGAAAATCGCCACAACCTCAAAAATATATAAAAATTTAAAAATGTCAAGACAAGAAACTATACCCACTTTAACACCAGAAACAGCAGTATCAATTCTCAATAAAATGTTGGACGAGTTGCAAGAACCCAGCAACGTGCAGAAATTGGATGAAGCACGAGACAATGTTGGGAACGAAATGCTAAAAATGATGCAGTACCTTTTTCCAATAGTGATGCAGATCCAAATGGATGTTATAAAGGACTTCGGGTACCCAGAGGGCAGAGAAGGTATAGTGAAGTTTGCTCAGATGCTGCGAAGTTTGGAACGAGATGATTCTGAAGTCGCTCGATTGCACAGCTTGATTAAAGCATATTATTTACCACCAGTTTCTGTTAATGCTGCTAATGAATCGCCTGTAGATGAACGAATAAGCAGTAATTGAAAAGAATTTTTTGTGTTAGAGAGATAGTGGACATGAAAATATACAGAGGCTGTAGGTGTAGGTATAAAAAAAGTGTATAATCGAAGGTGCTGAATTGATTAATCTGATTGAGTATAATTAAAATACTAATTAACACATTTTTATTTCAAAGCTGTGCTGAATATAAGAAATTAAGAGAGGGTTTGTGCCACTTTCTTTTGCCCTACTCTTAATCTTAAGAAAGATAACACAAGCTGTTACTGTTAAGCTTAAGAAAGCCTTTAGATTATCATCATATAAAATATATTTTATAGAGTCAGCCACATGTAAATGTCGCCCCCCCCCCCCGTTTTGTTTAACAGTATTTAACCATTTATTAATCTGATTTTTATCTGGAATAAAAGTTGCCTCGATACTGATAGATGACACAAAAATTTCAAGAAAGATGCAAAAAGAAAGCTAAATTTTAATAACAGTGGAGTCACCCTCTATGTAAACGAAATTAGGTGCACCCCTTTTTCAAGTTAGTGAAATTAAATGGTTATTAACGTTTTGGAATGAGAAATCACGTCATCTGCACACAGATAGAGAAAACCAAGATTAATTTATGAAGATTTACTGTTTCTACAGCAACACCAACTGTTTACTTTCAATCTTGCCTCTGAAAATGACATGTCATCATGTCGAAATACGTATAAGGCTAAAATAAAAACCTGTTGAAGTTAAGAATTGTTTTATTTATATAACATATAGGCAGTGGCGGATTACCGCACAGGCGCATACCTGGGGCCTCAGCAAAGCGGGGGCCTCAGAATCGTTGGGTGCTTTATCCTCAAAAACCAAAATTAATTTTTTTTACCTGAGAATGTGATATTTCTTTTAAGTGGGAATGTGATTATTTTTTTATTTCCGTATCTTATTTTTGTGTTTATTTTTTTATTGATTCCAAAAATAACAAACGTTATGATTTTCTGCATTGTTCATTTTAGTGAACCATCCCATTTTTAGTAGGGTCAATAGGGGGCCTCCAGATCAGGTTGCGCCTGGGGCCCCACAAAATCAAGATCCGCCACTGCATATAGGTCACTAATTTAGCACTTCTGGTTTAACCAGAAATGACGCCACCTTCATAGTTTTAAATAGCATTCTGTGTATTTTTTAATAGGTTCTTGTAGAACATAATGTTTTCAATCATTTCCAACATCTACTTGGTAAAAAATGCTAACATGAATATTGATTTTATGGCCAGCTAGATGCAGAACATAAATTACTTTTGTTTCCTTGTCCTAACAATTTCAAATTTGAAAAAGAGTTGAAATGAGAATTTTATGCTCTACAAGAATCTCTTAAAAACTATACAGGGTGCTATTTAAGAAATATGTCGTTGGCGTAATTTCCGGTTAAACTGGAAGTGCTCGACTAGGGACCTATACGTTACATAATGCTTTTTTGTTAATAATCAAACATCCCCAAGTTTAATTTCATTAATTGAAAAAATGAGGGGAAAAAGGGGGTGTATCTAGTTCAGTCCAGTTTACACCTAGTAGATGAGTGATGGTATGCTAATTTTCAAGCTGTTTAAAACATGCCTTGTGGGCTGCATTTACATTTTAAAATATGACTCGTATTAGGTCACTGCCCAAGATAATAGTTATAAGTTGCGCCACATTGAAACCTTTCTGTCTTGTTAACCTTGAGGTGTTTTGGCTCCAATAACGCAAATTATTCTTGTTGAATATGACAGAATTTTATAGCGAGAACTTGTATTATTTCCCTATTATTTTTTTAAATAACAACAAACGCCCTTTTGTAATAATTCCGGTTATGAATATTGTATATCAATGAAGTTTTAAAAGTTTTACCTTATTTTTAAAATTTTATGGTTAAAGTTTGTAAAAAAGTAAAGTCAGAGGCGTATTATCACATTGGATCGAATTTAGCACCATCTTGTATATTTTAACATAGTTTACATCACCTTGGAGTACTGCTAAATGAGTCATTTAAAATTATACATTTTGTTATGTAACCTTTTTGCTGTAAAAAAGGATGCAACATGATTTTTGTTAGTAAGTATGCCCCCTATTATTAAATTTTTTTCTCTTGTTTAGCTTGTTCAGTGGCGGGTCGTAGGCACTTTTTACAGGAGGGCGTCACAAATTAAAAATGTTACCTTTTAATTAACATAAATATGACTTTCTTTCCGTTTCACGGAATGGTTAACCAATTACTAAAATTTTCGGTGTTTTTACCTTTCCAGCTTATTTTAAATCTGGTCGTTGTGCAAGAAAAGACGGACACACCGCAATCCATTAACAGCCGAAAAAAATTAAATAAACCTCTTAATTTTGTGTTAAATTTTCTCACATATTTTAAATTTTTTTGGTATTGTCAGACGGATTAACTTGTAAGTTAGGATGGTAGTGGGTCGATATTTTTCATTTGAAGCTTCACGTTGTGAGTAAACTGGTACAAAATCGTGATTTAACGGAAAATATTGTTTTCAAATCCATCACAACCCAACAGGGCAAAGAATTCTGTTTATTTAGCTTGAATGTATCCTTTATATCTTGCTCGGTTTTTTTATATGAAAACATAATCGTATGATAAAAATGCCAGCCAGAAGTGCAGTTTTAATAAGCTCCTTTGTTTTCATCATTATCCATGGCCCGAAAGTCCTTTGCGAGCCTTGTCCTCCATCACCTCTTTCCATAGCCTTTTCTTTTTCACAGTTGCTTGCATTATTTCTGATGCTTTTCGATTTCCATTCATTTGATTTTACTGAAAAATGTTTTTGCGAGAAGTTAATTTTGCGAGGAAGAGGAGCTCAAAACGCTGGTTGAAACGTAACGACAAATACTGTTGTATCAATGGAATTCTAGTACTGGTACAAGGATTGCAAAAATGTATCACCCTTCAAGGCGATTTAGTTGAAAAATAAAAAACATGTTTACAAAGAAATATGCTTTTTTTCTCACTTCTATCTTACAATTTCTGGTTTTGATGTGAAAGTCCCTTGTACTAGAATAAGCTTTAAAATAAGAGACTGTATTTATATTTTACATGTATTTTTCTATTCTTGCAATATAAATGTAATTAAAATAGCTATTACAATAATTCAATAACGACCTCTAACCCATATAACGAACCTTATTATCCTTCGTATGTTCAATAATCTTTTATACATACTATCTAAAAAAAAATTATACGATAGTAATAATCATAATAATAATAATACTATTTACAATTGCATAGTTCACTGTTGAAAAAAATTCTCTTAAAATTGTTCACTGAAGAATTATGATATATACATAAGTAAATAATAAACCTCTTGATCAAATATATTATTTATAAATTAACTAATTGTAATAAATCACTGTTAAAAATAGGTAGTTGATTATGAGCAGCTTATATTCTATTTTCGTAAGCGACATTGTACTGCAAATAAGTAGGATTTTAAAACTAGGGCATCCAAGAGGGCTGGGAAATCCAAAGCATGTCATTCAATAAATATAAAAAATTCTGCGACCTACCAGGATGCAATACTACATCAATATTTTTTTAAGTCCTATCAACATAAAGGCAAAAATAGTTAATCGATACCAGTTGTAGAAAGGTACTTCAAACAATCCGCCTAATTTTGTTCACCATAACAAAAAGTGGTTAAAATACAGTTAAGACGAAATTTTGTTAGGAGTTAGGGTTAGCCTTCGTACGACACACACAACAGCGAGTCTACTCCATAAGGCCACTTACATTTTGATGGTTAAAAAATGTTGTAAATAAGAACTAACGACTTGTTATTATGGCAAAAGCTTACCCAGTCTTGACATTGATACAAATAAATATTAAATTAAGGCATTAAACGAACTCTAGATGGCAACACACGAGTAATACACATAAGGGTTTGTTCGTTATTGTTGACACAACCACACAAACCAAAGCTTTGCAAATAGTGACCTTTATTCTTACAATTTACAAGACTATGCAGGCAAATGTATTAATATATAAAACTTTTACATTTATACCTATCAGTCTGTTAAGATGACGGACATTTTTTAAATTAAATTTAAAGTTTTAATAATACCTATAAAAAATATTAGTTTTTTTTTTCAACTGCATCCAAATTACTCTTATTTTGAAGTACTGACTGTTTCTTTTCTCTAAATTTTTAAGTTGGTATTACAAGTCAAGCAGTAATCAAAAGCTAACATAGGGTTTTTACAATTTTACAACTTTTTTTTTTAATTTTTGGTCAACTTTTCGACAAACACCTTAATATTCTTAAAGCTACATACAGGGTGTCGTAGATATCATTACCAGACCAAATATCTCCTTTTGTTTTGCAAAAATAACTTAATTAATTCTTGTACAAGGGGAGTCAATAAGCCTGCAGTGATCGATTGTTATTGTACTGTTAAAAATACAGTAAAATGTATCAAACAAAAGTTGTAGAGGACCAAAAGGTCCACATTTTAAATTTATTTTTAATTATACAAGGGGTTCTACTAAGAGTAGCTAAGCTAAGCTAAGAGTAACTTTAGCATTAGGGCGCCAGTGTCAAACTTAATACACAGCACATTATGTGATTATCCAATGGCAAAGTTGAAAAGGAGTATTTTACTTAAATGGTATCCAGGTTTAGGAAAAACGCCTACAACACTGTATATACCACCAAAACGTCATGCCACATCATCGGCATCATGATGCGTACAGTTGCATCACCAGAAAATCGAGTCGTTATGAAGGTCCGAGTTTAAACCGACTTGGTTTGCATTTCCCGATAGTTGGAATGGTAAGGTGGATCAATTCGTTGGCCCCCTAGGTCTCCAGACCAAACAAAATTAATTTCTTTTCATAGGGTTATCTTGAAGAAAGGGTTTATACAAACTCTGCCAACTACTACACCTAAAAGTTTGAAAAAGAGAATTAAAATTGCTTTCAAGATATTAATGACCAGACGGTAAGAAACGTTGGCCAGTTTTTTAGAGCCATCTTAAATTGTGTGTGCAAGAAACTGACGGACATATTGAGCGCCTTAAAAAGTAGTTTTTTCTGAGAAAAAATTGTTTTTACCATTTTATTTCAAATAAATTTCTTACACGTTCCTAGTTGCTTCTTGAAAAAAACTGGAATAAATGCTTCCTATAATTTGATTTCTAGAAATTTTTTGATTTTTTTCTCAAAAACCTTGGATTTTAAGGTAGAACCACTGGTTAATAAAATATTTAGAAGGCAAAACCTTGAGCGCAAAAAGCTCTATCCATCAATGTAAAAATATATCAAGTGTTCTATTTTAAAAAAACAAGTTTGGTATGCTCCTCCTATATGGAATCTTCTGTATATTTAAAAATAATTTTAAAGTGTGATACTCTTGGTCCCCACAACTTTTATTTGAAACACTTTTCTGTATTTTAAATAGTAAAAGAGATATTGACCACGGTGACCTTATTCACTCACACTGTATATAAAAGCTCAAAGGGTATTTTTCTCCCGTTCCTCAAGCGGCTACCGCTTCACCAATTTGGACCATTTATTTTTCAATGAAAGGTCTCTATCCTCAGATGGAACATGAAACATTTTTATATTTATATTCTACGTCGATTTTTCAATAATAATTATTTTAATTTATATATGAAAGTCTGCTAAACGCGCTTTACTTGAGGCGTCATCTACACCAACGCCGCGCCTCCTTATGGAACTAATGCATCACGTGACTTAGCATTTAGCCGGCTCAGTCAACGCTCAGTCTGTCAGTGCATTGTGCGCTGGGGTAACAGTAAGAGTTTAATGTGCATGAAACTATTATAATATAGGTACATAATTCTAAGATATTATGATTGTGGTGTTATTCAACTATTTTCTCAAACAGCATTATTTAGCAAATATTTTATTTTTACATTCATTATACGATACTACATGAAAAAACATAAGTCGAACAGCACCACGATGTTGTAAACCAGAATTTTGAATTTATAGATTTGTGAAGATTTTCTTATTATTAAGTTGGGTGATTTGCAAAAATAAAGGATTTATTTTTCCAGATAATGATGCCTGGACACCCTGTATAATTGGAATAAATGCGAAATTTATTTATATTTGTTCCTCTTAAAAAAATTGTAAATTCCTAAGCACCCCCTTTAATTAAATAAAAGCTTGCTAATCAACCTAACAGTACAATTGAAGTAACAAATACGTACGTTAGTAAAAACAACAATTATCACAGACAATTAATACAAATGAAAGCAATTGTGAAATAACTTCAACGATTTGAATACTGCACGGCTTGCGATACCAAGTGTTCAAGCCTTCGTTTGTTAAAAAGCAGGAATTATTAAATGTTTGTTAGTAAAGCAGATGCGAGCCAAGTAAATGAGCAAAATTCATTAATCACCACTTTGTATCGTTAGAAGCAAAATTGATGTAGAAGATTATAAATTACAATAGATGTTTCTTATATTAATTTTATATAATCAATAAAATAGTACCTTTTCAGTAAAATTACACGAATTCGTAGTCAAGGTAAGAACTAGCTGTTAATTAAAAAAAAACACAACAGTGCCAAGAGCTAAGACAACTAAATTTACATAAAAGTTTGCACCATTTATTAAAAAATATGATCCTAAAATTATATTACGTAGTTGGTGTTAGTGTTCATAAATAATTACACTTCTCAAATGTGAATAAAATGCATTAACCTGGAAAAAGACTATTTTTTTTTTCATTTTTTCAAACAAAAACAAAACAGACTTACATACAAAACACACGTAATTTTTTACTGCATCACTGTTACGACAAAAATGGGTTGGCCTGTTCTCCAGATTTCATCCAAGGGGCCCCAAGGTTAGCATTAGCGTTGCTGCCGACAGGCGCCCAGGGGTCATTACCGGCTTGGCTAGCAGCTCCCGCATTTCCCACGGAAGGAGCAAACTGCCCGTTATTAGTTCCAATCGAACTACCATTGCCATATGTCCCGCTGGAAGGCGTGAAATTCGAAGAACCATATGGAGATGTTCCCAACTGCGGTGCACCGAATGGAGCCTGCTTTATTTGGTTTATTGTTGGTTTTGGTGGCTGAGGATCCGAGAATGGATTCGCCGTATTTGTGTTTGTATTAGTCGTTGGTTTACCTGAAATTATGGTTTCCAGTTGGGCTTATCTAGTAAAATAATTAAACTTAAACTTACTTGCCGTTACCAAATTATCTAAATTAACAAGGCCTGCATTATCACCCAAGAAAGACTGTGGTGTCTTTTTTGTGGCACCTGTCGAAGGACTTGGGCCACTCCCTGTGAGACTTTCGCCCAATAGGTTAAGCTCGAAAGGATCAGGTGTGTTATTATTACTGCCTACTGTACCGTTTGTTTTAGGTGAGCTGCGATTTCGATTGGTTATTGCATCAAACTCGTCCAAGTCTGTAGATGAGCTCTGGCTGGTAGGTGACCATGGATCGCTGCGGGGTGCTGGAGGCACTATGGGTGCAGGCGTTGTGGTGCGTGGTAGCCAAGGGTCCAGTTTCGGTGTTGCCCCTGTTGCTGGTAACCAAGGATCTGCAGGAGGTATGTTCTGGCTGGGTGGTGGTGGAGATGGAACTGAATTTGCACGCCAAGCATCCACCTAAAATGATTGAACTTTTATTGTTAGAAAATGCTCGAATTAAACAATTCAGATTAAGGTACCCACACAGAAACTTATGAAATATGGGAACCTAACTGGGGTGGGGGGGGGGGAATAATAGGGAAAAAAGAAAAGGATTTTTAATTGCTGTTTTATTAAGGACCTTGTTATGTTAAACGACAAAAGTTAACTTAAACCACATATTGCTTTAAAATAGGTATTACTAGTACACTTTGAAATGCTAAATCGATGGACCTGCTGGCGTTAGACACTATATATGTAAAGATAGATATTATTATCATTTCATCAAGATATGAGTTTTTTTAGCATTTGACGAAAAAAAATTCGGATAGACAAAGATTTTGGTAAAGATGCCTATCTTCTGTTTAATATAGAAAAAGTCCTGATATTGTAAGCCGTGAGCTCGTGCTGTCATCTTAGAAAATTGGCCGCCAAAATCAGTTTTTTGTGAATAAGTTCTAAGGGGTTAGAGCTATGTAAGAAACAGTTACGTACAAAATGAAAGAGCGCTAAATCTATAAAAATGGTCTTCATTTTTTCCGTAAAACCGTCAGTTTCTATTTCTAAGCGTTTGGAAGATATTCGCAAGAAACTCTTTGTAGTGGACATTTTTCCAAAATGACAGCATGAACTCCCCCTACATATCAGGACTTACGGTGTGTTAAACAGAAAATCCGTTTCTGACCGATTTTTTTATGTCAGAAAACGTAAGATTCCTTGTAGCTTAAATAAGTATAACCTTTGATTATACCTAACCTTTATAGATACGCAACCAATGTAATTCGTTTACGCTTAAGTTGAAGACGACTACACTGAGGAGCGCTGTGCGCCATGCGTCTAGTTTATACCAAGTTCTACGTCGCATACCTGCTACTGTTGGAAACGTACGTCATTTAGCATTCTTTTTCTTTTTCAAAAAAGGCAGAAGTGGAGCAAAGATACAAAAGAGGCTGCAATAGCTTCGTACTATACTTCACCTGCAGCTTATAAAAATTTGAAACGCCAAAATGTAATTTTACCGGGTGTACGAACTATTTAACATTGGCTGAAAACAATTGATATATATCCGGGTTTTTCAGATATTATTTTTAATATTTTAAAACAAAAAACAATCGGTATGCCTTCCCTGCCAAAAAATTATGTGCTTTTACTTGATGAAATGTCAATAAAAAAAGGTCTAGAGTACAATATAAGTAAAGATATTATTGAGGGTTTTCAAGATTTAGGTTCATTGGGGCGTACAGATAAATTTTCAACTCATGTTTTAGCTTTTGCCATTCGCGGACTTTGCAAAAAATTGAAATTCCCAGTACGATTTTTCGCGGCAAATGGTTCAGTAACCGGTGAAAATCTTAAAAAATTAATACTGCAGTGTGTCAATAAACTACAAGAATGCGGGTTAGAAGTAAAAACGGTAGTATGCGATCAAGGATCGCCTAATAGGCTTGCTTTTAAAAAGCTTAATGTAACAGTACCCAAACCATATTTTTTATCGGGTAACAAAAAAGTTTACTGCATCTTTGATATACCACATTTAGTAAAAAGTGTGAGAAATCAACTTTTAAAAGAAAATTTTCAATTAATAAATATCAAATATCTTCGGCAGATAAAAGAAACATATACGACCTCGATAATGAACATCCAATAGCTAGAGCTTTACCCCGTGTAACTCAAATTCACATAAATCCGAACGCTTTTCAGAAAATGCGGTGCAAGTACGCGCTTACGCAAGTACCCCCTTGTTTTGAGGAGCTTTTGCTCTCAATTACGGCTATTTTAAGCCTTTACGCAGACCTAAAAAAGGAAGGTATCCCGTTTTTGCTTACGTCAAGATTAAATCAAGACATCCTTGAAAATATGTTTTCCATAATAAGAAGAAGGGGTGGGTACAATAAACATCCTACGGTACGTACATTTCGGACAAATTTGCGACACATAATTAATATGAATTTAAATATAATTATATCTGAACAGGCAAATTGTGAATCAGATAGTGACAAATCGCTCTTTTCAAATACAGTAATGCATCGAAAAAGCGATAAGAAAGGCGATGAACCGGAATGTCCTTTTACTGTAAACGTAAACAATGATGACGTGCGTCACGCTCAACTTTGTGCTATTACCTACCCGCAGGCTATACAATTCAAAAATTAATAAAAATGTATGTCGCTTTTAATCGCTTCAGACATTAATAATGTGCATACAGAAAGAGAATTACTATACCAAAGAGCGTACGCGTGCCGAAATAACGCGAGAACTGGAAATCTTTGCGTACCTACTAAGACCGCAGTTAAAATTACAAAATTAATACTCTGTAATTTTTTAGAATTTTATAAAAATCATAAAAGTGACGATAATATTAGGAGCAAACTATGTAATGTCGCCAAAACTGCAATTATCAGTGAATATCCAAATTTCTTTGACACTGAAAACGACTGCATTATTCATTTTGATTTTTTAATAAACGTTTTAATATTAGTGCGCATATATAAAAAAACTGTGTGGACATCGAGAGATGTAAGAGTAGGAAATGTGGGTGTAAGGGTGTAAGTAGGTAGTAAACATCTTTAATTATCATGTTGACCAGGACAGACCTTTAATCAGAATAACCAATCGACCAGCATATTTTTATTTAAGAGTGTTGTTTATAACTTGCTTGGTTGACTGCTTTCTAGATTTCTTAGTACAAACAGCGCAACCTGTCGCTCACGTCTACTACTATTTTATGAAATATAATAATTCGTAAACGTTGCGGGTCTATAAAGGTATAGTCAATGGTATAACACAAAATATGCCATTACTGTGTAATAACCGCATACTTAACCTATGGTTTGTAAAATGTTACAAAACTGACTTTGACCTTCTACAAAATGGCGTCTGGCCTCAGATTTTGTATAGCAGTTGTGTATCTAGTAAACCTATATAGAAATCTGTAGAAAAATTTGAGTACATCACTGTAATCTTATGATTAAATTTTATGAATGTAGCTCAAAAACAAAAGAAATGTATTTTTGTTTCTACCACTGAATTCGTTTTACAAAATTGACTCAGTAACATACAAACCGTTATTTTATAACTACAAAGATAACAAAGTTACCCATACGACTACATCAAAAATTAGACACCCTGTACATGCATAGACATACAAAGATAAATAATATGATATAATTTGTCTTGTAACACCTAACCAGAATCAAGTAATACATTACTTGCACACTAGATAGTCTTCTACTGTATAAAAGCAATTATTATTGATTAGATAGCCTTCAGTCTATATTTAAATGACCATTTTCAGAGTTATTTATAGGTTCAATGTACTTAATTGCCACAAATAAATAAGATTGATTTAGTTTCCTATTTCTGATTACCAGCTATTTATATTTTCAAGGACTAATACTATTTTTAGTAACATACAGGGTGTCCAGATAGGCGCCTCATGGGAAAATGGAATACAGCGTTTTGTTTCTTGATTTTGTTTATTTTCAGCCTACTACAAGAAAACAAGTTTTAAAGCCTACTATAAGAAAATAGTTTGTTGCTTATAACTCCATTATTTGTGAAAATAAACTCATCAAACATTATATTAGAGAAAAGAGAAAAAAGAGCTCTACCCAATGATAACATGCTGCCTTGACGAATATTTAAACAAGCAAAGTTAATGTGAATATCCTGAAAATTTAACTATCTATAAAAATTTTAATTTCAGATCGAAATCTGTGTAAAAAAGTGTCTTAATAATGTCAAAACCGCTTTGCACTATCTTTTATAAAAACCAAAACAATAACAAACGACAAAAACTGAAAATTTTAGTTTTTTCAGTTACCACTCAAATTAAGCAAAAATTCTAGGATTTGAATGTGAATCATGTATTTATTATCACACTTCAAAGTCAAGTAGGCACGAGTATTATCTAGATACCGATATTCGACGACAAACTCCCATAAAGTAAAAGTAAAATCTATTACTGTAATAACGGACTTGATATTTTTGTCTTTTTCCAAAATATAATACATATTAGTACCATTAAAATTAATAAATATTAATTTCAATCTTCTACTCAAATTTACCTGCGGCCTGGGCGGTGGTTGTGGAACACCCCAAGGATCTGCACTGCTAGAATCGCTGCTTAAATTCACATCAAGCAGGTCCAATACATGACTTTTGGGTTTCTGATGGTCCCCGTGAACCCTACCAATTAAAATATTTCAGAAATTGTAATACGGCTTCAAAAATATACAAGGAGTAGTTCATGCCAAAACCAGTATTTACGCATAGACATGGCGAATTTTGTGATCCATGCAATAATTTTTTATACACGTTACTTAAGACACTCTACAATAAACAGGAAACAGTATATAACCGTTTTCATGGAAACTGTTTACTTCCAATTCAACGTGGCGGATGTAAATGTCAACTGGACCGTAAAATAGCTTATTATAACTCAATTTTTTGTTAAGAGTCAAATCGGCTAAAATTTTAGGCAAATTCAGCTCACAGTATACCCAAAAAGCCCCAAGGATGGGTTAACCATTTTAAAAATTGCCGTGAGACAGTGCCGACAATCCAGGAAGCGAATTTTCAACTGCAACAAGAGTCATTCCTGGTGTTATTAAACAAGTTGTTGATTTTCTACACCGTTTCAGAAACTTATTCGGTAACTGACATTGATCAATGCTTCAACACGTTTAATGACTGTAGAAATGACTTTTCTTGCAATTGAGCCTTTTCTTTCGAGATTGTATGAACTGTCTCACGGATATTATTAAGCCAGTTAGCCCATTCGTATACTTGCAAGTTGTTAGGTTGATACTTTGGGCTGAATTTGCGTAAAATTTCAACCGATTTGACGCCTTGATTAATAAGAAATTGAACTATAATTCGCTGTGTCACGGTACAGTTGACGTTTATACATCAGTCATTTTGAATAACCAGAGAATGATTTCTATGTCAATGTATTGTTTCCTGTTTAGAGTAAGATAACCCAGTAATGTAGATAACAAATAATTGCACGAATCACTAAATCCACGCTGCGTAAATTCCAGTTTTAGCGACAACTAAGCACGTAAACCAACATACTTAAAATCTTGTTGACTTTGGCTCAGCGCAAGTTGTAACCTGACATCATCTGAGCGCTTTTTCTGCTCCTCTTGTTCGGCTTCCTCCCGTGACATAGCCAATGCAAGCTGTAACTGCAACTCTTCTTCACCTGCAGTCTGTGGTCGTGCAAATTCCAATTCTTTTGGAAGCTCGGCTAGTGTTAAAACAAGATTAGTTATTAATTCTTGTAAATTTAAATGTAACCTTACCCGAGTCCCGACTGGAGTTCCATCCACTTCCAAGGCTGCCACCACTACCACCAAATGCTGGATGTTTAGGGCTACTCGGTGTGTCCAAGCCGCCATCGCTGCCAAAACCACTGGCAGTTTGAGCGAACCTTTCCTTAGCCTTCAGAGCTCTTGCACGTTCATTTCTTAACCTTTCCTCATCTTTCAATAAATTTACTAATTGTTTAGCCTTTTCTCTTACATTTTGACCCTGATCTTTACCTGAAACAAATTTATTTAAACAATTTAATTAAAAAAAAAATTGTATTTATTACCTTCTTCTAGATACTGAAAATCCTTAAGTGTTTGAATGGCAAATATATTCTCCTTGCATTGCTGTCCCACTTTTTCAGATCCGGTTTTAATAAGGTACTCTAGCAGTACAAGAGCTTTGTAAACGTGTCGCCAGTTGCGACCATGATCATTGAGCCGTTTCCATATCATCTGCATTATTTCGGTAAAGGCAACTACATTGTAGGTTAGGTCAGCAATTTCTGCCATCAAGGTACTGCTGGGACCCCATGGGTCGTTTGAGGTCGCCTCACGAACCTTCTTCTGAGCATCGGAATAATTATGTGCGATATTTTTTAAGTTTCTACGGAGACCTGCTACGTTAACTTGCATATCGTCAAAAAATCATCTGAAAAAAACCAATGCAAGGATAAGTAAAAAATATATAATTATAAGAACAACAACTGATTGTTAAAGATTTATTTAATCTGTAATTTATCAAAAAATAAGTTAATAATTATTTTGCACAAGCCTACAAGCCTTTTGTTTCTTTATCTATTAAGATAAACGAATGAAATTTGTTATGGATAATATATCCAAAAAATTCAATGATTTGATGGTATCAGCAATTTTCCACCAATTCCGGTTTCGCCGAAATTGACCATAACTTTCTTATTTTAAATATACACCCTGTATATTTTTACATATTTTAAATCAGAATAAAATTCTGCATACGATTGTACTTGTGTACTTCAATTGTTTATCTTGACATTAAAATTTTTATTTAATTTTTTTCCGTCTAGAGTGCCATGACGAGTATAAAACTTCCTATGCAGCCAGGCGTTATCATAAAACTGTTTATTATCGTTTGCTGTCCGTTTCCGTCGAACTCGAGCGGTTAAAATTTTGTTTCATCATTTAACAAGATCTTGTTGTCAAAATGGATAACAGTTTTCATTTATAATATCATGAGTAGTAAAAGTTGTGTTGACAATTTTTGTAAGGGTATCACTAATGTTTATTGTGCTTGATTGCAAATAGCACAAGTGGTATTATTTTGTCGCAATTGGTGCGATTATAAAAAATTCCAGGTACAACTCCAGCGCTTTTAAGCTTTTCAAGTGCACTTTTTAATTCAAGCGTTTTCAAGCTTTCTCTAGAAATTTCAGGCGAGTAGACACCTTGACCCTCACTTAGGTAAGAGGCGTGAACAAAGAACCCTTATGCGAGGTTGGCGTTGTAACGATCACTCCGGTGATTTCAACTTGGTACGTCCACCTTCACGAGGTGAAGTATTACTACCGCTCTGTATGGTTGCCTAACACCTGAGCAGCAGCACGTCCTCTGTAAAGTGATCCCCGCTCCCTGACTGTGGCTATAAATATGCCTGCGTCTCAGTCACTCAGTCTCGGTGACCCTACGGGTTATAATTGCCTAGGCAATATACTAGGTTGGAGGCGGTGGTTGCAAACTAATATGTGTTGTTAATAAGCTTGAATAGGTTCACAAACAGCTAACAGGCATAAGCAGATTACGTATTCTTGTCCTGGCAAACAAGATACATTGAGATCGAATCCTTGTTCTTCCCAAGGTTCAAATAATCTTAGCACGGCCATGTTTAGGCAGGCAGGGCCCACGAAAATAACTATGGCTCATAAAAGTTTGCTTTTAGAGCAAATGCTTGTAAAGCAGAGAAGCTGCATAAGGTCCATCCTTACCTGATTATGCTGGGTGTAAATTCCAAATGACGAAGTGGTCTAAGCCAAAAGTTAATTATAATATTGACAGTTCGAGAAACCGCAAAAGCCGCAATGAATATAAGGAAGGGTGTGCCTAGTTTCATTTACACCAGGTACATTGTATTATTGACCCTCAAAATTTATGATCTACTTAAAGACAGGCCTTGAAATACCTGTAAAGGGCTCCGCAATATGTAAGGTGGTATAGTTATAGACAAATACACCAGAACTTTCCCAATAACGAATAATTGATTAACAAAATAATCTAGTACAGTAATCGATTCATTCTTTAAACAGATTACTTACAAATGACTGCTTGAATAATGCAGCAACCTTCCACACCAGTAACTAAATACCAGTTCGGTATTTAGTTACTTCTGTGGAAGGGTGCTGTATTTTTCAAATGTTGTTATTCTACAGTTTGAGTGTTCTTAGTTCAAACATCTGCTTATTCAAATAATCAATTAATTGATCATTTAGAAACATTGTTGTCGATTAATGGATGATTTCAGGCAGCTAATTTTGATAACTTCCAGCTTTACTTCGTTAAAGTGCATATTTAATGAGTATCTGTATATAAAATACTTAATTGCTTTAACAATATCTATTGTTAAAGTAATTAAGTATTTTATATACAGATACTCATTAGCTAATTTTGACCTGATAGGAGCATGTTGAAAAAACCAAATAAATTAATAGATATACACTTGGCAAAAACTCTTAACTATTTATTACATTATTTAACTGCAAGTTGGAAGAATGAGAAATAAATCAAATTATTTTCTCAGTAAGTTAGAAGAATCATAAATAAATCAAATTATTTTCTCGTTTATGTCAGACAAAAATAGGGCAAAATCTCATAAAGAAACTTAAGTAAACACTTGTAAGTATTCCATTGCAAACATGTAAATTATAAATCAATATTTCTATTAATAACAATTTTCCACAGAAAGTATAGTGCAAGAAACATAAAACACATAACAAAACATACATAAAATTAATGACTCTTGTTTGTGCATTCCAATATGTTTCTCCTGCATTCTTTGGTGCAAATTATGTAACTTATATTAGAGAAAACTATTGTAAACTTATACTGGCAACAAAATTTCTGTACATTTAACTATATGTGACCTTCACTTTGACAGTTCTTTATTTACCCACACACTGTAAGTAGACAACCCTCTCAGGTTATTTTTACATGGAAAAGTTTGCAGACAATGAAACCAACTAGAAAGTATATAAATGAAGCTGGAAATTGGGTTGGTTTGACCATAAAGCACCTCTTCCAAAAATGAATGAGACTTGTGCCAAATTAAAGGAGGTCATTTGCACCTTGATGTTTACTTTTCCACGAACACACTTTTATGAGACTAAAACTGACTCATTTAAGACCCTAAAGTCAATAGCGTATTTTACCAATTACTAAGCATTTCTAGCGTCGAGATAAACAAATATCTGACGTTATACTGGTGGTACTTACCAAACTTTCAGCACTTAAAAACGTATAAAATTCCAATCAATAAGCTTAAATCGTATTATGTAGTGTATAAAACTTCTTTAAAATATGCGAATTATTTGATGACACTACGAATTTATTTTTATTATAAATATAAATGTACTACTATATGATGACACTAGACGTTTTTGCTCTGACACAAGTCTAACATGGCTGCCAATCTTGTCTTTTTGTGAACCAGCCTTTAAAAATTCCCTTTCTCAAATTGGAATAATGTTACACGAATGTATCTGGAATCGCCTCAAAATGGTACGTTATAAATTATTTTATTATTATGTATGATTAAAAAATTTGGTAAGTATTGATAGATTTTTGGGGCTTTATAATTTGAATTATGCAAAAGGAGCAATTGAAATTGACAGACATTTATTTGTTTTAGTTTTTTAGCCGTGTCTAATGTAACGGTTATGTGCTGTTAACATATTAAGGGATTAAATTAAAGCCACGTGAACAACGTTTTCCTAGGTTTGTGGGTCATAGTGATGAATTAACGGGAACTTAAAAGAGTGGTTTGCTAGGCAAGTTTAAAAACAATTAAATGGTTTTCCGTTCATTTAAATACCTAAACAATTATGTTTTTAAATGTAATAAATGAAGAAACCTGTTGAAAATTGGATATTTTAGCGGATTTTATTACTGCAGGGCATTTTTTTGTTGTGTCTACTGTAACACAAAATGGAAGCGTTTATACGACCGAACGTGAGACCAATTTAGAAATCGCACGGTCGTTATATGTTATTCACATTTGATAATAATTGTCAATGTAAAAATAAATATTAAAACCAATCTTGATACTAATTATTAATCTTATTTCTCCCACAGCTGTTATAGGTAATAGTAATGGTATATTTTGAATGAAAATAGTCGAACTATTCCGGGGCGTTACAGAAAATCATCCAATGAATTTACAATTTTAATTTTAAATTTAGATTTAAAAATTATCGGTTTTGTTTGCTTCAGAAGCGCCCAATGCAAATGTAGACAGAATTCGTGGAATCTGAATGAATAAAGACTGCGTTCTTCGCACGGGATAACGAGATAAGAATGATTTGATTTGAACATTCGAATATTGATTGATGTACAAATAGCAGACACAGTAGTTAGTATCGCATTGTTTTGCTTTTCGCGGTCATTTCAGCGCAAGATTGCATATGAAAATATTAATATTGTTGTAAAAGTCTAAACAAGAAAAAATATGAAAATATAAATAAATTTATTGATATTTAGAATAATACTGCTGAAAATACAATACTTTACGACAAAATTAGTTTGCTAAACTGTGAAATATTATTTACGTAGCAACTGTCTTGAATACATAATAATTTAATAAGATCTTGAGGCTACAGATCAAGGCATTTTATAAAAAACTCAATGTGTACTACAAACGCAAACTTTTGTAAATAGTTTGTTGTGCACAATTTAACCGACTAAATTTGTAGTTGGAGGGATACACGACAAGATTATTTTCTTTGTAATATTGTCTAAGCCGATGGCGGTTGCTACGTATGTTTATGAATACAGTTTTAGTTCTAGATAGTGATCAAATATTCAGGGAAATAATCAAAGTAAATATCTAATTGGTGCATGTGATGACAAATGCACAGCTGTCGTTGGTTAAATGTGACATTTGACGATGTGAAGGAAATAATCACGGTAACAGTAAACATTTGCCCACGTTGTTTATGCCATGGTCGTATAAAAACGTTACAATGAAGCCATTTTCGGTGTTTTCTGCGTTTTGTGGTTTACCTTTGATAAAGCCGATTATGGGCAATATTTCTACTTTACAAGTTAATTAACGTTTAGTTTTAAATAATCCGAAAATGTAAAAATATGTATATAAATCAATAAAATATTTCCTTCACTTTTTAGGAAAAAATATGAATTATTAACGTTTCTGGCTTCAATTATACTACTTACTAATAAGACTTTAGCTCCAAGGATCACGTCACCCTATTTCGCAGATTCTGACCATAATCAATCTTAACGTTATCTTAGATACATTCACCCATTTTTCTTGCGTAAATTCGAGATTAGTACGCATGCGCAATCACAGAATGTAATTATTTTTATTTTTGATTTTGCAAGTTTAAGCATGCTAACCTCAAATTGCATAACGAAAGGAGATGGAATTTCTTCAAATTACTATCAAAACATCTCGTTTGAACTACTTAAAATGACAAATAAGACAATATTTACGCTCGTATTTGTTAAGAAAAATAACGAAGTGCTATTAGGCCTTAAAACTCGCGGTTTTGGTGTTGGTTTATGGAACGGTTTTGGCGGGAAAGTAGAACCTGAAGAAAAAATTTATGAAGGGGCCAGGCGAGAGTTAAAAGAAGAAAGTAATTTGGAAGCACCTGAAATGAGACATCTAGGAGTCGTCACCTATGAAAAAGAAAATAGCCTGCATAAGTCCGTGGTGCACGTTTTTACAGCTAGTAGTTTTAATGGAAATGTAAAAGCTAGTGAAGAAATGAATCCGATTAGATGGTATAATTATAAGGATATACCATATCAGAACATGTGGCCGGATGCCAAGTTGTGGTATCCAGTGATGCTCAGCGAAAAGTACTTTTCAGCTTTGATAAAATATGGAGCAGATGGAAAAATTATGGAGAAAAATATTGAACAACATCGTGATATTCAAGAAATTTTAAAACATGAAAGTACAAAGCTTTTGTAATACGAAACTAAGATTATGTTCCTTATTTTGTTTGTTTCTAAGCTTATTGGTTTTTAAAACCATCAGTATTGTGTAAATTCTTCTTCCTTTAATAATGTTTGAATTTTTAAATGCTTTTAATCGTTTTTTTCTTGTACTTTCCTATACTGAACAACATCCTTCTATACAGAACATGTGAATGTTTTTGAAAAATAGTATACAGGGTGACCCAAGGATGCGAAATTCTTTGATTACACCTTTGCTCATTAAGTTATGAACAGCAGTACCACAAGCGAATATAAAATTATCAATAATTCTGTTGCTTCGTTGACAATGAAATTGTCAAGTTGGTTGGTGGAGTTGGTCGATGAAAGTCAGAATTTTAGAAAATTTTTAATTTGAAAAAAAACAAATTTTTTACATAAATTGAAACAATGTTCCCAGTTGTTTCTTGCAAAAGCAAATAGGTGTTAATGCCTTCTATGCTGTCTGAATTTCTAGAAATTGAGAGCGCAGAAAGTTCTATTCAGCTATGTAAAATATACAGGGTGTTCCATTTAAAAAATCGACTTATGACAGAATTGTAAGTTTTTGCACCATTGCAACGAACAAAAATATAACCAAATTCAACTTTAAACTATCTAGGGAATAGTATATGGTGTTGACTAAGACTTAGCCGAAAAATTTGTTTAATCTGTGGAAATACGACTTGTGCAGGTTTTATATATCAGTGACGCCTGCAAATGTCAAACTTTTTTGAGAAAAAGTGGAATAACTTGGCAACGCCGGAACGCAATTAAATATAACAAACGATTTTATTTATTAATTCCAGCTTTACTTCGTTAAAGTCCATAACAAAAGATATTTATAGAGGCAATAAAAATGTACAGGGTGTTCAATTTAAAACAACATAATTTTGGTATGCCTTTCTAATGTGGAACAATCTGTATAAACGAAAATAAAGAATGTGCACAACTAGTCAAGCACATTGTACATTATCTTTTTAATAACTTAATTAACAAAGGGGTTATTAAAGAATTTTGTATCCTTTGGACACCTTCTATTACAGGTGTGATAGATTTTCATCGCGTTTTATAAAAAAAATTGGCTTTGAAAGTTCTTTTCGACCCATTGTAGGTCTTATCTTCATTTGGAAAGTTGGACTAGTCTTAAAAATGATATACAAATTTTGTAATAAGAAACAAAGATTTAGTTCCTTATTTTGTTTGTTTCTGGACTTATTAGTTTTTAGAATCATCAGTATTATGTAAATCGTTATGTAATGTTTGAATTTTTATTGATTTTAAATGTTTCATTTTTGCTTTTATTTTTTATATAAATAAACGTTTTCATTTGATAAAAGTTATTATTATTTGGTTTGGAAGAAGACCACATCAATATACATTTTATTAAATCTACATGTGCTGATTTGCTGTTAACTAGACTATATTTTTTTTTATTATAAAGGAAGTTGCAGTGATTAATAATTTGATTAGCTATTGGTTGTTCCTTCCTGTATTGTGGTAATGCAGAAAGACTATGATAGCTATTATTGTGGCTTTAATGTTTTCATTTTTTAAGTTATGATAGTTTTGTTTGTTATGAGATTGTGAGTAAATTAATTTAATTTTTATCGTAACTATTTTTTGGAAGTCAAAAAACATTTTAACGTTTACCTACCCTTATCTATGGTGCGAACATTTAAATCAAGTTGATTTAAATTTAAGGATTTAAAAAAAATCGTTCATTTAAATCAATTGGTTTTTGAGTGGGGTGTCGTTTTTATGTGGAATTTTTCAATTAGTACAATGATGTGCATGATTTAGCAGTAAGCATGAATAGAATAGAATATAATTAAAAGAAAGCGTTAGCATACACGTGAACTGCATACTTTATAAAGTAATTTTTACTTCTGCACAAATCCAGACATTAAATAAATGTAGTAGGTACAGTAATTTGAAGGGCCGGGAGATTGGCGTAGTGGTTAACACCAGTGCTGCCATGCTGTTAGGCACGGGTTCAAAACTAGGGTGGTGAAAATTTCAGAAAATTCTGTGCCATCCAGGTTGAGGATAAGGGGGTAGATCTGTTGTACAGCCAGTATGTGCTGATCCACAGTGACAAGGTGGAGAAAGGTCCGAGTTGTTTATATGCGGCTCTTATGATCTTTTTTAACAAAAATAATTCAAAACAAAATAAGATACATATACCGAGTATAAAAGAGAATTAGCTCACCCCCCCCTTTCTTATTATTTATTAAAATAATCAATTAAAATTTGGAAAGGCTAATACGTAGGTGGGGCCCTAGTATTTGACATACTTTATGACTTTCTAGAACTTCCGGTTTTGCCGAAACTGACACCCACTTTTTTAGTTTAAATGTAACACTGTATATTCTTACATGTTTGAATTCAGAATGAAATGCTGTATGCGATGATGTTTAACTAAATTTTTGGTGCCATAACAATTTTGCTAAACAGCCTAATCCATCCCGAACTCAAAAATATAACAATATACCGGGTGTTCCATTTAAAATAAGAAAATTGGTGTTACTGCCGGCGACACGTGAAGCTCCAGAAAGTCGTAATCTACGTCAAATAATCGGTGCCCATGCATAATATTAAGCACTGTAATTTGACTTGATTACTCTAGTAAACAACAGTGGTGGTAGCTCAGAGGTTGGGCTTTTAGCCTCTAACGCTAAAGGTCTGGGGTTCGATTCCCCGCCGAAGCCATGCAGCAATAAAAATCTATGTCGCAACCCGCCACTCACCTTCTCCAATCCTGTGTAGACAGCTGTGGGGTCTTAATGCCTGAAACCTTGTCTGGTGTTTAGTCGCCGGATTCGACGTTTTTTATTACTTAATTTTTATTAGAAAAGTCGAATTAAATAAAAATAAACGATTTTTTAATTTATTTATAAAAATTGCGATTTCTTTGCACCCTGCTCTCATCTCTTCATATGGTGTAATAAGTGCCTTTCTAGTATTGCTTAATCTTAACTTGAATACCAACACAAATCAAATTATAAATTAAATACTAATTTCACATTTGTGTAGATTTGAACAATTTTATTTGTAAATGCAGTTCATACGTTCTTGCTCTTTAACTTGCAGCCTTTCGTTTGACATCCTCTTCTTGGTTTTTCATGTTTCGGTTTACATGTGAATTAGGAGAGTTCTTATGGTTGTCGCTCCTGAATATTCATTAACTTTGATTGTTCTATTCCTTGCTATCTGTCCAAACGTTCTAGCTTAAAAATGGCGGCCACTATGGTTTTTAAAAAATTTGTAATTTAACGTATTAAAAAAAAACAAATTGATCGGCATCAGATTTGGTATTGAAGTACAGAGTGGCTAGGAAAGAGATGGCGTTTTAGTAAAGAAAGCTTAAATTAACATACTGGCAACAACGCAGAATCCAAGACGTTTTACTTATTAAATACGCCCCATATTAAATCAAAAACAACCAAAACGTCTTGGATTCTGCGTTGTTGCCAGTATTTTAATTTAATTTTTCTTTACTAAAGCGCCATCTCTTGACCGCCGCAAGAAAAGTGGCCGGGATTTTCCTAGCCACTCTGTAGATAAATGCAATTTTCAAAGCTCAAAAACTGGCCACACGATATTTTTTTAAATTTATGTTTGTAAAACGGGATGGATAGCTATAACTATATCGTTAGTATTATGTGTTTTGACTTTGTTATGTATAATGTTGAAGAAATATTTGCTTAAAACTTCAAAACTTTGGAGAAACCATTTTTAAATTTTTATTAAAGCATTTTCACCTCCAAGGTCTTTGGAAAAATATGTGAATCTGCTGAGGGGAGCAAAAAATACAATTTCCTTTTTTAGTTACATTCAGAATTACAAAACAAAAATATCTATTTATTTTGTGGGGTCAATACACAATGCAGTGCAGTCAAGCAGAAAATTAATTCATTATTATTGATAGTCCTTAATGTTTTATGTTTACTTTCATATCAGAATAATATAATATACTTAGTAGGTATGGGGTGCAAAGTTGGTTTCCTATCAATGTTTCTAAGATAACCACGTTGTTAAATATATATATAAATATCTAAAAATAAGTGTTTCAGTGTGTGGAAATTAAAAAGTCCTTGCAATAATTAAACCATTTCAGGCCTAGGAGAGCAAACCTACCATGAATGAAGTTTACTACACATTAGTCTTTGTGAAAACCAAAAATCAACTTCTACTGGGCTTTAAAAAACGTGGTTTTGGCGTGGGTAATTGGAACGGCTATGGTGGAAAGATTGAAAAAAATGAAGACGCCTTTGATTGTGCAATTCGTGAATTACACGAAGAAAGCAACCTTAAGGTAAGCCGAGAAGAGTTAAACTATTTAGGAGTCGTAATTTACCATGATGGTCATACAAAAAGAATTGTTCATATTTTTGCCACTACTAAAATTCGTGGTGAACTAAAGGAGACGGAGGAAATGAAGCCAAAATGGTTTGATTTCAAAAATATTCCATATGACAACATGTTGCCTGATTCACGGTTTTGGATAACATTGGTTTTGAAAAATTGTTGGTTGTATGCAAGTTTTACCTATGAAAATCGTACAATCTCTCGCAAGGATGTGAGAAAGTTGCAAGTAGCCCCATCAGTTACCGACGTACAAAATTTGGATTCTAGTCAGAAGATACCATATGAGCAACAAAATCTGGAAATATCTGTTGAAACTAATTGAAAAAATGGTTATTGGTACTTAAAATGAATTAAAAATCATTTGTTACCTGTTGAGAAATTAAATTTTTTTTTGTTATAAATGTATTAAAATTTTTATACTTATATTTATTTTTTAAAGTTTTTATTTATAATAAGTAAAAATATTATTTTTACAAGACAATTTTATAGTACAATTTTATATTATACAAGGGAATAAAGCAATAAAATATTTAAAAACAGCACATTTATTGGTTAAAACTCGTACAAACTTAAAAAGCAGTATTATGCAGGGTGTATTAAAACGTGCGGCTAATAAATTACCGCACGCAATTCTACGTCGAAAAACAAGCAAAAAACTTTAACACCAATTTGGTCTTAGACGAAGAGTCTTTAAATTATAAGCACTTAAAGGTTTTTTAATTTGGCAACGCTGTACAATTTAAAGCTAAGAGACATGCATTTAGTTACCCTTGATCGTATATGTTTGTGATTCTGCAATTAAATCAAGTATGTGTTCATGTGTTTTTTATTATTACATTTTAAAAATAAACCCAGCTTATAATGCATAGTTGCAACGTCTTCCAAAACTATAAATCGCGAAGATTTTGCATTCTTAAATATTAAATTATAAGTAAACTAATTACCAAAATGTTATAATTTATATTTGATTACTTATTTTAATTGTTGAATTATGTGTTGTTGATACTATTTAAATCTATTTCTCAACCATAGTCGAAAAAAATTTCAAAGTTTGAGCATTAATAACTCCTTAATCAAAGAGTTAACACTAAAATTGTATTCGAGTTTTTTGCTTGTTTTTCTACGTAGAATTGCATGGTGTAATTATTAGCCGCATGTTTATAGTATAACGTTGGCAAGGGCGAAGCAAGCTACTCCCCGGGGTTCCACACAGACCTTAAAATGACCTAGAAGTTACAAATTAATAAGTCATGCAAAAATAACAATAATATAAGCATGAAACAACGTCAGCTAAACCCGTTGCAGTCCTAGTCTGGTTCACAGACTAATCGAAGACGGCAGAAGGCTCCGGTGCAGGGATTTATGGAGATAAGCCTAGGGCAAAGTTTCCTTTTGCTCTTGGAAAGTTCGCCACAGTGTTATAGGCAGAGATTTATGCTATCTTAACCTGTGCCCAGGAGAACCTAAGCAGAGGTTACTCGAACAAGCATATCTATATATGCGGCGATAGCCAAGCGGCCCTCAAGGCTCTTGATTCTGTTATAGCCAAATCAATGCTGGTCAAAGACGGTCGTGAGGCCCTAAGCTGACTCGGCTCACACAATTGGGTCAAGTTACTCAGGGTGCCCGGCCACATTATCATTAGTGGAAACGAGGGAGCCGATGCTCTGGCTAGGAAGTGCTCTCAGAAGCCCCTCCTTGCATTCAGGGCTGCGCCAGTCAAAGCTTCTTATTCGAGAACTTTTGCCTTGGCGTTCCAAACAACTCAGGATTGTGGTAGGTTTTCTGACTGGCCATGGTTCTTTTAACAAACACCTTAACAGAGGAACAGTTTTATGCCTGCCTAGACGCAAAACAATTAAATAAAAAATTTTAAGTTGTCAAAACAAACAATTGTAGTACACAATCGAATGCAGAATTGTATTACGATTCAAAATATGTGAAAATATACACAATGCTGCATTTAAAACAATAGTAAGTTATGGTCAATTCTGGCAAAACCGAAAGTGGTAAACAATTGCTAATACCATCAAACAATTTTTTATGGATATATTACTCATACCAAATTTCATTTGTTTATCTTAATAAATAAAGAAAAAAAGGGGGGGGGGGGGGTGAACCATGTTTCGTATGTATACCTAAGCAGGTTTATTTCTATGGAGTAACTATAATACAAGTAAAAATGTGATGTTTACTATACTAATTGTATGGTAGGTACAAACTTCAAATACGAGTATACAAACAAGGAAAAACAAAGCAAATATTTAAAAAAAAATTTTATTAGATAAGAATTTTACTACAAACTTGTGAGTACTTTTCAATGTTTCAATTACTTATATCTTACCAAAATAAAATTATAAATGTTTTAATTGTTGGTATAAAATACTATCACTAGTTATTATCCTATTTGAGCTTCATGTGTGAGAGCACGAGCTAAATTTCTTGCTACAGCTAAACGAAGAAGTTCAATTTTATCTTGCATTTCGGGAAGCTTACATTTTTCTTCCAAACAATGCAATAAAGTGAAGGTATCATTGGAAGACATCACTATTTCATCGCATTCTAGTAAGGGCAGTGCATCACTCAGTAATGTTACCCAAAAACTAAAATAGAAAGAACGGTATTAGTTAACATACAGGGTGAGTCATTTATGTGTCGCCCCCGCTACTATTTCCTAAACTATCGAGAATATCAAATATTTTTCTTAATAAAAGTTGTTTAGGGCCTAATAAGCTACTTTATGCCATAGTCCAAACTTTTTTATAATATCGTGCCAGTCAGCAGTGATGTCATCGATAATTTTTTTAGATAGCAATTCAATATTTTTTTAAACCGTTATACAAGTAATTTTTGTTCACGTTTCTATGATATAAAATTTTCATACTCCTACATAACAAAAATTCGCTAAGCACTTCGCCTCTACTTTCCTATTCTTTAGAAATAGTTACTTATGATGTTTTCAAAAGTATTTAAGTATTAACGTCTTACAAGCCAACAATGACAAAATAAATCTGTTTGTAAAATTATGAATAATACATATACAGGGTGTCAGTGCGAAAAGTACGACTGCGGTTATCTTTGGAGACTTTGAAGTTACAAATTTGAAATTTTAGGCTATCGGTGGGTGCGTAGGGTTACTGTAAGTCACTATAGGTATCATGTCGGTAGTCCGGCTCCAGCCGCCCCCACTACAAAATTTCAAATGGCATACACTATCTCAAAAACTCCTTTCTGTCTCTCCTTGTAGTCAGTAGTTGAATAAATGAAAAGATTCTATTATTTTTATATGAATATTTTAGTATCATGTAGTATGTTTTTGTAGTATTACTGTTGCTTTCAATGCAGTGGTGAGAGTGGTGGGATGTTATTGTAGTCAATACTGGGGCATAAAACATTAATAATAAAATACTTTCGAATATATGATAAGTAACATTATTTACAGTATAGGAAAGTGCAGGCGAAGTGATTAGATCATTTTTGTACTCATATTCGTAATACGGAAACCTAAAAAAAAAATATAAAGAAATACTTACTATTTTGGGGTAAGTTTAGAAGCCAACAGAGAAATAATCAAACTGGCAGCTTCTCTATAATTTTTTTCTTGGTACACCTTATGAAACTCAAAATATTTTCCTAAAATTAACATCCAATACATCATAAATTAAATTCTTAAAATTTTTCCAAGCCTCACCTAAAAATATAAGCCGATCACTAACCAACATACAGGACCCCAAATTATCCAAAAGATCAGTGCTTTGTAATTTTCCATTTGTACTATATTCTTGCAAGAATTTATCAGCTAAAATCGAAGTAAAAGCACCATCTTGTGATTTTAAGGCCCAAGTTAGAGCGTTGCCTAGTCGACCTCTTCTTAACGAATTCATGCCTTGTACTTTGCATATGGTTTGGACTATAACATTTAATTTAGTTTTTCTACATGATTATATTTCAAAATACTTACTGACGTGTGGTAAGTCCCTTTTCTGAGCTTCCCGAATTATTTTTTGAGTCCTAGATTCTGAGCCTAGAGGCAACCTTAGCATCAAGAGTTCTATGGTGTTAATACCGTCTGTGGGACAGTGATCTAAGTAGCTGAGCCCTACTTGCCATAGAGAATTGTGCCCCATCAATAGGGTTCCATAATCAAGTAGAAAGCATTCACGTAAACGACATGCAATCCTAATTTAAAAAGAAATTAATTTTCACATAATTTAAATGTTTGCCACTTACAAATCATCAGCTTCTGATGTGTCTAGAAAATCTAAACGTCCAGAATGGTAGAGTAAGTCGGTTAAGTGACTTACAAACCAACCGTTTTCTGACATGTGCTGAATTTCCTTGATTACCTATTGATTGTTTAAAAAATGTATTAAAAAAAATCAATAAATAAGAATAATTATTTTACTACCTGAATTATATCAGCCTCCATGGCTGCAAGCAACACTTGATCTAAATGGCGCATATGTAAAGCAACACCCATCCTTGTTATACATCGTCGGGCAAATTGTCCCAGTTCAAATGATTTTACAGTGGGTTCTGTAAAGAATAGCCAGGCTGCTAATAATTCATACCAGGCTTCACAATGACTTTGTACTTCATTCCAGGCTGTTTCTTCTCCTACTGAAAGCTGACGAACAATTTATAGTTAGATTTTTTTAATACAGAGTAAGTCATTATTTGCTGTCACTTGAACTATTTTCGAAATGAGCACAATTACTGTAAAACAATTAAAATATGAGTTACAAATATTCGAATGGACTAACCGTTTAAAAATTGGCCGTGAGACTGTTCGTGATAATCCACGAAGAGGAGCAAATGTTCAACTGCAACAACTCATTTCTGCTGTCATTAAACATGTTATTGGCTTTCTTCACTATTTCAGAGCGTTATTTGGCGATTTACAGTCTTGCTGCAGTTGGACCTCCTCTTCTTGGATTGTCAGCAATTATTAAAACGGTGAGCCCTTTAAATACTTGCGTGAGCCAAATCTGCGTGAAATTTCAGCCGATTTGACGCCTTCACTGACGAGATAGTGAAGTATAGTACGCTGTTTTGGGGAACAGTTGACACGTACTTCAACCGTGCTGAATAAGTGGATGGTTTCCATAACAATGACTGTATATGTTTCCTGTTTAGAGAAGCATACGCCCAGTAATGTGCTTAACTAATAATTGCATGAATCACTAAATTCACTAAGTCACTATGTATATCCGTTTTTGACATGAACTACCTTCATAATATTGATACAATTTTTAAGAATTTTTGTTCAACATTTTCTCACTATTTCTTTTTAGTATTGGATCAAAGTTTAAAACCCCCTAACGACGGCTGGCAGCAGAGAATAGAGAATCCAGAAGCAAAAACCAGCCTGGCAGCAGCTTGCTCCTTCTAGAACCCCATAGCATGCTAATAGAACCAAGCTTGCATGATTAAAAGGTTCCCAACCAGCAGGAGCTGCAATGCAAGTCCTCTAATTTGACTTCCTATGCTTGTTTACTAGCAATTTTGACATTTTTTAAAACTTTTATAGAGCTATTATTAATTTTTGGGGAGCTTGAGTGAATTATTACCGATTTTGGGTCACTCTGGGTAACAAATTCCTAAAAAGGGTGCGCTGATCATCTAAAAGGAAACCATTCAGCAGCCCTACTTCAATAAAATTATGTACAGCTATTTAATTAAAAATTTATTTATTACTTACTCTCATCATAAGGTGTAAGTGCCTTTCCGATATGAATAACTGAGCATCAATTTTTGATTGGGTATCAACCAACCAGTGTTTCCATTTTAAATTGAATTCTGTTGCTGACACTCCACTGTAAATCTAAAACAAAGTAATTAATTAATTTTTTATCATTATGGAAAGCTCATGCATACAAATGATGAAAAAAAAACGTTTATTAAATAAAACAATATCAACCCTTTGTAGTCTTTGGCCGTTTAGGTCACCAATGTAAGTGACTGCAAAAATCTCAAGTAATTCAAATTAAATTGCGGTGCAAACAAATTTTCGCTTTTAATACATGCAAATCCAAAATCGGACTAAATCCGACCGGTATTAAATGTGGATGCCAAAATCAACAAAAATTTAGCGGGCCCACCCAATTGTGGACCACTAAACACATTTTTGATAACTGAATGATTTATCCCACAATTAATTTATCTAGCGGATTTGTTGGATTTTTTGAAATTTTATACTGTAACATTTTTCGCATTGGAAAATTATGTCTCTCTGCTGAGGAAAGATAAAAAATACATTTTCCTATTTTAGTTAAACTTACATTCATAATTACAAGGCGGTCGGGTTTACGTAAAATTTATGTCCATCTAAACTATGAGAACGGAGAGAGAGCAAACTTACACTGTAAATAGGCATAGCCTTCAAGGTTTGATCAACCAATTTAAACGGCTTACTATCAGCAGCGCTATGGAGTCGCAAAAGAGCCCTTACTACTTCTATTCTTCCTTGCATTAGAGAACCAATAACAGTTTCCCAATAATCAGGTTGCGATTCCAAACCAACAATATCTCCAGCTAATAAAGTTGCTGCTTTACGCTCATACCTAGGAAAATGAAACCTTACCCATTCTAACAAATGCGGCAACACTACACCTCCTAAAATTTCCACATGTATACAAGATTTAATAAAATTTTAATAACCATTACCTGGAATATTATCAACAAATAAAATTTCACATAAATGCCAAACACATTCTACTGAATAAAAAATTGTGATGTAATTCTGCAGTTCTTCTTTGCGCTCGGATTTCTCTCTCATAACTTCATCCTGTAGATTTTCTAAACAGGCTCGCACAATCGAGCGATACTGTCGACTTAATTTAAATAGTTCCGATTTTATATCTGGTGAATTACTCGACATTAAATCTTGTACGCTTAAGAACGTACCATTTGCTTCGTTCACTAACTTTCGTAGAATTGGCTCAAATAAGATCACCTGCTGGCGCACTTTGAAGACAGAGGCATCGGCAGGTCCATATGCACTTGGTGCATCGGGGCTGTGTGCTTTCAAGTGTTGATATGCAAATACGCCTAGTTCGTTTATTGGTAGCCAAGTGGCTGCTATACCTGATTTCCGACATAATTCGTTAGGTATAAGCTGTAAAAGTTTTGAATTTACTTAATATAACCTATTTTGGAGATATTATTACTATTAGTACTTACGAACGCTTTTGAAGACGAATTCATTGGCACTTTTATATTTAGTGTAGTTTATAATATATATCTCTGCAATAAGAAAACCAATAAACTTATTTTTATTTCGGTAAAAATCACAAATTCAAAACGAAATGCAACAAACTAACCTACAAAAACGGTTTGGTGACATTTGAAATTTGACATTAGTGGGAAATGTGCTGGAGGTGTCTATGATTCTGCCTATTCGGAAATATATATAATTTTTAAAAATCGATATTCTTATCTCTCAAAACGTACAATATCTGCCCCCAAGATTTAGAAAACTATTTATTATTTTTTTCTCAAAACGTACAAATCTGTATTGCTTTTTTTCGATTTATTTTTGCTTGATGTCATAGAATGACTATGTTCTGATAAGTGTTTAGCATTGTATGGTTCCCACAGCAACACCAACTGTTTACTTTTTAATATTACCTTTGATAATGACATGTAAACATGTCGAAATAAGTATAAGGTTAAATAAATTATTATTGATGAAGTTATAAGGTATTTTATTTAATATCAATATGAACTTCAACAAAGTAAAGCTGGAAGTTATTAATAAAGGTAATATTCAGTCGAATTCAACTAAACATTTAAAAAAATATAATAGAATGTTTTTACAGAATAGTTTAGATGGTTTAATAATTTTATTAAGAAAATAATCGAATTTATCAAACCATTTATATAATAATAGATACTAAAACGACATCTTCTATAAGCTTTACCGATCTTACATGATATAAAATCTGTACAAAAGTTGTGGTACTAATTATAGATAAAAGATTAAAATGTTTGTTAATTCTGCTCTTTATTATCAGGATTTTTATTTAATTTCCTTTTTATAAAATGTTTTATCAAACACGCATCTTGTTTTAAAATTTCAGTGGGTATGGTACTGTGTGAAGGTACAGACTCGTCCACTATAGTAATTTTAATTGTAGAATCCAAATCTTTCAACTGACTTGTCTCCTTATGTAGATCTTCCAGAAAGCTATACCACCTCTTCATTCGTCGATAGTTTTCTTTGATAAACAAAAGTTTACAACTATTAAATGGAAATATTTTAAAAATACCTCGTGCCACGCTGGAATATCCAACCTTTAAATCATCTGCGGCTTGTATGTTCATATTATTAATAATAGAACTCGTCACAAAGTTTAAATAAATAACAATGGCTTCTACATTTTCATCACACAAAAATCCAGTTTTGAACAAAAATTTTATCATTACCATATCCAATAACTAAACAATTTATTTTCATTAAATTGTGTCAGACAAACACGGCTTGCAGTAACTTGCATTGAATGAAGTAGGTTTGACTTTCATAAGCACATGACTAATCCCAATTAATTTCATGATATCATCAACTCTGTTGTTGTCTTCATTCTCCAAATAATTTATTATCATCGCATGTAGCTGTATTATACTTACTATATGATTCCTGATTCTTTCGACTAAAACTTTACCTTCTGTAATGCTTCTTGGATTTCTTGCAGCACATTCTTCAAAATGTGACGGAAATGTTTTATCTATATCTATTAGGCTGAAATATCGAAAACACGACATTAATTTGGTATTACAAACTTTGCAGTGTGTCTAGAACCATTCATCGTAAGGAAAGTAAAAAATACATCTAAGCGGGAACAATTCAAGCCAATCAACATAATTCCTGTAGTAGAAAAACTACTAGAAATAGTTGTAAAATAAGACAACAATGATGAGTATCGGTTTAGAGAAAGGTGAGACGGTCATAGCAATTTTCTCTAGACGTGTGTCATGTCTGTAAAATCGTAGCACATTGGGATAAATATGAAGCCTAGCTGGCATACATGACAGATCATTTAAGTTTGCAAGGTATAAGTTGTTGATTATATTTAAAAAATAGAACTAGGTGAGGGGGCAGCCTTAAAGCGATTTTAAGAATACTTATATAAGTAAAAGGTGTCAAAAACTAAACGCAGATAATTCTTTTCAAATACAACTAAAAGATTTAAGTTAGGGGTGTCACAGGAAATTGCACTGCAGCCCATGTTTTTTATATGAGGATGATACTCTGATTTATAATCGCAGGAGTGGATTTAGATGCATATTACCGAATAGTTATAATCCCTACTGAAAATCACCTCAGTTGCCTCATAAAACCTCATACAAAATGAACCTGGTTGTTTCAAAAACCGCATAAAACCACATACAACCTGATGAAAACATTATCAGGTTATATGAGGTTTCTATATATATTTTCAGTAGGGTATGCTTTAAATATTCAATTAATCATCTATCACATATTTTACTTACCATTCATAGAACACCCGACTCATTAGTCCAATATTATTTTTAATTCCACTAAATATTGTATTCATAACAGCAAGCACTGGTGGTTGAATTTTAATTTTATTATCGGAGGTGTTTTGCACCGCATCCAAATAAATGGTTTGTAGTCGATACCAACTAAATTTATAGTTGGAGTCTGCTCCAATAGAAGAATGTGCTGTCACGGCTGAAACAGTATCGCATTTCGAAGGTACTGAAAGATTGGTGATGGATTGTGTTGAAATAAAGCTCATTTGTGGTTCATCTACTGGTATCCCATTGCGGTTATTTTTACCCATACATTCAAAGAGGTTCCCCATTACACCACCTTTGTTAAAATGTAAAAAAAAATTGACCTGTCATGTGTCTGTCAGCTGCCGATGTGCAAATGGAAAATATTAATGAGAGGTTTGTTGAAGAAAAATTCAGACAACATGGAGTGTAATTCTGTTGAATTTGGTACAAATGAACAAATTTTAGAACTATTAAATTACTTACTAGTTTTGTAATTTTAAGATTTTTTGAAATTAATTTAAAGTTCAAGAACGAAGTTCACTCAATTTTTTAGCTTCAATTGTGGATTTTATTGAAGGATACTATATTATTTAACTATGCCAAGAAATTTTGTAATTTAAGATTTATCAAAAATAACAAAAATGTTGTCAACGTATCTACAAAAAATAATCTTAAAAATCTCCCTAAAGACCGTTTACCAGTTGAACATCAATCAGGGATTTGCCAAATAAACTGTCCACATGCTCCAAACACTATTCAGGGTGTCAACGGAATCATTAGTATTTGCTAGAGTTTTTGTGATGGCAACAAAACTTAGCTTAGGTAATATGTACACGAAAAGGCACATTTTGACATTTTTTGACTTCCGGTTTTTCCGGAAATGACCCGAGTTAGCGCGGCTAGAATACCCATTCGAGTGCGATCAGCAAAGTTAAGTATAGCTCTGCCTGGTCAGTACTTGGATGGGTGTCCAAAAAGCTGAATCAACTCGGCGCCTAGTGCTCTCGGAATGGCACGCGAATAGGTGGTCCTGGCGGTCGCATTAACAAGACGGCAGTTGTTAGAAGGGTTGGAAATCCCCTCAAATACAGAGGTACAAAAAAGAGTTTGGCAAAGCTGATGGAATGTGATGGTTTAAAAGTCAAAGGGCTCCATCACCTCCTAGAACATAGCGATAAAACCAATCCCGAGCCATGTTTACCCCGACGCCCTAGGGGCATAAGGGATGGCTAAAGAAGAAGGAATCCCGAGACAATTCTGAGTACACCTGCACTATAGTGATTTCTTCCAATATGAATGTTATCGTCATATTAATCATTTGTCATTTATTTACCATATTTTTTCAAGTTTTAAGTTAAAAAAATATATCTCAATTAATGTTTCAAACACATTTATTTATATTAAATTACTATTCTATTACTATTTATTTACAAAGTAACTATTCTTTAAATAAATCTTTAACTTTAATAGCAACATTTGCTGAATCTATAACCCTGGATTTTTCTCTTTCTTGGGCTTCTTTAAATGAACTAACCAGACTTATTTGTTCGTCTTCTATTTGTACACTTTGTTTTTGTCGTTCCCGCTGTATCATATCAATAGTTTCTTCATACAACTGTTCTTGTGATGCAGCACCATCATACTGTTTGTCTAATCTTTTGTATGCCTCGATAAACCTTTTCGTTAAAGTCTGTGAAGCGTTATTGAACATATTCACGGTGCCTATTTGTTTGTTTCTATTATGCAGCAAGCTAAAATTAATAAAATGTAATAAGCTACTCTTTACATGTTTGGCTAAGCTTACGCTCGAATTTTGTCTTCCTCATAGAAAATTTTTTTTAATGGGACATTTGGAATCGGTCTATCGAATGCAGGTTCATCCTTTGGGGGATAGGCTTCATATAAGTCATACCAAAGAGGACGGTCATCCCATTCTATTGCTCCTGACTGAATTAGGCCTCTTGTTCTGCAAATAAATTTTAGTATAATTTTTCTGAGGTTATGTGGAATTCGTGAATAACAAACCTTGTGTAAATGGTTCCTATTTTTTCTAAACGACTTCGAGCCATAGTAATGTGTGTTTTTTTTATAATAAAGATCAAAATATGTTTTATTATTATTAACAAAATAATTATTTACTGTTTGACAGGTTTTCTCACAGAACATAAACCTTTTCTAACCTTATAGATGGTTGGGTATCGTGTCTCTGTACCCCATAACGTATTTATAGTGTTTTATATGCCGTGAATATTATTCACTTACACTTGGTTTTTAGATACGAAATGTCAATGTCAAAAGTTAAAATTCGAAGTGCACAAAAAATGCTTAATACTTAATAGATATTATAGAACTATAATGTAATGTTTGTTTCGTGGTTGTTAATTAAAACACTTATTTCAAGGAGAAAGTTTAATGGAGTTTTCACTTTACAAATAATTTTGATGAAAATTGTTTTGATGAATGTTTTATGTTTTGTAAATAGCAACCCAGTCGCTAAGTTACAATACAATTGACCAAGGCTGCTACATTAATACCCCCCCCCCCCCTTTGCAGATGAAAAAAAACTACGTAGCAACTTCAAGCTAATTTAATTTTCTATAATGTTCAATTAGTTACGTTACTTGTATTGTTTTTAAAAAAGATCAGAAGTTTTTGTAGCTAAGATAGCATGCGCTTCACGTTTGGTGCGTAGCTTTTTTTCTTCTGCAAAGGGGGGGGGGTACTAATGTAGCAGCCTTGGTCAATTGTGTTGTAATTTAGCGACTTGGTTGCTATTTTACATGAATATAAAACAATTCATAAAAGATATTCTGTAAAGCTAACACATTAAAAAGTTCTTCCGCAAAATATCGTTTTATTTTCAACTCCTTACCAAACATTACAGTACCGCCCAAGGCTCTTAAAACTTTAAAAAAATTTTAAACCTCAAGACAATTTGACCCGGCGACTACCTATGCTGTACTTCGTAAGCCTTGTAACCCATATTTTAACTGCGTTATTACGTCCGCTTACAGTGAAGGCTAAAACGTGGCAGCAATGTGCACCATTCTATGGCCCCTTCTTATATATAATAAAGATTCTCTCTTATATAAATAAATTATAAAATAAGAAACAAAGTATAAATAAAAATATGTATAAAAAAATTAAAAACATAAAACAAGAAATACTTAAAAATACTATAAAAAATATACATATAATGCTTTGCTTTAAGAATTACCAAGAACGATTTATAGTAGCGCTCTACTTCTGTCATTCTTCAACCTGAGGATACGCTTTTGACGATTTGTTGTTTATAGGAATTTTTGTTTAGCATTTATGATTAATTGAAGATTAAGACTATGTTCAAAATGTCTACTCAGTGGATGATGTAAGTTCGGCGTAAGTGGGTAGCCAATTAGCAATATTACCTCCGCGATCGCCGTCCGCAATAGATTGCGCTGCTAAATTAAAAATCGTTGACTTTAAGAAGGAAGACATACAGTTTACTATAAGTTTCTATAGTGTTTTAATTAGTTGCTATTTAAAATTCAAAAAATCAAGACTTGTATGTCTCACAGAAAAGTGTCCCTGGTAGATATTTTGAACATTTAGATAAACGAAGACGACCAATTAAAGAAGAAAAGGCACTGTTTATGGCAGCTCATATTATAGTATAAAAATAGAATCGGGCAATAAAATTTTCGGCTTATGTTGACAAACGTAGGCGCTTTATATTCACTTCCCTATTAAAACATTATTTTTAAGTAATACAACAGCCGCCAAGTAGGAGTGTCACACTTTAAAGTGTATCTGCAAAGCTGGAAATTTTATTCACTGCAATGCCCCATGCCTTGCACAATTCTGGGTTTTTATGCGGAAATAACGATATAAGTGCAATGAAATTTCTTTACTGCAATAGGCGTAACACTGAGATACTGAACAAAATTCTTTTGAGATAGAAGTCTTTTTAAATGTATTTATTTTTAAATTTTTATTTAAAACAAGTGTGTTGCGTCTAATACCTTTGTCTAGCTTCTTACTGTAGTTTTAAATTTTACCGCCAGACGTCACCTACTTTGTTGGCGATCGCGAAAATTTCTTATGCTATTTTGACAAGAGTATCATCTGAGAATTTGTATCTAAAATAAACAATTATTTTGCCTTCTGGGACCTACTTAGTTTTATTCCTACATTAAGGTTAATAAAAATCTTTATTCTTTATTGCACCTTTTTTTTCCACCTATTTACCTAGCATCATTCCCTTATCGTATCATAAGTTCTCTTTTTGTACGAAAAAAAGCGGCAAATTAATAATAGAGAAAATTAAGGTTAACAACCGATTTAAATGTAGCAAACATTTACAAATAATTTTTATTTTTGTAAATATTTTTGGAGAAAAATAGTTGACATTAAAATCGCATTTACAGAACTATGTATTATAGTGTTACTGGTAATACTCCCCCAGCAACAGTTTTTGTAGCCAAGTGTTGCTGTAAAATTCAACAATTTTAGCTTTAGTTACCAACAAAGAGAAGGTAATGAATTATAAAGAATTTAAAGCTTAATTTTAAAAGCTACCATGTACGTCAACCGCTACCGGTGGCGTTTGTAGAGACACAGAACGTACTAGTTCTTTTTAGTGTTTTTCTCTGTTATAGGATTTTCACCTTGTAAAATCCCCTTCTGCAACAGAGTTTTAATTTCATTGTAAAAATTTTCCCCCTATTGCATTTAAAATGGTTAATATTACAGAAAATCAAATTCGTACCATTGGTTCAGTATTAAACGACGATAAACGTCCACTTAAAGAAAGATTCCGTGCTTTATTTACATTGCGAAATGTTGGGGGCCCAACTTCTATACAGTGCATAAACGAGTGCTTCAAAGACACCTCTGCTTTATTAAAACATGAATTAGCTTATTGCTTGGGCCAAATGCAAGATCAAGAAGCAATTCATGTACTGGTAAACGTTTTAGAAGATACAACACAGGAACCAATGGTTCGGCATGAAGCTGGTGAGTAATTTTAAGGTTATAAGTCAAAACTTTGTAAATCAACCAGTAGAATGCGTTTAATGTTTTTAAATTAGTTTTACTTGAGCGGGAAAAAATTACATTTTTTTTTAAATTTACAGCTGAAGCGTTAGGAGCTATTGGATCTTCAGAAGTCATCGAAATTTTACAAAAATACCTAAAAGATCCCGTAATAGAAGTAGCCGAAACTTGCGAATTAGCTCTAGATCGAATAAAATGGCTTCAAGACCCAAATCGTTCTAAAGAACATCTTTCTGAGAACCCTTATGCATCTGTAGACCCAGCCCCACCTGCTACAACAACCGACACAGCAAAACTAAAAGAAATTCTTGTTAATGATGAAGCATCTCTTTTTGATCGTTACAGAGCGATGTTTGCACTTAGAAATATGCGCACTAGAGATGCAGTTGTAGCTTTGGGATCTGCTTTAAAATGTGGAAGTGCATTATTTCGACATGAAATTGCTTTTGTTTTAGGTCAACTGCAGGATGAAACTAGTGTGTCGTTTTTAAGGGAATCATTGGAAGATCGTTCAGAGAACGAAATGGTCAGACATGAATGTGCTGAAGCTCTTGGGGCTATTGCAACTGAAGATTGTTTTGAAGTTTTGAATAAGTATGTGACTGATGATAAGAGAGTTGTTAAGGAAAGCTGTGAAATAGCTTTGGATATGTGTGAATATGAAAATAGTCCCGAGTTTCAGTATGCAAATACTTTACAAATTACATCCTAATTATGGATTGCAATTTTTTGTTTATTGTTATCAGTTTTGTATATTATGTATGTTGTAACAAATAAAAGATAAAAACAAGTCATTATAGTTCTTTCCAAGTATGTTTTACCTGCAGTAGCATTATTATTATGATTCATGCTGTGTGGAGATTAATTGTGTGCCACTTGAGTAATATGTGTTAATAGTTAACATAAAGTTTTCTATTTTTTCTTTATCAATTCTAGCTTTACTTCATTAAAGTCCATATTTATTGAGTGTAAATAAAACATTTTTTACTTCAACAATGTTTATTTATTTTAACTTTATACGTATTTCAACATATTTACACGCCATTATCAAAGGTTATATTTCTAATTTTAAATGCTAAACACTTTTATAACTCCTCATATTTTACTGTTAACTTTTTTTTTAGAGTTCCGATTTTATGCAAATTTTCAAATCTCAGATTTTAACCAAAATACACGTTTTGGGGTCGAAGGAACTCAAAATAAATCGCAAATATTATTAAATTTTGAAAACTGCAATTTTATAGTGTTATGTCATTAAACGATTGTGTTCTAATAAGTGTTTAGCGGAATTGGGTTTATGTGTGTTTATATGTAACAACGTATGTGTTCTTTGTACATAATATCAAAATTTGTAATTGTCTGGCTTATATAAATCGAATTACAATGGGAGCAATCTAATTTGTAAATTCCCGATTTTAGTGAATTATCTATTTTTGCTTTTGCATTAAACAAAGTGTTTAAAATGTTTTTAGTTGTTTTAAAAATTACTCTTCAAATAAACTATTTATAACGATTTTTGGTCCGAAAATTTTACCTACATGATTTTTGGTATCGAATTTGTTTGTAAAAACTTTTTTATTTTTTAAAAACAGCAAATCAAATGTTTTTTTCTGAATGTCTTATCTACCACATGAGGATCGAGTTTTTGAAATCCATTTGATTAAAATTATATCATGTCGTAGCCTTTAATAAGTATAATCATGTGATGTAAAAATATTTTCGAAATGTTTTAATACGTTCTCATAATCTGGGAAATTAAAAAGAAATTATTCCTCAAACTATCCACACTGCTTTTTTTTTCAAAAACTGAACTGATAGAGTCTTGCAAATTTTACTCTGACGCCCTCTTGAAATTTTTGAAAAATTTACATTTGGTTAATGATTTATTCAAAAATGCTAGATCATTATAACCTTGAAACAGTTCAATAGACTATTTGAAGTAGTTTATTAGGATAAAATAGCATTTTATATCATTTTAAAAATTAGAGAAAATTTGATGATTTTTAGTATCAACAACGCGTTTTTCGGAAGTTACGTGATTTTAAATACGCCTGTCAATTAGCCATACTTGAACAATATATTTTTCATTCTTTGCATAACTTCAAATAAATATATTTATAACGATTTTTGGTCCTAAGTATGAAGCCTACTAATTAACTCTTAGTCTTAGTACGGTTACACATTGCTTCTGCGCGATTTGGTCGAAATTATTGCCGCTTACTATGTTCACGGTTTCCTATTTGAGCATTTGCTGCCAGCAGTCGTAGTAGCACAGTGTTGAGGAGCACTGCCACGGCATCCTGTTGCAGGTTCAAATCCCCGCAGGGGCGTTACTTTAATTTTTTTTAAAGTTATTTAATAGCACGAGAATATTTAAAACGTATGGGAAAGTAAGCTTCTAAAACAAATTCTATACCGCAAGCGAAAGTTAGACATTTTGGTAACATTTTTTCGAAAACAATTTTTTTAATCTTAAAACGAAATCTGATAGAAGATCTTAGAGCAAATCTAACTTTTTTTCCGAACTGTCTAGTTTAAAGGTGGCTATCGATACGATTTTATGAAAATTGTGACTTGAACGACTTATTCCTCAGAATGAGTTAGCAGATCAGGTTCAAATTTGGTATTGTAGTAGTTGTAGGGGGGTATAATATTACTATCTACGAGAATTTTTAAACAAATGCAAACTGTTAAGTAATAATTTAGGAAATTAAGAAGAAATATTACTGAAAAACTGGTTACATGATTTTTTAAATTTTTGTATGCTCAAGGAGCTGAAAATGAACTACAATTTAGTTCGTGTCTCAGCCCGCTAATTTTTTTGTGACGCTTTCTATGAATTTTTGAAAATGTTGGTTTTAAAACCTATTAACCAAGATCAAATCACGATTAAATTTGATATTCTAAATGCCCTAGAGGTACACAATGTTACAAACTTTGTTTTTTAGTTTTTTAATTTCTGTGTGATACTTTCTATGAATTTTTGAAAATGCATGCCTGTTTATTTAATAAAAAAAAATCTGCGTAAGCTAAATTACTTGTAAAGGATAGCATAAGATGCACAACCCTACTGAAAATCACCTCAGTTGCCTCATAAAACCTCATACAAAATGAACCTGGTTGTTTCAAAAACCGCATAAAACCACATACAACCTGATGAAAACATTATCAGGTTATATGAGGTTTCTATATATATTTTCAGTAGACTTAATTTTTAAGGGCAGCAATATTTACGGGGCTTACTTGTCCCCATCCCACCAAACTCTTGGCAGACGAAATTATTCTTCTGGTTTTGTTTTTTTTTGTCAATTCCAAGAAATCTTTTTCCAAAAAAGTTATAGAAAATCGACTTTTTTTGTCATAAAAATGTTGCGAATCTGCACCACCGAAGTTATGCTGAAGAGCTGTAGTGGGAGCTTGACTGGTCCATATTATGTTTCGTTCGTTGCACTTCGAATCCTCATGTAGTTACCGTGCAGTACGATGACCGAGCCCTAAGCTCTAATGCCTGCGATGCAATGTACGTGTTTTTATCTACAAATCTTTTTTTTATAGTGACAATAAGATTCATGTGTCACGTTACGCTATTTACATAAATCAGATGCAATAAAATGCCTAGTTACATTTTATCACGGCGGTAATAATCAACAAAAAATCAGATTGCCTTATTTACGTATGTTGCTTTGATAACCACCTTACGATCATAGCAACTACAATAATAAAATGGCAGTAAACTAATTTTGGCTAGCCATAACGTTTTATTCATTATATTCTCTTACTAAATATAACTCGTGTTATGGTTAATTATCAATGATTTATTCTTGGTAAAACTGAAGCCGCATATTCAACTCGTGCATTCGCACTCGTTGAATCTGCAGCTCGGTTTCAACTCGAAAATATCATTGATGATAACTCGATTTGTTATATTATAAGTGAAAATATCGCAGAAAATGAAGCGCATTTTATTGTCCTGTGCGGAGACTTCAATGCCAAAATAGGGGTTAAGTCCGAAAACCTCACTGGGAGGCTACGGACTGGAAGGCAGGAATGATCGCGGAGAGACAATGATAGGATTCCTGCTTCAGAATAATATGTTTCAGATGAACAGCTTCTTCTACAAAAAAAACCTAATAGAAGATGGACCTGGGCAAGTCCAGACGGTCGCACGAGAAACGAAATTGATTTATAATAACCGACAAGAAACACATAGTCAAAGACGTGTCGGTACTAAATAAGTTTGGTATTGAAAGCGACCACAGAATGGTGAGAGCGAAAATTTCAATTGACATCAACAAAGAACGATATAAAATGGTTAACAAAAAGATCAATAGACCATGGACGAACCCACCAGACGTAGAAGAATTCCAGCGAGACATTAATAGATTGCTGGAGAACACAGACTCGGAAGAAAATATCAATAACGTAAACGAAAAAATAACAAATGCACTACTAGAAAGTCAAAACAAACACTGTTCCAAAACAAGAAGAGAAGAGAAACTCAGTCAAGAGACAAAAAATTTAATGCGAAAGAGAAGGGACATGAGAAGTCAGAAGACGGTAAAAACTGAAGAGCTTAAAGAGGTGAACAAACAAATATCGAAAACTATACGGAAAAACATCAGAAAATACAACACAAAAGAAATTAAACAAACTATAGAAGACAACAAAAGCATGAAGGTGCTACGCAGAAAACTCGGAAATGGAAAGAAAGAAATAATTAAAGTCAAGAACAAAGAAGGAGTGGTTATCACGAACAGAAAAGAAATACTGAAAGTGGTAGAGGACTTCTATCAACTGTTGTACAAAAGTCAAAAAGAAACAGACCCGGCCCCAGATTTAGAGGCAGAGAGTTTAACAACAAGAAAAGGTATAATAAATCAAGGATCCGAATCACTACCAGACATTACCCTAGAAGAAATTGATTTAACATTAAAGAAAGCAAAAAACAATAAGACACCCGGAGAAGATAAGGTGATTACCTACTGACGCAATAAAGGTCGGCGGTCCTTGTCTACTTAGAAAAATAAGAGATCTATACAATCTCTGCCTGTACAACAGTACAATACCAGATAAATGGGAAAATGCTATTGTGATACTGCTTCACAAGAAGGGTGATATAGCTGAATTGGAAAACTACAGACCTATAAGTCTTTTAAGCCATCTTGACAAACTATTTACAAGAATTATAACTACGAGACTCGAGAAAAAATTAGATTTCTACCAAACAATGGAGCAGGCCGGATTTCGAGCTGGATTTGGGACCAATGACAACTTACAAAGCGTCAAAACAATAATTGAAAAATCTATTGAATACAACAGACCACTAGTGTTGGTCTTTGTGGACTTCCAAAAAGCCGTCGATACAGTTCAGATGGAGGCAGTTATGGGAGCGCTGCAAGAATGTTGTGTCGACTATCGGTACGTAAAGTTGTCTACAACATCTACAAAAATGCAGAAATGACAGTAAAATTACACGAGAACACCAAACGCATACCGATTGGCAGGGGAGTTAGGCAAGGGGACACGATGTCCCCCAAACTATTTACTGCAGTTCTGGAATATGCTTTTAGGAAGCTAAATTGGGAAGGAAAAGGCCTAAACATAGACCGGCAGAACCTAACAAACCTGCGTTTTGCGGATGACATAGTTTTAATGTCAGACAATCTACAGGATATTTCATCAATGTTAAAAGAACTCCAAGAGGTATGTAAGGAAGTAGGCTTGAAAATAAACATCTCTAAGACAAAATTTATGACCAACCTAGTCCCTATCGAGAACATAAAAATTGACAATAATGAAGTAGAACTAACAGATATGTACCTTGGGCACGAACTACAAATCGCCAAAGACAACCAAACAAGTGAATTAAAGAGAAGAATTACCCACTCCTGGGCTGCTTATGGAAGACTTCGGGAGGTCTTCAAAGGTGATCTGCCGATATGTCTAAAAAGGAAAGTTTTTAATCAGTGCGTGCTGCCGGTTATGACAAATGGCACCGTTTAACCATCGCAACTGCCAAGAAGCTTAGAACAACACAACGCAAGATGGAAAGATCGATGCTTGGCGTGTCCTTACGAGACCACATTAGGAACGAAGACGTGCGCCAAAGAATAGGCGTTACTGATGAAATCACACAGATAGCAAAGCTCAAATGGAACTGGGCTGGACATGTGGCCCGGATGACGGACGGGAGATGGACGAAAAGGCTGCTTGAGTGGAGACCGAGAGCCGACAAGAGAAGCAGAGGAAGACAGCTCCCACGCGATGGACGGATGATGTCAGAAGAATGGCCGGCAGCTGAATCTAGACGGCCCAAAGGAGAAAAGAGTGGACAAGAATGGGGGAGACCTATGTCCAGCAGTGGACGCTAAGGGTTGATTGATGATGATGATGATGAACATTTTCTAAAGTATAGGAAAGTCCAGGAAAAGTGCTCGTTCATTTTTTTCGGTGTCTATCTACATAGTCTAAGCGGGTACCTACAACGAGTCACTGTGACGTAGTTGGAAACAAAACGTAATAATTTTTGTTGAAGTATGGTAACTTTATGGCGATTAATTTATCCACTTGTTTGATTACAAACAAACAAAAAGTTTTATTACTTTGCCATTTTTATTAGAGCGATAAATATACGAATAAATTTCAAACACAACCGTAAGAAAGTAATATTGTTTGTAAAATGTGCAACAAATCACATTACTTTCTACTATTCAATTACAAACTTTTCTAAAAGATAATTCCTTAATTATATTTATTCCCTACGTTCTACGAAACATAAAACAGGAAGTCGATCACGGTTGATGCTTTATGTTGTGCGCTGAAATGTATAAAGTTTCGCACATAGTTGCGAAAGTTCGTGAATACGCCGAATTATCTTGGGAAAATGGAACTTCGGGACTTTGACGTTCAAGTAGACGATAACAGAGAGCTATAGAACAACATTTCACCAACTGCTACAAAACTTTGACTGTGTTTAGAAATTTGATTTGTTGTTGGAACTGAATGTAAAATCTGCTAAAATCAAACATATACTTCTGAATTTGTTAAGCTACAATTTTTATGGATTACTTTAATAAAATTCTAACATATTTATTTTATTATCGAGAATTTTGATTTTTCGATAAAAAAATTACAATGAGTTTCATTATCAGAAAAATACAATCAGATCGACTTTTGTATAAAATTAGATAATCTGTTTAGTTTTGGCAAGCTACATGCAACAAAGTTCGTGTCGTTTTAAGCCGTGTTAGTGAACTTTAAAAATTCGAGTACTGTTTGTGTAAAAAGTTTTGGGTTTCAAGAGTTTTTTAAATAGCGTGTTTACGTACCTTCCGAAAGTTAAACATGTGTTTACGTTTTATTTCACTAAATTATAATATAACAGTTACTTAACTACCTAAACTATAGAACGTGAGAGAGGTTTTATTTAATCGTTTTTATATTTAAATACGAGTGCCTTGCCAAATACAATCTGAAACGTTTGTTGGTCGGCAAAAGTACTTACACCTGTGAATTGTTAAGATGTAAAAGTGTCAATTTTAATTTCTAAATACCTATCTAATTTTAAATTGAGTATTCTTCTTTAAATATTGCAGAAATAATTATACCTACCAATATAGCCCTATAACACTTAACATGAAAAGCGAACATGTTTTCTAATATCTTCTTGGTATGGGAGGGGAGGTACTTTTGTAGGGAAACAACTCAGGAATGGATTTTTTTGCTTAAATTACTTATTTGAGCATCCAAAAAACCCCGAGTTTGTGAATTCTAGCTTGGTGGGGAACCCCAGAATTTTTTTTTGAAAATGTTGCTAAAATCACAAAATAATGGGTTGTTCGGTTCCATTGCCATCCTACGTTAAAAGTAGTTCTAAGAAAATAAGAAGCCGATAAAATTGTATGTAAAACTAAACAAGGAAGAATATTCTAGCCTTAATGGTTTCCAAAATACGCCCTTCCAAAGAACTCCATTTTTTTTTAAGTTTTTGGCTCGAAAATCGTACTTTTCAGATTTCTTGAAATATTGTTATTCCTGATGATCACACGTAAAGGTGGTGCTGAGATGAGTTAAAATACATTCAATTTCTTGCAAATCCAATAAGAAACAACCCTCTAACTCTAATAGGTCTTGAGCTATGACCTGTCAAAGTAGAGCATTTTAGACCGGTTTTCGAATCTGTTTCGTAGGGCTGCAGTTTAAAAAAATAGATACTTTTGAGTGCATACAGTGTAAAAATAAGCTAAACTAAAATGAAAAGAGGATAGAATTTAGCGTAAAACTAAACAATGATAGTTTCCAAAATACACCCTTCCAAAGAACTTTTTTTAATATTTGGCTCAAAAATCGTACTTACAGATTTCTTGAAATATCGTAATTTCTGATGATCATACGTAAAAGTGGTTTATAAACGAGTTAAAGTACACCCAATTTTCATGTAAATCAAAAAAAACAACCCTCTAATCCTAATAGGTCGTGAGCTATGACCTCTCAAAGCTAAGCTAAACTAAAATGAAAGAGGATAGAATCCCCCCCTCACTCAGTTGCGTACGCCTATGGTTAAATTATTTTTTTGTCATTGCTACGAAATAATAGCACTTGCTAATATTAGTCTGCATGTTAAGTCTCATGACCGTACCTAATACTGCTTAGGAGATAATAATTAAAAACGGAATTTTGAACACGTTCTTTAAGGGGCTGTAGCTCCCCAAGGGAGCATTTCCGAACACACGTTTATCTGAAGTTTTTGTCTTAATTTTATACGTAGTACACGCACACAAAACGATGGCATACCTTTTAGAAACACCCTGTATACAGGGTGTCCCAACGATACGAAATTCTGTAATAACACCTTAGTAATGAAGTTAACAAAAATACGTAGGTTATTTAAAAAAATATTTATAGAGGCAATTAAATGGTCAATAAGAATGTGCAAAAATATACAAGGTATTCAATTGATAAAAAAACATAAGTGGAACACCCTGTACAAACCAAAATGGTTTTAGAATGTGCACAAATTGTCAAGTAGCCCACATGTACAATATTTTTTTGATAACTTAATTATCAAACGAGTTATCAAAAAATTTCGCATTGTTGGGACACCCTGTACATAGATTAGACAAATAATTAGCCAAAAATAAAGACATTGGTTACAATGAAGTTTAATTTTTTAGTTCTGCATCAAGAAGTAGATATAACGAATAAAATTGGCAAAGTTCTTCGTGATACTAGCCTTGTTATCCCTCATGTCGTTCTCTATTGATAAAAACTTCGACAATGATAATTAAAGTGAATACACGACTGCACAAATACAATAGCTTGAGGTCCTAAAACATGTATTCATGTTTTTTTTATAATTATACTTATTTATTTATACATACTGTCACAGTTCACAGGTAGTCAAAATTTTATGATGTTTATAAACATCAGCAGGTTTTATCTAGCGCAAATATTTATCAAGATGCTGTCAGGGAATTGTTAAAACAATTTTCGTTTTATTAAAACTACAGATTAAACACTTCAATTTTCTAACAGCAGGAATTACCCATGTCGCAGTTGAACCTCCTCTTCCTGAATTGTCACGAACAGTCTCACAACAGTTTTTAAATTGGTTAGCTCATTCAATTACTGAACACTTTTTTTAGTGTATTTTTTTAAACTGTGAGCTGAGTTTGCGTAACATTAAATTTTTAGACGAGTTTGACGCTTTCACATTTATATCAGCCCCATGTTGAATAACAAGTGAACGGTTTCCATGACAACCGTTATCTGTTGTTTTTTTGTTTATAGTAGAGTACGTTCAGTAATGTGCTTTAGAAGTAATTGTATGAATCGCTCTTGTTGGTTCTCGAACAGGCTTGAATTTGAACAAAAATTATTTGTTAAGTAGAAACTCAGTTCTACAGGGTGTTCTGAAAAAAGTAGTCAAAAATGTTATTATAGATTCTTGGTGAGAAAGTCGATTTAATGTAAAATTCCTACATCAAAAGTGCTTCGCTTCAGAGTTATTGCGTCTTCAAGAAGCAGTTGATAGAATAAAACAGAAATTTATTTGACTAACTAAAAAATATACAAAAATAAAACTTAGCAAATTAACTAAGTAATAAATGTAACATAAAATGGTTCACCTATTGAAGGCGCCGTTATTGCTTCTGTGCGTTATTATTTAATATCCTTAAAAAGGTAAAATAATTTTACACAAGACATAGTACTACTAATTGAAAAATCTCAATTACAAATCAGTGGCGTAGATTCATGAATGGGCCCCGTGTTAATTCCTCTATTCTTTTTAATCTGTAAGCTTTTCCAAAACTGTTAAAAGATTTAAGTAGCTTGAAAAGTGAAGAGAAACATACAAAATTATATTATTTATTTTTCTTAATACAGAGATATAAGACTTTAAAGTGTTCTGCGCTTCTAAACTTGGCTGAAATTTTAATTGAAATAATAAATATAGAAGCTTACCGACGCGTCGCTTAATGTGATTTAATCTATATATTAGAAACTGATCTTCGGCTGTCTGAGCTTTCGGGTGGCTGCGTGCGCGGCTGGTCTTTGCTTTATTAATTCTCTTCTGCGCACATTCACGCCTCGGCTGTCATGCACAGCTGCGCTTATAATATCACATCGAGCTCCAAGGGAATGTTTTAAAGCAATTAATTAAGAGCGATCGTGGTTAGCGACAAATTATTAACTCACTAATTAATAGTAAAATAAATAATTTTGTATAGTTTTACATAATGAAGACTAATTCATTCCTAACATTACATACAAGTCAAGTATTGGATAAAATTGAATAATTAAAATAAACGGGTTCACTTTAATCACTTTGTTAATGTTTATAGTGCTTTGACGATTTACAATTACACACACTAAAAATTCCTAAACAGAAACAACGCTTTACTAATCAAAATAAAGCTTGCATTACCTACAAGAATTAAAACAATCGCATAATTATTTGTAAAACTAATAGAACCCGTGCGCTACGCCACACGCTTTGCTTACAAACAATTACTAGCAAATTTATTAAAAGAGATATAATTATGTAATTGAACATCAAAACCTGTAAACATAACAAATAAGATGTGTCGTTAATGTTACTAAATACGTCGTTACTAAATGTTGAGGCAGACGGAAGGGATCCAGATTTACTATAAGCCCGTTACGCTACCTACTTCAGTCGCTTATTGTTGATAACAAGAAATACGGAAGACATAGCACACGGGTTCCATTATCTACCTATCTATATATTTAATTAAGATCCTTTTCCCCTGCCTCAACTTTAATGGTTATTAATTATATAAGGCACATATATGTAAGTACAGTGGGCCGCTACAGTTTTTGATATAGATAACCAAAACCTATTTACTCGTCTATTATATAAGGCTCGTATTTTTTGGTACGGCAGGCCGCCACAATTTTCGATGAAGATAAGCAAAATGTATTGTCTACGGTGTGTATGTGTGTATGAGTGGGACATAATCTGTCGATAGCTGGCAATCCCACATCAGACTCCTCAGGTTGCACTTACGATTCTCTTCCATCGGGCTAGACTTTTACTTACGGCAAGGTCAGGGAGAGATCAGTACCGAAAACGAATCTGGGGAGAAATGCAGGTCAGATCATGCAAACGATGCTGTGCGCAAACACAAATAAATCGAATCAGATTTACAAATTGCATTGCAGCTGAGATTTCAAGAGATATCAGCAAATATCTGGAAATGTTGTTTAATTATCTACAAATATATTATCACCCTCGGGTACTGGATTACTATTTACAGTTTAAAAACACAAAATTTCAGTTCAGTCGCTAACTTTGCGTATTTGAGAATATACAATACTGCGGGACGCATTTGGTACATGTCTTGCAACTCGACACAGCTTATTTATAAAATTTTTAAAAGAAGATAACAAAAAAGCGGGGAGCGTAGACCCCGGGTTCCGCTAGCTAGTAATTAATTTGATATTCTTAAAATGTTGAAACTAACAAAACTACAATTGAAAAATCAAGAACTGGAGAGAAGCCAATAACAATAAAAGATTAGAAGCAAGAAAAACGTGACACAAACTAAAGAAAAATCACGAATCCGTTCGGCAAAAATCATTTTCTGATTATTTTAATTTTTATTTCATTCCCATTTACACAAGCGAAACACTTTCTGTAAATATTGACGCTCCGGAAAATTGAAATTGTCTATACACCTCAATAGCAGATCAAAACAGAAACTGGACAGCAACGCTAGAACATCTGAAAATCGGAGCGCTCAACTTAAGGAAAAGAATCGTTTCTTACATCAAAGAAAATCCACAAGATTTACAACAATACTACAATTGGAGGCAATTTAAGAAACCTGGCTCCGCGCTGCGATCACCTAGCACACACCTACGGCCCATTCCCTAAAGAAGAAAAAATAAATGGTAGGACCATGTTATGCTTGGGCAACTGCACCGGAACGAGATATAGAAAATTCGGTCATACTCAAACAAAAAGGGGAAGAATTAATTAATTACTGATATCCACGTGACCACAAAATATAGACAACCCAACTTACACTGTTGGTAGGCCTTTTATCCAAAAATTCCCAAGCCGTTTGTTAACTTGTCAAGGCTTGCTTGTTTACATACATAACCTCACTTTGAGTGTTGACAGTGACACTTACAGGGAATTTTTAGTTACCACGAGTACCAATCCTGAACTGACTTCAACATCTAAATCTAAAACTCCCTAAGTCACTGCGGACCAAAGGTCACGTGGGTATCAATAATTAACGAAGGCTCTGTATAATCTTCAGGGTTTTGATAACATTTTTTGGATACATTTTCATAAATGTCAAAAAAAATTTTAAATAGCCTTGTGGAAATTAGGATGTTTGCAATTTGTAGTTAGGAAATAAGAATATGTGACAAGTACATGTGCAACTTCGACATCGAAGTCTATCAGCTTAATTTCCATAATTACACTTTTATATGTACTAATTTACAGACCTAAATTTAAATGCTGCTCTGAATAAAGTTCATAAGAAATAAGTTTCGTCTACTTTCACATATAGTCACTTTATTTTAATTGTAAATAGGTTATCAAAAGTTACCTATTGTAATTCAGTCTACGAGCAACTAAGTGTTAAAATAACGATTTTCGTGGTAACATCTTTTGAAAAAGATCTCGGACGACTCTTCCGGGGCGGGGGGGGGGGGGGGGGAATCAGACAATACCTCATTTTTCAATTTTTATATATTCACAAATTTCATTTTTTTTTCTTTACATTTATTATGTTAAAACGGCGTTTAAAGTTTGACAAATACTTTGTTCTTTACAGCTAAATAAAAATTTAGGAAAGCGTACCCAAAAATTTGTTTTTGTTGAGCGCGCCGGTTTATATTATATTTAACTCGTGCTACTTGCCAAACTAGTGAGAAATTAAAAAATTTAACAGGTGTAACTTTTATGCGCAAAACATCGGTCGTCCTTCTAGTGAAAATAAAATTGAGAAATTTACAAAAATAAAAATGTTATAGAAGAAAATCTAAAATCACGTTTAAGAAGCGGCGAGTGTCTAGCTGATTGCCGGCCACGCTGTGTTGCTGCGTATTCAGTCCAACGCGCATAGTTACTTCTCGCTCTAGCTCACAGGAAGCCCATCGTTATTTTTCAGTCCGTTGCGAGCGTGATAAGGACTGGATATGCAGCAAAACAGCGTTGCCGGCGACCAACGACACCTCCGCGCTCCGCAGCGTCTAGAGTGTGATTTTAGTTTTTTTTCTGTAACATTTTTACTTTAGAGGGAAGGGATGTATTTTTCTGATTCTCAAAAATCATTGAAATTGGTGAAATGTCAGTTTCTGAAGGATTACTACTGAAATTATATCGCATTATTCGTCTTGGAGTTAAAACTTTAATAAAATAAATTATCACGGTAGGTCTTGGCGTAGTACTATAGGGGTACTTTGGCGAAATCAGAGAAATACTCTTATCAATGTAGTTTCTTAGGCGCATCAAACGCAGCGCTATTGTCCTTTGAAAATTAGGCGTAATGTTGAGGCGATGTTAGGAAAGAAACAGATTAAAGTAAAAGATGGCACTATTTTCAGTTTGGTTGCAACAAAACGCTCTTTTCGAAGCTATTATCTTGTTGTGCGTAATCAAACGCTGTTATTGAATTAATTTTTTAAGTGTATCAACACGTGGCTCTATTGTCCTTCGGGAATTGGGCGTAACGTTTAAGGTGCTGTTAAGAAGAGACCGAAAGTATTACGTAGAAACAGCTCTAAGGCGTACGATTTTAGATACGAACTTGACACCTTCATAACAATATTTATATATTTCAATCAACTTATGAGCACAATTCACATATAAACTGCTTTGCTTTTTTTGGTAACCTGGCGCATTCTGCGTGGGACTATTTTGAACATTGCAGGCATTGCAATGCATTGCATAGCCCTCCCCAGCCTTGGACAGACTAAACAATTCGTTGCCATACAAGCAGGGGCAATCTTCATCGTAGTTTCCACCAGACAATTCATATGCCGAAGAGCTATCACGCACAATACGTCGTTTGACTAATATAAAATAAATAGTAATATAATGGCATTAAAATAGAGTGCGGGCAAGGTGGCGTCCCCCATGCCGTCTTGCCCAATGAAGGATGAGCTAGGATTAACTTAGATTCGAAACAAATAACATAACCTCAAAACTCTCAAAGCTAGTGTAAACTAGAATAAATATTCACAGCTATCGCATCAAATACATCAAACAAGTCAAATGCAAGTAATATTTTGTTAAAAAAAATTCCAGCATTATACTTACCTTGAACTTTTAATTTAATTTATTAGATCTGCTACAAAACATGCCAATTTGGTCAATTACATTATTGTAACCTTAATACTATACTTAAAGATAATTGACATTTCAGTAAAATTAGTATTACCTAACCTAATTATCAATAATAATGGGAGGAGACATGGCAACTAATAATGATTTAAATAATTTAAATGTTTAGTTGAAAACACAAAGATTTAAATTTTGAAAGCATGTTAATAGCAAATATATAAATATTAAATGCGTTTTTGTCATGGAGTCGCAACATGCGATTTTTAGGTGAGTCATAGTAATGAAAAAAGTGAATAAAATTCTCATAAAATAAAACGTAAGCTCCCACATTAAATTTAAGTTGCTTCTAAACTCTAATAATTTAAACTGAAAATGATGTAACATAGCAACATATGAAACGTTCAAAAGATGTATGTTAAACTGTTTAAATTATAAAAATTAAATTTTTTTTTAATATTTTCAATAACATTTCTAAATTAGACAAGCGTACTTCAATCAGAACCTTACTAAGCTATAGTATAGTATTTTTAAGGTGTACAAGATTTTAAATTGTGTGGTGTGTGTGTGGTTAAAAATGAAACACGAAATAATTGTTTCAATTTGACAGTTGTACCATATACCATATGCTATAATTCCCATTAGATAAATACAAAGCAAAGCGCCTTTCAATAATCTGTCATAATAATTGTGTTAACTTGCCCAACATGCTAACTTGCAGTCGTTTCCCCTACTTGTAACATATTTATCTTCTAATTAATTGGCCTTAAACTTGAGAAAACAAATGGAACAAATTAAAATTGTAATTTCAATATTGAGCTCCAACTGTTCTAATTCAATAAAATCATCAAACCTAATAACCCATTAATTAGCAAATGTATCTAAATTTGTTTGCTCAGGATGCTTCCTTCAATTACCCAACACCGATATCCAATTACACTTATCAATTCACAAATTTGACAATGTTGTTTTTGATAACGATCGTTATAGAGCTTACAGGATATCGATTTTCACAATTCACAAATTGTCTGCCTAATTAATTATAATAAATATCGATAATGATAAGAATCAAGTTTACTATTCACGATCAGATTTCAGTTATTGTTAGACGCAACTATATATGAAGTTTAACCTATTTGATCTTCGATTCAATCAATCCATGGTAAGAAGTCCAACAATAGAGTCGCGTGTCGGTACTTTTTAATTAATACCAGAAAGTGCCAATAATAGTTTTTTAATGGCAACAAAAACTAGTGTTTTTTTTATTGATGGGAATTTTACAACCGACCAAAAAAGTATAAATCATTTACGTTGAGGCAGAAGACGTATACCAGTGTATAATTCAAGGCCGATTTCCGCTGGTTGCGGCTAATAATTATTACTTGCAGAGAGTACTTTGCTTCAACAGCTGGTGCTTACTATTCAGGCGGTTTATTGTAGTGCGATATGTGTAATTTATTAGATGGAAAGCGCACATATTTCGATTATGGTGCGACTTTACTAACAACGTGTAGAATTTTTAAGTAGTTCATATGTGAAGACCGGTTTTTAACACAATCTAAACTTTTACAATTCTAGGCAGTTCTCTTGCGCTACTTTTGAGTAAATCCGGTACTACCTATTTACCAAAAATTGGTACTAAAGTGTTTTTGAAATATTTAATGAAAAATCGATTATTTAATGTAGAATCCGTTCTGTGTAAAAGAAAATATTATTAATAACAACATTAATAGTAATAAGCACATTGTACGAGGCATAATAATAATAAAAGACAAATAAGCAAAATCAACAAAATAGTATCATAAAACCATACAAATACTTAAAGGGCGTATTTGTTCTTTGTAAATAATCCACAAATCAAAGAACAATTAAAAGATTAGTTGTGATAATAACAATTAAACAGTGGTGAAATTATATTTAAAATGTCAACAAGACCTGTGATAATAAAAAATGGAAACACCAACGTGCAGACTTTTGTGTTCCATCCAGACCAAGAAATGTCAAGAGGAAGGGTTAGAAGCAAAATATGGCAGATACTCCCTGTGTTTGTTGGTAAATATTTAAATAACAGTAATGTTTTTAATATTTTGGTAGATATTGTTAAAGAAAATGATTTTTTTTATTAATAAGAGAATATTTTTTGCAATTATACAATAATGTTTTTTTCAGTTGGGTAATGTGAAGTAATGGTGAAAAAAAATATATTTTAAAATTTTATATCTACAGAGTGGCTAGGAAAACCCCGGCCACTTTTCTTGCGGCGGTCAAGAGATGGCGCTTTAGTAAAGAAAAATTAAATTAAAATGCTGGCAACAACGCAGAATCCAAGACGTTTTAGTTGTTAAATACGCCCCATATTACATCAAATCAACCAAAACGTCTTGGATTCTGCGTTGTTGCCAGCATTTTAATTTAATTTTTCTTTACTAAAGCGCCATCTCTTGACCGCCGCAAGAAAAAAGCCGGGGTTTTCCTAGTCGCTCTGCGGAACTATTTAATGGGCGTAGTCAAAGTCACGTAACTGCCGAAAAACGCGTTGTTGATATTAAAAAATATCGTTTTTTTTTTCTTAATTTTTAAAATAGTTGAAAATTCTTGCGGATCCGAATAAATTAAAGTCGAGATTTTCAAAAAGTTGTAGCGGTCGCTATTTTGAAGCTAGAGAGTTCGGTAAAACAGTTTACGAGTTGCCTTAAGTTCTCCTTTTTCTTGGGTTCCTGGGGGTCCAAAACATGTATTTCCGTCAAAATCTCGATTTCTAAATACTTTTCGATAGTGAAAGTATATAAAAGTTGTACAATTAGTGTAATTCCGTTAAAATCTAGAGTTCAAAAATTTTCATGAAATTAATACCGAAGGTAGGGGAAAGTAAAAATAGTTAGATATCGTACTAGCTTGGTATATATACTAAGATTCGCAAATGATGACAATTTCGCATTTATACTGTACTATTTTAAAGTTTGTAATTAAATACCCACACATATTAAATTTCCACGATCACGTGTACAATACTAGAAATAAAGCTGATGCTATTCCAAAAAAACTAATAAAGTAATTGGACAACATTGTTACAAATACTATGCACTAAAAATTTAAAATACATAACAGCGATCTTGCAAATTGTAATATTAGACTGAACATCAAAATATTCAAAAAAACTGTAAGAATTTTATTTAAAAAATTAAAAACGAGGAAAACCAAGAATTATTAAAAAACCAAAACATTATAATTCATAAATTATAATTTTAATTCATCCAAATAAAGTGTCTAAAAGTCTAATTTATAAATATAGTTGGGCAGCTTGCGCAGAAACAGTACTAAGTACAGTCAATTGGTGTAACCATTAATATTTTATGGATTTATTATCTTACTACATCTCATGTCCGAATTTGGTTTTTGTTTATTTATATTACCATATTACATTATTTATGCTTTATGTATGTATACGGGGTTAGTTCTTTGATAGCTCTGTTAATATTAATAAAGATGGAGAAAAAGTTTAAATACAAAAGTTGTTTATACTTATAGTTGAAAGAACTTTAACTTGCCAGGTACAAAGTTCGGTTTGTATTAGTATGAAATGAGTAACGACCTACTGTATTATTATCGAAGGGTACTTATTGCAGGTACAGAGGGTCGCGTCCAGCAGGTAGTACGTCTGCGGAGTTAAAACTTACGGAGATAATGAGACGCACTGTGTTGAAAAGTAAGAGAGAAAAAAAAGGAACTAGTAGCAAGTCGCTGGTTCAAAACATGTTAACGCTTTACTATTTTCAGCTAGAATATTATAAAGTATTATATTCTAAGATTTTTATTCGCTATATTTTTGTAAAATAGATGAACTAAACTGAGTTTATTTAATGTTCTAAAACGTCTAATTTATATTAATTGTCTATGAACCAATCAAAACGCATAACTTACTAGTTAGTAAACAGGGTAATTAAAATATAATTAGCACAGGCGGATATGCAATGTTATCGTTTGTTGGCGACGGAGTAGTTACAATTGTGATGGTACAAGAGTTAGGTGTTCTGTATTTGCAGCCTAAGAAATTAGCCCTTAATTTAATGAACTATTTTCAACGAGAGAAGGAAGCCGGCGGCCCTTTGATTTCAATTAGCAAAGTGCAAGAAAGAGTTGCGGAAGCATTAAATATCAGTTTAAGATCAGTTGGGAGGCTCTCACGTGATGTTAATGTTAACGTGCTTTGCGGACCAAAATAACTTCGGCGCGCAAAACCAAAATCTCTTAATGGCTGTGAAGGGGTTAAAATGGCAGTGCGAGATGTGATTTATAACTTCTACAGTACCAACACCCAATTTACATTAAAAACATTGCTACAAGCTGTAAACAATCGGGAAATTATAAATATAAGTTTAAAACTAGTCTAAACTTTTAAAGAACATTGGTTTTAGATATAAAAAAAGACTGCAACCGGCGGTATCTTTGTAAACAATCACACATTGTAAACCAAAGGATACATTTTTTGAAGTCATTTGTACGTAATTTGAATACGTAATTCTACGTATTTCGGTATGTTTACATACCATTATCAAAGAATTTGTTGTGAAATTCTAACACGAAAATACTACGTTTAGATGTTAAGAACTGTTGAGTATTGGCTCATCTTAGTTCGGACGCAGCGTTAGCTTGAAGCGATCTTTGTACCTGTAAATTTAAAGTGCCTTCGACTATAACTGCTGCATATCCTAAAATTGTTATGAATTACACTGGGTGTTTGGTTACGCCCGTACAACATTTTAGTTTGTTATTTAAAATACACTGTACATTACTAAATTCTAAATTTAGTGACAGATATAAAAGTATTCTTCTAATGCCATACCCTATTCAGGGTGTTGGCTACTTCTCTCCTATGTCTGTGTTTGCTGCGCGGAGATAGATAATTTGCACAGACAGACATAGGGGACCTACAGTTTAACGTGGGCTCCGAATAGGAAGTGCATGAACTTCTGCTCCAGAGGGAAAATTCTACCTCGTTGGTTTTCCGTTGCCTTGCGAGAGAGGACGACCGGGCCGGGAGTCGAACCCGGATCCGCTGCATTGGTAGCTCGAGCGCTTACTACTGAGCTACGGCCGCTCTGTAAAAGTTTTAAGATTCCATAATGTTCAACGTAGCGATTTTTGAGTTATTAGCATTACCTCACTAATTTTGACATGTATTTACTAATATTTAAAAAATCCATACATATATAAAAGCACAAAGGGTTTTTTTCTCCCCTTCCTCCAGCGGCTACCGCTTCACCAATTTGGACCATTTTTTTTTAAATGAAAGGTCTCTATCGACAGATAGAACATGAAACATTTTTATATTTTTATTCTACGTCGATTTTTTAATAATAATTATTTTAATTTATAATATATATATAAAGGTCGGCTAGACGCGCGTCACTTGGGGCGCCATCTATAATAACGTCGCGTGTCATTATTGGAACTAATGCATCACGTGACTTGACATTTCGCCGGTTCTGTCAACGCTGTCTGTCAGTGCATTGTGTGCTGGGGTAACACTAGTAATATTTAAGATACCAAACTTTTTGTTTAGTTTTTTCGTAGAATACCGTCCTACAGCTCGTGTCTGGGACTTTCGGAACACCCTGTATACCTGCATAAACGACATAAACATATCCTGTATACTATGGTGATTAAAAGTGGTACACAAATTTTGTTAATTTTTTGTTTACATTCATTAGTACAGTTAAGAGCCTCTATAGCGATCAAAAAATGTAATTCAAAGCAATAAATGTACAGACTACGTTCATGCCCAGTAGAACATCTGTACCAAATTTTGTCTTTGTCCGAATAAGTTCTACTATTTGCAAAAAAATTGGCTATTTTTCGTAGACTACACGATGTGGTCGATCAGTGGCGTAGGAAACGCGGGGACCAGAAGGGTCAGGGCTGGGGAACCAGGAGGGGCCAGGCCCCACTGACATTTGAAGCAAGGGGCTTAGCGCGCCCTTGAAAAAAACCCTTGATAAAAAATCATTTTACACGTTTGTATTTTACACTAACTATATTAATAGCATTTTTTTAAATGCAAATACTAGCTTATTGTTCTAGGTTGCACATTCATTAGTGCAAAATACCTACCGAAAATCGAGCATATGTTGTTGGTTAGGTTAGATTAAGATTTTCGGCTCTCCCTAGAAAAAAGTACTTCCTACGCAACTGTGGTCGATAAGGTTTTTTAAAAGAACGTGCTTTAGTAGTGAAGTATATGTTTTATTGTTTTTTTAATATGTATTATGAATATTATGATGTTCTATACTGTTTCTTTTTAAATAATAAACTTAAATTCTGTTCGTCATTATCTAGATCAACGTGCAGCCTATACAAATAATACAGTAAGGAATAATCATAAGAACGTAATACACTGTTGATATTAACAAAAAATGCATTACATAACTATAATTAGCTAATATAGTAATTATCCTATTTTGATAAATGTTATATATTTTAATTGCTTAACAACTACGTCGTGATACCAAAACCGTTGCCCCAGGGCCGTAACTAAGGCGGGGCAACCGAGGCACATGCCCCAGGCGAAAACTTCAAGAGGGCGCGAAATTAAAGATCTTTAATACATAACACAAAATTAAATTTTACAACAGCTCTTAATACTATTTTAGTTGTGTACTAAGTAACTAAGTATGTATTGTGTAATAATTCTGCTTTTAATATCTACACTGTGTCTATAAAGTAAACCCCCTCCCCCACTAACTTTTGAACAACTTGATATTTTTCAACAGAATTTGGTGTGCTGTAATGGGAAATCAAATACTATCTTTCAGACCATATTAAAATTTTGTATCATCCAAAATGGCGACTGGGTGCCATTTTGAATTTTTTTTAAATGGAAAGGTCTGTTAGTTCTGCGTCTGATCCTTGAGTTTCAAAGAAAAATATTCAGCGATAACAAAATGACAATGTTTGAAGATAAAGAAGTCTATTTAAAAAAACTAAGATATAAAGCAAAAAGAAATTAAATTAAGTGTTCGAAATGTTTACTATTCACTTCTTGGCACATAAAAAGTCGGTTATGAAATTCCTGCCTTACATTTTCATAAGTTTCTCGAGTGATATTTCTGCAAACTTCTGTAATGCGTTGCTCCAGTTCTTCAATTGTTTCTGGACGGGTTCTGTACACTTTCTATTTCAGATATTCCCATAGAAAACAATCTAAGGAAGTTAAATCTGGGGGGCGAGCCGGCTATTCTACAGGCCCCCGCCTACCAATCCATCTTCTAAGAAAGTGTGAATTCAGAAAGTCAGAAACAGGTCTATAATAATGAGGCGGCGCACTGTCTTGTTGGAACAAAACGTTTTCAATATTATTTCCAGCCAGAGTTATTTCTGGGAAAATTTTGTACTGCGCATGAAAAAATGGACTACTGGATAAAAAAATCAAAACAATTTTGAATTGAGTGAGTCCATTTGTTTAAAATCCGTCATTTTGTTATGGCTCAATATTTTTTTTTGAAAGTCTAGGATCAGACGCAGAACTAAAAGACTTTTCAAATGAGGTGTCACGCGACCCTGGATAATAAAATCAAAACAATTTTGAATTGAGTGAGTCCATTTGTTAAAAATCCGCCATTTTGTTATGACTGAATATTTTTCTTTGAACCTTTAGTATCAGAGGCAGAACTAAAAGACCTTTCAAATGAGGTGTCACTCGACCCCCCTTTTTATTTACAAAAATTTTTAAAATGGCGCTTAGTCGCCATTTTGAATGATACAAAATTTGATTTTTGGCTAAAAAATAGTATTTCACTTCCCATTAAAACACCAAATGTTGTGGTAAAATATCAAGTCGTTCAGAAGTTAGTTAGGGGGGGGGGTTACTTTATAGACAGACGGTATATAAGAGTTAGTCGGTGTTCTGTGCAGGAGCGGTATGAATATATACTTTTCGAAATGTAATAAATAGGCTGTGTCGAGATGCAAGACATTTACCGAATGCATTCCGCAGTAAATTAAAGTAAATTTAAACTGTATTATTGTAATTAGCTGTTACTAGTGCCGCTTAGTCCAAATTAAAATAATTTTTACATTTAAAATTAAGCGAACGTTTAAATAAGCCAGCGTTTTTAGACCTATGTTGATTAGAACAGTTTTTGTCTTGATTTATAGAATTAATCCTCAAAGCTCGTACAAACTATTTGAACATTTTAAGGAAACGCTCAAACCTGCATGGCAACTAAATGTTTATCAGCAATTAAATTTATTCCGAAAAACGTCTGCAGGAGTACCTTTTTGTGTATTTTGTATGAACAGCTTTTGAACAAAAGATAGAAAACCTTGAGTATGTTTATGTTAAAGGTACTTTAAAATATACGTCGAGTATCCCTTCCCATCTGTCACTATCCCAGTGAAAATGTTAATCATCAATAGCAAAATAGGCACACCAAATTTGTAAGTAATATCTTATTTTAGGGCGAAGATAATAAATCATGATTAGACTTCGGGGGGTTATAACTACGTAAGGAAACGTTTTCAGATCTATGGTTATATAAACTTGTTCTAATGGTTTTTTCTAATGGTCTTTAAATCATTTCTTATCATATTGTATATAATAATTGTTCAACCAAAAAAATTTAATATTGTTTGTATGTCCATAGCATTTTATTGGGGTAGGTGCTTTAAAATAAAATAAAAAATAAAAAAAAAAAATAATTATTAAAAATACTTTATTTATAAATTCTAGCTTTACTTCGTTAAAGTCCATATTTAATGAGTATCTGTATATAAATTACTTAATTACTTTAGCAATATTCTGTTACTAATATGTTTTCTCAAATACCTCCTCAAGAGTGTATTCCTTTGTTGAATAATATTCTTATTAACAAAAATGTCGAATTAATAAAAACGGACTGAGTTGGTTCAATTATTTGAACTTTGCACCAATCAAAATTATTTTACTTTTAATAATAAAATGTATTTCCAAAAAGGTGGTTTACCCATGGGAAGTCTAATTTCACCTCTTTTAGCTAATATATTTATGGAAAATCTAAAAGATCAAATATTCGAATCAAATCAATCTGAGAAAGTTATATTTTGGTTTCGTTATGTTGATGACATTTTAGCATGTTTTAATAGTTCATTTGATTTAATTAATGAATTTTTAATTTTTATTAACAGCTTGTACCCAAACATAAAATTTACACTAGAAACTGAACAAAATAAGTCCATTAACTTTTTAGATTTAAACATAAAAATTAATTCAACTAATAAATTTGAGTACTCGGTTTATTGAAAACCTACATAAACAGACATTACAATACCACACGATTCTTGTCATCATAAAACACATAAATTAGCAGCATACAGGTCCCTGATACATAGGGCTTTGACGGTCCCTTTAGATGAAATTAATTATAATAGAGAAATTTCAATTGTTAAACAAATTGCATATAGTAATGGTTATAATAGTAAACTTATTGATACATTAATTAAAGAAAAAGATTATAAATTAGCCATTAAAAATTTTTATCGGAATACCCCAACTTCATCCGATACAATTAAATATGCCTCGATCCCATATTTTGGTGACAAAACAAAAAAAAAATTGCTAAAATTATAAACAAAACAAATAAATATAAAGTAAGTTTTAAAACAATTAGAAACATCTTAAACAGTTTGTTTAATGCAAAATCAAAAACAGAGGATGTGCTAAAATCAGGCATTTACAAATTAAATTGTTCGCATTGTAATTCGGTTTATATAGGCCAGACAATTAGAAATTTTAATATTAGGTATAAAGAACACGTACGTTGTTATAAATACAAACACCCACATAAATCCTATTACGCTAAACACTTACTAGAACAAAATCATTCAATGACATCTAATAACACCATAAAATGTTTACACTTTTGTGATGATAAACGTAAATTAGATATACTAGAAGCTTTTGAAATTCACAAACATTTAAAAACTGTACCGTTAATGAATGAGCAAATTGATCTCTTAAATTCTCCTCTATTGGACATTTTGGAATAAGAAATCAAGTCACCTGCAGACGATTACCGAGATCAAGTCACCAAGTTCTATTGTTGCTATAACAACATTAACTGCTTACTTTCTAATATAACCTTTGACAATGGCATGTAAACATGCCGAAATACGTATAAGGTTAAAATAAGTAAATATTATTAAAGTAATTAAGTATTTTATATACAGATAATCATTAAAAATACTACTTTATGGCAAAAGTTTTAGAAACGGTAAAAACACTAGTTTACGGTATCGCAAATATGCATTAGCTTAAGAAAATCGTCTTTATTAACGTTCACCATGAATTGTTGTTTTAAAACTTCTGCTTTTGTTCTAAAGAATATTATCCAACCAATTATTTTCAGGATCATTAATGTGCCTGCCTTTTGGGATAATGCTGGGATGGCCATCACCAACATACCCAAAACTTTTGGAAGACTCATCCCCGATTCCCATAAGCATCGACCAAAGCGCCATGATCGCCGGTTTCCTAATGATAGGCAACATTGTCGGTACACCATTTTCCTCTTGGTCTGTTCTTGGTACCAAATATGGAATAATCCTGGGTCTGTTCAGCATGCTGATTGGGTGGATCTTGATGTGGTACGCCACAAACATCTACTTCCTTTTGGGCAGCAGACTGTTAGTTGGTTTGGGCTGTGGATATGGAATTGGACAACTGAAGACGTACATCAAGGAGTTGTGCGAGCCCAAATTGGCGACAATTTTGGCAAAATTGGTCTTTTTTTATGTTTTTTTCGGAGTAGTCGTGGCGTATGTTTTTGGTTACTTCCTGAGCTTTACGGATTTTTCGTTAGTTACAACTGTGATGACAGCAGTGATTTTTCTTCTGTGTTTTTTGCTACCTCATCCTCCTAAGGAGTATTTAAGATTTGGGAAAATTAGACAGGCTCGGATTATATTGAAATATTTAAGACCGAATTCGGATGTGGACCATGAAATGCAACGCATGAAAACAATTTTGACCACGGGAGTGGGGGAAATGAATTTTTGCCAAGTGATACGGGATAGAAATTTGAGAAAATATTTCGGACTTGTAGGACTTTTGACGTTTTTTATGCAATTTAGTGGTGCTCCTGCAACTATTATTTACACCCAAATAATTTTCACTGCAAGTCTTTGCCCCTTTCCTAAAGTTACAGCCATCGCATACGCCGTCTGGTTTCTTATATCGAATTTTATTGGAGTGTTTTATTGCAGCAGAATTAACAGAAAGATCTGTTTACTTATTTCTAGTGTTAGTGTAACTTTAATTTTAGCCCTAAACATAGCTGTGTTTTATTTTAATTTTAACCAGAAGTATTGGAGTTATACTTCTTTAGTAACGATGTTTGTGTTCATATTTTTACACAGTACAGGGTTAGCTGTAGTGCCTTTTATGTTAACCCAAGAGTATTTTCCTGAAAAGGCAAGAAAAGTTGTGTCTCATTTTCAGATAATGCAACATTCGCTTCTAGCTCTCATTATTACAAAGATTTTTCAGGTTTTATATGATAGATTTGAATTGTATGTGCCATTTTGTTTATTTACAATTATTTCCTTTATTTGTTCCTTATTCGTAGTGATTTTTGTTCCTTACAAACCTCCAGTATTAGAAGAAGCAGTAAGCTTAAAGGGGTCTGAACGTTTATAATAATTACTTTCAATTGTAATTAGATTAGGTAAATAATTAAATGAATGTTTGTTAGTTCAAATTTGCATCAGCTTAGGCAATGTTTTTATATCAATAGATTTTGTATTAACTGGCAAGACCACTGCCCTGGTGGGGAATGTTCTGACCAATTGGACAAATTTATGTATGGGGTCTGCCAATCTGTTTAGTGTAAAATTCATGCTTTAGTCAATGTTTAGATTTTACATTCGTAACCGAAGCGATAGTAGAAGAAGAATAATAATTTTGTATATACAGTTAAATTAATTATTTTACCTACGCCACTGTGTAGAAGCTAGACTGTATTGTACTTAAACGACGTCGTCAGTTTAAGTTGTATTGTGTAATTTTCTGTGATAGTTTTTCTTAGTTTTATATAATTGTACTTTTATTCTCGAAAAATGTATATTGTCTTAATTGTTATGACTATTGATTTCCAACGAAGCTGATGAATATGATTATAATAAAAAATACAGTGTTGTGGCGCTCTTTTGTTACGTGGTCGGTGTTACCGGCGGGATTGTACGTTGGCTTGTGCGTACAACCCCTCGGTGAAATGCTAGGGCGCCAGATTTTATTATGGAGTTTATTCTGCAAACGGATTTGACTGGGCGAGGGTTTTTCTCTAGTAGAATTGCATTTTGAGGAACACTTTTCCCCAGTTTGACTGCACTTTTGAGAAAGACTTTTCTCTAGTGTGACTGCACTTCTGTAAAAGGCTTTTCCCGAGTCGGTCGTCACAGTTCTCTCGTAGCTGGTTGAAGACCTGGGTTACTGCAGTGAAGATGCCGGTCTTCAGGGCCCAGGGGTCTAAATAGTAATATTTATCAAAACTTATATCCATATAATGTTAATAAGCAAAACAACTATAGCATTAAGCCATACATTGTTAAGTAAAGCAAAAGGTTAAATACAGGAACTATTTACAAAAATAATTGTTATACTAAAACGTAAAATTACAAGCCAAGCCAGGCAAACTATAAAAAAAGCAAAATACGGAAGCAATATGGGGCAATCAAAATATAGAAACGGTGCGGTAGTAAATGGGTAGCAAATAAGATACGGTAGCAATTAAGATACAGTAATCTTCGGTAGCAATTAAGATACAGTAATCTACGGTATCAAACGGTAGCAGATAAGGTAGGTGGCCTACGGTAGCAATTAAGGTACAGGAGTGTACGGTAGCAGATAACTAACTAAGCAACAATGGAACGTTCTGGTGCAAATATAACTGAATATAAAACCCACGGGTAATACAGCTATAGCGGACAAACGGGATTGTGACGGATATAAGAGAGAAAAGTACTGCCTCGTGTTTTACGTCCGCGACGTTCAGAAACCACGAGAGAAGAAAACGGCCTCGTCATTAATCGTTTATTAATCTTTCTCTTTAAAAAAAATGCTGCAAGAGGTTGTAGTCCTTGTGGCTTATTAAATTTCTAAAGAATTTAATTTTCGAAATTTTTTACTTTGTTAACCAGTTGTGGGGTTTTCTCAACCCTCCCCTTAACTGAAGGTTGAGGAAAGTTGAATTACCCTGGATAACTCAGAAGCCAGAATTCGTCGGAAATAAATAGAAGACTGTGAATAAAAATTATATATTGTTTTTATTATTACCCTCACTTATAATTTTTTTGATATCTGATTGTGTATTTTTATGTGGTTAAATTGTATTATATTATTTACGACAATTATGTGACAATTAATCAAAATTACTCTTTTAAACGGCACGCTACTGGCGTTGATCCCTCCGGAACGGTACGTTCGTTTTTCTGCCCGTTAATTGGCTAAAAGAGTAAGTATTGATTTTCTTTCTATAAAATCCAAACAACTGTCGAAGGACCAATCGAATATTTATCAACGTACGATGTCTGGTCAAAATAGCTGCCACCTTGGTGCTTTCTGTAGTTAAAATATAGTTTTGCACACGCAAAAGTCAGCGTGTAATTAAGTTGAATGTTTGCTTGATGTGCTGTTTCCACACTCTGGCTCGGTTTTGCAGATATTTTGGTTACGTAGTGAAAAAAATTAGTTTGTAGTGTGTTTTTTGGTGAATTCGTCAGGTAAGTACAGAAAGTATACTTTTACTGTCTTTAATTAACTTGGAAATTGCTAATTAAACTAATTTTGAAGCTTGTGCTAATCCCACGTGATATAATGCGGAAATGCTTGTGTCGATCGCACGTGCATGAAAATTTAGCGTTGAGGTGTCAAATGAATTTAACCAATTTAAATTGATTTCTTGAATTATACAGGGTAAAAATTAGTTATAAACTACATTTGGAAGCCTCTGGGAATATTAAAATTATCAGGTAATTAAGACTTCATAGGTTGGTTGAAATAAAATGAGTTTTGCGTAGCAAAATTCTCATAACCTGTCGGTCGGTAAATAAAGAAAATTTCGGTGAAAACCGCTGAAAGTAAAATTGAAGTATTCTGTTTCAGAGTTAGTAAAAATAAATAAGATTTGTGCTAACCTAGCGGCCAAAATACATTAAAGACAATTTCTGACACTTAGCAATAAAACAAAATCCGATTCCTGGAAGTTTAGCGATTCGAGTAAAATTGAAATATTTATGTTTTCAATGTTATCCAGACATATTAAACTTTCTGAAAAATCACGGTTTAAATCTAAATCTATACCTTTTAAAAATACGGTTTGTTTTGGTTCGGAGTTCTAGTCAGGAATAATTTTGAAAGAATTCTGAAAGAATAATTCCGAAAGAAGAATTTAACATTTTGAGCTGGTCGTCAAGGTTTATACTGGCTGAAAGTGGTAGGGAGGTCAGATAGGGTCGAGCTTCTCTGAAGAACGGCATTCCGGTGCAATCATCTGCGGGTTTAAATCCACTTAAAACGCCACCAACGCCTTTTCTTGAAACCAAAGCAACAAAGTCAAATTTTGATAAATTCGAAAACTGTTGTAGCCAGGTTGTCTCGTTACAGTGGATTCGCACCTACTTCGTTCAAAACTTCATCGCTTGTTATTCGCAACGTTTATAGAATTTTCGGCGGTAGCGGTAGCTCAGAGGTTGGGCGCTCAGTCTCTAACGCTGAAGGTCTAGGGTTCGATTCCCCGCCGAAGCCATGCAGCAATAAAGATATATGCCGCAACCCGCCACTCACATTCCCCAATCCGCCGTAGGCAGCCGCGGGGTCTTAATGCCTGAAACCTTCTCTGTTATTTAGTCGTTCGGATTCGACGTTAAACTGTAGGTCCCCCTTACTCCACCTTAGCGCTAAGGAGAGTACGTGGCAGAGAAGAGTGCCGGTGCCCAGCAGTGGGACGTAAAGGCTGATTACGATAGAATTTTCAATATCTTTGACACATTCACATTTGAATACGTGTCGTCATGTTGCTTACTTGGTGGTAAACCGTTTCATGTAAAAATGTTATGCTGCTTGACTTTGTAGTATTTATAATTAGGCCTAAATTGACACCTTCTGTATAACATAAGCAACTCATTAAAATTTGTAGATGTTTTTCTCAGTCTGCTATGATTACACCGTATTATCTACGTATCTAATATATCGTTTATTATGGCAGGAACGTTAATTTTTATACCTTCGTGTCTATTTTCTGTTCTTTCATCTTCCACTTGAACTGTCGTCGTTTGTGGCTCTTACAAGTCTCTGAAAATGATTACGTCTTTCATAGCTAATCCATTGCGTTTTAGTTCTTTGATCATATTTTCGTGTTTAATCCTATTAAAGGCCTTTTTATAGTCTGCGAACCATGCCTGGAAATCTTGTCACATGTCCTTACATTTCTCTATTGCAACTACTACACTTAATAAGGCTTTTCTAGTTCCTAAAAATCTTCTAAATCCGAACTGATAATTAATACTTAAATGTAAACTTTTAAGGTATGATTAATTAAACTAGTCGTACTATAACCGTCACATTTAAAAGCTATCAAGTTGTAAATGTAGACAGATTGCAACAATTCATGATTGTTGTCATGAAAACCGTTTACTTGTTATTCTGCGTGGCTTTTTTAAATGTTACATGTACCTTGAAACAGTCTATTATAATTCAATTTTCGCTAAGATTTCTCATAATTGAAGTCATACCGGCTGGAATTTTACGCAGACTTAGCTCACAGTTTTAAGAAAGTACACGCAAGAAGTCCCAAGTACCTAAACAAACTAAGGATTCTAAAAATAGCAGTGAGACTGTTCGTGACAATCCACAGCGAGAAGGTTCAACAAGGGTTTAACTGCAATGAGTATTAGTCCTGCGGTTTTTAACAGTGTTGTTGGTTTTATTTACTATTTCAAAGACAGTTTCCATTGATTATAGCTTCAACACGTTTAATGTCAGCAGGAATTACTTTTATTGCTGTTGAACCTCCTCTTTCTGGGTTGTCACGAATAGTCTCGCAGTCATTTGTAAAACTTTTAACTCATGCAGTTACTCGCGGCTTTTTGAGCTGATTGTCTTGATACTGTTAGCTGAGTCTGCGTACAATTTGAGTCGAGTTGGCGCCTTTATTACGCTTTATTACATCGGCTTTGTTGAATAACAAGCGAACGTTTTTCATTACAACGGTTAATTATTGTTTTCTGTTTAGAGTACAGTACTTTCAGAAATCTACATAACAAATAATTGTACAAATTACTAAATTCGCTATATCTCTGCGTAAATTCCGGCTTTGGCGTGAACTGCCCTCGTAGATCAGTTGATTTGTATATTGCTTTCTCACCCATGTCCTTAACCCTCACCTGCATGAAATGGGCTACAAAGGCCGACAGATAATCATCAATTATTTTTGGAACCCTAAGGATAAGAAACAATTAATTTAGGAACGGTATGAAAGACCATTTGGGTAAATTTATTGGAGTAACATGCTTAAATTTCCTGCGTTTTCTGTTATAAATGAAGAGTTAGTTTACTGATCTTACGATTACTAATCAACGTAGTAACCTACTTTTATGTAAAATTCCTTGCGTGTCGCTGTTCCAGAGATAATGAGTTTAAATTAATTTTAACACACGCAAAATTCCCATAGATAATGGAAACCACATTTAGTTGGCATTGGTCTGACTTGCAAAGTTTTGAAGGTTAGTACTTTTTTATACTCATTACTTTCCTCTACTGGAAGCACATTTTGCGTGTTTCTTTGTGCTAACGCTAAGATGTGTAACTTATAACCTTATAATCCGTACTTAATGTCTCACAGGTACAGGGAAACTACTTATCAAGATAAAGGAGTTTCTCGCTGGGTAAAAGGGGTAAGGTTATTTTAGGCCAGGGGCGTTGTTAGGATAAAAAAACTGGAGGGCGCAGTTTTTTCATGAAAACTTCCTCCTAACGATGCACCTGTTTTAGGCAAAGGATAAGTTTTCTTATTCTTGTACTGTTACGGGAACGAACTTGCAAAGAAATCAGGCAGTAGACGAGTAGAAGCTCTTTACAGCAGACTTTAGGTATTTAGGTTAAGAAATACGGTTAGGTTTAGCAATATACCGGATTCTGAATTACATTTGACTGTACTATTAAACTCGGACTAGCACTGATGCTAGCTAAATTCTCTCTTTGGGTTGACTGAACTAGGTGCTGGTGCCTGCAACTAAATGTTTCTCTCGGTTGACGGGTTAACGTGCTGATGCCTGGAACTCGTCTGACATTTTTCTTCGGGCTGGTCTGGTTGGTTTGTAGTGGAAGCACAAACTGACGCTTTCTATTCTGGAATATAGATTTGATATACTTAATTTTCATCATCTGGGTCATGTGAGGACATTATAATATATACTATTTTTAAAGTAGGGATGCCTGCGCGCGGTTCGGTCTTGCGTCTCGTACTAGTGGCGACACCAGCGAGTCAATTTGCAAGCAAGTACATAAATAGTATATTTTTTATATAGTTTGTATGTAGATTTTCTTTAAGTAAGGGCTCATATTTATTAATTTATTTCGAGCCAAGAAAATATTGTGACGAGTATGGATTGCTATTAAAAATAAGAAATTCAATGACATCTAGCTGAAAACTACTACATCTAAAAACATTAAATACGTTTGTAGTCCCTATGCTCTTTACTTTTTCCACTCTGTATATGTATGTATAATTGTAATTAAGCTAACGTTGAATAATTCAAATTTAAGTTGCGTGTAAAATTATTTTTATATGTATTAATTGCGTTAACTAGTTAATTTTTATTGCCGTTTTACTTCAAATTGCAACTTCAACAGCATCGTTGTTTTGCGGGTTGTATAACTGTTAATTCAATAATGGTTTTGGTTTCACCATAACAATAATTGCAAGATTTATTTTTTTGTATTTTGCAACTTTATATTTATCCAAAATCTTCTTTAATAGTTGTATACTTTTTCCTAAAATAATATTTCTGAAACTATTAAATCTAATTAATCGACTTCTTCATTCTTCTTACGCTTTACGCAGTAGCTTCAGACTCTTTAATCCCGATTTTAACATTCAAAATATTGCATCAGCGCCATATAATATTTCAGACACCACAACATACGCAGAATTTTGAAACATGATGCAATGATTTGCAATTGCTGGTTATGCAGATAATAAAATATTGTAATTGTTACACCATAAACTACTAGTTGCAGTAAATTGACATTCTGTGAACGAAATCCATTCCACTTAGTTAACCTTTAAACTCTAGACAACATACGTAATACACAGAATAGACTTGTAATTGTTTAAATTGATATATAAATTACCAAGAATATATTTTTAGAATTTATTGGTATTGAATCTGTCAAGTCTAGCTTCAATTATTAGATTCGATTCAACTTTGATGGAACTTTCTCATAATTTATTTTTTACATATTCATTAATATTCTGGACAGTCCAGTGGCGGCACATAAAAGCGTAAACAATAGTGTATATAACATACTCTACTTTTCTAAAACATATAAAACCGTTCAACTCAATAGGAGAACGATGTTTTTATCAAAGATAGTACGCTGGCAATTTGTGTATATGCGCTTCCACTACGGACAACGTTCTTTTTAGAAGGAGGCCGCGGGTATGTAAACGAACGAGATCAAACATAAAATACCCCCTGCGATGTGGGCTTTTGCGTAGTTTTTGCCTAAGCAGTGTGATGAAAAACAAAACGAAATTATTATAACTTAATATTTATTTACAGCCTGTTTCATTCTGCAGTTGTGCCTAGGTTCATGTCACAATGATTATGTTTTCGTATGCACAAACTATCTCGCGAGAAGCCAAGGTCGCATATTATTTACCTAAGCCCATTTTGTGAATTGTGTAGCAATTTTTAGTTTAGTAGTTGGTACTTACTGCACCGCTTGTATTATTCGGTAATGTTCAAAAGTGTCTGCATTCTGCTACCAAAATTAATTCCGGAAACAATATTGTGAGTTTAAATACGAATCCGCACCAGTTTATACTTACGAAGTGAAGTTCCAAATAAAAAATAAGGGCTTACTCCGTCCTAACGTACAAATTAGTGCAAGGCGCGAAGCGATAAGTGCTGTATTTTGTGTTGTTTGTATAATAATGGATTGTGGAGCAGCAACAAAGCAATAAGCAAAGTTAGTTGTTTGTATAATAAAAGAACAAGTGGATCTGGCTGGATCTTGTGGTACATTTAGTAACATGAACTGGACGGCTGTAGAGCTCGTGGAGTTTAGGGCGGCTTTGTTGAATCCTGGGGTGACGTGGATGCGGTTTAGCTTCCGAGCTGGGTGCAGATCGCAGCGAGTGCTAGCTCGGGGAGACGGGTTAGTTTGTACGACTCTAGGGGAAACATGCGAGGATAATTTTTGTCACCGGAGGATACATTTCCATCTGGTGACCGTAGGCTAGAGCTCGATCTGGGGGCAGTGCTGTTGATCGGAGGCTGAAGCAGGACCGTACGCTAAAGCTGATGGTAGTGATGCTGAGCAAAGTGCGATATGCCGATCGTAGGCTAAAGCTCGATCTGAGGGTGTACTGCCGCTGACCTGAAGCTGAAGCACGAACTGGTGACCGTACGCTGGAGCTTGATCTGGGGGTAGTTGTGGTGACCGGAGGCTGAAGCTCGATCTCAAGACCAAATTTTATTGGACCCTAAGTTATTTCGAATTTATGTTAGTTTTAAATGTGACTTATCGAAACGTAAATAGAAATTGCGTTCTGTTTTTGAAGTCTAAATTTAGTAACGTCAATCCAAAACACACGTGAGTAACAAATGTTTTTTTTTTATTTTCAAAGATCGTGCAGTATTTTTTCTATTTTCGATAACCCTAAATTATCTTCAACTTAATAACAGTTTAAATTTTAATATGAAATGTTTTCAATCTTTTTTTCAAGTGTAAGTTGCAAATTACGTACTCATTATTTGGGAACACGATAAAGTATTATCTACGTATTTGCGGTTAAAGTTTAGGGTTTAATCATAACTGCATGCAGTTTCTATCAAACTTTACATAATATCGGATTTGTAAGACATTAAACAATGACGAACCCGTTAACGGATAGTGCAGACTCATTTCTAGAGGTTATTTGTATAAGTTGGTTTATCTATTGCACAATGTGTTCTCATTACTTTCGGCGGTTGTAGAAATTTTTGATGATACCTATTCGTTGTGATAAATTTGGTGAAATTCAATTATCTGCAGGAAATTAATTTCCTTTTAATACAGAATTGGAAAACCAATCAGTAGGTATATACTATGTGTAAAAAAAATGGACGTTTAAAAAACTTGAGCGTGAATTAAAAACTTTATAAAACTGTTTAAACTATTTTTTAAATTAAATTTAAAATATTATAATTAATTTAGAAGTTTTGTATTTAAAGTTTATTTTTGGTATTATATTACTTACTTTTCCAAATCATTGATATTGTATTAGCAGATTGGCCTAACTTGTTTAATAAATAGTTGTACCCGTGGGCTACGACCTACGCAATCTTTTGAAATGAACTGCCGCGTCGCCTTACATGACTGTTACATAAACATTTACTCAAAATACTGTCAATTAAATAATAAATAAGCTGTATCGTGATATAAGAGCATAGCCCGCCGTTGCGGAAAGTTGAGAAAATTCCGGACTTAATATATGTATGTATATTGCCATAAAAAACATAGATTGGGAGCTGATACAAACTCCGCGGTTAAACCGAATCTGTTCTCGTAATACTAAAAATCTACAATTTATTTTTTATATTCAATAATGCTCCTGTTTAGTGGAAGGATAGTTTAAACGGATGAACACGGTATAATCTAGTGACAATAGTCAAAAGCTAAAGTTTGTACCCAGCAGGTACTTGCTATGAGAGATTAGCAGGATTTTATATTTAAATATCCTACAACTGAAAACAATTCTTAGTTACATGTGTTGCAATTGTTGTGATTAGGCAATTATTTTGTATAAAAGTTTAGGACAGTCCCGACGAAAAGCTTCGCTTATTTTTGTTGTATATTGTGTTGAAGTAAAGGGGTTTTGTGGGACAGCGGTGAAAAAAAAGCGTGTGGAATTCATTGCTGAGAGGCCTGAAAGCGGTTCCACACCCACACACTGATAGTAGAGTTTGCCAGCCGCCAAAAGCCTTCTAGAAAAGATTTTCGTTTGCACTTTGTTGCTAAAATGTAAGACCCACTTCAAATCATTCCCCATCCCTTAAGAATGCAAAATCGCCTGGTCGTCCAAAAATCGTCCTGTGCAGGGGGTGGCGGGGGGTGATTTTTAAAAATTTGCAAAAATTTTTTTTTTGCGTTTTTTACATCCACGTCACCTGGGCATGTATCTGCTAAAATCTTAAATCAATATTTTAATCAGAAATATATTTTTTTTAATTTTTAAAATTACCATATACAATGCTTTCATATGGAGCGCCTTAATGAATAAACGCTCGCCCTCAAACGCCATAACTGTGATATACTTTAACTTGTCTTAAGTCGAGAACCTTTTAGTTAATCAAAAAAATCGTTTCTACAAACGTTGTAGATCGAAGATCGAGAATTACATTGCTTTTTTCAAATTCTTAATCCGATGGCTAGTTTCGTAAAAAAATTGAAAATTGTAACACCATGTCGTGCCGATCGCGGTCGGGCGTGGAGACGCTAGGAACGTTCAGATTACCGTGGCTTATGCAGCCGAAAAACGACTCTATGTTTCAGGGCGCATATAAGGTTGATACTCGCCTATTAACGTGCTATTTCGGCGTCTTGGACGATTTTAACGCGACTTTCTTAGTAAATCTTTTGTTCAATGAATTGAATTTATTACTTTTAATGGTAATTAGATTTTCTTTTGATTTTTTCAATAATAATAATTGTAAATACGGAAAAAATATATAGGTAAGTACCTACATCAGTAAGCAGTGTAAAAGTTTTATTGAATAAGTATGAAGTTAACAATAACAAAAATAATAATATTTATTGGTTTACAGTCCAGTAGATTTAAAATCAAAAATACCGGGGTAGAAACTTCCTCCTGTTAGATACGAATACCTAATTAATTAATAATAGTTAATTATTACAATAAGAAATTTTATTTACCTACAGCTATTATTCAGAGTCCGAACTTGTTTCATTATCAGATAACATATCATCAGGGGCAACTATAAGGCGCGCGAGTATTTCTATCGCCCTTATTAGCACATGTTAATTGGGCCATACATTTGCAGGAGCCAATACAACTAATTCGTCTTTTTTTACAGGAACACAGCGGACCTGTACACCCTGAAATAAAAATTTGGTAATTTAAAGTTTAAATATATTACTAGGTAGGTACCACTACAAGAAGTAATTTAATTACCTTGGTAAGATTTTCTTTATACCACGTAGGTAGTACAGTTTCTATGCAGCATTTCTTACAGATCCATTTAGCAATGGATATTAAAAGCAGTACGAGTTCGGATAGTGAACTAGAGTCAAAAATTAAACTGAGACTCGTTAAAAAAGGAGCTGCTAAAAAGCGGGAGAAAATTAATCAAGTAATCAAGAAACGGGAAAATTAATAATATCAAAAGAAATATCCAAACAAAGATTTATTGAATGCACGAAAGTTCGTATAAATATCTGCCATGGAGAAGATGCCAGGTTGTTGCATATATTTACAAATTTGAATGATTTAAAAGAGCGAGATTATTTGCAATGGCACAAAAACTGCTACAAAACTTATACCAGTTCCAAAAATATTTCCTCATACAAATTAAAATGTGCGAAAATAATTACTGATCTTTTCCAAGCGGAAACATCTCAAAAACGTTCCTTACGGACAATTTCATTTGATGTGCATAAGTGCGTGTTTTGCCAAAAACGTTTAAGAAATCAAAAACTGTGCCAGGTCATGACCAAGAACATAAAAGACAAAATTAAAACTATATCGCGAAACAATTCGTTATTTTATTCCAGAATAGGCGAAAATGATTTAATCGCATCTGAAATAAAATAGCATGCCTCATGCGTTTCTACAGAATTACGCAATACAAAGGAGAAACCTAGCGCAAGTGGAAAAACAAAATGGTAAATGGAAAATGAAGCATTACAACAATTATTTAGTGAAATGGAGAAAGGTTTCGAAAAGGGAAAAGGTTATTCCGCAACATCAGTTAGCAAAAGATATCGTGAAATTGGTGGAAATTTAGAGTTGAGTGATCGATTTCTAGTTAAAAAGATTAAAGAACATTTTGTCGACGATATTGAATTAGTGAAATCGATCCAAGAATGTTCTTAAAACATTTTTCCAAGGAACAAGCTATTGAAACAGTACTTCAACATACTGAAAGCGAAGTTTCCAATTTATCCTGTGGTGCGTCAGAACTACACATTTTGACCAAAATTTGCCAAAGTATAAAAACGGAAATAAATCAAATACCGACACACGCTGAATTCAAAAACTTAAACATTAATGAATTTAAAAAGTATATACCAAACAATTTATACTTTCTTATTAGTCTTCTTGTTTGCAACGAATCAAGCAGTGACATAAAAGAAACTCAAATACTTAATATTTGTCAAGACATAATTTTTGCATGTTCAAATGGAAAAAAATATACTCCAAAACATATTGGTCTGTAAATATTAGTTCATAAGGAGACAACCGAAGCAATATTACCAGAGGATACTTCTGTACTGAACACTTGCAATTGTAAAAAAGGTAATTAAATTACTTCTTGTAGTGGTACCTACCTAGTATTATTACCAAATTTTTATTTCAGGGTGTACAGGATCGCTGTGTTCCTGTAAAAAAAGACGAATTAGTTGTATTGGCTCCTGCAAATGTATGGCCCAATTAACATGTGCTAATAAGGGCGATAGAAATACTCGCGCGCCGTATAGTTGCCCCTGATGATATGTTATCTGACAATGAAACAAGTTCGGACTCTGAATAATAGCTGTAGGTAAATAAAATTTCTTATTGTAATAATTAACTATTATTAATTAATTAGGTATTCGTATCTAACAGGAGGAAGTTTCTACCCCGGTATTTTTGATTTTAAATCTACTGGACTGTAAACCAATAAATATTATTATTTTTGTTATTGTTAACTTCATACTTATTCAATAAAACTTTTACACTGCTTACTGATGTAGGTACTTACCTATATATTTTTTCCGTATTTACAATTATTATTATTGAAAAAATCAAAAGAAAATCTAATTACCATTAAAAGTAATAAATTCAATTCATTGAACAAAAGATTTACTAAGAAAGTCGCGTTAAAATCGTCCAAGACGCCGAAATAGCACGTTAATAGGCGAGTATCAACCTTATATGCGCCCTGAAACATAGAATCGTTTTTCGGCTGCATAAGCCACGGTAATCTGAACGTTCCTAGCGTCTCCACGCCCGACCGCGATCGGCACGACATGGTGTTACAATTTTCAATTTTTTTACGAAACTAGCCATCGGATTAAGAATTTAAAAAAAGCAATGTAATTCTCGATCTTCGATCTACAACGTTTGTAGAAACGATTTTTTTGATTAACTAAAAGGTTCTCGACTTAAGACAAGTTAAAGTATATCACAGTTATGGCGTTTGAGGGCGAGCGTTTATTCATTAAGGCGCTCCATATGAAAGCATTGTATATGGTAATTTTAAAAATTAAAAAAAATATATTTCTGATTAAAATATTGATTTAAGATTTTAGCAGATACATGCCCAGGTGACGTGGATGTAAAAAACGCAAAAAAAATTTTTTGCAAATTTTTCAAAAATCACCCCCCGCCACCCCCTGCACAGGACGATTTTTGGACGACCAGGCGATTTTGCATTCTTAAGGGATGGGGAATGGTTTGAAGTGGGTCTTACATTTTAGCAACAAAGTGCAAACGGGATGACACGATAGAAGAAGCTTTTTACTCTACTATGACGTCACATTTACATTCCAGTATTATGCGCTAGCGGGGCTTACAGCGTAAGGAAGGTTCCGAACCTCCGTCAGCAGCACCTTATAATTGGTCAGCTATCTAGTCACTTCACTAACTGACATCTACTGACATTTATGGTATGTTACTTTTCATGTGTTGGTAATTTTATAATTTAATGTTTCAATATTCTCTGCCTTGTGTTTTGATTTGATTTATTTTCAGTCATAGTTTATTTGCGATTGTATCGCGATAATCGAATTGATTACACTTTATTACTTTACTATTGTATAATTCATTAAAAATACTCGCTTAGAGACTAGATTTGCTATTTATCAGTTTCCGTGACTTTTAAAAATAAAAATTATACGTTCTTACCACTTGTATTTTTATTTTTACGCCAGAAACGTTTTTAATATAAGGTTATTCGGATGAATTTTGTTTTATTTTTTAAGTAGTCTATTTAATTTTTTTTAAAACCTTATTTCATTGTGATTCTGCTGCAATTGAATAGCATGATGATTAACAAAAGTCGTCGGACGTTTAAAGTAATACAATCAAATTTAACTAGCCAAACCCGTGGGTTACGCTCCACGCAAGCTTTTGAAATTATCTGCCGCGTCTTACGTGACTTTTGCATAAACATTCGTTCCAAATACTGCTACAAAAATAATAAATAAGTCATATCAAAATGTAAGAGGATAACAAAGTGGCGTAAAGTTGAGACAACTCCAGAATTAATACATAAAAATACCATGATATGTGTCACCAATTTTGTGCTCTTAATAAGCTTGAGGCGCATTCTGTATATCCAAGTTAAATTATTAACCACAAAAATAAATACTTCGTAATTGTGTCAAATAAAAAACTGTGCAGGTTTGTTTCTATTTGACGTTATTAGACAACGGCGACCTCTGTTTTGTAAATGTGTAGTTATAACTACAGAACGACAATGCAGCGCACTTGCACGCAAACGCCACTTGATTTTCAGGATTGAACATAACATCTATTGGTCTAAAAATCACCTCTAACGAATCTGCCTCAGAATCGAGTATTAACTTCCGGTCGAAACCAAAACTAACCTAGCAAGCTTCTCTTGGAACCCGGCTTCCGGAGCTAGCTTAAGCATCTGACCGAAATAAACCAACACCGCGCAGTAAGCTTCACCTGTATCTCTGCTTCTGGATCGAACACGAGATTACGCTTCAAAGGAAACCAGCCCCGCAAGCTCCTTCTGGAACCCCGCAGCACATCGCCAGGACTGTGGGCGCATGATCTCTTTCCCCCGACTGGGAAAATGTTTTCGGACCACTAAAACGATTTCCGAACGTTTGCACCCCGACGCACGCTATGTTTCCTGAGCAATTACCTACTGCAACACACTCGAGCGATCGCGTCTGCATTGTACTTGGACAAAATTGCCATGCACGAAGGGATGTGAGACAATAAATAGGTTGTATCATAAACATTTCACAAATAATTGTTTTGAGGTCTAAAAATATTATTTTATTGAAGCCCGAAAAATTTATTTTGTAAACATAAACAGTTTTATTTGTGCACACGTGGTGGTGCGATCGCGTTAGCATTTTATTTGGACAAATCGCCATGCACCAAGAAATGTTTTTTTTTTAAATTTATTATATTAGTCAGATCAGCACACTGGGTGCTGTACATAACTGATTTCACATAGAAATGGATATAGCATTATATTCACAAGTTTGAGGTCACCCTAAAGGCCCCCCCGTCACTAAACTAAATAGTTAATAGAATTCTATTCGTTGGGAAGGAATACGTCTTGGGTTAACTTCCTTTTTGATCGGGTATGTATGTTTCTTGTTCCTAGTGAGTAGTGGTCGGCTGCTGGGCAGGTTTGGATTTTTTCAAAAAACTTTATGATCGTTGAGTTGATGAAGTTTTCAATATAAGGCACGCCGAGTTTATCATGTATGTGTTTGTTTCTGACAAACCATGGGGCGTTGATGGCAATTCTGAAGACTTTATTCTGAAAGTTCTGTAGTTTCTTCAAGTTAGTTTTTGAAGTCGAGCCCCAAATTTAACTGCCGTAAGTGATGGTTGCCCTTAGGATTGACTTGTAAAGTAGCACCGAGGTTTGGTGACGTAATTGAAATCGTCTGTTAATCAAGGGATATAGTTTAACAAGTTACCAAGAAATGTGAGACAAATAGGTTGGATCATAGACATTTTAATGAAACTAGTGTTCTACCCCAGCGCACAATGCACTGACAGACAGCGTTGACAGACCCGGCGAAATGTCAAGTCACGTGATGCATTAGTTCCAATAATGACATGCGACGTTATTGTAGATGGCGCCCCAAGTGACGCGCGTCTAGGCGACCTTCATATATATTATAAATTAAAATAATTATTATTAAAAAATCGACGTAGAATAAAAATATAAAAATGTTTAAGTTCCATCTGTGGATAGAGACCTTTCATTAAAAAAAAATGGTCCAAATTGGTGAAGCGGTAGCCGCTGGAGGAACCGGAGAAAAAACCCTTTGTGCTTTTATATATGTACTAGTGTTACCCCAGCACACAATGCACTGACAGACAGCGTTGATAGAACCGGCGAAATGTCAAGTCAAGTGATGCATTAGTTCCATGCGACGTTATTGTAGAGGGCGCCCCAAGTGACGCGCGTCTAGCCGACCTTCATATATATTATAAATTAAAATAATTATTATTAAAAAATCGACGTAGAATAAAAATATAAAAATGTTTCATGTTCCATCTGTGGATAAAGACCTTTCATTAAAAAAAATGGTCCAAATTGGTGAAGCGGTAGCCGCTGGAGGAAGGGGAGAAAAAACCCTTTGTGCTTTTATATATGTATGGATAATTATAGCCTCAAGTCAGCTAATCTCATTGTTACCTTAATTTGCTTTATTGGTTGTTTTTAGTAGTTAAAATGCGGCATTTGTACATCGAGTCGTGTATTAGCTAACATTTCGGTTTTACCTTGAGTCTATGTGCTATCTGAGTAAAATGCTAACGCGATCGCGCCACCTCGTGTAAATATTTTTCAGATTAATTTATTTTTAACATTATAATTTTTTTCCAGATTTCGTATATTACAAATAAATGTTTTGTGCGTCGGCAGATTTTAAAAAAATTGGTCAGAAATATTGAAAAAATTAAAAGAAAATTATTTATGCGGATAATAATTGAATATTAATTAAAAAATAATTTTTTAGGTTAATAACAATATAATTTTTAATACTCGAACTGGCCAAAATCACGCTTCATAGAAACCAGTGCGTGGGGGTATTATGTAGGTTTGTCAAAAGATTAAATGAATATTCCTGAGAGATAAATACAATTTTATAATATAATTAAAATAAATTTTACTCTGCAAATCCGTCTGCCTGTCACAGCACAGAATAATTAAATAAGGAACGTAATTTTTACAGCGAGCGCCACATTGTTTTGTAAAACGACAAAATGAACGTTCCTGCAGGATACCTCCGCCCTTTATTTTGAAGTGCTCATTTTGCACCGGTTAACGAGTTTAATTTTCGTTATTTGAGTTCCGTACAAATTAGTTTTCTTGTTCTTGCTGGAATTATAACGTCGGAGTTGATTTTTTTTTCGAATTTTGAAAATAATTTAATAAAGCCGAGATATCGGTTCATAAATAACGAAATACTCATCCGAGACACAGGTACTGCGTAATTAATAATGAAGGGCATTCCCGACATTCCGTTTCGAGCCTCGAACTCCTCAAGACAACCATCTCTTGATAATAAACAATTTGGAAGGGCACAACCTCTTAAATTCGGCTCGATAAGGGGAAAATCTACTGAATATTCATGCTCCGCTATATTAATGTGACAGCTGATGTTCGTCCGGCCAGTATCTCTCCCCAGGAATCAAATATAAGACACAGTCGCGTTTAGGTCGTAGAGACGTAACCGCGACTTATACTAATAATAATAATAGACCATCATCCATCATTCAATTCGCATCTGCACGCGCGGTTTCATTGCACGGCGGCTTTTAATTACTTCTGCCCGAGGAAGTCGTTAAGTGAAAATTAAATTTTATTTCGCATTGTTTTCCTGTTTTTCACGCTGGCTGCTTGGGTCACGAGTTTTGTGAAAAAAGTTTTAGAATTTTTTTTGTTGATGTGATCGGTTTAAATTTTTGGGTAAATTAATTGATTCAGGTGAGTCATGTTTGGTTTTTTTAATTTTTTTCTATGAATTTGCAAAAAAATTCAAAAAAATTGAACCATATGTCACATTTTGGATAATTGAAAAAATGTAAACAAATGCAATTGTTGTTAAAGTTTTTAAAAATGATAGAAATTGAAAATTTAAAGAAATATTAGGTCTACCCGAATTAAAAATTTTCCATGTTTTGTTCACTTTTATAATTGTTGGCTTATAGATGACGCAAATAAATAAATAAATAAATATCGTTAAATTTGATACACAGTGTACAGAATAACAAATTAATATTTTGCGGTTTTTAAACGGGCTCAGAATCTATTAAAAGTTTTAATTAAAAATAATGCATTAAAAAATTAGAAATAAAATTTTAGTAAATAATTACAATTTTCGGAAATAATATTATGGGCCCAATTTCAAAAATTTAATCGAGCAATTTTTAAAAGCAAATCAGAATTGAATATACAGAAACAAAAATATTTATGAAAATCAGTACGTTTAATAAAACATTATTAAAATAATAGCACTGTTAATTTTTGTTTTAACCAAAAATCTGTAATTATAAATTTTGAATTGAAACACAATTTTGAAATTTGTACTTTTTCGAAATTTCAACTAAAAGTACTTTTTTGATTTTTTTATTAGAATTCTAAAAACAAATTTTTATGAAATTATTATTTTATTTATAGTTTGGAAATCATTAAATGTTTTAATAAATATCCTTAAAATGGGGGTTTGCGTATCAAAAACGAATTCAATCAAAATTTGATTTTTTTTGAACCCAAAATGTTGAGTTTTTAATTAAAAAATGATATTAGGTATGTTTTTAATTGTAAAATTTAAGGGCATTAACAGTCCTAAACTGAAGAAACTAATATTTTGAATTAAAGCAGAAAATCTGAATTTTTTTACTTTTTTGTAATTTTAGTATAAAAAGTCAATATTGATTTCATGAAAAGTTTCGAGGAAAATACGTGTTTTGTTCCAGGAACTAAAACATGTGTTTTTAAACAATGTCTGTTGTGGGGTGGGTGGGGCTGGGAGGCTTCATCACTTCCGAACGGATGGTTCGATTTTGATGAGTTTTGTAAAACCAATCTGATTTCGGAAGGGTTTAGAGCAAATCCAACGCTTTTTTTCGAACTTTCTAGCTTTATGATGGAGACTGCTATGAGTATTTGAAAATTTTGAATTTAAAGCCTTATTACTAAAAAAGGAGTTGGAGGACGCGATTTTATTGTGTTAAAAAATTTTTGTATAAATGAAAACTGTAAATAAAAAATTATTTTCAAGATTTTTCTAATAACTATTGCCCAAAACTGGCTATACGATTTTTTACTTTCCTATTCTTCCAGTATGGGAAGGTATTGTGATCGCGAAAATTTTCGATTCTGAGATTTTGACGGAAATACATGAACCTCTAGGAAAGTAGGAACCCAAAAACTTGGTTTAAAAAAATGTCGGTCTGTATGTGTAACTGCGTGTTCGTGTGTGACGCGAAATCTCACTGAACCGATGTTAATGAAATTTAGTATAACTAAAATTTGTCGAGCCAAACAGTTTTTTTACAATGCGGATCCGGAAACGAAAGTTAAACATGTTTTTTTAGTAGCATTTTTTCAGGAAAATTTTTTTTTTCAAATATAAAGACGGGATCTGATAGAAGACCTTAGGTCAAACAAAACGCTTGTTTTTCGAATTTTCTAGCTTCAAAATGGCGGTTTATACGATTTTTTGAAAATTTCGATTTTATCGCCTAATTACTCAAATACTGGTTAACAGATCCGGTTCAAATATTTTATTGTAATAGCCCTGTAGAAGCACAGTGTTACTGTGAATAAAAATTTTTGAAAAGTGAAAAGCTATGAAGTGAAAAAAATTTCCAAAAAATCAAAAATTTTCAAAAAAATATATTTCCAAAACTAGCACTACGATTTTTTTTAAATTTTGTAGGCTTATAGGGCTAAAACTGGACTACAATTTGGTTTGTGTCTCGGTCTCAAAATTTTTATACGATTTCTTTTATGAATTCTTGAAAATCGAAAAGTCATGTACCTCTTTTAAATAAACGGGGGGCGATACCAAATTTTTGTTTAAATTAAAGAGCTGATAAGTGATAGTAGAATAAGATTTAGAACTTAATTTTAGGGTGCAGCAATATTTAAATGAGTTAATGCTCTCCCTCTCTCCCTAATTTTAGCGAACAAACTTGTCCTTTTGTTTTTGATTTTATTTAGTCTTGAAATTTTTTTTTCCAAAAATTAAAGAAAATGATTTTGTTCTTAAATTTTTCTCAAGAAAAATTTTACGGCGTAACTTGCATAGAGGCATCGTTGAAAACTTAAGAGCGAGCAAGGTAGATTGCGTAACACGTGGTGAGTAAGAGATGAACATAGTATGTATAATCACGTGACAATAGACAGATAAAGTTGACCGGCTAGCGGGCTATCCCAAACCCCGGAAATTTCTTCTCAGGTAGTTTTAAGTGTCGCACGAATTTAGCGCCGCGAAGTTTCGAATTTTAGACGCGCAATTTTATTTCCGTTCTCGAGAAATTTTGACTATTATTTCCCTGTTTCCGGATCATGAAAAATCACTGATTTCCCGGGATTTTTTTACCCGTGAATTTCCGGTACAGAAACCTTAGTTTTTATGAACATTTTATCCGAGAGCAGTGACTTGTAAGATGGCACCAGTACCGCCACTACACCGGCTTAGCTAGCGTGGGACTGGACGCCAGTAGCCGTCCAATGTTGCACATTATGTACTTTTATATTATAAAATACATAATTATGTGTGTGTATTTGCAAAACGCAGCATATTCCTTTTATTTTTTCAAAAAATAAATCAATATAATAGTTATCAAAACTAGTTTAGCGGTATACTATAAACGAACAGAACTAGCCCTGCATTTTCTCGCACACCGGAGAGAAACACTACCCCGCACCTATCGCGAACAGACAAAACATTTCCACCACGCCAAGCATAGGTACAGCGTCGGCTCACTTAATCTTCTACGCTTTGCGTAATTGCGTAAATTTTTCGTAAAAAGATTGCTTATGATTAAAAAGAACCAAAAACTGAAGGACAAATACGGTCGCCAAAATTAGGGTTGTCAGGAGAATGAACCTCCCCAATTTTATAGCACCTGAAACTATCACCCATAAGTAGGTAATTTAGATTAAACAGAATTTTTTCATTTGTTCCTCGTTTATTAAAATAAAGGACACGAATAATCAATTTTCAAAAATTCATAGTAGACGTCACAGAGAAATTAGCGGACTGGACACGAACCAAATTGTAGCTTATCTTTAGCCCTGTTTGTTTATAAAATTTTAAAATTAATGGTGTTGACCAGTTTTCCGTTATATTTTTTAGAAAATGAGCAAAATTGAAAATTACACTCACTTCACAGTTTTAGTAATTCTTGAAATTAGTAACATTTTGTACCCTTCGGGTATTTCTAGTAACAAATTTCATACCCATCTGATTGCTCATCTTTGAATGAATAGGCATTAAAACCAAATTTTCAAAAATTCATAGAAGGCGTCACAGAGTAATTAGCGAGCAGGGACACAATTTAAATTGTAGCTCATCACCAGATCTAAGAGCAAACAAAATAAAAAAATAGTGAAGCTAGTTTTTGAACAAAACTTTTTTGAATATGTCAACTAGTTTTCAAGTAATAAGGCGTTAACGTCAAAACTTTCAATAAATGTTAGCAGCCGCCATTTTGAAGCTAGAAATCGGAATAAAAGCGTTGGAGTTTAAAAAAAAATTTCCAAATAGAAACAATATTAAAGCGGTAACAAATATTTGAAGTTGTCCGTTATTGTAATTTTTAATTTAATTAATTAAAATAGTCACGGCAAAAATTAACATATTTCAGAACCAATACAACGTGATGAAATTTGCATATTTCATTGATTAATAATGTTGTACATTATACATTTAACTAAATACGAGTACGTCGCGGTTGTGGTTATCTCATGACATAATTATGTGGAATTTAAACTGGTGTTCTGAATGGATGGATTTTTACTTTTCGAGCAACACTTTGTCTCTTTAAGGTGCTAATTTTTTGTACACAATAGTAGTCTAGATAGAGGGGACTTACGGTCTTACGCATAGTATAGGGACGTATTGATTTACGAAATTTTGCCGGAGTAACATATTTTGGACTGCCAGGAACTCAAGTTTTAAAACATGCCTGTCTGTGAGTAGTTGGATATTAAACGCCTCATAACTCCCGAGCGGATGGTCTGGTTGCGCTGAGCTTCGGAATGGGAGGGGTATTCGCGATTTCGACTACCGATGGGGGCGCTGCTGTACCGCGTCACGTGACGAGCAAGTCATAACTGTTTTGACGTTTGCCGTTAGTGTACGTTGTTGTTTAGTGGTTTGTTATATTGTTTTGCTAAATAAATACGTTATTATTATTATTTAAGTTGATTGTGAATTAAAAAATTATTTCATTACTAAACGTACGCTTGACGCTTTGACAGGCGGTTATGACTAGCACAGTTTGCACATACTGCCACCAGGTAGCGTTTTCTTATTTGGAATCGCGAATATCGTTAGCAACTAGCTGTTAATAGGGTTGCATGTTGGGAGCAAAAGGAATGTGTCGATTTTTTCTTACATTCTCATTATGCTTAATTATATTCAAACGATATGCGCTGTTTAATTGACACATTATATTTATTTTTTTAAGCACTGAGAATTCGACAAAATTATTTAAGTGTCTTTCACTTACTTTGTGTCTCTTTACTTTTTCGCCAAGATGCATAACGTCGGTGATTCGCTTAAAATGCAGGCATGGTCACTTTCCGGAGCGTTTAACTCTCTAACTCAACCACACTATTTACCAAATTGTTCTTATCCATTTTTGTGACTATTTAATTCACGTCACATGTCAACGCGAACTGGCTCTTTTGGCCAATGAAAAAAAATTATATCAACAGTTCCACGCGTGGGAATGTCATTGACAATTTCACATGTGGTTTAAGCGACAATTTTGACAGCATTTGAAAGTATCAAAACATTTTGGCAGATACCAAATTTTGTTTTCTATCGTAAAGTGATGCAAGTTTATGAAAAATAATTTAAAACACATTTTCTGTTCAATGAATGCCATTCGTACCGATAGTGAATTGAACAATTTTTGTGGCGGTACCGCTCATGTATATTGCATTCGTGCCATTTGTAATCAAGCGCAATAGGCATTCGTAATACCCCTACAAAAATTGTCGAGATAACTTTCAGCACTAATGGTACTATATAAGTGACCATTCGTTGCCTTATTAATATGTTGTAAATCCCTAATGCTCTTGCAGTTCCTTTAACGTTCCGCTAGGACGTCACTTTTTGACATGCCCCGGCGTCTTGCATCAACTTCCAAGGTCTTGTTCTACTCGCTGCTACATAAAAAAACATTTGTTTCATTTTGACTAATTTAAACTAAATTTGTGTTACTAATGATCTCACTAAAATTAGTTTTCTTGGATTTTCAATTATATAACAATTATAAACAATAAAAATAGAAAGAAAAGAAAAACACGGAATCGCAACAAATAGCTGGGAGGGCAGAGCCCCGTTGCTTTCCTCGTACCTGGCTGGGGGCGTTGCAATTGATGTTGGTTCTTTTATGTTGTTACATAGGTTCGGTAGCAGATGGCTCTGCAATCTAGGTTAAGTATTAAATTTGTTTCTTTTAATCTCCGCTTCAAAGTATCAAGTTAAAACTATAATTTTTGGTTGAACGTTTTCCCAATATAATCGAAATTCCAAAGTCAGCAATTTATAACTTAGCTTCGATTGCAGGGCCATCTGTTGCTGAACCTAGGTAGCATCATAAAATACTCAACATCGATTGCAGCGCCCTCAACGCGCAACCCTCTATTAATTGGAGGTATTGTTTAGGAATGATCGAGAATTTAAATAAATTTCACTGGTGAATAAATAACAATTTTGGCAGAATTCGTTTTTATGAGATCTGTTAGAAATCATTATTTTTTGAGGCTTTTCACTTTAACGTACTTCCAGTATAGGGGAAGTATTGATATCATAAAAAAATCGATTTAAATATTTGAACAAAATATCAGGTTACGGAGCTCAATGCGCCCAGGAAATAGTTGTTTTTTGAAACTGTTTCTCTGTTAGTTCGATCTCTAACGCATGGTTTGATTTTTAAGTAATTTAAAATATCAAAGGTTTTAATTTTACGATCTTTAGTGTTATTAAATGCCAAATGTAAAACTCAAGTATGAGAAAGTTCATTTTCTGTAGTTGTGTTTGTAACAAAATATTTGTACGTGTTTAACCTTGACCTCTAAATTTCTAACGAAAACTTTGCATATTAATTGAAAATTGTGGAAGCTGACGTTCCGAAGTAATCGAAGTTTTGATAAAATTTTAAATTATCAGTAGAAATAAGTAAACAAGATAAAATATTCATTAGCTTTAACGAGAATTTTGATATTATAAAATAATTATAGTTAATAAAACTCTATGAACATTAATCTTGAACGCCCAAAATTGCGATTATTACTATATAAATTATATTATACTGTTATGTAATTTTTAAAAACAAGTAAGTGGTGTAATGTTAATTAAAAACAAGAAACAGAAATGTTTTTGTTAGGTTTCATAACCTTCAAATTATCTGACTTTGACTTTAATCTAATGTGAAACGTCGACGCAGTGGTATGTGCGCATCCTACGTGGATTTAATTTGATTCCGCCCAGTGCTTTATTGTATTCACAGCAACCTGGGGCTATTTAAAAACCGAATGTTACTCTGGAAATCAATTTTTATTAAGTTTTCCCACCGTGTGCGCAAGGTTGCGCGATAATAGCCTACTACTTCCGCTTCGCTCCAGGCACGGCCATTCCAATATCGTATAACAGAAAGACTAACCAATAGCATTTCAGTACATACTATCGAGAGCAATTGTTAACAAATTCATTTGTTTCGAATTTATGAAAAGTAAGGCCCTTTTAAAACCAAGCCACGCAAATTATCTTACTCATTAACGTGTACAAGGCAACTGTTTATTAGTTGTTAAATTATTACTGTATCTGCAAACATTTTTATTGGAGCAGGGAACGTATAAACAATAAAACTAACCCAAATTTAAGAACGATTATTGCATCTCTGTTTACAAAAGTCTTAAAATTATTTTAATGATTTGTTTCCATGTTAATAATATTTAATACAATGCAGTTATTTTTAACTTATTTGACGGTCGCAATGCTTTTTGAATCTGCAATTAAATACTTTATTGTCCAAGCAATCGCCTCAACAGTAATTCTACTCTCCATCATCATAATAATTGTAAGGAAATGTTGAGAACGTCTAGATTATTCCGATACACCGCAATCCTGTCTGTAACGCCTTCTATGAATTTTTGAAGTTTGTTAATGATTGTTTTTATTTTCAATAAACGGAAGATGGTAGAAAACTTCCAGTGTCAACTGAATTTTTAATCAAATACAGTAGAATACAACTATAAATATACAGGGCGTATAAAGAAATAGGTACAAATATTTAAACCAATATTAGATTAGCCTAAGTAGAATCCAGTGGTACCATTCATATTTTAAAAAGTATTTTTGAGTTCTTTATTCATTTTTCAGAAATTATTTATGAGTTTTTTTATTTACAAATAAAATAAAATTTTGTTTGAAAACTGCTGAGATCGATAGAGAATTCATTTAAACTCTGTAAGGCTATTACATAAATCGTAATTTAAATCCAATGTGGTAAAAACGTGAAAACGTTACAGGCGATAGGAAATTTTTTGTACCAACATTTTTTAATCTTTGAACTCACTTGTTACTATCCTGCAGTATGTAAACAATTTAGGACATATTTTCAACTATTATTTGCTGGCATTTTAAGGGCTTATTTAACAAACTGACACGATCCATAAATTCTGTCCTTGGCCTTCTTTAAATTACATTCAACCATAACCAAATAAAAATAAGTTGATAATAAAACTGACAGAAAATATGCAGGACTGTTTGTTTGTCTTGTACATTACTAAGCAACAGGCGACTTTCGTTTTCTGCTACAGCCGCTAGCCCGCTACGTCTATAAATGTTTGTTCACTAAGCAACGATGATTTCCCCGCTTTGAAAAATATTAAGACAACGTTTGTTAAAATTAATATGCAAAATCAAACAAGAAAAGACTTCCGTTTTCTGCTGCGGTCACCACGTTTGCAAATGTTTGTTATTCTGCTGAGTGATAATAGCTAATGTTTGTTATTTTGCTGCGCGATGACGGTCAAAAAGGGGTATAAAAGAGCTGCAGTTTTCGACGAAGAGTTTTTGCGAAGTCAATTAGGTTCTATGGGGGAGCTAAGTTCGTTTTCGGGATCTAAAGGAGCCTAATCTCTTAAATATGTTTCAAAAACTAAACTTCTACAGCCATCTGTTTCTGGATCGCTTAAACGATTCCACACAGACACCTACCCGAGCACGTTAGTTCATTTTCAAGATCGGAAGTAGCCTAACCTCCAAAATATATTCTAAAAACTTAACTCCTACAGCAGTGGCGGTTTCTCCATTGGGTCAAATGGTCATTGACCTCCCAATGAAATAAGAGTAAATAAATAATTACTTTTTGTTTGAGTACATAACATATTATATACTATTTAAAAAATGCTTTATAATTAACTTTTGTATGAGATTTCTATGCGAGAACGTGTGTTAAAGAGCTGCCGCAGGATCAGAAAACGTTTGAATGTTTGAGTATTTCGCGCGCATTAAACGAATCTGTGCAAAATAATTTTGGATTGTGAATGCCATGTAAGAAAATGCTTGCACTTGATTCCACTGTCTGCTATTTTGTGATAATTCATTGTGTGATATTGACTGCAAAACATTTAAAAACTAAAATTCAAACACATTAAAATTTTTGTGCATTTTGACACACTGGCAGTGTGGGTATCAATTTACAATAATTTTATTAGCTTATCGAAAGTCCATTAAAGACTTTAATGAAAATGTTGGTAAGAATAGATCATTTTGCCAACGTAAAGGATGGGTTTGAAATATAAGGCTCCCTAAAACTTGGGTAAGAACAATGTTTTTCCAAAAAAACACTTTAAAATGCCTCCCAGTACACCACACCACGAGCCGCCACTGTCCTACAGCCAAACGGTCCTACACAGACTATGTCTTACTGCACGCAGTTTTCTTAGAGCTGCAAAATCAAAAACCTCACTTGTTCTCCAAATGCCGCGGCACTCCCAGCTCTTACCAGAGCATCAAAAACACAACCTCACTTTTCTGCCGAAAGTCCGCAGCGCCCCAGCTCTTATTAGAGCACCGCAACCCCTGATAAAAGAAATAGTTTTTTGTTATATATACTGTAATATACAGTGGGTTTTAATAAGTGTACCTATTTTTGACACACCTTGTATTTTATTATATGCAGTAATTTGCGTTTACCTTAATTTTTCTCGATTTTTATTAAAATTATTATTTGAGATCTTGTGTTTTAGAATTGACAGTTTGTCTTTTTTCAACAAAAATTTAAAAAAAATGTTGTCACTATTTCGTGAAGGAACATAAAAGTTTTCTATTTTTATCAAATGGTCTGATTGCGTGATTTCTTTATCATTTTAAACAATAAGTTCATACTGAAATGATACTAATAATACAATACTCGTACGAAGGGAAACAAACAAAATTTTATGCAAGTATGAAAATTATAACAAAGCCCATTGATTTTTGTTAGGAAACTGCATTGTTTCCTTCTTTTCAATGCTTGAATAATACAAGCTTTGTTCAGTTGGAATTTTAATTAAAATTAATCAATAAAAGCTGTACTTACTAACATTAAGCTCTCAGTTGTGTGATTAATTTGTAGGTTTCTCCAGATGTTCGTGATGCGCCTTCCTTTTTAGTCATTCATTATCAAAATTTACCGTTTTAGTAATTGATTAGAAAGGTTTAGCACGAAAGAAAATTGATAACTGTGTAAATAATATTTATGATATAAATTGAATATCTTTCGTATAATTTTATTATTTACTTTTAGGTTATTTGCAATTATACAGGAAATACGAGTGCAATTAATTCCTAACATGCGTTTCATCTATCACACCGGCCAAAGTCTTGCAATCTTATCGGATATGAATTGATTGATATTAATTTCTATGATCGTCAGATTAACTGCATTAAAATTTTTAACCATTCTGTTAGTTTGTTAGTGTTGGTACGTGCAGAAACTCTGCAGTTTTAATTTCAATTAAAAAGGTGCTTTATTGAATTAGTTATTGAAGTAATAAAACATAAAGTAAAGACCTAGAGTTGCGACAGAATATCAGAGTTGGAATTAAAACTTCAAGGTAAAAAACAATTTTTCTTAATTACGAAAACTTCAGTTTTAATTTAAAATCTTAAAATGGAAGTTGGAACTTATTAATATTGTGTGTAAAACAAACCCTATCTTTGATGTTAGAAGAACAAATATTAAATTTTGGAAAAATCAGGAAACTCAGCGACAGACAAACATTAAATAAAACTTCAAAAGTTTTAGTTAATTTTTGCAATTAACGTTGAAGCTTCAAATTACGAAATTATTTTTACAAGCAATCGAAATTGTGATATAAAGCGGAAATCCGTAAAGTGAGAAATACACAAGCTTCCAACAAATTGTAAATGTGGGAATGCTAACCCAATATGATATCTTGTGCTATCTAGATAGAGGGGACCTACACGTCTAGGTGCCGCTGTTTAGGACTTATTGTGCGTATCAGTTGCATCTACGAGTACCTAGAGTATGAGGCGCCGTTTGGGTTAAAAAAAGCACTTATTAATGAAAAAATTCTATAAAGAAAAAATTAATCGTCTTATAGGAAAATAATTTTGTTTAACAAAAACTAAAATTCTTTAATATAAAAAAACTGTTAAAAATAAACACTTCTCTATTTATTTTTTCGTATTTCATGTTTTTTTCTGAATTTTCTGTTGTTTCTTTCAATAATTCTTTTTCGTTAAAAATATAAACATTTTTATTTGTTCTTTTAAAAACTCCGATTTTTAATTTTTTAAATTTCGTTTTCTCTATAAGAGTTCATTAACCTGTATACCATTTAGCGACGTTGCGTTAACATTGACGATAGATGTCGCGTAGTTCTTAATACTTGAATGTTACTGGTTTAAATATAAAGTCATTTGCTGTGTTAAATAATTAACGTTAAATTGTTTCGGTTATCATGATATGTCTCGTAATTTCTGTAATCCTTGATTTATTATTACCTCCTTGTTCTTTGTTACTTCATTACGCCCATAGATGTTTCTTCGGCGGCTTTTGTATAATTCTATTCTAAATCTGTATGAGTTCTTCACGATTCGTCGTCAATTTTTCTTTATTGTTTATAAGCAAAAATTTCTGATCTTCCGTTTTCTGGTCTTCTTCTTAACACTTTGATGTTCTTGTTTTCTTCTATTGTTTGTTTTGTTTTGTGTTGTGTTTTCGTATATCTTTTCTTGTTTTACTTGATATTTGTCTCTTAGGTTTCTCTGTTGTTTTTGAGTTGATATCACTTCTAATTACCAATTGTCTTTTTTGACTCATTAATTGTTAATTTTGTTGTCATTTTTTTAAATGTTATTACAACACTATTCCCCCGCTCTCTTTATTGCTGTTATTATTTTGTTGATTGTCTTATCAATGCTTATTCTTTTTTTGTTCTAGATTCCCCAATGCTGTTGTTATTATATTTCTGTATTTTTCATCATTGTCGGGGCGACTACACTTTGTAAGCTCTTGTTTTTTAATCATTTTAAGTTTTAAGTACGTGTACCTATGACACACCCGTTACTAGTAAAATTAATAAGTACTAGTGCAAGTTTGTAACTTTGATTAAATTCCTGTCTTCTGAGTTATGACTGCGCATATATGTATATTTCTAATTGGGCTAAAAGAAAAAAAGTTAAAAAAAACACTACGAAATTATAAATAAAACAAGTTTTTTTTTATGAAATTTTTTTTTATTGAAGAATTTTTTTTTTTTAATCTTTATTTTTTTTTTTTAATTTAATTTTTTATCTAATACGACATCACTATGTGACATTGATTACAGTTTCTCTGACCTATACCTATTTTATGGGTCTTCTGTAGGACAAGGGCACCTACAGCTTTGTGTGACATTGGTTAGAATTTCTGTGATCTCTATCTAGTTTATGGTTAACAGTCGTATCTAGATAGAACGGCCTACAAATGCAGGTTGAGGGATACCCTGGTCTTTATCTATTTGATGTAATACTTATTATGTAAAGGACAATAATTGAAAAGTTTTTGTAAAAAACTAAAAAAGTTTTTCTCATCACTTTCGATCGATTTCCCCTTTTCTAAATTTTCCACCAAACAATAATTTCTTACCCATCTGGCAACACTGTTTTCCGGTGTTGTTGCGTCTGGTTTTATAACCTTCCATTACCTACCAGAGCTAGTTCTCTGCCAACATTATTACCGCTCTTTTGCAACCCTCAAGGTGAGTTTTGGCATCTTTTTGCTATTGCACAATTTGTTACGTGTATCGTAAAAGAATAAGACAACCTGGGGCTGTGATACAGAGGGAGAAAGAAGGGGATAAGATATCGTTTTGACTCATGACACTGTTTTTAATTCGTAACTGTGTAAGCTATTGTTCGTTAATACGTAACTTTGTAGAATGCGATGTTACCATCTATCTCTGCTGTGACCACGCCTTCCGGGGCGCTGATTGGCTGTTGCGCGCACAATGGGGCCGGCGTTATGCGATACTCGTAGGGTGCACGTCGAGTTGCTACGGTGTTAATATTTTCAACTACTTTTTGTTTTCGAACCGAATTCGTAGTCTTCATGTCAAGCTGGTGTGGACGTCGCATGCATTTGCTGTTTAAGCATGTGATAGATATAGGAAACTGAGAGTTCTATGTGACACTGATTAGTGCTTTTCTGGCTTATATCTTGTATGCACGCAAAGCGAAACAGTGGCATCTAGATAGGCGGCACCTACAGCTTCAGATACATTTTGAGCCACCGGAAGCGGTTACTGTAGCCACTACATAGAAGAATATGTTGTTCATAAAAATCTTGGGCCGCTTTTACACGCACATAAGCTTAAGGTGACTCATAACCGAATTCGAACTGAGGTTGCATCGCTCAGAGCCCGTCTACTTGGAGATATTGACAGATACGCTATTCTGTTAAACATTGTGTTTTCTATAGCAAATTGTAGTGTTTTTAAACTATCATATTTATCTAAAATTGTTATTTTTTAATATCGAAATTACAAGTTAGTCTAGCATCCTTATTGACTTCTATGAAATTTCGAAATTTTGCTTTGGAAGTTTAAATATAAAACATCGCTTGGCTTTCTTAACCTTTGGGTTTTGATTTTTAAACGAATAATAACATCTACTTGCTCATAACTCACAAACAATGCGAAATAAATCCACAACAATGAGATTTTTTTATTAAACAAAAAACGTAGCTAAAGGAATTTTTTGTGCCTTGTTTGATTTATATAATGTTTACAAACGGATGTACTTAATAATGTATAAAGCTTGACTACCGACATGTTCAAAATTAATAACAATAAAATTCAAGTGCTCAGTGTTAAACGTGTTGGCATTGACACTATATTTGCAAAATGAACGCAGATGTGTGTCCTATTGTTGTTTAATTAATACTTCTTATGATTTCACTTGAATGTTAACGGAATTTAAATGAAACAAATATATGTGATACGCTTTGAGAACTCCATTATCATAAATGTGTAAACATGTTTTGGTGTTGATTCAATTACTGAATTTAATTTATACGTCTAGTTGAACTACGGGCGTCTAACCGAACGGACTAACTCTGTGTGCTGATATTAAAATTATTTTTGTGTATTTTTTCATTTTTTATAAGCAATTTCGTAGTTGTAAAAAATAGTAGGTAATTATTGCAACTTCTATTTTATTTAAGATATTTCAATGTATTTTTGTTTTCAGAAAATTCAAAAATGGGTGTAATTGTTAGTTACATAAATGGAAACTCAAATTCCAACGAGCCCGACCCTGTCACAGGACTAACTCCCAAGGAGAAACAATTAGTAGAAAACTCCTGGAATTTAGTGAAAAAAGATTTGAATGGAACTGGAATACAATTATTTATGATGTACGTAATAGTTTTACAAATCCTACCTTTTTATATAAAAGATTAACATATTTATTTAAGTTTAAGTATTAAAATAAACTTATCTAGTTTCGTTCATACGACAGGTTTAATTGCATGACAACTTTAGTTATACATATAGCCCAATTTCTGATACTGTTGGACCAACCAATATCGTTGCTTTTAATTCTTATTTACATACCTATATATTATGTTTTGGTAGGTTAACTGACTTTGATTCGGAAAGCTCTTTGAGCTACCAAAACTGGAAAGAAAACTAATGAACATCTAACAATATGACGAACGTTTCTTAACATCGACTTCTCTGTCGATTCTTGTTTAAATTTTTAAAGTGTGTTACATTTTTTGGAAATTTCAACAACTATTGAATTAAAGACAACTTTAATATTAAGAATAAAAAACAGAATAAAAAAAATACTTTTTATAGCCAGGGCCGTATTGGATAAAAGTTTTTAGCATTAAAATTGTAGGGCCTTTTCGTACATGCATTTAAAAAAACTTTAATCAGATTAAAATTAACTTTATTCGTCCAAAGTCAAACATACCAGCAGTGGTTACTTTTTACTTTCATACACATTCACTAACAGGGAAGTATTGATTTCATAAAAACATTCGATTTTAACATTTTGATGGAAATACATATATTGATTGCTTAGTTTCGTCCTAACTGATTGGCCGATTTCGATAAGCTTCAAAATGGAGAGCGAGATTATTTAATAAATGTTTGAAAATAAAAATGTGTACATGTATGTTACACTAAATTGTCCATGAGTGATAGTAGAATAAGGTTCACGACTTAACTTTTAGTTGCAGCAATATTTTGGCGAGTTAATTTTCCCATCTTGCCCAACTTTTGGCTGATAAATTTCCTGCATCGTCTCTAATAGTTTTGCAGCAATATTCAGAGAAGTTAATTACACCATTCGCCCAATTTTTAGTTCATGAATTTGCTCTTTGATTTCTATTTTTTTCATTTCCAAGTATTATTTAAAGAATGAAGAAAATGAAAATGTATACTTCTTTATTTAATAAACAGGTGACGATACAACATTTATGTTACACTAAATTGCCCATGAGTGATAGTAGAATAAGGTTCACGACTTAACTTTCAGTTCTAGCAATATTTTTGCAAGTAAATTTTCCCATCTTGCCCAACTTTTGGCTGATAAATTCGCTGCATCGTCTCTAATAGTTTTGCAGCAATATTCAGAGAAGTTAATTACACCATTCGCCCAATTTTTAGTTCATGAATTTTCTCTTTGATTTCTATTTTTTTCATTCCAAGGATTATTTAAAGAATGAAGAAAATGAAAATGTATACTTCTTTATTTAATAAACAGGCGACGATACAACATTTATGTTACACTAAATTGCCCATGAGCGATAGTAAAATAAGGTTTACGACTTAACTTTTAGTTGCAGAAATATTTTGGCGAGTTAATTTTCCCATCTTGCCCAACTTTTGGCTGATAAATTTGCTGCATCGTCTCTAATAGTTTTGCAGCAATATTCAGAGAAGTTAATTACACCATTCGCCCAATTTTTAGTTCATGAATTTTCTCTTTGATTTCTATTTTTTTCATTCCAAGGATTATTTCAAGAATGAAGAAAATGAAAATGTATACTTCTTTATTTAATAAACAGGCGACGATACAACATTTATGTTACACTAAATTGCCCATGAGCGATAGTAAAATAAGGTTTACGACTTAACTTTTAGTTGCAGAAATATTTTGGCGAGTTAATTTTCCCATCTTGCCCAACTTTTGGCTGATAAATTTGCTGCATCGTCTCTAATAGTTCTGCAGCAATATTCAGGGAACTTAGTTACACCATTCGCCTAATTTTTAGTTCATGAATTTTCTCTTTGGTTTCTATTTTTTTAATTCCAAGGAATCTTTTTACCAAAAATATATTTATTTTCTCACAAAAATTCCGGTTAGCTACAGGACCGTGCTCGCAGCTATGATGTACCCGAGGTACTGTACACTCCCGTTACATTGGTAGTCACCGTCGACGCGTAATACGTTGATACACAAATACTTTTGAAAATATGATAATTAACAATTTCTAAAGTAGGTGAAATCTAGGCAAAGTGGCTGGCATTGTTTGAATATTTTATTATAAAACCAACTGTAGTTTTCAAAGTTGGGCATTTAAAATTTTTTTGTTGTTACTACAGCATCAGATATTTTAATTATACATACATAAAATATTTATGATCAGAAGTTCTGCCCCGCAGTTGCCTCAATTTCGTTAATTCGCTGCAGTTCATACTTTAACTGTATTTACATCTTGAAATATTCGCATTTGACGCATTAGCGGCCAATAGAAACGTTTCGTGATAAAATGTAAGCTAAATACTTATTTGTTTTATTAGATAGTTTTAGAAATAAAATTATTATGACAGCTCAATATATTAATCGTGAAAGAATCCATTTGTATACCAGTCCGTAATTGAATTTAAAAATAATCGGGGTAAATTACTCAAAACTTCCCGCGTAAAAACTCGCATTTAGTTTAAAAAACAAACTTCATCCCAAATAAACACTCTTTGCTATGGAACAAGTTTTTGTAGTTTATCCCGATTATTTTTTTAATTTGCTTGTGGTATAACTGAATTTTAACAACTAAAAGAATAAATATACGACATGAATACCAGTTGTTTCCCAAACGTAAAAAATTTCACACGGTCTTTATCATACCAAAAGAGGTCCATTTTCGAATTTCCTTCTCTAGTCGAAAATTTGCGATGAATGTCACCTGCAATAACTAAAATAATTTACGTTGAACCATTTCAATGTAGCAACATATTTAAAAAAAACTTTTACTTCTAAAATTACTCTTTATACAGGGTGTGTCAAAACTAAGTACAAATATTTAAACCAAGAAAAATAATTGACTAGCCCAAGCAGAATCTAGTATTTTTCAGAGTTTTTGTTAATTAAAAATTAAAATAAAGTAAAATTTTGTTAGAGAACTGCTGTGATTGATAGAAAATGCATTTGAACTCTAAAAGGCTTATAGCATTAATTGCAATAAATCTAATGTGGCAAAAACTCGCCTTGCAGGTGATAAAGTAGTCGCAAAACAAGGAGTTTAGAGTTGCATTGAAATAAAAACCATAGCTGTCAAGTTGCGACATGCCGAGAGTTTGTACCAAGGTGTATATAAGTTATACAAACCATGGGTATGTACATCGGGAAGTCAACGTTTTCCAAACAATTTTAGGTTAATAAACGCGTAACAGAAAAAGTGATTAGAAATATGTATGTGTCTATATTGTTTTGGTATCCCTGGTCTGTGGCAGGCAAGCACTGGCCGCTGGCGGCTTAGCTTAGTTTACGAAAGTATGGTCTGCTTGTTTTGCGACTACTTTAACAAACTTTTTGTACATCAAAACTTCTACCCTCCTTTGCAGTTTTGGTTTTTCTTTGGACTCAAATTATCCTGCAGTACTCAAAATTTTTGGGGCAAGTTTTTAATCATTACTTTTTCTTACGTTATGGACCCTTTTAACAAACAAAAATGTTTATACTGGTTTGTACATGCGGTATTTTACTGTGGGTTTCAATATTAGTAATTGTTTTTGATACACCCTGTATACTCCGTCCAAAGCATTTTATAGATGTTTTAATTTGAACTAGCCCTTCTCTGTGGGTAAGCTGTTTTATCTGATTGTTCGTTTCATAATTGCATTTCGTAATTGTTTGATATGACAGATGGTATTATTATAATAGAGACATTAATAACACTTAATTGTTCAAACAATAACGTGATTAAGATTATAAATACGATTGTGATAATTACGTATGCCAAAGCACACGGTACTAATTAGCAAATACATTTAAAATTAAAACAATTATAACATACTTTTAACATTGCGTAAGACAGTTTAATTAAATTTTTTGTGGTTAAAAAGGAAATCCAGCGTAGTACTCCAACGTGTTGAGGTTTATTACGACTTATTTGGAAACTACCTAACTTTATTTATAAAAACCACTTCCACCATGAAATAGTATTTAAATAATTTTTGGTTTGATTCGTAAACTATGCACTTCTATTATTTGTTCCTTTCCAAATATTTTCAACCATTTCGCGTATTTTTATAATTTTATTGTCATTTTCAGCGTTTTGCTTGAATTAAAGAATATTTATATTAGGATTCTTAATTGGCAACGTTCGTTCGCATTTATTCTTCATGTAAAGCGCATCTACCACTTTGGTTTCCGCGCACATCGGTTGCGCGAAGCCTTTTTTCCCTTGCTATTGATGGGGGCTTAATCGAATGATCGACCATCGAACGAGTTTAATAAAATCGAATAATTCGCTGAGATAAAATCAACTGGATACGGTAAAAAGCAGTAAAAACGCTCCCAGCTTGCCTCTCGAACGCTCTCATGAATGAATTCTCATTCTCATCCTCTTTCCTCGGGACGCTCGGCAAAAACAAAATAAACCTTCGGCTTCGAATGGTTTAAAATATTTTCGAATGTTTAGATGCAGCGATACACGGTTAGTCGTAGTAGGTGCTACCTGCTGTTCCTAATATCCTAACGCGTAAGTTAAATCATTCTTGTCTCGTTTTCTTCCCGTGTTTGCTCGGCGAAGAATGCCGCCATTATTAATTCGCATTTCGCGAGTTTTTTCTGCATTGGGCATATGTAGGTGGCTGCTCGCTTTAGCGTTCGCCTCCGAAGTAGACAAAACCGAAAACTATAAAATCGTAAAATCATCCTTATGAAACATTTTGAGATATTTCGATAATCGAATGGTTCGATTATTTTCGAAATATCCCATCACTGCTTTATATTGGTAAAAAAGTAGCAGAAAGGCTCTTCGCGCCTAGCTAAAGTAGTAAATAACAACTAGGTATGGAAAATATTAAAATTTACGTAGCAAAATTCTTTTAACTCGAAGTAGTTCTTAGTTCTTTTAAATTAGTGTAATCAGTGGCGTAACTTCAGATTTTGGGCCCGGGGGCAAGATACCTGAGGACCCTAGGCCCCATCCTCAAAAAAACTTCAATAATAAAGTAATTGATAATAAGAACAATTTCTTTAATAGGAAAAAAATTATTTGCAGTCTAGTAAATGAAAACAAATATATACACTGTGTCCATAAAGTAACTCCCCCCCCCACCCAACTAACTTTTGAACGACTTGATATTTTTCCACAAAATTTGGTATGCTGTAATGGGAAATTAAATACTATTTTGCAGACCATATTAAAATTTTGTATCATCCAAAATGGCGACTGGGCGCCATTTTGATATTTTTTTTTAATGGAAAGGGGGGTCGAGTGACACCTCATTGGAAAGGTCTTTTAGTTCTGCGTCTGATCCTAAAGTTTCAAAGAAAAATATTCAGCCATAACAAAATGACAGTGTTTGAAGATTAAGAAGTTTATTTAAAAAAACTAAGAATTAAAGCTTAAATTAATTAAATTAAGTGTTCGAAATGTTTACCATTCACTCTTGGCACATAAAAAGTCGGTTATGAAATTCCTGCCTTACATTTTCATAAGTTTCTGGAGTGATAATTCTGCAAACTTCTGTAATCCGTTACTCCAGTTCTTCAATTGTTTCTGGACGGGTTCTGTACACTTTCGATTTCAGATATTCCCATAGAAAAAAATCTAAGAAAGTTAAATCTGGGGAGTGAGCCGGCTATTCTACAGGCCCCCGCTTACCAATACATCTTCCAAGAAAATGTCCGTTGAGAAAGTCAGAACCAGGCCTATAATAATGAGGCGGCGCACCGTCTTGTTGGAACATAACGTTTTCAATATTATTTCAAGCCACCTGAGATATTTCTGGGAAAATTTAGTCCTGCAAATGAAAAAGTGAACTACTGGATAAGAAAATCAAAACAATTTTGAATTGAGTGAGTCCATTGGTTTACATCCGCCATTTTGTTATGGCTCAATATTTTTCTTTGAAATTCTAGGATCAAACGCAGAACTAAAAGACCTTTCAAATGAGGTGTCACTCGACCCTGGATAAAAAAATCAAAACAATTTTGAATTGAGTGAGTCCATTTGTTTAAAATCCGCCATTTTGTTATGGCTGAATATTTTTCTTTGAAAGTCTAGGATCAGACGCACAACTAAAAGACCTTTCAAATGAGGTGTCACTGGACCCCCCTTTCTATTAAAAAAAAAATTTCAAAATGGCGCCCAGTCGCCAGTCGCCATTTTGGATGATACAAAATTTTAATATAGTCTGTAAAATAGTATTTAATTTCCCATTACAGCACACCAGATTTTGTAGAAAAATATCAAGTCGTTCAAAAGTTAGTTGGGAGGGGGGGTTACTTTATGGACACAGTGTATATTAAAGCCGTGTCTAATTAAGATAAGCAAATCTTAAATTTTCTGAAGTTAATGTGTCTGGGTCGGTACCAAAAAGTGTTAGTGTTGTATTACTAAATATAATCTCACTTTAGTATTTTTGATTGTATAAATACATACTTACTTGCATGGAATTTAAAATGTTTTTTGTTGAATATAAAAATAAAGACTGTCGGTAATCAAAAATTCTTATTGAAAATACTTCGTAATAGAGAAAAAAACATAAAAATTCGTGGATCGTGGCAGGGCCCTCTAAGGCCTCGGGCCCGGGGGCCATTGCCCCCTCTGCCCCGTGGTAGTTACGCCACTGAGTGTAATGATAATTTTTAAAACACAACAATCTTAATTAGGTTTTTCTTTCAGATATTTCAAACAATTTCCTGAATATCAAAAATATTTTCCATTCAAAGATGTCCCATACGATGAGCTACCAACAAATACGAAACTAAAAGGACACGCAACAAACGTTATGTATGCATTGGCGGCAATAATCGAGAACTTGAATAACAACGAAATTTTGGTAGATCTTTTGGAAAAGAACGGAATATCGCATGCCAAAAGACATATTCCAGAAAAAGCTTATTGGGTGAGTAAAATTACTCATTTTGGCTGAACGCTTACTAAACGTCTTCATTTTTCAAGGATTTAAAAATCAGCACTTTGGAACTACTACAAACTGGACTGGGCTCAAAGTTCACAAAAGAAACTAAAGAAGCATGGGACAAAACATTACAAGTGGCTTTTACCGTTACCACAAAATCATTAAATGCAAATGCATCGCAGTGATCGGTTGAGGAAACAACCATTCAGAACTTTTTACTAAATATGACCAAATAACGTTCAGTTTTATTTTAATGACTATAAAGTAGCTTTGCAAAAATGTAACTTGATGTAATTTGTAGAATGTATAAGACATGAGAAATAATTAGCTAATTATTGTATGGTTACATGCACACTTTTAAATTTAAAAAAATGTTATTAATAGAGCTAATTGCAAAGCTATTTTGTAAATTTTTGATGTTATATACTATATTGTACGTAAATGTTACGTGTTTTAACTTTAAGATTTCTGTGTATATTTTTGAATGTGTCGACTCTGACAGCTATAGATTTTAATTCATCACACTAAAGCGTGTGCTTATAGAAATACGTCTTAATCATATAAATAACATTGTTGTGAATAGTTAAAAAATGTTACCTATGTAAAGTGTTCAGCACAATGTAATTAATCTTGAATGATAACTTGTAGTTTTGTTAACTACTAATGAAATGAAAAATTCACATATCTCAAATTGTTAATTTTTAAAAACAGCTAATAATAGATAATAATAAAAATAAAGAAACTATTTTTTATTATTGAATTTGATGCGAAATGGGCTAAAATTGTGTCTCAAATAAAATTAATAAAAACATTAATTGAACAAAACAACACAGCAAAATAGCAGTGTTGGGAAATTTGGTAATTTTAAAATCTGAAAAAGTGATGTTTTTGGTTGTCAGTATCAGTAGGAATTTTGCCAAAACAAGCTGAAATGTTTTGACTATGAGATTATTATTAAATTTGCTTACCCCAAAATACTCCAATGCGATCTATTACTGATGATGGCAACTAAATTGTCAAAGACGTTATCATTGTGGAATAATATCAAAACAATGACATCAACAAGAAATCTTACTACCAGAAAAGGTCCCACGCTTTGATATTTTTGTTTCAATTTATTTAATTGATATCCATTACCCTATGACATATTATCATAAACAACCATTACTTGCAATTTATGAATCAATAACAGATTGCTGCAGATCTTTTGATTAATTGCCTTCGTTATCAGTTTAACTTTGTAATAGTTCACATGCTTGTTGCGTCAATAAATATTAAATTGATAAACAATTTCACATGAGTCCAATAAAAAAGAAACTTGTCTGTTATCCTTATCTAGAGCAAGATTTCAAACATAGTTTTTAGACATATTAGCCCAAACAAATGAAAATTGAGCTAATAATAATGAATGAGTATCTTTATATAAAATACTTAATTACTTTAACAATATTGTTAAAGTAATTAAGTATTTTATATACAGATACTCATTAAATATGGACTTTAACGAAGTAAAGCTGGAATTAATAAATATAATAATAATGATATTAAAAAATAATTAACTTTAAAAAAAACGAAAACCGACTTCAAATAAAAACACAAAAGTGACATAAGTTAACTAAAAAGCAAAAAATAAACGTTTTTTATACAACAGTTTAATACTTATTTGTTGTTCCGTTTAATGTAATTAAGAAATTGTTGTTTATTATATAATTATTAATTGTTTTATAATTTTTAAGTCGGTGCCAAGTAAAACATAAAAATGCGAATCTAATTTGTTATTGCAGCAAGGTATATAATTTTGAGAACCTCCTCCTTTTTTTGAAGTCGGTTAAAAACATTTATTTTTTGCTTTTTAGTTAACTTATGTCACTTTTGTGTTTTTATTTGAAGTCGGTTTTCTTTTTTCTTTAAAGTTAGTTATTTTACAATTTTAAGTGATGGATAGACCTAGTAAGGATGCTTCTCGAATGAGGAAATGACGGCTAGTTGAAACGGAAGATGAAATACGGAAACACTAAAAAGTCGGTTAAAAAATAGATTTTGAGGAGTATCTTCGAAGTTCAGGCTCCAATACCAATGAAATTATAATGGGACCACCTTGGAACTATACTGAACCCAACACAAAAAAATCATTAAAATCGGTTCATAAACAAAAAAGTTATGCCCGAACATACATAAAAAAAATAAAAAAAAAACATATATACAAACGAATTGAGAACCTCCTCCTTTTTTTGAAGTCGGTTAATAAAGGACAGGAGCCAACGAACGTCTTATCCCATCGTCCTACATGTGATATCTAAACTACTTGAAAAATTAGTACCTCGTAGAATTAATAATGACTTGCTGCCTGAAGATTAGATCACATGAAATAATCAAAGCCCTAGAAGAGCAATATCGGGATTTGACATAAATTGTATGTAAAAGCAAGGCACAAAGCGATGTTATAAATATACTAATTATGAGGCCGGTGCATCAAACACAGAGCCTTCGTTAATTACTGATACCTACGTGACCTATGGTCCGCAGTGACTTAGGGAGTTTTTGATTTAGATGTTGAAGTCAGTTCGGGATTGGTACTCGTGGTAACTAAAAATTCCCTGTAAGTGTCACTGCTAACACTGAAAGTGAGGTTATGTATGTAAACAAGCAAGCCTTGATAAGTTAACAAACGGCTTGGGAATTTTTGGATAAAAGGCTTACCAACAGTGTAAGTTGGGTTGCCTATATTTTGTGGTCACGTGGGTATCAGTAATTAATGAAGGATCTATATTTCTGCATGAAACAGATAAAGTAGGTAAATATGTTGACTTTAAAGTCATTTACCTTTTTGCAGTCAGATAATATTTATTGACATTCAAGTGTTCCCTATGGTATGTCTACTTGGAGATTTGCAAATAGGTAAGGTATGCCAAAACCTTCCTTATACGATACTTTTTAATATCATAGTTGGGCACTGTGAAGCGGCATTGTTATAAATTGTTTTTTAAGGTTGGTTCGAGAAGACGCGACGCACGAATATGTTTTTTTTTTGTTTTTTGTTGTGGTTTCAACCGCCCAAATGGCGTGGCTGCTGGTAAGTGAAGATCTGGGAGTGGGGTGCGCTTTGCCTGTCACGCCCACTTTCAAAGTATCCACCCAGGGGGTAGTGCTTTTGCACAACCGACGCTGTTTAAGTACCGGTTACTATGATCAGGCCGGCTACCGACCTATCTGGGCGATGCGAAGTCGACCAGTACTGGGTATTATGAATTGCCTAACTAATAGGGGTATCTTCGGCTGTTCCGAAAAGTCCAACCAGTGACTTTTTTGACCCGTAAGTCCGAACCTGTTGGGGAATAGCAACCTCCATATGGTCTTGCGGCTTGACAGGTAAACTGGGTTTCAGCTCGGGCACTAATCTGCAAAATCAGTGGAGATTTAGGTAATAGGGCTCGCAGTAGCCATAGCCCGCTTAAAAACCTACAACGGTACATATTATATTGGAGGAAAAAAATATATCAAGTCCAACATCCACATTTTTTAATAGAAGGACATTTTGCCTGACTAGTTTTTGAAAAATAAAATTTAATCACAATTTTACGCGTAATAACACCAAGTTACTTGATTTGGTTAACTGAACTCAGATAATACTTTTATGCCATATTTTTAAAATAATAAAGTCATTTTGACTTTTTCCAAGCACACGAAAAATGGTAGCTCAAAATGCATTTACGATGATTTTAATATTTTATCCCCTTTTATACAATTTTAAACATTTTGCAGCCCAGTAAGTACACTTTGAATTTTGTATTTCATTATAACTTATGACGTTGCAGTTTGACTTTATCAAATAAAACGTAAAATTTATCAAAAAATGTAATAATTTATAACATTGTATAGACGGTGATACATAATATGTGAGGGACTCTCGGGATAGATTCAGAATCTGAAAAACAAATAAAGTTTCTATGAACATGGATCTGGAAACACTTTCTTTGCAGTTTCTAGAAGTGGGAACAGTTTGAACAATTCAGACCGACCTGTAACTTGTCTGTATTTACAAACATTTGCTCTACAAGTTTGAGCCATAGAAGTTCGTAAGCCCTGCCCGCCTAAACAGGGCCTTGTGCTTGGGTTGTTTGAATTTTGAGACGGACAAGGACAAGGATTTAATCTTAATGGATCTTGTTTGTCAGGACAAGAATAGTTAATCGGCTTATGCCTGTTAGCATAAGTTTGTGAACCCACACAAACTAAAGTTTTGCAAGACAGTGCAGCTTGCATCTTCAATGTAATCAGAGCACGGAATTCAAGTCCGAGGTGCGGAGATACGTAAACTCTGTCGAGCCAGTCGGGCAGATCGGTGGAGCTCTGATTGGCTGTCACCATTGGGCGGAGACGGATCCGGTAAAGCATGATCCTGAAGCTTAGCCTTTTTACTTTACATTAAAAGCATTACTGATACGATAAGGCATGTTCTTAGAAAGTACGGCATAAACACAGTCTTTAGAAAACAATTTCACATTCACAAAAGACAAATATCAAGCTTAAAATTGATAACACAAACACATCACTAAATCTGCGGCGGCTGAACATACTAGTTTAAGTGGACATAAAAATAGATTTTCAGAACGCTCGAGTATTCGTCAGAGTACCTCTTTACTTTCCTCAGATCATAAGCGAAGCAATTGAAATTGAGATACAACCTAACAACATAAGCAGAGACGATGATTTTTAACTCAGTTAGGTTTGGACTCTAGTAGTTCATCCTCTAAGGACTCATAAGCACCATCGATTTTAGGTCAACGGTTCTGTCCGACTTGCTCGAAGGGGTTTAAATACCCCTGCACCCCGGACTTGAATTTAGTGCTCTGATCACTTTGAAGATAAGCTGCAATGCCTTGCAAAACGTCAGTTTGTATGATTTCACAAATAGCTAACGGCTGTAAGTCGATTAAGTATTCTTGTCCTGACAAACAAGATACATTACGATCAAATCCTTGTTCACTCCAAGGTTCAAACAATCGAAGCACACGGCTCTGTTTACCCAGGCAAGACTCAAGGGCCACTATAGCTATTTAATTTAGAGTACATGCATATAAAGGCAGACAAGCTACAAGTCGTTTCATACCTGATTATAAAGGGTGTAATTCCCACATGAAGACGCGGTCTAAGCCGACAGTAAATTGTAATATTGACAGTTCGAAACGCGAAAGCCTCAAATAATATACAAAAGTTTTATCCCTTTGTTGAAATTTCATTTGCTCTGTAAGAGTTCTTTCGCACCATTTGGCAACGTTGCGTTAAAGCTGTTTTTGCTAAATGTAGCTCGAGCGCCATTTTTAACTTTGGTTTCTAGTGATTTTAGCTGTTGGAATTTGAAAGTTTAAATGTCGCGTTAAATGTATTGTCGTTTGTATTTTAAATAATTACCGGTAAGTGCTTTTAATTATTAGCGTCTAGCCCCTTGGACTTATATCCGATCCTACCTCACATGACTCTGCATGCAGAGGGAATGTGTGTAAATCACAAGTTCGTAGTGGCACAAATGGATATGCGGGTGTGTTCGGGTGTACTACTTTTTTACTGCATAAGTAGTTGCGGGGTCGAATCTCGGTTGGGACCCAATTTTTTTTTTATTTTATAGTTTGTTTTTAATCACTGTTGTTGCGTTTTGCTGTTTACGCGAGGTTATTTGTTAAGAGCAGTTATATTTTTAAAGAAAAAATACGAAGACAAATTTGCATTCACTCACTGATTGACGGCATACTAACACGCAAGTCTGGTAATAATTAAAAAAAGAGGATTTGTTGTTTTCTAGTGAATGCAATTTATTAGCAATGAAAAACGGCTTTAACAATGCAAATCTTGATGTACATATCACACTCGCACATATGCGAGCCAATATTAGATGATATTGCGCAATTCAGGATCGGCGGTAAGCCCAAAGGGCTACACGCTAGTCTTTTAATTAACAATACATATTTAGTCATAAGCTGCAGGAATTAAATTGTAGTTACGAACTTGCCGTAGTACTTATTAATTTTACTGCTAACTGCTATTTCATCGTCAGACAGTATGATTTACAAATACTGCTTGAAACTATTATCTGACAAGGTGGTACTCTAAATTATTTTTTATTTTCGATAAAATACAACAAACGTGAATACTTCATGTTTCATTTTTCATACACAACGTTGCCAATTGGTACAGAGGTGAATAAACTCTTGTAGAAAAAAATTAATTTTAATCAAGAAAATTTTTTTTATTACAGAATTACAATTTAAAAAAAAAGAAAATGTTTAATTATGTTAAAGAAACAAAATTTTAGGAAAAAACAAAATTCAAAGGAAAATATCTTGTTTTAAGAAACTATAACTTTAGTTAAAGAGATAATTTCTTTTTAGAAGTTTTATTATTCATAATAGTATTATTTTTATCAAGAATTTTTTATTTTTACCCAAACGGCGCGCGCCTTCTAGTATAGACACTTTTGACAAATAAATTAAACTTTCTAAATAAAGTCAACTAACTCTTCTTTACAAACTTTAGAAATTAATTCAGTACTAAAATTTTAGGCTAGACGATAATGATAATAATCAAACAGATTACACCAATTATTCTGTGCTCTTAATAACACCAGGATCTGTAGAGCAATTAAATGAAATCTTAGAATTTGAATACAAGAATCAAGATTATATTTTTTGGTCACATAGACGAGTTATAGATGCACCACTAAAAGTGCTTCTACCTCTCTACGATACAAGTCTCAGAAGCTTTCTGCGCAAGCGTAAGATTGATTATACAATCCTGATAGAAGATCTTCAAAAGTTAGTATAAAAACTAATTGGTGTTGTGAAATTTCTAATAATTTTTTTAAGTGTTTTTGCATACGAGAGAGAAAAATCTATTTTGCAACCAAACCCTTCTTTAACTGGAATTTCCTTTAATATGTATCTCAGACATAATTTTGTAAGATTGCATTCGACCAGTAACGATGATTTTTGTTAACCTACTAATTTGTGTGTAGGTTATGAAGTACTTAACTCACCTATCTGTCAAGTATCGTGAAATAGCAAGACTTATTAAAATAGGCGAAACAATAGACAACAGGGATATTACACTAATAGAAGTAAAAAGTTCAGACCCCACAGAGAAAGCGATCGGAGCTGTTCTTATTGAAGCAGGAATGCATGGAAGAGAATGGTTGGGTGTGTCAGCGGCTTTATATGTGGTCAACCAACTTGTAGAACATGCATATGCTAATAACCACATGTTTGACGGTATTTTTTGGTATATACTACCGATTTTCAATGCAGATGGATACGAGTATTCCCACACTTCTGTAAGTAGAGTGAAGGTATTAAAAGAGAACAAAAAAAGTGTGTCTTAACTTTGTTTGTACAATTGGTACAATCTATTTGGCACGTATGTAGGATTGTCATATCTGACACTATCATAACCTAAAATACATAGACAGATTTAGGTTGGGACATGAAAATTATTACCAAAGGGCACTCTAATTAGAAAGGTTTTTGATCGCATGTTATAGGGCATTAAGAAAGTTTTTTTCTGCTTCTGCACATTCTTCCCATTGCTCTATCAAAAAGGTGCTTAGTCTCCTACAGATAATTGTGGATCTCACAATAGGTTTTTAGTTATAGTGCATTGTTTTCTTCAAAGGTTTGGAGTTTGTGTATTAGAATGTATCCCTTGACGATCAATTCCAGCTTGGTAGCCAGTTTTCCTTTTGTCTTCTGTAGTTTATCTTCTGGTTTTTCTTTTCTTTTGGGCTTTATTTCTCTGGTGGTTCTACTAATAATATTTGGATTCTGTTCTTTTCGCCTAATCTTTGCATACGGAGGTCACTTTTCCTTCTGTCTTCTGTAGTTTCTCTTTTGGGTTTTCTTTCCTATTGGTTTAATTTTTCTAGCGACCATTATTAGTCGTCCCGGGTCAGCTCTACTAATAATGTATGGATTATGTTCCTTTCGCCTAAACTTTGCACACGGATACCGCACTGTGTTCTTATTGCATCCTTCTAAAGTCTGCTTCCTTCCTTTCCTACGTAAGACCTTAAGATCTGTATCTCCATACTTCATAATAAATATTTAAGTTTTGATGCTATTGTTAGCTCTGATCTCCGCTGCATAGGTCAATTATAAGTGTACCCATTGCTTCATATATTTTGATTTTACAATCTTGGATATTTTTTTAATGAAAAATATACCAGCAAACCGAATAATTGGTAACTGCTGAATACCACACTAAACTTCCTCTCCTTAGCAAGATACGGAAACCGCAGGCAGCACTTAGGTCTAATTGGCCCATCGTACCACACTGCCACAAGATGCAGGCCTATACCAAAAGCTAACAACTTACTAATAAATGTATTCCGTAGCTCATCTAGTGCCGTAAATTAGATGCGAAAGTTTCTAAGCCCTAAGACCAACAGTCTGGGGCAATGGGTGGAGAGATGGATCGAGGATTCCTGTTTACTTCTTACCACAACCCTAATTTGTTTCCTATTTCCTATACGTAAGAGCTGATTGAACCACCCTGGTAAGGTTCATTGAATAAGCTTTGACTAGAGCAGCTCCGAGTACAAAGGTCCGGCCGATGTTGACCTGAAAGAGAGTGGGAGTTTAGTTCTCAAACTCTAGGACAAGAATAACGTACTGTGATACGAAGACATCAGTCTCTTCGTTATCAAAACAGTTTAATCTGTGTACGCGAGACAAGCCTGTTAAATAACCGACGATAGTCTTTAACCATAATACTGAGTTGACCATGACAAATTTAAGGGCCTTGAGGGCCACTTGTTTATTAGTACACATCTGAATTCTTTTTTCTTTCTGCTTTGCTTTAAGGAGTTTTGGTAGTATTATAACGGCCAGAGACCTTCACCTCGGTGCAACCGTGAACAACGGCGCTTGAGATGGTCACTTCAGTGACTTGAACTTTAAGGTATTTTTAATTAAGGGCAAGGTGAAACGTTTACTACCTCCCAAGACCCATGATAACCTACGGCTGCCTGGTCTGGTGGCCAAAGGTCAAACAAAAGCAGGCAATTGCAAAACTCACAAAAATTCAGAGGCTAGCATGTCTATGCATAACAGGAGCAATGAAAAGCTCACCCACGGCAGCCATGGAAATAATGCTAAACCTACCCCCCTCGACATTTTCATCAGGGGAGAGGCCAGGATGGCAGCATACAGGCTGACATGTAACATGAACTGGAAAACCCAGAATAACCTTGGGCACACCAGAATCACAAATGATATCGCAAACCCTCTTTTAAACATGGGTAGCGACACTATGATTCCAAAAATTTCATACGGCAAACCATTTGAAATCCAAATGGACTGGGATCAATGGCGTCGTAGGGAAGAACAGAATCCGTCAAGAGGGCTGATCTGGTACACAGATGGGTCCAAGATGGATAATGGGTCAAGTGCTGGAATACACGGCGAAACCCCAAGGCACAACATGCATGTCTCACTGGGGCAAAACACCACGGTATTCCAAGCGGAGATATTCGTTCTGGGAACCTGTGTCTGTGAGAATTTGAGAAGGGAAACCAAAGGCAAACCTATCCACATACTCACTGACAGTCAGGCAGCCCTAAAGGCGTTAGCATCAAAGCAGATAAGATCCAAGCTAGTCTGGGAATGCCTGCAAAACCTGAAAACCCTGGCAAAACACAACCAAGTAACACTGGTGTGGGTGCCAGGTCATAAGGGCATAGCAGGCAATGAAAAAGCAGACCAACTAGCGAGGAAAGGATCTGAGGCAACCTTTACTGGTCCTGAACCAGTACTAGGTATCACAAAGGCAACAGCACGTGGGGTAATAACTGAGTGGATCAAACAACAACACCAGCAATATTGGAACCACGTGCAAGGACAAAGACACAGTAAACTGATATGGGAAGACCATCTCAGACTCTAACAACTGAAATACTGAAACTCAACAGAAATAATCTTAGAATTGCGACGGGCGTATATACAGAAGAACCCATATGCAGACTCTGTAATGAAGAGGAAGAAACTGCCTCTCATGTAATCTTTGAATGTGAAGCATTAAACCGCCGACGTCACAACCTGTTGGGCGAAATAGACCCACAGGTAAGCATACCGGAAAAAGATCTGGTCCACAGGCTACTAAACCTAGTAAAGGGTATTAACCTGTTCACCTAAATCAAAACGCAAAGGCAGAGAAACACAATAGGCCTTATTGGCCTGGGTGTTCAGGGACTCACAAAACCGTGCTCTGCAATTGCTACTACCAATAACCAATAAAAATAACCAGTAACCTCCCAGGGGGGTTCCAAACACCTGAGCGACAGTGTTCAGTCTGGAAGACCAAACAGGTTATAAATTTGCGTAAGTAATAATGAATTGGCAGATGCAGGTAAAGTTTAGGATGGCTTGGCATGTCTGTCAGCATCAGGGACCTGAAACCTGGGCCTTGGAGTAAAGTTTCGTTACACCTTCTTAGCCGATAATCAAAATGTCGATGAAGAGAGAACTTCCATTTTCGATCCCGTTAAGGTACCGGCCGCTATGATCAGACCGGCTGCCGACCTATCTGGGTAGTGCGTGGTCGACTAATACTAAGGACAGCGAGCAGTCTAAAGTGGGTAGACGCTGTTTTAAAAGCCCCAACAAGTGACTTTGACTTGGGGGGAGGGCATGGCGACAGTGGTAGGTCTGTGCACTGTGTAGTTAAAGGTCGTTATCGTGCGTCTCAGGAGAGGCTACGGCTCGCAGTCTAATGTAGTACTGGTAACTTGTTCTTGATTTCACTTAAACAAGTGTACTAATTGATTGTATTGCAATCCCTTGTCAACGTATCCGTTGCGGATTAAGTCGAGAGGTAGGTGCCGTCACATTAAAATAAAACGAGAGCTTTGAGCTTTTAGCTTTTTAGTCAATTTTGATGAGAAGTGGTTATTTCTTACACTTTTTTTTAGTTTTCTTTATACTTTATCTTAACACAAAAAAAGAATAATAGTTATTCAGAATTAGAATCAGCCCTTTCTCTTCAACTATCATTTTACTCTAATATGTTCTTGTTTAAAAACCCTTTTTGTCTTTCCAATTTTCAGGACCGCTTATGGAAAAATAACAGAAGGCAATACGAAGAATGCAGTGGAGTAGACCTAGATAGAAACTTTAACGTTAAAGTGAAGCTTGAAAATAAATCACCACCGCGCAAAAACAAATGCACAAATCTATACACCGGTAGTAAACCTGGATCAGAACCAGAAACTCATGCTCTTAAGAAGTTTCTTAAAGCTACTAAAAAATTTCTTAAGGTGTATGTTAGTCTTCACAGTGGTGATCCTTTCATTGGGTATCCTTGGGCATATAAAAGCGAAAGACCACCCGACTACGAACAAATCGTAGAGTTGGCCACCGCTATAAAAGAGGCCATGGAAGAAAAAGATAATTCTACCAACTTTGCTTCTGGCAGATTGTACTCACTGTGTGGTTAAGTAGGATTGTTTGTTTATTAATTTGGTATGTAATAAAATTGCTTTTAGGAGCGCACGATGGAAGTGCTATTGATTGGGCTAAACAAGAAGGCATTTTATATCCTTTAATGATTTCCCTAAAAGGGGGTGCGATGAAGGGATTTGATGTTCCTAGGGAAAATATATTTAATGCCGTTGTAGCAGCTTTTGAAGGCATACGGGCAATTGCAAATCATTTGCACCGTGCAGCAAACATACCTGTTGAGCACAGCGAATCAGTTACTGTTAGTAACTCAAGTACAATTAGGTATTATGTATTTGGAATTTTAATATGGTTAATTATAAGTATTGTAATCTAGTAATTTTTATTTATATAACTCCCCTCTCCCACCACCATCATTCGAGTTCATAGGGATACCCCATAAAGATTCCACAACCTTCTGCACCGAACTCGAAGTCTGCGTCAACGCCATTTACACTTTAGAGCGTGAGAAGTTCCAGTTTCCACCATTTTGTTGAATGACTAAACCCAAAAGTGGTACCAGGTGTACAGAGACTCCAATGGCTTTGGGGTACACTTCAAGAACGTCTAGTCTTTGAATATGCCCCACCGAACGTCTTAGCCACGCTGCGTACCAACCTCTATGGAAGGCACTACAAAATTTCTAAACCTGTAATGGATTTTCCTAGATGAAAATAATTAATTACCAACAAGGCTGCAGTCACAACTACCTGCAGCTGAACTGGTCACCCTGATAATTGAATTCTATCATTCACGAATTGAGAGATTCGTCTACGCCGCAGCTCCCTTGACGGCGGAAGATCTACTCCACCACGTCAAAACAACGGAGAAAAGTTTCAAGGCAGGCATCGCTACATACTAGCCCCAGAAGGCCGTGCATTATCCAACTGAACCTTCTAGAGCAAACCCACCAAAGCTCACCACTCCGGCATCTGGCAGCAACTTCAGTCAACCGCCGCCTCTAGCAGACGGCAGCAATGTACCTACTGCCCCAGCAGGTACTTCCACTGCGACACTAGCGTCTAGCCGCTTGGTCATACATCCGGTCCCGAATTGCGCAATATCGTCTAATATTGGCTCGCATATGCGCGAGTGTGATATTTACATCGAGATTTGCATTGTTAAAGCCGATTTTTTCATTGCTAATAAATTGCATTTAATAGAAAACAATAAATCCTTTTTTTAATTTATTACCAGACTTGCGTGTTAGTATGCCATCAATCAGTGAGTGAATGCAAATTTGTCTTCGTATTTTTTCTTTAAAAATATAACTGCTCTTAACAAATAACCTCGCGTACACAGCAAAACGCAACAGTGTTTTAAAAAAAAACTATAAAATAAAAATAAATTTTGGCCCCAACCGAGATTCGACCCCACAACTACTTATGCAGTAAAAAAAGCAGTACACCCGAACACACTCGCGTATCCATCTGTGCCACTACGAATTTGTGGTTAACACACATTCCAGCTGCATGCCGAGGAGGTACGCAAGTCGTGAGGTAGGATCGGCTGTTAGCCTAAGCGTCTAGACGCTAGTCACTGCGTCTGCCAAGTGCTTCGTAAGAGTCGGGAAACGCACCACAGGCCGAACAAACGTTATAAACGTTTTGTGTACCCTCCAATCACGTGATAATTTGCGTCACTGGGCTCGAGCTTTATTCTGGCAATCTTGAACCGCTTATGCACGTCCCAATTCTCATTTAGAGTTTCTAGATTAATAGCTAGACACTCTACACACCTAGATATTAGAATCTGTAGCTAGTCTAATGTAGAAACCCTGATAGCGTCATTTAGGGTCTCTAATTTCATCTATTGATAAGGTCTCTTGGTCGTTCTGTCTGTCACAATGACAGTTGCTACTTATTATGCCAAAATAGACGTTTCTGGTCATAGATAAAAAAATATAAAACGTTTATATTTCTGGTTTTAAAAGCATAATAATGATACTACCTTTTATCCTTATGGTAACGTTTTCCACTCAGTATATTCATTGCACAATCGATTTAAATTTATCAGAACTACAATATTTAGCTGACCACTTGCATGCAGAAGAATGTAGAAGATTAGTAGCTTCATTACATTTTAAGTCGTACGAACAACCTAATGCTTTGGACCAAGCTGGTTAGTAAAACAAACAAGCAAGTCTTTTCAGTTCTTTGTGCTTAAAATCTTAAAAAAAACTGGTCAGCAAAATTTACTTTCTAAATCTTATCTTTCAGAAGGAAAAGTTTCAAAAGACATTCCTTGTATTCGTTTGCTACTGCACTGGAATTCAGCAGCAGGAGAAGGTAAAGGCGAAACGCACGAAGTCGTTCAACATAGATTAAGACAAATAGGAAGAGCAGATTTGGCTGATTGGTTAGGAAAAACGGTGTTTCATGAGTTGGGAATAGAAATGGAAGAGAGTTTAGATGATACCTTTAAGGATCTTGTTACTTCTACTGAGTAGGTTATAGTTATTTCCATATTTTTAAATCAAATATTGTGCTAGAAATTAAAGCACAAACTGTATTGTGTGTAAAGAAAAGAAAATCAAATAAATGGGCTAACAATTGTTCCTCCTGTCGACAACAATTGGGATCCCATGGAATGGATGGCCTTTGACACCATATGCTGGGTTTTTCTTGTTGGACTTTGTATACTTACCCTCATGATTCTTGGAAAGGTTATTTGTATGGTTAGCATTCAGAAAAGGCAGAAGAAAAGGTAATCCTTATTTAAATTAAGCCAGCCAATTTTCTAGTACTGTCAATAGCTAAGAATGTGCATATTTTATGTTGTTGAAAAACAAAGATTTTCTATAGCTTCATACATTAGCGCTATTGTTCCAAAAAATCATGTATTGTAGTATGTTTATAGAGTTTCTTATCTACAGGGTGTCCCAGAATAACTGTGCCTAAGTTTCAGAAGTGATAGAGGGCGTGTAATTAAACATCTTTTACTAATATCTTGTGTCCGGAAATACTTCCGTATCGAGATAATACGACATTAAGGAAACGAGTACTTGAAATAATCTCAATGTAGAAAGTAACGCATGCATGCAAAACAGCTGCAGATAGTGAACATTATGTAGTACTGACTATGATCGCAAATGGCGCTAAACATTGTACAGCGGGAAATTCAAATTGTAGGTAAAATTACCATTTTAATGTATTAGTAAAACTACAAATATATCGGAAATAAAGCGTTTTAATACCATATAAGATTTATAAATGAGGACCTACGAAATAAGTTAAATTAAATGGTAAATGTAAAGTAGAAAAATTGTTAAATTTTAGACGTTCTTGTTACGATATTCCTGAAATTTCATGTCTTCGCTAAAATGTACTTGTACATCGCAGACTCTAAAATTCCGTTTCTTCTCAAAAACAATGTTTCGTCCTACAGCCTCAATCCACTTCTTGTAAATCTATTAATTTACAATAATTATTTTAACAAAAGTTTGTGAAAACTACATAATAATAATGTAGAGAAATAACTTACATCAGGATTACTTGGAAAATTATGCATTTTCTTCTCACTATTTGTAAATTTACAATTTAAAACGCAACATTTAAACACATGGTTATAAACTTAAACGTAAAATATCTGTAATCTAAATTGACTAGCGTCTAGCCCCTTTTCTTACAGCCGATCCTGAATTGCGCAATATCATCTAATATTGGCTCGCATATGTGCGAGTGTGATATGTACATCGAGATTTACGTTGTTAAAGCCGATTTTTTCATTGCTAATAAATTGCATTCAATAGAAAACAACAAATCCTTTTTTTTTAATTATTACCAGACTTGCGTGTTAGTATTCCGTCAATCAGTGAGTGAATGCAAATTTGTCTTCGTATTTTTTCTTTAAAAATATAACTGCTCTTAACAAATAACCTCGCGTAAACAGCAAAACGCAACAACAGTGTTTAAAAAAACTATAAAATAAAAAAAAAGTTGGTCCAAACCGAGATTCGACCCCACCACTACTTATGCAGTAAAAAAGTAGTGCACCCGAACACACCCGCATATCCATCTGTGCCACTACGGACTTGTGGTTTACACACATTCCAGCTGCATGCAGAGGAGGTGCAACAGTCATTGAGGTAGGATCGGTTGTACGGCCAAGGGGCTAGACGCTAATTCTAAACTGTGTGTATATTATTTTCAAATTTCAAAAGAACTGTCAGAGAATACTAAAACACCGAACTGCCAACAAGTAATTCACTTACCGTATCTTAGCAACCAAAACATATTCTGCAATCAGCGCCTTTGGTGGTTAGAGTCAGAACCAAATTACCCGTTGTATTTTTTAAGTTGACTTAACACACCCTGGGCTTGAGCGACTATGCAACAACCGTAAATGAGTTTTTTCTACGAACGTCAAAAAATGATGACATTTTTACATTAATCTCAGTATGCAAAATGTCACATTGGAGTTGTTTATCTTGACAATGTGCACGAAGTATTTCGCGCACTAGAGCGAAAAATATTTCGTGCATGACATTTAAAAATAGGGTTTTTAAAAAGGACGCCGACCAAACTTGTTTAGGAAAAAATAACTGACAAGTATCAATATTTGTTAAGTTTTATTTATTATTATTTTTATTCCGTAGTAACAAAGAAACAGACTAGATTGCGATACAATAAATCTTTATTTTTGTATTTTATTATGATTTTACCTAATATTTTTCATTATTTCAGTAAATCTGTAGAAAAAATGTTGTATGCAACTCGTGCGCGAAATTTCTTTGGTGCTTTCGAATGATGTCATTCTCAAGCACCAAAGTACAATTTCGCGCTTTAGATACATACGTGCTCCCGCTCTCGCTCTCGTTTTCATTCTCGCTCTCGCTTTGTCTCTTGAAAGGCGCTTAGATTACGCCAAGAATACTATTTTTTGAGCAAACAACAAAATCGACGCAGTGTCGGGACGCTGACTGTCGCAAATATTTTAAATAGTAAAGCGAGTCGAATGGTACCTCATTTTAATGTTCTCTATGCTGTTTGATTGGCATTTCTGCTAGATGGTCTGAAAAAATTATTCTATTGGTAAAGCGTTTTCGCGTTTCGGCCACAATGAGACAAGTCCCATTCAGCTTTGTTTGGCCAACAGAGGTGGATAGAGCAATAGCAGAAGAAAAAATAAGCCAAGCACTTCAGCTGCACCCTTTTAAACTTTAAAGCTTTTACATTTCCAAAAGTATTTATGCACAACCTTGTAGTACTAACAGTCGCACGTTTAAGCGTAGGTCACTAACGCGCCTCTAAAATTAAGCAGCTCCAAAAAGTAAATGAAATACACTTTCAAAGTTTTATGAATACATCTTTACAGTAAACAAAAAATCTAAATAAGAAATTACAAGGCAGCTTACCCATAAGGGCCGGACTGAGTCAGCATCCAGCATCGTGTCAAATTGCCGTAAAATACTCATTTCGGTTGTATTTACATGTTAGTACAAGAACTTTGGAAAAATTGAGTGCGCCACTTAATCAATGTAGAAAATAGTTACATAAACAACGGTAATTTTCATAAACAGGTGATAATTTAGGTGGCGAGGATGACAGCAAAAGTAACCGAGACTACTTTGACAAATTAGACGAACTATGTGCAAGCGGTCACAAAATTTTGTTCGATATGAAAATATAGGCTTGTTTTTTATATTGCTTTAACAATTACCCATTTGATAAGTTTTACAACTTAAGCTTGAAGAAGGTTTAACAAATAGGGATATCAAGACTATAAAATTAGAAATGAGCTAATCAGGGTCACAGATTGCAGTCTATTATGCCTTTTATTCGAGGTCGTGGAGTGCCTGCAGTATATATTTTGTTTTTTTTGAAAGCGATTTAAATCAAACATACCCTGCAAAAAGACATTCGGCAGTCCTGTAGTGATGCATCGTTCGTGAACGTGTCATTTGAACGACTCACTTTACTCTTTACTGTGCTGTGAACGAGTCTTTCAGCGTTCTAAATAAATCGTTCAGTCTATCATTACACAATACACATCATATCTTCACCTCTGTGCGGTTCCCAATCCGACACAAGCAAAACTCTGTACCTAGTCGTTCAATACAAACGACTTGGTCACATTGCCTCTAAGCACTGCATATGATGACACGACATTCGAGCAGCAGCACATTTAAAGCAGTAGCACACAAGGTGTCATTTAGAGCAATTTTACAAATGATCGACTTGCTTTAAACAACTCCCTTAAAGTGAGCTGAACGATATGTGCTTGCTCGCTTCAAGTAACCGGTTAGAACCATCACTACAGTTTTGCATTAATGAAACTTTCAATGTATTTGTATCGCCAAACTGCAATTGGTTATAATTTACATCTTTGAAACGATACAACTGTTTTAAATCAACATCTGTGTAAAAAACCTAGTAAAAACAAAATCATTAATCATAAAAATTTTGCTCTTTAGGAAATATGAAAACAAAAACTACAATGAACTTGATAATGAAGATTCAGACACAACCGAATCCGAAGATCGATTTGATGTCAGAAGCCACAATCCAACTACAGTCAAGCTTTATGCCGTCCCAAAGTCTTCACGGCAAAAACATAAATCTTAGGCTAATTTTGTGTAATTTTAATACTTTAGTCAATAAAATAACAAAAAAAACCTTACATTAATTTATTGTATTTGTAAAAAAGAATATACATTTCATTTAACTTCTTTCACTTGCAAACCTGCAACAAATAAAACAGTATTAGTTCCTATCATCCAATATTAATCTCCACGCGAATGTTAAAATAAATTTGTCGCTGCGTCAATTTCGCGTCGATTATAATCAAACCGAAGCGTGGTAAGGAGCAGCTTTATTCTCCACAGTTTAAAACGCTAGCTAAAAAATTAATGTTTTTAACTAGAGCTGGACTGTGGGTTGTTAAATAACAAAAAATCAATAAATGGTACTTTGAAATTATACTACTAACGTTCGTAATAAAATATATATAAAAAATCTTGTTATGAAATCCATTTTTCATTCATAAATAACAAACCAAATAATTTTTAAATAGAAATAAACCTTAAATTAAAATTTTACGTAATAATTGTAACTTCAAAACTAATTTTATTAATTTTTGAATATGTATATTGCCAAATCAGAAACAGGATAGTTATTAGTACTGACCTGGAGGTAACGACTGTTTTAGTTTTTCAGCTTTCTCCTTGTCTGTGATAACTAGTGTGTAAAGAAAACGAGAACAGCGAACCTTGAATTTAACATTCTCTGGGTTCTTCTTTATTTTGACGGCTGTAAAAACAATTCAATTAACATCGTATCATAACTGGATTCACTATTTTAAACTCTACATTGACTTAGGCTACGATTAACTAAGAACAGTTAGTAATCATCGAGACATTATAAGGTCGCAACTTGGAACAGAAAAGCTACTCACACTTGGCGTCCTTCCGCCTCGCTTTAAGGAGGAAATCCTTGATTTCTGTGATTTCACGTGGCTTTAACAAGAAAAGTTTATTAGTAAACTAAAACTAAATACAGCTTAATTTTTGGGCTTACCATCTTGAGTTAACCTCTTTATTTCCAGCCAACCGGACACGACCTGCAATCACAAAATTTTCTTATTAACCTAATGTTTATGCCAAAAAATTTTATTTGTTAATATAGATTACGCAATCTAATGTTAGAAAAACAAAATTATACATAAATATACTTTGTAATTTAGCAGATGATTGTAGAAAAATAAAAAATGTTATTTTACACCTACCGTGTACGATTTATTGTGGCAGAAAAGGAATGCGGTTGCTCCAGGGGAGTGTCTGATAGAGCGCTACGTGATTCGAAGTGGAAGGTGTCTAGCCACTGCCTTACGGTAATTTTAGAGTGTGGCAATAACATTATTTTAAAATGAAATAGTAATTTAAAAAAATTAATTCCGTATTTTTCCGGAGATTTTTACAACCCACCGCACGACACTTTTGCGGCATGCTTCTAATATTAGGTTTTACAACTTAGAAAATTATATTTTATTGTTTATATTAACGTTGAAATGCAAAACAGTGTTTGAATTTGTGAAATGTCAGATAAGTGACTTTGACCTTCTACAACATGGCACCTGGCTTCATTTATTGTATAGCCGTCTTGTATCTAGTAAACCTATATAGAAATCTGTGGTTTTAATAAAAACATTATTTAAACTAGTACAAGGTAATACATTAAGTTCCTATGGTGAAATGTAAGACTAACTTGGGATTTTAACTAACGTCATCGTCGGCCGCAATTATAAGTAATTGGGTAAGTTTTGTGTTAGATTTTTAAGAAAACAATTTAAATAGGCAACTTTACGATACGATGTTGCATATAGTATAAGAATAGTAAGAATGGAACCGTCTGCCCTACAACTGATTAGATGCGTTTCAGATTTTGTACTAAAAATCATAATAAATGGTTTATTTAAAGAGTTATTAAAAATACGCAAAAAATAAAAAATACATTTTTTAACTAGAGCTGAGTTATATGCGTAGTTAAAATCACGCAACTGCTGGAAAACGCCTTGTTGATATTAAAAGATATAGTTTTTTTCCTAAATTTTTTAAATAGTTAAAAATTCTTGCTGGTTCTAATAAAGTACTGCGAATAGTTAAAATAGTGAATCGAACTGATAAAAGTTTATAACGATTGGCGTTTGCGTTTTTGAATAAATAATTAATCAATTTCAAATTCTTGAAAATTCCTGGGAGGCGTCAGAGTAAAATTTGGAAGATTAGTAAAAAACAAATTTGTAGTACACACTGCAAGCTAAATCAGCTCATAAAGATTAAAAGAAATAGTGTGAGCAGTTTTGAAAAACATTATTTTTTTATTTTTAAAATTATGAAGCATTGCGATCGTTTTCGGATTTTCGAAATTAATTTTACTTCAAGAGAGTTCAGTAAGAAAGTTTTACATTTGCCTTTAAGTTCTCTCTGATTCCGTGCTCAAATTTCCAAAATTAGTTTTTAGAAAAAAACGCTACCAAAAAAACATGTCTAACTAGAACTACAATTTTTGATACACCTTTTAATTTAAAATTTCATCAAAATCGGTCCAATACTTTCGCCTTTAGAAGCGTCACACACCCACTCACGCACAGACATTTTTAAAAACCACATTTTTGGGTTTCTTGAGCCCCAAAACGTGTATTTCCGTTAAAATCTAATTTTCGAAAATTTTCACGAGATCAATACTTCCCTGTACTAAAGGGATGGATAAAAAACAGATTAGTTACAAAATTGGAAATTTTTACTTAAAACTTGATACCAATCTACTTATCAGGTGTATTGCGCTAAATTTGTTGCAAATTGTTTGTAAAATTTTCTAGATTAACATTTCCGTTCTTATAACGTTCTAATCTCAAATGATCTTTTTTGATAAGAGAATAAATAAAGTAGCTTTTGTTATTAGTACCTAAATGATTAATGATTAAATCTATCATACAATGTACAATGTGCCAAATGTACAACTTGAACCGTCTTAATCCATGTACGTTGAACTTTTGAAAGTATTTTTAGAGTAAAATAAATTACTAAAAAAAAATCTGTGTATTACTTATTAATATCACACATTTATTTAAACCATACAGTAAAAAATACATAAATATTACACTATATATTTTACTTAAAACAACCAAAAGCATTTTAATTTTTAATCCAATCAGCAACAATATTTCCCATATCTTTAGAACGTTTCAAAACAAAATCATGCCCTATATTCTGACTGCATATTTCTGCATCAATGCCGGGAATTTCCTCTCTCAACTTCTTGCAATAAGTGGTAGGTGCCCATCCATCATTGGCAGCATAATATAATTTAATTTTGGTTTTATTTTCCGTAAGTATATCATTATCACGTTCTTTTACAAAAGTCAATTCGTCTTCGGCTAAAGCCAATGCCTTTTTTAGAACCTTTGGATCAACTAAATCTGCAACAGTTTGCCCTTCTAAGGCTGACTTTGATATAAAGAAACATGTGAGGAAGAATTGAAAGAGAAGCACCCGGATTACTGAAGGAATGAATGAGAAAAGCCAGACGAAAATTTCCAAAAATGATGCAATAGGGGGAATGGTTTTTGCAAAAATTTTCCCGTAGGTTGTATCAGCTATATTTTCAATTGTGGGGAATAGTAAGTAGTTTTTAACGGTTCTCGAACGTATTGACCGAATTTTCAGCAATTGAAGAATCATATAGGCACCAATTGAATGACCTATGAAGTGTATTCTGGCATCTTTTGGTAAATATTTCTCGATAAATGCTTGCTGCAAAAAGAAATACGTTTATGATACACAATTGTTAACAGGAACAAAATTTTATACCTTGTAGAGGATTTGTCCTTGCAGACCATACATCCTTTCGTTACCTTCCAGTGCTGGTATTGGATGGTTGAGATTTTTCGGTAGTTCATGTCCGGCATGTCCGACCACCCATACAGGATAACCAAGTCGTTCATGAATTGTTCCCAAAAATTCGCAGTAAAATTTTGTTATTCCAGGATTTCCAGGAATCATTAACACAACGTCTTTGGCTTCATCTTTGGTAAAACCTTCTTCAACAGTTTTACCCCAAGTGAGAATTCTTGTTGGCATACCGCAAATATCTAAGTAAGTTTCCTGCATTTTTGCTACTGGAATTTTGGACACTTTTAGCTTAAAATAACAAATAGTTACGCTAGTGGTTGTTACAAAACTGGGGACGTCAAGGTACTTATTTGCTTTTTATGGATAAGTGTCAATTATTAGATAAATATATCTATAGCCCTGATAGGACATAAGGTGAGTCATCATTCTGATCAAGGTTTAAGTGAATACTATTAGATCACCTAAGGAATGTTATTTTAATTGGAAATTTGCAATCTAAATAATTTGTTGGGTTTAATGATTAAAATACTTAGATTTAAGATATTTATGTAATGAATTATTTGAATCCACAGACTTAGTCGAAAGCATGAAAACAGAATTATACTGCCGTAAATATGGGTTTTATCCAAACATATTTTTATGTAAAAGTTTGTTGGCAAATTATGGGCTACATTTGGACGTTTATTAAATTTTTTTTTATTACTAATAGTGGGAGAGTTTCAAGACACTTATAATTTTTGCTTTCGGATATTTTCAGTAGGAAATTATTGATTGATTAACACTTTCAAATTCGAGTTTTTAACGGAAACGATGTTTGTCTATGGATCTGTGCGGCCGATATGTCCGAAGAGATAGGCAGATTTCGATAAGCTTCATAATATAAGGCTATATCAAACTAGCATCGACAAATATTCTTTAAAAAACAGTCTAAAACCGGAAACTAGCCACGCCCCTGTTTTCTAACTTCGTAGGCTCATAAAGATAGGGGTGAGCTATAATTTAGCTGGTATCCTAACCTGGTAATTTCTCTGTGGCGCTTTCTATGAATGTTTGAAAATCGAAACTCATGCCCCATTATTTAATAAACGGGGGACGATAAAACCTTTTTTTGTAAGCTATATTGCTTAAGAGTAATTAGTACAGTAAGTTTTTAGGTGCCAGCAATATTTAGGGGGGTAATTTTCTCCCTGCCATCTAATTTTTGGCTGATAAATTTCGTCCTTGGTCCCTAGTTTTGTTTAATCCCAATGAATGTTTTTCCAAAAAATAGTTTTTTCTTACAAAAAGTATAAAAACTAGTTAGCTACAGTACGGTGGGTATGCGGCTGACCATGCACATTTGCTTTTTGGGTTTCATCCGCTAAAGCGCTACTGAGTAGTGCGATCAAGCATGACAATTGTTTTATTACCTATATTTAAAAAAACGAATAAGTCTTTTGAAATAATAAAACGACTAAAACTATTCTTTATATTTTATTGAAAAGTTGGCGACTTGTCCAGAAACAATTTTTGAAAATTTCCTATACTTTTATTAAGGGGAATTGTTTTGTTCGAATATTTTGTATTCAAATCTTTTTTGGTCTTGGTATTAGAATACTTTTTTTTTGAAATATTCAGTATTCGTCTTCTCTCTGCCCCTCAGCCCACAGTAAGTGTAAGCAACAGCCCCCAGTAAGTATAAACAAAAAAAATCAAAACTGTAGCAAGCTGTTATTTAAATTTCTGGTCTGTCTTAGATCATCAAAAAGAAAGAAATATTTCTATCAGAAAAATATGCATAGTGCAGTTGTTATCAAGCAGTTTTTTTTAGCAAAGAACAAAAATTCATTTCCCAAAAAATAAACAAATCTTATGGGAGGTGATAGCCAGATAACTTACCCTATACCAGATAATTTTTAATAAAATCAATTTTTGCACCATTCTTTACACCAGTATGCCAGCATCACATTATAAGCTTTTGGCAGAACCCGTATTTGTGGTTTACAACAATGCAAGTCACTGCATACACAAAACACTGAGAGACGGCTCATATCTAAACGTAATTAAAACACACATAACAATAAAATGCCTACCTTTCTATAACATTTACAAAACGTACTTGTAAAACTCTTCTAGTAAGGTCGGAAAATGTAATACCTAGATGCTATCTGAAATATTCCTTATGTAACTGATAATAATAATTATCATAACCACAACCTGTTGGTATAATTATAACCGGATATACAATAAAACTTCAATTTCCTTGAACTTTGAATAATAAAAAAATATTACAATTTCTAAATTATACATTTATTTGTGTTGGTTTTACAACTACTGTAAAATATTTAACAAAATACGTCAAAACAATTAAAATAAAATAAATTACTAATACTTTCTGTTGTGATGCATAATTACTAAATCAAGATCATTAAAGTACAATTACTTTTTAATCCAATCGGCTACCATATTACCAACTTCTACAGAGTATCTCAAAACGAAAGCATGTTCAAAATTATGACTGCAAACTTGTGCATCAATATCTGGAATGTCCTTTTTTAATTTCCTACAGTAACTTTGCGGGGCCCATCTGTCTGATGCACCATAATACAACTTAATCATGCCTTTATTTTTCCTCAGGACATCATTATCGCGTTCTTTTACCAAATTCATTTCATCTAAAGCCATATAAAAAACTTTTCTTAAAGTATCCGGTTCAACAAAATTAACAATAGTTTCTAAATGCATTTTTGGAACGGAATAATATGTTGTATAAATTTGAATTAAAAATGACTGGAATATAAATGGAAGCCAAGTAAAAATCCATGATAAAAATACCAATATCCATATGACATGGCGAACTACTTTCGTTAGAAGCTTTCCATTTAGTGTATCTGCCATGTATTCAATTGTAGGAAATAATAAGTAATTTCCAACCGTTCTTGAATGTATTGACGGAACTTTCAGCAGCTGGAGTATCATGTAAGCTCCAATGGAATGGCCAATAAAATGGATTTGGGCATTTCTTGGAACGTATCTTTCAATAAAGGCTTGCTGTTAAGGAGAAAAATAAGAGATGTTAATAACATGGCTTAATTATAAATTTTCCTACCTTATGAACGATTTGCCTTTGCAATCCGTACAACCGCTCATTATCTCTTAGGGAAGGTACTTTTCCATACGGGTTATTCTTTGGTGGTTCGTGTCCGGCATGCCCAACAATCCATACAGGATACCCAAGACGTTCATGAAGTGTTTGCATAAACTTACAGTAAAATTTAGTTACCCCCGGATTTCCTGGGATACATACAATTATGTCCTGAGGCTCCCCTTCATTAAAGCTCTCTTCTACCCATTTACCATACGTAATGACTTTGGTTGGTGTACCACAAATATCTAAGTAGGCTTCTTGCATTTTTATTGAGTATTTACCTAATGTTTCAAAATATCAGAATATCACAGTTAACACTAATTTTAAAATTGTTATTAAAGCTTTTAAATTAACATGTTTAGAAGTTAAAGTAATGGTTTTTCTCGTTTGTCTTTTTCGTGTTTGCGTATCATTTATTGGGTACTTTTCTTTAATTCAGATTGTACTAACTACTTATATACTACTGACCACTGGTTACTGAAGGCCTTGCTGATCAAAGAAGACATTGACCCAAGGCCGAACTTTAAACGCTTCAACTCAAAGAGGATATACCTAGTTATATCCTCTTTGCTTAAACTCAAAGGTTAAAGTCAAAGTGTTTGTGAACTACCCACAAGATGCATGGATAGCTAATATCTATATACAGGGTGTTAATGAATTGTACGGACAAACTTCTAGGGCTTGCAAAACACAACAAACCAAACAACTTTTGTTAATAAATGTGTGGTCGAAAGTGTGTCCTTTCAGGGATTGAGCTTCTCAAAGATTCTTTAAGAAGCGCCTAAATGTAGGCAATTCAATTTACTACCTACTATTTGTTTCCATAGCTACGGAAATTAATACAGGATAAATAAAGTCCTCTTTCCCACTTTTCAAATTCAAATTAAATTTAAAATAAATGAATTAACAAAATGTTTCAAAACCAAGCAATAGAAAAAACCAAAACTACAAAGCAAAAATCAACTACTTGAAGCATTTACAATAACTAATTTAAAAATTAACAAAATTATCGTAAATGTTCAAAATGTCGTCCCCAGCTTCTACACATGAAGCACATCTACGAATTAAATTTCTGCGCACCGCTCCAAATATAAGTCACTAAGTTCTTCTAAAGTTTCAACTGGGGTAGCATAGACTTACGTAAAGAAATCAAGTGGGGTCAAATCAGGAGAACGTGGAGGCCACGCCACATGCCCTCCTTGACCTATCCATCTGTTGGGGAAAGTGTTATCATAAAATTCCCGGACTTCCGCCGAAAAATGAGCAGGTGCACCATCGTGCTGCAGTCACATTTGAGGTGGAACATCTTCCAAAAGTTCAGGCAGGACATGGCGCAAGAAATTTAAATAAATTGCCCCTGTTAACCTTTGGGGTAGCAGATATAGCCCAATGAGTCTATCGCCAACAATCCCGGCCCAAATGTTCACTGAAAATCTTTGACAGTATCCTTTTTGAACCGCAGCATGGGGATTTTCATCGTCCCAAATGTGGCTGTTTCTACTGTTGAATATTCCTTCTTTCGTAAACGATGCCTTGTCACACAACGTTTACTTGGAATTCTGGATCCTCATTACACCGCCGCAGAAATTCCTGGCAAAATTCTACTCTTCTGGGAAAATCTGCTTGAACCATGGCTTGTACCTTCTGTGGATGGTACGGATGTAGCTGTTGCTCATGTAGTACCTTCCATACTGAAACATGGTTTACTCCCGTTCCATAGGCGATGGCTCTTGAACTAGTAGAAGGATTTTCAGCCATTCTCTCCAAAACTTCTTCCTCAAAATCCACCGTTCGCCTTGTTCTCGTAGCTCCACAGTTGTGTTTATTGACAACGAATGTACCTTCCTCCCGCAACCGACGTGAAACTACACTAGAGGCTTTGTGCGATGGATGATTCCTATTCGGAAAATGTTCTTGGTACAGGCGAGCAGCTTCGCGTGCGTTACCCCAAGCAGCTCCATACATGAACATGATGTCATGCTGTTCGGCAAAAGTATAATTTGCCATAACACAAAAATACGAAACACAGAACGAAAATAACGAAGAAAATAATTATCAAAAAAATCACAGAACGAAAGAAACGAATTATAAAAGGCACAGAAAGAAACGAATGCAAGAAAACTAAAAAAATATCGAATTGTGTCAAAATTGACGTTATTTGAATGCATGTATGTCTAGATCGTTTTTTTTTTCAAAATTCCATGTGACCTGTGCAAAATAATTGAAAATGCAATTTGGGTTGCCTATTTTCAGGTACTTCTTAAAGAATCTTTAAATGCTCTATTTTCTAAAGGAAACACTTTTGACCACACATTCATTAATAAAAGTTGTTTGCTTTGTTGTGTTTTGCAAGCCCTAGAAGTTTGTCCCTACAATTCATTAACACCCTGTATATATTGGTGTTTCCACTTTATAATATTTACATTGTTTTGGAAGGGACCCACAAATCTATTGCCGCGAGAGGGCAGCAGTGAAGATTTATCTCTTTGACAGTGTCCGTGAATTTTAACCTGAAAGTCCTGAAATGTTCTGACGGTTGACGAGACAATTCGATGCGTTCAAAAAGTAAAATAATAACGAATAAAAGCATACTTCGGTGATTTTATTAATTAACACACCAATGTAATTTACAGAACTCAATTTATTAGAAGTTTCAGCTTAGTGAAAAGACAGACTACCAGCAGAAATTTAAAGACGAGTAAGTACTGTTTTAATTTTAATCAAATATGTGTGTAAAATAACAATTAACTAGTAAAAACACAGTTAAGGAGCTGAGAAATACTTATATGAATTATTTTCAGGCAGTTAAAAGAATTGTACTTCCGATCACTGTTGATAATAATCACAACATGTAAAAATTTCCTTTTGCTGTAATTTAAACAATCAACATCGTTCGTATTTTAGTACATGTTACAATGGAAAAAGATGGTTTAATTTAAAGGCTAAAGTAACTACAATTTAGCATACTTTACGATTTCTAAATAGGTATTTCTTTTCAGATCATATTTAACTATGTCTCTTATAATGATTGCAATATTTTTTAGGATTCATAACAACACGAATGAAGGAAAATTTAAAAGAGCCCCTTTACTTCATTTGAATGAAGTCTGCACAATTTCGTTTCCCAAACCAGTAACACAACTTCATTATGGTAAGTAACGCCCACATCCGACTAACCAATAAAAATGTTTTACCGTAACGCGATGTAAGTTTCGGTACCTTAAAGATGTATGCTGCGATTTTTTAAACGCGTTCTAAAATACAAAATTCAAGAAGTAGTTTTGCAAAAATCAGTACATAATAATACATTAAAATTGTACTGTATTGACAAAATCTATGCGGACAGTCACTCTAGACATAGTTCATCTCTTTAACATTATAATTAGTAATAAACACAAGTATTTTAAGTACTTCAAAAGTTTATTATTTGTGTGCGGATAGCGATTATCTTACAAAATTTCAGAAGGACTCCTGCCTATTATACAGATTACAATAAACATTGTATAATATTCATCTCTAACCTAAGATTTAAATATCTAAGGGTAGCTTGTATAAACCAGGATTAAAACATGAATTACGTAAAACACATGAAAACATTAAAATCTACGTTAACTAATTTAGTACTTTTTTAGCATGTTAACTTAAGCATTAGACAAGCATTCCAATAAAATATATTTGATATAAACATAAATTCATTAAAAAAATCTTTTACATTATAAAACAATTAATGTGTTTTGCAAGTCTCCAAAAAATTATAATTAAAACAAAAAGTCTCATTAAATAAAATTTTTACAAATTCTATTTTCTCAAAAACTACATTACTGCAAGTCTGTACGCTTTGAATAAATACAAATGCAGCTTTTACTATTATATTTGTCGTTGTCCTACTATGATGGCACGTCGACAAGGAAATCATAACACGGGGTCCTCGACCTGGTAATTCTGCCACTGGGATGGTGATATACAAGTTGCATTTTGAAACCTTGAGAAAACACTTAGACCCTCGTTTAGAGTTTCATGGTAACTCGATTTTACAAAAACATTGAATTTATCTTGATAACTGTTAGATATAGCGACTTTTAGCAAGAGCACCGTTTTTGTGTATTTTTGTATGGAGAATAAGATTTTCTAGACAAAACTTCAAAAATTGTAAAGATCTAAAATATTGGGAAGCAAATATTACGTGACACCCCATACGAGACGCCTCTGGTGCACTTATTCAAACAAAAATAACTAAAAATAGTAAACTAGATCAGTAGTGCTCACATATAAAATTTCAAAATTTTAGTGCAACTATTGCAAAAGTTATGACAAAAAGTGATTAGACTGTTCTTTCTTCAGAAGCCTGTAACTCTCTTTAACGCATCAAAACAAATTTCAAAACTTGTACATGAAAATCTTCAGAATTTAAGTTTAAACTTAAATGTTTGAGTTTTCTGTAGGACTCTTTTAGTGGTGTTTCAAATTGCAGTTCTGCTAAATGTCAGAATTCTTATAAAACCCTCGCTGGCAATTTCTTCTTAATTTAAATTAATTTCAATATTTGAATAAAATTTATTCTAGTAATAAACAACATGCCTCAAAACTTCAATGCTATCTTTATCATTATCAGCTTATCAGTTTCGTGTTTTGTTTTTATGTAACATCTGGCACCACATCATGACATCACGTAACAAATCCAGTTTAAACATGTTACCTTGCAGATAATTTTTGTTTGCAGGTGCGCAGATTCGGTTATAACAAAGCTCTGTGATTGGTTCATTTTCCTTACTTTTATAAGTTTGCGCGCAATGTCTGCCGAATGTTGGTTATGTTATGTTTTAATTCTTTTAATTATATGTTAATTGTATTACTTTGTGAAAACTTCAAAATTGTACAGAAATTGCAGGCAGTTTTAAACGTGTGTGGTGTGTACGCGTAAGTAAACAATTTCTACACAATATAGGCACAGACATAGGTACTTACATAATTTTACTTCCTAAAAATGTTTTGTAAATGCTTCAAAGTGAGTGGGTGTTTAGCTTTTAATTTGAAATGGTGAAAATTTGTTACAACAATAATAGAATTATTGGCGAATTATATTATTTTTCGAAATGATGATACCGTAAACTGATGAACATAAAAAACAGGTTGCCTGATTAATTTAAGAGTTAGTGACTTTAGTATCATTTTTGTATGATCCCGAAGATGAGATAATATTTGATTGGATCTTGCTAATTTGTATCTCTTTTACAGCTTGTGTTGGGGGGAGACAGAATTTTTTCTTTTTCCAATGCATCAGGAACTCATATATCTGATAAAAGTAGAAATGGATGATTTTTCCTGCAAACATGACTTCCTATAGGTAAGGTAAGATATTTAAATTACTTTAGAAGTTTTTATGTTACAGGGGGGGGGGGGGGTACCCAGGAGGTAAGGGAGCTAGGTATATGTTGGGACACTATGTTTCATTTAGGTCTACCTAGTTTTTTTAATTTTTAGGTTATGTAGAATTTTAATTTATTGATTAAAGGAGATTGCAATAAAGGTAATTAGCTAATTAAATTTTAACAAACATGAACATTTCTTATGAGCAGCCTACAATTTCATGATCCTAGTATACAGGGCGAGTCATTTAAGTGTCACCGCACCATTATTTCTTAAACTTTTGAGAATATCAATTTTTTTTATTAATAAAAGTTGTTTACCATTAACTGCTGCATAACGTGAAATTATTACAAATTATACTGGGTATTTAATTATGCGTATAGAGCACATTACGTTGTAATGTATGGTATGTGGATGGATGTGTGACGCCTCTAAAGGCGAAAGTACTGGAACGATCTTGATGAAATTTTAAGTGAAGAGGTATGTCGAAAATTGTAGTTTTAGTTGAGCTTTTCAAAAAAACTTAAACCGGAAGCGGAAGTTAAACTTGTTTCTCACAACTCTATACTATGAGAAAACAGTTTTTTACTTACAACTCCGTTATTTGTAGAACTAAACTCATCAAACCTTATATCAGAGAAAAGAGGAAAAAGAGCTCTATCCAATGATGACATTGTTGCATTTGACGCATATTTAAAAAAGTGAAGTTAATGTCAATATCTTGAAAATTTAACGACCTATAAAATTTTAATTTGAGATTCGAAATCTATGTAAAAAAGTGTCCTAATGAAATCAAAACCGCACTGTGATATCGTTGATAATAACGAAATTACACACAAAAAACGAAAACTGAACATTTTAGTTTTTTTAGTTTGTACTGAAAATTAAGCAAAAATTGTAGGATTTGAATGTGGATCATAGCAGTACTTGAGATGCTGAATAATACTTTTCATTTAATCCAATCTCTATCACTTACCGTCTAGGAATCCACATACATATGTAACACCCAATAGAAATATTAAACATTTTGCTTTGGGATTGTATAGCCCAAAAACGAAAAATTTTATAATTTAGTTTCTACGATTCAATTTGTCTTAAACAATTGGCCTAGTAAGATGTAAATGGTGGTAGGTAACTTTATTAGCTCTAGAAAACTAAACATACTTGGGAGTTGCATGAATACTAAACACTCGTAAATTTTACTACTTCTTTTTTTAATTAGAAACATTTTGAAAAAATAAACTATTATCACATGCTAAGTGTACAATTGGTTTTTGTGTATATTAATGAATAAAAATTCTCAAAAAATAATTGAAAATCAAAAATTACTGTGCGCAGTTTTGGTAGCGACTGGCTCGGTGTGCTCCACAAATACGGCAGTTGGAGCGTCCACAATGATTTGTTGTCATTCTTTGAAGACAAAATGGGCACAAATTTTAGATAATACGCTTCTTTGCACCCTGGGTGGGTCTTTTATCTGGTATATTAATTTTCAAAATATTGCATATATCTTGCCATATATAGCAACCATTGCAAATATGAGGTGTTAACACGCATCTCTAACCATGGTTTCATCAGTTCTTCTAACTCTGGTTTAATCAGCAGTTCACTTAGATTCAGCATAAATGTTAATCTAGGTTCCCATTTTACATTATTTCTGTTTCTATTGGAATTATAGATCACAAAGGAATTTCTTGTGGCTATATTTATAATGTCATCAAAAACACACATGGGACATCAAGACTAGGAAAAAATATTAAGGGAGTCGCAACAGTTCTGCCATTTTTTCAAGATGGCTAATTTAGCACCACTAGGATCACTGTGGACTTTTGATATGTTATAAAGCGTATAAAGATGCATCTATTCTGAAAAAATCAAAGTTCTCCTAATTTATTCGTCAGTTTACCACTGATGATAATAGCTTTCTGTCGAAATACGTATCTGGTATTTAGTTACTTGGGTGGAAGGGTGCTGTAATTTTAAAGTGTTGTTATTCCACAGTTCAAGTATTTTTAGTTTAAATTAAATGGTTGAGATTTCTGCAGGATTCCTTCATTGGGGCCCTAAATAGTGTTACAAGCTGATATGTATCTTCAAACTGTAAAAGATTGAGAAACATTTTTTTTGATTGTATGGGTTGGAAGGAGCCGTACATTATGCTAATAGTGAGTTTTGACAAGCTGCCCGGTTTTAATGAATGGGGGTAACTTGAATGTTTTAAATGGGATGATATATAATTTTCAATATTTTTTAATATCTATATCAAAATATTATATTTTCAGATTTTTTTCAAAACATGTACTACCCCAAATAAATAGTTGTATGAAATTCTGTAAATATTAAAAACCATTACGAGATTGTTTTTATTTAAATGTACCTACTAAAAATAAACAACCAAAATTAAATCAAGTAAAATTTAATGAGTGAAAAATGTACAAAATATTTCATCCCTCCCATTTATTAGGAGTTGTAAACGTAAAAAAATAATCTCGTAGGGGTAGTCAACGTTTTTATAAAAATCTGAAAAATAGAGGCCGTACCTATTTTGATGCGGATATTAAAAATTATGCAGCATTTTATTTAAAAATTTTCAGCTACCCTCCAATTTTTAAAATAGGGTGGGTTTGCAGAACTGAATATTAGCCTAACAGCCCTTCAGTCCCATTTTATCAAAAAAAAATTGTTGCTCAATCTTTTATATTTTTGCAGATATCAGATTGTAACTATTTAGTTGCCGCAGTTTGTATATGAAATCCGAATCCCTTCGACCAATCTCAACTTGCGCGAAATACGGCTGCAGCTGAGATTATGCAACGCAAACAGCGCGCAGCGGGTATTATTTTTGAAAAGAAGTTACCAAAAAAAGCGTAGTCCGTAGTCCACTGGTTCAACTAGTTTAAATTAAACTAGTGTTACCCCAGCACACAATGCACTGACAGACAGCGTTGACAGAACTGGCGAAATGTGATGCATTAGTTCCAATAATGACACGCGACGTTATTGTAGATGGCGCCCCAAGTGACGCGCGTCTAGCCGAGCTTCATATATATTATAAATTAAAATAATTATTATTAAAAAATCGACGTAGAATAAAAATCTAAAAATGTTTCATGTTCCATCTGTGGATAGAGACCTTTCATTTAAAAAGAAATGGTCCAAATTGGTGAAGCGGTAGCCGCTGGAGGAACCGGAGAAAAAAAAAACCTTTGTGCTTTTATATATGTATGGATTCATTAATTCTGAACAACGTGTCTGAAAACTTGGATGTTATCAGTTCTTATCAGTTTCTTCCTTTGTTTAAATATGTTTACATGTAACAGGTGCATAACAAACCAGTTTATCATTCGACCTTGCGGTTAATTTTCGTTCGCAAATGCCAGATGTCTTTTCTAAACAAGCTTGATGATTGGTACATTTTTCCCCTCTCCGTGATAACATTTTATTAGTTCACGTTAGTAAAGCTGTAGAGATAGCTTGTTCTATAAATTATTTGTTAATTCATAATTGCATAAAATGTATTACTTTGTGAATCTTGAAATTGTACAAGAATTATGGGCAGTGCTAAACGTGTATGGTGTATAGATGTAGAGTGGATACCCATTTTAATTAAAAATAACCAGGAAGATTCATAAAAAGGTACAAATACTACCTACATACCTATAATTTTACTTCTTAAATACTTTTAAAGGGGCGTTTTGCTATTAATTTGAAATGCGGAATAATGGAATTATATTATATTTCGAAAAATCCCGTGGTAGCATAAATTATGATAGGTAATTAAAAAAAAATACGTTATCTGATTGATGTACAAGTTATGACTGTATTTCTTCAATTGTATGATCGTGAAAATAGAATATCCGGGCAATATTAGACATGCGAGTAGGTAAGAAGACAAGAAAACGTTTGGCAGCGAGAAATTCGAGTTTACGTGAGCCGGGGGCGGTGGAGCGAATTAAAACTGTCATTTTAATAACATGGTTCCAGCATTTTTTTTTATTATTGGGAATATTACAACAATATTACACAGGCAGATGTCTACTAGGACAAGAAAACTTTTGGCTATAACAGATTCGTTTTTCCGTGACCCGGGGGCGGTGGAGCGAATTAAATTTGAACAACTTTATTCCAGCAATTTTTTTTATTATTGTGATTTTTTCAGCAATATTATACACGCAGATGTCTACCAGGACAAGAAAACTTTTGGCTGTAACAGATTCGTTTTTCCGTGAACCGGGGGAGGGGGGGGGGCGAATTAAATTTGAACAACTTTATTCCAGCAATTTTTTTTATTAATGTAAATTTTGCAACAATATTATACACGCAGATGTCTAACAGTACAAGAAAACTTTTGGCTATAACAGATTCGTTTTTCCGTGACCCGGGGGCGGTGGAGCGAATTAAATTTGAACAACTTTATTCCAGCAATTTTTTTTATTATTGTGATTTTTTCAGCAATATTATACACGCAGATGTCTACCAGGACAAGAAAACTTTTGGCTGTAACATTCGTTTTTTCGTGACCCGGGGGAGGGGGGGGGGGGAATTAAATTTGAACAACTTTATTCCAGCATTTTTTTTTATTATTGTTTTTTTCAACAATATTATACACGCAGATGTCTACCAGGACAAGAAAACTTTTGGCTGTAACATTCGTTTTTCCGTGACCGGGGGGGGGGGGGGAATTACATTTGAACAACTTTATTCCAGCAATTTTTTTTATTATTGTGATTTTTTCAACAATATTATACACGCAGATGGCTACCAGGACAAGAAAACTTTTGGCTGTAACAGATTCGTTTTTCCGCGACCCGGGGGTGGGGGTGGAGCGAATTAAATTTGAACAACTTTATTCCAGCACTTTTTTTTATTATGAATATTCCAACAATATTACACACGCAGATGTCTCTTATAGCCAAAAGTTTTCTTGTCCTGGTAGACATCTGCGTGTGTAATATTGTTGGAAAATTCACAATAATAAAAAACTTGCTGGAATAAAGTTGTTCAAATTTAACTCGCTCCACCGCCCCCGGGTCACGGAAAAACGAATCTGTTATAGCCAAAAGTTTTCTTGTCCTGTTAGACATCTGCGTGTATAATATTGTTGCAAAATTTACATTAATAAAAAAAATTGCTGGAATAAAGTTGTTCAAATTTAATTCGCTCCACCGCCCCCGGGTCACGGAAAAACGAATTTGTTATAGCCAAAAGTTTTCTTGTCCTAGTAGACATCTGCCTGTGTAATATTGTTGGAATATTCCCCATAATAAAAAAAATTGCTGGGACCATGTTATTAAAATGACAGTTTTAATTCGCTCTACCACCCCGGCTCACGCAAAGTCGAATTTCTCGCTGCCAAACGTTTTCTTGTCTTCTCACGTGCGTGCATGTCTAATATTGCCGGGATATTTTAAATAATAAACATAATAGGGAGTATATAGGAATTTTATGCCCACGACTTTATTGAGCTGGATTTATTGCTGGAAAATTGCTAGATCACGCCGGTCACAACCTGAAAGCACCTGAAAGCCACCAGTCCATAACCTACTCTCTCATAGAAACGTAAAATAGATTTTCCGTTTAGCTTTTATTTTAACCAAAAATATTAAATTGAAGACAACAATATCTGGATATTTCTTTTTATTCTAAAATTTCAAAACCTATCAAGTTTTCCACCTCAAATATAAAATTAGGTTACCTAGTGATACTTTTGCTTGTCTAATTCTAACTCGGGAGCGGAGAAATTAGCCTATTCGATTTATTTCATATTATATTTTAAACGTACAGATAACATAAGGCGTTGCCAGCACACTTTATTGAAACAAAAATAACAATTTCTTTTTCGCGAGTGCAAATCGAGAGCAAATTCACGCTGCTGTAATAATTTATACAAAAATTATGAATAATTCTTGCGTTTATGTTAAAAAAATGAAAATATTTCTGTTTATATTATACAGTGTGTAACAAAACACCTACACACTATCTTTTATCTTGAACCTACATGGATGGGATAAAAATTTGTTATATAAATCGTAGGTACACGAGGTATTCAGTAAAAATATTTAGAAATTTTTTGTGGCTCTGGAAAGGGTAGTTTTTGGGGGGGGGGTCTCGAGATTTTCAAATAGGAAGGTGGTTTAAGTTGTTTAAGAGGTATTTTTAAAACCAACAACTTTAAAAAAAGAACATATCGATACCTCAAAACCGTTTCAAAATGGCGGCCAATTATATTCAAAAAGCAGTCATTATACATAAACCTTTTCCCAACCGCACATGAACTATTATACCAAGAAAATTGGTACTATGATCATTAAAGTCCATTAAATTAGTTTTCCAATGATGTATCACATGAGGACAAAAAATAAATGTTAGTACCCCCTCTCTTTCTCAAAAGAGCGGTAACATTCAAAAGATATTGTCTCAAAAATCTTAAATAGGACGAGGGGTCAAGTGATACCTCATTTTAAAGGTCTTTGGTTTTTCAATATTTCTCACCGTTATAAAATGGCGGCTCAATTTATAAAAATTTACTTCTTATTATCGGATGAATCATTCCCTCTACCGCATCCAAGGCAGTGAAACAGAATTTTTTTTGCTGATTTATAAAGTATGTTCACATAACATTTAAATCCACGTGCGAGTTGGAGTGTGAAGGAAGGTCTCGCAGCGGTTGCTTGACAATTATTTTTATATGATTTAGTGTTCAGATTTAAAACTCTAATTTAACATTAAAATTTGCAGACATTCATAATGTGAACAAACATTGAGGAAGTTTCAACGTTATAACTATAGTGTGCTTCTTTATTTGCTGAGCAATTGGATTACTACGTACAAAGATGTTGGGCCAGAAAAAGAACTGGATTCCCAGACAGGATCACTACAGGACTGCAGTTCGGATTTATGGAGAAATGTGTTATGGAGACTAATAATAAGCAGTCTCAGTCAGAAGGAGAACAACCAAAATCAGAACCAATGTTACAACCCCACTTGCATTCCGAATTTGCTCGTACTCGGACAACTTGAATTCTGCATTTGCAATAATTTTGTATGAGAATTATTATTGTTAATCAAAAATTTTGGTAGTTATCTGTAATTCAAAGCTCTAGTTTATTTAATTTTTGGTGTTTTGAAATTTGTCAAATTTTTTGTACAATGTACATTTTATTCAATTTATTACACTTTAGCATTTTCTAAAGTGTATCTTCAATATTAGGATTTTTTCGCAAACATTTTTACAAACAATTTAGTGCGTTGTAATTTCAATCTTTAATTATACATTTGATGTTCCAGATGTTCATAATGAGAGCAACATGAGGGAGTTTCTACATTTCAACTACAGGGTGCTTCTCAGAATGCAGTCAGAATGAAAATCGGAACAATAATTGCTAAAACAGAAGGTGAATTTTTGCAATTTTTACTTCAAAGCTATTTTACTTTGACTTTTGCTTTTTATATTTTCATATATCAATTTTTGGATAATTTTATTCTGGCCTCTGTGCTTTATTTTGAATATTTAATTAATCATAAATTTGAAAATGATATTTAAGTAAATATTCTGTTTCCTTATTACTCATTTTTTTTTAATTGTAGATCGCTGATGGAAGTCTTCTTCTTCATTTGTGGACTATCATTGGAAGCAGCAGGGTTGAGGGTGAAATCTCAAAATCAAAATTATTAAATTTTAATTTTAATCCGTTAGGGATGCATCTTTTTTCGAACAGTAAAATTTCCTTTATCTTATTTAATGTTTTGTGTTCTTTGTGTTGTTTCTTGTAATGATGAGAGTTTCAAGAAACGTGGTATGCATGTATGTAAGATAATGAGTAACTTGAACAAATGCATACGTTACATCTCTACCACATCACTGTTAATTTACTTAATTTACAAATCTTAACAGGGGAATGTTTATATAATTATTTATAACAAAAAACGCGTTATGGGTTGGGTAGCATTTCCCTGTAGCTTGGTGTATTAGGCAGCCATTACCTTCCCTTAACTCTTACCGTTATAATTACTTGTCCATTTATTCTAATCAGGTTATAATTGTAACTATTTCTTTTTGTATTTGTGACTCTTTTAATTCTAAATACCTACAAAATGGCTGATTTTCTTGACATGGTTTCATCTTTATTTCTAGTAGCATATTACGTACTTGTCCTTTCTGTTTAAGGAAGGGTGCACCCATGCACTGCATCTCATTGATTTTCTTATGAGATGATGCCATAGTCGGCATGAGCCACCAATTTCCCCAATTTTTTTATCGAGTGTTTTGATTAGCATCACTTGGAAGTGGTTGTTGTCGCTGACCAAGTTTGCGACTCCAGCAGGCGGTAGTTGGCTATACACAAAGTGACTTCGAAGAGCCTAACATACTTGGTATGGAGCCCGAAAGGGGTGGCCAGCGGCGACCCGGCATGTTGGGGAAGCTTACTTGTTCACCGACCTCGATACTTCTAAGTTTTGCTATTGCACTCGTTTTTTCTCTACGATTTGGTATAGTGGGTGGGACAGTATCGAATTAGGTCTTCTTTATGTGCCTACTTCTTGTAATCATTATTACAAAGCACAGAACTTACAAGTTTGCTTAGGAGATTATGCCATTGTCGGCATGAGGCACCATTTTCCCCAATTTTTTTTTCGAGGGTTTTGAATAGTATCACTTGAAAGTGGTTGTTGTCGCTGATCAAGTTTGCGACTCCAGCAGGCGGTAGTTGGCTATACACAAAGTGACTTCGAAGAGCCTAACATACATGGTATGGAGCCCGAAAGGGGTGGCCATCGGCGACCCGGCATGTTGGGGAAGCTTACTTGTTCAACGATCTCGATACTTCTAAGTTTTGCTATTGCCTCGTTTTTTCTCACCCTACATTCTTTTCTTTGGTCATAATTTCAAATTGCAAAGTTTCCAGCTTCTTTTTTATGACCAAATGCCGTCACTGGCACCATTTCTTTGAACCCAAGTTTTATTCATAGCACTGCTATTTGTTTCTTCTTTATTTATAGATAGCACATTAGTTGTCGTATTTGTCCTCTCAAGTTCAAAGAGTACACGCACAGCATCTCGTTATTTTCTAATGAGATTATGCCATGGTTGGCATGAGCCCCACCAATTTCCCCATTTATTTTTTCGAGAGTTTTGAATAGTATCACTTGAAAGTGGTTGTTGTCGCTGATCAAGTTTGCGACTCCTGCAGGCGGTAGTTGGCTATACACTAAGTGACTTCGAAGAGCCTAACATACTTGGTATGGAGCCCGAAAGGGGTGGCCATCGGCGACCCGGCATGTTGGGGAAGCTTACTTGTTCAACGATCTCGATACTTCTAAGTTTTGCTATTGCCTCGTTTTTTCTCACCCTACATTCTTTTCTTTGGTCATAATTTCAAATTGCAAAGTTTCCAGCTTCTTTTTTATGACCAAATGCCGTCACTGGCACCATTTCTTTGAACCCAAGTTTTATTCATAGCACTGCTATTTGTTTCTTCTTTATTTATAGATAGCACATTAGTTGTCGTATTTGTCCTCTCAAGTTCAAAGAGTACACGCACAGCATCTCGTTATTTTCTAATGAGATTATGCCATGGTTGGCATGAGCCCCACCAATTTCCCCATTTATTTTTTCGAGAGTTTTGAATAGTATCACTTGAAAGTGGTTGTTGTCGCTGATCAAGTTTGCGACTCCTGCAGGCGGTAGTTGGCTATACACTAAGTGACTTCGAAGAGCCTAACATACTTGGTATGGAGCCCGAAAGGGGTGGCCATCGGCGACCCGGCATGTTGGGGAAGCTTACTTGTTCACCGACCTTGATACTTCTAAGTTTTGCTATTGCACTCGTTTTTTCTCTCTACGATTTGGTATAGTGGGTGGGACAGTATCGAATTAGGTCTTCTTTATGTGCCTACTTCCTGTAATCATTATTACAAGGCACAAAGCTTATAAGTTTGCTTATGAGATTATGCCATGACCGGCATAAGCTCTCCCATTTCAATTTTCGTCCTGAGTTTGAACGGCATCACTTGTTGGTGGTCGTTGTCGCTGGTTGACAAGCGAGGGACTCCAGCTGACAGCAGTGAGCCATCACATTTTGCAATCCTTGTGAGCGCAGTGACCCCGGAGAGCCCAATACGTGGTATGGGGCCCATTACGACCACTGCCTATTCATTATCGACGTCAGAGACACCTTCTCTGTTCTCTGATGGGGCATGTCGACTAGTTGGGCGGCGGACGGCAACTGGCGTGTTGGGAAACTTTCTTGGTCCATCGACCTCGATACCAATAAGTTTTGCCGTTGCACTTGTTTTTTCTCTCCCTATATTATTTTCTGTGGTTATAATCTCAATCACCGCAAGGTATAAACTCCTTTTTTTCAACCAAGCGCCCATTACTGGCACGACCCTTCTTCGCACCCAAATTTTGCTGATAGGGTTGCTACTAGCTATTTCGTCTTTTTATATTTTGTATATTATATATGTTATATAAGCCCTCCCCCAAGTTTCAAGTTGTGACATTTTCATTTCTTATGTACTTACGGTAAAACTAACACCTTTATATGAAAGTTAACTGTTATGCTAGTAGCATTACCCCTAAACTTAACTTTGGCGGGGAGGATTTGCCAAAAATAATTGGGAAACTAGTGAAAATCAACAACATGTTGTAGAGAGTAACTTATGGTTTTTTCTTTTTGGGCGCTTAATATATCTGTGCACTGTTCTTTCTCTCTTTTTGGGAGTGTTTACATGGAATCGAGTGAATGGGACGCATATAATATGTAACAATGTAAAAGATAGGAGGAAATTCAGACAGAGTAAACTAAATTGTACAAATTTTTTAAAGCAATTACAAAGTTTTTAGTGGGAAATATATTTAGGTAAAGGGTAGGAAGAAAAAGACCTTCTCAGACTACCACTGGAGGAGGCAAACAAATCGTCATCTCCATACAGAAGAAGATGCAGCTGCTTTTTAAGATTACGAATAGAAAAAATATTGTATACTCATTTTTGTTTTGTAAAGGTCTCCTAAAGGTAAAGTTCCTTGATTTTTTTGTTTTAATTTTTTGTAATCGATCAATAATATATAGTTTCAAAATGACATGAATTATATTAACAACTGCATTGGCCGTAGTATGAACAGCTGCATATTACGAAGCCAGATTTATTGTTGTAAATACAATCCAGGCCCTTTTGAATCTCGTTGCTCATCTTGAAATTAGCTCATGTTAAGGGACTTATCTATGACCTATTTTTTTTAACATTTCTTGTGCATATCATGCTGTCGTAATTGTATTAAAAAATAAATTGTCAATTTATTTTTATATTAGAACTTTAGTAAGATTAGGTTAAATTGCTGAAAAGTTAGGTTAGAGTTGTGTTCAGATAGGATGTTACTGCGAAGAGTCACGGATATAAATATTATATATCCGTGCGAAGAGTCTATTAATGCAATGGCTCCATTGCTTTGTTTGTGAAGCACGTCCGCGAGAGGGCAGCAGTGAAGATTTATCTCTTTGACAGTGTCCGTGAATTTTTCGTAATCCTGAAATGTGCTGACTGTTGACGAGACGATTCGATACGTGCATACTTCGGTTATTTATTAATTAACACACCAATGTAATTTACAAAACTCAATTTATTAGAAACTTCAGCTTAGTAAAAAGACAGACTACCAGCAAAAAATTAAAGACGAGTAAGTAACCTAACCTTTAACAATGGGCGAAGCTTTAACCTAAAAGTTTTATATTTAATTTGTTAACTTATTTTGTGTTTACATTTTTGGTGTAATTAAAAATTAGTGATTAAATTAAGGTGTGCCAAGAAAGCATTTAGAAAAAGTGAAACGTAATTAGAAAATTGTTCTGCACTTCTTTTTTTGAGCATATTGAATGATGAAGAAGCAGAATAAGGCAGAAACGAAAAATTGCAAAAATAACCAAAAAACCAAAAGTGGATTCTATGGTTTACGTCGTTTTCGTATCGCTTCTTTTGGATCTGCTGGCTTTTACGATGATTCTGCCCCTATTGACATTATTAGAACACTACCGACAGCAGGACTGGATGCGTGACTGTCACATAAAATATACTACTTTCAAGAACTTGTCGGTGTACCTGAGTACTAATACAGTTCAATCCTTTTTGGTGGTTTTCTGAGTTTGATGTTTAGTTTACTGCATTGTCAGTTGTTGGAGGGATATTCGATGTCTTGGGTAGGAAAGCAGTTATGATAACTTGTCTTGTAAGTTTTAACGGTCAAAGGAATGTAGAATGAAGTTTGTAAATTTACCTTTTCATAGATAATTACTTAATTGATTGTATATTAAATATTTACGTCATTAAAGCACGAAATCGAAAAGGCACTTCAACTACGAAGATCGTAATCATCAACTTTAGTCGATTTTGAAAAAGCAAAAAAGGAGCTACAGGATTTTCCAGCTTTCATTTATATTTTATGTTCATTAAATTTCCTTTTGTTAGTATTTAATTCTAAAAGCTTACTTATGGATAATTACTTTATTGATTGTAAATTTGTTTATTTTAAGTGACCATTAGAGCACAAAATGTAAAAAGCACGTCAATTATGAAGATCCGGAATCATCAACTATTGACTATCTTGTGTCCTTGAAGATGTGAAAAAGAGCGACTTAAAACAACATTCCTTATGGTAGGTAGCTAGCTCTATCTTTCTTGCCCTATTAACTTTTGATTAATAATTCACTGTTTACACTTTTTAAATTACTTTTGTTTTTCTATAATTTTGAGTTTACATAGCTTTTTACGTGTGCAAGAGACTTTCCACCTTCTTTCATTTATACTTACCTGATTTCCTTTTGTTAGTATAATTCTAATAGCTCATTCACTGATTGTATTTTTTTTTAAATTTCAGGTTGTTATTGGAGCAAGAAATGGCAAGGCGCCTCAATTGTGAAGACCTGGAATCATCAATCAGCCTTGTAGCGGAGAACTTCCCATCTTTTGAAGATGTGAAAAAGTGAAACTTTTCGTATTAATTTTGATTATTGTATTTACATACGTATTATTAAAATGTTAATTACAAATTGTAATAAAAATATAACAAATAAAATAATATTTGCAACAATCAGCTTGTTTTAATTATCAACTTTGTCATTTATCATAAAATTACTAAAATACAGCTGATGGCAAGTGGTCAAAAATTTGTTTTAAAGTTTCTAATCTATACAGTCAAAATTAATATCCCTGTATTGCTGTAATCCTGTTACCAAATAAGCAAAATTTGAAACTATACTCAAAATATTTTTGACAAACCCCTACATCGTTTCTGGACTCCTGGTAGCAAGTAGTTAGAATTTGCCTTTAAATTAAAATTTTTGCTTATTGATGATCTCTTCGCACTTATGTGACCCTAATAGCGAATGGTCAGAATTTCAAATTTTCGGATTCCATAAATACTGGTGACATTATACCTTTCCGCATTTCTGTGATCCTGATAGTAAATGGAGAAACTTCAAGCTTGAGAACCTCAATTTTAAAATCAATTCAGAAAATATTGGTATCAGGATCACAGAAGTGCGAAGAGGTAGCAACTAGTAATAATTTCAAGCTCGAAAACCCCACTTTTATAATCAAATTTCAGACAATTGCTATCAGGATTACAGAAGGACAATAAGGTGTTGCAATAATTAATTTTCAGAATAATTATCTCAACTTTTGGGATCAAAATTTACCAAGTTGGTATCAGGATTGCATAGGAGGAAAAAGGTGTTGCATTAAAATTACTTAAGGAAAATGTAAATTTCCTGAAACAATATGCTAACCAAGTACTACCAGGAGCACAGAATAAATAAGGTGCTGTTAGGTATTTGTGGAGTTAAAAATTTCAACTTTTTGAGCAATACCTACCAGGATCGCAGTAGAAAAAGGAGATTTTTGCCAATATTTTTGAATCTGAATCATTTAAAATTTTAAGTTGTTAACGCCTTTTTTAATGTACAATGATACAGAATAAAGACACCACAGTTAAATGCACATTTATTGTATATTTCTGTATAATACAACATACAAGCATACTAACAAAGGGCACATTTAAATACTAGGAGCAAAATTATTGAAAAATTCTAATGCAAATTTTGCATTGAAACTTGGTACATAAGTCAAAATTGGATTTTGAACAACTTTTTTCGATATGGCCAACACGAAGCAAAATGTCGAGAGTTGGACCCATACGCAAGGTCGCAGTAGGCTGGGTTTAAAACTTACATTTGAGTTGAGTACCTCCAAAGATGTGCCTCATGAAGTTCTACGACTGCAAAAATTCATATTTCTACTCCTTAAAACAACGAAAATATCAGGCTGTCTTCATCTTAAATGCGACACACTGTATATGTTACGCCCAAAAATCAAAATTGAAATAGCTCAGTGAGCGTATAAAACCGCCACAGACAAGTAGCAAAAATTTTTTAATTTTTAGGAATGATTATGCCCTCGGAGGCATTCAATTGAAACTCAAGTTGCCAGTTCATTCCTAAAAAAAATTACAAAATGTTTGCCGTTGATCTGTGGCTGTTTCATTCTCTTACTGAGCGTAGATGTTTAAGTGTAACATATACTTACTTGTGTTTCTGTTTAGTGGTGTAGCTATTATTACAATGTCTCCTTTATACAATTAACTTAAAAAAATACACAAAATAATGTTGTATATTATATTTTTATTCAATAAAACTTAAAAACTAAAAGGGTGTAGGTAAAAGGTGAAGATAGAAAAAAGAAAGTTTTTAAACAATTTTTTTATAGATCCAGTGTTATCACATATCGTATGGTTGGAAATTACATATTGTGGAGTATGTACATAATAAAACTCTAACATAGCTCTAAATTAATGTAAAATAAAAAGTCCTAAATTTCGAATATCTACATGTGAATACTTATACCAAATTAGTTTAGAACTTTTCGCTTTACAATTTACAACGTTGCGTGTAAAAATCACTAATATTTTACAGTTTTCATTGTTTTTAGATGATCAGAAATATTACATACAGACGCATCATTATTATTATCTATTTTTGTTTTTACATTTTCCCATGGATTTTGTAGTATTAACACTCACATACGCATTCACTAATTTTAATATCACGAGTCTATTAAAATAACCAGTGTTCATAATTCATTATGTAGTTTATTTATAAGGCGGTGGGGTCGTTATCACTAATCATCTACACAACAGTACCTACAGCACTTTCTACAGATGCACACACATATACAACACATTAACACAACAATTCCAACAATGGCTAGTGCCACATACAACCAGTTAATTTCGGGAGTCGTTTCATGTACACACAGTTCTTCAGACTCGTCACTAAACGATGTTTCTGAAACAAAACAACTTGGTTAGTTTAAATGACGATGTCATGCACAGGATTTTTTTGCAGTAGATATTTCGTACCTTTAGAGTTTGTAACATTTGGACAGTTTATAACGCCGTTGCATACCAATCTGGCTGGTATACACAGTCCTGCTTCTCCAGGACAAGCAAACTCACATACTTCAATTGAATCCTCAGATGTTCCCCCTTCCGTCAATCTAGAAGTCATCAAACTCCCATCTTTATTCCTGGGAAGGTGAAACAGTTCAGTCCAAGCTATTTTAAAAGCTGCTCTGGTGGGTGATGTCCTTCCTACAAACTGTATAGTAACCCCCGGTTCACTTCCATCTGGGCTTAATTGAGCTGCTGAAAGAATTGGAAGCTCTTTTGCTAGTGATACGTTTTCACCACAAACTGAGAGATGTGGCTCTGCTTTGTCTTTCAAAAAAATATCTATCGCTCCGTCATCACAAGACTTTGATGCAAATTTAATCCTGTCAAAATGCATCCATAAGTCTCTTTCTCTATTTACTCGTATTTCCCAAATGCATCTGATAGACTTTGGAGGCTCCACGTAACCTATAGCTTCATAGTAAGGATAATGTATTTCTCCATCGGTAGTTGGTTGGATTATAGGAGGTCCACAAAGTGGCCCATGGACGAATTCATATGTTGCTTCAAAAAGGGGGGCGTTATGTTTGAAGTAACTCAGAGCTGCATGGGCACTATCGATGATAAGTTGGAGATTTAATTGTTCACCTCTTGAAATGACTTGGGTTGCACCCGTGTGGCGATTACAAAGACAAGTGATATCTCCAGTTTGTGCAGCTTTGGTTAATGTGATAGGTGGGGAAGTAACGTTGGCACCAGGAGGTAAAGGCTCCCAGACTACTATTTTATCTATGCGATCTTCTAGACAATTTGAACATGGTCCTGGATTGTAAGGATGTTCCTAAAATAAATTAATCATTTAAATGTACAGCAAATAAATATTGCATTTACGTTGTAAAAATCAAAACTGAACTGAGTTATTTTCAGGTTTCAAAATGATGCAGTAATAAAAATTATGATAAAAGCATCCTTCTAGAATCCCATATTAATATGATCATAAATTTTGATGCTTTTGTTTATCTACATCATAACACCTTAGGTAAGTATTTCTTGTATTACCTTGAAATGGATATGCATAACATTTAAAATAACTCGAGCATACAGTCTTCGATCTGTAACAAATCTGTATAGGCACTGAACATCTTCGCTGTTCGGCGTTTGTTTGTAGACTAGAGTGTTAAGAGGTGACCTCAGCCAGCCCTTGGTGGATCTCCAAGATGCGAAAACCTCATCGCAAGGTTTTCCTGGCACAGGCTCACCTAATTTCGTGTTGTTGAAGAAGTCATAATGAGCCCAATAGTACAATGAAGACCTTTAAATTAAAATTCGTTATTAGTTATTGGTCTAAATACCATAATTAATTTTTTTCAGAAGTATCGATGTTAATTACTTACCCACTGTAGCTACCAGTTTTGCTTTCGAATCTGACAAAGAGGGCATTTCCTGTAGAAACGAAATCATGTTTCTCCATAGGTTTCGAAAACGTATCACAAAAAGTCTTGATAATTTTCGAATCATCGGGCCATGAAGAATCATACAAAGTGAGGGATTCCCCACAATCACCATCTATTGGTTGGATTGGAGATTCAATCCGATTTATTCTGAAGCTGAAAATAGAAATCAATTTTAGAAATTAATTAAATCATGATGAAATAAATCAATAAGCAAGTCTATATTATAAGACAGATTATTAGGAACGCAGAATTACAAAAAACGTTTGTAAAATTGTATTTAGTTAGTTGAATCAGGTTTTATTGATTTGTTTCATGTTTAGTGTAAAACCGGCTTAGAGTCAACAGATCTAACCTCAAATTAAGTGAGTTTACGTGTTATATGTATTTTGCTGAAAAGTTATTAAAAAGAGTTAAATTAAGGTTTAAATACTACGTGGAAATCAATACTTTACATCGTAGAATAAAGTTATAATTGTGAAATCGCTTAGTTTTAGTTAACAATGTCTGGATCTTCGCACCACTACTTACCTGGATTTAACACAAATGTTCAACAAAGTGGAATGCAGTATGGGACAGCAGCAATGCAAAGTCAATTAGGGGCCGGCATGCAAAATCAGGTTGGAAATCAAATGCAAGTACCACTTTCGAACCAGATGAATGCACAATCGAACAATCAAATGATGTCGCAAATGTCTAATACAATGATGAATCCAAGTATAGCAAGTGGCAATCAAATGTTTAGCCCTCAAAACCAACAATACATGGCCAGTAATAACCAGATTACGCATCAAGCTCCGAATCCTATTCAAATGCAACAGAATTCGATGGCTGGTATGCAACACCATACGATGCAACAACAGGCTATGCAGCAGGCATCCAGTGTTGCCCCAACACCTCCTGCGCAACCACAAGCCCAACAACAAACCAAAGAATTTAACACGGCATCACTTTGTCGCATAGGTCAGGAAACTGTGCAGGATATCGTTAGTAGAACGCAAGAGGTGTTCCAGACTTTGAAGACGATACAACCACCAAATGGTACTTCACAAGGCGGTGGGACTAGTAATGATAAAAAAGCTAAAGTGCAAGAACTGTTACGGACGATTCGTGTGTTATTTAAACGACTTCGGTTAATATATGAAAAGTGTAACGAAAATTGTCAACTGCAGGGAATGGAATACACACATGTTGAGAGTTTGATTCCATTCAAAGATGAAATTGATCCTAAATATGACGAAAAGAAAAATTCAGAAGCTTATCGGTTAGCGTGTGAAGAAAGTAAAGAAGTAATGGAACAAGTTGTTTTGAAAAATAGACAGTTAAAGGAAGTGATTGATCATTTAAGACGTATAATTTGGGAAATTAATACTATGCTTACTATGAGGCGATCTTAACGTTAAGTTATATTGTATTGGTTGTTTGCATTTTTTCATATTGTAAATAAGTAAATGGATTCTACTGAATTTTCACTTTTATTGGTTTTGTAAACAAGCTTTCATGTGTAAAATGGATTAAATAAAAACAAAATTAAATATTGTACAATTTTTTCTGCGCTTTGTTTCTTAAGCTTTAAACTAAAACTGACAAGTTTGAGTTCATAAGTTCTCATTTACAGGAATTTATATTCAGTAGGGAAGTTAAACATGTTTAAGTAAAACAATTGCAATCGTTGTTTATAACCAGAAATCAAAGTAAAACCTGGTATGAAAATAATTGATTAAAAAACATAGTTTTTGGTTTGTATTGAGTTTTATCGGATTTTTATGATTAAAAAAATTCACTTAAAATTTAAAGTAATTTTTGTATAGTCTTTATACAATAGCTTGCCGATTCTGTCAACATGTTGCTGCTGCATTAATTTTTAAACAGGTGAGGTTTACTGACGGTTTAAAATAAGATTGGAAGTTCCATTCCAAGCAAGCTACGTAGGGTCATTTGTTTATTTTAATCTATAATCCATTGTAGCAATCTAAAATCGACGCACATAATAGCGGTATCTCAGTTTAAGGATCTTTTATTCTGCTTCTGATAGGCTAATTCGTTTTTTAAAAAAGGTATTAGTAGGACCAGAAATTCCAGAACAGGTTTTATCCTGCCGGGAAAGTTTAGAAATAGTTACCTATTTGCAGTAAAAAATCTAATGTTAAGCTTAATAATAGATATGCATAAGTGTAAGATTTTAGTAAAATTGTAGGCACAGGTAGGGGAGATCGGAGTTGGTTGACCCACTTTTTCAACGTTTTTGGCATGCTTGTAAACTTGGGCTATTGTTAGGTAACAATTTCTCCACTAAACTTTGTTAAATGTAATGATAATAATCAAAATGTAGGTCATTAATTAAAAAAGTAACTAGAATTGCTCAAAATTTAAAGGAGTAAGTACATTAGTTTCACTTCACATAAGATTTAGTTAGTTACTAGCGCTCCAAAAAACGAATGATGTACCTCAAGAGCTGGTGTAGTAAGTAAGAAAATATGACTAAGAAGATAAAGAAGTAATTACAGTATATGTTTCGTACTATTATTACTATTTATGATTACTCGAAAGTAGGACATCTGTGTTAGCAGCAGGATATAAAAAAATTTGCTAAGCTAGGGAATTCCTCTGCCTTAAACTAATTTTATTTACTACATCCATTAGATACCTCTAATTTTAAATCTTCAACAAAAGATTTTTGTATTATTCATTCAAAGAACTGAACTAAAAAATGGCATCTTTCTTACCTTGGAAAGTATAGCCGCACAATTTCACCATCTTCTCCCTGCATAAGATAAGTGCAGCTGGTATGTGGTGGGTACCAATGAGCAACCGATAGGAAAATCCCTTCTGAATCTCCAGAAGCTCGTAAGCTTTCAGAGGAAAGCAGCCAATCGCAAGTACCATTTCTGCTTCCAGCCGTATCAACATGACCAGGCCAATTTCCAACGTTGAAATGAAAACCCGTGTTAAGTAGAGGACCTGCTGGTGAGGATACAAACTCCACAAACAGATCTTGTGAGGTTCCTATTATTGAGTATGGAAATTTTCCCATTCCACAGAAGGTTCCGATTACTGGACTGAATTCATTTTTTCCATCGTAAATTTTTATGTAATCAAATGGGCAATTTTCTTGACCTAATGAAAAAATACTAAATTTATTAAATAATCTTGCACTTGATTTCTAGGATTAATTATATTAAATGTCAAAGGGTTTGTTATTAGGAGTAAAGGGAATAAAAACGCCTGAGTGTGTTTCGTCCATTAAGTGTGACAGTAAATCGAGGCTCAGTTGGTGGAAGAAAAAGGCAGGATTATGAAATGATTAGTTTTTTTTGTTGCTTTGTCCGCTGGTAGTATCCTTAAGCCACTCTTGACCACTCGGATCGAAGTTAACTAAATTAGACGTGGGGTGAAAGGATAATTGGACAGCAGGGTTTTGAAAGTGATGTTCATTTCGCCCTTAACACTGCAATTGTAGGGCAAACTGCTGATTGTTGCAATAGTGAATCCGCAGACATAATTCGTTTTTCGGTGGGAGAAGTTAGTCAGTTCAAAGTTTAGTTTCTTTAATGGGAGCAATTTGGGCAGTTTGAGTTTTACTATGGGGACATTTGAAGGAAGGGGGATTAAGTAATGACTGTGTAAACGCAGTGCAGTGTTATTACAACATAAAATGTCGTTTTTATTGTGTTGTTAATTTCTTTGTTTCGGTGTTTACAGCTTTTCCGCACATATTTATCTCAGGTACGACTCGGCTAACATGTGCTAAGGTTTGTGATAAGTACAAGTGCCAAGGAAATAGCTTGCAATTTCTTGGGAATTATTACGCCGCAAGTGTAGGGGTGGTGCAGTAAAAGAGAGAGTTATTGTAACGGTTGCGTTTATGTTTGCTCGTTACGATCCTGCTTGCTATTCTGAGCCCTTTTCTCTCCCAAATACGTCTAGCTTCAATTCGAGTTTCTATAAATGTCTCCTTTGGCTGGTTTTCTTTCCTTGCCGATTTTTGAGAAATTACACGCTCCAAACGAAAAGCCACGAAGATTTCTCACCGCCGACAAAAGATCTCTTCTTTTAGATAGTTTCAACGTAAGTAAGATTATTAGACGGTGAATTAAATCTGATATTTGGTGTAAATTGTGGAACATATGTTAGGTGTTAAGTTGGGTCGGTTCCGTTTGCCATGGGTTAAACATGTTACAAATTTGGATGTAACTACCTAATTCGGATTTAAAACTACGTAATCTGATTTTGTTTATTGGATTTAAGCCTGATTTATACAATTTGAACAAAGTTTATTAAATAATCCGAATTACAAGATTAATTTGGTTCTAATTTGGTTTTAGGAAATTTTAATGTTAATAGAATTCGAAATTCTAAAAACCCACCACAAATGTACCAGACCCCTAATATATAGCAATTTAGCAATATTTCTAATTAAGAAATCTTCTAAACCTACGTCAGATTTGTGTCACCTCTTTTTTCCCAAAACGCGCAATCAAAAACTCAGGGCTTGAACTTATTTATCAAAATAGCCATTTACGACGGTAACACTGTTTTATACGACATAAAACATAGAAATATGTTGCCGCCTTTTGGGATACTTATATAGTAGTAGACTAGAACTGTGCTATAACATGGATCGATAGTGGAGCTACCTTCCAAAAGGGGCGCACACGTATACGTAAAAATACAACAATCTTTGGTATAAACCTTGTATAAACACAGCATGAAGCACGCTGTTGCGGCAACTAGATCAAATACAAGAGCTCGCTACTACGCCAGCTGCGCCGTTAGATGGCAGCATTTTCCGACGTCAATGAAAGCCAGCAGAATTTAACAAAAACTAAATTAATCACATTATTGGAGCCAATAATTGTTTTTTCAGGTCAAAAAATTTTTTCAGACATCTAAAATTACTTTGTGACGTCAAAAATTGTGTTTAATATAAAAATGTAAAAAAAAAACTATTTATTCATTAATAATAAAGCCGAAGTTTTTGACGCATATAAAAAATGCTTTGACATCAATATTGATTTTTGACGTCAAAAAATTATTTGTCGGCATCTACAAATAATTAAGTTATAGTTTACGAAGAGTTTTTCGTTCTCATATTGTTTTGTTTTAATTTGCTTGAACGGTTTTTAAATTTTATTAAGCAAAAATCTAAAAAACTATTAATAATTTCAAGACGTGCGTTTTGATCCGAGAGTAACAACAATACATTTTAATGTCTCAATAGCAACGCGTCTAAGGCTACTGCCTTTCCAAGTAGAAGTCCCAAATTCTAATCCTGGGTAGGATAAATAATAAACTTAAAAATTTGTTTTTTGTTATTTTTGAACTGTTTTCATCTTTTCATAACTAATGTTTTAAAGTTTGATTATGTTATAATAATGAAATGAAGGTTTCAATTTAATTATTTCATTACTTAAAGTATAAAATTACAATTTACTATACAAATCGTATATTTTTACTATTTGACTGTAGAACTGGTGTGAAAATTAAATTAATAACAACTAAATTTAAAAAAATTTGTCCTACGCAGGAGTAGAACCCGGAACTTCTACTTGGAAGGCAGCAATTTTAGCCGCGTCGCTATCGAGACATTAAAAAGTATTGTTAATAATCTCAGATTAAAAAAAAAACGTCTGGAAGAGTTTATTAATTGTTATTTATAATTTTACTTAATTTTAACGGTAAGTAGTAATTTATATTTTTTGACAAAACGTCTAATAACAATAATACAGTTTAAATTCTCAGCCAAAGTATCCTGGATACATAATATCTGTAAAACTATAATTTCCCATGCATTTGGCACATAGTGGCATTAATTGTGGCCCACGTTTTCTGTAAGATCCTGTACGATCAGACTAAAATTAATTATTTCTGCGTTATATTATAGTTAATTTGAATGTAAACAATACTGCTGCTATTTCTTGTAAAATTAAAACTGAAAACTGAAACAGAATACTGAAAGCATTGTTTCTGCAAAACTATCTCTATTCGCAGGAACAACCGAGTTCCACCTTTGTGTGCAACAAATGCGAAATACCAACATGTTTCATGATAACAAAGAGGCGTCCGAGTTTGAAAATGTCTGGGCCTGGTGTTAGACGACGAGACGAGCAACAAAAGTTCGGGAGCATTCATTCAATTTCGTTGATATCAGTGCATCTGCATTTGAACCAAAGGATGTGCATGGAAATTCCACAGTAAATGAGGAATAGTTTTGGCAGTAGTAGTTTAGTTATTGGTTAAGTTCGGGCTTTAGTAATTTACAGGAAGTTTCGAATTTAAATTTTAAATTTTGAGTAAGTTTAATTACTGTTTATTTTTTTTGTTTAGAAAAAACTGATCCTACTGCTGATTTTATCATGAAAAACTTACATATTATAAAACGTGTGTTAAGAATTTCCATTTTCATTTTTTGCGTTACTTTTGACTATAAACGCCAATAGGAAGTAATATTTTTAAAGAAATAGCAACTTTTCTAATTCTGAAAAAGCATAGATCGTTTAAAATGGTTCCGAACGTAGCGAGTTTGGCACATTTCATTACTTTTTTTGCTGTAAAAACGTTCTGGATATTTATATCTTTATGTGCAATTGGTTTCAAAACCAATTTCCCGTGACATTTTACACCGCCAATAAATGTTCTTACAGCAATGTAGTAGAACAAAACGGGCCCAAGGGGGCAACCCTGGGTCACGCCACAAGTGCACCTACCTGACGAGATGGGCCTCATAGGACAGGTCATAATGTTCTCGCATCGCTGGCCATCGATGTTGAATTCCTCGTTTTCAATATAAAGTTTGATGAAAGGTAGCCTCGTGTTTAGGTAGTATCGACAATGCAGGTTTCTGGGATAAACTCCGGGATAAGCCGGCGATTGAACGTAGCAAGTTTGGAGACGACAATCCCTGAATATTCGCTCGCAATACGATCTGGAAACAGACCAGAGAAACGGAAATCATTAAGCTGTAAACGCAGTGTTGTTATGAGTTTTCCGGTTGTTGTTGTTGAACGGGACGCAATTATTATTAATATTACGGCCAACGCTGTGCTTTTGATGTACGAGTGCTCTTCAAATAACGATCAAGGGAAACGGAAACGGACAAAAGCGAGTAGTCGGCGTCTGCTGCTTTTATAAGCAATTTTGTTTAACGTTTTGGAATTTTAAAAATTCATATAACAACCTATCGAATTTTAACTGAGATTTCGCTCAAGCACGTATACAACTGCATTAAATATTTGAAATACGTATCGGGGTATGATTTTGAATACAATTTAACAACAATTCGAAAAATGCGATTTTTAGTATAATAAAAAACCGGCCGCAAGGATTAATAGAGCATAAATATGAGTTCTTAAATAAAATCTAGCGTTAAGACACTTTGATTTAACAAATTGTAATTTCTAGATTCATATACCGCAAATCTTAGTTAATGTTTGCTAATCTGCGCAACACATATAAGTAGAGCGCGGATTTCAAGCATTTTGCTTATGCACCATTACTGCAAGCAAATGAAAATCTTTTTGTATCTCCAAGATTCATTAAAAAATGTAATCATTTAATACCACTTTTATTTTGCTTATTTTGCTCCGTAAACCGCTTATATGCGCTTATTTTAGCTTTTATATACAGCGAGTTGGTGTTTTTTTTATAAAGAGTTTAACATTTGGAATTTTTAGTTTGAAAAATCTAATGTTAAAACATTAATTAATTTACTATTTTTTGGTTTAAACAACTCTGCGAATAATTTACCGAATGTTTACACCACATTTAACAAATTTCCTGTTAGACCAAACAAACATCCATCATAGAAACAAATAGTGCGTTCGGGGAATCACCAAGTTATGTGTTCTATCGAAAGCCACACACAATAGTCTATCACGTTTATTTGTATAAAGGCTAAAAACAATGTTTTGTCTTTTTTTAATGTTAGTAATCCGGAGCATTCTATTGTGTTGTGATGTTCTGCATGGTTTTCACGCCAAGAAATTTTATATCAAAGTATATATTTATTTTCTGTTAATTGCATTTTCTAGTTTTTATTTTGTAATAAATTATTTGTAACAATACCTTATTCTTATGCAAAACAAATACAAATTTTGTATTTTTTTTTAAATTTTGCTTATTTTGTTATCAAGCTATTTTCAAAAAATAAATGCTTATAAGTCCGCGCTCTGCACATAAGAGTATAAAAATCAAAAAAGACTACCGACCCTTGTACAACTTCTCCTCTTCTATTAGGATAGAGTTCTGGATGCTGTCCATATCGTAAATAGACGACAAGCTGTTGCTCAGCTCTGGTATCGAAACTAAAATATGTTTGGTCCGTGAAGTTATCCACATGAAACACGACTTTGACGAAAGAAGTTTCGGACATGAACGTTTGGGGTTGCTCGGTTTCCCCGCAGAACATCCCAGGCTCTTTTCGGTTCGATACGTCCGTTTTTGCATTGCCATCTACTATCTGTAAAAAGAATTAAAGTTAGATTTGTCTAAGTGAATACACTAAGTTGAATATTAAAAATATCAATTATTATATAAAGTATACGGATCTGAGTTTTAAACAAAAGTCATATTTAAAAAATTGTTGAATTAAAATCAGTTTGTTTTTTACTTTCTCATACTTCTACGGAGGTAAGGAATGTTATGATTCCATGCATATTTTCGAAATTCAGATTTTAACGGAAATATGCTAAGGAACCGAAAAAAGTGGTTTTTAAAAAATGTCTATCTGTGGGTAGATGGGTGCGTGGGTGCGTTCGTTTACCTAAATCTCCGGAACACCTTCACTGATTATTATAAAATTTGATGTGTGAAAGTTTTTTAGTTGCAGATAGTGTTTTGTAGGTCGTTAATCGGAACCGAAACCGGAAACGGAAATTGGACCTGTTTTTACAGTATAGTTTTTTTCTAAACACTTTTTTGAAATTTTAAATACATAGCGTTGTGTGCATCTAAAGACAAATCAAATGCTTTTTTTTCAAATGCTGTATCGTCAAAATAAAGGCCGCTACGAATTTTTTTAATTTTAATTTTAATGCCCGATTACTTAAAAATAAAATATTCAATCAATACAAATTATCATATTATTTGATAGCCCTTAATAAGTATAATCAAGTGATGGAAAAATATTTGTGGTAATTTGAAAAATTCAAAAGCGGCTCAAAATTTTAGACATTCTCAAAAAATTGTTCCTCTTTTTTTAACTTTTGGAGCTGATAGAGCTTGCAATGAACTACAAAATTTGTTTTTTCAAATTTCACTCTGACGCCCTTTAGGAATTTTTGAAAATTTTCAAATTTTATAATTTTTTAATCAAAAAACGCAAAAGCCCATCGTTATAAGCTTTTGTCAGTTTAATAGACTATTTGAAGTACTTTATTAGGATCAGCGAGAATTTTATTTTAAAAACTAAGAAACAAAACGAAACTTTTTAATGTCAACAACGTTTTCTCCGACAGCTACGTGATTTTAACTACCTATCAATCAACGCCAATTAAAAAAAACATTTTTCATTCTTTGCATGTGTTTGATAACTGTATAATTAAAGTTGTTATAACCATTTTCGTGAGCACAATAACTATCTTAGCGCCTTTTACGTAGTAGGAGCACGCGCCGCCCGTACGTAACCAACGCCTTGAATCTGCAGCGTTTTTTTCTCAAGCGTTTTGTCGTTTGACCGTTCTGATCGATCTAAAGATAAATTGTTTTTGCGAGTAAATCCGTTTCCTTGCTAAAGGAATGCGCGTACAGTACAAACAAATGCCTGACAACACAAACGAAACGTTGCCGAATTTTACGTAACCCTAGGGGCTACTATTTTTTTTATTATTATGGAACAGCGAAAGTGGGACAGATCGTAGAAACAGAAAGAGAAAGGAATGCGGCTTTTTCATGAAGTCTAATTCGTAGTTGTGTAAGACCACGCCCTCCTGGACGCCGATTGGTTGTGAGCGGGAGGAAACGGCATGCAGTTGGTTGAGGATCCGACTGTCGGAGATTTAACAAAGGGGTTAAAGTCACGACTTTCGGGAAGCTAATTATTGACAACTGTATTCTTTTATGCGTGTAAAACACGAAACCAGATTGTTTTTAGACGATAAGTGTTAATTGTTGAATTGTTGTTATTAGAAGCTATAAAGTTACAGTAATTAAAGATTCTTCTACAAATTTGCAGGCAAAAATCGATCGATGTTTATTGATGTTTTTTGGCTATAATTTCCTGCAATGTATTCTCGTATAAAGTTATTTTTAACCGACTTCAAAAAAAGGAGGAGGTTCTCAATTCGTCTGTATATGTTTTTTTTAATTTTTTTTTATGTATGTTCGGACATAACTTTTTTGTTTATGAACCGATTTTAATGATTTTTTGGTGGTGGGTTCAGTATAGTTCCATTGGTCCATGGTCCCATTATAATTTCATTGGTATTGGAGCTTGAACTTCGAAGATACTCCTCAAAATCTATTTTTTTAACCGACTTTTGTTTCCCTATTTCATCTTCCGTTTCAACTAGCCGTCATTTCCTCATTCGAGAAGCATCCTTACTAGGTCTACCCATCACTTAAAATTGTAAAATAAATAACTTTAAAAAAAAAGAAAACCGACTTCAAATAAAAACACAAAAGTGACATAAGTTAACTAAAAAGCAAAAAATAAATGTTTTTTTTATACAACAGTTTAATACTTATTTGTTGTTCCGTTTAATGTAATTAAGAAATTGTTGTTTATTATATAATTATTAATTGTTTTATAATTTTGAAGTCGGTGCCAAGTAAAACATAAAAATTATATACCTTGCTGCAATAATAACAAATTAGATTCGAATTTTTATGTTTTACTTGGCACCGACTTCAAAATTATAAAACAATTAATAATTATATAATAAACAGCAATTTCTTAATTATATTAAACGGAACAACAAATAAGTATTAAACTGTTGTATAAAAAAAACATTTGTTTTTTGCTTTTTAGTTAACTTATGCCACTTTTGTGTTTTTATTTGAAGTCGGTTCCCTTTTTTTTTAAAGTTAATTATTCAAAATACAATAATGATGAAAATTAAACACAATTTAAACAATTTTCCCTTTTATCTAACTCATTATTTTTTATTTGTTATATAACTAACGACAAATTTGCTACACGCTTTCGTTCACCTATTCAAATGTCAAAGCGACAAAAATCAAAGCAAAACCTGTTTGATTACAGCGAGTCATGTATCAAAGAATAACTAGGAAAATCAAAGCTTTTGTCGAAACGCTGCAGTCATTTAATTAATTTTGATCATTGAGTCGTAAAACTAGATCATATGGCTGTCGATTTTTTGTAAGAGTACGTTGGGTTTCGATTGAAAAACCCATCATTACGCCGGAGCAAACCTTCTGTCTGCTCTGCCCGCCAATTTCAGAAGTTCATAACGAACCGAGGAAATACTTCATCATAAAGTTAACTCCGGTTGCGTGGTTTCTTAAGCATCGCAATGAATAATGAAAAAGGGAATTAATAAGGTTGACAAGCCTCGGATTTCTGTTTTATGTTATTTCAGATTTACAAGGCCAACTGCCATGAATCCCCCAATTTCAAGAATCTTCAAGCAAACGCTCAGCATCAGCAAAATATTCAAACTTTGATATTGAAATTGTCGTATCATAATTGTAATATTTTAAATAAATGAATTTGTTAAGATTCTATGAAGGACGTTGAGCAACTCCAACATGAGCAGGAAATCTTACAAAATTACACTGCAATGTTTAGCAGTGTCTAGGTGACTGGCAGTTGAAGTAAATTTAAAGCCGTGTTATTTCCTCAACTAAACCTCAACTTAACACCTTCAAGCCTCAAGTATTTATTTAACAAAATTATATTTTAACAGCGTGAACAAACAAATTAATACAAGAACAAAGAACAATGAATAACAAATACACAACGCACGCTCTTTCTTCTACGGGATAATTACGGGAACGGTCCGTAAAGACGCAGTAATTGCTCCGCTATTCCGCGTAGAGATCGGGCAGGGGGTGTCAGGTCTTACTGGTTCTATCGGGGTGCTACGGGGTTCTAGAAGGGGAAGGGTACTGCACAGCTATAAAAGGAACGAGCTAGCGCAGGGCTCCAAGATGATTTTGATGTGCTTGTTTACCCCAAACCGGAAGCTAATGGTCGATCTGGAAGCAGGGCTCGAGAACGAGCTTGCTGTGTTGGTTTGCCCCGGACGCGTTTTTAGAGACACTAATGAACGTTTACACTAGGGTGCTGAAATTACTGAGAGTTTGTACACAACGAGTCTTATCATAACCTTATTGATTATGACACCAACATTAAAGTGTCAACACATACATGGGCGTTTGTTTATATTCCGTATTCTAACGCTTCCTGCAAAGCTCTCGGTAGAAGAGATAGAAGTGATGATCGTTTTTTGTGAGATCGTATCTTCGTGGGCTCAACTTTTGTTTTACTTAATTTCTTTAAAACAATGTTGTTGGCCTAGGTGGTCTACGCAAAGTTATGATTAAGCGACAATTAAAATAGGCAAAGACAAAGTTTCATTCGCCCAAATCAAGCGCAGCCAATTCAGTAAACGAATTGGCGTTGCTGATTTATAGGCTTTTCTTTTGCGTTCATCTGATCATTTTTTGAAAGGTTTTTAGGTATTTTTCGAGTTTTTTTGATTGGTGTCAAAATCAATGAAGTTCGTTGTACTTTTTGCGATTTCGGCACTCCAATGTCAACAATATTTGGTGTCTGTAAAAATCCTCCCCAGACTAAGCGGTTGTGCTCGAACTGGAAGCAGTATATGCGTCGAAAAGTACACCGGTAACATTTTCCTTGACTGACATATGAGAAAGAGAGAGCTAGACCGACCGTGGTCGCATGTTGCGGAGAGCGGTATCCGGTGCGTTTACAAGGCCAGTACAACAGAATTCGTCGTTGCATAACAACGTCTATATAGTACAAACAATACTGTACAATTGTTCATTTAACAGATGGGACAAAGTGACCATGCTTGTCATCACTGCCATGTGGAAGTAGTCAGACGAACTACAGTTGCATGTGTAGAGATAGAAATGGATTATGAATGGTATTCGTTTCTACAAAGAAACGGATAGCCGGATAGCCCAACAACCGTTCCTACTTTTTATTGGTGCATTTATATTGCCCACGCATTCAATTGGCGCTTTTTTAGCGATAACCGCCAAGTTTGTAGTGGCACAGATGGATTTGCGGGAGTGTTCGGGTGTACTGCTTTCTTACTGCATAAGTAGTTGTGGGGTCGAATCTCGGTTGTGACCAAAATTTTTTTTATTTCAGTTTTTTTTAAAACACTGTTGTTGCGTTTTGCTGTTTACGCGAGGTTATTTGTTAAGAGCAGTTATATTTTTAAAGAAAAAATACGAAGACAAATTTGCATTCACTCACTGATTGACGGCATACTAACACGCAAGTCTGACCTTGATGAGGTAGGATCGATTGAAGTCCAAGGGGCTAGACGCTAGTTGTCTACGAGATCAACAAATCAGCGCGTTCCTTTCTATAAGACCACGCCCACCTTGACGCCGATTGGCTGCTAGTAAAGCAACTAGTTGAAGTGTAGCGGTGTTTTTTAAATAGCGTAGCGTGCGGGTCAAAGTTTGGTCGAGATCATAAAAGTTGTTAGTTGTGTTAATCTTTTGGTATGTAAATTGTATGTGCAAGATGTTGGCATTTAAAGCAAATCAACGTTAAATTGACTTTTAAGCGCAGTAAAAAGTCTTACAAAGTGGCTTTGGCAATTGAAGAAAATTACAAAATGCGTGTTTTTCATTTTGCATTAAATTCTAACGCAAACGAACCTAAAAATCTCGCAACGTTTTTGAAGAGATGAATGGTTAAATACAGCGTCAATTTTTTAATTGCGGTATATACAAAACTACTCAAATACATTTTAAAGCAATCTTAGACGTAGGTAGCAAAAAGTGTTGCCAAGGTTGCTTTTTGATACACTTTGTATATCAGGTAGATGTATCTGTTTATCTGAAAACTGCTCATCTGTTTTTAAACTAATGTCTCCCAACATCTGCGTACTTTAAACCAATATTACCAGCATTTAGACCAGTTTTTACCTATTTTTCAAATATTGCATACTGATAATCAGAAGATTATGTACTTATGTATAACGTACAATACCAATTTAAATACTTATTTAATCAATCATAACAACTTTATTCAAAGGCCGAGCTTTAGAAAAAGCAGACAATATACTAAAATCAGGCATCTACAAATTAAATTGCTCGCATTGTCATTCGGTTTATATAGGACAAACAATTAGAAATTTTGATATTAGGTACAAGGAACACGTACGTTGTTACAATTATAAACACCCCCATAAACCCAATTACGCTGAACACTTATTAGAACACAATCATTCAATGGCATTCTAATAACACTTTTGTGATGATAAACGTAAATTAGATATACTAGAAGCATTTGAAATTCACAAACATTTAAATTCTGTACCTTTAATGAATGAACCAATTGATCTCTTAAATTCACCGTTATTGGACGTTTTGGAATAAAAAATTAAGTCATCTGGACGCAGATATAGAAAACCAAGATCAAGTTATGAAGATTTATTGTTCCCATAGCAACGGCAACTGTTTACTTTTAATCTTGCTTTTGATAATGACGTGTAAACACGTTGAAATATGTATAAAGCTAAAGTACAAAACTTGTTGAAGTTAAGAATTGTTTTATTTACAATAAATTAATAATAACAACGTTTGGTATGGTCCCGGGAATTTTTATTTTTTTTATTTAATTTTATTTCTCTGGAATGCAATATTAAGAAGTATTTTATCTGTTTTGCTTACTGTATGGAATCAGCTAACGCACGTCATAAACATTTACAAACTGATTGCATTTTAAATTTTACATTTTTAGTTGATCTCAGTTGGAGGTTTAGGGGAAATAAGTCATGAACTATTATTTACTTTAGGATTATGATACAGAATTATACATTAAACATTGCAAGATAAATCCAATAAACAAAATGAACACAAAGATGCTCACATTTGCAAATAGGAACAACCCAAGACGCGTTTCATCTTTATTAGAACGTGGATTGTAGATTGGTTACATTAATTCCCACACCGTACTTTATATAGATGTCTCTAGGGACATCTATCACCGTTTATGTTGTTGTTGGGACGCCTTAAGTGCGAGCTTTTGATGCTTTAAAATAGGTATCTGACCAAAAAAAACCTAAAAAGAGCGAAAAGCGTCTTAGTGCATTTCCGTTTTTAAAAAAATTAATATTTCGAAGAATGTCAAGAATATCTTAAAATTTTGAGAAATATTCCGTTTCTTAATATTAAACTTTAATCACTCCGCAGTGTACCACAACCCCCTAAAAAGAATTTTTAAAAACTGCGGAAATTGTCTTTTTTATAAAAATTTTGCCTTCAGTGTAGCCCAACTCGTGAAAAAATAGTGTGGTGCGAGTACCGTGACAAAATGTAATTATGAGTTACGAAAACCACGCCAATTGTGTACAAGAGAACTGCCTGTACGTAGCTGTTTTCACATCGACCTACTAGTCAATTCTTGTTGCAACTTCATTATGTAACGATTATGCTGTAAATTTATTTGATTCACGTTTTTTCGAATACATGAATAAATTGTTTATCCATTTTAGTTTTTTTTTACCCCAGATTATCGTTTAAATGTTGATCTTACTTTACTATGCGTACCTTCACAAAATCAGAGGATTTAAACAAATCAAACAAATCGAGAATTCGTTTCAGATCAATATTAAATCCGTGGCGTGACTGCGTTTCCCCCCAATCAATTTAAAATTTAAAATACAACATTAACGTTCGTCCTATTTTCCACGCAAAATAGGAATTTCAAATTGCCTTAAAAATGCCGAAATCACACACACACGTTACCACAAAAAAATAATTTCGCCGTTTTAAATTCAAATTTTCCATAATTGTTCGTTTTAAAGCTTTCCGTGGAATTTACTTGAACAACATAAATTTTCACTTATCAGGGATTAAGAATTTCGTTATTGCAATCTTCACCCTAACAACCGAAATCCAAAAAGTATCATAAATCCTGATTCCGGGTTGTACAAACCAATACACCAATAACATTTATCTTTCCTACAAGAGATTTTGGCTCAGCCGTTGGTTGACCGCAGTTTTGATTCCGCTAGTCCCCTGTCAGAGAATCCCTGGCAATTAACGTTAACATTTCTATATGATGTCGGAATTCCTGGCCGCCTGTCTTCCTACAAAACCGTTCTCTCTGTATTTCCCCTGACTGCCTCCAAATAAAATTGGAACTTTAACACAAATGTTTACGCCGAGATAAATCTGTTACTTGCTGTTAAATTGGAGAGCTTTTCTGTATGATGAGGGGAGACCCTTTTAGGGATATAATTGGGCGTTAATGTAATCACGAAAATAAGCAGTGGCGCAGTGAACCTTAAGCGATGGCGTGTCATCGCAAGGCTGCTTGTGCCCCCTTTCCATTTTTTTACAATGTATATACAAAAATTACTACAAATCGATAATTAACAGAATCATTTTCTTCTCACATGAAGCAAAAATCCCAAAAAAGTAAAAAAAATCGTTAAAATCTTTCTTCTTTATATCACTATTTTTAAAAATTTATTTTTTAGAACAGGTTGCGACTATGTGGCGATGTTAGTTAAAATGGTTAAATTTACAACGTTTTTTGTTCTCTTCTCTTGCTTGTGTGGTAGGGATGCACTAAGGGTCTATGAGAAGGATATTTGTAACCTTCCCTTCATTCGAGCTTACTTTGTAAATTCCAGTGAGAAGCTTTTTTTCCTGAAATGAAATTAATTTTGAAAATCTGAAAATGATCGCAATGGCGGTTCTCCAAATTTTGAAAATTAAAAAAAATGTTGGTTGCATGGCGGAGATCTGCGGATGCCGGTCACACGGTATTCAAAGTTAAGCACTATCCGCTCTGGTCCCCACTCGGATGGGTGACCAATATAGGGGTATATCTGCAACCAACTGTGCTTAGGAGGGCACGTTAAGCCGTCGGTCCCGGTAGTCATACTAACATCTTTGGCAATCGTAAACCATTTAGTGGAACTTCTTCTCCTTTCGACGGGTAAGGCCAGCCTCCTGCCCGGCATACGTGCAAAGAGGGCTCACAGAACCCGCCCTAGTTGCCGGTATTAAACATATAACAAGAGGAAGAAGGAGAAAAAAAAGTTAAAACTCTGGATTGTGAAACTAAGCTAAAATAAAACAATTACTACTTAGACAATCCTGAAAACTTTTAGCAAATAAAGTCGACCATCCCAAATAGTATATGAGTGGATGGGAGAAGACTCACACATAATATTAGTAACGATTGATACAAATCTTGAAATATGGTTTCTCTTTATCATACAACTATTTCGAGGCTACTAAATGCGCAGTTGTTAGAACCAAGACTTGAAGAAACCTACAAACAACTTGAAAAAGCATATCGCTATTTAGAGACTAGCAAAAATCACTAGTGATAAGATATTGAAAGAAAAATTTAAATAGATAAAAACATTACGTTTTTGAGGTTATACAAATTTTTTGACACCAGAAAACAGATCATACTGAGTTAATAGTAAAGGTATTGGGTGGATGCCTTAAAGACGACCTTGAATTTTGCTTTTCAAGGTCATACAACCATTTTGACACTAAGAAAAGACTATTAAGTGTCAGCTCAAAGACATTAGAAAGACAATTCGGTCTGACCTCGGTTTAACTTAACTTTAACTAAAAATCAAGTTCCGTCGGTTTTGCAACCGAACAATTATGACCGGTTTTCGTCATTGGTTATGTGTTATGGCAGGTTATCTGTTATACCCAAATATTGGTTATGACCGGTTATCACTTATGACCGGTTTTATGTAATTTTTTTTAACATAATAATTGGAGCGCTATGCGCTAATTACGGTTACAAGTTTAATATTAAATAATTTATAAATTTGATATGATTCAACACTGAATGCTCGCGACGTGGCAGAAACCCCTCCAGCGTGCAGCTTTGAAAGCTACGAATTGTCAAGTTTAGTAAAACGTGTTAAAACGTCAGCAACGCCTCGAAGTAAACACTGCCAATTTCGACAAAGAAATGAGGACGCTAGCCTCATTGATCGCCCTCTCAGTTAATCGTAGCTCCCTCATCACCACAACCCCGGTCTATTTCAGACTCTCACGACAATCAAAAAATTTCTTAATAACAAAATATAGTAAAATTCACACTGCGGGTTACGAACGCGCGGAAATAACATTTGAACTCGTCACCCATGGCAACGAAAGGGCATAAAACCAAACGCAAGAACGCAGAAAAATCTGCTTATCTTTAAGATTCATTAGACCGGTCGTAAGGCAAACGCTTGAGAACGATCAAGCTCTAGCTTCCGGTCCTTAGATCTGCGTTTAGCTTCTGGTCGTCACCAGATCGAGCTCCAGCCTCTTTGTAGCGGTTTCTATAAAATTTAGTAAATCAAAAATTTATACAATTAATGCATAATTGCGCATGAGTGGTAGAACAAAATATAAAACTTAATTTTTAGTTGCAGCATTAGTTACGGGGTTAATCTCCTCCCTTTTCTTCCTTAATTTATGACTAAAGAATTGTATTTGTTTTTTGTTTTACTGACGCAAGAAATTTTACCCCGACAATTAAAAGAATGCAAAAATCGCGATTGTTAGAAAAAAATCAAAAAATTGATTTATTTGATTTTTTTAAATTTAAATCAATTTTTTGGTAACAATTGATTTTTATAAATTAAAAAAACATTTAAGTACCCCTGTTTACTGGCACACACTGATAACGTATTGTCTGCAAGATTAGTATTTTTGTTTAAATATTGAGTATTCATTAAACTTATCGTAAATTTGTTGTATTATGTACATAGTGGATTACTACTGTTTATGCTCGCTGGTATTATTTTAACGGTAACGGTAGCGCCGTAAGAGCAGCAAAGCGCACACGATGGATAGGTATGAACCAATAACAAAGCATAATTTGTGTAGAAGTAAAAATTACTTCGTATTCTATGTAGTTCAAATAAAATTTATAATTATTTAATACTTTTATGTAATTCTGTTCTAAGCTTACTGCCACATTACAAATATTATTGCAGTAATTGGAAATTTTCTCATAAAAATGACATTCTACTCGAAAATAAATAGATTTAAATCAATAATTTTTTTTAAATAAATCGTTTGATTTAAATCATGATTTAAATCAGTTTGATTTAAATCTTCGCACTCTTAAAGTATAGGAAAACTCAAGCGAAATGCTTCGCTCATATTTTTTAAATCATTGCGGCAGTTGTGTTAAGACATATATGTAATGTGGTCGACAACATCATTGTTTTTTTAGAGACAAAGCTATGTTTTAAGTAATTAATTAAAATAGCAGCAGCAAAAAAATACTGATTTGTGTTTTTTTTTAATTTTTAATAATAGGTATTAATTTTAATACAGTGTCCATTTTAAAACTCCGAGCCTAATTTTTTTTAAATAGGCAACACACAATACAAGTCACTGCCGACTATTATTAAAAAAAATATATTTCTATAATTAAGGTCAGGGCAATCATGTCTGCATTAACTTGACAGTTTACTAATCAAATTCGTTAAGCCACATCACTAATCTTTGGTGCAAAATGTATTCCAACGCTGACAAAGTGGACATCCTTCTAATTCTGGGTGAATGTCGAAAAAATGCGAGTGCTGCCAGTACTTTGTATGCGCAACGCTTTCCAGGTAGACGAATTCCAACAGACAAAATATTTAGAATGCTTCTACTGAATTTACAAGAGTATGGGCAATTTTCAAAACCAAAAGTAAGGGCACGGCAAGTTACGGTTGAACATAACGAAGTAGCTGTAATTGAAATGCGGAATTTTTAAGTATGGTATTATTCTGTGATGAAGCGAGGTTTTCAAACAACGGCATGGTTAATCGACATAACTGCCACTATTACGCCCAAGACAATCCCCGCTGGATCAGGATAACTCATTTTCAGAGAATTTTTTCTGTTAATGTGTGGTGCGGTATTATTGGCGATTTTGTAATAGGTCCACATTTCTTTAATGGAAATTTAGATGGTGAAATGTATTTAAGTTTTTTAATTAATGAACTACCGGCCCTCCTCCAAACAGTTCCTCAAAACGTACGGAATAGCATGTGGTTTTTAAATGATGGTGCACCTCCGCATTTTCATAGAGATGTGAGAAATTATCTTAAACAACGTTTTGAGGGACGCGTGATTGGACGAGGTGCATTGTATCCTTGGCCTGCCCGTAGTCCCGATTTGACTCCGCTAGACTTCTTTTTGTGGGGCAAAGTAAAAAATGATGTCTACGAAGTGCCCATTCGAAATGAAGAACATCTACGCGAAAGGATAATTCAATGTTGTCGCTCTATCACACCGGAAATGTTAGCTCGTGTTAGAAGTGCGATGCGTAGAAGAATTATACTCTGCGAAAACGAAGGGGGAAGGCAATTTGAACACCTGCTTCGTTAGTTTTTGTACTATGTTCCTATTAAATTATTGTAGTTATTGTTGTCAAATATTAAATTTGAGTTATTAAAGTAACCTTAAATTTGTACTTAATCATTAGTAGATACATGTACTGTAAAACAACTCTGATCTCAATTTTAAAAAAAATGGTGAAATGTATAGTGATCTGAGGGTTGCATTGTGTGTTGCCTATTAAAAAATTTAGGCTCAGAGTTTTAAAATTGGCACTCTGTATACATATACTGTAAAAATGTCAATAAGTTGCGGCATATTTAATTAAACGGTTTTGGTATAAAAAAATATGTTAGATGTAAAGAAAATGTCGGAATAAGTTCAGTTTTGATATAATTAATTCAGAGCCAAACTCATCTGAAATTTATGTGCACAGAGGAAGCTGTGTATGTTTTTATCTTATCTCGGTCAATTTTCGGAAGTTTTAATAAAGAAAATGCATAATATTTTGCACTAAGCTGGTGAGCTGTTCAGGATTCAAAGCACGAAGGATAGAAATATTTCATCGGAGTTGGCTTTTAGAGCAATCCTGAGTCTGACAGGGCCTCCCGGATCGAGAGACGTATTTTGTTGAGATTCTCGACGCGCCGGAGAATTCTATTTACAGTAAGGGGTTATAGTATTATACGACTTATTGTAAAAACGCTATAAATATACCATTGGTCGCTCGTAAATATCCATGTCGTTTGTTTCCGATTTCTATAAATATCTCGACCCTTATCCAGTAGCCCTTTTTTGGACACCAAAAGAATCAACCAAGAAACAAATCTGACTTTTTGAAAATTCCCGTATAAATATCCCCTTTAAAAAGAGAAATATCCAATTAGCTGCAGCCCTTGTAGAAAGCAACAAAAGGAGCTGCCATGAACTGAATAAGTCAAAGTTCTTGGCTTTACTTGCTGCTTTAAATCGAATTGTATTAGGAAAGTTTGTGAACTACTTCACTCCTAATTGATATAAATTTCGCGAAGTTTAATAATAATGAAAAATAAGAACGGAACGAGATTCAGCTCGTTATCGAAAAGGATCGAAAATTTGTTTGAATGCGAATTTAAATGCAACATGCGATGCAATCATTTTGTCCAAAGGGTTGTTATTATTGGTGATTTATGATTTATTTTGACGTCAGAGACTAATGCCGCCGTTCATTGGTAATTTACTACAGCAGAACAACATTCAAAGCTGATTGAATACCATAAATCATGAGAGCAGTTTCCCTCTCTATAATATCAGGGTGAAGGAACTGCACGCAGCTTTCAAATTCCGTGCTTTGTGTAGACTTAATCGAGTGGGGTGTACTGTTGATTATTATATCAGAAAATTTATGTTTATCCCACGCCTCAGTATTTTTGGGGGGGAAAGAAAAAGACATCGCCTTAGTGGAAACCAAGATTGATACAATTTTAATTTTTTAAAATACAACGTGAACACAACAAACCTTTATGGTAGATTAAATTCTGAATCTGATTTTGTACTCATGTCTCATATTTTTAGCTTTTTATATATATTCAGTATCATTTCAGTTTCCGCGAAGTTAAAGAATAACGTAAATTAAGGAATAATTTTCCCTGCTCCACAGAACTATTACCATGGCTAAATTTCCTACTTTATTGTTTTTAGTCTTAAGGGTGAGAGGCGGTTTGAAAGATATTTATTGAAAGGACCCTTCCCTAGCTTACATTTGTTCCAGTGAGAAACGTTTTTCCCCATAAAGGTGAATTATTTGGATCGTCTAACTAAGCTAAGGTTATCCATTCTACAAATGCAGTCGATTACACCAAAAATCAGGTGGGTAGACAAAGATGACCTTAAAATATGCATTTCCAAGGTCATAACACTGATATTTGAGGCTATGAAAAACAATACGAGGTGTTTTTTAGTTTTAAATAATATCTCATCCATACATTGCGAAATTTGATTCAAATTTTGTATGAATACTTTTGATGATTGTCATTTTTACTTGTTCTCGTGCAAATTCATAAACCAGGGGCGTAGTTGTATGGGGAGCTCGACATATCTCTGATGGTATTTTTAGAACGAAAAAAATGGAGCTTTAGTACGTCGTGATCCACATAGCGTACCGAACTTTTTTATTAATAAAAAAATGACTAGATTGCCAATTTTCAAATTAAGCGTTTTTTAACACATATAACGTAATATCTCGAGAAGTACTTGGCATAGCAACTTGATTTCTTTTTGTTTAAAAGCAGACGCATCAGCGCTGTCTATGATCTTATTTAAAAAGAAAACTAGCGATTTTTTTACATTTTTATTTAAGTAATAAAATACAAAAAATGTATGGTGGCACGTAAGTAAAACTTCTTACAGTTTTCTCAGCAAGATTGTTTTTTTAACTCTATGATTTAACAGAAAACGAAAACGGTTATGACATGTATCACTTGGCTGTAGAAATCGCTATAAAAACCTGCCACTAGATGTATAAATGCACAGTAATTCAACTCAGTCTGCGCGTAATAGCAATGAATAGTCTGTGCGTCAGCGTTTGGATAAAAAATTCATACCATCAAAATCATGGCCGTATGAGATCTATTTTTTTGTTTTAAAATATTTTTCAGGGTTTATTCTTAATTTTGTATATGTTAAAATCTACAATTCAAAACGTTGCTCGCTTAGTAAACAGTTTACCACATCGAAAGCAAAAAGTCGGAGTCGTAATTTTTTTGAGCAAACAACAATTTTTTTGGAACTTAAAATAAGATCATAGACAGCGCTGATGCATCTGCTTTTAAACAAAAAAAATCAAGTTGATATGCCAACTACTTTTCGAGATATTACGTTATATTTGTTAAAATACGCTTAATTTGAAAATTGTCGATTTGGGCATTTTCTTGTTAACCAAAAAATTTGGTACAGGACCAAAAAGATCGTAAGTGGCCATTTTGTATAGAAAATAACATACTTAACAAGAATATGTCAGTATAATCTAGTTGTATGCGGAAAAATATTTTTTTATGAAGGAAGCAGTTTTTACCGTTTACTTAATTTACGTGGAAATTGCATCAATTTCTAATTTATTTTTATATCCAAATGTTATTAATGTTTCAAATGTCAATATTAGAACCGAGTGTGTCTTCACGTCACCTTCTGTGTAGGCTGTAACTCCGCAAAGATGCGACACCGTACTCGTGTGAAATATTAAAACTTTTTTTTATTGCTTTGATGTTTAGAACCTTTCGGGTTGGGTACGAGTCCGGTACAATTCAGGTCCACAAAATAAGGCCTGGTTTTGTAGAGATGCCAATCGGTCGTGGTATGTTACTATGAACTAACCGAAATTGTTGAAAATTAGAGATGTCAATCGGGTACGCAATTTGATCTGGGCGAGTACCGACGTTATTGGAAATTAGATATGTCAATCGGGGTAACCCGGGCGAGTTCAGGTTGCGTGCAGGCCAGGTTTGGGTCGGGTGTAGGCCAGGTACGGGTCGGGTTCACAAAACAAAACTTGGTTTTGTAGAGATACCAACTGGGCCATGCTACGAATTAACCGACATTGTTGGAAATTAAAATTGTCAATTGGCTACGCAATTCTATCCGGGCGAGTACCGAAGTTATTGGACATTAGAGATGTCAATCGGGTACGGATTTGATTGCGTAATCCGGGCGAGTTCAGGTTGCGTACGGGCCAGGTTTGGGTCGGGTGCAGGTCAGGTACGGGTCGGGTTCACAAAACAAAACTTGGTTTTGTAAAGATGCTTATTGGGCCATGCTACGAATTAACCGACATTGTTGGACATTAAAATTGTCAACTGGCTACGCAATTCTATCCGAGCGAGTACCGAAGTTATTGGAAATTAGAAATGTCAATCGGGTACGGATTTGATTGCGTAATCCGGGCGAGTTCCGGTTGCGTACGGGCCAGGTTTGGGTTGGGTGCAGGTCAGGTACGGGTCGAGTTCACAAAACAAAACTTGGTTTTGTAAAGATGCCAATTGGGCCATGCTACGAATTAACCGACATTGTTGGAAATTAAAAGTGTCAATTGGCTACGCAATTTTATCCGGGTGAGTACCGAAGTTATTGGAAATCAGAGATGTCAATCGGGTACGGACTTGATAGCGTAATCCGGGCGAGTTCAGGTTGCGTACGGGCCAGGTTTGGGTTGGGTGCAGGTCAGGTACGGGTCGGGTTCACAAAACAAAACTTGGTTTGGTAAAGATGCCAATTGGGCCATGCTACGAATTAACCGACATTGTTGGAAATTTGAATGTCAATCGGCTACGCAATTTGATCCGGGCGAGTACCGAATTCATTGGAAATTAGAGATGTTAGTCGGGTACGGATTTGTAGCGTAATCAGGGCGAGTTCAGGTTGCGTACGGGCCAGGTTTGGGTTGGGTGCAGGTCAGGTACGGGTCGAGTCCACAAAACAAAACTTGGTTTTGTAAAGATGCCAATTGGGCCATGCTACGAATTAACCGACATTGTTGGAAATTAAAATTGTCAATTGGCTACGCAATTTTATCCGGGCGAGTACCGAAGTTATTGGAAATTAGAGATGTCAATCGGGTACGGATTTGATAGCGTAATCCGGGCGAGTTTAGGTTGCGTACGGGCCAGGTTTGGGTTGGGTGCAGGTCAGGTACGGGTCGGGTTCACAAAACAAAACTTGGTTTTGTAAAGATGCCAATTGGGCCATGCTACGAATTAACCGACATTGTTGGAAATTAAAATTGTCAATTGGCTACGCAATTTTATCCGGGTGAGTACCGAAGTTATTGGAAATCAGAGATGTCAATCGGGTACGGATTTGTAGCGTAATCAGGGCGAGTTCAGGTTGCGTACGGGCCAGGTTTGGGTTGGGTGCAGGTCAGGTACGGGTCGAGTCCACAAAACAAAACTTGGTTTTGTAAAGATGCCAATTGGGCCATGCTACGAATTAACCGACATTGTTGGAAATTAAAATTGTCAATTGGCTACGCAATTTTATCCGGGCGAGTACCGAAGTTATTGGAAATTAGAGATGTCAATCGGGTACGGATTTGATAGCGTAATCCGGGCGAGTTTAGGTTGCGTACGGGCCAGGTTTGGGTTGGGTGCAGGTCAGGTACGGGTCGGGTTCACAAAACAAAACTTGGTTTTTTAAAGATGCCAATTGGGCCATGCTACGAATTAACCGACATTGTTGGAAATTAGAGATGTCAAGCCGCTATGCAATTTGATCTGTGCTAATACCGAAGTTATTGCAAATTAGAGTTCTCAGTCGAGTAGGATTTGATCAGGTAACTTGGGTGAGTTTAGACCGGGTTCGAGTTGAGTACGGGTCAGGTACGGCTCAGGTTCACACAACAAGACCTGGTTTTGTAGAAATGCCAATCGCCTCATGGTATTTTACTATAAACCAACCGACATTGTAGGAAATTAGAGATGTTACTCGGGTACGCTATTTGATTCGGGCGAGTACCGAAGTTATTGGAAATTAGATACGTCAGTAGAGTACGGATTGGATCGGGTAACCCGGCAGAGCGACGTCAAACCACAACAAACTAAAGCCAAAACGAAAGCAGCCAACAAGTGTTTTGTTTTTGCCGGTTTCGGTTCTAGACCTGTTGACATTTTTATTAGAAATACGTTTTGGTTTTCTTCAGATATCGTTGAATTTTCTATCGTCAAGCTTATGTGATTAGTTTAAAATCTAGAAAAAATATTTTTTGCCAACGAAACCTATTGGAAAAATGATTTGCATCGACCTTGAAATGTTTTTTCATAGCTATCGTTACTACTTTTATTAAAATAAGGAAAAGCCGTTCTCACTAACAGGCGACGAAATAAAATGGCAATTTTTGTGATCATTTCATCAATTTCGATTCTCGCCGTACACTTTTAAAATATACCATTGATCGGGACATTTAAATCCCAAAAATTGCTTCAATTTTTTAAACCATTGTGGCTGTTACCAATTATAACAAATGTAATATGTTTCAAAAAACCACATCTGTTCAATGAGACCGTCTTTAAAACGAGGCCCTGCATTGCAGCTGCTAGGCGTGGTTGCTACGCCGCTGATTTGACATGATTTAACAGCCAATGGCCGCGACGCGGCAAAATACTGCACCAGCATGCAGCTTTGGATGTTCACGCTACGAAATGTAAAGTTTAGCGAAACAGCGACAGCGACTCGAGGTGCACACGAATTTCGACGAAAGCGTTCGTTCGCGCTCCCAACCAATCAGCGCTGGAAGGCGTGGTCTTAAACAACTAAGATTTAAACTGATGCATCGAAATCCGGTACGTCTCACTCGCTTACGAAATTCTTAAAAAATGCGTAAGATATCAAAAAATTTGCACAAAACGTACCTTAAGTATTACGAACGTGCGGTAATAATGTTGAACGAGAAAACCCCACACATAGCAATGAAAGAGTATAACACCAAACGTAAGATTACAGAAAAAATATTTTATCAGTAGGATCGATTAGAACGGTTATAAGATGCTCTAACTTCTGATTTTCAAATCGAGCTTCAACCTTCTGCCTTCAGACTGACTCTTCAGGTCAACCCAAAATCGAGCTCTAGCCTCATATCGGCCCCTGTTCGAACTCTAGCTTTGGGTCATACAAACCATCTTCATAGGCTCCTTCTAGAGCCGTACCAGAAACCAGTTCCTATGTATCCTAGCACTCGACAAAGCTGCCCTCAGCATTACGAACCCTACAGCTACCCACCAGGTTCTGACGACACCGCCTCAGTCTCACGAGATTAGTCTCAAACCTGCAAGGACCATCACCAGGAGGTGACAGCCCCAGACCTGGGCGCTATGTGGACCACGACGTACTAAAAAGTTCCATTTTTTCCTTGTGTTCATTTTGTTTGTTGTCTTTTGTTAGTATTTATCTTCCACTTAACCTATTTTTGCTCAAGAATTTCTGTTCGTGCTTTGGTATTGTAATACACAGAGGGAGATGCTTAATTTTGGTAGGATGTGGTTTGCTCCCATAAATATGAATATTTGTTAAAATTTTGCATGGAACTTACGAGTCATTTTCCATTGATTTCGGGACGTGTGTAATTTGCCGACCAAGATGACCAAGTTCACATCTTTTTTTTGCCACCACAAGTTAGGTAAGTGTTACATTATTTTTTTAATTTTGGAAAGATTTAGTAACATTTAGGACAATTTTAGGTTTACTTTTGGCAGTGTCATAAAGTGCACTTTACGCATCCACATAAGAAATTCCTTATTTTTACAAGGTTTTTTATAATTACTTCTGAAAATAAAATCTAGCCGTTTGTATGTTTAATGGTTTCAGAAATTTGAATGGATTTTCCCAGAAACAAACTCTTGAGAACTTAATATCAGTACGAAGACAAACGATATTTGTTGTTAAGCATATATAGAGTGGTACAAGAAACCTCGAACATGGGATCATTAATTATGGGTAGTGAATGAGGGTTAGTTTGAAGCTTGTTAATTGCTAAGTCGTTTGAAGCAAAAAGCATCGACGTTTAAGCCAAACTTATATAGAGTTTAGCAAGGATTAGTTCTCGTTGATTGTAAAAGGAAATTAATAATTTAGTTGGCTGATTAAGCGGATTAAATGAACATATAAGTAATTTGGAGAGAGCGCAGCCTTTTAACAATGATAATATTTTCAAGGATGACAGAAGCTAAACAACCTATTTCTGAATTCCCGTAAAGCTTCTGCAAGGAATCATTTTTGTTTTGAACACAGGTATTTATCTTTCCAATTACCAGAAATGAAAAGAAGTTTAGATATACCATCCGATCTCTCAACCCCACATGTTCAAGATGCCAATCAATCGATTGCTGTTAGCAGGGGGATGTTTTTATTTTCACTTTTTTAACCGAAGTTCCAGCGCAGGAGCGCAAGATAAAATGCTTTCAATTTATTTGTCTGCTTGGTACCTGAACTGCGGCGTAACAAGCTAAAATAAAGAGGATTTACTAGACATCCAGCGCGACTCTTTCCGTCTTCCTCCGCGTCCTGGTGCAGTGAGTGTCTCTCATGGCGGCCGCGGCGTAGCGATTCCGCTTAAGATTAGCGGTGCAAGATGAGCTCTTGTTGCCGTGGATACCTCACGTATGGGACTGGTTAGTGCAAAGCACGTGTATTTTCGTTTTAAGCAAAAAACCCAATTGAAAATGGATGTTCTAATCAGAACTGAGAGCGACGTGTAAGACAGTTCTTGCAGAAATTGATGAGACAGGGGACAATGGAGTTGGCTGCTAATGGGACACAAATTTAACGAGAACTGGCAATCTTTTAGGATTACGTTTTGATGAACGGATGAATAAATAACATAAGAACTTCCGAGTTTTCCGTAGAAAATTTATTTTTTCGATGTGTTGCAGGAACTTCATTAATTATTTATTTAGGTAAATTATTTAAAGTAAATATATTCAAAAATTAACAAGATTTCTGTTTGGATTGAAACATATAATTTGTAGAAAACAAAAATGGTTAAAAAGTAACCTATTATTTCACATTAATACTTGGGGTAGGGATGCAGCGAGCAGTACTTTTTCAAAATGCCGGATAACGGATACTCGGTATTCGGTTGCTCAACCGGATAGCCGGATAACGGATTATCCGGCATAGTTTTTACTTTCGAAGTTGTTTCAGCTTGAATGCAGTAAAATTTAGGTTTTAAGACGACGATATCCAAAAATTCTTTTAGAAAATTCAAGGGTCAAGGGGCCAAGGCTCTAATTTTACTGTGAAGTCCTCTACGAATTTTTGAAACTTGGAAATTAATGGTAACAGGGGTTAAGTGACTAAAATTCATGTTTGAGTACAATTGCTCATCTGTAATAGTAGAATCAAATATTGTAAACATGTTTTTGTCGGTAATAATTTTTAGGGGGGAGTGGGGAAGAGGTTAGTACTTATTTATTTTTAACAGATTTTATTTTCTAGTTCATGGCTTTATTTTTTCTGAAAAACGTCGAAAAATTAAAATTGGTTTTATTTTATGGCACATTACATATCATACTTGTATTCTTAAAACTGGCGTGGGTTTAAGAAGTGGCTGAGATGGCTGTAGCCTTCCATTCTCAATTAAAAATTTTAAAACGTGTAAACAATGTCGGAGATATAACGCAAAAAAGGCTATAAGAAGAACAAACCGAAAAAAGAAACGAAAACATAAAAAATAGTGAATTGTACAAACATTATTTATTTGTGTCCAAATATTAGTTTTATTTATTAATAATAAAATCGTTGCTGTTAATTGTTACATTAAAAAAATAAATATCAGACGTCAAAGAATCGGTGTTACGTCAGAATATTAAATCTTGACGTTAAAAATTAATTTTATACGTTTGAAAGTCAATAACTCTTCACGTCACAAGAACATTTTTTTCGGTAGAGTATTATATTTTGACGTAAAAAAACATTTAAACCTCTGGATGTCAAATATTATTTATTGACGCCAAAAAATCGTTTCTTTTATTTGTTTGGCGCTGGCGTGGAGAAGAAGTTTAAATGATTTCTTGACGTCAAAAAACCTTCTATAACGCCAAAGAATATTTTTTGTATCAAAAGACCGATTTCCTGATTTTCAGCCCCCAAAAAATTAATTTTTATGTCAGAATATTAAATCTTGGCGTTAAAAATTAATTTTATACGTCTTAACGTCAATAATTTCTCAACGTCGAGAGAGCATTTTATGCCGTCATATTATCAAACTTTGACATTAATAAATCATTCACACGGCTGAACGTCAAATATCATTTATTGACGTCACAAAATCGTTTCTTTTTATTTTGTGGCGCGGGCGTGAAGAAACAGTTTAAATGATTTCTTGACGTCAAAAAAACCTTTGATAACGCCAAAGAATATTTTTTGTATCAAAAGACCGATTTCCTGATTTTCAGCCACCCAAAAAATTAATTTTTATGTCAGAATATTAAATCTTGGCGTTAAAAATTAATTTTATACGTCTTAACGTCAATAATTTCTCAACGTCGAGAGAGCATTTTATGCCGTCATATTATCAAACTTTGACATTAATAAAACATTCACACGTCTGAATGTCAAATATCATTTATTGACGTCACAAAATCTTTTCTTTTTATTTTGTGGCGCGGGCGTGAAGAAACAGTTTAAATGATTTCTTGACGTCAAAAAAACCTTTGATAACGCCAAAGAATATTTTTTGTATCAAAAGACCGATTTCCTGATTTTCAGCCCCCAAAAAATTAATTTTTATGTCAGAATATTAAATCTTGGCGTTAAAAATTAATTTTATACGTCTTAACGTCAATAATTTCTCAACGTCGAGAGAGCATTTTATGCCGTCATATTATCAAACTTTGACATTAATAAATCATTCACACGGCTGAACGTCAAATATCATTTATTGACGTCACAAAATCGTTTCTTTTTATTTTGTGGCGCGGGCGTGAAGAAACAGTTTAAATGATTTCTTGACGTCAAAAAAACCTTTGATAACGCCAAAGAATATTTTTTGTATCAAAAGACCGATTTCCTGATTTTCAGCCACCCAAAAAATTAATTTTTATGTCAGAATATTAAATCTTGGCGTTAAAAATTAATTTTATACGTCTTAACGTCAATAATTTCTCAACGTCGAGAGAGCATTTTATGCCGTCATATTATCAAACTTTGACATTAATAAAACATTCACACGTCTGAACGTCAAATATCATTTATTGACGTCACAAAATCTTTTCTTTTTATTTTGTGGCGCGGGCGTGAAGAAACAGTTTAAATGATTTCTTGACGTCAAAAAAACCTTTGATAACGCCAAAGAATATTTTTTGTATCAAAAGACCGATTTCCTGATTTTCAGCCCCCAAAAAATTAATTTTTATGTCAGAATATTAAATCTTGGCGTTAAAAATTAATTTTATACGTCTTAACGTCAATAATTTCTCAACATCGAGAGAGCATTTTATGCCGTCATATTATCAAACTTTGACATTAATAAAACATTCACACGTCTGAACGTCAAATATCATTTATTGACGTCACAAAATCGTTTCTTTTTATTTTGTGGCGCGGGCGTGAAGAAACAGTTTAAATGATTTCTTGACGTCAAAAAAACCTTTGATAACGCCAAAGAATATTTTTTGTATCAAAAGACCGATTTCCTGATTTTCAGCCCCCAAAAAATCAATTTTTACGCCAGAATATTAAATCTTGGCGTTAAAAATTAATTTTATACGTCTTAACGTCAATAATTTCTCAACGTCGAGAGAGCATTTTATGCCGTCATATTATCAAACTTTGACATTAATAAAACATTCACACGTCTGAACGTCAAATATCATTTATTGAAGTCACAAAATCTTTTCTTTTTATTTTGTGGCGCGGGCGTGAAGAAACAGTTTAAATGATTTCTTGACGTCAAAAAAACCTTTGATAACGCCAAAGAATATTTTTTGTATCAAAAGACCGATTTCCTGATTTTCAGCCCCCAAAAAATCAATTTTTACGCCAGAATATTAAATCTTGGCGTTAAAAATTAATTTTATACGTCTTAACGTCAATAATTTCTCAACGTCGAGAGAGCATTTTATGCCGTCATATTATCAAACTTTGACATTAATAAAACATTCACACGTCTGAACGTCAAATATCATTTATTGACGTCACAAAATCGTTTCTTTTTATTTTGTGGCGCGGGCGTGAAGAAACAGTTTAAATGATTTCTTGACGTCAAAAAAACCTTTGATAACGCCAAAGAATATTTTTTGTATCAAAAGACCGATTTCCTGATTTTCAGCCCCCAAAAAATCAATTTTTACGCCAGAATATTAAATCTTGGCGTTAAAAATTAATTATATACGTCTTAACGTCAATAATTTCTCAACGTCGAGAGAGCATTTTATGCCGTCATATTATCAAACTTTGACATTAATAAAACATTCACACGTCTGAACGTCAAATATCATTTATTGACGTCACAAAATCGTTTCTTTTTATTTTGTGGCGCGGGCGTGAAGAAACAGTTTAAATGATTTCTTGACGTCAAAAAAACCTTTGATAACGCCAAAGAATATTTTTTGTATCAAAAGACCGATTTCCTGATTTTCAGCCCCCAAAAAATCAATTTTTACGCCAGAATATTAAATCTTGGCGTTAAAAATTAATTTTATACGTCTTAACGTCAATAATTTCTCAACGTCGAGAGAGAATTTTATGCCGTCATATTATCAAACTTTGACATTAATAAATCATTCACACGGCTGAACGTCAAATATCATTTATTGACGTCACAAAATCGTTTCTTTTTATTTTGTGGCGCGGGCGTGAAGAAACAGTTTAAATGATTTCTTGACGTCAAAAAAACCTTTGATAACGCCAAAGAATATTTTTTGTATCAAAAGACCGATTTCCTGATTTTCAGCCCCCAAAAAATCAATTTTTACGCCAGAATATTAAATCTTGGCGTTAAAAATTAATTTTATACGTCTTAACGTCAATAATTTCTCAACGTCGAGAGAGCATTTTATGCCGTCATATTATCAAACTTTGACATTAATAAAACATTCACACGTCTGAACGTCAAATATCATTTATTGACGTCACAAAATCGTTTCTTTTTATTTTTTGGCGCGGGCGTGAAGAAACAGTTTAAATGATTTCTTGACGTCAAAAAAACCTTTGATAACGCCAAAGAATATTTTTTGTATCAAAAGACCGATTTCCTGATTTTCAGCCCCCAAAAAATCAATTTTTACGCCAGAATATTAAATCTTGGCGTTAAAAATTAATTTTATACGTCTTAACGTCAATAATTTCTCAACGTCGAGAGAGCATTTTATGCCGTCATATTATCAAACTTTGACATTAATAAATCATTCACACGGCTGAACGTCAAATATCATTTATTGACGTCACAAAATCGTTTCTTTTTATTTTGTGGCGCGGGCGTGAAGAAACAGTTTAAATGATTTCTTGACGTCAAAAAAACCTTTGATAACGCCAAAGAATATTTTTTGTATCAAAAGACCGATTTCCTGATTTTCAGCCCCCAAAAAATCAATTTTTACGCCAGAATATTAAATCTTGGCGTTAAAAATTAATTTTATACGTCTTAACGTCAATAATTTCTCAACGTCGAGAGAGCATTTTATGCCGTCATATTATCAAACTTTGACATTAATAAATCATTCACACGGCTGAACGTCAAATATCATTTATTGACGTCACAAAATCGTTTCTTTTTATTTTGTGGCGCGGGCGTGAAGAAACAGTTTAAATGATTTCTTGACGTCAAAAAAACCTTTGATAACGCCAAAGAATATTTTTTGTATCAAAAGACCGATTTCCTGATTTTCAGCCCCCAAAAAATTAATTTTTATGTCAGAATATTAAATCTTGGCGTTAAAAATTAATTTTATACGTCTTAACGTCAATAATTTCTCAACATCGAGAGAGCATTTTATGCCGTCATATTATCAAACTTTGACATTAATAAAACATTCACACGTCTGAACGTCAAATATCATTTATTGACGTCACAAAATCGTTTCTTTTTATTTTGTGGCGCGGGCGTGAAGAAACAGTTTAAATGATTTCTTGACGTCAAAAAAACCTTTGATAACGCCAAAGAATATTTTTTGTATCAAAAGACCGATTTCCTGATTTTCAGCCCCCAAAAAATTAATTTTTATGTCAGAATATTAAATCTTGGCGTTAAAAATTAATTTTATACGTCTTAACGTCAATAATTTCTCAACATCGAGAGAGCATTTTATGCCGTCATATTATCAAACTTTGACATTAATAAAACATTCACACGTCTGAACGTCAAATATCATTTATTGACGTCACAAAATCGTTTCTTTTTATTTTGTGGCGCGGGCGTGAAGAAACAGTTTAAATGATTTCTTGACGTCAAAAAAACCTTTGATAACGCCAAAGAATATTTTTTGTATCAAAAGACCGATTTCCTGATTTTCAGCCCCCAAAAAATCAATTTTTACGCCAGAATATTAAATCTTGGCGTTAAAAATTAATTTTATACGTCTTAACGTCAATAATTTCTCAACGTCGAGAGAGAATTTTATGCCGTCATATTATCAAACTTTGACATTAATAAATCATTCACACGGCTGAACGTCAAATATCATTTATTGACGTCACAAAATCGTTTCTTTTTATTTTGTGGCGCGGGCGTGAAGAAACAGTTTAAATGATTTCTTGACGTCAAAAAAACCTTTGATAACGCCAAAGAATATTTTTTGTATCAAAAGACCGATTTCCTGATTTTCAGCCCCCAAAAAATCAATTTTTACGCCAGAATATTAAATCTTGGCGTTAAAAATTAATTTTATACGTCTTAACGTCAATAATTTCTCAACGTCGAGAGAGCATTTTATGCCGTCATATTATCAAACTTTGACATTAATAAAACATTCACACGTCTGAACGTCAAATATCATTTATTGACGTCACAAAATCGTTTCTTTTTATTTTTTGGCGCGGGCGTGAAGAAACAGTTTAAATGATTTCTTGACGTCAAAAAAACCTTTGATAACGCCAAAGAATATTTTTTGTATCAAAAGACCGATTTCCTGATTTTCAGCCCCCAAAAAATCAATTTTTACGCCAGAATATTAAATCTTGGCGTTAAAAATTAATTTTATACGTCTTAACGTCAATAATTTCTCAACGTCGAGAGAGCATTTTATGCCGTCATATTATCAAACTTTGACATTAATAAATCATTCACACGGCTGAACGTCAAATATCATTTATTGACGTCACAAAATCGTTTCTTTTTATTTTGTGGCGCGGGCGTGAAGAAACAGTTTAAATGATTTCTTGACGTCAAAAAAACCTTTGATAACGCCAAAGAATATTTTTTGTATCAAAAGACCGATTTCCTGATTTTCAGCCCCCAAAAAATCAATTTTTACGCCAGAATATTAAATCTTGGCGTTAAAAATTAATTTTATACGTCTTAACGTCAATAATTTCTCAACGTCGAGAGAGCATTTTATGCCGTCATATTATCAAACTTTGACATTAATAAATCATTCACACGGCTGAACGTCAAATATCATTTATTGACGTCACAAAATCGTTTCTTTTTATTTTGTGGCGCGGGCGTGAAGAAACAGTTTAAATGATTTCTTGACGTCAAAAAAACCTTTGATAACGCCAAAGAATATTTTTTGTATCAAAAGACCGATTTCCTGATTTTCAGCCCCCAAAAAATTAATTTTTATGTCAGAATATTAAATCTTGGCGTTAAAAATTAATTTTATACGTCTTAACGTCAATAATTTCTCAACATCGAGAGAGCATTTTATGCCGTCATATTATCAAACTTTGACATTAATAAAACATTCACACGTCTGAACGTCAAATATCATTTATTGACGTCACAAAATCGTTTCTTTTTATTTTGTGGCGCGGGCGTGAAGAAACAGTTTAAATGATTTCTTGACGTCAAAAAAACCTTTGATAACGCCAAAGAATATTTTTTGTATCAAAAGACCGATTTCCTGATTTTCAGCCCCCAAAAAATTAATTTTTATGTCAGAATATTAAATCTTGGCGTTAAAAATTAATTTTATACGTCTTAACGTCAATAATTTCTCAACATCGAGAGAGCATTTTATGCCGTCATATTATCAAACTTTGACATTAATAAAACATTCACACGTCTGAACGTCAAATATCATTTATTGACGTCACAAAATCGTTTCTTTTTATTTTGTGGCGCGGGCGTGAAGAAACAGTTTAAATGATTTCTTGACGTCAAAAAAACCTTTGATAACGCCAAAGAATATTTTTTGTATCAAAAGACCGATTTCCTGATTTTCAGCCCCCAAAAAATCAATTTTTACGCCAGAATATTAAATCTTGGCGTTAAAAATTAATTTTATACGTCTTAACGTCAATAATTTCTCAACGTCGAGAGAGCATTTTATGCCGTCATATTATCAAACTTTGACATTAATAAAACATTCACACGTCTGAACGTCAAATATCATTTATTGACGTCACAAAATCGTTTCTTTTTATTTTTTGGCGCGGGCGTGAAGAAACAGTTTAAATGATTTCTTGACGTCAAAAAAACCTTTGATAACGCCAAAGAATATTTTTTGTATCAAAAGACCGATTTCCTGATTTTCAGCCCCCAAAAAATTAATTTTTATGTCAGAATATTAAATCTTGGCGTTAAAAATTAATTTTATACGTCTTAACGTCAATAATTTCTCAACGTCGAGAGAGCATTTTATGCCGTCATATTATCAAACTTTGACATTAATAAATCATTCACACGGCTGAACGTCAAATATCATTTATTGACGTCACAAAATCGTTTCTTTTTATTTTGTGGCGCGGGCGTGAAGAAACAGTTTAAATGATTTCTTGACGTCAAAAAAACCTTTGATAACGCCAAAGAATATTTTTTGTATCAAAAGACCGATTTCCTGATTTTCAGCCACCCAAAAAATTAATTTTTATGTCAGAATATTAAATCTTGGCGTTAAAAATTAATTTTATACGTCTTAACGTCAATAATTTCTCAACGTCGAGAGAGCATTTTATGCCGTCATATTATCAAACTTTGACATTAATAAAACATTCACACGTCTGAACGTCAAATATCATTTATTGACGTCACAAAATCTTTTCTTTTTATTTTGTGGCGCGGGCGTGAAGAAACAGTTTAAATGATTTCTTGACGTCAAAAAAACCTTTGATAACGCCAAAGAATATTTTTTGTATCAAAAGACCGATTTCCTGATTTTCAGCCCCCAAAAAATTAATTTTTATGTCAGAATATTAAATCTTGGCGTTAAAAATTAATTTTATACGTCTTAACGTCAATAATTTCTCAACATCGAGAGAGCATTTTATGCCGTCATATTATCAAACTTTGACATTAATAAAACATTCACACGTCTGAACGTCAAATATCATTTATTGACGTCACAAAATCGTTTCTTTTTATTTTGTGGCGCGGGCGTGAAGAAACAGTTTAAATGATTTCTTGACGTCAAAAAAACCTTTGATAACGCCAAAGAATATTTTTTGTATCAAAAGACCGATTTCCTGATTTTCAGCCCCCAAAAAATTAATTTTTATGTCAGAATATTAAATCTTGGCGTTAAAAATTAATTTTATACGTCTTAACGTCAATAATTTCTCAACATCGAGAGAGCATTTTATGCCGTCATATTATCAAACTTTGACATTAATAAATCATTCACACGGCTGAACGTCAAATATCATTTATTGACGTCACAAAATCGTTTCTTTTTATTTTGTGGCGCGGGCGTGAAGAAACAGTTTAAATGATTTCTTGACGTCAAAAAAACCTTTGATAACGCCAAAGAATATTTTTTGTATCAAAAGACCGATTTCCTGATTTTCAGCCCCCAAAAAATCAATTTTTACGCCAGAATATTAAATCTTGGCGTTAAAAATTAATTATATACGTCTTAACGTCAATAATTTCTCAACGTCGAGAGAGCATTTTATGCCGTCATATTATCAAACTTTGACATTAATAAATCATTCACACGGCTGAACGTCAAATATCATTTATTGACGTCACAAAATCGTTTCTTTTTATTTTGTGGCGCGGGCGTGAAGAAACAGTTTAAATGATTTCTTGACGTCAAAAAAACCTTTGATAACGCCAAAGAATATTTTTTGTATCAAAAGACCGATTTCCTGATTTTCAGCCCCCAAAAAATTAATTTTTATGTCAGAATATTAAATCTTGGCGTTAAAAATTAATTTTATACGTCTTAACGTCAATAATTTCTCAACATCGAGAGAGCATTTTATGCCGTCATATTATCAAACTTTGACATTAATAAAACATTCACACGTCTGAACGTCAAATATCATTTATTGACGTCACAAAATCGTTTCTTTTTATTTTGTGGCGCGGGCGTGAAGAAACAGTTTAAATGATTTCTTGACGTCAAAAAAACCTTTGATAACGCCAAAGAATATTTTTTGTATCAAAAGACCGATTTCCTGATTTTCAGCCCCCAAAAAATCAATTTTTACGCCAGAATATTAAATCTTGGCGTTAAAAATTAATTTTATACGTCTTAACGTCAATAATTTCTCAACGTCGAGAGAGCATTTTATGCCGTCATATTATCAAACTTTGACATTAATAAATCATTCACACGGCTGAACGTCAAATATCATTTATTGACGTCACAAAATCGTTTCTTTTTATTTTGTGGCGCGGGCGTGAAGAAACAGTTTAAATGATTTCTTGACGTCAAAAAAACCTTTGATAACGCCAAAGAATATTTTTTGTATCAAAAGACCGATTTCCTGATTTTCAGCCCCCAAAAAATCAATTTTTACGCCAGAATATTAAATCTTGGCGTTAAAAATTAATTTTATACGTCTTAACGTCAATAATTTCTCAACGTCGAGAGAGCATTTTATGCCGTCATATTATCAAACTTTGACATTAATAAAACATTCACACGTCTGAACGTCAAATATCATTTATTGAAGTCACAAAATCTTTTCTTTTTATTTTGTGGCGCGGGCGTGAAGAAACAGTTTAAATGATTTCTTGACGTCAAAAAAACGTTGATAACGCCAAAAAATATTTTTTGTATCAAAAAATCTATTTTCTGACATTGAAAATCATTGTTTGACGTTTCTTTGCACGAAATAATTACTTCCAACCGTCAAAAAAAATTGTTGACTCAAAAAATCATTTTTTGACGTCAGAATGTCAAATTTAGAAATGCTACCATAAATTTTAGAAGTTTGAAAATAACCGATTATTCATGTCAAATATTATTTATTGACATAACAAAATATTTTCTTTACAACAAACAAATTTTTTGAAGTAACTAACGTGTAAAAAGATTTTGTTTACGTCAATAAATGCTTAATAAAAAACAAAAGAGCGTTGCATAACTATTAAAGCAGACCTAACTAGCATTTTTTGGACCCCAATTTTTTTGCAAGAAATGAGAATATCTCAAGTAAATATAAACTTGTTTCTTTAATAAGGTTGCTCGGGTTTTATACTAATTTTGTAAGTAGGCACTAACTCCTCCCATAAAACGAAATAGTTAGTTTAAATTATTAAACAAAAAAAAACTAAAGGATATTCTCTTAAATCTCCTCAAAACTCACCCCATTTGAGAGAATAAACATAATTTTTTTCACTCAGGAGCTCATTAGTTCGTCTTTTCTTAAATCCAGACCTGACTAGTTAGAACTAACCTTACGTTTAAACAACCTCATTGTAACAAGCACAAAATAAAGAAAGAGTTAAACTTTTTTATAGATCTTGCAACTAACTAACTTAAAGAAGTAAATTACTGTGGTTTACAGCTAAAAGTTCCTTCCAACAAAACCGCTTTCACCTGCAGATTTTCTCACGGAAAAGCTTCTTGTGCAGTAAGAGCTGTGAATGTTAGGATCGGAAAGAAATCTAAACTCCCGGTAAAATTTCCTAGTTTTAAACTAATATGTACACATTTATATTACGAAAGGTTAAAGAACCCATATTGTATTTTTGTTGAAGCTTGTCCTGTAGAGAAATATATCGCACAAAGAATATAAGTGTGTGTTTGTTTGAATTTTCTTCAAAAGCAAATATTTTTCCTTTTTGTGTTTTATTCTACGTATCCTTTGTTGTAGCAACTTCAAGTTCTTTTAGCTACAGTTTTTGTTAGAAAAACATTTGTTGGACAATATGTTTGGATGCTGTTGTATTGAATATGTATTAATAATACAATATTATACTAGCGAAACCCGTGGGCTGCGCCCCACGCCTTTTAACCAGTAAAATAAGCTTGTTCTATAGTCTTTTGATTATGTAGACATTGCTTTAATTACGTAACAATATATTTTTTTAAATAATTCTCAGGATTAAAAAAACGGAAGCTAAAAGAGGGGGGTTAAAAATTACCCCCCACCCAAATATTCATGCACCTATGAATCGTATTCTACTATTACTTATAAGCACTGTAGCTTAAACAAAAATTGTTCATCGTCTTCCGTTTATTAAAGAGAAGGACATCAATTTTCTAAAATTCATAGAACCGTTACAGAGATATTAGTGGACTAAGATACAAACCAAATTGTAGCCTATTCCTAGCTCGATAAGCTTACAAAATGGAAAATAATTGTGTGACCAGTATTTGAGCAATATGTTTTCGACGATGTCCAAAATTTTAAAAATATTTTTACGTCGCAGTTTTCATTTGTACAAAAATTTTTTTGCATAGAAAAATTGTGTTCCCCTGCGGCTATTGTAATACCAAATTTGGTCCCGATCTGTAATTTCGTTTCTGAGTAAATAGGTGTTAAAGCAGAAAATGAGCAAAAATCGTAGCGGCCACCATTTTAAAGCTAGAGTACTCGGAAAAAAGCTTTCAATTTGTCTCCTCTATTATATTCTTTTTATTTATGCGCTCACAGCACATTCTTGGCTCTATTCGCTGACAAAAATTACGAAAAAACGCGTGGTTGGTTTGTGAAAGATCTGTATATTAAATTCGGATCCTTTCCTCGTGTCTCAACTTTTAGTGGTGAGGAGACTCCGCCTACTGGAACCCACGTGTTTACGCGTACATTATATAAGGTACAGATTCTGTTGTACCACGGCCAGCTACAGTGTTCAATACATATAAGCTAATTTGAGTATACACTGCTTGCCTGGATGGTTTTGGGTCGAGAAACGCTGACCTTTCATTTACAATCTGAACACAACGGCCGGTAGGCGCTAACGTGGTCAGCTCGGTGCAGTGGAAAGTGACTACCCACTCGAAAACACGGTGACATTCAATACGCACCATTATTAATACAATATGTACAAGTAAAAGTAGCAATTGGACAAATAGATATTGGACAATTACATTACAAGCAATATTTGCTCATACATTTGTAAAAAATGAATACGACCATTTCAGATTAACGTGCTATAACATATAATGATCGAATTTCATATTGTTTATCGTGTGTTGACGATTTTACGCTGATGTTTAAACGTTAATAGGCTAGGAATTTATAATTAGAAACCAAACTTGATAAGACACAAATATTGGGAGTTCAAGTTTAAATCGCAAACGTGCAGTTAACAAAGTGTTACGTTTACACTATCAGCTCGTATCTTAGAATAATTACAGAACTCGCCCAATAATTTATAGATCCGCAATCGGCTACGATACTTACTTCATTGGCTTAAAAATAATGAGGAAAACCCCTTTGGTTCGCACAAGAACAATTATTAGTACGTTCAGATGTACATGTCGGCTACTAAGCAGCCATCTTCAGTGAACTAAAACGTAAGCAAAAAACACTACGCCGAAGTGGAAAAACGCAACGAAGCAGACAAGTAACTTACACCTGGTGATATTAGAGTCACATGTGTTACTCTGATATCACCAGGCCTGGATTTCCACAATTGCAATTTTTGTTCTGAAAGCACGAAAACGTATTTTGAAATAAAATAACTATTTCTTTTTATTTTATAGGTTGATGTAAATAAAAGTAAACAAACCACAGCAAAAATCATTCGTGTGTAGCTTACGTTATTTTCGAATACAGAAGTAAAATATAATAAAATGTAACACAAAAAACCTTTTTTCTATCACCTAATTTGTAATTCAGCGTGGATTTCGTATATATTCCGCCTGCTTTTAGTTAGGGGAATAAAGCCCTTGAAGGGCATCTTTTTGTGACGTGAAGACAAGTCCGATGGTCTATTCCGCTGTAAAAACCGGGATACGCAATTTCACTAGACCCACAACCTATAAAACAAAAGAAACGCGGCCAATATTAGATTTTGATGCGAGTGAACAAACCTACAAAAACGATTTTCCCATTTCCCGCATGTAACGCTGGTGTTTGCTTCTGGCGGTTCGGGATCAAGGAGGCTACGCACGTCTTCATTTATCTGCGGTTGCGTTTGACGGCGGGCTGAAGTTGAACGCGCTTTTAGGCCCCCCCAACTCCCAGGGCACTTTTGAATGACATGAATTTGCTATTCGTTTCACCGAATGAAAATATATATGTACGCGAATATCTATCCGAGAAATTGTCACTTCTCTCTGTCCGCTTTTCTTATTACATCTTCGTCCTTTTAACGCGTTGACGTATCCAAGCCTTATTTGTATACTACAGGGAAAAACAGGAACAGTTGCGTTTATGTACATTTCTCATACAGGATTATTCACATAATATGAATGCGTACTTTTAAGTCCGAAAGTATGCAACCCAAAATGCACATTTTATGTTACATATTGTCAACACCATTGCTGCCTTAAGATAATCAATTTTCATTAACAAGCGGTGCTAAAAATGAAACTTGTACAAAACGTTTCTCCATGAACATAAAATTAATTGTTTAGATTCGTTCAAATAAAATGACTATACCTGAAAGTTTGAAACTATCTTTGTTTCTCTATATTTTAAGTTCCTTTTCTATTTTATGTGTACTGTCACTGTCTTTTTGGGAGAAACAAAAGAATCCAGTTACCTAATTACCTTCAAATTTTTTCTAGTTGTACAGGGTGGTCTAGCACTTATTGCGCCACTATGTCATTCTAAAACGAGTCAAATTAGAGCAGAAAAATGTACAAAATTTTTTTGACCAATGTTAATGTAAGCGTTGTGACGCGATTCTCATTTTTTTAATAGCATCTTCCTACTTTTAGCATTCATTCGAAGCAGAATTTTCACTCTTATTAACAATATAACTCTTCTACAGCCGTATAACAACATTTTCATATTCGCGGGGTCTACCGCATTTACCGCAGCTTGCTTTGAAATTTATTAAATTTCTCTATACAGTCAAAAACAACTGAAAGACTGAATATGAATAGTTATTAGCATGGCCACCTCGATTAATATCGACTGACTTTTTTATACGGACTGCCGCATCAGGCATTTTACCACTAATTCCGCGTGCATCTAAAACGTCATGCATGCGGTTAATTTGGTAAATGGTTAACGTAGCTTGTATACCGTTACAAAACAACCCTTCGAGAAAAAAAGCGATACCCTTTTGAAGCTACGGATTCAAACGGCAGTCTGAAAATATGACAATAGTTAATGCTGAACTTTATTTTATATTCCTGACAATCAAGAAACAACAATTTCAAAAATTTTTAACAATTTTAAAATATTTCCTAATAGGAGACCCACGACAGGCCGTATAATAGATGTGTATGTTTTTATCATTGAAAAGATGAACAAATTCTCTATCAAATGTGCGCAAAAAACAGCCATGATGTTATTAAAATAATTACCTGTACAACTTTTGCTAAAAAAGTTTTGAAGAAGGTAAATATTTAACAAAAAAATTGTATTAACATTTTTTTCTCTATATTGACTTGTTTTGGAACTAAATAGGAGTGTTTTATTTTAATTTTTTACTACGTTAGACAGTTTTTGGAATTCGGTGTGTACACCACGTGTACACTTTTTATACCGGAAATTAATGAAACAAGCAAAGCTAATTTTATTAGAAATTCATTGCATGATGTTCTTTTAAGATAAGATAGTAAACATTTTTGATTTATTTTAGAAATAATTAAAAATATTTTTCAGTAGTTGCATTCTATTTTACCATTATTATATATCAAAATACGTCAAAGGCTGACTATTATACTTTTAAATACATTCAATAATTTATTGGAAAATACAAGCACATTCATGGTATTTTTTTAACTACAAAAAAATAAAATATGTACAGAGTGACCAAAAAGTCGAGGAGACATTATTTAGACGCGACGTTCTCGACGCGAAATTCGTGCATAAATTACTTTGTTTATTTATGGAATAACCGTAAAGATACGATTGAAGTTTCTTCTTAACTTTTGGGCCACCCTGTATACCATATGGAAAAATTCAATTGAAAATTTGAAATTTTAAGGAAAGAACGAGTTTTTGTAATTCTAATTATAATTATCACGCTGCCTGATTGTGGCAATGACAGTGTTATAATTAATAATTATTGAAGTAAGCTTTTCTTTGTGACATAAGAATAACCTTTTTTACCAAATTTTACAATATGGTCAAGTATACAATTACGAACTCGAAGTGCTGTAAGACCAATATCGTTTCCTTTAATTGACCCACAGATCTTTACAGTTTGGTCCGTAAGTTTCTTCACTTTCTCGTCTTTGTCTTCATCACTATCCAAAGATTTTTGGAAGGAATCTTTAATTAATTTGGTAATTTTGCTGATATCAAGGATTCCATCATCGTTTAGATAACCATGTTTTTTCCAGACGCAACCCACGAAATGATTTACTTTTGCGTTTTCTTCTAACAACTTGAAATGTTTCACAAAAGCTTTGTTTAGGTCTTCTTGTTTTATTCCAGATTCGTCGAAGCATAATTGGTCTATTAGTTTGTTTTCATTTTCAGAAAGTTCTGCCAAGGAAATCTAAAAATTGAAAATTGTTTGCGTTTATATTTGTTAAAGAAGTTTTTATTCTGAATTTATTCACAAATTTGAGACCTTTTTTTAGAAACTCCCCCGTATATTAACAATATTTACAAAAAAAATAAAAAATGGTTATTTCATCAAAGTTTTGAATCTTTTTCAGAAACCCCCTCGTATATTTACAATTTGCAATAAAAATCCGAACAATAAGAGAGTTGTTTGTCAAAAATTTAGAACGAAAGATTCTAAAACAAAATTTTCCTTAAAAACGGATGTGTTTCTTTGCTGAGCATTAAAACTGTTAACACCAGTATTAAATAACAAATTTTATTTTAATTAATTATGTACATACCCCGAAGGAAATAATTGCGAACAGACTAAGGCACATCAACGTTTGCATGTTTGCTGAAGATTAAACTGCACTAAACTGATGCTATTTGCTTAAATACATAATTATATGTAAATGAAAGAAAAAGAAGTTACCGAGTTGAGGATCGCAGAAAGACCAGTTTTGGCATTATAAAATTTTAAAGAGGACAGTGACCTTGGAGTTCATGAGCAGAAATTTTAAATAATACATGCGGTCAATGAATTTTACAGTTTTTGCTTCTAAAAAACATATTTATTTTCGTAGGGTTCATTTCTGACAGCTTTTCTTCTACAGTTACACGGTTACAATAATAAAAGTTTAGTGACCTCAAGTTTTATGCTTCTCAAGATTTTCATTATACTTATCAGTCTGTTAGAATTAATAGTAGAAATTACACTAAATAAGTAATGCACTAAATAAGTAATGCTAAAATATTAGGGCAGGAAACAAAGGTCAAAACAAGTGACCTTCCCGGAAAAAATGTGGATTTTTGCTACTTCTTAGTTTCGCCGCTTGCGCCGCCGAATTGGAAAAATGTGGTCAAAAAACTATTTTTTTGCAATACCTCGTTTCCAGTGCCTTCTAGCGCAAAAACATATTTTATTAAAATTAAAGAGGATTAAATTTCGTACAAGTTATGTCAGATATACAGAGTGGCTAGGAAAACCCCGGCCACTTTTCTTGCGGCGGTCAAGAGATGGCGCTTTGGTAAAGAAAAATTAAATTAAAATACTGGCAACTACGCAAAATCCAAGACGTTTTAGTTGTTTTGATTTAATATGGGGCGTATTTAACAACTAAAACGTGTTGGATTGTGCGCTGTTGCCAGTATTTTAATTTAATTTTTCTTTACTAAAGCGCCATCTCTTGACCACCGCAAGAAAAGTGGCCGGGGTTTTCCTAGCCACTCTGTATTTGTTTCGTAAAATCAGTAATTTCGATGTAACAGTCAAGTTAAGTAAAGTATATTTTTCTCATTTGCTAAAACTAAATTATCAGTTTAAATTAACCTTTATTGTTGTAGAATGAGATAAGATTTGTGTTTGGTTTGCTTAGGCCTACATGGGACACCACATGGTGACGTAGAAGTGAGTATTTCAGTTGCGGAAATAATTTTGCTTTTGCAACGCGTATAGTTAAACTCAGATAGGTGAAGTACACAATTAAAAAATCAAGCTAATCAAGGTCCTTTGTATCCGCACATAAATCTTGTTTTATCTTACAACAATAACGATTAATTGTATTTGATAATTAAGGAATTACAAACAAAAGCGAGAGTTTTAGCAAGTGGAAAAATATGTTTCTCTTTACTTAGCTGCTACGTCGAAACTGTTAATTTTAAGAAACAATGTAAAAGACGTGATTTGTAGATAATTTGATCCTCTTCTTTTTTAATTCTAATTGTTTTTTCTCTAGGACGCACTGGGAACGAGATATGTTAGAAAAAGTGGATGAGTATGTTAATGAAGACATCCAGGTGTATAGAATTTTGGAGTTACAAAATTCGTCGATTTTTTCCCGGGTGAAAACCTTGTGTTGCCGAGACTGTAATAGAACTTCAAAAGTTTAGTGCAGCTACTGCGATAGTTATCGACAAAAAAATTATTACACGTCTCCATCTCAAGAGGCTGTAACTCCGTAAGGAAGCGTTTCCGGACCCATGTTTATATGCACATTTATCATTGCTTACTAATTCTGCATCCATCCTGAAAATGCGCCCTACATGTTATGAATCACCCTGTGTATAAATTATTATTTTTTGTGTTTTGTAATTATTATCTCCGCTTTTGGGTTAATTAAGAAACTTTGCTTGTATATAGAAATTTATAAACTTAAGCATAATAGAGAAAAACGTTTTTACGTTCTTGTAGAAACTGTTGTGGCATTGCCGTAGCAAACATATGCACATTAAAAACACTACTAGTGTTACCCCAGCGCACAATGCACTGACAGACTGAGCGTTGACTGAGCCAGCTAAATGCTAAGTCACGTGATGCATTAGTTCCATGAGGAGACGCGGCGTCGGTGTAGATGTCGCCTCAAATAAAGCGCGTTTAGCAGACTTTCATATATAAATTAAAATAATTATTATTGAAAAATCGACGTAGAATAAAAATATAAAAATGTTTCATGTTCCATCTGAGGATAGAGACCTTTCATTGAAAAAAAAATGGTCCAAATTGGTGAAGCGGTAGCAGCTTGAGGAACCGGAGAAAAGTACCCTTTGAGCTTTTTATATGTGTATGGATTTTTTGTTGTTGATAAACTGTTTTGTATGCGACAGGTAGTGTATGTCTCAACAATCAATTGACGACCCGAGTTATATGTTGTACAAGGAGGAATTTACAGTTGAATCGAGACCATACCTGCCACCTTTTATGGCCATGGGACATACAGACAACTTATTTCTTAAAAATTTTCAGATACGTAGCAAGAACGCTGCGACTGCACCAGGCACCATTAATTAAATTATTTGATTCAAATTTGAATTCTGCCACAGTGGCAGGAAAAATACACAACTGTTGTCATGGAAACTGCTCACTTATTATTCAATATTTAATTTCTCGTTAATGAAGGCATCAGACTGGCTGCTTATGCAAACAGTTCACGGATTCAAGAGAGTATACTCAAGAAAAACTAGCGAGCATCTGGATGAGCTAACTATTTAGGAATGGTTGTGAGACTGTTCGTGATTCCTGCTGTCATTAAACGTGTTAAAGCTTTGGTCAATGAAAATCGCTGAATGTGTTTCAAACAGAAATAGTGGAGAAAACCAAAAAAAAATATAATGATAGCAGGAATGGCTGCGACTTGACTTGCATGCGAACCCTTGTTGAATCTTCTTTTTGTTGATTATTACAGCCATTCTTGAAACGGTCTGCCCATTTAAATACTTGCAACTTCTTGAGTGTACCTTTTAAAACTATAAACTGTGTGATTGTTTGTCTAAAATTTCAGCCAGTTTGACGCCTCAAATAATAAGAAATTTTAGCAAGAATATAAAACATAAAATGCTGTTTCACGATATAGTAGACATCGACCATGTTGAATAACAAGTGAAGAGTTTCCATGCAACAGTTATGTATTGTAGACTAGTGTAGGTTTAGTAATGTGGGGCGGTCCCAAAGGGTCTGTGGTTTAAGAGCTTGCAAGTCTATTAAATTGACTCGAGTTCAGACCTGCCTTGAGCTACAGTTAGAGTTTTACATAACTGTGTGAAAACAATTATGGATGTTGACGTTTTTGTGGCATTAAAATTGCGGATTTTGACGTTTTTGTGTCAATGAAATTATGAATTTTGACAACGGTTTAAAAAAAATTATGGATTTTGACATTACAGCGAAAAAACAATTATGGATTTTGACATAAGTGTGGAAAAAATTATAGATTTTGACGTTTTCGAGCACGAAAATTATGGATTCTAACGACGGTACCATGAAATTATGGATTTTGGCGTCTTTGTAGCTATGGAATTATGGATTTTGACAACAGTGCAAAAAATATGGATTTTGACATAACGGTGTAAAGAAATTATGGATTTTGACATAACAGTGTGAAAAAAATTATGGATTTTGACATAACAGTGTGAAAAAATTACGGATTTTGACGTTTTGGTAGCATTAAAGTTATGGAATTTGACATAACGGCGGAATGAAATTATGGATTTTGACGAAAGTGCAAAAAATTATGGATTTTGACATAACGGTGTGAAAAAAATTATGGATTTTGACGTGTTTGTGTCAATGAATTATGGATTTTGACATAACAATGTAAAAAAATTATAAATTTTGATGTTTTTGTGTCAATGAAATTATGGATTTTGACATAACAGTGTGAAAAAATTATGGATTTTGACGTTTTGGTAGCATTAAAGTTATGGAATTTGACATAACGACGGAATGAAATTATGGATTTTGACGAAAGTGCAAAAAATTATGGATTTTGACATAACGGTGTAAAAAAAATTATGGATTTTGACGTTTTTGTGTCAATGAATTATGGATTTTGACATAATAATGTAAAAGAATTATAAATTTTGATGTTTTTGTGTCAATGAAATTATGGATTTTGACATAACGGTGTAAAAAATTATGAATTTTGACATAAGTGTGAAAAAACTTATGGATTTTGACATAAGTGTGAAAAAATTACGGATTTTAACATTTTGGTAGCATTAAAGTTATGGGTTCTGACATAACGGCAGAATGAAATTATAGATTTTGACGATTTTGTGGCAATGAAATTATGAATTTTGACATAACGGTGTGAAACAAATTATGAATTTTGCCATTTTTGTAGCAATGAAATTATGGATTTTGACAAAAGTGTAAAAATATTATGGATTTTGACATAACTGTGTGAAAAAAATTATGAATTTTGACATAAATGTGAAAAAATTATGGATTTTGACATAAGTGTAAAAAAATTATGGATTTTGACGTTTTTGTAGCATTCAAGTTATGGATTTTGACACAACGGCGGGATGAAATTATGAATTTTGACGATTTTGTGGCAATTTTGACATAACGATGCAAAGAAAATATAGATTTTGACACAACCGTGTGAAAGCATTATAGATTTTGACATAACGTTTTTGCATGAAAATCATGACGACGGTACCATGAAATTATGGATTTTGGCGTTTTTGTACCAATGGAATTATGGATTTTGACAACAGTGCCAATGAAATTATGGATTTTGACATAATGGTGTGAAATTATGGATTTTGACATTTTTGTAGCAATGAAATTATGAATTTTAACAAAAGTGCAAAAAATTATGGATTTTGACATAAAGGTGTGAAGAAAATTATGAATTTTGATGTTTTTGTGTCAATTAATTATGGATTTTGACATAACGGTTTGAAAATTATGGATTTTGACATAAGTGTGAAACAAATTATGGATTTTGACATAACAGTGTGAAAAAATTACGGATTATGACGTTTTTGTAGCATTAAAGTTATGGATTTTGACACAACGGCGTGATGAAATTATGGATTTTGACGATTTTGTAGCTTTAAAGTTATGGATTTTGACACAACGGCGGGATGAAAGTATGGATTTTGACGATTTTGTGGCAATTTTGACAACGATGCAAAGAAAATATGGATTTTGACACAACCGTGAGAAAATATTATGGAGTTTGACATAATAGTGCGAAAAAAATTATGGATTTTGATGTTTTTGTAGCAATGAAATTATGAACTTTGACAAAAGTGCAAAAAATTATGGATTTTGACATAACGGTGTAAAAAAAATTATGAATTTTAAGGTTTTTGTGTCAATGAAATTATGGATTTTGACATAACGGTGTAAAAAGTTATGGATTTTGATACATGTGTGAAAAAATTACGAATTTTGTCGTTTTGGTAGCATTAGAGTTATTGATTTTGACATAACGGCGGAATGAAATTACGGATTTTGACGTTTTTGTGGCATAAAATATGCATACAGATCAATTTCAAGCAGTATATTTAAAATTACGGTAAGAAATTTCATCATATTTTTATACCATATTGAACACCATATTTTCCGGTTGTTTAATAGTTAGGTACTAATATTTACACTGAAGTATCAGTTCAGACTAGCTATGTGGCTATCATTATTTTGTACCTTTATACTTACCTACATTTATTTTTTCAGGTATACAATCATTAAAAATGTCAAACTGTAAACCTTGGTGGAATAGCTTTAATGTAAACTGAAATAGTAGAGGACCCCTGTGGAACACAACAACGCGTAATACAATCATCAAAAATGTCAAGCTGTCATCTTGGACGAATATCGTTGATTTAAACTAAAAATATTAGAGGACCTAGAAGTGACCCTGGTTGGATACCACTACTCACCACCAATTCAGAAAAGCAATTAAATGGCAAATAAGAAAATTGTTTTATGAATTAATAAATTTTGAAAAATATCACCCTTTTATTCAACAAACAGTGGACAATAAAACTCAAAGTTTAATAGGGTTCTAAACTTATTTTTTACATGCAGTAGCATTATTCAATCACCCCATATTGCCAGTTCTTTTCTCGAAAACCGTTGGTTTTAGGTATAACTATTGGTTATTAAAATTTATCCATCTATCTACAAATATACAGGTTGTTCTATTTAAAAAAATCGAGTTAACACCACATTACACTTATGAATTCTCTGAACCGTTGGTTGCAACAAACACTATGTATAGCCAACTTCAAGTATAAAATATCTCAAAGATACCACATGATCTTGACTAACATTTAACAGAAAAAGTTTCCTTAATCTTGGGAAATACGGCTCGTGCGGATTTTATTAGTGAGTTTTTTTGAAGAACGTTTAATAATTTGGCAATGCTGCAACGGAATTACAAAACAGAAACATATTCATAAATATGCAGACGAGATCATAATGTATTTAATTGTAAAATGTAAGAGCATAGCCCGCCATTGCGCAAAGTCGAGACAGGTTTACTCCTCGGAGTTTGTTTTCGTAATCTGTGATTATGTTCAAATATTTCCAACATCTAGTTGTGTACCTAATTTTCTAATCTGCGTTGAAAACTGTAGCGGTCCAATGTACAAACAAATATGCGCCTTGTATAATGGACCTGTAAATATGTAGTTTCTAGTAGCTCAACTAAAAGTTGAGACCGGTGGAAAGGATCCGGATTTAATATATTTCAAACTAAGCCGCAAAGTAATACACTCCGTTGAAGATTCAGAGAAAAATCTATCATCGACTTGGAATGATCTTTCAAACTCTCTTTGCGGGTTTGCCATTATTTGAGAATACTTTATGTATGATTTGAAATATATTGTTGTCTCTACTGGTTGTGAACGAGGATTAGAAGTTAGGCATAATAATTTGGTATCAATTCTTTGAGGGAAGAAGTTTTGTAAATATGAAAGCGGAGGACCTTAGAAAAAATTAAATATTGATTTTGAGCTTACTAGCATCAAATTCGCTGCCTGTACGAATAAAATAATTATACACTGTGTCTATAAAGTAACCCCCACCCCACTAACTTTTGAACGACTTAATATTTTACCACAAAATTTGGTGTGCTGTAATGGGAAATTAAATACTATTTTTCAGCCCATATTAAAATTTTATATCATCCAAAATGGCAACTGGGCGCCATTTTGAATTTTTTTTAAACAGAAAGGGGGGTCGAGTAACACCTCATTTGAAAGGTCTTTTAGTTCTGCGTCTGATCCTAGAGTTTCAAAGAAAAATATTCAGCCATAACAAAATGACAATGTTTGAAGGTAAAGAAGTCTATTAAAAAAAAAACTAAGAATTAAAGCTTAAATTAATTAAATTAAGTGTTCGAAATGTTTACCATTCACTTCTTGGCACATAAAAAGTCGGTTATGAAATTCCTGCCTTACATTTTTATAAGTTTCTGGAGAGACATTTCTGCAAACTTCTGTAGTGCGTTGCTCCAGTTCTTCAATTGTTGCTGGACGGGTTCTATAAACTTTCGATTTCAGATATTCTCATAGAAAACAATCTAAGGGGGTTAAATCTGAGGAGCGAGCCGGCTATTCTACAGGCCCCCGCCTACCAATCCATCTTCCGAGAAAATGTCCGTTGAGAAAGTCAGAAACAGGTCTATAATAATGAGGCGGCGCACCGTCTTGTTGGAACATAACGTTTTCAATATTATTTCCAGCCACCTAAGATATTTCTGGGAAAATTTTGTCCTGCAAATGAAAAAGTGGACTACTGTATAAAAAAAATAAAACAATTTTGAATTGAGTGAGTCCATTTGTTTAAAATCCGCCATTTTGTTATGGCTGAATATTTTTCTTTGAAACTCTAAGATCAGACGCAGAACTAAAAGACCTTTCAAATGAGGTGTCACTCCACCCCCCTTCTATTAAAAAAAAATTCAAAATGGCGACCAGTTGCCATTTTGAATGATACAAAATTTAATTTTTAGCTAGAAAATAATATTTCATTTTCCAATTAATCACACCAAATGTTGTGGTAAAATATCAAGCCGTTCAAAAGTTAGTTGGGGATGGGGGTGGGGGGGGAGTTACTTTATAGATAGACGGTATAATACTTATTGAGTATGAATAAAATACTTAATTACTTTAACAATATTTATTTATTTTAACCTTATTTTGACATGTTTACATGCCATTATCAAAGGTTATACCGTAAGTTTTAGCATATTCAAAAGTCGAACCCATTTTGACACAAGTTGTTTTAAAAATCCTTAATCCGTCCCTGTCGTGATAGACTTTAAATGCACCTTCTCTAAGTTTTTCTTGCGAGACTAAATTTTGTATACGAGAATTGCCGAAGTTAATAAAATTTAAAAGTAATCTTTCGGTAATATATCAAGGGTTGTAGCTGCGTGCATTTGTTTTCCCTGTTCTCCTAAATCTTTCCTGAAAAACGACCTAATAGAAAAGCTTTAAATTGTCTTGAAAAAATCTCTGTAAGAAAAAGTTTTGTTAAATGCGTATTTTTACGTTCTGTGAAAATCTGCCCCTCTTAACGTTTCCCGACAAGTTTATTGCGACTAAATTTTCTTATTTTAAAATCGAGGTTAATTTAAATGAAGCAACAAAATCAGAGAAGTAGCTGCAGGGAAATTGCACCATATCGCACTAAGGAAATACTGCAAAATAAAAGCAAAAGATTCATAAAAATAATAAGTTTCTGCAATATTAGCATCAGTGTTTTCGCGTAGATAGCAGTAAAGGGTCGCGATAACACTTGGATAGCGGCCAAAACTTATTCAATGTGACAAGCCAATGGAGGATGCAGGATACATGTCTTTGTAAAACGTTAAGACAATGGGAACTTAAGCGGCTCTAAAAGGAAACCAATCTATACAAAAAGAATAAAACGCTAAAACTGGAAAGAACAAATCTTCGATAATTTGTGGCGAAGTCGCTGCATCTGAAGTCCAAAGTTCGCGTTCTTTGTGAGAATTGCTTCTTTCACGAAGAATTTTAAGAATAATAGATGATTGTGTACTTGATAGCTTGATTCAAAAATCAAGGAGAGAAAATAGATGAACATTTTGCTAGGAATGTTCCACAGCAAATTGTTTTTGAATTTAATCAAATAAATTAGATGGTAACTTTAGAATAGTAACAGTTACTGTAAGATGTAAATGTCACCTTGCTAACATGATCACCAGAGCGCGGATTTATATTCATTAATTTTTTGAAAATAGGCGCTCATAATAAGCTTCTTAAATCAAAAAGAACCCATGAAAAATCACAAAATAAGCATAATTTAAAAAAAAACTAAATTTTTATTTGTTTTGCATAAGAATAAGTATTGTTACACATATTTCAATACAAAATAAAAACTAAAAAATGTAATTAATAACAAATAAAAATATACTATGATATAAATTTTCTTGCCCTTTCTACAGACACCGCAGCACCCCAGCTCTTACCAGAGCACCGTACCCCATAACCTCACTCGTTCTCCGAACTCCGTTGCACCCCCAGCTCTTACTAGAGCATTACAGGCCCATATGGAAGCCGAAGCCGGCCTGTCTCATTTCTGGACCGACGTCCCCGTAGACAGACGACCTACCCATAAAGCCGCTACGTAGCGTACGTTCATGCGTTTGTTCAATTTACTGTTTGGTATGCCACTCTTACATGAAACCCTTCTATAATAATTAAAAACAGTTTTAAAATGTGATTTTCTTGGTACCCTGTCTCTTTTATTTACAACATTTTTTTCCATAATTTAAAATAGTGTCAGATAATCAATATCTCTAATTAGCGGATAGTCGGTTAGATTAACAACTGTTCCTACTTTTTATTGGTACATTTCTATTGCGCACGCATTCAATAGGCACCTTTTTAGCGATACAGGCCAGGTTCGTAATGGCACAGATCGATATGCAGGTGTGTTCGGGTGTACTGCCCTTTTAGTTTTGGGGTCGAATCTCGGTTGGGACTAAAATTTTTTTTTATTTTATGGGTTTTTTAAACACTGTTGTTGCGCTGTGCTGTTTACGCGAGGTTATTTGTTAAGAGCAGTTATATTTTTAAAGAAAAAATAAAAAGAAGAATTTGCATTTACTCACTGATTGACGGCATACTGACACGCAAGTCAGACCTTGATGAGGTAGGATCGATTGTTATCTAAGAGGCTAGACGCTAGTATGTCTCTATACTTTTGACTCGTCTTGTACGCATTGTGCAGTCCATGTTTTTATTACAAATTTAACTGAAGCATATTATGGGAAAAGGACGGTAATATTTTAAATCAGCTTTTATAAATATAAGATATTACAAAGACGTAACTTACGGTTTTCATACAACTTCTGCAAAATATTTTATTATTTTCAATAACCAATTCAGGAAAATCTTTACGCCAAGTTGCCGGTACGGATTAACCCTTCACCTTACGCATTTTACAATTTCAAATTCAAAACTATTCACAAAACATCACAACACAATGAAATGCTCCGAATTAGCAGAGGATTTCTAGAATTTGGTGTAAACATTCGGTAAATTATTCGCCGAGTCGTTTAAATTGAAAAATAGTAAATTAATTAATGTTTTGAACATTAGATTTTTCAAACTAAAAATTGAAATGTTAAATTCTTTATAAACAAAAGCACCAACTAGCTGTATAAACGCTTAAATAAGCGCATATAAGCGGTTTAAGGAGCAAAATAAGCAGGAAAATAAGAAAAATTAAAAGTGGTGTCAAATGATTACATTTTTAATGAATCGTGGAGGTACAAACGGATTTTTATTTGCTTACAATAATAGTGCATAAGCAAAATGCTTAAAATCAGCGCTCAAATGATCACTGCGATCAGTTACGACAATTAGAGCGACTGAGCGTCTTTACTTAGGCTTACAACGATGCCTTTAAGACCACCCAGTGTTGTTAAAAGCTAAAAATTTCCATTACTTGCTAATTAAAAGCATATAGAATATAATTTAGGGCCAGCGGGTGGTCTAGTGGTTAAAGTCCCAGGCTTTGAAACTAGACTTTCAATGGCAGTAGGTTCGAGTCCTCTGCCCGTCGGAAATTTTTCTGAATAAGTTAAATCCGGCGGGTCCATGGATGGTGTGTGTGGTGTGTATGTTGGGTTGCATGTCTTTCAGGGGTGGGGCATGTTAGACCGGTGAATAGCGCTGAAGTGTGCTGAGCTCGGGTAAGGGGGTGGGATGGGAATCAGGGCCTCGTGCTCACGCACGGCCTCATGATTCTTTAAAAAAACAATATGGTTTATAATAATTGCATGATAAACAGTGGTGAAACATCAATAATCAAAATTTAACTTGTTAAAAATTAAAGTTGTTTATAATCTCGTTTCCCTAATTCACAAATACACGCACACACGTGCACATCGCACGTATAACTAGTTTGTAATCAAAATCTTGTAACCAGTTTTTGTCAGGAACACATAAGATGCATTGCTTAGTTAGTGTGGAAAAATATAAAGATGGCAAAATTAGTGTATTTGGTGTAAAACAATCCAGATTCTTTAAGATTTTCGGTTAATTCATATTTCAGATTTAATTATCGAATACAGATTTAAATTTTATATAATGTTGATCCGATGTTCGACGTTTTAAAAATCTACCCAAAATTTATTTCGGAGCTTTATATTCCAATCCGCATTTCTGATTTTCTGTTTCGAATCAAATATACAGAGTGGCTAGTAAAATTCCGGCCGCTTTTCTTGCGGCGGTCGAGAGATGGCGCTTTAGTAAAGAAAAATTAAATTAAAATACTGGCAACAACGCAGAATCCATGACGTTTTAGTTATTAAATACGGCCCATATTAAGTCAAAATAACTAAAACGTCTTAAATTCTGCGTTGTTGCCAGTATTTTAATTTAATTTTTCTTTACCAAAGCGCCATCTTTTGACCGCCGCAAGAAAAGTGGCCAGGGTTTTCCTAGCCACTCTGTAGAATTGTTTTCTAATCTAATACAGATTTAGGATTCTATATTTTGTATAGGAATGTCAGAAAAATTAGGTTCAGGTTAATTCCTGATAAGACGAAACCTATAATTCGTTAGCGCCAATACAGAAATATTCCGGACATTGCAGTTATAGAAAAATTTAATTTAGTTGTTCAATCTGACTAATAGATCTATTGAGTGACTTTGGATAACGAGCTTATCTAAAATAAGGATTTGTCGTCTGAATTCGGAAAACCGAACTTTTCGACTAAGTCCTGTTAGAGTATTTGTTCGAAAAAATCCGGATAACCGATTTAAGATTCCGGAAAACAAACTTTGCGGACATCCTGCCAGCAAATTTGTTCTAAAAAATTGCATAACAGATAAATCGAATGAACCCGGATAACGGGCGTTTTGATTAATACAAATTACGAATTATTGGAATGACTCCGGAAAATAGACTTTTTATAAACTACTTTGTCAAAAATATTCATAACGAAATAATGGAGTTAATCCGGATAACGAACATTTCCCATAATTCAAATAACGGATTATTCGGATAAATTTGGAATACGGATTTTGCGCATAAATTCTGATAGAGTAACTGTACGAAAAGATACGGATAACGAATAACAGCTACGCTTCCGGGTTGGAGCCGCGTCATCGGTGCATGAACTGCCGACGTTTCGTCCTCGGTTGCACGGGACATCTTCAGGGCTGTAGTCACTTTGAGATCTGGAACAACTGGCGAGACCGGTGCAGGCACCGGGCTTATAAGGGACGGGTGGGCAACAAGGTGTGACTGCTGGGTCTGTGATTGGCTGTCGGGCTGTAGCGATTGCAGGGCGGGGCTTGGGTTTAGTCGGAAATAGTAGTTTGTAGGCATTGTGGAGGGGATAGCTGTGGTCTCTGTTAATACTGTTAGGAGTTTTGTGTATTTCTATGGATTTACGGATCACACAGTTGAGGTAGGTGGAAGAACGGGCTAGGGTTTTGGTCTTGTCAAATTGAATGTTGAATTGTTGAAAGCAACCGAGGACGAAACGTCGGCAGTTCATGCACCGATGACGCGGCTCCAACCCGGAAGCCTAGCTGTTATTAACAACGGCCGCGGAAGCCTGCAACATAGATTACGGATAACGAATTTATGAAGGAATTCGGATAACGGAATTTTCTAATAATCCAAACAACGGATTATTTGGAAGACTCGGGAATACTGAACTTTCGTGTACATCCTGATACCGGATTTGTTAAAAAAAACGCATAATGGAATCAAATGAAACCGGATAACGGACTCTTCCAATAATAACTCAAATAACGCATTATTCGGATAAATCGGGAATACGGAATTTTTGCATAAATCCTGATACAGTGATGAATAACGGATTTATCGGAGGAATTCGGATAACAAACGTTTCTAATAATCCAAACAACGGATTATTTAGATGATTCTGGAATTTTTTTATACATCCTGATACCGGATTTGTAATAAAAATGTACATAATGGAATCGAATTAACCCATAATTCAAATAACGAATTATTTGGATAAATCCGGAATACGGAATTTTTGCATAAATTCTGATAGAGTGACGGATAACGGATTTATCGAATGGAAACGGATAACAAACTTTTCTAATAATAAAACAACGGATTATTTAGATGACCTTGGAATACGGGATTTTTCATAATGAAATCAAATAAATCCGGATTACAAATTCCTTTAATAATCCAAATAACGGATTATTTGGATAATACGGACTTTGTATATAAATCCTGATAAGAGTGAACGATAACGGATTCGTTAAAGGAATCCGGATAACAAACTTTTCTAATAATCCAAACAACGGATTATTTAGATGACCTTGGAATACGGGATTTTTTGTATTAAATCTCTTTAAAAAATCAGTATAATAGAATCGAATGAATCCGGATTACAAACTCCTTTAATAATCCAAATGACGGATTATTTAGATGACTCTGGAATTTTTTTATACATCCTGATACCGGATTTGTAATAAAAATGTACATAATGGAATCGAATTAACCCATAATTCAAATAACGAATTATTTGGATAAATCCGGAATACGGAATTTTTGCATAAATTCGGATAGAGTGACGGATAACGGATTTATCGAATGAAAACGGATAACAAACTTTTCTAATAATCCAAACAACGGATTATTTAGATGACCTTGGAATACGGGATTTTTTGTATTAAATCTCTTTAAAAAATCAGTATAATAGAATCGAATGAATCCGGATTACAAACTCCTTTAATAATCCAAATGACGGATTATTTAGATGACTCTGGAATTTTTTTATACATCCTGATACCGGATTTGTAATAAAAATGTACATAATGGAATCGAATTAACCCATAATTCAAATAACGAATTATTTGGATAAATCCGGAATACGGAATTTTTGCATAAATTCTGATAGAGTGACGGATAACGGATTTATCGAATGAAAACGGATAACAAACTTTTCTAATAATAAAACAACGGATTAATTGGATGACTCTGGAATACTGAATTTTCGTATACATCCCGATACTCAATTTGTTAAAAAAATTCGTAAAATGAAATCAAATGAAACCGGATAACGGACTCTTTCAATAATAATTCAAATAACGGATTATTCGGATAATACGGGCTTTATGTATAAATCCTGATAAGCGTGATCGATAATGGATTCGTCAAAGGAATCCGGATAACAAACTTTTCTAATAATCCAAACAACGGATTATTTAGATGACCTTGGAATACGGGATTTATTATACATTCTGATACTGAATCTCTTAAAAAAATCAGTATAATAGAATCGAATGAATCCGGATTACATACTCTTTTAATAATTCAAATAACGGATTATTCGGAAGAATCCAAAAAACGGACGCTTTGCATAAATCGCATTAGCGAATTTTTCCGAAAATTATCTGGAAACCGTATTTATCGAATGAATCCTGCTGTCAGACTTTCGAATAATTTCAATAAAGAATTAATCAAATGATTCCCATAAAACGGAGTGTTCGAATAAATTTCGAGAGCGCATGTGCTATAAAATCCGGATAACGACTTACTGGAATGAATCCAAATAACAGATTATTCGAATAATTTCGGATACCGGACTTTGCAGATATTTCTCGACAGCAGATTTGTTGGACAAAACAACACTTATTAATCAAACAAATTCATTCGTTAAACCAATTAATGGACTTACTATAATTAAAAATAACATATCATACAGATGATTTCAGAAAACGGACTTTTCACATAAATGGTGATAGTAAATTTGTTTGAAAAATATTCCGAATAACGTTATTATCAAATGAATTCAGATATCAGACTTTCAAATAATCTAAATAACGGATTATTTGGATGACTCCGGAAAACTGACTTTTTGGATAAATCCTAATACCGGATTTGTTAAAAAAATCCGGATAACAAACTAATCGGATGAATCCGAATAACAGATTGTTGAGATAATTTCGGAAAACGGATTTTGCGAATAAAATCCTAATAGCAAGCTTATTTAAATAAATCAAATGAATCCAAACAACGAACTTCTAAACAATCCAAATAACGGATTATTCCGGAAGCCGTACTTAACGTGTAAATCCTGATATCTGATTTGTTAAAAAATCAATGAATCCGAATAACAGATTAGTTGGACAATTCCGAAAAACGGACTTTGTAGATAAATCTTTATAGCAGAATAAACAAATAATTCCGAATAACAGGGTTTTTGTATAATTGAAATAGCAAACTATTCGAACAACTTCGGAACGCGGACTTTTCGGATAGATTCTGCTACCGTATTTGTTAAAAATTCGGATAACAGTTTTATTAATTGAATATTTCCGGATTATGGATTTTTCTAATAATCCAAATTACGCATTATTCGAATGATTCCGGAAAACGGAGTTTTACGTAAATCGTGATAACTAAGGAATTTATTCGAAACATATCCGTATAACGGATTTGAATTAATCCAGATATCAGAATTTTGAATAATTCTAATAACGGATTATACAGGTCATTTCAGAATTTGTTTGAAAAGTCCGAATAACAGATTAATGGAATAAAACCGAATAACAGAGTTTTTTAATAATCCAAATAACGGATTATTCGGATTCATAAACGGCGATGGCAACTTTGTTTGAAAATTGTCCGAATAACTGATTTACTGCATCAATTGGGATATCAGTAAACTAAACTCAAACGTACATGGAATAATTCAGATAATTTAAAATATAAAATCAACACTATAGCGGACCACGCAGCGAAAATACAACGAAAGGATTTTAGAACAAGGTTTACTTTGACCCCATCCACATAATTTCAACAGCTCGCACTAAAATTAAGACGAATTACAAATTTTATGAGCTTATCAGAATTAAAGGGTTTTCAGAGATAAACAAATCGGCGCCGGCATAATTAAAATCAGGCCACCCGTAAAGAAGATAAAGTTTAAGGGTTGGAAGTCTTAAAATTTAATAACTTAAGAGGTTTTAACTGAAGGTTCCCATTCTTGAACTTGCACTTGCCATATTCTCTAGCTTTATTGCGGGCCGACCAAGAGAGCTTCAATTTAAGTAGAAGAATAATGACGTAAAATCTTGCACTTGCTAGGACAATAAAGTTAGAGGAGGAATTCGGCGAGAAAATGTTTGTTTTGTTACATCTTTACGTAGATAACTTTACGTATACATTTAAAGCTCAAGATTTTGTGTAAATTTGGAAAGTATGTATAATTTCTTGAAGTAAAAAATTATTGCAAATTCAAAATATCTTTTTAGCAAACAAACGGCCATACGAACATTATGGAAAACGAATTTGATGGACAGAACAAGCATTTTCTGCAACAAAACCCCACAAAATCAATTTCAGAGCTCTTTTAGGAACTTGACAGATGTCTGTCACCGCAGAAACGTACAGAAGAAAAGCTTTTTTTCGGCTATAACGGAAATTTCAGCATGGTAACACTCTTTGTCGGATATATATAAGGCGTATGAAAGTTAATATATTTTTGATAGATATATAAAAAACTGATTTAATTGAAAAATTTCACGTTGGAAATAAAAACTTTGCTTTTTTTTCAGAGTTTTCAGAATATTTCTAGTATTTTCAGGAAACTTGGCGTTTAGTATCTCTAGATTTCTAGGAAACCTTTGCTTTGTCTACTTCCTAAAGAGAAAAGTTCACTATAAATTGTTAGTATTTAATTTTCGTCGCTTACGTCATTAAATGTGACTAAAAAACTTTTGGTTTTATTCTTGGATGTTTACAAAAATTTTACAAAGAAGGAGAGAGATGAAGCAAAAGAGTAGGGGTAGCTAATGCAAGGGAAAACAAATTAACATTTAGAGTTTAAATAAATAAGACTTATGGACAAAGCATAAATACAAATTGGTTTTTAAAGCGCGTAAACAAACAGCAATTAGGTAACTCTGTTTGAGTGTTAATTTTACAACACTTCAAGCACTTTTTACAGTCAATAATCACCTTGTTTCCATTTTAAATCAACTTTTTTCTATAAATATTAAGGCATTTACCTCAAACTTTATTTACTGGTTATAGGTACCATAATAATAAAAAAATTATTTAATTAAAAGTAATTTTCCATAGGCTTGCATGCATATACGCGTGGTGGTATACATACAGGGTCCCTTCAAAAGTTTGTCGAAAATTTTCAGTGCATGCAGATACTATAAAAATAAGTAAAAAGGTATACATTATTTTCTTATTTTGCTTGTACCTATTGAGCGATCCACAAAAAATATAACAGGGCGGAGTTTGACCGGCGTGAATTACTTAATTAATGTCTATCTCAAGCTAAATGAAGTTTTCTGAATGTGTCTAAGAAGTGACGCACGCTAAGCAAAGTATTTGACATGATTGTACGAACTTAAATGTTGCGACCAGCAGCTTACATCCTACTGTACGCCAATTCATTGTTCCATTATAGCCAATCAATGTCGAGGAAGGCGTGGTCGCTTACAACAGAATTTCTGATTTGCGAATTTGCGGACTGCCCTGATTCCGTTCTTGCTCTCTCACTCTACACAATACCCACGGTCCGCTTCACTTCCTTTTAATGCTGTGAAAGAAATCACTTGCTTTAACCATTATTTAATAAAACAAGTAAAATTTTGCCCCGTTGTTAACAAAGCACGGGGACTTTAATTTGCATTGTATAAACGGTGCTATGCAGTTTGTTCACTGTGGTAGGCAGCTAAGTCACGTATAAACAACGCAATTACAAGAAAATAACATTTTATTTTCAAAGAACGACTCTATCGGTCTAAAGAATAAAACGAAACAACTCTGCAGCTCCTCTAACACCAACCATTCTAGAACAAAGCAGAGTCTACAGCAGAAAGTCCTTCAGCACCGCAAGTATCTTCCAGAGCAAAGCAAAATCTACACCGAGTCTCGGCAAAACTTCTCCAGCACCGCAAGCCCCTTCAAGAGCGAAGCAGCGGCTACACTATGTCTCGGAGTACCATGAGTTTCTTCCCAAATAATGCTGCGCCTCGCAAAAATCATTTTTAGAACATGCAAGCCCCCGGTCCGGTCTCCACGCAGATCATAACCATCTGAAATGTCAGCCCAAGCACCTCGTTTCTTATTAAACAAATAATTTGTTTCTATAAACAATGTTCTTTGGTCATTTAATATAAAACCTATTTTTTTTTAAATAAAATGCATTGAACGAAATAAAGGTATTGTATTTTATTTGTGAATCGCTCGCACTTAAAGTTGCCGACACCCTTTCAAAAAGACTTTGGATATTTAACAGGAGTTAGACTCACCTAGACTCAACAGACTGGTAATTGCACTCGTACGAAACCGAAGAGAATTAAGGTTACCCCAATTAAATACCTAAAACACCCGATAACAAGAAATAATTTGTATTCTGCGGTTACGATATACTAGATCTGCGCAAGCGCGATATTGTTACCACTTTTTTAAAACAATTTTTTAAGGTGCACAAAAGATTTAATTTAAATGCTTAAATTTAAATCTGGAAAAATAAATTTATGAATTGAGCAAAAAAATTGTGGATTTGAGACGAAAAATGTTGTGATATTTCTGGTTCTTCTACCGGTTCACGGGAGATGGCGCGGTCGCGCTAGCTTTTTACACAGCGGCACCATTTTTTTATGATTGCACATGGAATCAATGTGAAACCGACACATTAGCTAACACACAACTCGATATACACGCGCCGCATTTTAACTATTTAAAACACTTAATTAGGCCAAATTAACGCAGAAGTGAAATAATTAATGATATCGAGGTCAACTATCTATTTATTTAAAACTTGTAGCCATTTTTTTCGACATCTATTCCCAGAGTTCTACTAAGACGATTTTGATTATTTTTTGTAAGTTTCAAATCATTTTGCAACGGGTCCCAGGGTCCATCTAGTTGGTTATAATTTATTGCTTAATTCATTCAAAAAATATTCATGATCTAACCTATTTGTCTCACACATGGCTTGGTGCATGGCACACTGTATAAAGTGCTAGCGGGACCACGCCACCTCCCGTGGACGAGTGAAAATTGTATGTTCAAAAACAATTTTTCTAGACTCTCAAAGTTATTTGTTCTGAACTGCACAAAATTATTTCTTTTAGTCTTCATAAAATAGTTATTTTTTTAAAACAGATAAAATCGTTTTTCAAATTAAACACATTTAAAATAATTTTTTTGTGCGTCAGAAAAATAGATTTTTTGAAAACATTTTAGTTTTACTGAAAATTTAAAAACGTGCCAGAAAATACCAAAAATATTTATTTGAGTGAATAAAATTAATATTTAAAGAAAAATATTGTTGCTTTAAAAAATAAAATTGTTTTTAATCCCACAAACTAGTCGAATTTCGATTCATACTGTAGATTTTAATGGGAAAATTCATATTATCAACTGAAATACGTAAATCATAATAATTAATCGTATGAATTTGAATATAAAATTTGATATCTCTATAAAATCAAGAAGTGAGAGAGTAACGTATAAAGAGATAAAGACATTGCATTGTTGTCACGAAATATTGTATTTAAAGTAGGTATATTACAGGAGAGTTCGTGTTCTAGTAATAAATCAATAGTAAATATATTGTATCCAACGTACTAAACAGGAAACCCAATAATGATGTATCATGAAATATTGGTTTCAGATGCTAGATAAAGTTTTTTTATGCAATGTTTTCAAATGGGGGAATTTTTTTAGTTTTGCCTTTTAGCGTAATTTCTCTATACACGGCTTCTTGTTCCACATATTCATGAATTTCTAAATATTTTAAATTGCTGATACTTTTCCCAGATTTAATCATAATTGTACTTTTCGAAATTCCTCAAAAATAAGTGATTATAAGAACACCTACACACCTCTAATTTTATTCCCTGCAACAAAAGGCTTGTAATAATAGATTGCCAGCCTAAGGACACATTATTCACTTTTATCAAAGACATCAAAGCTTGCACAACATTAATGTGTGCTTATCACTCGAACACGAGTTATAATCTTTTAACACAATATCTTTATTATGTTAGTTATGACTTTCGTCACGGAATTACGTGATTACACAGAATTGCCCCTAATATATTACAAGGGTGTTTAAGCATAGAATTACACAAATTATAGAAAATTGAGACAAATTTCGAGATCAAAGGCTAGAACTAAAATAACCACATTGCTTTGTTTTTGCATCTGAAATTAAAGAAAAATACTGTAAAGCCTGGAGAAAAACAGTTACTGTGTTTATTTTTTTTATTATGGTGGCAGTAAAGAGGGTGAAAAACAAGGGAAAGATGGCTCGACAATTAAGAAATATACATATAAGAGAAAAGTGAGGGGAAGAGATAATGTAAGGGAAGGGCAAGGGGAGGAAACAAACGATTTGGAAATTAATAGGAGAAGGGCGAAGGACAGGTAAGAGGAGATAAAAAAGAAGAAATTAAGACAAAAGGGGAAAGAGAAAGGGTAAGAGAAGAAAATCACAAGAGAAATAACTAAGCAGATACAAGTTAACTCGGACACAATTTCGCTGCGTCTTCCGTAAAGTGTTTTACATGGAGTTTCCAATACTTGAAAACAGTATTTTTTTAGGGCGATAGTGAAGAAAATTGGTGCATAAGAGAGATACATGTGACAAAAAGGGAGGATAACAAAGAAAAGGGAACCAAGCGACAATGTGAGAACAGAGGGAAGGGAACAGAGTAAGTGTGTGGTTGACAGATAGAAAGGGGAAAAGAGAGTAGGAGAAAGAAAGGTAAGGAAAAAAAGAGCCAAACAAATAGAGGGATAGAAAAGGTGCAGTTCACCTGACGTTTCCAACACGAATAGTTGCTTCATGTTTAAAAGTATTCTGTATTAAGGTGGTAGTCAACTATGAAAGAGCGATTCAAAAAGTTACAGGGTGACAGGAAGAGGGGAGAAGAATGAGTAAGAGAGGAAATGGGAAAAGACATTACGAGAAAAAAGAGATGGGAAAGAAAAGGGGAATAGAAAAGTGGAGAGACTGAGAAATAAAAAAAGGGATAGGCAAGCAGACACAAGTTAACTAACCCTGACATATTTGGCTATAATTTCCGCAAAAATATCGTAAATCACTTCACCTGCAGTTTCCAATAGTACCTAAAAGCTAGTTAATTGATATTTAAAAATTATGTCATATTAGGTTTATGGGTAGTAGCATTAGAGGGTGAGAGAGCGATTGAAAGATGGGACATAAAAGTGATACCTGTGGAAGAGTGGGAGGATGTAAAAGAGGGGCTAGATATACTGTAAGAGACAAAATGGGAGTAAGAAAAAATTGGAGGGTGACGGAGAGGGACGAGTACGAAAGAGTCAGAAAGCAAAAAAGAGAAGAAAGAGGAAGAAATAAAGAAAACAGAAGCGGGTGGAGCAAGAAAGAGAGAAAGGGGAGAGAAGGGGTGGAAGAAGGCGGAAAGACAAAGAAGCAAGAAAGACACACTGATCGTTGGGTATGGTTTCCTTAAACATATCGCGACGTTCTCCACTTGAAGTTTCAAAATGCTTGTCTGAAAGTATTTCATATGATGGTGGTAGCAAAGAATGGGAAAAAGCGATTTTTACTTGTAAGAGAAAGGGAGGATTAGAAAGAAGATGTAAAAGATCAGGGAGGAAATGGAATTGGAGGATAATAGACAAAGAGCAAAGAGAGCATAAGAGGGGAAAAAAAAAGAATAGATAAAAAAAACAGGAAGAGAAAATACGGAGGTTGAGCGAGTAAGGCTGAAAAGAGAGAGCAAGCAGGCACAAGTTAACTCGCAAATTTCGCTATAATTTTCGTAATAATATCACAAAGCACTTCACCTGAAGTTTACAATAAGAGGTTAATGGTATTTCATATTACGATGCTGGTAAAAAGAGTGAAAGAACAATTGAAAGACAGATTTATGTAGGAGAACGGAATAGTGTAAAAGAAAGTGAAGAGATAGTCTAAGGAAAAAGAGAAGATAGTGAATTAGAGGGTGGCTGATAGAAAGAAGAGAGAGAGAGTAAAAAGAGGAAAAGACAAGAAATAAGGATAAAAGAGATGAACAGTGAGAGAAGGGACAAAAAATAGTGGAGAGACGGAGAAAGAAAAGAGAGACTAGCAAACAAAAAAAAGCTGACCGATTGAGATACGATTTTGCTGTATTTTTCGTAAAAACATTGCTACACCCTCTACCCGGAGTTTCCAATACTTGAAAAATAGTTACTTCATGTTTTAAAATAATTAATATTGTGGTGATAGTAAAAAAAGTAAAAAAGAGATGTATATGGAAGAAAGGGGTGGGGGTAAGAGAAGAGGAAAGAGGGAGTTGGGGAGCGACAGTAAGAGTGGAAAGAGGAGAAAATGGCAGAAGTGAAATGAAAAAGGGAAAGAAGAAAGAGAGGGTGAGGAGAGAGACAGAGCTACAGCGACTAAGAAAAAAAAAGAGCAAACACAAGTTAACTTAGTCAGGTACAATTTCGCCGGTTTCCGCAAAAATATTGTGAAGCATTACATCGAGAGTATCCAATACTTGAAAAATAGTTACCTTATGGGTATTTTATATTACGGCAATAGTATAGAGAATGAAAATGAGTGGTGGTAGCTCAGGGGTTAGGCGCTTAGCCTCTTACGCTAAAGGTCTAGGGTTCGATTCCCCGCCGAAGCCATGCAGCAATAAAAATCTATGCCGCAACCCGCCACTCACATTCCCCAATCCGGGGTAAGCAACGGTGGGGTCTTAATGCCTGAAACCTTCTCTGGTATGTAGTCGTTCGGATTCTACGTTAAACTGTAGGTCCCCCGTACTCTACCTTAGCGTTAAGGAGAGTACATGGCAGAGAAGAGTGCCGGTGCCCAGCAGTGGGATGCTAAGGCTGATTACAACATAGGGAATGAACAAGCTACTGAAAGATACGACATGAGAAAGAGATATATGTGAGAGAAAGAAAGGGTGAGAAACACGAAGAAAGAAATAGTGTAAACGTAAGGAGAGGGTGGAAGAGGGAGTTACAGAGTCACAACGAAAGGGGAAAAGAGAAAGTTAAAAATAGCAGAATTGAGGAGAAAAGAAAGCGAGGAAGATAGATTTAGAAAAAGGAGGTAGATGAACATTGAACAGTGATAGGCAAGCATGCACAAGTTTGCATTCGTAACTAAAATTCAAATTAGTCAAGACTGGTTGGACAGATATTTTTGGATCAATAAAACAACAACAATTTTCAAGAAAATGGCGGTATAAGTGCCAATATCTGTACGTTTGGTTGGCACACCGTGCCATAAAACTTTATTCATTTCTGCTGCTTTAATAACTTTTGCACTGTTTGAAGATAAGTTCATTCTGGAAGTTTTGAATTATTACCGAAACGATATCAACTTTTTCCACTTTAATAATAAAATCGACGTTTTAGTTTTGAAAGTTGAAACTTAAAACACTATCAGAACACGAGTCGCAGTATGGCCCCGAAACAATCCTACAGTTTACAACTTTGGCTGTAAAATTTTAATTGCATTCATACGTAGCGTTGCATCCAGCCACGTAGATTTGAGTTCTGCAGGATCTGAAATCCTTTTCGCTCTCAGGCAGGAATAGAAAGCGTACGTTTACAAATTCATGATATAAACAGGGGAGTATAAATGTTTTACTACTCGACCTGCCCAGGGTAATAAATCTCCCTGAGTACGGTCCATTTATTCCGGTTTTATTTGCGTATCGAGCTTGGACTGTTTCAAGCTGTAAAATTTTTACTTCCAGGTACGTGTGGAAGTAGATGAGACTTGTTTTATGCAACTACTTTTACAGTTTTGTCGGAAATTAAGGCGATTTCTTGTTTTTCAAGAAGAAAATTGCGAGACGCTGCTACGTGTGATTTAGTTTTCATATACTATAAACTACGTCTGGAGAAATTCGAGATCTTCTTACAATTGTGTCTCTAAGCATCAGTTTACATAATACACACATAAAATGAAGGCAATGTGTTTGGAAATGGTGTTGAGAAATTCGACAGAAGTCTAAATATATGTGACTACATTAAAAGAACCCTTCCATTATAGAAATAAGTTTTTGATTTTTACTTTACTTTCCAATATAGGAAAGTATTGATTTTATGAAAATTGTCGAAATTGGGATTTTAATAGAAATGCACGTTTTAGAGCTTAAGGAACCCAAAAAAGTTTATTAAAAAAAGTCTGTCTGTGGGTGGGCGTGTGTGTGTGGGTGGTTGTGTAACGCCTCTAAATGCGAAAGTACTGAACCGATTTGGATGAAATTTTAGATGAAGGGCTATATCGAAAATTGGAATTCTAGTTATTGTTTTTGAAAAAATCCGAAATCGGAAACAGAAGTTTTTTGCAAATATAAATTTTGTAAATTTGAGCACAGGATCTGAGAGAAGAACTTAAGGTAAATCGAAAACATTTTTATTGAACTCTCTAGCTTTAAAATGGCGGCCGCTACGGGTTTTAGAGAATCTCCGCTTTAACGACTATTTACTCAAAAAGTAATTGTCTGATTGGGATCAGCTACAACTTGTTTAAAAGCCCTTTGTGGGAATTAAACGATAAAACAAAAACAATTTCGAAAATGTAAAAGCAATTCATCCAAAATTTTGAAAAAAAGCATGTGACACACAAGGTATAAAATAGGTACCTTGACCTCCCCCTTCTGCGCGCCCCATGATGTAAGTTTTGCGGTCACTGGTTAATACTTTTTTAATTAACCAGAGCCCTCCGTACTAGCTAGATCCCAAGAAAACAACTAATTTTATTTGCGAGCTTAAGCAATTCTCAACAACAACAAAGAAGAAGAATAATGAAAAACAATATTAGCACATTGGCCTCAACAACAGCTCATAAATAATAATAAATATCATCACACAACAATTGCGTAAATAAAGGGAAATCAACAGTACCTTCATATTTATAAGCTACACCACAATTAGATATAGTCCAAATACAAAATTGTTATTTGCATATTGAAAATATTCTTTAATTCCACATACTAAGTCCGCAAAATGAAAATAATTATCGTTAATAATAATTAAAAAAAAAAGAATTTTATGGGTATTGAACCCGGGATCATCGTATTGGTAAGCGACTGCTTTACCACAAGACCATTGCCACCAAACACGTGATTTGTTCATATTTCATGGATAATAAGACAAGCCTTTAAAGTAATAAAATTCTGTAAAAAACTAGTTTGATTCTCACCAAATTATAAGATTGTTAAAATGCTATGGCTCGTACTCTGTGAAACACCCTGTATAATTTTGTTTTTTAGTATGCGTTGTGACGTAAGCTGGAACTATTTTCAGTTAAAAACGGTTTTGTTAAACTATGCTGAAGCATACACAGTAAGAAATATATTTTACTATCATGAAAAGTCGTGAAATTATTTGTTTATGAAGAAAATGGAATTATTATTGTTTACCTGTATTTAAAAACGATTAAAGGAATTAGATGTTTAGATAGGAGAACGTAAAAGGAAGGGAGTTGGGAGATGTAATATCTGACACACTCAATCCATTGCTGAACTTGTAATAGCGATGCTGAAAACCAAATTTGTTTTTGAATAATAAGTTCAACGTAAAAAATTAATTAAAATTTCACATTTTTTCTAATATAGTTTATAAATATTGCACCGTCGTTTTAATGTGATTATCTATTACTTGTATTCTCTTAATACTAATATTATAATTATTCTCTTTCCTTCTATCTTTTGCATCACTTGGGTTCAATGTTTGTAACCGGTTTGCTACTTTTATTTTTCAGAGATTTTAATGTCTCCAACCACCACCTCCTAACATCCTTACTCTACGACGTCAACAAAATAATGAGAAATTTTAACCCACTGCCCCACTCACTGCCAATCAGCGTCAACCGGGGCGTGGCCGTTTACAATGTAACTGTATAAATTTTACTTTATCGAAAACTCGTAAAATGTGGGTAGATTAAAGCTTTCAAATTACAACACCTCCGCAAAGAAATGTAAATTACGTTTTATTTTCAATGTTAAACATCTTAAGTATTTTTTATATATTTTACTTCACCAAAGTTTAGTGTAATTTATTGAATAACTAAATTTTTTCAATTTTGTTATATTTAAAATGTACATTTGTTCGTTTTATACACAGTAGCAAAATTTTAAAATGTTAATGTTTATGTGCCGTACTCTAGGGTGATTCAGAAATATAGTTTAAAATTTATACGGCATATTCTGGGCACTAGAATAATATAAAAGTCCTGATAAACATAAGTCCGAAAACGCGTTGTTACGGAGCTACAGCCTCCTGAAGATGGAACAATCTAATCACTGTTTTGTCGATAACTTTAGCAGCTTTATCCCCACTAAAATTGTTTAATTCTACATCTGCGCATTACTTATTCTGTTTAGTATTTCTAATAATTTTTATTTAAATAAATGCACCAGAAGGGTCTCTTACGGGGGAGGGGGGGGGGGGGGGGGGGTAGGTAAAATTTTCTTGTAATTATTTTAGATTTTTACAATTTTTGAAGTATTGTCTAGAAATCCTTTACTCCATACAAAATACGTAAAAGAAACTCTTGTTAAAAGACACTAAGTCTAACAGTTTTGGAAATAATTGAATGTTTTTGTAAAATCGAGTTGCCATGAAGGTCTATGCGTTTTCGTAAAAAGCCAAAATAGTTTTCACAAACTCTGAGGTTAAGTTTAAAACATCAAAAGAATGAAAAAAGGGTTCTGAAACGCTTCGCTAAAGATTTAAACTCTGCTTTGTGTTCTTTTTAACTTTTTACAAGAGACTTCTGTGAGACGTTAAAGAGAAAATTAAGATGATTTAAATTTGCTTAAAATTAGAAAGATTAGTTCACATGAACTGTCTAAATGTGATGTTAAAACGACTATGAATTCTAAATTGAAAAAAAAATGGAACTTAAAACTAATTCGTGAATACACCTAAAATTTTCATTACTTATCATTTGCAGTTCCTTGGTGTCCAGTCTCTTTTCTATAATCGCAATATGATTGGAGAGGAGGAACTAATGGTGGCAGGGGTCGATGTGTGAGTGTGAAATGTGGTGGATGTACAAAGACAAACTGGCTACCTATACACTGCCCTGGAGAATAATTTTAGCAAAGCAGTTGGTAGCGCAGCGCAATAGACGGTTTGGATTGAGGATTTTATACAATTTTCATATCGGATTCCCATTTAACAGCCGTTTCAAATGACAACAAGCAGCTTGCATAGACTTTTCAGGTTTTGTATTTTTTTAAAATATTTTTTGTTACAACGTTCTAGCCCCATATCTTCGCTACGGCATCAGAATATTGCAGTATGTTTAGTTTCATAGCTGCAAAATTAGTGACTCACGCTTCTCGCTTCGACCAAGGGCTTCTATAAGGATACACGTATAGTGCGTAATCCTCGCTACGAAAAGGTTAATAAACACGATATTTTTGACAAAAAATAAAAAGGGGAAGTTAAGTAGTCTCTTCAATTATCTGAAAAATAAGTTTAGAGTGTTATTGTTATACAACTTGTAAACACTTCGGCTTAATAGCAAATCGTTTTTGTTCCCCATTCAAGGAATAAAATGGAACTAAATACTAACATTAAAAAACAATCATAGAAGGCGTCGCAACTAAGTCAGAGTGGAAAAGTAAGAATGCCGATCTGCATTCCTTAGTTGTTGCTTTTTCCGAGAAATTTCTCATGTACCGGTGGATTAGTATGTTCATTCAAATATCTAACCAGCCAGGAGAAACCTCACCATTTAGGTGGCCAGAAGTAGAAATTGAGATATCTGACGTCGGGTGACCGTGTTGGCGACAGCCTATGACAAAACCAAAGTTTTGTGAAAAATGCAAGTTTTTGGTAACGCTAAAGAGCATAACAATACACAACGACCATACTAGCTGTTAAATTATTGTAATTGGTTACAATAGCATGGCCAACTATTATTTTGTTGATCTGCTTACGACTCTTCTCCGCGTCTACTGGACTTGTACCCGGCCTTTTATTTTTATTTTTTTGTTTAAATAGAACCTACCTCGGCCTAGTTCAGTTCAACACTTATAAGGCTCATTTCTTAGAACGATTCAGGTTCTAAAAGAGTTCGTTGGGCTGCCAATCCGGTTACAAATTCAATTCCTTTCAAATAAGAATATACTTAAATTTTAAAAGGTTGAATACTCGCAAAAACTGCAAAAGTAGAGCTATTACAAAATGTATAATAAAAATATAAAATATAGAAAATAAACACAGCATAACTGGAATCCTAGATTCCCGAATAGCTGGATGAAATAAGAACAATCACACACACAAATACAAATTATTACATAAATGATCAAATGCATGTATGGCGCAATTTAATAACGCACTGTAGTTTTCTTTGGAATTGTCGTTTTTCACTCGGTAAGGGGAATAACTACTGCGGTAATGTAGATAGGCCCGTCAGAAGGGTGAGTGCTTCAAAGTTGCTCAGAAGCTTTTTGCTCGTTCTGGATATTCTTTGTTACACTTTTTTATAAATTAAATTGATTCAGTGCTTTTCGTTTTGTCAATTACTGCAAGTAGTGCTGCACGTATGCAAAATCACTTTACTTTTAAAACAAAGGGCTTTGTTTCGGCCGTCCAGTAGTAGACATCTGTTAACTGGAACAGTTTAGAGCCGACTGACTGGCCACATCTGGCCACGTTGACAGCTTAGGGCAGACTAACTTTTAGTTTCAAATAGTTACAGACTAACAAAAATGAATTGAGAACTAGTACCGCGGTGATCTGAGGTTCAAATCAATGCCAAGACATGGGTATTTATGTCGTGCTGTGCATAATTTCAGCAGTTGTTGCCTCCCGTAAGTGTAGGGTAAAAAACAACAATTCAAAGTAATTACCTAGTTTTTATTACTGATAGAAGAAAAAATTGCAGGGTCTGTTACAAAGTTAACGTCTCAAGCTAATTACATAAAGAAATACAAGGCCACATTAAAAAAATTGACGATGGTGAAGACAGTTGACATAAGTAAATCAACTTTTAAGTAGGCGTTGGCCCATATTATACAAATTATATTTCTGAGATTAATTTACTTTCAAACCGGAATTTACGCAGTGTCATAGTAAATTTAGTAATGCATGCAATTATTTGTTATGCACATGCACTGCTGAAAATTTACGCAGACTTAGCTTAAAGTTTCAAGAAAATACATTCAAAAAGCAGCAAGTATTTTAATAGGTCCAGCGTTTTACAAATGATCGTGAGACCGTTCGTGACAATCCAGGAAAAGGAGGTAGGTTCAAGGAGAGTAATTTCGGTTGTTTTAAAACGTAAATTGCTGCTTCAGTAGTTTGGAAAAAATTGATCCGGTTCCATACTTTTGACAGACATTGTTGTTTATTATATTATTTCTAACGTTTTATTTAATGAATAACAATAAATATCTGCAATGTAAGAGCAGCTACCTCGTTTAAATCCCTATCTGCCATTTTGTGTCTTAAATAATTACGATTTGCCAGGAATGTGGGCTACCACACTGGCGATTAATCAAATACGTGGACTAGGAAAAGATCGATATCACTCGTGTACCATTTAAAATCCTGCGTTGGCTGAGAGACTATTTCTAAATTCGAACTGTTTATTGGCAATCTCAGAAATGTTGTCCTTGATCGGATAATTCGAGTCTACGTCTTCAAATTGAAATTAACTTTCAAAACTCCTAAACTTCCCTTGGAACTTGGTCAGTTCGTAACATTCAATTGTCCCTAATCAGCAATCCCAACCGAATTAATTACATTTCATAAATCGTTCAATCAAAATGATTTAGTATGAAACTTCTCTATACGAACATAGTGTGAGAAGGGTCTAGAAGTAAATTTCAGTAACCACGAGGGCTTCTTGATGCATGTGTACCTCGGACTTCGGGGGGTTTGAGACCGAGAGAACCGCAACCGCTAGGGTGATCAGTCTCAATTTGTTAAATTGATATCGACTGTTTCGGTTTCGGACGTTTATTAATGGTTATAAAGAATATGTTCGGCCTCGTAACTGATGATCGAGCTGCGGTTTTGATCCACTGTTGCTGCGAGCTGCTCTCTGCTAATTTTTACTCCGCTATCATTTCTCTTGCCGCTAAAACTAATGAACTCGAGGTTAGCAACGAACTCGCAGTTGTTTGCGGGAGCTTGAGAAATGCACACGAGAACACATACACACAAATAGAAAGTTAAATATTGAATGAAAAGTTAAGTGTGTCGTTAAAGCTCGCTTGACAGTTGTAAACAAAGCATGGAAATAAAAAGGACTCGTGTACTATTTTATTAGTTTGTTATTATCAGTGGCTTTATGGGTTTTATATAGCTAGAAGCTTTTGACAAGCTCAGGCCCATAACTCTTGTTTTTGCCTTATTTTCTTAATGGCTGATTTTTATGACCTTGAGTTGGGTTTACTTGATCGAAAATTGTTGTCAGGAACATCTTAAATGGTTATTATTTTTGTTCTTTTGTATCCTGTCCTGATGTCATACTTATGTTTATTGGCCCCTATTTAGTTCTTTATCTATCTTATTTGGAGTTTGTGTCTTGGCAACTTTTAACTAGCTTTGAAGGAATTTTGATGAAAAATTGTTTTGATAATCAGGAAAAGATTTAGGTGCCGTTATTGGAAACATTTCAGTACCTGAAACGCACCCAGGTTCAAGTTTGTGATTGTGCGGTATCGAAGACATTTTTGTTTTAATAATAGTGATTCAAGGGCTTATACTTTTCAAAATTTGGTTGAAAAAGAGATGTTTATATAAATTATTTAAACAAAACTAAACCATTTAAAATATTTGTTAAGTTTTGCGGTAAAGATTAAGCGTTGTGAAGGTGTGAAATTTGTATCTGGAATTTGCACGTGACTTGTAGAGAATAAAGTTGCCATTCTGAGTTTTATATAAATTGTACTTATAATAATACTTCTATTTTTCAAGACTGCTAATAAATGCTGAAAGCTTTATAATTTACATAAGTACACCAAAACTCTGACCAAAAACGGTGTACGTTATTAATGGTTAGGTTTTTTCCTATCAAACGTTACGCCTAATAATCATAGAACAATAGCGCCACGTAATGATACTTCAGAAAAATTATTCTAATAACAACGATTGATTACGCACAAGTAGGTAATACCGCCTAAAAAGAGTGTCTTGCGCAACCACAATGGAAATAGTGAAGTCCCTCACCTAAATCAGCTTCGTCAACGTTACGCCCAATTCTCAAAGGACAATAATGCCACGTAATAACACGCCAGAAAAATCAATCTAATAATCGTGACGGATTACGCACAAGTAGGTAAAAGTGCATGAAAATACCGTCTTGTCGCAACCAAAGTGTAAATAGCGTAATTCCCGGAGAACAATATAGCTACGTACCCAATAACAGCGATTTCTTCCGCACAAGTTAGTGCCCGAAAAAAGGTTTTGCCGCAACCAAAGCGGAAATAACACCTTAATCAGCTTTCTTACTAACAACGCTTTAACATTACGCCTAATTTCTAGAAGGGCAATAGCGCCAAATAATGATACGCCTGAGAAATAGTTAAGATTGTCCATGAAGTTATGAAAAAACTGACATTTTCCTATATTGTTCTGCGAGACAACTGTGGCTTGGTGGGCTAAACGTTCACTAAGCAATCAAGCAGTTTCGGTTTCATGTACGGAGTTGCATGGATCTTCAAACATTTAAAAAACGCGTCACAGAAAAATTAGTAGATTATGAAAGAAACTAAATTGTAGCACATCCCTTGCTATACGCTTACAAAGTTTACAAAATCGTGTAGCTAGTTTTTGAAAAATAATTTTTGACAATGTTCAAAATCTTCACAATTTTCATTTGTACAAAAACTCTCGTACATAGTAAATTTGTGTTTCTTTAGGGTTCTTGTAATACTAAATTTCATCTCAATCTGTCAACTAGTTTTTTAGTAAAACAGCGTTAAAGAAAGATCTTCAAAAAATTATAGCGGCAGCCATTTTGAAGCTAAAATGTACGTAGAAAAATCTTTTTGTATTAATCGCCGCTACCGATTTTGAATAAATAGGGGTTAAAACCAAAAATTTAGAAAAATTGTAGCGGCGGCTATTTTAAAGTTAGTGTGTTTGGGAAACAAGCTTTCATTTTGCCTCAACCCCTAAAATTTCGCGTTACACGCTCACACACATAGACACCTTCATTTCTTTTTCAAAACTACGTTTTCGAGTCACTGGAGGTCCGAACCATATATTTTAGTCGAAATCTCAAAATCTAACATTTTAACGATCACAATAAATTCCCAAGCTGAAAGTATGGGAAATTAAAAATGTGTACGGATTCAGGTAGTTTTTCTTAAACGCAAAGTAGTATTGTACACGCAGCAGTTTACTTATTAGTTATTGTCACTTGAGCTCCCAATATTTGGGTCAAGTTTTGTTTGTTATAAGCAAACGGAAATCGACTCGCTCTATCTCAGAACTGCAGGTAAACCTGAGATAGCCTTATTTATTGTACAAATGTGTGAGCAACAATTGTTTAATATATCTTTGTTCAATAACTGTTGTATGTAAAATACTCTGAGGAATGTTATGTTTCAGTAACATTTTATGACAGTTTGTAACACATTTTTGTAAGTGCTTTCCCGTGTTATCTCCGCAGATCGCGTCCAAGTTTGGATTAAAAAAATATGTTTGCCGCTTGGAGGCAGTGTGTTTACTAGTAGCCGTGTGCGTTGGAATTGAATGCGTGCCTACTGTGAATATGTCACCACTTATAGTTGAGACAGTTGGAGGGGATCCGGATTTAATATATAGATTATTGCGTTAAGTTAAATTCCGAATACCCCTCGTATGTGCAACATTTACCGCTAATTTTAAACTTGTTAAGAATATTTGTTTACTTAAAAATTAGGTATAATTTTTCCGTTTCATATTAAGGAAAACGTTGAGTTTGTGTGTATACCAAAGAAAACATTCATTGTAGCAATGAGAAAACGAGCTGACATGACTGAAAGCGATTGTTCACTTAAATTGCTATCTAATTAAAATCAACAGGAACATGCCATCGTTTCAGAGTTTATCTTGCAAGTTATATTTCCGGTGTATATTATCATTTAACAACTTTACTTGTTTAATATAAGAATGGCAGAAAGTTTTCGGCAAAGTTTTACGTTTTAAAATCGATTAAAATGAAACCAAACGTGATGATCATTAAAATAATTAAAATATATTTTTAATTAAACAATTTGGCACGATAATGAACCAAAAAGCATTTTTGATACGAACTCGTTAAAAGTTTCAGTTTTACCCAACACAGCTTTTTGCCGCAACAAAATTTCATTTTATATATTTTTTCAATATATATAATGAAACCGTTTTTTAAGCGTGACCTTCTCACTTTGTAAACGTAAATAAGGGTGTGCAATATGTGTGATACAACTCTTTTAACTTTGAAATTGGCGCTATTGATCTTAAGCAATCGAGTGGAAAACGAGATTGAAAAAACACATGTGTAGGTCTGCACGCAGGTCGGCGAACTTCACGCGTTGTGGGTTTCAATTTAGGCTTTCCGTAATTTGAAAAATACAAAAAATGAAAGTGTCGGAATTTTGTGGAACGGAGGTATTTGGGTTAATAATTTACAAATAACAACCTCCACATAATTTGCACCAAAATTAATTATAATGAAAACATTGTTAAGGTTAATTCACAACACTGTTTTGAAAAATAAACTAATTTTTTGAAGCTTTAGAAGTTTTCCACGAAAGTACGTTTGCAGAATTACCTTAAAACAACTTTTAAAGGGTGTTGCAAATAGGATTAACTTTAAGGAAATCTTCAGCTGAATGGGTGTTTTCTCTTACATTTCGCCACGTTGTGGTGGTCTATTTAAGTTGGTAACCAAAAACAATAACAATAAACACTTGCACGTAAATACCTTCTAGGCGGATAAAGTTAGTTAATTATTTGTATATAATGTAAGAAACTATTCGCAAACCTAATTTGCCTTAAACAAGGTACCTGGCCTTCACAGTCGCCATACCTTAATCCAGATAGTTTCTACTTAGATGAATACATTAAAAATAGCATTTTACTAAACATGTATTAAGCAGGTAACAATTTTAGCTTTATAAGAAGCAACGATTTCTTAACACCTGGCCTCCACTATTACCCGACCGCAATTCAGTCGGTTTATGGCCGTAAAGTTAATTTAAAGATATGATTTAAGTAAACCTATTAGTATGGTATATCAAATTTGCGAAAATTCCGTAATAGTATTAAATAAGACACATCTCTTACATTAAAATTGTTTTATAAAAGTATTTGACCTCCGCAATTGTCAGACTTTAATCCGACAAAATTCTGTTTAGGTAAAAACTGTTTATTTTAAAAATAAGCGTCGATTGGATAACGGTTTCAACTTTGCAAGTAGTAGCAGTTTGTTTAACGTCTGGCTTCCACTATCGCCAAACCTTAATCCAGCTAATTTTTGTCTGTGGGGTTTGTTTAAAAATAGGATGTAAATACAGCTACTGATACCTATGATATTGCAGAACTGCGAAAATTTCGTATAATAATAATAATACGATAAACGAGTATTGCAGCAAAAGCGTGTTACACAAGGTACTTGGCCTTCACAATCGCCAGACCTTAATTAGGTCGATTTTTTTATTTACGCGAATACCTTAAAGATAAAATTCTTTTAAAAATTGAGCAACAAAGTGTTTCAGCTTTGCAAGAAGGAGCGTTTTTTTGACGCATACCAGACCCAAATCAGCCATTATCCGGCCGTGAGACAAATTTGAAGAAATGATTTAAATAAACCTATCAATATGCTAAATCCGGTTTGCGAAAAATTCGGACCAATAAAAAATTAAGACAAAACTCTTATATTTAAAGTATCTTATTTAAGCTATCTGGCCTCCACAATCGCCAGACCTCTATCCGGATAAATTCTTTTCTGTAAATATAATATTAAATAAATATAGATTTTTTAAATTAATATCAACTCTAAGAAGTAGATTTTTTTATCTCTGGCCTTCACTATTCCCAAACCATAACCTAGCTGGATTTTGGCTATGGAGCCTATGAAAAAAAAGAATTAAACTGAACTCACTTAATACCTAACAATCTTATTTTGGGTCGGTAAAATAATTCTTAGTCAGCTAAAAAAATCTGTACAATTTAACTCAATACTAGTTCGTTAACGTCTCCCCTCCGAATTCTTTTGAGCATGAGCGCGCATTTTAAAAGTGGGTCATTTTCCTTTTAAAACGCGCTCCGAGCGCATTTTAAAAGAGAAGAATTTTACATTCAAACTTCAAACAATCGACTAGATCTCGTGATCCGATCTTATTGCAAATATATATGTTAAGAGAAATCGAAGTTTGTTTGTAATAATTCCGGAGAATTCGTCAAACACTTTGAATTTTAATCAAACCGGAAGTTACACTTTAGTAACTGGCTGTGGTAAATTTATTGCAAACTTGAACCATTGAGCAAACAAAGTTCCTTTGTAATATTTCCCCATCAACAATTTGAATTTTATTCAAAGTGAAATAAAACCCGACCATTAGTGCTGAATTTTTGGCAAAATTAAACATTGAAGAAATCAAAGTTCGTTTATAATAATTTCAGAGAATCTGTTAGAAAATTTGAATTTTTATATAAAACCGGAATTTACTGCGGACTCGGGCTATTGAGAAATCACTGTTCGTTTGTATCATTATTTAGTAATCGAATACTGTTTCTAAAGCGAATTATAAAAAATATTACGGTTCCTTGAAACATGGCCTTCACAATCGCCAGACTTTCAACTTTTTTCTGCTTACGTGAATCATATTTTATTAAAATTTTATAAATGCTACAACATTGGACGAGCTAACGGTTGCTGCCAATGAGACTAATTTAAAGACATGATTTAAATCAACCTAGCTGTATGATACATTAGGCTTGTGAAAATGTTTTACTAATATTAGTGTAAGAAGCAATTCTTACACTAAACGTGTCTTATACAAGGTACCTGACCTCCATAAGCACCATACCTCTATCTGAATGATTTCTGGGTAGGTAATTACCCTAAGGATAAAATTTTCTTAACTAGGTATTGAGCAGATAATGTTTTAAAATTTGCAACTTGAACCTGCAAGAAATACCGTTTCTTAAAGCTGGGCCTCCACTATCGCCAGACTTATTCTGGCAGTAAGGCTAATTTAAATATATGATTTAAGTAAACATTTTCATTTGGTACATCAGGTTTGCGAAAATTTCGTACTTATAAAAATCTAAGAAACGATTATTATAGTAAACTAAACGTGTCTTATACAAGATGCGTGGCCTCCACACTTGCCAGACTTCGATTCAGTTAATTTCTGGTTACGTAAATAAAGGTTGCAACTTTGCAAGAAAAAACAATTTTTGTTAAACCTGGCTCCAACCACCAAACCTCAATTTAACTAATTTCTATCTAATTTTCCAAGTTAAACCTATAAGTATTGTGCAGTTAAAGATATAATTATAAAAATTTGCAATTTTAATACCCTTTCGCCATAATTAAAAGACCCGTCTGTGAAAGTGGGATTCTATTAGATTAGTCTAGAAGTGCGAAGCAGTATTTTTGCAAGATGTAGCAATGTTTCTTATACCTGGCCACCACACTCGCCAGACTTTATTTCAGAAAATTTCTGATTATGAGATTTTTTTAAATAAACATAGATGTATTGAACAATGCAAGGGTTGAGCAATGCAAATTTCTGACAATGTTGTTGTTTATTCCAGTACAAAGTTGTGACCATACTGAGCACTTTACATATTAATAATATTAATATTTCGCAATGTACATTGTACGTGTCTGATACTTTCATTCACTGCTAGAAGTAAAGTTTTTATTATTGTACTCTTTTCTTAAAGTTGGCAAATGCAAAGTGTGCTCATCGTAACAACTTGGAAAAGACGTTTGCAAAAGTAGTTTCAAAAATGTGAACTTCATCATAAAAATGACCATCGTTTTATAAACCGGACATAACCATAAAAATAACGCGTCCCCTAAAAAGTTGTCTCACATCCACTAGGCGTAATCACCAGAGACGATAAGAAATCTGAAGAATCGTCAACAAAAAACCTCTTTGTGAAGCCTCAGATCTTGGATATATATTTTTCCATTTCGCCCCCAGCTACTAAATACACAGATATCTATGAAAGTAGATTGAGAGGAGAAAGTATTTTTGTAGGGCTCTTTGGGAGATTATCGAACGCTTTTTTTGTACCTTTTATTTGTTGGGATTTGAACAAAATATTTAGTTCTCTTTTGAAGGTATTAAGTTTAAGGTATTTTTCAAAAAGTATTTAATATACCAGGGAGGTTTTAAAAAAATGATGTTTTAATTTAATCCTTAGTTACAGTTGAGGTAATGCCAAACATATTTTGGTTGTCGTTTTTACTGACTAACCTTTGTATTTATTTGTTTTGGCTCACAGAACCCGCAGCTATTGCGGATATTAAACTTGCCATAATATTAAAAAAAATGTTAAGCTTCGAACATTTGTTAAACATCGGAAATTAATTTTTTTTTGCGGATTGTAAATATTTATAACTATTATAGTATACGAGAGAGATTAAAAAAATATACATCCTAATTTATTGTTTACTTCAGGTTCTTCTAATAGTTGTGTATTTTTACTGAATAACCGCCGTAATTAGACATCAACAGATATTTTAATGTTTTTTTTTGTTGAATGTTAAACAAAATATCTGGTGTATGAGTCCGTATTAAAAATTATTTTTAATTATTTTTCTATGACTACTACAGTAGCATGCAAAGGAGGTTTAGAAAACAAATTCATTTTGATTTATTGCTTAGTTGAAGTCGATGTAATGGCTCTTACATTTTAGTTGGCTTTGTTCCCGAATAACCCTCGTAATGCTGTGACGTAACAAATAGTTTTGGTGTTTAGTTTGAAATAATAAACAAAATATTTAACTTTGAGTATTTTTATAGGACCTTTTATGTAATTTTCGTTGGCATATTACATAAGGCGATTAGGAATTATAGTGCAAACATTACATGACGCATTCTAGGCACCGAAATAAATAAAAAGAGTTAGATTAAGGGATTTATCTGACCTACACGATTTGGGGTTAAATTATTTTTTTTATTTAAATATTTTGGGTAATGGTGCCCTCAACAGTTGTTCGAAATTATACAATACCATTCATATCATATCTTAAAATTTTAAATCCACTGGGTTACGTCAGAGGACCTAGCTGGCTACATTTTGTAATGGCCAAAAAAGATTTTCAATTTAGCAGTTCTGATGTGATGCGTGATCAATATTTATTTTTCTAAATTGTGCTATTTTGTCGTTTTTTAAATTTTTTTAAACTTTTAATTCAAATTAAGTTCAGTCAGGAGATTTAGTTGGCCCATATTTTTATAGGGCTAACTATTGTTTTCATTTAAAAATGTAGATTATTATACCACCTATATAATATATACTTTGTTTTTCAAAGTATAAGCTAATTCCAGTTAAAACCAAAAAATTCAGGGGACCTAGCTGGCCATATTTTAGATGAAATCAAATGGCTTTTTTATTTCATAATTGAGAGTATTGATGTTATCACCATGTTTCTCTAAAATATACCATCTTATTTTTATCGTATTTCAATCTAAAACAAGTTAAATTAGGTGACCTAGCCGGCCACATTTGATAATAATTATTTTTATTTAAATATCACCCATTCCCATCTTTATCATAGTTAAATCTAAAACGAGTTAGATTAGATGATTAGATGATATGTGGTTAAATAATTTTTATTTTAAAAATTCAGAGGAAATCAATATTAGTTTTTTTTTCTAAACTATACTACCCCATTTTTATGGTAATTAAATTTAAAAGGAGTTTTTGAAGTGACAGCATTTTAATGTAGTTAAATAATTTATTTTCATTTAAAAACATAGAATATCGACATCATCAAATTTTTCAGGCCATGTTTATGGGAGCTTTCTTTACTTCTTTTGAAGCCTAGAATGTGCCATATAAATTTTGTACCATACTTCTGAATCACCGTGTATAACTGTTATACTATACGAGGGCGACGCAGAAACAATATTTAACTTAATTTATTATTTTAATTTGATTCTAATTTTTTTAAATGATGAAATGGTGAATTTTTGTTAGAAGTCTTATTGAATGGTCCTCGTATTTAAAGTATTTTGTTAGAACTATCAAAGAAATGGTTTTCTTTCTAGGGACCTTTGTTAAAAAAATTGTAATTTTCTTTGGTGGTATTATTCTGTAGTATACAAGGGTTGTTCAGTAAGAACATTTTCCAACGAAAGCGTTTCGGAATGGGCTACGTAGAGTCGCGGAAATGGAGTGTTGTAAAAGAAATTAAGCTTGATGCCGAAACACACTCCAACCCCTAAATTAATTTTAACTTTTAATGAAGAAAAGTAACGTTGCCGCAAATCTGGGTGCTTTTAATAAATATAATCTTCCGTGGTTAATAAAAAGGGGTCGTAACATGGCACAGTTACTAACCTAGCACATTGCAGCTATAATGAATATTTAATCTCATTTTACGGCTAAAAACCTGAAATTTAATATACCAATTTCAGCTCTAACGAACATTAATTTTAATATTTAAAATTCTTCGGTTGGTATCTGCGGTTACGATCCATAAACTACCTAATAAGGAGAAAGAAATTTAATTTGAGCACGTACGATGGTGGTTTCTCTTTTCAATCCGAAGGAGGTCATTTATGCATTCCATTTATATCATAACGGGGCGTCGAATCGCAAACAAAAGCAACACGAGTAGATTAAATAAAGCGAGATTTATAAAATTCCAGTTTTCTCTAAAAGTTTATTTGAGTGCAGAAATAGTGCGAAATTTTCCTTAGCGTGAAAAATGCTCTCCATTATATACATATGAAAACATTAATCTTATGTATTGATGTAATCGAACTAATGCAAGCCTCAGGAAAGGTGTAATCAGTTACTTTTTCTTGACAAATCGACCTCTAGTATGCGGAAGATAGGTGTGTGGATGGAATTTTTTGGCCAGGCTAAAATATGGAACGTGTTTTGTAATACAAATACCGAGCACCTCCACCATGACCTTTCTTCATCTAAAAAGCTTTTTGCTAATGAAAATGCCATATTTGCCTACATTTTCTAACGCCACGGTGAGAAAGATTAATGTGATGAATTCGGTTGTTGCATAAAAAAATAAAAGACCTTAAGTATATGCTGTTGTTCGTACATAATTTGATGCGAAACAACAGAATCAGGGGTAAAAATAATTTCGGAAAGTGCTGCGCATTAAATAGATCGTAGAAAACCCAGGGAAATTTGATGAGAGGAAAATTAGGTGTTGGCTTCCACGAGTGTCATTTTTTACGGTGAAAAGAAAATAGATAGATCATTCTTTTTGTGTTTTTGCTCGGGATGTCTACCCAACCACATTAAACGGTGTTCATTCACATGTAAAATGTTGGCATGACAAAGAAAAATTGGAGAAAGAAAACAAGTTGGAACAGACGATTAAAATATCCATCAACATTTTTTTTGCTTGATCAGACGTTTATCAAATCATGACAAGATACACTTTATAAAAGGATTAATGTAGCAGGAAAAACTTTTTTAAACATAAAAGTAAAAAAAGGAACAAAAATTGTAGAGATAAATAAACATTTACATAATAAATATATTTTTTTAAATTTTATGATAAATCAAAACTTTTGTGGAACATAAAAATGTTTGCGAGATTTTTGTGCAAAAATTTAATTGGTGTGCGAAACAAAAATCTCTCTGATTTAATAAATTTAAACGACAGATGGCGGGATAACGTTTTACCAATGAAGGGTTTTACCTTGCTGTCTTTGCTGTCAAGAGGTGAAGGTTACAGCATTAGACTCTTGTGAGTAATAGTCAATAGAAACCTTTCCGAGAAATAAATGTTTATGTTATAAATATTAACGACAGATGGCGCATAGTTTGGCCAGCAGGCCCGACGCCGGCTTTTGTGCCTGTCAGAACTTCAGGTCGAGAAGGTAATAGGTACACGCTTTTAGGTGAAATTTATAACTTACATAAGAAAAAAAGAGACTTTGTTTCAACTATGGTTAGAATAGACCACTACATGTTTCGTTCTTATTTGAACTCATCAGGTAAACATAAATCTAACCATAATTGAAACCAAAAGCAAACAAGCAGATATATGCCAGAAAGTAAATCATTAAAGGCGAGGACAAGTTGCAAAGCAACAATCCGGGATTTTCCGTGTTTTGTGCCGGTGTGATCGCTGATAACAGATTTGCAGGCTTGTTGCTTTGCAACATTTCCTCGCCGCATATCATAGGGGGCGTTACTTGTGTAATCCCCCTTTAATGCTATAACTTACATGCTCAAGCTTTTTGTTTATCAATTTAACCTAGAAGCCTATACCTATAACCTTCACCACTTTTGACAAGCACAAAAACCGGCGTCGGGCCTGCTGACCAAACCATGCGCCATCTGTCGTTAAAAATTTATAACATAAATATTTATTTTTCAGAAAGGTTTTTTCAACTCACGAAAAATGTACCATAACAATTTTTATTTTTCACAATAATTCTTATTTCCCATAAAATATTATTTCTCATTACAATTTCCAATATTCATACAATTTAAAAAAAAAATTATTTATCAGAATAAGTTTAAAAAAAAAAACTTTGCCATAAAAGTTGTTATTTACCAATTTATAGTAACAATTTTTGTTGTTTTTTTTACTTTTATGCTTAACAAACGGCGGCTCATAGAAACTTACCCTTACTGGAAATAAGTTGAAGGAAAAATGAAAAAAGACCCACCTGTAACAAATAAGAAAATAAAATTAGAATATACTAAAATACATCAGTAAAAAAATCAGAAAAAAAATTAGCGAAGCTTTTTGTCCAACTTTTACATACATTAAATATTTTTAGTTTTTTTACCTATGTATTATGTTTTTGGCTGGGCAGTTATTTTAATATCACAATACTTGTAGTAATAAACAGCTATGTAAGCTTCGCACCATTCGCTTAGAAACCAAACGCTTATAAGGATGTAAGTGCAGTTAGGAGCTGAAAAGTCTCGTAGAATAAAAGAGAAAAATTAGTTTTCTAGTTTTTGCAAAAAAACATAGTTTAGTGTTAAGAAACACCATTAGAGAGCATGAAGAAGGAATTTGCCAAAAAAGGTATGAAAGAAGGAGGGGGAGAAACCTAAATCGTTCGATTTTCGTGGAAGACTTTCACTAATATCCGATATGAGAAATAAGTTATCAAAACTACGGATCGTTTTGAATCACACACACACACATACACATATAAACAAGAGCGCGTGCACACATACGTATATAAAGACCTCAAAACGTTCATTTCCGTCAAAGTCTCGATATCCAAAATTGACTTGAAAAGTGTCAAAATTCATATTTATTTGCGATAAGTGGAAAAAGATACCAAAACGACGTATCTAACAAATATTTAACTATTAAAAAATTAATAGATTATTAATAAAATAAAACTCTATTAATTTTTTAATAGTTAAATATTTATTAATAATGTTTCACCAGGTGCCTACCACACAATCAATTCAAAATATTGAAGTATCTAACTTTTGTTTTCGGACAGGATAGTTTTGAAATGTACACATTTGTAGATTCTAATAGGGGTTTAAAATATAAAATTTATTTGCGATAAGTGACAATAGATATCACAAACACGTATCTTATTTTCATTTGCCGTCCATATAGTTCTGAAATGCGCCCGTGTACACACAAAAACGTGCGCGTGCGCGCGCTTACACCCATACAAGCAGACACATACTTTCGAAAATCACTTGTGTACCTAAAGGCCCAACACGTGCATATCCGTCAAAATCTCAATATCTAATATTTCATCTGAATAGGGGCCAAATTCATATTTAAATCCACTTGAGTTCGCTCACGTTGTTTTGATAAACACGTGCGTCGGCGCGTGCCGCGCCGCCCTGCGTGGCTACTACATAAACATTCGCTCAAAATAATAAATAGGCTGTCTCGAGATGTAAGAGTAGATAGATAGATTGGATTAGATTAGTATGATCTTGTTAGTTAGATCCACGTACGCAGCCACATACAATTAAGGAAGTTTTTTGATTTTAGTAAAAAATATTTAAAATAGACCAGATCATCACACAAATTTTTAAACTTTTTTAATATCAAGAGTATTCAAATATCTTTGCCCTGATGTAGAAAATGCAAGCGTAGTTCACGCCAAAAGCGGAATTTACACAGTGACATAGTGAGATTAGTGAATCGTACAATATAATTTTTTATGCACATTACGGACCGTGCTCTAAACAGGAAGCAATACATAACCGTCATCATGGAAACTGCCCACTTGTAATTCAATGGTCGAATGTACATGTCAACTGTGCTGTGAAACAGCCTACTGTAATGTGAATTTCTCGATTTTTCATAAATAAAGGATTCAAACCGGCTAAAATTTTACGCAGACTCTGTTCATAATTTCAAAACGTATTGTTCTCTATTATTTCAGAAGATCTACACCGCTATTCGCATTGATCAAAGCTTCAACACGTTTAATGACAACAGGATCGACTTGTTGTAATGGGAACTCCTCTGTCAGGATTGTTACGAACAGACACACGGCCATTTTTAAAACTGTTAGCCTATTTAAAATTATGGTTTCTAAGGGTATACAAATTTTCATAAAATGGAATATAATGACATTTAAAATACAATTATTGAGCAGCAGTCAATTTAATGTTATGACGTCATAGATATTTTTATGAAACGGAAACATGTCAAATTTGATATAGTTGGATAGGGATTTTCGATCTATTTAATGATATAAATTTGAAACTTTGTGTTCTACCCAAAATTTAAAAAAATCCCTACAAATGAATTTAAACGCTGCAAGCATAAAATGAAATAAGAAAAAGGTGAGCGTACTTTACCGGCCGACCTTCAAGATGTAAGCAAAGAGATCCTCTCAGTATTACGTTTTTAAACTGACCCTATGCGATTTTAACGTAAGTATGAGAACCCCAAACATCATAAATATATGTAAGCTGCCTCGACATGATAATCAGTGGGTCGTCAATAAAAGCGTAGTTCCTACAGATGCACTAGAATGGCGAAAGAGGTAAAAGAGCCTAAAACCGTGTGAGAAGAAGAAGATATAATAAGAGGAAACATTTTTCTGTTGATTTATATCCTATGCAATTCTGAATATTTTACGTTCCAGACCAGAACATTTAATATAAACAAAGTAATTTAAATCAGCTACATCTGCCATTTCTACCATAACTAGATCAAAATTCTGATGTTTAGAAACCAGGGGATTAAATTCTCTTTAGTTACAAAGATCAAGTTTGCATTGCAATTCAATAATGAAATCAAGACTATGACTAGTCTACAAATAACATTACGGATTATTATAATTACAGTAGAATCTGTTATCAAATCGGAATGTAAATCAGAATATTTTTCAAGATTTTATATAACTCTAATCATAATATGTAAATCAGGTACATTTTCCTCATGTATCAGTGCTAGATTACGATTGCAACCGCCTAGAAAATAGAGATTAGAATCATACCAGATTGAATTTCAAGCTTTATTTAAATTCGATTCTATGTATTTTAGGCATGGTTAGTATTCTATTCGGGTCCACCTAATGCCCATATGACAACCAAATTCGGCACAGTTAGAATCTCAATCGGTATATCCTACAAAATTGATCAAGACTATGATTGCGTGAGAAAACAGAAACCGAGATTAGAATTGTCTCCGGTCTTAAATTGGAGGTTTAGTAGGATCGTAGAGCAGATTGAACAAGTTTTCTATTGAATTTAGAAAAGTTCAAAAACTCAAGTTTAGGGTCAAATCTAATTAAATTTGGTGATTTTCAGAAGTGTATTCAAATCATGTGCAACAGGTATGCTGATAAGATCCAGATGGAGATTATCGCGCTCTAAAAATCTAGATTACGTTTACATTTTCATTAAATTTAGATTCGAATTTGGTTTCTGTTAAATCAAATAATCCAGAATTGTATTTGAATTTAACCACAGATAGATACGGATTAGGATTAATTGATTAGTGATTAGTTCAGAATGCAGATCGAATTCAGAGCTTAAAGCTGCTAATGAACATGAACAGAATTTTGCGTTTTTGTGATTTTATTCATTTCCAGCACGAGCCTTAGCTTCGGGTTAGGTACAGTTAGACATGAGAGTAACTTTGGTTTTTAATCAGATCAAATCTTACAAAATTTCAGAGTTTAATTTTAATTTAATCATTGATCAGATACGTATCTTGTTTTAATCAATGAATTTCTGATGAGAAATCAACATTTTTATAATAATCGGATTAATTTAAAAATATGAATTAAATAGATATTTAAAATACTGAAATGGTTGGTTCAGCCAAAGGTACATATTTGATTGTGATTAGTGATCAGATCAAAATACAGATTGAATTTCAACATTTAGTTAGACTTCAAGTTGATAATGAAAATGAATAGATTTTAAAGAAATCAACATTTCTATATTAATTGGATTGATTTTAAGATATGGATTACACAAATTTTCAATGACGAAAAGGTTGCTTTAACCATAGCTCTTCGAATAACAGAAAAGTGGTGTAATGAACAGTCCCTATCTGTCAACCCCTTGAAGACAGAGATGGTACTCTTCACAAAGAAAAAGAAGGTTGGACCCTTACGTACACCTCTCCTATTCAATACTTCTCTCAGATTCTCAGATAATGTCAAATACCTGGGAGTTATTTTTGACAAACAGCTGAACTGGGAGAAACACCTGAAAGCTAAAACAAACAAAGCATGCATGGCTTTCTGGCAGTGTCGCCGCGCTCTGGGTAAATCTTGGGGACTTTCCCCTAGAGTTACCTTGTGGCTGTATACTGCCGTGATTAGGCCCATGCTATGCTACGCAGCACTTGTCTGGTGGCCCAGGGTCAGACAGGCTACGGCAGCAACCAAATTGGGACACGTGCAACGTCTCGCTTGTCTCAGTTCTACAGGTGCTATACGCTCAACCCCCACGGCCGCCTTAGAGGTGATCTTATGCCTTCCTCCACTTGATCTCTTTGTGGAGGAAGTAGCTGTGAGAACTGCTTTAAGGCTGTGCCACAAAGGGCTGTGGCAAACAGCAGGCAAGGGAGACAGACACACCCGCATTCTGGATGAGGCAATCGTCAAGATTCCTCTTCTGGATGCTATGGTGGACTACCTTCCTTTACAATATGCCTTTAATAGACACTTTAGTGTCTACGCGAATGCTGGACCAACCCAGCATATGGACATATCCATCTTCACCGATGGATCTAAAACAAAGCATGGAACGGGTGCCGGAATTTTCTCCGATGACCTAAACCTGCGCCAGAGTATACCACTAGGCAAAATTGCCACTGTCTTCCAAGCGGAGGTAGTGGGATTAATGCATGGTGCAAATGCAGTTCTTGAACGACAAATCAAGAACCAACGTATTGGTATCTACAGCGATAGTAGAGCCGCTTTACTAGCCCTAGGCAGTTGCAAAATCACCTCAGGAGTGGTAGTGCGGTGTCGTGAAGCTCTCGACGATATCTCAAAAGATAATGCCGTTTCCCTTGTATGGGTGAAAGGACATGACGGAACCTACGGCAACGAAAAGGCTGATGAGATTGCGAGACTGGCCTCCGGACAACCTCTCTGGGGGCCAGAACCCGTAATTCCCATATCCCTGAAGACATTAAGCTTTATGCTATACCAAGAAACCTTAAAAAGCTTCACACGAAGATGGGTTAACACTCAAAGCTGTCGTCAAGCAAGGGCTGCTATTACGGCACCCTCGCCAAAAACAGCCAAATACTGTGTGCAACTGTCCCGAAAGAACTTACGACTAGTTGTGGGTATCTTATCTGGACACTGCACCCTAAAGCAACACATGCACAGGATGGGACTGGCGGACAGCCCAAACTGTCGTGCATGCAACGAGGACGACGAGTCGGCAGAACATGTCCTATGTCACTGCCCAGCTCTCGCAACAACCAGAGGATCCATGCTGGGGGACTTCTGGCCTAACATGGCCGAAATCAGCAACACTCCAATTGCGGATGTCCTCAAGTACATCCAAAAGGTTGGATGGCTTGGGTGACGTCCAATGTGGAGAGCTGCTGGGGAGGTAGTACAATGGGCCCACCTATTGTGGCCTAAGTGCGCGTGAGGTAACTCACACTCCAAAATTCCAAATCCAGAATCCAGAATCCATAGATAGATACGGATTATAATTAGGGATTAGTGCAGAATGCAGACTAAACTTAGAGTTTTATTTAGAATTAAAGCCGATTATCAAGATTAATAGAATTTTGTTTTCACGAATATATGCATCTCCGTCATGAGCCTGGGATTTATATTAGGTATTAGGTTACACATTTAGATTTGAAGTAGTTCAGGATTTTAATCAGATTTTATCCTAGGAATTTTCGTAATCTATCTTGATTCCAAAATTGGTAAGATGCATCTCTTATTTTAATTAATAAAAACTCTATTGAAATCAACATTAAATGTGAATTAGATTAATTTCAATATATGGATTAATTAAATAAAATAAAATTAAAATAATTAATTAATACATACGGATTATGATTAGTGATTCAATTTGAATGTAAAGCTTCAGTTCGATCTTAAGATCTTAGGGTAGTTCACCATTTTAGATAGATCAAATCGTACAAATTTTCTGAATTATATCTTAATTCAAAGATTATTTCAAAACATGTATTCAACATTTTTAAAATGCTGAAATGGTTACTTCAGCTATAGATTGATATACAGTTTATGATTAGTGATCAGTTTAGAAGGTAGATTAAATTTAAACCTTTAGCTGGATTTACAACTGATTACAAAGATGAATAGAATTCTGTGTTTTCAGAATTTCAATCATCTCCGCCATGAGCTTCGGCTTAAGAATAGGTTTAATCAGATCCTCAGATTTGGAGTAGTTTTGGATTGTAATCAGATCTGATAGTACGAATTTTCAAGATTCTATCTTAAGTCAAAGATTGGTAAAGATACATCTCTCTTTTAATCACTAAAAAACTGTAAGCAAATTAACTTTTTTATATTAATCGGATTGATTTCAAAATATGGATTAATCATTTTTAAAACCCTGAAATGATTGTTTCAACCACAGACAGATACTGATTATGATTAGTGATCAGCTCAGAATGCAGATTGGATTTAGACCTTTACTTCGACTTGACGCTAATGATGAAGGTGAATAGAATTCCGTTGTTTCAGGATACTAATCATTTCTATCATGAGTCTTAGCTTAAGATTTAGGCATAGCTATCTATTCAGATATAAAGCAATTTCGGATTTTTATAATATCGGATGATTAATTGTAATTTTTAAGATTTTATCTCAATTCAATTATTGGTCAGATACAAATTTTATTTTAATCAATGAAAGACTGCAAGAAATTCAACATTTTTTATTATAATCGGATTGATTTCAAAATATAGATTAATCATTTTTAAAATGCTGAAATGGTAGCATCAACCACAGATATAGATACGATTATGATTAGTGATCAGCTTAGAATGCAGATTGAATTTAGATCTTTACTCAGACTTAACGCTGATGATGAAGATGTATAGAACTCTGTGTGTTTGAGGATTCTTATCATTTCCATCATGAGTCTTAGTTTAAGATTTAGGCATAACTATATATTCAGATATAAAATAATTAGGGATTTTAATAAGATCCGATGATTAATTGTAATTTTTAAGATTTTATCTCAGTTCAATTATTGGTCAGATACAAATTTGATTTTAATCAATGAAAAACTGTAAGAAAATCAACATTTTTTATAATAATCGGATTGATTTCAAAATATAGATTAAACATTTTTAAAATGTTGACATGGTTGCATCAACCACTTTAATCAATGAACCACTGCCGGAGATCAACATTTGGATTAATCGGATTGATTTCAAAAAATGGATTAAGCTGATTTTGCAAATTCTGATATGTTTTCGCAAACCCATGGCTTGATATTTTGTGCACTATAGAAGCTTCAAATTAAATGAATTTTTAACCGAGCTGGAAGAAAATAATTCTGGTAGGTGAGGTGATGATTCTAAATAAATTTTTATTTTCACTAATAATATGAGATAGGAATAGTGGAAGAGGGACAGATCTCAAAAAACGACGTGTGTCTAGAGATCTGACTGATGAAAGTATCTCCTCGTAACTTTTTTAATAAGAGAAACCCTAAATTTCAACTCGCGATTCCAGTTGCGAGCACTACTATGGGCGAAATCTAAAAAATCCCATTTGCAGCCGAGCCAATCTCAATTCTCTCATTCTAAAGCCACCGAAATAAAAACAAACTGCAATTATCCCGCGGAAAAACCACTAATGGAACCGTTTTAAGCTAATGTATCCAGTCGAGGTCCCCGCAAACACACCGCTCTACATTATTATTATAATTCAATGTGGAAAAAGATCGTCGAGGGGGTGGGATCAAGGTGACGGGGTCGCATCATAGAACAGCATTCCATTATTTCAGCGCCAACTAAATCTGGGATTATTGGATCTGGTGTTTTCACGCGGCCGAATCGTTTTATTTCTCGAGGCTTTTCCAATTATCTGCCTGGCTTGTTAGGTCGGCGCGCAGATGTTCTCCAGGCGACCTACAGATGGCACACATTCGTTCTACCAAAACGAGAATCCCAACTACCCCGGCTAATTGAGGGATTACGGAACGTTACGATGAAGGCGTACTCTTTTAGATCAAACATAATCAAATCATAAAATAGGATGATACTTCAAAATCTTGACAACATTAGTTAATGTTGCAATTACTCCGCCTGAAATAGAAGAGCCAAAACAGCATTAAGGATAAAAGGAAAATGTCTTTAGTAGATCAGATTTGTCATACATATTGTGGTTCGTGATTGTTCCAACCACTCTACAGCCTTGCTTGATCAGTTAGAAATAAAGAGTTGTCAACTTCTAAAAGATGTAGTGGGTGTGGCTTAACTTCACTGCTATTTCGCACACTATTAACTTATAATATAAGTACGTGAAGTTGCGAAATCCATATGAAGTAGTTGCTACTGTTGACGAAAGTGAAACTTTCAACTGGTGGATATTCGCAGGAATAAAAAATATACGACACCTTAGTTGGGTTAAGGTCTGGTGATCGAGCAGGTCTGCTAGCAAGAAAGTAGATATCTGCTTACGCTATGATTATAATTATTAAGGGTACCGTATTTTGCATAAAAATACATTTTTTAGAGCCACATAGGTTTTTCAATTTTGCTTCAAACCTATCGTGCTAATATCAAAACTTAAGTTAGAATAGACCTTTAAAAATTGTGTAACAAGTTTAGTTACAAAGTCATAATTTTTAAGACAAAACCCTTATTACTATTTCTGATTGTGGTTTATAATAACTTAATGAGACTATTATAGAAATTTCATTGGTAAATAACACAAACAACTTTTATCCTTACGACAAATGCCTTCTCTCTCTCCCATAAATTATAATACTGAGACCTACCCTTTTCTGAAAAAGCACCAATTTAAAAGGATCCTAGTATACTTGCATTTCACATAAAGTAAAATTATCTCTATCTTGAAACACTTCCTAATGCGTTTTGTCTCCCATATGTCATCCATATATTTAAGCGTCCATTGTATAAGGCCCATATTTGTTTGTACAACAGTCCGCTACACTTTTTGATATGAATATGCAAGTTTGGGATTCTACTATTTGTTTGTATTATTGCAATATAATCTGCTGCTAGCGATAGCGTTATTACGAAACCAAACTCTGAAAACATCGCATCGGGGCCGCTAAGGGCTGTAATATAAATACGGCCATCTCAGGTTTAGCTACTAGATGGAAAGAACCGATATGGTTTTGTTTAACGCTCATGTTTGCAAGTAGGCTTAAAATCAATACACAGAAAATAAATAGTACCCAAATATTGAGAGCTCGAGTTACAATAACACACAAATTGCTTCGTTTACAATACCAGCTCGCGTTGAAAAAAATTAATTATACCCGTGAGCTAAATCCTGAATTTTTCTTTTGGTAACTTAAAAAATCAAGACCCGTTGCGCTGCTTCGATTGTATAATCTAAGCTGCAGCCGTATTCCTCTCAAGTTGAGATTTTAAGAAAGCCCCTGCTACGAGAACCCATATATTTACGCGTCCATTATATAAGGCGCATATTTCTTTGTACAGCTGACCGCTACAGTTTACGATGCAGATAAGCAAATTTGTTTGTATTATTGGAACATAATCTGCTGATAGCGATAGCGCCATTACGAATCGCGGCCGCTAGCGACGGAAAGTACAAAGTACTTTCAATCTCGCGTCCCCAATGCTAAATTACGAATTGACGTTGTGTTTGAATACCTTGTACTGCGAAGGATGCCAATCTATATAATAAATTCGGAAATCTCTACAAGTAAAAGCAGTAATTGCACAAAAACAAATTCAACCACAAAATTACAAGCGATCTTTGCTTATAAATTTTTATAATAAATACGGCCCTTTAGGTTTAGTTATGAGATGAAAAAAACGAGTTGATTTTGTTTATCGTCTGTGGACGATGTTACACTCACGTTTAACAGTAAATAGGCTTAGAATTAATTAACAGAAACTAAATTTTACCCAAATATTGGGAGCTCGAGTTACAATAACAAACGCGCTAGAAAGTTTAAAGTACCAACTCGCATTTAAAAAGCAGCAGAAAATAAGATTTGTTACGCACCGCTTGGGTTTTTTAATCTCAGCTGCAGTCGCATTCCTCTCAAGTTGAAACAGGTCAAAAAGATCGTTATCGGTGAATGAACTGCCGACGTTTCGTCCTCGGTTGCACGGCACATTTTCACGGCATGTGGTGTTCCAGATTCCAAAGTGACCACAGCCCTGAAGATGTCTCGTGCAACCGAGGACGAAACGTCGGCAGTTCATTCACCGATGACGCGGCTCCAACCCGGAAGCCTAGATGCCATTAACAAAGGCCGCGGAAGCCTGCAGCTTAGATTGTTTATTAATAACAAAAAGAAAGAAAAGAGCGTGTGGCATAGCCCACGGGTTCCGCTACTATGTGTTATTACGTAATAAAAAACGGTTATCAAACTTGGCCTCGACTTACTTGTTAATTCTTGTTGATATTACGCTTACTTCCTACAAATAATTTTTTCTAGCCATCAACAATTTCATATTCGATTATTTCCAAAGAACAAGTTGATATCAGATATAGCATTCACCCACTTCTTTTTAAAATCGTTTATGCTTATAGTAAAGGTCCAAAATTTTGTTTTTTATTTTGAGTTTGTTTCTGTTTTCCTCTAAATTTACTAGACTAGTTTTTGTCATCAGGATCTTTGCGAAGCAAGCAGTATCTTACAAGTACGGGAATTCTCGTGGCAGTTTTACAATTTTCAGCTCAAGTATGCAGCTTCACGTGCAACTTCTCAGTTTCAAAACAAGTTTTACTTTAAGTTCTCGAACTACATGTCGATGTTAGTTTAGCCATAGTAAGGTTGTCAGTCTCAACTTGAGTAAGTTGTAAGTACTGTTGCCAAATAGTGCGGCATTCAAGTAGTGTTTTTGATCAAAATTAGGTAATGTTGGAAAGGATTACTTGAGTTTGAATAAGGAATTACGTGTGTGTGACTGTCACTATTTTATTGGAAATGAAGGCAGCTAATGCGTGCAACAAGGATAGAATTGATAGCAAATAAGTGGAACCGGAACGAAAGTAATGGGCGGTCAAGTAGTGATTTACGTATCCAAGGATACTTTAAATCCATACGTATACAAAAGCTCAAAGGGTATTTTTCTCCGGTTCCTCCAGCGGCTACCGCTTCACCAATTTGGACCATTTTTTTTTTCAATGAAAGGTTTCTATCCTCAGATGGAATATGAAACATTTTTATATTTTTATTCTACGTCGATTTTTCAATAATAATTATTTTAATTTGTAATATATATGAAAGTCTGCTAGACGCGCTTCACTTGAGGCGACATCTACACCAACGTCGCGTCTCATTATTGGAACTAATGCATCACGTGACTTAGCATTTCGCCGGCTCTGTCAACGCTCAGTCTGTCAGTGCATTGTGCGCTGGGGTAATACTAGTAGTTGTTTAAGCTTCAAGAGATTGAAGGACGTAATAACATTTAAGGAAGGGTAATTATATTACCCTGCCGAGAATGTTGTATCCTTACATTACGAGCTTATTATATTTTTCCCAATACCGGCAGACACACAAATAGTATACTTTGAAGCTTTGAATCGGAAATAGGAATATTATTTATACAGTAGACAATTAAAAAAAAATAGAAAATGAAAATTATACATAAGCAGTATTTAAATTTAACTAAAAAGATATTAGAGAAGAAATGAAATATCTCCAATCTTACCTCAACCAAATTTGTCATTTTTACCTGTCGAAAAAATAAATAGCCTCATGGCAATGCTTAGAGCAATTTGTGGTAGCACCACACGATATTTCAGAAATTGACAATGATACCCCTTACTATAAGCAAATGTATGTCTGCTCTTTTTGTCTCTTTGTATACAGAGTGTCACTATTTTACTGGAAACATAGAAAAGTAATGTGTAGTAAAGTAATGAGTGTGACAAAGAAAGTAGATAATAGGTAGACCAAATAGGGATTCTCGTATCCATTGATACTTATGAATTTAAATTAATGTAATTTTCCTTGGGTTTTTTTCCCGGTCATATTCAGAAAAATTGTGAAAAATATCTTTCCTGATCGGGATTCAAACTACCTTGGTTAATGCTCTATCAAATAAGCTAGCAACGAACAGTAGAAACAACGGCAGAATGCAGTGGCGGCTTTAGATTTTTTGCCTTGCTAGAAAATGCTATATAAAGCCGACCCCTCTCCATAAGCCTTAGCAAGGATAGGTTTTCACAACAAAGTACATGTATCTGCATGCATAAATGGTAATTATGATTATTAATTTTATCCAGCAACAAAATAATAAAAAAAAAGTCTAAGAAACCAACGAACAACGTACAAACAGAACCGAAATTTGCATGTAACAAAAAGAAAAAAAAATCCTTATACGGTGAATTACAATTGAGGTGGTACATGGCAGTTTAACATGTAAAAACTGAATTAGTTGTGTATTATGTCTCTAGAAAAATTTTATTGCTAGCAGTCATTCTAAATAAAAAGACAACATTTTTTTACATCATCTGATGGCAATTTAGTTGAAATTGTGATACAAACAATGCTTTAAATAACTTATTTAATAATAATAATAATCATTCGTGCATTGATATAATCGGTTGCAAAATAAACCCTTGGTTGTCTTGGTGGCGCACAGGTAGATATGCTACTTTGTAAGCAGAGATTATGAGTTCAAACCTTGATGAGGTTTGCTTTTTTTTACTATCGTCAAAAGACAATCAGGTTTATATTATTGTATTGAGTATAAATAAAAATGTTTTTATTTTGACAATATTTTTGCCGGCGACATTTTTGAGGCCAATACTTTTGGCCTCAAAATTCTCATATTAGGACTGAAAATTCACTCACCCTCTACAGATCACTGCTAAGACCACTGCTAACGTACGCCTCTTCAGTATGGGGAAATACCTCGAAAATAAACCTCCGCAATACACAAGCACAACAGAATAAGGTGCTGAGGATTGCAGTTTACTGTTCTTGGTACGTCTCAGAAACGCACAAATTCATGTAGAATTAGGAGTACCTACCCACGATAGAAGAACATATCAAGAAGATGCGGTGCATTACAACCTGGGGAGGCGTAATATACATCAGCGGTTAGCGAAAAACCTTTTCACTGACTTGAAACGTCAGTTTAGTATATTTACTGCTTTGTTTTGTGAACATAAAGAATCTTTCATTTTAATAGTACCTTATACACTAAGGGAGAGAAACATCTTATTTTTCCTGAAGTGTAATTTAAAGACCGAGGACTACAAATACATCGAGGAAAAAATGGCGGTTTCTCCCGAGGTGCATATACTATTTTTTCCACGATCGGGAGTAGAAACACTTAATTTCATAAATAAAGTATTATAATAAATCGGAGCGAAATTACAATATTTAGAAGCCTTTGGGATGTTTCCATGCAACGTACCATGACAACAGACATTTGTTTACAAAAATAAATATGAAATGAAATAAAAACTCCCCCACGGAAATTGTTATCTTATTTCGGCCCTAGGGAGTAAATACTTTACTTCTGTCACAATTTTGATGACATAGAAACCGACTTCTACTCACGGTCGAGGAAAAAAATATTTTTTCTATTGACAACATCAAACCTATATTTATTTTTTTGAATAAAAATTTCATAAAAATCCTAAACAATTACCATATCATTTTGAACAGTTGAACAAAACGGCCAAAAAATGAATAAAATAATAAAAAAATCTAGAAAAGGTTCTTTTAGATTTTATTTTATAAACAGAAGTCTTTCGATGGGAGAATCTTATCTCGAGGATAGTTTTCTGAACTTTTCAACTCGAACTGGTAACCCAGAGTGAGGGTGTATCTTAACCAAGATGAATCGATAGTGTCAAACGATGTTATCTGGCGTGTTTGCCCTTGTTACCGGTGGCACACAGGGTAACTTGTAGGGAGGAACTTGACATCCACTGATGGGGATAGGATGGATCGCTTTCACCGTGTCGTATGTTAAACTGATGATCAAACTGAAACCTCTAATTAATCAGGTTGTTTGCAGATAATTACGGCCATATGGAGTGCTTAATCGGGCTTTACACGCTAGGCAAACGTTGCTCAATGTTTTTGAATGGAACAAATTGGAAGGATTTCTTGATTGTATTAGTCGAGCTTGATTTATTTGTACTTCAATAATTAGAATGCAATAAAAACAAGCAATGAACAAAGAATTGGTCCACCGAAATTAATCCAAAGCCACAGGTTACTAGTTTGTTTTGTATTTTGTAAGTAAACATTTATGTTACGTAAACTGGGAGTAAACTTCTAGCTTAAGTTGAACTTTAGTTTTAATTAGGCAAAATATGACCACAATAAACTGATATAAATTTACTAATTTCATGCCCTCGACCATCCTTGAACCGCACTCTACGATGTTCAAACAGAGTTATTTAATATGAAAAAGCAGAAATTATGCAAGTTTAATTACTAGAAAACGCGGGTTCAAATCCTACATTTGAAATGAAAAAAAAAACGTTGGTGAGACCGAGGGCAATGGTGTGAAGTTGAATAGGCAACATACGATAGGTACGCCATCTTTCGGAAAATGTGTTCCGTGTAATATGCGATGTTATTGCACATTAAAGATCCCTACCCTGTAGAAGACGGGGGCTCAACTTAATTTCAAGGAGTGGTGGGCTTATTCCTAGCGTTGGTATTTAGCCTTAACCGACGTTAGATAAAATAAATAAACAAATGAATATTATACCATGCTAAGCAACGGCTACTACCGTTTTGTAATTATTTAATTATCCCGTGTTTGTTTGTATTGTGCAGACGTAGGTAAGCAACGATGGCTTCCGTTTTATATAAAATCTGCCCCTCTCTGCAGATGTTTGATTACATTGCAACGGTTTTAAAAATAGAGTATACAGAATGGAATAACTAAAGTGTTACAAGCCTCTAAAACTATAAAAAAATGAGCATCAGTTTTTTTTTTATTTATGCTACGAAAGGGGCCGTATAGGCTTATAGTGAGTTTTGAGAAGCCACCCAATCTTAAAAAGTAGGGGGGGGGGGGGCGGTGAACCCAAAATTTTTAAATGGAATAATCTGCATTTTTTATATTTTTTTTAATACCCGCATCAAAGCAGGTACAGTTTAATTCTTCATAATTTATTGAAAGACGTTTACTATTCCTACTGGTGTGGGGTGAGGGGATGAAATTGTGTAAAAGTACATTGTGTTTGATCCAATTTTGGTTACCTATTTAGAGTAGGCTAAAACGCTAAATCACCCCTCTTCAACCTCTTATTCTTTTGTCTTTGAGTTATCTGGTTTTCTGATGTCTGGAATTTTGTAATTATTGCAAACGATGTTTATGCGCTACAAGTGAAAATCGATTTTTCAAGAAACGATAGACTTTTTTTGGCAATTATTTAATAAAACTGTTCAGGTAAACGACCAAAAGGACACACCCTGTAGATATTTTCTCAATGGAAGGTCGTTCCTAAGGTCATTTAACATGTCCATATCGATTTTGAAGTTGAACTTCAAAATAAAAAAGAAAAACAAAAAATTGATGGTGGGAGTCACAGAAGAGGGGAGTAGAAAAACTGCGCATGCGCAGAACATCTATTTGTCATTTGTAGAATACAAATTTGAGTTATTTTTTAAGGTGCGTCTATATTGAAATATAACACCCCTCCCCCCAGGCCTTTTTTGTGAACGGACCAATCTCCTTTTGTTTTGGTTTCATACCAATCTATTAAACCTACATTGGATTTTCTGCGTCAATTTGTCTGGCCTGTAAAGTGTATACAAACACACACAGACACCATGGCGAAACCGGGTTTTTTGGTATTCTCAAACCCTAAAACGTGCACTTTCGTCAAAACTTTAAATTTCGAAATTTTGACGAATACATTACCTGCTTGTATACTCCGCATAGCAACGAAGGCAAAAATTCTAGATTATCCCATTAGAAATTTTTAAGTTACCCCCACTTTTTAAAATAGTGTGGCTTTTTAAAACTCACTATTAGTCTAACGCAATACTATTCCGTGTCATAAAAAATTATAAGAAATGTTGCTCAATCTTTTACATTTGTGGAGATATCAGCTGGAACACTTTAGTTGCCGCACCTTGTATAAGTAAACGCTTTTGCACACGAATTGATGTGGTGACATACATAAAAGACTTTAATTCGTTTGACGTCAACAAACGGCAGTCAAAAGGATTATGAATTTGGAAGTTAAGTATTCAAAATCAATCGTTAAAAAAATATTAATAAAGTTAGTGCTGTAATTATGCTGTTGTACTGCGATAAAATGGCACAGAAAATTTGATTTGTAAATAAATAAAATAAAAGCAAAAAAATTGTATTCCTGCACATACCCGACGCACAGTTGCAAAAGTTGACACGGAAGTCCAACGTTAAGTTTTACATACAGGGTTTTAATGTATGGTGTGTTGCCTACACAACAGCAACATGCAACACCAAGTTACGTTATTTTCGTTCACTTTATTGATTTTGTATTATTTCGGTAAATACACCATATGTGCCCTTAAATCATGCGATTATGAGTTGCAGAGTTTTAATTGCAAAGTTATTAATTTTTTCGTAATTTTTCGATGATTCAAACAGTTGAACTGTTTTTCTTGATGTTGGTTATACTGATACAAATCGAAGTTATCCGAATACAAGTTAGTTCTGTTCATTGCAATTCTTTTCCTCACATATTCTGTTCGTTGATCACGTACAATCGTGATCCGATTCTGGATTCTGGATTCCGTTTAAATACCGTTCTGTTAAGTGCCAGTTTTGTGAAATGCATACCCACCCTTGTAACTGCTCTAGGAGCTACATCCTACCGCCGATTGCACTAACGAACGGTCCAAAGCCAAACAACCCCGCGAGCTCCTTCAAGAGCAAAGCAGTGGCTACACCAGGTCTCGGACGCACCTTAAATTTGTTGTAATAATCGTTTCTTTTGCATGTCAAATAAATATTAGAAACATTTAACGGTGTTAAAGCAAAGAACAAGTTGTTCCACTAAAATTGGCCTAAAGCCACAGGTTACCATGCTGTTGAGTTTTTAATTTCCAGTAACAGCTCCCGCATAACTTTAATCAAACGGTCGAATTGAAGACTGCAGAATAATGTCGCTTTAAAGTGTTTAATCTGCAAACCGATTTAATATAAAATTAAAAGACGTTTGATTGAAATATTTTTCCATTTCTAATTAAGAATGAGGCAAAAAAATACAATTTGATTTGCCAAAGCTGATTGAATCTAATCCCGTAAGTAAATTTGATTGTTAACTTTTGGCTTTTCTAATTTCGCAATTTTTAATTTTTTTAATGTTTCAATACAAGAATTCTGTTTGAACCAAGATAAAATTAAAATATTTTAAAAAGTTTCTGAACGACGAAAATGTAATTTGGAGGTTTAGCGTTTCAGGATTCAATTTAATGCACATTTGTAATATACAGAGTGTTCCAAAGTATTGTAAGACGTCAATCAATGTTAGAAACAGCATTTGATTTTACATCGGAAACACCAAAGCGTCGTTAAAGTTACACAAATGTGTCATGTGCCGTTAGTCTGGTAAGTTTAATGAGATTTGCTGACAGTCGACACAAACAGAAATGGAACACTTCTGTATAATATACCACGTGACGTAGGTAAGGCAATATTAGGTTAACATAAATAGAAAACTGGAAAATTAATTAATTTTACATAAATCAGAAGCACTCTATGAAACGGAAATTATATTTCTGCAGAGTTTCGTTAGGGGATACAACAAGCGACGTTTAAAGTTGAAGAAAAAAATGAGCGAAACACTTCGCCTGGACTTTCCTATACTTATAAATTAACATTGTTTTATATTTTCCAACACTTTTGATGTACACCTGTCTAGACCCGGCTAGTAAAAGTAAACAGCGTTTATAAAAACTTCAAGCCTGAAGAGCGTAACTTAAACCTACCATTACCACGCTGGCTCCGCCTGCAACTGAGTACATGTGAAACAACCGAACTGAAATGAACCGGCGGCACGAGTAAGGAAGCGTGTTGATGTTTGAAAATGTATTAATAACTCGAAAAGTATTATTTTTAGCAAGAAATTACTCTTATTAATTTGTATTTAGAATTTCAAAACCTTTTTGATTTTAAAGCCAAAATGCCACGTTTCCATTTAAAAAAAAGGTATTTTTTACTGTGGCCGCCATATTAAAATTGGAAACTCAAGTTTTTTTCTTAAATACAATCGAGAAGAATTTGCCCTACAACTTTGCTCTTGGGTTTACGAGTCTATCTATTAAAATAAAAAAGTTAGCCTACACTGAACATTAAACGACTAGTACAAGAATACAACTGCTGTAGAAAGTATGTGAAATTCTTCTAAGGACAAAAAACTATTAAGGGGCAAAAAATTCGATTTTTTGATTTTTTGTAAAAAGATTCTCCTAGAGCAAACAAAACAAAAAACCAAATTTTTAATTTTTTATCGAAAAAATTTGGGGGGAGGGGGAACAGTAGCCCCCCTAAATATGAAATTATCGAAAAAATATTATGATATTCGGATTTTGCTATCAATGATGAGCTATATTGCTTTAACAGAAATATTTTATTGCCCCCCGTTAAATAAATAAAAGGGTACCAATTTTCAATTTTCAAAAATTCACAGAGGGCGTCACAGTAAAATTATAGCAATGAGCAAAAAACAAAATTGTAGCAAATGCCTATCTTTATCAGCTTAAAAAGTTTAAACAAAAACGTGTGGGCAGTTTTTGAGAAAAATTTTTTTGAAAAATTCCAAAATTTTGGAGTGCTGTAATTACGATCGTTTTTATATTTTCAAAATTAATTATATTTCATGGTATAGTACCCTTGAAGGGCTACCAAACAAAATGTAGTTGATTCCAATCAGATAACTGATTTTTGAGTAAATCGGCGTTAAAGTCGAAATGTTCAAAAATTCGTAGCGGGTGCCATTTTAAAGCTAGAGAGTTCGGTAAAAAATGGTTTGATTTGTCCTATGGCCTTCTTTAATCTCCACTATTAAAATTTCCAAAATTCAGTTTCTGAAAAAAATGCTACCAAAAAAACATGTCTAACTTCCGCTTCCGGTTTCGGTTTTTTTTTAAAAGCTTATTTTGTCGGTGAATTTTTGATATACCCCCTCATTCCAAAGCACATCAAAATCGGTCCAGCCGTTCCGGAGATATGGAGCGTTACCCACAGACAGACAGACACACACACACACCCACAGACAGACATTTTTTAAAAATCACTTTTTTAGGATCCTGGAAGCCCAAAACATGTATTTCCGTCAAAATCTCGATTTTGAAAATTTGCATGAAATCAATACTTCCCTATACTGAAAGTATAGGAAAGTAAAAAGGAAGCACGTATTTTTTGCAAAAGTTAATTATTCAAAGGTGGAGCTTTTCATATTAATAACGTTTTTGAAGGTTGTTATTTTGTTAAATTTTTATCGTTTTAAATAAGTGAAAACAAAATTATTAAAAAAATTACTGAAAATACGCCTGATGTCCAAATAAGGAAAAACCAACGACTGTTAATAAAATTGATGACTGAATCCCGGATAACTGTTATCTCATGGACTTGGAGCAAAACCTTCCAAGGTTATTAAATGTTGTATGTTATGCTTATGTGCTTATGGCATTACAGGATGGGATGCATTATCGGTGTCCGATATAAAATAAAAAAGGTGTCGGGCAACCGCCACGGGACCTTCTACGCATTTATTAAAATGTTTGAAAGTCTTTCATACATTTCGAAAATTTTGTCAAATTATAGAAAATTTAGAATATTTTTCAAATTTTCCACAATAATTTCAAATATACACTGTGTCTATAAAGTAACTCCCCTCCCCCAAACTAACTTTTGAACGACTTGATATTTTACCACAATATTTGGTGTGCTTTAATGGGAAATTAAATACTTTATTTTAGCTAATAATCAAATTTTGTATCATTCAAAATGGCGACTGAGCGCCATTTTGAATTTTTTTCCAACGAAAAGGGGGGTCGAGTGACACCTCGTTTGAAAGGTCTTTTAGTTCTGCGTCTGATCCTAGAGTTTCAAAGAAAAATATTTAGATATAACAAAATGAAAATGTTTGAAGATAAGGAAGTCTATTTAAAAAACTAAGAATTAAAGAAAAAAGAAATTAAATTAAGTGTTCGAACCATTCACTTCTTGGCACATAAAAAGTCGTTGCTCCAGTTCTTCAATTGTTTTTGGACAAGTTCTGTACACTTTCGATTTCAAATATCCCCATAGAAAAAAATCTAAGGGGGTTAAATCTGGGGAGCGAGCCGGCTATTTTACAGGCCCCCGCCTACCAATCCATCTTCCAGGAAAATGTCCGTTGAGAAAGTCAGAAACAGGCCTATAATAATGAGGCGGCGCACCGTCTTGTTGGAACATAACGTTTTCAATATTACTTCCAGCCACCTGAGATATTTCTGGGAAAATTTAGTCCTGCAAATGAAAAAGTGGACTACTGGAAAACAAATCAAAGCAATTTTGAATTGAGTGAGTCCATTTGTTTAAAATCCGCCATTTGGTTATGGCTAAATATTTTTCTTTGAAACTCAAGGATCAGACGCAGAACTAAAAGACCTTTCAAATGAGGTGTCACTCGACCCCGTTTTCATTAAAAAAAATTCAAAATGGCGCCCAGCCGCCATTTTGAATGATATTGGCTAAAAACAGTATTTAATTTCCCATTAAAGCACACCTAATGTTTTGGTAAAATATCAAATCGTTCAAAAGTTAGTTGGGGGGAGGGGAGTTTACTTTATAGACAGATGGTATACCGGATGTTTTTTAAAAATTCAATTTTAATTTTTTTTAAATCTTTGGAAATTAAAAAAAATTAGAAAATGAGAAAATTAAAAAAAACAATTTTAAATAATTATAGATTTTTAAAATCTTGGGAAATTTTAAAAATTTAAGAAAATTTATAAAAATTTTGATTTTACAAAAATGGTGTTTTTAGTGTTTGTTAATTTTAAACAGTAATCGATTTTATTATTTAATTATAGTCTTCATTCTGGCGATTATCTCACTAAACTGAGGAAACCTCCCAGAGGTGCTTTCTCAATGAAAAATTGTTCTTATAGTCATTTAACACGTGCATACTGATTTTGAATTTGAAATTCGTACACCTTTTTAATATCGAAAATACGTTGGGGGCACTGGGGGTGGTAGGAAGATCAGACTTGCGCAGATCGTCTATTGGGCATGTCTAGAATACGAATCTGTTGTTCTTTTCAAGCGCATCTATTTTGACATAGAGCACCTCTCCTTTCTTCTTCCTTTTTTGGAGGACCAACCTCATTTTCTTGCGGTGTCATCCTATTGCAATTAGCAATGTTTGAGTCAATTGTGGTTTTTCTGCGTTAAAGCGCCTGGACTGTAAAGTGCATACAGACACACAGACAGACACACAACACACATTTGCAACGTCCGCTTTATCGGTCTCACAAGGCTGTAAAACCTGATTATTAGTCAAAAAAATAACTCGTATATTGGCCAGTAAACTAACTCAAAAAGCGTAAAAAACTTTACCGAATGAACGCATTTGCTCCAAATCCAACCTGACGATCACAATAGCGAATATCTATAGCTAGCTATACTTCGTTTAGCGAGGAAGGTAAAAAACAAATTTCAACAAATTATAAAATCGATTTTAAATTTTAACGAATTAATATTGTTTGGAATTAGACAATACTAAAAATTAAATATTCTTTAATTTTCCAATAATTCTGAACTATATTCAAAAATCTACAAACTTTAAAAATTACAAAATTCCCAAAAATTCACATCATATCTAAAAACTTTTAAAATTCTCAGAAATTTTTAACAATTTATAATTAAAAAACGGTTCAAAAATTTCTAAATTTTCATAATTTAATAAAGTTTCATCCGACGCTCTAAAGGGCAAAAGGATGTACGAAGAAGAAGAAGACTAAAGTTTCAAAATTATCAATAATATTAGTATTTTTGAATATAGTAAATATTAACAAATGGTCACAATTTTCGAATATTTTCACAATTTAAAATTTTTTTTAATTTTTCAAAAATTCTTAACATTATCAAAAAGTTTCAAAATTTTTGCCAGTCAAAATGTTCATAAATTTTCGAAACAAAATTGAAAAGATTTTCACAAATTCACAATTTCCCTAATTTTCCAAAATTTTTAAAATTTGAAATTTAATTTGTCAAAACGATCTGGTCAAAAATTTGAAATTTTAAATTTCGCAGAAGATTTAAACGTTTTTTTTTTACATTTTCGGGAAATTGTTAAAAATGTAAACAATTTCTAAAAATCTACAAATCTGTACAAGTATTTATGAATTATCAAAAATTTCAATAAATGTGAGGAAAGTCCCGTGGCGGATGCCCCACAGCTTTTTTTTTCTTTCACAAGGGAGCTATTTCCCATTTTGCTAATTCTTTCTATAGGTACCATGTGACACAGACTCATGGTACACCCCCCTTTTCTCCTTTGTTTCTCTAGCTATATTTCTGAAATTTGGAACATTGAATATGCTCACTAGACGGCACTTTCTGACATATTTGGAAAAAAAATTCAACTTCCGGTTTTTCCGGAAATGACATCAACTTTCGATTTTCAAATGGGACACCCTGTATATTATGACATTTTTGGATACCCCATCGATGGTACTTTCGAATGACGTCAGAGTACCATTATGGTACCATTTGAAAAAATGGAGTTTCGAGTAAAAAAACGTTTTGTTTTACTTTTTTGTCACGTATTTCGAACCACAATACTATTTTAATCGAAAATGCGATAGTGTAGCATTATTTTGATTATTTGGAATAATTTTAGGGAGTTCATGGCTCTCTAGATCGAAAAATAAAATGGGTGTTCTGACAAATGAAATATCAACTATAAGGTATCATTGGATTCAGATAATTACGAAGATTTCAAAAATGTAATAATATACAGGGTTTGAAAATCGAAAGTTGATGTCATTTCCGGAAAAACCGGAAGTTAAATTTTTTTTAAAATTATGTCAGAAAGTGCCGTCTAGTGAGCATATTCAATGTTCCAAATTTCAGAAATATAGCTAGAGAAACAACGGAGAAAATGGGGGTGTACCATGAGTCTGTGTCACATGGCATAGCAAAACCATAATTGTTGTTATTTTATTTCTACATATATCCACAATGATATCTTTTTCCAAGTTTTTTATTTACCCATCTGAAATTCAATATCATCGGGAAAATGCGCTCAAATCTGTTTTCAGCTATAGCAATAGTAAAGCTGTTTTTTCTATTTCTCGGTCCCACGGTTTCATTATTAATAAAATGTTGTTATGTTATCTGGTTATCTTTAACACTCTTTGTTCTGTAATTATTTTTTTTGCAACCGCCAAAGTGAGACGGGCATGTTCGGTATTGAACTAAACTTCTATTTTTCTAAGCGGTCCCAGTCTACCAAGAAAAGAGTCATAACCTTTTTCCAAAAATTATACAGCAATAGGCCGAGTGCGCGCAATTTTTGCACAAGTGCTCATCTTTTTAATCGAAGATTTTTTTCGGGACTATTTTTCCGGGCTTTTTTCCCAGGCTTGTTTTTTTCGGGACTTTTTCCGCAGTAATTTTATCTTTTTTTTTCGGGGATTTTTTGCGGGGTTCTTTTCGCAGGAATTTTTTCTTGGGTTTTTGTTTCGGGAGCTTTATTTTCTTGGGGATTTTTTTTGAAATGTTTTTTGGGTTTTTCTAGGGCTGTATTTTTCCGGGGATGTTATATCCTAGATTCGAATGTTACCCCTGCTCTCAGGGCGCTGCTCATTCTTAGCTTAGGGGCTTCATATTTCTTAGGACGGCCCTGCATTACCTTGAATTTTGTTACGAAATGGCAATTAAATTTGTAGTAAGAAACTGAATTGATTTTGGATTCAGCACGTTTCAGTTGTTGAAATTTTTTTTCTTGTTTGTTGTCAAGCAAGTGTAACGCTAAATTTCCATGAAATTCCAGGAGCATGAGATTAAACATCACATTTCATATTTGTGCTCCGTGTGGGCGTTTAATAATAATGAGAATAAATTTAAAAATTCCACATTTGCGCACGAAGTTTGCGAGTTTCATAAAGACCAAATTCCTTTCCTATAAATATAAGGTGCATTTCATTGTAAAGCTTTACGTTTTAAGGAAACTTTTCTACAAAAACAATTTTCTCCCAATATCCGAAAACTTTTTTCCAACAAAACTTAGTCTATTTCAATATAGATCAATCATTTTTGCGGGAAATACATCAGTGACAGTTACTGTAATAAAGTTTAAAATGAAGAATATTAAAGTGTGTCAAAATGAAACTCCCCGTCGCATTTGTCGGCATCGTGGAAAAGAAAGGTATGAAGTGTTATTATATAGACACAGAAGTTTTATTAAAAAAGAATCTCTCGAGTTCATATTTTCCATTTAAATTTAATGTTACTTGATGAGTTTCTTTCACCTTCACTCAAAGCTGTATTTAATTAAATGAAGTTTGTAAGGCGCAATTTAATTTACTTATAATTTTACAAGGCTTCCTCATAAAGTACCCGTAATTTAATGTATTTCCAATTACACCTAATAATGGTTTCCGCATTAAACTTCACTTACATACCCAACTGCTTGAAGTATAATTTTTCCCCGATTTAAAACTTTTTTAATAAAAGCAACTTTAACCAACGCAACGGAACAATTAAATCGGATAATTCTAGTGAGGTCAGCACACCGTGTACAGAAGTACTTTGGAGTGCTTCAAGTAATCAATAGAGTCGCGAAAGGATTTGAAGTTGAAGCACAAGCAGCAAAGCAAACAGGACAAGGTTTAACGTAAGAAAATGCAATTGTCAACGTCTTAAAACTTCTTTAATATCTTTGAAATACAGGGAATGTCTTCACTTTGATGTGCTTTTCAATCTCCAGTTACAAACTGCCCTTTTTGTCATTATGTGGATTGCTCTCGGTATTTTTAGACACTTGAGATTACTCACTTCAAGTTTGTGGAACGGGAAAGATTTAAGAGAACTGTTTGATTGTAATTGGCTATTGAGGTGGAGAAAAAATATATACAAATACAAGAAAAATCACTTCGTTTGGACTTTCGTATACTTTACATTTATAGTATTTCCAAAAGTATTTATGCATAACGATACGATTAAATTGTTAGTTTGTACCAACCGGATGATTTAGAAAAGCTATAATAGTCGACCGGTCTACATCTGTACATGGCCCTGTCCGCATTGCCCGCATTGATTTGGAAAACCAGATTTTTTACGATAAAAAATCCTTTATTTGTTGGAAAACAGGTATTGAAGAAAACCCGAGACGACACAGTTAATTTATAGTCAAAAATTGGGGGAGGGGGGAAATTATTTAAATTAAATAATGCTAAACCTAAAAATTAGGTTCTGACTCTCATTTTATTATCACTTATGAGCAATTTAGCAGAAACAGAACTATTTTATCGTTTCGCGTTTATTTAATAAAAAGGTATACATTTTTGATGCTTCAAAAATTCATAGAAGGCGTCACAAAAAATTAGCGGACTGGAACACGAACCAAATTGTAGCTCACATTTAGCTCTATGAGCTTACATAAATTAAAAAAATTCTGTGGCCGGTGTTTGAGCATTATTTTTTTGAAAATGTTTAATATTTAAAATAATTTTTGCTACAAAATTTGTATGCGTTCAAAAAATTTCGTAAATAGTAGGTAATGTGTCCCCACTTCAATACCAAATTTGATCCCCACCCTATTTATTTATTTTTGAGTAATTAGGTCTTAATTCAAACATTTTAAAAATTTGTAAAAAAGGGTTAGGTTGGCCCTGAGGGGTTCTATCAGGTTCCGTTCCCAAATTTAGAAAATTTGTTTTCGGGACGAAAAACATGCCAAATTTCCGCTTTCGGTTTCGTATTTTTTTTCAAAAACTTATTTTGTCAGTAAATTTTTGATATACCTCCTCATTGGAAAGCAAAAGCAATAATCACAGATAATGAGAATTAGTGCTGGGAACGATGTCGCGTGGTGTTGGTACGGCAGGTAATTTTCCCATCGTTCCACTGAATTTTTTGATCAACTAAAAAATTGTGAACTGTTATACCCCTAAAAGTACTTCCTAATTAGTGTGTTGACTCGCTTCTACCAATTTTCTTATTAATGTAGGTAAATACAAATTTTCGGTAAGGGTTTTTGAACTGTAACGACACAAATGTTACTATTGCTTTGCGAAAAGCTTTATTCCCAAATTTACAGTAATCTAAAGCGCCTTTTGTAAAAGCAAGGATAGTAGCTAGGACGGAGTTAAACAAATTTACACAAGATCTCTCTTCAACATTTCAAGTAGGGTCCGTTTTATTTCAAAGAAAGTGAGCAATTCAATTTCGGCTAAAGGTATACGTATAATTTGCAAGAGGTTTTCTAAAGGCTTAAAATATTAATTTCATTCACATCTATAAGGCTACTGATGTGGGATAGTCGATAATTGAAATAATTCCCAAAAAATTTGCGAAATCTAACAATGTTGTCAATAAACGACTTTAAAAAATTCATTTAATTAAATATCCCAGTAAAAAGTTAGGTATAGACCCCCGGTCTGATAACGTACAAGTATTATCTTTATTGTTAAAGAACGATAAAATCCATTACTTATATCCAAATAGGTATAATATTAGCTTTACAATTACTCGATATTCAATAAAGTACTGAAGTTACATCAAAACATGTAATATCAGACGACAGCTATTCACGTCATTTACTGCTTTTACTGGTCTAGACATCTATTAGAGGTACGTACATTAATGGAATATTTTTGAATAACATAAATTATTCATTGAGTAGCCTTAGCAAAATCGATTAGACAGTCATACGCTAGGCAAGCGTAGGTGTACTTTATACGTGTAATATTTGAAAGACGGGTCAGCTACATTGTGTTTTTTTTATTGTCGAACTATTATTAGAAACGTGACACAATGATAATTGCAAAAGGTTAGAGGTAGTTCACATTTAACTTACAATAGTAGCTGTTGTGTAGTTGCCATAACTATTACAATGTTTTTGTTTTTAACATTTCGTGCAGATAGGTGACTGCATTCCTTCACCGTCATTTTACTAATCATTGGGGTTGCATAAAGTCTTCCAATGTCTTGATAACAGGATGACAGTGAGAAGCTAAAGACTCCCCGTTTATTTTAACGTGGCGCATCCGCCGTAAGCCTAATCCGCCGCGGGCACCATTGACTAGGAACTACGATATGCTCAATCAGCGCCTTGACTCGACTCGAGAACAGCTCTACTGAATGTAGATCAGCATCCAAGCTGAAACTCAGCTCACTTTCCACAACGCTCGAAGACGATCCTTGCCTGCAAAGACCTACAGCTGCCACCAAGAGTCCTTTCTATAGCTCGAACGAGGGCCGCTGTTCTCCTCGCAGAGAACGCTTGGCAACAATTATAGTCGCTGGTAACATTTTTAGGTACGGCCGAAGTTGCCGCTCCGTTTAGGCTACTCGCAGATCTTAGTACTGGTCAAAAACGTGCTTCCCCCCCATCTAGGTCGCTAACCAGTCTAATAATAGCAACCGCCTTGAACACTGTTGGGAATGCGAGCCACCTAAGTTAATACTTTCGATTACAAAACCACTCACCTAGGCTCAGGTTGCCAATGCCAACAGACACGCTTTACCTGTTAATCGACGGCGTCCAACCACCCACTATATTGCTTGGTTAAATTTACAACCCGTGTGTTTGGACACAGTGTATGCACAAAAGTCGGGCACTGGGGTTGACCTCGTGTATGCGGCTGACTACATAAGAAACGACCACTGCATCATAATGGAAGTTTACTTATTCAAGATTAGGCAAAGAAGCGTAATGTACATCGAGGATGCAGAATGCCAGTTTAAACAATCTTTGAACGAGGGGTTTGTTGCATATAATAAACTACGTTTAATTTTCATGAATGTTATCTACCTACTCCGTTATTGTTGGCATACTGAGTGATTTACAACACCACCGATGAACTTTCAGGAATAGTACAGGTGACTCAGACAATCATTTGGAAATAAGATACCTATCTTCGGCAACGCCATCTCTCGGGGCTGCAGACCAGGTAAGACGCTGACCAACGTAGCTCTGCGCGCCTGATTGGTACGCCACCACAATCGATTGTGGCTGTTACCTGAATCTTATAGCAATTTATGGTGTTATTAAAGTGATTTTGGCACCTTATTTTCTCGTTTTCTTAAGCTTGAAACGTTGTAGTACGCGCAGTATGCTTAGCTCCTGGCAGGCTTGTACCGCATACCGCATACGCGCAATGCGTTGGCAATGCCATTATCGGACACGGGTACCCAAAATTCAAAATGATTGTCTCGGTCCATTATACCATTGTTTGAAGTTTGCCGGTGTAGTTCTAAATCACCCCGTACATCCGTGGCGTTACAATCCTAGTAGTAGGTCAGGTTTCGCCTATTTTCCATTTCGCTTCTTTGCTGTGGAGTGTGGATGGTTACTTCTACTCGTAGAAGTTTTCTGTTGTTTTTCGCTACATTTGTTGCCCATTGTTGACGCAGTTTTCTCATTGTTTTTCTTCTTTCAAATTGTGCTCTGTGTACCTTTCTCGGCATCATTCCTGCCTCCCTTCTTATTACACGTCCCACCCACTTAAATCTTGGAATTTTAGTACAGCTTGGCATATTTGAGACTTTGTACGGTTTTCTGAACTCATGGTTGTATGTTGTTCTCAATTTTTTCTGTCCAGAGAATAACATCTTTTGTATAGTTTTTTAGTCCGATTTTAATAGCATTTCCTGGGCCCTCGTTTTTATTGTCCAGCATTGGTCTGATCATTACTTGGCATATCTTTAATTCGATATTTCGGTGAACCATTACTGATTTGCAAAGCTTGTAAAGTGAGTAGCATGCTCTGCTTGCTGCTATTGTGCATTAATGTGTTTTCTGTAAAAGCTCGTTATTTTCATTTTGCACAACGACATTTTTGAAGTTTATGTTTTCTATCGTTTGGTTCTGTCCTTTATTTCAGTTTAGCTACGTGGTTCAGAATTTGATTGTTTTTTCGTTCCTTTTTACGCCCGTCTGTTGTTTCTGCATGTCCCACAACCTGATAGGATTCTCGTTGTAAGAATTCTATAGGTCATGCATATTTAAGGTAGTTCCGGTCCAGCGGGTGGTATAGTGGTTAGAGTTCCAACCTCTAGAACTAGACTCCCAACGGCAGTAGGTTCGCATGCCCTGTCCGTCAGAAATTTTTCTGAATAAGTTAAACCCGGCGTGTCCATGGACGGTGTGTGTGGTGTGTATGCTAGGTTGCATGTCTTTCGGGGTGGGGCATGTTAGACCGGTGAATAGCGCTAAAGTGCGCTGAGCCCGGGTAAGGGGGTGGGATGGGAATCATGGAGTCGTGCTCACGCACGGCCTCATGATTCTTAAAAAAAAAGGTAGTCCCATATAATTTTGGTAGTTAAGCCGGATTTCTTTTGTATACATTGTAAACACTATCCCAGTGTTCTTCTATTATTTTTTAAATAGAAGGTGGACCGCTGTTCTGTAACCTTTTCGTCTCCATATTTAATTAGCTGGATTGATATGTCGCTACCCGTTTTTTTTTCTGTCGTATTATAACGAACAAATATCACGAAATATTAAAATAAATGCTAATTGAAAGCACCGAATATTTATTTGTGTACCAATGGAGGGTTCTGGTGGCGGTACGAGTACGTTGCTTCCACTACAACAACCCCACATGATCGTCCGGGTGAAGCATCAAGTTACAGAAATAAGAAACGTTGGCATAACAATTTCAATTGTATGTTAAATACATTCAACGATATTAAATCATAGGTTTATTACATTCTTCCGTTGGAAATGGGTAAGTAAATTTACTACCAGGAATATTTTGGTGTTTTCTGCTATATCTATATGGGTTAAGAGTGTTAAAAATAGTATTGCTGCCATTTATTTATTATTCTTCTTTGTTTTGTTTTGATAGTTTCTTTGTTTACCTAGTGTAAGGTTTCTACTTTATTTGAGCTGACCTGCTTGTTCCATTGTTGACATCTTCTTCTTCCATGTCGCTACAGCCCAAATTGGGCCTTGGCTTCCTGTAGTTTCTGCCTCCATGCCTGTCTGTCTCCTGCCACTCTCTTCCAAACTCGGACTCCTAAAAGATCTCGTGCATCTTCTTGTATTTTGTTTTCCCTGTGTATTATTTTTCATTCTGTAAATTTTAATGTTATATCTACCTCCCTGGCAAAATGATGCAGGCCCTGTAAATGTGTACATAAAAGGATGTCTTTCGAAAGATAAACGTTCAAAGTATATTCCCTAAGAGAGAGATCAGTTAATATTACCCTCTGGAAATAGTATATTTATAACCTGCGCCCACGGAAAGGATTTCGACATCAAATATTAATATCTGCGTTCGGTAACAGCCGCAACAAAGGCAAAAACAGGCGCAAATAAATACGGGCAGATACCGGGACTGACAAATATTTATTTCCAATATTTACTCCAGGCAGATTCGTGTAAATACTTTAAAAGCTAATATCTTCAAATTTTATTATTTCTCACTGACAACTGCTGAAATGCAACTTCAGCTTTTTAGCAGAGACATCTTGACAAAGAAATACGCTGCGCCACTTTGCAAAGAGACGGCGGCATTACTCCCGAGTAAAAGATTTATTGGGACGAATCCCCGAAAGCGCTTAAATGTCGATATGCTGATAGATACAAACGGTTTCTCATATACATTGCTCTAAGACGAGGAAGTGTAAAAGGTCTGTCTCTTTGCTGAAGCTACAGGAAATGGCAGGTCTGGCTAGGTCGTGAAGCTTAATGTGCCAGTTGATAGTTCGGAGTGTTTTTTTCAAAGTTCAAAGTTGTGACCCGAAAGAATGGTTGATTTATTCGCGGACTGTATAAAAAAATTCAGAAGCTAAAGTTTTAGGAAATGCTCAAAGTTTCTACTTACAAGGTTCTGAAAAAGAATTTTGGTGACATGCCTTTGGAATACCAAAGCGCCTAAAAAATTATTTTCTGAAACTCATAAAAGTCTGTCTTAACGTAAGAAAAATATTAAATTTAGCAAATCTTCACCTTTGTTTGAACTTACGCAGAATTTTTTAAAGCGCTCCATGTTAATTTTAATGAAAGAATAGTAACGCTGGCTTTTAAAGAAAGCTCAAAGACTTAGGTTTTACATTTAGAGTGATCAAGAAAATTTATTATTAAGTCGTAACAGCTCAGTTAAAAAAATGTTGTAATCATTCTATAAAGTACAGATCAAGCAGCGTGTTTTAAAATTGCCAAAAATTAGGTAAAAATTACGATTAACCATAATTCAGAAGTTTACTCAAATTAAGTCATTACAGAAATTTTAACAAGTTGTTTAAACAAGAGTTTAAATCTATTATAAATTCAAATATACAACCCGTGGTGTGGTGGGAGTGGTCGCATACCCACTTTTTCTTACCAGCGGAATTGAGAGAAGGGATAAAAATGGGCGAAACAGGTCGCTGGTACTTTCCCATACATTTTACGTTTTAAATATTCTCGCGTCAAGAAGTAATGGAAATTTACATCTAATCTACCCGGTACAAGCCCGCTGCAGACTCAAGACGTTGGTTACTTACGGGCTTCGCTTAAGATATTTAATGTGCTCACGAAAATAGTTATACCATCTTTATTTATACAGTTATCAAAAATATGTAAAAAATGAATAATATTTATTTTTATTAGACCTAATTGATAGACGTATTCAAAATTATGTAACTGACGGAAAACACGTTGTTGATATTAAAAAGTATCGTTTTATTCCTTAATTTTCAAAATAGTTAAACATTTTCGCTGATCCTAATAAAGTTCTTCAAATAGTCTATCAAACTGATAAATTTTTATAACGATCGGCGTTTGCGTTTAGGAATAATAGATAATGAATTTCAAAATTTTCAAAAATTCTCAGAGGGCGTCAGGGTGAAATTTGGGAAATTAGTAAACAACAAATTTTGTTGTTCATTGCAAGCTCTATCGGCTCGGAAAGTTTAAAAAAAATGGTGTGAGCAGTTTTTGAGGACATTTTTTTTGACAATGTCCAAAATTTTGAACCGCTAGTATATTTACAATTTTCATTTTTCCATAAATATTTTAACATCACATGATTATATTATTATAAGGGCTTTCAAATAATATGATAATTTGTATTGAATGCATATTTTGTTTTTGAGTAATCGGGCAATAAAGTTAAAATTGTCAAAAATTCGTAGCAACCTTCATTTAGAAGATACAACATTTGGAAAACAAGCATTTGATTTGTCTTTAAATGCACTGCAACGCTATGTATTCACAATTTTAAAAACAGTGTTCAGAAAAAAATCTATACCAAAAAAACAGTTCTAATTTCCGTTTCCGGTCCCGGTTCTACACACCAAATCTTATTAAAATCGGTCAAGGGGTTCCGGAGATATATTGAAACGAACGCACCCACCCACTCACGCACCCATCCACCCACAGACAGACATTTTGTATTTTCGCTAAAATCTGAAATTCGAAAATTTGCATCAAATCATAACTTTCCTTACTTCAGTAGAAGTATGGGAAAGAAAGTAAAAACGCAGAGGAGTGGGATGAGAAGAATATATACGTAAGAGAAAAAGAGAGAGTAGGGCAGGTTAATTTGATTTTATAAAAAAGTTCATTTTGACCAGATTTTTACCCAAATTTAAATAATACACAAATTTTAACATGGTTGTATGGTGTTATAAGACATAAGCTGTCGCATACCCACTTCTTGTTACCAGTGGAATTGAGAGAAGGGATAAAAGCAGAGGAGTGGGGTGAGGAGAATATATACGTAAGAGAAAGAGGGTTGCCGAGAAAAAGAGAAGACAGTTAAGAGCATACAGGAAAAGAAAAAGCCATGGCACAAGGGTAGTAAAAAAAGAGAAGAAAAAGAGGAATAGAAAAAAAAGCAAGGGGGGAGTTTGTGGAATATTTCTATCAAATCATGGTAAGGCAGGCTACTTTGACTTTATAAAAAGTTCATTTTGACCAGATTTTTACCCATATTTAGTTGATACACAAATTTTAACACAGTTGAATGCTGTTATAAAACATAAGCTGTATACCGACTTTTGTTACCAGTGGAACTGAGAGAAGGGATAAAAACAGAGAAGCGAGATGAGGAGAATATATACGTAAGAGAAAGAGGGTTGCCGAGAAAAAAAAGATAGTTAAGAGCATACAGGAAAAGAGACAGCCAAGGCACAAAGGTAGTAAAAAGAGAAGAGAAGGAAGACTATAAAAAAAGCGAGGGGGGAGTTAGTGGGGTCAAAACAACAGTTTCAATATATCTTGTAATAGAAATGAACAGACCAAAAACGGCACCTGAAACTCCGGTCATTGCTGTTTCAACTCCATATAATTCTTAAAAAAAAAACAGTTTGGTCGGAGGAAATACTACTTCGTACTGAATTGCGGTACTCAACGTGTTACAAAAAATAGGAAAAGAGAAAGAACGCCAAGGTAATAAGCTAAAAGAAGAGAGGGTATTAGGAGGAAGGGGTGGTGTAAAAAAGAAAGAATTTGTAAAAAGGAATAAAAAGAGAGAGAGTTCGGGGCAATAGAAGAAGGGGGAATGTTAAAAGGTTAGTGGAATGAGGTAGATAGGAAAGAAGATGGAAAATGAGACCAACCTGCATTAGAAATATTTCATAATTTTTATTCGTTTCACATTAACAATTTAGAGTAAAAAACGTAAATTGGAAATCATGTTTTCTTTGAACTTTTTAAGATTAAATTTTATAATGTTTTAATAAATTTTATCTCATATATATCATTTTTAATTATTACCATCCTCAACTATTTAATATTAAAATTTTTAATTTATTTCGTTTTAGAAGACGTTTCAAGGGCACAGAAATCAATAAGCACTTCTTTCCAATTACGTAGTAAAGTAACTCCACTTGATTCTCCAAATATTATTTAAATTGGGCTAGTCCAGTGTTACTCAAACTAGGGTACGCAGTACTACACGAAGTATTTCCGAATTTTGGAAAATACATAAATTGGTACAATGTATATTTTATTATGTCTGTATAATAAAACTACGATAATTCGTTTCGCATTTACTAGATGCTCATTCTAATTTTTCCCTAATTACTGCTCATTTTTTTAGGTTCGTGACCATTTTACGAAATTTTGAAAATTTCTGAAATAATTAAAAATGGTTTAAAATTTTATACGTTTACTAATTTTAAAAATTGTTTGAAAATATACAAACTTCCTGAAATTTCTTAAAACTTCTTAAGTTTCAAAAATGTTTAAGAACTGCAGGATTGATTGATAATTATACAAATTTTGAAAAATCTTGAAAACAACAGTTTTGAAAATTTTCAAAATTTTTAAAACACTTGTTTTTTGAAAATTTGTACAAACTTTAGAAATTTTTGAAAATAGTATTGAACAAATACTCAAAATTTTTTTTAATTTTGTAATTTTTTGATTTTTGTTATTATCTAATTTAAAAATTTTAAAAATGTTTGCAAAACTTTTGGAAACTGAACCTCTTTATAAATTATTAAAATGTTTGCAAAAATTAAAGGCAAAATTTTGAAAACAGTATTGAACAAAATGTGAAATTTGTTTGAAAATTTTTGATTTTTAGTATTTTCTAATTGCAAACAAAATTTATTTGTTGAAGTCTAAGACAATTTTATAATTTAGTTGCTTTTTCGGCAATTACTCAAATAAACTGTTCGGGTAAACGACTGAAAGAAAATCCTCTATAGTTAGTTTCTCAACGGGAGAATGTTCCTATTGTCATTTAAAATTTTCATAACAATTTTGAAGCAGAAATTCTTAAATTTTTGAAAAAAGGAAAACATTGATAGTGGGGTGACCGGAGAACGGTAGGAAGATCGCGCTTGCGCATATCGGACATTCGACTTAGAATATGAATATTAGCTTTTTTCTCAAGTGTCTTTATTGAAGTATAGCACTCTCCCAACCCCCCATTTTTGGCCTCCATTCTGGTTTTGTTGCGGTTTTTATCCCACTGTGACTACCAATCCATTAAACTTACATTGAGCTTTCTACGTTAAGTCGTCTGGGCTGTAAAGTGTATACAGGCACACACATCCACACACACAACCACCATCACCAAATCGGACTTTTCGTTATTCTCGGACCTTGAACCGTGCATTTCCGTCAAAAACTTGACTCCCAAAATTTTGATAAATGCAATACCTGCCTTTAGCTATATTCTTTATAGCGAGAAATTTACTATCACTTTGAAAACCCTGTATATAAAAATTGTTTAATTAAAAACGTTAATTCGATTTAAACGTCATTAAAATTTTATTTAAAAGATCGAAAAAAAATAATGAAAATTATTTTATCGAAAAAGGTTGAGAAACACTGGTTTAGTCTGACATATAACACAAAAACCGCGAAAATCCGGGTTTGATATGAAAATCCTTGGTAATTCTTATGAAAATTTTGGCTGTAAATACAAATGTACATAAGCTTAAACTTGTATACTGTTTAGATTAAATTCTACATTTTGTTTACTGTTAAATTACGGCAAGGTGTTCCAATTCGCTCTGAGTTGAAAATTTGTTTCAGACTATAATTTCGGATTTTGTTTGTTTTTGAAATAATATACATTTTTCTATTCCCATGTATGTTTTAATTTACTTATTAAGTGTGCGCTGCCTATACTATAATGATATCCATTTCGATACAGATTTTCATTATGAAATGACCCAAACTGACCAATAGCAGCAGAGCATTGTTTTTGGTAACCATGGTTACAAGAGTTGTTGACAGTTAACATCGCAAAACAGTTCTAGTTTTTTTTGCATAAAAAACATTTTTAATGGATATTTTTTTTAATTAACTAGTCGTAGAAAAAATAGCGTATGCAACTCTTATATATTGGCTATTATACACTCGTTTGAATTGAATTTCACTCGTGTATTAATAGCTATCATTATAGATTCGTTGCGAATAATATACTATTATTGATTATGGGTATACAATAACATACTTAATTACTTCAACAATATTTATTTATTTTAACCTTATACGTATTTCGGCATGTTTACATGCCATTGTCAAAGGTTATATTAGAAAGTAAACAGTTAGTGTTGTTATAGCAATAGAACTTGGTGACTTGATCTCGGTAATCGTCTGCAGATGACTTGATTTCTCATTCCAAAACGTCCAGCAGAGGAGAATTTAAGAGATCAATTTGCTCATTCATTAGCGGTACAGTTTTTAAATGTTTGTGAATTTCAAAAGCGTCTAGTATATCTAATTTACGTTTATCATCACAAAAAAAAGTAAACATTTTATGGTGTTATTAGATGTCATTGAATGATTTTGTTCTAGTAAGTGTTTAGCGTAATTGGATTTATGTGGGTGTTTGTATTTGTAACACCGTACGCGTTCTTTTTACCTAATATCAAAATTTCTAATTGTCTGGCCTATATAAACCGAATTACAATGCGAACAATTTAATTTGTAAATGCCTGATTTTAGCAAATCGTCTGTTTTCAAGTTTGCATTAAACAAAGTGTTTGTTTGCATTGTAATTTGATTTAGACAATTAGAAATTTTGATATTAGGTATAAAGAACACGTACGTTGTTACAAATACAAACACTTTTGAATAACCCTGTATATCTCAATATCTCTGGTATATTCGGTATTGGGTAAACCTTCAAATTCAATTTTTGCGTAAATTGTTTTCTAGTACACAAAAACTTTTAAATCCGTCCAATTCTTAAGCAGTAAAACAAATCAGTCCTACAATCTTCATATGTTTATCTAAAAGTTGAAAAAGCAATAAAAATTTAAAGCCTCCAAAAGTTTGGAGCGGGCCAATATATCTTTCAGGGAAAACATCCGGTTCTCGAAGCTCAAGGAGGCGGGGCGATGGGAAAACAATAACTTATCCAACTCTCTTGAGCGCGAGCTTGTAGCAACCAATTACTACCAATACTCTTCCTCCATCGGCCTGTATGATATTGATAAGTCATTATGTTTTAATTGGAGATCTTGAGCTTCTTCGGAAAAATATAGAGAGATCTCTTTCGGTGGCAGAGTGTGGAATCCAATCAATTACGGACCAATAAACCCTGCAGTTGGCGGCCTGCCAAGACCAGAAAACTGGGGTGGACACACTGAAAACGAACTCGCCCAACTTCAAGTGGTTTCACTAAACTATAAGAACGCGTTATCTGTATTGACACTCTCAAATTAGCGATCATAAATTTTCTACTGGATACACCTGCCCCCTGAAATTTCCACCGCTTTTCCTCGATGCCTAATTTCGATTCTCGTGGCGCGTACGCATTCTCTTGCACGCAACTTTTGTTTCTAATCATCTTTTAATAACGCTTTGATTTCGTTTTCAGTTCATTATTCCTCGATAATTCAATATTAATGACCGCATCGTGTTTCATACACCTACACTTATATGCCCTGTTCGGGTGCTAATGCGAAACGAAACGGGTCCCTGTTCTTCCTTTCTGCATTAAAAGTAGCATGGGAATGCATTAAATATTCAGGAGGCTTCTCAAGGGTGTATTATTATCGAGGAATTCTAGATACCTCTTCCGTTGTGCTATTGAAAAAAAAGTTTCTTGTTACATTTTTTATAAACTTATCAGTAGCCAAATTGATTATTGTTAAGGTCTGAATTATTTTTCTCTACATCCAAATTAATACATCCTAATTAAGAAAATGTTCCTGAATGCAGAATTTGTGGGAAGTGTTGCTAAAATGAGCCATGTTATCAAACAATGACTAGAAAATCATTATCAACACAGAGAGATATAATTTTTGACTTCTAGGAAATTCCTCTTATCTGTGGTTTTCCCGAATCGTAAACGATGAAATGGTCAGAAGATTATTTCAATAGCCATTTTTTTCTTGGACTTTCAATTATCGTAGAAGAAAATTATTTTCCGCATTATCATATTTTTAAATTAGGTACATTAGCTAGGAATTATTTAATAATTAATATGTTTAGTTATTAGAGACCAAATATGTTAAAAACCTAAAATGAGCTTTTGTACCAACAACCTACATTTTTCAAATTTACAGATAAAAGCTGAAAACGCTGGGTTGGATGCTAGAAAAAGTTTATTATCACTTTTATGAATTTTTTATTTTGCTGTTAACTTTTAGTACTGCATGTTTTTTTTCTAATTTTTAATTTGATAATTTTCGGAAATTTAATAATTTTTAAAATTTTAAAAGTTATGATACATTTTTAAAAAATGTTAACAATTTTCAGAAAAGATTTTGAATTTGTTTATTTTAAAGAGTTTCAAATTTAGAAAATTTTTCTAAAATTTTAAAAGTTTTAAAATTCAAAAATTTCTTGGCATTAAGAAACCACCTCTGGTAGGTTTTCTTTTGGTCGTTTACCTAAACAACCTAATTGAATAATCGCCAAAATAATGACCCAACCATAGAATAAAATCGACTTTAGTTTTCAACGAATAAATTTTGTTTCGCAATCACAACCAGCCTTTACGTCCCACTGCTGGGCAGCGGCACTCTTTTCTGCCACGTACTCTCCTTAGCGTTAAGGTGGACTACGGGGGACCTACAGTTTAACGTCGAATCCGAACGACTAAATATCAGAGAAGGTTTCAGGCATTAAGACCCCACGGCTGCCTTCACCGGATTGGGGAATGTGAGTGGAGGGTTGCGGCATAGATTTTTATTGTTACATGGCTACGGCGGGGAATCGAACCCTAGACCTTTAGCGTTAGAGACTAAGCGCATAACCTCTGAGCTACCACAGCTTCAAAATTTTGTTTACAATTGACAAATACAAAAATAAATTTACACATATTTCAAAAATTTCAAGAGCGGGCGTAGCTCAGTGGTAAGAGCGCGGGAATCCAATGCAGCGGATCCGGGTTCGATCCCCGGCCTGGTCGTTCTCCCTAGCAAGGTAATGGGAAACCAGCGAGGTGGATTTTTCCCCCAGGAACACCTCTCTGAAAAGAAGTGCATGCACTTCCTGTAGTTCGGAGCCCACGTTAAACTGTAGGTCCCCTATGTCTGTCTGTGCAAATTATCTATAGCCGCGCACCAAACAGAGACATAGGAGAGAGGTCGCCAACGCCCTGAATAGGGTATGGCACTATAAGAAAAAGAAAAAAATTTCCTAAGCCTAAATATTTTTAAAATTTTCAAAATTTCCCAAAATTTTTAAAACTAAATTATTTCAACAATTATTATTATTTTAAAACATTTCGAAAATTAATTAAACAGAAAAAATTCATCTCAAAGTTTTGTTAAATTTTTGAAATATCAAAGTTTCTACAAATTTCATTTTTCAGTTTATAAAAATTTTAATTCTATTTTTGTCTAAAAATTTTCAAAATTCAAAATATTTTACATTTTCAAAAAATTTCATAGCTTCCGAAAACCTTAAAAATTATAAAATTTTTAATATTTTTATTTTTTTTTATTTCAGTCAAAAATTTCCAAAAAATTAAAAATCAATTTAATTTTTAAAAGACATCTAAATTAAATATATTCAAAATTTTTTCCAGAATTTCCATAAAAATGTCAAAATTGTCACGAAGTTCCATAAATCCGAGGAAGGTCCCGTGGCGGATGCCCGAATAGCCTTTTTGATTAATTTTAAACTTAATTATTGTTTCCTATAATGATTGAAAATTTCAAATCAATAATTATCTTTTATTACAAAATTTTTGTAGAATTTTGTCACTTTTTGCTTTACATTTAGGTTACAACCCCGAAAAAGATGTTTAATCTATTTTCGTTCTTTATTCGCGTGATTTTCTCTTTTGAATAAAATCCATACATCGATTAGTTTTTGTACTCATTTCTAACAACTTTTAATACAAACCGAAATTCTACCCTTACATTCCCCTTTTAATAACCATAATTTAAAGCTTTTAACCTACTTTTTCCAAATTATAGACCCCTGTTTTAAATTTGAGTACTTGAGTTTGAAAATAATAACATATTGGCCCTAAATTACAGGGCAAACAATAGACACATACAAATGAGTCGCTTACAAAATCGAATAATTATTATAACGGTATAAATAAACGTAAAAACAAGAATGGACAACTTCGAATTCGTGTAAAGAAAACAATGTTGAAAGCAAATTTAAAAGCTATAATCTGTTAGGAGTACGAAACAACAAACATAATAATATTAAACCATAAAAAATAATTATCAAGATGTTAATAGACGTAAAAACAAGAATGGACCACTTCGAATCAGCGTAAAGAAAACGAGGTTGAAGCAAATTTTACTTAAAAATTTAAAAAGTGGTATCAAGCAATAGTAATGAAATTATAGGAAGAAATTAAAGAAATTTACACTTGATATCATTATCATCATCATCACTCTGTATGATTTTAGATTTCGACTGTTTGCTAGTATGAAATTTCGTCTGAACCCTTGTCTTTGACATCGTTAACGTCAATTTTCCTGGGGTCGCTTAATTTGGAAAACGACGCCCCTTTCTTGAACTAAAAAGGGGCTTAAGAATGAGCATGAGTGACATCGAGGTCTATCAAAGCATGACGTTGATGAAAAGTCTAATAATCCTGCGTAAGCGCCATGTCAGGATGGCGATTAGCCATCCTATAAGCTTAATTATTTAACCAACGCTTCAATAAACACGAGAGAAGGTCCTTATTTTACGGAGGTGGTAATATTATATTCGGTAGGAAAAGCGCGAAATGCACTTAAGCAGCTTCAAAGTTCGAGAAATACGAATGTGTTTCCTGTTAAGCTGTAGACGGGGGGAGTGAAGCCGAACTTCCAACTTGTACATTAAACAACCTGCCACCTGCATAAAATATTACCGCAAACTTTTGCAATGCTACAAACATTGATATGCAGGAGAAACGCGTAATTACTTTGGCACAGGTACCGGGAAAACAGCAGCTAGACAAGCGGCTCGCAATTAAAACCTGTAATAGAGTTAAATTATAGCTTGCTTATTTGCAACAGAAGTTTCGATTAAAAGGGAACTACTACTTGCAGGTTGCGTGATGTTGCAAAAAAATGGAAGGAATGCTCGTTCTACTGGCTCTTTGCCTCCTTTGATGAATTTTATATGAGCAAATTTAATTACGCGGTGACAACACGAAAGAGTGATAATGCCAAATTAGAATTAAATTACATTTTCACTTGCTCGGATTTATGAGTAAAAAGAGGAACTATGGTAATGCTGTTTAAGGTTAATTGTTTGTGAGCAATGAAGTAACCATACATATTACGACCATACCATTTTATAGGTAGAAATTCGATTATTGCGGTAATTGTCTGTGCATCCGTCCGTCTGTGGGCGATTTATAGCAAAAACGGTTAACCGAAAAAAATTAAACCAACATAAACAATACCGCAGTATCTGAAGTGTGTGCTATATAAAAAACTGAGACTGGTCCGTTCAAAAAAAGGAGTGAGGTGAAAAATGTTGCTCGTATTGAATACCCGATTATAGAATAAAAAACAATATAATATGTTAGGACTCCTAAACAGTCGATTTCTTCAAGTAAAAATGTTATCTTACCTTTTCCTGTTTCTTCTCTTACTTGCTGTTAAAGTTCTAATGCAAAGCACCTTTTCTCATAAGTACAAAGCCACTGCGAGGCGGCCATTACAGTCTACCTCTAGCGTGACCGTTATACGCCAAGTCCCTCTTCGGACCGGATTGACATACGCTCAATCTGCGCGCCCGCTCAAGTTAACAACGGTTCAACAAGAACAAGCTACCAGTCTTGACATCAGGCAAGCCCTATGTCCCCACTGGTCGGAGGAGTTTGCCCAAATCTCTACTGGATTTGCTGATCAGTGCCTGAGCTGAAACGCAGCTCACCCGCCGAACTGCACCAAGACCGCCCTAGCCTGCATAAGCTGCTATTCCCCGCGGGCTCGGACTTGGTCCCCGTGGTACCAGTCAAAGAAGTCACTGATTGAATTGTTTGGAACCAGTTTAAGCTTCTCGCCATCCTAGTACTGATTAGTTGGTAGCCGGTCTGATAGTGACCGGTAGCTTAACAGCGCCGAGTGTACATAAGCACGAACCCCCTGAGTCGACACGTTAATGGCATGACCAGGCAAAGTGCACCTCACCCCTAAGGCCCAAGTCCCTAATGCCAGTAGACCCGCCACTCCTTCCTGAAGCTCACCATCACCTGCCTTATTTGTCGACTTCCAACCACCCAGTATATCGCTAGGCAAACTTATAACCCCCAGAGGTCACCTCGACATAGTGACTGGGACGCAGGCATATTTATAGCCACGGCCAGGGAGCGGGGATCCCGTTTCAGAGAACGCGCTGCCGCTAAGGTAACCATACTAAGAACTAGCAACACCTACCCTCGTGAAATCATTCACCCAGTTCTCCATGGTCTCAGTTAAGGTAAACCTTAAACCTCTCCAAAGAGAGATGGACGTACCAAGTTGAAATCGTCGAAGTGACCGTTACAACGCCGACCCCGAAGAAGGCATCGTTGTTCACGCCACTCACCTAAGTGAGGGTCTTTGGCCGTCCCGCTTCTTATAGATACAGATGAGACTAGGTTGTCAAAGCCAGCTAATGTGTAAAGATTAGTAGTGTTACAACCAAATATAGCTGAGAAAAAGATGTTGGTCCGCTCAAAAAGAAACGGACGAAGAGAAGAGTTTTGCCGAATACTAGACTTTCGAGATAAACGCAATGGTATCTTATTCGGCAACTCCTAAACAATCGAATTTTGTAAACGAAAAATGTATGTTTCTTCTTTTAATGTTCTTTTTCTAGTTGCAGCTAATGTTTTACTCCTAGAAATCTCAAAATGGATTTCATAATTTGCCGATAGCGGTTTCTTGGCGATTACTCAATTAATCTGTTCAGGCAAATGACCAAAAGAAAACCTCCCAGTGCAGTGGTGTTTTCCCAATGGAAAGGTGTTCATATTGTCGTTTAACGTGCTGATACCGATTTTGAAGCCGTAATTCGTGAATTTTTCCAAAAAACTAAAAAACAAATTGTCAGTGGAGAATGATAGAGAAAGCGCGTTTGCGCAGATCGGTCATTTGACATGCGTAGAATACTAATCTAAAGTACTTTTCCGAGCGCGTCTAATATTAAAGTAGAGCACCCCTCCCCTTTTTAATGAAATCGTCCGCTTTTATGATATTTTGTGTTTTATAGTTGCAATCGATGTTTATCCATTAGAATCTGAATATCGATTTTTCACGTCCTGTAGATCTTTGGCAGTATTTTTGCAATCACCCAATTAAACTGTTCGGGTAAACGACCAAACCTCTCAGTGATGTTTGCTCTTATGGAAAGTTGTTCCTATTGTCATGAAACATGCTCATATCGATTTTGAAGCTGAATTTCGTAAATGTTTGAAAAAAAAATTGATGGTAGCGATAAGAGGTTATAGAGAAATCGCGTTTGCGCAGATCGGCTAGGCGTAAAATACGAGTTTAGGGTTCTCAAGCGGGTCTATTTTGACATAGAACACCCCCCTTTTTTGGCGGACCAACCTCATTTTCTTGCGGCATCATTCTATTGAAATTAGCAACCTTTGAGCCAAATTTGGGTTTAAGGCGTCTAGACTGTAAAGTGTATACAGACACACGCACAAACACAACTGCAGCGTCCGCTTTAACGGTCTCCCAAGGCTTTGAAACCTGCTTGTTAGTCAATATGTTTAGGTTGAAAACGTTCGCCTTAAAAGTACCTTTCTTTTAAGCATAACTCGTATATCTGTCAGTAAATTCATAGGGAGAAAAACTTTGCTGACTGAACGCATTTGCTTCAAATCCAACCTGACGATCACAATACCTTCCTCTATAATAATAATAATAATGAACGCATTTGTTTATGCAAACATACATAAAATGATGTAGAAGTTATTGCTTAGACAATATAATTTTCATCCCACCCGTCAAAAATAAAATAATTACAGGAGTATTACAAATTTCTCCGAGAGAATGTCTTGCTTCAATTTAATCTTGGCGTATTGCACTGTACTTTCTTTAATATTGACAGGCAGTTGGTTGTATATTGCTGTAGCTTGATAGCTGAAAAACTGCTCAAAGTGTATGGAGCGCCAAGTGTAAAGTGAAAATTTGCTGTGCATTTTACGGTATTTAAGACAATTTGTCTTAATATTTATTATATAAACACTCTTTTAGCTAAATGCTTTCTATTTTAATAAATCATTCTAGATTTAAATAAATTCTTAATCATTTGGTTAAAATATTCCAATATTTAATAAACCATTAGAGATTTAAATAAATCCTAAAACATTTATTTTAAATTTTCAAATATTTAGTACACCTTTACGTATTTAGCCAAATCTGCACATATTTGTTTTAAATCTTTCAATATTTAGTAAATATTCGCAGATTTAAATAAATTTTTACCGACAAAAATAAATCCTGACAGAATTAAATAAATTTTTCAACATTTAAGTTTAAGCTGTCACATTTAATGTTAACCTGTCATATTTATTTGACCTTGGTGAGCCCGGCCGACTTAGGACACCAAGACCGTTAGTAAGGCGCAAGGCAAGGTCATAGTTCGACGCTTAAACAAAACAGACTGAAAATTACATTCTCAACGGAATGTTGAGGAAATTTTATTGTATGAATAATAAATTATGCAATGTTTATGTTGTTAAATATGTTGTTATTCATAATTGAACTAACATTAATTGTACAAATTCTTGAAATACGGAAAACGTGTTCATAATTGTTGAACGTTACCGCCAGTGTAAACGGTCTTGGTCTACTATGTAGGCTGGGTCTACCAAGGCCAAATAAATATGACTAGTTAACATTAAATGTGACAGCTTAAAATTAAATGTTGAAATATTTATTTAAATCTGTAAGGATTTATTTTTGTCGGTAAAAATTTATTTAAATCTGCGAATATTTACTAAATATTGAAAGATTTAAAACAAATATGTGCAGATTTGGCTAAATACATAAAGGTTTACTAAATGTTTAAAAATTTAAAATAAATGTTTTAGGATTTATTTAAATCTCTAATGCTTTATTAAATGTTGGAATATTTAAACCAAATGTTTAAGAATTTATTTAAATCTAGAATGATTTATTAAAATAAAAGGCATTTAGCTAAATGTGTGTATATATAATAAATATTGGGACAAATTGCCTTAAATACCGTGAAATGCACAGCAAATTTTCACTTTACACTTGGCGCCCCATAAAAGTGAGCACTACTTTGTATAGCGACGAAGGTAAAAATAAGCAAGTGCGTATTTATTTGTTTTTCCTGTTGAACTTCACAAATTTTGAGGACCACGAGCCGCCACTGATTGTTGCAGGAAATTAAATAAATGTTTAGTAAACCACAGCTTGACGGTCTGGTGATAAACGGTACTTTACTCAGAAAACTGATAATGTTTATCTATTTATCAGTGTAAAGTGTCATTAGCCCATTACGGTAAATTAAAACGCATTAAATGCTCTAACACCACCAATCATTAAAAAAATTCAATTCTACATAAATTGTCATTACTATTATTAGCATACAAGTCTTGAGTGTGATACCTGATAAATACAAAAAAAATACTTACCTATTATCAACAAATTTGATCGGCATTATGTGTTTATCAGTTACATATTAAAACTTAATTCACTCATGGTAGAGATATGATATTACGTTCTGATTGCGTATTGCAATGACTAATACGAGTAGGGGAATTTTCGGATTTGTATGACAAAAAGTAAATATAAAGCAGGTATCAATTTCGAAGAAATTGTTAGGATAGTTCAGCTTGCGGCTTGACGTAACAACTGATTAATCACAAACCAACTGTGAAGGCAATGAAACTAAAAGTATTTACATTGTGTTACTTATTTGTGTTAGAAAAACATCATTTTTCACACTTAAAAAAAATATTTTATAATATATTTCTGTTCTAACTCCATAATTTATTGCTGCTTTGGGAGATTCTGTAAGCGTAAGGCAAAGCTTACAGTTGATTCTGTTAGGGTGGCCAAAAAACTGAACAGTTATTCTTTGCACTGTGCGTAAATTTAAATTCCTTTGAGAAAAAGTAAAGCAGAAAAAATAATATAAGTTGCTCATCGTGGACCACTGTTGCCCCTCTTTACAGCATTTTTGATAACTGTTGTTTATGAGTTCATACAGGATGACCGGAAAGTACTGAATAATGCTCACACTGACGTTAATATTTTCTATGCCTTAAATATTATTTGCTCAGTAAAAACAGGTTAGAGTTTGGCCTTCTCGGTTTAATTTATTATATTTTACTATCTACCTTTTTTGCTCTACAAAGTGTGGCTATAGAGGGAGGTATTGTGATCGTCGGATTGGATTTGGAGCAAATGCGTTCATTCAGCAAAGCTTTGTTTGCTTTTACTGGCCGATACACCGATTATGCCTAAAAGAAAAGTACATTTATGGCAAACATTTTTAACCTAATCATTTTTACTAATAAGCAGGTTTTAGGGCCTTGGGAGACCGATAAAGCGAACGCTGCAGAGGTAGCTGTGATTGTGTCTGTCTGTCTGTGTTGGTGTATACACTTAACAGTCCAGACGTCTTAACGCAGAAAAAACAAATTTGGCTCAAAGATTGCTAATTCAAATAGGATGACACCGAAAGAATATGAGGTTGGTCCGCCAAAAAATGAGGGAGAGAGGAGAAGTGCTGTGTTAAAATAGACGCCTTCAAAAAAGAATCTTAAATTCGTATTCTACGCATGTCGAATAGCTGATTTGCGCAAACGCGATTTACTTATCACCCCACCATCGATTTTTGTTTTTTCAAAAATTCAGATTTCCAGGGACGTACATTAGTTGCAGCTGGAAAACACAAAATATCATAAAATCACACGACTGCTTCAAAACATGGGGGTGGGAGGAAACTTCAAAATAGATGTGCTCGGAAAGAAACTTTAGATTCGTATTCTACATTTACGTCAAATGGTCGATCTGCGCAAGTCCGATCCTCCTAACAATCCCCAGTGTCTCTCTAACGAATTTTGGATATACGAATTAAAAATTTCAATAATTTACTATAATGTGTTTAAAATTATTAATTTTCCCAAAACTTGTAATAATTTTCATGAATTAATATTTTCAAAAATTTTGTATTGTGTTGTATTAATGCAGCACTTTTGGCTGGCGTTCTTATCATAATTATATATGTTTATGTTATCGTATAAATAAAAATGGCGGTTATTACTGAAAAATGAGACGACAGATCGGAATGAAATTGAGTATTATAGTAATCTTAGGGCAACACTGTATCACCGAGCGAAAAAAATTTTGTGCGAATAAAAACTGTAAAATATAAATGCTTTTTAAAATTTTATAAATTTTCAAAATAACGTAAAAAACTGTCGACACAATTTATTTAAAATTTTGTATTCTTACGAAGATACGAATAGGCTACTTGGTTCGTGTCTCATTCTGCCAAAAAAAAATCAAAAATTCATGCCCCTTTATTTATTAAACGTTTCTGTTAACCTTATTGCTCATTAGTGATAGTAGAATAATACACCCGTGTAACAATGCTAACGGGAGTTATTTGTCCCTCTCTCGCCCATACGTTGTTGTTTTTTATTGTTGGTTGTTGTTGACAAATTTGTCCTTCCATTTTGATTTTTTTCAGTTTCAAAAAATCGTTTTCCACAAAATCAAAACTTTGATGTTGTTTCTTATAAAAAAACAATTTTCAGTTTTTTAATACAATAAGGCATGACAGCAGGTTGCTGGCGTTTGTTTCCGTTAGCGGTGCCGGTACAGTGGCAGCAGTAGTGCGATCTTACAGGTCACTGTCCTGGCTCAAAACGTTCATACAAACATACTTTTAAATTATGGTAAAACAATCTCTAAAAATAGCAAAGTCCAGGCGAAGTGCTTTGTTCATTTTCAGTTTTTTTTGACATTCTTCCCCTACCAGGGTATGTACCTACTGAAAACAGCAAAGTTTTTCAAAATACGAAAAGCAAAGCACAAGGTTATACATTAAAAAAATGTTAGCGACGTCACAAACCAAAGTTTTAAATGAGGAAAACTGGTTTCCCCCATAATATAACAAGGTTTTTACTTAAATCGTTTTTTCTACAAAATTGATAATAATATTAGTTTTGCATTTTAATTTAGAAAACTAAATTTGCTTTAAAAAAATTTGTTTATACAGAGCGATCAAATAAAAAATTCATCGCAGTCGTCTTTGGAACAAGCGCGCTATGTCGATGATTAGTTTGCAAATTGCGGAGCTATTACCATAGTTGCAAGCATTATTATTTTACTACAATTGCTCATAAATTTAACGTTTTTAAACAATTAGCAAGTGAGCATTGTAAATTGTTTTACATCATACTGTACTGTTATAGACCGTTTTACGACATACTATACTGTACTGTAAAACGCGTTATTACAGTACAGTAGGTTTTTACAGTACTCAATTCAAAGCCACCTTTGCAGAACAAATTTATTAAAAACAAACAAGAAACTAAGAACATTTTGGTAAGGTAAAATTAAGATTAATGGTACAGTTTTCATTTCCACTAATTTGGATTGAAGGAATTTACACACAATTAGGTAAGAATACAGTATTAGTACCAAATACTTGAGTCTTTATACTCATACTTCTGGTGACCAACTGATTTCCGTTTTAAAAATTGTTTCAGTCTCGGGAATGTTGAAATGTCTCAAACACGAGCAACATTGATTTTACCATGGAATATTTACTTCACAAAGAGGTACCACAATATTTTTTAGACTAGAAATGAAAGAAGTTGTAATACAAATATTTAAAATGCCAAAAAAAACTTACCAAATCATACAAATATGCCAACATAACATCCTCATCAGTTTTTCAGCATTATACGAGTTTTACATTCGCCATTCTGTAAACACGTCATATTCTTTTCTATACCGCCCTTCCGACTTCACGGGAATAAGATTAGCCGTAGCTTCTTTAGATTTTCGCAAAATTTCTTCGGAATGCTTCTCATTCATTTTTAATTTATTGGCGAATGACAAAAGTAAACAAACTAAGCGTCCCTAGCAACCCTCTAGCCATGCCAACTAGCGGTTGTTTGTGTAAATTGGCGGAAGTTTGAATCAGATTCGGTTTATTACAATTTTTTTAAATTTTAGTTTCAGTATAAAGTAAAATGCGTTACGTCATTCGTCCGGTATCAGATATTACGTACTCATTGCGCAATAAAATTCGGACTCGGCTTTGCCTCGTCCAAATTAATTACTTATTTGTACGTAATATCTGTTTTACCGGACTAATGACGTAAATAACTATTACATATTTATCACTTTTATTGTTTGCAAGCGTGCATGATACATGTCAGTTGGCAATCGTGACCCATTTAACCCTTATAATGGAATAAATATTAGACGGTGATTTGGTTTAGCGGTAAAGTCGTGGGCTTGTGATCTAGCGACCCCAGTTCAAATCTCGTGACAGACCTTTTTTTTCTTAATATTTTTTTAATTTATTTTTTGACGTTCCTTACTGCTATTTCATTTTGCTTCATGTCCATAATATATTTTAATTTTTATCTTTTATTTATTTTAAAGAAATAGGTTGCTTTTGAATTAAAATAAATTATAGACACGGTAAGATAAGATAGCAGGAAAAAATGTGAAATTATAAATAAAAAATTAAAAAACAAAACGCATTTGCGCTAAAATAACAAAACCGCGCAACTATAATAATGACTGCACAATTTGCAAACTAATTATCGACATACCACGTTTGTTTCAAAGGAGAGTGCGATTAAGTTTTTATTTGACCGCTCTGTATATAATGGTCAATGGTAAGTAATGTTATTGGAATAGACATCAACATACATCGTTTGAAAAGCTCTAAAAATTAGCAAAAAAAATTTTTAAATAAAAAAAGCTTTGCTAATTTTTGGACGAACCTTTCTGAGGTAAACAATAATATTTTTTGCTGTCTAATTTCGTAGAATTCTGATAGCACATCTGGGTGATGTAGGTAGGGAATGTCAATATTATGACGCTTATAAGCATGTACTTAACCTTTGTTTGGTTTGGGGAAGTGGCTACCCACAAACTCCGACGGTTTTCGCTAAATATGAGAAGGAAATGAAGTGAATTTAGATAAAACTAAAAATCCCCGTTGTTCCAAAATATAATTTACTTAACAATTTGTCATCACATCAGTACGAATACATTATTTTTAGTAATCTTAGTTAGTTGAAATACATGACCTTCTTATAGCTATACTACGCATAGGAAAAAATCATCGTTAAATAATCAAGTTTTTGGGGTTTATAACGACTCAACGGCTAAGGTTATATTGCGTTTGTACAAAAATCGGGGCAATTCAGTTTTACGTTTCAAAATTATAAGCTGCCAATTTCAAATACATTTCTGAATATTGCTAGTATTAAACTGGGGAATCACAGTTTACTATTTCCACTGCTTCATCGTGCGATTCTCAGACATCTCTTTTATAGAAGCTAAAAGTTTCATGCAAATTTGATCTACATGAGCATAAAAGAGTACTGATCACAGTTCAAGTACGTTGTTTAAAAAATTGCTATCTTATCTTATAGTCAATATAAACTTATTTACAAAATACATTGTTCATTGTTATTAATAAACTAGAAGTATATAATTATTAATTATACACAGGCCGATTCCAAAATGATGACAAATATGGAAATAAGATATAGAAGTTATTCTTAAAGTTTGTACAAATTATATGTGCGTTTTAAGGAATTACTCACACCTTCATTGCAACTCGATTTTTACAACAATTGAATTGTTTCGAAGACCATTAGATTAGGATATTTTTAACAATAGTACCTTTTTTGTGTATTTTTTACGTAGATTGGTAAGTCAAATGTAAAAAATGAGCGAAACACTTCGCATGGACTTTCCTATACTTATAAATTAACATTGTTTTATATTTTCCAACACTTTCGATATACACCTGTCTAGACACGACTAGTTAAAGTAAATAGTTCTTATAAGTTGTAACATCTTGAAGCGGCTGAAGAAAGACCGACCGCTGCGCTGCAAGCATAAGGTTGGGTAAAATATTCGGACTGAATCAACGGGAGCGCGGAAATTGATATTTGAAAATATATTAATAACTCGAGAAGTATTATTTTTAGCAATAAATTACTCTTATTAATTTGTCTTTAGAATTTCAAAACCTTTCTGATTTTAAAGCCAAAATGCCACGTTTCCATTTAAAAAAAAGTAATTTTTTACCGTGGCCGCCATATTAAAATTGGAAACTCAAGTTTTTTTCTTAAAAACAATCGAGAAGAATTTGCCCTACAACTTTGCTCTTGGGTTTGCGAGTCTATCTATTAAAATAAAAAAGTTAGCCTACACTGAACATTAAACGACTAGTACAAGAATACAACACTGCTGTAGAAAGTATGTGAAATTCTTCCAAGGATAAAAAGATTATTAAGGGACAAAAAATTCGATTTTAGATTTTTTGTAAGAAGATTCTCCTAGAGCAAACGAAACAAAAAAAGATTTTTAATTTTTTATCGAAAAAATTTGGGGGGAGGGGAAACAGTAGCCCCCCTAAATATGAAATTATCGAAAAAATATTATTATATTCGGATTTTGCTATCAATGGTGAGCTATTTCACATTAACAGAAATATTTTATTGCCCCCCGTTAAATTAATAAAAGGGTACCAATTTTCAATTTTCAAAAATTCATAGAGGGCGTCACAGTGAAATTATAACAATGAGCAAAAAACAAAATTGTAGCAGATGCCTATCTCTATCAGCTTAAAAAGTTTAAACAAAAACGTGTGGGCAGTTTTTGAGATTTTTTTTTTGAAAATTTCAAAAATTTTGGAGTGGTGCCATTGAGATCGTTTTTCGATTTTCCAAATTAATGATATTTCATGGTATAGTACCCTTAAGGGGCTACCAAACAAGATGTAGTTGATCCCAATCAAACAACTGGTTTTTGAGTAAATGGGCGTTAAAGTCGAAAATTTCAAAAATTCGTAGCGGCCGCCATTTTGAAGCTAGAGAGTTCGGTAAAAAAACGTTTGATTTGTTCTAAGGCCTTCTATAATTTCCAAAATTCAGTTTCTGAAATAAATGCTACCAAAAAAACATGTCTAACTTCCGCTTCCGGTTTCGGATTCTTTTTAAAAGCTTATTTTGTCGATGAATTTTTGATATACCTCCTCATTCCAAAGCACATCGAAATCGGTCCAGCCGTTCCGGAGATATGAGCGTTACCCACACACCCACACATCCACAGACAGACATTTTTTAAAAACCACTTTTTTAGGATCCTGGAAGCCCAAATCATGTATTTCCGTCAAAATCTCGATTTTGAAAATTTGCATGAAATCAATACTACTACTACTAGAGATCGGGCAGGGGGTGTCAGGTCTTACTGGTTCTATCTGGGTGCTACGGGGTTCTAGAAGGGGAAGGGTACTGCACAGCTATAAAAGGATAAAAGGAACGAGCTAGCGCAGGGCTCCAAGATGATTTTGATGTGCTTGTTTACCCCAAACCGGAAGCTAATGGTCGGTTTGGAAGCAGGGCTCGAGAACGAGCTTGCTGTGTTGGTCTGCCCCGGACGCGTTTATAGAGACACTAATGAACGTTTACACTAGGGTGCTGAAATTACAGAGAGTTTGTACACAACGAGTCTTATCATAACCTTATTGATTATGACACCAACATTAAAGTGTCAACACATACATGGGCGTTTGTTTATATTCCGTATTCTAACGCTTCCTGCAAAGCTCTCGGTAGAAGAGATAGAAGTGATGATCGTTTTTTGTGAGATCGTATCTTCGTGGGCTCAACTTTTGTTTTATTTAATTTCTTTAAAACAATGTTGTTGGTCTAGGTGGTCTACGCAAAGTTATGATTAAGCGACAATTAAAATAGGCAAAGACAAAGTTTCATTCGCCCAAATCAAGCGCAGCCAATTCAGTAAACGAATTGGCGTTGCTGATTTATAGGCTTTTCTTTTGCGTTCATCTGATCATTTTTTGAAAGGTTTTTAGGTATTTTTCGAGTTTTTTTGATTGGTGTCAAAATCAATGAAAGTATAGGAAAGTAAAAATACGTTAAGGGTACGTCTACCACTTTCTCTGGTTAATGGATGTAAACAAAAAAAAAGAAAAAATGTTAAGCATCACTAGTAAAATATCCATACAACATTTGAATCAAATATCTCAAATCATGGCGAAGAAATTAATTAAACAGTAATTAGACTGTTCGATCTTCAGGAGGCTGTAGCTCTGTAAGAAAGCGTTTTCCGACCTATGTTTATCACAACTTTTTTTAAATGTTTATTTAGTATCATTTCATAAATATTTTTGAAAATTTTTACGGAAATACACGTTTTGGGATCCAAAAACGTAGTTTTTAAAGGCTGTAATTTTACTGTGGCACTCTCTATGAATTTTTGAAAATCGAAAATGGGTCTCCTTTTATTTGTTAAACGGGGTCTGATAACAAAATTTTCGTTTTAGGCATAATAGCTTACCATGACAACAGAACTTAAATTTATTTTAATTTTAGATAGTGTTATAGTTAGTGCGACTATTGTAGAAAAAGTGAATATTTGAAATTTTCAAAATAATATTTCTCAAAAACTGGATATACGTTTTTTTCAAACTTTAAGGTCTTATAAAGGCAAACATGGGCTACAATTAATTTTAGGCTAAATACCATAATTCTACTGTGACATCTTCTATGAATTTTTGAAAATCAATAATTGATACCCCTTTATTTATTAGACGGGAAACAATAAATAACTTTTGCTTAAGAAGAGTTACTCATCTTGACTAGTAGAATTAAAATCTAATATTAGTTTTTAGAAAATATTATACTTAGGTGAGGCTACACCCCTCTCTACTTTTTTGGCTGACAAATTTAAGATATGGTTGGCTACTGTAGAAAATGTATATTTATGTTATTTAAGTTATGATCGTCATTATTGCTGACGTCACGATCTGAAAGCAAAGTATGTATGGAATAGAGGGTTGCCTATACAGCTTGTTTTCTTAGAAATCTAACATGCGGTGAAATGTACAACGTTATAATTATAAAATTTACACTTTTGCAAATACGGTAAGTGTTAATATGTAGTATGAAAAAGTCCACACGGGGTAAACACTTCAGTCTTTAAACTGTTATTTATTCCAATGTTCGAAAAAAATGCATTTTATCTGTTTCAAGTTCAAGTTTCAAAGTTCACTAAAAAAGTACATGAACAAAATATTGATTATTATGATTATCATTTCACGGCGAATAGTCTATAGGTGTTTAATCTAATCTATTACTAAATTTAATTCCAACTGATAGTGTCAAGAAACGTCACCGAAAAAAAAACAACAAACATCGTTGCCGGTTTGCAAAATATGTTTAGTAAATTGAAATTTAGAAGAAAATTACTTGATGGTTTAAAACTTGTTCAGTAAAAGTTGGCTCAAATACAAAAATTGTACGAGAGTACTCTTACCTAAATAAATATTAAATGAAAGAAAAGTTTCATACAAGAAAATTGTTCTATATTACAGTGGCGTAGTCAACAGTAGGAATGTTGATTGTTGAGGTGCTTGTTAGAATGTTTTTCATTTTTATAGTGCAGAGGGTGCAAATGGATTTTATTATCTTTTGGACCCCTAGTAGCCGCAACAAGTATTTTTTTAAATAAATGTAAACCGATTTTAATAAAATTTTGATACACAGTAATAGTAAAGGAAATCTACAAAACATATTTTGAAATACTACTGCAACTGATACTGATAGAAGGGCTGCTGTACAAACCGAATGCTTTTCTTTGTTGAGCTCGATAATGTTGAATGCCCGTCTTGAAATTTTGAGCTACAACGCATATTTATTCAAAAATATTAGGGTAGAATGGGGCAATAGCAATTATTTTTGAAACCCGAAGAAAAAAGCTAAACAATATTAACATGATTCACTAATGTTATGCCTTCGACCATCTTTGATCTGAATTCTACAGTGTCCAGGTCATTCAATATAAAGATAGCACCAATTATGCAGTTTTATTTATATTATACGTTGTTATACAAAAGCGACTTCCGTATCGTACATGTAAATTTTTGTTTGTATTGTGCAGGCCTAACTAAGCAATAGAAAATAGAAATGTTTTATATCAAATCCCCCATCTGCAAATGTTTGTTTATATTGCTACGCAACAGACTTGAACAATGAGATGTAAGCAAACGCATTTGCAGGAGGAATTAAAAGTAGTGTTGCTAACTTGTGTCATTTCGTTTGTCATGAGAATTTTTTAAAGCAAAAAATAACAATGAAAAAAGAGTTCATAAATACGAAGTTATGTTATGGGAATTTTTGAAATAAACAAAAAAAAGTGTTTAGTTGTGTACAACACTAATATGTCATTTTTCGTAGCTTGAAACCAACACTGATTGACTACATTTACGTTAGCACCAGCAGAGCCACAGCCAGAGCCAGGTAGACTCGTTACAGAGCGTTGCGCCTGCACCGAACAAAATGGTTCTAACATCTGACAGCTTTTTAATTTGAGTTTAGATATTTATAATATCAATAAGTAGAATTACTTGAAACTCTTTTTACATACATTTTATTTAATTTATTTCAGTGTATATGTTACAAGACTCAAAAAAGTTTTTTTTTTAAATTTAATTGTTTTAATTTAGTTACTCGTAATTCTTGAACATGCAAATTTTTTTAATTTAAAAGGGAATTCGTGTGGTCAAAAAAGGTTTAAAACCGGTTGGCAAAACTGAGTCAAGGTCCAGGAGCTCTAACCTGCTTCTGAATCAAAGTAATGATCGATACGAAACCAAACATATCCCAAGAGCCGCTTCAAGAGCGAAGCAGTGGCTACACCAAGTGTCGGCAAAGCCCCTCAGCACCGCGAGCCCCTTCAAGGGTGAAGCAGCGGCTACACCAAGCCTCGACCAAGCTTCCTCTCTCGTGAAAACCATGAGATTCTTCTAAAACGAGGCCGGGCCTCGATCTCTACGCAGGCCATAACTTTCTGACAAAATTCAGTTAAATCATAAAGGTATTAATATTGAAAAAAAAATATATTTAAAAAACTGGTAGTTGTACCTTTTTACAAAGGCTCTAGTTTTGTAATTTCCTACAATGTTTTTTGCAAAAATAATTTTTGCCCTTTTTTGCTATCCTGAAGGGGAATCTCGAGGACTGTTTATTGCTTCATCTTTTTTTTTTTCATATAGGCGTTCCGAGTCTAAGCAAATTCTGCAAAAGCTCGCCTTTTGTCTAGTTAGTTGAGCACGTTATGATTTTGTGAGATTTTAATATTTCGTGATTACAGCACTGTACTAGTTTTCAGAACTTCTGTTTTAACAGCTAAGAGTGCAAAATTTATTTATCTTTTCGTAGTTTAACAGTAACAGTACATGATTCACATTTGATTATTTAAATACATATCCGGATTATATCATAATGGCGTGACAACGCTGCGCTGATAAGAAAAATGTTAAAAAGCCAGCGCAGGTCGTGAGACTTCACACAACTTCTGAATTCGCATACAGTAAAAGAGCAAAAGTGAACTTGTGATAATACATTTGTATGTTGGTGAACAAAATGAATCTAGGTGAGGATAATGAAAATAATATAACGCGTTATAGTCGCGTTGCATTTTTATAAAATTAATAATTTTTTTAACTAACTTTATATTAACTATCAGCGGTGTGCACCTTTTCGTTTTGGCATTTCAAATCCTTTGTTTGGTAATTTAAAGCCGTATTCGCCTTAGGGTCTTAGTAGGAGCTTTTGTTTTTTAATATTTTATCAACTTCCTCTATTGTGTTGTTTACATGCAGATATTACTTTATTTTTCTGTTCCAGTGATTGCTCTAATTCCATTTAATTTTTTTAATACACTTTTTTCGATTCAATTTATTTTAAATCGTTTGTTTATTGTTGGACAACACGCAATTATTTAAATTTTTATTCTAAATTTTAATTTTTGTTTTGCCAAAGCAGCTGCGTCAAATTGTTCCAATTTTGCCAAACTTTTCTTTGCAATTTAAGCATTTCTTATACGCCCTGATGTTCGGGGTACTAAGCGCCTAGTTAAAGCTACAACAGGCGAAAGTGTGTACCTTTCTTTGCCTAGGGTCATTGCAATTATCGCTAAAAAATATTTCACGGAGCATAAACAGTAGCTTTCTACCATGTACGCAATAAAAAATAATTTCGAATTAATTAAACGAAATTTTAAAAGGTTAACCCTTTTCGGGATTCGGCCTGGTGACTACAAACGACGCACACACATTTTCCAACTGAGCTACCGGGCTGCAATAAAAAATATAAATACGCCACTAGAATAGCTTTTGCGAAATGTGGGTTCGTCCCAGACTGTGGGAGTAGTATCCACCATATTTATTATAATATTGTTAACATTGTCATTTCTAGAGAATATCATATTTAGGTTTTTATGATTTTTCTTACTTAAACTAGATTTTAGGTACAGTAACGGAAGTTTTTAAACTATTTTTTTATATGCTTTAGTTTATTACGATTTTTCTAACTTTGGGTAACTTTCAGGCGCAGCAATGATGGAAGGGCTAAACCTATTTAGTAATACAGATCCTGGGGAACCTCGGTGCTGTTTTTTACGTGCCTAATGGTATATGTACCGCCATGTCTGTAATGCGCTTCCTACAGCGCAATCATATTATTCCACCCATTTCGATCAATGTCACTCCATTTCTACATAATCTCCCAATCATGCTAACCATAGACGCTAATCGCCTGGATATCGCTGCTGAACGCAACGAGGATCAATTTAGCACAACGTATGAAATCGATTCTGGTATGATAAACCTGTCTACAGGCATCAAGAAGACAAATTTTGAACTTGTGGCAACAATTAAGGGAACTCCGAAAAAGGGTATTAAAACTTTTCTTTTTCTTTTTTATTTTGTATCAATACAGAGTGGCTGGGAAAACCCCGGCCACTTTTCTTGCGGCGGTCAAGAGATGGCGCTTTAGTAAAGAAAAATTAAATTAAAATACTGGCAACAACGCAGAATCCAAGACGTTTTAGTTGTTTTGATTTAATACGGGGCGTATTTAACAACTAAAGCGTCTTGGATTCTGCGTTGTTGTCAGTAATTTAATTTTTCTTTACTAAAGCGCCATCTCTTGACCGCCGCAAGAAAAGTGGCCGGGGTTTCCTAGCCACTCTGTATATCACCTCCGTCATAAAATAAGTAAACGCATTTTTTGCCAACGACATAACCGACTTTATTTTTTCGTTTTAGGTATAATGCTCCCTCCTGAAGCAACAACTGTTGCCGCCATGTCTCGGTCGTGCTTTTTACAGCCTCCTCGACAGTATGTTTTACGGAATGAAATCTTTCTTCAGCAATCGATTCTGGAAGCTTATGGTTGAATCTACTCTGTTCCAAAATAAAATTAATTTGATCGTGGATTCTGAAAGGAATTATCTAAAATTTGACATCGTACTACATCAACGCCAATTCGGTATCGAATACCATCAAGATGACCATGTCCAAAATAATTTTGGGCTGAAAATGGACACCCAAGGAAATCAACTGAGTGCTAGTGGGAACATTTTCCATCATCGTATCAGCGTTGGGTACAGTTCTCTTCATAATGAAGAAAATACAATTGAAAATTAACCGTAAGCTATATGGGCGATATTCGTCGTATCAAAATACTCGTGGAATAGTATCATTACGTAGTAGGAAATTAGCGCTTTTTTAAAATAGTCGTGGCATGTTAAGAAATAAATATAAAATACTTATCAATACATAAATGTTTTTTGCTTAACGGGAATGTATAAAAATTAAGCATATGGTGCTGGAAAACAACAAGAAAAAATGTTTAAAAGAACTGAAAACTTGATAAAAAAAACCTCTATTTTGATTGTATGCTTAGCAATATTAATAATTTTAAATATATAATTCTGCAGTATAACTAGTATGTTTTATTTTGTTTAATGTGTCTGTCTACAGGGTGTATCGAAAATAGGTACAAATATTTAAAAAACAAATTTTGTGGTACCAACCATTTTTGGAAAAATCCATCATGTTTTTAATTAAAAAGTAATCAAATGAAATAAAATTTTGTTTGGAAACTACTGAGATTGATATAAAATGCATGTAAACTCTACAAGTTATTATATAAATTGTAATTTAAATTTATTGTGGCAAAAACGTAAAAATTGACCTTGTAGGTGATAACGTGATAAGAATTTTTTTTTAAGAATCATGAAGCCGTGCGTGAGCACGACCCCATGATTCCCATCCCACCCCCTTACCTGGCCTCAGCACACTAAGTGCACCGGTCTAACATGCCCCACCCCTGAAGACATGCAACCCAACATACACACCTACATACACCATCCATGGACCCGTCGGATTTAACTTATTCAGAAAAATTACCGACGGGCAGTGGACTCGAACCAACTGCCATTGGGAGTCTAGTTTCAAAGCCTGGGACTTTAACCACTAGACCACCCGCCGGCCCAGGTGATAAGAAACTTTTTGTTTATCCACATTTCCTAATCCACTTCTTACTTGTGGTTTTTCTACTGATAACATGTCTTTGAACTCAGTTTTGTTATAATCCTGCAATACTCACACAATGTTGGGCACATTTTCAATAATTATTTTGTCCTATCGTAACCACATGTTTGTTCTGGTTCTTACATAATGTAATCTATTGTAAGTTTTAATATTTTATACCAGTTTTGATACTCCCTGTAGACATACCAAGCAAAAAAACTTAATTCAGAAGGCAGTAAAAAAAAACATTTGTCTTTGATAGACTAGTAAATAGTTTTATGTGGTTTTTCTATCGCCTTGTTGATCAGATTTTTGGTCGCCCAGTAGAATTGAAATGTGTATGTCGATATCGAACCACAATTTTAGTTCACAAAATGTTTTCGTTGATTCTTTGAATTTACTAAATTTATTCATTTGCAACGTAAAATGGACTGTAAAGTAGGTATGATAAATTAACCACTAAAAGTATTTATTTAAAAATGTTTATAAATGCTTGATTCATTAAATAATGTGAAAGATGGCATCTTGATTTCCGGGTTGCAGACGCACCAACGGTATTGCTATTGCCAACGTATCGTCCGCCCCTCCACAGGACATCTTCAGAGCTGTGTTGCCAACAGTTGCAGAGTCTCTAACCCTAAAGATGGACCGTGCAACCGTGTACGAAACGTCGGCAGTAGCAGTACCGAATGGTGACGTGGATCTAACTCGAAAGCCAAGATACTACTTACAACGGTCGTGGAGGTGTACGACTTAATCGTGAAACATATTTTGTTTTGCTAAAAGAAACAATAAAAGGGAAAAAATTAGTAAAAACGAAGAAATAGGGAGTGGAGTGTGGAAGGGAGGGATTAAGCAAAAGTGAGTACAGAAGGAGAGAAACAGAAGGGGAAATAGAAGAAAGAAAGGGAATAGAAAAGACACTAGTCAGAGTGGGGAAGAGAGAAAGTAAGTGGAGGTTGACGTGAAAAAGAGAGGGGAAAAGCATAGAGAAGGGAAAGCAATAGTGAGTTGAGTGTCGAAGGGAGAGATTAAGCAAGAGATGGGTGCACAAAGAAAGAACTGGAAGGGGAAGAGGAAGAGAGAAAGGAACTAGAGAATACATGAATCAGAGTGAGAAAGAGAGAAAGTAAGTAGAGGTGGACGTAAAGAAGAGAGGGGAAAAAGATAGAGAGGGCTAAGAAATATTGAGATGAGTGTGGAAGGGAGAGATTAGGCAAGAGATGGGTGCAAAAGTAGACAAAGAGAGGTAGAGAGAAAGGGAGAAAGAGAATAGAGAAGACACGAATCTACGTGCAAAAAATAGAAATAAGTGGACGTGAAAAGAGAGGGGGAAAAAGAAATAAAATTAATTGGTGTTGCAAGGAAAACCTGTTTTTCCGACTTTTGTTTTATGTTTACAAGTTTGACATTACAGTTTCATGATTATCCACTTGACAGTTTTTTTTTTGATAAGTAAGAATATGATAACAACGGAGATTAACTTCTAAATAAAAATACAACTTTGATTAGAACTGAAAATTGTTTAATAAAATAATGATATTGATAATACAATAACTTAACTCTGATTGTTGTGCAAGGTACAATATTAAGAAAGAAGAGATTTGGTTTCAATTATGGCTAGAATAGACCACTACATGTTTCGTTCTTATTTGAACTCATCAGGTGGACATAATTCTAACCATAATTGAAACCAATAGCAAACAAGCAGATATATGCCAGCAAGTATAACATTAAAGGAGAATTACACTAGTAACGCCCTCTATGATGTGTGGCGAGGAAAAGTTGCAAAGCAACAAACCGGCGAAGTTGCAATCGGAACCTGCTAAGCAGGTACCTGCGATCGCACCGGCCTGTAAGCACAAAACACAGAAACGCCCGTGTGGCAAGAAATAAGAAAGAAGAGATTTGGTTTCAATTATGGCTAGAATAGACCACTACATGTTTCGTTCTTATTTGAACTCATCAGGTGGACATAATTCTAACCATAATTGAAACCAAAAGCAAACAAGCAGATATATGCCAGAAAGTATAACCTTAAAGGGGAATTACACTAGTAACGCCCTCTATGATGTGCCTGTTTGTTGCTTTGCAACTTTTCCTCGCCGCACATCATAGAGGGCGTTATTACTGCAATTCCCCTTTAATGTTATAAGGTACAATATTAATACTCAGAACTGTGTGAACTTTTAATTTTTGTAGAATGTCTTGCAGTTGATTAGTGTTAAGAACTAAAATACTAATAATCGGTAATTCAGCGATAATTTGAACTAGTGCATTGATAATTTATCTATCGGTAATAATATACTTACGTGTTATTGTTATAACAGTATATTTTGAGAAAATAGTTTAAAAATGTCGGGTATTGTTTTTTTTTGTTTCAAAATTTTTTAAGCAGTGAAAATTGCAAAAAATTGTGCATTCAGTTTCGACATAAATAAAAGGTTCCACGAACAAGAAACTTGCAATTTTTACAATTACAATCAAATTCGTTGACAGATTTCCAAACTTAATTGTGAACAATGAACAATATTAGCAAATTAGCACACCTTTAAAATGGTATATTTAGTTGTCTCCTTGTCTCGGTGCTCTCTCTCTCTAAAACACTACAGAATAAGGCCATAGCAACCAGGGTTCGTGCATACTCTTAAGTATATATTATGCTCTGTGGATAATTTTGTCGTTTCATAGACAACAAAATTGTGTTGTTGCGATGAAATATCACGACTCCAAAAGAAAAGTGATATTGCGGTGCATCAACACAATTAATTTGTCAATGAAAAACAGAATATTAAATATATTTTAATTCACGAGTGGAATTATTTAGAATATTTCTCGTACAAAAAAATTAATTTATTATTCATTATAATTATTTGTTATGTACTAACGTACTAACGAGTTAGTTAGTTATTAAATGCAAAGTAAAACAAATTTGTTGACGTGTTGCTATGTTTATACAACGCTTGTAACGCCAGAGCTTCCTGAAAAAGTATTATCGCGATTAGTCTAGGTGTGATCGGCTAAGACCCTGAAAATAAATTGCTGCCATTGGTTGTTACAATGTGAGTGGAAAGTTCTGTAAAACGTGTGGTAAGAAAAAAAAAGCCACAGGCTACTTGATCACAAGTGTTTGTGAACACCCGTTAGTTTTTAAAATTTACTACTATTTTCATACTCATTTATTCTTAACTTGATCAATATAATGCTTCACACTTAAAGTACGACGAACTATACAATTATACATTTTAACAGCAACATCACCAGCATTTTTATTAAATTTTTTACTATCGATACGGCACGCGTTAATAACTGCGGGCAATGCTGTGTGCAAGAGTGGCGGTAGCTCAGAGGTTGGGCGCTCAGTCTCTAACGCTGAAGGTCTAGGGTTCGATTCCCCGCCGAAGCCATGCAGCAATAAAATCTATGCTGCAACCTGCCACTCACATTCCCCAATCCGGTGTAGGCAGCCGTGGGGTCTTAATGCCTGAAACTTTCTCTGGAATTTAGTCGTTCGGATTCGACGTTAAACTGTAGGTCCCCCGTACTCCACCTTAGCGCCAAGGAGAGTACGTGTCAGAGAAGAGTGCTGGTGCCCAGCAGTGGGACGTGAAGGCTGATTACGAATGCTGTGTGCACGCTTTCAATTTTTTGTGCTTGGGGGGTTTCTAGCAAACTGTATTTAACCCAGTGTGTAATTTTACTGATGTCAAAGCCTCCCTCTTCAATTAAATAACCATGCGCCTTCCAAACGCAATCCAAATATTTGTTAATCTGCTCGTTACCTGCCGTTAGCTCGTAATTTTTTTGGAAAGCATCTGACACGATTTGTTGAGGCAGTTTAAGATCGCTGAGGCATTGTCGGTGTACCGGATCTAAGGCAGCATTTTTCGGGATGTTTCCTGAAGAACACTAAGATATGGAAATTTTGAAATGATGATCATTAAAATTTTATTTTAAAAGATATTCTTAATTGTTTACGTTAAACAGTTGTTATAAATGGCAAGAAACAACATTTTTGATTAAGTTGTCGTAAAACTATGGTTGTTACTTGTAATTTGTCATTATTTCCATTTTCTTTAAAAAAAATACAAAGATACCTTTTTGTGAATAATAAACGAAACAAAACAAAAAAATTTTAGTAATCTGTACAAAAATTGAGAAACTTCGATCAAAAATCAATGAGTCAAAAACTCTAGTGCTTCTATTTATATTTAAACTATTGTTATGTATTTTGTACATACCTGAAAGAGTTGAACTAGCAATAAAACAAAGACCAATACAGCTCGCATGTTTGTTGAAGACTGGACCTTGGTACAGTGCAGCTCTTTATATTGTTTTCAAAGTGCTGAAGACTTGAAACGTATTAAACGTAGCAAATTTCTCAGAAATGACTGTTTTACTACCATTACCGGTAATGACCGACTGGTAATCACTCACAAATATGAAACTATGAACAACTCATTTAGTTACTTATCAATAGCAATGTTTTTTTGCGTAACTAGAATGTATAAAAATTGCTCATATTGTGCACGAAAACCACCAAAATACAAGAAGCGAAGCTCTTACGGTTGCCACCTTTATTAGAGCGAATTACCGAACAGTAGGGTTGTAAATTTTTAGAATTTATAACAGTAGCTTTGTCCACTACGGCGCGGGAGGGGGGAGGCAGTAAATGTAGTGGTCCGGAAAAAAGTTAAATTTCTTTTGAAGGTAAATACGCTCAAACGCCTCAAACTAGGCTATTAATGAGCAGTTGAAGCAAACAATAACACTCAAGTCAAGACGCAAGTTAAGAAAATTAAAATATGCAACAATGTGAATTTTTTTTAATGTAAATTTCAATTAGCAGTGTTGGATGCTTGGGCCTAATTAATCGTTCGATAGAAAAAAAGAAACTTTATTTTAAAATTAATATACACATTATTATTATAATAGATATCTATATATTAAATTCCTAACTGTCTCACCATAACACAACGAGGGACTTTCACATTTTGACACAGTTTATCGTTGTGTTTTGGCAATAAATTATATTTATCAGTCGTGTTTTCGTAAAACATTCTTTGATGCTATTTCAGACACGTTTATAAAATAATATTTGTTCGCATTAAATAACATAATCTACCGTTAGCTGTCATAAACGTAAACAGTAAAATAGAGGCATGCCAGTAGAGCGACCGGCCTCGCGGCGTTCACATAAGCTGGCTCCAACGCAGCCACGGGCCAGCGTTCTTACGGAGTTAGTGTACCCTATAAATATATAAACGTTAAGCAGCCGCATTCATTATTGTTGGGATAAAGACAACAAAAAGCGGAATCAATCTAGACCATCTATATGATCTAAGAAATAAAGCCTTATGTACGATTGATAACATTGAACGCTGTTATTCTTAAACTCTGGCGATAAACAAATTCTTCTTTCTGATGCAGATTCCGACATCACAATCTACTGAATTAAAGACACTTGGCCTATTTGATGGTCAGTGCGCTCTGCATTCTTCAGCAAGAAGTACGTAGATTTACAATTTCACTACGATATTTTAAACTACCACATATTTGAAATCAAAGTTTTGAACTTCGCCCCGATAGTTTCCGTGTGTTCATTATGACAGACATAATAAATATGCATACCACATATTTTAAATCTAACATTTTCAATTTCACTGTAATGTTTTTAATATCACTGTGATAATGAAAATTGCCACGTATTTTAAATCAACTTTTTTGACTATTCTCCGATATTTTCGTGTTTTTAATATCACAGTCATATTAAAAATGTTACCACATATTTTAAATCTAACTATTTCAAATTCACTGTAATATTTTCAACGCTTTAAATATTACTGTGAAATTAGAAATGCACCTGATATTAGAAATCAACAATTTTAAACGTTACAGCGACATTTTTAATGTTTTTGATATCACAGTCATAATAAAAATATGTGAACACATTTGAAACACAACATTTTCAATTTCACTGCGATATTTTTATCCTTCTTTAATGTCACTGTGAAATTATAAGTTTATATTGGAAATCAACAACTGACCATTCTGGTGTGATATTTTGAACGTTTTTAATAACACAGTCATAATATAAATGTCTAAAACGTAATTTTTGTTAATGTTTAAATTTAAATTCATTCCAGATATCAGAAATGCATTTCTGATATCTGAAATAAAAAGCACATATTATAAAAGTTTCGTAATACCGATTTCACAACATTTATTAAAAAGTAACAGCTTGCCATAAATGTTTCAAATCTTACAGCAAAAAGTAGTATTTAGTTTAATTATTTCAGACTGATTTATTTTTAAATGCATCAACTGCGTCAATATAACGCTTTACACTCGATACCTGGCCAACAATGCAATTATACATTTTAACAGCAGCATCACCAGCACCACTATCTTCACGTTTAACTACATCATCGCACACTATCATGATTGTGGGCAATACTGCATGGACGTCTTCGAGTTTTTCAGCTTGAAGGGTCTCTAGCAAGCTGTATTTGACCCAGTGTGTTATTTTACTGAAATCAAAGCTACCATTTTCAATTAAATAACCATGCGCCTTCCAAACGCAATTCAAATATTTGTTAATCTGCTCGTTGCCTTCTGTTAGTTTGTAAGTTTTTTGGAAAGCATCTGCTAAGGTTTGTTGGGGCAGTTTAAGGTCGCTGAGGCATTGTTGGTCTACCGGATCTAAGGCAGCATTTTTCGGGATGTCTCCCGAAGAAGACTGAAATATGGAGATTTGGAAGTGATCAAAATTGAGGTGATCGGAACAATAGCATTTGTTCTAAATAATTGTCTACGTTCCTTTACGTTCAACAATTTTTATAAATTAAGGAAAAAATTATCGTTTTAAAAGAGGTGTGAATTATTAGTTATTTTTAATGCAGTTGGTAAAATTTTGTCCATTTCTTTAACACAATTTATAGATTTTTTTTCAATTTCCCCATAAAAATTTAATTATATGTTCTTGGCAAATATTTTATAAAACACAAAAAAATTAATAATTTAGTAATCTGTACATAAACTGCAAACTAAGATTGACAATCATTTAAATGTGCAAAAAAGATTAGTGTTTTTACTTATATTTAAATTATTATTATGTATTTCGTACATACCTGAAAGCGTATAACTAACAATAAACCAAAGACCAGTACAGCGTGCATGCTTGTTGAGGACTGGACCTTGGTAGAGTGCAATGAGCTGTTAATAATGTTTTCAAAATTGAAGACCCGAGGTTATTTAATGCGGAAAAATTTCCATAAAATAAGCTGTTGATCTGTTTGATTGCTACTAACGTTAATGAGCTACTGGTATTCATTTATAACTATGAACGTCCAATTTTGTTACTTTAAGAAACTTCAAGGATCTCTTTACAAATATTGTATAAATAAGAATAATCTTCTTATAAGATTGGAAAAATAACAAACTTCAACAAGAATCGACAAGAATGTCAATGCCAAAAGTATGAGGTGATTTTTGTGCCAAAATCAAAAACTTTGCGTAAAGAGAAATAAAACGTCTTAAATAACAGAAAGTAAAAATAAAATAATATTCCTTAAATGAAGAGAAAGTGGTTTTAAACAAAAAACTTTTCTCTATAAATTCTTTTTTGTTTCGTTTTTCTTGGAATTTTCATCTTGCCTCTTTTTAAACTTTTGCTCATCTCAGCAAAAATAAAACATTTTATTTTAGTCTTCTAAAAAATATGATTTTTTACTAAAAGTTCTTTTCTTTTGTCCAAATTTCTGTTTATTTCTAAAATGTCTTTCACTTCATACCGTTTTTCAAACGTTTCACCTATTTTCAGTTATTATTTTATACAGTTTTCTGCTCGTATGTTACGATTGCAACATTTCAATTTGAGCTGATAAACACAGAATGCAGAACGGCCGTGTATCTGTTATTTGGGTTGCCTATTTTAATGCATTTTTTGAATCATAACAAATACTAGTAAAATCCGTAGGCTACGGCCCCCGATTTGTTCTGTTAATTTCAAACACGGCGCTTGCTGCTCTACACGTTTCCTCCGCTGAGTAGGTCTTGGAAATAAGAGCTGCCTCCTGCACGAAAATCTCACGAAATCAGCAAAAAATAGCCCGGAAAAAATTTAGACACAATTCCTTTAAAACAGATTACGGTTACATTGCGCAACAAAGATAAAAAACGCAAAGAAAAGTTAGTTAAAGCGTTAAATTTAGCACTTTTCCTCATTACCAGAAGAGTGCCTTAACGGACATTTCCAAGCCGTTTTTGGAACTAATAAATAAGCACTAATGAAATCCTGTTAGACATTTGCATATATTTTCCAAATTAAATTCGCTCCTACTCATATGAATCAATCAGCTAGAAAAAACACTTGTTTCTTTTTAAGGGAAAGCCTCAGTGAATTTGTTCTTGAACTTTTTCAGGGGTGTTTTCGTAAACCGCAAATGACCCCCATAAGCAAAAGTTATTTTTAATAACATGTCATTAGTGTAACCGCATGTCAGAGAAGGTAATTTTTCCTCTTTTTCGTGTCGCCGACGACGTCGCATCTCAGACTGCAACAATGCAATAAATCTTCGATAATAAGATTAATATGCTTGTTATTGGTGAAATATAATTATTATATTAAAGTAATAGCGCACGGCTCCATAACTTTAACACAAAATTTTCGCAAGATGTTGAAAGTGCTGCTTTAGCCTTATTAATAAACAGCCGAGAGCTGCATGTTTTATTCACTGCGTCTGTGTTGAATTATAGCGGCAGATTATATTCAAATAGTACAAAAAACTAGCAGACATTATAGGATTTAATTTCTGTAGAATATTATATCGGTTCACTCTACAAAGGAAAATGGTCTTTATATAATGCCCACGTAAATGTGTGGGTTCTTGTAGTGGGAGCCCCTCATCACTAAACGTTAAGACAAGTGGAAAGGCTCCGGATTTAATATGTATAGATAAATACTGCATTTTCTATAAGTACTGTTGGCTGTGATATCTTAGTACGTTTTATGATACACAATTAATTGGTCAGAAAATGTATTTTGTTATACTTATAGGGAAAAATGCTCTAAAATTGGCAACCCAACTGACCGGCAGACATTTTGAGTTTATATTATTATTAATATTAAGATGCTGCAAATGTGATATAGGTAGAAAACTATAGCACAAGTTAATAGAAGAATAAGCGCAACGTTGCCAAATAATATACATGTGAATGAAATATAATAAAAAAACAGAAATTTTAACAAAAAAGAAAGCTTTTGCTAAACAATTAAAAGTAAAAAAAAATAAAAAAAAATTTTTATTATTAATGAAAAAGCAAATTTAAAAGAAAATATAAAATATAAAAATTAATAACAAAATTTGTTTTTCTATAAAAATAATGTTTTTCCTTGACGAAATCATATTTCTCGTCGAAAGGTTTTTCCCCTTAGGAAGCCTTATTTTACTTCACACGCAGTTTTTTTGTTTAAGAAATATTGATTTTTGCACAAAGGGCGCCTGAGCAATGTTTATGTAAGCAATAACAATTTGTTCGATATGCGTGCACATTTTACGTACCTACTTAAAGTGTGCACCGAGGTGATTTGAAATTTTTTTTTTCAAATGTGTAGAAATGAAGAATGCTGATTGCCATATCTATTAAAAACTTTGGGTTTTAGAGGTAAAGAACTATTATCAGTATCAATGAGCATCATTTCATAATGAAGGTGTATTTTTTGCAGAAACAAACCGCTCATTACACAATGTTTTAACAACATGTAATTATCATCAAAAAGGAATTACAAAAGTAATGCCCTCTAATGTTCGGGAGAAAAGTTGCAAAGCAACAAACCGGTTTTTTAGTGTAAAAAGAACTCGCAAAGGAATCATCAGTAAACACTACCGGCCTCTATGCACAACACACGAAAAATTTCGTGCTGCAACGTAAATCAAAAACCAAAATTTGGTTGTATTCATGGCTAGGATACACCACCAAATGTTTTGTTCAATCAAAAAAGAAAAATATTTAAATTATTATCAATTTCATTGCATTTAATTTTTTTTTCATTGTATTTGCTTTAGTTCTCCCATACATCTAGTAAAGAGAGGAAGAATGGTGATGGTTTTGGAAGCTTCAGCTACTTATTATCCGTGTATTTGTTGCAGGTAATTTTACACCCTTGTACGGAAAAGATTGATAATGTCTCGCAGAAGTGCTGTATCAAAAATGAGGTCAGTTCGCTCAAAAAAGATCCAAGTGGAGAGTGCTGCTATTAAATATTACATTATGCGGAAGACAACAACGAAATTTTATTCTATTACCTTCTAACAATTCAATTGTGTGACTAAAAAATTTCTCTTGACACCTGCTACCCCCTTTAGCTTAGTTTCAGTAGAGAACGTTTTTCATAATGCTGAGATTGGACTGTAGAACAAAGTGAAACTGGAAAGATTAACCGTCTTTTATACATAACCCTGCGGCAATTGGAGTAGTTTACGTCAAAAACTTGATGTGAGAGGTTTAAATTAGGTTTAATACCTACACACGTATTGACTAAACAGCGTTTCTCAAATTTGTTTTCATTAACTACCCTTCTCCTTTAAAAAAGTTATTATAAAAACACCAATTAAATTTATGGACATGTAACTAAGGTTAAATATACAGGGTGTTGTCAAAGTGAGTATAAATACTTTACGAACAGATAGCAGGTTAATAAGACATCAGGAAAAGTCAACGCTTGCTTACTGCCTCCCGAAGCATTCTTATCACAGTTTAATTTTTTTCTCCGAGGCCGCCGTAACAGGGTAAGCGGCAAGGACCAGGAGCGGCAGCGTGTTAGGTGCGGATTTTTTATTCAAATAATTTGTTTTCATCATTAACTAGTTTTTGAATTTTGAATTATTTATAGCTTTACATTTTATATTTACAAAGGTATTTATGCACAACGTTGTAGTACAAACAGTCGCGCGTTTAAGCGTGAGTCACTAACGCGGTTCAGCGGTTTCAAAACGTAAGAAAATGCACTATTTAAAGTTTTATGAATATATCTTTATAGTAAACATAAAATGAAAACAAAAAATTAAATAATATGCTAAATCATATTAGTTGCAGCAAATACAATGACAATAATAGATCAGTAAAGTAGAAACACACACAACATTTTCATAGCATAGCACCTAAAGACACACGCCTAAATACTCAACAGCTTTAATGCGGTCACAATATTGCCTTTGTAGCGGACCGATGATTCAGACAAGTCATTATAGTCACCCGGTCGACTACTGTACATAGGCCCGCCTGATATTTATCCGCCTTGATTTAGAAAGTCATTTTTTATGAAAAAAAAACTTTTTTGAAAATAGCAGCATTTTGATTTATTATTGTATTAAATAAAAAAGCATGAACTTTCAATTTTCAAAAATTTATAGGTATCACAGCAAAAATATCGAGTTAAGACACGAACCAAATTGTAGCTTATTTATGGCTCTATAACCCTACGCAATCAAAAAAATCGTCTGGGCAGTTTTTGAGCAATATTCTTTTGAAAATAGCAGCATTTTGATTTACATTTTTTGTACTTCCAAAAATTTTCGTAGCTTTTAGATTATTATTCCCTTAGGGCATTAACATTGTCAAATCTCATCCTGATCTGATTATTCGTTTATAAAGAAATAGGCGTTAAAGCCAAAATATTCAAAAACTTATAAAATGCACCACAGAGAAAATAGGGGGCTGGGATACGGATCAAATTATTGCTCATTTCTAACTCTATAAGCCTACATAATTTTTGTTTAAAGCTTTTTTCCCAAAGCTCATTGAAATCGATCGGACTATACGTTTAAGAGTAATAAAGCGCACACACCTACCACCTAGCACCTACCCCCTGCTAGATATTAAAAAAAAAATACTATCTTGGATTCCTGGAGGTCCAAAACATGCATTTCCGTCAAAATCACAAATTTTAAAAATTCATGAAATACATTCCTATACTTTCATACTGAATAAAGTATAGGAAAACTGGAAACATCACATTATTCGTCGATAAAGCTATGAAGAAAATTGAAGTGGCGTATTTGTTTCCATATTTATTACAGTACCGACCGATAATTTAACCAAAATATTTGCTACTTTTTATAAACTTCTAAATATTGCATGTTTGCTCTTTGTAAATATAGTTACAATTATCAAAAGGTAATTTGGTTGCTCCATGAGGTATACAATCTTTTGCTTTTATCAGTTAGTTTTACTTTGAGATTTACCGAAAGTTCACAACGAAGTATTTGATTTATTGGAGATTTATTGGAAAAATATTACAACAATAACAAATTTTTTTGATATTAACTATTTTCAGAGATTTGTGCAAATTTAATAATGGGTAGGTATAAATTTATTTATTTATATTTCAATGCCCCAACAAACAAAACATACAGGGGTACGTTCAGAAATTTCAGGAGGTAATTTGTTCGAAAATGCTTCCTTACAGAGTTACAGCAGTTCTACACTTGAAAATAATAAAATACGTCCTGTAAAAATTTGTATGAAACCACTTCGTGCTGTCTCCGAAAGTGAGAAATTTCAAAAATTCAAAGTATTGCCTCTTCGGGAAGCTGTAACTCCGTAAGGAAACGTTTCCAAACCCATGTTTATTGAAATTTATTTTCATGTTTTGATGTATAAAACTTAGCCTCAAAGTTTGCACAAACTATTTTTGCATTTTAGGGAAACACCCGGACCTTCATGGCAACTTGATCTTTACAAAACTTGAAATATCTTGCAAACTATTAGATATAGCGACATCTAACAAAAGTGTATCTATTTGGTGTATTTTTGTATGGAGAATCTGATTTTGTAGACAAAGCTCAAACATTATAAAGATCTAAAATATTGCGAAACAAATATTACTTGACCCCTAAATGAGTCACATCTGGAGCACGTATTAAGGCAGAAATTAGTGGAAATATTAAGCTAAATCAGCAGTGCTTACATATAAAATTTCAAAATTTTGGTGTAACTTCTGCAATAGTTTCTACAAAAGGCTGTAACTCCGCAAATAAGCATTTTTGGACACATGTTCATATAAACTTTTTTTCATTAAATAACCTAAGAAATCACCTTTTAAACTTTCTGTACTTATTTAGATAATACCCTGTATAAAATCATAAAATAAATTTCATCTTTACAATTGCAATAAAAAAATTTTTTAAACACGACTTAATACACTACCAACAATACAATTATACATTTTTACAGCAGCATCACCAGCGTCACTTCCTCGATTTTTATTAATTTTACTTTCGCATTCCTTCATGATTGTGGGCAGCACTACGTCCTGGTTTTCAAGTTTTTTAGCTTCAATGGTTTCTAGCAAACTGTATTTAACCCAGTGCAAAATTTTACTAACATCGAAACTTCCATCTGCAATTAAATAACCATGCGCCTTCCAAACACAACCTACATATTTGTTAACCTGCTCGCTTCCTTCTGTTAGTTTGTAATTTTTTTGGAAGGCATCAGCTACGATTTGTTGAGACAGGTTAAGATCGTTTAGGCATTTTTGGTCTATACGATCCAGGGCGGCATTTTTTGGGATGCCAGCCGAAGAAGACTGAAATATGGAAATTATGGAATGATTAAAATGGCGATTTTCTGATTTTATTTTAAATATTTTTAGTTCCCTTTATGGGGAACTATACCAGGTGAACACGAGAACATTGTAAATTAAAAATTTAATTTTTTTAGGTAATATACAAATAAAAATGCATACTACGACGTAAAACGGTGTTAATTTGGACTTCCGATTTAACCGGAAATGATAGCTATCTTTTCTTTTTTAATGGAACACCCTGTATATGTTTGCATATTTGAATAGATCTTTAAATTTTCTTTACGGTTATGTATAATATTCATCCATTTACTTTTAATTTTAGCCGCCAGAGGGGGTTTTAAAACAATTTAAATGCTTAATATTGATATTCATAACTAATTTTTTTAAGTTACTTTTGAAAATAAAAAAATAATGAATTTTCAGTGTTTTCTTTATTAATTTGTTTAAACATTTTTATTTTATAATAGCAAAAAGATTTTAAAAAATTTAAATAGTCTCATTTTTTTAAATGATCATAACTTATTTTTTCTATTTTGGTTCTTTACTGACTACTTTATGAAACTCATTTGGATTTCATAAAGCAACTCCTTAATGAATTCGAAATTTTATTTTGTTAGGTTGGTGACAACCATGTGACAACAAAACCTTCACGCGTTATAAACATAACCTTCAAATTGTAAGTTCTAAAAATTAAGATTATTTAGCGTATTTTCCGCTACTTTACGTAGCTCGGGTGGGGTGCAAGATAATTCTTCTTCCATCTTATCTTCAAATCTTAGGTATTTTAAAAATTAAATCACTTTCAAACACAGTTTGTCTAAATTTTAATTTGACAGTAGTTTGAATTGTTTGAAATTGTTTTAAATGTTACCAACGGCCACATAACAAAAACGAAAACCAAAAATTTTTCCTAATCAATTATATTTTTAAATTAAAATAAGGTGATTTCTAAGTTTTTTGGACCAAAATTGAAAAATAGTATAAAATACACGTTTCATAAGACATTTAAGCGCATTTGTCCATTAAAGCTTGCCGCAAGCGGCTGGTTTTCTAACTTGGACGCGTGCCATAAAATCATGTCTTATGAAACTTGTTTTTAAATATACTATTATGTTAATTGCCCTACTTGAGTTTTATTGCACCTTTTAAATTGCCATTTTATTTGCTTTAATTTAATACCAGTAACATACCTTATTATTTTCAAAATAACAAGAAAAAATAATTTTGTTGCTAGACGCCCTCTCGCAACCAAAATTTAAAGTTAATGGGTAAGTATTATACATAGCTGTAAACTAAATTTAAAGTTCTATCTAAATATGCAAAAATATACAGGGTGTTCCATTAAAAATAGAAATTAAATGCTATCACTTCCGGTTAAACCGGAAGTCCAAATTAACACCGTTTTACGTCTTAATAGGCATTTTTATGTGTATATTATCTAAAAAAATTAAATTTAAATTTAAAAATTGGGAAAATGGCCGGTTGTTGCATGTTCACGTGGTCACCTGTTATTGTCAATGGATAAGAAAAGATATTTTTCAATGTTATCGTTTATAGAAACAAAGTGTGCGTTAACATTATTTTTGCTGTAGTAGAGCAAATTTTGTTCGAATAATTTTTACAAAAAATTTAAACGTACAAAAAACACATCGGGAATTGAAAACTAACATTAAAAACAATCGAACTAAAAGAAAAAAATATTTTTTCTATTTATAAGTAATTTAAGTATCTTGTACATACCTGGAAGAGTATAGCTAACAATGAACCAAAGACCAACACAGCTTGCATGATTACTGAGGACTGGAGTACAACAGCGCAATGAGGTATTTATATTCTATCAAATTGTTGAAGGCCCGAAGTTGACAAATGTGGCAGGAAATTTCCAAAGAAGAATGTTTGATTATATTACAATAACGTAAACGGCCGATTGGTAATCACTTAGAAATATGAAAGTCAAATTTATTTACTTTTAGACAATTAGAGTCTCTGTTTACTTACTGTGTAAATAAAAATTGTTATAAGATTAGAAGAATAATAGAGAGTATTGATAATATATTGATATTTTTAAGAAGGTTTTAGATATGTTTTTGGAACTAAACCACAAAAGAAATTAAAAATTTCTACTACAACGTTTTATTGAAAAAATATCAGTTTTATGGTCCAGACCAACAATTATTTTTAAGTTTAATAGTTACAAATTTGAAATGCAAGTTAACAGTTAGGAAATTAAAAAAATCCTTAAAATAAATTAAGAAAAATGTAAAAGCTAAAAACAGTTGAAAATATTTACTTCTTTATTTGTTAATATTGAAAAAACTATTTTCTATAACAAAAATAAATGTTTCATGCTCTCATACATTTCTTCAAAGGCTATACAAATAGGGGGAAGCGCCAGTCTTATTTTCTAAATAACTTTCTCCTGCAGATTATCGATACACATTTTGCTTTAAAATTCTTATTTCTTCAATAGAAACACTCAAAATTGTTCTCTTGTGAAAAATCGCTTAACTCAATTGTTTTTGAGATAATTCAATTTTTAATTGAGTTGGGGAACCGCAAATAGTTTGTACAGACTTTGGAAATACTGCACATCAAATTAATCAAAAGACCGCTTCAATAAACACAGATACAGAAAGGCTTCATTACGGAGTTACAGCCACCGGAAGAACGAACAGTTTAGATTGTTAGAACTGTAGCTCTAGTAAGGAAGTTTCCGAACCCATGGTTATTCGAACACTTTATTGCTTTGGTCCGTAAAGCCTTCTCTGACAGTTTGTACAAAATATTTGCGCATCTTGAACTTCACGCAAGTTCGGTTTAATTATCTCGTAAATCGTTGGGTTTAGCGACAACAGGAGTACCTCTTTGTGTAGTTTTGTTCAAGGAATAAAATTCGTTAAAATTTTTATTCTTCTTCTTCCTTGTTCTAATTAAGCCTGCGGCCTGTTTTTTAATTATGAAAATTTTGGAAAAATTTTAAAAACTGAAAATTTATGGTAGTTTCGAAAATTTTTAGTAAATTTGAGAATTTTTAAAAATTACCGAAAATTTACAAGCTTATGAAAATTTTCAAAAATTTAGGAAGTTTTGATAGTTTTATTGAAAATTGAAAATTCAAATCATTTGATATTTTGTAAAATGAAAATGTTGCTAAAAATATATTAAAATATTTAAAAAATTTGTAATTTTTATAATTTTTTTGAAAATATATCATGTCATAAATATTTTTTAAAATATGAAAATTAAAAAAAAAACCGTTTTAGGTAAATGACCAAAAGGATACCTCCTATAAGGGTTTTCGCCTTGGAAAGTTATTTCTATTGTCATTTAACATGCTCATACCGATTTCGAAACCGAAATTCGTAAATTTATGAAATATCAAAAAATGGTTTGAGGGGGGGGGGTGATAAGACTACCGCTGTTGCGGCTATTCGACATGAGTAAAATACAAACCCAATGTTCTTTTTGTGCGCGTCTAGCTTCCGCTGCCGGATTTTTTTTAAATCTTATTTTGTCGGTGAATTTTTGATATACCCCCAGATTTTAAAGCTCAGCCAAATCCGACCATCCATTCGATAGTTATGATGCACCACAAACATATTCACGCATCCACCCATACACAGACATTTTTTAGAAAACACTTTTTTAGGTTCTTGGAATGGACTTCCAGGAACCCAAAAAACGTGATGTATTTCCGTTAAAATCTCGATTTCGAAAATTATCATGAAGTCAATACTTTCTAATACTAAAAGTATAGGAAAGTAAAAAGCAAAAAAAATTAATTTTATGATCGTCTAACAGTAGAAACGCATAATTTGAAAACTTCTGTTGCTTTCCCTAGTTGCTACAACCTGTAGCTTATTTCTGAAGTTTTAGTAAAAATCGTTTGTCATAGTGCTTAGTCTAGACTGCAGTACCAAATTAAGATGCAAAAATGAGCGAAACACTTCGCCTGGACTTTCCTATACATTTAAATACGTTGTTTTATATTTTCCAACACTTTCGATATACACCTGTCTAGACACGACTAGTTAAAGTAAATAGTTCTTATAAGTTGTAACATCTTGAAGCGGTTGAAGAAAGACCGACCGCTGCGCTGCAAGCATAAGGTTGGGTAAAATATTCGGACTGAATCAACGGGAGCGCGGAAATTGATATTTGAAAATATATTAATAACTCGAGAAGTATTATTTTTAGCAATAAATTACTCTTATTAATTTGTATTTAGAATTTCAAAGCCTTTCTGATTTTAAAGCCAAAATGCCACGTTTCCATTTAAAAAAAAGTTATTTTTTACCGTGGCCGCCATATTAAAATTGGAAACTCAAGTTTTTTTCTTAAATACAATCGAGAAGAATTTGCCCTACAACTTTGCTCTTGGGTTTGCGAGTCTATCTATTAAAATAAAAAAGTTAGCCTACACTGAACATTAAACGACTAGTACAAGAATACAACTGCTGTAGAAAGTATGTGAAATTCTTCTAGGACAAAAAGATTATTAAGGGACAAAAAATTCGATTTTTTGATTTTTTGTATAAAGATTCTCCTAGAGCAAACAAAAGAAGAAATCAATTTTTTAATTGTGTAGCAAAAATTTTGGGGGGGAGGGGAAACAGTAGCCCCCCTAAATATGAAATTATCGAAAAAATATTATTATATTCGGATTTTGCTATCAATGGTGAGCTATTTCACATTAACAGAAATATTTTATTGCCCCCCGGTAAATAAATAAAAGGGTACCAATTTTCAATTTTCAAAAATTCATAGAGGGCGTCACAGTGAAATCATAACAATGCGCAAAAAAATTTGTAGAAGATTCCCAGCTCTATCAGCTTAAGAAGTTTAAACAAAAACGCGTGGGCAGTTTTTGAGAAATATTTTTTTGAAGAATTCCAAAATTTTGGAGTGATGTCATTGCGATCGTTTTTATATTTTCAAAATTAATTATATTTCATGGTATAGTATCCTTGAAGGGCTACCAAACAAGATGTAGTTGATTCCAATTAGATAACTGGTTTTTGAGTAAATGGGCGTTAAAGTCGAAATGTTCAAAAATTCGTAGAGGCCGCTATTTTAAAGCTAGAGAGTTCGGTAAAAAATCGTTTGATTTGTCCTAAGGCCTTCTTTAATCTCCACTATTTAAATTTCCAAAATTCAGTTTCTGAAAAAAATGCTACCAAAAAAACATGTCTAACTTCCGCTTCCGGTTTAGTTTTTTTTTAAAAGCTTATTTTGTCGGTGAATTTTTGATATACCCCCTCATTCCAAAGCACATCAAAATCGGTCCAGCCGTTCCGGAGATATGGAGCGTAACACACCCACCCACCCACCCACAGACAGACATTTTTTAAAAATTACTTTTTTGGGGTCCATGGACCCCCCCCCCGACTATTTCCGTTAAAATCTCAACTTTGAAATTCTGCATGAAATCAATACTTCCCTATACTGAAAGTATAGGAAAGTAAAAATTTGCAATTTTGTATGCCTTAATTTGCTTTAAATAAGAGACAAGTTGGTGAACAGAACTTGCAGGTTGTGTATAAAAAACTGCTTTAATTGGGTACATACAAATTATTTTCCTTAGATATACTTACTAACAAACCTTAACTTAATTAATTCAGTTTTTTCCTCTTTTATATTAATCTAAATTAGCAAAAATCATCATATGTTCAACTAAACAATTATACATTTTAATTGCATTATGAAGCAAACTGTTTCCTTTCCTTAAGTCACAAAACACCATGCTAAAATCTACTTTACTTTCGATATTATCAATATCAGTTTTGGTTTGATAAGGCATGCCAAGATTATTCACAAATATACTAGTCGCCCACATCTTAATCTTCATATAGTTAAAGTTTCTATTTTCGGTGAGATAACCCAATCTTGTCCATGTGCAGTCCAAATATTGAGCAATTTGAAAATTTGCTTCTGGCAATTTATAATTTTTATTAAATGCTTGGTTTATGGAATTTTGATCTAATCCAACTTGGGCAGTACATTCTTCCAAATTAACCAAAGGAGATGTTTTAAATGTCCTTTTTGAATGCACCTAATAATTGTAGCATAAAAATAATTAAACATTGTTGCTTGAATTAGCAAACGAATTTTTAATTATAACATACCTGCGACGTTATAAGTAATAACAAAGTAAGAATGAGAAAGTTCTTCATAATAAAAACCTCAGGAACCTATTGCACTGTGCGTTCACCTACTACCTTACCACTCTACTACACAAAAGCTTGTAAGAAGTATTTATTATAGTTAGCTTAGGTCAAGAGCAAAAGGTTAATCAACAAGTGGTGCTATCTCCTTATTAGTTAATGATTGCATTAAAATTAAGTTTGTAACGCGAATTCAAACTTTTTTGCGCATTATGTGTTGATATTTGCTATAAATGTCAATAATTAATAGGTTATCATGTTGAGGTCGTACAAAATGTTGCTATTTTTAAGTGGTGACTGCCACAATTTCATTTCATAACAGAACAACTAGGAAATACAGGAAACGCATGAAGTGATATAAAGAAAGGTGTTAGAAAGGTTTAGAGATAACTGCGGATACTATATTAGGGAAGAGAAAAGTAAAAAACAGAAAACTATGGAATACATACAAAGTAAGCGAATGGACAAAAAAGAAGTATGAATAAAAAAAACAAAAACTAAGCAAAGACCACAAGAATTTAATAAGGTAACAAATAGAATAGACAGAGAGCAATTAGAGCCGAAGAAACAAACCTACATGGAAAAGCAATGCGAAAAAGTAGAAGGTAAAAATGGAGACAGCACCTTGCACATCGGAAAAACGTTCTTCCAGGCACTACAAAGCGCAGCAGAGTGGGCGAAGAAGAGGAAAGAGATGCAATAACGTAGTCGGAATTTGACAAGACCAAACTAGATCTAAAAAACAACAAACTTCTTAGAATAACAAAGAGTATATGCGATGAATTCTTGTTCCAAACTTGAAAATAGAAGAAAATGGGCGTGGTTAAGCCCGAACCGCACCACAACAATGAGATTAGCTATATCTTACCAGCAAGTAAAAAAATAGCAATTGTGTCAGTCTTAAACAGTATTACGCCGGGAAGCTACCACAGAATATTCCGTTAAAAATTGTAATAAACAAAAGGAAGAAGAAACGAAAAGTGTGCCCAAACCCGGAAACAATCGAAAATAGTGAGGGAGCCCTATGACCATACATGGAAAGACGCAAGTTTAAGAAGAATACCTAAGAAAGCAGGCAAGTGTAAAATCTACGATACGATAAGCTTGGTACGACATGTTGTTATATGTATTTGCCCGTTTCACGCCACCACTGGAACTTTCACGCGCATAACCTTCGACGCCTAGACGCCTTAACCCGTCCCGGGTCCTGGGTAGCAAGACAGACAGCCTTCAGCAACTGTACTAAACAGACGTGTACCTATACGCTCCCGCTCATCTCGTCGAAGTACCGTTATGTGAGATAACTAGTTAAAGTCGGGATATTGTAAAGTTCTTCGTTAGTGGCTCGCCTGATTGTTTATCGGTCCACGTCAAATATCGTAAAAATAACTTGCGCCGACTCTGTCGATATTTGTATGCAAGATTGAAGTGGTTTCGCTAACAACAAGAAAGGCAATATTTGAATTCGATTGCCGTCTCCTGCTCGAATTCTATCGTCTAGTACGGATCCAAGTAGTCACTACAAAAATTTACAAGCTTGATTTCCCGAGCTGCCTACATTTTTATCGTCTACTATCTACCGTTGATCATTGCTTCGTTACCGTCTGCCATCCCGTGCTAGTTGCTCCAAAATACCTGTTGAAATCTACAAGTTCTCGCCTGAAAGCACGTCAGTCTTCCCCGGCCTTGAACGTCATTGAATAAAGGCCTATTTTTCCACCAGGTGAACGACAGTACTGTAAGTAACTTTATACTTTACGAATTATCGTCTGTGTTTTGTGCTACGTGAAGAAGCCAGTCCATTTGGGCTCAATATTTTTTTACTTGTTGCATGTTATATAAATTGATTTAGAGTTACCGTTTTTCTGTGTTCTCGAGGTCCGGGGCAATAAGCAAATACCTTGTTTTGTTAAGGGAAAGCTTGTCGGCTTGGAACGTCGAAAAATTACGCAACGTTGCCACATTACTTGTTTTACGATTTGCGTTGATATACGTTGTTTCCAATGTTTTGATTCTACGATATTTTATTCAACTTTTTTTTTATACATATAACTTGATTGTTCAATATATTTAACTTTGTGAACTATCGCACTGTGATTTATTCATAATCCACGTAATTAAGCTTTAATCCTACTTTGTAAGCATATATTGTGTTGCCGATCTAGTGGGAAAAGGCCTAAGGTAAGTCACGTCAAGATCAACGAGCCGCCCAGGGAGGATTTCCTGCTTCTCAGCCCCGGGACTAGAGCCGCCTGCTCCCTTCCCCCTACCTCAACCATCAGAGCAGGTGGCGCCCTTTAAATACCCCAATCTCGACTTTTACAACCCCCCCTTTCTCCGGCTACGAGTTAGTTGCCAGGCACACCTTTTGTTACGATGTCGAAATACCACCCGAAGCCCGTAACAATGTATCAAAAATTATAACAAAAATTAACAACGAGAACCGAAAAGTGAAGAACAACTGACTGAAAACCAATTCGAATTCAGGAGAGGTACTGGTACTAATACTGGTAAGAATAACAGCAAAGAAACGGATAAGAAAGAAAAACGTACATTTGACAATGTAAAGTGGAATGCGGTATTTGAAATAATGAGAAAAACTGGAATAAAATACTATGACCGAGGAGTAATACACAGCTTATACAACAATCAACTGCACATACAAAAAAAAATAAAAATAAAAAATGGAGTACAACAAGACCGCACGTTTACACCGCGCGCCGCTCCTCAATATTTCACGAAAATAGAAGCAAAAACCATAGATCTGCCAAGATATGCAGACCCCATTGCAGTACCAGCGGAAAGTGAACAAGATCTAGAATTAGCACTCAACGAGGTGAATAGGATATTTCGTGACGAATACCACATGAGAATAAACAAACCATAACCAAAAGTCATGGTCTGTGACAAATTCAGAGACGCAATATACGAACCTGATTGAACAATCACATAATTGAAGAAGTAAATCAGTTCCGCTACCTACAAAGCACAATTAGTGGAGATGCTAGAAGTAGAAATGATACAATAAGCAAAAACAGCGTTTTAGAAGAAGAAGAAGAAGAAACTGTTGATATCAAGTAAAATATCATTAGAGAGAAGCAAACAGTTTTGAAGATATACGAATTAGGGGCGTAATCGAAGAATTGCAATAATTGAATAGTTGGTTCTCGACAATTGATATTATCATTTAAAAATAATCATTTTGTCCCCAATTGCCCATCCTTCTGAGCAGTGTTCTCATCGTCTTTTATCGGACCGTCCGACAAAAGCACACACGATTTGTTTAAAATATTTGCAACATACTGCTACTTTATAAATTACTATACTAGTGTAAATAATTCAAACGCTCGAACCTATTAAAAGAAGTTGTGTCGGTAGACAATGGCAGGTAATGTAAAAGGTTTCCTTCTTCTTCTATCAGCTTTTACCCTTTGGGTTTGCTGTTTTATGTTTCCAAAAATCTTTATTTTCCCAGTCTCCTTCCTTTAATCCTTTTTCGGCCATTATTGATTTTATATAACTTTCCCAACTTAAGGCTGGTCTTCCTCTTTTTCTTCTGCCTAACGGAGACCATTCGGTAACTTTTCTTGGCTAACGTTGTTCTGGCATTTTCTTTACGTGTCCATACAATTGTAATGTTCTGTTTTCTAAGGTTTTGGTAATGGATTGTTCTACTCCCATTCTTCTCCAGATCTCTTCTGTTCTTAGTCTGTCTCTTCTAGTTACCTTCAGGCATCTTCTCATAAAGTCAAGTTCTACTGTCCGTATTCTATTTCTAGTGGTTTGTGTTTGTGGCCACATTTTCGCGCCGTAGAGGACTATGCTTTCGACAATACTATGAAATATGCGTAGTTTCGTTTTTTTCATTCCATAGTATTCCATGTAGAGATTTCGTGGCCATTTTTCCCATTGTAATTCTTGAAGATATATCCCTTTCGCACGTGCCTGTGGAGCTTATGTTTGTACCTAGGTATTTAAAATTATCACAGTGTTTAACTTTCTGTTCGTCTATATATAAGTTGTTTGCCTCTCTTCCAATACATAGATATTCGTTTTTTTGGAAGTTTATTGTCAAACCTCACCTTTCGAACTCTTCCTTTAGTTTTCGGAGCATCTACTCCATGTCGTCTTGATCTTGCGCAAATATGACTTTGTCGTCTGCAAATAGTAAAGAGTGTAGCGTACTGTTTTCTATTTGTATACCCATTCCCGAGCATTTTTTGTACCATGTTTCTAAGGCTTGCTCTATGTATATATTAAAGAGTAGACATGACAGATTACATCCATGTTTTAAGCGTTTTGTTGTTAATATTTCTTTAGTAACTCTTTTCCCTATTTTTATTCTAAATTTATTGTTAGCATACAATCTCTTTACTATATTTATCCACTTCTCCTTCAGTCTTACTCTTCTCATAGCAGGCCATATTAGAGATCTTGGTATGCTATCGTACGCTTTCTCTAGGTCTATGAACCCTAGATGAGTGTCTTTCTGTTTTTCCTTATTTTTTTCAGTAACTTGTCTTATTGTATGTATGTTGTCTAAGCATGATCTGTTTTGTCTAAACCCATTTTGTTCTTCACTAAAGTTTATTCCTTCTTCTTCTATTTTGTTTTTTTATTAAACTTGCAAAAAGCCGAGATATGGATGGGATTACACTTATGCCTCTGTAATTAGAACATTGTTGTTTATTTTCTTTCTTATATATTGAACTAAGATATGATTCTCTCCATTCTTGGGGAATTTCATATCCTTTTTCTATTTTATTAAATATTTTTGTTAAGTATTGTCTAAGTTTTCTTCCTCCATATTTGAGCAATTCCATTCTTATATTTCCTGGGCCAGGGCTTTTATTATTTTTTGCTTTTCTAAGTGTTTTATGTATTTCATTCTCAGTAATTTCCTCTTCTTTACAAGTCTCTTGAGTTTCTTCGTCATTTAGGTATTCCTTTCTATTTTCTTGTAGCAGTTTGGAGTAGTGTTCTATCCATCTCTCCGACTCTCTAAAAGGTTTCCTAGAAACTCTATTGAAAGAACTTGAACTGCAGGACGCTCAGAAACTGCAAGTAAAATTGAAGGTATTCTTGGAAGCTTCATTGGACACACTTGCACTGGTGTAAAAGGTTTGGGTATTCTTCTTCTTTTTCAGCCTGCGTCTCTCCAGGTATAGATATAGGCCTCTCTCAATATTTTCCATTGCGTCCGGCTGGGGAATGCTGAGGAATTACAGGTAAGATATACGGTTTACTTGGAAACTTTATTGGAACACCTTGAGCTCGTGGACAATGAGAAATTGCAAGCAAAATTGAAGCTTTTCCTGGAAGTGTAGTTGGAAAAACTGTAACTGGTGAACGCTCAGAAATCAATAAAATAGAAGGTTTCCGTGGTCCTTTTTGCTGAGAAAATTTAAGCCGGAAAGCACTGGATTCTGTTGTTCCAATCAAATCGGTCCTGTCCCTACTAGACGGGTTTGCTCGGATTGTGCATTTGCAACTGATTTTCGTTCAAAGGCTCGCCTCAGAAGCAGATAAAACCAAAAGTTTTAAAACGCAAAATAATTCGAGTGATTTTTCGTAACCTGTCGAGATATTTCCATAATCAAAAGGTTTGATTATTTCAAATATCCCATCACCAGTTAGAAGCTTTCAAGGTATGGTGTTACAAGAGGGTGCTGAAGGTAAGCTGGATTGACAGAATAACGAATGCGGAAGTAATGAAAGGAGCGCAAGGAAAAGAAATCTATGGAATAATACAAAGAAGAGAAGAGATCGACTAATAGGTCATGTACTACGGCACGAAAGGCTGCTGGAAACAATAATTGAAAAGACGCAAAAAAGATCATAGACTAGCCGTAAGATTTTTGCAGCAAACCAATTCGTAATAATTAAAACCTATAAAAAAGAGAATATTAAAAATGAATTTCTGCGCTCAGAATTTTTCTTAGAAATTCAGAAAATCATTTCAATTTTTATTTTCGACGAACTTATATAATAGTTTTCGTGGTAGTATAAAGAACCTTATTCTAATAATAATACTTCCATTTGCTTTGCCGTCGTGAAAGCGCACACGAATGAATATTTGCTTCCATGTCTCATAAAACCCGCTGTGAGGATGCCGATCTCTATTTGAATATGTCAGAGATACCCCGCTAATAACAGCTCATTTATTATTCGTATGCACGTTATGTAGGTACGTGAAATCTAGTAGAAATTGCCTGTAAATTGCTGGGTTGTTGGTACATCGACCGTGCTGAGTATGCAATGATTTACTACATCACGCTGCAGTGGTGGATTCTCTTGTGATTAAATTAATACACTTCCAGCGAGTGCTGATTAAAGTGCAAACATAATAGGTAACAAGCTGCACCGCTAAAATTGATCCAGAAAAGCAATCGCGTGAGAGTGTACAAAAAGGAGAAATATGGCTCGGAAAAATTTACCTTGTGCATTTTAGAGTAACTATTTGCTTATGCGCGGTATGTGAAGCGAAGTGAAGCAATTTTTCTTTTTCTTGAAAGGATAATATTCGTTGATTGCCAGATAAAAACGTTTATGTATATATAAAGTTGGAGTTGTTTTATTGTTACATTAAATTGAAGCGAAGATGCAATATTTGCTTAAAATAAATGTTTGATGTAGACGTATATTTTATATTCTGTTTTACTTATTTCTATTTTAAGCGGTAAAGGCTAATCGACAGAAAACGTTTCTTTGAGAAGCTTTTATCGAGTAATTGAAGTGCTCCTTTGTTTATTTCAATATTAATTCATATTCGTAGTTTAAAATAGCAAAACTCGCATCTATAAAACAGCTGTGAGACCCATCATGACATACGCTGGAGAAACCAGAGCAGACACTGGTAGAACAAAACAACTTCTAAGATCTACCGAAATGAGAACCCTGAGATCTATAAATGGGTTGACATTGAGGGATAGAATAAGGAGCCAGGAGATAAGAAACAAGTGCGAAATTCAGGACGTAGTTAGGTGGATGCGAAATAGGAGAAGGGGATGGAGGGACCACGTACAGAGAATGGAGGACAGCCGAGTTACCAAAGTAGCAATGATGGAAAGACCGCAAACAACGAGACCGCGTGGCAGACCACCAAAAAGATGGAAAGAGTGCTGGACATCCGCATCGCAGGATAATTGACGAGGAGAGGCTAAATTAGGAAACGACAGGGCAAGCCCTATAACAAGAAGAAGAAGAAGAAGAAGAGTAGTTTAAATAACATGTACTATACATTTTGTTTCTACTAGTATTGTCACGTTAAAATTGTTTTTGCTGTAGAACTCTTGCTAAATCATCGAGTTACATTGGAAATACTTCTACGGGTGGGTGCTCAGGAATTGCAGGTAAAATGGAAAGTTTACCAAGAAGCTCTATTGGAAAAAATTTTGGTAGTGAATGTTTATGACAGGTACCTAATATGAAGTGTTTTGAAACAAATTGTGTCAGTAGAATATGGGAAAACTAGAAAAAATTTCGAGAGGCGCTATATTGAGAAGGTGAGCTGGAGAATGCTCAAAACGTTTTTTTTTTAAGTTTTATTGTAAAAACTTGTACTCCGGAATTGAAGGTTACATGGCAAGTAAAACTCTGTTTGCAGAATTAGCTGGTAGCAGAAATTTCAGCTAATATGAAAGATTTTTGTAAGATCTAATAGATGAATTTGAACTAGTGGACACCCAGAAAATGCCGATAATATAAATAACTTTCTTTGATAACTCTATTAGAGGAAATTGTGCCGGTAGAAGATGAGGAACTGCAGCAAATGTGAAAGAGTTTCCTGGATCAAGTGGAAGAACTTGTACTGATTGGTGCATGTTCACGAATTATAGATAAAATGGAACATTTTTCTTAAAGTTCTATTGGAAGAAGTTGTGCCTGTAAACAATGAGTAACTACATGGAAACTTCTTGTTTTTCCTACAAGTTCTATTAGAAGAACTTGAACTGGTGTATGCTTACAAATTACTAAAATGGAACATTTTCCCGGCAGTTTTGCAGGGAAAAAGTAAGCTGGGGGACGTTTAGACACTGCAAGTAATATGAAGAATTTTCTACGAAACTCTATTGAAATAAACTGTGTTAATAGAAGATGAGGAACTGCAGGGAATAACGAAGGGTTTTCAATAAGATCTACTGGAAGAACTTGTGCTGGTAGATGGTTAGGAATTTCAGGTAAGATGATAAGTGTTCCCGGAAGTTGTGTAGTAAAAACTTGTACTCGTGGATGCAAGAATTGCAGGTAGTATGGAAAGTTTCTCGAAGCTCTATTGGCAGAAATTGTTTCGGCAAACAATGACCAATTGCAAATACTATGGAAAGTTTTATGTTTTCCTGAGAATTCTGGTGTAAAAACTTGCACTGGTGTATGTTCAGGAATTGCAGGTATAATGTATAATGGAATGTTCCACATTTCCCTAAAAGTTCTGTTGGAATTTTCGGTTAGATATTTAGGAACTGCAAGTGAAAGGTTGTCTTCAAAGTTTTAATAAAGGTACTACTACTAAATGATAGTAGTGTATGATCAGAAAGTGCAGGTAAACTGGAGGGTTTACTTGGAAATTACATTGTAAGAACTTAAGCTGCTAGACGTCGAGAAATTTCAAGGAAAATTAAAGGTTTTTTTGGAATTTGTTGGGAAAATTAGACCAGGTAAGCGCTCAGAAATAATAAAAGTAAAAGGTTTCTACGGAAGTAATGTTGGGAAAACTTAAGTCGAAGGTTTTTTTGAAAGCTCTATTGGAAAAACTTCTGCCAATAGATGCTAATATCGGAGGTTTTTCAGAAAGTTCTGAAAGAAGAACATCAGCTGTGCGACCACACTCAGTAACTGCAAAATAAATTACTTGGAAGTTCTATTGTACGAACTCGATCTGGGCGATACTTAAAAATGGAAAGCAAACTTAAAACTTTGCTAAAACTTAAGCTGGCACACGCTCAGAAATTATTAGAATAGTGTCTCCGACAATTTTGCTGAAAAAACTTGAGCAATGAAGCGGTCGGGAATTACAGGTAAGATAAGTTTTTCTTGAGGCTCTATTGGAATAACTTCTGCTATTAAACACTAAGGAACTGCAAGTGAAATGGAAATTTTTCCCGAGAGAATTTCTGCTTTTGGATACTCAGAAACAGCAGGTGATTAGAAGTTTTGCCTGGAAGTCTTATTGATGAACTTATGCTGGTAGATACCCAGGAACTGCAGGTAAAAATGACTGGTTTTTCTAAAAGATCTATTAGAAGCACTGGCGCTGGTTAACGCCCAGGAATTACTGACAAAACAGGGAAAACTTCGTGGCAGATTATTGGCACAGATTCTAATCCTGTGAAAAATGCTGAATTTGATTTTTGTATCCAGGAAGCATATCATAAGATTGTTGCACAAATGAAAATCAGATCTTACCATTCAGGTCCAGCTGATTATTAACGGTCGATTTTGACTTCTTTACTACCAAAGGTAACTTAGTACCGAAAAGAAAGCAAAATTAGTTTCTTCTACAATTTTTATGTAATTTGATCGTTGGTCGTTATACAAGGTGTTAATGAATTGTAGGGGCAAACTTCTAGGGCTTGCAAAACACAACAAAACAAACAACTTTTGTTAATAAATGTGTGGTCAAAAGTGTTTCCTTTCAGGAATAGAGCTTCTCAAAGATTCTTTAAGAAGTACCTGAAAATAGGCAACCCAAATTGCATTTTCAATTATTTTGCACAGGTCACACGGAATTTTGAAGAAAAAACGATCTAGACATACATGCATTCAAATAACGTCAATTTTGACACAATTCGATATTTTTGTAATATTTTTTGACTTTTCTTGCATTCGTTTCTTTCTGTGCCTTTTATAATTCGTTTTTTTTCGTTCTGTGATTTTTTTGATAATTATTTTCTTCGTTATTTTCGTTCTGTTTCGTATTTTTGTGTTATAGCGAATTATACTTTTTCCGAACAGCATGACATGATGTTCATGTATGGAGCTGCTTGGGGTAACGCACGCGAAGCTGCTCGCCTGTACCAAAAACATTTTCCGAATAGTAATCATCCATCGCACAAGGCCTTTAGTGTAGTTTCATGTCGGCTGCGGGAGGAAGGTACATTCGTTGTCAACAGACACAACTGTGGAGCTACCAGAACAAGGTGAACGGTGGATTGTAAGGAAGAAGTTTTGGAGAGAGTGGCTGAAAATCCTTCTACTAGTTCAAGAGCCATCGCTCATGAAATGGGAGTGAACCACGTTTTAGTATGGGAGGTGCATGAGCAGCAGCTACATCCGTACCATCCACAGAAGGTACAAGCCATGGTTCAAGCAGATTTTCCCAGAAGGGTAGAATTTTGCCAGGAATTTCTGCGGCGGTGTAATGAGGATCCAGAATTCTAAGTAAACGTGTTGTTTAGTAACGAGGCATCTTTTACGAAAGAAGGAATATTCAACAGTAGAAACTGCCACATTTGGGGCGATGAAAATCCCCATGCTGTGGTTCAAAAAGGATACCAGCAAAGATTTTCAGTGAACATTTGGGCCGGGATTGTTGGCGATAGACTCATTGTACCATATCTGCTACCCCAAAGGTTAACAGGAGCAATTTATTTAAATTTCTTGCGCCATGTCCTGCCTGAACTTTTGGAAGATGTTCCACCTCAAATGTGGCTGCAGCATGATGATGCACCTGCTCATTTTTCGGCGGAAGTCAAGGAATTTTTAAATAACACTTTTCTTAACAGATGGATAGGTCGAGGACAGCATGTGGCGTGGTGTCCACGTTCTCCTGATTTGACTCCACTTGATTTCTTTGTGTGTGGTCATGTTAAAATGTTAGTGTATGCTGCCCCAGTTGAAACTGTATAAGAACTTACGGCGCGTATTCTTGCTGCATGTGAAGAAGTTCAACAGACTCCTGGTATATTTGGAGCGGTGCGCAGGAATTTACTTCGTAGATGTGCTTCGTGTGTAAAAGCTGGGGGGCGACATTTTGAACATTTACTATAATTCTCTTAATTTTTGAATTAGTTATTGTAAATTTTTCAAATAGTTGATTTTTGCTTTGTAATTTTGGTTTTTTCTATTGCTTAGTTCTAAAACATTTTGTTAATTATTTTATTTTAAATTTAATTTGAATTTGAAAAATGGGAAAGAGGGCTTTATTTATCCTGTATTAATTTCCGTCGTTATGGAAAAAAATAGTAGGTAGTAAATTGAGTTGCTTACATTTAGGCGCTTCCTAAAGAATCTTTGAGAAGCTCTATCCCTGAAAGGAAACACTTTTGACCACACATTTATTAACAAAAGTTGTTTGCTTTGTTGTGTTTGCAAGCCCTAGAAGTTTGTCCCTACAATTCATGAACACCCTGTATATACATTAAATTATAATTGTAAACCATGGCATTAATTCATTGATTCTTAATTAAAAATTGTTGCGAAAAATTGTTGTTTTTATGATGTTTATTAAATTAACTTCGTTGTTTAAAATCTTACATTTTTTTCAAATACTTTACAATTTTTTTTTAAGATTAAACTATTGTGGAAAGATTGAAATTAAAAATTATCCGATCATTTTCAATTCTATTGGCTTAGTGATGTTCAATGAACTTAATTTGTTTCATTGTCAGAACTAGTGCTCTAACGAGTTTAGTTATAGCGGGTAACCACGATCTTAAGCTATTAATTAACAATTAATTTATTAATTACAGCGGCTTAAATCCCCAAAGCATAAGAAGCACGAGCAACTCCTGATTAATTACAGGACTTTTCCTACAGCTTTTACATATTACGTTTTATTATCTATCAAACTATGCGCTATATAAGATCATAGGATAGTTTTACGAGGATCTCATCCAAACTATAAGAGACTAATTTTATAATTTAATAGTGGTAGAGTACAATGTCCGAACAAGGAATTTAGATTATTATCCCATAAAACATGCAGGCAAGTTGGAGTTAAAGATAAATTTATGGAACGCTATAAAACTAATTCGCTTACTTCGTGTAGGATTAATTTATAACACGAGTATAAAACGGTTAGCTTAATTTTGAAATTTATTGTTGTTTTTTTGTAGTAAAAAAAAATTAAAAACGATGCACAAAATTATTTATACACTTTCCTATTGGTAAGTTAATTGACGCACAAACCACAGATACGAATAACAGGTAAACCACCTGGTCTGTACTCTCTCAGCCTTTAACAATATTTAAATTATATTTTTACAACAAGTTTATTTATAAAAATCGAAACATTCTAGTCACAACAGTTACTGCATTAGATCATAATAATCTAAACATGTTTGATAATGCAGACAAATACAACAGCGAGGGGTAAACCGCAGGGAAAATTTGGTGTACAAGTTAGAGGAAATCTAGGCAAAGTACAAGGGAAGTCGTGGAAGTACAAGGTAACTTGGGGAAGTCCAAGAGAAGTATGAGGCATATCCAGATGTTTGAAGTCAATGAAATCGTATTGCGTTCACATCAAGTACCCGCGAATCTATGGAGCGCCAAGTGTATGGTGACAAATTTGCTTTACATTTCACGGTATTTACACACATCTAGCTAACTGCTTTTTATTTTAATAAATTACTGTAGATTTAAAGAATCTTTAAACACTTAGTTTAAATATTTAAACATTTAATAAAGCATTAGAGATTTAAATAAATCTTAAAAAATTTATTTTAAATTTTTAAATATTTAGTAAAACTTTATGTATTAAGCAAATCTGCACATATTTGTTTTAAATCTTTCAATATTAATAAATCTTCACAAATTTAAATAAATCTTTATCGGTTTAAATAAATCTTTATAAATTGAAATAAATCTTTACAGATTTAAATAAATGTTTTAACGTTTAATTCAAAGCTGTCACATTTAATGTTAAGCTGTCATATTTATTTCACCTTAGTAAGCCTAGCCGACTTAAGAGACCAACCGTTTACACCGGTAGTAAGAGAATGTTAAGAAAACTTTCATGATAAGAATAATAAATTATGCAATGTTCATGTTGTTAAATATATCGCTGTTTATGATTAAATTAATATTTATTGTACAAATTCCTGAAATACGGAAAACGTGCTCATAATTGTTGAATGTTACCACCGGTGTAAACGGTCTCGGTCTTTTATGTCGGCTGGGTCAACCAAGGTCAAATGAATATGACAGGTTGACATTAAATGTGACAGCTTAAAACTTAATGAATTTTTTAATCTCTAAAGATTTAATTAAATGTGTAAAGATTTATTTAAATCTGCAAAGATTTATTAAAAATTAAATGATTTAAAACAAATATGTGCAGATTTATCTAAATACATTAAGATTTACTGAATATTAAGCAAGTTTGTATTATTTCTGTTTTCATATACCGTCATCCAAAATATCATAAATAATTTACCGGAGAGAAACGTAGGTGGTCTTAAAATAATATTTTGTATAAAAAACTAATAAACAATGAGAATTTAAGCCAATGGAACTGACAGAACGATTTTTGACTAGTGGGTTTACTGTAATTTTTATTGAAGATTAGTTATGCAACGCATAATACTAACTAGCTAAACCAGTGGCTTACGGCTCGCGCTTTTAATGATAATTTCCTTTAAAATACGCAAGGTTTTGAAATCAAGCACCGTGACTGTTAACAGAAACATTAGCTCCAAATACTGCTAGCAAAATAAGCTCTGCCGAGATGTAAGATTCGAGCCTGTCGTCTCTAAAAGTTGAGACAGTTTCGGATATAGTATATTAAATAGTGGAATCCGTAGGCTATGCCCCCTTTTTAAAATAATAAATAAGCGAATGAAATAGGTAGCGTAATTGACCGCGGATCGGAATCCTAGCTTTATTAATTAATTTGTGTGTGTTTAAACTTTTGTTATCGTAGTCTTAAATGCGTTTGTTATTGTAACTTAACCTCCCTATATTTGGGTCAATGTAGTATGGTTTTTGCTTATGGATTTGTAGTCTATAATTTTGTAAACATCATTAACGCACAATAAACACAATCAAACAGGTTCATTCCATCTCATAGCTGCACGTAAACCTGAGATGGCAGTATTTATTTTATAAATGTAAGAGCAAAGATTGCTTGCAATGTAATTGGTGAATATTTATTTGCCCAATGACTGCTTTTACCCGTACATATCTTAAAGGTTGTCTCATTCTGTAATATAGTATGTCATTTTCTAACACCATTTTGTAATTGCATATCGTATGTGCGGGTGTTATCTATCCTGTTCGGATTAAGAATGAATAGTCAGAGCTTCGCGACCCAATTAGTCAAGCAAATGTTGTTCATCCAAAGTGGCTTATTTGCATTCAAGAATGTAGCAGCTTGCTGTGCAAAGAAATATTAGCCCTATACAGGGTGTTAGTGAATAAGTGCGACAAACTTCAGGGGGTGATTCTGCATGAAAAAATAATGACAGTTTGCTATATAACTTATGTCCGCAAATGCTTCGTTTTCCGAGATACGGGGTGTTAAAGTTTTTCTTAAAAACCGACTATTTATTTATTGCTCTGAAACCTGTCGAGATATGCAAATGAAATTTGGTGCGTTTTAAGCGGTAGTTATTGCGAATTTTTTGACATGTAATTAAGAATTTTATGTTCATCATTGGCGCGCATACGGGTAATGATCTCAATTTTTTTTAAGAAAAAAATGGTACGCCACTGAGATATTTCAAATTAAAAATCATTTTTGAATTTCTCGTTCAATTTGTGACAAAAAATCTCTCTTGACTTTTTTTCGTATGGGGCGCCGTTTTTATGCAAAAAAATTAAATATCTTAGCGCGTATTTATCATTTCTTTAATACATTATCAAGAACTATCTAATAAAATAACATTAAACCAGAACAATTACAGAAAATAACACTAATAAATAAATAGGTGCAAACCTACAACAAATGTTCAAAATGACCTCCCTCAGACGTGATACAAGATTCAACTCTTCGCCTCATTGATTGTCGTATTCGCGCAAATATTCCTGGTGTATTTCTTATTATCTCACAGCAGGTTATAATTCGATTCTTCAGGTCTTCAACATTTTCGACGGGAGTGGAATATACTAATGACTTAAGAAAACCCCAAATGCAAAAATCTAGTGGATTTAAATCCGGCGATCGAGCAGGCCAATGTTGCGTACCTCCCCTACCTATCCAACGATTTGGACATACTGTATCTAAGTGATTACGTACATTGATGCTAAAATGGGCTGGTGCACCATCATGCATGAACCATACGTGTTGTCTTAGCTGCAAAGGAATTTCTTCAAGAAGAACAGGTAACTCTTCCTGTAGGAAATTAAGGTAAGAGTCGCCTGTTAGTCGTGGAAGGAAATATGGACCGATTAAATGATCATCAATTACCCCAAGCCATACATTTACTGAAAACCGATGCTGAAAATGAGCTTCAAAGATTCCATGTGGATTTTCCTCAGCCCAGAAGTGATTGTTATGGAAATTTCGTATACACTCTCGTCCAAAATTAGCCTCGTCAGTAAACAAAACGCCATTTAAAAAATTAGGAATTTGAGCAATTTGATGAAGAATCCAATGGCAAAAAACTAGGCGCGGAAAAAAGTGTAACAAAGTTTCCTGAAACAACAAGATTTTAATAATTCGTGAGGAATTATATTGTTGTGGTTCCGAGACGAGGCGTTCGTGGCGCTGGAAGTGGACAATTTTAACGTGGAGTGCTCGTCGAAGAAGTCATGTGGGGGAAACGGAACTCCCACAATAACTCCTTCCATAGCATCCCTACCACCTTCAGTGGGTATAAAACCGGAGCACCAGCTCAAAATATTAGAATTCAATCCTGCCTTTGAGAGAATTCATTCCTGCCTTTCAAAGAATCCAGACCTGCCTTTCTTAGAAACCAGAATCCCGTTAAAACTTTTAGTTTCCTGTTCAATTTATTTTGATCCGACTTAGTAAATTTATTTTGATTTTGTTTTCGAACAGTTTAACTGTTAGTAAATTTTTATTTCAAGTCAAGACTGGACTTAGAGTTTAAAAATTAGGCTGGAGTTTGATTTAAACTTAAAGTTACTTTTAGTTTAAATTAAATACAAACAGTAATTTAATGGAATGTTTGATTCTCCTAGGAAGTAGATATCTTCCATGAGAACTCGACATTTATTGAATTACATCAAAACGTTAGTGGAGGTCAATGTTCTTTTAGTGAGTTTGACGAGCTTCTAATGGAAATAAGACCGTATTCACTAAGAATTAATGCATCTAATCTCAAAACTGGGGTGCCCTATTGAGATTGATTCGTTATATTCAATTAGAAAGTCACCAGTTAAGTTTATTAAATTAAACTTAGAAAATTATGCGTCAAGTTTCAATAACTTTAATAAAGTAAAGTTACCCGTTGGGTTTATTATTTTAAACCTATCCATGAATTTGAGTTATAACCTGAACCTGTAAATAATTCCCCGTACCGTCAAACCCGGCAATTTATTTATCCAGTACCGATCAATTAAATAAATCCACAAGCACTTACCTGACGAATTCACAATTATCCGTTTATTTCCAGTTAGAACCGTAACCAGAGGGTTGGTGACCAGTGGAACACTACACCATACACTATTTAATTTAATTTCAGACTTTATCTGCAAGATTGAGTGAATGTGGAGTGTGCACAAGACATTAATTATTTTCACAGAAACACTGAAGCCGAGAAACGCCATTTTGATTGTGACGTCGCATCGACCCAACCTATCGACCGACACACATTGAATACCAGAGATTCTGCGCAACCAGTCCTGTCTGTCAGCCGTGAATTCGACGCAGAATTCGATTCGACGAAAGAAGATCCGTTCAAGGAAGCAGAACCGAAGTCGACAAGCTCCGAAGAAAATTTAATTGCTTCACATTTAATTATATTTAACTTTATTATACATAAAATTATTAATTTTACAATTTTTCCGATACATACGATAATTTATTCTTGTATTGTAAACGCATTGAATAAATATTATAAATAATTTGATTTACAGTTCGATCTTATTATTTCTTTGAACTCTGGCTCTAAGCTACCTGGGAAGAGCTGGTGAAGGTTTACATGGCGCCCGAGCAGGGACGTTTCCAGGACATCCTAGAGAGCAAGGACGTTTCCAGGACATCCGAGAGCAACCACGTTTATAGTCCAGGACCTCAGAAAACCTGAAATACCAGAAAATTCAACCAGAAGAATTCCGTATTCACCTGCAACAACAGATTTGAAACCGCAAAACTGTAAGTTGAAAAATTGAATTAATAATTTTGCCAGAATGGGTTTAGAAGACGAGGAAAGATCGACCGATGTACGTGTAGGCTGGGTATACGAGCTGAAAAAGGAAGGACTTGCTGAGGAATTACGCAAGTACAAATTGGAAACAGGTGGAGGAATGATGGAAATGAGAAAAAGGTTAGTGGAATTCCTTAGAACAGGAAATGGCCAGGTGACGGATGAAAAACCACCAGGTGGTGATAAGTTATCAATTGATAAGATATCTGTTGATAAGATAGCAGGTGATAAGGTATCAAGAGATAAAGCCCCAGGTGTCGCTTATCAGCAACAAATTTTTCCACCAGGTGTGGTGATGACATCCAGAGTCCAGGTCTGCGAGAGCGTTCGTAAATGGGGAATAAAGTTCGACGGAGGTAGCGACCCAGTTTCTTTTTTAGAAAGGATCGAAGAGTTGTCCAAGTGCTACAACGTCGCCGAAGCGGACCTACTACTAGCTTTACCGGAACTTCTCCAAGGCAGAGTATTGCTTTGGTACCGTAATAATCAAACCAATTGGAGGAATTGGAACGATTTTTTAGACAGCTTCAAAATCCAGTATCTTCCACCTAGATTTTATTTTTGGTTGGAGGAAGAAATTCGCAATCGTACCCAGGGTAACAAAGAAACGGTCGCGGAGTATGTAACAGCGATCCAAACATTAATGCGAAGGCATGGAGGTCTTCAAGGTACTCAACAGCTGGAACGAATATACGAAAACCTGAAGCCCGAGTACAAATTTTACCTGAAGCGTAATGATTTCAATACGCTACCTGAAATGTTAAGGATAGCAGAAGAATACGAGGCACTCCAGAGTGTAACAGCTTCGTTTCGTTCTCCTCCGTTACCTAGTCAAGCATATGTGTTCGAGACAGCATATAAACCAGGAAAGTTGTCCAAGTTCAAGGATTTGGATCAAATTTCACCAGAAGCATCACCAGTTAAAACCAATAAATCCGTACAATTTGCTAATAAACCAGTGCAAATAGTACAACAACCAGTTTCGGAGGTCCGAAAATTTAAGCAAGCAACCAGTCAGCCTGTACAATCCGGAGGCAAGCAACCTACCTACTCCAGGTTAGAAGTTTGTTGGAGGTGTGGTCTAGCAGGACATAGGAGACTTCAATGCCGAGGACCAGCGAAAATCTTCTGTTCTTGGTGTGGAAAGACAGGAATCCTATCCAGAGATTGTAAATGCAAAAAGCAGGGAAACGGAATAAGCCGGCAGGAAAATTAAGGCATTTCCAGCTACAAACGGCGAGGGCCTCAACATTTCACAACCCAGTAGGATGGCAACAGTGGCTAAATAAGGTAAAAACATTTTTTCAGAAAGGCCAACCTAGAATTTCCGCCGTAACCTCCATAGATCCTCGATTATTTGCCGTTATAGAAGTTTTCCACCAGCAGTTCTACGCCTTGGTTGATTCGGGAGCCGCAGAATCATACGTAGGCCAGAGATTAAGTAGTCACCTGGAAAATAATGGGTTAAAATGTCATTATGAAGATCAACAGGGTGTACAATTAGCCGATGGTAGTATAATAAACACAGAAGGTACGTACAGGTTTCCAGTTAAAATAGGCAGACAAGAATTCCAGGGGAAATGGAAATGTGTATCATCCTTGACAGCCGATGCTATTTTAGGCATGGATTTTTTGATTTCTCACAGAGCAGTCATCCGGGCCGAGATACCAGAACTCGTATTGAATGACGAGACCGTAAAACTACAGTCGAAGGATCATTATCCAGAATTAGCCGGAATTCAAGCATTAAATGATGTCCAGTTAGAAGAATTAAATACATTTTTAGCAACCGAGCTTAATAAATTTAAAAGTATAAAAGGTCCAACAAATTTAGTGCAACATAAAATTAAATTAAAAGAAGATGTTGAACCTATAAAACAACGTTATTATCCCAGAAATCCAGCAATGCAAGAAATCATCAACGAAGAAGTTGACAAGATGCTAGAAGAAGAGGTGATCGAACCTTCATCTAGTTCCTGGAGCTCACCCGTAGTCTTAGTTAGGAAATCATCCGGTAAATATAGATTTTGTATTGATTTTCGAAAGGTAAACCAGGTAACTAAGACTGATGCATATCCTCTACCTTTTATCCAGAATATTTTAGATAAATTACGTGGAGCCCGATATATTAGTACCTTGGATTTAAAACAAGGATACTGGCAAGTACCTTTGACTAAGGAGAGTCGACCAATTACTGCATTTACAGTACCAGGCCGTGGATTATTCCAGTTTAAAGTACTTCCATTTGGATTACATGCCGCTCCCGCTACCTTCCAGAGATTGCTGGATAGCATCATTGGACCTGAACTCGAACCGAAAGCATTCTGCTACCTAGATGACATAATCATCATAGGAAAAACATTCGAGGAACACCTGGAAAATTTAAGAGAAGTATTTACTAAACTCCGAGCTGGAGGTTTACAATTACAGCCAGAAAAATGTATATTTTGCCGCACCGAACTTAAATATCTAGGTCACGTAGTGAATAGAACCGGAATCCATACTGATCCAGAGAAGTTAGAAGCTATCAAGAACATGTCAACTCCGAAAAATCCAAAAGCGATACGTCGTTTCCTGGGCATGGCTTCTTGGTACCGACGTTTTATCCCGCAGTTTTCTCAAAAAGCTTCGGCCCTGACGGAACTTCTACAAAAGAAAAATAAATTCAGATGGACAGAAAAGCAAGAAGAAGCTTTTACAAATTTAAAAGAAGCACTCATTTCAGCACCAATTCTGGCGTGCCCAGATTTTACGTTACCGTTTAAACTCCAGACCGATGCCAGTAAAACAGGACTTGGAGCCGTCCTGACCCAAGAACAAGAGGGCCAAGAAAAAGTGATTGCATATGCCAGTCGTTCTCTCATAGCAGCCGAGAAAAATTATTCTACAGTGGAACTAGAATGTTTGGCCGTAGTATGGGCCATAAATAAACTAAAAGGATATCTTGAAGGATATAAATTCACTGTGGTAAGTGACCACAGAAGCTTGAAGTGGCTGAGATCAATGCCAAAACCAACAGGAAGGTTAGCTCGTTGGATCCTAGAGCTGCAGCATTATAACTTTGACATAGTTTATCGCAGTGGAGCCCTTAACCAGGTGGCTGACGCGCTTTCTCGAGCCCAAGAGGATCAAGAAGGTAATGTGCCAGAAATTTCAGCCTTAGAAAAATCCGTTCCAGAGGAAGAATGCCAATGGTACCGAACTACTTTACAAAAAGTGCAGAACGAACCTGAAAAATACGATACGTATAAAATTGACCAGAATAAATTATTTAAATGTTTTCCTAATACAGATTCAGCTATTACCGAGGGATTTCATTCCATATGGAAGATGTGTGTACCGAAACCGCGGCGTCACTCAGTTCTTCAGGAATGCCATGATTCACCAGCAGCTGGACATCTTGGAATTGCGAAAACCATAGCCAGGGTTTCGCTGAATTATTATTGGCCAGGAATGTACCGTGATATAACCAAATATATTCATTCCTGTCCATCCTGTCAAGAGTACAAGATGTCACAACAGCCACCAGCAGGGAAAATGTTTTTATCCAGAGTAGAAGGTCCATGGGAATCAGTCAGTACCGATCTCATAGGTCCATTAACCAGGTCATCGAAAGGTAATGCGTATCTTCTAGTTTTTCAAGATCGCTTCACAAAGTGGGTAGAAGTACATCCATTAAGAAGAGCTACAGCCAGACCCATAATCCAAGCATTTAAAGAAAAAATTATATATAAATTCGGCACTCCAAAGGTAGTAGTTTCAGATAATGGTTCCCAGTATGTTAGTAAATTGTTTCAGGCTTTAACCAAAGAATTTGGTATCCTCCATAGGTTAACTCCTCCGTACACTCCCCAGGCTAATCCAGTTGAGAGGATGAATAAAGTAATTGGAACAATGCTCGCCCAGAATGCCAGAGGAAACCAGAAGCAGTGGGATGCTTGGTTACCTGAAATGATGTTTGCTTTGAACACAGCAAAACATGAATCGACCGGATTCACGCCGTCAATGTTGAATTTCGGCCGAGAACTACTTCCTCCAGGTGCTATACGAGCAGAAGCATATCCAGTTGGCGTAACCGAAAAACGTAATCACCAGGAATATCGTGCTCAGCTTCGTAAGTTACAAGATATTATTAAAATAGCTAAGGAAAATTTAGCTAAAGCGTTTACACGTCAGAGTCATCATTATAACCTGAGAAGACGTCAGTATCGTCCCCAGGTAGGCCAAGAGGTCTACAAGAGAGAACATGTGCTATCCGACGCAGCACGTGGTTTTATGGCAAAACTAGCACCTAAGTATTCCGGACCGTACATAATACATAAGGTAATTTCTCCAGTTATTTTAGAATTGAAGAATCCAGTAAATCACCAGGTGGTGAGGCGTGTTCACGTGAAGGACATCAAGCCAGTCCACGCAGATACTCCCTCCCCAGGTCGAAATTAGAAGGTGGGGAGAGAGTAATATAAGCCAGGTCCTCCGGAGAGAATGCTCATTCAGTATTCCTGACTAGTTTAATGAAGATGGCTCCAATTTTGTCCAAAAGTAATGTTCGTCCGTGGCCGTTTAATCTGAAAAAGAAGAGAAGTAAGACAATCATACGTCCGTGGAACCCAGCAGCATACTTACCTGCAGGAACTCCAAGGTGGGAAGCGTTGCCAGCGGTTTTCTTAAGACCAGTGAGGGATGTTTTGCCTGATCCACCAGTCGGGAAGTCACCAGCTAGCCTGCTGGCCGAAAAAATGGAGAGGTTGTTTGGGAAGTCGCCCAAAACACCTGAACCTAAAATAAAGACACCAGAGCACTCTGTCTTATATTTTTCTCCTGGGATCAAGACTCCAGAAGTCGCCGTAACCCCCAACACTCCGTCCCCAATGGTCCAACAACAACTCCGGGAGTGGAAAGCTGTGCCATTGGTAACGTCCGGTGATCCAGTAGACGAGGCGAATTTGGGCATCACTCCGTTGATGATCATTGGCGAGGATCCCAAACCAGTGAATGCAGTCCCTGGAGGCATTACAAAACGTTATTCCCGTAAGCAGTGGAGGAACCTAAGACGGGTATGCATCCCGACCGGAGATGGTACCTTCATTAGAATGAAGCGGGTGGACGCCGTCTCTATGGGTTTATGGTCCCCAGCCAAGTAATTCAACCTACATTAATTCAGATCCCTGGATTATCCTGCCAGAAGTCAACTTTTCTATCCAGTTTTCATCTTCTTCAACCCGAAGGAAGGGGGAAAATGTAACAAAGTTTCCTGAAACAACAAGATTTTAATAATTCGTGAGGAATTATATTGTTGTGGTTCCGAGACGAGGCGTTCGTGGCGCTGGAAGTGGACAATTTTAACGTGGAGTGCTCGTCGAAGAAGTCATGTGGGGGAAACGGAACTCCCACAATAACTCCTTCCATAGCATCCCTACCACCTTCAGTGGGTATAAAACCGGAGCACCAGCTCAAAATATTAGAATTCAATCCTGCCTTTGAGAGAATTCATTCCTGCCTTTCAAAGAATCCAGACCTGCCTTTCTTAGAAACCAGAATCCCGTTAAAACTTTTAGTTTCCTGTTCAATTTATTTTGATCCGACTTAGTAAATTTATTTTGATTTTGTTTTCGAACAGTTTAACTGTTAGTAAATTTTTATTTCAAGTCAAGACTGGACTTAGAGTTTAAAAATTAGGCTGGAGTTTGATTTAAACTTAAAGTTACTTTTAGTTTAAATTAAATACAAACAGTAATTTAATGGAATGTTTGATTCTCCTAGGAAGTAGATATCTTCCATGAGAACTCGACATTTATTGAATTACATCAAAACGTTAGTGAAGGTCAATGTTCTTTTAGTGAGTTTGACGAGCTTCTAATGGAAATAAGACCGTATTCACTAAGAATTAATGCATCTAATCTCAAAACTGGGGTGCCCTATTGAGATTGATTCGTTATATTCAATTAGAAAGTCACCAGTTAAGTTTATTAAATTAAACTTAGAAAATTATGCGTCAAGTTTCAATAACTTTAATAAAGTAAAGTTACCCGTTGGGTTTATTATTTTAAACCTATCCATGAATTTGAGTTATAACCTGAACCTGTAAATAATTCCCCGTACCGTCAAACCCGGCAATTTATTTATCCAGTACCGATCAATTAAATAAATCCACAAGCACTTACCTGACGAATTCACAATTATCCGTTTATTTCCAGTTAGAACCGTAACCAGAGGGTTGGTGACCAGTGGAACACTACACCATACACTATTTAATTTAATTTCAGACTTTATCTGCAAGATTGAGTGAATGTGGAGTGTGCACAAGACATTAATTATTTTCACAGAAACACTGAAGCCGAGAAACGCCATTTTGATTGTGACGTCGCATCGACCCAACCTATCGACCGACACACATTGAATACCAGAGATTCTGCGCAACCAGTCCTGTCTGTCAGCCGTGAATTCGACGCAGAATTCGATTCGACGAAAGAAGATCCGTTCAAGGAAGCAGAACCGAAGTCGACAAGCTCCGAAGAAAATTTAATTGCTTCACATTTAATTATATTTAACTTTATTATACATAAAATTATTAATTTTACAATTTTTCCGATACATACGATAATTTATTCTTGTATTGTAAACGCATTGAATAAATATTATAAATAATTTGATTTACAGTTCGATCTTATTATTTCTTTGAACTCTGGCTCTAAGCTACCTGGGAAGAGCTGGTGAAGGTTTACAAAAGTCTCTAGGTAGTAGAGCTTGCACACGTTGAATATGAAACGGATACAATTGCTGTTCTTTAAGAATTTTAAATACAGTGAAATTGCTTACATTCAATATGTTGGCAATTTTTCGAGTACTTGTTTCAGGTGACTCCGCAATTAACTCTAGAACTGCTTCTTCTAGTTGCACAGTTCGTACTTCTCGAGGGCGCCCGCAGTCAGCCGTTTGTTTCTTAAATGTACCATTTTCGCGCAAACGTTGGTGAAGACGAGCAAATATTGTGTGATGGGGTACCCTACGTCCAGGATACAACTCAGCATACAATCGTCGAGCTTGCCGACCATTTCCATTACTTCGACCATAGACAAAATGCATGTCTGATAATTCCGCATTTGTATAATTTTCCATTCTTTTCGATAAAAGAAAAATTAATTACTTATTAACATTAATGTTATAACCAAACTAAAAGCTTAAAAATGAAGAAAAGCTAATTTGACATTTCGTTGAAATATTCGTATTTAACAGAATGTTGACAGTAGCCTACTAGCGTCGCTAATAAATAATGTATTAAAGTAATGATAAATACGCGCTAAGATATTTAATTTTTTTGCATAAAAACGGCGCCCCATACGAAAAAAAGTCAAGAGAGATTTTTTGTCACAAATTGAACGAGAAATTCAAAAATGATTTTTAATTTGAAATATCTCAGTGGCGTACCATTTTTTTCTTAAAAAAAATTGAGATCATTACCCGTATGCGCGCCAATGATGAACATAAAATTCTTAATTACATGTCAAAAAATTCGCAATAACTACCGCTTAAAACCCACCAAATTTCATTTGCATATCTCGACAGGTTTCAGAGCAATAAATAAATAGTCGGTTTTTAAGAAAAACTTTAACACCCCGTATCTCGGAAAACGAAGCATTTGCGGACATAAGTTATATAGCAAACTGTCATTATTTTTTCATGCAGAATCACCCCCTGAAGTTTGTCGCACTTATTCACTAACACCCTGTATAATGGACGCGTAAATACGCGGATTCTGGAAATATACAAAATAAAAAAAGATTTTCCAAAAATGATAAAATTCATAACATTTCAAAATTTAAGCTAATATTAAAAACATTGTCAAAATTTTAGAAAAATAGTTTTGAACAATTGTAAAAATTTGTAACTTTCAGGGATTTAAAATATTTTACCAAATTAAAAATTTTTAAAAATGCTCGAAAATTTAATAATGTTTGATCATTTTTAAAAGTTTGAAAATTTCAAAAATGTTTTAAAAATTTTGATTTCGAAAATAACCATAACATTTAAAATTTTCAGATTTAAACTATTCTTAAACTGTTTTTTTTTTGTTTTGGGTTGAGGTTTTAAGTATTTTCTAATTGAAATAAAATTTCAAAACTTAAAAAAAGATATTTTGGATTTTTTGAATCTGAAAAATTTGAAATTTTTCAGAATTATGTTTTTAAAAAACTTTGGGCATTTTGGGAGTTATAAAATATTTAGAAAATTAATAAATTTTTAAAAATAAGAGAAATTTTGAACACTTCTATAATTTAAAAAATTTTCCAAACATTTTAATTTCGAAAATAGTCAAAACATTCAAAATTTGCAGTTTCAAAATTTTCCAAAAGTGTATTTATTTTCATAACTCAAAAATTTTGCGAGTTTTAAGAATATAAGTGTTTTCTAATTGCAGACAACATGTTAAAATCTCAAAATTTACTTTCCAATTCCATTTTTTGACAATAATTATGCACCAATAAAGTGTTTATGCAAACGATCAACAGAAAAGCTGCCAGAAGGGTTCTTTCTTTAAAATGTTATTTTTATTGTCGCAGAAATTCGTAATTTTTGAAAAACAGTATAAATGATGGATTGGCGTGGGGAGGTAAGAAAATCAAACTTACGCAAATCAGCTACTTGATATGCGTAGAACACATATCCATGTTTATTTTTTGGAGAAAGTCGAGGAAAGTATAAGGAAAGTTGGGGAAGTTCGGGGGAAGTTTTTTACTAAGGTGAAATCGGTGTACAAATTGGATGTGCCAAGAAGGGTAAGAGGGGGGGGGGCGTATATAAATAATTTATACAAGGTGTTCCAAGAACAGCACAGCAGAGAAACGATTAGAATTTTTGTATCTTTCGTTGTGTTGTTTTTGGAACATCCTGTACCTAAACCAAACTAGTTAGTTATATCAAAATACAATTTTAATACATTGTGTATGTGTGAATCCATGTTACTTGATTGTAAACCTCGCTAATGGTTCATTAATCTAATCAGAACGATATAGTGAAATTTAGATTAGTTTATTACACATTATCGGTACCTGCATATTATTATTAGGTGCATGTTCATGAGTCACGGCAACATGGAACATAAAATTTCATATAATTGCTTAATAATATAAAATTATTTAAAATTTGTGTAGTTGTAGTGAACTGAATACTTTAACTTGAATAATACCTACTCGTTATTTTAAACTACAATTTATTGTACCTATTATTACTTTCGAGCTTTACTTCATTGAAGTTCATTTTAATTTATTGTAAACAAATTACAATTTATTGACCTATTTGTGGATTTTCTTTAATAATTCAATTGAGTGCTGTAGTTCTGTTTTAAAATACTTGAGCAAAATTAGTTTAAAAAAATGTCTTAGTAAATAACAGATAAAATTCAAAATCAAAGTGTTATTTCCAATATTTGTTTTAAAATTTAAGAAAAATACCAAATGAAACGTTTCGTATAGTTTCTTGATTTTTACTTTCCCATACCTTTAGTATAGCGGAGTATTGATAACGTGAAAATTTTCGAAGTCGAAATTTTAACGAAAATACACGTTTGAAACCCAAAAAAGTGAATTTTAAAACAGATCTGTATGTAGGAGGGTGTATGTACAGGCCAAAATACCGGACCGATTTTGACGAAATTTTAAATCAAGAAGCATATCAAAATTTGTAGAGCTTTTCAAAAAATCCGAAACCGGAAACAGAACTTAGACATGTTTTTTTGGTAGCGTTTGTTTTTCAAAATAAATTTTGGAAATTTGTACAAGGGATATGAGAAAGGAATTTAAGGCAAATCGAAAACATTTTTACCGAACTCTCTAGCTTCAAAATGGCGGCCACCACAACGTTTTGAAAATCTCGACTTTAACGCCCATTTACTCAAAAAGTAGTTGTCTGATTGGAATCAGCTACAACTTATTTGAGAGCCCTTTGTGGGTAGTATATGACAAAGTAAAACTAATTTTGACAATCCAAAAACGGTCGCAAAGACGCTGCTTCAAAATTTTGAAAACTTTCAAAAAATATTATTTAAAAGTAGCCCACGCGGTGAACTGTCCAACGTTATAATTACAAAAAAGCTACACTTTTGCAAATACGGCAAGTATGGAAAAGTCCGCTCTAAGTTAACACTTCAGCTTTTTACTTTCCCATACCTTCGGTATAGTGAAGCATTAATTTCATGAAACTTTTCAAAATCTTGCTTTTAGCGGAAATGCACGTCTTGGGGCCCAAGAATGGATTTAAAAAAATGTCCGTCTGTGGGTGGGTGTGTGACGCCTCTAAAGGTGAAAGTACTAAACTGATTTTCAAGAAATTTTAAATCAAGAGGTATGTCGAAAGTCGTAGTTCTACTTAAAGGTTTCAAAAAAATCCTAAACCGGAGGGAAGAACTTAAGGCAAATCCAAAACTTTTTTAACGAACACTTTAGCTTCAAAATTGCGGCCACTAAAACGTTTTGAACATCTGGACTTTAACGCCCATTTACTCAAAAAGTAGTTGTCTGATCGGGAGTAGCTATAACTTATTTAAGAGCTCTTTGTGGGTAGTATATAATAAAGTAAAATTAATTTCGAAAATCCGATTCATTCTTTGCATATTTTTGATCTCTTTAAATAAACTATTTATATTGATTTGTAGTCCGAAATTATAAGCGCATCTAATCAGATGTTGGGCGGGCGGTTCCGTTCTTACTATTCTTATACGGTATGCAACATCGTAGGGTTGCCTATATAAATTGTTTTCTTAGAAATCTAACATACGGTAATATGACAGAAGAACGTAAGGCAAATCCAAGACTATTTTACCTCTCAAAGCTTCAAAATGGCGGCCACTACAACGTTTTGAAAATTTCGACTTTAACGCCAATTTATTCAAAAAGTAGTTGTTTGAGCGGGATCAGCTACAACTTGCTTGAGTGCCCTTTGTGGTTGGTACACGATGAAACAAAATTAATTTTGAAAACCGAAAAGCATCGCAATGGCGCTTTTTCAAAATTTTGTAAAGTTTCAAAAAAATATTGTACAAAAACTAACCACACGATTTTTTTTAACTTTATTGGCTGTTAGAACGGAAAATTGGTTACAATTAAGTATGAATATCTAGTATGGGAAATTCCACTGGCAGTTAACACTTCAGATTTTTTTAGCTGTATTATCCCACATTTTTATGATAAACGTCACACTAACCCTAGCGCCATCTAAAATTCGCTATGACCAGACCCAGAGCACAGTATAAAACTCTTTGCCCAGACGATAGTTATTTCGTTCTATGTATACGTTCGTGAAGTGAAACAGTTGTGTACGAGTCGGTTCAATCGGTACGAGTTTGAAATAAGAGGTGAGAAAATATTATCATGTGTTAATATAATGCGCTTTTGCAAATTAAACAATTAATTCAACAAAAATTAAAGAATTATGTGAATTTTGCAGATTTTTAATGAAAAATATTGCAAATCTGTTGGGACCAATTTTATTATTATGTTCCGTTTTTTACAGCGAAAATTAAAACAATATATGAAAAAATCAATAAACTTTGTCTGATTTTACATGCAGAATTTTTGCTGTAATTGCAACAACTTTTGTAATAATAAAATGACTAAATGAGATTTCTGGGAAGATTTTCGCCAGTACAGTGTAGATATCGCGCGATTAGATCACTTTTTAAATTTTGAAATTAATTTAACAACAATCAATTATGTTAACGTTGCAGATTTTGATTAACAAGCATTGCAAAATATTGCAAAACTATTGGGACCAATTTTATTACTTTGTTCCATTAAAAATAATAATACGACCAAAATTTTAAAATAAAACATAAAACAATATAATAGAAAAAATCAATAACTTTGTCTGTTTTTACATTAATAACTTTTGCTGTTAAATACCACGTCTTTGTTCGTCATCAAATGTGATTACCGAGAAGATGACGCAAGTTTTAGTTTTTACAGTAGTAGGAGATATCGTGCGATGAGATTCGGCGATGCGGGTGAATCATCAGTTCTGGGTACAGTTTAATTTTGTAGCACTTGAACATACAATCAAGTAATAAATTTAAAAAAACTAAAAGTAACTTACTACATTACTAAAACTGTTGGGCGTTTAACTAATTTTAATTTAGTACACGATGTCATATTTTTTGTGAGATTCTTTTTGTAGATAACCGAATAAAAAATATATTCGGGTAATCACATTTATTGACATCATTGAGGAACTTCAAGCCTAAAAGTTGATTTTATTATCCGACTGCTATAACGATTAATAGCGGAAATGTGAAGATCGTTGATAGGTTTAATATTGTGGTTTGCTAAAAATAAAGTTTTGTGTTACGATAAAAAATGAAATAAAGATTTTCAATTTCCAGCAAACATATTTATGAATTCACTCGAAAAATTGTTCTGATTTTTTAAAACGGATATTTAATGCTCCTTATATATGGGGCTCCAAGTGTAAAGTGAAAATTTGCTGTATTTCATGGTATGTAAGGCAATTTGTCCTAATATTTATGATACATGCACACATTTAGCTAAATGCTTTTTATTTTAATAAATGATTCTGCATTTAAATAAATTCTTAAAAATTTGGTTTAAATATTCCAAGATTTAGTAAAGCATTAGAGATTTGAATAAATCTTAAAACATTTACTTTAAATTTTCAAATATTTAGTAAATCTTTATGTATTTAGATAAATCTGCACATATTTGTTTTAAATCTTTCAATATTTAATAAATATTCCCAGATTTAAATAAATCTTTACCGATATATATAAATCCTTACAGATTTAAATAAATATTTCAACATTTAATTTTAAGCTGTCATATTTAATGTTAACTTGTCATATTTATTTGACCTTGGTAGACCCAGCCTACATAGTAGACCAAGACCGTTTACACTGGTGATAACGTTTAACAATTATGAACACGTCTTCCGCATTTCAAGAATTTGTACAATTAATGTTAGTTCAATCATCAATAACAACATATTTAACAACATAAAAATTGCGTAATTTATTTAAGATTTGTTTAAGCGTCGAACGCTCCCACCATGACCCTGCCTTGCGGTATAAACGGTCTTGGTGTTCTAAGTCGGCTGGGCTCACCAAGGTCAAATAAATATGACAGGTTAACATTAAATGTGACAGCTTAGAATTAAATGTTAAAACATTTATTTAAATCTGTACGTATTTATTTATATCGGTAAAAATTTATTTAATTCTGCGAATATTTATTAAATATTGAAAGATTTAAAACAAATATGTGCAGATTTGACCAAATACATAAAGGTTTATTAAATATTTGAAAATTTAAAATAAATGTTTTAGGATTTATTTAAATCTCTAATGCTTTATTAAATAATGGAATATTTAAACCAAATGTTTAAGAATTTCTTTAAATCTAGAATGATTTATTAAAATAAAAGGCATTTAGCTAAATGTGTGTATAGATAATAAATATTGGGACAAATTGCCTTAAATACCGTGAAATGCACAGCAAATTTTCACTCAAACTTTGGAATAGTAAAAAGTATCACATTTTATTTTATTTTTCCGTTAATTTTGCTTTGTTGAAAATATCAGAAAATGGTATTATGGTTAAAAGAGATTTTAATTAATACCTAATTTTGCTGGTATAAAGACAATTAACATGGGATTGGAAACAGTGGCGTAACACACTATTCATAATTTGGGAAACGACAAAAATTTTTTCGGTTTTGGGCTTGATATTATAATTTTTTTGAACATCTAAAATAGTTATAATTATAAGCTCAAAGTTAAATAATATTTAGTAAATTTCAAAATTTTAATTAAACATTGGACATTTAACTTTTTACTTTAAAATTTCAACAATTTCACGTTTAACTCAAATAATAATTTAAAAATCTATATTTTAATTAACTTTAATTTAAATTGCAGAAAAAGTGGCAATGGAGTGCGAGGTTAATAACACAGTTGGCAACGAAATGCTAGATATAATTACCACGCTTGTTTTCGATCATCATCAGTGTTTTTTATTGGCGTAATTGGCTACGAATGCTAAGCTCTATGCATAGACACAATATTATACCGATAATTGCTACAAATTTCACTCCTTTCGATGGCAACTTCACTATAGGGCTAACGTCTAATGCTCATCAACTAGCGGTCGTTGCTGTACATAATCAGAATTTCATAGGGACGACTTACCAACATGGCTCGGGAATTCTCATCGTGGGAACTAATGTGGAAGGCGATAATTTTAGATTTAGTGGACGATTTCGTGTTGCAACAATGAGAGGTAATTATATTTTACTTTTTGCATTTTTGTAGAAACTTCCAGCTCTTTCTAGTCATCAAAATCAATTTTTTAATATATATTTTTGCCGAAATGCAAATTAGGGTAAATAACAATTGATATTATTTGTATTTAAACATCACCCCACCATTGCACGTTCATCCTTGTTTCCTTCTCCCACTTTTTCACTAAACGCGGTTCCAAAACTTTGAGCTATGATTACCTCTGTATGTGTAGCTTGATTATATTATTTCCTTTAAAGCAACACCCCACTATTGCACCATTTTTGCTTCTTTCTACTTACACACCGTTTGCTTCCTTCTCCCACCTGTATTCCCAAAATCTTGGTCTGACAATTGTAGCATGATAATAGAATTTGCTGCAAAATATCACCTTACAACTGTACGTCTCTCCTGATTTCTACTCATACAGTGCTCCTTCCTACCCTATTTCTCTCAATCGTATTCCCAGAACCTTGACCTATCATTGTGTCCACCATTGGAGCCTAATTATGGTATCTGCTTTCAAGTATCACCCTACCACCTTTCTTTCCGTTCATTGCTCTCTATTCCCACTTCTTCTTCCAACCGTATTCTCAAAACCTTGGCCTATCATTTGGTTCATAATTGTAGCTTAATCATGGTTTCTTCTTCCAAGTATTACCATACTATTGTAGGTTCCCTCCTTCTTTCCCCTCTCAAATACACCACTCCTTTCTCCCTACTCCCACTCCTTCTAACGGTATTCCTTAAACCTTGGCCTGCTATTGGCTCCACCATTGCAGCTTGATGATGGTAAATGTGCTGCAAAGCACAATACTCCGCTTTCTCGTCTCCCACTCTTTCCTCTAAACGTAATCCAATCAAAACCATTTGCCTGTGATTGATACCACAGTTGTAGCTTGATGATGATAGCCTCTGCGAAGCATTATCATACCATTCTATGCCTCTTCTTCTTCTACTCATACACCACTCCAAGCCCTCTTCTGCCACTCCTTCCTCTAAACATAATTCTTGGCCTGCGATTCACATCAACATCTTTTTAAGCAACATTCAATCCACTCCTCAATCACTAACCAAAGTCAATTTGACCCTCCCAATCTAGCTTAGTGATGTAATCTGCCTCAAACCACTGCGTCCCCCACCCCCTATGCATTCTTGCATTTTTCCAATCACAATGCTTGTCATTTTACCAAAATCGTGGTCTGTGATTGGCTCCGCCTTTGTACTACGTTCTCCCACACCCTATTTTACCCTACTTATTTCTAACTAAACCTAGCACATTGTGATCATATTTTAATGATATTTTTTTTAGAAACAGCAAGGATTGAAGGTTCTCAGTCTGGTCCAACAACGATGAGCCATTCCAGACTACTGTGGTATTTTTTACGAACTCCTCAGAAGTGTCCTGCCGTTTTGGAGCAACCGGGAATGGTCTGTCACCATTAGCAGCAGATTTTACAATAACAATTTTGGACTACATCTAATTTCAAGACCAAGAGAAATCACAATTACAACTCACCTTAATCAACATCGATTCGGTCTACGTCTAAATTCAAATCGAGTGTTGAATATCAGAGGTTATTTTAACCAACATCAAATAGCGTTTTGTGCTAATTTTCATGAAAACAGGCTGCAATTGAGAGCTAACTTCAACCAACATCGAATTCAATTTTCTTTTAATGTAGTAGAAGGGGGTTTTCAATTGAGGGGTGGGATTAATCAGCGCCGGTTCAGGTTTCTTGTAAATTCAGGGGAAAATGGGCTGCAGCTGAGATTTGCCAATAGTCGTCATAGATTTGGTCTTCTTGTAAATTCTTTCGCAAATGGGGTTAATTTTGGGGGTTACCTAAATCGGCGACGATTTCGGTTTGGTGTTTTTCTAAATTCAAATGCAAATAGGGTGCAGATGGGTGGTTATTTTAACCAGCGTCGAATTGGTCTTCAATATGATTACGAGCAACGTCGGTTCTGTATAGAAAATACTAACAATCCGACAACTTAAATTAAGGAAAAAAAATTAAAATTGTAAATTATTGTTTGTGAAATTTAGATTTATTTGCTTTAATATTAAAGAATTGTTTCAAAAAATAAATAAATTTTATATTATGTCAGCATATTGATGTAGCCAATTTAAATCAAACTAGTCGTAAAGTAGAATAATAAAATAAAACAACATAAGAGTTTTATTTGTTAATATTTGAATTTAAGGACTATAGCCCTCCCTTGCCCGTTGGAGACGCTGTAATCGATGTTGGGTATTTGGTTGTTACCTAGGTTTGGCAGCCCGACATCGATTGCAGCGCCCCCCAACATACAACCTTCTTATAGATATGTTACTCATGTAATACTATATTTTGGAAAACCAAATTCTGCAAAGTATGCTTATGTAATGAGGAAATGTAGATTATGGGCTGTTCATTATGATGCAGCCATCTATTTTAACATTTCTGGATAAAGTTTTTAAAGAAACGTTTGAACTAACAGACAATACACCGCTGCAGTGCATTGTGGTATTTCATTCTTACTTGTAATTATTATTATTCATGGGGTTTTAAATGGAAAACAGTGATGAAATTTTTTTTTATTCACTGAAATACAATACGAACCTCCCTGTCAAAGTTTTAATAATAATAATGATGTTATTTATATTGATTTGAATCGGACTATCGGGCGCCAACTGCAAAGTAAAAAATTTGCTGTGCATTTCACGGTATTTAAGGCAAATAGTCCCAATATTTCTTATGTATACACACATTTAGCTAATTTTTTTTTAAATTTTAATAAATCATTGTAGATTTAAATAAAATCCTTAAACATTTAATTTAAATATTCCAACATTTAATAAAGCATTAGAGATTTAAATAAATCTTAAAATATTTATTTTAAATTTTCAAATTATTAGTAAATCTTTATGTATTTGGATAATTCTATACATATTTGTTTTAAATCTTTCAATACAGAGTGGCTAGGAAAACCCCGGCCACTTTTCTTGCGGCGGCCAAGAGATGGCGCTTTAGTAAAGAAAAATTAAATTAAAATACTGGCAGAATCCAAGACGCTTTGGTTGTTTTGATTTAATATGAGGCGTATTTAATAACTAAAGCGTCTTGGATTCTGCGTTGTTGCCAGTATTTCAATTTAATTTTTCTTTACTAAAGCGCCATCTCTTGACCGCCGCAAGAAAAGTGGTCGGGGTTTTCCTAGCCACTCTGTATTTAATAAATCTTCACAGATTTAAATAAATCTTTACAGATTTATAAAAATCTTTACATCGCAAGCACATCTACCTTTTTGCTGGTCAGCGGTGGATCACTGTATAATAAAGAAAGAGCTTTCCCTGAAAAAGCTTCGTGTTCGTTTGTTCAGTTTTATGTTAATCGATTTTTTAAACGACTGATATGAATAAGGACGAATTTAATTTTTGAGTTATATGCAAAAGTCTAACAAGATTTTTTACTGCGTATTTATAGTTAAAAAAAAATAAAAATTGCTGCTAGGACAGTCCTCTGGATATGGGAAAAAATGCTAAGTTCAACTAACCTTTCTGCGCTTTATTAATAAAGACATTTTATTTTTTTAGGGATTGTTTTCTTGAAATATTTTGTAAGGGGCTTGTTATTTCTTGAAATTGTTTTCTAGTGCTGTTTTTCAGTGGATTTTTCCCGGGAGTAGCGCTAATTCCCGAGACGCGCGCACCCGGTATGAAGATATTAAAAAAATGAGGGCATAGTCCATGGGTTCTGCTAGTATTAAAAAAAATTAAAAATTCAATTTTGGATGAGCTACAACTCTGTTATTTAAAATTTAAATGCGACGCCAAATAATTACCCATAGATGTCGCTTGATCTTCAGATTAATGTAAAGCAGTCTAAGCTATCTATGGACTTCCAGGTAAAGGTTCAACATTTAAAAAACCCGCCTTTCGCGTTATTTTATATTGGCATGAATTTGGCGATGTTGTGCTATTGTTTTGTGATTTTGGTGTTGGCGAAGACAAGCTGCAGGTTTGTGTTCAAATCGGTTCATTTGGTACGCGTTTAAAATAAGGTAATGAAATAACATTATTAATTGTTAATTAATTTAATAAGCTTTTTTTAAATTTGAAGTTAATTTAACAAAAAATTAATATATGAATGATGCAGATTTTAAGTAACAAGTATTGCAAAATGTTGCAAAAATATTGAAATCGTTTTTATTATTTTTAGGGAAAAAATCAAGAACTTTGTCTGTTTTTACAAACTCTTACAACTTTTGTTGAAATTACAAATCAGTGGGAAGATGACGCAAGTTAGTGTTCATTTTCGGCAGTGTAAATATCGCGCAATGAGATTTCCGAGAATCACCAGGTCTGAGTACAACATTTTAATGTTTTAGCACTTCGTTGTAGAATCATTTCGTGGTTGGGTAAAAATAAAGTTTTGTGTTGTTATAAAATATTAGATAAACATTTCCACTTTCCAGTAAATCTATTTTTAGATTTTGTTAAGAATAGCTTCTAAGTTTATGAAGTTTAGAAAACAAAGAAAACTAGTAAGGTTTTGAAATAGCAAAGGGCACGAAATGTTTTTTTTAATTTCCTGTACAATTATAATATTGTGGTAAATAATTAAAGTTGACATTTACTCTAACTTCTAATAAAATTTCAATTAATAACGCGCCTTTCAATGTAATATATCGTGAATTCTAACTTTTAAATATTTAATTCTTATTAAACATTTAACATAGTAATTGTTTTATTCCATTCTTTAATTTTTCAACTGTTTCATTTTTAATTTAAATATTATTTTAATAATTTATTTTTTAATTTACATTATTTCAATTGCAGGAAAAGTACAAAAATGGAATACATGGTTATTAATACAATTGGCAACTGGGTGGTAGTTATAATTACCACCCTTATTTCTGAGCCTCGTTCATGCTTTTTACTTGCGTAATTGGCTGCATATTCTAAGCTCTCTTCATAGAAATAATGTTATACCGATAATTGCTACAAATTTCACCCCTTTCGACGGCAGTTTCGCTGTAGGGGTAACGTCTAATGTTCATCAACTGGCGGTCGTTGCTGTACGCAATCAGAATTTCTTTGGGGCGACTTACCAACATAGCTCGGGAATTCTCATCGTGGGAACTAATGTGGAAGCCGATGATAATTTTAGATTTAGTGGACAATTTCGTTTTGCAATCATGAGAGGTAAATATATTTTACGTTTTGCATTTTTGAAGGAACTTCCAGCCTTTTTTAGTCGTTAGAACCGTTATCAAATTTTTACTATACATTTTTGCCGAAATGCCAATTAGGTTAAATAACAATTTGATATTATCTGTGTCTAAACATCACCCTACTATTGTATGTTCATCTTTGTTTTTTTCTCCTACTTTTTTTCACTAAACGCGCTCCCAAAACTTTGAACTATGATTAGCTACATAAGTGTAGCTTGATTACGTTATCTCCTGTAAATCATCACCCCACTGCTGCACTACTGCTGCTTCTTTCCGTCACAGACCGCTTCTTGCTGGTTTCTCCCAACTGTATTCCCAAAACCTTGATCTGTGATTAGCCCTACAACGTCATTTACTTATACAATATTTCTCGCTCCCTTATTTCTCTTATTTCCAAAACTTTGGCCTGCCATGAGGTCCACCATTATAACTTATTAATGTTACCCGCTACCAAGTATCACCCCACTATAGTAGGTTCCCACCCTTCTTCTAGAACACACTGCTCCTTACTCCCCACTCCTACTCCTTCTTCCAATTGTATTCACAAAACATCAGCATGCGATTGGTTCTACCACTGCAGCTTCATGCTGCGAAACATCATCATACCATTGTACGCCCCCCCCCCACCCTTTTGCTGCTCACACACCACTCCGTGCCCTCGTCTTCCACTCCTTTTTCCAAACGCAATCCAAAAACCTTTACTTGTGATTGACACCGTAATCGTAGCTTGATAATGAAGCCGCTACGCGCCGCTTCTCTTCCACTTTTTCTTTTTTAGCCATGGAAACCATGTTCGGAATTGTTTGCCTGCACGTTTTTGCTGAAGTGATAATAAAATTGAATTCACTGTACGTTCATCCTTGTTTTGTTCTCCCACTTTTTTTTACTAAGCGGGCTCCCAAAACTTTGAGCTGTGATTAGCTGCGTTATGTAGTTTTAAGATGTTATGTGCGTTGAAGCATCATTCCTTCACCGCACGTCCCCTCATTTCTTCTATTCAAACAGCCCCCTTTGATCCCCTTTCCTACTCAAATTTTCAACTGTATCCATAAAACTTTACCCCTGATTGGTTCCACCACTGTAAGTTGATTATGATAGCTGCAGCGAAGCATTACCTTACCATTGCACGTTCCTCCCTTCTGCTACTTACACGACACTCTACGCCATCTTCTTTTACTCGTTCCCCTAAACGTAATTAAAAAACCTTAACCTTTTATTGGAACCGCTATTGTTGATTGTGTTTGTTATAATCATCACTCCACGACTGCCCCTAGCTCCTTTCAAGAAACCAGCTTACAAAACCTTGAATAATGATTACCCTTTCCCCGATTGTAGCTTGACCATGACGTAACCTGCTTATTGACACTACCCTACCACTGTAGTTACATCCCTGTTTCCTTAGTCACAACGCCCCTCTTCTTATTTCCCAAATACCGTAGCCTGTGATTGGCTCTATCATTGTAGTACTTTTACTCGCTTTTTAGATTATCCCTACTTATTTCTACCCAAGTCAAAAAAATTTTGTTTTTTATTTTTTTCAGAAATACCAAGGATGAGAAATTCCAGGGTTCGATGGTATTTTTACGAGCTCTTCAGAAGTGCCTTTTATAGAATGCAGTGATTCTGGAGTAGCCGGGAATGGTATCTCACCATCAGTACCATATTTTACAGTACCAACGTTGGCCTACATCTAATTTCAAAACCAAGAGGAGTTGCAATTGTAACTTATTTTAATCAACATCGATTCCGTCTATTTCTAATTTCAAATCGCGATATGTGTATCAGAGGTTACTTTAACCAAAATGAAATCGGTTTTAACTAAGGGGTAATGTATGCAACATCGAATTATATTTTGTCTAAATGCACTTCAGGTTTTTTCAAAATTCTCGGAAAATGGGTTGCAGTTGAGAATTGTAGCTAATTTGTATATTTAATCTGGATCCCTTCCCCCTGTCTCAACTTTTAGTGACCGCGCATGCCTTACATTTCGACATGGGTTACTTATTATGTCTGCGGGATTTTCATACTTTCAGAATCTATTAATTAAATCATTACATCTATTTCAATAAATTTGCTGCATTTTTTTAAGAGAAAAACGCAAGGCGTAGTCCGCGGGTTCAGCGAGTCTTCTAAATTAATGTGCTACTGCTTTAATTATTATAACGTAAGTGTGCGTTTGTTGTTGTAAGCAGCGCCCCCAATATTTAGGTTAATAAAGTATGAAATTCCACGCGGATTTATTTGATTATTCAATAATTTTATGAGCAAAAATCGTCCTCATGGCGTTTGCCCGATAGTTTCTTAACAATACTGTAATAATGTTCTGTAATAATGCTTTTACTATATTAATTTCTGTTATTGAAAAAGCGTATAAAATGTGCTGTGCAGGGTTCTCATGTCAGCGCAATAAATACACTGAACGGGAGATGTTTACAGTTAGTTTCCCCACCCGCCAGAATTAAAGTAAGCCATAGAAAACCAAATTACACCAATAGTGGTGACTGCAATATAAACATTCGCTGAAAACAATCAATAAACTGAGTGGCGATGTAAGGACACGTCATCGTGTTATGGTGATAAATTATGCCAAGTTGCAAGACCCCGCCGTCGGGTTACGGTGAGACAGTTAGATATTTAATCTATTGATATAATTTACAGAACCAAATTCTGCAACATTTAATTATAATTATCATTAGGAAATGCACATTATGGGGTGCTCATTGTGATGCAGTCGTCTACGGTAACACATTTCTGTATTACGTGTAAGAGTCGGATAAAATAATTTCAGGTTTTACTTAGCGTTATTAAAATGTTCAAAAAAGATTAACAGTAAAATAAAAGCAATTAAATTTAAGTTCTTTGTGGTTTTTGATTATTGCTTATTATTATAATTATTCATGGGCTTTTAAATGAAAAATAGCTATGAACATTTTTTCTAATCAGTGAAATACAACACGAACCTCCCGCGCCATACTTTTAACTATTTGAAATATGTTGTAATAAGTGGCACGCAAGTACTTACTTGTAGACATTCATCCACGTACCTACTACGTAATAATATGTGAGGTTGATTAATAACACCAAATTAGGGTAGGTATTAAAGCTCACGCTTGCTACAATAAAAACTGTAATTTTATGAAGAACACATTGTTTTATATAAATTACAGTACTTTTGGCACACCATATTTTACCCATTAGTAAAGGCCATACTTAATTTTTCAAAATTTCTACTTTTTTTATCGTAAGCTTGGCCCTTTGTTATTTTTATCTGTAAAAATGAAACAATCTCCACAAAAAGTGTAACCAAAGCACAATAAAAGAAATAATTACCGATAGCAAGAAATGTACCAACCAATGAAAGTAGTAGAAGGAAAATACCCAGCTTTAGAAAAAGTTTTGAGAGGCTTAGCAAGGAAGTTGAACACACATGAGTTGTACCAAATTTTTTATGGTAATTATTAATCTTTGGATTTCATCTGCTGCTATGGCTAATCACCGACGTTAAAAAATAAATTTTGACCTACCACCGTCTTCTATAAAGTAGGGATATTTAGGATACATCATTTATCAGACGGAACCCTAAAGTTGTACATTTCTTCCAAAAAATATCTTCGGTTTTCGTAATATTTTTACCTTCCTTGCCATACAGAGTATAACTAAAGGAAGGTATTTTTGTTATTTGAAACTTAAACCTTTGCATCTAAAGACAAATGTGCATACCTCTAGACCACTGGCTCTGGAAATATGTAATTTTATAAGTAGGAAACCCGACAAAGCTTCCAAAACGAAATCAAAAAGTGCAATAGACTACAAAATTTAAAAAAAAAACATATTTTTAGAAATTAATTCTTAAGTGCATGTCACCAGAGGAACCTGTATATTAAATTTGAAGCTTCCCCCCTGTCTCCGCTTTTAGTGGCGAAAGACCCCCGCCACCAAAAGCCACATATTTAAGGCTTGCGACGCTAAACCGTTTAAAAAATGTGCTTTTGACCCTCTCGTTAACGCCCTGTAAGGGTATGGCGCCTGTCGTAGGTGGGACGGACCTTTGTCCTGGTGAGAGGCGTGAGCAAAAGCACTTTTTGTAACGGTTGCTTTGGTGATTTTAAAAGGGTACGCCCACTTCTCTTCAGAGAGGTTCAAGTTCTTCTTAATTGGGACCAAGAAGTACTGCGTGAGTAATGGGTCGCTCTCCACGATCACTATAATTTTACCTGCGGCCAAATACTACGTTTGGAAACCAACGGGTTACAAATTTGCTTAGCCGATATACTGGGTGGTTGGAAGCAATTGATAGGCAGGTGAACGATATGCTCGGAAAAGTGGCGCGTCTGCTGGCATTAGGGACCTAGGCCTATAGCTATAATCAAAGTGTCGACCTAAGGGCTATCATTCCGGATGTCGTGCAGATACCAGTTAATGTGATCAGACCGGTTACCAACCTATGAGGGCTGCGCGTAGTGGATTAGTACTGAAACTGCGAGTAGCTAAACTTGGGAGGGGCAAACTTTGCTGTTCTGAGAAGTCTAACCAGTGACATTAACTGCTACCACGCGGGTCATGGTGGCTCAGCGGGAGCACATTTTTGCACATTGTGATGGCTGGTGGTAGACCGGTGTAAAAAAATTATTAAAGGTTTAGGTATTCGCCCCCCCCCTCTTTAGTGGGAAGCAGTAGTTTTTTCTTGCCTCATCTTGGGGAAGTGTGTTGATAAGCGTATCTCAATGAGTTGTCAAAGATGACCGTGTAGAACTGGCTCTCTGTCTGTTGCTTTCTTGCAACGAGTCAACTTGGGGAGAACAATTTTAAAAATTACCAAGATTTGTTTTGTTGTCTTAGTTTCCCATGACGCGCTTAAAGTAGACCTGAACACACCCAGTGGATTGCCTTGGAGTGCCGTTTTTCGGAGAAGCTCGCCTCCCATTCAACCTCCCTCCAAATTTCGATGGGTATAAAATACCAAGACATGAAAATTCTTCAATTCATTCACTTGAATGCAGACCTCTTCTACCAGCTACTAAATTTTTATTCAAAGAACCCGACATGAACTTAGCCGACGGAAATTGCCAGAACTTTATGTTTAGTTTTATCTTGGAGAAGAAATTATCCTGTTTGAATTAAACATATTATTTGACCAAAGTTTGTTATTTGGCATACTGGGAGTGGTCGCCCTTGTCAGTGTATACAACTAATAAACGTACCAAATTTGTTATTAAGTTATTTTCTAATTATGACTTGGTAGACTATCCCATTCAGATCCACAAATTATTTACCAGAACTTTTAGTTTATTTTTATGACCTGTTAGATCAAAATATCACAAAGTCAGCATGTTATTTAATTTTTATTTTCGGAGGGAAGTAATTCACCTAGATTAGCTCAACGACGATTTTTCAGAAGTTTTCTTTATTTTAGTGGACGCACGAATTTATAGAATTTTCCACATATAAACTTTTATTATTTTTCCACGATACCGTAGTTTCAACCTACCCGATATTTTCATATCAACCAGGATCATTAAAAATGGGGTTTTATACTTATTAATTTTCACCTTGAAAAATACCGTAAACCAGTTAAAATTGATTAAATTCATTTTCACTGAAACGACCTTTAATTTGACGTTTTGATGTAAAATTTTCATGCTATACCCTGTGCGATCGGTACAAGCTTCGTAAATACGTTTATTATAAATCACTAAGTCAATTAAAGCCAGTGAAAGATGCAATAATTTCTTAACGTAATCAAACACTGGAAATTTACACAACAACTACTTTTCTCCTCTAGATAACAAAAATACCTGAGATTCAAATCTGCAAAAGTGTGACCACAGCAGGGCCAGCGAACGTCACTGTTTAATTACTTCTTATTTTATTACAGACAGCAGTGGACTGTCTTCAGAGTGTGTAAGTTACTTTAGGGCGCGAAAAATTCTTTAGTTACAGAAAGTAGACCGTTAATCATTTTGGTCAAAAAACGCACATCAGCATCGATAAATATTTCAAATGGACACCCGACCAAGCTTTTTGGCCAACATCGGGATAAATCAATTCTACAATCCTACCCAATCTAGGCATCAAGTGACGTACCGTCTTGGAGGGGTTATCACCAGTTCAACTTCTCCAGAACCTTCAGTTTAGAGGTGGGTTGACCGGTTACATTCTTTCTGTCTTCCTGTGTGTCTTCATCTTTTTTTTTCGTTACTTTCGTTATCTACATTTTATTATTGATTGATTTGCTACTAACTATGTCGTTCAGATGAAAGGCAAAACTAAGCAAACATGTAAAAATGCGTAATACATGCTTCTGAGCTTTCAATTTATTGCTTGAATCTTTGATTTTGATGTACGGTATCAAAAACAACGTTATGGTACTGAACGTGCATTTGTTAGCGATATAACACTCTTCCACGTTTGCCAACGCCAATTGCAACCAAGCAAATGCTAATTTAAAAAAAATCATACGCATTTTACATTTTAACGCCCTCATTAATAATCTCTTTTGGCAATTTTTCACATTGTGGAAAAAGCATCTCTCCACGTGTCGCATCCGATGCTCTCTGATATTCTACATGAATACATTATACGCCATTTTCAACAAGGATTCATTATTCGCATGTACGATGGCATAAGCGAAATCAAGCAGAAACTTCCTGCAAATTGCTAGGTTGTTGATTATATCGACCCTGTTGAGGATGCGATGATTTACTGCATGCAGGGCTGTATTTAAGTTCGATGCGTTTAAATAGGCTTTCAACTAGGTCTGATTAAAATGCAAACATAATAACAAGCTGCATTGATGCTTGCATATCCCACATATTTACTATTCTAATGAAAACACGTGCGTGGCATTGAGAGAGGCTTTGAAATTGAAATTCAAACACTTTGAAGTTTGATATAATTTTCGGTTTTAATGTTTGATGCGTTTGGTCATTCAGTAGTGTTATTAGTACGTGGGTAGCTGTTTAATAATAAAAAAATTACAAGGATTATAGGTCCATTGAACCAATAAATCACAAATTTCCCCTTTCATAAAACGAACCAATCGCGTTTGTTTTATACAGATTACACTGCATTGTGCTGCTTAAATAAGTGAATCAATCCACAGTAGTTTTGAATAATCGCTCTTAAGTCTTAAAGCGTTTGAAACTGATGTGAACTGAGTTTTGCGTAAATTTATTAATATTTTAAAACAGATTTTTATTGCTTCGGCTAGAAATAAATATCACATTTAATTATAGCATAAATTATAAATTAAAAACAATAATTGTCTCTGTCGTCCCTAAACAAAAAGCAAAATACGAGAAATGTCGACGGTGGCCGATGATAACAATGCCAATGTCAACCAACTTGAATCGCGAGTGTTCAAATCATGAGCGACCCAAATTTTAGTGTACACCTATAATGATATGCTAATATGCATTAAAAAACATAAACATATATTTACTTTAAAATTGTATCTCGTTTGACAGAATATATGAACTAAAATCTTAGATCAAAATAATGTTCATACCTTCAAAATTTTATGAAATACCACTTAACGATTTTTCACCAAAACGATCAATTTTTACAACATAACTTTACAGCAACAGTAAATACAAACGTCACAATAAAAAATTTAATTTACAAAAGGACGCCACTACTAAACCCTTGAAAACAAGCAAACAAGTGTTAAGAGCGCCAATTCCCGAAAACACTCGAGCATTTCCGACTAGTTTAGTGTTACCAAACATGCGTCAAAATTAATGCGAGTGATATAGTCAAGACGAATACAACTCGTGATACGATTTTTCTTTGATAAAATTGTGGTGTAAGTTAACTCGTGCTAATTAAGATCTAGGTAATGCCACTCCCGCTACGCTGTCGTGGAATTACCATCTTAACTAGCACTCGTGAACTTACACCACACATTTATGGAAAAATCGCAGTCACTCGTTCACTCGTTGTATTATACATGAAAATTGCTTTAATTTACTAAAGCTACTTATGTATAAACAGTGTGCTCATAGATACAATTAACTATAAGATCAAAGTTTTAGCTTTTAATAAATAATAATATAAACACGCCGAGTGTCCAAGTCAATTATACCCTACTGTTTTAACTGAAGATCAAATAGATTAGTATTTTTACAAAAAATTTAATATAGGCGTTATGTTGCTGGCCTGCAAGATCGCCAGAACTGACATATTTAATGGGGGCATCTAAAACAGAAAGTGTATTAACACAATTTTAGCAACTGATTGGAGAATTAAAAAATGCGATGGACAATACGTGAATGTTGCAACTATGTAAAATGTTTTTAGCATTAATAAATGCGCAGAAGTCGGTAGAATATTATTTATTTTTGTAATTAATTCTTACAATTACTAAGATTGCATAATATTTCACAATATGTATAAAGTACTGAGTTAATCACATCCAGAAGGTATAATTCGTCAAGACAAGTTCTGCCCGTTGCATTTGCTTATCGCATTATTGATTAAAACATGAATGTGTTTGCCTGACATACTTTGAAGCCTATATAAAGGTATGTTTCTTGCATACCAAAGTCAGTTGACAGACCGGTCCAGCTTCATAAAACCTACCTCTCGCAGAGCTACGACCTGTTTCGATATTTGTAGCCTTTGGGTTTAAGCTCCAAAATTCTGCGTAACCTACTCATATTTATGTAACTGCATCTTAGTTAGTAATCATTTAGAAATTCTAACAAACATATTATCATTGCATTTTAGAGAATTGTGTTCACTCCAAGTATAGTCACAAACTGCGAATTATAGTTTATTTTATATAAACCATAACGTGACGATTGCAGAAAAATGTTAAAGCCACAATTGCATGCTGCAACAAGTGCAGTTGCGTAGATGCAGACTGGTGCGTTGTCTTGCAAAAACAAAGCATTTTTTGAGCTGTCACTACGGTGCTGCCATACGGTAATAGTGTTTTTACTTGACAGTTTGGCCCTTTCGAAGAAAATCTCTAAAAAAATTAATCTTACAGTATTATATCAGTAACATCGTCGTTCAGCAATAGCCGATTTTAATTTAAGGGATTGAGACTAAAACCTCTAGAAGCTAAGTCAGGAGAGTGAGGCGGAAGCGGAAGCAATTCAAAGCCATAATTGCCTACATCGAGAATTGTAGTTTTTAAGGATGGCGAGGTGCACTGTTTTGCAAAAGCAGCACAATATTTTCAAACATATCGACAATTTTAATAATTTTGAAGTTCAAAAGTTTTGAAAATTTTAGTTTCGAAACCTTTCGAATATTTTAAAAATGATTACAAAAATTTTGAAATTTTCACAATGTTCAATTTTAAACCGAGTTTGGAGTCGAAATTCCTATATTTATGAATACGAATTTATACGAAAAACTAGCAAAACCCATGGGCTACGCCCCTGATTTGTTTTTTGTACCCGAAGCTTGCCGCTGCTAATGTTTCCTCCGCTGAGTCGATTTAAAAAAGTTACTCCCGGAAGTAAAATTCCCGAAAAAATTCAATACGAAGCCCGGAAAAACAACTTCGAAAAAAGACTTTGAAACTTTTGAAAATTTAAGTCTATTTTGACGCCTTTGAATATAATAATTCAGCTAATTACAGTATACTGTTCTTGTTGCCATGGCAACTATTAATTTACTATATTAATCCGTCTGTGGTCATATAGAAATGCCCAGAGCAGAGTTGATCCTTGTTAAGTGCACTTATTGCCCAATTTCATAATAATACGCATCAAAATCACATTTAATCTATCAGCTACCAAACTTAAATATCAAATAAGCCAAAGCCACCACTTAGACCAAACTACGCTATTATATCGAACAATAGGTACAGACTATTTACGCAAATCCACCATTTAAAAGTCGTAGTCAAAACGAACTAAGCTCTAAGCACTTGTTTGCGTTCCTAGCCAACATTTGCGAATTTCCACAATAGATCTGCATTTAAAAGGATCTGAAACCTATGTTTTATATGCCAAAATCCCGAAATCACGAGACGCTTTATTTGCCGAGTTAATTCCGTAATGGATTGTAATCTTTAATAATGCACATTCGCAAACGGAAAGCAAACTGGTGTCAGACCAATATTGACCAATTCCTGTACCCGCTGTTTACTTAGAATTAGAACGGTTTACTTTGGATTCACTATTCAGCGGAGCACTATGTCAATTTTACAATGGATTCGTACATTCGATGGTGACAGCGAACTGATTGCCAAATTTGACCTGATGGCGTGGAACGTTGCAGAACTTTGTCTTGGGTTCAGGCACTGAAGTTGTCGAGTTTGCTATTTTAGTGAATTTCTGATTTCAAGTTGAAAGTTTGTAGTTTTAAGGAAAAGAAGACTCTGAACAATGTCGAAGTTCGACGGTTGTTGAAAGGTTTAACTTTAAGAAAAGTATTTCTTACCTCACTGGTCGGAAAACGACAATGTTAGTGTTTATGTGAAGTGGAAAAACTCACCTGAAACAAGAAGAAAATAATATTTAATACGACGTAAACAGCATATTCGAAGAAAACAGTCTACAATAATATATATTTGTCGAAACAGCATCTTATGCAAATTATTGTTAATGTTATATAACGTTGTATAGGTAACGTTAAAGTACCGTCAATACCCCGCACTAAAGTTCCGGCTATTAAGCCTCAGTATTCAAGTCCCGTAGTTAAAGTACCGACGACGGTTAAATACCGATACTAAACTATCGGCTGAAAATTCCGGCGTTAAAGTCCCGTTGGTGCAGTCGGTACCTGAGAAACGGCAGGCACTCGAATCCCCCAATAAAACCCCCGAATTGCTTTAAAAAAAAATTGTTTCGATTGCGTTTCTTTCGAAAATGTTATATACAAAACGTTTCTTCGTATAATTTTTTTTTCCACAATCTTATTTTAGAAGTTTTATTTAAAGTTTTTTTTATTAAGGTGTAACTTTCCAAGTTCATTGACTTCCCCACAAACGCTTTGCTCGCATTTACGCAAAGGAAATAGATTTGAGCAACAATAAATGACTATTTTTGTTTATTACAGGGTTATGAAAACTGACGACGAATAAAAAATATCACACGCATCCAATTAAGGTAAATGTGTCCTGCCATCACATGTTTATGGTAATAAAGATTTTCGTAACTTGTCGTTACAAGCAATCACATAAATAACATTGACCTCCACACGTAAATGAAAAAAAAATCATTTTTGTTGTATTTACCTACAGATATTAATTTTTTCGATACTTATCATCAAAACATCTGTTTGTGTAAAATATTGTAATAATGACAGGGTTGGACAAGGTAATTATTTGTTTTTTATATCTAATAATGTAATAGCCCTCGTGTATGAAATGATTGAATTTTGTTTGTTCGTTTGATTATTCCACTGGTAATATATCGACCAATCACTACAAAAGCTCAACTGAGATATTTTTTAAGTACAAAATATTATTGTGTATAAATTTACGCAAATGCATAAGTGTTATTTGCTTGTCTTAAATGTACAAGTAATTTGACAACTCAATATATTATGTTTAATTATATTAATTGTTTTGCATCTGAGTGCGCACCATGACCTTTTATGAAGAGTAGTAACAGTTTCTTTATCCTAGCTTTTCCCTATAAAACGCGCTCCGCACTACAAAAAAAACAGGCTTTTACATTTGCACTTTGCCAAACTAACTAGTCTACCTGATCTGGTCATGTTACTAACTTGAATATTAGAGAAATCAAGTTCGCTTGTAATACTACCAGAAAACTAGTCAAATAGTTTAGAAGATATTTGAAACCTAAAGCCGACTCGGCCGACTGTGCTGAATTTTACTGCAAGTTTAAATATTGGAGAAATCAAAGTTCGCTAGTAATAATATTCAGAAATTTATTATTCAGAAATTGTTTTAAAATAAGATAGAGATAATCACGGTTCATTAAAACAATGCTAAGACCATATTTCAAGAGACGTCAGTGTAAACTCTGGCACTTGTAATTAACGTACCAGGGCCGCATAAAACTCAAAACTAGCTAGAAATCAATTTTATTTCATATTTAAAGTTTCCGGGTGATAGTTATCAAATCTTGACGAATTGATCAAATTTCTGAGAATATATAAAAAGTCTGTTTACTTCTATGAGTTCTTAGATTTTTTACCAGCCTTGTGCTGAACAAAGCGAATTTAATTTGGTAAATCTAATCCATATTTAATGTTCTATAAAAATTATACGAGAAATGGACTAAGCTAAATAAAACAAATATTTTAATTAAGGTGAAAAGCCCACAATGCCGCAACTAATGCTAAATAAATACGGTGAAGTAGAAATATGACGTGAAACATCAATATTGTTACATCTGCATGTTTTCACGCTGTTGGAACATTTTATTTTTTACTAATATTCAGTTTTTCCTTGTTTTTGGTATTGTCACCAAAGGCGCTGCAAACTGCACACAAATTTGTGAGATATTGAGATCTAGACGCTTGTGTTTAACAGGGCGGATTAAACTGTCAAAGGTGAAGCGACCGTCCTGGAAAGCATCATTACTGTTTTCAACAGAAGAGCAAATAGAAGACATGTGGGCTCTCGCTTCAACGTAGCGTGAATCTGGATTAATGCTGATTTTTCCAGGCGATTGCTCTTAACCTCTACAATAATTTTTTCGTGCATTTGCTTATATTTCCTTTTCAAGTGCGTTTGCGTAGCAATATAAACAAACATTTCCATAAGGTCACGCTCCGTTTTATCTAAAATAAATCCGAAACATGCTTATGTTTGGTTAAAAGTAACATTTAGAAAACAAATTGAAATGGTACTTTGACTGTTGATAACATACGCGATCACTTCTGGGACATCCCTTAGGGATGTTCCAGAGGAACCTGTACTGGTTAGTTATTAGGCAGGATTATTTTTGGTAACTCCTGACAGGAATTTGAAACTGACTGCATTAATTCAAAATTTTTTTTATATAGTTTCTAATAGTAATTACTTGACATGTGGTTTAATTATTTATATTATTATATAGTTGTGCATGCAACATTATTTGTAATGAGTTGACCTATTAAAAGAAATTTTTGAGAGTATTTACAAATATAGATTTGATGTATGTTGAAATTAAAGTCCGAACATAAGGTTAATACACTAAAACGTAAAAGTGAAGTTTGGATATATGACTTCTACGGGGCTAAAAAATGTAATGAATTAAATTAGAAAATGGATGTTAGATGCAATGGAAAAGTGAGCGGGATGCTTGCGTAAAGGGTCTCGTGCGGTGTTGTTCACCTACTTTATTTATTACACAACCGAGAGCAAAAAAACGATTTTCTTCTACAATCCAGAAGCTCCACATTTTTCAAATACGTAAGAAATTTTGAATTTCAACTTATACTAATTACTAATCTGAAGATAATCTTCTCGGTTGCAGACCTGAAACCAAATCCTTTGTTTGCCCAATCTGCAATTTTATACCGATCCCAATTATCAAAATTAGGGTTTCCGGATTTAACCCAGCTTACGTCGATAGATAGCCCACCTCCTAGTAAATCTCATCCAGCTTGCCCAGGAGGACCTTACACACATTTTAAATTAATAAGGCTGTAAAGGCCTCGAAGGAGGCACCGTAGCGTGCTTAGACATTACGTTCTGGTAACATGCCATGAACAGGCAAACTAGTTACTACATCATTACCAAAACACAGCATGACCGATACATATAAAGGGGGTTGAACAAGGGTGGTCAGAGGTATAATACAGTTCGGTTTGGTTAGAACCGCACGAGCTTAGTGTCCGCGAGCTTTACACAGTGTAAGCTTGTTGTACTTGCGAATTAAACAGAGTGCTTTCCAATACTCTCCAATATTCTGCGCCCCGAGGCTTCAGATTAAAGACCCTTTCCATCCTGTGCTCCGCTAAAAGCGATGAGAATCAATTCGTATTATCAAGCTCGATCGCGTAAACTGCACTGGAACACCGCTCTTGCGGCCCTTGTATCACTTTTTTCTCTGATTACAATGAAAACCACACAAAACAGGAATCACTATGAACCCCAACAGAAAGAGAATTTTGTGCTCACGCGCTCCGATTGCGAGGGGATAAATGAAGCTTCTGGGAAATGTATTAAAATGTGTGTAACAACAGATTTATTTCAAATAACACAGTGGGGATAAAAGTTTTCGGGAGTTGAAGCGTATCTTTCAAATATATTTTAATTAAAAAAGGGCTTTACATGTGTGAATCGTTAAAATCATTGTAGCTTTCAAATAAAGCAAGCAAAATTTATACCCTGAGGATGCTTTTGTCTCTGAAAGATGTTTTTATTTAGTTTGGGTTAGGAACGGCAGCAAAATCCAGATTTTCAGATATCTGGATATTTGCAGAAGAATATCTACAGACGGTACATTTCCAGACTTTAAAATTTCTTACTGGCATTTTATATTTCAAATTTCATATTAAAAGTTGAATTTAGAATTATTAGATTGAATTTTTAAAACTGAAATTTTGAAAACTAGCTTCTTAGTTCTCAAATTTTATAATTCCAAATATTATCGTAATGAATTTATGGATCAATTCCAAGACTGAATTTTAACAAATCAATCTGAACAACGAATTTATGGAATAAATACGGATAATGCTTTATTTTGGAAACGGATTTGTGGATTAAACCCCGAAAATCAAATTTGTACATCAAGAAGATAAAGTAAATGCTTTCTCCAAAGTACCCTCACCCGCACCCCCCATGATAACACCGTCAGTAATGCCGTAAAATATTAAAACAACCTTGCTGGATAAATCACTTGTGGTGCACCGCTGCACTAAGCAGGAGGGTGGCATACACCGCATGTGCGAACCAGATGAGAAACTCCAACTCCGACACAACGCTTTCCCAAGTGGTGGATGAGAGAAAATCCTGCAGATATGCAGGATAGGGGTATAATACATCCGCGAACCAAATAGAAAGGCAACGTTTGACTCACAATGAGCGGCTGCAAACAGCGACTGCGCCCCAGGTTAGGGGCGGCTGATTCAGAACGTGGCAGTAGGTACAAAATGCACAAACTAGCAACCCATAACAATATGGAGAAAAGTTTAAGAAACAGAGGACACACAAGCCGCGGTCGGGTTTGAAACCGAAATTGTTACAGCCGCAAATACACAAAATTGGTAGTATTCGACCATCTCCCTCCACACCAACACCGGCCGAAAGTGTACCATAGGGAGCAACCTACTTTTGCCTGTGACTACCAAAGCTGGCAGAAGACGTCAACGCATGAAATGAACACAAAAAGTTAACATATTCAGCATGCGTACGAAGTATAAAATCACTAAGATGGAAACTGACCTTACGGCGTACACCAAGAATTTGTCAGAAAATACATTACAGCAAACGTATTACAGCACAAAGAATACCAGATCAAAAATGAACTATTATTCAAAGTAAAGAAGTGAATCTACAAGGTTGCCGCCAGATGACACTAAAAATATAAAACAAACAATAAAATTCTTCTTCTTTCTCTTATTATGGGCCCATGGCCTGTTTAACACCCGCAACTAGTGCGGGTTCTGTAAGCTCTTATCGCACGTATGCCGGGCAGGAGATTGGCCTTACCCGTCAAAAGGGGAAGAAGTTCCACTAAATGGTTTACGATTGCCAAAGATGTTAGTATGACAACCGGGATTGACGGCTCCGAAGCATGGTTGGTTGCAGATATACCTCTATATTGGACACCCATCCGAGTAGGGACCAGAGCGGACAGTGCTTAATTCTTTTTATATTTTTGGTTTCATAATTAAAATTATACAGCAAATATCATTAATTGTTGTAATAATAAACATAAACTATTGATTATAATATTAGAAATATAATAGGCGCATTTTAATAAGCTCGGGGTAAATATTGTAAAAATGGTTTTAATTAGTTTTAGTTTACTTTGACAGAAAAGCAAGGAAAATGTTAGCAATTTTTACAAAAATCGTCATTACAAAAATGTAAAGCTGTGGCACTAATGATGCCGAAAATATAAACAACATTGTTAAACTACATATTGTGTGCGTTTTTACCTACCAAAAAAATATCATTAACAATATGGTTTCCTGTGCCAGTAAAGCAATATTGTAATCATGTAGAAGTTAATGAGCCACAAAAGCCGATGTTGCTACATAAAGAGCAGTCTTGCTGGAGTACTAGATGAAATTTACATTTTGTGTAATTCAATTAGGTATGTCAGTACTACTCCTATGTGTCTTTGGCTTATTGCTACTGATGTCAAGAGTATCAGCAGAAGACAAGAAACCTGTCAATTTAAATGTAGGTAATGTAGAAAATACCTAAATCAAACATTAAATAATTTGTATTTAGTTTTACCAAAGTGACTACAAAATTAAATTCGAATGGGGTCAAATAGTTCGCTACAATAAACAATATCTCGAACAATTTGATGTCGTTGTTTTTAAATATAACCGAAGTTGCACTGCTCTCAATTTAACATATTTATATAAAGTAGAAGTTGGAAATGATTTAGAGGTAAGAAACGTGTTTAATAAATTTTGTTTTAACAATTAAATAGTAAATAATATTATTATATTTTTACGATGTTTTTTAGGTACTAATACAAGCGTACAAATTTTTGAGTAATGAATATAGATACTTTCCAGTTCGCGCACAGTACAGTATGTGCAAAGGATTAGCAAATAATTTAATGGGATTTGGTAACCATCATAAAAGTTGTGGAAATTATACAGGATGCCCTGTAATAAAAGTGAGTTCGTTGTATAAGACTTTAAATATAGCCTACGTAAGTTTTGTATTTAATCAGGGAAAACGTGCCCACCTGTGCAATTTTGTACCAAATCCGTCCAAGTTTCCTCCATTTATTCCAACTGGTAGATACAAACTGGAATTTCAAGGACTGTACCGAGATGTGGAAATGTGGCTGATGCATGTATACGGTGAGGTATATCGTCCCCTTGCATACGACTAATATATTTGATCTTTTGAATTATGTGTTACAATTAGTGGGTAAATACAATGTAATATACTTAGTTGTTGGTTCAGGTGATGGCAAAATGTAATGTTTCAGATGAGAAATAGAATAAATAAAAAATGTGACAATTTCTCTAAACTTTGGCGTAATATATAATATTGTTGTTTTATTTGGTGCTGGTGTGACTTGAACAATATAAATGATACTATCATAAAGTTAGTACAACACGCGCCACGAAATCTGGTAAAAACTTGAATCTTGCCTAGTGGCTTACCGAGAGATGCGATGGAGTTAGCGGTACACTCCGCAAGTTGAACATTTTAGACTAGTGTCTCTATGTAAAAAAATTCAACTTTTGAATTGTACCTTTCTTTCCCCTCTATCTCTAACTAAATTGGACACAGAAACAATCTAGACCAAGAGGACTTGCAACTTAGGGTAGATTCAAAACCACAAGAAATTGTAGTGTTGCAAGAAGCATCAGAATAATATGTACCACCCACAAAAAAAGAATCTATTGGCCTTATGAGTATTGGAGACTCTGCCACAGTTAAGTAGCCAACCGTAGGTTGATGAAGATGTGCAATATATGCAACGCCGCCGTTCAGATCAGTCGTAAGCCAGTCTGATCACAGTATTGAGAGTACATCTTTCTGTGCCTACACTTAATTTTTGGTCGTGAGAAGATCAGAAACCTGCGCTTTTATTAGATAGAAGCCAGGTATCTGCAGACCACATGTAAGATATCAACCCTTTAAGAAGCTTGACTGGCTCATTTATTACTCAACAGTTCTCGCCAGAGAAATGAAGTAAATTAAAAACCCGGAAACGGGGTCCTCAACAATTTAAGGGTTGGTGATGCGGATAATTCCGGTATTAAAATGAACGTGTTTTTGTAGAAAGAAATGTACGTGCCAAGTTGAAATCCTCCAAGCAGCAGCCAAAGCGCCTTACTTGTGAGGATTCTTAGGCGTCCCGCTTTGTGAAGAATACAGGATGTAGTTATCACCCTCGAAAGGGAAAAGTCTCGCCGCTTTTTGACTTTAGGCTACAGAAGTTTCTTGGATTTTCCGTAGTCGAAGCCATAAGAGCATAATTCCGCACCTGCTAATAAATATTAGCAGAGCCGGACACTGTCATGAAAAGCCACGTATGACTATGACCTAATTTGTGACGTAAACAGGACGTAGTAAACACACGGATCACCTAGGCCTTTAAGTACGTTTCTCTTAGGAGCAGGTACCTTTTTTCAAAACCCTGAAATCGTTTACTCAGATCAGAAACTCGTGGTTGTCAATTATGTGAATGTTCAATTTGTTTTTGGAGGACAAAGTGAATCTACCAACTTGAAATTACTTTGCTGCATCAACGCCGGACAGCGCAATTGGTGTTCGCTCAAGGTCTTTAAAAGGAGCGGTGATCCTCTTGAAAAGAAAAGGTAGAAACCGCTCCTCCGCTCTCTATCATGGTCGTTCTTGTCCATCTAAAGATCTCAGGTTAACTCTGGACTTGTCTGCGAATTTCGCTCATTGTTCAGTTTCTATGAACTTGAACAAACGATTCGGTGTTCTTGTAGAAATCTGTACTGTCAGCAAGACACTTTTGTCAAACCTTCTCTTAACTGTTATTTTTGATACGTTAACATTCCCCCTTATGATAGTTTGTTTCTGGTTTGAACAGCCATGGATTAGTGATTTCTGAGAGCTGTCACTAAGATCAATTTGGCCGGTGAGCGTACCACATTTTTCTTGTCAAATTCTGCATTACTGATCATAAGTACCTGTTGTGACTCCATTCAACAAGCAAGCGATACACGGCTTTCTTAATGAATAAGTGCTAGTGATCGTTAGCGCTGAAATGAGCTAAACAGTTGTGTTCAACTGTGGTATTCAACGCGACTGTTCTAAAAACAAACAAAAAAACATTTTTTGCTGTTTATTCCTCGGCAAAACCCTAGTCTACAAAAAAAATTGTACTAACAAGTAATTAACAAAAACTGAGAAGGAAAATTACACTGCAAAGACACCATCATGATGTCTTTTCAGAAGAAAGAAAGGAAAAAGGAAAGAAAAATTGGATTGTGACTTAACGGTTGACTTTAGGGCACCCTTCTCTTTATGTTTTTGGTTTAAAAATTAAAATTATACAGCAGAAATTATTAATTGTTGTAATAAATAATAAACATAAAGTATTCATTGTAATATTAGAAATATAATTAGGACATTTTAACAAGCTCGGGGTAAATATTGTAAAAATAGTTTAGATAAGTTATAGTTTACTTTGACAGAAAACCAAGGAAAATGTCATTAAAAAATGTAAAGCTGTGGCACTAATGACGCCGAAAATATAAACAAAATTGTTAAACTACATATTGTGTGCTTGTTTACCTACCAAAATATCATTAACAATATGGTTTCTGTTCAAGTAGAGCAATATTGTAATCATGAAGAAGTTAATGAGCCACAAATGCCGATGTTGCCATATAAACAGCAGTCATGCTTCAGTTTTCAATTCAATCAGGTATGTTAGTACTACTCCCATGTGTATTTGGCTTATCGCTACTGATGTCAAGAGTATCAGCAGAAGACAAGAAACCTGTCAATTTAAATGTAGGTAATGTAGAAAATACTTAAATCAAACATTAAATAATTTGTATTTAGTTTTACCAAAGTGACTACAAAATTAAATTCGAATGGGGTCAAATAGTTCGCTACAATAAACAATATCTCTCAATTTAACATATTTATATAAAGTGGAAGTTGGAAATGATTTAGAAGTAAGAAACGTGTTTAATAAATTTTGTTTTAACAATTAAATAGTAAATAATATTATTATATTTTTACGATGTTTTTTAGGTACTAATACAAGCGTACAAATTTTTGAGTAATGAATATAGATACTTTCCAGTTCGCGCACAGTACAGTATGTGCAAAGGATTAGCAAATAATTTAATGGGATTTAGTAACCATCATAAAAGCTGTGGAAATTATACAGGATGCCCTGTAATAAAAGTGAGTTCGTTGTATAAGACTTTAAATATAGCCTACGTAAGTTTTGTATTTAATCAGGGAAAACGTGCCCACCTGTGCAATTTTGTACCAAATCCGTCCAAGTTTCCTCCATTTATTCCAACTGGTAGATACAAACTGGAATTTCAAGGACTCTACCGAGATGTGGAAATGTGGCTGATGCATGTATACGGTGAGGTATATCGTCCACTTGCATACGACTAATATATTTGATCTTTTGAATTATGTGGGTAAATACAATGTAATATACTTAGTTGTTGGTTCAGGTGATGGCAAAATGTAATGTTTCAGATGGGAAATAAAATAAATAAAACATGTGACAATTTCTCTAAACTTTGGCGTAATGTATAATATTGTTGTTTTATTTGGTGGTGGTGTGACTTGAACAATATAAATGATACTATCATAAAGTTAGTACAGCACGCGCCACGAAATCTGGTAAAAACTCTAACCTCGCCTAGTGGCTTGCCAAGAGATGCGATGGAGTTAGCGGTACACTCCGCAAGTTAAACATTTTAGACTAGTGTCTCTAGGTAAAAAAGTTCAAGTTTTGGATTGTACCTTTCGTTCTCCTCTATCTTCAACTAAATTGGGCACGGAATCAATCTAGACCAAGAGGACTTGCAACTTACGGTAGATTCAAAACCACATGAAACTGTAGTATTGCCAGAAGCATCCAAATAGTATTTACCGCCCACAAAGTTGCCAGAAGCATCAGAATAATATTCACCACTCACAAAGGAATTGCCTACTGGTTCTACAATTAGCACTGAAATTAACTAACTAAAGTAGATTGATAGTTAATTTTAGTTAATTAATTAGAGTAGGCTGATGAGAATGTGCAATATCTACTAGTTTTTGCGCTACCCAAATCGTTCGTAAGCCAATCTGATCAGAATTAAATCTTCCTCTATGCACACTTGATTTCACTGGTCAACAAAAGTGTTTTTTCTTACATTCTAATACGTGTACCGTATATACTTTTCCATGCTGATTTTGAAAACATATTCAATTTTTTTCTACCACAGCAGACTGTTGAGAAATTTTTAATAATACAAATATTTTAATTAAGGTGAAAAGCCCACAATGCCGCAACTAATGCTAAATAAATACGGCGAAGTAGAAATATGACAAGAAACATAAATATTTTTACATCTGCATGTTGTTACACAGTTGGAACATTTTATTTTATTACTAATATTCAGTTTTTCCTTGTTTTTGGTATTGTTAATCAAAAGCGGTGAAAACTGCACACAAATTTGTGAGCTATTTAGATCTAGACGCTTGTGTTTTAACAGGGCGGGTTAAACTGTCAGAGATGAAGCGACCTTCCTGGAAAGCATTATTACTGTTTTCAACAGATCAGCAAATAGAAGACTCTCCCTTCAACGTAGCGTGAATCTGAATTGATGCTGTTCTCTCTACGCGGTTGCTCTTAACCTCTACCATGACTTTCTCGTGCATTTGCCTATATATTCCTTTTAAGTGCGTTTGAGTAACAATATAAACAAACATCTCGATACGGTCACGCTCCGTTTTATTTAAAATAAATCCGAAACATGCTTATGTCTGGTTAAAAGTAACATTTAGAAAACAAATTGAAATGATACTTTGACTGTTGATAACATACGCGATCACTTCTGGGACATCCCTTAGGGATGTTCCAGAGGAACCTAGTTTTTGCGCCACCCAAATCGTTTGTAAGCCAATCTGATCAGAATTAAATCTTCCTCTATGCACACTTGATTCACTGGTCAACAAAAGTGTTTTTTCTTACATTCTAATACGTGTACCGTATATACTTTTCCATGCTGATTTTGACAACATTTTCATTTTTTTTCTACCACAGCAGACTGTTGAGAAATTTTTAATAATAGTTTTCTCGTAAAGTATATTAATTTTTAAATGGATTTGAAATTTTTTGCTTTACCGCCTTATTGTTAGATACCGAAAGAAATCTTGTGTTGCCTGACTTGTTTGAACAGGTCTAAACAAGTTGTGGCATGTTTTCTACGTCAAAACCGTAAGCCACGCCTCGCTGTGCCTTTAAACCAATCATATTTAGGAAATTCCTAGATATGCGATTATGCGAGTGTATAAAAAGGTACAAAAGGGTTATTACGAGTATTAAAATTGAATCGAGTCAGTTTGTGATAATCTGTTGTGTTTTATATTGACAATGTCTCGTAAGTGTATAAATGATCCGAACAGTTTTTGTTGTTTGCAGAGAAGTAACTATTCAGCAGCTTCAGCGAAATATTACATCTACAATAGAAAAAGCGTACTACTATACTACTTTGGTGTTAAAATCAAAAATCTAGACAAATCTTGGACTCCTAAAACTTGCTGTGCGCGTTGTGCTGTTACTCTAAGAAGTTGGTTGAATGGTAAGAGCACTACTATGCCGTTTGCGGTTCCTATGATTTGGCAAGAGCAAACGGACCATACGACGAACTGTTACTTTTGCTGCATCAAAATTTTCGGGTTTTCTGGCAAAAATAAGAAGAAAATTGCTTATCCCAGTTTGCCTTCTGCTACTCGTCCAGTACCTCATTCGACGGTCTTTCCGGCCTCAACATGCCCAAACGTTTTGATAGAAAAACAAGTTGATACAGAAACAGAAAGAGCAACCGAAGAACTGTCAAACAATGATGAGTAATTTTTACCTTCTCAAGAAGGTAAACCTCATTTAATAACTCAATCAGAAGTAAATAACCTCGTTCGAGGTTTCAATTTATGAAAATCTCAAGCAGAGATAGTAGGATCAAGATTACAAAAATAGCTTCAGATACGCGTATTTCAGTATATCGCAATCGCCAGAAAGAATTGTCATAGTATTTCTCAACTGAAGAGGGTCTTTCCTTCTACAATAATATTCACAATTTAATGCTTGAATTAGGCTATGAACCCAACGCAGAAGAATGGCGTCTATTCATCGATGCTTCGAAACTGAGCTTAAAAGCTGTTCTTCTACACAATGGAAATATTTACCCTTGAGTTCCTACTGGACATGCTGTTCAGATGAAGGAATCCTATGAAAATATCGTATGCCTTACAAAATTAATTACAGAAAGTTTAAATGGTACATCAGTGCTGATTTAAAAGTTTTGTCAATTCTGCTTGGTTTACAACTTGCATACACGAAGCATTGTTGTTTTATTTGTGAGTGGGACAGCCGAGCAAGAAATTTTCATTACATTGTTAAATAACGGCCACCAAGAGAGCAGCATATTCCTGGACAAAAGACGGCAAAAGATTATTTATTGACGTCGTAAAATGCGCTGCCATCTAACATGGCAGCTGGTGTAGTAGCGAAGACTGAGACAGTTGCTATACCAAACTGGTTGCTCGTATTTGATCTAGTTTCCACAAGAGTGCGCTTTTGTGCTGGGTTTATTCCAAGTTTATACCAACGAATATACACGCATATCTCTGTTATTTGGCATGTAGCTTCCCTATCAGTTCATATTGCAGTATGGTTATCGTTCACACTACTAACTTAAGTATTCCGTTAGGTGGCAGCATTTTCCGACGTCAAAGAAAACTAAATTTTTGACGCCAAAGCCTGATCTATTGACATTAAAAGGTTATTTATTAATGTGCTAAAATAATTTGTTTAGAATTTAAGAATAACTTTTTAGTTTGTTTACTGTTTTGTTTTCAAATTGCCTGAACGATTTCCAGCCATGAAGAACTGATTTTTCACGTCATAAACGGTGACGTCAATAAACAAATTTGATATTTTAAAAATTCGATTAGAGGAATTAATATAAGTAAGTATTTCTATTCGACATTTGATGATTTTGAGACGTCAAAAAATTATTTTTAAAGTCATAATTTAAGACGTCAAAAAATCAAATTTTGAAGTCAGAAAATAATCTCCGCCATTTTATTATTATTTAATTCCATTTCTGACGTGTAAAATTAAATTTTCAACGTCATAACTTATTTAGCGATTTGAACAAAATGTAATTTTGTTTTTTACAATATAGAATAAAATGTAAAGCGGCGTTTCAAAACTGTTTTTGAAAATCTTTGATCGTCTTTTACATAAAATTATATAATATATTGGTGTCACAATCATTGACTATTACATTCATCTAGGATATAAAGAGGCGGCCGTAGGTTAGCGGCTAGTGCATTGGACTGCTTTGCTTGAGGCCTGGGTTACTCAGTAGCGGAACATCGGAGTTTTAACGGCCGTTCTTCCTCCCAAGGCAATGGAAACCCAGAGAGGTATTCTGCCACAAAACTTTCTCTGAAAAAGAAGTGCTTGCACTTCCTGCGGTTCGGAGCTTGCGTTACACAGTAGGTCCCCTATATCTGGGTGATTCATTAAAATACACATTCATTACAGACATAGGAGAGAAAGTCACCACGTTTTTTAAGGGGCAAAAGACTCAGAAGAAGAAGTATGTAAAACTATTAATTGTTAACGGTTTTTTTTACTAAGCTATTAAAACCTCTTTAAGCAGCGACCGCTAACGCGATACTGAAAATTATCAAAAGTTGTGTGTATTTGTTATAAACGAAAACTTCTCTGTAGATTTGTAAAACGTAATAACGTTGTAAGTTAATAAAATTACCGTTTTGTAACCTTTACATTCGCTACGAAAAAGCTGAAAGCCCAGAAAAATACGTGAAGCAAGACGCAACTAAATTTTAAATTTGTTTGATCAAAAATACAGCATTTCTGTTAAAAGTTTTCAATAAAACCTTTTTAAAACATCCCCTGTTCTATTGAAAACTCTAATGTAATTACTGCACCCACATTCTTTTGGCTTTAGGAACAGCCGGGTTCAATTTTATAATGTACGCATTGACGCGGCAAATCCTCATAAATGAGTAAGTCCTTTGAGAGTCAAGGGTGAGGAAGTTCCGCTTCGTTGTTCACCTGAAACGAAATGCAGGTGAGGGCGCCGACGAAGTTCCATTTAGCTGATTGTTGGTAGTAAGGTGTCTGCAGGGTCCGGAGTCTGGAATTCACCCATCAAACTTTTATAATCTTAGCTGTGGTCGGAGTTGCGAGACGGACTTCTAGGCAAAATTACCCTAAATTATTTAGAGGCGTGAGCTTTTGCACTTTCGAATCGGATCAAGTTGTAGAGAAACAAATACGAAGAGGAAATTAGGGATTACCTCGCTTTGGGTGTTGGAAAAAATACGTTATTTGCATAAACATCCGCGTTTTAAATTTCCCCTTTACACTTCTTTTATACTTTCATTTCAGCCGCTGAATATTTACAAGCAATAAGTTTGGTGTAAACTTGTACTTTTGTTTGAAAAGTTGAATTTATACATGAGTGTCTGCCTCGCTCTTATTCCTCGGCTTCTCTTTTTTCCAAGCTTTGCTTCTGGTGTTATAACCGGAGAGCAAATAACGGGAACAACAAAAAGAGCTTTTAAAATAATTAAAGTTGCTGTTGCTTTAAATTGAGTTGCTGGCAATATTGTGTTTCGGCTTTTTTGTTCGTCTGGTTTTTAATTCATGTTCTCTCTCATGAGATGTAGTTTGTGCTTAAGTTTATTACAATGTTAATGGATAAACTTAAACGTAGGTACGTTCAAGCTTCCAGCATCTATGTAATAATTAAATCATAACATGCAGTTTGTAATTGTTAATGTGACAAACATAAATATCGTGCAAACAATTTTCGTACGCCAAACTCTTTTAAAACATTTTTAGTTGCTTAATTTCCTGTTTTTTTTTTGTAATAACGGTAAGATTCTTTGTTTACGCGCGAAAAATGCGTATTAACTTTAAGGGAAAAAACAAACTATTTAAAATCTACTTACTTCAGGTCATACAGAATGTGAAATTTGAATTTTTCCACTTAATTCAAAGTAGAAATTCCGCTACAACAAAGAGTGCGCCGGGCTAGCAAGTAGAGAAAATATGAAAAGCAATTGTTTGAAAGAGCATAATAAAAACACGTAGAGAGTTTCATTTCCTTGCCAAGCCGGAAGAAGAACGTGAATCCATTCGGCTTCTTTTTAAACGTACAAATGTCGAGCACGGTGAGCCCCCTAATACCGCTAATAGAAAAGCCAGCGGAAATTCGACTCTACCGCTAAAGCAAAGAGGAAATGAAAATTATTTCTAATAACACAATAAACCAATAATGAATCTAACATTATTGCTTTTCATTGATTAGGGCGCCTATTATTGACGGTAACTAAACGCAAGTAGGAAATAAAATTGGATTTTTTTTTAAATAGACCGCCTGCGTGGTTGTTTGAGATTTAAATTTAGATTTTTAAGAAGTTATACTATTATTATTATTATTATTATTGTGTAGAAAACTTATATGAGCACGCGAACTATTCGTGAAAATATTACCAATCAGGTCTACCCCTAGCTTAGCTACCCGATTATGTATATTTTAAACAGAAATAGTTTAAGATTTCAATTATAAACAGTAAACGGCAAAAGTAATGTTCCTTATTGATTTTCAGGTCGCTGGCAGTATTTCAAGTAATTTCTAAAGAAATTAGATTCAATTTTCTTGATTTTTCTAAATATAAATGAGCATACACTATACAGGGTGGTCCAAAGTTTACCTTTCAAACGTTACGTTTCGTTAGATAATTCCTTAAGCAGTTTTAAGAGTGTTCTAAAATGATCCTTATGGAAACTACGGCCCCCTGAAAGGGGCGAATAAAATTTAAATTTTAATTATTATTTCAGACATTCTTTAATATAAAATAATAAAACTTGACATACGGTTTAGTACCGGTAAGTGCTACTATTTAACAGCATTCAATTAAAATTATTTAAACCAGTGGCGTCTCAAACTCAGGGGAGAGACTGTGTCATTTTTATTGATTATTTTTATATTCTTAAGTTTTTTTTTTAAATTTGAATCAGTAATATGGTTCTACGTTAAAATGAAAAAAAAAATGGTACCCTTGATTTTGTTTTGTAGTACTAGCTATTTTTTTTAGATAAAATCAGTTTAAACATTTTCTTCTATTTTAGGACGAAATATACGAGTGCGGTGTGAAATGTTTTGAGCCTAACATAGAAACGTAGAAAAGTATTTTTTCTGACAGATTTAGTTTTATTTGTTAACGTAGTCTCTTTCTAAGTGGATACACTTTTTCCAGCGATGCTCCAACCTCTTTAACCCGTCCAAATAGTAGTTGGAGTCTTGCTCTGCAAAATAGGCGTCTACGGTTGCGATGACCTCTTCCTTCAATGAAAATCTGTCCTCCGAGCCAAACTTTGAGATAATGAAACAGGAAATAGTCGCTTGGGGCCAGATCTGGTGAATACACTGAGTGGTCAATCAATTCAAACTGTAAATCGTGAATTTTGGCCATGGCGACCCCTGAAGTGTGCACCGGTGCGTTGTCCTGATAGAAGAGCACCTACTTCCGGAGCAAATGGGGCCGTTTTTTGGCAATTGCTGCTTTTAACTGGTCCAACAATGATGCACCAGCACCATTTGATGAACTTTTTCGATGTTTTCCGTGGTGGTCGCAGTTGTTGGCCGTTCCGATCGCTCATCATTAACCAAGCTGGTGCGACCATGTTTAAATTCAGCTGCCCATCTTTTCACGGTGACAGATGATGGGACAGGGTCTCCGTAAACAGCGCAGCGCCCAACTCGGCTTTAATTTGCGTAGGCACATTGCCTTTCAAATGCAAGAACTTAATCACGGCACGATATTCGATTTTGCCCATTTTACAGAAACATACACGTCGACTGATACAAACGACTGTCAAAAAACAACTGAGCGTCCGAAATGGCTGAAATTTTTACAGGTATCTTCCAAAGCATGTACAATTGTAGTACCAAAATGGTTTTGACGAGTAACGCCATCTTTATGTTGACGCTGAAAACATTTCAGACCGCCCTCGTAGCTTTTTTTATTTCGTACTTATATTTGTTAACTTTAGATCATTTTACAGGAGAAAGGTACATTTTATGGAAAAAACATAAGGATATTTTTTTTTCTTACAATATACTGGCAGATTTAAAAAACGCGAACAATTTTTTGTTAGCAAATTGATTTTAATTTGTATTTGAACAATTATTATTGTTTAAGATCGTAAATAATTACGTTTTGTTATAGGTAAGTGGTTTGATAACTTTTAAAAGATCCGGGCGTTAGCTAGACAGTATTTTGTATCATTTAAAAGCTCTTGGCATATACCAGATATTACCTGGAATATCGTATGATATTTATTATCAACTTAAAACTTCCTGTGTGTACTAACACCATGTTTGGTATCATTTTAAAGCTACCGCCGTATACCAGATGCTTTCTAGGACTTGTTTGTTAACATTTTAGATACTACAAAACTAGATGCTGCCTAAACAATGTAGGACTATAGTATCATTTGCAAAGTTTAAATATTACTTAAATCATTGGTATAATTCAAACGATTCTGACCAAGTATTAGTTAAACCATGTTTGGCACTGACTTCTATTAGTCTTGGCTATTATGTGTTTCATGACAAAAACAGAAGCGTTCCGGTGGTTTGGAATCCACCTAAAACTGTAGGTTCTCGATATCTAGAGTAATACTGGTACTTACTAAACGGATATAAGCCACATACATACATACACCCGAGTTTTTAAGCAAAAAGTTGTTTTCTATCACGTGTTTCATAATAATGTCACGAACATTAAAGGTTATGTTACGCAGTGGCGGCTCGTGGTGTGGTGTACTGGGAGGCATTTTAAAGTATTTTTTTGGTAAAAAATTTGTTCTTACCCAAATTTTAGGTAGCCTTATATTTTCAAATCTATCCTTTACGTTGGAAAAATGATCTATTTTTAACAACACTTTCATTGAAGTCTTTCGATAAGCACTCTCTAATAAAATTATTGTAAATTGATACCCACATTGCCAGTGTGTCAAAATGCACAAAATTTTTAATGTGGTTTACGATTAAAAAATGTGTTTACATTTTAGTTTTTAAATGTTTGCAGTCAATATCACACAATGAATTATCACAAAATAGCAGACAAGTGAAAGAATTTTCTTACATGTCATTCACAATCCTAAATTATTTTGCACAGACATCGTACACCTGTTTTCACACTACTACATCGTGTACGTGCGAATCCCGCAAATTAGGCGGCTATTGGCATGCGCTTACCACGGACAGCTGACAGCATAATTCACGGAAGTTGTGGGTTTGTGACCCTGAAGTCTGCAATACGCAGATACTTCTATCCTTTTTTAGCTTGATTAATATGAATTTTACTGCAATGAGCTTTCTATTTCACTCTTATTCATTTGAAGGCATTTTAAGACGGCGGCTTTATTCGGTAGCGTATAGCTGAATTGGGGACTGACAGCCAAATGACCCTCGCATAGATTTGTTTAATGCGCGCGAAATACTCAAACATTCAAACGTTTTCGGATCCTGCGGCAGCTCTTATATTGTATAATATGTTATGTACTCAAACAAAAAGTAATTATTTATTTCTTCTTATTTCATTGGGAGGTCAATGACCATTTGACCCAATGGAGAAACCGCCACTGGTGTTACGAACAATCAAAGAGAAAATTCAATAAAACTTTTAAATCTACAACAGCTAGCAAGAGCTTAATAATGTCTCCTTCGGATCCAAATCAAAGTTTACGTTCGTACGTTCGATCAGTTCAGGATCACATAAAGGTTTATATGAAACACATTATGGATGCTTCATGTAACAAAATTTCAATAATGTGCCCTGAAAAAGAACATTATGAAGTTCCATCGTTGTAGACGACAACCTTATTTTTTGCGGACTGTCCACAAAACTTCGATATCTAGTCGGTTCAATAAAACGCACGATTTGGCAGACACGAGAAGAGAAATGTCGCGTGATTTTCTGAAATCTGCGACCATTTTCACCTTTAAAAGCCGTCGCTGTATTAACACTTCAAAAAGAAAATGGTGCATGAAATATTTTTACAAGTAAGTGTATTTCATGAAATATGTAGTGCATTATCTTAGTTAAGTTGTTTTGCTGTGTTTGCTTACACGGTCATGTTCCATTTACTTACTAGACAGAAATAAATCAAAACTGGACCGTGGATAGACGGCGAGAAATAAAAAAGGAGTTTGCTCGACGAAGCAGAATCCCAATACTTGTATTACCAGCAATAAATCGATGTTCTATCTTTGGAGTTGTAGATAAGCAAACTACCCCAATGTTGCTTCAGCGTTATTGCTCCAAGATTCGCGCTTTTGAGGTGGAACTACTATTATATAAAAGCTTTCAAAAGCGCAAAAAGCTCTTCATTTCAAGTTTTATTTTTCGTTATAAAAATACGAGATCCTGAGGAATCAAAAAACGCAATAGTTTATTCGATAGAAACTGTCGTACACTAAAATTACTTCAATGTGGTATTGAAATACAAAACTGAAAGTTATTTCAGGTTTACTCAAAAACGTATTTCCAATAACTTCGCATTGGCACATAATACCGATGTATTGGAGTGAATATCGCCGTACATATTTAAAAATGCGAATTTCCTGAAATCGCTTGAACTTGCTGTTATGCATGGGGGTACGTAATGCCGTTTTCTGGTCTCAAAATATGCGAATGACCTTGAACATTATTATTTCAAGGTCACTTCAAAATACTTGCTAATCCGGATGTTTTTGTATGTCGGGATTATACTACCTGTTTGATACTGTTTTTTTCACATTTTTTTTTGATTTTGATCTGTTTTCATTGCTTCCCATTCATTTAAACCATGTTCCCTATTTCACGTTTCGTGTTTTACGCTGTCTGTCTTTTGGTCGCCTCTTGTCCGTTTTTGTCACTCATGTACTTTTGTACAGGGTGTTCGCTTCTATCCTTACCATATGTACAAAAAATCGCAGCTGTTTTTAACTCGTGTAAAATAACTCCTTAGGAATATCATCTATAGGCGTTTCATTGCAGTACACTTTTTACCTTTCTACTGCCTGTGTGTGTGTTCCTCATATCTACTAAACGGTTGGACATATTTCTATGTGATTTGGAATATATAAAAAATGTGATAGAAGATCTTAGGGCAAATCTAGTGTTTTTTTCTCAAAATTTTCAGAAATCAAAGTTCGTTTGTAATAATTCCAGGCAATCCGTCAGATACTTTGAATGTTATTCAAACCGAACTTTAAGCTTTACCTGTACATTTAAGAAATTAAAGTTCGTTTGTAATAATAATCAGAAATAAAAAATCTGAGGTCTCCAAATCGAGTTTTGGAGAAATCAATATTTCTTGAAAACAGTTGCTAGGACGAATTCCAAGGTACCTAAGAGACGTATCTAGAAGGTATAATGCGGTAAATTATCTCGAAAATATCCAGTCTCGTTCTCTTTATTGGGTTCGTTAATTTTCCTTCAGTAATACCATCTTTAGTTATCATAACTAATATTTTGTATTTATCAAGTCTCTTTATTTCTGTCTACAATATCTAAAACTACTTCTTGTAATTTACATGACTCACTGAAAATCATCTCTTTATTTTCTAGAATTTGTTTTAATAGGCACTTTAAATCTTCTATGATTTCTTATGGTCATGTTTGTAACAAGTTACCGTGATGACAATAATTTTAAAATTCATCAAGAATTATTGTGTTGTGCCAATTTTCCGAAGAGACGCAGACCGAATCTCCGACTATTCGCGCTAAAACAAAATTTCACTTCGACCTATTCTCCCACCAAATTTCTCTGGTATAAAACCAAAATCCTTACCCAGAGAATGGGGGAACCATACTTATTTTTCTTGAGAAATTTTGACCAGAAATATGAATCTTGAGTTCCTGCTTAAGATCTAGTATTGTTTTTAGTTTATTTTAGTGCAAAACAACGGAAATAGTCTCCAGTTTTACTAACGCGCTAATTTTAATGATTTTAGTTTATTTTAGTTCAGCAAAAGAATTAATTCCCAACTTTACTTAAACCGATTACTTTTTCTTTAGTTATTGTGGGCGACGATGGGAGAAATTCCAAGTTGGCTTGTTGAATTCCATAATTACAGAGGCTAATTCCATAGCATTTCTGGTGTTAATTTAAGTTTTATATAAACATTCTCATTCTAAGTTATTCGTCAATGACAAGTTACAATTAATTAATTACTTTGTATAAACAAAGGAAAATTTTAACGAACGGTAGGCAAGTTTACGATAACCAACATCCTGTGTGAGCAAAAGCTCCGAAAACATTAAAAACTATTTACACTGCGTAATGTATTTCATTTACAGACACTAACCAGCTTCATAGATAATCAAACTTGTTCATTTAGTGTGTTAATCAATTAACCTTACAGATTTTAAACCAAATACAGTTAACGAGTGACACTTCCATACCTAATTCGGCGGCGCGGCCGAGCTTGCAGATACCTGTAAAGGGCGAGCTGTAAAGAAAACTCCGTTAGTGTACCGTTCCGGAGGGTCGCTATTTTTCTTTTTTGTTTTAGTTCATAGTCTTGTATTTATTCTTATTGAATCCTGGCTTATGAGCTACTTACTTATAGTGGTTCAAAATTACCAAGACCATAAGTTTGAAGGAGTTCTGGCCGGCTACATGTTGTTAATTGAAGTTTTACTCTAGTTTGATTTCAACATTTTTCCATGTCTTAGTCTTTATGCTACTGCCAGTTTTGCATTGTTTTATTGGTGCCTGAATGTTTCATAATCTAATATCTCTTGTTCAGGTATTTTATACTCTACTTAAATTTTGTTCCAGTGACTGGATTGGTACCTAACTATATTTTTAGGTCAAAAATTACTGCAAGATTTTGAAAAATTTCAAGGTCGAAAATATAAATAAATAATTTTCATTTTCATTCGTAACAGCATTCTATTGCCTAAAAGAGGGAGAGATAATAATGTTAATGATGTATGATGTCTACCAATAAAGTTCCTCGGATGGGCTCCACAACGGTTTGTGAAATATTTAGGCTTAAAAGGAAACGAAAGGCAGATTTAATATTAAGCTATTTATGTAAATTTCAAAAATACCCTTTCCAATCTCCATCATCATAAATTAGCGAAATTAGCAAAAGTTCAAGGACGAAATCACAAGTAGATTCATCAAAGAGAAACAATATTACTTTCAAGATTCCAACGACAAAGGAAATGTAACAATATTACAGTACTTATCATAATTCAAGCCATATATCATACCTCATTGTAACGACAACAATATAACAGCCCGCAGACATTACCTTTGATGGTATTGAATTATATTAGTTACATGGGGATTATTAGCATCGGATGACGAGGGAACTACACCATTCATTACAAACAAGTAGAAATTTAATTGGATAATAATTCAATATTTTGACATAATTATAAAGCACATATTATATTTCTAATTAGTATTTTAAGATTTTCTAAATTGACGATTTTAGATTGGGAAACAATTAGCAAATAAGCCTAATGTTGATTGGGTTAACCGCCCAAAAAGTGAATTTTGAGGTTTTGTCGTAAATCGCTGTAATAATTAAAAAAGACGTAGTGTCCATTTATCCATCATAAAAGCCTATTGTAGTCATATTGGAGCATATTAAATCCGGATCTCTTCGAACTGTCTCTACTTGAGAAAAATGTGGCAGCAGCGAAAATTATACAACTCAAGCGGCATGCGACGAGTCTTATTTGTTTCAAAGTTCCTGGGAAAATACCTTAGGGCGCAGCACACGGATACAGTCAGTACGTTTTAAATGAGAGATGGAAGTGTAAGCAGCAGCGTGTTCGTAGCGCGTTTGTTATTGTAACCTGAGCTCCTAATTTTTGGGTCAAGTTTAGTTTCTGTTTGTGTATTCTTAGCTTATTTATTTTTAAGCATGAGAGTAACATCGCCAACACAATAAACAAATTCAAATCGGTGCATTCTATCTTATAGCTAAATCCGAGGTGCCCGTAATTATTTTATTTTATAAATTTATGAGCAAAGATCGCTTGTTATGTAATTGTTCAATATCTGTTTGTCCAATTACTGGTTTTACTTGTATATATTTCCGGATTTAATACGTGGATTCGGATATTTCGCAGCACAATCTAATAAAATGCCACGTAAATTCCTAATATAATTGCATTCAGGGCCGAGATTAAACAAAGATTGAGTTCCCGCCATTAGCTGTCCCGATGCTACGTTCCTGGAGTTCTTTTTTTCATAATGACGCTATAGGTATCACCAGATTATGTACCAATAATACAAACAAATACAAGATTCTTAAATGTTCTTATCTTTATCGAAAACTATAGCCGTCTGCTCTACAGAAAAAATATGCTCCTTATATAATAGACGCGTAACTATGTGGGTTGCCGTAGCTGAGGCGTCTTACCACTAAAAGGTGAGACAGGTGGAAGAGATTTCGCGTTTAGTATACAGAAGATCACATGAAGGGCTATTTTTATATAAAGCATTTCTAATTTTCAACACCGTGGTACACGTTAGAATGTTAAAATACGTTATAAAAAAATCGTCATAATCAATCTAAAGCATGTGGTTAAAGTCTCGAAAAATACTGGAAAATAAGTCAAACTTTATTTCCGATTTTTATTACCAAATTCTTTCTACTGGATTTTTTATACACTTCTCAAAACATTCTTTTCTTGATCATTATGTATTTGACCCTTCTAATTAGGCTTCTATATACGCCATTTCCGAACTTTTTAAATTAAAACTTCAAATCAGTGCCGTTGAATGACTTTCAAATAGGATCAATAAGCAACGAAAGGGGTTCTGCAAAGCTTTAAAGCAGAAAATCTCTTTTGAAAACTTCCTCCAATGTAGTTTGATCATTATTAGCCCTTTTAATACTTCTGTAGATGCTCATTTTTACCGCATTTGTAATAATGTAGGAAAACAACCATCAGAAGTTTAAATACCAAAATTATAAAAATTAAAGAGTTCTATCCAACCACGTACGTATTAAAACCGCGCTTATTGGATTGTTGTTTTTTTAGATAAATGGTATCTTACGGGAAGCTTGCATAAGATGTCAATAAAAATAATAGAGAGTTCTGGTGGACGTGTCTTTCAGAAGTTGTCAAAGCGCCAAGTTAATATGAAAGTTAATACGAAAGTACGTATAGAATTTCGATCACCAATTCGGTTTTTAGCGTAGGAAGGTTGGTATTTTTATTTTTCTTGCAAACAACTGTGTAAGATTTTGAGTGTGTAGGCATAAATAACATCATCGACACAAAGGCGAGTTTTAACATCGTTATATATTAGGCCACCAGAGTCACACATCCACAAAAATTGGCAAATTGCGCAGAGCAGAACCGTGATCACGTAAACCCTGCCCAGTTGGCTGTGTCCAGAAGCATACCGTGTGTTACGCCAACAATAAGTAATCGGTGTTCTGAAGACGAGGTTTGCTGAAAAGGAATTACACCTGGAAATAAGTCTAACCTGCAAGCTGTCACTTCAATTTTAAACAAGATGAAAGTAAGAGCTTGCTGCGTCAACACCTATTTCCGAGTGGGAGGAAGTGTAACTCCTAAGTAGATAGAAAATCCCTAAAACTATCTGACATCACTGCTCCAGAGGAAAGGTGGGCGTACCAAAGTGAAACTACTGAAGGTATCTTTTGCGTCTCTTGTGAATAGGGGTCCTTGACCAACCGTTAGGTGTTTACACGGTACAGTAAACAGCAAAAGAAATTGTTATTTAGGAGCTCTTAAGCTCAGCAAATCGCCACACCAAGCTCCTCCTAAAGCCATGTAGGAACGCGTTGCTTATAAAGCCCCACATCACCTAACTCTTTCTAGAGTCCCGCAACACCCTGATAGATAGAACTACAGTAAATTATTCTAAGATTGTAAGTTGAGAATTTGTGGAGTCAAGATACAAACTATTCGGACGGTTGCACAGACACGGTATAAGCTCAGCAAACCGACACAGCTAGTTCTCCCTAGAATTACGCAAAAAGTCGCTGTTAATATAGTCCCATAGCACCCAACTCTTTGTAGAGCCCCGCAGCACCCTGATATGCCTACCAAAACCTTGAAGTCCCCGATTTTTACGCCTCAATTTTAGACCGTTGGTTTAAAACTGGCAATAGATTTTTCTAAGGTTGTGAGTTAAGATACAGCATAGCAAGCTCCTCCTAAAGCCATGTAGAAATCCGTTGCTTATAAAACCCCGTAGCACTCCTTCTAGAGCCCCACAGCATCCTGATAGAACTACCAAAACGTCTTTAATCTGACTTTTACGTTTAAACGTTCAGAACTGGCAGGAAATATATTACTGGGACTGTTGGCCCGACGTGATATAAACTTAACTGTCAGGTCGCCTCATGTCAAATTAATAATGAGACTACAAATTCCAACTGAATTTCCATCCCAGTTTTAATTTTAAAAGTTTTCTTCCATATTTGGAAAAGTAATTTCTTAAAATATAGAAAACTATGATGTTTGCAGCCAATCGTTGCTGAGAGGGGCGTGGTCTTTTGCAACGGCGACTTCTGTTTCGCTAAACCCATAGACATGCGAAATTCCCCCTCTTTCGCAGCCTCAATCCGCTTTTACCCTCTCTGACATTGCAGTGAAGAGGACATTTCCTAATTCCAAATTATCAAACGCAACAATAATAACTTCGCCCCATTTGTGCAATAAACAATTGTGCATTATAGTTTGTATTACATACACATTACTATACAAGGGCGATTAGAAAAATTGTATATAAACCGCGCATTTGGACAGGAAAGTCAGTTAATTTTCAAATCATGCAAGCCTAGCCGTCCGATTACCAACGAATCTGTTCTCAAATCTAACATAAGATTCCGGTCCGGAGTAAACCAACGCAGCATGCTCCTGGTATAGCTCTTCTGCCAGGTGGAGTGTAAGCTACCGGTCAAGCAAATCAGCACATCTAGCTTTGTTTAGATCCCTGCAGCAGGAGGGGTCCTGCCAGTCCCCTGCCCGACCTCTACGCCGACAACGGAACATTTACTGCGTCTAATCCAGGAGGCCTTACAGACGTATGGTGTATATGTATCTTCCTGTATTATTCATTGCTTGTTGTTCTTGTTCTTGTATTGTTTTTTGTTCAAATTTAATGTTGTAAAAATATAATTTTGTTAAATAAACAAATAAAAAATACAATAGACGTAAAGGTGTTGACGAGTATAGGTAAAGGTGAACGATATTGCAATAATTTAAAATTAATTGAAAAATGAATCAAACCTTTCTGAACAATTTAAACTTTTGTTTGACAGAGCCTTTAAGGGTATTCTTAAAAAATCCGCGCTGTAACTTATTGATTCCTTTCGTGTTTTCATGCAGCAGTACAAATCCACTGTGTGTTTACAACTTAGAATTCGTAATGAATGTTTAGCTCGCCAGCGGCGTATCTGTATCGAAAATTTAAGAGCAAATCCGATTTTCATATTTCATAAAACATTCAGAGACCGGAGTTGCACGCGGTTCCGAGGCAGATAAAACCGAGTTTATTTTAGCTGCTGCTGGAACTATAAAAAGGCCGCTGTATAATCTTATTTCTTCGTCTTATGACATTAGTATTGCGCGTCTGCCACGTCGTTCTGCATATTTTATAGAAGCTCTCATCCGCACGAGAAATTTCTCTTTGTCTGATTCGGTTTTTATTCCGGCTTCTTCTTTTGCTGCTGCTAAACCACCAAACGTTTCTGAATTATGGACATGCAGAAATAAGGGAGTTTAGGTAGGCTTGTTGTGGAAATTTTAGCCTGGCAGCTGAGCCGTATTGCAACTTTCATAACGTTTTATGAAAACCCCAATTAAAAAAAAATAACTTTACTCGTTAACTCTGTAAGAAATAAATCATAATAGAAGCGCTACGTGTCTCGAGAAATTTCCCCTTTTTACTAAGCTTTAAAGTCTAGTACTCATGCAACCACGAGAAAATAATTATTACATCAAACTTTGTACAGAGAGAGAGAACGCGGCCTTTAGTCAAAGTTATTTCGAAATGGCGTGCTCTACAATACAGGGCTTTTGTACACCACCGTGAAAGCTCGAGCTTTCGTATGCTTCCATTAATCGATTCACTGCTTTCATTCAAACTTCATCAGACTGATAAAGGGTTTCATTTTGCGAAAGAACTTCACTCGTTCCATTATTGACTATTCATAGAAAAATTCCTCACAAGACTCGAGTAAATTATTGAGCATTTTCTGATTTTCTGGGCTTTGAAAAGATTAATCTAGTAATTTATTCTATAATAAATCAATATAAATCTACCGAGGTGGATAAATTATGTTTTCTATCTGTGACATTCCTTTTTAGACCAGACAAGATTACGTTCGGAACTCATGATAACTTTCCTGAGTTTCCGAATTTAGAGTTGACATCGGCAATAAAGTAGGAAAGTAAATCTTTAACCTTGATGTTTATATATAAAAATAAAGTTGAAGTATTGGGAAATAATAATAAGGATAAAGAAAACTTCAAAGAAGTGTCATAATTTATCTTCAATATTGCAGGCGAATACTAGGAAAAAAAAAAGCTGAAGTGTGGACTTCGAGTAGACTTTCCCATACTAAAACTTATCGTATTTGCAAAACTGTAAATTTTATAATTATAACCTTCCATTCCATTCATCCAAATTCATAGAAAGCGCCGCAGTAAAATTAAAGCTTAAAAAAAAACTAATTCTAGCTAATACTAGATACTAATACTTGCTGTTGCCGTATTTGCAAAAGTGTACCTTTTAATAGTTATAACGTTGTACAGTTCAGCGAGTATTAGATTTCTAAGAAAACAAGCAGCGGGAATTTTAGTTTGCGATAGCCTGTTCAATTGGTTTCCGTACCGTAGCTCTACCCATAGAAGCAGCGACTACCTGCACCACCAAAGCAAGGTAAGTGCCCGCCGGCCGGCGCGCTTATCGGAGGATTACAAATTCCGCTTCGGACGTCGGACAAAAATGGCTATATTAACTTTATTTGGGAAGTTATCAAAAACATGCACAAAATGAAATTATATTTCATAACTAGAGCTAATTGATAGGTGTAGTTAAAATCACGTAAATGCCAAAAAACGCGTTGTTGATATTAAAAAGTATCGTTCTTTTTCTTAATTTTAAAAATAGTTGAAAATTCTAGCAAATCCTAATAAAGTGCTTTAAATAGTCTATCGAACTGGTGAAAGTTTATAGCGACCAGCGTTTGCGTTTTTGAATAAATAATTAATCATTTTCAAATTTTTCAAAAATTCCTGGAAGGCGTCAGAGTAAAATTTGGAAGATTAATAAAAAATAAATTTGTAGTTCAATGCAAGCTCTATCGGCTCAGCAAATTAAAATAAAACGTGTGTACAGTTTTTGAAAAATGTTTTTTTGAAAATTTTCAAAATTTTGCAATATTTTTTTGAGTTTTAATATTAATTTTATTTCATCGTATACTAGCCAAGAAGGGCTTTAAAACAAGTGGTAGCTGATTCCGATCAGACAACTACTTTTTGAGTAAAAGGCGTTAAAGTCGAGATTTTCAAAAAGCTATAGCCGCCGTCACATTAGAGCTAGAGTTCGGTAAAAAATAATAGTTTTCGGCTTGCCTTAAGTTTTTATCTCAGATTCCGTCCTCAAAGTTTCAAAATTTTGATTTACAAAAAAAAACATGCTTAACTTCAGTTTCCGGTTTTGGATTTTTTTGAAAAGCTCAACTAGAACTTCAATTTTCGATATACCTCTTGATTTAAAATTTCATCAAAATCGGTCCAGTAGTTTCGCCTGTAGAGGCGTCACTCACACACCCACAATATTTACAATTCAAATCTACGGATATAAGATACAAAAATTAGTTATGTAAATCCTAATAGAAAATGCAAAATACGAATCTACATAAGAAATTCAAAATCAAGATCGACGTAAAAAATCCGAAATTCAGATTCAGGCGCAAAAAATCGCCATCTGAAATGCAAAATAAAAAAAAATCCAAATAAATCCGGAAAACGAATTTTTGACACACCATATACGGATATTTGCCCACAGGAAACGCCGATTCCGAAAATCCTACATCCGGATCAGAATAAACATTCGTAATCTAAATCCGCACAGAAAATGCGAAATCCGGTTCGACATAATAAATCCGCAATCAGAATCGACATAAAAATACTAAATCCGAATCAAACACAAAATTCAAAATCTGGATCGCCATGTAATATCCGAATTTACAGAAAATTCAAATAAATCCGACTACAAGATTCATGACATATGCGGATATTTGTCTATTAAAAACCCGAATTTCTGAAATTGCAACATTCGATTTAGAATAGAAATTTGTAATCTAAATCTGCATCAAAAATGCGAAATTCGGATCCACATAATAAATCTGAAATTTGGATCGACTTAAAAATCCGCAATTAAGATCGACATAATAAATATTCAGTATCTGGATCGAAATAAAAATCCGAAATCCGGATGAAACAATGCAATAAAATCTACATCGCCATGTTAAATCTGAATGAGCAGAAACTACAAATGAATCGTAAAACCGGATTTTATATTACACCGTATGCGGATGTGTCTACAGACAATCCGGATTTCTGAAAATCCGACATCCGGATCAGAATAAACATTCGTAATCTAAGTCTGCATAAAAAATGAGAAATCTAAATCGACTTAATTAAATCCGCAATCAAACTCGACAGAAAAAATATGAATCTTGATCGACATATAAACCCGAATTCTGCATTGAACCACATACGCATAATTGTCTACGGAAAATCAGAATTTCTGAAAATTCGACATCCGGATCAGAATAAACATTCGTAATCCGAGTTTGCATAGAAAATGCGAAATCTGGATCGACTTAAAAAAATCCGCAATTAAGATCGACATAATAAATACTCAATATTTGGATCGAAACCAAAATCCGGATGGAACAAAGCAATAAAATCTGGATCGCCATGTAAAATGAGAATGAGCAGAAACTACAAATGAATCGTAAAACCGGATTTTATATTACACCGTCTGCAGATGTGTCTACAAAAATCTGGTTTCTGAAAATCCGACATCCGGATCAGAATAAACATTCGCAATCCGAGTTTGTATAAAAAATGCAAAATCTGGATCGACTTAAAAAAATCCGCAAATAAGATCGACATAATAAATACTCAGTATCTGGATCGAAATCAAAATCTGAAATCCGGATAAAACAAAACATTAAAATCTGGATGGCCATGTAAAATCTGAATGAGCAGAAACTACAAACGAATCGTAAAACCGGATTTTTTAATACACAATACACAATACACAATGTGTCTACAAAAAATCTGGATTTCTGTAAATCCGACATCCGGATCAGAATAAACATTTGTAATCCGAGTCCGCATAGAAAATGCGAAATCTGGATGGACTTAAAAAAATCCGCAATTTAGATCGACATAATAAATAGGTACTCAATATTTGGATCGAAACCAAAATCCGAAATCCGGATGGACCAAAGTACTAAAATCTGGATCGCCATGTAAAATGAGAATGAGCAGAAACTACAAATGAATCGTAAAACCGGATTTTATATTACACCGTCTGCAGATGTGTCTACAAAAATCTGGATTTCTGAAAATCCGACATCCGGATCAGAATAAACATTCGCAATCCGAGTTTGTATAAAAAATGCAAAATCTGGATCGACTTAAAAAAATCCGCAAATAAGATCGACATAATAAATACTCAGTATCTGGATCGAAATCAAAATCTGAAATCCGGATAAAACAAAACATTAAAATCTGGATTGCCATGTAAAATCTGAATGAGCAGAAACTACAAACGAATCGTAAAACCGGATTTTTTAATACACAATACACAATACACAATGTGTCTACAAAAAATCTGGATTTCTGTAAATCCGACATCCGGATCAGAATAAACATTTGTAATCCGAGTCCGCATAGAAAATGCGAAATCTGGATGGACTTAAAAAAATCCGCAATTTAGATCGACATAATAAATAGGTACTCAATATTTGGATCGAAACCAAAATCCGAAATCCGGATGGACCAAAGTACTAAAATCTGGATCGCCATGTAAAATGAGAATGAGCAGAAACTACAAATGAATCGTAAAACCGGATTTTATATTACACCGTCTGCAGATGTGTCTACAAAAATCTGGATTTCTGAAAATCCGACATCCGGATCAGAATAAACATTCGCAATCCGAGTTTGTATAAAAAATGCAAAATCTGGATCGACTTAAAAAAATCCGCAAATAAGATCGACATAATAAATACTCAGTATCTGGATCGAAATCAAAATCTGAAATCCGGATAAAACAAAACATTAAAATCTGGATTGCCATGTAAAATCTGAATGAGCAGAAACTACAAACGAATCGTAAAACCGGATTTTTTAATACACAATACACAATACACAATGTGTCTACAAAAAATCTGGATTTCTGTAAATCCGACATCCGGATCAGAATAAACATTTGTAATCCGAGTCCGCATAGAAAATGCGAAATCTGGATGGACTTAAAAAAATCCGCAATTAAGATCGACATAATAAATAGGTACTCAATATTTGGATCGAAACCAAAATCCGAAATCCGGATGGAACAAAGTACTAAAATCTGGATCGCCATGTAAAATCTGAATGAGCAGAAACTACAAATGAATCGTAAAACCGGATTTTATATTACACCGTCTGCAGATGTGTCTACAAAAATCTGGATTTCTGTAAATCCGACATCCGGATCAGAATAAACATTTGTAATCCGAGTCCGCATAGAAAATGCGAAATCTGGATGGACTTAAAAAAATCCGCAATTAAGATCGACATAATAAATAGGTACTCAATATTTGGATCGAAACCAAAATCCGAAATCCGGATGGAACAAAGTACTAAAATCTGGATCGCCATGTAAAATCTGAATGAGCAGAAACTACAAATGAATCGTAAAACCGGATTTTTTATTACACCGTCTGCGGATGTGTCTACAAAAATCCGGATTTCTGAAAATCCGACATCCGTATCAGAATAAAATTCGCAATCAAACTCGACAGAAAAAATATGAATCTTGATCGACATATAAACCCGAATTCTGCATTGAACCACATACGCATAATTGTCTACGGAAAATCAGAATTTCTGAAAATTCGACATCCGGATCTGAATAAACATTCGTAATCCGAGTTTGCATAGAAAATGCGAAATCTGGATCGACTTAAAAAAATCCGCAATTAAGATCGACATAATAAATGCTCAATATTTGGATCGAAACCAAAATCCGGATGGAACAAAGCAATAAAATCTGGATCGCCATGTAAAATGAGAATGAGCAGAAACTACAAATGAATCGTAAAACCGGATTTTATATTACACCGTCTGCAGATGTGTCTACAAAAATCTGGATTTCTGAAAATCCGACATCCGGATCAGAATAAACATTCGCAATCCGAGTTTGTATAAAAAATGCAAAATCTGGATCGACTTAAAAAAATCCGCAATTAAGATCGACATAATAAATATTCAGTATCTGGATCGAAATAAAAATCCGAAATCCGGATGAAACAATGCAATAAAATCTACATCGCCATGTTAAATCTGAATGAGCAGAAACTACAAATGAATCGTAAAACCGGATTTTATATTACACCGTATGCGGATGTGTCTACAGACAATCCGGATTTCTGAAAATCCGACATCCGGATCAGAATAAACATTCGTAATCTAAGTCTGCATAAAAAATGAGAAATCTAAATCGACTTAATTAAATCCGCAATCAAACTCGACAGAAAAAATATGAATCTTGATCGACATATAAACCCGAATTCTGCATTGAACCACATACGCATAATTGTCTACGGAAAATCAGAATTTCTGAAAATTCGACATCCGGATCTGAATAAACATTCGTAATCCGAGTTTGCATAGAAAATGCGAAATCTGGATCGACTTAAAAAAATCCGCAATTAAGATCGACATAATAAATGCTCAATATTTGGATCGAAACCAAAATCCGGATGGAACAAAGCAATAAAATCTGGATCGCCATGTAAAATGAGAATGAGCAGAAACTACAAATGAATCGTAAAACCGGATTTTATATTACACCGTATGCGGATGTGTCTACAGACAATCCGGATTTCTGAAAATCCGACATCCGGATCAGAATAAACATTCGTAATCTAAGTCTGCATAAAAAATGAGAAATCTAAATCGACTTAATTAAATCCGCAATCAAACTCGACAGAAAAAATATGAATCTTGATCGACATATAAACCCGAATTCTGCATTGAACCACATACGCATAATTGTCTACGGAAAATCAGAATTTCTGAAAATTCGACATCCGGATCTGAATAAACATTCGTAATCCGAGTTTGCATAGAAAATGCGAAATCTGGATCGACTTAAAAAAATCCGCAATTAAGATCGACATAATAAATGCTCAATATTTGGATCGAAACCAAAATCCGGATGGAACAAAGCAATAAAATCTGGATCGCCATGTAAAATGAGAATGAGCAGAAACTACAAATGAATCGTAAAACCGGATTTTATATTACACCGTCTGCAGATGTGTCTACAAAAATCTGGATTTCTGTAAATCCGACATCCGGATCAGAATAAACATTCGCAATCCGAGTTTGTATAAAAAATGCAAAATCTGGATCGACTTAAAAAAATCCGCAATTAAGATCGACATAATAAATGCTCAATATTTGGATCGAAACCAAAATCCGGATGGAACAAAGCAATAAAATCTGGATCGCCATGTAAAATGAGAATGAGCAGAAACTACAAATGAATCGTAAAACCGGATTTTATATTACACCGTCTGCAGATGTGTCTACAAAAATCTGGATTTCTGAAAATCCGACATCCGGATCAGAATAAACATTCGCAATCCGAGTTTGTATAAAAAATGCAAAATCTGGATCGACTTAAAAAAATCCGCAAATAAGATCGACATAATAAATACTCAGTATCTGGATCGAAATCAAAATCTGAAATCCGGATAAAACAAAACATTAAAATCTGGATGGCCATGTAAAATCTGAATGAGCAGAAACTACAAACGAATCGTAAAACCGGATTTTTTAATACACAATACACAATACACAATGTGTCTACAAAAAATCTGGATTTCTGTAAATCCGACATCCGGATCAGAATAAACATTTGTAATCCGAGTCCGCATAGAAAATGCGAAATCTGGATGGACTTAAAAAAATCCGCAATTAAGATCGACATAATAAATAGGTACTCAATATTTGGATCGAAACCAAAATCCGAAATCCGGATGGAACAAAGTACTAAAATCTGGATCGCCATGTAAAATCTGAATGAGCAGAAACTACAAATGAATCGTAAAACCGGATTTTATATTACACCGTCTGCAGATGTGTCTACAAAAATCTGGATTTCTGAAAATCCGACATCCGGATCAGAATAAACATTTGTAATCCGAGTCCGCATAGAAAATGCGAAATCTGGATGGACTTAAAAAAATCCGCAATTAAGATCGACATAATAAATAGGTACTCAATATTTGGATCGAAACCAAAATCCGAAATCCGGATGGAACAAAGTACTAAAATCTGGATCGCCATGTAAAATCTGAATGAGCAGAAACTACAAATGAATCGTAAAACCGGATTTTTTATTACACCGTCTGCGGATGTGTCTACAAAAATCCGGATTTCTGAAAATCCGACATCCGTATCAGAATAAACATTCGCAATCCGAGTTTGCATAGAAAATGCAAAATCTGGATCGACTTAAAAAAATCCGCAAATAAGATCGACATAATAAATACTCAGTATCTGGATCGAAATCAAAATCCGAAATCCGGATAAAACAAAACATTAAAATCTGGATGGCCTGGCCATGTAAAATTTGAATGAGCAGAAACTACAGATGAATCGTAAAACCGGATTTTTCATTACACCGTCTGCGAATGTGTCTACAAAAAATCTGGATTTCTGTAAATCCGACATCCGGATCAGAATAAACATTCGTAATCTGAGTCTGCATACCAAATGCAAAATCTAAATTGATTTAAATAAATCCGCAATCAGGATCGACATAATAAATATTCGATATCTGGATCGAAATAAAAATCCAAAATCCGGATGGAACAAATAAATTCAAAACCTGATTTCTCATGTGAAATCCAGATATTTCTTTGTCTAAAGAAAATCCAGATTTCATATAGATCAGAAAAAAAACTGCGTAATCTGAATCTGCATCGAAAATCCGATATCCCGATCGACATAGAAAATCCGCAATCAGGATCGACATAAAATCCAAATTCCGGACCAAATCAAAAAATCCACAATCTGGATCGCCAAAATCCTAGTTGACTAAAAATCTAAATAAACTAAAACACAGAATTTTGGACACACCATATACGAGTATTTGTCTACAGAAAATACAGATTTTTGAAATTCGGACTTCCAAACCAGATTAAATATTCGTAATCTAAAACCGTATAAGTAACGTGAAATTTGGATCGACAATAAATCCGAAATCAGAATCGACATAAAAGATCCGGGAAATGAACCGACATACAAATCAGAAATCTAGATCGATCTAAATAATACAAAATCTCGGTCGCCATGTAAAATTGAATGGCCTAGACCAGCGGTTCTCAAACTTTCGTATTTCGCGCCCCCCTTTTTTACCTTGAATAATTCTGCGCCCCCCGCACAATATAAGATAGATCAGAATAACCCAATACGCAGAAACTTATTTAAATCAATTTGGCAATATTGGCAACGCTGCCGATGTGGTATAACGCGTTCGTTGTGTTTATATGTTTGCAGATTTAAATTTGAAATAAAAATGAAAAAAAAACTAATGGTGTCTTGTTTATTTATTCGACGCCCCCCCTGTACAGCTTTGTCGCCCCCCAGGGCGCGCCCCACAGTTTGAGAAGCGCTGGCCTAGACCATGCAAAGTATAATTTGAAAGCTCACGATATGTGTCCACTATTACGTAGTCCGTAACTAATACTTAGAAGTTATTTATTATAAGCTTATTAGTTTATTTTTCCACGACCGGGAGTAGAAGTCGGTTTCTATGGCATCAATATTGTGACAAAATTAAAGCATTTACTCTCTAGGGACGAAATTAGACAACAATTTCCTTAGGGGAGTTTTTAATTCATTTCATATTTATTTCTGTAAACAAATGTCTGTTGTCATGGTACGTTGCATGGAAACATCCCAAAGGCTTCTAAATATTGTAATTTTGCTCCGATTTATTATAATTCTTTATTTATGAAATTAAGTGTTTCTGCTCGCGATCGTGGAAAAAATAGTATATACACCTCGGGAGAGACCGCCATTTTTGAAAAATAAAACGTTTCTCTCCTTTTGTGTATAATGTACTATTTTTTGATTATATGCGCCGCACGCTGATGAAAGCATATTCTAATTGATTTTATATTTGATCGCACGGTATAAGCAAACCTTATACCCCATAGTGATAATTTTGTGCCTTAATTAGGTCAGAAAAAGCTCTTTTCAGTTTTGTCTCGCCCAATTTCTATAAAAGTCAGCATAATATAATTAATTAACGTAAAACGTCAGAATGCAGCGCAAGTCGCAGTTTTGTAATTTAATGGCCGCTTTTTAGAGAAGGTTTAATATTGGTGTAAATAATGAATTGTGACAAAATAAACAGTTTTGTTATATCCATTAAAAATAAAAAGCTTTTTATCTACTACTTTTAGTAGCCAGACTTTTCAACTGCTACTTTGAGCGTTCTACAGGTTCTTTTAGCAGGTAGTTTTAGGTTTAATAATGTTCGAAATTAAAAGGGCAGAAGGTACTTTTATATTATAATATTCTACCTTCCAAGAGTTAGTTATTGATGTTGCGAAATTGGTGTTTCCCATTTAGTTGTGCGATTATTTTTTACCTTAATAAGGTAAGAATAACCAGAAAATCAGTCAAATAGTCAGTGGTGGTTTCTCCATTGGGTCAAATGGTCATTGACCTTCCAATAAAATAAGAAAAAATAAATAATTACTTTTTGTTTAAGTACATATTGTCACGTCGGGGATTGTAGCGTGTGACATAATGTCTAGGTATATTATAAGAACAACCAAAATTCAACAGAGATATATTTAGTTAATGATTTACATTATTATTTAATACTAAACTAAAATTACTTACATGAGTTACAATACAGTTTGTTAATCTGGGGCTCAAGCCCCCAATATGCGAGAGGTATTTTGAGTTTTAGTTATTGTAGATGGTAGAGACTCATGTTGAGTCTAAGCTGGGTTTGGTTGTTGGTTGCTGGTAACTGCTCTTGTACCAGTAAGCTCGAATCCTTTTATACTCTGTGATGCAGAGTAGGGATGGTTTTATTAATAATTAATATAATGCGGTGCACTGCAGATGTGTATGCATCTGCGATCGGATTGGCTTACAAATAGGTCAATCAATATGTATGTAATTGTATGACAAAGAGAGAGTGCATACAATCCCTTGATATTCTAAGATTAACCTGAGGTATGTCAGGTGACCAAGACGTATTGATCTGTATTATTGTATTGCACCACATTATGAAATAAGTAACATTTTAATTACTTTAATAATTAATATTAAATATTCTAATTAAAACTAAGTCGAATCGTGACAATATTATCCACTTTAATATTTAAAAACTACTTTATAGTTAACTTTTGTATGAGATTTCTATGCGAGAAAGTCTATTAAAGAGCTGCCACAGGATCCGAAAACGTTTGAATGTTTGAGTATTTCGTGCGCATTAAACGAATCTATGCGAGGGTCATTTGGCTGTCAGTCCCCAATTCAGTTATACGCCATCGAATAAAGCCGCCGGCTTAAAAGGCCTTCAAATGAATAAGAGCGAAATAGAAAGCTCTATGCGGTAAAATTCATATTACCCAACCTAAAAGAGGATAGAAGTATCTGCGTATTAAAGACTTCAGGGTCATGGACCCACAACTTCCGAGAATTATGCTGTTAGCTGTCCGTGATAAGCGCATGCCAATAGCCACCTAATTTGCGGGATTTGCACGTACACGACGTAGTAGTGTGAAAACAGTTGTTGGTTGTGTAATCATAATTTAGTGGTGTTGTATGATGTCTGTGCAAAATAATATTCGATTGTAAATGCCATGTAAGAAAATGCTTTCACTTGTTTTCACTGTCTGCTATTTTGTGATAATTGACTGCAAACATTTAAAAACTAAAATTCAGACACATTTTTTTATCGGTAAACCACATGAAACATTTTGTGCATTTACAATAATTTTATTAGAGAGTGCTTATCGAAAGTATATTGAAGACTTCAATGAAAACGTTGGTTATAATAGATCATTTTGCCAACGTAAAGGACGGGTTTGAAACCTAAAACTTGGGTAAGAACACTAAGAACAATTTTTTTCCAAAAAAATACTTTAAAATGCCTCCCAGTACACCACACCACGAGCCGCCACTGCAAATAGTTACAAAATGAGTGCCCAAAAATAATTGAAATCCCCCTTTGACACTATTTGTAAAATAGTAAAATGTTTAATTCCAAACAAGGTATGCAGGTAAATCATTTCCATGCCGTGTTATTTGGTTTCTGCAGTGGAACATGTAATTACCATCAGTTATGTGCAACACGAGGTTTCATTGTTAACTCCAATTAGTTGTTCACCATAACATTTAATTATTTGCATTCATATAACCGAGGGATGTTTGAATGAAATTCAAAACTTTCCGTAGATCGCAAATACACACAGCAAAAACTAAAAGGGGTAAAAATCTCTTTTAGTGCTCTCGCGAGATTAACCACTATAGTAAAAATTGTGAAAGGGTGTCACAAAAAAGCAAGAAGCTTAAATATTTTGTACGCGCAATTTGTCACATCTCACATCTCGGAAAACGCCGCAATTGCAAAAAATGTTCTTTTAAAAGGAGCCGTCTAACGTATTATCCTTTATATAAACCCTTTTTTCCCCACTTTATCCTACTTTCGCCAGAAAATTATGTGCCATAAAATGCTCACATAATACAACGTTTCATAAGATAAGTTGGAATTTGCAAACTCTACACGATTAGCAATTTAATAAAAGTACCGTACTCGCTTATAGAAGGCCTTTGTACAACCCCCCATTCCGGAATATATGAACCTCGCCGCAAACTTTAACTCTGTTAAATTCTCAACTTTGGTCTTCGGGGACCCAAGATATCATACTTACGATTTAGCTAAGTGCGCCGCTTGCGAAACTACCGCTAAACAAATAAAATGGACGAAGGGTCGTTTTATTGGAACCAGTGGTGTGTAACAGCTTTATTTGAGATTACATTATACACTTCTTCTAATACTTCAACAAACTAGGCCAACTTTGATAAATGTGCTTCCATAGAATAAGCGATTCGAGTAAGATCTTGGTGTATGTAATTTTACTTAGGTATTAAATGATTATTTATTTTTCTAGAGGCGTGTGCGCGTTAGGTTTTCCTACTATTCTAGCAACAAAAAAACAACACTGTTGTTCAAAACATAAATTTATAAATATTAAGATATGGCTTAATTGGATTCTGGAGTGGGACAATTATTTTTTCAACAATATGAAGAAATTTGCTTAAAATATATTTCATTTTGGCGACATCTTATCGTGATACAGGAAATAATTACTTCTGGAGATAGTTTCGAAACTAATATGGAAACCTCAACAAAGGTTAGAGCTTCACCTAATTTTATTAAAATAAGCACCTGGACCGGGTCGGTCCAAGCTGGGTTGGGTTGTTCCGAACTGGGTCGGTTCGGGTCTAGCTGAGATGGGCTTGGTTAGGTTGAACTAAATTGATCTGGGTTAGGCTGAACCAATCCGGAAATTTACTGCAGCCAAGCTTCATGAATTTTGCATTGAGTTATTGTTTATTTAATTGTGTAATAGATTTAAGTTGAAAGCAGCGAATTTTTTTTCGGTAAAATGTGGCACGTGTTTGTCGATAAAACAGAATTTTAAATAATACTTATTTAATTTCACACGACTCGTTTTAGCCAATTAAGACAAACTCGAATCCTTTTACTTAATATCACACAGTGTAAGCTCGATAGAGCTGGAATAAATCGGGATTGACGGGGTTACATCGAATCTGGTAAGAATAGTAAGAATAGTAAAAAAACTCAAAGATAGGGTTAAAAATTTACTAACAAGAGAAGTACTAGAAACATTGCTGGAAACATTACAGAAGCAACAGAATCAGCTGCGGTGCTATGAGCACGTAGTACGAATGGAAGTGGAAAGGATACCAAGAAAGCTAGTGGAAGCACAAAAAAAGGTAAGAGAAGAAAAAGAATAACATGGAAAAACAATCAAGAGTATGGTGAAAAAAAAACAAAAAATTCAGTAGAATCTGACCACCAGACCGGATCTGGTTGGGTTGGCCCAGGCCGGTCCGAGTCAAACCAGGACGAATTGTCAGCCCTAGCTGGTTCAGTTTGTTCCAGACGATCTTACCCGGCTCGTATAGTAAGAATGGTGAGAGTAACTTGTAGAGACAGAATGAGAAATGTAAAACTAAGAGCAGAATTAGCAAATAATACCATTCGTGGAAACATGACAAAAGAAACAGCCCACATATGGTACAAATGGAAGACAAAAAAATACCAAAACAAACAATAAAGGCGAGAACGAAATGTACGAGAGAAAAAAAGAAGACCAAGGCTAACAAGGATAGACAAACCAAAAATATGGTAGAGAGAAAAGGAAAAGGCACAGTAAAATCACACCACTGCCGGATAGGGTTGGATTGGACCTAGTTGGGCCAAGTCAAGTCAAGTAGTTTGGTCAGTCTTAGCTGGGCCAGTTTGTTCCAGACGATCTGACTCAACTAGTACAGTGAAGTAAGAGTAGTTCGAAGAGACGGTTGGAAATGTAACAGAAAGAAAAACTAGAAAAATGGAACCATTTGTGGATACATGACAAAAGAAACAGCCAAACTGTGGTACAAATTAGAGAAAATAAAATAACATGGAAGAGAAAAAAAGCATGAACTCTATAAATGGAAGGAAGAGGAAGTCCAAAGCTAACACGGATTGGACAAAATCAAGAACACGGCAAAGAAAACAAAAAGGATAGTAGTATTTGACTAGCGCTCCGTACCAAGGCTAACATAGATAAACACAATCAAAAATATGGCGGAGAGAAACAAAAGCATAGTAGAATCAGACCCCAGAACCGCATAGAGTTGGCTTAAGCCGGACCGCGCCGAGTCAGGTCGTCTTGTCAGCCCTAGCTGTGCTAGGTTGTTCCGGACAGTCTTACCTGACTAATATAGTAAGAATGGCAGCAGTAACTCGAACAGACAGAGTTAGAAATCTAACAACCAGAGAAGAAATTGTGAAATAAAACCATTTGTGGAAACATGACAAAAGAAACAGCCGACATGTGCTAGGAATGGCAGAGAAAAAAATAGCATGGAAGAAAATAAAAGCATGAACTCCATTATTGGGAAGAAGAGTAAGACCAAGGCTAACACGGATTGGCAAAATTAAGAATATGGCAAAGAGAAACAAAAGAATAGCGGTATCAGATCGGTGCTCCGTATCGGGTTGAATTGAACGAGGACAGGCCGAGTCCTGTCTTCTAGACCGTATCAGGACAAACTGTGCTAATTTGATCTAGACCTCCTGACCAGATTATGAGTAAAACTAGCAAAACAACTTTGAAAAGGTAGGGTGAGAAATGTAGCAACAAGAAAATAATTAGAAATAGAAGCATTAATGGAAACATTACAAAAGAAACAGATAGGGTACGAATGGAAGAGGAGAAGATACGAAGAAAAAGAATGGTGAAAAGAGAATAGAAGCAAACGGGGAAGGGAGGAGAGGAAGACCATCACTAACATGGATGGACACAATCAAGTATATGGCAGAAAGAAAAAGATAGTAGATCTAGACCACCGGGCCATATGAGACCGAGCTATACCGGACCGGGTAAGTCAAGCCAGCTTGTCTAGACCGAATAAGGCCAAGCTAAGCTAGTTCAGTCCAGATGCATTGATCCGGCTAGTACGGTAAGAGTAGTAAGAAGAGCTCGAAGAGACGGAGTTAGGAATATAGCAACAAGAAAAAAATCAGAAATAGTATCATCCATTAGTAGGAAAACCGCCATAGAAACGCCTGAAGTGTTATGGGCAAGTAATGTAAGTGCTAAAGAAAATTAAACTGAAAAAGATAATAAAAACAAGAAGAGAATAAAAGAGAGGAAGAGAAAAGCCAAGGCTAACATCAATAAAAACAATCTAGAATATGGTAAAGAAAACAAGGAAAAGCACTGTAAAGTCAGATCAACGGACTGGCACGAGTCGGGTTTGGTTGGGCCAATTCGAGCTAGGTCGTCTAGGCCGTGTTATGACAGCCTGGTTTAGTTCAGTTCAGACTTTGTGACCAGTTTAGTGTAGTTAAAATAGTAGGAAAGATTTAAAGTGACAGAGTTAGAAATGTACTAGTAAATGAAACAGTATTGGAAACCTCACAAAAGAAATAGACGAGGTAATATGAACATTTGGCACGAATGGGAGAAGAAAAAATGCCAAAGAAAAATATGGAAGCAAAAGAAAAAAGAGGAGAAGAAGCGGAAGACCAAGGCTAATATAGATGGATGGATAGATGGACCCAATCAAAAATATGGAAAAGAGAAAATGGAACGGCATAGTAGAAACCAAAATATAAAAAAGAGCGAACTTCAGAAAGACCCAAAATTCGATACCTGGGCCATACGGAAGAGACCCAGAAAAAAAAGAAATTTTGTTTTTTAAGTTCTAATAGGACAGATAGACTAAAGTATAAGATAAAAATTTTTAGATATGCAAAAATTTTTATATAAAAACATGATTATTTTCTTCTAAAGCCATAACATACAAATTAGTAGTCTATAAATATATATGCTTAATATTTTCTCTAAACTATTTTACTTTTGTTGACGTAATCAGTTCTAACAATCTTCAGAATTTCCCCTAGCAGACATTTCATTAACGTGTAATAAAACAAAGATTACAAATAAGAGAAACTTTTTTGCAGGGTCTTGTTATTAAGCATACGAAACAAGGGCTGAGAGTTTTGCGGGAATAAAAGGCGTTTCCATCGGCTGGTAATTACCGAGCAGAAAAGAAAATGTGAATGCACACTTGAAAGAAAATGGAACCTAAATTATTACAAGCGGTTTCCTGCTATCTGCAGCGACAGACGAAGTTTACACGTCTTGACGCCTTTTACAGCCCCCTTTCGTTTCCTTCTTTGTTCTTAGAACATCATTTCACATTTGCATATTGATCACCGATATCCGCCCTCTCTTTTACCCGTAATATTTGAAAATTTAAAAATTTGAAAGACAGACGTATTAGAAAATTCTATTTACAATTTAAGCCCTGCTGTTACCATACCCATCGATTCCTCCGAAACTTTGATAAAACGAAGCAGAAAAGCGGGAAAGCAAAAAGTATTAAACTTCTTAAAGATATATTGCCTGGATATGTTTGATGTATTTATTGGAAATAAAAATATATAGGTTGTGTTTGTTCTGAGACCAATTTTATCGGAAGCACGAAATATCAATTCGCTCATTCTTTGAGTGGTCCCGAAAGCGAAATTTCGACTTGTGTTTCAATTGTGTTTTAAAATACTGGCTCCGGTTTCATAAATTCAGAAAAAAGATCTACCCAAATCTTTTTGTCGAGCTTTAAAGGGTAGAGAGCCGAATTATTTCGTGTATAAACAAAACGGAAAGGTATTTAGTGCCTAGATTTCATGTTCTGAAAGCATTAGTAACTAGACTATAATCTCGATTTCTCGGATTAATTTCGCCAATTAAATTATTTTCCTCGTTTGTAAACCGCATTGTAGCTTTTCGTGAAAAAGATCAGATAAAGTGAATATCTCATCCTGTTTGGTGTAATTAATTTTCGCTAATAATTCCAGTGCAGACACGCAGGGACAAAAGCACTATTACTGTGCACATATTTCACTCAGAAAGTATAATTGGCTTTACATGGTAATCATAATCACAGTTTTAACTTATGTGAAAAAGAAACTGAAAATTATACTGACATTATTTCAGACCGGTGGAAAATCTGCGTAATTTAAAAGTATTTTTAGTTTAAAGTTTAAAAATCATTCGGACGGTGGCAATGCTAAAGTGATGACGTAGAACATATTTGGAATGATTTTTGTATGGTAAGTGAACGAGAAGCGATTTTGGAATGACCTCCAAAGCTTACCTTCAAGGGCACACGATTATTTTGATGCACTTAATACACTTCTGAGTGGTGGTAGCTCAGAGGTTGGGCGCTCAGTCTCTAACGCTGGAGGTCTAGGGTTCGCTTCCCCGCCGATGCCATGCAGCAATAAAAATCTATGCCGCAACCCGCCACTCACATTCCCCAATCCGGTGTAGGCAGCCGTGGGGTCTTAATGCTTAAAACCTTCTCTGGAATTTAGTCGTTCGGATTCGACGTTACACTGTAGGTCCCCCGTACTCCACCTTAGCGCTGAGAAGAGTATGTGGCAGAAAAGAGTGCCGGTGCCCAGCAGTGGGACGTAAAAGCTGATTACGAATACACTTTTAATTTTAAATGGCCCCATATAGAAACTCTGAATAGCTTAAGTGCGGAGCTATTTGATGTATTTGTTAAATAAGTGAGTTAAAACATAATTTCTATGTCAGTTAAATTTACCATTTTGTTTATTGCATAACATCGTGTTGGAATGTACAATAAATTTAAATTACTTTAAATTTAATAATTAAATATATAATAATAATAATAATTTAATAATAATAATAAAAATGCTAGTAATTCTTCTTCTTCTTCCTCTTATTATAAATCAATGGCCTGCTTAATACCTGCAACTAATGTGGATAAATGATAATCAGAATGGTGCATTTTCCAGGTTATCAAAGTTTAATCAGTTCTGCTTAAAATCGTTTCAAACGAGATACTGTGAACGAGTTCTATGTTCTTCACAAAGCTTTACATTCGTATCCTACAAGATCTAAAGCACGTTAATGACTGGCAATAGTTGGTAAGCTCGCAGCCAATCGAGATCGAGGGGGGCGTGGTCTTTTGCAACGGCGAATCCTGCTTCGCCCATTTGAAAATGGCGGATTACTGTCTTACTTTTTTTTCCACGACGCCTCACTCTCCCAAATAGCGGTGAAAACAAAAACATTATTTAAGAGCAGAATTAAGCTTTCACCAATCCGATTAAAAAACAGATGCGCGTTTTTTTTGTATTTGGCAGGCAATGCTAGCAACAAAATTATATATAAACAACGCGTTTGCAAAGAGAATCAGTTGATTATCAAGATCAAGCATAAGCTTACCATCTAAAAACCAAGCTTCAGGATCAAGCATTAGTTTCCGGTTCAAGTCAAAACAATCCCCACAAGCTCATGCTAGAGCCCTGTTTTTAGATGAAGTATTAAATTCCGGTCTAAAGCAAGCTAAAACCATTAGTTCTTCCTAAAGCTTGGCACTAGGATCTAGCGCAAGCATCCGAAGCAAACCAGCTCTGCAAGTCTTCCTAGAGCGCAGCCCGCGACTTCTAGAGCCCGAAAGCACACCGACAGAGCCGCACTAGGTCCAGGGATAGTGGGAAGCGATAGAGAAATCGCATTTGCGCCAATCGGCTATTCGTCATGTGTAGAATACTAATCTAAAGTTATTTTCCAAGCGCGTCTATATTGCAGTAAGGCACCCCTTCCCTCTTGCCCATTTGTTATTGCAGTCTCTATCTTTTATGATATTTTGCGTTTTTTAGTTGCAACAAATGTTTATTCATAAAATCGATTTTTCACGTCCTTTAGATCTTTGGCTGATAACCATATTTTTGCAATCATTCAATTAAACTGTTCGGGTAAACGACCAAGAGGTAACCTCTCAGAGATGTGATGATTAAAATAAAACAACGAAAAGCTGATAGTGGGGGTAATGGGGGATAAGAAGATAGCGCTTGCGCAGATCGGCTATTCGACATGCGTAGAGTACGAATATAAGGTTCTTTTTCGAGCGCGTCTATTTTGACATAGAGCACCCCTTCCCTCTGTTTTGCGCATTAACCACATTTTCTTGCGGTGTCATTCTATTGCAATTGGCAAACCTAATAAGGTTTATTTGCGTTAAAGCGTCTGGACTGCAAAGTGTATACAGACACCTTTGCAGCGTCCGCTTTATCAGTTTTCCAAAGCCCTAAAACCTGCTTATTATTCAAAATGTTTAGTCTAAAAATGTTTGGCGTAAAAGTACTTTTCTTTTAGGCAAAATACTATTTAGGCTAATTTGATATTCACATTTTAGCGGCAATTACGCACTAATTGTTTGTTGTTTGTAAGATACACCAACATGTGATGGATGTTAGCCCTTTTGATTAATTGAGACTCATCAAACAGGAAATTTTTCTTACACTACCAGAGTGCTCTGCAGCAGGCCCTATTGGTACGAAGTCCATCCTCACAAGAAAAAACTGCCTCAAAATGTTTACGACTCTTTTAACAGTGCTAGTACTGATAATATAATAATGTATGAGAGTAAATATAAATAAAATATGTCTTATACAACACTGGTCATTTTTCATTGTGTTCTTAGAGATGATATCCAGCTTACAATGCATGTCCTTGACAGACTTCTTTGATTATATTGTTCTTACGGTCCCTTGCTTTTTCGCAAGTATTTCCGACCCTATTCTCAAGACATACTCATTCCACTCTTTGCGACATCTGCTTATCCATTTTGAAATGTATTGTATCTTGCAAGTTTTTCTTATTTCTTAGGTTAGGAATTCTACTAAGTCTTGTTTTGTCGACTATTGATTTTAATGTCCCCAATTCAGATGTTCTAAAAAGTTGTTTTGTTTCACAGTCATTCGCTTGAGTATCCCCCATTCATACGTCATTGTGTGCATTGTGATTTTCGTTGGACATGTATTTACTTTGCCAGGTTTTTTATTCTAGAAGGTATCTAGAGATTGTTAATGTTTTAATAATTTGTTGCTACATATACTTGATACAAATTTCTGTAATTTAATATTTCCACTTCCAGATATTTGAATGACATAACTTGTTCAACTATCGATCCTTCTATTTCGAGTTTGCAACGTATTGGTTCCTTTCATATTGTCAAAACTTTTCCTATTGTCGTGCTCACTATCATAATGTATTGTTCGTCTGTGTTAACGAAGTGCTGTAATAAATGCCGAAGTTTGTCTTCATTATCATCAACTACATGCCCGTCTGTCGCAAGTTATAGTAGTGAGAGGCACCCGCTGCTACAACGCACATAATTATCGCGCTTATTTCAGAAGGCATAGATTCGCTTGCACAATCGCCGGCTAGACCATTCTAGAGAAACACGCACCTAAGATAAACAATATTTGCTGGCGTAATTAGAACATAATCTGCTGATAGCTCATTTCCGAAACAGGCTCGGAGAACGAGACATCGGGTCTCGACTGCGAGCTACACATACCGGCGGAGCGTAGCCCACCAGTTATTTTAGAGCAAAATGCGAAAGAAATGATTTGCTTAGAATTAAAAGCTGCACCAAATGAGTGATTCACTCTTTCAAATATTGCAACCATTTTCCATAACAATGAGATTACCCGTTACTTAGACGAAAATAGATATTTTCCACAGACAGACATAGGAGACCTATACTTTTAATATGGGCTCCGAACCACAAAAAGTGCACGCACTTCTCCATAGAGAGTTTCCTGAGGGAAAATCCACCTCAATGGTTTTCCCTTGTTTTGCAAGAAAGAACGACCGTGCCGGAAAACGAACTTGCATTCGCTGCGTTGGTAGCCCGCGCGATTACCACTGAGCTAAGGCTGCTCAAGTTAAGTTCAATAACATCAAATTGTACAGGTTGGCAAAGAGTAATCGGCCATACAATCCTCTATACGCAAACTATGCAAAAGCTATATAGAACAATAGAACAAGTTCAACCATGGATAGTGAACTGAAATAGTTACTGGAAACATGGAAGGACGAACCATCGCTGGAAATTAGAACCGTAAATGAAAACATAACTAAAAATTTGGAATCATGTCTGTAACTGCAAGCACAGATGGGGAAAAGCTGGATAACAACGGAAAAGTCTCAAACCACGTGGAAAGAGAACAGCGAAAAAAACATCATTCATGGCCTAGAACATCCACTACCCCCAACATCGAATACTTTAAACTGGAAACTGTTATGTTCAATTTTTTAAAGAGCAAGCTCCATGGGCTACAAATCAAACCAAAGTACTTAAACCATATGAGTAAAATGCATAATAGCAAGGGAAAAACCCTACTTGCGGTGAGCTTCATAGTAGTAATAGCAAAAATCATGATTGATCGTAGGAAAGTCTGTTGATTTTCAAATCGAGCATAAAACAACGATCTAAAAAACCGACGCTTGATAATTTGTTTCTACACTAAAGTTAGCCAACACAGCAAAGATATTCTATAACAAGGCTTCCGGATCGAACTCAAGCTTCTGGTTCGAAGTAAAAACCAGCACAACAAGGTTCCTCTAGAGCCATGCGTCACACCAGTAGAACCAAAAGCTCGCAACTCGATTTCCATGCACCTCGTTTTTCATAGAAAGCTACAGCAGCCCAATAGAACCAGCAGAACCTGACAGTTCCTGCCCGAGTTACAGCTGCAATCAACGCAGAAGAACGCCGCTCCTCAGTTTCAGTTTCTAGTCTTGATAATAATAGTAATTGTAGTTCAATATAATTTTTTTTTGTTGTGTTCTAAGGAAGACGAAACGCTAAATGAATTATGATTAACAAAATGAGCTACAAAACTTAGTAATTGTTCTTAAAACACAAAACAGAATCTCTAAAGCTATAAAAACTTGAAACAGAAAATGGGAACTTTATTTAGGGGTTGCATATTATTGCTACTTATAGGCGATTCCAATAATTCACATCAATAATTTAAAGACCTCTCTTTATATCCTGTTAACGATGTGACAAGAAAAGCAACAGCAAAATTGGTATACAAAACAAACAAAAGTTATGAAAATATTAGCATTTAAAACAGAATCGGAACCGGATTTGAAAAGAACCGGAGTCAAAATCGGTATTTCTTGGAAATAAAATCCAATAAGATTTGTATAAAAGTACTTTAGTTCTGAAATTTACACATAACTTTTTCAAACAATGCTTTCAGGTGTGCTTTCAGGTTGCAATCGAAAAAAGGTAAAAGAAACTGAGAAATATCTGAAAAAATATTTAGACGTGTTTGCTTATAATTTCGAAAGCCAGTGGTGCCCTGAGCCTTAGGCAAACAATCAGAGTAAACGAACGTGTATTTTGCTCGAACAAAAGGATAAAAAATAGCTTTCGCTCTCAGATAATTATCTTTCCGATACACAATCGAATACAACAGGGATAACAAATGGCAAGAATGTAATAAAACAAATAGCTGCGTTATTGTACACAACAAGCTCGCCCTCCAACACGGCATCGACACAATGCGATGCCATTGCGGTTGGTGATCGATCAGCAATCATTGCTGGCCATTTACCGGAACGACTCTGCCATCGAACGCCGTCACAGCGAACAATCGGCTTTTTATGTAAAACCGCTTGATGTGTAAACAGTTGTAAAGCTACTGATTCATGTTGAGACAATAAGGCCATGTAAATAGATTTGGCGTGTTTGAAGAGTCCGTCGAAAACGTCCAATAAAAGCTTTCAATAATTGCGAGTCGAAACGGCCATTCTGCGCCCAAACTGTATTGTGCTCTCACAATGTCTAATGTATTAACAGGATTTCGATCAATGGCGTTTGCCCAATTCTCTGTTCAATGTGTGAATTAACTACAGTAAACAGACGCGCTAATGCATGCAAACAATTTAGCAAATTGTATTGCACAGAAGATTAGTTGAACTAAAATAAAGTGGAACTAGTAGAAAACTTTACACTTCTAAACTTGAAAAATACAGCACCCTTTCACACAAGCAAATAAATACCAGATACGTATTTCGACAGCAAAGTTATCATCATCAGTGGTAAACTCACACATTTCTAGATTAATACTAGTACGATATTTAAAGATTTAAAGGTAATTTGGCTGGTTGGTTATTTTAATTAGGTTCCAGTAGCTGCAATAATACAGGGAATGTGGATTTTGACCAAAGGTTTCACAAAATTATATTATTTACGCCCACTTCGACATAGTATTATCAGCGTCATCATCATCATTATCACTATCATCATCATAATCATCATCATTATCACCATTGTTATCAACGCCGATAAAGCTATAAACTATCAGACCTCAAGGATTTCCATTATTGCTCTCTGTCTGGAGCGTTGTTCGTCTAATTGACTACGCGTGTGTTTCATCATTAGCAACGCAAAAACTTAGGACAATTAGACAATTATTTGAAATCACGGTGTTGCTTAGTAGACGAATGTAAGATTTTTAAAATGGCAACTGCGGAAAGAACGTATAGATTGTTAAGAAAAGTAATAACAAAGAAATGGAAATGACGATGTGCTAAAAACCCTAGAAGCTAAGAGAATTTTAAGAATAGAAATAGTCAATTAAAAATCGAGAAAGAAGAAAGGGGTTAGAAGAGATAAACAAACAAAATGAAGTGGATGTAGAAAGCTGCAAGGTCAGGAGAAAAACAGCTTGTAAACACCATGCAATCTGCTTACGTAAAAAAAAAATTAGGAAAAGAAAGTAAAAAAATAATAGAATAAACAAATATTACAATAGAAGCTGGAAGCAGAAAGCTATGAGAAATAAATGTACTATTATATCTCCAGCATTTAAACATTAATGGCAAAGCAATTAGATAAGAGAAAAAATATCTAAAGGATGTCTAGTAAATAGAGAAACAAATTCAAAAACATTCTGTAAGTAGTTTTAGTTGGAATTTGCATTGTAGTGGTACACCCTTTGAATTGGCGCTTAGTAGGTTGTCAAAAAATACACATTTTATGTCAAAATATTGAACGTCAAAATGAAGCGCAGTTAAAGTCAGGTGGCAGCCAGAAATATTATAAAATTATATATAAATTTGTTTCCTTATTTACTGGACATCCTTTATGTGCGGAAATACAGGTGCCCACTTTATCGTGTAACTCAGAGGCTATACAGAAAAGGCAACAAACGTTGCTTTACTATTAGAATAAAATTTATAAATAAAAATAACAGTTTGGTGTGAGACTGTAAGTATAACCTACCATACATCTTTATAAGAAGAAAAATCAAACAAGGTTTCTTAATCCACAGCAAACTATTGTTCGCATTTATAAAACTTTATTTTAATAGTAAATCAACCCTCGACATGCAACGTGTGTTGCCTACTCTGAAGAATCAAAGGGTTACACGATAAAATGGGCACCTCCACTCAAAGAAGCGTGGAGACAACTTAAAATAGTTTTCAAACGAAACGGAAAGCAAAGGAGTAAATGAGATTAATGGAGAGGGAAAGGGACAGAAAAAAATTCTTTATGGTTTTGAAATACTAATTTATCAACTCAACATTAGCAAAAAATCTTGATATTTTTTATATTTTACATAAATATTTGGAAACGGTACCAACGTAAAATTCTTTTATTGCTGTCATTCAATGTGTTAGGTGCCTTTTTTCTTCTTTTTTACGGCGGTGCGAAAAGCCGCAGCACTTAGCGTTGATTGATCCATTGTGCATTCACCGCCTATTCAAGGGTTACCTTCATACAGAACAGTGCCTAGACCAAAACACCTTGCTGATAGAGATATCGCGAACCTGCTCTGGCTTCGCAAAATAATTACAGAGGTGTCAGTGCATTAGTACCAATAGTCTGAGCAATGGGTGAGAAGAGAAAGACAAGAATTCTTCCAATCTCCACAACACCTACACTTGGGGTCATTGACTTTTCCCATAGTGTTAATGTATTTGTTGAAAAGACCAGGGCCAGTTCTAAAACCTACCACGATCTTCATGTGTTTACTACTTCGCCATCTTGGATGCAAGAACTAGCTGATTTTAAACTTGATATTAGTCCAGTTCTCAATCTCCTGTCTTGCGGTAGTTCTGAAAATCCAAGGGTGAGCTCTGGACCGAGGAGAGGCTGTGGTGGGCCTCTCCTGGCCAAAGCATCAGGTCCCTCGTTACTGTGTCCAGGCACCCATAGAAAGTTTGAGTAAATTATACAAGCCAACTCTGTTTAGGTCTTGGTGACAGTTATTGACCAGTATTGATTTGGTGATAACAGATTCAAGAACCGTGAGATTGTGCTATCGGTACGTATAAACCACCCAATTCAAATTTCACGTTAATGCTTGTTGGAGTACCATTTACAAAAGTAAAATTTTTGCTTGGAAATTGCGATAAATCTGCAGAGGAAAAACGAAAACGTTGCCCTAGGCTTATTGCCATAAACTTTTGCACCGGAATCTTCTACCGTCTTCGACTCATCTGTGAACCGACTAGATCAAGAGACTTAAGAAAACCCCCAATTCAGATCCATATTTCCCTGTTGCAAATGACAATATTCAATGGTTTGGCGAAGAAGAACAAAATTGGCTTCTCGTTTCACCGTTTCGTGGAATTTGGCTTTTACTTTCAGCCTCACCCCCATCATTCATAATGTTGTCAATGCCATCTCTGGTAGTAACAGCACAAATTAAACCGAAGTAAGTGTTATTGATGTCAAAAAACGCCCCCAAAAGTTCCTTGTAGCCTTTTTGGATGAATTGCTGTCAACGGATTTGCCTGGGTGGTACCCGCTTTGCCATCGGTGCAAAGGCAAAGTAATCAGAGCACCATCTTTCACAAACCTGTCAAATATCTTTTCCTGCGTCTTGAGCAGGAAAAAATCAACTTGATATGTCTAAAAGATGTGATAGCATCGCACACTGTACGCCTTTAAAATTAAGACTACATTTACGACTCTCGAGAACAAAGGGGTAAGCCGACGAGTCAGTGCGTAAAAGGTGGTACAACGGACGAATGTGGGTCTACACGCCTTCTTGTAGAAATGCCCCTAGACTTTCGAAAGTCTTTTGAAACGTATAAACGGCCCCTTTCCAACGTTTAATTGTCAGAACCCTTGAAGCCGTCGAAATTTCATTTAAAACTGCAGAGGTTAAATGTCTCACAAAGGTGATGCCAAAACGTCCTAATTTTTCAAAACCGTAGCTACTTAAAGATAAATCAAGCGTTAACTTTTGAAAATATCAAAGTTAGGTATATTCATTCAAATATTTGTAGATTTTACAAATCTTCTTCTCCAGTAGGTTTACTTTTTTCTGAACAAAAAGCAACAAAACCAGAGTATAGTACAGAATCCTGTATAACCTTCTGCTGGATATGTCAGAAGTTTATTATTCGTTATGATAATAGCCAGATTATTCATCTGACTTGAACTCTGCGGAGTACTTCAAATTCATATTAAGGGAAAAAGTTGCAGGCTTCCGCGGCCGTTATTAATAACATCTAGGCTTCCGCGTTAAAGCTGCGTCATCGGTACTGCCGACGTTTCATTCTCTGTTGCACGGAACATCTTCAGGGCTGTGGTTACTTTGGAATCTGGAACACAATTGATGAACAGTTGTGTTCCAGATTCCAAAGTGACCACAGCTCTGAAAATGACTCGTTCAAACAAAGACGAAACGTCGGCAGTTCATGCACCGATGACGCGGATCCAACCCGGAAGCCTAGATATCATGTTAGAAAAACATTTTAATGGGGCGAAAATGATTACCATTGTACTATTTATCTCCCTGCCACTAACTACTCCTCCCTGCCCCCAATTAAGATAATTAAAATCTTATCAGTACGCATTTATTGTAATTACCGCCACCTAAAACTACATTTCGAAAATAGTTTCGTGGAAAAGGCAATAACAATCGATAAACAATAACCAAAACACTATTTCATGGTCAAGCAGACCCATTCTTGTTCGTATAATTCTATTACTGCGGCGTCGGTTGTCACACAGTCCATTAACGGCTGAACTATTTAACTGAAATTTATTTGAAATTCAAACCGTAGTTGTAAATTGCATCTGCCAAAATGAGTGATTGGTTTTATTTCTCGCTGGCAGACATAGTCGTTGGATTTCTGCGTTTTCCATTCATTTGTTGATTTTCTAAATCTAAAGCACGTATGTCTGTGTTTGCACAGTTAACAAAGGGGAGAGCGACCCTTTAAGCTTTGTTTGCTTATTTCCTTTTAAAATATCAAATTTTATTTGTCGTTGCACTTGGAAACCTGCTCGTTTTATTAGCTTTGAGTATCATTGTAGTCGGATGCTATTCAGCAAGTACAATGACCATTATGTTGAAGATGAGTTTAGTATTGTATCGTCACTAAATATTCAAATCTAACGATTTGTTTCCCCTAAGCGTTATTTAATGATGTATGTAGTATATAATATCGTAATGTTCATTATGTTAAAAATCAGTCGTTATGAACATGATATTAACAATACAAACACAGTATATTTGTAAAAATTTTGCTTGTAAATACTGCTGCTTACACTGAATGTGTTATTTAAAATAAATTATTGTACAACCAAATACTTTTCTGTTCTTTGGCCTGCTCGATCACCAGTCCTCATCCAAATAATTTTGACTACTTTCAAGTAGTACCACTCTAAGAAAATTATCACAATTTTAAAAGTATACATTTGTATCACCCTGTATATTTCAGCATTTCAATACCTTGAATAAAGTTAATATCTGCAAAGATTTTTTATTCGGATGTATGCGTCTGACCAACAGTATTCGTATAAAAACTTTCTATCGGGCAATATTTTATCAAGGACATTAAAAGGGCACTTGCTACGATTGTGCTTTTTCTGGCAGATAAGCTCTCGTTCCAAAACTGTACAATGGCATTGTCAAAACGTCTTCGTCGATAAGATTGTAAATTGATTTTCTTTTATAATACGAAACCGAAATATCGGCTGCAGAAGGCAACAATACAAAGCAGACCACGGCGAATTTTTATCTTTGAAGTCTGAATTTGCTATTCTTTTTAACTCAACAAATAATTAGATTTACATTCTTTTATAAAACAGTTGGATGTCTTTTTATGGCGTACTTACTACAGTAAAAATATGTTTGGAAACAGTTTAATGTTAACGTCTGTATTTAAAAAACATTATCGTAGCATAAAATTACCATAGGGCAGAATATTTCTCGCGTACTTAGTCAGGTAGGTAAGAAAACTATGACTCATCGTCCTTGGTAACACTTCAGAGGCCTACAAGAATAAAAGTACAGTTAAAGGTTTCAGCCCAGGCATAAAAACGCTTCCCAATAATCCTTTTGATTCGTATGCTGAAAATAATTCCCTTTTACTTTTTGGGTTCTTAGGAATCCAGAACGTATATGTCAGCGATGTGTATACTTCAATTAAATAGCACTTATTTAATAAAATATCAATATTTAATTAGAACTATGAAACAATACATGTGAACTTATGAAATACTGTTTTGCGAATGCCGAATAACGAATCACGCGCAATGTAATAAAATACAGGGTCACTTAGTAGCCTAAACATAAATGCGTCATCATGAAAGATGCGGATCAGCTTTCTCACATTCGGCCATCCTGACGGCCATTTGTCCGCAAATGGTATTTGGATTCTGAAACAGACGCAATACGCAAATGAGAAAGATGCACGAGGGACATCTAGCTGAATGACACATGTTCAATCAGGAAGGACGAAAGTCCTATTGAAGCATGGCATGCATTTTGTGCCTGAATATTGGTGACCCATGTTCACGCTAGTATAAATTGTACGGAAAAGAGCATGTTCTTGTCGTCTGGAAATCTAACTAACACATGTTTAGTCAGAGGCGACAAGCAACCCATGTTTGCAAGCCCTTTAGGCAAATTCTAGAAGTGACCCATGTTCACTGTGCAGTACAAGTAGTATAGAAAAGTATAAATATCAACGTGTTGTCCATACGTCTGAACACCACATGTGTATTCAGGGACAGCAAGCACGCATGGTGTGTATTTAGCAGGCCCATAGGTGACCCATGTTCACGCTATAGAACTAGCAACCTATATAAGTAACGTAGGGATTATATAAAACAAAAACCAGGATACGTATGCATGTAAGAATAATAAGAAAGCATATGACCGCAAGGGTAAGCAACCCTTACGTGCCTTGAAACTGAATCACACATGTTGATCCAGGAACAACAAGAACTGTAGTCTGTATAGAATATGTAAGTAATAATACATAGCTTACCATGCTAGATATCAACATTTCGTGGAACAAAAGGTTTTAAGTGTTCGACGCCAATTGTTCCTTCATAGCGTCTGTGGTTACTGCAACGCTCAGAGCCAAGATTTTCTTTTACCTTGTAACGATCATTTCCCATTACTTGAATGATAGTAAAGGGACCCTTGTACTTTTCTCGAAGCTTTTTGCTTTCTCCATCGCTCAAGAAACTTGTAACCCGTACTAGGACTTGATCTCCCACCTGGTACTGGGGAGCCTTAGTTATTTTTGCATTAAAACGTTTATTTTGAAGGTTACGATTCTCTTCCAGTCGTTCAGACACTTCTTTGCGTAACTGTGTAACATCGACCAGTGGCGGTTGATGTACTGTGTGAACGTATTTATCGCCTCGTGTTGCCAACTGTATTCCGAACATAATCTCCGCCGGGGTGGTCTGAGTGGATTTTTTGATAGTACTATTTATTCCGAGTTGGATTTGTTTCAAATTCTGGTCCCACTGGTCAGTGGACAGGTTAGCTCCCATGGAGCTAACAGCATCTAATACAGTTTTATTGTACCTTTCCACCTGGCCATTTGCGCGGGGTAAGGCCACAGAATTTTGATAATGGCGAAGTCCATTATCATCACAGAATTTTTTAAATCGCTTGGATGTAAAAGCTTTGCCGGCATCAGAAATGATTCGTCGAGGGCACCCGAATATAGCAATCAGTTTATCAAGTTCTTGGACGACAGGCGAGCTTTTTGTATTGGGTACAGCGACAATGAAAGTGAACTTCGTGAACGCATTCACAATTACTAGTAAATATTTGTTTTGGTTTGTAGTCTCGATGAGCGGCCCAACATGATCGAGGTGAAGGGTGTGAAATGGACGAGCAAATTTCTGAATGGAAAATAGAAACCCAGGCTTTTTCCCACTTGGAATTTTATGGTACTGGCAGTTGAGGCATGATTGAATATATTTCCTTACAAAGTTTCTCATGCGTGGAAACCAATATCGTTGTTGTAACCTGTGCAGGGTTTTATCAATGGAAAAATGACCTATGTCATCATGATTCACTTGTGTTATTTGAAACCGACAGTTCTTAGGGACAACCCAACGTCTCCCGAACTCTGTTAGCCGAAAAACTTTACCTAGCCGAAGGTCATAATGTTGAAACGTGTGTTTATTACCCTCAAAATCCCCTGATTCTAGAATTTGTTTAATTGTAACTATTTCTCTATCCGTTGCTTGCACTGCTTCTAGCCAATCACCCTCGGAGATATGCATAACGTGTTCGGTTGTGTCGTTGCCGTGCCCTAACGGATGACGACTTAGGGCGTCAACGTGCAACATTTGTTTTCCTGGGCGGTGCTCTATTTGGAAAGTAAATTCTTGAAGGCGTAATACCCACCTACCGATTCTGGGAATGATCTCCTTTTTGGAAAGAGTGTTTCGTACGGCATTGCAGTCGGTGCGGATTAGGAATTGACTGCCTAACAAATAGTGTCGAAATTTGACAAGGGAAACTACAATGGCTAACAATTCCAGTTCAAAAGAATGGAATTTCTTTTCCGCATCGGTGGTTTGCCTGCTATAAAATTCAACGGGTTGTTCGCCTTTTTCAGTGACTTGTACAAGAATGCTACCAATTCCATCACGACTTGCGTCAGTGTATAAGATTGTTTGCAAAGTAGGATTAAATATTATTAATAATGGTCTGCTAGTAATGGTTTGTTTAAAAGTGTTTACGGCTTGGGTATGATGCTCGGTTCATAACCAAGGGATATCTTTGCGTAAAAGTCTCGTTAAGATGTTGGCCTTTCGAGAAAATTCGGGGATAAATTTGCGAAAGTAGCTCACAAGTCCCAGGAATTGCCTAAGGTGGTGAACATTTTGTGGCAGGGGAAATTTTTGTACTGCTTCGACTTTAAATTGTCCCGGAAATATGCCATTAGCATTTATTTCATAGCCCAAAAAATTGATGTGAGATTGTAGAAAAGAACATTTAGGTAAGTTTAGTTTAAGATTGTGGCTGCGCAATATGGAAAACACTTGGTGTAGAATTTGAATGTTTTCTTTCTTTGTTTCGGTTGCAATTAAAATATCGTCGAGATAGATTATTATTTTGGTGAATCTTAAGTTGCCAAACATATCATTTATGGTTTTTTGGAAAAATGCTGGAGCATTGGCCAAACCAAAGGCGACACGCAGGAACTCATAGTGCCCATCGGGCGTAACAAAGGCTGTTTTTGAAATTGAATCGGGATGTAATGGCAACTGGTAATAACCGGAAGCAAAGTCCAGGCTGGTATAATATTTAAACCGTGTAGGCGATCAATAAGATCATCGATACGTGGTAAGGGAAACTTATTTTTAACTGTGAGGGCATTTAGTCCTCTAAAATCTAGTCTACTAAAATCTTTATTCTTTTTATCAACCAACAACATAGGGCTGGCATAAGTGAACTTTCGCGTATGATGTTAGAGTCTAATAGCTCTTTAACCAGCTGTCGCACCAGTTCTCGTTCACTTTCAGAAAGCCTATACGGTCGTCGGAAAATCGGTTTTTGGGACGTTAATTCAATCGTCATTGGAGAGCATTGTGCCATTCCCAGACATTTAAATGAAGTATCAGTGATACAATCTTGGTATTCCTCTAACAGCGCGTTTAAATCACTTATTTGTGGGGTAGGTAATAAGGTATTCCTAGTAGCACCGCTAGTAGAACGCTGAGTAGCTTGTGAAAATGTTAGAGTGGATCCTATTCGAGAATAATTAATAGAAGGGTCTTCTGTGAAATTTCTTCCAATAATGACTGGAGCATCGATTAAAGATTCATTGATAACATAAAGCATGCAATTAAGGGTCACCTTCCCTATAGTTACATCTGCGTTAACAGCTTCAGATACGGTAACGCCGTTACCTAGAAATCCACAAAGATTGACAGGGGTGTCCAACAAATAGGGTGAAAGCCCAAATGTGTCCAAGAAACTAGTTTCAATTATGGAGGAATCACTCCCAAAGTCAATGAATGCTTGAACTTCGACGCTATTTAGCATAATGTTTTGAAAAAAAGTATGTTTGCTTGAACTCAGTAGTTTTACGTCCCTATTTATAGACTCACGCAATTTATTAACATTTTGTTGTGAACATACCGCCTGAATGTGACCCTGGCGTTTGCAAAAATTGCACGTTGTATTTCGATGGTAACATTCAGATCGTCTATGACCAGTCTTACCGCATGAAAAACAACGGAAAGATACATTGCTCGCGGCTGGTTTCGGACTGGATTTAAGAAATGGTCTTTTGTTGTGGTACGTCTGAAATTCTTTTAGCGGAGGAGCACGACTGGTATTAATAACCGTCGTACTATTATTTGATTGTGTGAATACCCGATCTCTGAGGTAACTGGCCAGTGCATGCACGTCAGTAATATTGGCCGCTTTAACAGATGACGTAATAGTCTCATCATTAATAGCACCGATTAGCAGCGAAATTTTATCACTATCAGAGAAATTGGCCTTTAATTTGTCTATTTTCGCCAAATGATCAAAATAAAATGAATATAATGATTCACCCTCTTTAGGGACGTGATTAGCAACGTCCATAAATAAAGAATACAAATCGCGAGTTGATTGAAACGTGAGTCGCATAATACGTTTCCATTTATGCCAATTCCACGTCGACCACCCTACTTCATTTTGAGTAAACGTTTTATACCAAGTAGCCGCTGTATTTTGCAACTTATTCAAAGCTTGGTATTTCACTGTACTGTCATCCCATTTGTAGCATGCAGCATGCTCATCGATCAGTGATAACCACTCACCGATACTATCAACACTAGGATCAAATGTAGGAATCATAGTTGCCAAATTATGCGTACCTGTTCGTTCACGAAGCGAACTCATCGCCGTACTCACGCCTAATTCAATCAATTCCTTGCTAGTGGGTGCCGTCCTCGCTGCATCGCGGCCCCTTGGACTCGGTGGAGGCGTGTAGGTGCGTCTCCTAGCTGCCGATGCTGACGGTCCACTCGAACTTGTACTCGAGCTAGAGCTACTGCGTTTTCTTCGTTTAGGCTTACTTTTTCGTGGCATTGTTTGCAGACACAAATTACTTCCGTTTCCGTTTAAAGTGTAAAAAAAATAAAAGCGTGAATTTATCTATCCCACTTCTGAGATGTCAGCGATGTGTATACTTCAATTAAATAGCACTTATTTAATAAAATATCAATATTTAATTAGAACTATGAAACAATACATGTGAACTTATGAAATACTGTTTTGCGAATGCCGAATAACGAATCACGCGCAATGTAATAAAATACAGGGTCACTTAGTAGCCTAAACATAAATGCGTCATCATGAAAGATGCGGATCAGCTTTCTCACATATAATTATTTTGATCAAAGTTTCACGATCACAGTACTTTCCTATAGTAAAAGTATAGTAAAATAAAAATTAGAGTCAAGAGGTAAAAATTGGCTTAGCATCTTAAGTGCATAGCTCTGAGGATGACGATCCCAATTTTGGGCATAGGTCGGTTAATCCGCTACGTTCCAGACATGTTTAGACACACTCAACCAACCATGATTTTTTCACACCAAAGCTTATGTCAGTTGGACTGGAGGGATTTAAAACAGTCTTCAGACAGTCAAACGGTTATATTTTTTTTCTTATGGATTTTCAGGATCTAGGAATAAGATGAAGATGAAAGTTGTCATCCGGTCATTGATCAGACTTCTGGAGATTTAGGAAATTAATGAGAATGAAGCGCGTCATCCTAGCCATGAGTTAAAAGTAAGATTCTTCGAAAAATATTGCTAGTATTATTTGAAACGAAGGAAGTTGACCAAACGGAACGACGTATGGCTCAAATACAAGTGCTAGAAGGTACGACATCAACAGCATCCAACGCAATCCCAGCCCCAGAGCGTTGCACATTTGATGCCAGCGACTAGAACAGTTAAGTAACAGAGTGCAAATGTTTAAGAATGATGGCTAGGATGAATAACCATTTTGAAGCAATTCAAGTTAAAAGTCTTTTCCTACATGTGGAAAGCGAGGTCGACAAAGTACTTGACGCACTCAATTCAAAAAAGAGATTTGAGGAACCCATTTGATAATCGCAATATTACTAGCATAGCGTTGCATTACGAAGACAAACATAATGTATAAAAAAGCAACATGTAATCTTGGTGTACAGAAAGAAGGTGGAACTACACACGAGTTAATCACAGCTATTATACAATTAGCAAAAACACGCAACTGCAGAACAATGGCCGACGAATTAATCAGAGATGGCCTTGTAGTAGGTACCAACAGTTTGTGAAGAAGCAAAGGTCGAAAATGTTGTAGAAGTTCAAACCAAAAGTGACAGTGAATCTCATAATTTTTTAACAAATTTGGTGGATGGTCTCTATGGCATCAAGGAAATTACAAGTAGAAATCTGATACATGGGTTCCGACCGTATTTAAAACACATTCAACCATAACCACATAAAAAATATTTGACACCATGGGTGATAACAAATATGAAGGAATGTCTGCTTTTTACATCACTAAGCAACAGACTATTTCGGTTGTCTGCTGCAGCCGCTACAACTATAAAATATTGGTTTTGTATGCAATAAATGCCTTTGAAAAACATTAAAAGCACCCCATCTAGATACGATTGTTCCGCTTAACATGCAAAACCGGACAAGAAACAATTTCCGTTTTCTGTTGGGTCACTTAGATACTTTGTAATAGCGTTTATTTTTGATATTCATTTCTTTATCTTGATTTGTACAAGCTGTACGCAAAGCCACAATTCAACAGAAGTAAGTGAATAACTGCCGCATTACTCTACTTAGGTACGCCGCTGTTTATGATACATAGCCCGGCTAGGTCAGCTGAGCTCTGTTTGGTCATGGTTTACCATGGCCCGCCCTTGATAGTTTTTATTGGCTAGTGTGTGGCTTGAGGATTCTGTGACAGCGTCTTTTCTGGGAAACAGAAAACTTACTTGGAAAAAACCTTATCGGAGCGAAGACTCACCTTTTTGGAAGTTGTAATCATGTCCTGTACATTTCACAAGTGCAAATTTACAAAGCAATGTTTTATAATAGTAGCAGTTCCGGTGGTTCAAAATCCACCGAAAGCTAGAGCCGCCCTCTATGAAGTATTAAATTGGACAAACGTATGAAAATCCTTAAGCAGCGCCAGGTGTTGGAAAGAGGACGTTCTGTCTGAATACGCTATTCGTCATGTTACATCTACAAAATTACAAGAACTAACGCTGCATTAACAAAAAAATGATAAAATCAACCAAAAAAAACACGTTTTTTTACATTTCGTTTTGTTTTAATGTTCGTAATGATTATTTTTGCATCACGCTATATCTTTATGCGTTTTTAATGAGAAAATTTTAAATTGTAAAAACACTCCACGTTCGTTACATACAAAACAAACGAGCGTTTCCTTTCTCGCATCTCCTTTCTCGCATCGTTGACTATTTCGCAAATATTCTGGATGTTATTACTATAAATTCAGTCTAAACGAGCTCTACTTATCTGCAAAAGCATTTGCTACTCGTAATTACTCTTAATTAGCTCCAAAATTGATATAAATCACTTAAATTACCGTCTGGTCTTAAATTAAGGTAATATTAAAAGCATTTCTTTTCATTTAATGCCTTGCACAGAAAACTACACTGATGTTTAGCGCCCGGGGTAAATATCGTCGGGCTAATTACCCCTGCAAATTTAACAGGAAATTGGTTAATGTACAATGAACTATCTCGTTATCGTGTATGCCCCGGGGGATTAGAGATGAAAAGTTTGTTCCTTTGTGTTCAAAGTTTTTGTTCTCAGACTTGTATTGAAATAATTAAATTATATATGATATTAATCATCGTTTTGATAATTATTTGAACAGCTAAGGATGTTGATCATTCATTATACTGTTAATAATGAAACCTTTTGGTTGATGTAACGGCTTTAAGATTATGTTAGCTTGTGAAAGCGTATACTTTTCTTCAATTTTGTCCTTAAAGCTTTATTATGAATTTCTAAAGCAATAACGTACATAAATCTAGAATGTTTACTTGAAACTAGAGCTATCCGCTATCCGACTCTTAATTTAAAATCAATTTTTGAATCGGATTGAATTTTTAATCTGATCTGATTAATTTTCTGGATACAAACGTTCAATCCATTCATTACATCTGATGTCAAGAACACGAAATAAAGTGTGGAATTCTATTCCCAATTTTACCTTAAATAAAATTAGCAACTGAATGGTAAAATTCTTTTTAAAACGGTTCGGTTACAATTACAACAAAGTTGATTGTTTAATGTTTAGACTATAAAAATTGATTCCTGTTAGCTGCATCTAAGTGCTATAATCGCATTTAGATTCCGCCAGTTAATTGTTCCATGCAATAAGAAGCAGAGATCCCTTTTTGAGTAAGCACGTATTGTTTGTCTAATTGCAATTACCGGAATGCCAACGCATTCTGTTTTCATAACGAACACATATTTCAAAGTCTGTCTAAATACTAACTTTCACTTTCAATACCGTAATGTTTAGACTAGAAATCCACGGTTAGTAAACTATCAGGGTTGCAGCCATGCACACCAATATTAAATATTGTACGGTCTAAGAAATACTATCCATCCACTCTACTTTCATGAGTTACATGGCGTGAGTGATAGTAAGAAACAATTATAGAGAAGTAGAAGATTCCAAATAACAATCTGAATTGTGTTCTTAAAGCTTCATTATTAATTTCTAATGCAAAAATGTACATAAATCTGGAATGTTTACTTGAAATAAGAGCTATCCGCTATCCGACTCTGAATTTAAAATCAATTTTTGAATCGGATTGAATATTTAATCGGATTTGATTATTTTTTTGATACAAACGTTTCAATCCATTCATTACATCTGATGTCAAGAACATGAAATAAAGTGAGGAATTCTTTTCCCAATTTTACCTTAATTAAAATTAGCGCAACTGAATGGTAAAATTCTTTTTAAAACGGTTCGGTTACAATTACAACACACTTAGGTTAGATGAAAAAAAATCGACGCAGGCACAAAATTCGTTCCAAACCGTCTGAAATCGTATAGGTATCAATTGAATTAAATTTGTAATTTATAAAATACATCCTGATGTAAATAGAAATTCTATTTCAATTTAACAGAAATCTAAAGATTCGAAATCCTAATAAGATCCGGAACTAAACGAGAAACTAATTCCATGGATTTGTTTTAAAATCGGATAATTTCGTTTCCAGATTTGGATTCTTTTTATTAACGTTAAAATCTATGTATTAAAATGGTTGACTGTCTAATGTTCAGACTATAAAAATTGATTTCTGTAAGCTACATCTAAGAGCTATAATCGCATTAAGATTTCGCCAGTTAATTGTTCCATGCAATAAGAAGCAGAGATCCCTTTTTGAGTAAGCACGTATTGTTTGTTTAATTGCAATTACCGAAATTCCAACGCATTCTGTTTTCATAACAAACACATAATTCAAAGTCTGTCTAAATACTAACTTTTACTTTCAATACCGTAATGTTTAGACTAGAAATCCACGGTTAGTAAACTATCACGGTTGCAGCAATATTAAATATTGCACGGTCTAAGAAATACTGTTACGAACCAAAATTAAATATTCAAAATTATTAAATAATTAAATACTTAAAGTCAAATATTCAAAGAATTCCATTAATATTTAGGTCTTGCTTATTTTAATAATTGCGCATATAATTATGTTGCAAGTGCTGATGTCAAAACTGCATTTCTGCAAGTGTCGACTTTGTCATACAAAATTAAGAAATATCAAATAAGTTTGCTAAGGGTTATTACAAAATATTGAGGTCGTGCTGATACCAATAAAATGTAAAAAGCCAATCAAAGGTTGGCATGTAATGATTTAATATAATTAAGTGGGAGGACACGAGCACCTGGAAAGGTGTATTTTGAATTTGAAGGAGTTAGTCTGTGTCTGGCATTACTCGGGAGAAGTCCAATCAATTGAAAGATGGTGTCAGTACGCCTCATGTTATATATGTAAGTTGTTTTAATTCATTAAGTTAGTTTTAATTTATTACATTAATTTAGATAAGTTAGCAGTAGTCATGATGTAGAATAGTTATAGGGATATTTAAATAAATATTTATAAATCTATAAAACTCTTGGGTTTCTAAAACTATACTGAGATCCTGAAGGATGAGAATTAATATTCTCATCAGTTACATATTAAGCGTAACAAGTGGTGGAGGCGCCGGATTATTAAGCGTAACAAGTTTTATTAGGCTGCCTTGGGTCTAACACAAAAACCAAAAAATGAAATCCTTAATTTTTAAATTAGAAACGCTAATTGGGAATAAGTAGTATTCATTTTTAAATACACGTAGGCATTTAACAAGCAGTTGCAAGGCCAATGTACTTGACACCCAGGAATTTTGCAGTTCAGCATTGTTGCTTTACTAGGTTAATTCCTGTAATATAATACCTTTAGGTAATCAGTTTGAACATATATTAGCTATTAAAAAACAAAAACTGGGTCAATTTATTCGAATTATGAAAAAACAAACTCATAGGACAGAATAATTCTTTATTTAATATAATATTACAATAGATATTTGGATAAACTAGGATAGCATAGATATGAAGTTATTTAGGGTGTAAATTGTTGTTTTTTTTTGTGGCAATTTTTAACAATTTTGATATAAAAACTTTAATGGCTGCTGATGTGGATGTGGCTGCGGACGGTAGTCCGATGTTTCCCGGAGTAAGGAATGGGTAGAACCTTGACTCGCCCACATACATTTATGGTGAGATTTGTCTTACAGAGTTGAGAAACTCTGCCATGTTCCAAGGTTCAGTTCTGATGACATTCACGGACACATATGGATTTCTTAGCAATTCTATGATCATCACATGGAACATTGTGCTGTCCATTATTATAATATATTTGCTGTTTCGACGTGGTACACCATTAGCTGCTGCTATTATTCCAACAGTTGAAGGCCACAATGGATCCAAATCAGTACATCATGAAATCCTTATCGTTGTTACCTGCACAACATTTATTATGTTTATATGTTTTATTTTATTCGTAACAATACTATCCATCCACTCTATTTTCATAAGTTACATGGAGAATAGCGTAAATGATAGTAAGAAACAGTTATAGAGAAGAAGAAGATTCTAAATAACAATCTGAATTCGAATTTAGCTGAAATCCGAAATTTGCCCGATAATTCAGATCTAAATTATGGATCCAAATTTTTAGTTGGGTTTAGGATGGATATGACTCCGACTAAGAATATGGATCCAAACTATCAGATAGATTCGGATTAAAATGTGAAACTAGACGATTGGATTTCTATCAATTTCTGGATAGTGCCCAAGATTTTATTTGGATCCAGATATAGTGACACCAAAATCTGATGTATATAAACAACAGAACACTATTCAGGTAAATCATTTTGTAGTGTTTGATCAATAAAACCTTTAATTTCCAAAGAAAAAGATTAATCATGTACCGTTTGTTAGAGAAATTTAATTATGCAAGCAATTCTAACCAGAAGTTTACATAAAATTTCTCACAGATGTTTACAAAAGGAAACTGCGTCGAGCCTGAGGCATAAGCATATTCGTTGCAATATGTATAAGGAACATCATGAAGTGTACAAGGGTCCATATATCTTGTTATTTATGGGCATAGAGAAAGTTTTGACGTGAATTACAACTTTTATTAAAGTTCTTGTAACCGCAACTTTCAAATAAAACCAACTCAGCGAGACAGAAAAATATATATATAAGCTAAAGACCTCAACAAGTAGCACGTTACGAAACAAACAACATAAAGTACAGCATTATCTATGTCACAAACACACCGGTCCATTTCTTTCAGCGCCCGCGGTTTCTGAGCCGTCAACTGGGTATCGCATTTCCTGCAGCTCGATAGAAACTCCCTCTGAGGAAAATATGTCACGTACATATCAGAACTTTGCCAGACACAGAAGGATATGTGATACAACGCGATACAGCACAACCTTGCAAAAAGCCAGGAACGTTTTGTCATGTCAGTTCAAAATTAATTAGTTACGTAACAAACTAAGATAACAATGTGAAGGAGCAGTTGAGGATGTCGAGCCGGAATGCGAAATTATGCACTGATCGTTTTTGCTGCCTTACATCCACAGTTTATTTGTATTCCTCTGCAGGTTTCTTTGACGTAGCAGCACGTTCCACGTGATGACATTCAATGTTCCTGGCAGGCTATTTTTTTTATTATTTTCTCCAAGAAGATGCTTCTTTAGGTTATTTTATTTTGTTTTGTCTGTTCGTGCATGTCTTGTCATTGTCGCATTTTTCTGTCAACGACAAGCACAATTTCCTCAACTTAAAATATTCTTGAAATTCAACAACACTCCTGGAATAATAAGTTACATTACTGAACCTTTTAAAACAATTTTCAAGATATTAAAAAGTATATACCACTTTATAAAATGAAAATACAAATGTGCCCAAGAGAGACATCAATTCAAACACCAATTCCTTTTTAAGATATTTAGGAAATAAATTTTTGTTTACTTTTTTGTTAGCAGTTAATTTGTCAGTTTTTAATTGTAATTAGTAAATAATTATTGTAAGTTGGCTTTGCTGTCATGTTAATTTACGCTTGTGAATTTATTGTTCGTGTTTAATTTTAACGTGAGTTTTGTTTTGGATCTAAACCGACGCCGTAGTGGCATCACCCAAATAACAAATTTTAACAAATTACAAGTTAGGGCTTTATACTGTTAGAGTCAACTTATTATTATTAGTATTTAGTATTCTTCAACTATCAGTCACGTCAGTTTATAATGTTACAACATCCACTGTATGAGTGTCTTATGTTTACTGCTCACTGACTACTTGCCGAATAATTATCATTCTTTCATCTGTAAAAATTACTCCAGATTCGACAAAGTTTTCTAGGGCAACTCTCCCCATGCTTGCTACTGGCGCTTGGCTCGTCCGGTTGCCTCTGCAAACTTTTCTACCTGATCTTATGCGCCTAGGTCCGGTTGTTTTCTCCAGGTCTCTTTTTTCGTCCGTCACTAGAGTTTGACCCGCCCGGCTTCTTCTGCGAACTATTCCACTGATTTTCTGCGCTTGGCTTGTTCCGTAGCGTTGTCCAGGTCTTTTCTCTTCTGACACTAACGTTCGGCTCGTCTGATTGCTTCCCTGCGGACTCTTCCATCTGGTTCTCCGCGTTTGGCTCGTCGGGTTGCGTCCTCTTAGTCTTCTTTCCCGTCCGTCACTGGCGTTTGGCCCTCCCGGATTTTTCTTTCGTTTCTTACACATAATTTCCTGCACTTGACTCGGCCGACTTTGATTTTTAGATCTTATTTCCTGCGCTAGACTCGGGCGACTTCGCTTATTAGATTTTTTTTTGTCACTAGCGCTTGGCTTGTCCATTTTGTTTCTACGTTAAATAAGTAAAATTTTTTTTATAAGAATTATTTTATGAAAAACCGCAATTTTGTTTACCGCACAAAAATAGATTTCAAATCTTATTTAAAAGTGCTACCAAACGTAGAATTAATTCATTTTAAAAACAAATAAATAAAAAAGAAGTTCCTTGATTAAGGTAAGAACCGAAAGTGCAATCAAATTGTTATTTACCTAAAATAAACATATTTTTACTACTCTAAATTTCGTCTTTTCTTTGAAACTGCAAAAACCAAGGCTGTTTAAAACCCTACACATGTAAGTTTCAAGGTTCTGTCAATAAATTTGTAAACAAAAGAAAATAACAAATTGTTACTGAAAATTTATAAAAAAAAACTATAGAGTGGAGAAAACGGCATTACCTAGATTTATTGGTTAATTGTTCGAGTATTGGAAAAAATTCTTAGAATAAGATTTACGTGTTAGTTGTGGAATACCGTAAAATTTATCTTAAATACTATTCCTCATTCCCTCATTTTAAGTAGACTAACCCCGTTTTCTATTAAAAGTGTATACAATCAGACGGACGGACAGAAAAACATCGCAAAATTTGAGCTCTTTTTGATTGTTAAGGCTCTTAAACTTATCGGCTTAGAAAATAATATTCAAAATTAAATTTCTAAAACCATTTTTTATTAAAAATTTTTGATGTTTAAATTGTCATGATTCACTAATTTTATGCTCTCGACCATGCTTTATCTAGAATGTCGAAATTGAATTATGATGCAGGTTTGTTTATATTTGATAGTATTATGCAAAGCGACTTCCTATTCGCAAATATTAAATTCGTTTATAAATGTTTGTTTGAATTATGCAGACGTACCTAAACAATAGCCGTTTTATATTAATTTCTCTCTCACCTGTATATGTTTATATACACTGTAAGAAGTGTATAAAAGCTTTTTCATGATCAAACAAAACGGCCCAAAGAAAAAAGCTGAAGAATTTCGCTTCAGGATCGATCAGAATGGTCCAAAGCAAAAACCTTCCACGTTCTTTGTAGTAGAGCTGTACCCTGCCTAAGGATCAAACATTAGCCTCTGGTACAAAGCAAACCATTTTCCCATGTTTTTCCAAGAGTGATAGTAGAATAAAGTCTACATATTAATTTTTAGCTACAGCAATATTTGAGGAGGGGGAGTAATTTTGCTCTTTCTACTCAATGTTTGGCTGACAAATTTTCTCTTTCGTCTCTGGGTTTCTTTAATCACGAGAAATCTTTTTCCTAAAAATAATCTAAATTCATTTCATTTCCTACAAAAAATTAGAAAATTATTTAATAACAAATAATAATAATAAAAATAAAATTAAGTGCGGCCATTCTCGCTAGATTTGTAGGTGGTTAAAACTGTGATGCTTTTGTAAGTATGAGTTACAATTCCTAAAGTATAGGAATGTCTACGCGAAGTGCTTCGATCGTTGTTTCGTGCCGTCATAGTTTGATAGAAAGAAAACTATTATTTAAGAATGCATCACCTATGTGTATATTTATTTAGTTTATACTGTCTTTAAAATTTTATGTTTAATATAAAATGTAGGGTCGGCAAAACAAGGCTGACATACGGGCGGCGGCAACTACCCTTGAGGCGTCCCTAACCGCGATAACCTTCAAAAGTAAAGCAGCGGCCACACCAAGTCTCGGCGACTTGTTTTTTTCTGTATTTTTTTGTAAGCATTTTCGAATTAATCTGTTGTTCTGTTTGGTGTTATAATTTTAAGTATAAATTTATTTTGATAAAATACGCTGTCATACCCCAAAGGTGTTAAACTTTTGAATATAATAATGTTTTGTATTTTATACCCTACAAAGCTTGTTGTACACAATTAGATTCATTTTAAATATAAAAATTTTTTTAAATAATCCTGAACCTAAAAATTGTTGCCCCCGATTAAAGCACAAATTTTAAACATAATTTGCAACATAATATGTAAATATTTGTTTTGGAAATTATAATTAAAACAAACCAAGCGACAAGAACATCTTAAATTAAAGTACCAAATTTTATTTCTTCGCAGATTTAAACCTCAGTGCTCTGAAAGTTTCAAAATTGCTTTCTCTACAATCCTGCCTCAAGGAAATCTTTCAACTTTATACGAGTTAGACTTGATATGTTAGAAAGACGTTTCTTCCGGAAACGTCAATCTAAACTTGATAATTATTGTAGTTAAACATTAAAGCGGATCCTTAAAATCCTCTGAAACATTGTAAAATGCTTTCACTGAAAATGTTTACAACATATTAAGAAATTCCCCATTTACATTCTATATTTACTGTCAAAAATATAAAAGCCTGAAGTAATCAGCCTGAATTAATGGAAAACTTCTTGTAGGTTCAGCCCGCACCTGTGTAACAATAGTTATAAAATGAATAATTTTTTTTTGTTCAAAACCTGAGCTTACTTGTATTTTTAAATTAAAAATTGGTTGAAATTAATTTATTCAAATTCATTAAATTACAGGTGCAAATACCGAACGATGCAGAAAAAAAGACATCAAAACATATGGTGTGCCAAGTGTAAAGTGAAAATTTGCTGTGCATTTCACGGTATTTAAGGCAATTTGTCCTAATATTTATTATATATACACACATTTAGCTTAATGCTTTTTATTTTAATAAATCATTCTAGATTTAAATAAATCCTTAAACATTTCGTTTAAATATTCCAATATTCAATAAAGCATTAGAGATTTAAATAAATCTTAAAACATTTACTTTAAATTTTCAACTCTTTAGTAAATCTTTATGTGTTAAGATAAATCTGCACGTATTTGTTTTAAATTTTTCAATATTTAATAAATATTCGCAGATTTAAATTAATATTTACCGATATAAATAAGTCCTTACAGATTTAAATAAATATCTCAACATTTAATTTTAAGCTGTCATATTTAACGTTAACTTGTTATATTTATTTGACCTTAGTAGACCCAGCCTACATAGAAGACCAAGACCGTTTAAACTGGTGGTAACGTTCAACAATTATGAGCACGTTTTCCGTATTTCAAGAATTTGTACAATTAATGTTAGTTCCCTCGTGTGGGGTTGCTAGTCCCCCATCGGGCGCCTCCCCAGGTGGCGGATAGGGGAAAGCCTCCCAGATATGGGTGGTACCTAGGAAATGAAATACCAGGGGCGGACCAAAACTAGCATGGCATAGGGAAGCAGCTATGTCATTAATGAGTCAAGGCTGCAGAAGAAGGACTTCTCGCCAGGCTTGCCATCATGTACTTACAGGCGGCTATCATAGTATGATTTACTCGGCTGTAACACTGCGATGAGGAAAGCAACGGGAAACTACCTCATTACATTCCCAAGAATAATCATAATGGCAAGTAACGACACAGTGAGAAGAAGTACTGATCATGGACTCGGAAACCAAGATCCGGCAGGGGAAGAATACGGGGCTTCCCAGGTCGTCAGCCAGCGAAACCCCTGTACAATAAATGTGAAATGCAAATTTATAAATAAAACAGCCATTAAGATAAGTACATGGAACGTTCGTACAATGTACCAAGCAGGAAAAATTCACAACACTATCCAAGAAATGAACAGGCTTAGTATTGAGATTATGGGCATCAGTGAGATGCGATGGCCAGGAACAGGACAGTGCCACATACAAGAGCATCAGGTATACTACTCGGGAAACGAAAATGGACAACACGAAAACGGAGTTGGCTTCATTGTTAACAAATCCATAGCAAAGTATGTAATAAACTTTACCCCAGTGTCGGAGCGGATAGCTGTATTGCAGCTGGAAACTACGCCAATAAAACTTAATATCGTGCAAGTCTATACACCCACGGCCGACAAGAGTGAGGAAGACATTGAAGAATTCTATAATTCATTAGCAACCATTTTGAAACAGATTCCCAAAAATGACATGACTATTACCATGGGCGATTTTAACGCCAAGTTAGGAAAAGGAAGCCATGGGGAATTCGTTGGCCCATTCGGATTAGGAGAAAGGAATCCAAGAGGGGAACGTCTGAATACCTTTGTTACTGAATATCAATTTGTCGTCCTTAATACATTCTTTAAACTACCACCCCGCAGACTGTATACATGGCGCTCACCAAGGGATCAACCGGACAACATAGTCAGGAACCAAATTGACTATATGCTAGTAAACAAAAGATTCCGAAATAGCTGTAAATCAGTTAAAGCGTACCCGGGAGCAGTTGTGGGATCAGATCATAACCCACTAGTTGGTTCTTTTCAAATAAAACTAAAAAAACTTATAAAAACGACAAATAAGAAAAAGTGGGACATCAGAAAAGTGAAAGACACTGCGATAAAGGAGAAGATAATAGCACAGATGAATACAGAAATTAAAAATATCCATACAACAGGAAAATTTGAAGAACAGCTAAATGGTATGCAGAATATTATATATAACATTAGCGATGAACATTTAAAACCAGAAAGAAAGGAAAACCAAGCATGGATGACTAAAGCAATTCTAGAGTTAATGGAACAAAGAAGAAGAGTAAAAGAGAATCCAACAGAATACAAAAGACTACAGAAACGAATCAGAAGAGATATTAGGAAAGCAAAACAGGAATGGTATAGTTTAAAGTGTGAAGAAATTGAAATATTAAAAAAGAAGCATGACCACTTCAACATGCATAAGAAAATAAAAGAAGCTGCGGGCCTAACAAAAACAAACGCAATAGGACGACTCGTAGATAGTAGTAAAATTATCATCATTGATAAAGACGAGAAGATAGATACATGGAAAAATTATATAACTGAACTGTTCAGAGACGATGATAGACCACTCCGCCCTTTAGATATCGAATGTAATTCGGGACCAGAGATAACAGTAGACGAGGTAAGGAAAGCAATCGTACAAATGAAAGATGGAAAAGCAGCTGGCCCTGATAATATTCATTCAGAAATTATAAAACTTTTTGACGAGGAGGGCATAAAATGGCTCACAAAAATTTTCAACTTCATATATAACACAGGACAATTACCTCAATCATGGTTAAAATCTACGTTCATAACTCTCCCTAAGAAACAAAGTGCTAGACAATGTTCTGATTATCGTACCATAAGTCTCATGAGCCATCTCCTAAAAGCCTTTCTAAAAATCATTCAGCAACGCATATATAAACCTTGTGAAGAGTATCTAGGACAAACACAATTTGGATTCAGGAATGCAACAGGAACAAGAGAAGCTCTATTTTGCATACAGGTGCTGTTTCAAAGATGCCGTGACATGAGCTGCGATGTATACGCTTGTTTCATCGATTACCATAAAGCATTTGACACAGTTCGACACAGTAAAATGGTTGAAGTACTTAAAAAGGTCGGATTAGATGACCGAGATCTAAGGATAATTACAAATCTGTACTGGGGTCAAATAGCGGATGTACGAGTGGAAGGAAACATCACGGAAGATGCTCTTATCCAGAGAGGTGTACGACAAGGCTGTGTCCTGTCACCCATAATTTTCAATGTATACTCAGAGGATATTTTCAAAGAAGCCTTGGAAAATTCAGAAGATGGCATAAATATAAATGGAGAATGTTTAAACAATTTTAGATATGCCGACGACACGGTGATATTCGCAGATAACATAGAAAGTTTACAGAGATTAATGACTAAAATAACACAAATAAGCGAAAGTTATGGTTTAGCATTGAACACAAATAAAACAAAATATATGGTAATCTCTAAAGATGGGATACCTCCGTGTCAATTAATAATTAAAGACAAACCCATAGAGAGGGTGCATACATACAATTACTTAGGAACCTCTTTAAATAGTAATTGGGATCACTCCATTGAAATAAAATGCAAAATAGAAAAAGTGCGAGTTGCGTTTGTTAAAATGAAAGCCTTATTCATAAGTCATGACTTGGATATACACATGAAAATTAAACTACTGCGCTGTTACATCTTTCCTGTTTTATTATATGGTGCAGAATCATGGACCCTCAATGAAACAACAACAAAAAAGCTTGAAGCATTCGAAATGTGGATCTATAGGCGTATATTAAAAATCTCCTGGACACAACATATTACCAATACCACCGTGTTACAAAAGATGAATAAAGAGAGAGAAATAATAAAAACCATAAAAACTAGGAAACTTGAATATTTAGGCCACATAATGAGAAATGGAGAGAGATATCGATTGCTTCAGCTGGTATTGCAAGGAAAAGTATTAGGAAAGAGAGGTCCAGGAAGGAGAAGGATATCGTGGCTCAAAAATTTAAGAACATGGTACAATATCACAACAACGGGACTATTTAGAGCCGCAGTAAATAAAGTACAAATTGCCAGAATGATCGCTAATATCCGTTAACGGATCGGCACTAACAGAAGAAGAATGTTAGTTCAATCATTACAAACAACATATTTAACAACATAAACATTGCATAATTTATTATTTATACAATAAGATTTCCTCAACATTCCCTTGAGAAGGTAATTTTTAGTCTGTTTTATTTAAGCGTTGAACGCTCCCACCATGACCCTGCCTTGCGCTTTACTACCGGTGCAAACGGTCTTGGTGTCCTAAGTCGGCTGGGCTCACCAAGCTCAAATAAATATGAGAGGTTAACATTAAATGTGACAGCTTAAAATTAAATTTTGAAACATTTATTTAAATCTGTAAAGATTTATTTATATCGGTAAAAATTTGTTTAAATCTGCGAATATTTATTAAATATTAAAATATTTAAAACAAATATGTGCAGATTTGGCTAAATACATAAAGGTTTACTAAATATTTGAAAATTTAAAATAAATGTTTTAGGATTTATTTAAATCTCTAATGCTTTATTAAATATTGAAATATTTAAACCAAATGTTTAAGGATTTATTTAAATCTACAACGATTTATTAAAATAAAAAGCATTTAGCTAAATGTGTGTATATATAATAAATATTGGGCCAAATTGCCCTAAATACCGTGAAATGCACAGTAAATTTTCACTTTACACTTGGGGCCCCATAAAAACAAGCCTAAATATAGCCAAGACATTGCGCATCGATTGGTGGGTGGTAAAATAACCCAAACATTCACAACGTCCTTTGTACTATAAACAATGGCTTCAGTAAAATTCAAGCACCATTTTCCGCACTAGAATAATAATTCCACTCCATTATCCTGATGCAAGGCCCAACTGATGTTTAATATTGCAGTAAACTAGTCAAATGCACCAGCGACCAAGGCGGAGCGTTAATATAAATTACAACGACAACACATCTGTTCCGTAAAATATCATAAACAAACGTAGAAAATCCGCATCCTAATTAGTCTTCGAAATGACCCGTCAACAATTCCAAAAGCAACATTCACATTCTTTGGAAATAATAAATCACGATCCTGCTATCGAAATAATAACGATAAAAGAATCTGGACCGGGAAGCCCAGAATATCAAGGGAGGATATAGAGGTCAGTATGGACCTAGCGCGAACAATAGATAAAAGACGATTTATTTAATGAGCGAAGGTCCTTGTTAAGCGGTCAGTAACGGACAAAGGGACGGAAATTTATGAAACAATTGTCGTTTACTGATTTGAATGCCAGCTTCAACCCTCTGTGCATGTACTGGTGAAAAGACGCCGTTTAAATTCACAAACACGTGTTTGGAATTTTTGATGCGGAGGTATGTTAACTGTAATTATGGAAATTTAGCTTTGAATGTGTGAAGCAAAGAGTAGGTATGTATAATTGTATAACCGCTTTGATATTCTTTTTGTACAGTTTGTGATATAAGTATTGAATATTTGAATGTATGTTTATAATTCAAATGCAACATGAAATTGATTAAACGCAATTAAGTCATTGTTGGTTTTTTCTCATACTTTTAGTATAGAAAAGTATTAAGTTCCTCAAATTTTCGATTTAGAGATTTTGACACACAGAAATTCAGTAAAATTTGTGTTAAAAAATGTTTGTTTGCATGTGAGTGTGTGCATCTTCAAAATGGATATTCCGATCTGGGGGCCATTTTAAAAACTAGGAAAGCGGAAGCAGAAGTTCAACATGGTTTTAGGTAGCATCTTTTTTGTAGCTGAACTTAAGACAAAGATTTGATAGAAAACCCTTTTGGTACTAATGGGTCATATATGTCCCAGATGTTTTTCAAAAAATTCTGTTGAGTTACTAAATACGTCTGTTATTTGTCCCAGTAGAAGTTAAAGGGTGCAATTTTAAAAGTCCTGCCCAACATATATGGCTAACTTCATATGTACTTCGCAATAAACTGTCAGATATGAGTCACATGTGCTTGTTTGTTAAAAAATGTCTGTTTGTGTGTGCATCTTCGAAACGGATATTCCAATCTGGATGCGCTTTTAAAAACTCCAAAAGCGGAAGCAGTAGTTCAACATGGTTTTAGGTAGCATTTTTTTTGTAGCTGAACTTAAGACAAAGATTTGATAGAAATCGTTAACCTTTTTGGTACTAATGGGTGATATATGTACCAGCAGTTTTTCAAAAAATTGTGTTGAGTTACTAAATACGTCTGCTATTTGTCCCAGTAGAAGTTAAGGACGTACTTTACTTCGCAGTAAACTGTCAGATATGAGTCACATGTACTTGGATAAATAAAATTGTTTTTTAAAAAATGTCTTTTTGTGTGTGCATCTTCAAAGCGGATATTCCAATCTGGATGCGCTTTTAAAAACTCCGAAAGCGGAAGCAGAAGTTCAATATGGTTTTAGGTAGCATTTTTTTTTGTAGCTGAACCTACGACAAAGATTTGATAGAAAACTTTAACCGTTTTAGTACTAATCAGTCATATATGTCCCAGCAGTTTTTCAAAAAATTGTGTTGAGTTACTAATTACGTCTGCTATTTGTCCCAGTAGCAGTTAAGGACGTACTTTACTTCGCAATAAACTGTCAGATGTGAGTCACATGTGCTTGGATATATAAAATTGTTTGTTACAAAATGTCTGTTTGTGTGTGCATCTTCGAAAGGGAGATTCCAATCTGGATGCGCTGTTAAATACTACGAAAGCGAAAGCAGAAGTTCAACTAGGTTTTAGGTAGCATTATTTTTGTAGCTGAACCTAAAACAAAGATTTGATAGAAAACTTTAACCCTTTTGGTACTAATGGGTGATATATCTCCCAGCAGTTTAAAAAAAATTGAGTTACTTATCCGTCCCAGTAGAAGTCATAGACGTATTATTAAATCTCCCGCCTAATATCGTGGCTAACTTCATATGTATGTCGCAAGAAACTGTCTTATATGGGTCACATATCCTTTGATACTCGTAGTATACTTATTGTTCTATTGTTTTTGTGTGTCTGATGGTTACTTTTGTTTGTAAGTAGCTTGTAGTGACCAACAATGGCAAAGGGAGTAAACCTTATGAATTTGTAGTCTGTTGGTAAGTTTTACAACGCTGGTCACGCGTATTTCAGTATTTGGGCTACAAGTGTCCCAGTAGTATTTTGGGTGCGGGTTAAATTTGTACTAAAGTAATAGTTGGTAAAGTAGTTGGCCATGCGAAGCCGTTTTATGAGTTTTTTTGGAAATTTTAACCCCCCCCCCCCTTCTTTCACAATTATGCTCCGATTGTCAAACCGACTTTGAATAAAAGATAAGTCCTCCATTGGGACAAGGTTTGGCTCTAGGGGGCACCCGTTTTAAACTGCAACAGCTTCAGATTTTATTATAGGGTTCTTCTAACCTTGCTAGAGGCCCGGAGTAAGCATGTAACATTCTAAAAAAATTTAAACTGTGCACCACATGGGATCAAAATTGAACCGCGCTAGGATTAGGGAGAGGGGGAAGCGCGAGACGGTAAAATGATTTTTGGTCGATATTTAATATCCAAATGGGACTATCGGTAGTCCTCAGCTCGGACCTTCCCACGGTTTACGATTTTTGTTAGTCAGCTTTGCTGTTCGGCCGCTAGAGTATGCCACGTTTTCTTTTCTTTGACAATTGCTCGGTTTTTAATTTAATTAGGGAAACGGAACTCACGCTATCGAACGCCCAAAATGACTATACATAACACTTTATAGGAGAAATCCAGACCATAAATCTGTAGGAGCAGTTCCGGCCAAAAACCTTTAAACATTTTTTGGAAAAGTCGTAATTTGATATTTATGAACGTAGAGATTTTTAACTGTGGAAGGATTTAGCCCCCAATTTTGACTATTCGGACAAACAATTCACGGTTCAAAATTAAGCGATCGGGAGGGGGGGGATCTATTATTTTTGTTGGAAATGGTCTAGCAATCTATTACAAATTTTATTTAAATCAGTCTGGAAAATTTTTAAACGCCGCACAATAAAAGGTTTCAAATTCACCTTGTTTGTGTCACTCAACGGGTATTTTGATGTTACGGACGGCCCCGGAATTGGTAGCGTCTGAACTTTTCTTGCTGAACAGTTTTCGTGACTGTAGAAATATTTATTTGTGATAAAGCTTTTATGACCCTAAAATATGTATTTTACGTAGTTGATAAGCTTCTTAGAGATATGCCTTCGTCCGAATGATTGTGACCAAAAAAATCGACGTGAACTAAGTCTGGTTTTACCAGCATTTTTTCTAAAAGTTTGAGCCATAGGTGTTCGTGGGCCCTGCTTGCCTAAACAGGGCGGTGTACTTAAAGCACTGTGCTCTAATCACTCTGAAGATGCAAACTGCAATGACTTGCGAAACGTTAGTATGGGTTCACAAACAGCTAACAGGCATATGCCGATTAAGTATTTTTGTTCTGACAAACAAGATACGTTAAGATCAAATCTTTGTCCTCTCCAAAGTTTAAATGATCTAAGCACACGGCCCTGTTTAGGCAGACAAAGACCACGAACAACTATGGCTCAAACTTTTAGAGTAAATGCATATGTAACATTAGACAAGCTTCAGGTCAGTCCCCACCTGAGTATGCTGGGTGTAATCTCCAAATGACGACGCGTTCAAGCCGAAAGTAAATTGTAATACTCACCAAAAGAAAACGTTTAATTTCTCAAACATATAAATGCGGTTTATCATGTAGTATACACTGTAGTCGAAGAAAAATATTCAACCCTAACAAAATGACAATGTTTGAAGATAAAGAAATCTATTTAAAAAAACTAAGAATTAAAGCATAAAGAAACTAAATTAAGTGTTCGAAATGTTCACCATTCACTTCTTGGCACATAAAAAATCGGTTATGAATTCCTGTCTTACATTTTCATAAGTTTCTGGAGTGATATTTCTGCAAACTTCTGTAATGCGTTGCTCCAGTTCTTTAATTGTTTCTGGGCGGGTTCTGTACACTTTCGATTTCAAATATCCCCATAAAAAAAAACTAAAGGGGTTAAATCTGGGGAGCGAGCCGGCTATTCTACAGGCCCGTGCCTACCAATCCATCTTCCAAGAAAATGTCCGTTGAGAAAGTCAGAAACAGGTCTATAATAATGAGGCGGCGCACCGTCTTGTTGGAACATAACGTTGTCAATATTATTTCCAGCCACCTAAGATATTTCTGGAAAAATTTTGTCCTGCAAATGAAAAAGTGGACTACTGGATAAAAAAATCAAAGCAATTTTGAATTGAGTGAGTCCATTTGTTTAAAATCCGCCATTTTGTTATGGCTGAATATTTTTCTTTGAAACTCTAGGATCAGACGCAGAACTAAAAGACCTTTCAAATTAGGTGTCACTCGACCTCCCCTTTCTATTAAAAATAAAACTCAAAATGGCGCCCAGTCGCATGTTTGGCTAAAAAATAGTATTTAATTTCCCATTAAAGCACACCAAATGTTGTGGTAAAATATCAAGTCGTTCAAAAGTTAGTTCGGGGGGGGGGGGGCGGTGTTACTTTATAGACAGACGGCATATCAATTATTTCACTTCTTTAAGAATTATTAATTTTCCTTAAACCCAACAATAATTCCGTTCCCGTTTACGATTTATTTCTTGCTAACTGTAGCAACATCAGAAAGCAAGCCACAGGATAACGAGCAACCTAAACAGGATTCTTGGAGCGAAGACAGCAAGATATTGAAAGCGTCAACAAGACTCGTTCCAATTCTGAACTGCAATTTCATGAACTATCCTGCTGAGTGGGCTTTTGTTCCCGGCAGTCTGCTAATAGAAGTGCATATGGCAGACCGTTATTAGAACCCGTTCTCCTGCGCGCTTCAAGGAGGCGCTTTTTATTAACTTACACCGTATTTCGTGCTTTTAGCATCGAGGGCAAGCGTCTCCGTTAAAATTAGAGTAGAAATACGTAATAACAAGCATGACTGAATAGCTCTAAGGTTCGGTTGTTCATTGAGTGAAAGGCACAAGGGATGCCTAATGTGCAAATAACCCAGCGAATTTTGGAACTAACTCACTGCAGTGATTTTGACAGAATTCGGAGATAAATCCAGATTTGCTCACGTTGAAGTGATGTAAATAAAGGCTCAAGAGAACCTCATAAGAAACAGGACAAGGTAATGAACATTGGCAACCGTAAACCGCCGCCATCACTGCTCCCTTTACCGTCCGTGTCCCTTGGACTATTTATTATTAAACACTTCACAGTTCTGTCGCCCGAGATCTTAGGCTGATAGAGACGCCGAAACGCTTTAAATATTGATAACTACTCGTCCCGTATTCCTGTACATCCAACCCTGATCATTTTCTTTAAGAAGCAAATTACTTTCGAGTTTGCAAGTTTGGTTGGTAATGAGTCAAATTAAATTTTTCAATTATATTTCCATTAGAGATGGTATTACTAAATGAATTATGCGGTGCATTTACATTAAATTTTCATAAGTTTTACAGTTTAATGTTTTAATTTACACATACACAGTACTAAATACTGAAAAGTGTACATGGATGATTATAATTATACAAATAAAATTACTTTGCCATTTACGTATCTTTTTTAACAATTTGCTGTGCATTTCACGGTATTTAAGGCAATTTGTCCCAATATTTATTATACATACACACATTTAGCTAAATGGTTTTTATTTTAATAAATCGTAGATTTAAATAAATCCTTAAACATTTGGTTTAAATATTCCAACATTTAATAAAGCATTAGAGATTTAGATAAATCCTAAAACATTTACTTTAAATTTTCAACTATTTAGTAAATCTATAAGTATTTAGATAAATCTGCACATATTTGTTTTAAATCTTTCAATATTTAATAAATATTCGCAGATTTAAATAAATCTTTACAGATATAAATAAATCCTTACAGATTTAAATTAATATTTCAACATTTAATTTTAAGCTGTCATATTTAATGTTAACTTGTCATATTTATTTGACCTTGCCAGACCCAGCCTACATAGCAGACCAAGACCGTTTACACTGGTGGTAACGTTCAACAATTATGAACACGTTTTCCGTATTTCAAAAATTTGTACAATTAATATTAGTTCAATCATCAATAACAACATATTTAACAACATAAATATTGCATAATTTATTATTCATGCAATGAAAGTTTCCTCAATATTCCCTTGAGAATGTAAGTTTCAGTCTGTTTTGTTTCAGCGTCGAACGCTTCCACCATGACTCTGCCTTGGACCTTACTACCGGTATAAACGGTCTTGATGTCCTAAGTCGGCTGGGCTCACCAAGGTCAAATAAATATGACAGGTTAATATTAAATGTGACAGCTTAAAATTAAATGTTGAAACATTTATTTAAATCTGTACGGATTTATTTATATCGGTAAAAATTTATTTAAATCTGCGAATATTTATTAAATATTGAAAGATTTAAAATAAATATGTCCAGATTTGGCTAAATACATAAAGGTTTACTAAATATTTGAAAATTTAAAACACATGTTTTAGGATTTACTTAAATCTAGAATGATTTATTAAAATAAAAAGCATTTAGCTAATAGTGTGTATATATAATAAATATTGGGACAAATTGTCTTGTCAAATTTTTACTTTACACTTGGCGCCCCATAGACATGCGATCAATGACTTTTCCGCTGGCTTGTAACTGCAACTGAAAAACACAGCAGTCTAAATAGTTGCATATGAACTGAATATTACACTTAGAAACAATGTCTTTGTTTCTACTTGAGTTCAACATACAGTTCAACAGTTTTATATGTTTTAATAAAAACATATTTTTGAGTTATTTACTGCAATAAATTTTCAACAAATAGTTAGTTAGAATGTTAGCAGTTTACTTCTCAACATTTTACTACTTTTACCTTCCTCGCTATATAAAGTATAGCTATAGAAAAAATTATTGTGATCGTCAGCTTGGGTTTGGAGCAAATGCGTTCATTCAGCGAAGTTTTTTTTGTTTTGAGGTTACTGACCGATATAATAGGATGACACCGCAATAAAATGAGGTTGGTCCGCCAAAAAAGGTGGGGAGGGGAACGATGTTCTTTATGCCAAAATAGACGGACTCGAAAAAGTACCTTAAATCCGTATTCTACGCATGTCAAATAGGCGATCTGCGCAAGCGCGATTTTCTTATCACCCCCCCCCCCCCATTGATTCTTTGTTCGTGAAAAAATGTACAAACTTCGGTTCCAAAATCGGCATGAGTATGTTAAATGACAATAGGAACAACTTTCCATAGACAAAACATCAGAGGTTTCCTTTTGGTCGTTTGTATAAATAGCTTAAGTGAGTAATCGCCAAAAAAAACTGCTAACGCCATGTTATGAAATCGGTTTTGAGATTTCAAAGAATAAATATTAGTTGCAACTAGAAAACATTAAATATCATAAGACCACTCGACTGCTTTAAAAAATTGGGGGTAAGGGGAGGGCTGTCTGCTTCAAAATAGATGCGCTCGGAAAAGAACCTTAGATTCGTATTCTACACATGTAGAATAGCCGATTTTCAAAACTAAAAAAATTATTAAAATAAAATACAATTTAACTTAAAAACTTTTATTAATTTTACAAATTTTTTTCAATTTAAAAAATTTCAAATTTGAAATATCCAAATTTAGAAATTTTTTTTAAATCTTGTAAATTTTCTAAAAATTACGCATGATAAAATTTTTTTAAATTGTAAATTATCAAAATTTTCATAAATTTTCAAGAATTTATAAAACTTTCAACATTTCAAAAATTTTTTTATAATTTTTAATTATTTTCAAAATTTTCAAGAATTTTATGTCATTACAAATTTGGAAATTATTTAAAATTTTTTAAATTTTTACACTTCAAAATTTCAGAAAATTTCATGTTTTGTTCACCAATTTTCTAAATTTTTGAACATTATTTAAACTTTTCAAAAATTTATACAATTTCCCGCAATTTTAAAAATTTAATTTTTTTTTCAATAATTTTTGGATTTTTATATACTTCAAGGAAATGGGACGATGCATGTAAGTAAATGAAGTCACATTTTTAATATTTTTTAATCTTAGGTCTTTACAACTCTAACTCGTGACAATAAGTAACGGCAAAAAAAATATGCAACAGCCAATCCAAAATTCACATAAATATAATATCCATAGCGCACTTATATATTATATACACTTTGTAGTATCTACGGGGTGTTTCGCGGAGTACGGATCATAGCATTTTAACCATGTTGTAATTTTTATTTATAAGTTTGAGCTTTACTTCGTTGAAATTCATTTTAATTTAGTGTAAATAAAACAATTCTTAACTCCAAACCTGTTGAAGTTAAGAATTGTTTTATTTACAATAAATGTTGTAATTTGATTAGAATCAAAGTAGGCTGTCCACAAAATTATATCACATTGCGTACCTAGCTTAATGTTCATGAAATAAGAGAAAATCACTTATTTGGTGGAAGTGGTCTTGAAGTAGAGCAATCGCTTACCAATACGTGGATCTCGGGTTCAATTCTCATAAAATTATTTTATAATGATGATTTAATATAGTTGTCTAGAAGTCTTTACATAAAATGCTAACCTTTTATTAGACACATTTATTTAACAGCTAAATAACTGTTAGTTGTAACAGTAGACGTTACAAACCAGAAATGTGCTCTACCTTAAATAAATTTCAATAGTCACACTTTTAAGCTTTCGTGCAAATTTACAAAACAAGCTGGCCAAAATAAATTTCCCAAAAACAAGATAATCCCACTTTTCCCCTGCTGTATCTACAATTAGGCCGGAATAAATGGGACTTTTGTGATGCGAATATTTTTCAGCTTAATTAGCATTCCGCACGTGCTTGCTTAATATTTCGTTTTCCGTATGGCATATTTTAACAAAAACGATTATGCCCTTTACAAGCAGTAATTTCACGTATTGAATTAATGAGTGCGGTAAATACCAGCATATCACTTCAAAAATTGAAAAACCAACTTGATACATTACGAACAACAATAATATTATGGTCGCAACACAAAATTGCTTAACAATTTCCACTTTCTAATAATTAAAGTGAAACGAATATTGTGAAACCTGAAAGCGTCCGCGTTTCGAGGTAACATATTTACACAAATATTCCGGGTTTTCAATTCGGCAAATGCGTTCCTAGAAACGTTTCGTGAAATACAAATAAATCTCCCTGACCTGCATATATCCTCCTTGGCAGTGACTCGCATTGAGCAGCGATCCAACTTTAAATTTGTTGAATTTGATTCGGAGTATCCAGTCTTTAGGTGTGCCTCTGAAGGACCGGAAGCGATACCAACAAGTTAAGGGCTTTCCGAAGTTTTCCGGCGACACCTCCGGACTAGACACGTCCTCGTAGATGTCTACTGTCTTGTTGCAATGGTCCTTCTTGCCCTCGGCTGTAATAAAGAAAAAAGGAATTGTTAGGATTTTTTTGGTTTACTCCCTTTCTTAAATTTCCGCGTGTTATTAAGAGTATGATTTATGGTAGATGAGAAAGTTCGTACATAAATTAGATTAAGAGAAAATAAGATAAATTTATGTTGGTGGATAACAAATAAAAATGAATAATTATTAAATTAAGTAAAATTTTGGCAGGGGTTCAGTCAGTAAACACTTTTGTTGTTAAATCTTTAGCAAAGATTTAGTTATTTACAATTATAAATTTCCTAATAAATTAAGTTGACAAGAAAAATGGGAAAAACTAAAGCATGTTAACTAAGATTATAAAAATAATGAAATTACAAAGAAAAAAGCGTCTAATTTAAATAAGAAAAATTATGGAATATTAATTTCCAACCTATTAGCACAGCATTTGCGTGCTTTAATGGCTCAAGGTTACACATTTTACAACTCGCAAGTCTGAGAATCAATATACCAACACGAGATTTGTTTTAAATTAGTTTTAACCATGCATTACATACAAAATACACGAAGTTGTAAGTATTTTGATTTTAAAGCTGAAACTTTATGATATATTTGGTTACAAATGGAGAGTAAGTATATACTTAAAATATATTATATCAAACTGTATGTACTTTATTGAAGAAACTGAACGTTATAGTCACAAGCAGAAGCCGAAAATTTCCCCGTCTATTTCATCTGGGCGGCAAGCACCTGCCATAAGCTTACTTCTCTACGTTCACTATTAACCAGGTGGTCACCCACAATCAACGCGCCAACGCGCTTCCTTAAAACGAATGAAGAACAAGCTACCAGTACGACGCATCCGACTGCGAGCCAGACTACCTACTAAGTCACCCGCCAGAACGCCCAAAGACGCCTCTTGTCTGCACAGGTCTACCTACCACTGCCACCACGAGTCCTATCGTTAGCTAGGCTGCAGGTCTTAACCCCTACTGAGTCACAAAGTGACTAGGATGCAGAAAATGTATTGCCACGATTAAGGAGCAGGTGCGTACCCATTATAGAGCAGACTTACCGTCACACAGGAATTACGAAATCATTCTTGGAGCTATTGAACATTTCTCTTCGTAAAACCACTCACCCAGTTCTCCATGGTCCCAATTAACAAGGCTATGGATCTTTCGGAGGAAGAGTGGACTGAATAAGTTAAAATCGCACGAAGTGGCAGTTACAACACCGACAGACTATAAAAAAATGTACAGAACAGACTAATATTGCAGCAGTCATGATCAACGGCATCGAAGTTCTGAAAACTGCTTTAAACATGTCCTATTTACAAGACTTTGTAGAGGTCTGGGTCCTGGCTTGCCCAGGAAAGTTTTAATTTTCTTAAATAATTAAACACTCCGCATTTACTGATATCAGAATAATTGGTCGGTTTGGAAAATAGAATGAGTTTACTATGCGCAAATATCAGGACATTGAAATTTAAATTTGATATCAGTTTTGATATTACTTGGTTATTATATCAGCAAAAAATTAGGTGCTATGGCTAAGTCATAGGAAAGCTGAGTTTAAGTGGTTCTATTGTTAGGTAATTTGATAGTTTGAAATGACTTAGATTACTTTGACATTTACATTTGCACGGTTATTTAATGATTTTGAAGCCATAAAACGCTATTATTTGCTAAAGCTAAGTGTGTGAACGTTAATTTGAGGAGACTTTGAGAAGATTTTGGTTTCTGTATTTTTGATGCCATTTCTCTGTACTTACGTCTAAGCCCAAACGATTGCTATCTGCTTCTACTGGCAAGACCGCACATGCAAGGAGAACCAAAAACACAACTGGCAAATAATCTTAAAAACAATAAGAAAATATAAGCTAACAATCTATACAAGAAAAAATTACAGAAAAAGATTAAGGGTATATTTAAAAGAAAACCAGGAGAAGAAGAAATAGAAGACACTTAAAACAACTTTACTGAAAGCAGCTGAGGAAAGCTGTGGAACGAGCAGGTTAAGAAATAAAAGTAGTATGGCGGACATCGGAAGAAAAGCTAAATTATAAAACAGTTGCCTAGAAAAAAATGGAAAAATATAATAATCAAGAATTTCATAGCAAAAGTAACCAAAAAAACATTCTCGAACCTCAAAGAAGATAAAAAAAAACTCAAAGATGTAGTACTGAAAAAGATCAAAAACGTGAGAGTAGCGATTGCAATAATATTATAGATGAACATATTTATTAACTGAACAACGGAAGAAAACTATTTACAAGAAATATAGAAAAAGGGATCAAAGAAGTAGGGGAACCCCAAACCGATGTAATACTGAAAGAGATCAAAAACGTGAGAGCAGCAATTGCAATAAGACGTACATATCTATTTCTGAACAGCGGAAAAGAAATATTTACAAGAAATATAGAAAGAAGAATCAGAGAAGTAGAAGAACCCCAACTCAATGAATGCAGTTTGGATTCAGAAAAACTAGTAGTACCATACAACAGACCTTATATTATCATTATCACAAATTACAGAAAATCTAACCGAAAGTGAGAAGGAGGCTTACGCAATATTTGAGGATTTAGAAAAAGAAGAAGAAATGCAGAAGATATTCAGAAATAGAAAGAAACCTAATCGAAACAATAAAAAAACTAGATGAGAATGGCATAAATTACGCACGGGTCTATCCTGACGTATTCTTGGGCGTCATGGAAGGTTATAAACTAAACTTAAAAACAATATGCAAGGAGTAGAGAGGCGTTACCTGAGGAAAATTCAAGGCAAAATTGGAATCAATGCGGAGTAATCTAAATGTAAAACTATTGCTTGAAACTACATACCAGTAGCCACAATTGAAATAGTTTGGTGATGGTAGGTATAGGAGATTAGCAAAAAAGTTTTGAAAACGAGAGTGCTTGGTTAAAAAACCGTAAACCAAGGAGAAAGCCCCTCTACGGACAATATCACGCAAGGAAAAGAAATTGAAACGTTGTCAAAACCTTCGAAAACGCTGCCCTTACACATTGAAAGTAAGGCCAAGGATCCGCACTCCGGTGAGAGAAGTGACCGGTCACTTCGGAGATCTCAGCTTGGTACGTTCGCCTCTTTTTGGAAAGGTGCAAAATGTTTTTAATTAGGATCAAGGAGAACGCGGTGAGTGATTACGCGAGTTGAACTGTTCACTAAATCCCAAGCTGGGGTGTCAAACTTTTGAGTGGTAGCTTGTTCCTCTTCCCTGTTCCCTAGCCGAGGCTATAAATTTTACTGCGTCACTACGTTTGAAAGACCCAACGGCTTATAAAAGTGCCTAGGCAATGCTCTAGGTGATTTAAGGTTATAGATAGTCAGATGAACGTGATGTCCAGGAAGAAGTGGCGTATTTACTGATATTAGAGACCTGGAACCTAGGAATGTGGTTTCGCGCTTGCTCATGCCTATAATCAGATTGTGGAACCGAGGGCGCTCACATTCCCGACTTTAGCATCGTTGAGGTACCCGTCAATGTAATCAGACAAGTTACTAACTGGACTACTGGGCGGTGGATAGTCAATTAATACCAGGACTGCGGGAGTAGCCTATACTAGAAGGGACAGTTTTTACAAATTTAACCAATGACTTTGGACACTTGGACTAGGGTAGCAGCTTCTAGCCTGGCCATCGGAAATAACCACTGTAGTGACAGTCGTAGGCCTGTACAGGCATTCGTTATATTGGTGCGCCTCGGCAAGTGAACTGTATTTAATTCAACTGTTGATCTGCAGAATCAGTAAAGATTTAAGTAGTCTCGTTTCCACGAATGGGGACTAGGTATCGCAGGTGTTCAAGAAGGAAAGGCGTAGCTGTCGGTATCAAAGACGTGGGATCTAGAGATTAGCTTACGTTTTACCCATAATCAAACGCAAGAAGTTCTCATTCTCGTCTTACAAATGATTGTAAATAGTGTCACGGGTGCCAAGGTAGCTACGAGAGAAAACGGAAGCTATCGGCCTGGTTACGGAAAAAATTCGTGGTGGCATGTCGGCTTCTGGCAAGAAGCAAAAGGCGTCTTAGGGCGTTCCGGAGAGCGAATTAAGAGGAACCAAGGCTCGCAACCAGATGTTGTACTGGTAGCTTGTTCTTCCATCATCTTAAGCAAGTGCGCTGATTGAGCGTATTTCGTTCCCTCGCCAATGTTTGCTGTGAGGGATTAAGCCATAAGGTAGGCTACGTTAATCTCACGTGATCCCTACACCTAAAGGAAACATTTAAAAAAATCTCTATCTTGAAAGAGCGTTTTTCCAAAAATCTTTACACCGAAAGGCGGTAGAGGACGATTAGGTAAGTAAGTAAGTGAATAAGTTTGAACATTAACTAAGTCATTGAAGCTCTGATTTAATGTGGTAACTTTGGATTTTACATTTTCAAGGTTATTCGGATATTTGGAAGGTGGTATCATTAATATCGCGTATTCTAAATTATTATATGCGAGATATTATCTTATCTTATCCTATTAATTTGTATTTTTTTTTGTCATGTGTATTTGTTGCTAGCCTGTTTCTATGGCTTATCACCGATACCAAAGCAGAAATGGTTTATTTATTCCTTTGTTCTGGTCTATACAAAACATTTTTATTGGTGCTCTCTTGTGTTTCTCAAAATATTCGTCTGCTAAGTCTGTTTTAAAAATGGGCAATCGATCTCCAATTCCTGAGTGTAATTTTCCAATAAGTAATTCCGTAATTAACTTTTATCAACTCCCAGCTGCTCCATTATTTTTTCTCTGAATACTTAACCCTTTGTTAAATCTGCAGTATTATTAGCGTGAAAAACGGAGGAATAAATTTTATTTAAGCTTGGAGTTCTTAACGAGGAAGCGAACTACAATTAAAAGAAGGGGGTCGGAAAGTTTTAATCGTTGCTAATGTATGACGGCACCTCAGAACTTAAAATGAAGCGTGCTGATGAAGCCGCCCGAATACCAAACTTCTGCTCAAAAGATAACTTCCTGTTTCTCACACTTCCTGCAGCCAGGCTCCTACTCAACTTTATTCCATATTTTGTTATTATATTAGACTGCATAGGGTTTTGAATTATGTTAAATATTGTAAATGAACCCACACTTTGTAGTTGTGTTACAGACAGTGATTTCGAAGAAAACTGCTGTCTGCTACAAGTTTCATAACCTGCAAACAGTGGCGTACCTATAGCTGTTGTTATTTGTTTACTTTGAGATCAGAAAAAAATTAAAATAAAAATGTAATTTAGATGTGTTTGTGAAAAGGAAATTGCGGCACTTATTTTTCTGTGTCTTTTCATGAAAATTATTATTTTTAATTTACGGAAAAAAGTTTGAACGCTCGATTACTAAAATGAAACGTATTTTATTTAAATAACTCCACTTCTGTTAATTACTTTACAAGCATTTCAATTCAAATTCATATTACATATTGTATTATGTAACTTTTGAGTTTTAATTAACTTGTCATTAAATGTAATAACTTTTTTGTTATACATTCAAAATGTTATTGTGCAAATGTTGATTTTAAATATATCGAGGGCCGATGGGTGGTCTAGTGGTTAAAGTCCCAGGCTTTGAAACTAGACTCCCAATGGCAGTTGGTTCGAGTCCACTGCTCGCCGGTAATTTTTCTGTATAAGTTAAATCCGATGGGTCCATGGATGGTGTATGTAGGTGTGTATGTTGGGTTGCATGTCTTCAGGGGTGGGGCATGTTAGACCGGTGAATAGCGCCGAAGTGCGCTGAGCCCGGGTAAGGGGGTGGGATGGGAATCATGGGGTCGTGCTCACGCACGGCTTCATGATTCTTTAAAAAAAATTTATATCGCGTTATTAAAAATATTGCGAAAACATTTCTACTGCACAATTTGAGTTTTTTAAATATTAATTTTTTTCGGTACACTTACGGGAGCCAATAACTGTCAGGGTAAGATGGCCTTCATTTAACATGCAGAAAAATACACATGCACGGTCACCCTCATCTAGACTCGAACCGGAGCACATTCGTTTCTAGTTTGTGTTCGTTACAAATACAAAAAGAACCATGCTATAGAGTTTGATTTTACTAAAATTCTATCGACGCATATGCTGGAGGTCTTTGTAGTTTTACAGACATTTCTGCAATAGGTTTTTGTTAAAAAATATTTTAACTATACATGGAAAAGGAAGTATTTCAAAATTGCTATTTTATGCAGAAAATTTAATGCATTTTTTAAAAGAAGCACAATTTGGTGATAACCGACACTCGAATGCCTACGCCACTGGTAAATTTCTTATTACTTCCGAAAAACCTTTACATAAATGCAGATTTGTAGGATAAAGGACGAAGGGTCTCTACGTTCTCCGTAATCCTTTCTATTATAATCCCGTACTGATTGAGGAAACCTTTTTACATTTTTAGAAGGTTGATAGACTTTTGTGACGGTGCTTGAATTTTTATTCAGAAATTTGTTTGAGATTTACAATTTCTAAGCCCTTCCAATTAATTACCGCCTTTTTGACAAGATTTACTAAATTACTATTTAGTAAAAGCTAGCAAAATAACTATGAGTAAATTGTACTAAATAAAATTAAGGCAAAATAAATTTGCAGCAAATTATAAAAGTGTTCCCAAAATTGTAATCAAAATCAAATTTGGAAAACGCCATCTTCAGGGACAATAATGTTAAAACGCGTATTTCGTTGTTCATATTGCGTTTTTTTTTTTCTGTTGACAATTCGAAATTTATGAACGCTGTTGTGATTAATAGAAATGGAGCTTTATTAAAAAGTTTTTGATGCAGAGCAAGCTTTTAACTACTTGTTTGGCGAACTGTTTCTGACAAAATAAATATACTTGCAACTTGGTTACTTTTTTATTTGTTGATAATGATTAACTCAGCGTTTTACCTAACATCTACGTTCGTTTACTGTCAATTCGAAGCTGTCTATTCATGTTAAAAATAAAAAAATATATACGTTCATCTCACGAACAAGAGTAAAACAATTACAGTAAAACGTGAACATTCAAGTAGAGTAATTTTGACAAAAAAAAACTTTCCTGAGGCAATACCGTTTGCTTGTACTTACAGATGGTCCCAGCGTTCGTCTTACTTTTATTGGTTAGTATTCTTGACACTCTGTCCTTTATTTCCGAAGGAAGCAAAGCTATTTAAAGTTCCAGTGCAGTTATCGTCGCCGGATCTCGCACCAGCAGAGCGATAGCATTATAACGAGCGAAGTGTAGATCGTGCCGAATTTTCACCCAATAAAACAATTAGTGAAATTCGTGTTCTGTTTTCAGCTGAAATCCAGTTTGGAACTGGGAATGTTTACCCCCTCAGGGCAAATGCCAGCTGCCGTAGCGCTCCGAAAGTTGTAGAAGGGTGAAGGCTTTCTGGTCGGTACGGAGGATTCGATTTTATAAGCCCCAATCGTGTACTTTGGTATTGAAAATGTACACATTGTGCTAATGCATAAATTGGGAATGTCTGGAAAAGCGCTACTTTGTCAAGAGAACTCGAACCAAACGAGTCAATATTTTCACTTTAGAATCCTTGACATCGAAAAACCAAAACGTAAAAATAAACGAAACGGCCGTTCCATTTTCTTCTGACATTGCCTCCCAAAAAGGATTATGTAAATGAAGAAATAACCCATTTAGGCACATCTACAGGGACTATTCGTCCTTACAGCAGGAATTGAGCGGATTCGAAGAAAATGCTTCGGAAAAACACCGTCGTTTCCCTTTAGTCCTTAAGCGCTCGCTTGTCGTAGGCAAAAGATCGGCGCGCCCTACGTAAGGGCGCTTTTGCGAAATCGAAAAAATAAAACAGCTTCATTGCGTGTAATAGAATTTTATAGGCGATTTCCGGGATTGTAGAGATCAAAATTTAACCGCGAAATGTGGTATTGAATCGCACTGAAGGTGTCATAAATAAGGTATATCGGAAGCGCCATCCCTGCAAAATGGCCAGTTTATGCCGATCGTACTGAATCCATGATTGGGAGATTTACAAGACTGGTCAGGGGAAGTGATAAAAATGGACGTCCAACAATGCGAACCTTTATGCCAATTTCTCAATCGAATGCTGCTGGACCCAAAGTTGGGACATTTTAGATTCCGACTAAATGAGATATTTTTTACATTATACCTGATTTCCTTACGTTTTAATTGTGAAATTGAAACCGATAATAGTCCATATAAAACAATTTCAAATTTCCTTATTATTTTAGTATTGAAGCTATTTACATTTTCTATCCTCAAATTCTAATTTTCAAAGGCTTAACAATCCTATAAAAAAATGTTTGCTTCCTTACGCGTAGCAAGAAATATTGAAACAAAGATTTAGTTTGTTAAGGAAGTAATAATAGTTGATTTAGTTACAAATTGTGGGGTCATTTTGGTTGTTTCTACATAGAAAATAAATTTATAGTGACCACAACTCATAAAATCTATTCTCTAGGGTGAATTTGGACCAAGTTTAAGTTTAGCATATAGAACCACTAACTTACCAAACTTGCTAGTTGCTTCGTAGTAGTAGTGGTTGTCGGAATAGTTAAATTTTAGTAGACTGTTGGCTTTTGAATATTTGATAAAAACTATAAAACAAATTAAATATTTAAAAATGTAACATGATGAAACAAGTCTAATATCCAGTTGGTTGGTATTTTTAATTTTTTCTTTGGCTAAATTAAAAACGTTGAGCGTATGAAACAGCGTTTTACATTTTCTTAAACATTTATTGACGTCAAAATTTTTTTTTGTCAAAAAGACATTTTTGGCGTCAAAGTATGTTTCATAAATTTTTTTTGGCTATTTAAAACTAAATAATAAATCGACTTCAATGTGATTTTGTAATCATAAATAAATATTTCATTAATTTCACAAAAAACATGTTTTGACTTAAAAACAGTTTTGAGCTATATTTTTGACGTCAAAAACGTGTTCACTGACGTCTAAAATATATTTTTTCACGTCTAAAATTAGCTGGTAAACAGACTACAACAGGAGGAATTTATTAAAAATTATATGGTAATTAATAAATGAAACGGATGCTTTGATGTCAATACATAATTTTCTTTAACCATAAATATTTATGTTATTTATTTTGATACGTCAGTAAGTAGTTTTTTGATGGTAAAAATGCATTTATTTACAACAAAAATAATCTTTTCCCGTCAAAACCCGAGTTTTGGACGCCAAAAATTCGTTTATTAACGTAGAAAATGCTGCCATCTAACGGCGCAGCCGTAGTAGCGAAGTCTTAGTTGGTTGTCACACCAAATTATATTTCCAAATAATTTAAGTTGCCATAATAGTGCGCTTTATGCCAGGTTTATACAAGGTTCATGCCAAAAAATGTTTATAGGTTCTATTCCAAAGACTATTTTATTTTGTGAATCTATGATGAACACGTCACCCTAGTGTACGCTTTCACTGTCTAGACAAAAATAATATACCATTGGAACTTAAAAAATAGACTGCAACAGGAGAGGGGTAGCAGAAAAATAACACAAATATTTTGCTTTTGTGATTAGAATGATAGAAGAATTTTTTTTTACATAAGTATTCTTTGGAATAGAAAAGAAATATTCCAGTAAGATTTTTTTTTAGAAAAATTTTTTGTTTCTCGAAGGAACTTTTCTCATAAAAATATTTCTCTCTTAAAAACGGTTCTCTCAAAAAAATGTTTTTTATGACAATGTTTTCTCCAAAAAAATTTACCTCTTAAAAAAGGTCTTTCATGAAAATATTTCGAAAAAGCTTCTTTTATAAAAATATTTTTCTCTGTTGAAAGAATTTCTGTAATAACAATTATTTCTCAAAATCATGGTTTGTGTATGATGCAAAGAGATGGCGCTACAACGTGGCGGCGGGCTAAGCCAGTAGGTATTACAAATTACCAAGCAGGTGGCGCTAATCCGCTACCTGCTGGACGGTCTATCGTCATTGTTGCCTCACATTCGTGTTGGTAATAATAATAATAATAATTATTATTATTATTATTACCAACACGAATGTGAGGCAACAATGACGATAGACCGTCCAGCAGGTAGCGGATTAGCGCCACCTGCTGGACGGTCTATCGTCATTGTTGCCTCACATTCGTGTTGGTAATAATAATAATAATTATTATTATTATTATTATTACCAACACGAATGTGAGGCAACAATGACGATAGACCGTCCAGCAGGTGGCGCTAATCCGCTTGACATCACCTTATTTGTTCTTATCAAGTTTAGTAATCATGTGAAAAATGTTACGACAATTAGAGAGCCAGCGGGTGGTCTAGTGGTTAAAGTCCCAGGCTTTGAAACTAGACTCCCAATGGCAGTAGGTTCGAGTCCTCTGCCCGTCGGAAATTTTTCTGAATAAGTTAAATTCGGCCTGTCCATGGATGGTGTGTGTGGTGTGTATGTTGGGTTGCATGTCTTTCAGGGGTGGGGCATGTTAGACCGGTGTATAGCACTTAGTGTGCTGAGCCCGGGTAAGGGGGTGGGATGGGAATCATGCAGTCGTGCTCACGCACAGCCTCATGATTCTTTAAAAAAAAAACGACAATTAGAAAAACTAATAGTACAGTTCTTTTCTCAGTAAAAAACTATTTTTTGGTTCAAAAAGGAATTTTAAATATTCAAAACAAGACAACAAAATATTATGTGACAGCGGTTGCGGTGGAGAGTGGATCGTTATTGTTGTGAGTAGAGATAAACATAGTTTATATATAAAACAACAAAGTGTATTGGTTAAAAGTGCTCAATCTTTGTCTTATTTTATGCTATTACTCGAATCGAACAAAAATGAAACTTGTCCAAGCTCTAAAGCATTGGTTGCGCATTACAGCGTTACAGTTTATTGTTCCGCAGTCCGCTGTTCCAAGTACCAGGCGGAACGTACTAGCGCCATCTATTTGTATTAGGCGGAAACTGATTTTAAGAGAAATTAACAGTAGTAAGAAAAATAGTTTCAGGAGAAAACATTTTTCAAAGAGAAATGTTATGAGAGAATTTTTTTAAGGAAGAATAATTGTTTTGAGCTATCTTTTTCCAGAGAGAAATATTTGTATGAATGATTTTTTTCTAGGAAGAAATATTTTTATGAGAGAACTTTTTTAAGAGAGAAATATTTTTATAAGAAAACTTTCAAAAAACAATTATAATATAAAAAAAATGTTATCTAAACACTTTCTCCCTTGTAAAAAAAGCTTTTATTTAATAAATAATAATGTGACACACAAGTAATAATAGCTTTGACGTTGAGCGCTAGACCTCAAACGCTAATAGTCTGAGATTTGATCCCCGCTGCAGCCATGCAGCAATGAAAATCTATGCTGCAACCTTTATTCACATTCCCAATCCTTCTCTGGTATTTAGTCGTTCGGATTCGACGTTAAACTGTGGGTGCCCTGTACTCCACCTTAGCGCTAAAGAAAGTAAGTGGCGGAGAAGAGTGCCGCAGCCCAACAGCGAGACGTAAAACTGATTGCAATTGAGAGACACAGCGCCTTATACGGTGCTATCAAGAACTACGCAACGTGCGTCCAACAAGAACGTAATTGTGATCTATGGGCGTAGCATGGCGGAGTGGTTAGAGCGCTGAACTTCTACATAAATGTCCCCGGTTAGAGACCACGTGACGGCCAATTTAACTCATCCGCTCGTGTCTTTTGCAAGGCAACGGCCAACAAAGTACAACGCTTTAGTAATATTTTTCCACATATACAGGACGGAACATCGCCTGGGAACAGATAAGGCATTGTAAGATGGTGTTTTAAAAGATTGCCAAAAACTGTATCCTACAAATGCAAAACCTGCCATCGACAGTGTGTACAATAGTGAATCAATCAAAAACATACGAACTTCTTTTGCAAAGCACTCTTGATTACGTTTTTTGTAGATCGCCCTTATAAAGTTTTAGTTGCCGGTTTAGTTCAAAATTATCTTCCAAGTGAACAGTAACATGCTAAGAATAAACACAGTTTTAAATTAATAGCGAAAAGGCGAGCAGGTTTCTTTGATCGATAGTTAAAAATCTACTTATTTTTGTGCCCATTATTGATAAAAAAATATTACGTTGATTTGCGGCCTCGACTGCGCCAGTTAAAATGTGTAAATCGAAATTTCATTAATTTCGACTCGAAGATTTCAGATCGTGATGGTGATGCCGTTAATGCAAATAATAACGAGAGTTAAAAAAAAAGGCTTTTAATGCCCCTGTTTTGCCGATCCTACCCAGTGTAGTATATGCACCGCATATGCTATACTGGGTAAGATTGGGAAAACAGTGGCATCCAAAATGCAGGCTGGTCAACATCTATTCTAAAATTTTGGTTTCCAGGTTGGAGTCGCGTCATCATTACTGCTACTGACGACGTTTCGTCAACTGTTGCATGGACCATCTTCAGGGCTGTGTAACCATAACCGTTGTGTTCCATCAACAGCGGAGTCCACATCCATGACGATATATTTTGGATACATAATTATTACGGAAATTTAATCAAAAACTTTTTGAAATTAACTATTTAAACGTTGTTTCAAATGCATTTAAACATTCATACTGCAGTTTTCTGTAGGACGCCGTATAGATTAATAACCGGTGAAGCAATTTTGTTGTAACACTTTGACTTCCAACTAATATTGTGAATTTTAAAACACCGAATTTATTAAGCTCAAACGTTTTTAAAAAATAGTCTTTTAAGTTTCTAAGTAAAGGGCGTACACTAACAATGCTTGCCCTTCATTTTCTCAAGTCCAAGTCATAAATTTCAATTGTTATGTGAGCTTGAAGTAAATTCGCTCATTAAATGAATGAGGTCGTTACTTGGAGAGAAAAACAAGACGAACATGGTCACAATGAACATTGCGTGTGCGCTGACAGACTGAAACAATCGAATTAATCATTAATCTATTTAGCCGCAGCCTGACCATACAATTAGTTTACACGGTCTGCAGATACAGCTAAATAATCCTTGTTTCGCTAACAAACTCGGGGCCCAAAATTGCTAGCTTAAAGAGTAGAACAGTTAGTCGACGTTTATGGAAACTGTGGACTTTATTCACTATTCAGCTTAAACAACGTTTGCCTGCTCGTGTGTTAGTTTTTTTTTGTTGCTTCCTCGCCGTATCATTTCATGCCAATTTTCAAATTTCGGATTTTAACGGAAGTACGCGTTTTGGGGTCCAAGTAAACCCAAAAAAGTTTTTAAGGAATGTCTGTCTGTAGGTGGGTGCGTGAGTGGATAAGGGTAAGATCTTTAACCGGAACCGGAAATGGAAATTAGACGTGTTTTTCAGGTACAGATTGTTTTATAATTTTTTTTTGATATATTAAAAAAAAAGCATTGTAGTGACTCTAAAAGAAAAAATTTTTTTTTTAATTTTTACAAATAGGTATGAAAATTGTTAAAATTCTAGCTTCCCAAAACTAAAATCATTTTCAAGCAATTATTCCTCAAAAACTGCCACACCATTTTTTTAACTTTCTGGGCCGTTAGAGCTTGCAGTAAATTACAAAATTATGTTTTACTATTCTCCCAAATTTTACCCCGACGCCCTTCAGGAAATTTTGAAAAACTTGAAATTGATTAATTATTTATTTAAAAACGAAAACACAAATCAATAGAAAATTGGGAAAAATAAAAGATACTTTTTAATATCAACAACGCGTTTTCCAAAAACAAGTAATTTTAACTACGCCTATCAATTAACTCTAGCTAAAAGTATGAATTTATTCTTTGCATATTGTTCTTAGAATAAAGTTATTGTAACCATTTTTGGTCCGAAGTTGTGAGCGCAATATCTAGCGCCTGTACGTAACCGTGCCGTGCCAACGCCTTGGGTTTGGAGCGGGCGGCTTGTATCGGGTATAGATGACTAGATGTAAATTTCAATCACTTATTGGTCGCGAACATACAACGAAAAAAAGTATGGGAATGTGCCAGCAACCTGTATCGCCCAGTTGTTAACCTAAAATATAGAATACAAAACATCTGGATTCGCAAGTGCCGAAATAATAATTTCTGACGTCAAATATTAAATTTTAGACGTCACAGTTTTAATTATAAAAGAAGGAAATTGACTTTAAGACGTCTAAAAACCATCTAACTTATTTGAATAAAAATTATCTTTAAGTAATCAAATTTTCAACATAAGAAATTAATTTATTGACGTCAAGAATTCATTTTATAATGTCAAACTATTATTTCTTGACGCTTGAAATCCGTTTAGGCAATTGAAAACATAAAAAAAATTATTTGTAAACTATAAACATATTATATTTAGAGGTCAACAAATAGTTTTTTGACGTTTAAAAACAAACTACTGACGTCAATATGTGACTGTTTAATGTCCAATATATAAATTTTAGACTACTAAAATGTTGCTATGTAACTGGATACTAATTGAATATTGTGAAACGTGCACTAGGGCCATTGGTTGATTTGTTAATCATAAAATAGTTTGTGGGATGGGACGTATACACACTATTTAGTATAAACTTTATATATACCCATCATAAAGCACTCCTGGTGGCAACAAGATAAAAACGGACAAACAACGTGGTGTGGCGACCAACTATGGCTTCGCTACTACGTCAGTTGCGCCGTTAGATGGCAGCATTTTCCGACGTCTATTAATGATAGTTGAGCGCATTTTTGATGACAAAAGCTAAATCTTTAACGTCAATAAATACTTTTAAAACGTCTAATAATAATCTATTAACGTGTGAATAAATAACTGTGCTTAAGGTATAGCATTTCCGTAAATGTATCATTTAACTGTAAAATCGGTAAACAATTTTCAGATGTAAGTAAATGATTTTCTGACATTAAAAATTATTTTTGACATTAAAAATTATTTTTGACACTAAAATCTATTTATTTAATAAATAAAATAGTTTTTTCTTCAAACTCCAACACTTAAAAAATGATTTACAGAACTAAAGATTTAATTTTTTACGAAATAAAAACAAATATTGATATCAACAAACAAATTTTAGACGTCTGAAAATGATGTTTTGAAATAAGGTCAGCTATTAACGTCAAACATTATTTTTTGACGTCAATATATCATTGTTTGCTAAATAAATTTTTGACGTCGAAATATGCTGCCATCTAACGGTATATTTATTGTAGCAGTATAAACTAAAACACTACTGTAATAGGGAGTTATCTGCCAAAAGAAAACGCACGTACATCCGTACCGGCTTGTCAAAGAACAATGTACAATAATTAAGAATAATATGGCATGTGCAGTAGGCCGAATGGGGATTGCATGAGTCATAACATCACAAAAGAACAGGTCTTTAGCGTGGAACGTATAAACATTCTGACAAGTTTTATATAAAGCGCACAAGATCAAATACGGGCAAGCAATTTGGTGTGGCCACCGACTATGGTTTTGTTAATATGCTAGCTGCGCCGTTAAATAGCAGCATTTTTCGACGCCAATAAATAATTTCATTGCTTACGACAAAAGCTGAATCTTTGACGCAATAAACAAATTTTTGACGTCAAAAGATCAGCTACTGACGTTTGAAAATAATAAACTTATTGTTAAAAAAATAGTATTTATGTCGATTTGTTATTTAATTCAAAATGGTGTAAGCTATTTTCAGACAAAAATAAATAATTTTATGAAGTCCAAAATTGATTTTTTGACGTTTTAATATTATATTCTGACGTGGAAACATTCGTGTTATGTATTAATGATTATATAATTTTTTCTTTACGAAACGACTTAAAAAATAATTTTTTTACGTCAGAAAATCAAATGTGTATATCAAGAAATAAATTTTAGACGTGTGAAAATGACTTGTGTCAAAACATCATGTTTTGCGTCAGAAACTATTATTTGACATTTCTCAACTATGAGGGAAACGGTTACATGATAAGTTTATTTGTTTTACTACTTAAATAAGACAGGCGTGATTAGTGGTCCTAGCTTGATGGTGCAACTTGTCCTACTATGCCAAACGGATGAACAGACATGTTTAAAGGAATTATTTTTAATGGCCACCTTATCTGAAATACGTGTAGACACCATGATCCCCTTACTTAACTTCGTCTGGTTAGTGTCTGTGAAGCTACTTAAAAGGGATGGTTTATAAAAACAATTCAATAACGTTATAGAGACTTGAAAACAACGATAAAATGGAGATTTCCCGATCTGGCCGTCGGTCCTGGCTCGGGGTTTTCCGTGGTTCTGGGTTAGTACTATACGGAAACCCCCTCTTATCCAAATTGCCTGCTTTTCTAACCCATCCTTAACATCCTTTCTCGGCTGAAGAGAGCTGTTTTCTACATAAATAAATACACAAAAAAGAGGGGCTTTCAAAACATCCGTTATAGCTGCATTTATTCACTGCTTTAAACACATCATAATTTTGACTTAACTAAATTTAAAAATAAACAAGACAATTTCAATTCCTTGTGCAAAGAATAAGCTAAATAAATAAGAAACTATTAATTTCTCTTTATGAAAGAACACAATGGACATGCTTGGAGTTGCATTATTTTGTATATTAAGATTTTACTTCAAATTAAGTTGAAATTGCCTTCTTTGTATTCCACCTATTCAAAGAATTTCTTGTTTTCTTTATTAACATTTCTTTGGCCTTTGAAATTTTATTATTAACTAATTCAGGAAACTTTTCAATTTAATTAAGAAAAACTTACACGTTTTGTTTTCCACATCGAGCTTTAATTTAATTACAAAGTTACTTTTCGGTGTAATATAATAATGGACCAACATTCCGTAAAATAATTTATTTTTACTGGTTTCATACACTCTCATCAAATTTCAATAATAAAGCAACCTCAACAAACAGCAAAACTGTTAGGAAGAATTCGCCAAGTTTAAAAGGAATCTTGTTTAATTAACACTGCTGACTTATTAATCAGCAAAAGTATAGGACGAGATAAAAGCACCACGACGGTTGAAAAGCTCCATCGCGTGTTACACAAATCAAGATTATCGATGTCGAGTCAGCAGGATTGGATGCGTCGAGCAGGAGCAGCAATGTGCTCGAACTGCCGCAACCTTGCTAATAAATAATTCAGCATTTACTAGATTAACATTGCTAATTGCCCTGGCGCTGCCATACACTCTCACCTAACTTGGGCGCTTTACAACCTGTATGAAAGCTTGCGCTGCGCTTGTAGGTTATGGGAATGTATGTGTGCACTTGCCATCCTCACACATTCGTTAAGCACGAAAGCTCATTATACGGGCGACAAACTGTTATTGAACTCGATACGTTTGGGAAAAGCTTCGACGTACAAACAGTAACGTTACAGATTTAACAGATCGTTCTAATGTAATGGGCTAGAGCTTTACCAAATTGAACGCTGTCATCAAGAGGTTCTCAAAATTTTTGCTTATTTAAGTATTAGACGTTCGCGTTCTGTTTTTTGCCAATCTGTTAGCATAAAATCAATAACAATAACGGTAACGTGTTTAAATTGTATAAAAAAGAAATCTCGAAGATTAAAGCTAGATTTATGTGATATCAGAAGTAACATTTTTGTAATTAGACTGTACATGCTCAATGTGTTATGTCTCTCATATCAAACAGTGTTTATCGTGTTGCAATGCTATTGCAGTGAGCCTAACTAATCTACTAATTAGCAATCACCTTATTACGTAAACTATAATTTTGATCCATGCTGGCGATAATCATGCGATGACTGTACTGTTCTCCAGCTAAAACCCTTCCGTTCGGTAACTATCGTAAAAGGAAGTTTAAAAGTCGTCTTGTACACGAAAGATTAGTAATCAACTGCGGAAATAATAACCTGTAAGGTTATAACTAGTTATTCCATATGAAACTGTTTTCTGGTTACAATGCTTGGGTATTAAACATAAATAAATAAATAATAATCGAGAATTAAGCCAGATATTTCTAGTTACTAAAATTATTTTTATACCGAGGAGGGGCAAGAATCATAGTGTAGAAAATGTCGGAAAAATTAAGAATTTTGTCAACAAATATTTTCAAAATTGTTGTCATAGAAGAGGGAGTAGTCGAGAAAAAGCATCCCAAATACAATCAGCGACATAGCATTGTGTAGGTTTCTGAAGTCCAGAAAATTATTCTGATGCAGGGGGTGACGTGGAGAAATCCGTTTAAAACACATTATAGAAAAAAATGTTTTAAAAGTAATGATATAAAAGATCTAACGAACATATTTTGCGCGTTAAAATTATTTAGGTTCATTTCAGTAAATTTAGGATTTTACCGCAAATTAGTCCGTTGACACTTCTTTCCGCTTTTTCCTATATTAAAATGCGCACCCCAAGATTTGGTTAGAGTAGGAGTAGTTCCCTCTCCAGGCCCTTTTCACTATAAAACGTTCTCCGCACTCAGAACGCGTTGTACGCGGTTAACGCGTCCGTCTTTCATTCGGGAGGCCCTAGGTTCGATTCGCGGCCCGGCCAACTGCCTTGGCTCAGGTTGATTCTGCGGTTTTCCTGACCCAAAAGGTGAATACTGGAACAGTACTTTTCTCGGAAATTCTCCTCCATCCAAATTTCTTGTTGTAGCCATCAATGCCACCCTTTCCCGGCTCCGGTGTCCGAAAGACCCTTATAGCGGCCCGCCTCTTTGCGGGGAATGAACCAACACCGATTTTCCGTTTTCCAGAAACAGAAGAATTTTTTCCCCAAACTTACCAGCGCTCACTAGCTCTCTCGGTCTGGTGTTGTAGGAACTTCGTTTGTAATAGCTCCGGCAAACCCGAAAAAAAATTTCTTCTCCAAACTTCAAAGAGCTCACTAGCGTTTTGCGCTTCGGTCTACTGAAAATTCGTTTAGTAATAATTCCGGAGGACCCGTCAAGAGCTTTGAATTTTTATTTAATTGAGAAAGTTTCAGTTTACCGTCTTCCTCTGACTTACAATCTTTTATACGTTTTTAATATTTGCCCCGAGCCCCGTCAAACCCGTTAAACTTATATTCAAAAGTTAGAAACTTTACTGTCCGCCTGTGAATTACAAACTTTTATACGTTTGAAATACTTTCCCCGACAGCCCGTCAACCCGTTGAATTTATATTCAAACCGAAAATCAAAGATTTTATCGTCCGCCCGTGAATTACAAACTTTATTACGTTTGTATTGTTGTTTCCGACAGCCAAAACAACCCGTTCAATTTAGAGTTAAACCGGAAGTCAAAGACTTTACCGTCTACCAGTGAATTACAAACTTTAATACGTTTGTAATATTTTCTCCGACAGCCAGTCAACCCGTTGAATTTATATTCAAACCGAAAGGCAAACACTAAACCGTCCGCCCGTGAATTACAAACTTTTATACGTTTGTAATATTTTCCCCAAGTCTCTTCAAGTCCATTATATTTATATTCAAACCTAAAGTCAAAGATTTTACCGTCCGTCCGTAAATTATAAACTTTTAGATGTTTGCAATACTTTACCCGAATCTCGTAGGAAACGTTGAGCTTGTATTCAATCCAAGAGTAAATGATTTTGCTGCTTGTGAATTGCCATTTGAACTATACCGAATTTACTTGTCCTCCCGATCTGATCATATTGCAGACAATAACAAGTTAGTAACATTTCGAAAAAAACCGGCAAATAATTTGAAAGTTATTTTAAACCGACCGCCTTGCTCATGCTGTATTTTACTGGTAGTTTAAATATTGTAGAAATCGAAGTTTGTTCATGGTAAAATGCGAGATTGTTGAGATTGTTTAAAACAATACTTAGGGTAGTATCTTGAGATAAATTAGTGATATAAACTCTGGGAATTAGGAAACGTACCGAACCCCGCATATAAGTCACAAGTCTCGTATAAAGTAATATTATTTAATTTTTACCGTCTCCCAGTGTTTTATTGCAAGTTTAGAAGGTTTATTATATTTATATTAAAATTGGTAAAGGTTTGTTCACGTTACTGGATTTACTATTTTTTTTATTCCTGCTCTGTGATGAACGATGCGAATTTAATATTGGCAAACCTAACCCGGTATTTATTGTTTTTAAGTAAGCATTTCGAATTGACTAATGACACCTAAATAAAGCGTTTAAAACTATTAAATTGTCGCCAACATTTTTTACGCTAAAACTTACATGCTGCCTACGCTAAATGGACATAGGAAAGTCTATGCAAAGTGTTTTGCTGATTTTTTTCTCTCAAACTCTGTATCTTGACTAAGAGAGAATTAATCTTGACATACGTAAAACGACTTTAAAATTATTAAAATTCATGTTGCAAAACATGAAATTAAAAAAAACCATATTCATTGTTCTATATCAGATATACAGTCTTTTGGGAAATATATAAACAGTCATATAATGACTGTTCCTGCACCCTTCCTAAAAGTCACAACAAATTCGTTTTCAATGAGAACTAAAAGTACATCAGTAGATGTAAAGTAGAAATAAGTAAGTTGAATTTTACTAAAAGTTATTATATTACCTTAAACCTTGTACAAAGTTAAAGCAGAAGCAAACTTTAGTAATTAAATAAATGAGCAGCAGGCTCTGATTACGCAATCACTTATCTGGTAATTTTCTGAAAATAGCTGGTCGTTACAATGCACTATACCTACATGTAAGGTATACAACAGCTTTTCAGGCGACATTTTCTGAATATTTTATCCGGAGGTGTTAAATTCGCGTATCCATTAACCAAATTTGATCTTCTACGTTCTGCTACGTTCAGCGGTTACAAACTATAATTTCTAGTCGGTTATGTGAACATTGATTCCAGATAGAATCTACAAAGTTAACAAAATTTGCTGTACCAGTATAGCTTAAACGTCAAACCCATGGAAATGCTAACAGGGGTCGATTTGTATTCAAAGTCTAGTGAACAAACGTTGGGGTTCATCGTCGAACTTCCTCTTTGAGATATTCTGCTTGGATAGCATCTCGAGAAACTTCTGACCTCTTAACGTCCAAACTTAGATAAAACTAACAGAAAGTAACGGTATTAAACGCGAAGGCTAGACTTGTCCGGAATCGGAACCAAACTAGCATTTTTTCTTTTTCCGCGTCGGTCGTCTGCTAGATATAAATTCTAATATGGACTCACTTCTCATAAATTCCGTGCGTGGGGGGTTATCTACCCTAACCTCAGCTACCAAAAGCCGTCGGAACCCCAAGGGGGTAATACGTCAGCAAGGCCCGAGTGCAGCTTCGGCATCGCGAGGTGTCACCTCATAATAGAACCGGGTAAATCTCAGAAAATATGGTATTTGTCCCGAGTATGAACGGAATAACAGATTTTATGTAGCGCATTATTTTTGCCCCGCGCATTATTTATGGTCTGCAATGAGATATATTTTATAAATGTTACGTGGTTTTAGACTTCGCGCCCTATATTTCGTGGCGCCGTAATGCCACAAATAACCAACATCTATTCTGGTTGGTGCAGTTTCATATTGCACCACCAAATGTCATATTTATTCCAATTGGGCGAATAAAAATTTATTTTTCCATAAATCACGTAAAGCCACGTCCTGATCCTTATAAATTACAAATTTCAGTTTCTACAGGGTGTTAATGAATTATAGGGACACACTTCTAGTGCTTACAAAACACAACAAAACAAACAGCTTCTCAAAGATTCTTTAAGAAGCGCCTAAATGTAGGCAACTCAATTTACTACCTACTATTTGTTTCCATAACGACGGAAATTAATACAGGATCAATAAAGCCCTCTTTCCCACTTTTCAAATTCAAATTAAATTTAAAATAAATTAATTAACAAAATGTTTCAAAACTAAGCAAGAGAAAAACCAAAATTACAAAGCAAAATTCAACTACTTGAAAAATTTACAATAACTAATTTCAAATTCTGTTGACAACGAATGTACCTTCCTCCCGCAGCCGACGTGAAACTACACTAAAGGCTTTGTGCGATGGATGATTCCTATTCGGAAAATGTTCTTGGTACAGGCGAGCAGCTTCGCGTGCGTTACCCCAAGCAGCCCCATACATAAACATCATGTCATGCTGTTCGGCAAAAGTATAATTCTCCATAACACAAAAATACGAAACAGAACGAAAATAACAAAGAAAATAATTATCAAAAAAATCACAGAACGAAAAAAACGAATTATAAAAGGCACAGAAAGAAACGAATGCAAGAAAAGTCAAAAAATATCACAAAAAAATCGAATTGTATCAACATTGACGGTATTTGAATGCATGTATGTCTAAATCGTTTTTTTCCCAAAATTCCGTGTGACCCGCGCAAAATAATTGAAAATGCAATTTGGGTTGCCTATTTTCAGGTACTCAAGAATCTTTAAGAGGCTCTATTTTCTAAAGGAAACGTTTTTGACCACACATTTATTAACAAAAGTTGTTTGCTTTGTTGTGTGTTGCAAGCCCTAGATGTTTGTCCCTACAATTCATTAACACCCTGTATTTAAAAAAGGTTTAAATTCAAAAAAATACCAACAACACTATACAAATATCTAATTGATATTGAACATGGGTCACTCGTTGTAAATGATGGATCGAAATTAGTTTCCGAACGTTCTACTTCCAGAGTTGATGAATTATTTTTGCCTCGGCGCGAACGAAAAGAAGGAAACGTGGGGCCAGGACGAATGACATAGGTTAGATCTTAGCATCCAATGGAAATAAATTATTTCATCTACGGATCTGGGTATTGTGAAGCCTCCCAACACCTAAATCCGCCGCTGAGTGCAATCAATTCTTAATCAATCCTCATTCTTTTTCCTCCAAAGCTCTTATAATCGAGTTGATTTGTGAACTCGGATAGATACTGGAGCATTAGTGACATATTGTTGTGACGTGGTAGTAAAATAGTTTGTAATTAATAGAAAATTGTGATCAAAATGATATGTTGTGTAAGGGCTCCCACCATAGGCGCCCTTACTTTTTTTTCTGGTGGGGGAAGAGACAAGCCACAGTGCGAAATTTGAGTCTTACCTCGCGTGGAAGGAAGAAATTAAAAAAAAAGAATTCAACAGTATAAAATGTGTAATTTTAGAATAAGGACAAATTGCTTGAATTAAAATTATTGTCGGTTTCTCCACCCGCACGTAACGTCCTCTTTATGCAAAATACATTTATACACACAAACATTTTCAGTAATTGCAGCAAGTTGCAGAGGCTTCCGCGTGTTACTCGGTTATTAAGTAATTTCATGCGATCTATAGCATGAACTACGAGATAATGAACAATTTTGTTTTAAATTATGACGTACAATTATATTAAATCAACCATTGTAACAATAAAATCTTGTAAAATAGTTAACAACAATTACGCGTTTCAAATTTTGAAATATTTTCAATGACGATTTCGTCCAACGGGAATATTTATCATACAATTTTTACTTTTTAGCCTGAATTATAGAAAACAAAATACCACTTTTGTCAAATCGTTAAATAATTTCTTACGTCAAAAATCATTTCTTGTGTTCTAAAAATCGTTTAGGCAATTTAAGATAAAGTAGTAAATTATAAAAAAACTCAATAGATACGTTTTTGATGTCAAAATTATGGTTGTAGTTGAGTATTTATGTCTATTAATATTTAACTAGTGTTACCCCAGCGCATAATGCACTGACAGACAGCGTTGACAGAACCGGCGAAATGCTAAGTCACGTGATGCATTAGTTTCAATAATGAGACGCGGGGTTAATGTAGATGTCGCCTCAAGTGAAGCGCGTCTAACAGACTTTCATATATATTAAAAATTAAAATAATTATTATTGAAAAATCGACATAGAATAAAAATATAAAAATGTTTCATGTTCCATCTGAGGATAGAGACCTTTCATTGAAAAAAAATGGTCCAAATTGGTGAAGCGGTAGCCGCTGGAGAAACCGGAGAAAAAAACCCTTTGAGCTTTTATATATGTATGGATTTTAAACTGTGCAAGCAATTTGCAGACATCGACAAATGAGCTTGTGACGTCAAAAAAATTTATTTTCGGCGTCAGAAATGATGCATTGACGTAAAAAATTCACTCAATACATTATTTAATTTTCCTACCGTAAAGAACGCCACACGCTAAAAAATTAACTTTCGATGTCTAAAACTAATGGTTGTAAACATAGCGTTATGTTGATTATTATTCAATTTTAAATTGAGTAAACGATTTGCACATTGACGTCAAAAACTATTTTTGGCGTAAATAATTATGACGTAAAAAAATTGACTTAATTTATTTCTAATACAGTTTTTTAATATTCCTACGTTAAGGAACTATGTGTATGTTAGATATTAAAAAATCAATTTTTGACGTCAAAATATTAGTTTTAGACGTCTGAAGCTGATGTGTTGACGTCAAAAACTAATTATGCAAGCAAATAATATTTGTTTAATCCACAACTAATTTTTGTTGCAAGTTTTGGTAAAAACTTATATTTTGACGTCAACAAAAATTTTTTTGACATCAAAAAACATTTATGAAGTCGTAGAAACCTGCGTCGCTGGTTATACTCAATATCGATTGAATTTTTTACTTTCCCACTGGACCGATTTTGATGAAATTTTAAATCAAGAGGTATATCTAAAATGTTAGTTTAAGTTACGCTTTTCAAAAAAATCCGAAATTGGAAACGGAAGTTAGACATGTTTTATTATTGCGTTCTTCCAAAATTAAAATTTTAAAAATTTGAGTGCCGAATCTGGAAAAAAATTTAAGGCAAACCGAAAACTGTTTTACCAAACTCTCTAGCTTCAAAACGACGGCAATTCCAACTTTTTTTTTGAAAATCCGCGGAACAATTAGGGCGCGGCGATTACCTTGCTTCGTGCAGTTTACTCTCTGCTACTATTCGTACAGTTACGGTACGAAAACCAATTGCACAGGCTACTGTAAGTTTGTTCTCTTAAAAATCTAACAGACGTGAAATGTACAACGTTATAAGTACAAAAAATTATAATTTTGCAAATAAGGCAAGTATTAATATCTAGTATGGGAAAGTCCACTCGCAGTTAACACTTCTTCAGCCTTTTTTTATATGTTGTTCGGTTCCTTAAAACAAGTTTTAACTTCCAAATTGTTTATTTTATTTACATTTTTATATTTACACTGTTGCTTAGACAAATTAATCACGTTATTGCATCTTCATAGTTTGTGTTTCTTAATAAATGTGTCTTGTATTGCTGATTGCTTGCTGTATGAAAAATCCGGCTACGGCTCTGTAATTTTGTACCATTTCCATAAATGCTTTGCAAAACTACATTGTTGTGTGTGTATGTAATATCATCTGACAGTTCTTATATGAACTGTACCTTATACGGTGTCTACTTGCATTTATGGAGAATTCTAATAACAGAAGCTTGAATAATATTATTGCGCAAAGCCATTTGAATTGCTGACTTTAAAATTAGAGCATTATTAATTAAAGATGCAAAACTAAATTAAAACTTACTTACGTTGAAAGATGCCCTGTTACCTCTACTGCTTCTACTTATCAAAGGAATATTAGCTTTTTTAACACCAGTTGTTTAATTTAATCACTTGCGTTGTGTTATTGAATTAGTTTTACCATTCCCAGAGTAGGTTTGAGTTCAGTGTCGGTTCGAATCGTTTCACAATGTAAACATCCCGATCCTGTTAGTCCTTAACCGATTAAATTTTACAACAGCATTAAAGAAAGCAAGTATTTAATCCAGAAATATCTCTTTAACAAAACACAACCTAATCCTAATTCTTATTACGGACTGCAAGATTAAATTGCACAAACTCCTCAAATTGTCGTGCATGCATCCAGCGAAATCCTGCGGGATTCGGTAGGGAGCAGCAGGATCCATCTCACCGGCTGACTAAGCCGTGCCGCTAAAAGAGTGGCCAGGCACGGAGCAGCAGCCGAGTAACTAATGAATTTGATGCCTCGAGCTCCGAACCGTGAAAATTCTGTTCCGAAACATTTACTTTGAGCCGATTTCATGTTACTTCAAACAGAAATACCAACTCCTCTCGCTAATCCTTAGATTTGTTTTATTAATACTCGAGGATTTAAGGCAGTAAGCACTTAATTAATAACTTTGCACGAGCAAATTGGTGAAATGTTTAATGGGAACTTGTGAAGCAGAATTCGCTACGCGTACGCGATGAGAATTTCTATTCTCTTCGCTTTAGCTGTAATATTGTCATTTCTGTGTAAACTTTTGACTTCTCAAGGAATACGGTGTCTAATATTTCTGGGTATTGTGCAAAAAGTTAACTCGTTTGTTGTTTGTAAGTTGTAACTTCAGAGCTTGAAGAATTATGTGAATAAGATTTGTACTAAAAGCAACAAACTAAAATTAAACGTAGTGTTGTACAATGCATATATAATCAATTACAACAACAACAATTATGCTACGGAATCAACACTGTAATTAACATTATTTAACTAGATGAATGTAAAATTTATTACAAACATTATTGTTATAAGAAGAGAGAGATTGGAATTCCAACAAGTATATGCTTATATTTAAGAATGTACAGACAATAGCAGGATTGGCTGTAGAATAAATTAGAAAACAAATATATAAAACATATACAGTATAGAGCAAATGTAATATATCCGAAAATAATAGGAATCGAACACGTTTAGCAATTTAAATAGTGGGGTATATTTTGTGAGATTTAAAAATGCTTTAGGAAAGTTTTTTTTGCAGCGACGTCATCGATAAATTTTTTAATGAGAAAACAAGTATTTGGTTCTTTCATTAAATACGCATTGTTTTTCTCCATTAAACCTTGGAAACATTTTATATGTTTGCATCAGTAATTTTTTGAGAAAAATGCAAAAACACTGTTTAAACCAAAAAATAATTTAATATAGATCAACAACAGATTGCTAAGAGTCAAAAACGCATGGGTGTAGTGGTCAAGTTGTTGCGTTCTAGCCCAGTCGCTCAGAGTTCGATTCTCGGGCAAAGTAACATTGAAATTTGTAAAATCGGCGTGCTCTGTTCAGAAGAAGGCCAAAAAACGAAACAGCTGTTAACAGGGCCTTGTTCTCACTTAATTTTTGCGTAATTATTGTAAATGTTTTATTGCTTCTCTTTCCTACTTCATTTCTTTTAAATTCTACCATACCTTACATCTTTCCACTCTGTCAAATGCTTTTTCCATATCTATCAACCTTAACTGTACTTTTTTCTTACGCTTTATTGCCGTCCCCGCTAGTTGTCTGAGTGTAAACACCAAATTTCGTGTTTATTTACTAGCAAACCGTTTTTGGCTTCGTCCTGCTGTTCTTAAGATTTTCATCGTAGTCTGTTTCACACTTGGTCATAATTTTTCTAGATTTTTGCACTCTTATCTGTCACTTTTCTTGTAAATCGGCACTACGATAATAGTATGTTTTACTTTAATCTCCCAGTCCTGCTCTGACCCTGAAGATTTTTCTAGCTTTATTTTTGGTATAGCTTTGTTCAATTCTTTTAGTGTTAAGTGCTCAGTTCTTCTGGCGATGTATCTATTCCATCTTCATTGTTCCGTGTTCTATGTTAAGTTTCGTGTTGTGACGGATTACTTACCAGCTCCTAAGAGCGTTGCTTCCATTTTTCTATTATGTCTCTGTCTTCAGTTAGTACGTTTTCTTGATTATTTTCAACTGCGTCTAGCGAAAGCTTTTTTTACATTTTCTCAGATATTTCGGAATCTTGTAAAACAGCTTTCTGTACTCGTTATAGCCATTTTTCATCATAATACGTTCAATGTTTTACCAAAATTTCTGTTTTGCTTGAATTACCTCTCTGTTCGCCAGGTCTTTTTTCACTTCAAACTTGTCGTATTTTTTCTCAATCAAACATTGATCTGTACTATACGCTGTCCAAAAAAGACTGAAGAACTTCAACATATCAGCGCTCCGTTCGCAGCCAATCTGCGTCGAGGAGGACAAGGTCTTGTAAAGAAGAACGCGTTGTTTCGCTAACTTGATAAACACACCGGATACAGTTCTCTATATCTTTGCACATGCGCTTGCAGTCGCTTTCACCCTTTTCACATGACTACAAAAACATTGCCAAATTATTTAAGGTACAAATAATTACTATTAACAAATAATAATTTATTAAATACGCAACCGTTAACCTTTCCTTTGTATTATGTAAGCGTTGTTATGCAATGGCAACTAGAAAAACCATATATAACCCGCGCATTTGGATAGAAAAAACAATTTTTTTTCAGATAATGCAAACCTAGCTTTTTGATAAAAATACCAATGCCTGGTGATCTGCTTGCAGATCGAGCATAAGCTTTCGATCCAAGGCTAACCAACATATCAAGCTCCTTCTGGAGCCCCGCTTCCAGATTGAGCGTAAGCTTTCGGTCCAGGGCTAACCAACATATTAAGCTCTTTCTGTTCCCAGATAGAACGTAAGCTTTCGGCCTTGGGAAAACTAACACAGCAAGCTTTTCCTAGAGCCCTGCTTCCTAAAGTCCAGAGCTACCCAACACATCAAATTCCTGCTGCCAGATCGAGAGTAAGCGTCAGGTTCAAAGCAAAAGCAGCACAACACGTTCCTCCTAGAGTCCTGCAGCAGTTCTATTCGTATAGAATCCCGCAGTACCGCAGCAACTCAATATAATCCTCAGGGTCTGCCAGCCAGATCAAGTGTAAGCTTTCGGTCTGGAGCTAACGAACACAGCAAGCTCTTCCCGAATCCCTGCTTCTAGATCAAACGTAAGGTTTTGGTTCAAAGCTAGCCAACATATCAAGCTTCTGCTAAAGTCCTCTGTCCAGATCGAGCGTAAGCTTTTGGTCCAATACACTAACACACCAAGCTGCTTCTAGAATTCTGTTTCCAGATTGAGCAAAAGCTTTCGCTTCGGAACTAACTACCAAATTAAGCTCTTGCTGCCAGATCGAGGGCGCTGAACAAAACTAGCACAACACGCTCTTCCTAGAGTCCCGCAGCATCTCTATTCTTCTAGAATCCCGCAACACCCAGCTCCTTCAGCACCGCAGCAACTCAATATAATCCGCAGTGTCTGCCAGCCAGATTAAGCGTAAGCTTTCGGTCTGGGGCTAACAAACACAGCAAGCTTTTCCCGAGGCCCTGCTGCTAGAGTAAGCGTAAGGTTTTGGTCCAAAGCTAGCCAACATATCAAGCTTCTGCTAAAGTCCTCTTTCCAGATCGAGCTTAAGCTTTTGGTCCAACACACTAACACACCAAGCTGCTTCTGGAATTCTGTTTCCAGATTGAGCAAAACCTTTCGCATCGGAACTAACTAACAAATTAAGCTCTTGCTGCCAGATCGAGGGTGCTGAACAAAACTAGCACAACACGCTCTTCCTAGAGTTCCGCAGTAGCTCTTTTCTTCTAGAATCCCGCAGCACTTAGCTCTTTCTAAAACACCGCAGCAACACAATAAGACCAGCAGGACGTGCCAGTTTCTTGCCCGATTATTTTGTGTATTTAAATGTAGTTAAATTTGTTTGGCCCTGTTCTTATATTAACATTTGCTCTTCTTGTTCTTGTATTGTTTTTTGTTCTTGTGTTAATGTGTTGGTTCATATTTAATGTTTATTGTTAAAATATGATTTGATTTAATTAAAATGTTAGACTAAAGGTGTTACAATTATTTGGAGGATACAAAAGAAGTGCAATTTTGCCATTTAAAGACTTGGAGAAGATTTGTTTGAAAATTGAGATCAAGGATGAAGCATCGACTGTCAAACTTATATCGTGCGGTCCTGTTCAAGTTCTTGCACTTACAATAAAAGTTGGTTATTAATAGCAGATACAACAATGCTTATAGCAGTCAGTTTCTTGCCTTTACAACATTATAGCTGTGACAACAACGTATTTATAAGCAACGCAAAACACATCCACTGGGGATTAGATAAAATGTTACGAATGCTGCTCTAGCGTGTACGATAAAAATTACAAAAAGGTCGAGATTGCAGTAAATTTGTCAGTGGGCGAGAGACATGTAATAAAGCTAGCTTGTCCTTTAGAAATGAACAGAAAGATTAAAATCACATCTTTACCTTGGCATAACTTAACTGTTTTATAACCAGACTTGTGTGGTTGAAGCTGACCTTACTCCAAGATGTAAACACCAAGTAAACAAGACCTTCATTTATACAGAGCCTTTGTTAATTACTGATACCCACGTGACCTTTGGTCCGCAGTGACTTAGGGAGTTTTAGATTTAGGTGTTGAAATCAGTTCAGGTTTGGTATTCGTGGTAACTAAAAATTCCATGTAAAGTGTTACTGTCAACAGTCAAAGTGAGATTATGTATGTAAACAAGCAAGCCTTTATAAGTTAACAAACGGCTTGAAAATTTTTGGATTAAAGGCTTACCAACAGTGTAAGTTGGGTTGCCTATATTTTGTGGTCACGTTGGTATCAGTAGTTAATGAAGGCTCTGTAGATATATTTCGTAAAGTGAGGAAGGTAAAAATGCATGTTTGTTATTTCCCAATGTCTTCAATAAATTTAAACCACTGTTTTGAAACTCATTTGAGGGAATTATTCTAAACATCCCCACATCAAACAGTTAATCAGAAAATAATGCTACGACATATTGTGTGCTACGTAACAACTACGAACTTAACTTAAACATCAAAATTTGAGAAGTGTTACGTGCGTGCAATATTTACGTTTTAATCACTTTTAGACCGTCGCGTCGCGTCGTCATCAAGAAATCCCTAGAATATAAAATATTTGGTTTCTTTGTGAGATGTATGTCATGAAGCGTCAAAATTTGTGCTTCCAGCGGGCGTGTTAATAACTATAACAATAGTTCTGAAACTATCACGTCAAACTGCTAAACTTCAGCTTCAACTATTTCATTGTTTCCATAATTTCCCAAATCCCGCCGTTACGAAAGGAGCAGCGCAACCCCTGCCACTTATACGTGTCACGACCTCCCCATCCCCCAAACAAGACCTCATTTTCCTGCGTAAACGCATGCTATTGTATATTGTGCTAGCGATCAGCGCTTTACAAATTCCCAGCTCTAGATGATGGATTGAATACGAATATACGTCACTTTACACCACCCGAATTTGTCGAAATTTATGGAGATCGTTAATTTATGAGCCACGCTCAGTTCTCCACCTGTAAATCCGTACTAAATTAAAACAAATTAATGCAACTACAACATTTCATACACACACTACTTTATGATAACTGGCAAAAAAACAATCAATCATAATTCAGAGGATATTTTAAAAGAGAAATTTGTTCTCACCGTTCAGATTTGTAAAATCTTAGACGTAAACGATTTTTCTTTCAGGCTTTATGAATAAAACAATAGAAAGCCACAAAAAACTTATAAGCATAACTCACTTTTTGAAATGTTATAGATAAATACAGAAAACCTACTTTCACGAAAATTGAATAACTTCTGATCTTATTTTGGGGATATCGATTGTAGCCCTGGTTTCTATCAAAATTTAAGCTGAATTTTATTTTGTACAAGATATATAACAGAAAACGTTTCCGGATATTTTAGAAAATGTCATTTCCTTTTCATCCAATAAAAATAAAATATGAATATGTAACAGTTGTATCTGTACGTAATTGTTTAAATTTAAGATCATACTTAAGTTGCGGAAATAATCCAACAAATCTGGTATTTCCAAGCGTCTGAATTATGGAAAATTATCCAAATTTTCTAGAAATATGTTACTAAACAGAAATGCTAGCGTAAAAATGTATCATAAATTGACTAATGAGAAAGACTTGTCGTTCAAATAAACTATAATGTTTTGTATGAACTCATAAAAAAACAACAGCCTACGACACTGTATTAATACGTTAATAAACATATCAAATCGTTTGCAAGTCTTGTAACTGCATAAGTAAAAAAATTCAAATAAATGTAAATTACAAATTTAGAATAAATCACTGAATTGTGTAGATGACAGCTTTGTATTATTGTAAAAATGATATAATTTGATCATTTTTAGATCTAATTGCAATCAATAAATATTGTAAATTACGTAAGTTACGCTATCATGTAAACGTTGCAAATTTTTAAACAATGTCAAATGTACGAAAGCTTAATAACCTTAAAAATTATACAATAAGAAATCTACAAGTAAAAACAGCGAATAAACATGAAAAATTAACTAAATTCAGGAAAAAAATTGGCTACAGTTAACTAGCAAATATAAAGAATTCAAATATTAACGATGAAGAATGAATATCTGAATTTTCGAGAGCTGATTTTATTAAATCGAGGCACAAACGAATCCTTCCAACAAAGTTACGGTAAAGTATGTCCAAAATATTCTTTAAAACTTGGCTTCCAACTGAATCCTTCTTACAGATTTATAGAACCTCTCTTGGTCATTAAAACATATGCAGAACGTTTAATATTTTACGTACAGGATTCTAATGTTTATGTACACATATAAAGCAATCTAGGTAACGGACCAAGATAAATTCCACCAAAACAGATAATTAAGTGGATAACTAGGTACATACAATGAAACGTGAACAAACCATTTACAAACGTGTACCGAGGTACACAAGCGTGTACAAGGTTGTACAAGGTTGTACAAGCCCCAGAGCTCAAATAGCAAAGAAAACCTTATAAAATCAATACTAACAAAAATCACTAAAATTAATATACCTTTAGTGTTGGTGTCCTGCTAAATAGATGAATAAAAAATTTCCAATATATGCATGTATAATAATCGGCCTTAAATTACAGGAATTCAAGATTCAAGTTTTTTTTTCGAAGTTCACAAATTCCAAAAAGGTCTCTGAGTTAAGCTTTACCAAAAATCTAAATCTTCAACAATATCTCGTCTCATAAATGTAAAGAATTTTGACTGATTATTCTATTAGAAATAATGAATAATTAAAAACAAAAAAATTGCCAAAACTTCAATAATCCATCTGAATACTTGGAAGTGGAAGTAAAAGCTTATTGCAAAAAATTTCCCAAGTATCTTTGACTAAATTAGGAAATCAAAAACTACAAAATAAAGCGGGAAGCAAACTCTTGAAAACAGAAAATTACTAAACTAAGCAACCAAAATATTGAAAGATGTACAACGGGTCACCTAACTACCAGGAGTAAAATCAAGCTAAAACTCAAACTGAGAAAATAAAACTCTGATAAAAGAATATTCCGAGCAGACAAAAAAGACAAATCAAGACACAAGACAACATCGATGAGGAACCAGAAAAATAATTTCATAGTTTGTATAAAACCGCCCGCCTGGTATCTATCAAGCGATGTTTTCCTACACCTCAGCACAGCTCCTATATTTACTAAAATTGCGCCTTCTCGTCAGGTCCTCGTTTTACGAGTTTTCTCAGATTCAGACTGAATACTTGAAGTACTTAAATAAATAATGACGAGTTGAAGTGGGATTTTCTATGTTTTGAAGTCTCAGCTCTCATTTAGACAATTGAAAATTTAAATAGAGCAACCGGTTGCCAGCTAAACAAACCGATCAATCATTGTAAACGCAAAGAAGTTTACATCAGTCGGTAGTTTATAGGTGATTCTTTTTCTGAAAGAGCGTAGGCGTGTAGCGGCAGTTTCCTTGTTTTCCGGGCAATATTTCACTTTTTTAAAGTTTCCTTGCAGCCCTCCCAGTAGAGTTGCAAGATCTCACGCCAGATTTTGAGTTATAGCCTCTTAAATTTTGATATACCATCTTTGTACTTTATAACGTCATAAATATCAATCTATGTTTACTGCTCCTTCAGTGTGAGGGCACTCCAAATTTTCGTCCTTATTTTCCACTCGCATAAACACCTCACGTCATTGCAATTTCAAAATAAGCATTATATTATAGGGCTTATATGCATCCAGATATACCAACACGAAGAACTTGAAATTAGAGCCGTAAATTTTACTGGGGAACTCAGAAATGAAGTATTGTACCTACTTTCAGGACCGAGTTTTTCACCCTGGAAAATATTGAAGATATTCCTGGGGCTTTCTCAGAAATTTACTGCAGTTTCGAGCACATAAAGGCGATGCTTTTCAAGCTTTAATTTTAAGGCTGAAAATGATTTGTATACAGTCGGCTAAAGACATGAAAATGATTTCTAAACACCACAGGGGAGAAATATCTGTTTGAGATGACAATGAGGTATATGTTCAAGGTCAGATTATAGATCTGAAAATTATTTCTTTACGCCGAAGAAATGTATGCCAAATATCTGCTTAAAATCATATGAAAATATTAATTTTTCAGGTTATTTTGTAAATCGAAAAATAAATTTTATACACCAAAGTGATGTTTGCGAAAAATAAGTTCTAAATGACTTTTAATTACATTTTCAAGGTCACTAATGTAAGCAAAATACATTACACCAATTTAACTGGTATAAACCCAGAAATAGAGCAGGGCTTTCAGTTCTTCAACACAAAAACTGTACCTCAGGTTTCCATTGCAGTTTCAAGCATATAAAAATGAAACTTAACCATTTTCATTCTTTGTGATACTTAATTATTTGACAAAATTAAAAACTATATTTTAATAACAATATCTATAAACATGAACAAATAGATCTATTAAAAATACCAAGAAACAGAAACGGCAATTACAGCAAAACTCGATTATTTACATGGCGACACCTAGCGGGAGCCTTACACCACCTTACTCGTCGCGCCTCAATCAGCACGCTTGCCCAGCTAACGACGGCCACGGTTTAACGAGAACAAGCTACCAGTCATGACATCACGCCGTGAGCCCTAAGTCTTCACTAGTGTGGGAGATTACCGAAACCTCTACTGATTTTGCAGGTCCGTACCCAAGTTAAAACGCAGCTTACCCGTCGAGCCGCACCAAGATAACTCTAGCCTGTAAAGTAGAGGTAGGAATACCGGCCCAACGCTTTGTGCCTAGCAGCGCCTTTCCCGGACCAGCCGGGCCTTGCAGAGACTCGCCGGTCCAGCACAGTTTAACCGGCCTGGCAAAGCTAAACACAGATGACGTAACTAAAATGTCAAATAATGTTACAGAAAAACCTACGAAAGTACCTACTTGTAACGACAAAAACAGATTACTCACCGGCCCAGTCAGAGAAATTCATAAGAAACGCTAGCCCTGCCCGATCTATACTTTAGGTACATAATTTGAGGGTCGGCGTGGCCCGACAAATTCAAAAACGGGTTGGTCTGGTTCGGCCCGTTTGATGATTATATAAGTTTCCACGGCAAATTTTGACCGGAAAATTTATCTCGGCAAATTTGGCACGTCAAGTTCGATTTCGAACGCTTCGGCCCTGTGGCGTAAGTATTAGGGCCAGGTTTAAATTTTTTTTATCTGACCACTTCTATTGCGCATGCTTCCATTACCACCACGAATCCTACGCCGTGGCCAAGACGGGGGCTGTAATTCCCATGCGGAATCGAGCTTGGTTCCCGTGGCACTAATCAGTAAAGTCATTGATTAGACTTTTTGGAACAGCCGAAGCTACCATTGCCAGTTGGGCTACCCGCAGTACACAGTAGTGGTAAACTTTGCACCGACCGAATTGGTCGGTAGTCGGTCTGATCATAGTGATTAATGCCTAAACAACGGCGACTGTGCCCGCTGAGCCGCCATTTCGATTGTGGGCGTGAGGAGGAAAGCTGCACCATACTCCTAAGGCCCTAAGTCCCTATTGCCAGCAGCTACGCTATTCCTTCCTGGAGTTCACATTCATCTACCTACATCGACGGCTTCCAACCACCCAGTTCGTTGCTTGGGCAAACATGCAACCCGTTAGGTCACCCTGACGCACGTAAATTTATATCCTCGTGTTTTAGCGGCCTATACTGAGCGCTAGTAACACTTTACCTCGTTATTAACTCAGTCTTTCATGGTCCCAATTAAGGTAAACCTTGAACCTCTCCAAAGAAAAGTGGATGTACCAAGTCCAAGAAGTCACCCAAGGGATCGTTAAAACGCCGAATTCGCTAAAAATGTCCTCGTTCACGCCTCTCACCTATGTGAGGGTCGTTGACCATTAGGCCTTCGGTAAAGAGGCAGCGGCTTCGTAGGTTGGATACAGACCCAGGGGTTTAGTATGCGTCGGGAGACCAGGATTTGTCACCCTGGTCGGCGGCGGGATGGGCTAGAGGAACCACTGGGGTATGATATTCCTGTGATTGAGGATGGAGTTCCAGAAGGTTGAGCCCCGGAAGGAGATAGTGGTTACGTTTTTATTTCTTCGTCTGAATGAGGTGGCGTTGTAGGAAGCGGTCTTATAAAGCCTGAAATCGGATTCGATAAAGCAAGAAATAACCTCGGGAATCGTGGAGTGGTACACGACGGCCGGTGTGGGTGTACATAAAAGCGTCTAAATATCAATATCTCACAAAACATCAATTGCAGTGGCCTCCTTATTACAGTAGTATATAATTATCAGTCTGTGTGTTGATTTTATAATGTCAAATATGTTTGTGCAACGAGTCTTAGTGGTGCCATGCTGAGCATTGGCATTATCTCTTTTTCAATTACTTTAATCAAATACTGGACTGTTATTAGCCATAATAACAGCACCACAGGCGTCCCCACCGAGTGCACGCGGTTTGAGTACTATAAACAAGGCCACAGCGGGGATGCTTTGTGAGAGGTTAAGATCTATTCTGGGTGTCTAGCCAACACTGGGGTCGGCTCTTCTTTTCGGTAAGCGTATTTCATGATTGCTGTCAGCATGAGATAGTCAAGTCTTACGGTGCGTTACCTAGGAAGCACTGGAAACGTTGCTATTTACGAGGTGGGATAGGATTTGGGATCTATTTTATCAGGTTGGACTGAGAGCTTAGGAGGTTTCTATTTAGCCTGGATGCAGCAGCTGCAGGGCTCTGAGAAGAATTTGCTGGTTGCTAAGGAACGAAAGCTTGGAAACCTGGCTTCAAGACAAGCTTGCTGAATTGGTTTTCTTCAGGCCGAAAGCTAGTGATCGATCCTGAAGCAATTTTTCAAGAGTTGGTTTTTGGGTCGTTAGCTTATGCCCGATCTGACAATAAACTTATGTTCCTGTCTAAATGCGCTGTTTATGTATGATTTTGTCAAGTTTCTGGCTGCATATCATTGTCTCCATCTACATAATAGAAACAAAATGCACAATGACTTCTTTTAACAGATGAGGGCGACGGTTTTGATTCTTGGCGTCAGTCCAACTGTCTTTTCGCAGGTATGCGAAAGAGAATGAGACGTGGTTGTATGTGCAAAGAAAGCGAGAAAGCGGCATCCGGCATGTCTGTTGGGTAGCGAAATGGAAGTCGCTGTTGCAAAAGACAACGCCCTTCTCGACGCCTATTGGCTGATGAATTTGAAGTCTCTTGGTATTTTCTTGGCATCGTAGAGTAAGGATCTAAAGGAGGTTGTGGGCGTAAAAATTTTGAGCTTAAGTTTCAAGAGTATGGATCAAAACACTTTAGTATTACTTCAACAATATTTATTTCGGCATGTTTAAAATGAGTACTATTGGCTTAAGTTTAAGTTTAAACGGGGCAAATGATTTGAATGACGTCGAAAGTATTTCCTAGATTATTTATTTATTTAATCGTGGAACGTTACAAAATTTCCATACTTTTAATGCACGCTTACTTAATTGAATAAACTTTCAAGTCTCGAGAGTTTCAAATTTCAAGTAAATACCCCGATTCATTAAACTTAAATAACACGAGCTAGCGTGCGGTGTTCTTTATTAATATTCGCGAGTTTCCATATTGCAATTGCTTATAACAAATGTAGGGACAACTTCATTTATTAATGCAGTTCTTTCCATGCAGGCACATCCCGCGAATTAAGTTGACAACTAACTTGGAAACGCTGTCTTCAAATATTATTCTTTTGGCGCTGTTTACAAAGAACTAATTGTGTAAGTGAATGTTGTCGCATCGATTTTCCTTCGAGAAAAATACTCCTTGTAATGGAATTATTAGTTGGGGTGGGTTTGCACGAAGAATTCTTAACGCGTGTTTCTTTTCGCTTTCGGTGTTCTAAGATAAATAATCCGGAAATAAATTTAATTTCAAAATAAACGCTTTTATGATTTATAAATGAAATTTTACAGTAAAACACAAAGCAGTTTGAAATAAATTAATTGCGTCTGCTTTACGCAGATTCCTCGTTTAAATTATTTTTATTTAAAATAACATTACACAAAAGGAATATAAAATTTCATTCAAGAAAACGTAAATTTCTGTTAATTAAAACTTTTAGTAATTTTTCTGTTCCTGGGTTCAAATATTAACTCGGTGTATATTTCCGCATGATTATGATACCTTTAGGCTATGTTAATATAGACTAATTAATTATAATTCCAACCGTGTCCATTTGTCCATGACAGAATGAAAATGTATTATTTTAAGAAGTGCAAAAATGATCAGGAGTATTTAGATTGAAATTTCAGGTTTCCTCTTCAACAGAAATAAGGTTTATTTAATAAAGTTCTAAATATTGCTTTAATCTGCTTTAATTTTTGATAACAGTCATGTTGCATTTAAAACTCGTTATGTTTCTAATTTAAGCTAATATCTGATATAAACTTAACAGAGAAGTTACATTTTAAGTTTTGGTAATTATAAACATGGACGGAGATTCCCCTTTTTTATTATTTAAACAATATTAAGCAATTTAAAATATTCTTTTTCTTATAACCTACCTAATTTTAGTAATGAGAGGTTTTCAAGCTATTTCTCAAATCATCCGCTAGATGTCAGCAGGGTCAAATGCGATTTCGTTTATTATGTGACAGTAGCTAATGTTTACCAAAATGTTGAAGTTTTGAACATTATTGCCAAAACATGTTAAAATTATTGTAAACTGTAACTGCAGTTGTTTTCTAACATTTGAAATAATTATATAATAATAAATAGGAATATACTCGTAAGTATAACGATTCAGATGGCAGCACTTAATGTCACTAGCGTCTAGCCCCTTGGAATTTACAGCCGATCCTACCTCACATGACTTGCGCACCTCCTCTGCATGCAGCTGGAACGTGTGTACACCACAAGTTCGTAGTGGCACAGATGGATATGCGCGTGTGTTCGGGTGTACTAATTTTTTACTGCATAAGTAGTTGTGGGGTCGAATCTTGGTTGGGACCAAATTTTTTTTTTATTATATAGTTTTTTTAAAACACTGTTGTTGCGTTTTGCTGTTTACGCGAGGTTATTTGTTAAGAGCAGTTACATTTTTAAAGAAAAAATACGAAGACAAATTTGCATTCACTCACTGAGTGACGGAACACTAACACGCAAGTCTGGTAATAAATTAAAAAAAAAGGATTTGTTGATCTATTGAATGCAATTTATTAGCAATGAAAAAATCGGCTTTAACAATGCAAATTTCGATGTAAATATCACACTCGCACATATGCGAGCCAATATTAGATGATATTGCGCAATTCAGGATCGGCTGTATGCCAAGGGGCTAGACGCTAGTTTTAATGTCAGCCAATCATGAGGGTTAAACTTTAACATTCACCGTCTTTGACTCTGCTTCCCTCTAACAAACAATATTTTAAAACAAATCTCCCAGGGAATTCTATTTCTCACTTTTAGTGATAAGTATTAAACGAGAAAAGTCAATTATTTCACAATTTTTTATAAGCTGTCTGATTTTTGCTTCATTTTAATTGCAATCATTTAACTTGGCGAATTAAATATAAAACATAACTAAAAAAAATTGACTAGTTTTCATTCTGCTATTGTTAACCTAAATGATTTTATTGCCTTTTCACCCGATATAATTTTCTTACTATCCAATTTGTTGTATTTTCTGTTACAGTTGAAAGATAAGAAGTGAGAGTTGGGTTACGTAAGAATATAAACTTAAGGTCACTAAATATTGCCAAATGTTCGTAGCTTACTGCATAATTTTTGTTTCGTTCTAAACCAATCCAAGTTAACCTGTGCAACCTAATCTAAGAGAGCAAAACCATAACAAATTTAATTTAAAATTGAAGAATTCACCCAATGCATTTTCTAGTAATGATATTTCTAATAAAATAATAGAACCATGCGATTATCGAAATATTTCGAGGTATCTCAAAAGGTTACAAATAATCATTCGAATGATTTTACAAATTTCATATTTTAGGTTTTATCTGTTTTGCGTTGAAGCGGTAGCCAATACATTAGCCAAAAAAATTCGCGTAATCCGAATGAATGATGCCAGCGTTTTTTGCCGAACTGGGAACAACAAGACAAAGATAATTTGATTTTAACATAAGGATTTTAGAAATAACAGTTAGATCTACTAACGGTGCATTACTGCATCGATACTTTTGAGTTCGAACATTTCGAACAATTCGAAGCCGAAAGTTTGCGGAACGGTTCGAGGAAAAACGATGAGAACGAGAATTCAGCGTTTTTGCGACTTTTTACCGTAAGGTTCAACCGACTGATTTTATGCAAATGAATCAGTCAATTATAAAATGCATGGAAAGCACAATCATTCGATTATGAAAATCATTCGATTGTGTCTAGCACTATTGTCTAGTGGATACTTATTTTATCAGTTAACGTAACTTTTCTTGCTTATTTTATTGTTTTCTAACCCAATTCATTTTCTTATGTAACTTAATTATGATTTCTGAATTTTGGCTAAAGAAGAATATAAATTTAGAGCCTTTGATTAGATATTGCTAAATATCATTTTTAACCCATTCCACTGGTTCATAGTCTTACCTAATATGGAACAAACGTATACTAAAGAATTTTATGCAAAATTGGGGAATCCCCTAGATAGATTGTCAAGTAATTGTTTTATTATTTTACCTAATTACTGCAGATTACAATATTTTCCATTTTATTTCATATATTGTAACCTAACCTAATATTTATTTTTCACTTTTGACTAGTGAGAATTGTATTAGACAGGAATATAAACTTGAGGCGGCCGACTGTATTCTAATGAATCATTCGATTATTAAATTCATTTGAATGATAATCATTCGATTATGCCCACCACTATTATGTAGTAGATACTTATTTTATCAATTAACGTAACTTTTTTTGACAATTTTATTGTTTTCTAACCCAATTATTTTTCTTATGTAACCTAATTATGATTTCTGAATTTGACATAATTTTTGTAGGAAATTTTAACATTGTTTACTTATTCAATATATTCTAACCTAACCTAATATTTAGTTTTTGTATTACTTGTGACTAGTGAAAGTTAAACTGCAGGATAGGTTGCTGACTGATGTCAAAATGTCCAATGCCCAATGTTTGTATTCATTTTATCATTTAACCTAATTTTTGTGTATAATATTAAGCTTTTTCTTACCTAACCTAACCTGATTTTTTATTCCTACTTTTGTTTATTGCAAATTGGGCTAGACAAGAACATGCATGTAAGGTTTTTGAACATTAGCCTAATTTTTGTCAAATATAGGCTAAAGTATATTTATTAAAATCCGGGAGTTCCCCTAATAGATTGTAGATTATTATGTATAGATTAGGGTTGTTTAAATTTCACAATGTTATTGTGATGTAGTCTTTCCCATTTTTTTAAATTAAAACAATTGCTGCTGCTGAAAATTTTGAATGTTTATTCTAGGGGAATCCCCGGTTTTTCTGACTATTTCATATTTCCTAGATGTCCTGAGTCACGCTATGAATAACAAAATTTTTTTATTAAGCTTCTACACATGTAATAATCTGCACTCTGCACTGCACATCAATAGATTTGCAAATTTGGGTACATTATAACCATTTTAAAATATAAAAATATGTTAAGCTTTTAATACGTTTCAAATTCCCAAAATAAATAATCTACATAATCAGGTGCCTAAACCAAAAGTAATTTACCAAAAAAGGATGTCAGGACTGTTATTAAAATGTACATTTCCTTTCTCATTTTGAAAGCTAAAATAATTAAGTGGTTCCATGATATAATCCCGGGCTATTCACGTTCGTCCTGGCGTATATCCTTAATGTAATGTGGGCCGCGCCACAAGCTAAGAACTGCTACAGTTTCAGTGACAATTAGACCCCGTCCCTTCCTGCAGGATTACAGCTCCTGCAGGACACTTCACAACCTTCGGAATCCTGGATTATTCTTCCCGCGGAGTTCATATATCAATCCGGTCCGCTATCGTTGTCTCTACATTCTCCTAATTATGCCAGCTGGTGTATAATAGGCATGTCTCAACATTTCGCTCTTTCTCCTTCGCTCTTATAATTAACTGAGCGACGCCTGTCAGGATTTTAAGCAAGGGTTTAAGACCACATTCGTCTAAATCTCGGTTTTTGGAAGTTTTGTTCGCAACAAATCCGGATGATAAAGATGAAAATAAAAATTAACTGATTATGCTTATTTATCTTAAGTTGTGTAAGATGAGAACGTTTTGATGCGCTCTAGTTTGAAATTCAATACATTAATTTTGCTATTTTGTTTCAAAAATGCATGAAGCGAAGCGTAATTTCGGGTATAGAATTTCGTAATAAGGTTTTAATAATTAATTCTGTCATTACAAGCGTTTCATTACACAGTCTGGCATCATGATTTAGTCTGGAATGCAGAAAGAGGGTTAATTTAAGCTCATGTTACCCTGGGTAGGTTGCTTATGGTGTCGCTTATTGCTCTATGCATGTGTAACACCCAGGCTCTATATTTTAAAAGCTGTATTCTTGCCGTTTTTCTGCGCTTGAAAGGTACTTCAACAATGAATAGGTCATATACTGAGCTTGCCACTTCAGTGTTCTTAACAACTTGACCTGCTTAAATTTTTTGAGATCATCAAACTTGCCTTCCATTTAACGGACATACAGAGTTTGCGGAGGAAAACAGACACTAAAGTGGATGTCTGATTCGGAAACATATTTATCCCAAACAATGTCAGAACTTACTTTTTTTTTTAAATTAATGGACTTTTAATTACTGTTCGGATGCAGTTTGTATAGCCGCCACCGCCGTGAGCATTCCAGCTGTAAAATTCGAGCGCTCTATTTTTGTAAATGAAACTAATAATTGGGTTACAGATAAAAACTGCACATGAAGTAGCGAAAAATTAGAACAATGCAAATAACGATTACACATTTAAAAATTAAGTTCGGATTTTACTGAAAGCTTTATCTCTTTAATTGTGTTAACGGGTGTTGCAAGCCTGAAAATTGGAAAAATGCAACCCAATACGCTTATCTCTTGTTAGGTAAATAATTCATTACTAGCAGAACCCGTAGGCCACGGCCTACGCCTTTTTTCGTAACTTATTTTTGAATGCGCAAGCTTTTGAAATGAAGAACCGCGGTTTCCAGCACTGGGCCCGCCCATTATATCCCTTTCTTATCTCACTTATTAGTTTCCCATGAATTTAATAAAATAATCTGTGTAATAACTATTACAAATGTACTATTATATTATTTGAAACGTTAGAAAACATAATTATTGTCACAGTTTACGTTATTTATTACGCATTCTGACAACAACATTCAAAACTTAAGATGTATTGGTAAATATTGTCACGTGGGGGTCGTAGCGGGTGACATAATGCCTAGGAATAATAGAACAACAACCAAAATATAAACAGAGATATATTTGTTTAATAATTTACAATATTATCTAAAACTAAACTAAACTACTTACATGAATACCATTTAATAATCTGGGCCCAAGGCCCCCATATATGCGAGAGGTAATCTGTAGGCTCTGGACTCTCAACTATATCAACTGTTAACTATCAACTATATTTCTGTATGGCAACTCTTAGCCTTTTATACTTTTGTGAAGCAAGGTGGGGTTTGTTAATAATCAATACAAAGCATGCATGTGTTCATGTGTGTCACTGCATAGCTTCTTAATTTAGACTGATGACATGACCATGAGACCAGATCAATAACTAAGTACTGGAACACATATCGAAATCACTACTAATTTTGATAATGAATTATAATAATATTAAATATTCTAAATAGGACTAAGTCAATTCGCAACACTATGATCTGCTGTTGCATAACAAAATATATTTTTTTTAAAGAATCATGAAACCGTGCGTGAGCAAGACCCCATGATTCCCATCCCACCCCCTTACCCGAGCTCAGCACACTAAGTGCTATTCACCGGTCTAACATGCCCCACCCCTGAAAGACATGCAACCCAACATACACACCTACATACACCATCCATGGACCCGCCGGATTTAACTTATTCAGAAAAATTACCGACGGGCAGTGGACTCGAACCTACTGCCATTGAGAGTCTAGTTTCAAAGCCTGGGACTTTAACCACTAGACCACCCGCCGGCCCTAACAAAATATAAAATCGCATATAGCCCTGCCCAGCATCTATCGGACGACTAGATAAATAGCTTGAAAGTTTCCTTTTGCGGTGTTTAGTTCCCGCTTCAACAGATGGCGTTGTGATTGCAAATTATTCTAACCAAACAAAATAACTGTTTATAGCAGCCAACCTAACCCGGTTGGATTGATGATTTTCGACGCTCCACTTGTTTCCTTTTCAGATTATTGAAGAGCATAAATTTTTGCAATTTTGTGCCAATAAAAGTGACTGGTGGTTTCACCTATAAGATACAAGCGCTAACTGCTGGTATAACACGTAACTGAACAATGAAAGTCTGTAAAAATTGTAAACTGAAAGACTATCCTTCGGTTGGGTTAACAGGAACTGGACATTGAAAGACCGGGCCTTAACATTAACCTTAAAAATAAACCCTTCCGGTTGCATGATTTTTTGTAAGTAATAGAACTAGTAATCGCTATTTTTTGCTAGACGGAGTGATTGTTAATGAAGGGGGGAGACTTTTTTTTAAATTTAGTTTCAATTATTACGTTTGAATCTTTTTTGCGTCTCTTAAGTACACTCCGCGTACTATTTGAGTCTTTTGATTACTTTTGAGTATCTCGAGTACCTTTTAAGTGCCTTTTGAGTATCTCGAGTACCTTTTAAGTGCCTTTTGAGTACTTTGAGTACTGTTTTAAAAGTTTGAAAAGCATGAAAATGTTAGAAAATGTCAAAGAAATATTACTCTAAAGTGCCCATAAGATTTGTTTTAAATTTAGAAAGCTCATAGAGTTAGATGTGATCTACAATTTTATTTTATTCTCAATGCGCTAATATTATCTGTGGCAGCTGTTATAAAACGTATTCTTTGAGGTTTTCGCGGTTTCTCGAACTGTCAATATTATAACTTACTTTCGAGTTAGACCGCGTCGTCATTTGGAAACTACACCCAGCATAATCAAGTAAGGAGCGACTTGTAAATTTGCCTTTAAAAACATTTGCTCTAAATGTTTGAGCAGTAGTTGTTCGTAGGCTCTGCTTCCCTAAACAGGGCCGTGTGCTTTGATTATTTGAACCTTGGGGCGGACAAGGATTTGATCTTATTGTATCTTGTTTGCCACGACAAGAATACTTAATCGACTTATGCCTGTTGGCTGTTTGTGAACCCATAGAAACTAAATAATATGTTAATTACCTGCACTTGTTCACGATTTGGAATTTTCAATAAGTATTTTTAAACGCAGTTATCAGTCAAGCTCTTGCTACGCTAGTTGACTTTATGCAGAAATGGTATTTATTCCCCTTATAGGTATAGCACTTTGCTGGGACACTTTGCAGCGAGCATCTTTTGAGTACCTTGAGTGCGGCTTGAGCATTTTGGGACCTAAAATTGTTGAGCCAGGTGTAAACATTTAGGCCTAATCAGCCACCCTCTGGGGAGGCTCCACCCCTCGTGTCGGATGTACACCTTGAGTAGGTTTGAGTCTTTTCGTCTGCTTAGTACCTTCTGAATTTTTTGAGCAGGTACTTTTTGAGTCTTTTGGGTACTTTATGAGTGTTTTCAGTACGTTTTGAATGTTTTGTGTACATTTTGAGTACGTTTTAAATGTTCACGGTATGTTTGAGTACTTTGAGTACTAGTGAACCGCTTCCCGTTAATGAGTGCTATTTTGGAGGATAATTTCGCAAACGCGAAGCTTGTCTGAAATTGTCTGAAATTAACTAGCACAATTTAACTATCGAGCTAAGTTTATTACAGGAAAAACGCGGTCAAGTGTTATGTTCGTAATTACTACATCAAACACAATTATAAGTACGATGTATTTTGATTATTTTCAATAACACGGAGTATTTTCGGCAATGTATTTTATTTATCGCGTTTGTTACTTATTGCTGTGATTGGCTAAATAGCATGTATGAGATTGGTTAAATATATTATAGCGTCGTACTTATTATATCAATAATCCAGTATAAAAATATTAAAACTGAAAATATTTTTAGTTCAACATGGAATCGTCTATCAGTTTTGTTATTTAAAGACGCCCTTTTCCTTTCAGGAAATATTCCGTAGCTATTTTGCAAGCGAAAAACGAAGAGCATCGCGTGAATAAACCGAATTGTGCAGGTCTCGTCATTTTTCAGGCGAAGTAGGTCTGGCATTTTTGTGATACATGTCCGGGCTTTAAACAACTTGTCAACGCGTCACCATTTCATGATTTACGGGGTTCATTTATCACGCAACATTCATCTCGTTCAATACCTCGTCCATCATCCCTACGGTTTCACTTTCCCTCCTCGCACGGCGGCGGCGTTGGCCACGAGGTCCTTGCTGTTTCAGTTATCCCGTTATCCCTTGTGTACGGCCGCTCTGCCACCCCGACTGCGGAATTATTCAACTGAAAAATTCCTAAAGCGATCCTTTTCTATAAAAAAGATCTTAAAGTCAATCTTGGCGGAACATGATTTGAAATCTTACCAAGGGTTGCTGCCGCGGAACATCGAAAATATGGGGAATTTGATGGGTTTATTGCCTCGATTGCTTCTGATTCCGGACTCCATTTCACACCCAACATGAATTTATTTTTCAATTTTTCCTTGCAGTAGGTAATTGAAACTGTTGATTAACATTCGTTGGATGTTCATAATAATACGAAGGGAGTTTACTGAATGCCCGAAATACGCGTATTTGATCAAACACGTATGCAAGGAAGGGTTGCTTCCCTTTCCCGAAATTCCACAAAGTCATATTTCGGTATGCCTGTCATTTAATATATTAAGGGAAGGACATGGCTCTAATTTAGTTCAGTGGGGACATAACTCTAATCAACAACAGGAGTTAAAATAGTTTAATTATAAACTCATTAGCATTATGATATCGCTGAATTAATTATGCAAACGTCAGAAGTACTTTTATAGCGAAGGTTCTTTGTGATTTGATTTATAACAAAGCAAAATATAATTTTTAGTTGAAAAAAGCAAATTTGGTAATTCGTTGACAGTACAATAAATTAAAAATTAAAATTAGACAGAATTTACGACTAAGGCAATTCAATGATAGGGCTCGCAATAACTCAGATTTTGGGATATTCGGATTTTTAGTACAGGCAGTAAAATAATCCAAACCAAATCTGAATATTATCTGTACGTGACCACAAAAATTAGGACTTTAAATAAAAACCACTGTAAGGTTCTGCTTTTAGTCATTAGATTTGACATAACGATAAACAACAAACAATAAAAAAAAATTTACCGTTTTTTACGATATTCAAATATTATTCGCTAAAACTATAGCATTGTGTGAGCAAATTTGTTATGCTAAAAGAACAACAAATTTGAATTACGAATAATTTAAAACCTAAAACTTGAGCTTCAAACTATGACGGTTTTGCCGCCGCTACTAATGATTTTCAAATGATCCCATAAAATTTAATGTTGGTTGACACAAAATAGATGCGTATTAAAAACTCATAATATGTGACACGTTAATAGAGAAAGCAGGCACTAATGTAAGCTTCATAACCTACATATCAGTTATTTCACAACTAGGTATATTAATAAACAAAACTGAAATGAAATATAGAAAAGTTTGTCTTGATGAAAACTAAAATGTTGCGACTAAAAGACTTCTGATTGAAAGCTTAACCCAAAAAAAAATTCAGGCTTTCCAGCAATTGAAATTACAAAAAACAATAAACCTTTTTAAGGTTAGTTACAACTTTCTGAACTTAAAACAATTGTGAAGAATTTTTCAAAAATGTTTAAAAATTTCCTGTTGAAATGTCGTTATTTTTCATTTATTTAAAAATGTTTACCTATATTTTTAAAATAGTTTGACAATATTTTTGCACATAAAGTTTCTGGAAAACTACTTTCATACTGATTTAATTTAAGAGACGGTATGAATGTTTCTACATAAAATTTTGAAAACTCTGTGACATATTCAAAATTTAGGTCGTTTTAAAGCAAAAATTTGTTTAACAGTACTATATTTCACATAAATACACATAGACTAGATTATTTGCGACACACGCATATACAGCAAGCAAATACACATATCGCTTAAGCGCGTCCAAAGACAGACAAGCATTTTACTGCACGCACGCCTAAGCACGGATAAGCGCATATAAGCACGCCTAAGTGAGCCTAAGCTTATTGGCGCCTAAGCACGGTTATCGACGCTTAAGCACGCGTAAGTACGTTTAAGCACGCGTAAGCTCGCCTAAGCATCCACACGCGCTCACTCTCCCATATGTAATATTCAAGCACAGGCATGGCCCCACGTACGTGTACAGTCACATAACTTGTAGAAATTTTGGTATTACTAATACATTTTTCAGAAAAATTTTAGGTTTCAAATATTCTAAAGCAACAACGTACAGTTTTTCAGAAATTTTTAGGAAATAGATAATATTTTCAAGATTTGGGATTTTGAGAAGGTAATGCTAAGATTTATTTTGCACGATTATTTTGAGAATGTATTGGAATTTTTGATTACTTCCAGAAGACTTTTAATAAGACATTATGGAACTGTTTCAGTTTGGATGAATGCATTTAGAAATTTGAAAGCGTTTTTGCAATTTTGCCTATTCTGTCCAAGGTTATTAAAATTATAATAAATTGTTTGAAAACATCTAGTTTTAGAATTTTAGGTTTAAAATTGTTATGTAACAGTAAAATTATTTTGCAAATTCAAAATGCGTTTTAAGGTTTATCGGTATTTTGAGATTTTGTTGAAATTAATCATTATTTCTAAAGCAACTTGATTTTATACTTATTTAATTGAAAAGTTAGTATAAGTGTTTTAGGAATTAACGCAATTATGAGACAGTACAGAATACAACTTCAGGAAACAATTGAGATACACTAGAAAATTTGAAAACTGTGTGACATATTCAAATTATTAACCTTAAGTCTTTTCAATGTAAATTTTTTTTTAAGAATGTTTACTACACTAATATACACGTAGACTAGAACGCTCCTCTTCTAAAACATGCGCAAATATAAGCACCCACACATACACGTCCGCTTAGGCACGCAAAGAGCACGTCTTATCATGCACGCCTAAGCAGGTATAAGTACGCCTACACACAGATAAGCACTTCTAATCACGCTTAATGACGCCCAATTAAGCGCACACGCAACACATTAGCCAGACGCATACACCTGTGCGCAGACGCACGCGAAGTCATACAAGCACGTCCTAGCATGCACGTCTCGATAAGTACTCCTAACACAGATAAGCACGCCTAAGCACGCTTAATGACGCCCAATTCAGCGCATACACAATACACAATATTCAGACGCATGCACGTGTGCTCAGGCGCACGCAAAGTCATACAAGCACGTCCTAGCATGCAATCTAAGCAGGGATAAGTACGTCTCAACACAGATAAGCACTTCTAAGCACGTCTAAGCACGCATAAGTACGCTTAACGACGCGCAATTAAGCGCATACGCAACAAACAATACCCAGACGCATACAGTTGTGCGCAGGCGCACGCAAAGATATACAAGCACGTCCTAGCATATATAGTGTATGAATAAGTATCGCTAAGCACGATTAAGGATCGTTAAATACGTCTAAGCAAGTATCAGCACGGTTAACCTTGTTTAAAAATGCATAAGTACGCACAGACAAGTATTGACACACTTACACCCATAACAGGCGCGCGCAATATCACTCAAACACATCCTAGCACGCACGCCTAAGCATATACGTCTAAATACGAATAAGCAAGCCTGAAAACGTCCAAAAACGCATAGGAGCACACTGTTATACACATGAACCCATTAACATACGTTTCAAATTTTTTTGTAAACTAGAAAAGTTTGGTATTACTAAAAAGTCTTTTAAAAAGGTTTAAAAAAATTTTTTTCAAATTCTGTTACTCTAAACTAAGATTTTATAATTTTTGATACATTTTACAGACGATTTCCGTGTCAACAACTAATCAAATTAATTTTAACGTAAAATTAAAACATAAGTAGCTTTTAATAAGTGTAAAAACCACTATAAAAATACGATAAAACCGCTCATTGCTATTGCTGCGTTTGTTAGCGACAAGGGCGACAGGTTAAGATCACAACACGCGGTAAACGACAATCATTTAATGATAAAGATAACGTTAAGCTAGCTGTTAACTCGTGCTAGTTAAATTTAGACAATTACGTTCGCGCGTCGCGCTTTAGAAACTATTATCTTAACTAGGGCTAGTTAAGAAGCAAGACAAGTTAATCGGAAAAAACCGGGTTCACTAGTTGTACTACTTGTGAAATTTGATAATTTAGGTTATTGTGGTGCAACAACGTACAGTCTCCAAGAAATGTTTGATAAATTTATAATATTTTCAACAACTTAGGTGTTTCAGATTTTAATAGAATGTTTATTCAAATTTGTTGTAATATTAATAATTACTTTGCAGGTTTAGAATGGGTTTCCAGGTCCAATAGTATTTTGAAAATTATGGAAATTTCAATTTTTTAAGGATTTTTAATAAGACAGTGAAAACTGTATAAGTGTGAAAGTTTTAAAAATTTAATTGCTTTTCATGGCCAAGGTTATTAAAATTGTTTGTAAATATGTCGATTTTAGAGTTTCAAAATTAAAAACTGACAAAAACTCCGTTTAAAATTATTGTAAAATTAAATATAATTGATTTAAAGCTTAAGAATTAAAAAAAAACAGAACTTCTGATATATAAAAAGTTTTTCTCTAAAGCTTGTACAAATATGTTAAAACTTAAAGTTTTCGAATTCTTTAGAATACACTGTTGTAATGTCAAAGCAGTTAGGATATTTTAGTTGTTTTCAAACTAAGCTTATTATGTTTAAGTACGTCTCTTGCCCTCCTATTTTTTTGTGTTAAAACGAAAGACAAATTACGCCTAATATTTCTTGTGTCCTACTAAAGAAACTAATTTCAAACAGGAACACCCTTAAGTTGCAGCAGAGACGTATTCAAATGATTGATTAAAATTTTAACATTGTCCGATGTAGAGATAAAAATGCCACACAAATAGGAACTCTCTCACCTTCGTTAAATTCATAAGTGCTTTACCCGACACCTGACATTTACAGACTCGGAAAACAGCATATCTAATGAAAATTCATACTTTCGTTACTTCTATGCGACGTTTTCTGTTTTGAACGCGATATATTTCATTACAGACCGCAGCCCCTCATTTGAATATGCCGGGTCGCGTCTCCTAAATTCAATGATAAATGGAAATTGTGTTTTACGTCCAAGATATTTTCGTAAAATTCTTCCTTCTTTTGTTACAAATAATATTAGAAAATAAAATGATAAATGTATTCCTCACAATAACGGGCAAAATCAATACGCGTGATATCGCCCCATTTAGCCGCTTTCCAAATTTTTATTACTCCTATTGAAATTATGTTCCATTTTTTTTCCGTCGAATGGAGAGCGCCTTTCACAGACCGGAAAACACGCCGTTACTATCCACGGATCGAACCTGGATCGAATTATAACAGGAAATTAAATTTTAGCTTCGAAATTTCAGATTAGGAATATTTGAAAAAAGCTTTAAAAGGGGTTTATCCCTTTTACATATAAATCAAAATGGAATTTTTTAATAAAAATTTGGTTATGCCTCTGAACAAACTTTTTGTACAAACAAAAAACTTTGTATGATGGAAGAAAAAAATATGCTCGCCCTTTTATGCTCTCAATTCGAGAGGTATTTATCAACTATATCCATTAATTAAAAACTTTTAAATTAAAAGACCAGGGCAAAAAATAATTCCATCAATTCGGTGAAACTTTAAAAGCTCCGCTGAAAAATCGATTGGTCATTACGGCTGCTTATGAAATCCAAAAGAGAGTGCTATTGTCGTCTTTGTTCTCCCACTGAAATTAGGCCGACAAAAACAAAGAGGGATGCTGCGGTCGTTAGACTTTAATAAATGGCATCCCGGAAACAAAAAGAGGGGCAGTCTCTTTAAGTTGCGGTTGACAACAAATTGACGTATTTCAATTTCGGGACTGCGCCAGACTGGCTGTCATGCCCTGACAAGTTACAAACTACCAGGAGGAAATATTTCAGGGAGTTTGGGAAGTATGGAAGATAAACTGGTGGCTTTGCTACATTTATCATTGTTTAGTAATCAACAAATGAAGGGATCCACTCACCAAGCTTTCCAAATAATCAGAGGGAAGCGAGCCACGAGATGAAGCGCAAAAATTTCAGATTTACTACGAACCCTCTCCCCTTCACCATTTGGTATTTATGAAATCCAAAACTTTCCACTCATATGAGTTTTAAACGCGCAGTTTGCCCGATTTTAGGCCGCATTGAAATACAATGTTTATTGATGAAAATGAAAACAATTTTTTGTAATAAATTCTCTTCAAATACACGGTTTATGTTACCGTAGACTAAATTTACGGTTTCAGGTAAGTCCAAACACCTTTTGTCATCACCATACTAAGCTTAAAATAATTATTTTTTACACCAGCTACGTGTTTTCCAAGTTTGTTTCTAATTAAAATAATAAATGATGTACTTATCCACGCATTTATTACCACGTCACCAAATAAATAAAAATACTATTCCTGTAAAAGAAAACAAAAATAATTTGCAAAAGAGTGCAGATGGTTCATGAAAAAATTATCCCAGAAGTAAGAAAAGAAAACCTAGATTTTCAGAAGGCGGAATCGGAAACAGGAAACAATGTGGTGTTGCCAGTGTGAAAGGACGCCGTAAATTATTAGGGGGTTAATATAACGCCGAAAACAGGGAATTACAATAGAGGTATGCAGGAGAAAGCAATGTCAAAGAAGGTGAGTTCGTAAAAATGCAAGAAATATTACTTAATTACAAAATGAGGTTGCATTGTCCATGAAATACTAAGAAAGCCGGAATAGGAAAAGTTTAAAAAGAAATGCACCAAACGTAGAAGTACAACATCATTGAATGGAAAACATCATGATACACAGAAAATAATTCGGTTAAGCAAAAAAATGAGCATAGGAACTACATTTCAAGGTTTTTGGGGCTGCCGATGGCCACAGGTTGCGAATATTAAATGCCATACTACAACAAGTAATATCAAAAGAAGGAAAAAATAAAAAATTCATTTAACCCACAAAAATGTTCAAAAAAATTAAATTGATACAGGAGCTGCGGTTCATGCGTTTTAATTATCTGATGGCCGGAGGTTGCTAAAATTAACTGGAATAGTAGTAGTACGCCAAATTAAAAAACATTAAAATGTATCGTGAAAAAGAAGGAATTGGAAATATGATGCAGCTAAGAAAAATTAGACACAGAAGATATATAGTCTTTAAGCAGCCGATGGTAGCAGGTTGCTAATATTAGCTGTAGTTATGTAAATAATGTGTTAAATTTAAGCATTTTTAAAATACATCACAGAAAAACGGAATTGAGAATATAATTTGGCAGAGCAAACGGTTTGGCAAAGAAAAAAGTGACACCGAAGCTGCAATTCATGTTCTTTAAATATTCTACGGCAGCAGGTTGCTGATATTAACTGTAGTATTAAAATAATACGCTTAGTTATATTTGAAAATGCACCAATTAAGAGGAAATTAAAACAACAATGAACACAGACAAAAAGAAAATAATTAAAAACAGACACAGGAACTGCGAATTATGATTTATAAATAGCCAGTGGCCATAGGTTGCTAAAATTAACTTCAATTATGTGTCAAGTTTAAGCATGTTTTAAGCTACATCAATAAAAAACTAAATTAAAAATATTAGTTGGCAAAGAAAAAGAACAAGTTGACACCGGAGCTACGATTTCGGGGTTTTAACTATTCTACGGTCGCAGGTTGCTAATATTAACTGTAGTATTAAAATAATACATCTAGTTATATTTGAAAATACGTCAATCAAGAGGAAATTAAAAATAATAACACAGAAAATAATTCGACAAAAAGAAATTAATGAAAAATAGACATAGAAAAGCTGCGGTTCATGCTTTATAAGTAGCGAATGGCCATAGTTGCTGAAATTAATTTCAGTTATGTATCAAGTTCAAGAATATTTTAAGATACATCAAAGAAAAACAATATTGGCAATATTAGTTAGCAGAGAAAATAGTTTGGCAAAGAACAAGTTGACACCGTAACTACGATTTCTGCTCTTTAAATATTATACGACCGCAGGTTGCTGATATTAACTTTAGAATTAAAATAATACGCCTAGTTATATTAAAAAATACATCAATCAAGAGGAAATTAAAACTAATAACACAAAAAACAGTTCGACAAAAAGAAAATATTGAAAAATACACACTGGACTTACGGTCCATACTTTATAAGTAGCGAATGGCCATAGGTTGCAAAAAATAATTTGAGTTATGTGTCAAAATACGTAAAAGAAAAACTAAATTAAAAATATTAGTTAGCGGAGAAAATAGTTCGGCAAAGAACAAGTTGACACCGTAGCTACGATTTCTGCTCTTCAACTGTTTTAAGGTTACAAGTTGCTGATATTAACTGTAATAATGAAAAAAACACCGAGATACAGTTAAAAATACCCCAATAAAGAGGGAATTAGAAATACCATTTAGCAAAGAAAATAGTGTCACAATGACGAAATAGACACAGGAGCAGCAATTCATGCTTTGTAGTTGCAAGTAGCCGAAATCTGCAGATTGCTAATATTACCTTTTTGTTGCATATAATAATAATCTTATATAATACGTCAAACTCATAGATATTTTAAAAAACAATTCATTACATAAAAACGTTTATCAAGTTGCAACAGACAAGATCTACAGAAACATAATTTAGAGGTGAGAAGCAATTAACCCATCATTCAATGTTAGGGAAGTTTCCAGCAATGCGAAAAGAATTTAACAAACTTGAACTTCTATTAAGTTTTATTTATATGGCAATAATGTTCACCACATAAAGTTTCCTGTTATCGAGTTTTACAAGAAAGCCAAACTTTATAAAGCTAAGTGTACTTTGATTTTACAGTAAAGTAAAATTTATGAAGTTGACTGCCTGGTAAGAAATAATTGCTAGTTATTTTTAATTTATTGAATAATTAATATGGTTCCATTGGTTCATTTTTTAAACATTATATTGCATTATTCATTATTAAATTGCTGTTACAAATTAAAAGTGCAGAAACATTATGGCAAATATTACTAAATTCTTAAAATTAGAATGGGGAAGCATTTTAAAAGTTACTTATTTAGGAGAATAATAGTATATTATATACCTAGGGACTGAGGTGCTTGATTTAATCCCAAGTGTGAAATTTTATTGCCTGGGCGTAGCGTAGCGGAGCAAGGGCAATAATCACAAGAGAGATTGAATTAAGCACCTCAGTCCTGTGGTATATACGTTATTTTTTGCACTTCCGAACAACTTATAATCAAAATAGTCGACAATACAGCTTTTTAAAACGTTAAAATTAAAATCGCCGTTTCTTATGGCGACGAAACATACTCGGTAACTATGCAATTTATGTACATTTAATTCCTTGAGAATTTGGAAAATATTTAATCCCCCCGAGGTTAAAAGTGACGCTTTAGTCCTCGACGAAAGTGCAAAAACTATATTAAACCATCGTTACCTAGGAAACTATGCTTTTACCATTACAACTATTACTCCCTTACAAATTGTAAAAGAGTAAGAGTAACAGTCTATTAACCAGAGTTGGTAACCTTTCATCAAGCGATTTTAATGGTTCCATTTCATAGATTTTTCAGGGCGCAGACAAAGACACAACAACAGCCAAATCGCAATGGGACCGAGAAAAGCGGTGTTTAATACCCGAATTGGTTGGTAAAATGTCCCTTTTTTTTAATCAATCGATTTTGTGTAAAAGACGTTAAAGATTTACATTGGGTAGAAGATAGTGTCCTGAGTTTGTGGTTTACCCTCTATAGCGTTGGTGGAACACCTCAGTAGCATAAATATGCCAAAGATAAGCAAATATATATAAATTATAAATACAAGTTCACTTACCACATTTATACGTATTGCAGCTTATAAATTTAAATATACTTTCACTTACCTGAAACAAAAAAAAGGACAATTATAGAAAAGTCAAAATTACTTAAATAATATGTTTTCTATGATTAAATAGTGATCAATTCGAGAACTTAGTCTTATTTAGAATATTTAATATTAATTATTCAAGTAATTAAAATATTACTTATTTGTCACAATATGGTGCAATACATAATACATATCAATACGATTTGGTCACCTGACCCACCTCATGTTATTTTAAGAATATCAAGGGATTGTATGCACTCTTTCCTTGTTACACAATTACATACAATATTGATTGACCTATTTATAAACCAATCCGGTCTCAGATGCATCTGCACTGCATCATATTGATTATTAATAAAACAACCCCCAAACTACTCTGAATCACAGAGTATAAAACGGCTACAGCTTACTGGTACGAGAACAGTTAACGACCAAACTCAGCGTAAGCTAGTTAGTTCAATCTAGCTTAGAATCGACATGAGTCTCTACCATCTACTATAGCTAAGACTCAAATACCTCGCATATTGGGGGCCTTGAGCCCCAGATTAACAAACTGTATTGTACTTATGTAAGTAATTTTAGTTTAGTATTAAATAATATTGTAAATCATTAACTAAATATATCTCTGTTCAATTTTGGTTGTTCTTATAATATACCTAGACATTATGTCACAAGCTACGACCCCCTAACGTGACAATATTTAACAATTTAGTAACGTTAACCGTAACACGTTCTTTCGTAAACAATTCTTTAATACCTCAAATTGTATCAAAACGTAACATTTGGTTTTTTTATATAATTCGGTCATATTAAACTACCCATGAGTACCAATCTTCTTTGAAATATACCTTTTTTTATGAATATTGTGAACATAATCGTTCATATTATATAATTCTCTTAACGAAACAACCCTCTACTAGGTTTCTTCTTTTTTGTCTTATTCTTCTTCCTCTTCTACTTCTTTTTCTTCGTCTTTTTACCGAGGTACGGAGACCGCAGCTTTCAGGTTTAATTGGTTTCTTGTTCAAGGACTGTCTTTATTCATACCAGCGGGTAGAATCTACACGCAGCCTTTGGTCTACGCCGTAGACCAAAGCGTAACAACTTGCTGATGGAAACATTCCATGTTCCTCCAGCTCCGAGAAGAAGTGGTCAAGTTGTCTGTGTGTCTTAGTACCCATCGTATCGTAATCAGCCTTTACGTCCCACTGCTGGGCACCAGCACTCTTCTCTGAAACGTACTCTCCTTAGCGCTAAGGTAGAGTACGGGGGACCTACAGTTTAACGTCGAATCCGAACGACTAAATACCAGAGAAGGTCTCAAGCATTAAGACCCCATGGCTGCCTACACCGGATTGGGGAATGTGAGTGGTGGGTTGCAGCATAGATTTTTATTGCTGCATGGCTTCGGCGGGGAATCGAACCCTAGACCTTCAGCGTTAGAGATTGAGCGCCCAACCTCTGAGCTACCGCCACTCTTTAGTACCCTAAGTCTAAGGCAATTAGTAAGAAGATAAAGGGAAGAACCCTTCTCCACAGAATCTATACTAAAACCAAGCTCTACTAGGATTGGTTTAAATAATTTGAGATTACTTGTTGTCATGACCACTTTCTCACTGTCTTTATAGCTCATGTCCTAATTGAACACAAAAAAAACACTTTTTGTTTTATTTCACGGTAACTTTATTTAACACTAAACAATAAAACGTTCCACCATCTGCAAAAGAAGTCGAGCGAAACATAAACAAATGATAAGACTAACTGGCCTTTCACAGATAATTAGTCGCCACTTGATTAGACACGTTTGCGACGGCATTATATAAAAACTATTTCCATTTGTAGAGTGGACCGCTATAATATTCCACAGAAATTGAAATAATGACGTGTACAATATGTTTTTACATTATTGAAATATAATCCGCTGCTGTCATTTTAACTACAAACACAGAGAACACAGCATGCAACTCTTGCTGACTGTTTATTTAAAAGTGCAGCACTTGATTTCAACAGCTTGCGAAGAGTTGGTGTTAAAGATTTGAAGCTGCGCGCAGTGACCTTACCGTAGTAATCATGATGATTAATATTATAGGAATGTTTTCGGGGAATGTTTTTCCTAGAAATTTTACGAGGGTTTTTGTTTCCATAAATTTATTTTCGATGGCTCGGTTTTTCGGTCTTTTTTACGGTTTAGTTTCGGCCTTTTTTTACAAGATTTTCTATGCAAGAACAGTTTTCATTCCCGAGACCGACTCAGCGGAGGAAATATCCAGAGCGGCGAACGCCGAATATAAAGTTACCAAAAAATACAGTAGAGGGCGTAGCTTACGGGTTCTGCTAGTTTATTTTATTTTCACACCAGTTCTACAATCAAACGATGCTATTCATTAGGTTCGATACTACTTTAAGAGAACACAATTGTTTAAAACATTTTAAGTAGTCTATTTTGTTACAAAAAGCGAAACTCCGTAATTTATAAACCAATATTGAAATCAAATTTAAAAAAATAATTGTTCCGCCTAGAATGAGAACACAGGAATTCTGCTTGCAAGACAGCAGCATCGCCCACTTCGCTGCAAAAAAACAGTTTTTCGTTGCATAATATTTCTGCTGAAACTGAAGAAAATGTAATATAATTAAAGTACGGATTTTTATGCAAATGCATATTCTAGAGTAATGATAATTCAAAGAATTATGGTCGTATCTATTCGTATCAAGTAAAATCCAATTCAACGGTACCACTTTTATTTTGCATATTTTACCATGTTTGAGCATATATTCTATTAAATTCACATTAAAGCAAATGGTAGCTAAACAATAATCAATTATTGACTTGAATACCACCTTAAGCTTCACATAGTGGGATAACTTAACTACTATGTTATAATACATTGGGGTGCAGTCGCTAGTTTCATTTCTGCTTTAGTATAAAACACATTTGAAATCATGGCAAAAAAAATCATTGTAAAATACAATCGTTCCGTCAGTTTTATTTGTAGAATTTTCAAAGTGAAGCGACGTCGTCGTTTTGTGTGAAAATGCCGTAAGGATAATACCCTAGTTTCATTGTGGATAAAGGATTTCTCCAGAACTTACTCTGTTTGAAAACAAAGTGTTTTGTAAAGCCTGCAGTAAAATGGTAAGTGTTCATTTCTTTTTATTTTACATGTAAGTACGTAATATTTAATATACTGTGAGAGAGCGACGTAGGACAATGCACAATTTTTTTTATCAGCAACTCTTCGACTTTCAGGTTTGTTTATATTACTATACTAATTTTGGAAAATTTTGATTACTACGAAATTTCTTAAAAATTATGCAAATGAAAATATTGAAAATTGTTATAAATGTAACGAAATTTATAATTTTGTAGATTTTCGGAAATTATGGTAATTTTTGAAAATGTAATATATTTGGGATTTTCAACATTTCTAAAAATTTTGAAAACTTTTGCGACTATTAGAATTATTTTGGGTTGTATTTACATTTGTATATACAATAAAGTTGTTTGTAAAAAGTAAAGTGTGTTGGAGTGTCGCATGCAGAAGATTCCACGAACTAAATATCAAAACACTTAGTACTAATTAGTTATTTAATTATTAAAGGCAAATATAAAAAAATAATGTTAATGTGACTGCTACATGGTTACATCCTTGCTAACACTGGAACTTGCTTAAAAAACTGTCGGGCAACCGCCACGGGACCTTTCCTTTCCTTTGTCAATTTTTGAAGATTTTTTGAATTATTGCAGATTATGAAAATTTTTGAAAACTGATTATTGCATAATTTTCAAAAGTTTAAAAACAATCTTTTCTGAAATTGAGAAAAGTATTAAAATTTCGAACGCATCTATTTTGAAGTAGAACATGCCCCTCCCGACCACCCCATTTTTGATGCAGTCTCCCGGTCTTATGATATTTTGTGTTTCCTATTTGCAACCAATGTTTATCCATTAAATTCTCAAAATTAAATTTTTCACGTTCGTTGAAAGTCGTTTTTGGCGATTATTCAATTAAACTGTTCAGGTAAACGACCAAAAAGAAACCCCTCGGTGGTGTTTTCTTAATGGAAAGTTGTTCCTATTGTCATTTTTTTTAATTAATTAAAAAAAAATCGATTTTTTTTCTGTGTTAAGGCGGTTCGTACAAACGCGTACAAATCCAACCCGATGATCACAATACCTTCCTCTATAGCAAGGAAGGTAAAAAGAATTATCGAATTCAGTGTAGGTGTGATTGGTAAAGAGCCTGAAAATAAACGGCTGCCATTGGTTGTTATAATGAGTGTAGAATGCATTATAAGGTCTGCTGTTAAATGCATAAACAGTACTTTTGTGAACATTTTTTATAAAACAACAATATGGACAGCTTAAAACCTGCAATTTATTGAGGTTAGTTACCTGCTGCCAAAAAGCCTCTTTCTTGCTCTTCATTTCTACCCCCAACCCATTGTATCAAAGTAGAAGCAGCACAATTTACGTTGCAAATATGTGAAGATACAAAATGGTGCTTTCAGCTCAACATAGCAAAACAATTTTCACACAAACAGTTGTTAATAATTATTAATTATATGTACAGGGTTGGGCAAAAGTACAGAACAATGCAAATATCTTTAATACGACAACCGCGATTTTGACAAAGTTTTTGACATAGGTTCCGATATACGGCGGATACAATGAAGGTATCGGCAGTTTAAAAGGTCTTCCAGTTGAGCCGGAAATGATATCAACTTTTTTATTTTAAATGGAACATCTTGTACATTTTTTGATATATCGATAGAACTCTTTTTTTTCGAGTTCAGTGATATAAGGTTTTATGCCTTTATTTTCAATAATTCTAGAGATATTGAACAATAATGTTTCGTAATTGTGCACAGCTCATGAATGAAAGAATGTGAGAAGCCTAAACAGTTTTGTAAAGTTGTCAAATATGCTTGGTTCGTGTAGTGTTGTTTTGATGTTCGATAAATTGAGCAGTGTGGTTGCAGTAATCAATTAATTAACCAAATTTATTAAAACTGCTGAATTTAACATCAGAAATGGTTCAATTAACAGAAAGAGAACGAATTAAAATTTTAATTATGGTTGGTTTTTGGTGATCGTCGTAGAACTCGGCAAGAAGTTTGTACTTTATTTAACAATTTGCAATCTTTCCGTTAATTGAACCATTTCTGAAGTTAAACTCAGCGGTTTCAATTAATTTGTTTAATTAATTGATTACTGCAACCACATTGCGCTTAATCTATCGAACATCAAAACAACACAACACGAATCAAGCATATTTGACAACTTTACAAAACTGTTTTAGCTTCTCACATTCTTTTGTTTTCATGAGCTGCTAGATAACAATTACGAAACATTATTGTTTAATATCTCTAGAATTATTAAAAATAAAGGCATAAAACCTTATAGCACTGAACTCGCAAAAAAGAGTTCCATCGATATATCATCAAAAAATATACAGAGTGCTCTATTTAAAATAAAAAAGTTGATATCATTTACGGCTAAACCAGAAGTCCTTTTAAAGCGGCGATACTTTCATTGTATCCGCCGTATATCGGAACCTTTACATAGAAATTTTGTCAAAATCGCGGTTGCCGTATTAAAGATATTTGCATTGTTCCGTACTTTTGCCTAACCCTGTATATTTGCATAATAGCAATGCAAACTTAATTGTTTTAAATCACTGCACAGTTTAATAATAATAAATCTGCGTTTTTAATGGAGAAAACTGCAAAAATTAACATCGCCGCAGCAACACACAAGTCTCTCATTTTATCACGACGATTATTTTATGTGTGGGTCTAGAAGCTTTCGGAACAGGGCCTTCTTGAATATATTTTAGAAAATTATCAAACTTCAACGTAGTCTAAAGATAGTCCAATCATGATACGCAAATATTAACTAAGTTTAGGCTATGGGGTATTAGTAATTTCGTCCCAAGACGTAAGGGTGACAAAGCGTGTTGAGCTAGTGATAAATGGTGAAATATTACGTACCCGTTTAAAGTGTTGTTAATTAACTTAACTAAGCTAACTAATAAAGGATGTCAGCAAACATTCAGCTGTGACTTTGATTTATGAATTTCCCACTCTAATTTGTACCAAATCCGTATCATTATTCACGAGTAAACAACAACTACAACCAAGATTTAAATTTTTTTTCTGAATCTCCACTACCTCCAAGCATGTTTTTCCCGTATGCCTTTAATAGAAGTGAAAAAGCGGCTTGGTAGCTTTCGGGATTTTTAATCTTCGTATCCCGTGCTGTAATGAGACGAATCCTCAAAGTAAATTGTGTCACATCTGTCAGTCATTCGCTCCCCTTCGTTTCTTACACCAATCTTTGAAGCTTCGTGGTATCTCAGCCCTGTCTGTCTTGTGACAATCACTAAATCCTACAGGGATTTGAAGGGACCATCATTTTTTATCTCTCTCGCTAATATTGTTAGGGGGATACTCCTAAGTATCACTGGCTCAAACTCTTCTCTTAAGAAATAATTAAATTACAATATTTTTTTCTCAAATGTTAATACAAATTCTTCAACTTTAATTTTGTCGCTTCGCATGACGTCTTATGCAAGAAATGTTTCAACCACATAAAAGTTGAATCAATAAATACAGCTTCTAAAAAGTGACAAATTTACTAACAAATTTTGTAATTAATACGTAGTGATTGTAATGTCGTAGATTTTAGTAACAATAAAATTAATATTTATGTTTTTTGTAGTGTTTCGGAAATAAGTATCATACCAACTGTACGATTTTAGTATTATAGGCATCGACGTTGCTGTCGATTCTTGATTCAAAGTTGTGCTCTGTTTGTCTTTATCTGACATTCACTTAGTACTATAGGGAATTAAAAGCATCATTATTATTTGTCTTTCCCGCTAACACTGCTAGGGTGATTAAAAGTCTTTTAATATCACTAATCTTCAATTAGAGAATGTTTAAACAAAAAAAACTGTTGGGCAACAGCTACGGGACCTTCCTTGTATTTATTTTCAAGATATTTAGAAATTATTTACGATATGAAATATGAAATTTTTTTTTCCATTAAAAATATTTTAAAAATTATAAAATCTTTGAATCTTGAAAATTTTTTGTTGTAAAATTATAAAATTTTGAATGAACTAAAATATTTCACAATATTGAAAATAAAAAAAAAATTCAAATTAAATTTTCATAATTTAGAAAATGTTTGAAAATTTTAATAATTAATGAATTGCTGGAAAATTTTTTTAAAAATTATGGAATTCGATTAAAATTTTTTTTTAGATAAATAAATTTAAAATTTAAAACGCAGGCACGCACGCGTTAACGCACGCACGCGTTAACGCACGCACACATGAGCACGCTTTTACGCAAGCATGCACGCACGCACGCACGCATGTACACACGTACGCACCTACGCACGCACGCAAGCACACACGCACGCAAGCGCAAGTACGCACACACGCACGCACGAACGCAAATACGAATGCAAGCACGCGAGAATGCATGGGCACGCGTTTACGCAAGATCGCACGCATGCCCGCACCCACGCACGCACGCAAGCACGCAAGCAATCACGCACGCACGCACGCAACCACGCATGCAAGCACGCGAGCAAGCACATGCACGCAAGCACATAATCACGCACGCACGCACACACGCCCGAAAAAACCCAAGCATGCAGGCAAGCACGCACGCAGGCACCTACGCACCCAAACGCGCACGCAAACGCGCACGCACCAACGCACGCACAAACGCACACACCAACGCACGTACCAACGCACGCACGCACACATTCACACAGCATGCAAGCACGCACAAACGCACGCAAGCGCGCACGTACGCACGCACACGCAACCACGCACGCTGCTCCCAAGCACGCACGCAAGCACCCAAGCACGCACGTAAGCACTCAAGCACGCACGCAAGCATCCAAGCACGCACGCAAGCACTTACGCACGCAAGCAGGGACACAAGCACACAAGCACGAACGCACGCACACAAGCACGCAAACACCCAAGCATGCACCCAAGCATGCACGCAGGCACGCACGTACTCACGCACGCACGCACACGCAACCACGCACGCAAGCCCCCAAGCACGCACGCAAGCACCCAAGCACGCACGCAAGCACTCAAGCACGCACGCAAGCACCCAAGCACGCACGCACGCATCCACGCACGCACACACCCATATTTCTTATTATTAAACATATGTCAAATTTGGTGTCTTTGGTTATAGCATCTTTTTATCTATTGAATCATATGAATGTTTGGCTTTCTTGTTGAACCATAAAATTGATAAAAATTTATGAAAGTATGAACTAAAATTCTTCAAGCACCAATTACATGAACACAAATACAACAATTTTACATCAAAAATCCAAAAATAGAATAGATAAAGTTTTGTTCACTCAAATAAAGAGTGTTGTGTCAAAAATGGCAAATTTTAACGAAAAGGAAGAAATGTAGTGCTTATTTTCAAAGCCTGCTGTGTTAACGTCATTGGATGTAATTCTGCTTGCAGCATTTTAATCCATCGTTTGAGATTTTTTTAAACAAAAAAGTCAGGCATTCATATCAATGAATAGATACATAAAATGCTATATCGACCCCAACTTTGACTACATGACATTTAAAAAAAATATTTTAAAAGATATTTTAATAAAATTAATAATCAAGCCGTTACAGACAGTATTCCACACTTTTGCCGCGGCCTATGTATAAATAAACTGTATGATTTTTATTTTACGTGTATCGACGTTGTTGTCGATTCTTGTTTACAATTTGCCCCCTACGCTTTTAATTTGCTACAAATAATGTGAAAACGTGGATGCGTTCGTGTTCTGACTGGGCACAAGGCAGCAAACAAAGCCCGTTTGTTATTTATGTTTCGCTTCATTTTGAAGTAGATTTTTGGTACGCGCATTCTCTTTTATCAATTACGTTCGATTTTTTACGTTTTACTGAACTGTAAAACGGGGAATGAGCGTTCATAAATTTTACTTGCATAATATTTCGTTTTATATATTTTCGTTAGAATTATATTATTGACGAAGCAAACAGAACACCCCCTAATACTTTGGATGATAATAAAGCTCGCATATGGAAACGAACTGAATTGACATGTAATATCCATGAGTAAGCAATCTGTCATAATGATGGAAATATGGCGGATAAATGCAGCTCGCTTTTAATACTAATGAATTCCGGATTACTTCCAATCTGCCATTTTCAGGAGTAGATTTTAATGGTAATGCGCATTTCAGTTTTACTCGTTATTTTTTTGCGTAGGTACGTGGAAATTTTGCATGCAAAAATAAATTTCCCTCCGAACTAGGTATTTACCTAGCAAAATTTAGATAAATCAATAACGCTGCGTGTATAGTTCCAAATTAATTAATCTCTGTAATCGAACTATTACATGCAGTAGGTAAATATAAATTTATCAAAATATTTGCCCGATTTCGTTTTTGTTCTGTTTTTATTTAGTCTGAATGCGAAATTTAACATTTGTTGAAAATAGAACTGTGTGTAGATGTAAAATGATACGCTTTTGTTTAAATTACTGAGTGATGTTTTGCTTTTATTTTTGGTTTGCTATGATTTTAATTAAATTTAATATTTTTAATAAAAAAATGTGCAAACTTTTTTTTGCTAAATTAACGTTCAGATTTACGCAAAAAACAGAGAAAGTATTGAGATCGGCTACAACTATAAATTAATGTTAAAAGTGAGCTTTTCACTTTACCATATTTTCAGTATTGCAATCGTGAAAAAATTCGATTAAAAAATTTTATTAAATTTGATGTTTTTGACCTCTCTAGTAAATCAAAGCAGTGGTTTTTGAAAAATGTCAGTCTGGGGCACTCTGTGCGTGTGGATGTAGAAGAGGTATTGGAATTCCAAAAAGTTTTAACCTTTTTACCTTCCTTGCTATATAGCTATGGAGCAAATGTGTTTATTCAGCAAAGTTTCTTTCGCTTTGAGTTTATTGGCCGATATACGAGTTACGCCTAAAAGAAAGGTACTTTTATGCCAAACATTTTGACTAATAAGCAGGTTTTAGGACCTTGGAAGACCAATAAAGCACATGTCTGAGTGTGCATGTCCCTGCAGGCTACCTGGCGAAAAATGAGTTGCTGGGCGCAGGCACGTTGGCGATCAGTGGACTTAATGGCTTTGGCAAGAAGTCTAGGCCAACAAGTCTGCATTTTCGCCAATAAGGTCGTCAAAATTTCCCGGAAAATTCACTGCATTGACGTGCTGTTTAGGAGGGCGAATACAGCCTAGAAAAGCATTTCCAGCGAAATTGGTGGTATAATCTATAGGCGCATTGAAATCACAGGATAATAAATGATTGTAACATCAGTTGCATACGATGAAGCTTTAAGCCACGTAAAATTGAACCGTTACTATATTCCCATACACCTTTGAATAATGAAATAACAAATGACAACATTTTTTATGTATTATGTTTAATACTATTTAAATAGGATAATATGTGAATACAATGACAATTAATGAAAATTTCTCATGAGCGAAAAGCCCACAAGTCTGTCCATTATTAGTTCAAAATACTTTACGCGACTATTTTATAGTATTGCTAAAAACAACTGAAATATCAAACAAACAATTAAATTATTTTCCTCCAAGCCCTTTTTTTACTAAAAAATACCAAATAAGAAAACATTTAATGGAGTTATGGGCGCGTGGTATTAGGATCACAGAAAGTATAGCTGGCAGCGACCGACTCATTGGCGATTACATCATAAAATTTCAGCTCTTATTGGCGAAAACGCCAATAGGTCTCCCGATCTTCAAACCGACAACAGCCAACGAGTCTACGCAAAATGTATTTCGGAAAATCGCCAACAGGTCTATTAGCTACTAAATCGATATTTCGCACAGGAATGGCAATACCGGGAAAAGGCACTATACATTTTCTAGCAGAGTATCAAAATTTAATTTTCGCATAGAACTATCAATTTTCTGATCCCAACAACTTCAATAAACTGTTAATTTTCAGTACACAAAACTATTTCAACTAAAATAAAAAATTTAAGTGCGAAATTAAAAATTTCGCATACGAATAGCAATACCAGAGAAGACTCCGGAGATGTATCTACTTGCTGAGGTTTTATGTCTGAAAATAATTGACCTCTGTGGCGAAAACGCCAACTAGTCCTACCGTTTTCCTTTAAAAGTAGCTAACTAGTTCGAGGGTAGTATTTAAGTCTGTTTAGCTGTAACGGTGGTTCTTAGAAATTTTCCGATGCCCACAACAAATAGGAAACTCTTCTACCGAAGCTCTGAATTGTGCGTTTGAAAACTGATAGTTCGCAAAGAAATTTGTAGTATACAAAACCATTTTGTCTCAAAAATATAAATTCGAGTATGAATATTAGAAAAATGACTAACTTCCCTCTTAAAACTTTCAAACATGAATATGAAAACCGAACTTTCTCATAGAAATGCAAATTTCACAGTCATGATATTAAAAATTACAAGAAATTATCACTTTGCAGTATAGATAACCATATTGACCGAAACTCTGAAATTTGAGCATTAAAATTTAAGTTTAGCATAGGAGTTGCAATATCTGAAAAAAGTCTGAAGATTTATAGACTTCCTGGCGTTTTATGTCTGAACATAATTGACCTCTGTGGCGAAAACGCCAACTAGTCTACCGTTTTCCTTTAAAAGTAGCTAACTAGTTCGAGGGTAGTATTTAAGTCTGTTTAGCTGTAACGGTGGTTCTTAGAAATTTTCCGATGCCCACAACAAATAGGAAACTCTTCTACCGAAACTCTGAATTGTGCGTTTGAAAACTGATAGTTCGCAAAGAAATTTGTAGTATACAAAACCATTTTGTCTCAAAAATATAAATTCGAGTATGAATATTAGAAAAATGACTAACTTCCCTCTTAAAACTTTCAAACATGAATATGAAAACCGAACTTTCTCATAGAAATGCAAATTTCACAGTCATGATATTAAAAATTACAAGAAATTATCACTTTGCAGTATACATAACCATATTGACCGAAACTCTGAAATTTGAGCATTAAAATTTAAGTTTAGCATAGGAGTTGCAATATCTGAAAAAAGTCTGAAGATTTATAGACTTCCTGGCGTTTTATGTCTGAAAATAATTGACCTCTGTGGCGAAAACGCCAACTAGTCCTACCGTTTTCCTTTAAAAGTAGCTAACTAGTTCGAGGGTAGTATTTAAGTCTGTTTAGCTGTAACGGTGGTTCTTAGAAATTTTCCGATGCCCACAACAAATAGGAAACTCTTCTACCGAAACTCTGAATTGTACGTTTGAAAACTGATAGTTCGCAAAGAAATTTGTAGTATACAAAACCATTTTGTCTCAAAAATATAAATTCGAGTATGAATATTAGAAAAATGACTAACTTCCCTCTTAAAACTTTCAAACATGAATATGAAAACCGAACTTTCTCATAGAAATGCAAATTTCACAGTTATGATATTAACAATTACAAGAAATTATCACTTTGCAGTATACATAACCATATTGACCGAAACTCTGAAATTTGAGCATTAAAATTTAAGTTTAGCATAGGAGTTGCAATATCTGAAAAAAGTCTGAAGATTTATAGACTTCCTGGCGTTTTATGTCTGAAAATAATTGACCTCTGTGGCGAAAACGCCAACTAGTCCTACCGTTTTCCTTTAAAAGTAGCTAACTAGTTCGAGGGTAGTATTTAAGTCTGTTTAGCTGTAACGGTGGTTCTTAGAAATTTTCCGATGCCCACAACAAATAGGAAACTCTTCTACCGAAACTCTGAATTGTACGTTTGAAAACTGATAGTTCGCAAAGAAATTTGTAGTGTACAAAACCATTTTGTCTCAAAAATATAAATTCGAGTATGCATATTAGAAAAATGACTAACTTCCCTCTTAAAACTTTCAAACATGAATATGAAAACCGAACTTTCTCATAGAAATGCAAATTTCACAGTTATGATATTAAAAATTACAAGAAATTATCACTTTGCAGTATACATAACCATATTGACCGAAACTCTGAAATTTGAGCATTAAAATTTAAGTTTAGCATAGGAGTTGCAATATCTGAAAAAAGTTTGAAGATTTATAGACTTCCTGGCGTTTTATGTCTGAAAATAATTGACCTCAGTGGCGAAAACGCCAACTAGTCTACCGTTTTCCTTTAAAAGTAGCTAACTAGTTCGAGGGTAGTATTTAAGTCTGTTTAGCTGTAACGGTGGTTCTTAGAAATTTTCCGATGCCCACAACAAATAGGAAACTCTTCTACCGAAACTCTGAATTGTACGTTTGAAAACTGATAGTTCGCAAAGAAATTTGTAGTATACAAAACCATTTTGTCTCAAAAATATAAATTCGAGTATGCATATTAGAAAAATGACTAACTTCCCTCTTAAAACTTTCAAACATGAATATGAAAACCGAACTTTCTCATAGAAATGCAAATTTCACAGTTATGATATTAAAAATTACAAGAAATTATCACTTTGCAGTATACATAACCATATTGACCGAAACTCTGAAATTTGAGCATTAAAATTTAAAACTAACGGGGAATTAAACTAATAACGCCCTCTATTATGTGCGGCGAGAAAAAGTTGCAAAGCAACAAACCGGCAAAGTTGCGATCGGAACCTGCTAAGCAGGTATCTGCGATCGCACCGGCCTCTAAGCACAAAACACAGAAACGCCCGTGTGGCAAGAAATAAGAAAAGATTTGGTTTCAATTATGGCTAGAATAGACCACTACATGTTTCGTTCTTGTTTGAACTCATCAGGTGGACATAATTCTAACCATAATTGAGACCAAAAGCAAACAGGCATATATACGCCAGAAAGTATAAAACTAACGGGGAATTAAACTAATAACGCCCTCTATTATGTGCGGCGAGAAAAAGTTGCAAAGCAACAAACCGGCAAAGTTGCGATCGGAACCTGCTAAGCAGGTATCTGCGATCGCACCGGCCTCTAAGCACAAAACACAGAAACGCCCGTGTGGCAAGAAATAAGAAAAGATTTGGTTTCAATTATGGCTAGAATAGACCACTACATGTTTCGTTCTTGTTTGAACTCATCAGGTGGACATAATTCTAACCATAATTGAGACCAAAAGCAAACAGGCATATATACGCCAGAAAGTATAAAACTAACGGGGAATTAAACTAATAACGCCCTCTATTATGTGCGGCGAGAAAAAGTTGCAAAGCAACAAACCGGCAAAGTTGCGATCGGAACCTGCTAAGCAGGTATCTGCGATCGCACCGGCCTCTAAGCACAAAACACAGAAACGCCCGTGTGGCAAGAAATAAGAAAAGATTTGGTTTCAATTATGGCTAGAATAGACCACTACATGTTTCGTTCTTGTTTGAACTCATCAGGTGGACATAATTCTAACCATAATTGAGACCAAAAGCAAACAGGCATATATACGCCAGAAAGTATAAAACTAACGGGGAATTAAACTAATAACGCCCTCTATTATGTGCGGCGAGAAAAAGTTGCAAAGCAACAAACCGGCAAAGTTGCGATCGGAACCTGCTAAGCAGGTATCTGCGATCGCACCGGCCTCTAAGCACAAAACACAGAAACGCCCGTGTGGCAAGAAATAAGAAAAGATTTGGTTTCAATTATGGCTAGAATAGACCACTACATGTTTCGTTCTTGTTTGAACTCATCAGGTGGACATAATTCTAACCATAATTGAGACCAAAAGCAAACAGGCATATATACGCCAGAAAGTATAAAACTAACGGGGAATTAAACTAATAACGCCCTCTATTATGTGCGGCGAGAAAAAGTTGCAAAGCAACAAACCGGCAAAGTTGCGATCGGAACCTGCTAAGCAGGTATCTGCGATCGCACCGGCCTCTAAGCACAAAACACAGAAACGCCCGTGTGGCAAGAAATAAGAAAAGATTTGGTTTCAATTATGGCTAGAATAGACCACTACATGTTTCGTTCTTGTTTGAACTCATCAGGTGGACATAATTCTAACCATAATTGAGACCAAAAGCAAACAGGCATATATACGCCAGAAAGTATAAAACTAACGGGGAATTAAACTAATAACGCCCTCTATTATGTGCGGCGAGAAAAAGTTGCAAAGCAACAAACCGGCAAAGTTGCGATCGGAACCTGCTAAGCAGGTATCTGCGATCGCACCGGCCTCTAAGCACAAAACACAGAAACGCCCGTGTGGCAAGAAATAAGAAAAGATTTGGTTTCAATTATGGCTAGAATAGACCACTACATGTTTCGTTCTTGTTTGAACTCATCAGGTGGACATAATTCTAACCATAATTGAGACCAAAAGCAAACAGGCATATATACGCCAGAAAGTATAAAACTAACGGGGAATTAAACTAATAACGCCCTCTATTATGTGCGGCGAGAAAAAGTTGCAAAGCAACAAACCGGCAAAGTTGCGATCGGAACCTGCTAAGCAGGTATCTGCGATCGCACCGGCCTCTAAGCACAAAACACAGAAACGCCCGTGTGGCAAGAAATAAGAAAAGATTTGGTTTCAATTATGGCTAGAATAGACCACTACATGTTTCGTTCTTGTTTGAACTCATCAGGTGGACATAATTCTAACCATAATTGAGACCAAAAGCAAACAGGCATATATACGCCAGAAAGTATAAAACTAACGGGGAATTAAACTAATAACGCCCTCTATTATGTGCGGCGAGAAAAAGTTGCAAAGCAACAAACCGGCAAAGTTGCGATCGGAACCTGCTAAGCAGGTATCTGCGATCGCACCGGCCTCTAAGCACAAAACACAGAAACGCCCGTGTGGCAAGAAATAAGAAAAGATTTGGTTTCAATTATGGCTAGAATAGACCACTACATGTTTCGTTCTTGTTTGAACTCATCAGGTGGACATAATTCTAACCATAATTGAGACCAAAAGCAAACAGGCATATATACGCCAGAAAGTATAAAACTAACGGGGAATTAAACTAATAACGCCCTCTATTATGTGCGGCGAGAAAAAGTTGCAAAGCAACAAACCGGCAAAGTTGCGATCGGAACCTGCTAAGCAGGTATCTGCGATCGCACCGGCCTCTAAGCACAAAACACAGAAACGCCCGTGTGGCAAGAAATAAGAAAAGATTTGGTTTCTAGCCATAATTGAAACCAAATCTTTTCTTATTTCTTGCCACACGGGCGTTTCTGTGTTTTGTGCTTAGAGGCCGGTGCGATCGCAGATACCTGCTTAGCAGGTTCCGATCGCAACTTTGCCGGTTTGTTGCTTTGCAACTTTTTCTCGCCGCACATAATAGAGGGCGTTATTAGTTTAATTCCCCGTTAGTTTTATACTTTCTGGCGTATATATGCCTGTTTGCTTTTGGTCTCAATTATGGTTAGAATTATGTCCACCTGATGAGTTCAAACAAGAACGAAACATGTAGTGGTCTATTCTAGCCATAATTGAAACCAAATCTTTTCTTATTTCTTGCCACACGGGCGTTTCTGTGTTTTGTGCTTAGAGGCCGGTGCGATCGCAGATACCTGCTTAGCAGGTTCCGATCGCAACTTTGCCGGTTTGTTGCTTTGCAACTTTTTCTCGCCGCACATAATAGAGGGCGTTATTAGTTTAATTCCCCGTTAGTTTTATACTTTCTGGCGTATATATGCCTGTTTGCTTTTGGTCTCAATTATGGTTAGAATTATGTCCACCTGATGAGTTCAAACAAGAACGAAACATGTAGTGGTCTATTCTAGCCATAATTGAAACCAAATCTTTTCTTATTTCTTGCCACACGGGCGTTTCTGTGTTTTGTGCTTAGAGGCCGGTGCGATCGCAGATACCTGCTTAGCAGGTTCCGATCGCAACTTTGCCGGTTTGTTGCTTTGCAACTTTTTCTCGCCGCACATAATAGAGGGCGTTATTAGTTTAATTCCCCGTTAGTTTTATACTTTCTGGCGTATATATGCCTGTTTGCGTTTGGTCTCAATTATGGTTAGAATTATGTCCACCTGATGAGTTCAAACAAGAACGAAACATGTAGTGGTCTATTCTAGCCATAATTGAAACCAAATCTTTTCTTATTTCTTGCCACACGGGCGTTTCTGTGTTTTGTGCTTAGAGGCCGGTGCGATCGCAGATACCTGCTTAGCAGGTTCCGATCGCAACTTTGCCGGTTTGTTGCTTTGCAACTTTTTCTCGCCGCACATAATAGAGGGCGTTATTAGTTTAATTCCCCGTTAGTTTTATACTTTCTGGCGTATATATGCCTGTTTGCTTTTGGTCTCAATTATGGTTAGAATTATGTCCACCTGATGAGTTCAAACAAGAACGAAACATGTAGTGGTCTATTCTAGCCATAATTGAAACCAAATCTTTTCTTATTAAAATTTAAGTTTAGCATAGGAGTTGCAATATCTGAAAAAAGTTTGAAGATTTATAGACTTCCTGGCGTTTTATGTCTGAAAATAATTGACCTCAGTGGCGAAAACGCCAACTAGTCTACCGTTTTCCTTTAAAAGTAGCTAACTAGTTCGAGGGTAGTATTTAAGTCTGTTTAGCTGTAACGGTGGTTCTTAGAAATTTTCCGATGCCCACAACAAATAGGAAACTCTTCTACCGAAACTCTGAATTGTACGTTTGAAAACTGATAGTTCGCAAAGAAATTTGTAGTATACAAAACCATTTTGTCTCAAAAATATAAATTCGAGTATGCATATTAGAAAAATGACTAACTTCCCTCTTAAAACTTTCAAACATGAATATGAAAACCGAACTTTCTCATAGAAATGCAAATTTCACAGTTATGATATTAAAAATTACAAGAAATTATCACTTTGCAGTATACATAACCATATTGACCGAAACTCTGAAATTTGAGCATTAAAATTTAAGTTTAGCATAGGAGTTGCAATATCTGAAAAAAGTTTGAAGATTTATAGACTTCCTGGCGTTTTATGTCTGAAAATAATTGACCTCAGTGGCGAAAACGCCAACTAGTCTACCGTTTTCCTTTAAAAGTAGCTAACTAGTTCGAGGGTAGTATTTAAGTCTGTTTAGCTGTAACGGTGGTTCTTAGAAATTTTCCGATGCCCACAACAAATAGGAAACTCTTCTACCGAAACTCTGAATTGTACGTTTGAAAACTGATAGTTCGCAAAGAAATTTGTAGTATACAAAACCATTTTGTCTCAAAAATATAAATTCGAGTATGAATATTAGAAAAATGACTAACTTCCCTCTTAAAACTTTCAAACATGAATATGAAAACCGAACTTTCTCATAGAAATGCAAATTTCACAGTTATGATATTAAAAATTACAAGAAATTATCACTTTGCAGTATACATAACCATATTGACCGAAACTCTGAAATTTGAGCATTAAAATTTAAGTTTAGCATAGGAGTTGCAATATCTGAAAAAAGTCTGAAGATTTATAGACTTCCTGGCGTTTTATGTCTGAAAATAATTGACCTCAGTGGCGAAAACGCCAACTAGTCTACCGTTTTCCTTTAAAAGTAGCTAACTAGTTCGAGGGTAGTATTTAAGTCTGTTTAGCTGTAACGGTGGTTCTTAGAAATTTTCCGATGCCCACAACAAATAGGAAACTCTTCTACCGAAACTCTGAATTGTACGTTTGAAAACTGATAGTTCGCAAAGAAATTTGTAGTATACAAAACCATTTTGTCTCAAAAATATAAATTCGAGTATGCATATTAGAAAAATGACTAACTTCCCTCTTAAAACTTTCAAACATGAATATGAAAACCGAACTTTCTCATAGAAATGCAAATTTCACAGTTATGATATTAAAAATTACAAGAAATTATCACTTTGCAGTATACATAACCATATTGACCGAAACTCTGAAATTTGAGCATTAAAATTTAAGTTTAGCATAGGAGTTGCAATATCTGAAAAAAGTTTGAAGATTTATAGACTTCCTGGCGTTTTATGTCTGAAAATAATTGACCTCAGTGGCGAAAACGCCAACTAGTCTACCGTTTTCCTTTAAAAGTAGCTAACTAGTTCGAGGGTAGTATTTAAGTCTGTTTAGCTGTAACGGTGGTTCTTAGAAATTTTCCGATGCCCACAACAAATAGGAAACTCTTCTACCGAAACTCTGAATTGTACGTTTGAAAACTGATAGTTCGCAAAGAAATTTGTAGTATACAAAACCATTTAGTCTCAAAAATATAAATTCGAGTATGCATATTAGAAAAATGACTAACTTCCCTCTTAAAACTTTCAAACATGAATATGAAAACCGAACTTTCTCATAGAAATGCAAATTTCACAGTTATGATATTAAAAATTACAAGAAATTATCACTTTGCAGTATACATAACCATATTGACCGAAACTCTGAAATTTGAGCATTAAAATTTAAGTTTAGCATAGGAGTTGCAATATCTGAAAAAAGTTTGAAGATTTATAGACTTCCTGGCGTTTTATGTCTGAAAATAATTGACCTCAGTGGCGAAAACGCCAACTAGTCTACCGTTTTCCTTTAAAAGTAGCTAACTAGTTCGAGGGTAGTATTTAAGTCTGTTTAGCTGTAACGGTGGTTCTTAGAAATTTTCCGATGCCCACAACAAATAGGAAACTCTTCTACCGAAACTCTGAATTGTACGTTTGAAAACTGATAGTTCGCAAAGAAATTTGTAGTATACAAAACCATTTTGTCTCAAAAATATAAATTCGAGTATGAATATTAGAAAAATGACTAACTTCCCTCTTAAAACTTTCAAACATGAATATGAAAACCGAACTTTCTCATAGAAATGCAAATTTCACAGTTATGATATTAAAAATTACAAGAAATTATCACTTTGCAGTATACATAACCATATTGACCGAAACTCTGAAATTTGAGCATTAAAATTTAAGTTTAGCATAGGAGTTGCAATATCTGAAAAAAGTTTGAAGATTTATAGACTTCCTGGCGTTTTATGTCTGAAAATAATTGACCTCAGTGGCGAAAACGCCAACTAGTCTACCGTTTTCCTTTAAAAGTAGCTAACTAGTTCGAGGGTAGTATTTAAGTCTGTTTAGCTGTAACGGTGGTTCTTAGAAATTTTCCGATGCCCACAACAAATAGGAAACTCTTCTACCGAAACTCTGAATTGTACGTTTGAAAACTGATAGTTCGCAAAGAAATTTGTAGTATACAAAACCATTTTGTCTCAAAAATATAAATTCGAGTATGCATATTAGAAAAATGACTAACTTCCCTCTTAAAACTTTCAAACATGAATATGAAAACCGAACTTTCTCATAGAAATGCAAATTTCACAGTTATGATATTAAAAATTACAAGAAATTATCACTTTGCAGTATACATAACCATATTGACCGAAACTCTGAAATTTGAGCATTAAAATTTAAGTTTAGCATAGGAGTTGCAATATCTGAAAAAAGTTTGAAGATTTATAGACTTCCTGGCGTTTTATGTCTGAAAATAATTGACCTCAGTGGCGAAAACGCCAACTAGTCTACCGTTTTCCTTTAAAAGTAGCTAACTAGTTCGAGGGTAGTATTTAAGTCTGTTTAGCTGTAACGGTGGTTCTTAGAAATTTTCCGATGCCCACAACAAATAGGAAACTCTTCTACCGAAACTCTGAATTGTACGTTTGAAAACTGATAGTTCGCAAAGAAATTTGTAGTATACAAAACCATTTTGTCTCAAAAATATAAATTCGAGTATGAATATTAGAAAAATGACTAACTTTCCTCTTAAAACTTTCAAACATGAATATGAAAACCGAACTTTCTCATAGAAATGCAAATTTCACAGTTATGATATTAAAAATTACAAGAAATTATCACTTTGCAGTATACATAACCATATTGACCGAAACTCTGAAATTTGAGCATTAAAATTTAAGTTTAGCATAGGAGTTGCAATATCTGAAAAAAGTTTGAAGATTTATAGACTTCCTGGCGTTTTATGTCTGAAAATAATTGACCTCAGTGGCGAAAACGCCAACTAGTCTACCGTTTTCCTTTAAAAGTAGCTAACTAGTTCGAGGGTAGTATTTAAGTCTGTTTAGCTGTAACGGTGGTTCTTAGAAATTTTCCGATGCCCACAACAAATAGGAAACTCTTCTACCGAAACTCTGAATTGTACGTTTGAAAACTGATAGTTCGCAAAGAAATTTGTAGTATACAAAACCATTTTGTCTCAAAAATATAAATTCGAGTATGCATATTAGAAAAATGACTAACTTCCCTCTTAAAACTTTCAAACATGAATATGAAAACCGAACTTTCTCATAGAAATGCAAATTTCACAGTTATGATATTAAAAATTACAAGAAATTATCACTTTGCAGTATACATAACCATATTGACCGAAACTCTGAAATTTTAGCATTAAAATTTAAGTTTAGCATAGGAGTTGCAATATCTGAAAAAAGTTTGAAGATTTATAGACTTCCTGGCGTTTTATGTCTGAAAATAATTGACCTCAGTGGCGAAAACGCCAACTAGTCTACCGTTTTCCTTTAAAAGTAGCTAACTAGTTCGAGGGTAGTATTTAAGTCTGTTTAGCTGTAACGGTGGTTCTTAGAAATTTTCCGATGCCCACAACAAATAGGAAACTCTTCTACCGAAACTCTGAATTGTACGTTTGAAAACTGATAGTTCGCAAAGAAATTTGTAGTATACAAAACCATTTTGTCTCAAAAATATAAATTCGAGTATGCATATTAGAAAAATGACTAACTTCCCTCTTAAAACTTTCAAACATGAATATGAAAACCGAACTTTCTCATAGAAATGCAAATTTCACAGTTATGATATTAAAAATTACAAGAAATTATCACTTTGCAGTATACATAACCATATTGACCGAAACTCTGAAATTTGAGCATTAAAATTTAAGTTTAGCATAGGAGTTGCAATATCTGAAAAAAGTTTGAAGATTTATAGACTTCCTGGCGTTTTATGTCTGAAAATAATTGACCTCAGTGGCGAAAACGCCAACTAGTCTACCGTTTTCCTTTAAAAGTAGCTAACTAGTTCGAGGGTAGTATTTAAGTCTGTTTAGCTGTAACGGTGGTTCTTAGAAATTTTCCGATGCCCACAACAAATAGGAAACTCTTCTACCGAAACTCTGAATTGTACGTTTGAAAACTGATAGTTCGCAAAGAAATTTGTAGTATACAAAACCATTTTGTCTCAAAAATATAAATTCGAGTATGAATATTAGAAAAATGACTAACTTCCCTCTTAAAACTTTCAAACATGAATATGAAAACCGAACTTTCTCATAGAAATGCAAATTTCACAGTTATGATATTAAAAATTACAAGAAATTATCACTTTGCAGTATACATAACCATATTGACCGAAACTCTGAAATTTGAGCATTAAAATTTAAGTTTAGCATAGGAGTTGCAATATCTGAAAAAAGTTTGAAGATTTATAGACTTCCTGGCGTTTTATGTCTGAAAATAATTGACCTCAGTGGCGAAAACGCCAACTAGTCTACCGTTTTCCTTTAAAAGTAGCTAACTAGTTCGAGGGTAGTATTTAAGTCTGTTTAGCTGTAACGGTGGTTCTTAGAAATTTTCCGATGCCCACAACAAATAGGAAACTCTTCTACCGAAACTCTGAATTGTACGTTTGAAAACTGATAGTTCGCAAAGAAATTTGTAGTATACAAAACCATTTTGTCTCAAAAATATAAATTCGAGTATGAATATTAGAAAAATGACTAACTTCCCTCTTAAAACTTTCAAACATGAATATGAAAACCGAACTTTCTCATAGAAATGCAAATTTCACAGTTATGATATTAAAAATTACAAGAAATTATCACTTTGCAGTATACATAACCATATTGACCGAAACTCTGAAATTTGAGCATTAAAATTTAAGTTTAGCATAGGAGTTGCAATATCTGAAAAAAGTTTGAAGATTTATAGACTTCCTGGCGTTTTATGTCTGAAAATAATTGACCTCAGTGGCGAAAACGCCAACTAGTCTACCGTTTTCCTTTAAAAGTAGCTAACTAGTTCGAGGGTAGTATTTAAGTCTGTTTAGCTGTAACGGTGGTTCTTAGAAATTTTCCGATGCCCACAACAAATAGGAAACTCTTCTACCGAAACTCTGAATTGTACGTTTGAAAACTGATAGTTCGCAAAGAAATTTGTAGTATACAAAACCATTTTGTCTCAAAAATATAAATTCGAGTATGCATATTAGAAAAATGACTAACTTCCCTCTTAAAACTTTCAAACATGAATATGAAAACCGAACTTTCTCATAGAAATGCAAATTTCACAGTTATGATATTAAAAATTACAAGAAATTATCACTTTGCAGTATACATAACCATATTGACCGAAACTCTGAAATTTGAGCATTAAAATTTAAGTTTAGCATAGGAGTTGCAATATCTGAAAAAAGTTTGAAGATTTATAGACTTCCTGGCGTTTTATGTCTGAAAATAATTGACCTCAGTGGCGAAAACGCCAACTAGTCTACCGTTTTCCTTTAAAAGTAGCTAACTAGTTCGAGGGTAGTATTTAAGTCTGTTTAGCTGTAACGGTGGTTCTTAGAAATTTTCCGATGCCCACAACAAATAGGAAACTCTTCTACCGAAACTCTGAATTGTACGTTTGAAAACTGATAGTTCGCAAAGAAATTTGTAGTATACAAAACCATTTTGTCTCAAAAATATAAATTCGAGTATGCATATTAGAAAAATGACTAACTTCCCTCTTAAAACTTCCAAACATGAATATGAAAACCGAACTTTCTCATAGAAATGCAAATTTCACAGTTATGATATTAAAAATTACAAGAAATTATCACTTTGCAGTATACATAACCATATTGACCGAAACTCTGAAATTTGAGCATTAAAATTTAAGTTTAGCATAGGAGTTGCAATATCTGAAAAAAGTTTGAAGATTTATAGACTTCCTGGCGTTTTATGTCTGAAAATAATTGACCTCAGTGGCGAAAACGCCAACTAGTCTACCGTTTTCCTTTAAAAGTAGCTAACTAGTTCGAGGGTAGTATTTAAGTCTGTTTAGCTGTAACGGTGGTTCTTAGAAATTTTCCGATGCCCACAACAAATAGGAAACTCTTCTACCGAAACTCTGAATTGTACGTTTGAAAACTGATAGTTCGCAAAGAAATTTGTAGTATACAAAACCATTTTGTCTCAAAAATATAAATTCGAGTATGAATATTAGAAAAATGACTAACTTCCCTCTTAAAACTTTCAAACATGAATATGAAAACCGAACTTTCTCATAGAAATGCAAATTTCACAGTTATGATATTAAAAATTACAAGAAATTATCACTTTGCAGTATACATAACCATATTGACCGAAACTCTGAAATTTGAGCATTAAAATTTAAGTTTAGCATAGGAGTTGCAATATCTGAAAAAAGTCTGAAGATTTATAGACTTCCTGGCGTTTTATGTCTGAAAATAATTGACCTCAGTGGCGAAAACGCCAACTAGTCTACCGTTTTCCTTTAAAAGTAGCTAACTAGTTCGAGGGTAGTATTTAAGTCTGTTTAGCTGTAACGGTGGTTCTTAGAAATTTTCCGATGCCCACAACAAATAGGAAACTCTTCTACCGAAACTCTGAATTGTACGTTTGAAAACTGATAGTTCGCAAAGAAATTTGTAGTATACAAAACCATTTTGTCTCAAAAATATAAATTCGAGTATGCATATTAGAAAAATGACTAACTTCCCTCTTAAAACTTTCAAACATGAATATGAAAACCGAACTTTCTCATAGAAATGCAAATTTCACAGTTATGATATTAAAAATTACAAGAAATTATCACTTTGCAGTATACATAACCATATTGACCGAAACTCTGAAATTTGAGCATTAAAATTTAAGTTTAGCATAGGAGTTGCAATATCTGAAAAAAGTTTGAAGATTTATAGACTTCCTGGCGTTTTATGTCTGAAAATAATTGACCTCAGTGGCGAAAACGCCAACTAGTCTACCGTTTTCCTTTAAAAGTAGCTAACTAGTTCGAGGGTAGTATTTAAGTCTGTTTAGCTGTAACGGTGGTTCTTAGAAATTTTCCGATGCCCACAACAAATAGGAAACTCTTCTACCGAAACTCTGAATTGTACGTTTGAAAACTGATAGTTCGCAAAGAAATTTGTAGTATACAAAACCATTTTGTCTCAAAAATATAAATTCGAGTATGAATATTAGAAAAATGACTAACTTCCCTCTTAAAACTTTCAAACATGAATATGAAAACCGAACTTTCTCATAGAAATGCAAATTTCACAGTTATGATATTAAAAATTACAAGAAATTATCACTTTGCAGTATACATAACCATATTGACCGAAACTCTGAAATTTGAGCATTAAAATTTAAGTTTAGCATAGGAGTTGCAATATCTGAAAAAAGTCTGAAGATTTATAGACTTCCTGGCGTTTTATGTCTGAAAATAATTGACCTCAGTGGCGAAAACGCCAACTAGTCTACCGTTTTCCTTTAAAAGTAGCTAACTAGTTCGAGGGTAGTATTTAAGTCTGTTTAGCTGTAACGGTGGTTCTTAGAAATTTTCCGATGCCCACAACAAATAGGAAACTCTTCTACCGAAACTCTGAATTGTGCGTTTGAAAACTGATAGTTCGCAAAGAAATTTGTAGTATACAAAACCATTTTGTCTCAAAAATATAAATTCGAGTATGAATATTAGAAAAATGACTAACTTCCCTCTTAAAACTTTCAAACATGAATATGAAAACCGAACTTTCTCATAGAAATGCAAATTTCACAGTTATGATATTAAAAATTACAAGAAATTATCACTTTGCAGTATACATAACCATATTGACCGAAACTCTGAAATTTGAGCATTAAAATTTAAGTTTAGCATAGGAGTTGCAATATCTGAAAAAAGTTTGAAGATTTATAGACTTCCTGGCGTTTTATGTCTGAAAATAATTGACCTCAGTGGCGAAAACGCCAACTAGTCTACCGTTTTCCTTTAAAAGTAGCTAACTAGTTCGAGGGTAGTATTTAAGTCTGTTTAGCTGTAACGGTGGTTCTTAGAAATTTTCCGATGCCCACAACAAATAGGAAACTCTTCTACCGAAACTCTGAATTGTACGTTTGAAAACTGATAGTTCGCAAAGAAATTTGTAGTATACAAAACCATTTTGTCTCAAAAATATAAATTCGAGTATGCATATTAGAAAAATGACTAACTTCCCTCTTAAAACTTTCAAACATGAATATGAAAACCGAACTTTCTCATAGAAATGCAAATTTCACAGTTATGATATTAAAAATTACAAGAAATTATCACTTTGCAGTATACATAACCATATTGACCGAAACTCTGAAATTTGAGCATTAAAATTTAAGTTTAGCATAGGAGTTGCAATATCTGAAAAAAGTTTGAAGATTTATAGACTTCCTGGCGTTTTATGTCTGAAAATAATTGACCTCAGTGGCGAAAACGCCAACTAGTCTACCGTTTTCCTTTAAAAGTAGCTAACTAGTTCGAGGGTAGTATTTAAGTCTGTTTAGCTGTAACGGTGGTTCTTAGAAATTTTCCGATGCCCACAACAAATAGGAAACTCTTCTACCGAAACTCTGAATTGTACGTTTGAAAACTGATAGTTCGCAAAGAAAGTTGTAGTATACAAAACCATTTTGTCTCAAAAATATAAATTCGAGTATGAATATTAGAAAAATGACTAACTTCCCTCTTAAAACTTTCAAACATGAATATGAAAACCGAACTTTCTCATAGAAATGCAAATTTCACAGTTATGATATTAAAAATTACAAGAAATTATCACTTTGCAGTATACATAACCATATTGACCGAAACTCTGAAATTTGAGCATTAAAATTTAAGTTTAGCATAGGAGTTGCAATATCTGAAAAAAGTCTGAAGATTTATAGACTTCCTGGCGTTTTATGTCTGAAAATAATTGACCTCAGTGGCGAAAACGCCAACTAGTCTACCGTTTTCCTTTAAAAGTAGCTAACTAGTTCGAGGGTAGTATTTAAGTCTGTTTAGCTGTAACGGTGGTTCTTAGAAATTTTCCGATGCCCACAACAAATAGGAAACTCTTCTACCGAAACTCTGAATTGTACGTTTGAAAACTGATAGTTCGCAAAGAAATTTGTAGTATACAAAACCATTTTGTCTCAAAAATATAAATTCGAGTATGCATATTAGAAAAATGACTAACTTCCCTCTTAAAACTTTCAAACATGAATATGAAAACCGAACTTTCTCATAGAAATGCAAATTTCACAGTTATGATATTAAAAATTACAAGAAATTATCACTTTGCAGTATACATAACCATATTGACCGAAACTCTGAAATTTGAGCATTAAAATTTAAGTTTAGCATAGGAGTTGCAATATCTGAAAAAAGTTTGAAGATTTATAGACTTCCTGGCGTTTTATGTCTGAAAATAATTGACCTCAGTGGCGAAAACGCCAACTAGTCTACCGTTTTCCTTTAAAAGTAGCTAACTAGTTCGAGGGTAGTATTTAAGTCTGTTTAGCTGTAACGGTGGTTCTTAGAAATTTTCCGATGCCCACAACAAATAGGAAACTCTTCTACCGAAACTCTGAATTGTACGTTTGAAAACTGATAGTTCGCAAAGAAATTTGTAGTATACAAAACCATTTTGTCTCAAAAATATAAATTCGAGTATGAATATTAGAAAAATGACTAACTTCCCTCTTAAAACTTTCAAACATGAATATGAAAACCGAACTTTCTCATAGAAATGCAAATTTCACAGTTATGATATTAAAAATTACAAGAAATTATCACTTTGCAGTATACATAACCATATTGACCGAAACTCTGAAATTTGAGCATTAAAATTTAAGTTTAGCATAGGAGTTGCAATATCTGAAAAAAGTCTGAAGATTTATAGACTTCCTGGCGTTTTATGTCTGAAAATAATTGACCTCAGTGGCGAAAACGCCAACTAGTCTACCGTATTCCTTTAAAAGTAGCTAACTAGTTCGAGGGTAGTATTTAAGTCTGTTTAGCTGTAACGGTGGTTCTTAGAAATTTTCCGATGCCCACAACAAATAGGAAACTCTTCTACCGAAACTCTGAATTGTGCGTTTGAAAACTGATAGTTCGCAAAGAAATTTGTAGTATACAAAACCATTTTGTCTCAAAAATATAAATTCGAGTATGAATATTAGAAAACTGACTAACTTCCCTCTTTAAACTTTCAAACATGAATATGAAAACCGAACTTTCTCATAGAAATGCAAATTTCACAGTTATGATATTAAAAATTACAAGAAATTATCACTTTGCAGTATACATAACCATATTGACCGAAACTCTGAAATTTGAGCATTAAAATTTAAGTTTAGCATAGGAGTTGCAATATCTGAAAAAAGTCTGAAGATTTATAGACTTCCTGGCGTTTTATGTCTGAAAATAATTGACCTCAGTGGCGAAAACGCCAACTAGTCTACCGTTTTCCTTTAAAAGTAGCTAACTAGTTCGAGGGTAGTATTTAAGTCTGTTTAGCTGTAACGGTGGTTCTTAGAAATTTTCCGATGCCCACAACAAATAGGAAACTCTTCTACCGAAACTCTGAATTGTACGTTTGAAAACTGATAGTTCGCAAAGAAATTTGTAGTATACAAAACCATTTTGTCTCAAAAATATAAATTCGAGTATGCATATTAGAAAAATGACTAACTTCCCTCTTAAAACTTTCAAACATGAATATGAAAACCGAACTTTCTCATAGAAATGCAAATTTCACAGTTATGATATTAAAAATTACAAGAAATTATCACTTTGCAGTATACATAACCATATTGACCGAAACTCTGAAATTTGAGCATTAAAATTTAAGTTTAGCATAGGAGTTGCAATATCTGAAAAAAGTTTGAAGATTTATAGACTTCCTGGCGTTTTATGTCTGAAAATAATTGACCTCAGTGGCGAAAACGCCAACTAGTCTACCGTTTTCCTTTAAAAGTAGCTAACTAGTTCGAGGGTAGTATTTAAGTCTGTTTAGCTGTAACGGTGGTTCTTAGAAATTTTCCGATGCCCACAACAAATAGGAAACTCTTCTACCGAAACTCTGAATTGTACGTTTGAAAACTGATAGTTCGCAAAGAAATTTGTAGTATACAAAACCATTTTGTCTCAAAAATATAAATTCGAGTATGCATATTAGAAAAATGACTAACTTCCCTCTTAAAACTTTCAAACATGAATATGAAAACCGAACTTTCTCATAGAAATGCAAATTTCACAGTTATGATATTAAAAATTACAAGAAATTATCACTTTGCAGTATACATAACCATATTGACCGAAACTCTGAAATTTGAGCATTAAAATTTAAGTTTAGCATAGGAGTTGCAATATCTGAAAAAAGTTTGAAGATTTATAGACTTCCTGGCGTTTTATGTCTGAAAATAATTGACCTCAGTGGCGAAAACGCCAACTAGTCTACCGTTTTCCTTTAAAAGTAGCTAACTAGTTCGAGGGTAGTATTTAAGTCTGTTTAGCTGTAACGGTGGTTCTTAGAAATTTTCCGATGCCCACAACAAATAGGAAACTCTTCTACCGAAACTCTGAATTGTACGTTTGAAAACTGATAGTTCGCAAAGAAATTTGTAGTATACAAAACCATTTTGTCTCAAAAATATAAATTCGAGTATGCATATTAGAAAAATGACTAACTTCCCTCTTAAAACTTTCAAACATGAATATGAAAACCGAACTTTCTCATAGAAATGCAAATTTCACAGTTATGATATTAAAAATTACAAGAAATTATCACTTTGCAGTATACATAACCATATTGACCGAAACTCTGAAATTTGAGCATTAAAATTTAAGTTTAGCATAGGAGTTGCAATATCTGAAAAAAGTTTGAAGATTTATAGACTTCCTGGCGTTTTATGTCTGAAAATAATTGACCTCAGTGGCGAAAACGCCAACTAGTCTACCGTTTTCCTTTAAAAGTAGCTAACTAGTTCGAGGGTAGTATTTAAGTCTGTTTAGCTGTAACGGTGGTTCTTAGAAATTTTCCGATGCCCACAACAAATAGGAAACTCTTCTACCGAAACTCTGAATTGTACGTTTGAAAACTGATAGTTCGCAAAGAAATTTGTAGTATACAAAACCATTTTGTCTCAAAAATATAAATTCGAGTATGCATATTAGAAAAATGACTAACTTCCCTCTTAAAACTTTCAAACATGAATATGAAAACCGAACTTTCTCATAGAAATGCAAATTTCACAGTTATGATATTAAAAATTACAAGAAATTATCACTTTGCAGTATACATAACCATATTGACCGAAACTCTGAAATTTGAGCATTAAAATTTAAGTTTAGCATAGGAGTTGCAATATCTGAAAAAAGTTTGAAGATTTATAGACTTCCTGGCGTTTTATGTCTGAAAATAATTGACCTCAGTGGCGAAAACGCCAACTAGTCTACCGTTTTCCTTTAAAAGTAGCTAACTAGTTCGAGGGTAGTATTTAAGTCTGTTTAGCTGTAACGGTGGTTCTTAGAAATTTTCCGATGCCCACAACAAATAGGAAACTCTTCTACCGAAACTCTGAATTGTACGTTTGAAAACTGATAGTTCGCAAAGAAATTTGTAGTATACAAAACCATTTTGTCTCAAAAATATAAATTCGAGTATGAATATTAGAAAAATGACTAACTTCCCTCTTAAAACTTTCAAACATGAATATGAAAACCGAACTTTCTCATAGAAATGCAAATTTCACAGTTATGATATTAAAAATTACAAGAAATTATCACTTTGCAGTATACATAACCATATTGACCGAAACTCTGAAATTTGAGCATTAAAATTTAAGTTTAGCATAGGAGTTGCAATATCTGAAAAAAGTCTGAAGATTTATAGACTTCCTGGCGTTTTATGTCTGAAAATAATTGACCTCAGTGGCGAAAACGCCAACTAGTCTACCGTTTTCCTTTAAAAGTAGCTAACTAGTTCGAGGGTAGTATTTAAGTCTGTTTAGCTGTAACGGTGGTTCTTAGAAATTTTCCGATGCCCACAACAAATAGGAAACACTTCTACCGAAACTCTGAATTGTACGTTTGAAAACTGATAGTTCGCAAAGAAATTTGTAGTATACAAAACCATTTTGTCTCAAAAATATAAATTCGAGTATGAATATTAGAAAAATGACTAACTTCCCTCTTAAAACTTTCAAACATGAATATGAAAACCGAACTTTCTCATAGAAATGCAAATTTCACAGTTATGATATTAAAAATTACAAGAAATTATCACTTTGCAGTATACATAACCATATTGACCGAAACTCTGAAATTTGAGCATTAAAATTTAAGTTTAGCATAGGAGTTGCAATATCTGAAAAAAGTCTGAAGATTTATAGACTTCCTGGCGTTTTATGTCTGAAAATAATTGACCTCAGTGGCGAAAACGCCAACTAGTCTACCGTTTTCCTTTAAAAGTAGCTAACTAGTTCGAGGGTAGTATTTAAGTCTGTTTAGCTGTAACGGTGGTTCTTAGAAATTTTCCGATGCCCACAACAAATAGGAAACTCTTCTACCGAAACTCTGAATTGTACGTTTGAAAACTGATAGTTCGCAAAGAAATTTGTACTATACAAAACCATTTTGTCTCAAAAATATAAATTCGAGTATGCATATTAGAAAAATGACTAACTTCCCTCTTAAAACTTTCAAACATGAATATGAAAACCGAACTTTCTCATAGAAATGCAAATTTCACAGTTATGATATTAAAAATTACAAGAAATTATCACTTTGCAGTATACATAACCATATTGACCGAAACTCTGAAATTTGAGCATTAAAATTTAAGTTTAGCATAGGAGTTGCAATATCTGAAAAAAGTTTGAAGATTTATAGACTTCCTGGCGTTTTATGTCTGAAAATAATTGACCTCAGTGGCGAAAACGCCAACTAGTCTACCGTTTTCCTTTAAAAGTAGCTAACTAGTTCGAGGGTAGTATTTAAGTCTGTTTAGCTGTAACGGTGGTTCTTAGAAATTTTCCGATGCCCACAACAAATAGGAAACTCTTCTACCGAAACTCTGAATTGTACGTTTGAAAACTGATAGTTCGCAAAGAAATTTGTAGTATACAAAACCATTTTGTCTCAAAAATATAAATTCGAGTATGCATATTAGAAAAATGACTAACTTCCCTCTTAAAACTTTCAAACATGAATATGAAAACCGAACTTTCTCATAGAAATGCAAATTTCACAGTTATGATATTAAAAATTACAAGAAATTATCACTTTGCAGTATACATAACCATATTGACCGAAACTCTGAAATTTGAGCATTAAAATTTAAGTTTAGCATAGGAGTTGCAATATCTGAAAAAAGTTTGAAGATTTATAGACTTCCTGGCGTTTTATGTCTGAAAATAATTGACCTCAGTGGCGAAAACGCCAACTAGTCTACCGTTTTCCTTTAAAAGTAGCTAACTAGTTCGAGGGTAGTATTTAAGTCTGTTTAGCTGTAACGGTGGTTCTTAGAAATTTTCCGATGCCCACAACAAATAGGAAACTCTTCTACCGAAACTCTGAATTGTACGTTTGAAAACTGATAGTTCGCAAAGAAATTTGTAGTATACAAAACCATTTTGTCTCAAAAATATAAATTCGAGTATGCATATTAGAAAAATGACTAACTTCCCTCTTAAAACTTTCAAACATGAATATGAAAACCGAACTTTCTCATAGAAATGCAAATTTCACAGTTATGATATTAAAAATTACAAGAAATTATCACTTTGCAGTATACATAACCATATTGACCGAAACTCTGAAATTTGAGCATTAAAATTTAAGTTTAGCATAGGAGTTGCAATATCTGAAAAAAGTTTGAAGATTTATAGACTTCCTGGCGTTTTATGTCTGAAAATAATTGACCTCAGTGGCGAAAACGCCAACTAGTCTACCGTTTTCCTTTAAAAGTAGCTAACTAGTTCGAGGGTAGTATTTAAGTCTGTTTAGCTGTAACGGTGGTTCTTAGAAATTTTCCGATGCCCACAACAAATAGGAAACTCTTCTACCGAAACTCTGAATTGTACGTTTGAAAACTGATAGTTCGCAAAGAAATTTGTAGTATACAAAACCATTTTGTCTCAAAAATATAAATTCGAGTATGCATATTAGAAAAATGACTAACTTCCCTCTTAAAACTTTCAAACATGAATATGAAAACCGAACTTTCTCATAGAAATGCAAATTTCACAGTTATGATATTAAAAATTACAAGAAATTATCACTTTGCAGTATACATAACCATATTGACCGAAACTCTGAAATTTGAGCATTAAAATTTAAGTTTAGCATAGGAGTTGCAATATCTGAAAAAAGTTTGAAGATTTATAGACTTCCTGGCGTTTTATGTCTGAAAATAATTGACCTCAGTGGCGAAAACGCCAACTAGTCTACCGTTTTCCTTTAAAAGTAGCTAACTAGTTCGAGGGTAGTATTTAAGTCTGTTTAGCTGTAACGGTGGTTCTTAGAAATTTTCCGATGCCCACAACAAATAGGAAACTCTTCTACCGAAACTCTGAATTGTACGTTTGAAAACTGATAGTTCGCAAAGAAATTTGTAGTATACAAAACCATTTTGTCTCAAAAATATAAATTCGAGTATGCATATTAGAAAAATGACTAACTTCCCTCTTAAAACTTTCAAACATGAATATGAAAACCGAACTTTCTCATAGAAATGCAAATTTCACAGTTATGATATTAAAAATTACAAGAAATTATCACTTTGCAGTATACATAACCATATTGACCGAAACTCTGAAATTTGAGCATTAAAATTTAAGTTTAGCATAGGAGTTGCAATATCTGAAAAAAGTTTGAAGATTTATAGACTTCCTGGCGTTTTATGTCTGAAAATAATTGACCTCAGTGGCGAAAACGCCAACTAGTCTACCGTTTTCCTTTAAAAGTAGCTAACTAGTTCGAGGGTAGTATTTAAGTCTGTTTAGCTGTAACGGTGGTTCTTAGAAATTTTCCGATGCCCACAACAAATAGGAAACTCTTCTACCGAAACTCTGAATTGTACGTTTGAAAACTGATAGTTCGCAAAGAAATTTGTAGTATACAAAACCATTTTGTCTCAAAAATATAAATTCGAGTATGCATATTAGAAAAATGACTAACTTCCCTCTTAAAACTTTCAAACATGAATATGAAAACCGAACTTTCTCATAGAAATGCAAATTTCACAGTTATGATATTAAAAATTACAAGAAATTATCACTTTGCAGTATACATAACCATATTGACCGAAACTCTGAAATTTGAGCATTAAAATTTAAGTTTAGCATAGGAGTTGCAATATCTGAAAAAAGTTTGAAGATTTATAGACTTCCTGGCGTTTTATGTCTGAAAATAATTGACCTCAGTGGCGAAAACGCCAACTAGTCTACCGTTTTCCTTTAAAAGTAGCTAACTAGTTCGAGGGTAGTATTTAAGTCTGTTTAGCTGTAACGGTGGTTCTTAGAAATTTTCCGATGCCCACAACAAATAGGAAACTCTTCTACCGAAACTCTGAATTGTACGTTTGAAAACTGATAGTTCGCAAAGAAATTTGTAGTATACAAAACCATTTTGTCTCAAAAATATAAATTCGAGTATGAATATTAGAAAAATGACTAACTTCCCTCTTAAAACTTTCAAACATGAATATGAAAACCGAACTTTCTCATAGAAATGCAAATTTCACAGTTATGATATTAAAAATTACAAGAAATTATCACTTTGCAGTATACATAACCATATTGACCGAAACTCTGAAATTTGAGCATTAAAATTTAAGTTTAGCATAGGAGTTGCAATATCTGAAAAAAGTCTGAAGATTTATAGACTTCCTGGCGTTTTATGTCTGAAAATAATTGACCTCAGTGGCGAAAACGCCAACTAGTCTACCGTTTTCCTTTAAAAGTAGCTAACTAGTTCGAGGGTAGTATTTAAGTCTGTTTAGCTGTAACGGTGGTTCTTAGAAATTTTCCGATGCCCACAACAAATAGGAAACTCTTCTACCGAAACTCTGAATTGTACGTTTGAAAACTGATAGTTCGCAAAGAAATTTGTAGTATACAAAACCATTTTGTCTCAAAAATATAAATTCGAGTATGCATATTAGAAAAATGACTAACTTCCCTCTTAAAACTTTCAAACATGAATATGAAAACCGAACTTTCTCATAGAAATGCAAATTTCACAGTTATGATATTAAAAATTACAAGAAATTATCACTTTGCAGTATACATAACCATATTGACCGAAACTCTGAAATTTGAGCATTAAAATTTAAGTTTAGCATAGGAGTTGCAATATCTGAAAAAAGTCTGAAGATTTATAGACTTCCTGGCGTTTTATGTCTGAAAATAATTGACCTCAGTGGCGAAAACGCCAACTAGTCTACCGTTTTCCTTTAAAAGTAGCTAACTAGTTCGAGGGTAGTATTTAAGTCTGTTTAGCTGTAACGGTGGTTCTTAGAAATTTTCCGATGCCCACAACAAATAGGAAACTCTTCTACCGAAACTCTGAATTGTACGTTTGAAAACTGATAGTTCGCAAAGAAATTTGTAGTATACAAAACCATTTTGTCTCAAAAATATAAATTCGAGTATGCATATTAGAAAAATGACTAACTTCCCTCTTAAAACTTTCAAACATGAATATGAAAACCGAACTTTCTCATAGAAATGCAAATTTCACAGTTATGATATTAAAAATTACAAGAAATTATCACTTTGCAGTATACATAACCATATTGACCGAAACTCTGAAATTTGAGCATTAAAATTTAAGTTTAGCATAGGAGTTGCAATATCTGAAAAAAGTTTGAAGATTTATAGACTTCCTGGCGTTTTATGTCTGAAAATAATTGACCTCAGTGGCGAAAACGCCAACTAGTCTACCGTTTTCCTTTAAAAGTAGCTAACTAGTTCGAGGGTAGTATTTAAGTCTGTTTAGCTGTAACGGTGGTTCTTAGAAATTTTCCGATGCCCACAACAAATAGGAAACTCTTCTACCGAAACTCTGAATTGTACGTTTGAAAACTGATAGTTCGCAAAGAAATTTGTAGTATACAAAACCATTTTGTCTCAAAAATATAAATTCGAGTATGAATATTAGAAAAATGACTAACTTCCCTCTTTAAACTTTCAAACATGAATATGAAATCCGAACTTTCTCATAGAAATGCAAATTTCACAGTTATGATATTAAAAATTACAAGAAATTATCACTTTGCAGTATACATAACCATATTGACCGAAACTCTGAAATTTGAGCATTAAAATTTAAGTTTAGCATAGGAGTTGCAATATCTGAAAAAAGTTTGAAGATTTATAGACTTCCTGGCGTTTTATGTCTGAAAATAATTGACCTCAGTGGCGAAAACGCCAACTAGTCTACCGTTTTCCTTTAAAAGTAGCTAACTAGTTCGAGGGTAGTATTTAAGTCTGTTTAGCTGTAACGGTGGTTCTTAGAAATTTTCCGATGCCCACAACAAATAGGAAACTCTTCTACCGAAACTCTGAATTGTACGTTTGAAAACTGATAGTTCGCAAAGAAATTTGTAGTATACAAAACCATTTTGTCTCAAAAATATAAATTCGAGTATGCATATTAGAAAAATGACTAACTTCCCTCTTAAAACTTTCAAACATGAATATGAAAACCGAACTTTCTCATAGAAATGCAAATTTCACAGTTATGATATTAAAAATTACAAGAAATTATCACTTTGCAGTATACATAACCATATTGACCGAAACTCTGAAATTTGAGCATTAAAATTTAAGTTTAGCATAGGAGTTGCAATATCTGAAAAAAGTCTGAAGATTTATAGACTTCCTGGCGTTTTATGTCTGAAAATAATTGACCTCAGTGGCGAAAACGCCAACTAGTCTACCGTTTTCCTTTAAAAGTAGCTAACTAGTTCGAGGGTAGTATTTAAGTCTGTTTAGCTGTAACGGTGGTTCTTAGAAATTTTCCGATGCCCACAACAAATAGGAAACTCTTCTACCGAAACTCTGAATTGTACGTTTGAAAACTGATAGTTCGCAAAGAAATTTGTAGTATACAAAACCATTTTGTCTCAAAAATATAAATTCGAGTATGCATATTAGAAAAATGACTAACTTCCCTCTTAAAACTTTCAAACATGAATATGAAAACCGAACTTTCTCATAGAAATGCAAATTTCACAGTTATGATATTAAAAATTACAAGAAATTATCACTTTGCAGTATACATAACCATATTGACCGAAACTCTGAAATTTGAGCATTAAAATTTAAGTTTAGCATAGGAGTTGCAATATCTGAAAAAAGTCTGAAGATTTATAGACTTCCTGGCGTTTTATGTCTGAAAATAATTGACCTCAGTGGCGAAAACGCCAACTAGTCTACCGTTTTCCTTTAAAAGTAGCTAACTAGTTCGAGGGTAGTATTTAAGTCTGTTTAGCTGTAACGGTGGTTCTTAGAAATTTTCCGATGCCCACAACAAATAGGAAACTCTTCTACCGAAACTCTGAATTGTACGTTTGAAAACTGATAGTTCGCAAAGAAATTTGTAGTATACAAAACCATTTTGTCTCAAAAATATAAATTCGAGTATGCATATTAGAAAAATGACTAACTTCCCTCTTAAAACTTTCAAACATGAATATGAAAACCGAACTTTCTCATAGAAATGCAAATTTCACAGTTATGATATTAAAAATTACAAGAAATTATCACTTTGCAGTATACATAACCATATTGACCGAAACTCTGAAATTTGAGCATTAAAATTTAAGTTTAGCATAGGAGTTGCAATATCTGAAAAAAGTTTGAAGATTTATAGACTTCCTGGCGTTTTATGTCTGAAAATAATTGACCTCAGTGGCGAAAACGCCAACTAGTCTACCGTTTTCCTTTAAAAGTAGCTAACTAGTTCGAGGGTAGTATTTAAGTCTGTTTAGCTGTAACGGTGGTTCTTAGAAATTTTCCGATGCCCACAACAAATAGGAAACTCTTCTACCGAAACTCTGAATTGTACGTTTGAAAACTGATAGTTCGCAAAGAAATTTGTAGTATACAAAACCATTTTGTCTCAAAAATATAAATTCGAGTATGAATATTAGAAAAATGACTAACTTCCCTCTTTAAACTTTCAAACATGAATATGAAAACCGAACTTTCTCATAGAAATGCAAATTTCACAGTTATGATATTAAAAATTACAAGAAATTATCACTTTGCAGTATACATAACAATATTGACCGAAACTCTGAAATTTGAGCATTAAAATTTAAGTTTAGCATAGGAGTTGCAATATCTGAAAAAAGTCTGAAGATTTATAGACTTCCTGGCGTTTTATGTCTGAAAATAATTGACCTCAGTGGCGAAAACGCCAACTAGTCTACCGTTTTCCTTTAAAAGTAGCTAACTAGTTCGAGGGTAGTATTTAAGTCTGTTTAGCTGTAACGGTGGTTCTTAGAAATTTTCCGATGCCCACAACAAATAGGAAACTCTTCTACCGAAACTCTGAATTGTACGTTTGAAAACTGATAGTTCGCAAAGAAATTTGTAGTATACAAAACCATTTTGTCTCAAAAATATAAATTCGAGTATGAATATTAGAAAAATGACTAACTTCCCTCTTTAAACTTTCAAACATGAATATGAAATCCGAACTTTCTCATAGAAATGCAAATTTCACAGTTATGATATTAAAAATTACAAGAAATTATCACTTTGCAGTATACATAACCATATTGACCGAAACTCTGAAATTTGAGCATTAAAATTTAAGTTTAGCATAGGAGTTGCAATATCTGAAAAAAGTTTGAAGATTTATAGACTTCCTGGCGTTTTATGTCTGAAAATAATTGACCTCAGTGGCGAAAACGCCAACTAGTCTACCGTTTTCCTTTAAAAGTAGCTAACTAGTTCGAGGGTAGTATTTAAGTCTGTTTAGCTGTAACGGTGGTTCTTAGAAATTTTCCGATGCCCACAACAAATAGGAAACTCTTCTACCGAAACTCTGAATTGTACGTTTGAAAACTGATAGTTCGCAAAGAAATTTGTAGTATACAAAACCATTTTGTCTCAAAAATATAAATTCGAGTATGAATATTAGAAAAATGACTAACTTCCCTCTTTAAACTTTCAAACATGAATATGAAATCCGAACTTTCTCATAGAAATGCAAATTTCACAGTTATGATATTAAAAATTACAAGAAATTATCACTTTGCAGTATACATAACCATATTGACCGAAACTCTGAAATTTGAGCATTAAAATTTAAGTTTAGCATAGGAGTTGCAATATCTGAAAAAAGTTTGAAGATTTATAGACTTCCTGGCGTTTTATGTCTGAAAATAATTGACCTCAGTGGCGAAAACGCCAACTAGTCTACCGTTTTCCTTTAAAAGTAGCTAACTAGTTCGAGGGTAGTATTTAAGTCTGTTTAGCTGTAACGGTGGTTCTTAGAAATTTTCCGATGCCCACAACAAATAGGAAACTCTTCTACCGAAACTCTGAATTGTACGTTTGAAAACTGATAGTTCGCAAAGAAATTTGTAGTATACAAAACCATTTTGTCTCAAAAATATAAATTCGAGTATGAATATTAGAAAAATGACTAACTTCCCTCTTTAAACTTTCAAACATGAATATGAAATCCGAACTTTCTCATAGAAATGCAAATTTCACAGTTATGATATTAAAAATTACAAGAAATTATCACTTTGCAGTATACATAACCATATTGACCGAAACTCTGAAATTTGAGCATTAAAATTTAAGTTTAGCATAGGAGTTGCAATATCTGAAAAAAGTTTGAAGATTTATAGACTTCCTGGCGTTTTATGTCTGAAAATAATTGACCTCAGTGGCGAAAACGCCAACTAGTCTACCGTTTTCCTTTAAAAGTAGCTAACTAGTTCGAGGGTAGTATTTAAGTCTGTTTAGCTGTAACGGTGGTTCTTAGAAATTTTCCGATGCCCACAACAAATAGGAAACTCTTCTACCGAAACTCTGAATTGTACGTTTGAAAACTGATAGTTCGCAAAGAAATTTGTAGTATACAAAACCATTTTGTCTCAAAAATATAAATTCGAGTATGCATATTAGAAAAATGACTAACTTCCCTCTTAAAACTTTCAAACATGAATATGAAAACCGAACTTTCTCATAGAAATGCAAATTTCACAGTTATGATATTAAAAATTACAAGAAATTATCACTTTGCAGTATACATAACCATATTGACCGAAACTCTGAAATTTGAGCATTAAAATTTAAGTTTAGCATAGGAGTTGCAATATCTGAAAAAAGTTTGAAGATTTATAGACTTCCTGGCGTTTTATGTCTGAAAATAATTGACCTCAGTGGCGAAAACGCCAACTAGTCTACCGTTTTCCTTTAAAAGTAGCTAACTAGTTCGAGGGTAGTATTTAAGTCTGTTTAGCTGTAACGGTGGTTCTTAGAAATTTTCCGATGCCCACAACAAATAGGAAACTCTTCTACCAAAACTCTGAATTGTACGTTTGAAAACTGATAGTTCGCAAAGAAATTTGTAGTATACAAAACCATTTTGTCTCAAAAATATAAATTCGAGTATGCATATTAGAAAAATGACTAACTTCCCTCTTAAAACTTTCAAACATGAATATGAAAACCGAACTTTCTCATAGAAATGCAAATTTCACAGTTATGATATTAAAAATTACAAGAAATTATCACTTTGCAGTATACATAACCATATTGACCGAAACTCTGAAATTTGAGCATTAAAATTTAAGTTTAGCATAGGAGTTGCAATATCTGAAAAAAGTTTGAAGATTTATAGACTTCCTGGCGTTTTATGTCTGAAAATAATTGACCTCAGTGGCGAAAACGCCAACTAGTCTACCGTTTTCCTTTAAAAGTAGCTAACTAGTTCGAGGGTAGTATTTAAGTCTGTTTAGCTGTAACGGTGGTTCTTAGAAATTTTCCGATGCCCACAACAAATAGGAAACTCTTCTACCGAAACTCTGAATTGTACGTTTGAAAACTGATAGTTCGCAAAGAAATTTGTAGTATACAAAACCATTTTGTCTCAAAAATATAAATTCGAGTATGAATATTAGAAAAATGACTAACTTCCCTCTTTAAACTTTCAAACATGAATATGAAAACCGAACTTTCTCATAGAAATGCAAATTTCACAGTTATGATATTAAAAATTACAAGAAATTATCACTTTGCAGTATACATAACAATATTGACCGAAACTCTGAAATTTGAGCATTAAAATTTAAGTTTAGCATAGGAGTTGCAATATCTGAAAAAAGTCTGAAGATTTATAGACTTCCTGGCGTTTTATGTCTGAAAATAATTGACCTCAGTGGCGAAAACGCCAACTAGTCTACCGTTTTCCTTTAAAAGTAGCTAACTAGTTCGAGGGTAGTATTTAAGTCTGTTTAGCTGTAACGGTGGTTCTTAGAAATTTTCCGATGCCCACAACAAATAGGAAACTCTTCTACCGAAACTCTGAATTGTACGTTTGAAAACTGATAGTTCGCAAAGAAATTTGTAGTATACAAAACCATTTTGTCTCAAAAATATAAATTCGAGTATGCATATTAGAAAAATGACTAACTTCCCTCTTAAAACTTTCAAACATGAATATGAAAACCGAACTTTCTCATAGAAATGCAAATTTCACAGTTATGATATTAAAAATTACAAGAAATTATCACTTTGCAGTATACATAACCATATTGACCGAAACTCTGAAATTTGAGCATTAAAATTTAAGTTTAGCATAGGAGTTGCAATATCTGAAAAAAGTCTGAAGATTTATAGACTTCCTGGCGTTTTATGTCTGAAAATAATTGACCTCAGTGGCGAAAACGCCAACTAGTCTACCGTTTTCCTTTAAAAGTAGCTAACTAGTTCGAGGGTAGTATTTAAGTCTGTTTAGCTGTAACGGTGGTTCTTAGAAATTTTCCGATGCCCACAACAAATAGGAAACTCTTCTACCGAAACTCTGAATTGTACGTTTGAAAACTGATAGTTCGCAAAGAAATTTGTAGTATACAAAACCATTTTGTCTCAAAAATATAAATTCGAGTATGCATATTAGAAAAATGACTAACTTCCCTCTTAAAACTTTCAAACATGAATATGAAAACCGAACTTTCTCATAGAAATGCAAATTTCACAGTTATGATATTAAAAATTACAAGAAATTATCACTTTGCAGTATACATAACCATATTGACCGAAACTCTGAAATTTGAGCATTAAAATTTAAGTTTAGCATAGGAGTTGCAATATCTGAAAAAAGTTTGAAGATTTATAGACTTCCTGGCGTTTTATGTCTGAAAATAATTGACCTCAGTGGCGAAAACGCCAACTAGTCTACCGTTTTCCTTTAAAAGTAGCTAACTAGTTCGAGGGTAGTATTTAAGTCTGTTTAGCTGTAACGGTGGTTCTTAGAAATTTTCCGATGCCCACAACAAATAGGAAACTCTTCTACCAAAACTCTGAATTGTACGTTTGAAAACTGATAGTTCGCAAAGAAATTTGTAGTATACAAAACCATTTTGTCTCAAAAATATAAATTCGAGTATGCATATTAGAAAAATGACTAACTTCCCTCTTAAAACTTTCAAACATGAATATGAAAACCGAACTTTCTCATAGAAATGCAAATTTCACAGTTATGATATTAAAAATTACAAGAAATTATCACTTTGCAGTATACATAACCATATTGACCGAAACTCTGAAATTTGAGCATTAAAATTTAAGTTTAGCATAGGAGTTGCAATATCTGAAAAAAGTTTGAAGATTTATAGACTTCCTGGCGTTTTATGTCTGAAAATAATTGACCTCAGTGGCGAAAACGCCAACTAGTCTACCGTTTTCCTTTAAAAGTAGCTAACTAGTTCGAGGGTAGTATTTAAGTCTGTTTAGCTGTAACGGTGGTTCTTAGAAATTTTCCGATGCCCACAACAAATAGGAAACTCTTCTACCGAAACTCTGAATTGTACGTTTGAAAACTGATAGTTCGCAAAGAAATTTGTAGTATACAAAACCATTTTGTCTCAAAAATATAAATTCGAGTATGAATATTAGAAAAATGACTAACTTCCCTCTTTAAACTTTCAAACATGAATATGAAAACCGAACTTTCTCATAGAAATGCAAATTTCACAGTTATGATATTAAAAATTACAAGAAATTATCACTTTGCAGTATACATAACAATATTGACCGAAACTCTGAAATTTGAGCATTAAAATTTAAGTTTAGCATAGGAGTTGCAATATCTGAAAAAAGTCTGAAGATTTATAGACTTCCTGGCGTTTTATGTCTGAAAATAATTGACCTCAGTGGCGAAAACGCCAACTAGTCTACCGTTTTCCTTTAAAAGTAGCTAACTAGTTCGAGGGTAGTATTTAAGTCTGTTTAGCTGTAACGGTGGTTCTTAGAAATTTTCCGATGCCCACAACAAATAGGAAACTCTTCTACCGAAACTCTGAATTGTACGTTTGAAAACTGATAGTTCGCAAAGAAATTTGTAGTATACAAAACCATTTTGTCTCAAAAATATAAATTCGAGTATGAATATTAGAAAAATGACTAACTTCCCTCTTTAAACTTTCAAACATGAATATGAAATCCGAACTTTCTCATAGAAATGCAAATTTCACAGTTATGATATTAAAAATTACAAGAAATTATCACTTTGCAGTATACATAACCATATTGACCGAAACTCTGAAATTTGAGCATTAAAATTTAAGTTTAGCATAGGAGTTGCAATATCTGAAAAAAGTTTGAAGATTTATAGACTTCCTGGCGTTTTATGTCTGAAAATAATTGACCTCAGTGGCGAAAACGCCAACTAGTCTACCGTTTTCCTTTAAAAGTAGCTAACTAGTTCGAGGGTAGTATTTAAGTCTGTTTAGCTGTAACGGTGGTTCTTAGAAATTTTCCGATGCCCACAACAAATAGGAAACTCTTCTACCGAAACTCTGAATTGTACGTTTGAAAACTGATAGTTCGCAAAGAAATTTGTAGTATACAAAACCATTTTGTCTCAAAAATATAAATTCGAGTATGAATATTAGAAAAATGACTAACTTCCCTCTTTAAACTTTCAAACATGAATATGAAAACCGAACTTTCTCATAGAAATGCAAATTTCACAGTTATGATATTAAAAATTACAAGAAATTATCACTTTGCAGTATACATAACAATATTGACCGAAACTCTGAAATTTGAGCATTAAAATTTAAGTTTAGCATAGGAGTTGCAATATCTGAAAAAAGTCTGAAGATTTATAGACTTCCTGGCGTTTTATGTCTGAAAATAATTGACCTCAGTGGCGAAAACGCCAACTAGTCTACCGTTTTCCTTTAAAAGTAGCTAACTAGTTCGAGGGTAGTATTTAAGTCTGTTTAGCTGTAACGGTGGTTCTTAGAAATTTTCCGATGCCCACAACAAATAGGAAACTCTTCTACCGAAACTCTGAATTGTACGTTTGAAAACTGATAGTTCGCAAAGAAATTTGTAGTATACAAAACCATTTTGTCTCAAAAATATAAATTCGAGTATGAATATTAGAAAAATGACTAACTTCCCTCTTTAAACTTTCAAACATGAATATGAAATCCGAACTTTCTCATAGAAATGCAAATTTCACAGTTATGATATTAAAAATTACAAGAAATTATCACTTTGCAGTATACATAACCATATTGACCGAAACTCTGAAATTTGAGCATTAAAATTTAAGTTTAGCATAGGAGTTGCAATATCTGAAAAAAGTCTGAAGATTTATAGACTTCCTGGCGTTTTATGTCTGAAAATAATTGACCTCAGTGGCGAAAACGCCAACTAGTCTACCGTTTTCCTTTAAAAGTAGCTAACTAGTTCGAGGGTAGTATTTAAGTCTGTTTAGCTGTAACGGTGGTTCTTAGAAATTTTCCGATGCCCACAACAAATAGGAAACTCTTCTACCGAAACTCTGAATTGTACGTTTGAAAACTGATAGTTCGCAAAGAAATTTGTAGTATACAAAACCATTTTGTCTCAAAAATATAAATTCGAGTATGCATATTAGAAAAATGACTAACTTCCCTCTTAAAACTTTCAAACATGAATATGAAAACCGAACTTTCTCATAGAAATGCAAATTTCACAGTTATGATATTAAAAATTACAAGAAATTATCACTTTGCAGTATACATAACCATATTGACCGAAACTCTGAAATTTGAGCATTAAAATTTAAGTTTAGCATAGGAGTTGCAATATCTGAAAAAAGTTTGAAGATTTATAGACTTCCTGGCGTTTTATGTCTGAAAATAATTGACCTCAGTGGCGAAAACGCCAACTAGTCTACCGTTTTCCTTTAAAAGTAGCTAACTAGTTCGAGGGTAGTATTTAAGTCTGTTTAGCTGTAACGGTGGTTCTTAGAAATTTTCCGATGCCCACAACAAATAGGAAACTCTTCTACCAAAACTCTGAATTGTACGTTTGAAAACTGATAGTTCGCAAAGAAATTTGTAGTATACAAAACCATTTTGTCTCAAAAATATAAATTCGAGTATGCATATTAGAAAAATGACTAACTTCCCTCTTAAAACTTTCAAACATGAATATGAAAACCGAACTTTCTCATAGAAATGCAAATTTCACAGTTATGATATTAAAAATTACAAGAAATTATCACTTTGCAGTATACATAACCATATTGACCGAAACTCTGAAATTTGAGCATTAAAATTTAAGTTTAGCATAGGAGTTGCAATATCTGAAAAAAGTTTGAAGATTTATAGACTTCCTGGCGTTTTATGTCTGAAAATAATTGACCTCAGTGGCGAAAACGCCAACTAGTCTACCGTTTTCCTTTAAAAGTAGCTAACTAGTTCGAGGGTAGTATTTAAGTCTGTTTAGCTGTAACGGTGGTTCTTAGAAATTTTCCGATGCCCACAACAAATAGGAAACTCTTCTACCGAAACTCTGAATTGTACGTTTGAAAACTGATAGTTCGCAAAGAAATTTGTAGTATACAAAACCATTTTGTCTCAAAAATATAAATTCGAGTATGAATATTAGAAAAATGACTAACTTCCCTCTTTAAACTTTCAAACATGAATATGAAAACCGAACTTTCTCATAGAAATGCAAATTTCACAGTTATGATATTAAAAATTACAAGAAATTATCACTTTGCAGTATACATAACAATATTGACCGAAACTCTGAAATTTGAGCATTAAAATTTAAGTTTAGCATAGGAGTTGCAATATCTGAAAAAAGTCTGAAGATTTATAGACTTCCTGGCGTTTTATGTCTGAAAATAATTGACCTCAGTGGCGAAAACGCCAACTAGTCTACCGTTTTCCTTTAAAAGTAGCTAACTAGTTCGAGGGTAGTATTTAAGTCTGTTTAGCTGTAACGGTGGTTCTTAGAAATTTTCCGATGCCCACAACAAATAGGAAACTCTTCTACCGAAACTCTGAATTGTACGTTTGAAAACTGATAGTTCGCAAAGAAATTTGTAGTATACAAAACCATTTTGTCTCAAAAATATAAATTCGAGTATGCATATTAGAAAAATGACTAACTTCCCTCTTAAAACTTTCAAACATGAATATGAAAACCGAACTTTCTCATAGAAATGCAAATTTCACAGTTATGATATTAAAAATTACAAGAAATTATCACTTTGCAGTATACATAACCATATTGACCGAAACTCTGAAATTTGAGCATTAAAATTTAAGTTTAGCATAGGAGTTGCAATATCTGAAAAAAGTTTGAAGATTTATAGACTTCCTGGCGTTTTATGTCTGAAAATAATTGACCTCAGTGGCGAAAACGCCAACTAGTCTACCGTTTTCCTTTAAAAGTAGCTAACTAGTTCGAGGGTAGTATTTAAGTCTGTTTAGCTGTAACGGTGGTTCTTAGAAATTTTCCGATGCCCACAACAAATAGGAAACTCTTCTACCGAAACTCTGAATTGTACGTTTGAAAACTGATAGTTCGCAAAGAAATTTGTAGTATACAAAACCATTTTGTCTCAAAAATATAAATTCGAGTATGCATATTAGAAAAATGACTAACTTCCCTCTTAAAACTTTCAAACATGAATATGAAAACCGAACTTTCTCATAGAAATGCAAATTTCACAGTTATGATATTAAAAATTACAAGAAATTATCACTTTGCAGTATACATAACCATATTGACCGAAACTCTGAAATTTGAGCATTAAAATTTAAGTTTAGCATAGGAGTTGCAATATCTGAAAAAAGTTTGAAGATTTATAGACTTCCTGGCGTTTTATGTCTGAAAATAATTGACCTCAGTGGCGAAAACGCCAACTAGTCTACCGTTTTCCTTTAAAAGTAGCTAACTAGTTCGAGGGTAGTATTTAAGTCTGTTTAGCTGTAACGGTGGTTCTTAGAAATTTTCCGATGCCCACAACAAATAGGAAACTCTTCTACCGAAACTCTGAATTGTACGTTTGAAAACTGATAGTTCGCAAAGAAATTTGTAGTATACAAAACCATTTTGTCTCAAAAATATAAATTCGAGTATGAATATTAGAAAAATGACTAACTTCCCTCTTTAAACTTTCAAACATGAATATGAAAACCGAACTTTCTCATAGAAATGCAAATTTCACAGTTATGATATTAAAAATTACAAGAAATTATCACTTTGCAGTATACATAACAATATTGACCGAAACTCTGAAATTTGAGCATTAAAATTTAAGTTTAGCATAGGAGTTGCAATATCTGAAAAAAGTCTGAAGATTTATAGACTTCCTGGCGTTTTATGTCTGAAAATAATTGACCTCAGTGGCGAAAACGCCAACTAGTCTACCGTTTTCCTTTAAAAGTAGCTAACTAGTTCGAGGGTAGTATTTAAGTCTGTTTAGCTGTAACGGTGGTTCTTAGAAATTTTCCGATGCCCACAACAAATAGGAAACTCTTCTACCGAAACTCTGAATTGTACGTTTGAAAACTGATAGTTCGCAAAGAAATTTGTAGTATACAAAACCATTTTGTCTCAAAAATATAAATTCGAGTATGAATATTAGAAAAATGACTAACTTCCCTCTTTAAACTTTCAAACATGAATATGAAATCCGAACTTTCTCATAGAAATGCAAATTTCACAGTTATGATATTAAAAATTACAAGAAATTATCACTTTGCAGTATACATAACCATATTGACCGAAACTCTGAAATTTGAGCATTAAAATTTAAGTTTAGCATAGGAGTTGCAATATCTGAAAAAAGTCTGAAGATTTATAGACTTCCTGGCGTTTTATGTCTGAAAATAATTGACCTCAGTGGCGAAAACGCCAACTAGTCTACCGTTTTCCTTTAAAAGTAGCTAACTAGTTCGAGGGTAGTATTTAAGTCTGTTTAGCTGTAACGGTGGTTCTTAGAAATTTTCCGATGCCCACAACAAATAGGAAACTCTTCTACCGAAACTCTGAATTGTACGTTTGAAAACTGATAGTTCGCAAAGAAATTTGTAGTATACAAAACCATTTTGTCTCAAAAATATAAATTCGAGTATGCATATTAGAAAAATGACTAACTTCCCTCTTAAAACTTTCAAACATGAATATGAAAACCGAACTTTCTCATAGAAATGCAAATTTCACAGTTATGATATTAAAAATTACAAGAAATTATCACTTTGCAGTATACATAACCATATTGACCGAAACTCTGAAATTTGAGCATTAAAATTTAAGTTTAGCATAGGAGTTGCAATATCTGAAAAAAGTTTGAAGATTTATAGACTTCCTGGCGTTTTATGTCTGAAAATAATTGACCTCAGTGGCGAAAACGCCAACTAGTCTACCGTTTTCCTTTAAAAGTAGCTAACTAGTTCGAGGGTAGTATTTAAGTCTGTTTAGCTGTAACGGTGGTTCTTAGAAATTTTCCGATGCCCACAACAAATAGGAAACTCTTCTACCAAAACTCTGAATTGTACGTTTGAAAACTGATAGTTCGCAAAGAAATTTGTAGTATACAAAACCATTTTGTCTCAAAAATATAAATTCGAGTATGCATATTAGAAAAATGACTAACTTCCCTCTTAAAACTTTCAAACATGAATATGAAAACCGAACTTTCTCATAGAAATGCAAATTTCACAGTTATGATATTAAAAATTACAAGAAATTATCACTTTGCAGTATACATAACCATATTGACCGAAACTCTGAAATTTGAGCATTAAAATTTAAGTTTAGCATAGGAGTTGCAATATCTGAAAAAAGTTTGAAGATTTATAGACTTCCTGGCGTTTTATGTCTGAAAATAATTGACCTCAGTGGCGAAAACGCCAACTAGTCTACCGTTTTCCTTTAAAAGTAGCTAACTAGTTCGAGGGTAGTATTTAAGTCTGTTTAGCTGTAACGGTGGTTCTTAGAAATTTTCCGATGCCCACAACAAATAGGAAACTCTTCTACCGAAACTCTGAATTGTACGTTTGAAAACTGATAGTTCGCAAAGAAATTTGTAGTATACAAAACCATTTTGTCTCAAAAATATAAATTCGAGTATGAATATTAGAAAAATGACTAACTTCCCTCTTTAAACTTTCAAACATGAATATGAAAACCGAACTTTCTCATAGAAATGCAAATTTCACAGTTATGATATTAAAAATTACAAGAAATTATCACTTTGCAGTATACATAACAATATTGACCGAAACTCTGAAATTTGAGCATTAAAATTTAAGTTTAGCATAGGAGTTGCAATATCTGAAAAAAGTCTGAAGATTTATAGACTTCCTGGCGTTTTATGTCTGAAAATAATTGACCTCAGTGGCGAAAACGCCAACTAGTCTACCGTTTTCCTTTAAAAGTAGCTAACTAGTTCGAGGGTAGTATTTAAGTCTGTTTAGCTGTAACGGTGGTTCTTAGAAATTTTCCGATGCCCACAACAAATAGGAAACTCTTCTACCGAAACTCTGAATTGTACGTTTGAAAACTGATAGTTCGCAAAGAAATTTGTAGTATACAAAACCATTTTGTCTCAAAAATATAAATTCGAGTATGCATATTAGAAAAATGACTAACTTCCCTCTTAAAACTTTCAAACATGAATATGAAAACCGAACTTTCTCATAGAAATGCAAATTTCACAGTTATGATATTAAAAATTACAAGAAATTATCACTTTGCAGTATACATAACCATATTGACCGAAACTCTGAAATTTGAGCATTAAAATTTAAGTTTAGCATAGGAGTTGCAATATCTGAAAAAAGTTTGAAGATTTATAGACTTCCTGGCGTTTTATGTCTGAAAATAATTGACCTCAGTGGCGAAAACGCCAACTAGTCTACCGTTTTCCTTTAAAAGTAGCTAACTAGTTCGAGGGTAGTATTTAAGTCTGTTTAGCTGTAACGGTGGTTCTTAGAAATTTTCCGATGCCCACAACAAATAGGAAACTCTTCTACCGAAACTCTGAATTGTACGTTTGAAAACTGATAGTTCGCAAAGAAATTTGTAGTATACAAAACCATTTTGTCTCAAAAATATAAATTCGAGTATGCATATTAGAAAAATGACTAACTTCCCTCTTAAAACTTTCAAACATGAATATGAAAACCGAACTTTCTCATAGAAATGCAAATTTCACAGTTATGATATTAAAAATTACAAGAAATTATCACTTTGCAGTATACATAACCATATTGACCGAAACTCTGAAATTTGAGCATTAAAATTTAAGTTTAGCATAGGAGTTGCAATATCTGAAAAAAGTTTGAAGATTTATAGACTTCCTGGCGTTTTATGTCTGAAAATAATTGACCTCAGTGGCGAAAACGCCAACTAGTCTACCGTTTTCCTTTAAAAGTAGCTAACTAGTTCGAGGGTAGTATTTAAGTCTGTTTAGCTGTAACGGTGGTTCTTAGAAATTTTCCGATGCCCACAACAAATAGGAAACTCTTCTACCGAAACTCTGAATTGTACGTTTGAAAACTGATAGTTCGCAAAGAAATTTGTAGTATACAAAACCATTTTGTCTCAAAAATATAAATTCGAGTATGAATATTAGAAAAATGACTAACTTCCCTCTTTAAACTTTCAAACATGAATATGAAAACCGAACTTTCTCATAGAAATGCAAATTTCACAGTTATGATATTAAAAATTACAAGAAATTATCACTTTGCAGTATACATAACCATATTGACCGAAACTCTGAAATTTGAGCATTAAAATTTAAGTTTAGCATAGGAGTTGCAATATCTGAAAAAAGTTTGAAGATTTATAGACTTCCTGGCGTTTTATGTCTGAAAATAATTGACCTCAGTGGCGAAAACGCCAACTAGTCTACCGTTTTCCTTTAAAAGTAGCTAACTAGTTCGAGGGTAGTATTTAAGTCTGTTTAGCTGTAACGGTGGTTCTTAGAAATTTTCCGATGCCCACAACAAATAGGAAACTCTTCTACCAAAACTCTGAATTGTGCGTTTGAAAACTGATAGTTCGCAAAGAAATTTGTAGTATACAAAACCATTTTGTCTGAAAAATATAAATTCGAGTATGAATATTAGAAAAATGACTAACTTCCCTCTTAAAACTTTCAAACATGAATATGAAAACCGAACTTTCTAATAGAAATGCAAATTTCACAGTTATGATATTAAAAATTACAAGAAATTATCACTTTGCAGTATACATAACCATATTGACCGAAACTCTGAAATTTGAGAATTAAAATTTAAGTTTAGCATAGGAGTTGCAATATCTGAAAAAAGTCTGAAGATTTATAGACTTCCTGGCGTTTTATGTCTGAAAATAATTGACCTCTGTGGCGAAAACGCCAACTAGTCTACCGTTTTCCTTTAAAAGTAGCTAACTAGTTCGAGGATAGTATTTAAGTCTGTTTAGCTGTAACGGTGGTTCTTAGAAATTTTCTGATGCCCACAACAAATAGGAAACTCTTCTACCGAAACTCTGAATTGTGCGTTTGAAAACTGATAGTTCGCAAAGAAATTTGTAGTATACAAAACCATTTTGTCTGAAAAATATAAATTCGAGTATGAATATTAGATAAATGACTAACTTCCCTCTTAAAACTTTCAAACATGAATATGAAAACCGAACTTTCTCATAGAAATGCAAATTTCACAGTTATGATATTAAAAATTACAAGAAATTATCACTTTGCAGTATACATAACCATATTGACCGAAACTCTGAAATTTGAGCATTAAAATTTAAGTTTAGCATAGGAGTTGCAATATCTGAAAAAAGTCTGAAGATTTATAGACTTCCTGGCGTTTTATGTCTGAAAATAATTGACCTCTGTGGCGAAAACGCCAACTAGTCTACCGTTTTCCTTTAAAAGTAGCTAACTAGTTCGAGGATAGTATTTAAGTCTGTTTAGCTGTAACGGTGGTTCTTAGAAATTTTCCGATGCCCACAACAAATAGGAAACTCTTCTACCGAAACTCTGAATTGTGCGTTTGAAAACTGATAGTTCGCAAAGAAATTTGTAGTATACAAAACCATTTTGTCTGAAAAATATAAATTCGAGTATGAATATTAGAAAAATGACTAACTTCCCTCTTAAAACTTTCAAACATGAATATGAAAACCGAACTTTCTCATAGAAATGCAAATTTCACAGTTATGATATTAAAAATTACAAGAAATTATCACTTTGCAGTATACATAACCATATTGACCGAAACTCTGAAATTTGAGCATTAAAATTTAAGTTTAGCATAGGAGTTGCAATATCTGAAAAAAGTCTGAAGATTTGTAGACTTCCTGGCGTTTTATGTCTGAAAATAATTGACCTCTGTGGCGAAAACGCCAACTAGTCCTACCGTTTTCCTTTAAAAGTAGCTAACTAGTTCGAGGGTAGTATTTAAGTCTGTTTAGCTGTAACGGTGGTTCTTAGAAATTTTCCGATGCCCACAACAAATAGGAAACTCTTCTACCGAAACTCTGAATTGTGCGTTTGAAAACTGATAGTTCGCAAAGAAATTTGTAGTATACAAAACCATTTTGTCTGAAAAATATAAATTCGAGTATGAATATTAGAAAAATGACTAACTTCCCTCTTAAAACTTTCAAACATGAATATGAAAACCGAACTTTCTCATATAAATGCAAATTTCACAGTTATGATATTAAAAATTACAAGAAATTATCACTTTGCAGTATACATAACCATATTGACCGAAACTCTGAAATTTGAGCATTAAAATTTAAGTTTAGCATAGGAGTTGCAATATCTGAAAAAAGTCTGAAGATTTATAGACTTCCTGGCGTTTTATGTCTGAAAATAATTGACCTCTGTGGCGAAAACGCCAACTAGTCTACCGTTTTCCTTTAAAAGTAGCTAACTAGTTCGAGGATAGTATTTAAGTCTGTTTAGCTGTAACGGTGGTTCTTAGAAATTTTCCGATGCCCACAACAAATAGGAAACTCTTCTACCGAAACTCTGAATTGTGCGTTTGAAAACTGATAGTTCGCAAAGAAATTTGTAGTATACAAAACCATTTTGTCTGAAAAATATAAATTCGAGTATGAATATTAGAAAAATGACTAACTTCCCTCTTAAAACTTTCAAACATGAATATGAAAACCGAACTTTCTAATAGAAATGCAAATTTCACAGTTATGATATTAAAAATTACAAGAAATTATCACTTTGCAGTATACATAACCATATTGACCGAAACTCTGAAATTTGAGCATTAAAATTTAAGTTTAGCATAGGAGTTGCAATATCTGAAAAAAGTCTGAAGATTTATAGACTTCCTGGCGTTTTATGTCTGAAAATAATTGACCTCTGTGGCGAAAACGCCAACTAGTCTACCGTTTTCCTTTAAAAGTAGCTAACTAGTTCGAGGATAGTATTTAAGTCTGTTTAGCTGTAACGGTGGTTCTTAGAAATTTTCCGATGCCCACAACAAATAGGAAACTCTTCTACCGAAACTCTGAATTGTGCGTTTGAAAACTGATAGTTCGCAAAGAAATTTGTAGTATACAAAACCATTTTGTCTGAAAAATATAAATTCGAGTATGAATATTAGAAAAATGACTAACTTCCCTCTTAAAACTTTCAAACATGAATATGAAAACCGAACTTTCTCATAGAAATGCAAATTTCACAGTTATGATATTAAAAATTACAAGAAATTATCACTTTGCAGTATACATAACCATATTGACCGAAACTCTGAAATTTGAGCATTAAAATTTAAGTTTAGCATAGGAGTTGCAATATCTGAAAAAAGTCTGAAGATTTATAGACTTCCTGGCGTTTTATGTCTGAAAATAATTGACCTCTGTGGCGAAAACGCCAACTAGTCTACCGTTTTCCTTTAAAAGTAGCTAACTAGTTCGAGGATAGTATTTAAGTCTGTTTAGCTGTAACGGTGGTTCTTAGAAATTTTCCGATGCCCACAACAAATAGGAAACTCTTCTACCGAAACTCTGAATTGTGCGTTTGAAAACTGATAGTTCGCAAAGAAATTTGTAGTATACAAAACCATTTTGTCTGAAAAATATAAATTCGAGTATGAATATTAGAAAAATGACTAACTTCCCTCTTAAAACTTTCAAACATGAATATGAAAACCGAACTTTCTAATAGAAATGCAAATTTCACAGTTATGATATTAAAAATTACAAGAAATTATCACTTTGCAGTATACATAACCATATTGACCGAAACTCTGAAATTTGAGCATTAAAATTTAAGTTTAGCATAGGAGTTGCAATATCTGAAAAAAGTCTGAAGATTTATAGACTTCCTGGCGTTTTATGTCTGAAAATAATTGACCTCTGTGGCGAAAACGCCAACTAGTCTACCGTTTTCCTTTAAAAGTAGCTAACTAGTTCGAGGATAGTATTTAAGTCTGTTTAGCTGTAACGGTGGTTCTTAGAAATTTTCCGATGCCCACAACAAATAGGAAACTCTTCTACCGAAACTCTGAATTGTGCGTTTGAAAACTGATAGTTCGCAAAGAAATTTGTAGTATACAAAACCATTTTGTCTGAAAAATATAAATTCGAGTATGAATATTAGAAAAATGACTAACTTCCCTCTTAAAACTTTCAAACATGAATATGAAAACCGAACTTTCTAATAGAAATGCAAATTTCACAGTTATGATATTAAAAATTACAAGAAATTATCACTTTGCAGTATACATAACCATATTGACCGAAACTCTGAAATTTGAGCATTAAAATTTAAGTTTAGCATAGGAGTTGCAATATCTGAAAAAAGTCTGAAGATTTGTAGACTTCCTGGCGTTTTATGTCTGAAAATAATTGACCTCTGTGGCGAAAACGCCAACTAGTCCTACCGTTTTCCTTTAAAAGTAGCTAACTAGTTCGAGGGTAGTATTTAAGTCTGTTTAGCTGTAACGGTGGTTCTTAGAAATTTTCCGATGCCCACAACAAATAGGAAACTCTTCTACCGAAACTCTGAATTGTGCGTTTGAAAACTGATAGTTCGCAAAGAAATTTGTAGTATACAAAACCATTTTGTCTGAAAAATATAAATTCGAGTATGAATATTAGAAAAATGACTAACTTCCCTCTTAAAACTTTCAAACATGAATATGAAAACGGAACTTTCTCATAGAAATGCAAATTTCACAGTTATGATATTAAAAATTACAAGAAATTATCACTTTGCAGTATACATAACCATATTGACCGAAACTCTGAAATTTGAGCATTAAAATTTAAGTTTAGCATAGGAGTTGCAATATCTGAAAAAAGTCTGAAGATTTATAGACTTCCTGGCGTTTTATGTCTGAAAATAATTGACCTCTGTGGCGAAAACGCCAACTAGTCTACCGTTTTCCTTTAAAAGTAGCTAACTAGTTCGAGGATAGTATTTAAGTCTGTTTAGCTGTAACGGTGGTTCTTAGAAATTTTCCGATACCCACAACAAATAGGAAACTCTTCTACCGAAACTCTGAATTGTGCGTTTGAAAACTGATAGTTCGCAAAGAAATTTGTAGTATACAAAACCATTTTGTCTGAAAAATATAAATTCGAGTATGAATATTAGAAAAATGACTAACTTCCCTCTTAAATCTTTCAAACATGAATATGAAAACCGAACTTTCTAATAGAAATGCAAATTTCACAGTTATGATATTAAAAATTACAAGAAATTATCACTTTGCAGTATACATAACCATATTGACCGAAACTCTGAAATTTGAGCATTAAAATTTAAGTTTAGCATAGGAGTTGCAATATCTGAAAAAAGTCTGAAGATTTATAGACTTCCTGGCGTTTTATGTCTGAAAATAATTGACCTCTGTGGCGAAAACGCCAACTAGTCTACCGTTTTCCTTTAAAAGTAGCTAACTAGTTCGAGGATAGTATTTAAGTCTGTTTAGCTGTAACGGTGGTTCTTAGAAATTTTCCGATGCCCACAACAAATAGGAAACTCTTCTACCGAAACTCTGAATTGTGCGTTTGAAAACTGATAGTTCGCAAAGAAATTTGTAGTATACAAAACCATTTTGTCTGAAAAATATAAATTCGAGTATGAATATTAGAAAAATGACTAACTTCCCTCTTAAAACTTTCAAACATGAATATGAAAACCGAACTTTCTAATAGAAATGCAAATTTCACAGTTATGATATTAAAGATTACAAGAAATTATCACTTTGCAGTATACATAACCATATTGACCGAAACTCTGAAATTTGAGCATTAAAATTTAAGTTTAGCATAGGAGTTGCAATATCTGAAAAAAGTCTGAAGATTTATAGACTTCCTGGCGTTTTATGTCTGAAAATAATTGACCTCTGTGGCGAAAACGCCAACTAGTCCTACCGTTTTCCTTTAAAAGTAGCTAACTAGTTCGAGGGTAGTATTTAAGTCTGTTTAGCTGTAACGGTGGTTCTTAGAAATTTTCCGATGCCCACAACAAATAGGAAACTCTTCTACCGAAACTCTGAATTGTGCGTTTGAAAACTGATAGTTCGCAAAGAAATTTGTAGTATACAAAACCATTTTGTCTCAAAAATATAAATTCGAGTATGAATATTAGAAAAATGACTAACTTCCCTCTTAAAACTTTGAAACATGAATATGAAAACCGAACTTTCTAATAGAAATGCAAATTTCACAGTTATGATATTAAAAATTACAAGAAATTATCACTTTGCAGTATACATAACCATATTGACCGAAACTCTGAAATTTGAGCATTAAAATTTAAGTTTAGCATAGGAGTTGCAATATCTGAAAAAAGTCTGAAGATTTATAGACTTCCTGGCGTTTTATGTCTGAAAATAATTGACCTCTGTGGCGAAAACGCCAACTAGTCCTACCGTTTTCCTTTAAAAGTAGCTAACTAGTTCGAGGGTAGTATTTAAGTCTGTTTAGCTGTAACGGTGGTTCTTAGAAATTTTCCGATGCCCACAACAAATAGGAAACTCTTCTACCGAAACTCTGAATTGTGCGTTTGAAAACTGATAGTTCGCAAAGAAATTTGTAGTATACAAAACCATTTTGTCTCAAAAATATAAATTCGAGTATGAATATTAGAAAAATGACTAACTTCCCTCTTAAAACTTTCAAACATGAATATGAAAACCGAACTTTCTCATAGAAATGCAAATTTCACAGTTATGATATTAAAAATTACAAGAAATTATCACTTTGCAGTATACATAACCATATTGACCGAAACTCTGAAATTTGAGCATTAAAATTTAAGTTTAGCATAGGAGTTGCAATATCTGAAAAAAGTCTGAAGATTTATAGACTTCCTGGCGTTTTATGTCTGAAAATAATTGACCTCTGTGGCGAAAACGCCAACTAGTCTACCGTTTTCCTTTAAAAGTAGCTAACTAGTTCGAGGATAGTATTTAAGTCTGTTTAGCTGTAACGGTGGTTCTTAGAAATTTTCCGATGCCCACAACAAATAGGAAACTCTTCTACCGAAACTCTGAATTGTGCGTTTGAAAACTGATAGTTCGCAAAGAAATTTGTAGTATACAAAACCATTTTGTCTGAAAAATATAAATTCGAGTATGAATATTAGAAAAATGACTAACTTCCCTCTTAAAACTTTCAAACATGAATATGAAAACCGAACTTTCTAATAGAAATGCAAATTTCACAGTTATGATATTAAAAATTACAAGAAATTATCACTTTGCAGTATACATAACCATATTGACCGAAACTCTGAAATTTGAGCATTAAAATTTAAGTTTAGCATAGGAGTTGCAATATCTGAAAAAAGTCTGAAGATTTATAGACTTCCTGGCGTTTTATGTCTGAAAATAATTGACCTCTGTGGCGAAAACGCCAACTAGTCCTACCGTTTTCCTTTAAAAGTAGCTAACTAGTTCGAGGGTAGTATTTAAGTCTGTTTAGCTGTAACGGTGGTTCTTAGAAATTTTCCGATGCCCACAACAAATAGGAAACTCTTCTACCGAAACTCTGAATTGTGCGTTTGAAAACTGATAGTTCGCAAAGAAATTTGTAGTATACAAAACCATTTTGTCTCAAAAATATAAATTCGAGTATGAATATTAGAAAAATGACTAACTTCCCTCTTAAAACTTTCAAACATGAATATGAAAACCGAACTTTCTCATAGAAATGCAAATTTCACAGTTATGATATTAAAAATTACAAGAAATTATCACTTTGCAGTATACATAACCATATTGACCGAAACTCTGAAATTTGAGCATTAAAATTTAAGTTTAGCATAGGAGTTGCAATATCTGAAAAAAGTCTGAAGATTTATAGACTTCCTGGCGTTTTATGTCTGAAAATAATTGACCTCTGTGGCGAAAACGCCAACTAGTCTACCGTTTTCCTTTAAAAGTAGCTAACTAGTTCGAGGATAGTATTTAAGTCTGTTTAGCTGTAACGGTGGTTCTTAGAAATTTTCCGATGCCCACAACAAATAGGAAACTCTTCTACCGAAACTCTGAATTGTGCGTTTGAAAACTGATAGTTCGCAAAGAAATTTGTAGTATACAAAACCATTTTGTCTGAAAAATATAAATTCGAGTATGAATATTAGAAAAATGACTAACTTCCCTCTTAAAACTTTCAAACATGAATATGAAAACCGAACTTTCTAATAGAAATGCAAATTTCACAGTTATGATATTAAAAATTACAAGAAATTATCACTTTGCAGTATACATAACCATATTGACCGAAACTCTGAAATTTGAGCATTAAAATTTAAGTTTAGCATAGGAGTTGCAATATCTGAAAAAAGTCTGAAGATTTATAGACTTCCTGGCGTTTTATGTCTGAAAATAATTGACCTCTGTGGCGAAAACGCCAACTAGTCCTACCGTTTTCCTTTAAAAGTAGCTAACTAGTTCGAGGGTAGTATTTAAGTCTGTTTAGCTGTAACGGTGGTTCTTAGAAATTTTCCGATGCCCACAACAAATAGGAAACTCTTCTACCGAAACTCTGAATTGTGCGTTTGAAAACTGATAGTTCGCAAAGAAATTTGTAGTATACAAAACCATTTTGTCTCAAAAATATAAATTCGAGTATGAATATTAGAAAAATGACTAACTTCCCTCTTAAGACTTTCAAACATGAATATGAAAACCGAACTTTCTAATAGAAATGCAAATTTCACAGTTATGATATTAAAAATTACAAGAAATTATCACTTTGCAGTATACATAACCATATTGACCGAAACTCTGAAATTTGAGCATTAAAATTTAAGTTTAGCATAGGAGTTGCAATATCTGAAAAAAGTCTGAAGATTTATAGACTTCCTGGCGTTTTATGTCTGAAAATAATTGACCTCTGTGGCGAAAACGCCAACTAGTCTACCGTTTTCCTTTAAAAGTAGCTAACTAGTTCGAGGATAGTATTTAAGTCTGGTTAGCTGTAACGGTGGTTCTTAGAAATTTTCCGATGCCCACAACAAATAGGAAACTCTTCTACCGAAACTCTGAATTGTGCGTTTGAAAACTGATAGTTCGCAAAGAAATTTGTAGTATACAAAACCATTTTGTCTGAAAAATATAAATTCGAGTATGAATATTAGAAAAATGACTAACTTCCCTCTTAAAACTTTCAAACATGAATATGAAAACCGCACTTTCTCATAGAAATGCAAATTTCACAGTTATGATATTAAAAATTACAAGAAATTATCACTTTGCAGTATACATAACCATATTGACCGAAACTCTGAAATTTGAGCATTAAAATTTAAGTTTAGCATAGGAGTTGCAATATCTGAAAAAAGTCTGAAGATTTATAGACTTCCTGGCGTTTTATGTCTGAAAATAATTGACCTCTGTGGCGAAAACGCCAACTAGTCCTACCGTTTTCCTTTAAAAGTAGCTAACTAGTTCGAGGGTAGTATTTAAGTCTGTTTAGCTGTAACGGTGGTTCTTAGAAATTTTCCGATGCCCACAACAAATAGGAAACTCTTCTACCGAAACTCTGAATTGTGCGTTTGAAAACTGATAGTTCGCAAAGAAATTTGTAGTATACAAAACCATTTTGTCTCAAAAATATAAATTCGAGTATGAATATTAGAAAAATGACTAACTTCCCTCTTAAAACTTTGAAACATGAATATGAAAACCGAACTTTCTAATAGAAATGCAAATTTCACAGTTATGATATTAAAAATTACAAGAAATTATCACTTTGCAGTATACATAACCATATTGACCGAAACTCTGAAATTTGAGCATTAAAATTTAAGTTTAGCATAGGAGTTGCAATATCTGAAAAAAGTCTGAAGATTTATAGACTTCCTGGCGTTTTATGTCTGAAAATAATTGACCTCTGTGGCGAAAACGCCAACTAGTCCTACCGTTTTCCTTTAAAAGTAGCTAACTAGTTCGAGGGTAGTATTTAAGTCTGTTTAGCTGTAACGGTGGTTCTTAGAAATTTTCCGATGCCCACAACAAATAGGAAACTCTTCTACCGAAACTCTGAATTGTGCGTTTGAAAACTGATAGTTCGCAAAGAAATTTGTAGTATACAAAACCATTTTGTCTCAAAAATATAAATTCGAGTATGAATATTAGAAAAATGACTAACTTCCCTCTTAAAACTTTCAAACATGAATATGAAAACCGAACTTTCTCATAGAAATGCAAATTTCACAGTTATGATATTAAAAATTACAAGAAATTATCACTTTGCAGTATACATAACCATATTGACCGAAACTCTGAAATTTGAGCATTAAAATTTAAGTTTAGCATAGGAGTTGCAATATCTGAAAAAAGTCTGAAGATTTATAGACTTCCTGGCGTTTTATGTCTGAAAATAATTGACCTCTGTGGCGAAAACGCCAACTAGTCTACCGTTTTCCTTTAAAAGTAGCTAACTAGTTCGAGGATAGTATTTAAGTCTGTTTAGCTGTAACGGTGGTTCTTAGAAATTTTCCGATGCCCACAACAAATAGGAAACTCTTCTACCGAAACTCTGAATTGTGCGTTTGAAAACTGATAGTTCGCAAAGAAATTTGTAGTATACAAAACCATTTTGTCTGAAAAATATAAATTCGAGTATGAATATTAGAAAAATGACTAACTTCCCTCTTAAAACTTTCAAACATGAATATGAAAACCGAACTTTCTAATAGAAATGCAAATTTCACAGTTATGATATTAAAAATTACAAGAAATTATCACTTTGCAGTATACATAACCATATTGACCGAAACTCTGAAATTTGAGCATTAAAATTTAAGTTTAGCATAGGAGTTGCAATATCTGAAAAAAGTCTGAAGATTTATAGACTTCCTGGCGTTTTATGTCTGAAAATAATTGACCTCTGTGGCGAAAACGCCAACTAGTCCTACCGTTTTCCTTTAAAAGTAGCTAACTAGTTCGAGGGTAGTATTTAAGTCTGTTTAGCTGTAACGGTGGTTCTTAGAAATTTTCCGATGCCCACAACAAATAGGAAACTCTTCTACCGAAACTCTGAATTGTGCGTTTGAAAACTGATAGTTCGCAAAGAAATTTGTAGTATACAAAACCATTTTGTCTCAAAAATATAAATTCGAGTATGAATATTAGAAAAATGACTAACTTCCCTCTTAAAACTTTCAAACATGAATATGAAAACCGAACTTTCTCATAGAAATGCAAATTTCACAGTTATGATATTAAAAATTACAAGAAATTATCACTTTGCAGTATACATAACCATATTGACCGAAACTCTGAAATTTGAGCATTAAAATTTAAGTTTAGCATAGGAGTTGCAATATCTGAAAAAAGTCTGAAGATTTATAGACTTCCTGGCGTTTTATGTCTGAAAATAATTGACCTCTGTGGCGAAAACGCCAACTAGTCTACCGTTTTCCTTTAAAAGTAGCTAACTAGTTCGAGGATAGTATTTAAGTCTGTTTAGCTGTAACGGTGGTTCTTAGAAATTTTCCGATGCCCACAACAAATAGGAAACTCTTCTACCGAAACTCTGAATTGTGCGTTTGAAAACTGATAGTTCGCAAAGAAATTTGTAGTATACAAAACCATTTTGTCTGAAAAATATAAATTCGAGTATGAATATTAGAAAAATGACTAACTTCCCTCTTAAAACTTTCAAACATGAATATGAAAACCGAACTTTCTAATAGAAATGCAAATTTCACAGTTATGATATTAAAAATTACAAGAAATTATCACTTTGCAGTATACATAACCATATTGACCGAAACTCTGAAATTTGAGCATTAAAATTTAAGTTTAGCATAGGAGTTGCAATATCTGAAAAAAGTCTGAAGATTTATAGACTTCCTGGCGTTTTATGTCTGAAAATAATTGACCTCTGTGGCGAAAACGCCAACTAGTCCTACCGTTTTCCTTTAAAAGTAGCTAACTAGTTCGAGGGTAGTATTTAAGTCTGTTTAGCTGTAACGGTGGTTCTTAGAAATTTTCCGATGCCCACAACAAATAGGAAACTCTTCTACCGAAACTCTGAATTGTGCGTTTGAAAACTGATAGTTCGCAAAGAAATTTGTAGTATACAAAACCATTTTGTCTGAAAAATATAAATTCGAGTATGAATATTAGAAAAATGACTAACTTCCCTCTTAAAACTTTCAAACATGAATATGAAAACCGAACTTTCTAATAGAAATGCAAATTTCACAGTTATGATATTAAAAATTACAAGAAATTATCACTTTGCAGTATACATAACCATATTGACCGAAACTCTGAAATTTGAGCATTAAAATTTAAGTTTAGCATAGGAGTTGCAATATCTGAAAAAAGTCTGAAGATTTATAGACTTCCTGGCGTTTTATGTCTGAAAATAATTGACCTCTGTGGCGAAAACGCCAACTAGTCCTACCGTTTTCCTTTAAAAGTAGCTAACTAGTTCGAGGGTAGTATTTAAGTCTGTTTAGCTGTAACGGTGGTTCTTAGAAATTTTCCGATGCCCACAACAAATAGGAAACTCTTCTACCGAAACTCTGAATTGTGCGTTTGAAAACTGATAGTTCGCAAAGAAATTTGTAGTATACAAAACCATTTTGTCTGAAAAATATAAATTCGAGTATGAATATTAGAAAAATGACTAACTTCCCTCTTAAAACTTTCAAACATGAATATGGAAACCGAACTTTCTCATAGAAATGCAAATTTCACAGTTATGATATTAAAAATTACAAGAAATTATCACTTTGCAGTATACATAACCATATTGACCGAAACTCTGAAATTTGAGCATTAAAATTTAAGTTTAGCATAGGAGTTGCAATATCTGAAAAAAGTCTGAAGATTTATAGACTTCCTGGCGTTTTATGTCTGAAAATAATTGACCTCTGTGGCGAAAACGCCAACTAGTCCTACCGTTTTCCTTTAAAAGTAGCTAACTAGTTCGAGGGTAGTATTTAAGTCTGTTTAGCTGTAACGGTGGTTCTTAGAAATTTTCCGATGCCCACAACAAATAGGAAACTCTTCTACCGAAACTCTGAATTGTGCGTTTGAAAACTGATAGTTCGCAAAGAAATTTGTAGTATACAAAACCATTTTGTCTCAAAAATATAAATTCGAGTATGAATATTAGAAAAATGACTAACTTCCCTCTTAAAACTTTCAAACATGAATATGAAAACCGAACTTTCTAATAGAAATGCAAATTTCATAGTTATGATATTAAAAATTACAAGAAATTATCACTTTGCAGTATACATAACCATATTGACCGAAACTCTGAAATTTGAGCATTAAAATTTAAGTTTAGCATAGGAGTTGCAATATCTGAAAAAAGTCTGAAGATTTATAGACTTCCTGGCGTTTTATGTCTGAAAATAATTGACCTCTGTGGCGAAAACGCCAACTAGTCTACCGTTTTCCTTTAAAAGTAGCTAACTAGTTCGAGGATAGTATTTAAGTCTGTTTAGCTGTAACGGTGGTTCTTAGAAATTTTCCGATGCCCACAACAAATAGGAAACTCTTCTACCGAAACTCTGAATTGTGCGTTTGAAAACTGATAGTTCGCAAAGAAATTTGTAGTATACCAAACCATTTTGTCTGAAAAATATAAATTCGAGTATGAATATTAGAAAAATGACTAACTTCCCTCTTAAAACTTTCAAACATGAATATGAAAACCGCACTTTCTCATAGAAATGCAAATTTCACAGTTATGATATTAAAAATTACAAGAAATTATCACTTTGCAGTATACATAACCATATTGACCGAAACTCTGAAATTTGAGCATTAAAATTTAAGTTTAGCATAGGAGTTGCAATATCTGAAAAAAGTCTGAAGATTTATAGACTTCCTGGCGTTTTATGTCTGAAAATAATTGACCTCTGTGGCGAAAACGCCAACTAGTCTACCGTTTTCCTTTAAAAGTAGCTAACTAGTTCGAGGATAGTATTTAAGTCTGTTTAGCTGTAACGGTGGTTCTTAGAAATTTTCCGATGCCCACAACAAATAGGAAACTCTTCTGCCGAAACTCTGAATTGTGCGTTTGAAAACTGATAGTTCGCAAAGAAATTTGTAGTATACAAAACCATTTTGTCTGAAAAATATAAATTCGAGTATGAATATTAGAAAAATGACTAACTTCCCTCTTAAAACTTTCAAACATGAATATGAAAACCGAACTTTCTAATAGAAATGCAAATTTCACAGTTATGATATTAAAAATTACAAGAAATTATCACTTTGCAGTATACATAACCATATTGACCGAAACTCTGAAATTTGAGCATTAAAATTTAAGTTTAGCATAGGAGTTGCAATATCTGAAAAAAGTCTGAAGATTTATAGACTTCCTGGCGTTTTATGTCTGAAAATAATTGACCTCTGTGGCGAAAACGCCAACTAGTCCTACCGTTTTCCTTTAAAAGTAGCTAACTAGTTCGAGGGTAGTATTTAAGTCTGTTTAGCTGTAACGGTGGTTCTTAGAAATTTTCCGATGCCCACAACAAATAGGAAACTCTTCTACCGAAACTCTGAATTGTGCGTTTGAAAACTGATAGTTCGCAAAGAAATTTGTAGTATACAAAACCATTTTGTCTCAAAAATATAAATTCGAGTATGAATATTAGAAAAATGACTAACTTCCCTCTTAAAACTTTGAAACATGAATATGAAAACCGAACTTTCTAATAGAAATGCAAATTTCACAGTTATGATATTAAAAATTACAAGAAATTATCACTTTGCAGTATACATAACCATATTGACCGAAACTCTGAAATTTGAGCATTAAAATTTAAGTTTAGCATAGGAGTTGCAATATCTGAAAAAAGTCTGAAGATTTATAGACTTCCTGGCGTTTTATGTCTGAAAATAATTGACCTCTGTGGCGAAAACGCCAACTAGTCCTACCGTTTTCCTTTAAAAGTAGCTAACTAGTTCGAGGGTAGTATTTAAGTCTGTTTAGCTGTAACGGTGGTTCTTAGAAATTTTCCGATGCCCACAACAAATAGGAAACTCTTCTACCGAAACTCTGAATTGTGCGTTTGAAAACTGATAGTTCGCAAAGAAATTTGTAGTATACAAAACCATTTTGTCTCAAAAATATAAATTCGAGTATGAATATTAGAAAAATGACTAACTTCCCTCTTAAAACTTTCAAACATGAATATGAAAACCGAACTTTCTCATAGAAATGCAAATTTCACAGTTATGATATTAAAAATTACAAGAAATTATCACTTTGCAGTATACATAACCATATTGACCGAAACTCTGAAATTTGAGCATTAAAATTTAAGTTTAGCATAGGAGTTGCAATATCTGAAAAAAGTCTGAAGATTTATAGACTTCCTGGCGTTTTATGTCTGAAAATAATTGACCTCTGTGGCGAAAACGCCAACTAGTCTACCGTTTTCCTTTAAAAGTAGCTAACTAGTTCGAGGATAGTATTTAAGTCTGTTTAGCTGTAACGGTGGTTCTTAGAAATTTTCCGATGCCCACAACAAATAGGAAACTCTTCTACCGAAACTCTGAATTGTGCGTTTGAAAACTGATAGTTCGCAAAGAAATTTGTAGTATACAAAACCATTTTGTCTGAAAAATATAAATTCGAGTATGAATATTAGAAAAATGACTAACTTCCCTCTTAAAACTTTCAAACATGAATATGAAAACCGAACTTTCTAATAGAAATGCAAATTTCACAGTTATGATATTAAAAATTACAAGAAATTATCACTTTGCAGTATACATAACCATATTGACCGAAACTCTGAAATTTGAGCATTAAAATTTAAGTTTAGCATAGGAGTTGCAATATCTGAAAAAAGTCTGAAGATTTATAGACTTCCTGGCGTTTTATGTCTGAAAATAATTGACCTCTGTGGCGAAAACGCCAACTAGTCTACCGTTTTCCTTTAAAAGTAGCTAACTAGTTCGAGGATAGTATTTAAGTCTGTTTAGCTGTAACGGTGGTTCTTAGAAATTTTCCGATGCCCACAACAAATAGGAAACTCTTCTACCGAAACTCTGAATTGTGCGTTTGAAAACTGATAGTTCGCAAAGAAATTTGTAGTATACAAAACCATTTTGTCTGAAAAATATAAATTCGAGTATGAATATTAGAAAAATGACTAACTTCCCTCTTAAAACTTTCAAACATGAATATGAAAACCGAACTTTCTCATAGAAATGCAAATTTCACAGTTATGATATTAAAAATTACAAGAAATTATCACTTTGCAGTATACATAACCATATTGACCGAAACTCTGAAATTTGAGCATTAAAATTTAAGTTTAGCATAGGAGTTGCAATATCTGAAAAAAGTCTGAAGATTTATAGACTTCCTGGCGTTTTATGACTGAAAATAATTGACCTCTGTGGCGAAAACGCCAACTAGTCCTACCGTTTTCCTTTAAAAGTAGCTAACTAGTTCGAGGGTAGTATTTAAGTCTGTTTAGCTGTAACGGTGGTTCTTAGAAATTTTCCGATGCCCACAACAAATAGGAAACTCTTCTACCGAAACTCTGAATTGTGCGTTTGAAAACTGATAGTTTGCAAAGAAATTTGTAGTATACAAAACCATTTTGTCTCAAAAATATAAATTCGAGTATGAATATTAGATAAATGACTAACTTCCCTCTTAAAACTTTCAAACATGAATATGAAAACCGAACTTTCTCATAGAAATGCAAATTTCACAGTTATGATATTAAAAATTACAAGAAATTATCACTTTGCAGTATACATAACCATATTGACCGAAACTCTGAAATTTGAGCATTAAAATTTAAGTTTAGCATAGGAGTTGCAATATCTGAAAAAAGTTTGAAGATTTATAGACTTCCTGGCGTTTTATGTCTGAAAATAATTGACCTCAGTGGCGAAAACGCCAACTAGTCTACCGTTTTCCTTTAAAAGTAGCTAACTAGTTCGAGGGTAGTATTTAAGTGTGTTTAGCTGTAACGGTGGTTCTTAGAAATTTTCCGATGCCCACAACAAATAGGAAACTCTTCTACCGAAACTCTGAATTGTACGTTTGAAAACTGATAGTTCGCAAAGAAATTTGTAGTATACAAAACCATTTTGTCTCAAAAATATAAATTCGAGTATGCATATTAGAAAAATGACTAACTTCCCTCTTAAAACTTTCAAACATGAATATGAAAACCGAACTTTCTCATAGAAATGCAAATTTCACAGTTATGATATTAAAAATTACAAGAAATTATCACTTTGCAGTATACATAACCATATTGACCGAAACTCTGAAATTTGAGCATTAAAATTTAAGTTTAGCATAGGAGTTGCAATATCTGAAAAAAGTTTGAAGATTTATAGACTTCCTGGCGTTTTATGTCTGAAAATAATTGACCTCAGTGGCGAAAACGCCAACTAGTCTACCGTTTTCCTTTAAAAGTAGCTAACTAGTTCGAGGGTAGTATTTAAGTCTGTTTAGCTGTAACGGTGGTTCTTAGAAATTTTCCGATGCCCACAACAAATAGGAAACTCTTCTACCGAAACTCTGAATTGTACGTTTGAAAACTGATAGTTCGCAAAGAAATTTGTAGTATACAAAACCATTTTGTCTCAAAAATATAAATTCGAGTATGAATATTAGAAAAATGACTAACTTCCCTCTTAAAACTTTCAAACATGAATATGAAAACCGAACTTTCTCATAGAAATGCAAATTTCACAGTTATGATATTAAAAATTACAAGAAATTATCACTTTGCAGTATACATAACCATATTGACCGAAACTCTGAAATTTGAGCATTAAAATTTAAGTTTAGCATAGGAGTTGCAATATCTGAAAAAAGTCTGAAGATTTATAGACTTCCTGGCGTTTTATGTCTGAAAATAATTGACCTCAGTGGCGAAAACGCCAACTAGTCTACCGTTTTCCTTTAAAAGTAGCTAACTAGTTCGAGGGTAGTATTTAAGTCTGTTTAGCTGTAACGGTGGTTCTTAGAAATTTTCCGATGCCCACAACAAATAGGAAACACTTCTACCGAAACTCTGAATTGTACGTTTGAAAACTGATAGTTCGCAAAGAAATTTGTAGTATACAAAACCATTTTGTCTCAAAAATATAAATTCGAGTATGAATATTAGAAAAATGACTAACTTCCCTCTTAAAACTTTCAAACATGAATATGAAAACCGAACTTTCTCATAGAAATGCAAATTTCACAGTTATGATATTAAAAATTACAAGAAATTATCACTTTGCAGTATACATAACCATATTGACCGAAACTCTGAAATTTGAGCATTAAAATTTAAGTTTAGCATAGGAGTTGCAATATCTGAAAAAAGTCTGAAGATTTATAGACTTCCTGGCGTTTTATGTCTGAAAATAATTGACCTCAGTGGCGAAAACGCCAACTAGTCTACCGTTTTCCTTTAAAAGTAGCTAACTAGTTCGAGGGTAGTATTTAAGTCTGTTTAGCTGTAACGGTGGTTCTTAGAAATTTTCCGATGCCCACAACAAATAGGAAACTCTTCTACCGAAACTCTGAATTGTACGTTTGAAAACTGATAGTTCGCAAAGAAATTTGTAGTATACAAAACCATTTTGTCTCAAAAATATAAATTCGAGTATGCATATTAGAAAAATGACTAACTTCCCTCTTAAAACTTTCAAACATGAATATGAAAACCGAACTTTCTCATAGAAATGCAAATTTCACAGTTATGATATTAAAAATTACAAGAAATTATCACTTTGCAGTATACATAACCATATTGACCGAAACTCTGAAATTTGAGCATTAAAATTTAAGTTTAGCATAGGAGTTGCAATATCTGAAAAAAGTTTGAAGATTTATAGACTTCCTGGCGTTTTATGTCTGAAAATAATTGACCTCAGTGGCGAAAACGCCAACTAGTCTACCGTTTTCCTTTAAAAGTAGCTAACTAGTTCGAGGGTAGTATTTAAGTCTGTTTAGCTGTAACGGTGGTTCTTAGAAATTTTCCGATGCCCACAACAAATAGGAAACTCTTCTACCGAAACTCTGAATTGTACGTTTGAAAACTGATAGTTCGCAAAGAAATTTGTAGTATACAAAACCATTTTGTCTCAAAAATATAAATTCGAGTATGAATATTAGAAAAATGACTAACTTCCCTCTTTAAACTTTCAAACATGAATATGAAATCCGAACTTTCTCATAGAAATGCAAATTTCACAGTTATGATATTAAAAATTACAAGAAATTATCACTTTGCAGTATACATAACCATATTGACCGAAACTCTGAAATTTGAGCATTAAAATTTAAGTTTAGCATAGGAGTTGCAATATCTGAAAAAAGTCTGAAGATTTATAGACTTCCTGGCGTTTTATGTCTGAAAATAATTGACCTCTGTGGCGAAAACGCCAACTAGTCTACCGTTTTCCTTTAAAAGTAGCTAACTAGTTCGAGGATAGTATTTAAGTCTGTTTAGCTGTAACGGTGGTTCTTAGAAATTTTCCGATGCCCACAACAAATAGGAAACTCTTCTACCGAAACTCTGAATTGTGCGTTTGAAAACTGATAGTTCGCAAAGAAATTTGTAGTATACAAAACCATTTTGTCTGAAAAATATAAATTCGAGTATGAATATTAGAAAAATGACTAACTTCCCTCTTAAAACTTTCAAACATGAATATGAAAACCGAACTTTCTAATAGAAATGCAAATTTCACAGTTATGATATTAAAAATTACAAGAAATTATCACTTTGCAGTATACATAACCATATTGACCGAAACTCTGAAATTTGAGCATTAAAATTTAAGTTTAGCATAGGAGTTGCAATATCTGAAAAAAGTCTGAAGATTTATAGACTTCCTGGCGTTTTATGTCTGAAAATAATTGACCTCTGTGGCGAAAACGCCAACTAGTCTACCGTTTTCCTTTAAAAGTAGCTAACTAGTTCGAGGATAGTATTTAAGTCTGTTTAGCTGTAACGGTGGTTCTTAGAAATTTTCCGATGCCCACAACAAATAGGAAACTCTTCTACCGAAACTCTGAATTGTGCGTTTGAAAACTGATAGTTCGCAAAGAAATTTGTAGTATACAAAACCATTTTGTCTGAAAAATATAAATTCGAGTATGAATATTAGAAAAATGACTAACTTCCCTCTTAAAACTTTCAAACATGAATATGAAAACCGAACTTTCTCATAGAAATGCAAATTTCACAGTTATGATATTAAAAATTACAAGAAATTATCACTTTGCAGTATACATAACCATATTGACCGAAACTCTGAAATTTGAGCATTAAAATTTAAGTTTAGCATAGGAGTTGCAATATCTGAAAAAAGTCTGAAGATTTATAGACTTCCTGGCGTTTTATGACTGAAAATAATTGACCTCTGTGGCGAAAACGCCAACTAGTCCTACCGTTTTCCTTTAAAAGTAGCTAACTAGTTCGAGGGTAGTATTTAAGTCTGTTTAGCTGTAACGGTGGTTCTTAGAAATTTTCCGATGCCCACAACAAATAGGAAACTCTTCTACCGAAACTCTGAATTGTGCGTTTGAAAACTGATAGTTTGCAAAGAAATTTGTAGTATACAAAACCATTTTGTCTCAAAAATATAAATTCGAGTATGAATATTAGATAAATGACTAACTTCCCTCTTAAAACTTTCAAACATGAATATGAAAACCGAACTTTCTCATAGAAATGCAAATTTCACAGTTATGATATTAAAAATTACAAGAAATTATCACTTTGCAGTATACATAACCATATTGACCGAAACTCTGAAATTTGAGCATTAAAATTTAAGTTTAGCATAGGAGTTGCAATATCTGAAAAAAGTTTGAAGATTTATAGACTTCCTGGCGTTTTATGTCTGAAAATAATTGACCTCAGTGGCGAAAACGCCAACTAGTCTACCGTTTTCCTTTAAAAGTAGCTAACTAGTTCGAGGGTAGTATTTAAGTGTGTTTAGCTGTAACGGTGGTTCTTAGAAATTTTCCGATGCCCACAACAAATAGGAAACTCTTCTACCGAAACTCTGAATTGTACGTTTGAAAACTGATAGTTCGCAAAGAAATTTGTAGTATACAAAACCATTTTGTCTCAAAAATATAAATTCGAGTATGCATATTAGAAAAATGACTAACTTCCCTCTTAAAACTTTCAAACATGAATATGAAAACCGAACTTTCTCATAGAAATGCAAATTTCACAGTTATGATATTAAAAATTACAAGAAATTATCACTTTGCAGTATACATAACCATATTGACCGAAACTCTGAAATTTGAGCATTAAAATTTAAGTTTAGCATAGGAGTTGCAATATCTGAAAAAAGTTTGAAGATTTATAGACTTCCTGGCGTTTTATGTCTGAAAATAATTGACCTCAGTGGCGAAAACGCCAACTAGTCTACCGTTTTCCTTTAAAAGTAGCTAACTAGTTCGAGGGTAGTATTTAAGTCTGTTTAGCTGTAACGGTGGTTCTTAGAAATTTTCCGATGCCCACAACAAATAGGAAACTCTTCTACCGAAACTCTGAATTGTACGTTTGAAAACTGATAGTTCGCAAAGAAATTTGTAGTATACAAAACCATTTTGTCTCAAAAATATAAATTCGAGTATGAATATTAGAAAAATGACTAACTTCCCTCTTAAAACTTTCAAACATGAATATGAAAACCGAACTTTCTCATAGAAATGCAAATTTCACAGTTATGATATTAAAAATTACAAGAAATTATCACTTTGCAGTATACATAACCATATTGACCGAAACTCTGAAATTTGAGCATTAAAATTTAAGTTTAGCATAGGAGTTGCAATATCTGAAAAAAGTCTGAAGATTTATAGACTTCCTGGCGTTTTATGTCTGAAAATAATTGACCTCAGTGGCGAAAACGCCAACTAGTCTACCGTTTTCCTTTAAAAGTAGCTAACTAGTTCGAGGGTAGTATTTAAGTCTGTTTAGCTGTAACGGTGGTTCTTAGAAATTTTCCGATGCCCACAACAAATAGGAAACACTTCTACCGAAACTCTGAATTGTACGTTTGAAAACTGATAGTTCGCAAAGAAATTTGTAGTATACAAAACCATTTTGTCTCAAAAATATAAATTCGAGTATGAATATTAGAAAAATGACTAACTTCCCTCTTAAAACTTTCAAACATGAATATGAAAACCGAACTTTCTCATAGAAATGCAAATTTCACAGTTATGATATTAAAAATTACAAGAAATTATCACTTTGCAGTATACATAACCATATTGACCGAAACTCTGAAATTTGAGCATTAAAATTTAAGTTTAGCATAGGAGTTGCAATATCTGAAAAAAGTCTGAAGATTTATAGACTTCCTGGCGTTTTATGTCTGAAAATAATTGACCTCAGTGGCGAAAACGCCAACTAGTCTACCGTTTTCCTTTAAAAGTAGCTAACTAGTTCGAGGGTAGTATTTAAGTCTGTTTAGCTGTAACGGTGGTTCTTAGAAATTTTCCGATGCCCACAACAAATAGGAAACTCTTCTACCGAAACTCTGAATTGTACGTTTGAAAACTGATAGTTCGCAAAGAAATTTGTAGTATACAAAACCATTTTGTCTCAAAAATATAAATTCGAGTATGCATATTAGAAAAATGACTAACTTCCCTCTTAAAACTTTCAAACATGAATATGAAAACCGAACTTTCTCATAGAAATGCAAATTTCACAGTTATGATATTAAAAATTACAAGAAATTATCACTTTGCAGTATACATAACCATATTGACCGAAACTCTGAAATTTGAGCATTAAAATTTAAGTTTAGCATAGGAGTTGCAATATCTGAAAAAAGTTTGAAGATTTATAGACTTCCTGGCGTTTTATGTCTGAAAATAATTGACCTCAGTGGCGAAAACGCCAACTAGTCTACCGTTTTCCTTTAAAAGTAGCTAACTAGTTCGAGGGTAGTATTTAAGTCTGTTTAGCTGTAACGGTGGTTCTTAGAAATTTTCCGATGCCCACAACAAATAGGAAACTCTTCTACCGAAACTCTGAATTGTACGTTTGAAAACTGATAGTTCGCAAAGAAATTTGTAGTATACAAAACCATTTTGTCTCAAAAATATAAATTCGAGTATGAATATTAGAAAAATGACTAACTTCCCTCTTTAAACTTTCAAACATGAATATGAAATCCGAACTTTCTCATAGAAATGCAAATTTCACAGTTATGATATTAAAAATTACAAGAAATTATCACTTTGCAGTATACATAACCATATTGACCGAAACTCTGAAATTTGAGCATTAAAATTTAAGTTTAGCATAGGAGTTGCAATATCTGAAAAAAGTCTGAAGATTTATAGACTTCCTGGCGTTTTATGTCTGAAAATAATTGACCTCAGTGGCGAAAACGCCAACTAGTCTACCGTTTTCCTTTAAAAGTAGCTAACTAGTTCGAGGGTAGTATTTAAGTCTGTTTAGCTGTAACGGTGGTTCTTAGAAATTTTCCGATGCCCACAACAAATAGGAAACTCTTCTACCGAAACTCTGAATTGTACGTTTGAAAACTGATAGTTCGCAAAGAAATTTGTAGTATACAAAACCATTTTGTCTCAAAAATATAAATTCGAGTATGCATATTAGAAAAATGACTAACTTCCCTCTTAAAACTTTCAAACATGAATATGAAAACCGAACTTTCTCATAGAAATGCAAATTTCACAGTTATGATATTAAAAATTACAAGAAATTATCACTTTGCAGTATACATAACCATATTGACCGAAACTCTGAAATTTGAGCATTAAAATTTAAGTTTAGCATAGGAGTTGCAATATCTGAAAAAAGTTTGAAGATTTATAGACTTCCTGGCGTTTTATGTCTGAAAATAATTGACCTCAGTGGCGAAAACGCCAACTAGTCTACCGTTTTCCTTTAAAAGTAGCTAACTAGTTCGAGGGTAGTATTTAAGTCTGTTTAGCTGTAACGGTGGTTCTTAGAAATTTTCCGATGCCCACAACAAATAGGAAACTCTTCTACCGAAACTCTGAATTGTACGTTTGAAAACTGATAGTTCGCAAAGAAATTTGTAGTATACAAAACCATTTTGTCTCAAAAATATAAATTCGAGTATGAATATTAGAAAAATGACTAACTTCCCTCTTAAAACTTTCAAACATGAATATGAAAACCGAACTTTCTCATAGAAATGCAAATTTCACAGTTATGATATTAAAAATTACAAGAAATTATCACTTTGCAGTATACATAACCATATTGACCGAAACTCTGAAATTTGAGCATTAAAATTTTAAGTTTAGCATAGGAGTTGCAATATCTGAAAAAAGTCTGAAGATTTATAGACTTCCTGGCGTTTTATGTCTGAAAATAATTGACCTCAGTGGCGAAAACGCCAACTAGTCTACCGTTTTCCTTTAAAAGTAGCTAACTAGTTCGAGGGTAGTATTTAAGTCTGTTTAGCTGTAACGGTGGTTCTTAGAAATTTTCCGATGCCCACAACAAATAGGAAACACTTCTACCGAAACTCTGAATTGTACGTTTGAAAACTGATAGTTCGCAAAGAAATTTGTAGTATACAAAACCATTTTGTCTCAAAAATATAAATTCGAGTATGAATATTAGAAAAATGACTAACTTCCCTCTTAAAACTTTCAAACATGAATATGAAAACCGAACTTTCTCATAGAAATGCAAATTTCACAGTTATGATATTAAAAATTACAAGAAATTATCACTTTGCAGTATACATAACCATATTGACCGAAACTCTGAAATTTGAGCATTAAAATTTAAGTTTAGCATAGGAGTTGCAATATCTGAAAAAAGTCTGAAGATTTATAGACTTCCTGGCGTTTTATGTCTGAAAATAATTGACCTCAGTGGCGAAAACGCCAACTAGTCTACCGTTTTCCTTTAAAAGTAGCTAACTAGTTCGAGGGTAGTATTTAAGTCTGTTTAGCTGTAACGGTGGTTCTTAGAAATTTTCCGATGCCCACAACAAATAGGAAACTCTTCTACCGAAACTCTGAATTGTACGTTTGAAAACTGATAGTTCGCAAAGAAATTTGTAGTATACAAAACCATTTTGTCTCAAAAATATAAATTCGAGTATGCATATTAGAAAAATGACTAACTTCCCTCTTAAAACTTTCAAACATGAATATGAAAACCGAACTTTCTCATAGAAATGCAAATTTCACAGTTATGATATTAAAAATTACAAGAAATTATCACTTTGCAGTATACATAACCATATTGACCGAAACTCTGAAATTTGAGCATTAAAATTTAAGTTTAGCATAGGAGTTGCAATATCTGAAAAAAGTTTGAAGATTTATAGACTTCCTGGCGTTTTATGTCTGAAAATAATTGACCTCAGTGGCGAAAACGCCAACTAGTCTACCGTTTTCCTTTAAAAGTAGCTAACTAGTTCGAGGGTAGTATTTAAGTCTGTTTAGCTGTAACGGTGGTTCTTAGAAATTTTCCGATGCCCACAACAAATAGGAAACTCTTCTACCGAAACTCTGAATTGTACGTTTGAAAACTGATAGTTCGCAAAGAAATTTGTAGTATACAAAACCATTTTGTCTCAAAAATATAAATTCGAGTATGAATATTAGAAAAATGACTAACTTCCCTCTTAAAACTTTCAAACATGAATATGAAAACCGAACTTTCTCATAGAAATGCAAATTTCACAGTTATGATATTAAAAATTACAAGAAATTATCACTTTGCAGTATACATAACCATATTGACCGAAACTCTGAAATTTGAGCATTAAAATTTAAGTTTAGCATAGGAGTTGCAATATCTGAAAAAAGTCTGAAGATTTATAGACTTCCTGGCGTTTTATGTCTGAAAATAATTGACCTCAGTGGCGAAAACGCCAACTAGTCTACCGTTTTCCTTTAAAAGTAGCTAACTAGTTCGAGGGTAGTATTTAAGTCTGTTTAGCTGTAACGGTGGTTCTTAGAAATTTTCCGATGCCCACAACAAATAGGAAACACTTCTACCGAAACTCTGAATTGTACGTTTGAAAACTGATAGTTCGCAAAGAAATTTGTAGTATACAAAACCATTTTGTCTCAAAAATATAAATTCGAGTATGAATATTAGAAAAATGACTAACTTCCCTCTTAAAACTTTCAAACATGAATATGAAAACCGAACTTTCTCATAGAAATGCAAATTTCACAGTTATGATATTAAAAATTACAAGAAATTATCACTTTGCAGTATACATAACCATATTGACCGAAACTCTGAAATTTGATCATTAAAATTTAAGTTTAGCATAGGAGTTGCAATATCTGAAAAAAGTCTGAAGATTTATAGACTTCCTGGCGTTTTATGTCTGAAAATAATTGACCTCAGTGGCGAAAACGCCAACTAGTCTACCGTTTTCCTTTAAAAGTAGCTAACTAGTTCGAGGATAGTATTTAAGTCTGTTTAGCTGTAACGGTGGTTCTTAGAAATTTTCCGATGCCCACAACAAATAGGAAACTCTTCTACCGAAACTCTGAATTGTGCGTTTGAAAACTGATAGTTCGCAAAGAAATTTGTAGTATACAAAACCATTTTGTCTGAAAAATATAAATTCGAGTATGAATATTAGAAAAATGACTAACTTCCCTCTTAAAACTTTCAAACATGAATATGAAAACCGAACTTTCTAATAGAAATGCAAATTTCACAGTTATGATATTAAAAATTACAAGAAATTATCACTTTGCAGTATACATAACCATATTGACCGAAACTCTGAAATTTGAGCATTAAAATTTAAGTTTAGCATAGGAGTTGCAATATCTGAAAAAAGTCTGAAGATTTATAGACTTCCTGGCGTTTTATGTCTGAAAATAATTGACCTCTGTGGCGAAAACGCCAACTAGTCTACCGTTTTCCTTTAAAAGTAGCTAACTAGTTCGAGGATAGTATTTAAGTCTGTTTAGCTGTAACGGTGGTTCTTAGAAATTTTCCGATGCCCACAACAAATAGGAAACTCTTCTACCGAAACTCTGAATTGTGTGTTTGAAAACTGATAGTTCGCAAAGAAATTTGTAGTATACAAAACCATTTTGTCTGAAAAATATAAATTCGAGTATGAATATTAGAAAAATGACTAACTTCCCTCTTAAAACTTTCAAACATGAATATGAAAACCGAACTTTCTCATAGAAATGCAAATTTCACAGTTATGATATTAAAAATTACAAGAAATTATCACTTTGCAGTATACATAACCATATTGACCGAAACTCTGAAATTTGAGCATTAAAATTTAAGTTTAGCATAGGAGTTGCAATATCTGAAAAAAGTCTGAAGATTTATAGACTTCCTGGCGTTTTATGACTGAAAATAATTGACCTCTGTGGCGAAAACGCCAACTAGTCCTACCGTTTTCCTTTAAAAGTAGCTAACTAGTTCGAGGGTAGTATTTAAGTCTGTTTAGCTGTAACGGTGGTTCTTAGAAATTTTCCGATGCCCACAACAAATAGGAAACTCTTCTACCGAAACTCTGAATTGTGCGTTTGAAAACTGATAGTTCGCAAAGAAATTTGTAGTATACAAAACCATTTTGTCTCAAAAATATAAATTCGAGTATGAATATTAGATAAATGACTAACTTCCCTCTTAAAACTTTCAAACATGAATATGAAAACCGAACTTTCTCATAGAAATGCAAATTTCACAGTTATGATATTAAAAATTACAAGAAATTATCACTTTGCAGTATACATAACCATATTGACCGAAACTCTGAAATTTGAGCATTAAAATTTAAGTTTAGCATAGGAGTTGCAATATCTGAAAAAAGTTTGAAGATTTATAGACTTCCTGGCGTTTTATGTCTGAAAATAATTGACCTCAGTGGCGAAAACGCCAACTAGTCTACCGTTTTCCTTTAAAAGTAGCTAACTAGTTCGAGGGTAGTATTTAAGTCTGTTTAGCTGTAACGGTGGTTCTTAGAAATTTTCCGATGCCCACAACAAATAGGAAACTCTTCTACCGAAACTCTGAATTGTACGTTTGAAAACTGATAGTTCGCAAAGAAATTTGTAGTATACAAAACCATTTTGTCTCAAAAATATAAATTCGAGTATGCATATTAGAAAAATGACTAACTTCCCTCTTAAAACTTTCAAACATGAATATGAAAACCGAACTTTCTCATAGAAATGCAAATTTCACAGTTATGATATTAAAAATTACAAGAAATTATCACTTTGCAGTATACATAACCATATTGACCGAAACTCTGAAATTTGAGCATTAAAATTTAAGTTTAGCATAGGAGTTGCAATATCTGAAAAAAGTTTGAAGATTTATAGACTTCCTGGCGTTTTATGTCTGAAAATAATTGACCTCAGTGGCGAAAACGCCAACTAGTCTACCGTTTTCCTTTAAAAGTAGCTAACTAGTTCGAGGGTAGTATTTAAGTCTGTTTAGCTGTAACGGTGGTTCTTAGAAATTTTCCGATGCCCACAACAAATAGGAAACTCTTCTACCGAAACTCTGAATTGTACGTTTGAAAACTGATAGTTCGCAAAGAAATTTGTAGTATACAAAACCATTTTGTCTGAAAAATATAAATTCGAGTATGAATATTAGAAAAATGACTAACTTCCCTCTTAAAACTTTCAAACATGAATATGAAAACCGAACTTTCTAATAGAAATGCAAATTTCACAGTTATGATATTAAAAATTACAAGAAATTATCACTTTGCAGTATACATAACCATATTGACCGAAACTCTGAAATTTGAGCATTAAAATTTAAGTTTAGCATAGGAGTTGCAATATCTGAAAAAAGTCTGAAGATTTATAGACTTCCTGGCGTTTTATGTCTGAAAATAATTGACCTCTGTGGCGAAAACGCCAACTAGTCTACCGTTTTCCTTTAAAAGTAGCTAACTAGTTCGAGGATAGTATTTAAGTCTGTTTAGCTGTAACGGTGGTTCTTAGAAATTTTCCGATGCCCACAACAAATAGGAAACTCTTCTACCGAAACTCTGAATTGTGTGTTTGAAAACTGATAGTTCGCAAAGAAATTTGTAGTATACAAAACCATTTTGTCTGAAAAATATAAATTCGAGTATGAATATTAGAAAAATGACTAACTTCCCTCTTAAAACTTTCAAACATGAATATGAAAACCGAACTTTCTCATAGAAATGCAAATTTCACAGTTATGATATTAAAAATTACAAGAAATTATCACTTTGCAGTATACATAACCATATTGACCGAAACTCTGAAATTTGAGCATTAAAATTTAAGTTTAGCATAGGAGTTGCAATATCTGAAAAAAGTCTGAAGATTTATAGACTTCCTGGCGTTTTATGACTGAAAATAATTGACCTCTGTGGCGAAAACGCCAACTAGTCCTACCGTTTTCCTTTAAAAGTAGCTAACTAGTTCGAGGGTAGTATTTAAGTCTGTTTAGCTGTAACGGTGGTTCTTAGAAATTTTCCGATGCCCACAACAAATAGGAAACTCTTCTACCGAAACTCTGAATTGTGCGTTTGAAAACTGATAGTTCGCAAAGAAATTTGTAGTATACAAAACCATTTTGTCTCAAAAATATAAATTCGAGTATGAATATTAGATAAATGACTAACTTCCCTCTTAAAACTTTCAAACATGAATATGAAAACCGAACTTTCTCATAGAAATGCAAATTTCACAGTTATGATATTAAAAATTACAAGAAATTATCACTTTGCAGTATACATAACCATATTGACCGAAACTCTGAAATTTGAGCATTAAAATTTAAGTTTAGCATAGGAGTTGCAATATCTGAAAAAAGTTTGAAGATTTATAGACTTCCTGGCGTTTTATGTCTGAAAATAATTGACCTCAGTGGCGAAAACGCCAACTAGTCTACCGTTTTCCTTTAAAAGTAGCTAACTAGTTCGAGGGTAGTATTTAAGTCTGTTTAGCTGTAACGGTGGTTCTTAGAAATTTTCCGATGCCCACAACAAATAGGAAACTCTTCTACCGAAACTCTGAATTGTACGTTTGAAAACTGATAGTTCGCAAAGAAATTTGTAGTATACAAAACCATTTTGTCTCAAAAATATAAATTCGAGTATGCATATTAGAAAAATGACTAACTTCCCTCTTAAAACTTTCAAACATGAATATGAAAACCGAACTTTCTCATAGAAATGCAAATTTCACAGTTATGATATTAAAAATTACAAGAAATTATCACTTTGCAGTATACATAACCATATTGACCGAAACTCTGAAATTTGAGCATTAAAATTTAAGTTTAGCATAGGAGTTGCAATATCTGAAAAAAGTTTGAAGATTTATAGACTTCCTGGCGTTTTATGTCTGAAAATAATTGACCTCAGTGGCGAAAACGCCAACTAGTCTACCGTTTTCCTTTAAAAGTAGCTAACTAGTTCGAGGGTAGTATTTAAGTCTGTTTAGCTGTAACGGTGGTTCTTAGAAATTTTCCGATGCCCACAACAAATAGGAAACTCTTCTACCGAAACTCTGAATTGTACGTTTGAAAACTGATAGTTCGCAAAGAAATTTGTAGTATACAAAACCATTTTGTCTCAAAAATATAAATTCGAGTATGAATATTAGAAAAATGACTAACTTCCCTCTTAAAACTTTCAAACATGAATATGAAAACCGAACTTTCTCATAGAAATGCAAATTTCACAGTTATGATATTAAAAATTACAAGAAATTATCACTTTGCAGTATACATAACCATATTGACCGAAACTCTGAAATTTGAGCATTAAAATTTAAGTTTAGCATAGGAGTTGCAATATCTGAAAAAAGTCTGAAGATTTATAGACTTCCTGGCGTTTTATGTCTGAAAATAATTGACCTCAGTGGCGAAAACGCCAACTAGTCTACCGTTTTCCTTTAAAAGTAGCTAACTAGTTCGAGGGTAGTATTTAAGTCTGTTTAGCTGTAACGGTGGTTCTTAGAAATTTTCCGATGCCCACAACAAATAGGAAACACTTCTACCGAAACTCTGAATTGTACGTTTGAAAACTGATAGTTCGCAAAGAAATTTGTAGTATACAAAACCATTTTGTCTCAAAAATATAAATTCGAGTATGAATATTAGAAAAATGACTAACTTCCCTCTTAAAACTTTCAAACATGAATATGAAAACCGAACTTTCTCATAGAAATGCAAATTTCACAGTTATGATATTAAAAATTACAAGAAATTATCACTTTGCAGTATACATAACCATATTGACCGAAACTCTGAAATTTGAGCATTAAAATTTAAGTTTAGCATAGGAGTTGCAATATCTGAAAAAAGTCTGAAGATTTATAGACTTCCTGGCGTTTTATGTCTGAAAATAATTGACCTCAGTGGCGAAAACGCCAACTAGTCTACCGTTTTCCTTTAAAAGTAGCTAACTAGTTCGAGGGTAGTATTTAAGTCTGTTTAGCTGTAACGGTGGTTCTTAGAAATTTTCCGATGCCCACAACAAATAGGAAACTCTTCTACCGAAACTCTGAATTGTACGTTTGAAAACTGATAGTTCGCAAAGAAATTTGTAGTATACAAAACCATTTTGTCTCAAAAATATAAATTCGAGTATGCATATTAGAAAAATGACTAACTTCCCTCTTAAAACTTTCAAACATGAATATGAAAACCGAACTTTCTCATAGAAATGCAAATTTCACAGTTATGATATTAAAAATTACAAGAAATTATCACTTTGCAGTATACATAACCATATTGACCGAAACTCTGAAATTTGAGCATTAAAATTTAAGTTTAGCATAGGAGTTGCAATATCTGAAAAAAGTTTGAAGATTTATAGACTTCCTGGCGTTTTATGTCTGAAAATAATTGACCTCAGTGGCGAAAACGCCAACTAGTCTACCGTTTTCCTTTAAAAGTAGCTAACTAGTTCGAGGGTAGTATTTAAGTCTGTTTAGCTGTAACGGTGGTTCTTAGAAATTTTCCGATGCCCACAACAAATAGGAAACTCTTCTACCGAAACTCTGAATTGTACGTTTGAAAACTGATAGTTCGCAAAGAAATTTGTAGTATACAAAACCATTTTGTCTCAAAAATATAAATTCGAGTATGAATATTAGAAAAATGACTAACTTCCCTCTTTAAACTTTCAAACATGAATATGAAATCCGAACTTTCTCATAGAAATGCAAATTTCACAGTTATGATATTAAAAATTACAAGAAATTATCACTTTGCAGTATACATAACCATATTGACCGAAACTCTGAAATTTGAGCATTAAAATTTAAGTTTAGCATAGGAGTTGCAATATCTGAAAAAAGTCTGAAGATTTATAGACTTCCTGGCGTTTTATGTCTGAAAATAATTGACCTCAGTGGCGAAAACGCCAACTAGTCTACCGTTTTCCTTTAAAAGTAGCTAACTAGTTCGAGGGTAGTATTTAAGTCTGTTTAGCTGTAACGGTGGTTCTTAGAAATTTTCCGATGCCCACAACAAATAGGAAACTCTTCTACCGAAACTCTGAATTGTACGTTTGAAAACTGATAGTTCGCAAAGAAATTTGTAGTATACAAAACCATTTTGTCTCAAAAATATAAATTCGAGTATGCATATTAGAAAAATGACTAACTTCCCTCTTAAAACTTTCAAACATGAATATGAAAACCGAACTTTCTCATAGAAATGCAAATTTCACAGTTATGATATTAAAAATTACAAGAAATTATCACTTTGCAGTATACATAACCATATTGACCGAAACTCTGAAATTTGAGCATTAAAATTTAAGTTTAGCATAGGAGTTGCAATATCTGAAAAAAGTCTGAAGATTTATAGACTTCCTGGCGTTTTATGTCTGAAAATAATTGACCTCAGTGGCGAAAACGCCAACTAGTCTACCGTTTTCCTTTAAAAGTAGCTAACTAGTTCGAGGGTAGTATTTAAGTCTGTTTAGCTGTAACGGTGGTTCTTAGAAATTTTCCGATGCCCACAACAAATAGGAAACTCTTCTACCGAAACTCTGAATTGTACGTTTGAAAACTGATAGTTCGCAAAGAAATTTGTAGTATACAAAACCATTTTGACTCAAAAATATGAATTCGAGTATGCATATTAGAAAAATGACTAACTTCCCTCTTAAAACTTTCAAACATGAATATGAAAACCGAACTTTCTCATAGAAATGCAAATTTCACAGTTATGATATTAAAAATTACAAGAAATTATCACTTTGCAGTATACATAACCATATTGACCGAAACTCTGAAATTTGAGCATTAAAATTTAAGTTTAGCATAGGAGTTGCAATATCTGAAAAAAGTTTGAAGATTTATAGACTTCCTGGCGTTTTATGTCTGAAAATAATTGACCTCAGTGGCGAAAACGCCAACTAGTCTACCGTTTTCCTTTAAAAGTAGCTAACTAGTTCGAGGGTAGTATTTAAGTCTGTTTAGCTGTAACGGTGGTTCTTAGAAATTTTCCGATGCCCACAACAAATAGGAAACTCTTCTACCGAAACTCTGAATTGTACGTTTGAAAACTGATAGTTCGCAAAGAAATTTGTAGTATACAAAACCATTTTGTCTCAAAAATATAAATTCGAGTATGAATATTAGAAAAATGACTAACTTCCCTCTTAAAACTTTCAAACATGAATATGAAAACCGAACTTTCTCATAGAAATGCAAATTTCACAGTTATGATATTAAAAATTACAAGAAATTATCACTTTGCAGTATACATAACCATATTGACCGAAACTCTGAAATTTGAGCATTAAAATTTAAGTTTAGCATAGGAGTTGCAATATCTGAAAAAAGTCTGAAGATTTATAGACTTCCTGGCGTTTTATGTCTGAAAATAATTGACCTCAGTGGCGAAAACGCCAACTAGTCTACCGTTTTCCTTTAAAAGTAGCTAACTAGTTCGAGGGTAGTATTTAAGTCTGTTTAGCTGTAACGGTGGTTCTTAGAAATTTTCCGATGCCCACAACAAATAGGAAACACTTCTACCGAAACTCTGAATTGTACGTTTGAAAACTGATAGTTCGCAAAGAAATTTGTAGTATACAAAACCATTTTGTCTCAAAAATATAAATTCGAGTATGAATATTAGAAAAATGACTAACTTCCCTCTTAAAACTTTCAAACATGAATATGAAAACCGAACTTTCTCATAGAAATGCAAATTTCACAGTTATGATATTAAAAATTACAAGAAATTATCACTTTGCAGTATACATAACCATATTGACCGAAACTCTGAAATTTGAGCATTAAAATTTAAGTTTAGCATAGGAGTTGCAATATCTGAAAAAAGTCTGAAGATTTATAGACTTCCTGGCGTTTTATGTCTGAAAATAATTGACCTCAGTGGCGAAAACGCCAACTAGTCTACCGTTTTCCTTTAAAAGTAGCTAACTAGTTCGAGGGTAGTATTTAAGTCTGTTTAGCTGTAACGGTGGTTCTTAGAAATTTTCCGATGCCCACAACAAATAGGAAACTCTTCTACCAAAACTCTGAATTGTACGTTTGAAAACTGATAGTTCGCAAAGAAATTTGTAGTATACAAAACCATTTTGTCTCAAAAATATAAATTCGAGTATGCATATTAGAAAAATGACTAACTTCCCTCTTAAAACTTTCAAACATGAATATGAAAACCGAACTTTCTCATAGAAATGCAAATTTCACAGTTATGATATTAAAAATTACAAGAAATTATCACTTTGCAGTATACATAACCATATTGACCGAAACTCTGAAATTTGAGCATTAAAATTTAAGTTTAGCATAGGAGTTGCAATATCTGAAAAAAGTTTGAAGATTTATAGACTTCCTGGCGTTTTATGTCTGAAAATAATTGACCTCAGTGGCGAAAACGCCAACTAGTCTACCGTTTTCCTTTAAAAGTAGCTAACTAGTTCGAGGGTAGTATTTAAGTCTGTTTAGCTGTAACGGTGGTTCTTAGAAATTTTCCGATGCCCACAACAAATAGGAAACTCTTCTACCGAAACTCTGAATTGTACGTTTGAAAACTGATAGTTCGCAAAGAAATTTGTAGTATACAAAACCATTTTGTCTCAAAAATATAAATTCGAGTATGAATATTAGAAAAATGACTAACTTCCCTCTTAAAACTTTCAAACATGAATATGAAAACCGAACTTTCTCATAGAAATGCAAATTTCACAGTTATGATATTAAAAATTACAAGAAATTATCACTTTGCAGTATACATAACCATATTGACCGAAACTCTGAAATTTGAGCATTAAAATTTAAGTTTAGCATAGGAGTTGCAATATCTGAAAAAAGTCTGAAGATTTATAGACTTCCTGGCGTTTTATGTCTGAAAATAATTGACCTCAGTGGCGAAAACGCCAACTAGTCTACCGTTTTCCTTTAAAAGTAGCTAACTAGTTCGAGGGTAGTATTTAAGTCTGTTTAGCTGTAACGGTGGTTCTTAGAAATTTTCCGATGCCCACAACAAATAGGAAACTCTTCTACCAAAACTCTGAATTGTACGTTTGAAAACTGATAGTTCGCAAAGAAATTTGTAGTATACAAAACCATTTTGTCTCAAAAATATAAATTCGAGTATGCATATTAGAAAAATGACTAACTTCCCTCTTAAAACTTTCAAACATGAATATGAAAACCGAACTTTCTCATAGAAATGCAAATTTCACAGTTATGATATTAAAAATTACAAGAAATTATCACTTTGCAGTATACATAACCATATTGACCGAAACTCTGAAATTTGAGCATTAAAATTTAAGTTTAGCATAGGAGTTGCAATATCTGAAAAAAGTTTGAAGATTTATAGACTTCCTGGCGTTTTATGTCTGAAAATAATTGACCTCGGTGGCGAAAACGCCAACTAGTCTACCGTTTTCCTTTAAAAGTAGCTAACTAGTTCGAGGGTAGTATTTAAGTCTGTTTAGCTGTAACGGTGGTTCTTAGAAATTTTCCGATGCCCACAACAAATAGGAAACTCTTCTACCGAAACTCTGAATTGTACGTTTGAAAACTGATAGTTCGCAAAGAAATTTGTAGTATACAAAACCATTTTGTCTCAAAAATATAAATTCGAGTATGAATATTAGAAAAATGACTAACTTCCCTCTTTAAACTTTCAAACATGAATATGAAAACCGAACTTTCTCATAGAAATGCAAATTTCACAGTTATGATATTAAAAATTACAAGAAATTATCACTTTGCAGTATACATAACCATATTGACCGAAACTCTGAAATTTGAGCATTAAAATTTAAGTTTAGCATAGGAGTTGCAATATCTGAAAAAAGTCTGAAGATTTATAGACTTCCTGGCGTTTTATGTCTGAAAATAATTGACCTCAGTGGCGAAAACGCCAACTAGTCTACCGTTTTCCTTTAAAAGTAGCTAACTAGTTCGAGGGTAGTATTTAAGTCTGTTTAGCTGTAACGGTGGTTCTTAGAAATTTTCCGATGCCCACAACAAATAGGAAACTCTTCTACCGAAACTCTGAATTGTACGTTTGAAAACTGATAGTTCGCAAAGAAATTTGTAGTATACAAAACCATTTTGTCTCAAAAATATAAATTCGAGTATGCATATTAGAAAAATGACTAACTTCCCTCTTAAAACTTTCAAACATGAATATGAAAACCGAACTTTCTCATAGAAATGCAAATTTCACAGTTATGATATTAAAAATTACAAGAAATTATCACTTTGCAGTATACATAACAATATTGACCGAAACTCTGAAATTTGAGCATTAAAATTTAAGTTTAGCATAGGAGTTGCAATATCTGAAAAAAGTCTGAAGATTTATAGACTTCCTGGCGTTTTATGTCTGAAAATAATTGACCTCAGTGGCGAAAACGCCAACTAGTCTACCGTTTTCCTTTAAAAGTAGCTAACTAGTTCGAGGGTAGTATTTAAGTCTGTTTAGCTGTAACGGTGGTTCTTAGAAATTTTCCGATGCCCACAACAAATAGGAAACTCTTCTACCGAAACTCTGAATTGTACGTTTGAAAACTGATAGTTCGCAAAGAAATTTGTAGTATACAAAACCATTTTGTCTCAAAAATATAAATTCGAGTATGCATATTAGAAAAATGACTAACTTCCCTCTTAAAACTTTCAAACATGAATATGAAAACCGAACTTTCTCATAGAAATGCAAATTTCACAGTTATGATATTAAAAATTACAAGAAATTATCACTTTGCAGTATACATAACAATATTGACCGAAACTCTGAAATTTGAGCATTAAAATTTAAGTTTAGCATAGGAGTTGCAATATCTGAAAAAAGTCTGAAGATTTATAGACTTCCTGGCGTTTTATGTCTGAAAATAATTGACCTCAGTGGCGAAAACGCCAACTAGTCTACCGTTTTCCTTTAAAAGTAGCTAACTAGTTCGAGGGTAGTATTTAAGTCTGTTTAGCTGTAACGGTGGTTCTTAGAAATTTTCCGATGCCCACAACAAATAGGAAACTCTTCTACCGAAACTCTGAATTGTACGTTTGAAAACTGATAGTTCGCAAAGAAATTTGTAGTATACAAAACCATTTTGTCTCAAAAATATAAATTCGAGTATGCATATTAGAAAAATGACTAACTTCCCTCTTAAAACTTTCAAACATGAATATGAAAACCGAACTTTCTCATAGAAATGCAAATTTCACAGTTATGATATTAAAAATTACAAGAAATTATCACTTTGCAGTATACATAACAATATTGACCGAAACTCTGAAATTTGAGCATTAAAATTTAAGTTTAGCATAGGAGTTGCAATATCTGAAAAAAGTCTGAAGATTTATAGACTTCCTGGCGTTTTATGTCTGAAAATAATTGACCTCAGTGGCGAAAACGCCAACTAGTCTACCGTTTTCCTTTAAAAGTAGCTAACTAGTTCGAGGGTAGTATTTAAGTCTGTTTAGCTGTAACGGTGGTTCTTAGAAATTTTCCGATGCCCACAACAAATAGGAAACTCTTCTACCGAAACTCTGAATTGTACGTTTGAAAACTGATAGTTCGCAAAGAAATTTGTAGTATACAAAACCATTTTGTCTCAAAAATATAAATTCGAGTATGCATATTAGAAAAATGACTAACTTCCCTCTTAAAACTTTCAAACATGAATATGAAAACCGAACTTTCTCATAGAAATGCAAATTTCACAGTTATGATATTAAAAATTACAAGAAATTATCACTTTGCAGTATACATAACCATATTGACCGAAACTCTGAAATTTGAGCATTAAAATTTAAGTTTAGCATAGGAGTTGCAATATCTGAAAAAAGTTTGAAGATTTATAGACTTCCTGGCGTTTTATGTCTGAAAATAATTGACCTCAGTGGCGAAAACGCCAACTAGTCTACCGTTTTCCTTTAAAAGTAGCTAACTAGTTCGAGGGTAGTATTTAAGTCTGTTTAGCTGTAACGGTGGTTCTTAGAAATTTTCCGATGCCCACAACAAATAGGAAACTCTTCTACCGAAACTCTGAATTGTACGTTTGAAAACTGATAGTTCGCAAAGAAATTTGTAGTATACAAAACCATTTTGTCTCAAAAATATAAATTCGAGTATGCATATTAGAAAAATGACTAACTTCCCTCTTAAAACTTTCAAACATGAATATGAAAACCGAACTTTCTCATAGAAATGCAAATTTCACAGTTATGATATTAAAAATTACAAGAAATTATCACTTTGCAGTATACATAACAATATTGACCGAAACTCTGAAATTTGAGCATTAAAATTTAAGTTTAGCATAGGAGTTGCAATATCTGAAAAAAGTCTGAAGATTTATAGACTTCCTGGCGTTTTATGTCTGAAAATAATTGACCCCAGTGGCGAAAACGCCAACTAGTCTACCGTTTTCCTTTAAAAGTAGCTAACTAGTTCGAGGGTAGTATTTAAGTCTGTTTAGCTGTAACGGTGGTTCTTAGAAATTTTCCGATGCCCACAACAAATAGGAAACTCTTCTACCGAAACTCTGAATTGTACGTTTGAAAACTGATAGTTCGCAAAGAAATTTGTAGTATACAAAACCATTTTGTCTCAAAAATATAAATTCGAGTATGCATATTAGAAAAATGACTAACTTCCCTCTTAAAACTTTCAAACATGAATATGAAAACCGAACTTTCTCATAGAAATGCAAATTTCACAGTTATGATATTAAAAATTACAAGAAATTATCACTTTGCAGTATACATAACAATATTGACCGAAACTCTGAAATTTGAGCATTAAAATTTAAGTTTAGCATAGGAGTTGCAATATCTGAAAAAAGTCTGAAGATTTATAGACTTCCTGGCGTTTTATGTCTGAAAATAATTGACCTCAGTGGCGAAAACGCCAACTAGTCTACCGTTTTCCTTTAAAAGTAGCTAACTAGTTCGAGGGTAGTATTTAAGTCTGTTTAGCTGTAACGGTGGTTCTTAGAAATTTTCCGATGCCCACAACAAATAGGAAACTCTTCTACCGAAACTCTGAATTGTACGTTTGAAAACTGATAGTTCGCAAAGAAATTTGTAGTATACAAAACCATTTTGTCTCAAAAATATAAATTCGAGTATGCATATTAGAAAAATGACTAACTTCCCTCTTAAAACTTTCAAACATGAATATGAAAACCGAACTTTCTCATAGAAATGCAAATTTCACAGTTATGATATTAAAAATTACAAGAAATTATCACTTTGCAGTATACATAACAATATTGACCGAAACTCTGAAATTTGAGCATTAAAATTTAAGTTTAGCATAGGAGTTGCAATATCTGAAAAAAGTCTGAAGATTTATAGACTTCCTGGCGTTTTATGTCTGAAAATAATTGACCTCAGTGGCGAAAACGCCAACTAGTCTACCGTTTTCCTTTAAAAGTAGCTAACTAGTTCGAGGGTAGTATTTAAGTCTGTTTAGCTGTAACGGTGGTTCTTAGAAATTTTCCGATGCCCACAACAAATAGGAAACTCTTCTACCGAAACTCTGAATTGTACGTTTGAAAACTGATAGTTCGCAAAGAAATTTGTAGTATACAAAACCATTTTGTCTCAAAAATATAAATTCGAGTATGCATATTAGAAAAATGACTAACTTCCCTCTTAAAACTTTCAAACATGAATATGAAAACCGAACTTTCTCATAGAAATGCAAATTTCACAGTTATGATATTAAAAATTACAAGAAATTATCACTTTGCAGTATACATAACCATATTGACCGAAACTCTGAAATTTGAGCATTAAAATTTAAGTTTAGCATAGGAGTTGCAATATCTGAAAAAAGTTTGAAGATTTATAGACTTCCTGGCGTTTTATGTCTGAAAATAATTGACCTCAGTGGCGAAAACGCCAACTAGTCTACCGTTTTCCTTTAAAAGTAGCTAACTAGTTCGAGGGTAGTATTTAAGTCTGTTTAGCTGTAACGGTGGTTCTTAGAAATTTTCCGATGCCCACAACAAATAGGAAACTCTTCTACCGAAACTCTGAATTGTACGTTTGAAAACTGATAGTTCGCAAAGAAATTTGTAGTATACAAAACCATTTTGTCTCAAAAATATAAATTCGAGTATGAATATTAGAAAAATGACTAACTTCCCTCTTTAAACTTTCAAACATGAATATGAAAACCGAACTTTCTCATAGAAATGCAAATTTCACAGTTATGATATTAAAAATTACAAGAAATTATCACTTTGCAGTATACATAACCATATTGACCGAAACTCTGAAATTTGAGCATTAAAATTTAAGTTTAGCATAGGAGTTGCAATATCTGAAAAAAGTTTGAAGATTTATAGACTTCCTGGCGTTTTATGTCTGAAAATAATTGACCCCAGTGGCGAAAACGCCAACTAGTCTACCGTTTTCCTTTAAAAGTAGCTAACTAGTTCGAGGGTAGTATTTAAGTCTGTTTAGCTGTAACGGTGGTTCTTAGAAATTTTCCGATGCCCACAACAAATAGGAAACTCTTCTACCGAAACTCTGAATTGTACGTTTGAAAACTGATAGTTCGCAAAGAAATTTGTAGTATACAAAACCATTTTGTCTCAAAAATATAAATTCGAGTATGCATATTAGAAAAATGACTAACTTCCCTCTTAAAACTTTCAAACATGAATATGAAAACCGAACTTTCTCATAGAAATGCAAATTTCACAGTTATGATATTAAAAATTACAAGAAATTATCACTTTGCAGTATACATAACAATATTGACCGAAACTCTGAAATTTGAGCATTAAAATTTAAGTTTAGCATAGGAGTTGCAATATCTGAAAAAAGTCTGAAGATTTATAGACTTCCTGGCGTTTTATGTCTGAAAATAATTGACCTCAGTGGCGAAAACGCCAACTAGTCTACCGTTTTCCTTTAAAAGTAGCTAACTAGTTCGAGGGTAGTATTTAAGTCTGTTTAGCTGTAACGGTGGTTCTTAGAAATTTTCCGATGCCCACAACAAATAGGAAACTCTTCTACCGAAACTCTGAATTGTACGTTTGAAAACTGATAGTTCGCAAAGAAATTTGTAGTATACAAAACCATTTTGTCTCAAAAATATAAATTCGAGTATGCATATTAGAAAAATGACTAACTTCCCTCTTAAAACTTTCAAACATGAATATGAAAACCGAACTTTCTCATAGAAATGCAAATTTCACAGTTATGATATTAAAAATTACAAGAAATTATCACTTTGCAGTATACATAACAATATTGACCGAAACTCTGAAATTTGAGCATTAAAATTTAAGTTTAGCATAGGAGTTGCAATATCTGAAAAAAGTCTGAAGATTTATAGACTTCCTGGCGTTTTATGTCTGAAAATAATTGACCTCAGTGGCGAAAACGCCAACTAGTCTACCGTTTTCCTTTAAAAGTAGCTAACTAGTTCGAGGGTAGTATTTAAGTCTGTTTAGCTGTAACGGTGGTTCTTAGAAATTTTCCGATGCCCACAACAAATAGGAAACTCTTCTACCGAAACTCTGAATTGTACGTTTGAAAACTGATAGTTCGCAAAGAAATTTGTAGTATACAAAACCATTTTGTCTCAAAAATATAAATTCGAGTATGCATATTAGAAAAATGACTAACTTCCCTCTTAAAACTTTCAAACATGAATATGAAAACCGAACTTTCTCATAGAAATGCAAATTTCACAGTTATGATATTAAAAATTACAAGAAATTATCACTTTGCAGTATACATAACCATATTGACCGAAACTCTGAAATTTGAGCATTAAAATTTAAGTTTAGCATAGGAGTTGCAATATCTGAAAAAAGTTTGAAGATTTATAGACTTCCTGGCGTTTTATGTCTGAAAATAATTGACCTCAGTGGCGAAAACGCCAACTAGTCTACCGTTTTCCTTTAAAAGTAGCTAACTAGTTCGAGGGTAGTATTTAAGTCTGTTTAGCTGTAACGGTGGTTCTTAGAAATTTTCCGATGCCCACAACAAATAGGAAACTCTTCTACCGAAACTCTGAATTGTACGTTTGAAAACTGATAGTTCGCAAAGAAATTTGTAGTATACAAAACCATTTTGTCTCAAAAATATAAATTCGAGTATGAATATTAGAAAAATGACTAACTTCCCTCTTTAAACTTTCAAACATGAATATGAAAACCGAACTTTCTCATAGAAATGCAAATTTCACAGTTATGATATTAAAAATTACAAGAAATTATCACTTTGCAGTATACATAACCATATTGACCGAAACTCTGAAATTTGAGCATTAAAATTTAAGTTTAGCATAGGAGTTGCAATATCTGAAAAAAGTTTGAAGATTTATAGACTTCCTGGCGTTTTATGTCTGAAAATAATTGACCTCAGTGGCGAAAACGCCAACTAGTCTACCGTTTTCCTTTAAAAGTAGCTAACTAGTTCGAGGGTAGTATTTAAGTCTGTTTAGCTGTAACGGTGGTTCTTAGAAATTTTCCGATGCCCACAACAAATAGGAAACTCTTCTACCGAAACTCTGAATTGTACGTTTGAAAACTGATAGTTCGCAAAGAAATTTGTAGTATACAAAACCATTTTGTCTCAAAAATATAAATTCGAGTATGCATATTAGAAAAATGACTAACTTCCCTCTTAAAACTTTCAAACATGAATATGAAAACCGAACTTTCTCATAGAAATGCAAATTTCACAGTTATGATATTAAAAATTACAAGAAATTATCACTTTGCAGTATACATAACCATATTGACCGAAACTCTGAAATTTGAGCATTAAAATTTAAGTTTAGCATAGGAGTTGCAATATCTGAAAAAAGTTTGAAGATTTATAGACTTCCTGGCGTTTTATGTCTGAAAATAATTGACCTCAGTGGCGAAAACGCCAACTAGTCTACCGTTTTCCTTTAAAAGTAGCTAACTAGTTCGAGGGTAGTATTTAAGTCTGTTTAGCTGTAACGGTGGTTCTTAGAAATTTTCCGATGCCCACAACAAATAGGAAACTCTTCTACCAAAACTCTGAATTGTGCGTTTGAAAACTGATAGTTCGCAAAGAAATTTGTAGTATACAAAACCATTTTGTCTGAAAAATATAAATTCGAGTATGAATATTAGAAAAATGACTAACTTCCCTCTTAAAACTTTCAAACATGAATATGAAAACCGAACTTTCTAATAGAAATGCAAATTTCACAGTTATGATATTAAAAATTACAAGAAATTATCACTTTGCAGTATACATAACCATATTGACCGAAACTCTGAAATTTGAGCATTAAAATTTAAGTTTAGCATAGGAGTTGCAATATCTGAAAAAAGTCTGAAGATTTATAGACTTCCTGGCGTTTTATGTCTGAAAATAATTGACCTCTGTGGCGAAAACGCCAACTAGTCTACCGTTTTCCTTTAAAAGTAGCTAACTAGTTCGAGGATAGTATTTAAGTCTGTTTAGCTGTAACGGTGGTTCTTAGAAATTTTCCGATGCCCACAACAAATAGGAAACTCTTCTACCGAAACTCTGAATTGTGCGTTTGAAAACTGATAGTTCGCAAAGAAATTTGTAGTATACAAAACCATTTTGTCTGAAAAATATAAATTCGAGTATGAATATTAGATAAATGACTAACTTCCCTCTTAAAACTTTCAAACATGAATATGAAAACCGAACTTTCTCATAGAAATGCAAATTTCACAGTTATGATATTAAAAATTACAAGAAATTATCACTTTGCAGTATACATAACCATATTGACCGAAACTCTGAAATTTGAGCATTAAAATTTAAGTTTAGCATAGGAGTTGCAATATCTGAAAAAAGTCTGAAGATTTATAGACTTCCTGGCGTTTTATGTCTGAAAATAATTGACCTCTGTGGCGAAAACGCCAACTAGTCTACCGTTTTCCTTTAAAAGTAGCTAACTAGTTCGAGGATAGTATTTAAGTCTGTTTAGCTGTAACGGTGGTTCTTAGAAATTTTCCGATGCCCACAACAAATAGGAAACTCTTCTACCGAAACTCTGAATTGTGCGTTTGAAAACTGATAGTTCGCAAAGAAATTTGTAGTATACAAAACCATTTTGTCTGAAAAATATAAATTCGAGTATGAATATTAGAAAAATGACTAACTTCCCTCTTAAAACTTTCAAACATGAATATGAAAACCGAACTTTCTCATAGAAATGCAAATTTCACAGTTATGATATTAAAAATTACAAGAAATTATCACTTTGCAGTATACATAACCATATTGACCGAAACTCTGAAATTTGAGCATTAAAATTTAAGTTTAGCATAGGAGTTGCAATATCTGAAAAAAGTCTGAAGATTTGTAGACTTCCTGGCGTTTTATGTCTGAAAATAATTGACCTCTGTGGCGAAAACGCCAACTAGTCCTACCGTTTTCCTTTAAAAGTAGCTAACTAGTTCGAGGGTAGTATTTAAGTCTGTTTAGCTGTAACGGTGGTTCTTAGAAATTTTCCGATGCCCACAACAAATAGGAAACTCTTCTACCGAAACTCTGAATTGTGCGTTTGAAAACTGATAGTTCGCAAAGAAATTTGTAGTATACAAAACCATTTTGTCTGAAAAATATAAATTCGAGTATGAATATTAGAAAAATGATTAACTTCCCTCTTAAAACTTTCAAACATGAATATGAAAACGGAACTTTCTCATAGAAATGCAAATTTCACAGTTATGATATTAAAAATTACAAGAAATTATCACTTTGCAGTATACATAACCATATTGACCGAAACTCTGAAATTTGAGCATTAAAATTTAAGTTTAGCATAGGAGTTGCAATATCTGAAAAAAGTCTGAAGATTTATAGACTTCCTGGCGTTTTATGTCTGAAAATAATTGACCTCTGTGGCGAAAACGCCAACTAGTCTACCGTTTTCCTTTAAAAGTAGCTAACTAGTTCGAGGATAGTATTTAAGTCTGTTTAGCTGTAACGGTGGTTCTTAGAAATTTTCCGATGCCCACAACAAATAGGAAACTCTTCTACCGAAACTCTGAATTGTGCGTTTGAAAACTGATAGTTCGCAAAGAAATTTGTAGTATACAAAACCATTTTGTCTGAAAAATATAAATTCGAGTATGAATATTAGAAAAATGACTAACTTCCCTCTTAAAACTTTCAAACATGAATATGAAAACCGAACTTTCTAATAGAAATGCAAATTTCACAGTTATGATATTAAAAATTACAAGAAATTATCACTTTGCAGTATACATAACCATATTGACCGAAACTCTGAAATTTGAGCATTAAAATTTAAGTTTAGCATAGGAGTTGCAATATCTGAAAAAAGTCTGAAGATTTATAGACTTCCTGGCGTTTTATGTCTGAAAATAATTGACCTCTGTGGCGAAAACGCCAACTAGTCTACCGTTTTCCTTTAAAAGTAGCTAACTAGTTCGAGGATAGTATTTAAGTCTGTTTAGCTGTAACGGTGGTTCTTAGAAATTTTCCGATGCCCACAACAAATAGGAAACTCTTCTACCGAAACTCTGAATTGTGCGTTTGAAAACTGATAGTTCGCAAAGAAATTTGTAGTATACAAAACCATTTTGTCTGAAAAATATAAATTCGAGTATGAATATTAGAAAAATGACTAACTTCCCTCTTAAAACTTTCAAACATGAATATGAAAACCGAACTTTCTCATAGAAATGCAAATTTCACAGTTATGATATTAAAAATTACAAGAAATTATCACTTTGCAGTATACATAACCATATTGACCGAAACTCTGAAATTTGAGCATTAAAATTTAAGTTTAGCATAGGAGTTGCAATATCTGAAAAAAGTCTGAAGATTTGTAGACTTCCTGGCGTTTTATGTCTGAAAATAATTGACCTCTGTGGCGAAAACGCCAACTAGTCCTACCGTTTTCCTTTAAAAGTAGCTAACTAGTTCGAGGGTAGTATTTAAGTCTGTTTAGCTGTAACGGTGGTTCTTAGAAATTTTCCGATGCCCACAACAAATAGGAAACTCTTCTACCGAAACTCTGAATTGTGCGTTTGAAAACTGATAGTTCGCAAAGAAATTTGTAGTATACAAAACCATTTTGTCTGAAAAATATAAATTCGAGTATGAATATTAGAAAAATGATTAACTTCCCTCTTAAAACTTTCAAACATGAATATGAAAACGGAACTTTCTCATAGAAATGCAAATTTCACAGTTATGATATTAAAAATTACAAGAAATTATCACTTTGCAGTATACATAACCATATTGACCGAAACTCTGAAATTTGAGCATTAAAATTTAAGTTTAGCATAGGAGTTGCAATATCTGAAAAAAGTCTGAAGATTTATAGACTTCCTGGCGTTTTATGTCTGAAAATAATTGACCTCTGTGGCGAAAACGCCAACTAGTCTACCGTTTTCCTTTAAAAGTAGCTAACTAGTTCGAGGATAGTATTTAAGTCTGTTTAGCTGTAACGGTGGTTCTTAGAAATTTTCCGATGCCCACAACAAATAGGAAACTCTTCTACCGAAACTCTGAATTGTGCGTTTGAAAACTGATAGTTCGCAAAGAAATTTGTAGTATACAAAACCATTTTGTCTGAAAAATATAAATTCGAGTATGAATATTAGAAAAATGACTAACTTCCCTCTTAAAACTTTCAAACATGAATATGAAAACCGAACTTTCTAATAGAAATGCAAATTTCACAGTTATGATATTAAAAATTACAAGAAATTATCACTTTGCAGTATACATAACCATATTGACCGAAACTCTGAAATTTGAGCATTAAAATTTAAGTTTAGCATAGGAGTTGCAATATCTGAAAAAAGTCTGAAGATTTATAGACTTCCTGGCGTTTTATGTCTGAAAATAATTGACCTCTGTGGCGAAAACGCCAACTAGTCTACCGTTTTCCTTTAAAAGTAGCTAACTAGTTCGAGGATAGTATTTAAGTCTGTTTAGCTGTAACGGTGGTTCTTAGAAATTTTCCGATGCCCACAACAAATAGGAAACTCTTCTACCGAAACTCTGAATTGTGCGTTTGAAAACTGATAGTTCGCAAAGAAATTTGTAGTATACAAAACCATTTTGTCTGAAAAATATAAATTCGAGTATGAATATTAGAAAAATGACTAACTTCCCTCTTAAAACTTTCAAACATGAATATGAAAACCGAACTTTCTAATAGAAATGCAAATTTCACAGTTATGATATTAAAGATTACAAGAAATTATCACTTTGCAGTATACATAACCATATTGACCGAAACTCTGAAATTTGAGCATTAAAATTTAAGTTTAGCATAGGAGTTGCAATATCTGAAAAAAGTCTGAAGATTTATAGATTTCCTGGCGTTTTATGTCTGAAAATAATTGACCTCTGTGGCGAAAACGCCAACTAGTCCTACCGTTTTCCTTTAAAAGTAGCTAACTAGTTCGAGGGTAGTATTTAAGTCTGTTTAGCTGTAACGGTGGTTCTTAGAAATTTTCCGATGCCCACAACAAATAGGAAACTCTTCTACCGAAACTCTGAATTGTGCGTTTGAAAACTGATAGTTCGCAAAGAAATTTGTAGTATACAAAACCATTTTGTCTGAAAAATATAAATTCGAGTATGAATATTAGAAAAATGACTAACTTCCCTCTTAAAACTTTCAAACATGAATATGAAAACCGAACTTTCTAATAGAAATGCAAATTTCACAGTTATGATATTAAAAATTACAAGAAATTATCACTTTGCAGTATACATAACCATATTGACCGAAACTCTGAAATTTGAGCATTAAAATTTAAGTTTAGCATAGGAGTTGCAATATCTGAAAAAAGTCTGAAGATTTATAGACTTCCTGGCGTTTTATGTCTGAAAATAATTGACCTCTGTGGCGAAAACGCCAACTAGTCCTACCGTTTTCCTTTAAAAGTAGCTAACTAGTTCGAGGGTAGTATTTAAGTCTGTTTAGCTGTAACGGTGGTTCTTAGAAATTTTCCGATGCCCACAACAAATAGGAAACTCTTCTACCGAAACTCTGAATTGTGCGTTTGAAAACTGATAGTTCGCAAAGAAATTTGTAGTATACAAAACCATTTTGTCTCAAAAATATAAATTCGAGTATGAATATTAGAAAAATGACTAACTTCCCTCTTAAAACTTTCAAACATGAATATGAAAACCGAACTTTCTCATAGAAATGCAAATTTCACAGTTATGATATTAAAAATTACAAGAAATTATCACTTTGCAGTATACATAACCATATTGACCGAAACTCTGAAATTTGAGCATTAAAATTTAAGTTTAGCATAGGAGTTGCAATATCTGAAAAAAGTCTGAAGATTTATAGAATTCCTGGCGTTTTATGTCTGAAAATAATTGACCTCTGTGGCGAAAACGCCAACTAGTCCTACCGTTTTCCTTTAAAAGTAGCTAACTAGTTCGAGGGTAGTATTTAAGTCTGTTTAGCTGTAACGGTGGTTCTTAGAAATTTTCCGATGCCCACAACAAATAGGAAACTCTTCTACCGAAACTCTGAATTGTGCGTTTGAAAACTGATAGTTCGCAAAGAAATTTGTAGTATACAAAACCATTTTGTCTCAAAAATATAAATTCGAGTATGAATATTAGAAAAATGACTAACTTCCCTCTTAAAACTTTCAAACATGAATATGAAAACCGAACTTTCTCATAGAAATGCAAATTTCACAGTTATGATATTAAAAATTACAAGAAATTATCACTTTGCAGTATACATAACCATATTGACCGAAACTCTGAAATTTGAGCATTAAAATTTAAGTTTAGCATAGGAGTTGCAATATCTGAAAAAAGTCTGAAGATTTATAGAATTCCTGGCGTTTTATGTCTGAAAATAATTGACCTCTGTGGCGAAAACGCTAACTAGTCCTACCGTTTTCCTTTAAAAGTAGCTAACTAGTTCGAGGGTAGTATTTAAGTCTGTTTAGCTGTAACGGTGGTTCTTAGAAATTTCCCGATGCCCACAACAAATAGGAAACTCTTCTACCGAAACTCTGAATTGTGCGTTTGAAAACTGATAGTTCGCAAAGAAATTTGTAGTATACAAAACCATTTTGTCTCAAAAATATAAATTCGAGTATGAATATTAGAAAAATGACTAACTTCCCTCTTAAGACTTTCAAACATGAATATGAAAACCGAACTTTCTCATAGAAATGCAAATTTCACAGTTATGATATTAAAAATTACAAGAAATTATCACTTTGCAGTATACATAACCATATTGACCGAAACTCTGAAATTTGAGCATTAAAATTTAAGTTTAGCATAGGAGTTGCAATATCTGAAAAAAGTCTGAAGATTTATAGACTTCCTGGCGTTTTATGTCTGAAAATAATTGACCTCTGTGGCGAAAACGCCAACTAGTCTACCGTTTTCCTTTAAAAGTAGCTAACTAGTTCGAGGATAGTATTTAAGTCTGTTTAGCTGTAACGGTGGTTCTTAGAAATTTTCCGATGCCCACAACAAATAGGAAACTCTTCTACCGAAACTCTGAATTGTGCGTTTGAAAACTGATAGTTCGCAAAGAAATTTGTAGTATACAAAACCATTTTGTCTGAAAAATATAAATTCGAGTATGAATATTAGAAAAATGACTAACTTCCCTCTTAAAACTTTCAAACATGAATATGAAAACCGCACTTTCTCATAGAAATGCAAATTTCACAGTTATGATATTAAAAATTACAAGAAATTATCACTTTGCAGTATACATAACCATATTGACCGAAACTCTGAAATTTGAGCATTAAAATTTAAGTTTAGCATAGGAGTTGCAATATCTGAAAAAAGTCTGAAGATTTATAGACTTCCTGGCGTTTTATGTCTGAAAATAATTGACCTCTGTGGCGAAAACGCCAACTAGTCTACCGTTTTCCTTTAAAAGTAGCTAACTAGTTCGAGGATAGTATTTAAGTCTGTTTAGCTGTAACGGTGGTTCTTAGAAATTTTCCGATGCCCACAACAAATAGGAAACTCTTCTACCGAAACTCTGAATTGTGCGTTTGAAAACTGATAGTTCGCAAAGAAATTTGTAGTATACAAAACCATTTTGTCTGAAAAATATAAATTCGAGTATGAATATTAGAAAAATGACTAACTTCCCTCTTAAAACTTTCAAACATGAATATGAAAACCGAACTTTCTAATAGAAATGCAAATTTCACAGTTATGATATTAAAAATTACAAGAAATTATCACTTTGCAGTATACATAACCATATTGACCGAAACTCTGAAATTTGAGCATTAAAATTTAAGTTTAGCATAGGAGTTGCAATATCTGAAAAAAGTCTGAAGATTTATAGACTTCCTGGCGTTTTATGTCTGAAAATAATTGACCTCTGTGGCGAAAACGCCAACTAGTCCTACCGTTTTCCTTTAAAAGTAGCTAACTAGTTCGAGGGTAGTATTTAAGTCTGTTTAGCTGTAACGGTGGTTCTTAGAAATTTTCCGATGCCCACAACAAATAGGAAACTCTTCTACCGAAACTCTGAATTGTGCGTTTGAAAACTGATAGTTCGCAAAGAAATTTGTAGTATACAAAACCATTTTGTCTCAAAAATATAAATTCGAGTATGAATATTAGAAAAATGACTAACTTCCCTCTTAAAACTTTGAAACATGAATATGAAAACCGAACTTTCTAATAGAAATGCAAATTTCACAGTTATGATATTAAAAATTACAAGAAATTATCACTTTGCAGTATACATAACCATATTGACCGAAACTCTGAAATTTGAGCATTAAAATTTAAGTTTAGCATAGGAGTTGCAATATCTGAAAAAAGTCTGAAGATTTATAGACTTCCTGGCGTTTTATGTCTGAAAATAATTGACCTCTGTGGCGAAAACGCCAACTAGTCCTACCGTTTTCCTTTAAAAGTAGCTAACTAGTTCGAGGGTAGTATTTAAGTCTGTTTAGCTGTAACGGTGGTTCTTAGAAATTTTCCGATGCCCACAACAAATAGGAAACTCTTCTACCGAAACTCTGAATTGTGCGTTTGAAAACTGATAGTTCGCAAAGAAATTTGTAGTATACAAAACCATTTTGTCTCAAAAATATAAATTCGAGTATGAATATTAGAAAAATGACTAACTTCCCTCTTAAAACTTTCAAACATGAATATGAAAACCGAACTTTCTCATAGAAATGCAAATTTCACAGTTATGATATTAAAAATTACAAGAAATTATCACTTTGCAGTATACATAACCATATTGACCGAAACTCTGAAATTTGAGCATTAAAATTTAAGTTTAGCATAGGAGTTGCAATATCTGAAAAAAGTCTGAAGATTTATAGACTTCCTGGCGTTTTATGTCTGAAAATAATTGACCTCTGTGGCGAAAACGCCAACTAGTCTACCGTTTTCCTTTAAAAGTAGCTAACTAGTTCGAGGATAGTATTTAAGTCTGTTTAGCTGTAACGGTGGTTCTTAGAAATTTTCCGATGCCCACAACAAATAGGAAACTCTTCTACCGAAACTCTGAATTGTGCGTTTGAAAACTGATAGTTCGCAAAGAAATTTGTAGTATACAAAACCATTTTGTCTGAAAAATATAAATTCGAGTATGAATATTAGAAAAATGACTAACTTCCCTCTTAAAACTTTCAAACATGAATATGAAAACCGAACTTTCTAATAGAAATGCAAATTTCACAGTTATGATATTAAAAATTACAAGAAATTATCACTTTGCAGTATACATAACCATATTGACCGAAACTCTGAAATTTGAGCATTAAAATTTAAGTTTAGCATAGGAGTTGCAATATCTGAAAAAAGTCTGAAGATTTATAGACTTCCTGGCGTTTTATGTCTGAAAATAATTGACCTCTGTGGCGAAAACGCCAACTAGTCCTACCGTTTTCCTTTAAAAGTAGCTAACTAGTTCGAGGGTAGTATTTAAGTCTGTTTAGCTGTAACGGTGGTTCTTAGAAATTTTCCGATGCCCACAACAAATAGGAAACTCTTCTACCGAAACTCTGAATTGTGCGTTTGAAAACTGATAGTTCGCAAAGAAATTTGTAGTATACAAAACCATTTTGTCTCAAAAATATAAATTCGAGTATGAATATTAGAAAAATGACTAACTTCCCTCTTAAAACTTTCAAACATGAATATGAAAACCGAACTTTCTCATAGAAATGCAAATTTCACAGTTATGATATTAAAAATTACAAGAAATTATCACTTTGCAGTATACATAACCATATTGACCGAAACTCTGAAATTTGAGCATTAAAATTTAAGTTTAGCATAGGAGTTGCAATATCTGAAAAAAGTCTGAAGATTTATAGACTTCCTGGCGTTTTATGTCTGAAAATAATTGACCTCTGTGGCGAAAACGCCAACTAGTCCTACCGTTTTCCTTTAAAAGTAGCTAACTAGTTCGAGGGTAGTATTTAAGTCTGTTTAGCTGTAACGGTGGTTCTTAGAAATTTTCCGATGCCCACAACAAATAGGAAACTCTTCTACCGAAACTCTGAATTGTGCGTTTGAAAACTGATAGTTCGCAAAGAAATTTGTAGTATACAAAACCATTTTGTCTGAAAAATATAAATTCGAGTATGAATATTAGAAAAATGACTAACTTCCCTCTTAAAACTTTCAAACATGAATATGAAAACCGAACTTTCTAATAGAAATGCAAATTTCACAGTTATGATATTAAAAATTACAAGAAATTATCACTTTGCAGTATACATAACCATATTGACCGAAACTCTGAAATTTGAGCATTAAAATTTAAGTTTAGCATAGGAGTTGCAATATCTGAAAAAAGTCTGAAGATTTATAGACTTCCTGGCGTTTTATGTCTGAAAATAATTGACCTCTGTGGCGAAAACGCCAACTAGTCCTACCGTTTTCCTTTAAAAGTAGCTAACTAGTTCGAGGGTAGTATTTAAGTCTGTTTAGCTGTAACGGTGGTTCTTAGAAATTTTCCGATGCCCACAACAAATAGGAAACTCTTCTACCGAAACTCTGAATTGTGCGTTTGAAAACTGATAGTTCGCAAAGAAATTTGTAGTATACAAAACCATTTTGTCTCAAAAATATAAATTCGAGTATGAATATTAGAAAAATGACTAACTTCCCTCTTAAAACTTTCAAACATGAATATGAAAACCGAACTTTCTAATAGAAATGCAAATTTCACAGTTATGATATTAAAAATTACAAGAAATTATCACTTTGCAGTATACATAACCATATTGACCGAAACTCTGAAATTTGAGCATTAAAATTTAAGTTTAGCATAGGAGTTGCAATATCTGAAAAAAGTCTGAAGATTTATAGACTTCCTGGCGTTTTATGTCTGAAAATAATTGACCTCTGTGGCGAAAACGCCAACTAGTCCTACCGTTTTCCTTTAAAAGTAGCTAACTAGTTCGAGGGTAGTATTTAAGTCTGTTTAGCTGTAACGGTGGTTCTTAGAAATTTTCCGATGCCCACAACAAATAGGAAACTCTTCTACCGAAACTCTGAATTGTGCGTTTGAAAACTGATAGTTCGCAAAGAAATTTGTAGTATACAAAACCATTTTGTCTCAAAAATATAAATTCGAGTATGAATATTAGAAAAATGACTAACTTCCCTCTTAAAACTTTCAAACATGAATATGAAAACCGAACTTTCTAATAGAAATGCAAATTTCACAGTTATGATATTAAAAATTACAAGAAATTATCACTTTGCAGTATACATAACCATATTGACCGAAACTCTGAAATTTGAGCATTAAAATTTAAGTTTAGCATAGGAGTTGCAATATCTGAAAAAAGTCTGAAGATTTATAGACTTCCTGGCGTTTTATGTCTGAAAATAATTGACCTCTGTGGCGAAAACGCCAACTAGTCCTACCGTTTTCCTTTAAAAGTAGCTAACTAGTTCGAGGGTAGTATTTAAGTCTGTTTAGCTGTAACGGTGGTTCTTAGAAATTTTCCGATGCCCACAACAAATAGGAAACTCTTCTACCGAAACTCTGAATTGTGCGTTTGAAAACTGATAGTTCGCAAAGAAATTTGTAGTATACCAAACCATTTTGTCTGAAAAATATAAATTCGAGTATGAATATTAGAAAAATGACTAACTTCCCTCTTAAAACTTTCAAACATGAATATGAAAACCGCACTTTCTCATAGAAATGCAAATTTCACAGTTATGATATTAAAAATTACAAGAAATTATCACTTTGCAGTATACATAACCATATTGACCGAAACTCTGAAATTTGAGCATTAAAATTTAAGTTTAGCATAGGAGTTGCAATATCTGAAAAAAGTCTGAAGATTTATAGACTTCCTGGCGTTTTATGTCTGAAAATAATTGACCTCTGTGGCGAAAACGCCAACTAGTCTACCGTTTTCCTTTAAAAGTAGCTAACTAGTTCGAGGATAGTATTTAAGTCTGTTTAGCTGTAACGGTGGTTCTTAGAAATTTTCCGATGCCCACAACAAATAGGAAACTCTTCTACCGAAACTCTGAATTGTGCGTTTGAAAACTGATAGTTCGCAAAGAAATTTGTAGTATACAAAACCATTTTGTCTGAAAAATATAAATTCGAGTATGAATATTAGAAAAATGACTAACTTCCCTCTTAAAACTTTCAAACATGAATATGAAAACCGAACTTTCTAATAGAAATGCAAATTTCACAGTTATGATATTAAAAATTACAAGAAATTATCACTTTGCAGTATACATAACCATATTGACCGAAACTCTGAAATTTGAGCATTAAAATTTAAGTTTAGCATAGGAGTTGCAATATCTGAAAAAAGTCTGAAGATTTATAGACTTCCTGGCGTTTTATGTCTGAAAATAATTGACCTCTGTGGCGAAAACGCCAACTAGTCCTACCGTTTTCCTTTAAAAGTAGCTAACTAGTTCGAGGGTAGTATTTAAGTCTGTTTAGCTGTAACGGTGGTTCTTAGAAATTTTCCGATGCCCACAACAAATAGGAAACTCTTCTACCGAAACTCTGAATTGTGCGTTTGAAAACTGATAGTTCGCAAAGAAATTTGTAGTATACAAAACCATTTTGTCTCAAAAATATAAATTCGAGTATGAATATTAGAAAAATGACTAACTTCCCTCTTAAAACTTTCAAACATGAATATGAAAACCGAACTTTCTCATAGAAATGCAAATTTCACAGTTATGATATTAAAAATTACAAGAAATTATCACTTTGCAGTATACATAACCATATTGACCGAAACTCTGAAATTTGAGCATTAAAATTTAAGTTTAGCATAGGAGTTGCAATATCTGAAAAAAGTCTGAAGATTTATAGACTTCCTGGCGTTTTATGTCTGAAAATAATTGACCTCTGTGGCGAAAACGCCAACTAGTCTACCGTTTTCCTTTAAAAGTAGCTAACTAGTTCGAGGATAGTATTTAAGTCTGTTTAGCTGTAACGGTGGTTCTTAGAAATTTTCCGATGCCCACAACAAATAGGAAACTCTTCTACCGAAACTCTGAATTGTGCGTTTGAAAACTGATAGTTCGCAAAGAAATTTGTAGTATACAAAACCATTTTATTTTGTCTGAAAAATATAAATTCGAGTATGAATATTAGAAAAATGACTAACTTCCCTCTTAAAACTTTCAAACATGAATATGAAAACCGAACTTTCTAATAGAAATGCAAATTTCACAGTTATGATATTAAAAATTACAAGAAATTATCACTTTGCAGTATACATAACCATATTGACCGAAACTCTGAAATTTGAGCATTAAAATTTAAGTTTAGCATAGGAGTTGCAATATCTGAAAAAAGTCTGAAGATTTATAGACTTCCTGGCGTTTTATGTCTGAAAATAATTGACCTCTGTGGCGAAAACGCCAACTAGTCCTACCGTTTTCCTTTAAAAGTAGCTAACTAGTTCGAGGGTAGTATTTAAGTCTGTTTAGCTGTAACGGTGGTTCTTAGAAATTTTCCGATGCCCACAACAAATAGGAAACTCTTCTACCGAAACTCTGAATTGTGCGTTTGAAAACTGATAGTTCGCAAAGAAATTTGTAGTATACAAAACCATTTTGTCTCAAAAATATAAATTCGAGTATGAATATTAGAAAAATGACTAACTTCCCTCTTAAAACTTTCAAACATGAATATGAAAACCGAACTTTCTCATAGAAATGCAAATTTCACAGTTATGATATTAAAAATTACAAGAAATTATCACTTTGCAGTATACATAACCATATTGACCGAAACTCTGAAATTTGAGCATTAAAATTTAAGTTTAGCATAGGAGTTGCAATATCTGAAAAAAGTCTGAAGATTTATAGACTTCCTGGCGTTTTATGTCTGAAAATAATTGACCTCTGTGGCGAAAACGCCAACTAGTCTACCGTTTTCCTTTAAAAGTAGCTAACTAGTTCGAGGATAGTATTTAAGTCTGTTTAGCTGTAACGGTGGTTCTTAGAAATTTTCCGATGCCCACAACAAATAGGAAACTCTTCTACCGAAACTCTGAATTGTGCGTTTGAAAACTGATAGTTCGCAAAGAAATTTGTAGTATACCAAACCATTTTGTCTGAAAAATATAAATTCGAGTATGAATATTAGAAAAATGACTAACTTCCCTCTTAAAACTTTCAAACATGAATATGAAAACCGAACTTTCTAATAGAAATGCAAATTTCACAGTTATGATATTAAAAATTACAAGAAATTATCACTTTGCAGTATACATAACCATATTGACCGAAACTCTGAAATTTGAGCATTAAAATTTAAGTTTAGCATAGGAGTTGCAATATCTGAAAAAAGTCTGAAGATTTATAGACTTCCTGGCGTTTTATGTCTGAAAATAATTGACCTCTGTGGCGAAAACGCCAACTAGTCCTACCGTTTTCCTTTAAAAGTAGCTAACTAGTTCGAGGGTAGTATTTAAGTCTGTTTAGCTGTAACGGTGGTTCTTAGAAATTTTCCGATGCCCACAACAAATAGGAAACTCTTCTACCGAAACTCTGAATTGTGCGTTTGAAAACTGATAGTTCGCAAAGAAATTTGTAGTATACAAAACCATTTTGTCTGAAAAATATAAATTCGAGTATGAATATTAGAAAAATGACTAACTTCCCTCCTAAAACTTTCAAACATGAATATGAAAACCGAACTTTCTCATAGAAATGCAAATTTCACAGTTATGATATTAAAAATTACAAGAAATTATCACTTTGCAGTATACATAACCATATTGACCGAAACTCTGAAATTTGAGCATTAAAATTTAAGTTTAGCATAGGAGTTGCAATATCTGAAAAAAGTCTGAAGATTTATAGACTTCCTGGCGTTTTATGTCTGAAAATAATTGACCTCTGTGGCGAAAACGCCAACTAGTCCTACCGTTTTCCTTTAAAAGTAGCTAACTAGTTCGAGGGTAGTATTTAAGTCTGTTTAGCTGTAACGGTGGTTCTTAGAAATTTTCCGATGCCCACAACAAATAGGAAACTCTTCTACCGAAACTCTGAATTGTGCGTTTGAAAACTGATAGTTCGCAAAGAAATTTGTAGTATACAAAACCATTTTGTCTCAAAAATATAAATTCGAGTATGAATATTAGAAAAATGACTAACTTCCCTCTTAAAACTTTCAAACATGAATATGAAAACCGAACTTTCTAATAGAAATGCAAATTTCACAGTTATGATATTAAAAATTACAAGAAATTATCACTTTGCAGTATACATAACCATATTGACCGAAACTCTGAAATTTGAGCATTAAAATTTAAGTTTAGCATAGGAGTTGCAATATCTGAAAAAAGTCTGAAGATTTATAGACTTCCTGGCGTTTTATGTCTGAAAATAATTGACCTCTGTGGCGAAAACGCCAACTAGTCTACCGTTTTCCTTTAAAAGTAGCTAACTAGTTCGAGGATAGTATTTAAGTCTGTTTAGCTGTAACGGTGGTTCTTAGAAATTTTCCGATGCCCACAACAAATAGGAAACTCTTCTACCGAAACTCTGAATTGTGCGTTTGAAAACTGATAGTTCGCAAAGAAATTTGTAGTATACCAAACCATTTTGTCTGAAAAATATAAATTCGAGTATGAATATTAGAAAAATGACTAACTTCCCTCTTAAAACTTTCAAACATGAATATGAAAACCGAACTTTCTCATAGAAATGCAAATTTCACAGTTATGATATTAAAAATTACAAGAAATTATCACTTTGCAGTATACATAACCATATTGACCGAAACTCTGAAATTTGAGCATTAAAATTTAAGTTTGGCATAGGAGTTGCAATATCTGCAAAAAGTCCGAAGATTTATAGACTTCCTGGCGTTTTATGTCTGAAAATAATTGACCTCTGTGGCGAAAACGCCAACTAGTCCTACCGTTTTCCTTTAAAAGTAGCTAACTAGTTCGAGGGTAGTATTTAAGTCTGTTTAGCTGTAACGGTGGTTCTTAGAAATTTTCCGATGCCCACAACAAATAGGAAACTCTTCTACCGAAACTCTGAATTGTGCGTTTGAAAACTGATAGTTCGCAAAGAAATTTGTAGTATACAAAACCATTTTGTCTCAAAAATATAAATTCGAGTATGAATATTAGAAAAATGACTAACTTCCCTCTTAAAACTTTCAAACATGAATATGAAAACCGAACTTTCTAATAGAAATGCAAATTTCACAGTTATGATATTAAAAATTACAAGAAATTATCACTTTGCAGTATACATAACCATATTGACCGAAACTCTGAAATTTGAGCATTAAAATTTAAGTTTAGCATAGGAGTTGCAATATCTGAAAAAAGTCTGAAGATTTATAGACTTCCTGGCGTTTTATGTCTGAAAATAATTGACCTCTGTGGCGAAAACGCCAACTAGTCTACCGTTTTCCTTTAAAAGTAGCTAACTAGTTCGAGGATAGTATTTAAGTCTGTTTAGCTGTAACGGTGGTTCTTAGAAATTTTCCGATGCCCACAACAAATAGGAAACTCTTCTACCGAAACTCTGAATTGTGCGTTTGAAAACTGATAGTTCGCAAAGAAATTTGTAGTATACCAAACCATTTTGTCTGAAAAATATAAATTCGAGTATGAATATTAGAAAAATGACTAACTTCCCTCTTAAAACTTTCAAACATGAATATGAAAACCGAACTTTCTCATAGAAATGCAAATTTCACAGTTATGATATTAAAAATTACAAGAAATTATCACTTTGCAGTATACATAACCATATTGACCGAAACTCTGAAATTTGAGCATTAAAATTTAAGTTTAGCATAGGAGTTGCAATATCTGAAAAAAGTCTGAAGATTTATAGACTTCCTGGCGTTTTATGTCTGAAAATAATTGACCTCTGTGGCGAAAACGCCAACTAGTCCTACCGTTTTCCTTTAAAAGTAGCTAACTAGTTCGAGGGTAGTATTTAAGTCTGTTTAGCTGTAACGGTGGTTCTTAGAAATTTTCCGATGCCCACAACAAATAGGAAAGTCTTCTACCGAAACTCTGAATTGTGCGTTTGAAAACTGATAGTTCGCAAAGAAATTTGTAGTATACAAAACCATTTTGTCTCAAAAATATAAATTCGAGTATGAATATTAGAAAAATGACTAACTTCCCTCTTAAAACTTTCAAACATGAATATGAAAACCGAACTTTCTCATAGAAATGCAAATTTCACAGTTATGATATTAAAAATTACAAGAAATTATCACTTTGCAGTATACATAACCATATTGACCGAAACTCTGAAATTTGAGCATTAAAATTTAAGTTTAGCATAGGAGTTGCAATATCTGAAAAAAGTCTGAAGATTTATAGAATTCCTGGCGTTTTATGTCTGAAAATAATTGACCTCTGTGGCGAAAACGCTAACTAGTCCTACCGTTTTCCTTTAAAAGTAGCTAACTAGTTCGAGGGTAGTATTTAAGTCTGTTTAGCTGTAACGGTGGTTCTTAGAAATTTTCCGATGCCCACAACAAATAGGAAACTCTTCTACCGAAACTCTGAATTGTGCGTTTGAAAACTGATAGTTCGCAAAGAAATTTGTAGTATACAAAACCATTTTGTCTCAAAAATATAAATTCGAGTATGAATATTAGAAAAATGACTAACTTCCCTCTTAAAACTTTCAAACATGAATATGAAAACCGAACTTTCTCATAGAAATGCAAATTTCACAGTTATGATATTAAAAATTACAAGAAATTATCACTTTGCAGTATACATAACCATATTGACCGAAACTCTGAAATTTGAGCATTAAAATTTAAGTTTGGCATAGGAGTTGCAATATCTGCAAAAAGTCCGAAGATTTATAGACTTCCTGGCGTTTTATGTCTGCAAATAATTGACCTCTGTGGCGAAAACGCCAACTAGTCCTACCGTTTTCCTTTAAAAGTAGCTAACTAGTTCGAGGGTAGTATTTAAGTCTGTTTAGCTGTAACGGTGGTTCTTAGAAATTTTCCGATGCCCACAACAAATAGGAAACTCTTCTACCGAAACTCTGAATTGTGCGTTTGAAAACTGATAGTTCGCAAAGAAATTTGTAGTATACAAAACCATTTTGTCTCAAAAATATAAATTCGAGTATGAATATTAGAAAAATGACTAACTTCCCTCTTAAAACTTTCAAACATGAATATGAAAACCGAACTTTCTCATAGAAATGCAAATTTCACAGTTATGATATTAAAAATTACAAGAAATTATCACTTTGCAGTATACATAACCATATTGACCGAAACTCTGAAATTTGAGCATTAAAATTTAAGTTTAGCATAGGAGTTGCAATATCTGAAAAAAGTCTGAAGATTTATAGACTTCCTGGCGTTTTATGTCTGAAAATAATTGACCTCTGTGGCGAAAACGCCAACTAGTCCTACCGTTTTCCTTTAAAAGTAGCTAACTAGTTCGAGGGTAGTATTTAAGTCTGTTTAGCTGTAACGGTGGTTCTTAGAAATTTTCCGATGCCCACAACAAATAGGAAAGTCTTCTACCGAAACTCTGAATTGTGCGTTTGAAAACTGATAGTTCGCAAAGAAATTTGTAGTATACAAAACCATTTTGTCTGAAAAATATAAATTCGAGTATGAATATTAGAAAAATGACTAACTTCCCTCTTAAAACTTTCAAACATGAATATGAAAACCGAACTTTCTCATAGAAATGCAAATTTCACAGTTATGATATTAAAAATTACAAGAAATTATCACTTTGCAGTATACATAACCATATTGACCGAAACTCTGAAATTTGAGCATTAAAATTTAAGTTTGGCATAGGAGTTGCAATATCTGCAAAAAGTCCGAAGATTTATAGACTTCCTGGCGTTTTATGTCTGCAAATAATTGACCTCTGTGGCGAAAACGCCAACTAGTCCTACCGTTTTCCTTTAAAAGTAGCTAACTAGTTCGAGGGTAGTATTTAAGTCTGTTTAGCTGTAACGGTGGTTCTTAGAAATTTTCCGATGCCCACAACAAATAGGAAACTCTTCTACCGAAACTCTGAATTGTGCGTTTGAAAACTGATAGTTCGCAAAGAAATTTGTAGTATACAAAACCATTTTGTCTCAAAAATATAAATTCGAGTATGAATATTAGAAAAATGACTAACTTCCCTCTTAAAACTTTCAAACATGAATATGAAAACCGAACTTTCTCATAGAAATGCAAATTTCACAGTTATGATATTAAAAATTACAAGAAATTATCACTTTGCAGTATACATAACCATATTGACCGAAACTCTGAAATTTGAGCATTAAAATTTAAGTTTAGCATAGGAGTTGCAATATCTGAAAAAAGTCTGAAGATTTATAGACTTCCTGGCGTTTTATGTCTGAAAATAATTGACCTCTGTGGCGAAAACGCCAACTAGTCCTACCGTTTTCCTTTAAAAGTAGCTAACTAGTTCGAGGGTAGTATTTAAGTCTGTTTAGCTGTAACGGTGGTTCTTAGAAATTTTCCGATGCCCACAACAAATAGGAAAGTCTTCTACCGAAACTCTGAATTGTGCGTTTGAAAACTGATAGTTCGCAAAGAAATTTGTAGTATACAAAACCATTTTGTCTCAAAAATATAAATTCGAGTATGAATATTAGAAAAATGACTAACTTCCCTCTTAAAACTTTCAAACATGAATATGAAAACCGAACTTTCTCATAGAAATGCAAATTTCACAGTTATGATATTAAAAATTACAAGAAATTATCACTTTGCAGTATACATAACCATATTGACCGAAACTCTGAAATTTGAGCATTAAAATTTAAGTTTAGCATAGGAGTTGCAATATCTGAAAAAAGTCTGAAGATTTATAGAATTCCTGGCGTTTTTGTCTGAAAATAATTGACCTCTGTGGCGAAAACGCTAACTAGTCCTACCGTTTTCCTTTAAAAGTAGCTAACTAGTTCGAGGGTAGTATTTAAGTCTGTTTAGCTGTAACGGTGGTTCTTAGAAATTTTCCGATGCCCACAACAAATAGGAAAGTCTTCTACCGAAACTCTGAATTGTGCGTTTGAAAACTGATAGTTCGCAAAGAAATTTGTAGTATACAAAACCATTTTGTCTCAAAAATATAAATTCGAGTATGAATATTAGAAAAATGACTAACTTCCCTCTTAAAACTTTCAAACATGAATATGAAAACCGAACTTTCTCATAGAAATGCAAATTTCACAGTTATGATATTAAAAATTACAAGAAATTATCACTTTGCAGTATACATAACCATATTGACCGAAACTCTGAAATTTGAGCATTAAAATTTAAGTTTAGCATAGGAGTTGCAATATCTGAAAAAAGTCTGAAGATTTATAGAATTCCTGGCGTTTTTGTCTGAAAATAATTGACCTCTGTGGCGAAAACGCTAACTAGTCCTACCGTTTTCCTTTAAAAGTAGCTAACTAGTTCGAGGGTAGTATTTAAGTCTGTTTAGCTGTAACGGTGGTTCTTAGAAATTTTCCGATGCCCACAACAAATAGGAAACTCTTCTACCGAAACTCTGAATTGTGCGTTTGAAAACTGATAGTTCGCAAAGAAATTTGTAGTATACAAAACCATTTTGTCTCAAAAATATAAATTCGAGTATGAATATTAGAAAAATGACTAACTTCCCTCTTAAAACTTTCAAACATGAATATGAAAACCGAACTTTCTCATAGAAATGCAAATTTCACAGTTATGATATTAAAAATTACAAGAAATTATCACTTTGCAGTATACATAACCATATTGACCGAAACTCTGAAATTTGAGCATTAAAATTTAAGTTTAGCATAGGAGTTGCAATATCTGAAAAAAGTCTGAAGATTTATAGACTTCCTGGCGTTTTATGTCTGAAAATAATTGACCTCTGTGGCGAAAACGCCAACTAGTCCTACCGTTTTCCTTTAAAAGTAGCTAACTAGTTCGAGGGTAGTATTTAAGTCTGTTTAGCTGTAACGGTGGTTCTTAGAAATTTTCCGATGCCCACAACAAATAGGAAACTCTTCTACCGAAACTCTGAATTGTGCGTTTGAAAACTGATAGTTCGCAAAGAAATTTGTAGTATACAAAACCATTTTGTCTGAAAAATATAAATTCGAGTATGAATATTAGAAAAATGACTAACTTCCCTCCTAAAACTTTCAAACATGAATATGAAAACCGAACTTTCTCATAGAAATGCAAATTTCACAGTTATGATATTAAAAATTACAAGAAATTATCACTTTGCAGTATACATAACCATATTGACCGAAACTCTGAAATTTGAGCATTAAAATTTAAGTTTAGCATAGGAGTTGCAATATCTGAAAAAAGTCTGAAGATTTATAGACTTCCTGGCGTTTTATGTCTGAAAATAATTGACCTCTGTGGCGAAAACGCCAACTAGTCCTACCGTTTTCCTTTAAAAGTAGCTAACTAGTTCGAGGGTAGTATTTAAGTCTGTTTAGCTGTAACGGTGGTTCTTAGAAATTTTCCGATGCCCACAACAAATAGGAAACTCTTCTACCGAAACTCTGAATTGTGCGTTTGAAAACTGATAGTTCGCAAAGAAATTTGTAGTATACAAAACCATTTTGTCTCAAAAATATAAATTCGAGTATGAATATTAGAAAAATGACTAACTTCCCTCCTAAAACTTTCAAACATGAATATGAAAACCGAACTTTCTCATAGAAATGCAAATTTCACAGTTATGATATTAAAAATTACAAGAAATTATCACTTTGCAGTATACATAACCATATTGACCGAAACTCTGAAATTTGAGCATTAAAATTTAAGTTTAGCATAGGAGTTGCAATATCTGAAAAAAGTCTGAAGATTTATAGACTTCCTGGCGTTTTATGTCTGAAAATAATTGACCTCTGTGGCGAAAACGCCAACTAGTCTACCGTTTTCCTTTAAAAGTAGCTAACTAGTTCGAGGATAGTATTTAAGTCTGTTTAGCTGTAACGGTGGTTCTTAGAAATTTTCCGATGCCCACAACAAATAGGAAACTCTTCTACCGAAACTCTGAATTGTGCGTTTGAAAACTGATAGTTCGCAAAGAAATTTGTAGTATACCAAACCATTTTGTCTGAAAAATATAAATTCGAGTATGAATATTAGAAAAATGACTAACTTCCCTCTTAAAACTTTCAAACATGAATATGAAAACCGAACTTTCTCATAGAAATGCAAATTTCACAGTTATGATATTAAAAATTACAAGAAATTATCACTTTGCAGTATACATAACCATATTGACCGAAACTCTGAAATTTGAGCATTAAAATTTAAGTTTGGCATAGGAGTTGCAATATCTGCAAAAAGTCCGAAGATTTATAGACTTCCTGGCGTTTTATGTCTGAAAATAATTGACCTCTGTGGCGAAAACGCCAACTAGTCCTACCGTTTTCCTTTAAAAGTAGCTAACTAGTTCGAGGGTAGTATTTAAGTCTGTTTAGCTGTAACGGTGGTTCTTAGAAATTTTCCGATGCCCACAACAAATAGGAAACTCTTCTACCGAAACTCTGAATTGTGCGTTTGAAAACTGATAGTTCGCAAAGAAATTTGTAGTATACAAAACCATTTTGTCTCAAAAATAAAAATTCGAGTATGAATATTAGAAAAATGACTAACTTCCCTCTTAAAACTTTCAAACATGAATATGAAAACCGAACTTTCTCATAGAAATGCAAATTTCACAGTTATGATATTAAAAATTACAAGAAATTATCACTTTGCAGTATACATAACCATATTGACCGAAACTCTGAAATTTGAGCATTAAAATTTAAGTTTAGCATAGGAGTTGCAATATCTGAAAAAAGTCTGAAGATTTATAGACTTCCTGGCGTTTTATGTCTGAAAATAATTGACCTCTGTGGCGAAAACGCCAACTAGTCCTACCGTTTTCCTTTAAAAGTAGCTAACTAGTTCGAGGGTAGTATTTAAGTCTGTTTAGCTGTAACGGTGGTTCTTAGAAATTTTCCGATGCCCACAACAAATAGGAAAGTCTTCTACCGAAACTCTGAATTGTGCGTTTGAAAACTGATAGTTCGCAAAGAAATTTGTAGTATACAAAACCATTTTGTCTCAAAAATATAAATTCGAGTATGAATATTAGAAAAATGACTAACTTCCCTCTTAAAACTTTCAAACATGAATATGAAAACCGAACTTTCTCATAGAAATGCAAATTTCACAGTTATGATATTAAAAATTACAAGAAATTATCACTTTGCAGTATACATAACCATATTGACCGAAACTCTGAAATTTGAGCATTAAAATTTAAGTTTAGCATAGGAGCTGCAATATCTGAAAAAAGTCTGAAGATTTATAGAATTCCTGGCGTTTTATGTCTGAAAATAATTGACCTCTGTGGCGAAAACGCTAACTAGTCCTACCGTTTTCCTTTAAAAGTAGCTAACTAGTTCGAGGGTAGTATTTAAGTCTGTTTAGCTGTAACGGTGGTTCTTAGAAATTTTCCGATGCCCACAACAAATAGGAAACTCTTCTACCGAAACTCTGAATTGTGCGTTTGAAAACTGATAGTTCGCAAAGAAATTTGTAGTATACAAAACCATTTTGTCTCAAAAATATAAATTCGAGTATGAATATTAGAAAAATGACTAACTTCCCTCTTAAAACTTTCAAACATGAATATGAAAACCGAACTTTCTCATAGAAATGCAAATTTCACAGTTATGATATTAAAAATTACAAGAAATTATCACTTTGCAGTATACATAACCATATTGACCGAAACTCTGAAATTTGAGCATTAAAATTTAAGTTTGGCATAGGAGTTGCAATATCTGCAAAAAGTCCGAAGATTTATAGACTTCCTGGCGTTTTATGTCTGCAAATAATTGACCTCTGTGGCGAAAACGCCAACTAGTCCTACCGTTTTCCTTTAAAAGTAGCTAACTAGTTCGAGGGTAGTATTTAAGTCTGTTTAGCTGTAACGGTGGTTCTTAGAAATTTTCCGATGCCCACAACAAATAGGAAACTCTTCTACCGAAACTCTGAATTGTGCGTTTGAAAACTGATAGTTCGCAAAGAAATTTGTAGTATACAAAACCATTTTGTCTCAAAAATATAAATTCGAGTATGAATATTAGAAAAATGACTAACTTCCCTCTTAAAACTTTCAAACATGAATATGAAAACCGAACTTTCTCATAGAAATGCAAATTTCACAGTTATGATATTAAAAATTACAAGAAATTATCACTTTGCAGTATACATAACCATATTGACCGAAACTCTGAAATTTGAGCATTAAAATTTAAGTTTAGCATAGGAGTTGCAATATCTGAAAAAAGTCTGAAGATTTATAGACTTCCTGGCGTTTTATGTCTGAAAATAATTGACCTCTGTGGCGAAAACGCCAACTAGTCCTACCGTTTTCCTTTAAAAGTAGCTAACTAGTTCGAGGGTAGTATTTAAGTCTGTTTAGCTGTAACGGTGGTTCTTAGAAATTTTCCGATGCCCACAACAAATAGGAAAGTCTTCTACCGAAACTCTGAATTGTGCGTTTGAAAACTGATAGTTCGCAAAGAAATTTGTAGTATACAAAACCATTTTGTCTGAAAAATATAAATTCGAGTATGAATATTAGAAAAATGACTAACTTCCCTCTTAAAACTTTCAAACATGAATATGAAAACCGAACTTTCTCATAGAAATGCAAATTTCACAGTTATGATATTAAAAATTACAAGAAATTATCACTTTGCAGTATACATAACCATATTGACCGAAACTCTGAAATTTGAGCATTAAAATTTAAGTTTGGCATAGGAGTTGCAATATCTGCAAAAAGTCCGAAGATTTATAGACTTCCTGGCGTTTTATGTCTGCAAATAATTGACCTCTGTGGCGAAAACGCCAACTAGTCCTACCGTTTTCCTTTAAAAGTAGCTAACTAGTTCGAGGGTAGTATTTAAGTCTGTTTAGCTGTAACGGTGGTTCTTAGAAATTTTCCGATGCCCACAACAAATAGGAAACTCTTCTACCGAAACTCTGAATTGTGCGTTTGAAAACTGATAGTTCGCAAAGAAATTTGTAGTATACAAAACCATTTTGTCTCAAAAATATAAATTCGAGTATGAATATTAGAAAAATGACTAACTTCCCTCTTAAAACTTTCAAACATGAATATGAAAACCGAACTTTCTCATAGAAATGCAAATTTCACAGTTATGATATTAAAAATTACAAGAAATTATCACTTTGCAGTATACATAACCATATTGACCGAAACTCTGAAATTTGAGCATTAAAATTTAAGTTTAGCATAGGAGTTGCAATATCTGAAAAAAGTCTGAAGATTTATAGACTTCCTGGCGTTTTATGTCTGAAAATAATTGACCTCTGTGGCGAAAACGCCAACTAGTCCTACCGTTTTCCTTTAAAAGTAGCTAACTAGTTCGAGGGTAGTATTTAAGTCTGTTTAGCTGTAACGGTGGTTCTTAGAAATTTTCCGATGCCCACAACAAATAGGAAAGTCTTCTACCGAAACTCTGAATTGTGCGTTTGAAAACTGATAGTTCGCAAAGAAATTTGTAGTATACAAAACCATTTTGTCTCAAAAATATAAATTCGAGTATGAATATTAGAAAAATGACTAACTTCCCTCTTAAAACTTTCAAACATGAATATGAAAACCGAACTTTCTCATAGAAATGCAAATTTCACAGTTATGATATTAAAAATTACAAGAAATTATCACTTTGCAGTATACATAACCATATTGACCGAAACTCTGAAATTTGAGCATTAAAATTTAAGTTTAGCATAGGAGTTGCAATATCTGAAAAAAGTCTGAAGATTTATAGAATTCCTGGCGTTTTTGTCTGAAAATAATTGACCTCTGTGGCGAAAACGCTAACTAGTCCTACCGTTTTCCTTTAAAAGTAGCTAACTAGTTCGAGGGTAGTATTTAAGTCTGTTTAGCTGTAACGGTGGTTCTTAGAAATTTTCCGATGCCCACAACAAATAGGAAACTCTTCTACCGAAACTCTGAATTGTGCGTTTGAAAACTGATAGTTCGCAAAGAAATTTGTAGTATACAAAACCATTTTGTCTCAAAAATATAAATTCGAGTATGAATATTAGAAAAATGACTAACTTCCCTCTTAAAACTTTCAAACATGAATATGAAAACCGAACTTTCGCATAGAAATGCAAATTTCACAGTTATATTAAAAATTACAAAAAATGATCACTTTGCAGTATACATAACCATATTGACCGGAACTCTGAAATTTTGACATTGAAAATTTAAGTTTCGCATTGGAGTTGCAATATCTGAAAAAAGTCTGAAGATTTATAGACTTCCTGGCGTTTTATATCTGAAAATAATTGACCTCTGTGGCGAAAACGCCAACTAGTCTACCGTTTTCCTTTAAAAGTAGCTAACTAGTCCGAGGGTAGTATTTAAGTCTGATTAGCTGTAACGGTGGTTCTTAGAAATTTTCCGATGCCCACAACAAATAGGAAACTCTTCTACCGAAACTCTGAATTGTGCGTTTGAAAACTGATAGTTCGCAAAGAAATTTGTAGTATACCAAACCATTTTGTCTGAAAAATATAAATTCGAGTATGAATATTAGAAAAATGACTAACTTCCCTCTTAAAACTTTCAAACATGAATATGAAAACCGCACTTTCTCATAGAAATGCAAATTTCACAGTTATGATATTAAAAATTACAAGAAATTATCACTTTGCAGTATACATAACCATATTGACCGAAACTCTGAAATTTGAGCATTAAAATTTAAGTTTAGCATAGGAGTTGCAATATCTGAAAAAAGTCTGAAGATTTATAGACTTCCTGGCGTTTTATGTCTGAAAATAATTGACCTCTGTGGCGAAAACGCCAACTAGTCTACCGTTTTCCTTTAAAAGTAGCTAACTAGTTCGAGGATAGTATTTAAGTCTGTTTAGCTGTAACGGTGGTTCTTAGAAATTTTCCGATGCCCACAACAAATAGGAAACTCTTCTACCGAAACTCTGAATTGTGCGTTTGAAAACTGATAGTTCGCAAAGAAATTTGTAGTATACCAAACCATTTTGTCTGAAAAATATAAATTCGAGTATGAATATTAGAAAAATGACTAACTTCCCTCTTAAAACTTTCAAACATGAATATGAAAACCGCACTTTCTCATAGAAATGCAAATTTCACAGTTATGATATTAAAAATTACAAGAAATTATCACTTTGCAGTATACATAACCATATTGACCGAAACTCTGAAATTTGAGCATTAAAATTTAAGTTTAGCATAGGAGTTGCAATATCTGAAAAAAGTCTGAAGATTTATAGACTTCCTGGCGTTTTATGTCTGAAAATAATTGACCTCTGTGGCGAAAACGCCAACTAGTCTACCGTTTTCCTTTAAAAGTAGCTAACTAGTTCGAGGATAGTATTTAAGTCTGTTTAGCTGTAACGGTGGTTCTTAGAAATTTTCCGATGCCCACAACAAATAGGAAACTCTTCTACCGAAACTCTGAATTGTGCGTTTGAAAACTGATAGTTCGCAAAGAAATTTGTAGTATACCAAACCATTTTGTCTGAAAAATATAAATTCGAGTATGAATATTAGAAAAATGACTAACTTCCCTCTTAAAACTTTCAAACATGAATATGAAAACCGCACTTTCTCATAGAAATGCAAATTTCACAGTTATGATATTAAAAATTACAAGAAATTATCACTTTGCAGTATACATAACCATATTGACCGAAACTCTGAAATTTGAGCATTAAAATTTAAGTTTAGCATAGGAGTTGCAATATCTGAAAAAAGTCTGAAGATTTATAGACTTCCTGGCGTTTTATGTCTGAAAATAATTGACCTCTGTGGCGAAAACGCCAACTAGTCTACCGTTTTCCTTTAAAAGTAGCTAACTAGTTCGAGGATAGTATTTAAGTCTGTTTAGCTGTAACGGTGGTTCTTAGAAATTATCCGATGCCCACAACAAATAGGAAACTCTTCTACCGAAACTCTGAATTGTGCGTTTGAAAACTGATAGTTCGCAAAGAAATTTGTAGTATACAAAACCATTTTGTCTGAAAAATATAAATTCGAGTATGAATATTAGAAAAATGACTAACTTCCCTCTTAAAACTTTCAAACATGAATATGAAAACCGAACTTTCTAATAGAAATGCAAATTTCACAGTTATGATATTAAAAATTACAAGAAATTATCACTTTGCAGTATACATAACCATATTGACCGAAACTCTGAAATTTGAGCATTAAAATTTAAGTTTAGCATAGGAGTTGCAATATCTGAAAAAAGTCTGAAGATTTATAGACTTCCTGGCGTTTTATGTCTGAAAATAATTGACCTCTGTGGCGAAAACGCCAACTAGTCCTACCGTTTTCCTTTAAAAGTAGCTAACTAGTTCGAGGGTAGTATTTAAGTCTGTTTAGCTGTAACGGTGGTTCTTAGAAATTTTCCGATGCCCACAACAAATAGGAAACTCTTCTACCGAAACTCTGAATTGTGCGTTTGAAAACTGATAGTTCGCAAAGAAATTTGTAGTATACAAAACCATTTTGTCTCAAAAATATAAATTCGAGTATGAATATTAGAAAAATGACTAACTTCCCTCTTAAAACTTTGAAACATGAATATGAAAACCGAACTTTCTAATAGAAATGCAAATTTCACAGTTATGATATTAAAAATTACAAGAAATTATCACTTTGCAGTATACATAACCATATTGACCGAAACTCTGAAATTTGAGCATTAAAATTTAAGTTTAGCATAGGAGTTGCAATATCTGAAAAAAGTCTGAAGATTTATAGACTTCCTGGCGTTTTATGTCTGAAAATAATTGACCTCTGTGGCGAAAACGCCAACTAGTCCTACCGTTTTCCTTTAAAAGTAGCTAACTAGTTCGAGGGTAGTATTTAAGTCTGTTTAGCTGTAACGGTGGTTCTTAGAAATTTTCCGATGCCCACAACAAATAGGAAACTCTTCTACCGAAACTCTGAATTGTGCGTTTGAAAACTGATAGTTCGCAAAGAAATTTGTAGTATACAAAACCATTTTGTCTCAAAAATATAAATTCGAGTATGAATATTAGAAAAATGACTAACTTCCCTCTTAAAACTTTCAAACATGAATATGAAAACCGAACTTTCTCATAGAAATGCAAATTTCACAGTTATGATATTAAAAATTACAAGAAATTATCACTTTGCAGTATACATAACCATATTGACCGAAACTCTGAAATTTGAGCATTAAAATTTAAGTTTAGCATAGGAGTTGCAATATCTGAAAAAAGTCTGAAGATTTATAGACTTCCTGGCGTTTTATGTCTGAAAATAATTGACCTCTGTGGCGAAAACGCCAACTAGTCCTACCGTTTTCCTTTAAAAGTAGCTAACTAGTTCGAGGGTAGTATTTAAGTCTGTTTAGCTGTAACGGTGGTTCTTAGAAATTTTCCGATGCCCACAACAAATAGGAAACTCTTCTACCGAAACTCTGAATTGTGCGTTTGAAAACTGATAGTTCGCAAAGAAATTTGTAGTATACAAAACCATTTTGTCTCAAAAATATAAATTCGAGTATGAATATTAGAAAAATGACTAACTTCCCTCTTAAAACTTTCAAACATGAATATGAAAACCGAACTTTCTCATAGAAATGCAAATTTCACAGTTATGATATTAAAAATTACAAGAAATTATCACTTTGCAGTATACATAACCATATTGACCGAAACTCTGAAATTTGAGCATTAAAATTTAAGTTTGGCATAGGAGTTGCAATATCTGCAAAAAGTCCGAAGATTTATAGACTTCCTGGCGTTTTATGTCTGAAAATAATTGACCTCTGTGGCGAAAACGCCAACTAGTCCTACCGTTTTCCTTTAAAAGTAGCTAACTAGTTCGAGGGTAGTATTTAAGTCTGTTTAGCTGTAACGGTGGTTCTTAGAAATTTTCCGATGCCCACAACAAATAGGAAACTCTTCTACCGAAACTCTGAATTGTGCGTTTGAAAACTGATAGTTCGCAAAGAAATTTGTAGTATACAAAACCATTTTGTCTGAAAAATATAAATTCGACTATGAATATTATAAAAATGATTAACTTCCCTCTTAAAATTTTCAAACATTTACTACTTTGCAGTGTACAAAACCATTTTGTCTGAAAAATATAAATTCGAGTATGAATATTAGAAAAATGACTAACTTCCCTCTTAAAACTTTCAAACATGAATATGAAAACCGAACTTTCTAATAGAAATGCAAATTTCACAGTTATGATATTAAAAATTACAAGAAATTATCACTTTGCAGTATACATAACCATATTGACCGAAACTCTGAAATTTGAGCATTAAAATTTAAGTTTAGCATAGGAGTTGCAATATCTGAAAAAAGTCTGAAGATTTATAGACTTCCTGGCGTTTTATGTCTGAAAATAATTGACCTCTGTGGCGAAAACGCCAACTAGTCTACCGTTTTCCTTTAAAAGTAGCTAACTAGTTCGAGGATAGTATTTAAGTCTGTTTAGCTGTAACGGTGGTTCTTAGAAATTTTCCGATGCCCACAACAAATAGGAAACTCTTCTACCGAAACTCTGAATTGTGCGTTTGAAAACTGATAGTTCGCAAAGAAATTTGTAGTATACCAAACCATTTTGTCTGAAAAATATAAATTCGAGTATGAATATTAGAAAAATGACTAACTTCCCTCTTAACACTTTCAAACATGAATATGAAAACCGAACTTTCTCATAGAAATGCAAATTTCACAGTTATGATATTAAAAATTACAAGAAATTATCACTTTGCAGTATACATAACCATATTGACCGAAACTCTGAAATTTGAGCATTAAAATTTAAGTTTGGCATAGGAGTTGCAATATCTGCAAAAAGTCCGAAGATTTATAGACTTCCTGGCGTTTTATGTCTGAAAATAATTGACCTCTGTGGCGAAAACGCCAACTAGTCCTACCGTTTTCCTTTAAAAGTAGCTAACTAGTTCGAGGGTAGTATTTAAGTCTGTTTAGCTGTAACGGTGGTTCTTAGAAATTTTCCGATGCCCACAACAAATAGGAAACTCTTCTACCGAAACTCTGAATTGTGCGTTTGAAAACTGATAGTTCGCAAAGAAATTTGTAGTATACAAAACCATTTTGTCTGAAAAATATAAATTCGACTATGAATATTATAAAAATGATTAACTTCCCTCTTAAAATTTTCAAACATTTACTACTTTGCAGTGTACAAAACCATATAGACCAAAAATCTGAAACATGAATATGAAAACCAAACTTTCGCATAGAAATGCAAATTTCACAGTTATGATATTAAAAATTACAAAAAATTATCACTTTGCAGTATACATAACCATATTGACTGGAACTCTGAAATTTTGACATTGAAAATTTAAGTTTCGCATTGGAGTTGCAATATCTGAAAAAAGTCTGAAGATTTATAGACTTCCTGGCGTTTTATGTCTGAAAATAATTGACCTCTGTGGCGAAAACGCCAACTAGTCTACCGTTTTACTTTAAAAATAGGTAACTAGCCCGAGGCTAGTATTTAAGTCTGTTTTGCTGTAACGGTGGTTCTTAGAATTTTTCCGATGCCCACAACAGATAGGAACCTCTTCTACCGATACTCTAAATTGTGCGTTTGAAAACTGATAGTTCGCAAAGAAATTTGCAGTATACAAAACCATTTTGTCTGAAAAATATAAATTCGAGTATAAATATTATAAAATGACTAACTTCGCTCTTAAAACTTTCAAACATGAATATAAAAACCGAACTTTGGCATAGAAATGCAAATTTCACAGTTATGATATTAAAAAATTACAAAAAATTATAACTTTGCAGTATACATAACCATATTGACCGAAAGTCTGAAATTTGAGCATGAAAATTTAAGTTTCGCATAGGAGTTGCAATATCTATCAAAAATAATCTATCTATCTGAAAAAAGTCTGAAGATTTATATACTTCCTGGCCTTTTATGTCTGAACATAATTGACCTCTGTGGCGAAAACGCCAACTAGTCTACCGTTTTACTTTAAAAATAGCTAACTAGCCCGAGGGTAGTATTTAAGTCTGTTTTGCTGTAACGGTGGTTCTTAGAATTTTTCCGATGCCCACAACAGATAGGAACCTCTTCTACCGATACTCTAAATTGTGCGTTTGAAAACTGATAGTTCGCAAAGAAATTTGCAGTATACAAAACCATTTTGTCTGAAAAATATAAATTCGAGTATAAATATTATAAAAATGACTAACTTCCCTCTTAAAACTTTCAGACATGAATATGAAAACCGAACTTTCGCATAGAAATGAAAATTTCACAGTTATGATATTAAAAAATTACAAAAAAATATAACTTTGCAGTATACATAACCATATTGACCGAAAGTCTGAAATTTGAGCATGAAAATTTAAGTTTCGCATAGGAGTTGCAATATCTATCAAAAATAATCTATCTATCTGAAAAAAGTCTGAAGATTTATATACTTCCTGGCGTTTTATGTCTGAACATAATTGACCTCTGTGGCGAAAACGCCAACTAGTCTACCGTTTCACTTTAAAAATAGCTAACTAGCCCGAGGGTAGTATTTAAGTCTGTTTTGCTGTAACGGTGGTTCTTAGAATTTTTCCGATGCCCACAACAGATAGGAACCTCTTCTACCGATACTCTAAATTGTGCGTTTGAAAACTGATAGTTCGCAAAGAAATTTGCAGTATACAAAACCATTTTGTCTGAAAAATATAAATTCGAGTATAAATATTATAAAAATGACTAACTTCGCTCTTAAAACTTTCAAACATGAATATAAAAACCGAACTTTGGCATAGAAATGCAAATTTCACAGTTATGATATTAAAAAATTACAAAAAATTATAACTTTGCAGTATACATAACCATATTGACCGAAAGTCTGAAATTTGAGCATGAAAATTTAAGTTTCGCATAGGAGTTGCAATATCTATCAAAAATAATCTATCTATCTGAAAAAAGTCTGAAGATTTATAGACTTCCTGGCGTTTTATGTCTGAAAATAATTGACCTCTGTGGCGAAAACGCCAACTAGTCTACCGTTTTCCTTTAAAAATAGCTAACTAGCCCGACGGTAGTATTTAAGTCTGTTTTGCTGTAACGGTGGTTCTTAGAATTTTTCCGATGCCCACAACAGATAGGAACCTCTTCTACCGATACTCTAAATTGTGCGTTTGAAAACTGATAGTTCGCAAAGAAATTTGCAGTATACAAAACCATTTTGTCTGAAAAATATAAATTCGAGTATAAATATTATAAAAATGACTAACTTCCCTCTTAAAACTTTCAAACATGAATATAAAAACCGAACTTTGGCATAGAAATGCAAATTTCACAGTTATGATATTAAAAAATTACAAAAAATTATAACTTTGCAGTATACATAACCATATTGACCGAAAGTCTGAAATTTGAGCATGAAAATTTAAGTTTCGCATAGGAGTTGGAATATCTATCAAAAATAATCTATCTATCTGAAAAAAGTCTGAAGATTTATAGACTTCCTGGCGTTTTATGTCTGAAAATAATTGACCTCTGTGGCGAAAACGCCAACTAGTCTACCGTTTTCCTTTAAAAATAGCTAACTAGCCCGAGGGTAGTATTAAGGTCTGTTTTGCTGTAACGGTGGTTCTTAGAATTTTTCCGATGCCCACAACAGATAGGAACCTCTTCTACCGATACTCTGAATTGTGCGTTTGAAAACTGATAGTTCGCAAAGAAATTTGCAGTATACAAAACCATTTTGTCTGAAAAATATAAATTCGAGTATAAATATTATAAAAATGACTAACTTCCCTCTTAAGACTTTCAAACATGAATATGAAAACCGAACTTTCGCATAGAAATGCAAATTTCACAGTTATGATATTAAAAAATTACAAAAAATTATAACTTTGCAGTATACATAACCATATTGACCGAAAGTCTGAAATTTGAGCATGAAAATTTAAGTTTCGCATAGGAGTTGCAATATCTATCAAAAATAATCTATCTATCTGAAAAAAGTCTGAAGATTTATAGACTTCCTGGCGTTTTATGTCTGAAAATAATTGACCTCTGTGGCCAAAACGCCAACTAATCTACCGTTTTTCTTTAAAAGTAGCTAACTAGCCCGAGGGTAGTATTTAAGTCTGTTTTGCTGTAACGGTGGTTCTTAGAATTTTTCCGATGCCCACAACAGATAGGAACCTCTTCTACCGATACTCTAAATTGTGCGTTTGAAAACTGATAGTTCGCAAAGAAATTTGCAGTATACAAAACCATTTTGTCTGAAAAATATAAATTCGAGTATAAATATTATAAAAATGACTAATTTCCCTCTTAAAACTTTCAAACATGAATATGAAAACCGAACTTTGGCATAGAAATGCAAATTTCACAGTTATGATATTAAAAAATTACAAAAAATTATAACTTTGCAGTATACATAACCATATTGACCGAAAGTCTGAAATTTGAGCATGAAAATTTAAGTTTCGCATAGGAGTTGCAATATCTATCAAAAATAATCTATCTATCTGAAAAAAGTCTGAAGATTTATAGACTTCCTGGCGTTTTATGTCTGAAAATAATTGACCTCTGTGGCCAAAACGCCAACTAGTCTACCGTTTTTCTTTAAAAGTAGCTAACTAGCCCGAGGGTAGTATTTAAGTCTGTTTTGCTGTAACGGTGGTTCTTAGAATTTTTCCGATGCCCACAACAGATAGGAACCTCTTCTACCGATACTCTAAATTGTGCGTTTGAAAACTGATAGTTCGCAAAGAAATTTGCAGTATACAAAACCATTTTGTCTGAAAAATATAAATTCGAGTATAAATATTATAAAAATGACTAATTTCCCTCTTAAAACTTTCAAACATGAATATGAAAACCGAACTTTGGCATAGAAATGCAAATTTCACAGTTATGATATTAAAAAATTACAAAAAATTATAACTTTGCAGTATACATAACCATATTGACCGAAAGTCTGAAATTTGAGCATGAAAATTTAAGTTTCGCATAGGAGTTGCAATATCTATCAAAAATAATCTATCTATCTGAAAAAAGTCTGAAGATTTATAGACTTCCTGGCGTTTTATGTCTGAAAATAATTGACCTCTGTGGCCAAAACGCCAACTAGTCTACCGTTTTTCTTTAAAAGTAGCTAACTAGCCCGAGGGTAGTATTTAAGTCTGTTTTGCTGTAACGGTGGTTCTTAGAATTTTTCCGATGCCCACAACAGATAGGAACCTCTTCTACCGATACTCTAAATTGTGCGTTTGAAAACTGATAGTTCGCAAAGAAATTTGCAGTATACAAAACCATTTTGTCTGAAAAATATAAATTCGAGTATAAATATTATAAAAATGACTAATTTCCCTCTTAAAACTTTCAAACATGAATATGAAAACCGAACTTTGGCATAGAAATGCAAATTTCACAGTTATGATATTAAAAAATTACAAAAAATTATAACTTTGCAGTATACATAACCATATTGACCGAAAGTCTGAAATTTGAGCATGAAAATTTAAGTTTCGCATAGGAGTTGCAATATCTATCAAAAATAATCTATCTATCTGAAAAAAGTCTGAAGATTTATAGACTTCCTGGCGTTTTATGTCTGAAAATAATTGACCTCTGTGGCGAAAACGCCAACTAGTCTACCGTTTTCCTTTAAAAATAGCTAACTAGCCCGAGGGTAGTATTTAAGTCTGTTTTGCTGTAACGGTGGTTCTTAGAATTTTTCCGATGCCCACAACAGATAGGAACCTCTTCTACCGATACTCTGAATTGAGCGTTTGAAAACTGATAGTTCGCAAAGAAATTTGCAGTATACAAAACCATTTTGTCTGAAAAATATAAATTCGAGTATAAATATTATAAAAATGACTAACTTTCCTCTTAAAACTTTCAAACATGAATAAGAAGGAAGTTAGTCATTTTTATAATATTCATTCTCGAAATTATATTTTTCAGACAAAATGATTTTGTATACTGCAAATTTTTTTGCGAACTATCAGTTTTCAAACGCACAATTCAGAGTTTCGGTGGAAAAGTTTCCTATTTGTTGTGGGCATCGCAAAAATTCTAAGAACCACCGTTACAGCTAATCAGAGTTAAATATTACCCTCGGACTAGTTAGCTACTTTTAAAGGAAAACGCTAGACTACTTGGCGATTTCGCCACAGAGGTCAATTATTTTCAGACATAAAACCTCAGCAAGTAGATACATCTCCGGAGTCTTTTCTGGTATTGCCATTCGTATGCGAAATTTTTAATTTCGCACTTAAATTTTCTATTTTAGTCGAAATAGTTTTGTATACTGCAAATTAATAGTATATTGAAGCTTTTGTGATCATACAATTGATAGTTCTATGCGAAAATTAAATTTTGATACTCTGCTAGAAAATTTATGATGCCTTTTCCCGGTATTGCCATTCCCGTGCGAAATATCAATTAGTAGCTAATAGAACTGTTGGAGATTTTCCGATATACATTTAGCGTAGACTCGTTGGCTGTTGTCGGTTTGTAGATCGGGAGACCTATTGGCGTTTTCGCCAATAAGGGCTGCAATTTTATGAAGTAATCGCCAATGAGTCGGTCGCTGCCAGCTATACTTTCTGTGATCCTAATACCACGCGCCGATAACTCCACTAAATTTTTTCTTATTTGGTATTTACTATTGGGAGGGGTTGTAAGAAAATGACTGCGATAATTACTTGTTTGGCTGTTCTGCATTTTACATATTTGTAAATTATTATAAATGTTCTTTTGCCCGCTTTTAACCCTCCAGTGATAACGTGCCGCCGTTTAACATTAGTGATAACGTCGGTCTGTGGGACCGATTTTATAATTTATTTTTGTATAACACTTTTTGTAACTCTTCTGTTGCAAATTCAACTAATTAGGATACCTTAGATATTGTTCTCAATAATAAGGTTAGTTTCAGTAAAAATCACGCACTACATTTTAGAAATTTTTATTGTTGAAGAAATAATAAAAAACAAAAACAAGCATAACTAAAAAATAATATTTCTTATTAAAAAAATTACATTAAATTCTGACAAGCATTGTTATAAATAAACATAAAAACAACGTATTAAAACATATACCCGTTTTTTAGTACGGCTAATTATAACTGAAATAATTAGGAGTGAAAATTGATGAATTATTACACGTTGCAATCTTCACAAATCACTTCAGCATGCTCCAAACACAGATATATATTGCAAAGTTTTTGCTGTTCAGCTTCGTAACTCATAGTTGCTAAGAAATAAGATGACAATATAATGATTAATTGGAAACAATTTCAGAATCAACATACCTTCTAATATAAAAAATTTAAATATTTTTATATCAAGAGTGATAACGTCGGTGTATTAGACCGAAGTACGCTGCAACTACCGAGCAACTGCACCCACCTACTTGCAAATCTCAACTGATGTGCAAATACAGTCGATTTGAAGGTACTGAAAATCTCCGACCCCTAGCGGAAAGGTTTTAAAATTATTATAATTAAATATTAGAATTATATGTGAACATGGCTGATATAATTGTTTGTTATGCTTTTTTCTGCTTTTTACTGTGATAATCATAAACTCATTACAAATGTTGCTGTTTTCCCGTTCCCAATTTCTAATGCCTTGTATTGTATTACTCAAACTGCATTATTGGATTTTTCATTGATGGTGCTTATGCAACCAAGTTTGCATGTAAATTTTCCTCTGTGTGTGCTGAGTCTTGTTGGCGCTTGCCCCCAAACCCACTGGGACGTCAATGATGGACTTGTTGACAATCGAATGACACCGTTGGCCAACGTAAGCCAACTTGTACGCAAGGACGCGTATGTGTGTGTGTGTGTGTGTGTATGTCTATGTGTCTGGCTTTGTATCTGGCTTTGTGTCTGCATACACTTTACAGTCCAGACACCTTAATGCAGAAAAACCAAATTTGTCTCCAAGATTGCTAATTGCAGTAAGATGACACCGCAAGAAAATGAGTTAGGTCCGCCAAAAAAAAGGAGGGAGGGGAGGGGTGCTCTATGTCAAAATAACTGCGCTTGAAAACCAGCTTTAAATTCGTATTCTACGCATGTCGAATAGTCGATCTGCGCAAACGCAATCTCTCTATCACCACCTATTGCCCCCACCATCAACTTTTTGATTATTCAAATATTTAGTAATTTCGGCTTCAAAATCGATATGAGTTAAATGGCAATAGGAACGATTTTCCATTAAGAAAAAATCACAACGTGTTTCTTCCGGTCGTTTACCTGAACAGTTTAATTGGGTGATTGCAAAAATACGGCTATAAGCCAAAGGCCTATAGGACGTGAAATGTCGATTTTAATGGATAAACATTAATTGCAACTAGAACACGCAAAATATCATAAAAGCGGGCAACTGCAGTAAAAAAAATGGAGGGGGATACTCTACTTCAATATAGACGAGCGCGGAAAAGAATTTTGGATTAGTATTCTACCCAAGTGAAATAGCCGACCTGCGTAAACGCGATTTCCGTATCACCCCCTCTGCCGCCCCGTTGTTTTTTCAAAAAATTACGAGTTTCGGCTTCAACATCGTTATGAGCATGTTAAAGGACAATGGGAACAACTTTCTATTGAGAAAACATCACTAGGAGGTTTCCTTTTGGTCGTTTACATGAACAGATTAATTGAGTAACCGTCAAACAAACGGCACACCAATTATGGAATCGATTTTGTAATTTCAAGGGACAAACAATCGTTGCAACCAGAAAACACAAAATATCATAAAACCACTAGATTGTTTCAAAAAATTGGCGAAAGGGAAGGTGGGGTTGCCTACTTCAAAATTGATGCGTTCGGAAAAGAACCTTAGATACGTATTTTACTCATGTCGAGTAGCTGATTTGCACAAGCTGGATTTTCCATATTACGAAATGTAATGTTTTGACTTCAAAATTGGTATGAACATGTTAAATGGCAATAGGAACAATCTTCCATTAAAAAAAATAACAAAATTTCAAATCAATTCATAATTTTCAAAAATGATATAAATTTTAAAATTTAAAAAAATTGTAAAATTTACATAGTTTTTAGAAATTTAAAGAATTATAAAAATTTTCAAAATTTTCATAATTTTATTGAACTTATTTTCATTAATATCTAAAATTCTTGCATATTTCTTTTACAAATTTTCAAAATTTTCAAAATTATTTTTTATTGTCCAAAAGTTGTACAATTATTCAAAAATTTTCAAAGGTTCAAGACATTTAAACTTTATTTTCGAACGTTCATGTTTTTACAATTTTTCATATCCGAAAATTTTTTAAATTTTTATTGCTTCAATATGTCTATAATTGTCAAAAATTTTCAAAGTTAAATATTTTAAATTTTCATAAATTTCTAAAATTCTTCAGAATCTTTTTTTAAAATTTTAAATTTTTTCAGTTTCATAATTTTTAACTCGCAGTAACTGTTTAATAATTACAATCACAAATTAATGGTTAACAAAAAGGAAAAAACGAAAGAAAAGCACCATTACAGTACAACAACAAACAAAATTACTCAAATAATATTTAACAAAATAAATCTAGTGTTTATAAACATGTAGGCTGTAAAGTCATCGCTCTGTAAGTACTGTTGTCCCCATTCCCAAAGTGGCTTATTTGCAATGAAAACTGTGTAGCGGTCTGCTGTGCAATGAAATCTGAGCCCTATATAGTGGACGCGTAAATATGTGACTTCTAGTAGTAGGGGTCCCTCACCTCTAAAAGTAGAGATAGATGGAAGGAATCCGGATTTACTATATACATTATGGCCTAAAAGGTAGAACGCGAGAGCTGGTTACGCTTAAACGGTAACAGGAATCATTTTAAGAAGATAATAATGGAAATATTACATTTAAATATTTATTATGAGCTAAAAACCAAGGTGGCCAGGGGCCAAATATTTTTTACTGAACTCTGTAGCAATTCAGCATCTAACCTATTAATTGTAAATAATTTAGGGTAGCTGGTCTTTTTTTTCTATTTTTTTTACGCTTTCCCGAAGTTCTTTTTTTAATATTATTTTTATTATATTTACAATATAGCAACGTTTTTCTTATGATATTTTTAAAACGTGTATGTTGTAATTTATTTGCAGAACATTTGTATTTGTCTAACTTGTCTCAAAATATATTAGTACTCCGAATTCCTATGCTTATAAAATATTCCGGAACTCAGTTTTCCGGATTTTGCTTCCTTTCAAAACTATTTCTGAAAATGTTAGCAAATCTCCCACTTCACGCTTCTATTTTTCAGATTATTGCCTTCTGTTCACGGATAGTTTGCGAATATTTATTAATATTGAAGCTTCTCCTCTAGAGCTTTTACTTTCATGACATATTTTTACGCTGGAGCTTTTTCAGAGTGGGATTTCAGCGCATTTATTTGTAGGGTCGTTTAGGAGTTTTCACGGTAACTTTTCCGAATTACTGTCGGAGGTGTTCCTTTAATATGTTTTCGGAACCTTTACTGCACTTCCCTTTTTTCGAGGATTTCTTGACGTAATTTGGAATTGTTTAAGAACAATTTTCCGAGCTTATTTTCTAAATTTGTTTTTTTCATGTAATATTTTCTGAAATTGTTAAATTTAATACTTTTCGTAGCCATTTAAATTTTTTTCTAACCATTTTATTTCAATTTTGAGTACGTAAAAATGCACCGTTTTACTTTCAGCGATTTGATGAAATTTCTAATAGGCGCGCCTATTACAAATATCATCTACGCCTAGGCGTAGCGGAAATTCATCAGAAAAGTTGGTAAATAGTCCGGAAACGGAAGGTATTTTTGTATTATTCCTTTCGCGTATAAAATGTTCAACATAAAACTTGACAATGTTAAAAAACCAGTTTTGGCAGCTCATAAAGGTAGAGCGGGGTAATTATTTGCTTTTTACCCAAGGGCCTAAATTTGCCTTTAACGTCCTTAAATTATTTGACGACGATATTTTGTTATCTCTGTGGTATTTTGTACCGCCAATCTGTTTTTTCGGATTTATTACAAAAATTAATTTTTAAGTACAGAGTGGCTAGGAAAACCCCGGCCACTTTTCTTGCGGCGGTCAAGAGATGGCGCTTTAGTAAAGAAAAATTAAATTAAAATACTGGCAAAACGCAGAATCCAAGACGTTTTAGTTATTAAATACGCCCCATATTAAATCAAAACAACCAAAACGTCTTGGATTCTGCGTTGTTGCCAGTATTTTAATTTATTTTTTCTTTACTAAAGCGCCATCTCTTGACCGCCGCAAGAAAAGTGGCCGGGGTTTCCTAGCCACTCTGTATTTACAAACGTATACTAAAATGTGGCATAGCAAATATTCGTTTTCTAACAACACCAGTTCTAGGCGTTCCGAGTCTAAGCAACTACTGTTATTAATCACGATCTGCCTACATAGAGTAACGGAAGTGTACAAGATCCACAAATTTATTTTTTTTGTTTTTAATTGTCATCTCAAAATTTTCTACCTTTATTTTAGAACTTCCGACTTTATTTCCGGATGTTCAACTACGTTAAATGCCGCAATAACTTACTTTAGGGTCGTAACTTCGGCTAGTAAAAATATTCCGATCTGGATCTCGAAATGTCTAACGTTTGCTCGTAATTTCGCACTTTAATTTCAGAATTTTAAAAATTCAACTGTTGTTCGCAACTATACCTGCGTTTTTATAGGCGTTCCGAGTATGAGTACGGTCTGTTTATATAGTATGAGTATAGAAAAATTTAGAAGGTCCGTACATTTAATTTAATTCTTACTTTTATATGTTGAAATGTTCTGCTTTAATCTCATAACTTTCTATATATTCTTGAATGTTCCGACTTTAATGTCAGAATGTTCGACTTTTTCACCTATAAGAATGCGGGTGTTGTGGTGTTGTTAGGCTTTCAAATATAAGCGTCTGTTACAATTAGTCACGATCTGCCTACTTGTAGTTGAGTACGGAGATGTAGAAGGTCAATAAATTTGTAATCTTTTAACTTTACCGCAAAATATACAAGCTCGGAAATTTTGAGTTTATTCATTAAGGTTCCGAGTTTAATGTCGAAATACTTAAATTTAAGGTTAATTTCTGAAACCAAAATATTTGAATAATCTGGAAATATTTGATTTTTACAAAAAAAAGTTGTCAGCAACCTTCCTCGCGTTTTATGAAATTTTTAATATTCTTAAGTATTTTGAAAATTTGTTGATCACTAGAAATTTATTTAAAATTCATTAAACTTTTGTAGAAATTGAAAGTTTTAAAAATTTGATATTTGGAAAATTGTAAAAATTTAAAAATTGCAAAAATTAACATTTGCAAAATTAAAATTTTCTTTACAATTTTCTAAATGGTTTAAAAAATTTTTATAAATTTTCTTCATTTAAAAATAAACTGTTTGATATTGTTTTGTAAATTATTAAAATTAAAACTCTTTTGAAAATTGCTGAAAATTTTTAAAAATTAAAAAATAGCTATTCAAAAGTATTTAAATCCGTAAAATTAAGAAAACTCAGTTTTTAAAAATATGAAATATTGAGTTCTTAACAAAATTCAAAATATTGGGAAATGTGAAGTAAATGAATATTTTTTGGTAGTTTTTAAGAAGATATAAAAATTTTAAAAATTCTGAAATTTTTTAAACCTGCAAAAATTTAAAAATTCCAAAAAAATTTAAAATTTGCTATTTAAAAATTATTTTACAATTTTGTAAATTTAAAAAATTGTTAAAAGTTCTGTTCATTTTATAATAAACTGTTTGATATTTTCTTAAATTTCGAAACTGTCCAAAATTATTAACCATAGAATTTTTTTATGAAAACTATTAAAGTTTTAAAAATTGCTGAAAATTGGCAACATTTAAAAAACTCGAAAATATTTGTAATTTAAATTTTTGTTAGAAAATTTAAATATTTTAAAAATTTTCATTTTAAAAATATATAAATTTGAGTTTTCGAAATTCTAAAATTTTTTGTAGAATTGTAAAACATGAAAATTTTTCTATTTTATTTTTTGGAAAATTAAAAAATTTTGAAATTTATGAAAAATTTAAAAATTTGAAAATTGTACACATTATTAAAGTTGACAAAATTATTTTCTTTTGATTTTGTAAATTAAAAAATTGTAAAAAATGTTAGTGTTTAAAATAAACTGTTTGATAGCTTGCAAAATTTTAAAACTAGCCAAAAGTAATAAAAATTACACAACTTTTATGAAAATTATCAAAGTTAAAAAATTTTTAAATTTAAAATTATAAAAAACTGAAATTATTGGAAATTTAAAAAAGTTTTAGATATGTATAATAATTTCGTAATTTTGGACAAATTTGAAAATATGAAAATTGTTTTAATTTTGATATTTTTTAGAAAATTACATAATTTTGAAAATTTTGATATTAAAAATTTCAAAAATATCTGAACCTTTTTAAAAATTAGAAATTTTTTTTACTAGTAATTTGTTTCTATTGTAATTTAACATATTCGTATCAATTTCGCATTTGAAATTCCAAAACATTTGTAAATAACAAAAACAATGAAGAATAATGTTAAGTTTTGAGTAAGAGAGTGGCGGTAACTTAAAGGTTAGGGGTTTAGCCTCTAACGCTAAAAGTCTGGGTTACAATTCCCCGCGCAGGCAAGCAGGTCTAAAGGTCTAAAGTTCGATTCTCCGCCGAAGCCATGCAGCAATAAAAATCTATGCCGCAACCCGCCACTCAAGTTCCCCAATACGGTGTAGGCACCGTGGGGTCTTAGTGCCTGAAACTTTCTCTAGTATTTAGTCGTTGGAATTCGACGTTAAACTGTAGGTCCCCCGTATTCCACCTTGTTCGGATTTGACGTTAAACTGTAGGTCCCTCGTACTCCACCTTGTTCGGATTTGACGTTAAACTGTAGGTCTCCCGTACTTAACCTTGTTCAGATTCGACGTTAAACTGTAGGTCCACCGTACTCCACCTTAGCGCTAAGGGAAGTATGGGGGCCCAGCAGTGGAACATAAAGGCTGATTACGACGAATGTTCAGTTAGAATTCGGAAATTGGGAGGACAACTGTCAATAAAAACAGTTTCGTTTTAATGAAATAAAACAAACGTTTTGTGTTCCAAATTGAAATTTAAAACTTATAAAGCAGATAAGTACGTTATGCATTTAAAAAAATTAAAATATGAAAGGATTTTCCAAATAAAATGCTGGTTAAGTTCAAGTTTTAATTTGTATTAAAGCGCCTTTAATACTTGTCCTTTAATTATGATTCCCAACAACTACTTATTTTCTGAAGAACCTCCTAAATTGGCCGTTTACAATTTCTCTTTATTTTCATAATTTGATTCAGAACTTGCAGCGCAAACAAAGAAAATTTATTTGTAGGTACAGTAAAATAATAACGTAACCAAATAAGAATTGAAGCGCAGCACACCGAGGCGAAATGAGCAACAAAAGCAAAGCAAACCAATTCTTCAAATAATCAGAGTAGAGCCTGGGATTTCTAGGAACATCTGGAATGCAAGGAATAACAATGTTTGCGATAAAATTTAATAAGAATGCTAGAACTGTACGAAAATACCTACAAATTGATGTGGAAAAATACAAATTGCAGGTTGTAAAATTTTAAAGTTCATAAGACGAATAATTTTAAGGTTAGCATTTTAAATTGCACTTTTATGTGCTGCAATTGCAACGGAACGTGCAATGGAAGGCGATTTATATAAAATGTATGACAAATGGGCTCGTTTCGTAGTGGGTGCGTTTTCCTGTCATATTCCTAAACCCGAGGGAGCACAAATGATCCATAATGAGCTTTCCATTGATTTTTTTAAAAGAAGCAAGCGCATCGTGTTTGAATTTTTAATCAAAAATGTAATATAAATGAAGCCTCGCTACCATTTCAAACAAATTCTGTTTAAATATGAATTACTTCGCCTTTTATAAAATATATAATAAAAGCGTATAGGGAAAATTTAATGAAATACCTCACTTCCATACAGAACGAAATAGAAATGCAAAACTTGTAGAATTGCCTTTATAACATTTCAATACAGTTCATTAAGCAAGAACCGTAAACGAAAAGTTATTTCAGCATTTCTGATTATGAAAATACACCAAATAAAAACCGTTTCGAGTTTATAATCGGAATTAATTAAGGTTCCTTTTTGTGTATTTGTGTTCTGATTTAGTATTCATGGTGAAATATTTGCGGCCTTTGATAGCAAGCAGCAATTCGAAAAATGCTCCTATAAATGAAATTTTTAAGGAAAGTATGTGTAATCGAGCCGAATACCGGAACTAATATCGATTCTCATCTGAACGCGTACATGGAAAATAAAGTTATGGAGCATAAAGCGTATGAAAAATGACTGTCAATTCTACTGAAAAGCTAAGAAGTTGAGTTTTCTATACTACCTGCGTCGCTCACTGCTCAGAAAAGAATATGAATCAGAAAATTAAATTTTCACTAAAAATAGGCAGCTCGACGACGTAAACACGAAGCCTACGCATTATATGCAATTTTAAATTTTACATCCCTTTCAAATTCTAAAAGCTCACGAACTGAATTGACCTGGAGGTCAAGCGTGGGAGTTAGAATAATATTAATGTTTAATATAATGAAGTGTTGTTGAATTCCTTCAGAAGGTTCAAGTTACCAAACCTTTATGTTTAATAAACATAATAAATGGATGAAATTTAGCTTTTCCCAAACTTCGAAGTTCGCATTTTGTATGTATTAAAAGTAGAAGTAAAATACTGCTGTTTGTACTGAATTTGTAACTATTTTCTTTGCTAATTGTTTTTTTTAATTCACTATTTATTTATGTATTTTTTCTAAAAGAATCATGAGGCCGTGCGTGAGCACGACTTCATGATTCCCATCCCACCCCCTTACCCGGGCTCAGCGCTATTCACCGGTCTAACATGCCCCACCCGTGAAAGACATGCAACCCAACATACACCTACATACACCATGGTATTTAACTTACTCAGAAAAATTTTCGACGGGCAGAGGGCTCGAACCTACTGCCGTTGGAAGTCTAGTTTCAAAGCCTGGGACTTTAACCACTAGACCACCCGCTGGCCCATTTATTTATTATTTCAATACTACAGTGAATATCAACAACCTGCGGCGATATAATATTAAAAAAGCATGAATATCAATTTTTTTGCCGAACTGTTTTCTCTGCTAAATAATATTCTCAATTCCGTTTTCCTTTGATGTATTTTAAAATATTCTTAAACTTGACACATAATTAAACTTAATTTTAGCCTGTGGCCATCGGCTATTTAGAAAGCAGAAACCGTAGATCCTGTGTCTATTTATTTATTGTCAAACTTTCTTTGCGTGTTAAATGTCACTTTCATTGCTTTTCTTCAGTTGACTTTTAAAGAAATACTAACCAGTTTTTCAATTTGGCATATTTCTTGCAATAACGCACTTAATATTAGCAACCTGCGGCCATGGGCTGTCCAAAGATCATAAATCGCAGTGCCTACTATGTTCATTTTTTTAACTAAATTATTTTTTGAGTATATGCGCATTGACAATACGAACCACGTTACAGTGAGACAATACCGCAGAGAGATTTTATTTTGGTCGTTTACCTGAACAGGTTAATTGAGGAATTGCAAAAATACGGATTTTTTATGGATAAAGATAGGTTGCAACTACAAAACACAAAACATCATAAAAGAATCACTTTTTACAAATTATATAATATTTGAAAAAGAAATTATGCAAGTTTTATAAACTATTGAAAATTTTGAAAACTTTAATTATTTTAAACTTTTTGAAAATCATGGAAATTTTGAATTTTTTTTAAATATTGAAAAATTGAAAATATTTCAAAAATTCCAAAATTTTTTATAATTCAAAAATTTTTAAATTTTTATATTTCCATATTTTTTTAAATTATCAATATTTTTAAAAAATATTTCAATTTTTAAAGATTTTTAAATTTTCAAAATTTTCAGTATTTTATAAAACTTACATAATTTTCTTTTTTTTAAATATTCAATAATTTTAAAAATGATTCATTTTTTCAGAAATTTTTTGAATTTTTTAACATTTAAAAAATTTTCATAATCTTCAATTTCAAAAATTTTCAAAGCAATTTTAATAAATTTTTACAAATAACCGCAAATATCAAACATTTATAATTTTTTATATTTGCAATAAATTAAATAATATTCCTAATGTTCAGAATCATTAGAACAAGTAAGCTTTGGCTACTCAAAAGACCCAGCAGGTGGTCTAGTGCTTAGAGCTTCAGGCTCTAGAGCTCGATTGTCAACGGCAGTAAGTTCGAATCCTCTGCACGTCGGAAATTTTTCTGAATAAGTTAAACACAAGCCAGGTTTACCGTATTTAGAAAAATTTCCGACGTGCGGAAAATTCAAACATACTGCCGTTGAAAATCTAGTTCTAAAGCATGAACGCCGTACATAGACGTATGTGGTGTGTATGTTGGATTCCATGTCTTTTCAAGGTTGGGCATGTTAGACCGGCGAATAGCGCTAAGTGCGCTGAGTCCGAGTGAGGGGGTGGGACGAGAATCATGGAGTTGTGTTGACGCACAGCCCCATAATATTTTACAAAAAGGTATAGAAAATAATTATTTGTCGAAAAAAAATGAAAAATAAAATTAATTCAATTGTAATTAGACGTAATATTACCGATATGGAAACCGCCGTGAATCGGTAGCTTGGCCATCCAGATGACCGGACTTAACTCTCTTATTTTTTTTCGGTGAGGATACACAAAACGAGACTTCTATATGAAAAAAACAATCAAAAATAATATAAAAAAATAAATTGTAATGTACTGCTATGATATTTGGAGTTGTATGATTTGTCTGGAGTATTGTAGTTCCTGGAAGGCAATTTTTGGGATGCTTGTTACAATTTAATTTACGTTTGGAGGTTTGTGAAGACTGTAAGGTTTTGGTATTCAAACTTATAAACTCAGGGTAGCGTATTATTGCTGTAATTTCTTGTTTTAAAATTCAAATAATGTGATTATCATTATACCATTTATAAATTCATATTTGTGAAGTTTTGTTTACACTGAAAGAAAGAAGAACACAATCAAATTGATACGATTATTGTTTATGTTAATTTTAATTATTAAACAGTTCAGAATTGTTTTAAAAGGTTTAATTTATAAGAAGTTTTAGACTTACTTGTTTGTGTGAAATGTCATTAATGGGGGTTATGGATTTGAATGTCAATTTGACAAATGTATAAAAGAATACTCATTGTCACGAGATTTATTTGTTTTAAAAAATATGAAAGATCAAGAGACAAGACAAAAGAAAGGGAAATTTGTTTAATTAGTTACGACTCGTCCTTGTAAATAAAGACAGAGGATTTTATATTCTCTGAATGAATAGTGATGAAAAACGAGTTTAAAATAATATAAAAGTGGTTTTGAATTTAAAAGAACCTATTATAAAACGGATACAAGTGTTTGTCAACGAATTGTGGAAAATCCAAAAGAATAATAAGTATAAAGCGATCCAGAACGAGTTTCCCGTTATGATAATAGAAAAGCCAAGTATAAATAACATAAAACAGTCCAGAGGAGGATTCAAACTAAAGGGGAGTGTTGTGGTTATTTAAGCAACCTGCAAACTAGAGAAGAGGGAGTTGGACATTCATCGTTTGTCGTGTGAAAGATATCACAATAAGGAGACACAAAGATAAGTGTTCGGTTTTAAGAACAATAGTATTTAGTAGAAATTGCTTGATTTTTTCGAAAATTTGATCAAAAAAATTGATTTATCGAATAAAACCTTTTTGTAACGTTGATATTGTTTTGTGTTTTTTCTTTTTGATTCATATTCAGTAATAACTGTACTTCCAAGCTTAATAACGACCCGGAGAAAGTTAATAAAGAGTCATAGAAAATACAATTTGGAATTGCGTGAATTGCAGGCATTTAGGAAATTGATTTTTAGTAAATACAAGACCACGCATATCATAGCAGTACATTCAAAAAAAACGTTGTAACGGCTCTTCAGTCCGTTAAACCATTAGAATTTAGAACAATTATGAAATACAAACTGTTATAAAACTAAGTATAAGACCATCTTAACAACTTTTTAAGTATTCTCTTAAGTTATTACAAAGTTAATCATTAACATTTAAAAAAGCGTGCGGTAAAGAAACGGTTGACACCGCTGGCTTCGGCACTGCTCTACCTAAGTTGCTGGGTTCGATTCCCGACAAGAACGTCCTTGAGTATGTATGTTTGTGCATGTTAGATAAGGAGCCAAAATAACCCCAGTAGTTGATGCCCCCGTAAATGTAGACAAAAATGTTGATTTTGTTTTGTGCTATAACAATTTTGATCTTACAAAAACACAATTTATGATATCAACAAAACGAAGTTCCTGCACATTCTGCAGGTCGTTTGTATTTATGTAGATACTATACAAAACAAGGAATTTTTTGTATAGACAATCACTTTGCTTGACCATTTAGGTTGCCGGGCCTAATTGCTTTATTCTGTTCCATGACGTAATACTCAGACTTAAAAGCGTATACGCAAGAACCAAAACCATGAAGAACATGAAACAAACAATTCGAATTTAAATTAGGAAATGCCTCTTGCAATCGTTATTTAGTTGAACAAAAATAAATACATTATTTCAAAATTATTTTGTTTATTGCCAGTTATTAACTTGGTTTATGTGAAACAAGATAGGATCAAATTAAGACTCTCGGGGCGGGCGTAGTAAACACTTAATTTTGCATGCTCGTATATACATTTTGAAAGAAAAAAATTGGCAGATTATTACATAATTGAAGAGATGCCTAGTAAAAACACAGAAAGAACCACGAAACAACAGATTTGACAACTCAACCAACTTAACTGTCAAGGTCGTGTGTATGTCATGCGCTTAAAATAGTCCACCCGTAAACAAAATTTAACGTCAATTTGGTTCCTATTATTTTTTGAACACTCGTTACAATTTAATTGAATACCACCAAATTGATATACACTGTGTCTATAAAGTAACCCCCCCCCCCCCCAACTAACTTTTGAACGACTTGATATTTTACCACAGAATTTGGTGTGCTGTAATGGGAAATTAAATACTATTTTCAGTCTATATTAAAATTTTGTATCATCCAAAATGGCGACTGGGCGCCATTTTCAATTTTTTTCTAAACGGAAAGGGGGGTTGAGTGACACCTCATTGGAAAGGTCTCTTAGTTCTGCGACTGATCCTAGACTTTCAAAAAAAAATATTCACTTCTTGGCACATAAAAAGTCGGTTATGAAATTCCTGCCTTACGTTCTCATAAGTTTCTGGAGTGATATTTCTGCAAACTTCTGTAATGCGTTCTTCAATTGTTTCTGGACAGGTTCTGTACACTTTGGATTTCAGATATTCCCATAGAAAAAATCTAAGGAAGTTAAATCTGGGGAGCGAGCCGGCTATTCTGCAGGCCCCCGCCTACCAATCCGTCTTCCAAGAAAATGTCCGTTGAGAAAGTCAGAAACAGGCCTATAATAATGAGGCGGCGCACCGTCTTGTTGGAACATAACGTTTGCAATATTATTTCCAGCTACCTGAGATATTTCTGGAAAAATTTTGTCCTGCAAATGAAAAAGTGGACTGCTGGAAAAAAACATCAAAACAATTTTGAATTGAGTAAGTACATTTGTTTAAAATCCGCCATTTTGTTATGGCTCAATATTTTTCTTTGAAACTCTAGGATCAGACGTAGAACTAAAAGACCTTTCAAATGAGGTGTCACTCGACCCGGAATAAAAAAATCAAAACAATTTTGAATTGAGTGAGTCCATTTGTTTAAAATTCGCCATTTTGTTATGGCTGAATATTTTTCTTTGAAACTCTAGGATCAGACGTAGAACTAAAAGACCTTAAAAATGAGGTGTCACTCGACCCTGAATAAAAAAATTTAAACAATTTTGAATTGAGTGAGACCATTTGTTTAAAATCCGCCATTTTGTTATGGCTGAATATTTTTCTTTGAAACTCTAGGATCAGACGTAGAACTAAAAGACCTTTCAAATGAGGTGTCATTCGACCCTGAATAAAAAAAATCAAAACAATTTTGAATTGAGTAAGTAAATTTGTTTAAAATCCGCCATTTTGTTATGGCTGAATATTTTTCTTTGAAACTCTAGGATCAGACGTAGAACTAAAAGACCTTTCAAATGAGGTGTCACACGACCCTGAATAAAAAAATCAAAACAATTTTGAATTGAGTGAGTCCATTTGTTTAAAATTCGCCATTTTGTTATGGCTGAATATTTTTCTTTGAAACTCTAGGATCAGACGTAGAACTAAAAAAACCTTTCAAATGGGGTGTCACTCGACCCTGAATAGAAAAATCAAAACAATTTTGAATTGAGTAAGTAAATTTGTTTAAAATACGCCATTTTGTTATGGCTGAATATTTTTCTTTAAAACTCTAGGATCAGACGTAGAAATAAAGGACCTTTCAAATGAGGTGTCACTCGAACCTGAATAAAAAAATCAAAACAATTTTGAATTGAGTAAGTAAATTTGTTTAAAATACGCCATTTTGTTATGGCTGCATATTTTTCTTTGAAACTCCAGGATCAGACGTAGAACTAAAAGACCTTTCAAATGAGGTGTCACTCGACCCTGAATAAAAAATCAAAACAATTTTGAATTGAGTAAGTAAATTTGTTTAAAATCCGCCATTTTGTTATGGCTGAATATTTTTCTTTGAAACTCTAGGATCAGACGTAGAACTAAAAGACCTTTCAAATGAGGTGTCACACGACCCTGAATAAAAAAATCAAAACAATTTTGAATTGAGTGAGTCCATTTGTTTAAAATTCGCCATTTTGTTATGGCTGAATATTTTTCTTTGAAACTCTAGGATCAGACGTAGAACTAAAAAAACCTTTCAAATGAGGTGTCACTTGACCCTGAATAGAAAAATCAAAACAATTTTGAATTGAGTAAGTAAATTTGTTTAAAATACGCCATTTTGTTATGGCTGAATATTTTTCTTTGAAACTCTAGGATCAGACGTAGAACTAAAAAAACCTTTCAAATGGGGTGTCACTCGACCCTGAATAGAAAAATCAAAACAATTTTGAATTGAGTAAGTAAATTTGTTTAAAATACGCCATTTTGTTATGGCTGAATATTTTTCTTTAAAACTCTAGGATCAGACGTAGACATAAAGGACCTTTCAAATGAGGTGTCACTCGAACCTGAATAAAAAAATCAAAACAATTTTGAATTGAGTAAGTAAATTTGTTTAAAATACGCCATTTTGTTATGGCTGCATATTTTTCTTTGAAACTCTAGGATCAGACGTAGAACTAAAAGACCTTTCAAATGAGGTGTCACTCGACCCCTCTTTCCATTTAAAAAAAATTTTAAATGGCGCCCAGTCGTTATTTTGAATGATACAAAATTTAATTATTCGCTTAAAAATAGTATTTCGTTTCCTATTAAAGCACACCAAATGTTGTGATAAAATATCAAGTCGTTTAAAAGTTAGTTGGGGGGGGGGGGTTACTTTATAGACAGACGGTATTTCTTTTAACAAGAAATCCCACTTGGCGGGTCTATAGAGGACACTTGCAAACGTATATTTACCAATCATTTTTATTACCGCTTTTTTACCCAATAAAGTTTTATTCGATAAAAAATGCGTTTCTTTACGTAACGCGGGAAAGTTAAAATAATTTAAAAAATAAATTCGTCAAGTTGCAGTAAGGAGGCACTAATGTATAAAACATACAAAACTTTTTGAATTTTGCTTAGCAGGGGAAAAGTTTTTAAGCTTGAAAATGTCACTAAAAAACTTTCTGTTATACATGTGAATACATCACCAAGAAAAACTTGTAGCGGCCTAAATAAACCGTAAAAGCTATTACTTTTTTAAGATTTTCATGAACCTCGACCGAAATAAAATACGACTGACGTGTTTGCTTTTTCTTTTTATTATACTGTCAATCTAAACGAAAATAAGTGTAGGTGTTTATCTAGAGCCCTGGTGACCTAACTTAATCAGAAAAGTGGTTTTAAATAAAATATTTTCGATAAAAAAATGAATTGACTTTGGAAGATAGATGAATTTCTCGTTCTTTACAAAAGCTATTTTTAGCAGCAAAATAAAGTACGTTAAATAAAAAAAATTTCAAACCTTTTTGATTGAAATTTATTGATTACTGTTTCCACATCAGAGAATTTCAATAATATTAGTTTTAACCTGGCGAAGGAGGCGAATTTACTTAAAATGTAAAATTTAGTTCTAGGGTAAAAGTGTTTAAGGATGCAGGACCCGAAGGCATGCTGTGGGAAGAAGGTACGTTGGCAAGTGAAAATTTAAGGAAAACATCATTGGAGAGTACGTTCTAAAAAAACAACGCGCACGTAGATACAGGAAACAAAAGCTTTAAAAGATCTTCAGCCTAGGTAAAAAACATTAAATGTGTTTAAATAAACATCACAATAACCTAAAAATAATATTAAATTAAACAACAGCTCTGAAAGCATATATACGAGGGCGGAGTGACAAGTTTAGTAAACTTGCAACAGAGGGAGTCACAGTCGCAAATTCCAGATGGCATTTGTCACTAAGCCACATTAAAAGTTTTAGACAGATCTGTCATTTAGTTCAGTTTTTACAGCCATTGAAACAAGCAAACAAAGTTTGATAAATATTATGGAGACTCTTCACCACCGGTTAAAATTATTCACAAGTGGTTTACTGATTTTCATTGTAGTCGTACAAGCACAATTGATGCCGAACGTTCAGGACGCCCAAATGAGGTCACCACACCATAAATGATAGACAAAATCCATGATATTGTATTGCAAGACCGCAGAGTGAAAGTGCGCGAGATAGTTGAGATAGTACGCATTTCAGATAAACGTGTGCGCAATATATTACACGACAATTTGGATATGAAAAAGCTATCCGCGCGATGGGTGCCGCGTTTGCCCACAATGGACCAAAAATGCACACGTGTGTGGCGATGTTCCAGCGCAATAAAAACGAGGTTTTGTTTTCACAACTGTGGACAAAACATGGATCCATCACTATACACCGGAGACCAAGGAACAGTCTAAACAGTGGATTTCTACTGGCGAACCTGCGTCGAAAAAGACTAAGGCGATTTTATCGGCTAACAAAGTCATGGCCACAGTTTTTTGAGATGCACGCGATTTCAAGCAAAAAAATTCGATTTTCAACCAATTTTGAGCAATCGTAGATAAAAGTATGTATGGCACACGTAAGATAATGCATTATTATGACACTCGTTTGATTACACAACTCGATCTACGACCTCTTAGTGGAATTTTCAAACTCGTGTTATAATAACGCTTTTATCTCACTAGTAACATAAATAACAATTATTTATTGTTTGGTCAAATTAATTCATTAATAAACGGTTTCTTTTGTTCCTTGTGCTTGAATTAATTGTTTGTTTAATGGTGTTGTTTGATTTTATGTTAAAAGTATAATTTTCATCTGTTACCTTTGGTCGTTTCGGTACATAAAACGAGTCTGTTAATGATAACATTTTAGTGCATACAAAATAGTCTTACAGGGTGGCCACTTAAAACTGCTTTTCGAATTCCCTGACTTTTCCCTGACTTCCTTGACTGATAAACTTCAGTTTTCGCTGACTCATTTTTATGGTACAAAAGCCAATTTCAAATGTTTTTTTTTTTGTAATAAAAAATTGTAACCCAACATAAAAACTAAACTTAAATTACTTTATAGCAAATGGAAATTTTTCAACATGCATAACAAAGTACAACATCTAAACTTTAAGGAAAAACCAAATATAAACATAAATATAAATTTTATAAACAAAATTTTCGTTTTGCAGGCAAAAATAAAAATATTTAAAAAATTGCATTTTACAGATTTTTCCCTGACTATTTCGTGAAATTCCCTGACTTTACGTTGAAATTGGTACAATTCCCTGATTTCCCTGACCAAAATAAAAAATTCTAAATTCCCTGACTTTTCCCCGGTTTTCCCTGTTTTCCAGAAAAATGGCCACCCTGTCTTAAGTCTTTAGAAAATGGAGTTGTGTGTTGTTCCTAAGAAAAATTGTGGTTCAGTAAATCATCGACTTGTATTCATGTATCTGCACATCTTTCTTTCGGTTCCAGTAAAAATCTAAACTTCCATTTTTTTTTGCTTTTTTTCGCAAGAAGGCACCTTCAACTACCTTGGTGTTCTTATAGGCGTTCCGAGCCTAAACGAGTTCTGAGAATCTGTACAACCTGCTTATATAGTTGAAAATTTTAAATTAATTGTGTTCTTATGTAGTAAATATTGGGGCTAGAAGGCTGTGATGTTCTTGGATCATATAAAAAACAAATGTATTAGAAGAATGAGAAAATCTAATTTCGTTTATAAAAGCTTTAAAATCTTACTTTTTCAAGCAGCATTTAATTTAATTGCTACAGACTAATTTTAATGATTACAATCGATTGATTCAGTTTAATTAGTTTTTTTTTTGTTGCAAAAAAAGCTTATTAAACTGAAATGGAACCCTGGAATGATATTAAATTCTACTTCCTTAATTAAAAATTAGTTTTAATTCAGAACTTTGGGAACTTAATATCTCCAACTACTTTGCTGCCAACTGCCAAGTGCCAACTGACGTAGACATTAAAATTGCAATGATTGTAAGAGAGAAGTTTGATTTTTAATTTAAAGTAGCAGAACCCTTGGGCTATACTCCACGTTTTTTTAACAACTCCTTTTAATTTTGCAAAGCTGGAGACTGATATATGTATGGAGTGCTGAGTGCTGATGCGCATTACATAAGTTGTAACTGTTGCATAAAGGTGTATAAACGTTCCAACAATAATGTTCCGAGAATGTCAGCGTTCAGCTGGTCGACCAGTTTACTTCCTACTAAATTGTTGTTATTACTAGTATAAAAAGTATTTTTCATTACTTTTTTCCACCTAAATTTGCAGATTGTGCCCCTGGTGCGTGTTTTCTCCTCCAAGCTTGTTTTAGTAATGCGTTGTCAGCAGATTGTGTTTTAATAATACAACCAAGCAGTATAAAGCCAAATTTTCTATCGACATTGGAAACTGTAGCAGTCCGCCGTACAAGCGAATACAGGCTTTACGTAAAATATGTGGGTTTTAGTAGTAGGGGCCCCTCACCACAAAATACTGAGATAGGTAAAAGGGATCCCGATTTAATATATAGATTTTAATAGCAGTTTTATAAAGCTATAGATACATTTCACGGCAAATTTGAGCGTTCAGGTCATTAGCTGCTTTAATATTATAGCCGGTTCTTAATTTCCCTTCCCATTTTCGTAATATTCGTGAAAACATCCAAATTAACTTAATTACGAAATTCTAAAATAAGAAACTGAGTAAAAATTCACCCTCTGGGCTTATCTCGAGTTTAAACGTTAAGTTTATATAACATCATAAGGTTTTCTATACTATTATTTCAAATAATATTGACAGTGACCTAAACAAACAGAAAACGAAGGTACACAGTAATCCCTCTTGTATTACCATTTTTCGGACACAAATCCAAACATAATTTCGGAAGCTTAAATAAATTGTGAAACTCAAATGAACTCGTTGTTAGCTAAATTTTCTAGCAATTTATAATACGCGCCCAAAAGAAATATAGCTTTATGAAGCGGGTGCCGTTTTGTGACTAGTGACAATAAAAAATCAAATTTTTCCACGTAGCTTTTTATGTCTGAAGAATATTGTGCATAATTTTCTCGACAACTCATTTTAGTGTATAAGCGCATTAAATAAAATTAATGAGCAGTCAACAAAAACACTGGGCAAAGCATATTCTAGACAAAACGGGGAAATTTTGTTTTAAGTAATCGGATTAACGTTTATTAGAAATGCGAGTAAAGGTTAAAAAGAAGGAAAATTAAAAATCAGACATCCGCAATTATTTCGCGAAATAAATTGCTTCATTGGATTTAGTGAAGATCGTGGCTCATAATTTTTAATTATAGTCTGTTTATAAAGCGGCGTCGGAGGAAGAGAAAGGAAAGTAATTAAACAGGGACGGGAGAGTGACGAAAAATTAATCTACAAGGACCGCGACGCACATTTCGCCAACTTTCTATTACCAGCTCTTGTACTATGCTGTTGTTTTTTCGTTTTTGTTAATTAATTCGCCCAGATTTGCTCGATTTTAGTATGTTTAGCATGGTTAATGCTAATATTAGGTTAAACTTCTAAAAGTTTGTCCTTTGTGTTTGGGTATCGACTTTAATTTAATTAAGAATTTGTTACGCGAACCTTTTTAATACATCAAACTAATACCAAGGTACTTAAAAAAATAAATGTACACGAAAACACAAATTAATTTTCTGTCAGAATGGTTTAAATTAAATTAAGGTAACAAAAGTTTTCCTTTCCTTAGAGTTTATTAATGTAAAATTTTAATCGCAAATAATTAATAGCAGAGGAATTTAAATAATAATTTTAACAAAAATTGTATTGTTTTTATTACTGCTTCCATTGTTAATATTAAGCAAAGTCAGTAAATTTCGTCTCCTGCTCATTAATATGCTGATGTGGATATTATATTCTACTACAACCGCTTTTTAGCTGCAAATAATACCAGGGTGCTTCAGAAAACAAATGTGGGAGAGTACAGACTATTTTTATAATTTTCAGCATAGGTAATATTACCATAGATTAATAACTCCTAAGGAGTTATTAATCTATGATATTACGTACAGTTAGTAGAAAATTGTATTTTATTTATCTTAAATTTAAAATGAAAACGTATTTTAATAATTTATTGACTGCACGTAATACCGGGGGGCTTCAGAAAATTATTGTAAAAATATGGGATTGTTTTTATAACGGTCACCGTGATCACTACTATAAGTAAAGCTAGTAGAAACGTATTTTCTATTTTTACGTTCTTATACACTGATGTAAGAAAAGTTATGATTTCATGCAAATTTACGTATTTTGGATTTTAACGGAAATACGCGTTTTCGGCCCCAAGGACACTAAGACATTGTTTTAAAAAAAAAATTAATGTGTGTCGGAAGGTGATCTAAGAATTTACAATATTGTAGTTAAAATAACTAATACCAGGGTTTTTCATAAAACAAATATGTACAAAGCAATTATACGTTGATTTTATAAATGTTAATAATATTAAGCTGATTTGATACAAACTTGCGTTTAAAATAAGACACATATTTGATTTTTCTTTAAAACCTGCTTTACGAAACTATGAGATAGATATATGGTAAACACCATTTGATTTAAAAGACTAGGACAGCATCCAGCAATGAAGCATATCCGTCCCCCCTCCAGGCGGTGAAACCCTTCGAGACGCCATGATCGAGTTACGCTCGATCAACACGCCTGCCCTCAATACAAGAAGGTTACCATTCCTGGCATCAGGCTGCGAGCCCTAAGCCCCTACTGGTGGAAGGAGACCTAAATCTCTGCTGATTCAGCAGATCAGTGCCCGAGCTGAGACGCAGCTCACCCGTCGAACCGCACTAAGACGGCCCTAACCTGAATTTAGGCTATACCACTGCCACCACGAGTCCTACTCCGTGACCAAAAACGGGGGATGTGAAACCCCCGCGGGCTCGGCGTTGTTCCCCGTGGTACCAGTCAAAGAAAGTCACTGATTGGACTTGTCGGAGCAAGCGCATGCCAAGCAGCGCTGCCCCTCCCAGTTAGGACCTCGCAGGTCCCAGCACTGGTGAGCTACGCACCGCCCAGACTGGTCGGTAACCGGCCTGATCATAGTGGCCGGCACCTTAACAGCGTCGGGTGTACATAAGTACAAACCCTCTGGGTCGACACTTAGATAGTGGGCGTGAGCAGGCAAAATGCGCCTCGCCCCTACGTCCCAAGTGTCAGCTGCACACCACTCCATCGTTGGAAAGTACCATCACTTGCCGGAACCATCCAGCTCAGGTCCATCATCCAACAAGGCTGGTACGTAAGAGTTCCTAGTCAAGGAGCGGGGTTTCCACTTCAGCGATCGTGCCTCGGGCGTTAGGACCCATACTGAGGGCTGGCTGCAAGCGACACCCCTAAGGCCCAGGTCCCTTTGCAGCAGCAGCTACTCCATCCTGGAAAAAAGCACCATCACCTGCCGGACCGGTCAGGGAGCGGGATTCCATTTCTGAGAGCGCTACCGCTCAGGTGCTAAGACCCATATTGGGGGCTAACTTGTTTACACCTCCAGAGCCCAAGACTCTCATAGCAACTGCGTTGCTCCATCCTGGGGTACACCGCCGGACCCCCATCACCCAGTCAATGCGAGGCTACCCGGTCAGGAAGCGAGGACCCCCTTTTACCTGCGGGACCATTTGCCATCCAGCTCACGTCGAGAGCAAAGGGGCTGGTACGCTCCCGGTACCCCGGTCAGGTAGCAGGGTTCCATTCCAGAGAGCGAGCTACTGCCGAGATGTTAGAAACCCATCTTAAGGGCTACACTTCACCTGGTGAAGTCACTCACCCAGTCTCCGTGGTCTCAATTAAGGAAACCTTGAACCTATCCGAAGAGAGGTGGGCGTACGAAGTTGAAATCACCGAAGTGACCGTTACAACGCCGACCCCGCACAAGGTGTCTTTGTTCACGCCTCTCACCTAGGTGAGGGTCTTTGGCCGCCCCGCCATATATGGTAAACAGTAATATCAAGATTTTTTAAATATTGATGTGGATTAAAGACAACCTGATTATACAGAGCGATCAAATAAAAACTTAATCGCGGTCGCCATTGAAACAACCGTAGCACGTCTTTGATTAGTTTGCAAATCGTGGAGCTATTATCATAGTTGCGCTGTTTATAATTTTACCGCAATTGCCCATATTTAAGATTTTTAAACCATTAGCAAAGTAAGCATTGTAAATTATTTTAAACATTTATTGTTTTTATTATGACAAACATGATTAAAGTCAGTTGGTAACCGTCGCCCATTAAACTTACATAATGGAAAACAGCATAATTTGGTTTAGCGGTAAAGGCGTAGGCTTGTAATTTGGCGACTTCAAATAAAAAATAAATATAAAAAATTAAGAAAAAAAAACGGGTCTGTCGCGGGATTTGAGCTGAGGTCGGCAGTTCACAATCCAGCGCCTTTACCGCTGAACCAAATCGACCTGACCGTTTAAAATGTCTTCCATTATGTAGTATAAATGGGTCACGTTTGTCAACTGACATCTATCGTGCACGATTTGCAAACTAATCAAAGACATGCCGCGCTTGTTTCAAAGTCGACTACGTTCCAGTGTTTATTTGATCGCTCTGTACAATTATCGGCAAAGTTAGTATTAGGTTAAGCTCTTAAAAATTTGTTTTCCGATTACGTACAGCTCGAAGCTAAAATTTATAGCACAGGAGTTTTAAATGTAAATAATACAAGAGCTCTTCAGAAAATAATTGCCAAAAATTACAAGCTTATTAGCGTGTATTATGTTAAGTGAAATTGTTTAGTAAAGATTTTGTTTTTTTGTGTATCAGCTAAAATTTAAATAAATATTGATTTCATGAAAGTTTTAAATATAAATCGGCCGAGGGTTCTTTAGAACATAAATGACTTTATCAAAGTCGGTAAGGTTGTAATTTAAAAGTTGTGTAGCTGGTTTTCCTCTTCTACGCCTCTAACCTGAACTTAAATTATAATTTAATATAGTTAATACGAGGGTTCTTCGAAAAATAAAAAACAGGTTGATTGAATTATGAACTACAGTCGTAGAATGATGATAAAATTGTAAAAACTTCTTCGTTGTTTAAGCAGAAATTTCATTTATAGTTTAAAAGCATCAAATTTGTTTCTTAACACAATCAGTACCGGGGTACTTTAGAAAACAACTACAAAGAAAACTAAAATTTAAAATATGGAAAATGGCATTCAATTTATATCAGAAGTTTGGTTCAAAAACTTCTTCTCTTAAATATTTTATGTGAAAGCTTTTTATCTATCAAGTGTCAAGTTGGTGGCGGCAATAGAGAACGAACGTTATGTCCCGTTAAACTCTAGTTGTTTACGAGCAATAAAAGATACACAAGTCAGACGCCTGCTAAATTATGGATATCCGCCTCTCAAAGAGGATTATGAAATAATTGAATTTTCCGAACAGCCATTTCTCTGGAAAAGCCCAAACCCGTCTCGTCTCATTATTTTTATCTTCCTTCTTTGCCCCTGGAGACTTCACGAAAACTGATGTATCAATTTTAAATTGATAATGCCTTCGAACCTCGGGGAGAAATAAAAATGCAACAAACGCAAAACACCAAACAGGGCTAAATATATGAAAGAAGAAAAAATATGTACTAGAGTGTGCTTAATCCCGTGGAGCTTTCCTCGTGCAATGGATTCGAAAATATTTTAACCACCCACACGTTATGCTACGCCGTGCTTCTTAGCTATAACTCTGATGTTCTCGATCCCCCGAGGGTAGAAGCTTCTTAAAATTATTAGAGAGGGGACGAAATAGTTTACATTTCATTAGAGATCACTTGCTAGCTTACGCCGACAAGGTTCCCTTAAGGTAAACCTGAAACGTGATGTTTCGAACTCGTATTAATGCTTGAAAAGTGTTTGACTTGTGCACCACCAAAATGTGAGGGGTTGAAAGTATTGAATAAAATCGTAAAAGGGAGGAATGAGCAAAGCTGAAAACATCTGAAAACTGATTGTAATAATATTACCTTCTATAATTAAAAGTTGTAACAAATTACACTTTCGAAGATGTAACCTAAAGTCCTCACAATGAAATGAATGCTTTTTAGAAAAGAAACAAATTTGTTAATAACAGGAGGGTTACAAGTAGGGAACGCTGCAATCAATTTTAGGTATTTTACGTTACTACCTAGACTCGGCAGCAGATGGCTCGGCAATTAAGGTTAAGTAATACATTTGTTTCTTTTAATTTCTGCTTTAAATCATCAATTTAAAACAGCGTTCAGTTGAATATTTATATAAAATTAAAACGTCAACAAATTTAATACTCAACCTCGTTGCAGAGCCATCTACTGCCAAACCTAGGTAACATAAAATACCTAACATCGATAGCAGTGCAACCTTCCTATACAGTAAATTTTGGTTTTGCCTTACCGCCTTTCTACGACTATTTGCTCATTCTATTTATTATTAGTAACATTCTAAAAAAGTTACAACAGACAATTAGTCTAAAAGAATTCTGAAAATTATAGAATTAACAAAATGTAAACAAAACTGAACGTCGAACGAAAACCATAGATTTTCATTTTTAAGAACAAAATTTTATATTTGTCTACTAAGGAAAATATTTAATTCAGTATTTTCACAACTAAGCAGTTGTTTACAATAAAACCAATCTCTGTTGTAAATCCCTTGTACTGAACTATGTTGATGTACAATAACGGCGATAGATGTCCCTAGAGACATCTATATAAAGTACGGCGAGGGATGAAGAGGCATAGCTACAATCCACGCAAAAACGGCAAGACCCAGCTAAGCCGGTATCAAATCGCAAGGTGGCATCTGAGTAAAAAATACGAACAGTATCGTAATAAGTCAAATAAGTAATAAGCAAAGAGATGCTAACATTTACAAATAGGAACAACCTGAGACGCGTTTCGTCCTTATTAGGACTCCTTAATAGGATATAATTTTTTTTGTAAACGCAAGCATCAAAAACACTTAAGGCGTGCCAACAATGACAATAACGGCGATAGATGTCCCTAGAGACATCTACGTAATGTACGGCGAGAAGTGAAGTAGTTGCGTGAATTCGAGCTTTGCTACTTCATCCCTCGCCGGACATTGTATAGATGTCTCTAGGGACATCTATCGCCGTTATTGTTATTGTTGGCACGCCTTAGCTGATTTTGATGCTTGCGTTTACAAATAGGAACTGTACCTGACTGTGAAATCCCAATAAGGACGAAACGCGTCTTGGGTTGTTCCTATTTGTAAATGTTAGCATCTCTTTGTTTATTTATATTATTATTTTTTTTTATTGATGTAATTTATTTGTATAAAATTTAACCCCCCCTTTGCTCTTTTTCATACTGCTTACGAGGGCGTTAACTGTTAACGCTATATGGTCTTCCCCTAACATGTCTTATATGATAAGAATTACAAACATTCTGGAAAATGTACTAAGGTTCGAACCCCCTCGCTTTTGTCAGAGTAGCTTCAAAGCGGAGATATTGCTAATTAATTTCAAAAAATTAATTTTTTTTGGTACCCCACTGTTTATTAAGCAATAAATTGGTTAAGACACGATTCTTGCCGATTGTTTTAAATAAAATATCTCTAGCTGTTTCTGAAATATTTCAAAAAATTATTAAAAAAAACATTTAACCTCCGAATGGATAAGTTTTCAGACGCGTGAGGATTAAGAACTTTTATCATATTTTGGTAAAACGTATCGATCTTCAAAGTAGCGCATTCGTGTACAAACACAAACAAACAATAAACAGAAGTCGACGTTGCTTAGCAACGAACAATACAAAACACCTGCATAGTTTGTTAATTAACAAATGTTAATTTTATATTAAATAATTTTGTTGGGACATCGTATAATGCTAACCAAACTGGTCGACGGCATACAATTCATAAATCGTGTCAAAGTCTTGTGACCAGAAATTTAGAGCGAACTTGCAACTGGCGCGCTGATTTTCATACCAAGAAATTGTTATTATATGCCAATGTGTAGTAACTGGACAAGTAATTTGAATTGATTTTGAAATAGCCACAAATTTTGCATTGAATTTTTTTGGCCAGTTTAGTAATATTTAGAATTTAACTATGAAAAATTGATCAGTAACCTCAATCTAAATTCTTTTGGGTCAGGGCGTGCACCCCGAAATTTTAGTGAAATTAAGAATAATTCCCTTTTGGTGCCTTTTTCTAGTCCTCTTGATCTGGTATTATTGCAAGCCTGAATATTGGAGCGATCAAAGTTCATTATGTAATAATTCCAGATATCCTGTTAGAAACTTTGTTTTTCTTCAAAATTCACCGATCAAGCTGGATTTAATACAAACTTAATGTTATTAATAAACAAAAATCAAACACTGGGCTATTTTTAATTAACTATGGAGAATATCACTGCTCCTTATAAACAATACTTGGATAAAATTCTAATATATCTAAGTGTGAACTCTAGAAGTTGTATTTCACTAAATATAAAAACTAAAAATAAAACACTTGCCGCGTTAAGAACTTATCAACGATAGGTAAGATTTCAATGCCGTTATGTCACTAATTACTCAAACACATTTTTGCCTTTAATGATTATCTCTACTTGTCTAGATTCGAATATTTTTATTACGATTAATTAATTTGTTTAATTTAGCTTTCACTTTTTTCTGATTTTATGTCCTTTGATCCTTTTTCCGTCAATGCCAATGCTAATATAAATAAAATTACTGAAATATACAAAAATCGGACATCACAAACAGCGACATTTTAATGCTGCATATTTTACCTAGTAATGAATTATTTATTTAAAGCTTCAACAAAACCTGAAACGTATTAAGTGATTCTAATATAAACACAATAACAGCCACTAAAATACTGAAAATGTAATAAAGAAAATGGTTTCGTTTAAGACACGATTTCTTTTCAATTTACCTTTGTCAAAATTAAAAAAGAGAAAAATATGATGGCGGTTTGCAATATGTCAGTCGTTGCCCTGGTACACAAATTACAAAGAGAGGCACGGAAAAGAAGGTAGGCGCAAAGTGTTTTTAGGTATAAAGCCAATTTTTCTTATCCTTTTATATTAAAATCCCGAAATCCAGGGGTGAGCCTTAATTTTAAAATATTTTACGTGCGGTATAAAGAAATTTCGCGCACATACCCCAACATTTAGGAGAATAAAGAGAGTTAAGCTTATTCTGTGTTTGTCTGAGGGAAAATGAAAAATGCTTACATTTCTGTGCCATTAATTCGTTCATATCTTGGCATCTGAAATCTTGGCGCAAGAAGAATAAGCTTTGTTGGTGGGATTTATGCCAGGATTAGAAAGGTAACGAGAATATTACCAAAACAAACAAAGAATAATGCGTTCCAGGTTTTGGACGGGATTAACGGTATACAGGGTCGTTTCGTTTGAACGGCATAATTTAAAAATTAAGTTAACTATTTACTGTTTCTTTTATTTCTGCAACAATTCAATTTTAACTTAAATTTAACCAGTTTTGCGGATAATAATTGTTATTAAAATTGCTATGTTTGTCATTATAATATTGCACGTTAATGTAGGTTTATTGTTTGCAATGGCAGATTTTTAACAAATGCACAAAACAATAGACCTTTTAGGTAACGTAAAAAATAAGTATGCACGATAAAGCGATATTGATTTGCTACTTCCTCGCATATACAGGTCGATTATAAATTCAAGGCCCGTTAATGTGCTCATTTATTATTGGCAGTAGGAAAAGAAGTATAAGTACAAGTTACACAGTTTATGGTGACGATTATTTTAGGCACACAGCGACTATATCTTTATTTATTTAAATAAACACTCTGTATTTTTTAGGCGAAGTTGATTGTATCATAAATTCTGTTTAAGAAACTACAACTGTAGGCCTAAAGTTAATAACAAGCGAGATATTTTGATTCAAAGCAATGTATGTAACCAACGGTAATTATTATAAATACATTGCAACTGATCGTAGGAAGCTGCTGTTAAGAAATAATAAAAGCAATAAACAAACGTAGCATCTGTCACAATAAGGTATGTGGTTAAACTAAATTTTTTTTTAATTTGCCAATCAAGGCGCTTGTAGCTATCCTGCCAACCTACGTCACCTGACCTAACTCCTATAGATTTGTTTAGATATTCTTAAAATATAATAAATAACTGATGTCGAATTAACATGAATTGTAATTTTTGTTTATTGCTTTTATCATTGTCTTACTAACAGTCACCTAAGATCACTTGCTTAGAATCATTATCATTGGTTACCTATGCAGCTTTAAATCAAAATATCTCGCTTGTTATTAACCTTAGGCCAACAGTTGCATTTTAGTTTTTTAACAGAATTTATCCTACAATCGAATTAGCTTAAAAACTACAAGATTTCCATTTAATAAATTAAGACATAATTGCTTCCGCTTAAACCGGAAGTCGGCCATTTTGTTTTGTGTACCCAAAATACTCGTCGCCATAAACTGTATAACTTTTACTTATACATTTTTTTTCTGTCGCCAATAATAAATGAAGAATTCAACTGGCCTTGAATTTATAATCAACCTGTATACACAGTGCATAGAGAAAGTATATTAAAACTGTTTGGAGTTAGTCGTCATATAAATGTTAGTAGGTAATCAACGTAACGATCTACGATGACGTGCCCGCTTGCAGTAAGTCTGAATCTATTTGAAAAATAGAAAGTGTATGTGACTTCATTTTCCAATCTTCAGCTTATTAGTAAAGTTGCAGTAGATTCCTTTTTTTTTCACAAGAATTACATTAATATCAAAAAGCTGCCGGGCAACCGCCACTGGACTTTTCTCGCAATTATGAAAATTTAAAAAAATTTTTAATAAATTTCGAAAATTTTGGGTTTTATAAAAAATTTTGAATCTATTTTATACCGCATGGATTATTATAATTTAAAGATTCTGTTTTTTTTTTAAATATTTGCAAAATTTTGAAAGTTTTTTTAAATTATAAAATAGAAAATATTGAAACATTTTGAAATTTAAGAATCTTGAAATTTCAAAAATTGCGTGAAATTTTAAAAACTTAAAAATTGTAAAAAAAATTTAAAAATATTGGAATTGTAAAAAATTTTGAGAAATTTAAAATTTTGAAAATTGCAAGAAATTATAAAACGAGCGTTTTTAAAAGTTAGATAAATTAGAAGATTTAAACAATTGAAGAAATTGAGTTGAATATTGTTTTTTATCCAAATAAACTTTTGAAAATGTTTGAAATTTTAGAAATTTTTGAAATAATTTGAAAATATAAAAAGTTAAAGAATTTTAAAAATTTGTAACATTTAAAAACATTTTAGTTTAGAAAATTTTTTATGAAAATTTAAAAACTTTGTTTTTAGTGTTTGTTAATTGTAAACAATATTTATTGGTTGAAAACTAAAATTGATTTAATTATTTGGTTATATAGTCTTTATTTTGGGGAATGTCCAATTAAAATGTTGAGGTAAACGACTAAAAACTTCCCAAAACTGCTTTCTCAATGGAAAATTGTTCCTATTGTCAATTAACATGTTCATACCGATTTTGAAGCCAAAATTGGTAGTTTAAAAATAAAACTAACTATCAACGGTGGGAGACAGTAGGGGTTGATAGAAAAATTGCGTTTGCGCAGATTTTGAAGCCGAAGTTCGGAAATTTAGGAAAAAGCAAATTCGAAGCAAATTGCCATTTTTTTCACATTAATCCCACAATAGTACTGCATACATGAGTGGTTTTATTTAAAAATATTAATATCCGTTTAGCGTCTATAATAAAAAATGTGAACAAAGTGTTATCCGTTTACGTGTTAGGAAGATGTTCCACCTCAAATGTGGCTGCAGCACGATGGTGCACCTGCTCATTTTTCGGCGGAAGTCAGGGAATTTTTAAATAACACTTTTCCCAACAGATGGATAGGATGAGGAGGGCATGTGGCGTGGCCTCCACGTTCTCCTGATTTGACCCCACTTGATTTCTTTTTGTGGGGTCATGTTAAAACGTTAGTGTATGCTACCGCAGTTCAAACTGTAGAAGAACTAACGGCGGCGCATATTCTTGCTGCATGTGAAGAAGTTCAACAGACTCCTGATATATTTGGAGCGGTGCGCAGGAATTTACTTCGTAGATGTGCTTCATGTGTAGAGGCTGAGGGGCGACATTTTGAACATTTACTATAATTTTGTTAATTTTTGAATTAGTTATTGTAAATTTTTGAAATAGTTTTTTGTTTTGTAATTTTGGTTTTTTCTATTGCTTAGTTTTGAAACATTTTGTTAATTTATTTATTTTAAATTTAATTTGAATTTGAAAAGTGGGAAAGAGGGCTTTATTTATCCTGTATTAATTTCCGTCGTTATGGAAATAAATAGTAGGTAGTAAATTGAGTTGCCTACATGTAGGCGATTCATAAAGAATCTTTGAGAAGCTCTATCCCGAAAGGAAACACTTTTGACCACACATTTATTAACAAAAGTTGTTTGCTTTGTTGTGTTTTGCAAGCCCTAGAAGTTTGTCCCTACAATTCATTAACACCCTGCATCTTCAGCAATGGTAAAGCTGCCTTACTGGCCCTGAGTAGTTGGAAAATTACCTCAAGAGTAGTACTTCAGTGCTACGAAGCTCCCAAAAGTTTCTGCAGAGACAATGTTATTTCAATCGTTTGTGTAGGGACATGATAGTAATCGAGATAATGAGAAAGCTCGCGAAGTCGCCGAAACCACTAACTCCCATCTCCTCGACGATATACAGCACTATGCTACACCAAGAAACCTTTAACAGCTTCACAAGAAGGTAGGCTAATATTAAAAGCTGTCGCCACGCAAAAGCTGCATTTGCAGCACCCTCGCCAAATACTGTGTGCAGCTGTCCAGAAAGAATCTTCGACCGGTTGTAGTAATCTTAAATGGGCACTGCACTTTAAAGAACATGCACAGGATGGGGCTGGTATATAACTGTCAAGGATGTAACTTGGAGGAGATCAAGATAGCAGCACATGTGCTATTCCACTGTGCTCCCCTCGCAACAATTAAAAGATCTAAGCTGGGGAACTTCTGGCCTGACATGGTCGTCATCAGCAACACCCCAATCGCGGACGTCTTCAAGAGCATTCAAAGAATTGGGCGGCTTGTGCGATATCCGTGTTGTCGAGCTGTGTTGTAGAGGGCCCGCCTTTTGTGGCCTAAATACGCGTGAGTTTTCTCAAATCCAATCCTAACCCAAAATCCACTAAAATAGCGCAGTAGTAGTAATTGGTAATTTGAGATTAGCGAATACATTATTATAGCGTGCAGATAAAGTTTCCGCAAATTAATTTTGGGAAATCGGACCCTACATGCAAAGAAAACCAATTTGGCAAATTATCGTATAAATCGGAGACGAAAGTATATTTAAACATTATATCGAACAAGCTGACCCAAACAAATTAATCTTGCATTAAAGAAAAACATTATAAAAATGGGCCACCTAAAAATGTTGTAAATAAAAAAGAAAAATAATCTAATAATTGTGGTAATGCACGGATCAATGGTATCGCACTGATTTGCTAATTTATTTACTTATAAGTACTTGACGCGGCAAGCCTGTACTCGGCGTTACACTGCAACCATGCACAAGAAAGCAAAAATTTCATACGCCTGAATTAGCTCTATGTGCTAAAATACAGTACCCTTCCACACAAGTTACTAAATACCAGATACGACAGCCAAGCTATCATCATCAGTGGTAAACTGACACTACTGCAAGGTATTTAGTTACTTGTGTGGAAGGGTGCTGTATTTTTCAAGTGTTGGTATTCCACAGTTTGAGTGTTTCTTGTTCTATGTACTAAAACAATAAACATTGTTAAATAACTATACTTACAAAAAATTTATTTGTAAAAGAAGTTAAACCAAATAAACTAATCTAACATTAGAGTAACGTATTCACTTAAAATAATTTAGTTAAAAATTAAAAAGTTGAAAATAACGATTAATTATTGTAACTACATCCATTAATAGCTGCTTAAAGCGGCAAGTGTTCCACGCATCTTTATATTATAATCAAGTCGTATTGAACCAAAGGTGACGTTAACAACTAAAAGCAACTACTTGCCACGAAAACTAATTAAACTGGCTGACAATGTTATTGAAACCCCTAAGCCAGTTTGCTAAGTGTTTAAAGCAGCAAGTTTTGTTTACAATTACATTATGATTTATGATAACAATAAAGATTTTTTGAATGTTTTCATACATTAAATTATTTTTTTAAGTTGCATTATATCAATTCTAGCGCTTGTTATAGTTGATCGTCCTTTTACATGAGAGTATTTTTTATTTAATACCACGAAGAATTTTTCACGTTAAAATTTTTCTCACAATGCTGTCGCGTTACGAAAGATATAAGTAGCCCACTTCGCCGTCCCTGCAGGAAATAAGTTATCGCTACGTCCTTAATAATAATGGCCCAAAAGGACCCTTCTCCGAAGCACACACAGCACATGCAGAGTTTCATTTCCCGTATCTGAAACTAATATCATGTTTCAATTTCAATACATCCGAATACCAGTGTTAGAGTCTGGTGACGTATCTCGTATTTTATCTCTTCCCTAATGCGTAGGTGTGGTTGCTTATCCATCTTCAAAGTTCGGTCTATTGTTCGAGGCATAATTAATACGTTATTGAATTCCAGGAGGAATCGAGGCGCTCATCACTTAGTAACTCATGCATGCAGAGCACTTTGTACAATCTAGAACTGCCTTATATACAATAAAGTTGACGCAGATGTAGCAGTTCTGCCTTTATATCAGACTCCATTACCGATAAGTTTGGTATTTGCCATTCAATGTCTATCAGAGACGTTCCTTTTTGTTGCTTGTTGCTTCCGCGTGTTCTGTGGAAGACACGCGAGGGATTATGGGGTTTATTGGACTTTCATGTCGCTTCCAAATAGACAGACTTTATTGTCTCGCATAAATTGAAAAAAAAAAGCTTTTTGCGGTAAAATACTAAAATATGACAGGAGTGCTTTGCTGAATACTAAAATTTCACAGAAAAGCCGTTTTGCTTCTATAAAATAAAAATAAATCTCAAACCTATCAATCAACTACGTTACAAAACAAAAACTACCAATATATGATCGAGAAAAGAGCGCAAAGCTTCTTTCTTCTTTACAAAACAGTTAATTTTGAATTTTACGAAAGTTTAATCTAGACAATTCAAAAGCTTCTTCTAAGTAATGTTTGTACAAAAATTATAAAAAAAAATATTTTTTAGTTTCTAAATATCTTATGGAACATCTAAAGGAACATGACATGGTCGGGGTCACATTAAATGACGCAACATACAAGAATGGCAACAATGTGGTCACCCGTCATGGCTCAACTTTGCGGCATAAAGAAAAAGCTAACAAAGTGTAACACTATTACAATTTACTTTCGGCTTAGACCGCGTCGTCATTTGGGAACTACACCCAGCATAATCAGGTAAGGACCGACCTGTAGCTTGTCTGCCTTTACAAGCATTTGCTCTAAAAGTCTGAGCAATATTTGGGAACTTTGGGAAACGGTTTCAGATCCGCAAAGGATCAAATATCTAATTTAAAATCAGCCGGGATCTACAACATCCCTTGCTCTTGTGGCTCAAACTACATCGGACAAACTGGTCGTTCCATTGAGTTAAGATTGCGAGAGCACAAAGGTGATTGCAAACGCAAACGCATCACAAAATCTGCGGTGGCTGAACATACTGGTTTAACTGGGCATAAGATGGACTTTGTCAATGCTCGGGTACTCGCCAGAGTACCTCATTACTTCCCTCGTATCATACGTGGAGCAATGGAAATTGAGAAACAACCTGACAACATAAACTGGGAGGATGGTTTTAGACTCAGTAAAGCTTGGACTTCGGTAGTGAGCACGACTCCATGATTCTCATGCCACCACCTTACCCGGGCTCAGCGGACTTACGCTATACACCGGTCTAACATGCCCCACCCCTGAAAAACATGCAACCCAATATACACACCATCCATGGACACGGCGGATTTAACTTATTCAGAAAAATTTCCGACGGGCAGAAGACTCGAACCTACTGCCTTTGGGAGTCTAGTTTCAAAGCCTGGGACTTTAACCACTAGACCACCCGCTGCCCCTCTATTTTATTAAGAACCAAACTTGTAATTTTACAAAGGTTAAAGCTGAACATACCTGTTTAATAATAATACCGCATTTTGCTAGATTAATGCTCGAAAACAAAATGTCCTAATGTGACCTGCACGAATTGCGGTTTAAGAAAAATCAGTTATCAATAGAAATGTACTGAATAATGGTTTAGGCCACTGGTCGAACACCGAATATTCGGCCAGTCTCTCAAGGCCTAATACCGAATATTAAGCCAACTGTTCGAAAAACATTCGGCCCCCTATTTGGCGAATATTCGGCAAATTAATTAGCCAAGTATTCTGCTAAAAAAACGAATATTTGGGCAAATATTCGGCCGAGTACCGAATTTTAGACCAATTGCTCGGATAAATATTCGGCTAAGTACCAAATATTACCTAACTCGGGCCAATTATTCGGCCATATACCCAATATTTAGTTGTAATAAATGTGTGGGTTTATTGCTTTACATAAACAGATGGCGTCCAGTTCGGCTACCAAAATTATAATTTGGTTTTAATGTATTTTAATCTTAAGTATCCCATCAAAGTATTTAAAAAATTGCAATTTAGTATTGTTTTCATGTAATAGACAAAATGCAGACTCGAAAAACTACTCGGCTTATCCAAATACTTGGCAAGCTCCAAAATACGGCCGAATATTCGGACAATTATTCGGCTCACCGAATACTTTATGCATTCCTAGTAATTAAAACAATTTATTGTCAGTAAAAACTGCAAAATAGATAAAATTGTCTGCAGTTTCCAATGTGCTTAAAATAACAGTTGTTTTTATGTGTATTATGGCAACTGCTGCCAAAACACTTGCCGCGTTAAGCATTTATCAGCGACATTAACAAGTCTGGTTTCTTTTAGGCAGACGATTAGTTCCAATTTCCTCTGCGTATGCTACTATAATTACGTGAGAAAACATCTTTCATTAATTTTTTGTTTTATATGAATTTTCTGAATTTATTCACTCATACATGGGGGTTCCGAGTGTAAAGTTAACAGAGACCATGTAAAGTGAACTAACAACCTATGTTTAAAATAAAGTAGTAGCATATTCAATACTTAAAAAATAGTCTATACTTGCAGTGGATTGATGATGATTAAATTGTTGAATAATAATAGTCAAGCCCACAAAAATAAACCTATATTTTACGTCAAAGTGAATAAGCTACATATAAGTATATGTTTCAGCCATACAACAACAATAAAAATTAGTTAACAATAGGCCATCTGCAGGTTAAAAATGTACAAACAATTTGTCAAGTAGGAATATTACAAAAGGTAGTTAATAACACTTACCGATTTTAATAACTAAGTACAACCTAACTAAAATTTCGATTTCACTTTGACTCCATGCGAGGAGAATGCTAACGCGACCGCGCCACCTCGTGTCAACGAAAACAAATAGAAGCTTTATGTTCATAAATAATATTTTCAGACTTCTCTAAAATAACATTTCCAGTGTTAAAAAAATTATTTTTGAATACAAAAAAACATGTTTCTCTCGTCAACAAAGAAAAAATTGTTTTCAATTTACAAAATTATTTTTCAGATGTCGCACATTCAAAATAATTATTTCTTTTAATTAAATATATATTTTTTCATGAAGGTATCGGAAAAATAAAGACATGTCTACAAAATAGTATTATTTACGCGGACAAAAATAAAAGATTCTGTGAAAAAAAAATTTTGAATTACAAACTAAAATCGATTTTTTCTATGCCGCAATTGTTTGGAACAGTTTCAAAAAATTGAAAGCATTTCATAAATTTCCTATCTCGTTTCCTGTTTTCGTTTTTTTTGCACAGGACAGTAGGAATCTATAGCTTTACGTGGGCTCCGAACCACGGAAGTGCATCTACTTGATCTCCAAAAAAAAATTTTACTAGGACATAACCAATCAAAGCGGGTTCTTGGGGCTATAGGCAACACAACCCACATTAGAGTAGTTGTCCAAGTTTTTTTAACGCAGCAGTCCGATTTTGTTTTAATCCGATATTACTTTAGTACCTAGACCGCTACACCAATCGACGACTCGTAGGTATTCTAAAGATCTTCAAAGCCATATACATAAATTTTTATGAATAACAAAGAAAAATGTTTGTTAAGCATTCAAATTTAATTGTTATTCAAAGACAAGTCTTGTCATTTTATATAACTATTTACAAAGGTACGGCACGAAATACTTATATTAACCGTAACTCATTACATTTATTTGTCAGAATAGTATGGTTTATTACCTGTCATTACGATAAAACACCCCTTTTTAATAATTTATTGAATCCTTATACGTTACCAAACGACCTACATTACGCGCTTAAATTATATGACATAAAATTTAGAAGTAAGTCGACATTACCAATAATTTCTCTTAAATCGCAGCTCAATATCAACTTTTAACCGCCGCAAGACTCATCTTATTTCCCAGCTTATGAACTTACAAAACTGGAAGCTATTGATCCGGGCGGATTTCTGTGCGAAATCTGAAATAATCCGCAATAACTATCAAACGGACTATTTGCGCGAGCATTTTGTAGTGCTCTCGAAATATAATTCCATTGTTTCCAGCAAGTAATTACTATTATTAGAACATTAGGGGCAAGAGGGTCCCTAAAGTAATGTTGCTCCGAAGTAGCGTTTCCCTAACCAAGCGTGTGTGTAGTGTGGGCAGCTTACAAGTTCTGTAATTAGCTTCAAATATTTTGCAAGTAAACGTTCGTAGGTGTTAGTCGAGATCGTTAAAAGACTGACCACAAAAATACCTTCCGGTGGTTGCAACACGCTTGAATGGCGGTTTTAAGAGTAAAAGTTAAAACTGAAGTTAATTGGATATTTTTTTGTCTATAACAGACTACTTTTATTTTTAGTGTTTAACATCCATAAAAGACAATGATCTTACTAACTTTATAAACTGTACTCGTATAAGATTATTCTTGTATACGAGGGCGGGGTAAGAAGTTTGGTAAAATTGCAACAGAGGGCGTCAAAATCGCAAATCCCATATGTCAATCCCATTTGTCAATACCATCTGTCACTAGGCCACATTAAAATTTTCAGACAAATTTAGTTCAGTTTTGACAGCCATTAAAAGCAGACAACCTCTCGTATTTTTGCAAACATGGAAACTAATTAATTGCGTGTGTTAATTAAACATTATTTTTTGCGTGGAAAAACTATTACGCAAACCAAAACAAAGCCGGATAAATATTATGGGGACTTTTCGCCGTCGATTAAAATGATTCACAAGTGGTTTACCGATTTTCGTTGCGGTCGTACAAGCACAACTGATGCCGAACGTTCAGGACGCCCACATGAGGTCACCACACCAAAAAAGCTTGACAAAATCCACGATATTGTGTTGTTGCAAGACCGCAGAGTAAAAGTGCGCGAGATAGTTAGGATAGTACGCATCTCAGATGAACGTGTGCGCAATATATTACACACAAATTTGGATATGAAACAGCTATCCGCGCGATGGGTGCCGCGTTTGCTCACAATCGACCAAAAATGCACACGTGTAACAACTTTAAAGGCAGGGATGGCGATGCTCAAGCGCAATAAAAACGAGGTTTTGCGTCGTTTCACAATAAAACATGGATCCATCACTATACACACCGGAGACCAAGGAACAGTCTAAAGAGTGGATTTCTACTGACGAACCGAAGAACGCTAAGACGTTTTTATCGGCCAACAAGGTCATGGCCACAGAGTTTTGGGATGCAGGCGGCATTATCCACATCGATTACCTTGAAAAGGGGAAAGCAATCTACTGCGATTATTATTGCAACAACAAAAAAGTTCCCTTCCATCAAGACAATATACAGGTGCACACGTGTGTAGTTGCCATGGCCAAAATTCATGAATTACGCTTCAAATTGCTTCCACATCCACCATATTGTCCAGACTTAGTCCCCTGCGACTATTTCGTGTTTCCAAATTTAAAGAATTGGCTTTAATGAGGAGATTATCGATGCAACAAACTCCTATTTTGAAGGGTTGAAGAAACCGTGTTATTCGGAAGGAATCGAAAAATTAGAAAAACGTTGGACTAAGTGTATCGACCTAAAAGGCCACTACGTTAACAAATAAATTCTTTTTTGGCCGAAAACATTATTCCTTGTTTTAGTTTTACCAGATTTCCCACTACGCTCTCGTAAAAAAGAGTTTAGTAATATAGTCACATTTCATGACTCACTCTAAAGATACGCTCGCACTTTTCATTTGAAAGCAGTACTATTAGGAGATTCCGAAAAAATGTTGAGATGGGTTTGTAGGAGCTTTTTAGGTGTCAAAGGTGACACATTTTTTAGGTATTTAGCAATTCACCCCCTCACACACTGCCGACTCAATTTAAAATAATAAAATCGCACCTTATCGCGTACATCAAAATTAAGTTTCAGAAAATTGTAGTTATTTGGCGCAAAGAAAATTAAAATCGATTGATTCGTTCTCGAGTTATTAATAAAAAGTATTTTTATTGTGTAAAAGAATGAGAGCCAAGTATTTAGACAAATATACCTCGTTACCATAGATTTTATAAATTATCTTTGTAACAAAAATGCAAAGCATCTTCTTCAAAATAACAGTAAATGTTAAAAATGTTCGCCGTTATTCTATTTCGTAAATCTTAAATATCCACTGGCTGCGTCTTGTAAACTACAAATTTTAATTGTTCCCTAAAATATCTAGTGGCGTAAGACCTGGAGACCTAGCTGGCCACTCGATTACTCCTTTTCTGCCAATTCATTTAATAGAAAATCTTTCATATAACCAATGGTGGACCGTTAATACGTAACGAGCAGAAGCTCCATCTTGCTGATAGTTAAGAAGGTCTTCCTTCATCTAGTTGTAAGTTTCCATGTTCGTCATGTTGGTTTCCTAGAGATTCTGTGATTAAAAGATCGATAGCATATTTTACTTATTTAAATTTCTTTCTGTAAATAAAGAACGAATACGCAGTGTCCCCCAAGATACCTTCCCTTACATTAATTTTTCCTGGCCACTAAGTATGGTCCTCTCTAAAAATATAAGGATTTAAATCACTCCGGTAACAGCAATTTTTTTGTTAATTAAGAAAACCATTTTAACATAATATGCACTCATCGGAAAAGCAAATATTCTTTAAGATATTTAGATCATGAAAAACTGCTTACTATAACTATACATTTGAAGCAGCGGGGTGTCACTTCATGAGTCAACGTGACAATATATAAGAAAGACTTGCCAAAATGGTCACATTTTATAAATCAACATAACGTTGTATAGGAAGGATTTTGCAATAAGGTCACACTTCATAACTCAACCAAACAATAGTAGGAAATTATTTAACAACCCAATGACACTTCATGAATCGTCAGTGTATAACATTGACGTCAGCCTAATGAAATAAAATAGTAACAAAATCTATTTCTATAAAATATTAACAGGACGGTTGTTAAGCACCTGCTAAGTGAAATATAATTTGGTATTATATTTATGTAAGTTGTTTAACTAACAAACTTTTTAGGGACTTCTGTGTATCAAGCTGTATACTTTAACGTATTTAAATATTCACGGCGGCGGCACAGATAAGTGGTACGTGCAGAGCTAGTTATATTCAAATTATAGGTGGTGAATTTACTGTGTTATCTTGTTACGCTTAACATAATGTTGTTCTATATTTGGACACAACTACCAGCCCTAGAAATTGTTATGTATAATTAAGCACCTTTACGTGAATTAATTAATATGAAAAGTGGAAAATAAGGTACATTAGTAAATGAAGTCTTTGGCGGGTTAAGTAGAATTTAAGCAAACAACAAAATTTAGCTTTAATCACCTCAAGTGTACTAGCCCTAGGCTTATTTCTTACAGCAAAGAACTGGGATAACTTAGTACCTATCGATTGAAATGAACTGCGGCAAAAGTTGTGTGCGTAAACAAAAATACGAAGCTTTTAAGATAACCGTAAGGCATTTTAAATTTAATTTTTAAAACATATTGTTTTACATCAACTTAAACAGGGATTGTAAAAAAAATCCGTATTGAACTTTATCCCAGAGATTTTTTAATATGCAGCTAAGAATATAAAATAGCTGTAAACCTGAAATTCACAAAAATAGTTTGACTTGGGCTTTGGAGCTTTCAAAAATTCACACGATGTTCTTATATTTCGAGATATAATTCATTAAAATTACAAATTAGAATTTACTGAATGGTGTCTTTGGCCACTAACAGAATACCGAATATTCGCCCGATCTCTCACAGCCTAATTACAAACATTCTGCCAAACTAATTGGTGAATATTCGGTTAATTACTCGTCCAAATATTCCACCAAGAACCAACCATTCTGCCAAGTGTCGAATGTTACCCAATTATTTGACAAAGTACGAAGTGCTAGTTACCTCACGTAAACGAATAGTGACAGTGTCTTAATGTATTTTATTCTTAATGATCCTGTCAAATTATGCAAAACATTTACAATGTAGTATTGTTTTCATTTACTTCACAAATTGCCGCATATTCGACAAACAGTACTAGGAAGACTCGAAAGATACTTAAAAGACTCATAAGTACTCAAATGCTACCCTGGAGGGTGGCCGAAAAGTACCCCTTACTCAAAAATGTTGAGCTCAACATGCTCAAACAGTACTCAAAGTACTCAAAAATTATTCGGAGCACTCAAAAGTACTTAAGAGACTCAAAAAGTACTTAAAATCTAAGGAAATGCCCAAAAGAAAATAAAGTACACAAAAAGTTTAAAAAGTAGTCAAAAAGCCGATTAAGTATTCCAAGGAGTTAAGTAGTAGTGAGAATACCCGGAAAGTAGTAAAAGGATTAATAAATACTCAAGAGGAAAGTGTACACATGGCTAAAATAGTGAGCCACCCCGGAGGATGGCCTACTACGCCCAAAATTGCACACCCGCTCAATCCCTTTGCACGCTAACTGCTCAAAACGAATTTAAAAGACTCAAAAAGCTTTCAAGAAGTTCAAAAAGTGCTCAAAATACTATAAAAATACTCAAAAACTCTAAAAGTAGAAAAAAGCATTCAAACAGCTCAAAGGCGTTAAAGAGGCTCAACCAGTACTTAGAAAACTCAAACACACTTAAAAGGTAAGACTCAAAAGTACTCAAGCCCCCCGGCGGGTGGCCCAGTGACCAGGAGGCCTCAAAATGCTCGAAGAGTACTCAAAATACTAAAAAAAAAACTCGGAAACTCAATAAGTACTTAAAATACTCAGAAAGTGCTTAAAATAGTACTAAAACGATTACATCAGTACTCAAAAGACAAAACATACTTAAAAGACTCACAAAAAGCACTCAAACCTAAGATATACACTTAAGAGAGAGTGACCCATCCCGGGAGTGGCCCAGTAGGCTTAAAAGAGCACAGTACACAGTACTCAAACAATACTAAAAGCTCGAAAGTGCCCAAAAAGCACTTAAAACACTAAAAAAGTGTTCAAATGACTGATAAACTACTTCAAAGAGCCAAGTAGTACTCGAAAGCCTCAAAGGGTACTTAAGAGATTTAAAAAAAACTTGTAAGTACTCAAATGGACTGTGTAGGCGTAATTTAAGGGAGTAAGCCACCCCGAAAGGTGACCTAAAAGTGTATCCCTCACTCAACAATTTGAACTCAAAATGCTCAAACAGTCCTGGAATTACTCAAACATACTCGAAGCACTCAAAAGCGCTTAAATGACTCAAAAAGTACTTAAAAGACTGAGACAATGCTCAAAAAATAAAAACGTACTTAAAATTTTTTTTAAAGTTTTGTAAAAGCCTATAAAGGATTCCAAACAGTTAAGGAGTACTGAGAATACCCAGAAAGTAATTAAGAGACTTAAAAAAGACATAAATACTCAAGCACAAAGTGTACACATGACTTAAAAGAGTAGTCCGCCCCCGGGGGAAGGGTGGGCGACAAAGCCTAAAATTGTAAAAATTGTGCATTAAAAGAGATCAAAACGTATTTAGAACACTCAAAAAGTTATCAAGGTTGAAGATAGTGCTCAAAAGAGTATAAAAGTACTCAAGAGATTTAAAAGTTGTCAAAATACGAGAAAAGTATTCAAACAGCTCAAATAAAAAGACTCAAGCAGTACTCGGAAAACTCAAAAATACGTAAGAGGTAGAAAAGACTGAAAAGTACTCAAGCACCCAGAGATTTCACATTTTTTTTACTAGACATTTACTTAATGGTCTTATATTTGAATGAAAATGTTCGTTAATGCGTCTCCTACTTAAATTTCATAATTTATTAAACAAACTCAATTCACAGAATTCGTTTCATACATTTTTTTACTCAAACTATTAAAATTAAAAAGAGTAGGTATTAATAAACAATCGCACATAATGATGTATTGAATATTTAATTCACACCGTCATTAGACCTCTACCATTAAGGCTCACTATTATTTATATTACTTCGTAGCAAAGTAAAAAAATTCCAAAATATAACCAAGAAAACGCAAGGCACAAATGATGTTAATGTACCTTTTTTGTTATATTTTTTTTAAACAAAAAAAGCTGTTAATTTCTAACTTTTGAATTCCATAAAAGTTTAATCTGGATTAACCACAATCTTCTTTCAAGTATTAACTGTTCCACTAAAAGACGGGACATAATTGTCGACTGTAATTTCCTGAAAACTTTGCTTGTACTATTTAGGAGAACGGCATAGCAACACTGTCACATTTCATGACTGAACCTGCCGATATATAAAAAACCGATAAAACAATATGGTCACACTTCATGACTCATTAGTTTAACATAAAGTCACACTCGCTTACATTTCATAGCTGAACCTAACAAAAATGATCTAACAATATGGTCATATTTCACGATTGAACCTACCAATAGAAAGGAATTTCTCAACGATATGGTCACACTTCATGACTCAACGTCTTAACGTAAGAATAGAAGCGCATGACTTAAAATGTATGACTTAAACACCCATACACACTTCATAACTCAATCTTACAATATGGTCACGTTTCATGACTGAACCTACCAATAACAGGGAATGTCTCAACGATATTGTCACACTTCATGACTCAACGTTTCAACGTAAGAATAAAAGGGAATAACTTAAAATGTAGTTACACTAGCAAAAAATTCACAACTCAACCTAACAAAAATGATCTAACAGTATAGCCACGTTTCATGAATGAACGAACCGATATAAGGGAATGTTTCAACAATATTGTCACCTTTCATGACTCAACGTTACGTAAGAAGAGAAGAAGATGACCTAACATATAGTCACACTTGCTCATACGTCATAGCTGAACCTAACAAAAATTATCAACATGGTCACATTTCAATACTGAACCTAACGCTATAACTCACTACGTGACTGCTCGTTATCAAACAACAGCAACAAGCAATCTTTGTCCATAAAATGTTAACGGAAAGCTTGTCAAGCACTCATTAAGTGAGAAAAGAACGACTTCAATTATGTTAATAGTCTTTAGGTTCTATTTCTTCTCCGTCAAGCGATCTTGTTAAGTACTCAATTTATAATTTTATCAAAGTTTAATCAAAACAAACCATAATCTTCTCTAAAGTACCAATGTTTTAAAGGAAAACAGTAGAAAAATATATATATTACTATCTGCAAATCATTTTTCCAAATATTTTTTTTGGAAAAAATTAATAAAATAATTTTTGTACTTATATTAGTATAATTTTTAAAATATAATAGCATAAACACATAAGTTATTTCGCCCCGGATATCTCCATATGAACATGAGTATCTGTATATAAAATACTTAATTACTTTAACAAAGCTTTTTTATTCCAAAATGTCCAATAGAGGAAAATTTAAGAGATCAATTTGCTCATTCATTAACGGTACAGTTTTTAAATGTTTGTGAATTTCAAAATCTTCTTTTATATCTAATTTACGTTCATCATCACAATAGTTTAAACATTTTATGGTGTTATTAGATGTCGTTGAATGATTGTATTCTAGTAAGTGATTAGCGTACTTGGATTTATTTGGGTGTTTGTATTTGTAACAACGTACGTGTTCTTTATACCTTTAAAGAACACGTACGTTGTTACAAATACAAACACCCGCATAAATCCAATTACGCTAAACACTTACTATAACAAAATCATTCAATGACATCTAATAACACCATAAAATGTTTACACTTTTGTGATGATAAACGTAAATTAGATATACTAGAAGCTTTTGAAATTCACAAACATTTAAAAACTGTACCGTTAATGAATGAGCAAATTGATCTCTTAAATTCTCCTTTATTGGACATTTTGGAATAAGAAATCAAGTCATCTTCATACGACTACCGAGATCAAGTCACCAAGTTCTATTGCTATAACAACACTAACTGTTTACTTTTTCATATAACCTTTGACAATGGCATATAAACATGCCGAAATACGTATAAGGTTAAAATAAATAAATATTGTTTAAGTAATTAAGTATTTTATATACAGATACTCATTAAATGTGGACTTTAACGAAGTAAAGCTGGAATTTATAAATAAAATCCATATGAACATGTTTTTCTACGTATCGTATTTTTTTTATATTTCCTCTTCATATTTAAACAGTTCTAAAACATCCTTAATTAATGCACATTACAGAGTCAAATAAAAATAGACACACTTTCGTTTTTTTTTATTATTGGGAAAAAAATGCAGAATAAATTTGTTCTTTGTAGGGCACGCTTTAATATTTTATTTAACAAAATACGCAAAACAAAGCAATGCTCTTAATATGCGCCCTGCAATAAGACCTTAAATAATAAAACATCCTCAAACACACAAAATTGGTTTTTGTGTACATATGCCCTCAAGAAAGTAACAAAGTCGAAATTTTATGCATCGTCAAGAAGAACGTCAAGCGTTATGGGCTAGCAATTTATTACGGGGTGAATTCTGAATGGGGTAAATTTAAACACTACAAAGTAGGGCAGTATCGGCGTTCGTCCGCACAAATTGATAAAAACAGCAGTTTTTCAAATCAAAAAAGTATCTGGCAGGTTCGTTTTTACCATAAAAAGAAAAGAAACTTACTTTTTCTGGCAGGAGAAGGATTTCCACTCACGAAAGCTCCCGAAAAAATCACTAGCACTATCAGTAACAGCCACGACACTTCCGCAAGTCGACCCATTGTTAACTGCCGTCACCAGCGCATATTTTCGCACACACCCGCACAAACATACAGATTTATCACGTGCGATGTTAACAGGAATTATCCCAAAGCTCAAGATTTTATCTCTTCGCCCTTTGTTACTGTAGCGACATATTTAATGTGCGTACGTCGGAAGCAAAACCAGGTGAAAGCACAACGCGAAAGAAAGCTCTGGTGCAAAGCCAAAACGAGCTAGTGCAATGCAGTTGTCGTTAGCTCCTCGCCTACCCTAAATATTTCTTGCGCTGCAACGAAACTAAACATCTTCCTGCTGCAATGCGACCTGACATATGGATTTACACAAAGCGGGTAAAAGTTTTTCCCAGTAGAGCTTTTTGCAGGAAAGCTCTTAATTTCGTGCCGAGCAACAATTGCACTTACGAGGACAAACTTAATTTTAAATTTAAGAAAACAGGAATTTAAATTACGCGAAAAATCAGAAGGACGATTTTAACTTCATGTTTATGTTAAAATACACCAGGAAAACAAAAATTTAAAAGCCTGAATTTCACTCGTATTTAAGCTTAACTGAAAATTCTATAAAAATTGTTATTATTTAAATTGACGCAAAACTTCGCGCGTTAGCCGCACGTAAATTCCGGGCAATCTGGTGAAAGCTCGTCCTGCAACCAGCAGGACACAGACTGACTGTTGTCGGGCCTGAAACCAAAAGCTGCAGCTTTCAGCCGGCGCGAGCGCGTACGAAAGCTCGCGACGCTTATTCGGTGGTTCCTGATTTATTGCGCTACTTCCAGTTATGCCATAATTATTTTTTAAACTTCGCGTACACTTTTTGCATTTATGGAACGGAGTTATAAAAGAAATTTTAATGGCCTACCATATATTACCGAGATGTTCATTAATCGATCGGTGCAAGGAGCGGGCGGGAAAATGCACCAAACCAGAAGCTAGCAGGAGATGTACATTATATTATACAAAACGAACCTTTAAATTGATACAAATTATAATGAAACAATTTTAAAATTGCCGTGATTTGCGAAATATCCACGTATTTATAACTCCAAAGACGAAATTCAAACAAAAACAGTACGGGTGAAAAGGTGGTTGAACAGAGTTGTAGACAAAACAGAGAAGATGTCGTAGGTGGCATAGAAAACATATTATGGTGGAAGATATTAAGTTCTGAAACAAGATAGTTATGGAGGCCTGAAACTTTAATTAAGCAGAGATTAATACAAGTAGTTGCTCGCATAATTATGGTATCAATAGCAAGTTTACGATAAACATTTTGTTCAGTTTAAATGTAATGGAACGTTTGTTGGTCTTAAGCTAATTAGCTATTTTTTTTAATAAAAAATTACATGTCAGATCCGGACTTTATTTGATTACATATTTCGTTTCAATTCGAATATCACATTTTAAATTCGTATCAGAATTTAGGATAAGTTCATATTTCAATCTGGATTTTGGATGTTTACGATCCGAATAACAGATTATCCGAAACATGTTTTGTTTTAGATTTTTATACATACAAAATCTGAATTTTTATAATTCCTGTTTTAAATCCGATTTATCCTTCCACTGGTGGCGCCAAGTCCCACAGACCCAGCGCGCACATTGTTGTTAATTACTGGGGGGTGGGGTAAGTTACATAACGGCACTTTCTTGTAGCTTTCTATTTTAGGCTTCAGTATCACCCCAGCAAGTGTGGTTGTGCGTGCTGTTATTGTTTGCGACCTATTTAACAAAAAGTCTGTGGGACTTGGCGCCACCAGTCGTGTAACAAAATTTTGCTTTTGTGAAATACCGTGTTTTTACTTTAAATTACTATTGATGAGTTAATTCTTAATTTTTTAATAAGGATGTTTAATTAAAATAGTCGTATAGTAATAGTAACTTAGAAGTTTAAGACTTACTTGTTTGTGCATCGTTAAATGTCATTTGTGGGGGTTATTGATGTGAATGTCAATTTGACAAATGTATAAAAAGAACACTCATTGTTTCATGAGATTTATTTGTTTAAAAAAAAATGGGAGATCAAGAGAGAAAACAAACTTATTAGTTAGTTACGGCTCGTCCTGAAAACAAAGACACAGGATTTTTCATTCTCTGCAAGAAAAAGAGAAAGAAAACGAGTTATATGAAATAAATAGTGCTATTGAATCGAATACAAGCTATAACAAAACGGATACAAGTGTTTCTCAACTAATGTTGGAAATATCCAAAAGAATAATAATATAAAAGCGGTCCAGAACATATTGGTACAACAGCGGAGGAAGATTCTTACTAAAGGCGAGTGCTGTGGTTATTGTGGAAACTGCAAAACCAGAGAAGAGGGAGTTTATCATTCAACGATTGTCGAGTTAAGGATATCTTGATATAGAAGAAACAAAGATAAGTGTTCAGTTTTAAGAACAGTAGAATAAAAAGAAATTTCTTGAGTTTTCAAAAAAATTTAACCTCAAATTGACTTTTAAATGAAAAGCTGTTGTAACGTGGATATCGGTTTGTGTATTTTCTTTTTAATTTTATTTATTAATAACATTTCTTCCCAAGCTTAATAACGACCCTGAGAAATTTTATAAAAGAGTATCATATAAAATATAATTAGTTATTGCGTAAATTGCAGGCATTTAAAGAATTGTTTTTCTGGTAAGTACATGGCCTCATATCATAGTAATATATACTATAAGTCACAGAATGTATTTTTAAATTTTCTAATAAACTTAATTTTTTACACTATTTTCATTACAGCCATGTTTTTGAATTAGCAGAAAAAACACATATTTCAATTTTTGCGAACACTATCAAACAATTTAAAGTTTATTTGTTTTTAATGTGTACAAACCCACCAACAAAGATGTAAAATTATAAAATAACAAAAAAAAATTTTTATCACGTTTTAACATATCAAAACGATGGCCCTAAGCGCTTGGGTCTGCTGGACTTGGCGCCACCAGTGGTGTTCCAATTATGGGCGCCACCAGTGGAAGGTTATTAAAATCAGATTTTAGAAAAATTTGGAATTTTCAGAACCAACAAATTATTGTTTGCAGTTAAATCTAGATTATAAATGTCTCTAATAAATCTTAGTATACCCGATTTTCCGAATGACGACTTGGACGGATTATAACTACAACAGATACCACATAATCCGGATTACGAATAAATTTAATCCAAAATCACGATTACAAACCCATTACCCACTTTTCTTTTAATCAAACTTAATATTAATACGATAATAATATTTTTACCAAACGAAAAGTGTTGTCAATAATAGTACTATCAAATGCGTTTGGAATCCAAGTAGGATGCACAAAGAAGGGGGGTACCACTAAGGCAACCAACCACAAACTAGTGAGCAACAAATTTCCTCAATGACAGACAAAATTCCCCTAGATTGGTACCTACGTAAATCTAATGCCAAAACAACAATTTTTCTAGTAATAAAAATTCCCTAGTACCTAAATCTAGTGGCAAAAACTCATCTACCAATAACAACCCCTAGAACATTACCCAAAAATGCCTAGTGACAAAAAACCCTTTAGAATCTTATGTCAAGATTACCTAGAATCTTTATTCGGACACCGACTCTCTCATTTTGCACAAAATTAACGATGAATTTATGAGCATAAGAAAAATAGCTTAAGTCAGTATGACACATCTAATTTTAAACTGGATAACCAGTTTAATACACCTGTAAATGAATCAACTATCAGCAAAATGAAGGACGAGCTTTTGGTTACTAGGGTAATTGTTTTTCTCCCTAGATTTCCGTTAGTGCTAATCTAGGGAAATTTTGTGTTTATGTTACTAGGGAAATATTTTTGTCGCTAGATTTAGGTTGATGCCAATCTAGGGAAGTTTTTTGTTACTAGGCAGTTTTTTTGTCTAATATACTACTAATCCAGATTTCAGATTTAAAATTGCCCGTTATTCGGAATTCGGTAGGTCTCTATTTTGCAGATAAAGCTGTACACTTGTACAGTGTACGTACCGGGTGTCCCAACAATGCGAAATTCTTTTATAACAACTTTGTTAATTAAGTTATCAAAAAGAGATTGTACACATAAACTACTTTACTGTTTTTACACATGTTAAAATTATTTTCGTTTACACAGGTTGTTCCATATCAGAGGGACATACCAAACTTGTTTTTTTTTATTAAACACCCTGTATGTATGTTTTTTTTTAAATTTCTAATTTAAAGCTGCTTAAAAAAGTATATAAATTTAATAGGTCTAAAGTTAACAGTTATCGATTTATTAACAATTTAACACGAAAAAGCGGTCAACATTCATCGTTGTTTACTACGTCAGTTCCGGAAATTGGGTAAACTCTTCTTGTATACGAAATTTCATGTCGTCTCTGTTAGTAGGTGCATTTTTATTAACTTTTAGCTTAACGTGCCCCTAAAAAAATCAAGAAATGTTAAGTCGGGAGATCTAGCGGGCCATGACATCACACCGCCTCTACTAATCATTTAGCCCATTATTTAAAAAAAGTTGCACATCCCGGTGGAAATGCGCTGGGGCACCATATCTTGCTGGAGCCACACGGTATGTCTTGTGTTGAGATTTACATTTGCCAGTAAAACTGGCAGTTCGTTTTAGACCGAACTGAAAATATCTCTGACCAGTCAGCGTTTCTTCAAAGAAAGCGGACCAATAACTTGTAAATTAACCACCCCAAACATTTAGTGACAATTGATTTTGAAAATTAACTTCCCGAACCCAATCAGGAATTTCTGTTGCATAGTTAATGCATATTGTGCCTTTTTACTAGTCCATTACTTTTGAAAGTGGCGTCATTACTGAATAATACAAAAGATAAAAGTCAGGTTGTCTATTCAGTCTTTACAGTATAATGTTGCAAAATTAGGTGTTGTCTAATCTAAAAATGTAAAATATACAAATAGTTCAATTTAAAAAACCAAGTTTGGTGTGCCTCTTTGTTATGAAACACCCTGTATAAACGAAAATTATTTTAAAATGTGTAGAAATGGTCAAGTTGCGTATCTGTATAATATTTTCCTAATAACTTAGTTAACAAAGGCGCTTTCAAAGAATTTCGCATCGTTGGAACACCCGGTATATTACTCTTTATTAAGCACTTTAATTTTGCTATACGAACTAATTTAAAGCAATAGTTTTGGTAAGCAAACAAAATATTTTCTGTAAATGCAGTAAACAGTACATTATTAATGTTAATTACAAATGTTATAGGAACGTTTTCATCGCTTTCATATGTAGAAGTCTCAAAATTTGTGAAAACTATTTAGACACCTTGAGAAAACACTCAGACTTTCATGGCAACTCGATTTTAGAAAAACAATGAATTATCTCGAAAACTATTCGATATGGCGACTTTGTACCTTTTTTTTATGTATTTTTGTACGGAGAATAAAATGTGTTACACAAAACCTTGAAAATTGTAAATATCTAATATACTTGTAAAAAAATATTACGTGACCCTCCCATATGAAACAGTTCTGGTGCACCGTTTTAAACAAAAATTAGTAGAAATACTGAGCTAAATTATTAGTGCTCACATACAACATTCAAAAAGTTTAGTGCAACTGCTAAAGTTATCGCCGCAAAAATGACGAGACTGTTCATTCTTCAGAGGGCTATAGCTCCGTAAAAACCATTTTCGGACATATGTTCATTAAATAATCCAAGAAAACACTCCTGCAATTTCTGTACGTATTCAGAAAAGCAACCTCTATATAAAGCAAAAATTTGGAAAATAAATGTCTTGTATTTAAAAACCCTAAAAAAATCAGTTTAGCTGTAAACACTAAAATTAGATGAAAAAATTCTACTATGGTAAAGCAAAAACCGTACACCGCTTAATAATAATTCGTGTAACCAACAACAACCTTTTACGTTTTAATGTTCCATTCCCTTATTCAGATAACGAAATCTCTGGGTCATGTTTTTGCATTATCAAGGGAATTAGCTGCAAAAATAGGTCGAATAGGGAAATAACAGGCCTGTCGATGTTTTTCCGTCTGTAAATGTCGTGTCGTGTTAACAGCGAGTTTCAAATGAGAAATTATGTCGCGTACGGTTACATTCAGATCAAATAACTGCAAGGCCAGACTTAGAATACGTTTATGCAATTTATTAAGTTGTGTTGTGCAAACTGTTTCATATATTCATTAAAAGCCTTTTTGATAAGAACCTTACCTAACATAACACCTTTAAAAGTTTCAGGTATTTATTAATCGTCAGAATAAATTAAATTTTAATAGCATTTAACACCAAATTTGAACATACAATTATTACAGGAACAAAAAACCAGGGTACAAGTACAATGAACAAGAGTTGGGCGAGATCTTCTGAAAATTGTGGTTCGCGTAGAGACCGGGCCGGGGGCTGGAATAGCTGTGTTTGTGCGGGGAGCTGCTTTCTTTGAGACGAAGTTTTTAATGTTGGAGGAAGAGGTTTGCAAATAAGTAGTATAACCGCTGTTTCGATTTTCAAGGAGTTCGCGGTGCTGGTAAATTCGCCGAGACAAACATCCTGTATAAAATATATTTAAAGTTTTTCCGAGAATTTTAAAAATATTCTAAATTTTCATAAAATTGTCAAAATTTATGAAATACATTAAAAATTTTCAAATATTTTCGTAAACGCGAGGAAAGTCTCGTGGCGGTTGCCTGACAGATTTTTATATTACAAAGTTTGTGTGTCGTAGAATGCGCTTCAAGAATGGTCGAAGGTATTAAATTATTGAATAGTACATACATATTTTGTAAAACTATTTATTGTTATAATTAATTGTATAAAATTCGTTTATTGGAATAAATAAAGCAAGGCAATAAACACTAGAAAAACAATTGGTTAGTAGTGGGAATCGTACGATAATACCAGATGAAGTTAATTTGCAGTTGATGAAGAGCATAGAAAAATGAATAATTATATCTTGTGGTATTTCTAAAATTTTTTTATTCAGAAAATAAAGTAACATAAATAATGCAGTGCTTACTTTATTTACAGGAAAGATTCTGTTTGCTTACAAAACACTTACTTTAAATTAGTTCGCATAGCAAAACTAGGGTGCTATAAATTACCGTAATGAAGATATACAATATTATTTTAAAGTTAATATAACAACATTTTGTATCTAGGTAAAGCATAAAAGGCGCCGCAAAATCCAACATCTTTAGAGAAATGAGAACTAAAGATCCATTAAGAACTAAACACGCCATTGTTGTTCTAAAACTAAATTTCAGAACTTTACGAGTAATTTTAAACTACAAACTTTCAACGTTAATGGTTAACTTCCCTGCATATTATGCTTATGCAAGTCATTATATTTATTTACTGATATAATCTGCAAAACTGCATTTATCAGAAATTGTTCCGTAACTTTTTACATGAGAAGTAATAAGTTATTAAACGCTAATACTCAGATATTTCACAGAGTTCAATTATTCGAATTTAACAGAAAGAGCATATGTTTCGTGAGTCACTCTATCTAGAAATTATAATAAAATAATTAAATATGTTTACCAGTGGCGGATCGTAGTGTGGTGTACTGAGAGGCATTTAAAATTATTTTTTTGGAAAAAAATTTTCTTACTCAAGTTTTAGGTAGCTTTATATTTTAAACCCATCCTTTACGTTGCCAAAATGATCTATTTTAACCAACATTTTCTTTGAAGTCTTTAATAGACTTTCGATAAGCACGCTCTAATAAAATTATTGTAAATTAATACTCACATTGCCAGTGTGTCAAAATGCACAAAATTTTTCATGTGTTTACCGATAAAAAATGCGTTTAAATTTTAGTTTTTAAATGTTTGCAGTCAATATCACACCATGAATTATCACAAAATAGCCGGGCCGTCTAGGGTACCTGTAGTACTCTGTGGGCTCTCCTCTTCATGTGTAGGCGTAGGCGTTAATATTGTGTTCACAGCTGAAACCTACAGCCAGCCAGAATATGACAATGGAGCGTCGTCCAGGTGTCAGCGAGGCCAGGGGAGACGTCCCCGCCGTAAGTTAAAACTATTAAAGCTTTAAGCCGTAATTAATGCTAATACCGAGTACTCTTTCTTTACATGTTCTCTTTAACGTGCCCGCCGAGTGTAATGCACGAGTGTGGTCCAGGTAGAGTGAGAATCCAGCTTAAGCCGGCCCCTTGTAATTGATTACAGGTAAAGATATCGGTTACGAATGGTAAGATTAAATCCACATACTACATTTTGTAATTTGTGATAATGGAAACAAGTGAAAGCATTTTTCTGCATGGCATTTACAATCCAAAATTATTTTGCACGGACAACGTAGAACACCACTAAATTATGATTACACAACCAACAAATGTTTTCACACTACTACGTCGTGTAAGTGCGAATCCCGCAAGTTAGGAGGCTATTGGCATGCGCTTATCACGGACAGCTGACAGCATAATTCTCGGATGTTGTGGGTTCGTTACCCTGAAGTCTTTAATACGCAGATACTTCTATCTTCTTTTAGCTTGTGTAATAAGAATTTTACCGCAATGGGCTTTCTATTTCACTCCTATTCATTTAAATGCCTTTTTAGCTGGCGGCGTTATTCGGTGGCGTATAGCTAATAAGGGACTGACAGCCAAATGACCCTCGTATAGATTCGTTTAATGCGCGCGATATACTCAAACATTCAAACGTTTTCGGATCCTGCGGCAGCTTTTTAATGAACGTTCTCGCATAGAAAATTCATACAAAAGTTAACTATAAAGTACTTAATTAAATATTATAATGTATAATATGTTATGTACTCAAACAAAGAGTAATAATTTATTTTTTCCTATTGCATTGGGGGGTCCATGACCATTTGACCCAATGAAGAAACCGCCACTGATGTTAAACTCAAAGTGAACCGTATATCATTATTGTAAGTTTCCTTTTGTTATTCTTTGTTACATCCACAAGAGACGGTCTTACAATATACGAGGTTGCCGTGCCCCCATACCGCGATTCTTTTGGGCGGACAAGTGGTGACAACGCGCCATGGGAAATTGCGCAAGAAGTGAAGTGCAAGATTCCGATTTCGTACAGACAACAAATTTTGGTATATTATGTACCCATTTTATGTTTAAAATTAAAGTAATTAACCTGACCCGCCATAAAGTATTTCTTCACTATCCCATTGAAAAAGTATCGTTAAAATGATAGCGATATTTTTTAAGTACCGACTATTGCCATGCTATACTTTCTGGAAAAACTATGAAGTATTGGTATCGAGATACGTTTTTGATAAATAACAGGTTGCTGTTCTGCCCCACTAAAAGAGTACAGTCCCACCGAAAGGGCTGTTCTGTGCCGCCAAAGGGGCAGTTTTATCTTTCGACAGGACTGTTTCTTCCAACACAAAAAACGCTCACAATAAAGGCCAAAATACCTCACCAAGAAAACCGCGCTGCCCGAAAAGGGTTGTTCTGCCCCACCAAAAAAAGGTGTTATGCCCCACCGTAAAAGTCGTTATGCCCCACCAAAAAGGCTGTTCTACTCTATCAAAAGGTTGTTCTGCCCTACCAAAATAGCTGTTCTATCAAATTAAAAAAAACTGTTCCGTCTTTTAAAAAAGCTGTTCCGCCCCACCAAAAAGACCGTTCTGCCCCACTACTATTATGAGTATGTTACTAGTATGCAATACTTTCTGGATAAAGTATGAACAATAAATATTGGGTTACTGTTTTGCCCCACTAAAAGAGCCGTACAGTCCCAACGAAAGGGCTGTTCTGTGCCGCCAAAGGGGCAGTTTTTTCATTCGACAGGACTGTTTTCTCCAACACAAAAAACCCTCACAATAAAGGCCAAAATCCCTCACCAAGAAAACCGTGCTGCCCCATCAGAAAAACTATTCTGTTCTATTAAAAGTACCGTCCTGTTCCACCAAGCTATTTTGTCGTACCAAAAAATCTATTCTGTTTTCTGACAGAGCAATTTTACCCCACCAAAAGGGTTGTTCTGTCCCACCAAAAAAAGGTGTTATGCCCCACCGTAAAAGTAGTTATGCCCCACCAAAAAGGCTGTTCTACTCCATCAAAAGGCTGCTCTGCCCTACCAAAACAGCTGTTCTATCCAATTAAAAAAGCTGTTCCGTCCTTTAAAAAAAGCTGTTCCGCCCCATCATAAAGACCGTTCTGCCCCACTACTATTGTGAGTATGCTATTAATATGCAATACTTTCTGGATAAAGTATGAACAATAAATATCGGATTGCTGCTGCATTGCCCCACTAAAAGAGCCGCACAGTCCCACCGAAAGGGTTGTTCTGTGCCGCCAAAGAAGCTGTTTTTTCTTTCGACAGGACTGTTTTCCCCAAACACAAAAAGGCTGTTCTACCTCACCATAAGGGCCAAAATACGTCACCAAGAAAACCGTGCTGCCGTATCAGAAAAACTATTCTGTCCTATTAAAAGTACCATCATATTCCACCAAACCAATTTTGTCGTACCGAAAAGTCTATTCTGCTTTTTGACAGAATAATTTTATCCCACCAAATGGGTTGTTCTGCCCCACCAAAATAAGGTATTATGCCCCACCGTAAAGGTCGTTATACCCCACCAAAAAGGCTGTTCTACTTCTGCCCTGCCGTTAAAGTCGTTATGCCCCACCAAAAAGGCTGTTCTACTCCATTAAAAGGCTGTTCTGACCTACCAAAACAGCTGTTCTATCCCATTAAAAAAGCTGTTACGCCCCACCATAAAGACCGTTCTGCCCCACTACTATTGTGAGTATGCTATTAATATGCAATACTTTCTGGATAAAGTATGAATAATAAATATCGGTTTGCTGTTTTGCCCTACTAAAAGAACCGTACAGTCGCACCGAAAGGGTTGTTCTGTGCCGCAAAAGGGGCTGTTTTTTCTTTCGACAGAACTGTTTTCCCCAAACACAAAAAGGCTGTTCTACCTCACCATAAGGGCCAAAATACCTCACCCAGAAAACCGTGCGGCCGTATCAGAAAAACTATTCTGTCCTATTAAAAGTACCATCCTGTTCCACCAAACCAATTTTGTCGTAGCAAAAAGTCTATTCTGCTTTATGCCCCACCGTAAAGGTCGTTATACCCCACCAAAAAGGCTGTTCTACTTCTGCCCTACCGTAAAAGTCGTTATGCCCCACTAAAAAGGCTATTCTACTCCATCACAAGGCTGCTCTGCCCTACCAAAACGGCTGTTCTATCCAATTTAAAAATCTGTTCTGCCCTATTAAAAAAAGCTGTGCCGCCCCACCATAAAGACCGTTCTGCCCCACTACTATTATGAGTATGCCATTAGTATGCAATACTTTCTGGATACAGTATGAACAGTAAATATCGGGTTCCTGTTCTGCCTCGTTTTTCCCACCAAAAGAGCCGTTCTGCCCCACTAAAAGTCCATGCTGCCCCACAGAAACAGCCGTTCTGCCCCTATTCTTTCCCATCAAAAAAGACAATCTTGTTCCATCAAAAGAAACGTTTGTTCTACCAAAAGGAATGTTCTGCCACTTGATAGTGCCGTTTTGCCCCACCAAAAAGGTTATTCTTCTCCGTCATCAAGGGGTGTTTTGCCCTACCGAAAAGGCCATTTTTTCCCACCGAAAAGATTTTGCCCCTCAACAAGGCCGTTTTGTCCCATCAAAAGGATTGTTCTGTCCCACCATAAAAGTTGTACTGCCCCACCAAATAAACCGGTCTCCCCCACTAAAAGGGTTGTTCAAGCCCATTAAAAGAGCCGTTCGTCTCCGCCAAAAGGACCGTTCTGCTCTGTCAAAATGACCGTTGTGCCTTGTACTGAGAATTGTTCTGCCCTATAATGAAAGCCGTTCTGTCTTGTACGCTGGGTTGTTATGTTCTGTAATAGAGGCCGTTCTGGCTTGTACAATGGGCCTTTCTATGCTACAAAGAAGGTCGTATTGCCTTGCACTGACGACCGTTTTGCCCTGTAATGAAGGCTGTTTTTGCTTGTGCAGTTTGCCATTCTTCCCTGACATAAAAATTGTTTTGCGTATACGACGGACCGTTCTGTATTGTATAAAACGCTGTCTTGCTTTGTAAGAAAAATTGTTAAATTATGTTTCTTCCGTTTGCTACAGTACACCTTGTAATTATGTGGCCTGGGGGTAGGTGGAAAAAAATCTAAGGCAGAAAACCTACACAAAAAAATCCAGGAAAAAACATGGAATATATCCAAAGTAAATAAATCCACAGGAAAAAAATTAAAACAGTTTTAAATTACAGAAATCTGTGTTTTTGTTGTTTTATATAATTCACACTTTTCTCGAAGCATTAAATTATGCTATTACGTAAATATTAATTTTATTAATTTTAATTAAAAAATAATAAATTAATTACTCAAATTTGTGGTTTAACATATTATGTTAATATTAATGTTATATTAATAAAAATAGCATTGATTTTCAACTTTTAATCCAATACAGTAAAACTATCTAGCAGAGCAGCGACAATTTTGTACGTGTCTGCATGCAGCTGTCTTATTACTTTTGTTACTTATTAACGAAAGCTGAATTTCTTCATGAATTGCATGCTTTAATAAGAAGTTGGTATGAAATAATTCGTAGCAAAGCAAGCGTCACTCTAGTTTCCAGGTTGTTTTTCAATGCTTGCCTTAGCTTTTCTTGCAACAATGATAAATCTAGCATTATTTCAAGAGAATAAAAACAGAAGAAAAGGCGATACAATGCGTTTCTTCATTTCGACGCCAACATCTAAGACATTTCATGATTGAGGAGAGCTTAGCCCGCATTGTAGGAATTCAGAAAGAGATATACCAACAAAAACCGCAAAAACATTTACAAAAGTCGCAGAAGTGGCTTCGGTTTGCCATTGTTCCGACTTCGGTGGCTTTTTATTCTACTTCTCTCCCTGAGATTTCGCCCTCCTTCCTAGTAGGTTTTCAGTATAACACGCCTCGCTGGGCACAGCATCTTTTGTTCGGAATTATCCGACGATAATTTGGGGTTATAAAGTTGAATAAGCAACTTAAATACTGATCGTACAACACTTATAATATATTGCGTTTTAGTGGCAAGTTAATTGTAACAAAGTCAAACTTCAAATATTTTATTAAGCCATGTCAGACGAAAATAAGAAAATGAAAAATTCTTTATTGAAATGCCAAAGTTGAATGTAGGTTTGTTTCTCCTCTGCAACAGAATTACAAACAATGCATTTGGGAAAGGAAAGGGTAGTTTTTGTTCTATGTACTTCAATCCATTAGAACTGCAACATTCTTTCAGGTACGTAGCAGCATAGACAATGCAAAGATCGATGATATTCTCTAGAGTGGGACTCGTCAAGTAGGACAATTAGAAATCTGTAGTTATTTACAAAAGAATCTGTATGACGAACGTAAAAATATCAAGAAATTGCTAGTTTTCTGGAAAAAAATTTCTGTTTCGATCAATTTTATCTGAACGAAAAAAAAGAATTTAATAATATTTAAAGTAGACTTAACATAAAGCTTTTCTTATCATTGAAGGGTAGTAAAAATAGGAAAAATTTAAATTTAGTACGAGAAACTGTTGACGTGTAAATTCTAATTTTTTTAAGGATTTATACGAGGGACTTGTGTAAAATAATGTAAACAAGAAGGTTTCATTTTTAAACATAAGGTGTAGAGGCAAAATTCGATATTCTTTAAATTTCAAATTTACTTTATAGAAACCTCTGGTGTTTGAAAGGTCATTGCAACATGTCATATTACTGAAAAGTCAGATTACTGAAATCATTCCCTAAGTTATGAAAAATAAAGGCAATAATTGGACAAACAGATATTTACTCATAGGCTAGAAATCTATATACAGGCTCCGCAATCTAAAATTGCTCAGGCCCAACACTTCTCTATTTAAAAAAGTACCACGAAAATAGCAAATAGCAAAATAGCTATTGAAAATCGAAAAACAATTGACAGGCAAACCGTTATTATTTATTTGAACCTGTTTTGTTAGAATATTTTTCCCCAAACACCTACGAACATCTTGTTAACATAATCAAGTATAAAATTTTATTACCTTCAATTGTATGTATAATACTAATATGTTTTTTTGTTTATACAGAGTGTTTCGAAATTCTTGTCCCTTAACAAAGGGGTACGTTTAAAAATAAGACAAAAAGGTCCTATAAATATGTTTCCAAAAATGCTTCCCTGAAGAGTTACAGGCGGTTGAAGATAACCACTAAAATGCAGCTTATTTTCAATAATTGTTGATTGCTTTAAACTAGATACTTCAAATTTGGTATAGAGTCATTCTTAACAAGTTGCTACATACTGTGTGAATTTTATCATAGTCGGTTTTGAGAAACTGATTATTTCAAGGTCACGTGACTGCTCTTCTTTTAAGGACGTTTTTTGAATAGTAACGTGACCTTGAAATAACCAGTTACACAAAACTGATTATGATAAAATTTACACAGTATGTAGCAACTTATCAAATTTGAAGTACCTAGCTAAAGCGATCAACAGTTATTGAAGAACAGCTGCATCTTAGATGTAGTCTTCAACAGCCTGTAATTTTTTTAAATATGTTTATAAGACCTTTTCGTTCTGTTTTTAAACGTACAATATGGACATGAATTTTGAAACACTACGTATAAATACAAAAAGAATGTAATCGATCATATTGGTATTATACACCAAACTAAAGGTAAAAAAATTCCCTATTTAATGATGTTAACAAAATGTTCGTAAGTGTGCAGAGTAAAAATATTCTAACAAAACAGGTTCAGATATATAAGAACTTTTTGGCTGTCAATTGTTTTCGAGTTTCAGTGTCTACTTTGGAACAATTTCAAATTATCTTCAAATAAAAAAAGTTATGAACCTGGAGAGCTTTAAGTGGCGGACCCTGTATATTAAATTCATTACAAAAACATTTTAATAAAAACAGCATTTATATCTTCCTATAAGTCCAATAGAAATGTTTCGAAGGAATTTCGAGTGAGCAAATAAAACACTGAGCTGATGCTGCTGTTTTAACTAACATACGCTGGCTTAATCGCGTACAAAGCACGCCGATATTTTATTAACATGTGGTGTATATTTCATTAATATTTTATAATAATAATAATATTGTGCCGACCTATTAGAATCAGCTAAATGAACAATTGCGTAACATACGCTGGCTTAATCGCGTACAAAGCACGCCGATATTTTATTAACATGTGGTGTATATTTCATTAATATTTTATAATAATAATAATATTGTGCCGACCTATTAGAATCAGCTAAATGAACAATTGCGTAACATACGCTGGCTTAATCGCGTACAAAGCACGCCGATATTTTATTAACATGTGGTGTATATTTCATTAATATTTTATAATAATAATAATATTGTGCCGACCTATTAGAATCAGCTAAATGAACAATTGCGTAAATACTCTAATTACAATTTACTTTGACTTCTATAAGTTGTGCTGTACAAAACACTAATATTTCATAATAGTAAAATCGCTTTTTAATATTTCATATTCAGTGTGAAGTTTGTTTATTTCTATTTTGTTGGGTTACGATGATATCATATAAACGCATATAAATCGCCATTATGTTTCAGCAACACAAAGAGAATAAACATGTTTAATATGCTGTCTTGGTTACACTTATTAAGTTAATATTGCTGCACGAACAGTGGGCGTAGCGTCAGATAATAAGCACCATTTGAGAACTCCTCTCATTCCCATTTTAATTTAGTTTTTGCGCATATCACACCAACGGATTTAAAAAAAAAATCCTAAGCCGGAAGCGAAAGCTAGACATACTTTTTAAATAGCATTCGCTTTTTAGGCTTAATTTTCTTAATCTAAAAACGGAATTGGATGGAAAACCGTCGAGCTTATCCAACTTCTTTTTTGACTGTTAATTAATTTTCATGAGCATCTAACCCCAACCTTGAAATCTGAAATTTTTAAATCTGCTTCGGTTTTATATAAAACAAACAGCTGTGAATATTGTTAAAAAAGCAATTAAAATACCAAATATAATCCCAACCATATTTTTCAGTTCAGTTTAGTTTTTTTAAATTAAGAAAAAATCTTCAGTTTACGAGCAGATTAAATATGTTTACCTAATAAAAAATAGAAAAAACACAAGCTTTTAAATCTTAGAACAAGTCAAAAACATGCACGAAACTTCACTGAGAATGCTGCAAAATTTGGCATTGAAGGTTGTCTATTCCGCCCTAATTCCAAAATAACTCAACTTACAGTTCTAGAGGCGGCGGGCGGGTAGATGCCTGCGGGCATTAAATAAAACTGGGTTAGCATTATCTAACTCCAAAGCACTACATCGTTGAACAACAAGATATATTAATTACTAATAATTTCCTAGAGCTTAGAGGTTTATCCGGGTCATTTAAACAATTAAACCTTGAAACTGTTGGACTGCAAATACACAACCACCTTAATAAGATTAATTATTTTTGTGGAAAAGAAAATTAAGTTAAAAACCATGATATTGTAATATTATTCAAACTTGCTTTAGTTATTCACTACTTATAATGTCTCAGATGTTAATCAATTGCTCTGGCGTCGGTGAGAGCCTTATCAGCAGAAATAAGCCGACAATAAATAAACATTTAATAAATTTAATATTTTAATCTAAAGAAAGCTTTTAAATTGTTGTAATATCTCAGAAGAAAACACAAAAACTAAAACTTTTCGGCCGATATTATCTTTACTGCTGTTTTGGTAGAAAATGGAACATCTATCAAACAATTCGAACTTGTTTTAAAAAAGTTTCCTATTTCCTGCTTTAACTGTAGCTATTTGACACTAAAATAGCCCATAGGTTATTCTATAATCTTCTCAGTATATCTCTTAGACAACGGTAAGCTGCCTACAACATTGAATAGGTTTGTTTAGTTTTGTTCTGCAGCTTTGATAGAACATCGTAAATTAACGGTGGCTTCTATGATGCTAATTTATTATTGTTGTTGGTAACTGCACGTTCTCCAAATCAAATATATTATGCTCCCGGAGTTGAGAAGTGTGTGCATGCCAATTGCCTTGGATCGTTCTCTTGTGGATTGTTGGCAGTTTCGAAAGTGTAACTTTGACTATTATTATTTTAAATGTATGTATTGTAACGGTTTATAGTCAGTATGGTTTGTTTTATTAATTTCCCAAGACATTAATCGTCAAATTTAAGTTCTAACTCAGATCTTGTTCAACGAGATCAGAATTATAATAATATTTTCGACAATTTTATGTATGTCAAGGGCGAGCAGATTAGCGCAACAATAAATTTAATGAAATTCCACATTAAACATAATTATCTGTACATAGTCATATAATCTTCACTTAAGTCCAGCCTCAAAGGTGCTACAGGAATACGTAAAAACGCCCCAAAGAGTTTACTAGGTATCCCGCTTTCGGTTTTATTACGAATTCGAATATTGTGAAAACGAAGTTCGTTTGTAATCATTCTGGAGGGCCCGTCAAAGACTTTAAATTGCATACGTTTTAAATATATTTCCCGATGACCTAGCATACCCTTTAAATTTTGCATTCAAACCAAAAGTCAAAGACTTTACCGCCCGCCAATTAATTACAAACTTTCATACATTTGTCATATTTTCCCGAGAACTCGCCAATCACTTTAAATTTAGAGTTTCCGCAATATTGTAAAGGAAATATACATTTTAACTCCTCCGAATTAACTAGCCTTCCTGATCTGGTTTAATTACAAACTCTAATAGTGTAAAAATGAAATCAGTTTGTAATATTTCCCGAGAACCAGTCAAATAGTTTAAAAGTTTTAATATTTGAAACCGAGAACTAATTTCCCGAACTGTGCTTTATTTTGTTGTTAGCTTTAATATTGTGTAAACGAAGCCCGCTAGTAATAATATTCGGAAAATTTAGAATTCTGAGATTGTTTTAAATTAAGCTTCCAAGTTAATCACTGCCCTTTAAAACAATTCTTTGATCGTAATTTAAAGAGACCTCAGTGTTAAACTCTGGCACCCGCAATATACGTGCCAGAATCTCGTATATAAGTTAAAATCCCGCAGAAAGTAATTTACATTAAACGTTTCCGAGTGACTTATAGCAAATTTATAAGTTTTATGTAAGTTTCTGTTAAATTATAAAAGGTCTGGATTTACTAAGTAACTATAGCAAATTAATTTAATAATTGTTTTATGATACCTAGGCGAGAAAAGAGCTTCTTGAAGTGACGATCTGCTTGAATAAAACAAATATTGTAATTAAGGTGAACAGCCCATATTGCCGCATTTCCAGCCGCATCTGAATTTAAATACAGGTAAATCACAAATCAGAGCTGTCAGATTATTGCACTTCAAAATTGTTTTTTACTTAATTTCAATCGATTTGAAGTTCTTTCGAATCCCCTAAATTCGTAATTGTGTGGCACAAAAATTGAATTTTGGTTTTTATATACATAGTAATCAAGAATATTATACCTGCTAATTTTAATTGAAATGCCTTTTATAATTTTTCTTTAGGTTAAACACAGTATATTGTTTTGAGTTGACATCATTGTATGTTATTTGTTACGAGATGTTAATGCTTACGTTAAATATATGAATTTACAATTCCAGTGGCGTCCTTGCCGTTTGCAACCGTTTATTTTTAAGGACAAAAATACGTCGCAACAAATAAAATTGTAAATTTCCGACAAATTTTTACAAACATTTTAGAAGGTTTTTTATAATTTTTGAGATTGAAGAGGAATCCCGAAGAAAGTAGAAATTATATAGTAAAAATGAAAATAACCCAAAAAATGTAAATAAGGTTTTACAGAACTGTCAAATTAAATAATTTAACTTGGATTAAATTTAAAAGCACACGTGGGAAGAAACTATCACTTTCTTCCCTTGTAAGACAATAGTATATTATACAACCAGAGACTAAAGTGCATCTTTTAAGTTTATAATAATTACACGAGGAATTAAAGGACACTAAAATGGTACATGCGCTGTTTTTTGCACGAACTTTATTTAACTTGACTTTAATCGCAAAAATTCCCGTAATTTTAAAATGACAACGTGACAATTCAACTCGACAAACACAAAAATCATGTAGTTTTTTATGGACGACAAATATCTAAACCTTAGTAACCAAGGCGATTTATTGTTTAGTTGATTGCTGTTAGCATGGAAACACTTTTACTCCCTTGGGGGAAAAGTGCTGTTTTAGTCCCGCTACCGCGGGACTAAAAGAGCACTTTATATACAGGTTATGCAAAAATAATTTTAAATTTTTATATCACAATATTTTTTAAAATTTTGATAACTTTCAAAATTTCTAAAAAAAAATTTTAAAATTTTCAAAAATTTTTAAAAAAGCAAAATTTTTAATATTGTCAAAAAGCATCCGCGTTAAAGTTTCAAAACTGAAATTTCAGTAAATGCGAGGAATATCCTGCAGCGATTGCCCGACACTTGTTTTAAATAATAATCAGCAAACTCCAAAAAATGCCGGAATATTTGGCCAATTATTTGTCCCACCGAATATTTGATGCTGGTGGTTTGAGTTGAAATGTGGTCCCAGTAATTAAAAGAGAATCTTAAAGGGCCGGCGAATGCTATCATTGTAAGTGTTTGCTAGTATGCGAATAACAATGTTGTGTGTGTGGTATTTAATATTTTATTGATAAACTGATGATACCGATTTACGCGAACCTGCTTTTTTTTACGTTAATATTGCTGATATTTTGAATGCTGAATGTTTAATGTGTCTGACAGCAAAATATATACGAAAAGTGCTTTTCTTGAACAGGCCGGACTGCATCGACCAAACTATTAAAAGATTCTCGGCAGGTAAAATCAATACATCTTTAATAATTTAAAAAAACAAATTTTGAGTGGAAATACAATATTGATATGAAGATAATTATAATGTTAGACTCTTCATTAACAAAATTTCTAAACGCTATGATAAAAATATGTATAAATGTAAACAAACAAATAAAATTTTCAATTAGCAAATTAAAATTTCTTTATTACCTGCAAATCCTGCGGTGTTTACAGAAAATTGCAGCATAAATTAATTTTTTTAATTTATCTTGGCGTTGGGGATAAAACCACAGTTTCTAAAAAAAACATTTTTATTTTTTTGTGTTATAACGACATATCCGTAAATAGAACGTCGTTAGCTTTAGAAATTCAGTAAAGCAGAAAGCAGGAAATTCGTCAATAAATGCAATCAAATCCTGCAGCGAAATAAAAATTTTAACTACATACTCGCGCGTCACATAATTCTGATGACTGAGCGTAGAAATGCAGAAGACATCATTAAAATCAACCTGACAATCAGAGAATTAAAATTAGATTAAAATCCTGGCAAACGCATAGCCCGAAACTGTATAATTTTGTCGACATTGCATTTCGAACAAATCTGCGATGAATATTCGCGTTGATGAGAATCAAGTGAGCGTAGACGTCCGCCCGGGGCGGCGAATAATTCGAAGCGGTGAAAGAGAAAGAGATCGAGCCAAGAAGACAACACGACGAACGAAGAGGCGCGGCATAATGAGAGTAAAACTGAAAATCAAGTCTGTGATGTTTCCCCGCTTTCGACATCGATTTTGCGATTATTTTTCCTGTACACCGGTGGAAATTATTCGTGCGATGTTTTAGTTTTACTTCGTCTTTTGTGCCGTTCCTCACGAGTGCTTATTAATGGAGCCCCTAATTGAAAAACGAGCTTAGTTTTCTTTACGTATGGCAGGTTGTGTTTGTTAAAAAGCCGGAAAGGGAAGCCGGGATGGCTGTGAAGAATTAGGAACATTCCACGTTTCCATCCATCCGCGTTTCACAAAATGAAACGGGGAATTGCTCTTGGGATCGCAACTATCAGATGTACTTTTACAATGTAAAAATTGTGTGTTTGCTCGATTAAAAAAAGTGAGAGGGGGAGAAAAAGAGAAAAATGTGACGTGGAATTAATTAGAAAATCAAACTTTTACAGACTACATTTATGTTTCTATTGATTTAAAACTTGCTGTGGCGTTTTGTATTTTGTTACAATTTGTTAAACCTAGAGGGTTATTTAAAACTAAGTAAGCTACTTAAATAATTTCACCAGAAAGACATTAATAAAGGCAAAAAACAGTTTTTGTTAGTTTCTGCGAGAAAGACAAGTGGGAGGCACAGTGGCGTAGCGAGCTTGTAAGCGGTGCACTAGGGGTGGGGAGATTTGTAGAACGCTTCCCCCTCTACTTTATTTTTAAATTTTATGGACGAGTCGGAAAGGTTTTTCCTAATCAAGGTAAATCTGGTTTATAAAGCTGAATTGATGATGAAACGATTAGACTTTGTTTTAAATTATAAAGCACAGTTTTATAACAATAATTTGGAAAATAGGTAATAATAAATTACATCTTCAACACGTCCACCGTTTTGTTCCCCTTCTGTCTCTAATCGAACCACCAAATTATTGACTACTGTGCAGCATAGATCTGGATCAATTTGGTTGCATGCCCCCCCCCCTCCTCGGCGAGAAGAAAGTAGTTACAGGGATTTAAGTCTGGATAACAAGATGGCCAAAATCTTCCACAATGATGCACTTTCAAATGCTTAATCGAAATCACATAAGTATTGGTTAATGACTTGTAAAAAAAGAGTCAAGATATTCCTTGCAGTGTGAGGTTGCTCCATCCTGCAGGAACCATCGTGGGTTTATGTTTAATCTTTTTTGAAACAAACAATAAAAATTTTAAAAATCATGAATTTTTGAACTATTTAAAAATTTTAGAAAAATTGTAATTCTCAAAAATTTTTAGAAAAATTTAATAGTTTGGACAAATTTCAATATTTTGAAAATTATTGTAAATATGAAAGCTTATGAAAATTTTGACATTTGTGGAAATTCAGCAAATTTTAGATATTCGGAATTAAATTGAAAATTTATGGAAATTCTAAAAATTTTAAATAGTTGTAAAAACATTTTGAAAATTGCCTAAAGACAAGTTACCAAAATAAAAGCTGCAGAAAAAATAATGTAATCAATAATTATGCATTTTAGAAATTTTTAAGAGCGGCCGTAGCTCAGTGGTAAGAGCGCGGGCTACCAATGCAGCGGATCCGGGTTCGATCCCCGGCCCGGTCGTTCTCCCTCGCAAGGCAACGGGAAACCAGCGAGGTGGATTTTTCCCCAGGACAACCTCTCTGGAGAAGAAGTGCATGCACTTCCTGTGGTTCGGAGCCCACGTTAAACTGTAGGTCCCCTATGTCTGTCTGTGCAAATTATCTATCGCCGCGCACCAAACACAGACATAGGAGAGAGGTAGCCAACGCCTTGAATAGGATATGGCACTATAAGAAAAAGAAGAAATTTTAAAAGTTTTCAAACTTAAAATTTGTGGGAAAATTTGATAATTTTCAGTATTTTGAAAACTTTAAAATTTAAAAATATCTAAACGATCAAAACTGAGATATCGAATTTGTTTCATTTGTAGCATTTTTTAATTACAAACAATATTTATTCGTTAAAAACTAAAATTGATTATCTAATTGAATTACCAAAATTGTTGCAAATTTTGAAACTTATTAAAATTAAAAACTTTCTCATACTTTTTACGTTTCAAATGTTAGCACGCCAATAACTGAGTAAATAACATTGTTTTTACAACAAAACGTACAACAACAAAAAAATAATAAAAAAAAATAGTAACGCCCCAGCGGTAATTTGAACTTGCGGCAGCCACGATATCGTGTAAGAATTGTGCTGATAATTTCGACTAGCCGCGTAGGATAAGGAGCACGGTAACCGACCGCGCCTTACAGCTTATTAGATGCGGTTCGGACTTCGAACCGAAATAGCTGTAAAAGTTTTATTTTAAAAGTTATTAGGGCCAGCGGGTGGTCTAGTGGTTAAAGTCCCAGGCTTTGAAACTAGACTCTCAACGCAGTAGGTTCGAGTCCTCTGCCCGCCGGAAATTTTTCTGAATAAGTTAAATCCGGCGTGTCCATGGATGTTGTGTGTGGTGTGTATGTTGGGTTGCATGTCTTTCAGGGGTGGGGCATGTTAGACCGGTGTATAGCACTTAGTGTGCTGAGCCCGGGTAAGGGGGTGGGATGGGAATCAAGGAGTCGTGCTTACGCATGGCCTCATATTTCTTTAAAAAAGAAGTTATTAAACATATGCAAAAAACAAACAATATTTTTTAGAGCTAATTGATAGCCGTCGTTAAAATCACGTAACTTCCCGCAAATGTGTTGTTCGAATTAAAATGATAGTTTTTTTTCTTAATTTTTACTATGGATGAAAATGCTTGCTAATCCTAATAAACTACTTTAAAAAGTCTGTCAAACTGTTTACAGTTTATAATATAATAATTTGAGTTTGCGTTTTTTAATAACTAATTAATCAATTTGAAAATTTTCAAAAATTATAGAGGGCGCCAGAGTAAAATTTGGGAGATTAGTAAAAAACAAATTTGTAGTTCATTGCAAGCTCTGTCGGCTTATTGGAAAGTTTTAAAAAATGACGTACGCAGTTTTTGGGGAGTAATTTTTTGAAATAGTCAAAAATTTTGAAAAGCGAGTATAGTATAGTAGGTATATTAATAAATTTTCATATTTCCATAAAATATTTTTACATCATTTGATTATACTTATTAACAAGTTAAAAAAATAAAAACTGCAGAAAAAATAATATGATCATTAATTAGACACTTAAAAAATTATGAAAATTTTCAAAACTTGGAAATTTTTGGAAAATCGTAGCCGTTTTTGGAAATTTTGATAATTTTGATTATTTTAAAAAACTTTTTATTTTTTAAACACTGAGAATGTTTAAAAAACAAGTTCTGTTAAATTTTCTGTTAAAAGTTTTAAAAAATTTGGAAAAATTTTGATACTTATCTCTATTTAGAAAATTTTTTTAAATTTTCAGGATTAGCTAAGAGCAAGAACAAATTAAAAAAATAAAAACTAAAGAATTAAAATTGAAATTTTTAAAATTTTGTTTTAAAGTTTTTAAAAATTTGGTAATAGCCAGTACCTATTTTGAAAATTTTCAAAATTATTTGAATTATGATCAATAATCAAACATTTTAGATATTGTGACCGTTTTTTGAAATTATGAAAACTTTAATTATTTTTTAAGAATTTGAAAAATTGAAAAAACATTTTGCTTCTACAAATTTAAAAAAGTTTGTAAAAAATTTTGAAATTCTAAATATTTTGAAGACAAGAACCAATTCAAAACAGGAGAAAAATTATATAATCAATAGATAGACATTTTAGGAGTTATGGCAATTTTTGGAAATTTTAAGAATTTTGCAAATTTAAAACATCTAAAAATGTTAAAAAAATGTTTAATTTTTAATATTTTCTAATTGTAAACAATTACTCCTTGAAAATTAAAATCGATTTTCTAATTCTATTACCAAAATTGTTGCAAATTTTGTAAATCTATGAAAATTTTAAAAAACTTGAATATTAAAAAAATAATATTACTAAATAAATACAAGTTTTTCAAATTTACCGGTTTTAAAAATTTAAAAAATTTGGAAATATTTTGATAATTATCAATGTTTTCAAAAATTTGGAAATTAACTAAAAACAATTTGGTCGTGTTTTTGGCGATTATTCAATTAAAGTGTTCGGGTAAGCGACCAAAAGGATATTCGGCCCTTTAGATTTTTTATCAATGGGAGGCTGCTCTTTTTTGGCAATTACTCAGTTCAACTGTTCAAGCAAACGGAAAAATAATTGTATAAAATATATTGTATATTAATATATAATATAATGCTACAAAAACAACATATTGCTATGATATTTGGAGTTGTTTGATTTGACTGGAGTATTGTGATTCCTGGAAGGCAGTTTTTGGGATGCTTGTTACAATTTAATTAACGATTGGAGGTTTGTGAAGACTGTAAGGTTTTGGTATTCAAACTTATAAACTCAGGGTTGCGTATTATTGCTGTAATTTCTTGTTTTAAAATTCAAATAATGTGATTATCTTTATATAATTTATATTTTCATATTTGTGAAGTTTTGTTTACTCTGAAAGAAAGAAGAACACAATCAAATTGATACGATTATTGTTTATGTTAATTTTAATTATAAATTAGTTCAGAATTGTTTAAAAGGTTTAATTTATAAGAAGTTTTAGACTTACTTGTTTGTGCATCGTTAAAAGTCATTTGTGTGAATGTCAATTTGATAAAATGTATAAAAAGAACACTCGTTGTTTCATGAGATTTATTTGTTTTAAAAAAATGGAAGATCAAGAGCGAAGACAAAAGCAAGTGAAAACTTATTGGTGAGTTACGGCTCGTCCTGAAAACAAAGACACAGGATTTTTCATTCTCTGCAAGAAAAAGAGAAAGAAAACGAGTTATATGAAATAAATAGTGGTATTGAATCGAATACAAGCTATAACAAAACGGATACAAGTGTTTCTCAACTAATTTTAGAAATATCCAAAAGAATAATAATATAAAAGCGGTCCAGAACGACTTTACAGTTATCAAGGTAGAAAAAGCCAAGTATTAATGAACATAAAAGCAGTCCAGTACATATTGGTACAACAGCGGAGGAAGATTCTTACTAAAGGCGAGTGCTGTGGTTTTTGTGGAAACTGCAAACCAGAGAAGAGGGAGTTTATCATTCAACGATTGTCGAGTTAAGGATATCTTGATAAACAAGAAACAAAGATAAGTGTTCAGTTTTAAGAACAGTGGAATAAAAACAAATTTCTTGATTTTTCAAAAATTTAACCCCAAATTGACTTTTAAATAAAAAGCTTTTGTAACGTTGATATTGGTTTGTATATTTTTTTTGAATCTTATTTATTAATAACATTTCTTCCAAGCTTAATAACAACCCTGAGAAATTTTATAAAAGAGTCTCATATAAAATATAATTAGTTATTGCGTAAATTGCAGGCATTTAAAGAATTGTTTTTCTGGTAAGTTCATAGCCTCATATCATAGCAATATGTAACATTCGCTTCCGGTTTTGGATTTTTTTAAAGCTCATTGTATCGACGAGTGTTTGATATACCCCTACCACAAAAATATTCAAGTATAACTTTTTGCACTACTTAAAACTTTAGTGGTAATTAATATTTTACAATACATCAACAACTTTACTGATTTTCTAAAATCTCAACGGTGTGGATAGTCTATGTCCGGTGCCATAATTTCCTAATTAGTTTTTTTTTATCCTTTTTACCTTTTACCGACGAAAAAACTTATAAATCCAGACTTTACTAAATAAATAAAATCTAAAATTCAAACCGGAATATATTAAAGAAAAAGTCTTCGAAGAACCCTTAAAACCAAACTTGTCCGGAAGTTCCTACATCAGAGCGTATCAAAGATAAATATGTCGTTGGAGGTTCTCCCTTGGCACTCGTCTACTTCGAACCCCTGGCAAACCAAACAAATAAACAAATCTGGGAAATTAATATCAGATTAAAGTTTAAATCCCGGTGCGAACTCGTTGCGTGTGTTTGGGGCTCGCCTATCTGGTAACTTGTGTAATCTATTTCTATTTGTACAGTTTATGCGGGGATAACCCGCAAGGACGAGTAAATTACAATATATATATTACACGCCCTATACAAACTATATAACTAATATCTAATTAAGGCTGTTTGCATGGAACTCAGATACGGACCAATGCCGAGTGTTAGCGGTTTTTCCCAAGCTCCCCAGGGGATACTTGATTAATAACATAGTTAGCTGTGCCCGTTTCGGTTACCCGGATTACGCGGTTTTTGTTTAACAAAAGATAAACGAAACTTCTAGTCAGTTGTGTGCTTGGATTTAGAGACCGTATAATTCACCTTGCCGTGGATTGATATGTTCCTGGACCGTTTTTCGGGCTTTTCTCCATTCCGAACTCGTTCTACCAACACCTTTTATACTTCCCTATAGTTTTTTCGCTTTTAACGCGATTAACAAAAAAAACAATCAAGCTTGGCTGGAGAAATTATAAATATTAATCAGTGTGTACTGTACGTACTTTTTCCTGCTGATTTTGAAAACATTTTCAATTTTCAGAATTTTAAGGAATTTTCAATAATAGTTTCCTCCTAAAATTTATTAATTTTTTTACTGGATTTGACATTTTCTGTTTTACCACATTAATGTTAAATACTGACAGAAATCTTGCGTTGTCTGACTTGTTCGAACAGGTCTGAGCATGTTTTGGCATGTTTTATACGTCACAACCGTAAGCCACGCCTCTCTTTGCGTTTAAACCAATCATATTTCGGTGACTCGTAGATATGCGATTATGCGAGTATATAAGAAGGTACAGAAGGATTATTACGAGTATTAAAATTGAATTGAGTCAGTTTGTGATAATCTGTTGTGTTTTTTATTGACAATGTTTTGTAAGTGTACAAACGATCCGAACAGTTTTTGTTAGGTTTGCGGAGAATTAACTATTCAGCAGCTTAAGCGAAACATTACATCTACAATAGAAAAACCGTACTACTACTACTTTGGTGTTAAAATTAAAAATTGAGACCAATCTTGAACTTCTAAAACATGCCCTGCGCGCTGTGCTGTTACTCTAAGAAGCTGGTTGAATGGTAAGAGCACTGCTATGCAGTTTGTGGTTCTTATAGTTTGGCATGAGCAGGGGCGTAGCTATCAATAGACTGGGGCACGCAGTGCGTAAGTATGGGGCGCCAAGTGTAAAGTGAAAATTAATTTGGTGTGCATTTCACGGTATTTAAGGCAATTTGTCCCAATATTTATTATATATACACACATTTAGCTAAATGCTTTTTATTTTAATAAATCGTTGTAGATTTAAATAAATCCTCAAACATTGGTTTAAATATTCCAACATTTAATAAAGCATTAGAGGTTTAAATAAATCTTTTACTTTTCTTTATCTTTTATCTTAAACATTTACTTTAAATTTTCAAATATTTAGTAAATCTTTCTGTATTTAGATAAATCTGCACATATTTGTTTTAAATCTTTCAATATTTAATAAATATTAGCAGATTTAAATAAATCTTTACCGATATAAATAAATCCTTACAGATTTAAATAAATATTTCAACATTTAATTTTAAACTGTCATATTTAATGTTAACTTTATGTCATATTTATTTGACCTTGGTAGACCCAGCCTACATAGCAGACCAAGACCATTTACACTGGTGGTAACGTTCAACAATTATGAACACGTTTTCCATATTTCAAAATTTTGTACAATTAATGTTAGTATAATCATCAATAACAACATATTTAACAACATAAACATTGCATAATTTTTCATTCATAACAATGAAAGTTTCATTAACATTCCCTTGAGAATGTAATTTTCAGTCTGTTTTGTTCAAGCGTCGAACGCTCCCACCATGACCCTTCCTTGCGCCTTACTACCGGTATAAACGATCTTGGTGTCCTAAGTCGGCTGGGCTCACCAATGTCAAATAAATATGACAGGTTAACATTAAATGTGACAGCTTAGAATTAAATGTTGAAACATTTATTTAAATCTGTACGGATTTATTTATATCGGTAAAAATTTATTTAAATCTGCGAACATTTATTAAATATTGAAATATTTAAAACAAATATGTGCAGATTTGGTTAAATACATAAAGGTTTACTAAATATTTGAAAATTTAAAATAAATGTTTTGGGATTTATTTAAATCTCCAATGCTTTATTAAATATTAGAATATTTAAACCAAATGTTTAAAGATTTATTTAAATCTACAACGATTTATTAAAATAAAAAGCATTTAGCTAAATGTGTGTATCTATCTTCTTCTATATATATAAAAATCAATTGCCGCATGTTTGGTACATCATCACTTGAGAATGGCTCGGCCGATTTGGCTCATTTTTTTTTGTTGTGTTTGTAATTGTCAGGACAAGGTTTGTATGAAAGAAAATTTTGGGAAAATGCACCGGAAAAGTCGGAAAATTCGAAAAATCTAAAAGACGATTTTGTATGGTATTTATGTAGGAGATTTCGTATGTTTTCGTTTTTGAATGGCGTTTCGAAGAGAAAAATGGAAAAATCGAAGTGGAAAACTCGAAAAATTCAAAAAATTCAGAAAATTAGGAAAAATCGAATTTTTTTTCTTCTTTTTTTTGGATGGAAAAACCGGAATGGAACAATGCAAAAGTCATGTTCCCACTTGAACTCAGACAATTCTCATGGTTTTTAATTCATTTTGATCAAATTGAACGAAAATCGTCCCTCACAAACATTTGAGTCTCGATATCAACATATGACTGTCACTGTGTGACGTTCAGTTTGACAGTTCTGCTGTGTATCACGTTCCGTATTGAAAATTGATATTTTACGAAAAATTATTGAATTCAAAGCGATAGTTTCTTTGGAAAAAATGCCACCAGTGAGGCGTCGAATTATCGGTCGGCGTACGCGCATAGCAATCCAACGACATGATCGTCAAGTCAATGAGACTGACGAAGAGCATAGTCAGCGTTTGGAGGCAAGTCGAATAAGAATTTCTGAAGCGCGATCCATTATACCTCCGGAACAACGGATACAGTCGAGTTCGACTCGCTCAGTTGGAACTCGCGCACAAAATAATTTGGAACGTCGACAAAACAGACGGCCAAACGTGAAAATTCGATATCCGCAGCTACAGATACAACAAAAAAGGCTTACTTAGGACCAGCAACGCGGACCGGGCCCAGCTAGTATACAGGCTGTTTCAAATTCGAGCCCCACCATGGGGATCTCGCTTATTTTAAGAGATAGAGAGTTGGTTAAATTAAGGCAAAGTTGCCAAATTTTATGCTTAACAATAATCTGTAAAGAAATTTAAAGTAGCCACTCTGGTTTTTCAGATATCTGAAAAAAACTGAAATTTTGGATTTTTTATTTTTGACTATAACGCATTTATCATTTATGCTACATATTTCTAGTTAACGCATTATTAGAACACTTTTTTATGCCGAATTTAAATTTTTTATCAGATTTGGTGTAACTGTTACCATTGTTCATTTTCGACTGTCAACTTTTTTTTCTTATGGTTGGTATTTAAAATTTTTTCATATTTGGATAGAGTTTTCAATTCTGATTTCAACGATGTGTCACACTTTGCATTTTGTTTAAGTTTTGAGCATTTTATTACAAAAATAAAAATTTCATAAGAGTGCCATGGAAAGATCACGTCATTTAATTTATTTTGAGAAAATTCTAGTAGGCTATGAACTGATGGAAGTAAAACAAAACACTTCTCTTATTTACTTTTACTTTTAGATACATTAAGTACGCGAAAATTTCAGGAAACTTTGTTTTGAGCGTAGGCGGCAAGTTTGGTTATTTTTTACAAAAACAAATGAATGACACAGTTACTAACACGCATATTAGAGTGTTCATTTTAGACGAGCTTCTGAGCATGTTTTACAAAGGTGTCAAATGTTTTGAACATTCATTTAATAATTGTTCGTATTAGTGTAGTTGTAGTGTTATCTGTTGTGTTTATTTAACCTGTTATTCAAATTTGTTATGTCAGTTGCAAACATAACAGCTGCAAGTGGAATTTTTAGTAAATTGTGTATGTTAGTAACTGTGTCATTCATTTGTTTTTGTAAAAAATAACCTAACCTGCTGCCTACGCTCAAAACCAAGTTTCCTGAAATTTTCGCATACTTAATGTATCTAAAAGTAAAAGTAAATAAGAGAAGTGTTTTGTTTTACTTCCATCAGTTCATAGCCTACTAGAATTTTCTCAAAATAAATTAAATGACGTGATCTTTCCATGGCACTCTTATGAAATTTTTATTTTTGTAATAAAATGCTCAAAACTTAAACAAAATGCAAAGTGTGACACATCGTTGAAATCAGAATTGAAAACTCTATCCAAATATGAAAAAATTTTAAATACCAACCATAAGAAAAAAAAGTTGACAGTCGAAAATGAACAATGGTAACAGTTACACCAAATCTGATAAAAAATTTAAATTCGGCATAAAAAAGTGTTCTAATAATGCGTTAACTAGAAATATGTAGCATAAATGATAAATGCGTTATAGTCAAAAATAAAAAATCCAAAATTTCAGTTTTTTTCAGATATCTGAAAAACCAGAGTGGCTACTTTAAATTTCTTTACAGATTATTGTTAAGCATAAAATTTGGCAACTTTGCCTCAATTTAACCAACTCTCTATCTCTTCAAATAAGCGAGATCCCCATGGTGGGGCTCGAATTTGAAACAGCCTGTATAATAAATATTGGGACAAATTGCCTTAAATACCGTAAAATGCACAGCAAATTTTCACTTTACACTTGGCGCCCCATACGTAAGGGCCCAACAAATTAATGGGCCCTCGACCTTCAGTAAAATTCCAAAGTTTCTTTCTTTTTTATTTACATTCTTACATTCATTATTTCCCCACTGAAGTCAGTCTGCGAAGTGTTAAAAATAATGTTTTATTATCAGATTACCTACGCTTAGCACATTTTTCAGAATCTGTTTATTTTCTCGGTCAGCTTTTTCTCCGAATATCGTCTCATTTATTTTTGTGGCCGGATATTGAGTAGATTATTATTTATGTTTGATCTTTTTCACTTGAGAGAAGGGAGAAGGGAAAAATGTTTCAAAATATTACAGTAAGACTTAGCAGTGTGAAGCAGTAAGCACTCAAGGTTCCGTCATGAGGTTAAATTTGAAAACACCTCTAAGCGGAGCGGCAAAAATGAAATTAAAGCTAGAGAAGGACGAGCAGAAGGAGCAAATATTGAAGAAGATCCCCAAATTAGACATAAGAAGTTCTGCTTTTTAGATTTCTTCTGGACAAACTGGGTTTTGCACTCTAAATTTTGATGTTGACTTTTAATTTACTTACTTACTTGGTTAAACCTAAAATATGATTCCCTTATTCCCTAATATAACAAAGAATACATATTTCAAAACAAAAATAATTAATTTTATCTGCAATAAAAGGATGAGAAACACTTTGTGTAGAATTGGGTAGGTGGATAGAAATTTTATAAAAAGCTTATAAAAGATGAGATGGAGGGGCTGAAAATTTTCTACGTAAGGGCCAAACATTTCTAGTTACGCCACTGGGCATGAGCAAACGAATCATACGACGAACTGCTACTTTTGTTGCCCCAAAATATTGGCGCTTTCTGTCAAAAAGAAGAAAAAAATTGCTTGCCCGGTTTGCCTTCTGCTACTCGTCTAGTACCTCATTCGACAGCCTTTCCGGTACCAACATGTCCAAACGTTTTAAAAGAAAAACAAGTTGATACAAAAAACAGAAGGAGCAACCGAAGAACTGTCAAACAATGATGAGGAATTTTTCACTATCTCAAGAAGACAAACCTAATTTAATAACTGAATTAGAACTAAATTCGAGATTTGCAAAACGACAAGGTTGTGTTGGTTATATTTAATTGTTTGCTGATAACCTGATAATACCTAAGGTGGTGAGCAGAAAATTGAAACAAAGCAAGATTATCTTTATCTGAATTAATCTGAATTAAACTAGGATCAAAATTACAAGGATTGACGTTGACAGCTTTAGATATGCGTATTTCAGTATATCGCAATCGTCAGAAAGAATTGTCACAGTATTTCTCAACTAAAGAAGGTCTTTTCTTCTGTAATAATATTGACAATTTAGTGCTTGCTTTAGGCTATGAACACAATGCAGAAGAATGGCGTCTTTTCATCGATGCTGCGAAACTGAGGTTAAAAGCTGTTCTTCTACACAATGAAAATATTTACCCTTAAGTTCCTGCTGGACATGCCGTTTACATGAAGAAATCCTGTATAAATATGGTATGCTTCTTGACAAAATTAATTACAGAAAGTATAAATGGTACATCAGTGCTGATTTGAGAGTTGTGGCAATTCTGCTTGGTTTACAACTTGGATACACGAAGCGTTATTGTTTGATTTGTGAGTGGGACAGCCGAGCCAGAAATTCTCATATTTTTAAACAATGGCCACCAAGAGAGCAGCATATTCCTGGGCAAAGGCACTAGTTAAGAGTGACAAAATTTTCTTACCACCGTTGCATATGAAATTGGATTTGATGAAAAATTTTGTCAAAGCCATTCACATAGAAGGACCTGGATTTCAACAGCTCAAACAAAAATTTCCCAATATCATCGATGCAAAAATTAAAGAGGGTATTTTTGTAGGACCCCAAATTATTCTATTAATGCGAGATACAAAATTTGAAAAAGCTCTAAGCGACTTAGAACGTTTTGCTTGGATTTTTTTTAAGCAGTCAAACAAAACTTTTCAGAAAATACAAAATCTGAAAACTACAAAGAAATTGTGAGTGAACTTCTTAGGAGCTATCAAGCATTCGGTTGTAACAGGAGCCTTAAAATACACTTCTTAGAATCTCACTTGGATTTTTTTCCTCCGAATCTTGGTGACGTTAGTGATGAGCACGGAGAACGGTTCCATCAAGACATTGCCATTATCGAAAAACGTTACCAAGGAAAGTGGAAAAGCGAAATGCTTGCTGATTACTGCTGGACACTGATATCAGAAAGTTCCACAGCCCCATACAATAGAAAAATGAAGAGAAAATCATTCTTATTATAATGCAATAGTGTATCTATTAGTAAGTATGCGTAATATCTTCTATTTATTCTTTAACCCTCCATCCAACGTATTGGGTCTGAGGGACCCAACAGAATTTTATTTAATATTTATTTTGTTGTTATCTGTAGATTATTGGGCTTCTCAGCACCTTCCTCACCCCAATTCTGAAATGTTTTCACCTAGTTTTTATACTTTTAACTTTAATCATTTCCAAAAGATGAGTTTTGGGCCTATTAGACCCAACCCGCGTATTTGCGTTACTATTTTGTGCCAACTTAAATTTGTCCAAATGCTAATTATAATGTTGTTTTTATGCCATTTATGTATCTGAAACGATTCTAGGGTATTCCCCGGCACGTGTTTTAAGTGGTAGCTGTTTTACTAAGGGGAACTACCCGACTTCCTAGTGTCATCTATTTCGCAAATTTGTTGTTTGCTGAAGCAATACTTCGACTTTCATTGCAAAGTTGACGCTATATTTTGTGCATCGAAATTATCCTCAACATATTTTCGCGTTTTTCTTTTTAATTCATTATTGTATTTTGCACATTAGTATAGTTATCTAATATTAATCTTACGCATTTTTTTTAATTATTCTTAGTGAAAACTGTAAAAATGTAATGTTTTCGATAATAAATGACAAATTCAATGTCTGTTTTTTTTCCTCAAAACATTTTTTACTTAATCAATGTAAAACAAACCAATGCAAGTAGCAAATTAAAAAAATTGAAATAAATTGAATTTATCAACAACAAAAATATTCAAAATTTGGGGTCTCACAGACCCAACCCGTTGAATCGTGCGATTTTCAACCTACCCGTTTGATAGATGTTTAAGTTAATTTTTCCAAAACCTGACCTGCTAGATATAATTTCTTTTTTAAGATTGTAATTAGAACTAGAAAACAAAAATAAATTGTGTATAGAAAGTATAGAGAAAATAAAAAGTTAAAAATTTATTGACCAGTACAATCAATCAGCTTTTAATGTTCAACATTTATTGCATTTGGTGTTGATGATACTGTACAATTCCTTCCATTAGCTTAGAAACATTTCAGAATTTTCTCACTACATGGGAATTTAGTATTATAGTAATGCCATTGATAAAGGAATAAAACTAAGCAAATCCCACCAAATAGTTCTTTTAATAGGAAAAAGTTTGCTGTAATATCAGCGTCTCTATAATCTGCAGGAATCATAACAGTAATAATAACCATGTAGAAGCTTGGAGTTTCTGCTCGCCGAACAAATACAAACATATTTAGCTACATTACTGCTGCCCCACAAAAACCATATAAGTTTCAATATTGCTTACAGTTACAGGGTACTCAGATCGGTATCTACTTGAAAGTTTTCAATTGTACTTTAAGACGCTCGAATGCGCTTCAATGTGTTATCGGTGTCAGAATGGAATTTATGATCCATGATAATGCATTTCAAGCGGAACCCTTACGTAAATGCACGTAGTTGCGAAAATTTTTGCATGTAGAGGGTGGGGAGTTGATACATACATAAATAAACTCTTTTTGTAATATTATTTGGAATGAATTCTGTTGGAGACCCATTTTATAAATATACAATGTTCCCATTAACAACTGTAACTGTATCAAATAAAAATTGTCATTTTTTGTAGATTCTCTTAAAGTAAACATATTCTGTGTGACCATTTTTATGTCAATTAGTAATCAGCCTTTACGTCCCACTGCTGGGCACCGGCACGCTTCTCTGCCACGTAGTCTCCTCAGCGCTAAGGTAGAGTACGGAGGACCTACAGTTTAACGTCGAATTCGAACGACTAAATTCCAGAGAAGGTTTCAGGCATTAAAACCACACGGCTGCCTACAATGGATTGGGAAATGTGAGTGGCGGGTTGCGGCATAGATTTTATTGCTACATGGCTGCGGCGGGGAAGCGAACCCTAGATCTTTAGTGTTAGATGCTGAGCGCCCAACCTCTGAGCTATCGCCACTTTTATGTCAATTAATTGTAATAAACTCAACCTGCGATAGCCTGTGCAATACGATGTCGTACCGTATAAGAACAGTAAGCTACGATAACTTTGGCTAAACTGCATGGGAGCACGGTGACCGACCGCCCTATGGCTGATTATATGCGCTTCGGACCAACAATCGCTATAACTACTTTATTTGAAGAGTTGCAAAAATTTAAGAAAACCTGTTTTTTAACCAGAGCTAATTTAAAATATCGTTTAATTCTCGATTTTTAAAATGGTTTAAAATTATATTTCATCCTAATAAACTACTTCAGATGTCTACTGAACTGTGTAAAGTTTTTAACGGATTGGCGTTTGCATAAATAATAATACAATTTTTATAATAATGAAATTTTCAAAATTTTTTAAATCCTAAATTTATCAAAATTTTTAAAATATTTAAACCTGAAAATTTTTAGGTTTTTGAAAATTTTTAAAGCCTGATAATCCGGGTATTTTTAAAAATAGCAGAATTTTTCAAGTTTTTAGAAATTATAAAAATTTTCAAATAGTTTGTTTTATATATTATCAACGTTTTTCGAATTTGTGAAAATTAAACAAATTTTTGAAAATTATGAAAATGTTTGGAAATTTTGGAATTTGAGTTAAAATTGAAACAAAAAATATTTTCTGAAATTTTTGCAACTTTTAAAACGTTTGGAAATGTTTTAAAACATATAAAAATTATTTATACAAAAAATTTGTCGAAATATTCAAAATTAAAGGTCTTTTTCGTATTTTTGAAAAATCAAGGCGAAGTGTCAAGTACTTCTTGAGATGTTACGTTATATGTGTTGAAAAACGCTTAATTTGAATATTGGCGATTTGGTCATTTTTTTCATTAAAAAAGTTTTGTATCGGTCAAAAACCTCGTAAATGGCCTTTTTGTATAACAAAACAAGAATATGTCGGTATGATCTATTTTACGTAAAAAAATATATTATCAATTATATTTCTCACTATATGTACTGTTCGTAGTCTGGTTATATAAGCAAAGCAACAAAATACACTCGTTTAGAATGGTGTACCTATGATGGCACAACTGAACATCGGTCGCTTCAATTTGCATCTAGGCGACCTCATTTTCATTACATCCTTCATTTTTTTTGGCCCGCGTGCAACCCACTTCGTGACCATTTACGTACTGATACTGACACACCGATGCTAGAGTCTAGAAGCTTACTTGCGGGAATGATAGTGACGCCTATGCATATACGTAATAACGATCGTATGTTGTTGCACGCCGGCAGAGAAGTTTTACTTAAAATAGTTATTTGTGAAATGATACTGTAGCGCATGAGTATGAAAGCTTTTTGAAGAGGCGTCAGCCTAGTCAAACAATCATTCGAGGGCGCTAAAGGCACTTATTGCACGAGCTGCAGAAATAACTATTTAAAGTGAAACTTCTTTGTCGGCGAGTGTAACATGCGATTGTGATAACGGATGTGCTGTGTATATGCGCGGCTATCATTCCCGGTAAGCTTCTTGATTCTAACATGAATTCGTCTGCCTCAGTACGTAAATGGTCACGAAGTGGGTTACACGCGGGACGAAGTAGGAATAAAAAATGTAATAGGAATGAGGTGGCCTAGATGCAAAGTGAAGCAACCAATGTTCAGTTGTGCCCAAAACTTATGAATTTTTGTAAAGGTTTTGACCTAAGAAAAATACTTTCACAGAAAAAATAAACGGTGTGCTGTTTAAATTAACAATTTTACTATAATAATTGGGGATAAATCATATACACGCAACAGTTAATTTTTAAAACAGAACATGGTTTAATCCTCTAAAAAATGTTTAAACAAACTTTACGCGACAGGTTTTAAAATATGTTTTTTATAGTAACTCACAACAACAACACTATATATTTTTTTTAAATAAATATATTTATTTTATAAAAACATAATAAAAATGTCATTTCTATGGGGGATTTTGTACCAATCGCCTTCACGTAATCAGCGCTTACAAAACGAACGAATAAATTCTTGTCTGGACGTGTTGCTTACATAAAAACGGACGAATTGTTTAAATTTCATTTATCTTGTCTTAACAATGTAGGTTGCAACCAGTATTTCCTCAATAACACAAATAAATGTAAACCTCAAATTTTTACAATAAATATAATAATAAAAATCCTACCTTAGAAGCAATTATCCATTCGAACTGGCCATGCAATGCTAAAGATTTTTCTTGAGAAAAATCTGGATCCTTCTGGATATAAACTGTAAAAGATATAAAAATCAGAATCATGCGAACAAAAATAAATAATAGTCTTTATTTTGTTTTCTTGAGCGCTGATAACTATATACTAAAATTCTTCTAATTACACAATTGTTTAAATGAATTTCCACGAATATTTACAAGCAAAGACTTTATACCTGCCCAAGTATTCAAAAATGGCCGTTCCCATAATTTTATTATAATAAACAGTCAGCACTCGCACACTAGAACTTGACGCATTGGATCACCGCACAAAACTGATAATAAAATTAATATCGGGCAACAACCAACTGTACGACAGCTACAAAAAAACTTGCACATGTGGTGATTTGTCGAGTTTCTATTTGTGGAAAACTTACCTTCACTTTTATCTCCGAGATAACAACTTGAAACTATTTGAAACATAATTAGGTATATAATCAAAAACCAGACTTTTAGTTACATAAGAGGAAATAATTTCTTTAAATTTCAGTAAGAAACAAAAACCATAGGAGTAGTCAAATCGATTAAATTACTTTCCGAATAAGAATTTAGAAAACGTTGTTGTTGTGTAATGCAATTCTTAAGTTTTTTATTCAACGCTATTTTTCCGTCCCTTATAGTTCACAATGTTTTTTTCATAGAACTTTGTCGTCTTATTTATAAATTTACACGCTCTGTTTTCATTAATTCGTAGTTGCTATTTTATTTAACAAACTATTTTTGCAGTTTCATAAAATTGTTTCCTGAAGTACTTTTAAAACTCATGACCATTCCTATTCTACGCTTATGAAGCTTAATTTATTTTATTTTACTATTACACAAGCATCAATTTCAGTTGACCAAAGAAATAATAACTTACCTACACATGCTACATAAGGACAAATTACAATTACAATTCTAAGCTCGTAGGTAATTCGTTTACAATTTAATACATGCGCCAATATACAGGATGTATCAAATTGGGTGTTAACTATGGGGATCTCGCTTATTTGAACAGTTACGACGATGGTTAAATTAGAGAAAAGTTGTGGAATTTTATGCCCATTAATAATCTGAAAAGAAATTGGGGCTATCTTGCTTAGTTTCTGAAAAAACTGAAATTTTGGATTTTTTGTTTTCGGCTATAACTCATTTGTCGTTTATATTACATATTTATAGTTAACGCATTATTAGGACACTTTTTCATGCTGAATCTAAACTTTTGATCAGATTTGGTATAACTGTTACCATTGCTCATTTTCGACTGTCAACTTTTTCTTTTCTTATGGTCGGCATTTTAAATTTTTTCATACTTGAATAGAGTTTTTAATTCTGATTTCAACGATGTGTCGCACTTTGGATTTTATTTAAGTTTTGAGCATTTTATTACAGAAAAAATGAAATTTCATAAGAGTGCCATGAAAAGACCATGTCATTTAATTTATTTTGAAAAAATTCTAGTAGGCCATGAACTGATGGAACAAAACACTACTTTTAGATACATTAGGTACGCAAAAATTTCAGCAAACTTTGTTTTGATCGCAGGCAGCAGGTTGGGCCGGCGGGTGGTCTAGTGGTTAAAGTCCCAGGCTTTGAAACTAGACTCCCAATGGCAGTTGGTTCGAGTCCACTGCCCGCCGGTAATTTTTCTGAATAAATTAAATCCGACGGGTCCATGGATGGTATGTAGGTGTGTATGTTGGGTTGCATGTCTTTCAGGGGTGGGGCATGTTAGATCGGTGAAGAGCACTTAGTGTGCTGAGCCCGGGTAAGGGGGTGGGATGGGAATCATGGGGCCGTGCTCACGCAGGGCTTCATGATTCTTTTTAAAACAAAAGGCAGCAGGTTATGTTATTTTTTTTATAAAAACAAATGAATGATAAATTTTCTAACATACACAATTTACTGAAAATTCCAGTTGCAGTTTTTATGTTTGCAACTGACATAACAAATTTGAAAACCAGGTTATTATTTTATTGTAATAAATACAAGAGATAACACTAGAACTGCACTAATACAAACAATTATTAAGTAAATGTTCAAAACATTTGACACTTTTCTAAAACATGCTTAAAAGCTCGTCTAAAATAAACTCTCTAATCTGTATGTGAATAACTGTGTCATTCGTTTGTTTTTGTAAAAAATAACTTAACCTGCTGCCTACGCTCAAAACAAAGTTTCCAGAAATTTTCGCGTACCTAATGTATCTAAAGACCAAAGTTAGTAAAAGTAGTGTTTTGTTTACTTCCATCAGTTCATAGCCTACTAGAATTTTATCAAAATAAATTAAATGACGTAGTCTTTCCATGGCACTCTTATGAAATTTTTATTTTCTGTAATGAAATGCTCAAAACGTAAACAAAATGCAAAGTGTGACACATCATTAAAATCAGAATTAAATACTCTATTCAAATATAAAAAAAAGTAAAATGCCGATTATAAGAAAAAACGAAGTTGACAGTCGAAACTGAGCAATGAGTAGCAGTTATATCAAATCTGATCAAAAATTTAGATTTAGCATAAAAAAAAGTGCCCTAATAATGCGTAAACTAAAAATATGTAATATAAATGACAAATGAGTGGTAGCCAAAAACAAAAAATCCAATATTTCAGTTTTTTTAGTTTATTCAAAAACTAAGCAAAGTAGCTCCAATTTCTTTTCAGATTATCAGTGGGCATAAAATTCCACAACTTTTCTCTAATTTAACCATCGTCGTATCTCTTCAAATAAGCGAGATCCCCATAGTTAACACGCAATTTGATACATCCTGTATCTTCTTCTTCAAGTGCCATCTTCATTCCGAAGGTTGGCGATCATCAAAGCAATTTGAATTTTTGAGGCCGCTGATCTGAAGAGTTGGTTGTTGGAGCAGTTATACCAATCTCTGAGATTTTTTAGCCACGAGTGTCTTCTTCTTCCTATACTTCTTTTTCCCTTAATCTTTCCCTCTAGAATGAGCTGTAGTAAGTGATATCTTTCTCCCCTCATTATGTGTCCCAGGTACTGAATCTTTCTCTTTTTGATAGTTAGCATAACCTCTTTTTCTTTTTTCATACGTGCTAATACCGTGATGTTTGTTATTCTTTCCACCCATGATATTCTCAAGATCCGTCGATACATCCATAATTCGAAGCTCTCAATCCTTTTAATAACGGGAAGGACATACCACAGTGTACCCGTTGCCAACGATACTCGCACACAAAAAATTACTGTAAGCTGACTCCCAGGTGTGTAAAATGCTTGGGGGATCACCACTATTCGCAGTGCACTAAAACCAAGGAAGAGAAACCCAGATGTGTTAACTGCCATGGAGAGCACACTGCAAACTACAAAGGCTGTGAGTATTACAAAAAATTGACAGCGAAACGACCAAATCCTGATAGATACACATCCCCTTATTATAAATATGCAGATGCAATTAGAGGCGAATCAACTAGTCAAACCAAGAATGATAAAAATAGTAATGATAAAAAAACTAATGAATCAAGCTCACTTATAGAGCAAATAATACACTCACTCATACAAATCATCATGCCTCATATAGGCAAACTCAAAGAATTCCTTCTCCCGTTAATCCCAACCCTATTACAAAATGTCAGCAAATAAATTAAAGAAAACCTACACTAACCTAATCATCACAAATTGGAATGCAAACGGAATTACAAGACAACGATCATTACTTATCGCGTTTTTGGAAAGACATAATGTAGATATATTATGTGTCACCGAAACACATTTATTAACAAACCAAAAGTTGAACATACCGGGTTATAATGTTTTTCGAAAAGATAGGCCAGGAAACACAGCCGCAGGGGGGGTTGCAATAATTTCTAAAAAGTCTCTTAGTATTTACCAGATCGAAACTGAAACAGCCGGAAATATAGAAACAACTGCAGTAATGATAGAAATTCAAAATAGTAGAAAATTAAAGATTATCTGCGCATACAAGCAACCGAATAAACGTATTTCTGCGAACGACCTGGAGAACGCGTTTAACGACAACACGCCAACTCTACTCGTAGGGGACCTTAATTGCAAAAACACAGTCTGGGGATGTAGAGTGTCCAACCCAGATGGTACTAAGCTTCATGAACTATTAACAAAACATGGTATTCAGATTACCCCACCTACCGAACCGACTTACATACCATACCGAATTGACCATCAACCTGATATTCTTGATGTCATCCTACATAAGAACTTCTCAAACCCAATTAGTCAGATAGTGTTGCCTGAACTAGATTCGGATCACTTACCGATTATTTTAAATTTTGATAATCAACCTAAGGTTGCTGATAAAACCCCGAAACTAATCAACGGAAAAATTGATTGGAAAATGTTTAGTCAGACTCTGCAGCAAAACCTAAAATGCCCAGCAGCTATAAACAGTAACAGCGACATCAATAATTCCATAGATAAATTATTAAGTGCAGTCAAAGACTCAGTTGCAGCTTCTACTATCATTCAGAAACCAAGACGCGCAATGAACTTCGCGAGACCACCTGCTAGCATACAACAATTAATTAAAGAAAAACACAAAACTCGAAGATTGTGGATTAGATCAAGAAACCCATCAGTTAAATCACACTTAAATTATTTAATACGCAAAATACAAAGACAACTCGAACAGACTAGAATTGATAGTTATCAGACATACATCCAAGAGCTTCAACCACAAGACCCGACAATGTGGAGGGCAACCAAGCGCATCTTACAGAAGCATCATAATATATCCACCATAAAAGTGAATAACGCATCCTACTCATCTGATGAGGAAAAATGCTCATTGTTCGCCAGCCACTTGGCCAATACATTTACAACTACTGATGAGTCTCCCAACAAAAAACACACCAACAAGGTCGAAAGGGAGCTGCAGAATGGGTCCCCTTATCACCCAAATGAAATATCACCGATAACGCCATATGAAATCAAAACAATAATAAATAAATTACCATCAAAAAAAGCACCGGGTCATGATTTAATCACAAACCTCCTATTAAAAAACTTACCAAAAAAGGCGGTAGTATACGTGACATCAGTGTTCAATGCCTGTTTAAGAGTTGGATACTTCCCTGATACATGGAAGTATGCCCATATTTTATTATTTCATAAGCCAGGGAAGAATTCTCATGATATTAATGGATATAGACCAATAAGCTTATTACCGACCTTATCGAAGGTGTTTGAAAAGGCAATATATGTGCGCCTGCTAGAATACATCCACAAAAATAAAGTTTTGCCGAATTTTCAATTTGGATTTAGGAGCCACCACTCCACGATTCATCAACTAAATCGCGTCACAGAGATCATTGAACGTGGATTCGAACAAAAGTATTATTCAGCTGCCATATTCCTCGATATCAAACAAGCATTTGATACTGTGTGGCATAAAGGGCTCTTGTATAAGCTTATGAAGATTAAATTGCCTCGCTACCTCCAATGTATCATCAAATCATTTTTAGAAAACCGCACGTTCTCAGTTGCAATAAACTCCAAAATATCCGAAGTAAAAATGGCTAACGCGGGAGTGCCCCAAGGATCTATACTGGGGCCCATCTTGTTCAATGTATACGTGCACGATATTCCTCAACTGGAAAACTCCGCTTTGGTCATGTTCGCAGATGACACTGCCATCATCAGCCAAAACAACGATATCAACACGGCCATCACACAGTTACAGGAGAATGTAAACATAATTAGCGATTGGCTTAACAAATGGCGCTTACAACTTAATGTCACTAAAACTGAAGCTAAGATATTTTCACTGCGGCGTAAAGGCAATCCACCTAACATAGTGCTACAAAACAAAGCGATCCCGTGGAAGAGAGATGATGAAGCCGTAAAATACCTGGGTATCTACTTGGATAACAGACTTACGTGGGGTTATCATATCAACAAAAAACTCAATGAAGCCCACTCAAGACTAGTGCAATTATACCCATTAATAAATAAAAAATCTCATCTTAAAATCAAGTGCGGAACACTTATTTACTTGTCTATTATTCGCCCCGTGATCATGTATGGATGCCCTGTATGGGGTAGTGCCAGCGAGACCCAACTAAAGAAGCTCCAAACTTTTCAAAATAAAGTTCTGCGAATAGTCTTAAATGCCCAATGGTTTGTTCGAAACAACCAGATTCACAGAGAAGCGGGAGTGGATACTATCAAAGAAGCAATCAAAAAAATTTGCAAACGCCACTTTAATAACATTCGCGAATGCCCAGCAACTGACGTTTATTCTATCGGGGAAAAGAAAATTCACGCGAGATTAAAAAGAAAGCTACCGCAAGATTTATATTTATCGAACTCAGATGATAGTGAATAAAGCCTAAATTGTAGTGAGGAGGTGATTTTAGTACCTTCATAGTGCTGTTACAGTGATAAGACCTACATCATCACAGCCATGAATAGCAACACTAAAGTGCTGAACTGGCTTAAATCAATTGTGAAAAAAAAATCCTTTTAATGTCTATTTTCTTCATCGTCCATGTTTCCGTTCCGTAATAGAGTACTGGTAGTACATAACATCTCATTATTCTGACTTTCATCTCTAGACTTAAGTCTCGGCCACAGAGCGCTTTTTTCATTTTCATGAATGTACTTCTAGCCTTTTCTATTCTTATTCTTATTTCGATAGAGCTATCGTTGTTCTCGTTTGCGCATGTTCCCAGATAATTATATTTTTGCACTCTTTCTACTACTTGATCGTGGATATATAAGTTTCCGTTGTTTGGCAATGATTTTGTTATTATCATGAACTTTGTTTTCTTTATATTCATTGATAGTCATCCTGTATATTTAAATATTTTTTTCAGAAATAATTATTAATTAATTGCCTCGTAATTTAAATACCGACTAAATACTAGAGCAGAAATCCGGACTAAGATATAAAATCTTAAATAGGACGAGGGGTCAAGTGATACCTCATTTTAAAGTTGAAATTAAAAATATAAAAATGAAATTGATTTTGGATTTCAACGAAGAAATATTGTTTACAAATAATCAATACTAAAAACAAAAAATTTTTAATTTAAAAGGAAAATTTCCAAGGTCATATGATTTTTAAATATTCAAAAATTTTCAAAATTCTCAAAATTTTCAAAAATTTTCGTAATTGTTAAAAACTTAAAAATTTCAAAAATATTCAATTTTTTAATATTGTCAAAATAAATAGTTTTTAATGAAAATTTCTTTAATTTTAGAAATTTATAAATTTCCCGAAATTTTAATTTTCAAAATTTTCAGATTTCATAAATATAATTTTTCAAAAATGGTGCAACTTTTCATAATATTTCAGAATTTCAGTTTTTTGACATTTTTAAAACATTCATTTTTTTTTTAATTTTTAACAATCAAATTTTTAAAAAATTTCCAAAATTTCATAAAATTTCAAAAATTTATTTAATTGTAACTTTTAGTCATTTCTAAATATTTTCAAACCTTTTTACAAATTTTCCAAATTATCAAACATTTAAAAATTCTTAATTTTTCCAAAAGTAGCAAAATATTTAAAAAATTTCAAAACTTGTTAAAATTACAACTTTTTAAATTTTTAAAATTTTCCAAAACAAAATATTTAACATTTTCAAAAATTTTCATAATTTCCGAGTCTTCAAAATTCGAAATTTATGAAATTTTTAAAAAATTTCAATATTTTCAATTTTTAATTAATTACAAAAAAATTAGAGTACTTATTCAAAATTTTCCACTAATTTTGAAAAATTATCTTGATTTTTATAACTGCAGCTGTAAACTATACACTGTGTCTATAAAGTAACCCCCCCCCCCCCCCCCCAACTACCTTTTGAACGACTTGATATTTTACCAAAACATTTTGTCCGGCAAATGAAAAAGTGGACTACTGAATTAAAAAATCAAAACAATTTTGAATCCAATTGTTTAAAATCCGCCATTTTGTTATGGCTGAATATTTTTCTTTCAAACTCTAGGATCAGCCGCAGAACTAAAAGACCTTTCAAATGAGGTGTCACTCGACCCCTCTTTCTGTTCAAAAAAAAAATCAAAATGGCGCCCAGTCGCCATTTTGAATGATACAAAATTCAATTTTTGGCTAAAAAATAGTATTTAATTTCCCATTACAGGACAAGGACAAGGAGCACTAACATCAAAAACAATAAGTGAAATGTTTCAACCCCAATTAAGCAAAATCGGTCAAGTTAACCCAATTTAATCAGTCAGTACGTGTACAGCAATATTTCTTAAGGTGTAATTTTTCATGGTCTGACCGAAGCAGCTCGTAAGTTTGCGGTGCGGGCAAGTAATTAAGCCATAAGTCAGCAAGCGTCACGTCGACTACTTAATTGAGGCTATCTAAGAAACTCATTAATTAGACGCCAGTTTGCTCTTGTCACACCGTTGCCTCTCTTGCGCCTCATCGTGCGTTGTTCCGGATTCTGTGCATGACGTAGCTGTATTGTAACTATTTTGTAATGTAAACCTTGCTACTTTACCTTCTTTGAAATATGATCTCCGTATACACGCAATAGTTTTTGCGGCACCCACGGATTTGCTCGCCGTAATTAAGTTCTTAGTGCGTTGGGGAACGTCATCGTGGCCCTTCGCTTCAAAGTGCCCTAAAGGGGAGGCGTCTGTTAAAAATTAAGAGGATATATTGCCACCCTTAACTTTGATGAAGCTGCAGTAAAGTCAAATTTTGATTAAAGAGGTGAACCTTAATGTACGTATTATAATGACAAAGTGTGGGCAGGTATATAACGTTAAAATGACCCCAACGGAAAATGGGAGAATGTGCACTATTAAGTGTATCAAAAATGAAACAAAAAAATATATTTCCCTATACACTTTTCTTCATACATGTCTGGTTTGTTTGTTTGAAGACGACGCAGCTTAAAGCTACCCTGACTTTTAGCTAGTTTGTGCGTAACAGTAGTAACTAGGTAGGGGGACCTACACGTTTAAATAGGTATCGAATCACCTAAAGATTCAAATGTCTTTGGTAGCACCTCTATTTCCAGACACGTAATCGTAAACCCCACAAAATTGGCTAAAATCAACGATCCAAGAAAACCAGGCTCTGAGTTTGAACCAGCCTCCTTTCACTCAGAGCTATGCACTCAAGTATGCTGGAGCTCTTCAAGTTGCACGTACATGCCCATTTTATAGCTAACAATCTTTACCCAATCCTGCAGCTTTCATTTGGGTTGTGCGTCATAGCAGTATTCTAGATAGAGGGAACCTACAACTTAAAATATTTTCCAAATCGCAGCTTTTGGACCATAGAAACCTAATTTGACCTAAGCCTAGAATTTTTCTGCAGCTGACGCTCCTAGGAATTTCTCTAGCCTGTATCTACAGAAGTGCACAGTCAGGTTTTTTCTATTCTTTGATTCAAGTTTGCCATTACTTCCAAAATATTGACATTTTAACCATTTTAAAATTACGGAAATATGGAAAATATTGAAAAAGTAAATTTTAAAACATCAAAATTTCGAAAAAGTTTTTAAAACTGTTAAAATATTAAAGATTAAAAAAAGTTCATGTAATTATATATTAAAGGCCGATCTTCGGCTTGACTTAGATTTCTGCTCGACTGCCTGCGTGCGCGGCCGGCTTTTCTTTCATTAATCCAGTTCCAAGCGCGGCTGCGTTGTCACGACTCAGCCGTTGCGGGGAGATACAGAATAGCGCTTCAGTGCCGCCACGCGGCGTAATTCCCGCAATACATCTGCTAACAATTTTATTAGGAGAAAAGCGTGGGGCGTAGTTCACGGGTTCAACTAAGTGAATTAAAAAATCTTGAAACGATCGAAAAATTACATTAAAATTAAAAATTTATAAAATACTAAACATTATGACAGTTTTAAACAATATAAAAATTTTAAATAACGAACCATTGAAATTCTATAACAAAAATTTCAAAATATCGCACTTTTAAAAATGTTAAAATTTAAAAAACATTTTCAAGTTTCAAATTTAAAAAATTTTAAAATATTGAAATTAAATGTTTCTTTAAAAATTTTAGATTTTGAAATTTCGAAAAGTTAGTAAATTTTGAAACCGTTGAACCTTTTACCAAAGTTTCGTAGATTTTGAAAATATCAATAACATTTGACAACTGTTAAAAAGGTTGAAATTCAAAACATTTTCAAGTTTTAGATTTTAAAATTTTAAAATATATTATAAAAATTCGTTATTTTTAAAAATATTGAAAATTTTCAAAAATTTTAAAATTATGAAAATTTCAAAATCTTGGAAATTTTTGATCAAGTTTGAAAATTTTAAAATATTGAACATTTTAACAATATTTTAAAAATGATTGAATGCGGCAAATTAACAAACTTTGTACATTTTATAAGTTATAAAAATTTTTAATAATACAAAATTTTAAAAACTTTGCATTGAAAATTTCCTTAACTTCCAAATTTTGAAAATTTTTAATGTATTGAAAACATGAAAACCTTTTAATTTCGTAAATAAAAACGATTTTAAACATTTTCAAAATTATTTAATTTGTGCGATTTCATGTTGTTTTAATTGTAATAAATTTTACATGTTTATATTTCAAATAGTAAAAATTTTGTAATTTAAATTTTTGAAAAATTCGGAAATTTTGTAATGTACATTTTTAGAATCTGAAGTATTAGAAAAATTAAAATTTTTAGGTTTTCTGTATTTTAAAATTGTTAGTATTTTGAAAATGTTCAAAAATGTCATATTTTGAAAATTAGGATTATTTGGAAAATTTCACGAATTTTTGAAAAATTTTTTATTTTGAAACCATTAAAAACATTAAAAAATATTTAACTTTTAATATATTTGTAAATTTACGAAAGTTTTTAAAATTTCTGCAAAATTTAAATATTTAAACAACTTAAAAATGTTGTAAATGTTGATAATTTTAAAAATTTTAGAAAAAAATTCTAAAAATGGTAAATACAAGAATTTAAAGATTTCTAAAATATGTTTAAAGTATTAACAATATTACGAAATTTTAATAATTAAAAAAAATTATATGATTTTTTGTATTTAAAGTTTGTTGAAATTTTAAAATCGATTTTCCAATTTGGATTTTTATTAGTTAAACTTTTGAGGCAAGCGACTAGAAGAAAATTTCGCACAGGTTTTTCACAATGAAAAGCTTCTGTTCCAAGCCCGTCTATATAGAAATAGCCCACCCCTTCCCTTTCCTCATTTGGCGGACCAACCTCGTTTTGTTGCGGTATCATCAGAGTGCTACTACAAACATTTATAAACCTAAATTGGTTTATTTGCGGCAAAGCATCTGACCTGTAAACTGCATACAGACACACACAAACAGCATTGTAGCGCCCGCTTTATCAGTCTCTTAGTACCATAAAAAGTGCATAATAATAAAAAAAAATGAGCGAAACACTTCGCCTGGACTTTCCTATACATTTAAATACATTGTTTTATATTTTCCAACACTTTCGATATACACCTGTCTAGACACGACTAGTTAAAGTAAATAGTTCTTATAAGTTGTAACATCTTGAAGCGGTTGAAGAAAGACCGACCGCTGCGCTGCAAGCATAAGGTTGGGTAAAATATTCGGACTGAATCAACGGAAGCGCGGAAATTGATATTTGAAAATATATTAATAACTCGAGAAGTATTATTTTTAGCAAGAAATTACTCTTCTTAATTTGGATTTAGCATTTCAAAACCTTTCTGATTTTAAAGCCAAAATGCCACGTTGCCATTTAAAAAAAAAGTTATTTTTTACCGTGGCCGCCATATAAAAATCGGAAACTCAAGTTTTTTTCTTAAATACAATCGAGAAGAATCTGCCCTACAACTTTGCTCTTGGGTTTGCGAGTATATCTATTAAAATAAAAAAGTTAGCCTACACTGAACATTAAACGACTAGTACAAGCATACAACTGCTGTAGAAAGTATGTAAAATTCTTCTAAGGACAAAAAGATTATTAAGGGGCAAACAATTCGATTTTTTGATTTTTTGTAAAAAGATTCTCCTAGAGCAAACAAAAGAAGAAATCAATTTTTTAATTTTGTAGCGAAAATTTGGGGGGGTGGGGAACAGTAGCCCCCCTAAATATTAAAGTATCAAAAAAATATTATGATATTCGGATTTTGCTATCAATGATGAGCTATATTGCTTTAACAAAAATATTTTATTGCCCCCCGTTAAATAAATAAAAGGGTACCAATTTTCAATTTTCAAAAATTCACAGAGGGCGTCACAGTGAAATTATAGCAATGCGCAAAAAAACAAATTGTAGAAGATTCCCAGCTCTATCACCTTAAAAAGTTTAAACAAAAACGTGTAGGCAGTTTTTGAGATATATTTTTTTGAAAAATTCCAAAATTTTGGAGTGATGCCATTGCGATCGTTTTTATATTTTCAAAATTTTATTATATTATATTTCATGGTATAGTACCCTTGAAGGGCTACCAAACAAGATGTAGTTGATTCCAATCAGATAACTGGTTTTTGAGTAAATGGGCGGTAAAGTCGAAATGTTCAAAACTCCGTAGCGGCCGCCATGTTGAAGCTAGAGAGTTCGGTAAAAAATCGTTTGATTTGTCCTAAGGCCTTCTTTTATCTCCACTAAATTTCCAAAATTCAGTTTCTGAAAAAATTGCTACCAAAAAAACATGTCTAACTTCCGCTTCTGGTTTCGGTTTTTTTTTAAAGCTTATTTTGTCGGTGAATTTTTGATATACCCCCTCATTCCAAAGCACATCAAAATCGGTCCAGCCGTTCCGGAGATATGGAGCGTAACCCCCCCCCCCCCCGACTATTTCCGTTAAAATCTCAACTTTGAAATTTTGCATGAAATCAATACTTCCCTATACTGAAAGTATAGGAAAGTAAAAATTAGGTAGAAATGTTTTGCCCTGAACGTACCTATCTTTTATGCCTAACTCGTATATCAGCGAGTAAGCCCAAAGCGAAAAAAGCTTCGATGCAAGGTCGAATGTGCATGATGTCCACGAAACCGATTACATTATTACCCTCCTGTAGCTATATTCCGTATACCGAGAAAGGTAAAACGACGTTAACTTGCCCTTCTGTTTAATTCGATGCAAAAAATTCAACATTTTTAAATAATTTACGTCGGGAGTGTTTCAAGTGATGCAAATCGTGGTCTAGATCAAACTAATTCCCAATATACGTAGGAGATTTTCAATGATACCAAACACGGTCTAGGTGATATTACGTAGTGATGTGCAAGTTAAAAAAAACCAGGGCAGAGAAAACTTTTATTTTTTTTATTAGTGCATTCTGAGTAGTTTTTATCACATTTCAAACCCATGACAGCCTTCAAACGCGTCATTTAACATTAAAATTGCTTAAAAATCCCAAACATATTTCACGGGAATAAATCTCCAAAGTTAAAGCATAAGAACCACCATTATGTACATAAGCAAACACCCTTATAGAACTAAAGCGCAACTAAACACTTGGTATAATTAAGCAGTTACCAACTTGTAAACTGTCTTCTGCACGGCGGCGGCGTGTATAGAACTTGGGTATTTTTAGTACACTTCGAAAAGCAATATTGAGTGAAGCTCTGTCGTTCAGTTTACACAAGTCTGCTAATAATGCGCAAAACACGAGTGCATCTATGCAGGCTGTTATTTCAATCTCGACAGCGTGTTTGAAAACTTTAAACTAAATTTGGTGTAATCTGTATCTGAAATCTCATGTACAAACTTGGGGGAACCTTCAGAAGCTGCCGCGAAATTTTCTAATTCTCAACAAAGCGCACCCCATCAAGATTTGTTTTAGACCTAAGGCAGAGAACTTGTAAACAATAACTCAACACTGTCGTAGTCGCTCTAGGGGAATTTGGATTTACCCTAGAAACATATGGGCGGTACTTAATGGAATGGGGACATTTTGGGGTGTACTTTGAGGCTGGGGGAGCTACTGCTTAATTTAGATCGACCGCGCCCCAGGCTACCCGTAATTGAGAGCGATAATTCTTCCTCGCCCTTATATTTGATTAGTAGCCAACATACGGTCTTTTTTTTACAAAAAAACGACCTGATTGCGTTTGGTACATTTGTTAGTTTATCAGATTCGTCTATAAATAAAGTTTTGAAGCAAAAAAGAGTCTGCGCTTTTTCTACAGCAGTAATAACAAGAATGGACAAATTCGAATCGATTATATTTTATTCTTTACAACTACACAACGTGAAACGAACACAGTGGCGTCGACAGCTTTTATTTCTGAGTAGGCGACGTAAAGACAATTTGCTCAAATTTAAGTTTGGGCTTCTTTAATATTTTACAATTTTATTTTAATTAGCTTGGATATTGAAAAGGAACGAGAGAATTGTTATCTCCCTGCCTCATGAAAAAACTCACTAAACATGTGATGTACTGCAATTGTACCTACTAAATATTTAACCGAGCGGGTGTTAATAAACATGGCGCACCCTCTTTTGTTCTTTATTTATTATTATTATTAAGATAAAGGAATTAAAGCTTAGTAGGATTTATGGACTTCCGTTTTAACCGGAAACGACGCCACCTTTCTTATTTTTAATGGAACACCTTGTATATTTTTACATATTCGGAATTAAGATGAAATTTTAAGTCTTTCTACGCCAATTAAGTGTAATTTTGACTTTCCATACATATTTTTGTTGTAAATTTTGTTTACTACTATTAGTGGTTTGACTCACTCAAATCGATTTTTAACAAAAAAATAAAAAGCAACGCTGTCGGGGCAACCGCCACGGAACCTTTCTCGCATTTATAACTTTTAAAAATTTTTAATTTATTTCGAATCAAATATATTATAAATTATATTTATCACTATATGTACTGCTCGTAGGCTGGTTATATAAGCAAAGCAACAAAATACACTCGTTTATAATTGTGTACCTATGATGGCACAACTGAACATTGACCGCTTCAGTTTGCATCTAGGCGACCTTGTTGCCATTACATCCTTTCAGGGTGGCCACTTAAAACTGCTTTTCACATTCCCTGACTTTTCCCTGACTTCCGTGGCTGATAACCTTCAGTTTTCCCTGACTTATTTTTATGATACAAAAGCCAATTTCAACTGTTGTTTTTTAAATAAAAATTGTAACCCAACCTCAAAGCCAACATAAAATTAGCAAAGTAAACTTAAATTACTTTATATCAGATAGAAATTTTTCAACAAGCATAACAAAATACAACATCTAAAAAAAAAACAAATGAAATAAATATAAATTTTATAAACATATACCTAGGTAACAAAATTTTCGGTTTGCAGGCAAAAATAAAAATAATAAAATAATTGCATTTGACAGAATTTTCCCCGACTATTTCGTGAAATTTCCTGACTTTACATTGAAATTGGTACAATTACTTGATTTCCCTGACCAAAATAAAAACTAACTTCCCTGACTTTTCGCGGTTTTCCCTGTTTTCCAGAAAAGTGGCCACCCTGCCTTTATTCCTTCTTTGGCCCGCGTGCAACCCTAAAAGCACTTCTTGCACAAGCTGCACAAATAACTATTTGAAGTGAAACTTCTTTGCCGGCGAGTGCAGAAGGCGATCGTGATAACGGACGTGCCCAGGCGCGGTTATTTTTTCGAGTAAGCTTCTAGATTGTACCATGGCCGCGTCAGTATCAGTTCGTAAATAGTCACAAAGTAGGTTGCACGCGGTTCCGAAGAAGGAACAAAGAATGTAATGGGAATGAGGTGGCCTTTGTGCAAACTGAAGTAACCAATGTTCAGTTGTGCCCAAAGTTTAATGATTTTTTGTAAAGGTTGTTAAACCTAAGAAAAAAACTTTCATAGAAAAAATAAACGGTGTGTTGTTTAAATTAACAGTTTTGCTATAATAATTGGGGATAAATCATACACACAACAGTTAATTTTTAAAACAGAAAATGTTTTAATCCACAAAAAGTTTTTTAAACAAACTTTAGGCGGCAGGTTTTAAAATATGTTTTATAGTAACTAACAACAACACTATATATATATTTTTAAATAAATATACCCTCTGTCTATAAAGTAACACCCCCCCCCCCCGCCCCATTAACTTTTAAACAACTTGATATTTTACCACAATATTTGGTGTGCTTCAATGGGAAATGAAATACTATTTTTTAGCTAAAAATTAAATTTTGTATCATTCAAAATGGCGACTGGGAGCCATTTTGAAATTTTGTTTTAAATAGAAAGGGGGTCGAATAACACCTCATTTGAAAGGTCTTTTAGTTATGCGTCTGATCCTAGAGTTTCAAAGAAAATATTCAAGCATAACAACATGGCAGATTTTTAACAAGTGGACTCACTCAATTCAAAATTGTTTTGATTTTTTTTTCCAGTAGTCCACTTTTTCATTTGCACGACCAAATTTTCCCAGGAATATCTCAGGTGGCTGGAAATAATATTGAAAACGTTACGTTCCAACAAGACGGTGCGCCGCCTCATTATTATAGGCCTGTTTACTGACTTTCTCAGCGGACATTTTCCTGGAAGATGATTGGTAAGCAGGGGCCTATAGAATAGCCGGCTCGCTCCCCAGATTTAACTTCCTTAGATTTTTTTCTAGGGGAATATCTGAAATCGAAAGTGTACAGAACCCGTCCAGAAACAATTGAAGAACTGGAGCAACGCATTACAGAAGTTTACAAAAATATCACTCCAGACACTTATGAAAATGTAAGGCAGGAATTTCATAACCGACTTATTATGTGCCAAGAAGTGAATGGTAAACATTCCGAACACTTAATTTAATTTATTTTTGCTTTAATTCTTAGTTTTTTTAAATAAACTTCCTTATCTTCAAACATTGTCGTTTTGTTATGGCTGAATATTTTTCTTTGAAACTCTAGGATCAGACGCAGAACTAAAAGACCTTTCCAATGAGGTGTCGCTCGATCCCCTTTTCCATTTAAAAAAAAATTCAAAATGGTGCCCAGCCGCCATTTTGGATGATACAAAATGTTAATATGGGCTAAAAATAGTATTTAATTTCCCATTACAGCACACCAAATTTTGTGGTAAGTCGTCAAGTCGTTCAAAAGTTAGTTAGGGGGGGGGGGGGGGTACTTTACAGACACAGTGTATATGTATTTTACAGCAACATAATGAAAATGTCATTTCTATGGGGGATTTTGTACCAATCGCCTTCACGTAATCAGCGCTTACAAAACGAACGAATAAATGCTTGTCTGGACTTGTTGTTTACATAAAAACAGACGAATTGTTTAAATTTCATTTATCTTGTCTTAACAATGTAGGTTGCAACCAGTATTTCGTCAATAACACAAATAAATGCAAACCTCAAATTTTTACAATAAATATAATAATAAAAATCCTACCTTAGAAGCAATTATCCATTCGAACTGGCCATGCAATGCTAAAGATTGTTCTTGAGAAAAATCTTGAAAGAAAAACAACTCTGTTGGGCAACCGTCACGGGACCTTCCTCGCATTTTTAAACTTTTGAACATTTTTAATTTATTTCGAAAATTTTGACAATTTAATGCAAATTTAGAAAAATATTTCACATAATATATTTTATATCGGATGTTTTTTTAAAAATTAAATTCCTATTTTTTTAAATTTTTGGAAAACATTGATTACTATGAAATTTTTTTTTAATTAAAAAATTAAAAATACTGAAAATGTGAATCTTGGACCAATGTGACTGGCTCCAAGATCCAAGTAAGTTTGAGGGTTTGATTTGGAGATGATACAGTGAGTGCGGAGGCGTCGATGCTGTTTCCTGTAGTTTTTATTATTGTGTCAAGTTACAATAATAAGGGTTGATTTTGACTAATCTAAGAGCTCTTGAGTCAGACTCGGCAAAGAATTACGACGTAGTCTTAATGTCACTCTTAGACAAGTGCTTTATTTAAAACATCACAGCCTATTTATACATTTTTATACTACTTGTCTAGCAGTAAAATTTAAAGTCCATAAACAAAGTTCATTTTGAATATTGCAACTTATGAAAACGTAGAAGTTTGAATGTTTAAATTGACCTAGATTTGTAATTACACATTCTTGACTACGTTCATAAAAAAACATGCAATATGTAACCAAAGTACAAGCTCGATGTTATGAAATATGAGCTACATTGTTTAGTACCGTGTGTTCAAATAAAAAATACATAAAAATTTCTGTCTTTGCATGCTTTAGAATTTAAACAAACAAAACATGATGTTACTTAAAATTTTAGGTTAAGCTTGTAATTTGTTATTTGTAGTAACACTGACAGAGTGATGACAGGTAAATTTAAAGCATGCAAAGACAGAAATTTTATTTTACATGGCCAACCCTTATGTAATTACTTTTTGAACACACGGTACAAAACACCGCATATGTCATTTATCTAATAGGTATTACATGTATTTCAGATTAAAATAATAAATTATTAAATATGTTTAAGAAAATTTTTCAATTTTGAAGATAACATTAATTTTAGAAAATTTAAAATATTTTGGGTTTTAAAAAATTTACCAAATTTTGAACAATTATGGACAATTACTATTAAAAATTTCAAAATTTTTACAACTTACAAAAAGTTTGAAAATTCAAAAATGTTTGAAAATATTAAAATTTTTGAAAACTTGAAATTAAACAAAATGTGGTAATTTTGAAAACGATAAAATTGTAAAAATCATTTGCCAACTTTTTTAATTTTTGAAAATTTTGATTTGTTAAAAAATCTTGACATATTTGTGGAAATTTAGAATTTTCTTTGAAATTTAGGTATTATTTTTCAAAATGTTTGAAAAACTTTGATACTACAAAATTTAAAAAAAATCAAAATTAAAAATATTTCTAATTTTCTAAATAATTCAAAAATTTTAAAATTTTGAAGATGTTTGGAAATTACATTAATGTTTGAAAATTTAAAATATTTTGGAGTTCACAAATTTTTTGCAAATTTTAAACATTTGGACATATTAGTATCAAAAATTTGAAAATTTCTTAAACTTTTAAAAATGTTTAAAAATATTTGAAATTTCGAAAAATGTGGGAAATATTGAAAACTGTAAAATTGTATAAAATTTAAAAATTTTTTTTAAAACGACATAATGTAAACGTTTTGGAAAAAATTCAAAATTTAAACAGAATTTAAATATTCAAAAATTTTCATGAAAATATGAAAACTTCTTTGGTTTTAGTATTCTACCTTTCCAATTGTTTATATTGCTTATACTCATATAAATAAACATAAAATAATATTGTAGATGTATGCAAATACTGCTAAACCTAGAATTTATCTCAGATATTCCCACCAAACTTTCTGTACCTCAATACACTAGGCTACTTTTTTGCAATGGTAGTACGAAAAGCTGAAATATACCGTAGCCAATTTTTATTTAAACGTTGTGTTTTTAAAATATCCTACATGTTGATTTAATTAGATGTGTTATAAGATGTTTTCTCAGGACTATTAAAAATAACAAATAAAACTAAAATACCATATTAGGTACGTATACCATCTGTGTATAAAGTAATCCAGCCCCCCCTAACTAACTTTTGAACGACTACATATTTTAAAATAATATTTGGGGTGCTTTAATGGGAAATTAAATACTATTTTTTAGCCAAAAATTAAATTTTGTATCATTCAAAATGGCGACTAGGCGCCATTTTGAATTTTTTTTAAATAGAACGGGGGGCCGAGTGACACCTCATTTAAAAGGTCTTTTAATTATGCGTCTGATCCTAGAGTTTCAAAGAAAAATATTGAGCCATAACAAAATGGCGGATTTTAAACAAATGGACTCGTTCAATTCAAAATTGTTTAAATTTTTTTTGTCCAGGGTCGAGTGACACCTCATTTGAAAGGTCTTTTAGTTTTCTGCTTCTAATCCTAGATCTCCAAAGAAAAATATTCAGCCATAACAAAATGGCGGATTTTAAACAAATGGACTCACTCAATTCAAAATTGTTTTGATTTTTTTATCCAGCAGTACAAAATTTTCCCAGAAATAACTCAGGTGGCTGGAAATAATATTGAAAACGTTATGTTCCAACAAGACGGTGCGCCGCCTCATTATTATAGACCTGTTTCTGACTTTCTCAACGGACATTTTCAAGATGGATTGGTAGGCGCGAGCCTGTAGAATAGCCGGCTCACTCCCCAGATTTACCTTTTTTAGATTTTTTCTATGGGAATATCCGAAATCGAAAATGTACAGAACCCGTCCAGAAACAATTGAAGAACTGGAACAACGCATTACAGAAGTTTGCAGAAATATCACTCCAGAAACTTATGAAAATGTAAGGCAGGAATTTCATAACCGACTTTTTATGTGCCACGAAGTGAATGGTAAACATTTTGAACACTTAATTTAATTAATTTAAGCTTTAATTCTGTGTTTTTAAATAGACTTCTTCATCTTCAAACATTGTCATTTTGTTATGGCTGAATATTTTTCTTTGAAACTCTAGGATCAGACGCAGAACTAACAGACCTTTCCAATGAGGTGTCACTCGACCCCATTTCCATTTAAAAAAAATTCAAAATGGCGCTCAGTCGCGAAAAAAATCTCCACCAGACTCCCCAAACCTAAAATTACTGTTTTTAGTGCCACCATGAAATTCCGGAGTCGTTAAACAATGTAGCTGCACTTTTAAAGGTTAAAATCTAAAAACAACTAAGATATAAATTTGCAAATTTGCAGTAACCCGAGATAATCTACAAGGTTCTTAATTTTTCTTTCGCACTAATATACCATCTCGTATGTTTTATCGCCATTCCTGAGAATATTGCCGCTTCCGTCTTAAATTTACGTACCAGTTTTTGACAAACAATGCCCGTTAGGTGTGAGTGAAGTTACAAACTTAGGACATAATCCTTAGCAAATAGCAGACACGAAGACACCTAGGACGTATTAATAACCACCGTTAAGCACTCAGCGCTTTGCAATATCTGAAGAAGCTCGACTTTATGACTATTAATATCAAAGTATGAAAGACATCAGCGAGTATTAAACGGACAAAATTGCCCCGAATATAGCAGCAGGACGCTCGTTACTTGGTAATGTGTTTCATATCTCTCTTCAGAAACACTCTGAAACATTCACAACTTCGCTAAACTATGACATGTTCCTTTCACACCCTACTGCACGTAAATAACTGAACATTACTTTATACTTAAGTTCAAATGCAGAACTCGCACTGATTTATGCAACTTTACCTAAAACTCTTCACATAACTCCTTTTACACACTAAATTTACCCATACTAGGGTTAAATTCAGAAATAATAAGCTTAAATTACGCAATACAACATTCATGGGCGCCCATGGAGATGTCTGAGGCACTTCTATCCGCGCTTTACGTATTATTCATAGGTGAAGTTATGGAAAATGTTATTATCAAGCAAGAGCGTACACTTTTCCACTCTGCATAGCAAAAAACTCATTTTTAACCATATATAGATAAACTTCCTTTTGGCCTGCATGATCGCCAGACTTAAATCCAGCTTATTTCTGGCTTTGGATTCATAACTATGCGCCGGCAAAAAACTTATTTTTAACCATATACAGATAAGCTTCCTTTTGGCCTGCATGATCGCCAGACTTAAATCCAGCTTATTTCTGGCTTTGGATTCGTTATTATAAAAGCAATTTTGTTAAATATCGCCGTCTTATACGCATCAGCTAAGATATTACGTACATTTTATGCATGAACTTCTTGGGTATTAGTTGTAAATTAACTGAAAAGCTCTATTTAATGAAACTTAATTATTCTGGGAAATTTCCCATCGGGTTGTGCTGCCAATTTAGTAATTTGATAATCACATAAACAATTTGGCCGTTTGTATTTATGGGAAAGCAAAACCTAAAGAGGCGTTTAGTATTCGGAACATGCGAATGTACACATTTGATAGAGGCAAAAGAGGGAATCTGAACATTAAACGAACGATACTGGGGGTCAAATATGCAGCTACTTGGTATTCGCGGAATGTTCGGTAAACTTGCGTGCTGCTACTAATGAGTCAGTCCAGTTGCGAATGTCTGAATGTCCTCCACCCACCAGTTTGCAACTTGAAACATTTCAGCCACTGTGGTCAGTTCCAAACAAATGTATTTTCGAATTTCGCTATTTAACTACTTGCATACAAAGTGTTTTCTCTGTTTTGTTTCACTTTACGTTTTAAGGGTATTATTTTGTTTGACTGCATTGCGGTTTGTTACTTAAAAAAATTATTTAAAAACTAAGATAAACCAATTTTTTTTATTGTTGTTAATAAAAAGGTTTGGGAAATTTAAAACCTAAAACAAAATTTAAATTGTTTTTTTACCAATAGCTTTTTCACAAGCTTTTCCCACAAGCTATTTCTGTTAATTTACTATAACCTTCTTATAACCTTTAGAACATTGATTTCAAGGACATTTAATGATCGGAATGATACGTACATGGCAAAAACAGGCATGCAGAACCAGTTATAGGAACCACAACCGAAAAATGCAGCGCAGTGTATTAATTTAAGTTTGTGCAGAGGCATCAGACGTATTACTTTATACGTTTTAGTTATCCTTGTAAGTATGTTTAGCGCTTTTGTCTGTAGACGACTGGTTTCAGCGTTTATGATCCTGAAGATGTTTTTCCACCGTTAATTGAAACATTTTTGATAGTAGAACGTTTTATTGCACGGTAATGTTAGGGTTAGATTTTATAGTGAATAATTTTTATACTGAACCACGGTAGGCCGTTTTTGCATGCGGAGTGGTTTAGCATGCTTTTGGTTTGCTCTCCATGAGAACTGTGTGGTTTACTTATAAAATTAGTGGTTAATTAGTAGATGATCGGTATGATATTCTGGTAGTTGTAGCTACAGTGATCTGTTGTTTGGAAAGAGAGCTCTCGAGTTTTGACCCCCACGGCCTGGCTACAGGAATTGCTAATTAAGGCCTAAAACCTTGGATCCTGCAACATGATTTGCGCTATGCAATTCTCGCGATGTCACACTGACATAGGCGGTCGGCTTTCCACCCCAATCAAAGTGTAATGAGATGTCTGAAAAACTGTAAATTATACATTCAACCAAGGCGTGAGGATGCCCCCCCCCCCTGGGAGTTAAGCCACAGTATATCAGATAGCGACAGATAGTAAGTCTCTTTTCTTTGTTTCATGTTTTCATATGTGGCGCCGTTTCTTTTGCGACCCTTGTCGGTCATTGGCGCCTGCACTACTCAATGCCAACACCCCCGGTTGTGTGAAGCCTGGTCACTGCTCTTGATCTTGGGTTCAACCAGCCTTATACGTGTCTTTGTTGTTAACAAAGGAAATTGTTAAACAAAAATAGCGCTCCCAACAATAATTTTAATAATAACTGCGAATATGATTCATAGAAATTAAAAACTTTGCAAACTGATTTATGGCGCCAAAAACATGATTTCGAAAGGGTTTGTTGGTAAATGAAATGGGCAATCTAGTAACAACGAACAGTGACGTTGGTAAACGGCTGATAGGTGGCCGTTATGTCCAGTGACAGTTCTGTCCACGGTAGCCGTTGCGTCTAGGGTTGCCGTTGTGTTCACTCGACCGATGGGACCATTGTGTTCAAGATGGCCGTTGTGTCCAAGCAAAATCGGTGGCCGTTGTATCCACGATGGCAGTTGTGCCCACATGAATGTGTGGACGTTTTTCCAAGGTGAGAATAGATAATTCTACTACGTTTCGTTAAAGTTTGCATTTTCTCGCCTAAATATGAGGGTTCTCGTAGCGGGGGTCTTCACCACTAAAAGTTGAGACAGGTGGAAGGGATCCGGATTTTATGTATAGATACTCAAACCCTAACAAATTATTTTTGTAAGGCATTTTAGAATTCTTTGGTGCTTCCGAATCTTACACTACTTATGAAATGTCAAAAATGTACAAAATTCACAACATATTTAAAGGTTTGAAAACAACAAATTTCTAATTTTTCAGATTCAAAGTTCTCCTAATATTTTTTAAAAATTCTTAATCATTTCCCCTTTTTTACCGCAAGGTGTCAGGATACATTCACTCCAGGTTTGGCTTATTCTCTATGTTCCGGAATTTAAATTTCTTAAATTTTTCGAAATTTTGAACATTTTAAGAAATTTTGAAAGTTTTTGATATTATTGAAATTTAAGAAATATTGGACCATTTTTAAAATTATTAAATTTTCACAATCGTCAAAATTTTGAAAATTTGGAATATAACAAAGTTCCCAAAAATTATACAAATATTTTCAAAAAATGTTAAAACATTTTCAAAATTTTGAGTATTTTCAAAAATTTCAAAACTTTTAATATCGAAATTTAATTTTTTGAATTCCAAATCTTCATTCAAAACTATGGCGGTGTGCTGTACAGCAAAATAAGGAAAATCAGTGTTGGATCATTTCCCGAGAAGGGGCGGGGCCGCTTTCTTCAGTGGAGAAAGAATGGTAAGGATGGGTTGGAACAAGAAATTGGGATAAAAGAGGGTGTACAATGGAATACGCGCCTTCTATAATAGTCGCGTAAATATGAGGGTTTTCGTAGCGGAAACCCCCACCACTGAAAATTGAGACAGGTGGAAAAGATCCGGATTTAATATATAGATACCCAGACCCAAACAAATTATTTTTGTAAGACATTTTAAAATTCTTTATTGCTTACGAATCCATCTTTCTGACAAGCGCTAAAAGTTTTTTGCAAATAGAAAAGTGAACTTTATAAATGGAAAAATACAACTAATTCCTAAAAGCACAAATTCATTCAAAGTTTGTCTATTCCTCTATTTGAAATTACAATCAGAAGCACAAAACATGCAAAACTTATTTGCGTTTGCCTGTAATACACCTAAACCGAAGCCCTTCTAAGTTTACTAATAAAGTGCAGGAGTTTAGGGCCATCGATAACTCCGCCAAATTCACTAATAATTAAACAACATTCACAAGAGAATTTGCGTGTCTGAAACGTTGGAAATTTCCAATAAACTGTACCTAATTCCGCAGTAAACTTATTGGTGAGCTCGTCGAAGTTGTGGTCAAACTACCAAGGGAGGGTGAATACGAACCCACAGGTGGTTAGATTCAGGTGAGCTGAGCTCAGATCAAAGGGGAATTGCTTATAAATACTCGGTTCTAGCGACACACGTTTCATTTAGGGCAATTGACGCGGATGAACGCGATTAAACTTAATCAGGATGTGGGGTGCGGTACGATAAAAGTGGTTATAGGATGTTCTGTGTTCTATTTCCCACCAACCTTAAAAAAATTAGGTTTAATAGTGATTATTATGTAAAAGTTACCAATTTGTAAAAAATGGATTTTAAAGCAAAAACTTCGTTAGGGTATTGATTAGCGCAACCAAAATATTTCAGGTCAAGGTAAAAGTGTTTTAACAAAAAAAACTGAAAATAAATATTAGAGATTAACCCAAACATATTTACGTATTTGAACACAGTTTTAAATACACGTCAAGTAACGAAAACATTAAATAAACAGAATAAAAACAAATAAATGAGTTACAGTTTTACATTTCAAATATCAAAATATGATAATCAAACTTGCCAATTCTGTCTTAAATACACAATTTTTTTATTTTGTTTAAATATTCCTAACAATACTAAACACTTTTTTCTTCTTTGTTTTTAAAAGAATCATGAGGCCGTGCGTAAACACGACTCCATGATTCCCATCCCACCCCCTAACCCGGGCTCAGCGCACTTAGCGCTATTCACCGGTCTAAACATGCCCCACCCCGAAAGACATGCAACCCAACATACTTACCATCCATGGACACGCCGGATTTAACTTAGTTAGAAAAATTTCCGACGGGCAGAGGATTCGAACCTACTGCCGTTGGGAGTCTAGTTCTAGAGGTTGGAACTCTAACCACTAGACCACCCGCTGGCCCTAAAATACGTTTCTTATTCCAGCTAAACTAAAAGGCTGAATTCAATTTTAATTTCCATTTTAATAAAAATAACAACCGTTTTCTTTTACGTTTTGACTTCCTGCGGCATTTTCGTATGTTATATTAGTTGTAAATATAATATTCGTTGTATAACAAAGCAGAAGGCTAACAAAGTCTACTATTGTAAAAAAAGGAACAACTTGTAATATTAAATTAACTTCACAAAAATAGCAACCCTCGGGACATCTCGCGTGTTTTCCAAAAAGCTCCAGTAATAAAAGGGAAAAAGGAAAATAGGATTGTTTTGGGAAAGTTCTTGTCATTAGTTGTTCTCACGCTACTTTTCGTGAATAGCAGTTGTTGGTTAGTCTTTACACAGGCTACGACCCTTTTTTAGCAAAATATTGGCTAACATGCAGATCGACTGGAAATAATCAAGCTGAGTTCAATTACAACGTGTTACCATTTGTTTGATTATTCATTTATAAATTTTCAACTGTATCATAAAAAATGGATCAACCATAATAACACCTTCATAGATTCCTTCTACACGTTTACAACACTTTCAAACTTATCAAATATTTTCAGTTTTGAAAATTTCTAATATTACGAAATTTCCAAATTTTTCAAATTCATAATTTTCAAAAGTTTTAACACAATTTCCATTACGTTTTCGTACATTGCAAAATTTTCAAAATTTTCATATTGCAAACTTTTAAGTTAAGTTAAATTAAACAAAATATTTCAACATTTTCGAAGTTTTTAATTTTCACTATTTCTAAATTGTCGATATTTTCTTAATTTACAAAGTTTTCGAGTTTAACTATTTTCAAAATTTTAAATTTAAACATTTTCAGTGATACAGTTAATAATATTGTCGAAATTATGAATTTTACAAATATGAAGAGTAATTGAACAATTGTAAAAAAGGAAAATTGGGAAATCGGGAATGTAAACGAATGAATTTTGTCTACAAAATTATAAAAATACGAAATGTCGAAAAATTACAAATTTTTCAAAATTTCGAAAATACAAGTTTCTAATTTTTCAGATTAAAATAATTTAATTTAAAAATTTTCAATATTCAAATTTCTTAAATTTTTCAAAATTTCATAAATTTTCAATTTTCCAACCTTTGTAAAGTTATTAAATTTTCACAATTGGCACAATTTTGAAAATTTGGAATATCAAGATGTTTCCAAAAATTATTCAGATCAGAATTTTTAAAAATTTCAAAATTATTTTCAAATATCGACAATTAATTTTTTGAATTGCAGTTTCCAAAAATGTTCATAAAATTTTATATTTTATGTTTTAACATTTTCAGTATTTATAAATTTTCGATATTTTCTAAATTTGCAAAGTAGTGAAAACTCTTAATTTTTAAATTTCTAAAAATATTAAAACTTTTTATCTATGTCGATATTATGAAACGTTTTAAATTTTTTAAATACAAAGAGCGTCGCCATGCTGAAAAACTTTGACAAGATCTGGTGTAACCGCTGCGCTGCTTCTCTGTTGAAGGGACTCACGGTGCTGGGGGACCTCGCCGAGACCTGCTGTAGCCGTTGCTTAGGTCGTGTGCTTGTTTGGCTTAATGTGGTTGTTTGGTTTCGCAACGTTTGTTAGTGTAATTCAGAAGCAGCTTATTGTTTTTTACTTTCCTATACTTTCAGTATAGTATTGATTTCATGCAAAATTTCAAAGTTGAGATTTTAACGGAAATAGTCGGGGGGGGGGGAGCATCCATGGACCCCAAAATAGTAATTTAAAAAAAATGTCTGTCTGTGGGTGGGTGGGTGGGTGGGTGTGTTACACTCCATATATCAGGAACGGCTGGACCGATTTTGATGTGCTTTGGAATGAGGGGCTATATCAAAAATTTACCGACGAAATAAGCTTTTAAAAAAACCAAAACCGGAAGCGGAAGTTAGACATGTTTTTTTGGTAGCATTTTTTTCAGAAACCGAATTTTGGAAATTTTAATAGTGGAGATTAAAGAAGGCCTTAGGACAAATCAAACGATTTTTTACCGAACTCTCTAGCTTTAAAATGGCGGCCGCTACGAATTTTTGAACATTTCGACTTTAACGCCCATTTACTCAAACACCAGTTATCTGATTGGAATCAACTACATCTTGTTTGGTAGCCCTTCAAGGGTACTATACCATGATACCACTTCAAAATTTTGGAATTTTTCAAAAAAATATTTCTTAAAAACTGCTCACACGTTTTTGTTTAAACTTTTTAAGCTGATAGAGCTGAGAATCTTCTACAATTTGTTTTTTTGCGCATTGCTATAATTTCACTGTGACGCCCTCTATGAATTTTTGAAAATTAAAAATTGGTACCCTTTTATTTATTTAACGGGGGGCAATAAAATATTTTTGTTAATGTGAAATAGCTCACCATTGATAACTTTTTTTTTAATGGAAACGTGGCATTTTGGCTTTAAAATCAGAAATGTTTTGAAATTCTAAATACAAATTAATAAGAGTAATTTCTTGCTAAAAATAATACTTCTCGAGTTATTAATATATTTTCAAATATCAATTTCCGCCCTTCCGTTGATTCAGTCCGAATATTTTACCCAACCTTATGCTTGCAGCGCAACGGTCGGTCTTTCTTCAACCGCTTCAAGATGTTACAACTTATAAGAACTATTTACTTTAACTAGTCGTGTCTAGACAGGTGTATATCGAAAGTGTTGGAAAATGTAAAACAATGTATTTAAATGTATAGGAAAGTCCAGGCGAAGTGATTCGCTCATTTTTATTCTTTACACAGTTCGACTCAATCTTTGAAAATAAAATCTATTTTCCTTGCAAACGCGTTGTTTATGTATGATTTTAGTGCCTAGCACTGTCAAAAAATTACATAGTAACGTTTACATAATGCAAACTAAACGTACCCATGCTTTTGTTAACAGCAGGGCGAAGCGAAGGTTACTTCTTCTATTAAATGATTTCAAGAACTGGTGATTTTGTTTTCGCCGTATTGTGAATATTGTACAGAAAAAGAGAGAACAAAAAGCGGTATTTGACATGTCCACCAATCAAGGAAAGTAAGTTCGCTGTTGTAAACGGCCACGCCCCCTCGACGCGGATTTGAGTCTGAGTGGAGCATTGGGTTAGGTATTTTATTATTTTGTAAATCTCATAGAATGAGAATGTAACAGGCTGGCCGGAAACATTTAAATACATTAAATTATGTTAAAATCGATTGTTTGATGTCCTGTAAAATCAATTTGAGCTTTTTACTCCGCCAAAGCGCCGAATGACCTTGGAACTTCCGATAACGTGTCAATGTATTGGCATCTTGGTTTCTGGATGAAACTTGCGTCATGGTTGTTTGATGCAAATGAGCATTTTAGTTAATAAGGGTTGAAGAAGCATTTAAACTGCAGCTGACAAAACCGACACTAAATTTACCGTAAAATACTATCAATAATTGATCAATAATAGAAACATTTTAACGGCATTTGACAAATCACTTCTGTATTAACAACTCCTTTGATGTTCAAAAAAAGCTTTCAGTGACGCTTATTCAAACGTTAGTAGACGAATTGGAAAAGGTGAAGGTTAAGGTGTAGAAAAACCTGACTCGACAAAGTGAACAAAACAACTACCTTGGGACGTTATTCAAGGGCGGTACTGTTGTTCTTGGAAATTAGTAAATAATCGACTGCGTAAATAATTGTTTATTAAATTACACAAAATAATTTGTTTCATGTCATTGATTTTAATTAAATGTTCTAAAATGTTTACCTTCTACAGTTTAATATAGTGTCTTGATCAACGCAACTACGTAATCAATTTAGCAGATTTACACGGGCATTCATGACGAATCCGGAACTCAAACTCGAGACCGATTAGTTGCGAAGAGTACACTTAGCCCACTGAGCCACCACGGCCATTTCAATATCATAGTTGAAAGCTAGTTCAAATGTTGAATATTTAATTTGTTTTTGAATATTAAGCGAAATAATGCGAGATCTCCGTTTCAGAGATCTAGTAGCCATTAAGGTCAATCTTATGTGGAAAACAGACAATGTTGTTGGTTCTGTCTATCTCCCCTACGGCTCTCCAACACCCCCGCTTTAAGACGAATTGGAAGAGTTGGTTCGGTACTGCAGTACTGAAAACATGTCTCTGATTATTGGATGTGACGCCAACGCGCAGCACACTTGTTGAGGCAGTTCGGAAGTCAATCTCAGGAGAGAAAGTCTGCTACAGTACCTGTACTCTACCAATTTAGAAATTTTAAATCGAGGCAATACACCGATTTTTGTCACCCAAAGAAGGCAAGAAGTCATTGACATCACACTGGGCTCGGTACCCGTGGCCTCGTTGATCAAAAACTATTGTGTTGCGACGGGACCATCCCTCTAGGATCACCGTCACATCAGGTACACTCCGGACCTAGTTTCCCTCAAGAAAACAAAAGTATTACAAAAACCTTTAAAATTACCGATTGGGTGACCTACAGGCAGGCCCTTAAAGTTAGAATAATAAGTGTATCTAGACCTTGTAACATCGAGGAGGTGGATTCTCAAATGTTATTCTTGCAAAGGGTGGTTACAGGTTACTTTGAAAGCAGTTGTCACTTAAGTAAAAGGACTGGAAGAAGAAAAGTTCTGTGGTGGTACCTAAGCGCACGGGCTTTTTAAGGGCAAGAAAAACAATGCACACGCAACTTCCAATAGACCACCAACGGTCCCAGCGCCTTTACAAGAGTTGCATACATAGCTAGAAGAGGGCTGCCGCAAAAGACTGCTGCAGAAGCATTAAAGAAAAGACATTTTGAAAAAACACCAGATTGAAGACCTTAAGGCTTCAATCTCATAGGCTCACAGCCTCCATTGAAGAATGCCTAAATCGCCGAAAGTTCACTTCGTTGAATTTATTGTACTTACAGAAGAAGCACAAACCCACAGGACCCTTTCGCTACGCAGTTACGACGACGGACTGATGGGCGGCCTCAAGAGTTCTGACGATCAAACGTCTGAAATGGGACATCCATACATTTGGCCTTATTAAAAGTCCATGTGCGGTTGGAGTGTGTCCGTCACGCTTAAAAGGAAAGCTGGAGCTTCTCATTTGTCCGCTGTATCATCTTCTGGGCACCTTTCTGGACCTTGGGTAGGTACATCCGTATCTTGAAACGCCGCACATGAAGTCTTAAGGGTAAGACGCGCAGCATACGATACTGTTTAATCCTTCAGACCTATCAGGTTGACCTTTTTCCTGCTGAAAACCCAGGAAAGGCTTGTTGATAGGTTTGTAAAAAAAGGTGCATTGATCACTTCACCTTTGCACCCATGGAAGCAGGCCTACCTGTCAGCTAAGTTCGCGGAAACGGTACTTCATCCAATTGTTTTTAAGATCGAAAAGGCGCTGTATTACAAAGAATTTGCTCAGGGTCGTTTCTTGGCAGTAGAGAGGCCTTTGACAACACCTCCTCCGATTTAATCTGTGCAGCCGCTACCAACAGCGGAGCGGAAAGTAGTAGCCGCGCTCAATAGAACCACGTAACGACGTTCCTGCTCGATCACTCTGTGTGTTAAAGTCCACTTGAAGCGCCACCAACGCGTCTTCTTGAAACCAATGCCTTAAAGCAAATCTTTATAATGGTTTCAAACTGTTGTCGCCTGGTTGACTCGTTGCAACCAAGGTTGTCAGGAAAGGATGTCCACATTGAGTAGTTCTCTTGCTTTTACTGTGGTGCCTTGACCTCGATGGTCTACTCGCAGAACTCGAAGATGGCGGTCTATATTCGCAAGTCTTTGCAGATAACCTTGCTATTTTAATTATAGTTAAATTTACAGGTATTGTTAGCGAACTCCTATAAAAAGTTCTCCGAACTGTACAACGATGGTGCACTGACCAAGCCCTTGGTGTTAACCCCTCTCAATTCCGAGTTAGTCATCTTCACCAGAAAAAGAAGAATAGAGGTTTTATTGAACCGGACCTTTTAAAACTAGGCTGCGCCCTTCCGGAGTAGTCAAGTATCTAAGGAACACCCTGGACCATCGGCTGTCCTGGAGAACATTTCGAGAGATAAATACAAAGAGTCCCAGCAAGCTTTTGAGCACGTCGATAGACCTTTCAAAAATCCTGGGGATTTAACCTCAAAGTTACTAAGTGAATTTACTCCAACATAGTTAGACTAATGATCACGTATGCGTACTTGGTGTTGTGGTTCGCAGTCAAACAACCATGCATTTAACTACGCTTAACTCAGCTTTGAAGACGGGCTTGTTTAGGAATCACGGGAGCAATGCCACGGCATTTACTGCAGCTCTAGAGGTACTTTTGACCTTCGGCCTTCATATTCTAATTGGGGCGGAAGGAAAACTAGACTCGGACAGAAGATCTTCTTAAGTCAGCAGACCTGGTCTGGTTCACAGACGCATCAAAAACGGAAGAAGCTTCCGGGATTTATGGCGATTAGCCTAGGCAAAGTTTTTGTTTGCCTTCGGCAAGGTTGCCACAGCGTTCCAGAGAGAGAGAGAGAGAGAGAGAGAGAGAGAGAGAGAGAGAGAGAGAGTTATTAACCTGTGCCCAGATGAACCTAAGTATAGGTTACTCTAATCGGCATATCTTCTTCTTCTTCTTCTTCAGGTGCCGTCTCCGTCTCGAAGGTTGGCAATCATCTGCTGTGATATTATGACCACACTGGGGAAATATTCATAATAAGATCAATTTTAAAATTATGATTTCATTACCATGGCATGACGACTAGTTTCTACTTCAGGAATTCTTTAATTTAAATTAAATAAAAAAAATATAATAAAAAAAAATTGGCGTGGTTTCACTTTGAAATTGTGAAATATTTATGTTAGTTTGATATGCTAATAAAACATGCATAATCTTGGGGGGGGGGGGAGTTAAATATGTAAAAAGGGTAGAATAAGTTGGTTTTATTTAATTGTTAATTTATATTTTTTAAGAGTAGAATAAGTTGTTTTGGAAAGACAAAAGTAATCAAGTTGTTTTGAACTCGAAATTTAGTTTTAAGTTAGGTTACTATAGAAAAGAAGAGCTAAAAAAATAACATCGAAGTGAGGGGACGTAAATTGGAAACGCTCCTAGAAAATTGTAAAAAGTTGTGTAAAATAATATTTTACTATTAATTAAAAGTTTTTGCCTGTTAATAAAACAGTGTATTTATTGAAGTCAAGTGTAATAAAGCTTAGTTCAACGACAGAAAAAGGTAAAAGAAAATTTTAAATATAAAACAATTGTGTGACATTGAAAGCTGGAATACATACAAGTTACTAGGGTAACATAATTCTTCGACTAACCTGAAAAGGATAAAAATTATTAATTATGTCAAACAAAATTGGCAATTGAAATCAAGACTGAAGATTAAGACGACCGACGCGACGTAAGCAGAAGACCATAGCGATAAAGAAGAGAAGGACGACCTACATAGAGTGGAAGATCTACAGAAATTAAGGTACTGTGTGTTAAAAAAGAAAAGTGAGTGACATAAATAAAACTTTGTTATATAAATTAATTTTCTTTGTCATAATTGTTTAGTATAAATTGTAAAAGATTGTGCATGAAAGTTTAACATCATTTTAAAAGAAAGAACTTAAATCTTGCTATTTAAAGGGGAAGCCACGTTTTGTCTTATACAAGTAAAAGAACCCTGAGAATTATAAAAGAGTACTCAAGCCGAGGTTATAAAATAGATCCATTTGTAATAAAGTTTGTGTAAATCATTAATTTCCACAAGTGTGGGGTATTACATAGCACATCATTGCTATGCGAACTTTTGAGATAGCCGATCTAAATAGTTGGTTTGTATTACAGTCGAACCATTCTCTTAAATTTCTTAACCATGAGTGGCGTCTTCTTCCAACGCTTCTTTTCCCTTGGATCTTTCCTTGTATTATTACTTGAAGCATATCTATCTAGCAGTAATCAAGCAACCTTGAAGGCTCTTGGTTTTGTTATAACCAAATCAATGGTGATCAAAAACTGTCGTGAGGCCCTGAGCAGATTTGGCTTGTACAGTTGGGTTAAGCTACTTTGGTGCCCGGTCACACTACTTTAGTAGAGAAAGCTGATGCTTTAGCCAGAAAAGGCTGTGAAAAGCCCCTCTTTGGCGCAGAGCTGGCCTTCGAACTCCCCAGTACTATCGAAAAGCAAGAGATTGAGAGCTGGGCTCGTTCCAAGTTCAAAACTAACTGGAGATTCCATCCAGGGCTGCGCCAGTCAAAGTTTTTTATTTGAGAACCTTCACCTTGACGGTTTAAACCACTCTTATGTTTAAGTAAGAAACACATCAAGATCGTGGTAAGTGTTCTGACTGGTCACGGTCCTTTTAAGAAACACCTTAACACCATGGACGTATTGAACGACCCCATGTGGAGATTCTGTGAAGAAGAGAAAGAATTCTCCTTCCCATCTTCTCACCTATTTCCCCAGACTAATGCTGCTGAGACTCCGACACCTCGGCATCCCGCTTCCAAAGCCAGAAGAATTTCAGGGTATCTTTATTAACATGGTACTAACCTTCGGCTTAAGTGAGGAAAATACCTGAACTAGCGGTGGAAGGACCAATAAGGCCTGCGTGCCGCAGCTTTTCGCATCTTCGTAAGAAGAAGAAGACGAAGAAGCAAAATCATAATCCCAAGATCGAGCGGGTTCCAAATTTTGAACAACTCTGTATGTTATATAAACATTACATCAATTTTCACATTTTATACCACATCAAAGTGCTTCTCTCGAAAAGATAATAATGTGGTAGGACGAAAGGATGATAGGTTTATAATATTAATGGCATTTTTAATTTTTAGATTGCCATTTTTTCATAACCGATAACACTCTCACGTTTCCGAAACAATTAAATTCTGTCCAAAACAAAATTGGATTTGAAAAAATTAAGCTTGTCCTTTAAAAGTGTCACTTTTATTTTATACCGGGGAACGATGAAATAAATTCAAAATTAACCATTGCAGGATATTTCCAGACGACGAGGGTTTTTTGGCAGAAACCCTCACGTTGGAGAAACGATTGGTTTTTAAATAATGAAATCGATCAAACATATTAATTTTTGATATATGACGTAAGCACGAGCGCGTATTTATTAATAAGCTATTAAAACAGTGTTCCAGAAACGCAGCAACAGAAGTTAATAACACATTTCCATTTATTATAATTTTATATGTTGTGCATTCGGGTGAGTGCTTTCATTTCCAAGCAGAGCCAGTACAAATGTTGTATTGTCATTGTTCGTACTACAAATATTTAATAAACGTTGTACAGTTGGAACTAATTCGAATTCTAAACATGAACCGGTAAACAGCGTGGACTCCGTTCATGCGAAAATAACGACCTCGTAATCGAAAATCTATGGACAAATAGTTGTAATTTTGTCGCTGGATTTGCATAATGCTTACTCTAATTATAGGGCCTTTAATTAACGAATTTTTGAAGTCCTAATTACCACTTTAAGAGGGCGTTTCTCTTGAATGGTACTCGGCACACACAGGGTGACGATAAATTTCCTCCTCAAAGTCTAAAAGGCAAAATAATTGTGAAATAATTTTCGAACGCCAAACGTAAATTAATGAAACAAAAATGTGTTAACTAATTAAAAGTTTACATTGTATAAGAAAAAAGATTTGATTTTACATAAATTATAATATATATTTTAGAAACGCTTCCATTATCAGCAGAAATTATCAGAAAATTAAATGTACTAGCAGAATTCGAGGGATACGCCCCCCGCTTTACTTTGGTAACTTCACACCCAGCGCGCGCTTCTGTGGATTAAGAGCTGAAAGAGAAAGATGTAAACTAGAAAAAGCTGGAAACAACAGACCTGAAAAACAATCTTAAGAAAGAACAACTCCCGTAAAATTACTCAGGAAAACAATTCCCAGAAAAAAATCTTATAAAATCCCTAGAAAAATTCCTTTAAACATAAAAGCGGAAAAAAGTTTAGTTTTCGCCATTTCCAGGAGACTATCTTGACAGAGATTTTCTAAATGTTTTTGGAAGTAATAAACACGTAATAAAAAAATTGTTAGACATTTGCATATAATTCCCAAATGATATTCGTCCTTATTCACATAAATCGATCAGCCGAAAAGCTGTTGGGCAACCGACCATTCTCTCATTTACTGAAATTTATAAACATTTTAAAATATTTCGAAAATCGTGAAAATATTTTGAAATTTTTGTTTCCGACATTTTTATGAGAATTTAGAGAAATTTTTGAATTTTTGAAAATTTTGTAAATACAAAAAATGTTTAAAAATTTTCGAAACAATATTTTAATAAATTTTGAAATTTGGAATATATAAAAAACTTGTAATTTATTTATTTCGTACATTTAAAAATAAACTGTTTGTAATATTTTTAAAGCTTGAATTTTTCAATTTTTTTTTAAATTGGCTCATTTTTTGAAAATTACAAAATTTTGAAAAATAGTTTTCTTCTTACTATAGATGTGAAATTCTGCATAACGCCTTGGCGCACAACCGTCTGTTTCCGACGTTTGTAAAATATATCCGAAGCATACAGTCTAGCAGCGCAAATTTGAGTTATACAAACCGAGCTTCTCTTAAAACGGTACGGCCTCTGCTTCAGCGCTTTGCAGTTGCAAAGTAGTTTAAAAAACAACCGTACGCATGGTCAATATATTTTTTAAATGTTTGTATATCAATACTGACTTCTGCAGCATTAGGTAAATCAATAAAAAAAATAATAACTATAATTAATAATTCAGTAGCGTTGAACTATGTATGTAAAATCAAAAAAATTATATTTTGTCATTATATTTGCTTTGTTAATAGCATTCTGCATTAAGAAAAATGAAACAGTAGCAATTTTTAGTTGCATTCTACGCCTAACTAAGGCGCCAGAGTGGTCGAGTGGTTAGGGCATTTGGCTGCTACGCGGAAGGTCTTGGGTTCAAATCTAAGACTGGATGCCTGGCGGGCAGCCTACCCAGTCGCTTTTAAAAAATTGGGAACCAAACCCCTCAGGGGGTGAGGGAAGTAAAGCAGCCGTCTTAGGCGTGGTGCTTACCACACCACCCCGTACTTCATATAAGAGTGCGAGACGGCTGGGTAGCAGAAGCGATGATCCGGTGGCCCTAACCCACCGCATTGCATGCCAAACTCCTTATTGGAGTGTAGTGCCACCGACTTTACCATTTTTTTTACGTCTAACTCATGCTTGTCATTGCACAATATACAAAAGCTTTCTATTTTATCAAACAAAATTTCATTTCCTACAAATACTCGTTGGATAGTAATTTAACAAGAATTTCTTTAGTAAAACTAACACTCGTTGCAACGCAACAAGTTTTCGTAATCTTTTCTAGGTTATTTTTTGAAAAAGCAACAAACATTTCTTTAGAAAAAGACATTGCGGTGTAGCTAAAAACTATCTTTAATCTATTAGTAGTGTTGTAGTAGCTATTTCATTACGTGATCGGTGTTGCGGGTGAGATTATTGTACGTTCGCATTGTCGGGAAATGCTCGGACGCCAGATTTTATAATGGAATTTACCATCCCAATAAGCTTCACTGCCGAAGGCTTTTCTTTAGTGAAATTGCACTTTGTGTAGAAAGCTTTAGAAATATGGTAGCAATACGGTAGCAGATAACTAACCAAGTAACAATGAAACGCTCTGGTGCAAACGTTACTGAATTTAAAATCAACGAGTAAGACAGGTATAGCGGACAAACGGAATTGTGACAGATATAGGAGAGAGAAAAAACCTGCATCGTGTGTAACGTCTGCGACAGTCAGAAACTAAGGGAAATGAAACCGCCTCGTGACAAACAGCCGCGACAGACTAGCATGAAAAAAGAGACGGAAGATCTGCTTCGTGTCAAACGGCCGCGACAGATCAGTAATATAGAGAAAAAGAGAAAAACCGGGTCTGCCCCGTAACGGCTGCGACAGACTAAAAACGGCGACCGATTCAAGGTCACGCGTAAAATTGAATTACTTGCCCCGGTAAAATACGTTTCAATGCTAAAACTAAAATATATATCCTAGATTAAACAATACATCATTAAATTAAATGTTGCGGTAAAATTCATTTAAAAATAAAACACATTTTAGTGCAATAAAGGCTAAAATAAATAATGCATCATTTCAGTACTTTGACAAAACGAATTTACTCATCTTTTTTATTTCTCACTAAAAAATGTTCCGTTTGTTCCGTCTCTGTAAACATATACCTTTTTTGTAGGTTGCTCAGACGATATCTTGCTATACCTGCCACTCTAGTCTGGTTAAGGTTTTCTAAAGTCAATAAAATTTGAATGATAAAGGTGGTAAGTAAGCACAAAAACGCGAAATGAAACAAATTGACCTCTGTTAATATTTTAATATACGCGTTTCCTTTTCGCGGCATTTTTTTTACCCGTCCACTTCAAAAGCTATTAATGGCGAACTCAAGTTTAAAATTTGCTACTTTATAATATCGATCAAAGACTTATAAGTCTTCTAAAGTTCGCAACTTGGCGAGAAATGTTTTAGGAAAACATCCGAATTTAATTAAAAAAGTCCTCCCTCTACTCTCCGACTATAAATTAATAACTTAATTACGCAAAACGACACACAAACTTTAATGTAACGGTCGTAGATTATGGCATTAAGAAGCAAGATTTCAGTCTTGATTAATTTTGTTCGTAGGGCCTAAATGAAAATGTTGCTTGTGAAGATAAATAATATTAATGACGTCCAAATAGGGTACTAAAACGTGTCGGTCTTGAGCTGAAGGGTTCCGCTATAGACTCGAATTTACTCCCGATACTAACTGAAAGTGTTTCCAATACATTGCGTCAGCACCCCATGTTGCGGTAGCAAAAGCACTGATTATCTAAACATAATCAGCAATATGAATGGTTCACCTGTCTGGAGTTAGGGGAAAATCCTTCTAAGTAATGCACTTCGAAAGCTTGAATTAACAAAGTTTTTATCTTCAATATTAATAGAAACTCTCCAACTTCCGCTTTACACTTTATTTGTATTCTTCATTATATTGTCTAACTTTGACTATATATGCTTTGCATGGATCTCTCTCTAATTGTCTCTTAAAAGGTGTCGCCCACATCCGTGGCGCCGCCGTAAACGGCAAAGACCGGAATTAAAGGTAAATCTGTCCAAACGCGAAGTGACATTCAAACGTTGTAAAAATTAGTTACTAACGAGCCGTTTATCTACAGGCGGTACCACAGAAATGGACGAAGCTTTTTATTTTGAATTTATGCAGTAAATGACAGTCGCCAGCAGTCCATGCGAAGCATTTATAGTAAAAGCTGCTCTATACTTCATGTACAAATATTTGTTGAAGAACCAAATCGCTTCATTATATTGTACTGTTTACAGCTCATTGTATTAAATTTTGAAATAAACGTTGCATATACTAAACAATGTGTGAAAAGATTTAAGTGCTACACTTGAATTATTACAATGCTCTGTAATCGCGCAGGCGTCTGAAATGTATGTACAAAAAGGCCCTTAAAAGTTAAGAGCGGCGTTTGACGAAATATGAAAGACGCAGGTCAGTCTTAAGTCAGCTCGGTAAGATTACGGGATTGTTGTGTGAAGTCATAAAAAGTATGATCTGTATGCAAGCCGGGGCGGCCAAGAAGCCTTACCTAGGTGAGAGGCGTGAACAAAGACACCTTTTTGGCGGGGTCACTTCGGTTATTTCAACTTAGTATGCCGACCTCTCTCCGAAGAGGTTCAAGGTTTCTTTAACTGGGGCCATAGAGATTGGGTGAGTGATTTCACCAGGTGAAGTGTAGCCTTCAAGATAGGTCCTAACATCTCAGCGGTAGTGCGCTCTCTGGAACCCTGCTATCTGACCGGGGTACCTCGAACGTACCAGGATGGTAAGTGGTCCGGCAGGTAAAGGGGGGCCCCCGCACTGACTGAGTGGTGATGGTGCACCCCTAGGATGAAGTAGCGTGGCTATTGGCATGAGAGACTTGGGCCCTAGGGGTGTCGGCCAGCTAGCCTTCAGTATGGATCGTAACACCTGAGCGGTAGTGCGCCCTCTGGAATGGCTCTGACCGCGGTACCTCGAACGGACCAATCTCCTAAGCGTTAACTGGATGGTAAGTGGTTTGGCAGGTGATGGTGCTTTCCAGGATGTAGTGGCGTGCTTCTGGCATTAGGGACTTAAGCCCTAGGGGTGAGACGCACTTTGCCTGCTCACGCTCATTATCTAAGTGTCGACCCAGAAGGTTCGTACTTATGTACACCCGACGCTGTTAAGGTGCCGGCTACTATGACCAGGCCGGTTTCCGACCAGTCTAGGCGGTGCGTAGCCCACTAGTGCTGGGACCTGCGAGGTCCTAACTGGGAGGAGTAGCACTAGTAGACAAGTTCAATTAGTGACTTTCTTGACTGGTACCACGGGGACCAAATCCAAGCCCGCGGGGGAACTGCAGCCCCCGTCTTTTGTCACGGTGTAGAACTAGTGGTGGCAGTGGTATAGCCTATATGCAGGTTAGGGCCGTCTTAGTGCGATTCGACGGGTGAGCTGCGTTTCAGCTCGGGCACTGATCTGCAGAATCAGTAGAGATTTAGGTAGTCTCCCTCCACCAGTAAGGTCTTAGGGCTCGCAGCCTGATGCTAGGACTGGTCGCTTGTTCTTTTTCTCGTATCGAGAATAGGCGCGTTGATCAAATGGTGTCTGTAGGCAAATAACAATGTAGTAGTTGTGCTCAATTGTTTGATAAGATACCTTTGGGTACATAAGTATAAAGTAGTAGTGTTGTGCGCACCGTTTAATGTTTTGCTGATGTATCGACACTATTGTAGATTGTTTTTCTTCGTATCGGTATTATTATTGTTGTTTATATTGTTGTTGTTGTCTGTTGTTGCAGAGAATTTATTTAGCTGGTAAAAAGAAGTACTTGTATTCTTGAGATCTTGAAATTCGGCTTAATTACTGAGGTCCCACAACTTGGTTAATTGAAAGAGTAATAACCAGTGTGACGCTCTTTGCATGTTACGGGTGAGATTGTACGTTATCTTATTCGTACAACCTCGTTGAAATGCTCGGGTGCCATATATTATAATAGAATTAACTTTTTGGACAGAATTCACTGAGCGAGGGCTTTTCTCCAGTAAAACTGCACTTTGTGGTGGAGGTTTTTCCCTAGTTTGACATACTTTTTGAGTAAAGCTTTTTCCCAGTCAGTCTGTACGGTTCCCCCATACCTAGTTAAAGACCTGGGTAAGTGCAGTGAAGATAACAGTCTCCAGAGGTCTACATAGTATTATTTGCCAAAACCATTTATGCTCAAGTACAAAACAAGCAGTAGCACACGATAGTAAGTTTTTACCTACTATCGTTTGCTACTGCTTGTTTCACTGTATTTGATTGTGTATATATTTTGCTTGGCTTGAATTCGTGTTTTTATAGAAGCAAATTTCAAACAATCGCAAATAGTAGCAAACGGTATACAGTAGGAATATCTAATTAAGCAAGACTAAGACGTTTTGGTGTAAACTTTAGTGCATTTATTTTCCAATGAATTAGACAGGTATAGCAAACAAACAGATTATGGCGGATACAGTAGAGAAAGAAGAGAAAAAGAAGAAGTGCTGTTCCGTGTCAATTCCCCTTAACAGTCTTCGGAAAGAAAGAAAAAAAGCTATCTGCTCCGTCTTAATTCCTCCGTGACAAGTATCAAAAATATAGTAAGTAATTATGGAGGGAGAAAAAATGGAATTCCAGCTAATTAATGCAACAATAAAATGATACAAAACACCGGAATATTCTAGTTATTAATCACTTAGTATTTCTCTGGGTCGGTTACCTCGGTTGGTTTCCTGTTAGTTAATCGTAGAGCGGACTGAAGGCTTGAATTTGTAAAGATGAACTGTGCTTACTACATTTTTTTGCTTTTCCAGCTCACACGCATAGTGGGGATTGAAATATTTTAATTCCTACTTTAGTCAATGCGCGCGTTAACAGTCAACGAGTGGGGACGCGACCCGCTTCTCGGCGGTTTCTCTCAGGGTCACGTGTAAAATTAAATTAAATGCTTAAATAAAATACATTTCAATTCATAAATAAATCCTAAAATAAATATGCATAATTACACCAGTGACCCAGTACGTATATCCTAAGATAATCAAAGGATAGCAAGTGTTCCTCATAGATTACTTGTGGCTTAAGTGCTTTCGAGGTGGGCCGATGGGCCCCCGACTGGTGAGCACATTTACTTGGAATTAAAATTCCATTAATCGGTTAACCAATCGGTTAACCGGTATGCGGCGTGGTAAGCGTCTGATCCTTCTCTTACAGGTTTTTAGGTATGTTGAGTTAATGCACTGTAGGTAATACTGTAGTATACTAGGTTAACTACTAGAGGCTACGTGAAATTCTCACGGGAAGACATACCTCCCTCCGTAAGTATCATATTTTGAGCATGCTTTACTAATGTAGTAATGTATATTTGCTTTGATTTTCATGTTAATACTAGTGATAATACGAATAATAAATGACATCTAGGCTTCCGGGTTGGAGTCGCGTGATCGGTGCATGAACTGCCGACGTTTCGTCCTCGGTTGCACGAGACATCTTCAGGGCTGTGGTCACTTTGGGATCTGGAACACAACTGGCGAGACCGGTGCAGGCACCGGGTTTATAAGGGACGAGTGGGTAACAAGGTGTGACTGCTGGGTCTGTGATTGGCTGTCGGGCTGTAGCGGTTGAGCGGTTGCAGGGCGGGGCTTGGGTTTAGTCGGAAATAGTAGTTTGTAGGCATTGTGGAGGGTATAGCTGTGGTCTCGGTTAATATTGTTAGAAGTATATAAGAGATTAGGAAAATAATAAATGTTTTATGCGTCTGCCAACACCATAATTACGAGAAGTACATAGTTAAATTGGGCCTGCACGGTGTTTGTCGAAAATACTACCAGGCTGCACCAGCAGATCTGTTAAAGATTTAGGAAATTAATGTTGTTTTATGTATTGCACCGCTCTGTTTATGTAAATAGATTTTTACCCATCCTACATTTATTATATTAAGTTATCTAATTTTACTCTAAAAATATAAAACGTTTATTTGGTCGACTCATTAGAAGACTGCAAAACTGCTGATTAGAAGACTGCAAAACTGTTACGGTCCACTTGATGAGGGTAAAACAACTCCATACAAGCGTCTGAAATGCATAAACACACTTCGGGAAAAAATGCCAGACTGTTGACTACCTCTGAAGGGTTCAGTTGCAAACAACGGGCGCATATGGTAAATAACAAGCAACTATTACACAACATGCGTTACTTGGGTTGTCTACATTCTACGCGAAAAAACAAATGTAGAGTACACCTTGGCGCTGTTGTAGTATTGATCGGTAAAACAGATCTCTAAACAATAACGACATAAATATGTTACCGTTAATTTAGGCAATTGGTGTGTTTTGATATCATGGTTGATGAGTTGATATTATTTATTACTGTTGTTTCTTCGTTTTGTTGTTGATAATTGATTAAGCTCAAAATACAACTGATTATGTACTTGCTCTAGCTAGTACGGTGGGACCATTGGATCTTTGGACTTGGTTAATTAAAAGACTTACCAGTAATCCCATAACTATATAAATATTTTTTAGGTAGCCAAGTAGGAGGCTTAAGTCCCTATTGTAATGCTTGTGTATCAAGTACTTTCGGGGAGGCAGATTTTATACGTCAGCGCAATAACATGGATTACGATTCCATTGGTTGGCTTAACAATCGGTTAAGCCATATCCGGCGGGATAAAGGTCTTATCCTACTCGTACAAATTTGTAGAAAAGTCGAGTTAGTGCACTGAAGTTATTGTTGTCATACACTCAAAAAGGTAACTACTAGAGACTGATTGAAATTTTAACGAGAGAAATGAAAGTAAGATATTTCCATCATGCTTTGCTAATGTAGTGAGGTCTGCTATTCACGTTAATACTAGCAATATTCTGAAATGTTAACGACGTCAGTGAGGAAATATTAATTTTGTATTTGCATTACGCTTCCGTTATGTTATTTTGAAATTACATCGTTCTGTTAAAGTAAATTGATTTTTACCCATGCTACACTTCTTTGATTTCTCAACCTTTCAGTGGCATCCTTCGACAAACATTCAAGGCCATGGGGCTAGATCTGGGTCTTTACATGACGTTCTTCCTCCTATTATTATACTCATACGATGTCTTATTGCATAAGTATTGCAATCATACATACGCTGTAACCATAATTCCGATAATTATGATACTGTTAGACCAATGAACATTTCTTCTAAAAAGCAATAATTTTTTCAACAATTCTTTGACGACTAACTGTGCTTACATCATCTTGGATGTTAAGAAATTTGTTGCGGTAAACATAATACGTAAATACTTATAAATACATGTATGATTTTGTTGCAAGGCACACTCTAGCTCGGAAACTACTATACGCTAACGAAATTGTCGAGAAACCTTCAACTGTATGATTTAGCTCTGCATCATCAAAGGCTGCGATTATATAAGCATGGCTTATGTTAAATGTAGTCCACCTGAACGAATTATAAAGGAAGACCCTTCTGGTTAAACTGTTAAAGGAACGGACTGAATAGAAATTAGAAAAAATTTCAGTTGATTTGGCAAAGTCCAAAGGACTCTCCTCTAAACCACAAGTTAACTGTTCACTGAATGCTTAAGTAACTTAATTTGTTGAAATTTCCGTTATCGCACCTTTTAACAGACTTTGATACTTCAAGTGTAAAGTAATGAAAACACGTTCTTGACAGGCAACTGCTTATTTTGAGCAACATTATCCCACGTTTTAATAACTTTTAAAGAGTACGTTATCGGTTAAAAGACAGATTTTTAGCATAAACCGGCCCTAGGGCAAAGCGATAAATAGGGATAACGAATAAATAACCAGTAAATTAATGCAAATTAAAAGAATAAATACATGAACCATGTAAAGGTATTAAGATTTTAGAAGTAATTATTGCACAACGGCTTGGAATCTGCTGAAATAAGTTATAGCCAAGTAACATAAGATTTACAAGACTTTGGTCGCTATTTTGTAAAATTCCACTAAAAATAGAAAACGTAACTAATTTTTACTAAGTTTTGTATTGTTTTTACGACTGCGGTTTTACGTTACAGAACAGCTAAATATTAAATGATTATTTCACAATGTTTTAAAAACGGTTTGGATTTCTTGCGCCCATTTTAGCTATAATTTAACGCTGCAAATGCAATTTTCGAAACAGTTTGTATGTATAATGTAGTACCGTTTCGTAACGGCCAAATTTAAATCACGAATACAAGCAGTATAATGTTCCGTTACATAACAGTAAATTTTTTGAGAACAACTAATTGTAAACATATTAATAAAACATTTCGTAATTAAGAATTCATGCAAATTTCTTTAAAACCTACTAAAATACAATTACTAGCTGTCGGACCAACACCAGGAGACTTTACTCACAAACACCCGCCATTTTTGTCCTTAACACTCCCTGTACTGCCTACTGTTTTTCATCTTCTTCTTTTTCCTCTCGTCCTTCTTCTTTTTCTTTCGTCTCTGTAGTTATCTCTTTCCTTCTTTTCATGCTTAACCTTCCATCTTTGTCTCGCTTTCTCGGTCCTCTGCTTTACATCTACGAGTTATTTTTTTCGCAGCATTTCACGTTGGTTCTCTCTCCGATAATACCGTTCTATTGTACTGAAAACGCATAGAATTTAACGCGTTTGCAAAAATCGACTTTTTAAAATCTTACAATACGCATTTGAACCTGATTCTCACATCCGCTGATTTTTAGCGGTTACTGTGCGTTGTTGGCGAAACAATATCATTAATTCTCAGTTTCATCCAAATTTCACACTAATTTTGTCATCCTGGTTTAATTTAGTTGCATTAAAACATCTGAAAAGTGCTTCACGCACGCACGCATACACACACGCAATATCAAAAACTTTTCTGTACGTTGGTATGTGTGAATTCGCGAGACCAATTTTTTTGTGAATACAATACCTCCTAATACTACTTACATTGGCGAAGAAATTAAAAATCGTGCCGACCCTAATTTTAAATTACAAAATGCTAAATTGTTGTTATTTATCACACTCAAACATTCCATATCATCCTAATAATGTAAAATTCTAAGATATGAAAATTATTTACACCCACATTAAACAGTCATTTGCATTTCTGAATTAATATAAACGGGTTCTGCATGAAATAGTCGCATTAGTGTCCATCCAGGCTAATTATATTACTTTTTTTTTGTAAAAAATACCCCATAATTATGCCGCTTAGACGTTTGAAGTAGTGGAACCAGAAAAGCTCTTTATGAAACCGCGTCGGTGTAGCAGTTCCAGAGAGCAGCATGGATTTTTCAAATATGCAATTTCGAGACTCTAATGGGCGGCGGAAAACTTGCCTTTAAACTATTTTTAATTTATAAAGTTAAAAGACTTTTTAAAGCGATTTTCTGCTATTTTCCATGCCGGATAAATCTCTTACGTAGTTTCTCCGTGCCCCTTTTTGCGATGTTTTCGTTTTTACCGTTTAGCTCATTTTAGCCCTTATGAATTATTAATGGAGGGGTCAATTAAGAGGAGTCATTCGGATGGTGGAGCTTCACATAAGGAAGTTTTTTATGGTTATTTCCCCCGTTAATGATATTTTATTCATCGGTGGATGTTTATTTATATTCGCGGCGTGCTTTTGGATCCGCTGAAATTTCGCGATATATTCGAACGCGAATTTGCGGATATTCTCTCAGATGAGCGAAGGATGAATACAGAATACGACCGCGTTATTTATTGAAAATTAAATTAATTTTATTAAAATATCATGGGACTCTGTGTTTTCCACCACGGTTCTTAAAAGCGCTGACTTTATTAGTTGCGTTGGATCAATTGCCACTGTTTTTGAAAAATAAATAAGTTTTAGATGTTCCACTGTGTTTATGTGTTTTGAACTGATGCGATGTCTAGATTTTTGCACCATTTGAATCACCAACTTTATTTCGTTTCATCAATTATCCCTGCTGATTGTGTAACCATGGTGTATAGGACCAAGGCCTTAGAGGCACCCTCTCCAAAGCCGAGTTGGCCATTTTCACCAGAAGAAGTAGAATGGAAGTTTTTATCCAACCGGAGCTCTGCAGAACTAGACAGTGCCACTCCGGAATGGTCAAGTATTTAGGAGTTCCCCTAGATGTCAAGCTATGCTGAAGGGAACATTTCGACAGAGAAACCAAGTCACTTCAACTCTCTAAATTTGTAGAAAACTCTACGAACTAAACTCTAAAGTGACTATGTGGATCTAGTCGCCATAATTAGACCAATGGCCATGTCTGCGTCTCTGGTGTGGTGCCCTGCAGCCCAGCGGTCATACATCCAACTACGCCTTACAAAATGTAAAAATGGCTTGTTTAGGAGCCATGCGCATGGCATCTACTACGACTCTGGAGGCACTTCTGGACCTCCTGTTCGTATTTTAATTGAGACAGAGGTTTGAAAGGCAGCTTACAGATTGAATGTGAAGCGGCCATTACGGCCTACCTCTTTAGTTTAACGTGGCGGCACCTAGCGTAAGCCTTATCCGCCAAGTATCTCTTCGGACCGGATTGCAATACGCTCAATAAGCGCGCCTGCTTAAGTTAACAACGGCTCAACGACAACAAACAACCAGTCTTGACATCAGGCTGCGAGCCCTAAGTCCCCACTAGTCGGGGAAGATTACCTAAATCTCTACTGATTCTGCAGAACAGTGTCCGAGCTGAAAACGCAGCTCACCCAAGAAGGCCCGGGGATCCCGTTACAGAAAACGAGCTGCCGCTAAGGCGTTAGGTACTTATACTAAAAACTAGCAACAACCTACCTCGTGAAATCACTCACCCAGTTCTCCATGGTTCTAGTAAAGGTAAACCTTAAACCCTTCTGAAGAGAGGTGGACGTACCAAGTTGAAGTGTCCGTTACAACGCCGACCCCGCAGATCGCTTCTCACCTAATTGATAGTCCTTGGCCGTTCCGCAAGGCAGCTTACAGGTGCTTGAAATATGCACGTGTCCTATCACTCTCGATACGGAAACACACGCTCCTTAAAACGATAAGCAATTTCATGCCACCTTCAGTAAACCATTAAATATTGTCATCCCTTACAATAAAACCTGAATTGAGAACTTTCTTGAGCCTGCGAATCTAGCTTGATTTACAGACAATCGAAGATGTTATACGATTCCGGTGCAAAAATGTATAGCAATAAGCCTAAGTTATTGTGCCCTATTTGGTTGCCTTCGGCTACCGTTTTCTAAGCAGAGATTTTTCCTATCTTATTTTGTGTTCAGGAGAACCTCTATAGGGATTATTTCACCAAGCATATCTATGTATGTACCGATAGCCAAACGCTCGTCACGGCTCTTGGATCTGTGAAGGCACAATCAATGGTGGTTAAAGATCGTCGTCTGGCGGTAAGCAGACTTAGCTCATATAATTGCAAGGCCAGCCGTACCAACAATTTTGATTTTAAGGCCACGGGGCAGCCCCTTCCCGGTCTAAGCCCGGCTCTGAAACTCCCAACAATACCGCAACTAACTTAAATTTCGAGACGTTAAAATATTTATCAGTCAGTTCAGTAACTTGTCAAATTTAATTCAAAACAAGTTCGTTAGCATCTATCCTCCAAAAGTGCTCCGAGTTTGAGCGCGCATTCCGAAAGTGGGAGTAGTTCCCTTTCCGGCTCATTTTTCCTTCTAAACGCGTTCCGCGTTTGGAAAAGGCAGAACTTTCCATATAAACGTCAAAAAACTAACGCACCCCCTTGATTTAGTTTTAATGTAAACTTGAATATTGGAGCAATCAAAGTTCATTTGTAATAATTTCAGAAAACTTATTAGATATTTTTAATTTTAATCAAACTGAAATTAAACTTCTCCGATCGTGCTTAACTTAAAATGAACTTGAGCTTTGAAATATTACTGTTTTTCAGTATAAACATTTAGATATCAAAGCCTGAGTTTGTTTCTAAAACAAGCTATGAAATCTCCTTGGTTCGGGGCCGGCTCTCGAACTGCGAGTACTCCTGCAACGAAACTGTTTTGGGCCATTAAATTTTTTTTTAACAGGTCAATTACTTGTGAAATTTAACTTTATACTAGTTTGTTATCCCCCCTCCCTCCAAAGTATTCTGAGAACGTATTCCGAAGGTTGGAGTAGTTCCCTTTCCAGGTAATTTTTCCTTAAAATGCAGAATTGAACTAGTCATACTCTTCCGGTCTTAATACAATATGAATATCGGAGCAATCAAAGTTCATTTGCAATAATTGCCGAAAACTTGTTAGATATTTTAAATTTTTATTCAAACCGTAATTTAAACATTACCGACCGCGCTGCACTTAATTCTTTTATGAGCTTTGAAAAATCGCTGTTCGAGGTACTAGCCTTTGGTCTAGGCACTACTCTGCATCCTTAAACAAGTGGTGAGTGCACAACCATGCCTGAGTGATGTGGCTGACCGCACTGCCGTATAAAGAAAAAAAAGAAGAAAAAGAAAAAGAAGAAGATTCAATGATCTTCGATGAAGTAAAAACAGCAACAGATATAACACAACAAACAATTTCCCAACGTCTTCGCTGTCGATTCTTGTTGGAAATTTTTCTTAGCGTAGTTTTATTTTAGTTTCAGAAAATGTGGCATAATTTACGTTGCAGATTCGCCAGAGAATAGCACAAATAACTCCATCCTTTCCCAGAAAACACTGAGTGCATCCTGCAATTTTAATAAAACTATAATCCTGTGAGCTTTTACGCCATCAGGTGCTTTGCATAATACGGACGTGTTTTTAGTTCACACCAGTCTGTTGCCAACTAGAGCGAACTAGACTTTACTCCTAAATTAATAAAGAACCTTTCATTAATTTTAAAATATTCCTTAAACCTACTTGATTCTGCTCTTGATGTTAAAGTAATTGCTTGAAGCAGCTCAAATACAGATTGTCCTTGCAATTTAATTTGAATTCGAAAACAAGTACTTTGAAAAGCTTCCTAGAAATAAAAGATTTCATTGTATTAAGAAATATAAATACCGTCATCTATGTAGGTAGAAATTTAATTTAAAACAGTTATTTTATTTATTCGAACAGTTTAATTTCCGCTTAAAACACAATTAAATTCAATTACAAGTTGTTAAGTTCTAACAGTTAAAGCACTAAAATTTAATATTCGATTTAATAGAAGAAAATTCTTTAGATTTTCCCAACACGTTCTTAGCTGTTTTTACGCGAGATATGAACGTGCTTCTGTTTACAAACTATTTGAATGCTTTTGTGCATTCTGCACAGTAATAACAGTAATTTCGCATGCTGCAGACTACTCTAGGAAGGAAAATTATATTAATTAGCTTATACAAGGGCCTACGTTAACTAAAACAAGATCGCTTTGTTTTGAATAACTCATAAAGAGAAATACATTTAATATAATAAATTTGTACTATTGGCTATGCGTATAATACCTACTAAGTTTCCAAAATAATTAGAAACTATACAGGGTGAGTCATTTAAACGTCACCCCCTACTACATCCTAAGCTATTGATCATATCATTTTGTTTTTAATCAACGTTGTTCGTAATTAACTGCTGTCTAACCTAATTATTGCAAAGTATACTGAGTGTTTACCCACACTACCAATGTTAACCTTGATTGTCCAGAAAGCAAACATTTTTGATCCGCAAAGATGACTTGTTTGTACTATCCTTTAGATGTCTTTTATGCATCCGTAATAGTTGCCGCAAGTACAGTATTCTTAACGTTTAATTTAAAGTTATCAAATAGTTATCTCAAAAATGCTAACTTTATCGTAACCAGTTTTACTTATGAATGGCTTTAAAATATAGGATTTGACCGCGCATCTTTTAAGTTACCTACAGTGGCTAACAATAAGATAGATGCTCAATAAACGTTTTCAAAGTCGACTAATCGTTATCCCAAAAAAATATTTTTATTGTAACTGATTGGCTCCTGATTAGCATTCGAGACGAAGATATTATTTTGCATCTTTTAAGCGATCTGTCGCGGTTAACTTTTAATCAGGTGCTCAATAACCGTTTTGCTCCAATGTTATCCGCGAAAGATTGTTTTCAAATAACTATTATGGTTGTTCATAGTTCAACATCATATTAGAGCTGTGTTTAAAGGTCTAACAAAACAAACAGCTTACTTTCTTTAATTAAAAGTGAAACTATTACTAGATTTACAATATAGATACCCAACAATGTTCTTCAAAACATTTCATTAATCTTAGTGGCAAGTATTGGTTGTTCTATTTTTTTATCCTGTTACAGGTTTGGTATTAAGCAGCTTATAATAATAGCGACGGAAAAAATGCCGCGGAAAAAGGTGCCGCGGAAAAAAGAACTGCGGAAAAAAGTGCCGCGGAAAAAGTGCCATCGGAAAGAAATCCGTCGGAAAAAAAAGCCGCGGAAAAAGTACCGTGTAGGTGTAATTTTGACATTTGCACTTGCAAAATAAAATAATATAAACAATATAGATACCGTTACACCTAATAATTTATTTTAAAACAGAAAAAATGTATATTAAATACTAACAAAAGAATCATCACTACATGATTTGATCAAGTATTTTGACACTACATACGTAAGCGGTACGTACAGGAAGATTGGAGCAAATGGCGGAGGAATAAATGAGGAAGATCGCACAAATAACCAGACGGAAGGCTGGAATAACAGATAATAGAGTTAGGTTAGTTTAGTTAAGGTTAGGCATCTACAGGGCACTTTTGTCAGTGGCACTTTTTTCCGTTTGCACTTTTCCAGACATCTTTTTCCGGGATTCTAATAATGACGTCACCCGGTATTGTACATATGTACACATAAAGCCCCTTCAGAAAGTGTTTTCTAATAAACTGGTTAACAAAGAAAAAGAAATATTGTTAAAATGCATATTTTTGTAAGTTACCTACATGATTTATTTTGTTGATATATTTTAAGTTCCTATTTTCTTCTGTCATAAGGCAAGTGACGTAATGGCATCGCAGTTTGTCTGAAAAAGCTATTAAAAATGCAATTAGGAAAATTACACTTCTTCGCAACAGTGGCGTATAACACTTTAAACTACATAAATTAGTAACAAAAACCATGTTCTCTTAAAACAAATTTTTATAACAAGCTTGCGAAGATACCTAAAAATTTTCCGTGCGGATTATATTTATTTTAGCATATTGTACCTAACGGTAAATATTTAAGTGATTTAAAATTTCCAATTTCTTGTAAACTTAAACAATTGAGTACTCATAGTTCGTTTGTAATATTTTACCGAGATCTTGTCAGAAACCTTGTTTTGTTATTCAAACCAGAAGTTAAACTTTACCGCTCCTTCGTGCTAAACTTATTGCAACTTGAATATTTGAGCTATCACAGTTCGTTTGTAATATCTCTCCAAAAACGCCTCAAACAGTTTGAATTCTTATTCAAACTAACTTCACCGTCCGTGCTAAATTTACTGCGGGCTCGAACTACTGAGAAATCACTGTTCGCCCGTATTAATATTTAGAATTAGAGTTCCCGAGATATTCATTTAGAACTTAAATGTTTGTGCAAACTCGTGAGGAAATCAAAAACGACTGTTCACCTATTGGATATTGCTAAGCGTGCTTCTAGCTTTGTGATTTAACACAGCAAGATTATTTTGGTAAAAACTAAGAAATATTTGTCATTTTATAAAGCCTTTACCAAAGATTAGCGTTACTAAACCGTCGTACCATTTTTAATAGAAAGAGAATATATAAGGTAAACTCTAAACAGTTCACAAAGTCATATGCACATGTAAGTGCAGACAAAATTTTGTAAAGTTAAGAGATAAATCACTTGTTTGCAGAAAATATTTGACATGTTGGGTTGTTGACCTTTGTTGGTATAAAACTTAATTTACTTTTATTAAAATTTTATTGCAGTGAGATCTACAAACTTGTTACGAAAATATTAACCATACTTTGTTTTCGGTTCTGTTATTTTAATTTAACTTAAAACCAGCGATACAACACTCGCCCGTGTCTAAAGCTGCTGATGCCGCAAAAGCAATCCAAACGCACCCAGAATTATTGTAAATTTCTGCATATAAAATATTTAGTTTAAGTTAAACACCGCATTTTCACTTGTAAATAGTTTTAAAAAATAATATGTTCTATACCCGTTAATAGTTATGTGTACACTGCGGCAAAATCTCGACGTATCCTGAACATTACATTTAAAATCTGGTTTGAATTTGAAGTCAGCTGTTACCTGTTGGAGCGCCGAAGTTACACTTTAATAATTTTACAGCAAAATCTTGTCAATTTTCGTTTTTTTATATTTATTTTGTTATAAAAGTAAAATTAAAGTCGGTGGCACTACACTCCAATGACGAGTTTGGCCTGCAATACGGTGGGTCGGGGCCACCAGTCCATCGCTTCCGATACTCAGCCGTCTCGCACTCTTATAAAGTACGGGGTGGTGTAGTAAGCACCACGCCTCAGACGGCTGCCTTACTTCCGTCACCCCTCGAGGGGTTTGGTTCCCAATTTTTAAAAGGCGACTAGGTAGGCCGCCCGCCAGGCATCCAGTCTTCGGGTTTGAACCCAAAACCTTCCGTGTAGCAGCCAAATGCCCTAACCACTCGGCCACTCTGGCGCCTTATTTCAGTGGCCTGTTTTGTTTTGTGCAGAAAAATACGTTGCGGCGTAAACCTTTACTGTTGTAACTAAATAATTTTAAACTAAAAGCTCTAGAACTGAGAAATAACAGCACTTGAAAAATACAGCACCCAAAGCTATCATCAGTGGTAAAATGACAAGCGTCGGTTCACCACTGATGATGATAGTTTTGCTGTCGAAGTACGTATTTGGTAATTAGTTACTTGTGTGGAAGCGTGCCGTATTTGTCGTAAGATTCCCAAAATCTCACCACTCATCAATAAGTTCGATCGCGCATATGGAACTTTGTATCATACGAACATCCCGATTGACCGACACTTTACAGTTACGGCAATAATATCAAAATTATTCTGCTCTTAGCCATCTTTTTGGAGTAATAAATGCATTTACGAATTCTTCTGGTAACTTTAATTAGAATGGCAACAATCTAGTATAAGATTATTTATTCTGAAAATTAAATTAAACACAGGTCCCATTCTCCCCCTTGTATTTATTGTGAGAAACCGGCTTTCGAGTAATTACGTAATTTTACAGCGCAATCGCAATAAAAACCGTAGATAAAGCACACAATAAAATTATTTATTATTAAATGACACAATCGAATTTAAACTGAGTGGCTGAATTTAAAACTTTAGTTATTTTTGTCCTGAAAGCCAAACCAACCCCACTTCATTTAGAATACTTTACATAACCAAATAATATACCTAATTTATTATGCAAGTAGGTAAGTATTCTTCAAACTATTTTCTTTTTAATAAATGCAATTTCAGAGGAAGCAGTATGGTTAATTCAATAATATCCTTGATAATAATAAATCCCTGAGTGCTTCCAGCAAACAGGCGAGGAAAATTAGAAAAGCCCGCAACGGATCTAATTTCCTTCTTATATTATTCTTTTTTGTGCCGTTTTCATAAATCGGTTTTTCGCAAAATCTCGTTCTAGAAAAGGTCTAAAGTGCGCTGACCGTTGGTGACCCTCGGCTATGACAGCTTTTGCATCGGTCGCGGTCGAATCAATGGCCATGGCTCAATCAAAAGGACCCTCAAGCTGAAATCTGAATTATTCGCCCAGTTCACAACGACGTCGTTAATACTGAAACCTTCTCCTCCTCTATGGTTGAACCGCACACCAATCGTTACACAAAGGTTCCTCAACCGAACCGATCGTTATGCCTGCTACAATATAAATACCGTATTTTGATCAAAGACTGCTTACTGCGACAATAAGGATATTAGGGAACGATGAAGGAAATTCCAATCCGTCTGATATTATTCACTCACTTTGGTCCTAGCTAGTATAATTCAAGTAACAAACAAAGTTAGGAGACAAGGTATTTTGCATATTATACTGTACTAGCTAAACCCGTTGACTACGCCCCATGTAATACCCAACTACGCCCCACAGTAGCTAAAAAAATGTTAAAGAAACTGCTCAAAACTTGCACACCTACCACCGTTGAGTGCCGAAGATGGTCGAGTTGACCCCGATAGCACAGTGTGGAACCGACATATGTTTGTATGGAAAGTTTTATTTGAAGTCGGTTTGAACGTCGGACCATAAGGTGTAGAAAAGAAACAGTTTGAAAAAAAAACAGCATGACCGTCCAGGGCCAACCAATTATTTGTTCCGTTTTCCCAAATAAATCCAAATTATTGGATTTACACCAATAAGTATGAGAATGTGTTGCATATGCGTTTAATTCATTAATATCATCAAAGAAAAAACAACTATTATGATGACCACGGAAAAGTATAGCGGCTTATACAATAAAAATAGTGAGAATAAAATACGATCCGAAACAAAACACAGCAACATAATTTACTTCGGCAATCAAAAACTCTATTAGTCCTATACATAGCAGTACATACGAATATGCGCGTTATATAATGTTTTTAGTAGTGGGGGCTTATTTTCACTAAAAGTTGAGACAAGTAAAAAGATCAGGAATTAATATATAGAATATCTGAAACCGTGTGCTACGCACCAACAGCTCGCTAAGCGCGTGATAAGCGCGGTGTGGTAGCAGCGGCTAAATATTTGGTTTTCTGGTAGTGGGGGTCCGTCGGCGTCGCGCGCTAAAGGTGAGACAGTTCCGGAATTGATATATAAAATAAACAAAATGTTTTTTAATGTTTATTAATAAAACTGACCAATATCTATAATTTTCGTTACCTTCTCGTATTGACGTAGGAAGCATGGTGGTGCTGTTTAGGACTATTCATCACAATTGTAGCGAGTATTGTTTCTTATGTGCAAAGTGGGAAGAGAACAAAAATATTTGTGAGTAATAGGATATTCATTTCAATTTCTAGGATAACAATATACCTTAAGGTCATCATCAGTGAATTATTTGTTTAAAAGGTTTTCCGGTCAAAAAGTGGTACGATATTGTGTCGTTTGTTTGTGTAGGCTTCGTACTTAGGGACACCAAACTTTACGTTAAGTATGTAATGTAAAACTAGCAGAACTCGTGGGCTACGCCCTACGTTTTTTTTTTTTTTTGCAATATTTTTAATAACAATAAAGTTGTTTTGTACTGTAAGACATATACTTAATGCGTGCACAGTGGCCAATGCATCAAATGTAGTGCATTAAAGCCCGTAATTGGGAGAGGCTCAAAATTATAGTACATGCTTGTAATAATAAAAGCAAATGTAATTAGAAAATGCCAAAATATTCAATAAACGAAATATATTAAAACATTTTTGAAAGTAGTGAGTGAACTAACTAAACTTAACATTATTATTATAATAATCTAGACTACCTGTATATTATCTAATATATTCAAAAGTATCGCTAATATAACATGCAGTATTTTTGTGATATTTGGTAGCAATACTTTATCTATATATTAAATAAAAAATGTCACGTCAAAAATCTTTTTTGTGACACCATAATATCATTTTTTGATGTTTTCAAAGTCATTGAAAATAAAATAAAATAAAAGAACGATGAAAACATACGCGAACTAAAAATAAATCATTTTAAATGTTAATCAATAGTTTTTGACGTCAAAAAAAATTATGACGTCAATGTTTAAATTTGTAACGACAAAGAATACATTTTTGACGTCATTAAATGATTGTAACATTGGAAAATTCTGCCAACTAACGGTATACTTATGGTAGTAGTATAGAGTAGACCGATAGGGGATACCTACCAAAACAAGGCTCACGTACATCCGCATCGCTTTTGCTTGTTAAAGCACACTGGATAATAGTTAATAACTTGGTATACGCACTAGGGCGAATGGGTAATGCGTGAATCATAAATTACAACACGGGTTAGATGGCTGCATTTACCGACCTCCAAAATTGAGTTTTTATAATCACTAAATACACATTTGTATCACATAGCATAATCAGTTAAGGACCGACCTGTAGCTTATCTGCCTTTACAAGCATTTGCTCTAGAAGTCTGAGCAATATTTGTTCGTCGGCCCTGCCTGCCTAAACAGGGCCGTGTGCTTAGTTTATTTAAACCTTGGAGCGGACAAGGATTTGCTCTAAAGCTCTACAGTGTTCTATTTACTCTGAAGATGCAAGCTGCAATGTCTTGCGAAACGTTAGTTTGTATGGGTTCACAAACAGCTAACAGGCATAAGCCGATTAAGTATTATTGTCTTGGCAAACAAAATACAATAAGATCAAATCCTTGTCCGCCCCAAGGTTTAAATAAACTAAGCACACGGCCCTGTTTAGGCAGGCAGGGCCGACGAACAAATATTGCTCAAACTTCTAGAGCAAATGCTTGTAAAGGCAGACAAGCTACAGGTCGGTCCCTACCTGATTATGCTGGGCGTAGTTCCCAAATGACGACGCGGTCTATGCCGAACAGTTCGAGAAACCTCAAAGAATATGTCAAAATATTTGTTTTATGTGTTAAAATTTAGCTGGTTTTTAATTCCCACTTACATAAATATTTTTTAGACGCCAATTATGATTTATCAATAAAATATTTTTTGACGTCAAAAAACCAACTATTAACGTCAAATATGATTTCTCAAAAAAAATATTTTGTGACGTCAAAAAATCATTTCCTGGCATCAAATCAACATTTTTCTTATTTGACCTCAAAAATTTATTTCCTGGCCTCAATAAATTTACCTAACTTTTGAACCAAAATGTTTTTTTCCATAACGATGACTGAATTGTTAAACCATAAAGATTTAAAAATGAGATTAGACGGCAACTGGGAGTGATAAATGTAAAAAAAAAGGAGACTAATTCACATTTTTTGTTGCGTTTGCTGTTTAGGGGGTAGGGAAACACGAAGGGGTGGTGGTTCAAGGGCGATATTTATTGAAAAGGTACAATGCTAAAGTTTTCTGTTGTTTTTGCTAGGAATAGGCTAGAGAAGTGCTCAAGGGTGGTTTGAGAGCAATATTTGTTACAAGGGGACAATTTTCTTCGCTTTTAAACGTACAGATTAGGGATGTCGGTGCACTAAAGGGCGTGTACTTGCTAAGAGGGGAAAATTGATGATTTTTTCTGTTGCTTTTATTCCTCAGGGAGTAAAAATCAGTAACGAAAGATTCAAGTTTAATATCTGCTACAAAGAGACATTTCGACAATATTTTGTTATTTATATTCTTTGCGGGTAAGTATGCACTTAGGGGCAGTGGCGGTTTCTCCATTGGGTCAAATGGTCATTGACCTCCCAATGCATTAAAGAAAATAATTACTTTTTGTTTGAGTACATAACATATTACACACTAATAAATTTAAAAAATACTTTATAGTTAACATTTGTTTGAGATTTCAATGCGAGAACGTTTACTAAAGAGCTGCCACAGGATCCGAAAACGATTGAATATTTGAATATCGCGCGCGCGTTAAGCGAATCTATGCGAGCGTCATATGGCTGTTTGTCTACAATTCAGCTATACGTCACCGAATAAAGCCGCCGGCTTAAAAAGCCTTTAAATGAATAAGAGTGAAACAGAAAGCTCATTGCGATAAAATTCAGATTACACAAGCTAAAAAAGGAAAGAAGCTGGTGCGCATTAGAGACCTTAGGGTCGATGACCCCAGTTTCTGATTAAATGCTTAGAATAACAGCGCATGCTAATCATGTGTAGTTAGTGTATTTCTTCACACGTTCGTTTTATGTTGGTATGACACAAGGTTAGTAACAAACGTTCTTTGTGTAGAAATAATCGGGATTTTTTCGTAGATCGGTTTTGTCTGTGACATGTTCTTGGTTAGTAAATCATAATTGTGTAGTAAATCTTAATTTAGTGCTATAAAATGTCTGTACAAAAAATAATAGAACTTAAAGCTCAAAGTGCTTTGAATTTAAAAGAACGTTTAAAGTTAAAAGAAAACGGTCGTCCACAACCAACTCTAATTATTAAACAAATAACATTGTATAGAAATAAGGAGGTTAACAGGTATTTTTAATAAGTCAATGTATGCTTTATCGGATTAGATTTGTGGATGTGATATAAGAAACGCTTTCTTTTGTTTCCCGTGTCTGTTATTCTGCGATGACGCAATGTGGTGTAAAAACGACGTGATTGACTTAAAACATTTAAAAATTAAAGTACAAAAACATTTTTTATCAGCAAATCATATGAAAAATTCTATGAATTTTGCCACGCTTGGTAATGTGGATATCAAATTGCAACTAGACAGTGCTTATCAAAAATTTATTAAAGATTTTAATGAAAATGTTGATAAAAATAGGTATATGTTAAATAAAATTATAGATTGCATAAAGTTTTGCAAAGTAATATAGAAAAAGTTAGGCATTACATTCTTAATAGTTTCGTGGCAGCTGCTCCATCGACATGCAGAAAAAGAAATAAAATAAACGAAGATTCAAAACTTCCAATTGCAGTAGAAATTTGCAACATAATTGTATCGGAGGTTGAACATAGATTTATATTTTCTAATCATTTAATTGTTTCGCAGTTATTTCAAGCAAATAAATTCGAGGAGTACAAAAAATGTTTTCCGCAAAATGTTTTTAAATTAATCAAGACTAGTTACCCGGTTAAAATTTTTTAAAATTAAAAACCGAACTAGAAGTGCTATACGCTCGTGAGGATTTTTATGAAAGTGCTGGTGCTGTTGCAATACTACAATTATTTACAAACAATAATCTTTGTTGCTTCTATACTTTAAAACGAATAAAAACATTTTTGCGTAACACCATAGGGCAAGAAAGGTTAAGTGCGTTAGCTATGTTAAGCATCGAAAAATCGTTAATTAATACCATTGCCAATTTTAATGAACCAGTGATAGATCATTTTTCCAACGCAAAGGAGCGAAGGATCGACTTGAAATATAAGTCTACCTAAAATTTGACTGGGTAAGTACATTTTTGTCTAAAAATATTTCAAAATAACCCCCTAGTGCGCCACACCACGGGCCGCCACTGCTTAGGGGTTGCTTTGGGATTGTATTTGTTACAAAGGAAGAAGTCTCGATATATTTTAATACTATCTCTGTTTAGGGGATGGGGAACCAGCAGAGAATGGGTTAAGGCGCGTTTAGACTAGAACGGCCACGCACACGCACGGGCTGAGCCTTGATAAATGCTCAAGTGTAAACGTCTGTGCGCGAGCATGCGTAAGCATGCGTAACCAATTAACTTGTGCGCGCACAGCCACGAACGCGAGCCGATTGTTGTCGGTTTCTTGGCGCTGCTCAAAGGAACAACGTGCGTCGTGAATGCTCAGTTCGAACGTGTTTGTGGTTACTTTTACATCGTTGTGCGTCGACAGTCTTTAATTAGCATTATTTATTATTTTATTAAATATGGATTGGAGTGCTGATAATTGTCTTCAATTGATAGAAGAATATCGGAAATTTGAGATACTTTGGAATCCACCAACGCCTTTTTACCCTTCTTTTTTTTTAATTAAAGAATACAAAACAATAAACACTGCACTCGCAGTTTACACAGACATTTTGGCACTGATCGTTTTATTACTGATTTGTCGTATACTATTAACGCACACTGACGCACAAGCAGAGCACTGAAAACAAGAACTCATGCGCCGTTGTGCGCGGGATCGTTAAAAACCAAAATGATGCAACGAATGGCAACGCACGCTGTTCGCGCACGTTCGCGCACGTGCGTGTGCGTGGCCGTTCTAGTCTAAACGCGCCTTTAGGAGTGGTGTTTGCTAAAATGGGCGCACATACATTTTGTTTATTTTTTTAATTTTAGATGCAAGAAATGCATTTAGGGAGTTTTAGAGTTCCTGAACAATTGCAACAGTATAATCTCGTAATACATATTAAACATGTACAAATTCTCTCATTTTCCTTTCTGATTAAAGATAATTTAATATAGAAGGATTTAATATATTTGTTGTACAAACTACAAAATTTTACCTTTTCGATGTAGATACGAATATAAAATTTTCATGAATACAAGCTTATTATTGAAAATATATCGAGCGGAAATCTAATGTAAGTCGCATGGAAACTATTTCCAATCTGGATATAGAGATCCTATATCAAAGGTAGTCCCTTTGTACGTTTGAAACAGATTAATAGTGGTCTACATCCGACATAACGAGGGACTGCGCTTTTAAAACCTTGAATGGGCTAACCACATCAATGGGCTTGTAAAATGTTCGAAAAGCACTCACCAAAACATCACATTGATTGACCATCCATTTGGTCTGTGAAAATTACCTGCAAAAAAACGGAAAATGAATTAATAAAAAAGAACTCTCGAGAACTGTTAAGAGCTTTTTTAAATATCGATATTTCGTAATAAAAGCTTTTATTAATTCGCGCTATATTCAAATGTCTCTTCAGTGTGAATTATACATGATAACCATTTATGGCGAAATAAAAGTATCAGAAATTTCCATTTTGCAACGTTCGTGTTCCAGATTTATTTAAAAATACGAGTCTGGGGATCATATTTTCACGCACACGTTTTCACTAAAAAATATTTCTGGGAAAAAGTAAAAATGCGGTTCTAAAAACACAATACCTAGTCATCTCACGACTACAATTTTGAGTACAAAAGCAGGCAGAGCATAAAAGAGATAGGTCACACACATCCACACCGTCAAGCATCTAGGGGAGGGCGAAAAGTATGGGTATTTGAAAGGTTTTTATAAGCTCTTATACAGCCCCTAGGTCGGTAAGCAGGCGTGCAACTTTATCGATTTACACCGTGTCTACACATGCCTTCAGCCCTTCACACTACTTTAATAAAGCTCAACAGACTCGTCTGCAAGCTACGTCGTCCTCCAGTTTACTTCATTTAGTCTTCAAGTAAATAAATCCTTCAGATACTTAGACGTTGTATATATAAAAATTTCCTCGCTTTATTATTTTTCTCGCTGCCGTTGCTTCGTGCAGTATCCTTTGTTTAAGTACAAGCTATTTAGAAAATGCTAACGATGTTCGTAAACAAGTCAAATTGAGTCGACTTTTCTTTCACTAATTTATGGATGCAAAACAGAGGTAGCATATTGTTTTGTACGTTTTGTAGCTGTGGATGAATATACATGAAATGCGCTGGCTTCCATATAATTAGTATGATGTTAAGTTCCCTTGGCAGCAGTAAAAAATCTATTCATCAAGCAAGTTCACCACTACTCACGTAAAAGAACGGGAAGTGGTGAACAGTACGTCGTGAAGTAGGTATTCTAGGATGTTTGAAGATGAATAACCCCTTTGAACGCTCTCCAAAATTATCAAAATATTTTTAATTAAGCCACAATTTAAATGTGATGTTTAGTTTATTTTTGTCTGAACGTAGCTATATTTCAGCTCAAATTCGACCCGTAAATACGCCGACAAATAACTTGGCAATTGACAATTATATTTCCTCGCGTGTCGACGTTCAATCTGCATCCCATTAGCATACACAGTTTTTACGGGCGTTCGAATACCTAAATTATGATATAACATTGCTGCCTTTCATAACAATATATAATATGTAACGCAATAAAAATTACTAATGTAATCCCCAAACCACTTCTTTGTGCACCCCACCTTATCCTCTTACGCAAACAGCAAATATAACAAATAACGTCGAGACTACGCTTTTTTAACAAATATCCCATTGCTCCCATATACATACGTATAACATATACAGGGTGTTAATGAATTGTAGGGACAAACTTCTAGGGCTTGCAAAACACAACAAAACAAACAACTTTTGTTAATAAATACGTGGTCAAAAGTGTTTCCTTTAGAAAATAGAGCCTCTTAAAGATTCTTTAAGAAGTACCTGAAAATAGGCAACCCAAATTGCATTTTCAATTATTTTGCACAGGTCACACGGAATTTTGAGAAAAAAAGGATCTAGACATACATGCATTCAAATAACGTCAATTTTGACACAATTCGATATTTTTGTAATTTTTTTGACTTGCATTAGTTTCTTTCTGTGCTTTTTATAATTCGTTTTTTTTTTTCGTTTTGTGATTTTTTTGATAATTATTTTCTTCGTTTGTTTTGTTCTGTTTCGTATTTTTGTGTTATGGCGAATTATACTTTTGCCGAACAGCATGACATGATGTTCATGTACGGAGCTGCTTGGGGTAACGCACGCGAAGTTGCTCGCCTGTACCAAGAACATTTTCCGAATAGGAATCATCCATCGCACAAGGCCTTTAGTGTAGTTTCACGTCGGCTGCGAGAGGAAGGTACATTCGTTGTCAACAGACACAACTGTGGAGCTACCAGAACAAGGCGAATGGTGGATTTTGGGGAAGCAGTTTTAGAGAGAGTCGCTGAAAATCCTTCTACTAGTTCAAGAGCCATCGCTCATTAAATGGGAGTAAACCATGTTGCAGTATGGGAGGTACTACATGAGCAGCAGCTACATCCGTACCATCCACAGAAGGTACAAGCCATGGTTCAAGCAGGTTTTCCCAGAAGGGTAGAATTTTGCCAGGAATTTCTGCGGCGGTGTAATGAGGATCCAGAATTCCAAGTAAACGTACCGTTTAGTGACGAGGCATCTTTTACGAAAGAAGGAATATTCAACAGTAGAAACAGCCACATTTGGGACGATGAAAATCCCCATGCTGTGGTTCAAAAAGGATACCAGCAAAGATTTTCAGTGAACATTTGGGCCGGGATTGTAGGCGATAGACTCATTGGACCATATCTGCTACCCCAAAGGTTAACAGGGGCAATTTATTTAAATTTCTTGCGCCATGTTCTGCCTGAACTTTTGGAAGATGTTCCACCTCAAATGAGGCTGCAGCACGATGGTGCAGATGCTTATTTTTCGGCCGAAGTCAGGGAATTTTTAAATAACACTTTTCCCAACAGATGGATAGGTGAGAGCATGTGGCGTGGCCTCCACGTTCTCCTAATGTGACTCCACTTGATTTATTTTTGTGGGGTCATGTTAAAACGTTAGTGTATGCTACCCCAGTTGAAACTGTAGAAAAACTTACGGCGCGTATTCTTGCTGCATGTGAAGAAGTTCAACAGACTCCTGGTATATTTGGAGCGCTGCGCAGGAATTTACTTCGTAGATGTGCTTGGTGTGTAGAAGCTGGGGGCGACATTTTGATCATTTACTATAATTTTGTTAATTTTTGAATCAGTTTTTGTGAATTTTTCAAATAGTTGATTTTTGCTTTGTAATTTTGGTTTTTTCTATTGCTTAGCTTTGAAACATTGTGTTCACTAATTTATTTTAAATTTAATTTGAATTTGAAAAGTGGGAAAGAGGGCTATATTTATCCTGTATTAATTTCCGTCGTTATGGAAACAAATAGTATGTAGTAAATTGAGTTGCCTACATTTAGGCGCTCCTTAAAAAATCTTGGAGAAGCTCTATCTCTGAAAGGAAACACTTTTAACCACACATTTATTAACAAAAGTTGTTTGCTTTATTGTTTTGCAAGCCCTAAAAGTTTGTCCCTACAATGCATTAAGACCCTGTATATAATTTTAAACCAACCTTGAATGTACCCCTATCTGTAAGCAAAAAAAATCAGTAAATATGTTCCAAATCATCCACTTTTAACGCACCTTATACCCAAACAGCAAGGTGTAACACGTTAAAGTGAATACAACAATTCTAACATTCACCAAGAATTATCTTAATGTGTTCGAAGAGGCGCAGGTGGCGCTACAAGTAAGAAGACCTGCACGTCCGCGCCAAAACACCTTAAAAAAATCTTACTTCAGATTGTCACCAAAATCCTTACCCAGAAAATATCAGAAATAACTAGAATTATATTATCCTTCTCGAGATATCTTGAGCAGAAATCTGAGCTCGTCTTGAGATCCTAATTAAAATCGAGTATTTTCTTTAGTTTATTTTACGAGTAGAGTTCAGCGGCGAAATAAGTCCCCAGTTGTACTTAAACCAATTACTTTCCTGAATTTTCGTTTATTTTAGTTCAATGACGAGAGAAATCCACAGTTTTACAAACTGATTATTTTCCTGATTTTACTTTATTTTGGTTCAACGGCGGGAGAAATCCCCAGTTTTACAGCGCGGAGATAGAATGTTTGCCCAAGCAGATATAGAGGATACAGTTTACGGTGGGCTCCAAATTACAGGAAGTGCACTTTTTCTCCAAAAATGTTTTCCTAGGAAAAGATCCAGCTCGATGGTTTCCCATTACCTTGCAAAGGAGAACAACCAAGCCGGGAGTCGAACCTAGAACCGCTGCATTGGTAACCCGCGCGCTTACTACCGAGCTACAGCCGCTCTTTTTTGTAAATCAATAACATCTAAAAGTGTTGAAAATTCTTGCCTATTATCAGTTATCAACTCAAAGTCAGACCCTGGTACACGCTTACCTCCAAGCGGAAAATATAACAAGAAGTGTCAGAAATAAGCCCGTTCGAATAAATAGTACCAAGAAAAAAATCAGGTAGGCTGTGATAGACACTATTGTTGGTATTACTGATTATTATAGTCATATCCTGGTGGACTCTTACCCCCAAGCTCTAAAAGCAACAATAAATGTCGGGAAATTGTCCTATTTTACATAACTACTCTAAGTACCCTAAGCCCACTGCTACTCTCTAACAGCAAGGCCTTAAAGAGAGAGACAATCCTACCCCCTAAACGGTGGAAATAACAAAAGTTTATCTCTTTTAAAAGGTTTCACCCACAAACAACACCTAGTGTACCACAATGTTTTACACAGCAGAAACATTTGAAAATTGTTCTTTTATTAAAAGGTATCAACCCAAAGTCATACCCTAATGCACCCTTACCTTCATGCGTCAAATATAACAATAAATGTCGAAAATTGATACGTACTAACAAATAGCATCAATAGAAAGCGTTCAGTATACTGGTAAGCTGATAGATATATCAGGCAGGCTGTGATAAACACTTCAGTGTTGGCATTACTGGTTGCTGAATGGAGTAAATCGCGCTTGCGTACCTGTCGGTAAAAAAATTTTTTGCCTGATGTAGCCCCCAAATAAGCTTATATTCATATTCTATGGATGTCAAATACCCGACGACATCAGCACAATATGAATCTAAGCTTATTTTTTGAGTACGTCAGCAAAATGAACTGTCTTTTACCGACAGCAGCTGACATTTTAAGTTTGTTAAACTGCCATTCAAGAAGAAACAACAACAAATGTTTAACAGGTTAACATAAGAGCTGTCAATTCTTTTAATAGTTATTTACGTATCTAGTGCGCGAAATTATACTTTGGTGCTTGAGAATGAAAGTGTTTTGTAGAGGCGGCAGCCGAGACAAAAAGCACCAAAGAAATTTCGCGCACGAGTTGCATACAACATTTTTTCTTACTAAAATAGTAAAAAAAAATTAAGTAAAATCATAATAAAATACAAAAATAAAGATTTATTCTATCGCAATCTAGTCTGTTTTTTTGGTACGGAAACAAAATTTAACAAATATTGATGTCAGTTATTTTTTCCTGTGTTCCTTTCCAATGTTGCCATTGTCGCAATACACGAAATATTTTTCGCTCTAGTGCGCGAAATACTTCGTGCACGTTGTCAAGATAAACAACTCCAATGTGACAATTTGCATACTGAGATTAATGTAAAAATGTCATCATTTTTTGACGCCCGTAGAAAAAAATAATTAATTAGCGCCAACCAATTATGCCAACTTTAGAATGTTTATCACAGCCTACCTAATTTATTATTATTTGCGATCGCACGGTACTACCCTTTAAACAGCAAGAACATCTATAAATATCAGTATTTATTCCTTATTAGTGTTACCCCAGCGCACAATGCACTGACAGACTGAGCGTTGACTGAGCCGGCGAAATGCTAAGTCACGTGATGAATTAGTTCCAATAATGAGACACGGCGTTAGTGTAGATGTCGCTTCAAGTGAAGCGCGTCTAGCAGACTTTGATATATATTATAAATTAAAATAATTATTATTGAAAAATCGACGTAGAATAAAAATACAAAAATGTTTCATGTTCCATCTGAGGATAGAGACCTTTCATTGAAAAAAAAAATGGTCCAAATTGGTGAAGCGGTAGCCGCTGGAGGAACCGAAGAAAAAAACCCTTTGTGCTTTTATATATGTATGGATGGATTGTAACAGATACCAACCCAAAATTCTTTTGCCAAAAATTACCTTCCTACTCCCCAAATAACAAAAAAAAAATCAAGTGGCTCCCTATGCAGCAAATGTAACTAAAAATGTTCGAATTTGCACTACTTCACCAATAAAAACTAAACGGTACGAAAACTTTTGAAATTGACATTAGTCGCCTCCTAGCAGTCTTTACACCTTAGCTTAGATAAGTTATCCAAATTATCTCTATGAAAAAACTAGCTTTCAAATTTAAAACTAACCTGAATGCAACGAAGAAGTTTACAGAAACGTTTTGTTGACAAATCGATTATTCGGTGTCGTAGAAAATTATGTTACTGATTTACACACATTCTAATAAATTCGATGTAAGCACCTCTGTCCACTCCCTTTCCGAGCTGACCAACCTTGTTTCCGGAAAGGCTTGTAACGCGCTGTTTACCTTTCCAGCTCAGCTTAGTTTAGACGATTCAAATTCGTATTTAGAGGCGTAAACGTTCTGTACTAAAACTTTAAAAGTAAACGTCGGCTGAAGGGAAAGTAACGAATTCGCTATTTCAATCGCATTCTATTTTAAGCATATTCTAGTATTAAGCTCAGACATCTCTCTCCACCTTCTTTTTACCTTCCTCGCTATACGAAGTATGGCTATAGAAAGTTCAGGTTGGATTTGGAGCAAATGCGTTCATTCAGCGAAGTCTTTTTCGCTTTGATTTTGCCGGCCAATGTACGAGTTATGCCTAAAAGAAAACCACTTTTATGGCAAACAATTCCAACCTAAACATTTTGACTAATAAGTAGGAATAGGGCCTTGGGAACACGATAATGCGTGCGTGTGTGTCTGTGTGGTTGTGTACACTTTACGGTCCAGACGCTTAATGCAGAATAACCACGATTTGCTCAAAGATTGCTAATTGCAATAGAATGACACCGCAAAAAAATTAGGTTGGTCCGCCAAAAAAGAGAGAGGAGAAGACGGGTGCTCTATGTTAAAATAGGCGAGCTTGAAAAAGAGAACCTTAAATTTGTATTTTACGCATGTGAAATAGCCGATCTGCGCAAAAGCAATCTCTCTATCACCCCTATTGCCTATTGCCCCCATCATCAATATTCTTTTCCAAAAATTTACGAATTTCGGCTTTAAAATAGGCACGAACAGGTTAATTGACAATAGGAACAAATTTTCATTAAAAAAACATCACTGAGTGGTTTTATTTTTGTCGTTTACCTGAACAGTTCGATTAAGTGACTGCAAAAATCAACCAAAAGTCTATAAGACGTGAAAAATCGATTTTGAGATTTAAATGGATAAATATTGGTTGCAACTAAGAAACACAAAATATCATAAAAGCGGACACCTGCATTAAAGAATGGAGAAGAGTGCTCTACTTTAATATAGATGCGCTCGGAAAAGAACATGTTGAATGGCCGACCCCCCGCCAAACGCCATTTCCCCATCGACCCCACTGCCCCCCACCATTTATTTTTTGTTTTTTCATAAAACTACGAATTTCGGCTTCAAGATCCGTATGAGCATGTTAAATGACAATAGGAATAACTTACCTTTGGGGAAACACCACTAGGAGGTTTTCTTTTGGTCGTTTACCTGAACAGATTAATTGAGTAATCGCCAAAAAATCACCGGTTTGTTGCTTTGCAACTTTTTCTCGCCGCACATAATAGAGGGCGTTATTAGTTTAATTCCCCGTTAGTTTTAGTACCATATTATGAAATCGATTTTAAGAATTCAAGGTATAAACATTAGTTGCAACTAGAAAACACATAATAAATTATAAAACCACTCGACTGCTGCAAAAGATGGAAGGTCAACTTCAAAATTATTGCGCTCGGAAAAGAACCTTAAGTTTGTATTCTACACATGCCGATCTGCGCAAGCCACTCTCTCAGTGTCCCCCCAACGAATTTTTGAAATTAAAATAATGTACGAATTTTGCCTTCACAATCGGTATAAACATGTTAAATGACAATAGCAACAATTCTTAACTCAAAATTTTTGATTTTCTTGACAATTTCCAAAATCATTATAAAATCTAAAACTTGCCATTTTTTAAAAAAGTTAAAAAATTTACACTTTTTTAACTTTTCAATATTCTCAAAATTTCATGTAACTTGAATTTTCAATGATTAAAAAAAGATTATCCACAATTTTTTTAATTTTCAAGCATACTTTCAAAATTTTTAATTTTTCTAAAAGTTGTGAAATATTAAAAAAAAAAGTTTTTGCAAATTTATGTTTTTGAATTTTTTTAATTTCAAAATTTTTCAAAATTTTTTAGTTTTAAAAATTTTACAATTTTATCGTGTTTAAAATATGCATTTTTCGAAGCTTTACAGAATAACAAACGGTTAGTCCTGATGAAAATAAGAAAATAAAATAAATAAAAAAATTAAAGTTTTTAAAATTACAAAATTTTTCAACACTAAATATTTCTAAATTTAAAAAATAAAGCGAAGAAGGTAAATAATCCTGAATAAAAATGAAAAGTCTCAAATTAGAATTTAACGAATTATATAAAAAAAAATTAAATAAACAATTAATACCGTTTTTTGTCTGAAATAACTAAATTTATTTTTTAAATTTTTACAAAAGTAAAAGTTCTTGTAACCAGAACAGTAATTTTCGAAATTTATAATTCATTATTTAAAAGATAAGTTTATTTAAAGTATTTGTAATATTAATTCAAGACATGTTTTATAAGATCAAATAATAATAAATATTATCAAACTATGCAAAATCAACAAAGTTTCATAAAAGTAGAGCAGAATGTAATACACATTCTTGCAAGATTGCAATTGTGTATTGCACTGGTCAGTAATTAAAAAGGTAATAATTTTAGACATAGAAATAAGTTTAGATAACGCATTCCAATTTCTAATACAAGTAAATTGTTTTTTATTTATTTATTACAATCAAAACGTTTCGCCACTGACTTTAAATAGTCAACCATTAAAAATTGGAAGGAAATTGCACAGTTACACAATAGTTACACATTAGTTGCACATTTAGTAATGTTCAAGTTCCATTCAGTTCAGTTCATTTAAGCAAGATATTCAAGATGTAATCTTGTAGTCTAAATTGTCCTCCCAAGGAAAAAGACTACAACTGTTGCAGTTGCAATATAGGTATAGTAAAAGTTATGTAGTCAAAATATTAATTTAAACCAGATTATAAAACGGGTAAGATATAATTTTTACACATTTTTGTATTTTTATTGTAATTGTAAAAATGGTATTCATTTATTTATTAATCGACGTTTTTTTTTTCAGGATTGCAATTTATAGAGCTCTTACAATTAAAAGTGTAATAATAAGTTTAATTAGTTTTTAATCATTCCTCCCTCTGGGTTCATTCTAGATCTTTGATATTTTTCGAATTCTTAGTCAAATTTATTAATTTATTACATTTTCAAATTATTACATTCTGTCGGTTTAAAACAACAAAAATGTTATAAACCGGCAAAGCAATCTCTTTGAAATTCTGGTTCGTAATCAGCCCTTACGTCCCACTGCAGGGCACCGGCACTCTTCTCTGCTACGTACTTTCCTTAGCGCTAAGTTGGAGTACGGGGCACCTACAGTTTAACGTCGAATCCGAACGACTAAATTCCAGAGAAGGTTTTAGACGTTAAGACCCCACGGCTGCTTACACCGGATTGGGGAATGTTAGTACTAGCGTCTGGTGTCTTGGGTTTACAGCCGATCCTACCTCATTCTAACTTTCATTGCGCGACTTGCGCACCTCCTCGGCATGCAGCTGGAATGTGTGTAAAGCTATCGCCGTCAGCAGAGATCATAAGCTTCCTTAATCACACGCACGTGTTTTAAAATTGAAAACGTCAGTTGTATGTGTTGCTTTAAAAGTTAAATAATAAAAAAGACGTACAATATAAAATAAAAATTATTATTTAATAATTATTTTTTTAAATAGCTCTACAAAATAAATTTAAAAAAATATTTTTAACATTCCTTATTGCAAAAAATGAAAATCAGAAATCACTTTCGTTTTGTATTTTCTACGCTGAAAAAAAAGGTTTGTTGTTATGTATTGAATGCAATTTATTAACAATGAAAAAATCGGCTTTAACAATGCAGTTTCACTTTACTCTTACACTTTCATTAACTTGCTTAACTTTCGATGTAATTATCACACTCCCACAAACCACCACATTGACAAGTTAACACTGCACAATACGCGCCAATATTAGACGAGGTGGCGCAAGTCAGGATCGGCTGTCTACCCAAGCCACTAGACCCTAGTAATGTTAGTGGCGGGTTGCGGCATAGATTTTTTATTGCTGCATGGCTTCGGCGGGGAATCGAACCCCAGACCTTTAGTGTTAGAGGCTGAGTGCCCGACCTTTCCGCTATCGTTACTAAAATTCTGATTGTTTATTGTAAAATGAAAATATGGTTTAGTAAAGACCTATTTTATTTTTGTTCACTCAAAATTGTAAATCCAAGAGCTCAGTAATTGCCTAAATTTTTTATTAGATCGGGCTAGCTAATTTTAAACCAATATCCTGCGTCAATACCGACATTTTTGCAGCGAGCTTAATTTGAAAGGAAATTGACAGTTTCCACAACATTTCTATTTTTGCGCGATGAACATTTCTATGCCCACATGTTTCTAACCGACACACTGAAAATAGACCAAATCCAAACATAAATTACTCAAATCTGCATACATTTACTAGACAGCGACCCTTAGCAAAAGGAAATCCATTAGGAAGGGTGAAAAGTGCTGTGTGGAGCTCTTTATTTGACTAAATATCTAATCGGGAGTAATTTATCAACAGCAAAATACATAGTAAGTTCCTGAATAAATATTTGCTCCTAATGTTTATTGAAGTGCCGAAAATTACTATGTAATTGCTATTCTGCCTTCAGGCTTAAACCAAGATTAGTTCCGGAGCTAAAAGATTCCCGATTTAAGGGCTTAACATCGTGGCGATAATTTTTGCGTTAATTCCCGCACCGGGCCTCCATTTGTTTGTGTTGGCAGTAAATGAGGCACTCTCTATAAAGAAAACTCGAAAAGTGATTCCGGGAGAATTTTTCATGTCTCGCAGTAAAGTTCGATATTATAGCTAAGCACAGAAACCGGCGTGGTTAGTGAGGCGTAGAGTCCATAGAATTGGGTAACTAACGATATAACCTTAAAGTTGCCAAACGTAGTATTTTAAGTTCTCAAGTTTTCCAGAGTGGGTACTTGCTCTCTTGGACGAAGTTATGTAAGGAATACAAAGAGCTCGGAAGATATTTTTGCACTTAGCATTCCGCACTGTTCGAACGGAAATTTTGCATTTTATGACAGCTATATTTTAGAGCAAAATGCAAATAATTGTCAAGATTAGTTTTGCTCTCAAACATTCTGAGTTCGTAGGAAAATTTATTACATCAAGCTTCTATTTAGCTTTTAAAACACTTATCAATTCATTGGATTTTTGCACGCGTACATTTATGTACGCGTGCGAGATTTCGTAAAGGCCTATGCGTATGGGTATGGGCGTGGGTTCTGAGATTTTCTGAAATTAATAGTACTAGTGTTACCCCAGCACACAATGCACTGCCAGACAGCGTTGACAGAACCGGCGAAATGTCAAGTCACGTGATGCATTAGTTCCAATAATGACACGCCACGTTATTGTAGATGGCGCCCCAAGTGACGCGCGTCTAGCCGACCTTCATATACACTGTGTCCATAAAGTAACTCCCCCCCCCCCAACTAACTTTTGAACGACTTGATATTTTTCTACAAAATTTGATGTGCTGTAATGGGAAATTAAATACTATTTTCAGACCATATTAAAATTTTGTATCATCTAAAATGGCGACTGGGCGCCATTTTGAAATTTTTTTTTAAATAGAAAGGGGGGTCGAGTGACACCTCATTTGAAAGGTCCTTTAATTCTGCGTCTGATCCTAGAGTTTCAAAGAAAAATATTCAGCCATAACAAAATGGTGGATTTTAAACAAATGGACTCACTCAATTCAAAATTTTTTGATTTTTTTATCCAGGGTCGAGTGACACCTCATTTGAAAGGTCTTTTAGTTCTGCGTTTGATCCTAGAATTTCAAAGAAAAATATTGAACCATAACAAAATGGCGGATTGTAAACCAATGGACTCACTCAGTTCAAAATTGTTTTGATTTTCTTATCCAGTAGTCCACTTTTTCATTTGCAGGACTAAATTTTCCCAGAAGTATCTCAGGTGGCATAAAATAATATTGAAAACGTTATGTTCCAACAAGACGGTGCGCCGCCTCATTATTATAGGCCTGTTTCTGACTTTCTCAACGGACATTTTTTTGGCAGATCGATTGTTAGGCGGGGGCCTGTAGAATAGCCGGCTCACTCGCCAGATTTAACTTTCTTAGATTTTTTGTATGGAAATATCTGAACGCAAAAGTGTACAGAACCCGTCCAGAAACAATTGAAGAACGCATTACAGAAGTTTGCAGAATTATCACTCCAGAAACTTATGAAAATGTAAGGCTGGAATTTCCTAACCGACATTTTATGTGCCAAGAAGTGAATAGTAAACATTTCGAACACTTAATTTAATTTCTTTTTGCTTTAATTCTTAGTTTTTTTTAATAGACTTCTTTACCTCAAACATTGTCATTTTGTTATGGCTGAATATTTTTCTTTGAAACTTTAGGATCAGACGCAGAATTAAAAGACCTTTCCAATGAGGTGTCACTCGACCCCGCTTTCTATTTAAAAAAAAATTCAAAATGGCGCCCAGTCGCCATTTTGGATGATACAAAATTTTAATATGGTCTGAGAAATAGTATTTAATTTCCCATTACAGCATACCAAATTTTGTAGAAAAATATCAAGTAGTTCAAAAGTTAGTTGGGGGAGGGGGTTACTTTATGGACACAGTGTATATTATAAATTAAAATAATTATTATTAAAAAATCGACGTACAATAAAAATATAAAAATGTTTCATGTTCCATCTGTGGATAGAGACCTTTCATTTAAAAACAAAAGGTCCAAATTGGTGAAGCGGTAGCCGCTGGAGGAACCGGAGAAAAAAACCCTTTGTGCTTTTATATATGTATATGGATAAGGAAAAACCTGCCTGGCAACCCCCACGGGACCTTTATCGCATTTATTGAACATTATTGAAATATTTAAAACAATTTGAAAACTTTTGTAATTTTAAAATTCTGTAATTTTTACGTTTTTGACAATTTTTATGAAAAACAAGAAAACATTTGGAAAAATTTTTAAAAATGTTAAAATTTTTGATAATTTCAAAAATTTGATAACTTTGACAATTGACAATTTTAAATAATGTTGTATTTTTTTTAATTATTGAAAAATTGGAAATTATCAAGTTTTTGAAATTTTTTTAATCATTTAAAAGAATGAAAGTTTTAAAAATTTTTAGCTTAAGTAATTAAAATTGTTTACATTTTTAAAGATTTTTGAAAATTTTTACCAATTGTTCTATATGAAAAAATTAAAAATTTTCAAGTTATGATAATTTATAAAATTTGTATAAATTATGAAAATTGTGGAAAACAAAATTATGCGAGTTTTACATTTTTTAAAATTTATGAAAATCAAAACAATTTTTTATTTTTGAGAATTTAAATTTTTAGTTTTTAAAAAAAATGAAAATTTTTTAGTTTTTTAAATTAAAACAATGGTTTAATTTAAAAATTTGTTAGACATTTTAACAATTGGAAATTATTGCAAATGTTTTAAAATTTTTGAAAATTTTCAATTACAAAATTATGGAAAAATTAAAAATTTTCCAGTGTTGATAATTTTTAAATTTCTTTATAAATTATGAAAAATAATATTGAGAAATTGAAATAATTGAAAAATTTTAAAATATGGAAATGCTAAAAATTTTAAAAATTGAAAATTTTTTCTATTTCTTTTTTTGAAAATGATTATTCTAATTGGAAACAATATTCATTCGTCAACATATAAAACCAAATTTTAAAATTGGTCGGTTTTTTGGCGATTATAAAATTAAGCTGTTCAGAAAAACGACTAAAAGCAAATCCCTTACAGGTCTTTCCCCAATGAAAAGTTGTTTCTATTGTCATTTAACATGTTAACAATTTCAAATAAAAACTCGTAAATTTGTGAAAAAAATTAGAAAGGTCTATTTTTTTGTCATAACTCATAAATACAAGAAGACGTTGCTAAAAGATTACAATACGCAGAGTGACCGCTCAGGAACGCCGTTGTTCAAAGAAGCTCGCCTCTCATCCAACCTCGCTCCAACTTTCATTAGCTATAAACCCCGACGACTTGCCCAAAATTCGACTAGCGTCTAGTCTCTTAGACAACAATCGATCCTACCTCATCAAGGTCAGACTTGCGTGTTAGTATGCGGTCAGTGAGTGAATGCAAATTTGTCTTCGTATTTTTTTCTTTAAAAATATAATTGCTCTTAACCTAAACCGCGCGTAAACAGCAAAACGCAACAACAGTGTTTTAAAAAAAACTATAAAATAAAAAAAAATCACTTCGTATTTTTTCTTTAAAAATATAACTGCTATTAACAAATAACTTCGCGTAAACAGCAAAACGCAACAACAGTGTTTAAAAAAACTATAAAATAAAAAAAAATCACTTCGTATTTTTTCTTTAAAAATATAACTGCTATTAACAAATAACTTCGCGTAAACAGCAAAACGCAACAACAGTGTTTAAAAAAACTATAAAATAAAAAAAAATTGGTCCCAACCGATTCGACCCCACAACTACGTATGCAGTAAAAAAGCAGTACACCCGACCACACCCGCATATCCATCTGTGCCACTACGAACTTGGCGGTTATTAATAAAAAAGTGCCAATTGAATGCGTGCGCAATAGAAATGCACCAATAAAAACTCTGACCTTGGTGCGATCGAGTGTTGTCTAAGAGACTAGACGCTAGTAAATTTTGCAAGTAAGATGCCTTTATTATCCACGGTAACCATGGTAAACAAAACGTAGCTAAGTAAAATAAACAAAGCGTAACCATGATTCGCGGAAACAACATAGCTTTTTGTCCCTTGGGACGAAATTTTAATTTTGCTCCCGCTAAGCAGCAATTGTCAACTTTTGACCACAAAATGTAAATGAAAAAGCTTACTTTCTACTTAAGTCGACGAAAAACAAATACGTACGTTAATTTTGGAAAATACACACACCTAAACGCTTAATCATCGTCAGATTGGTTTATTTAAAAATGCGATGTAAGCAAAAGTTTCCAAAAAAACATTGTTTTTTTGCCCTTCATATTTATTTGAAAATAGAGGCGAATGTGTACTTTAATAACGCAAAAAAATCTACACCGTGCCGCTTAATGACCGCCAGACTCCTTCATTAAAATTTCAAAGGTAGGAGTTTAGTCTGAACTCATTCCTCTAGCAAAGTAACAAGCGGGTCTTACAGTGATCTAAAAGCTAGTAGGAAATATACCCTACCCGAATAGTTGTTTTAATTGCATTTGTAGTTCCTCGTTATATACATATATTAAGCAAATACCGAAATACCGGTAGGAGGTACCCCACTAAATGCTGCACTACCATTTTTATTGTTAATAATAAACTTTAAAGCAAAATACATGTAAAACGCGGAGAAATATTTCATTAGGGTATCCGATTTTTATAACAATTGGTGTTTGAAGGGTTCTAGGACTACTAATTACGAATTCAGGATCTAAATTATAAAATTCAAGATGGCGGATGCAATATGGCGGAAGTATTTCATAAAGTTATCCGATTTTCACAAAAATTTGTATTCGAGAAGTTTAGGGATTGCTAATTACGCATTCAGGATCTAAATTATATAATTCAAGGAGACGGATTTAATACGGCGGAATTATTTCATAAAGTTATCAGACTTTCAGAAAAATTGGTATTCGAGAGGTTTTTGGGATGCTTACTACGAATTCAAAATTCAAATTATAATCTTCAAGCTGGCAGATGCAATATGGCGGAATTATTATATAAAATTATCTGATTTTTGTAACAAGTGGTATTTGAAGAAATATGGGGCTGCTAATTACAAATTCAGGAACTAAATTAAAAATTCAATATGATCGATTCACAACCCTCAGTACTGGTTTCCCAGTGAACTCTTAGGTTCCGCTAGCTGAATTGGTTAGGGATCTCTCTCTTTCTCCTATGACGGTTCAGCCCAAGTCGGATCTTCGCCTCCTCCATTTTCCTCTTCTGTTTTTTACTGTTCACAGCATATGCCTTGCAGCTTATTACTTTTAGAATAGCTTTAGCATCCTTGCCGACACTGTCTTCCCATTTCTTCTTGAGTCTTGCTCTTGGTCTTCGCCCTTCCATTTGTCCTGGGCTTTTTTTGGGTTCCTTGCATTCCTCATTCCCCTGACATGTCCAGTCTATCTTAGTCTGCCAATTTTAAAAAACATTTCTAATGGTGGCTCTTGCAAACGTCGGTAATTCGTAATTTCGTAGTTAAACCTACTCCTCCAAAATCCATTATTGTTGGTTGTGCTCAGATATAGTCAATTTATAATAGACTTTAGATTTCTAGAAGATTGTTCTAAATTAAGCTTTAGATATAATCACAGTTCTTTAAAACAATACTAAGAGCGTATTTCAGGTGACCACAGTGCAGACTCTGGCACTTGTGATATGTACCACACCCCGCAAAAACCGCTATAGATCAATTTTGTTTTATATTATGAGTTATCTACAGAATAAATAAACATAAATATTGTAATTAAGGTTAACAGCCCACCTTGTCGCATGTACATTGGAATGCACACGAATTTAAATAAAGTCAAAAGATTAAGTTACCGCTTACTTGCAACAAGCATCGCCATGTGTCAGGTTAATAAACTCTGATAGAGTGGAAATGTGGTTTATTTGATCATATTAAATTTAGGTTAAAATCCTCGAGGTTCGTCTGTTAGCGACGAGACCACACCCATTTTAAAATAAATTTCGTGTTCCATGCCGGTTTTGTTTCCAGTTACGCCACTGCCAGTGACTGCATTAAAGGTTTCGATGAAGCCAAATCAAAACGTATTCATTTTCACGTTCGCTTTGTCAACATTTGACCGGTCGGTTTTTGTCTATACATGGATTTAGTCTGCATTGCTTTTTGCTTGATTGTGGATTATTTTTAAGCTACAAAAGCACCATTTTGTTGGAAAGAGTTAATACAATTTCATTGTAGTACAGACAAAATGGTGTTAAAATGTTAGTTAACTGTAATGCCCATTTAGACATGTAAACTAGTAAATTCGAGGGTCAAAGGTAACAACCGTTGACAGAATGATGCGGACATACGTGATGTGATTGTAAAACTCGATCTACTCAGCTTGAATCGTTACTATATAACATCATCGTTGAATAAATAGTAAAAGTCTAAATGATTGTTCTGTTAACTCAAACGACCTTTTCGAATATTGGGTATATAGTTACAGTTCTGTTTCAAAGCCACGTACCGCATTAACGTTATTACAGAATAAGACTATCAAAGACACTCGAATAATTCACAGATATACCCCTAAACTCCTTTGACAATTTCAACATACTAACAATTCTAATTCAACTACAAAAGGTTTTTTCTTTTAGTTCTAATGCAGCAGCGTTAGTATGAAAAGCGATACCGACAAACATACACACGAACGAAGTGCATATTACCATTGAAGCCTATTATGCGGTCTCCCTTCATGGCAATAAACGTGTGTTTCATGAACAGATCAAAGACTGAAATTTTCATAATACAGAGACCTCGGCGTGTATACATAGAACCGGAAGCGGCCCCTGAAAGGAAAGCAAGCGGTAATGGATTGGTTTTAAAGGTAATCTAATTAAGGTATTGCTGTTCTCGCTTTTCCACTTCCTTGCTTAAATTTACGGATTGCTGATTTCGTCATAATAAAGGCGTAAGTTTTAATCGAAATTCGTAACAAAACCAATCCCAGAAAATGAAAACCGCAAATTTCTGTTTTTCTATCTCGGCAAACAAGTAGATTTGACATCTTCGTCCAACAGGTTGAAAAATTTAAAACACAATTAAATTAAATAAATCGGCAAAATAAGTACGTTTTAGAGAATTGCTAACCACAGATGAATTTAGGTCGTTAGCTAAGGTCAATATTTTATGAAAGCATTTACTTTCTCGTCACGTACGTAGTATAGTAATAAGGAAATGAATGTAAAAATATGGTTGGGAAGAGCAGTGGGGCAGCGGTTGAGGCCACCGGCTTTGGCACTGGTCCACCAAACGCGATCGGGTGACTGGTTTGAGTTAAAATTAGGGCAACCCCGGATGTATGTCTGTACATGTTAGATGGGGGTTTATACAACGCTGGTAGTTAGTGTGTCACCAAGCCTGATTGGCACAGGAAACGCGCGCACGTTTTACACACACAGCACACAAGATAAATAAAAAAAGAAACTTCAGTGTTTGTTGATTCCACTGTGAAGGGGCGGGCCGCTATAGGGGTCTTTCGAGCTCCGCACCAGAAACTCGCTTCAGCCGAAAGAGGGTGGTAAAGATTGGATTATAGCAGGAAATTTGGATAAAAAAGATTTCCGTGGATGGTACTGCCCCAGGACCAAGGAATACCACGGAAAACTCTTGAGCAAGTCAGCCGAGCCGGAGAACCGCACCTAGGCCTCTAGAACAAAAAGTAGACGCGCTTACCACGTGGACCCCTTTCTCAGTACAGAGGAGTCAGCGGTCACTGCGTTTCTATTCAAATAGACGCCGCGAGGGCAGGACCAAGTGAGTCGAATGCAGCCGCCGATTAGCTGATATCGTTTCCTCTGCTCAAGAATCTCGCGGCGAATTTGGATGGTAATAGACTGAAAACTGGCACTGTCGATGGCGATGAAACCTTCTCTAAGGCTTTTTCAAACGGCGTTGCGCGACTACCGTAGTTAACGTCAAGGAATTACGTCGGGGAAGCCATTGAATGAGTGCACTGACACTCGACAGACATCCGCGCTATCCTTGTAGGCGAGTGCTATATCGACCCTGTGGGCCCAAGGTTTTGCGTAACCTGGGAGATTGTGTAACAATTCGAGATGCAGGCGAAGCGACTTCGTCGGGATAGATCATGTTCCAGGACTAGCTGGGCAACATACATGTGTTCTCCTAAATACGCCAGCTGATGCTAGATCAAACTGGCTCAACCTGAATCTGCACTAAGTAGATCTCTGAGTAGATCGCCGTCCTTGCGGAGGCTTTTGATGCGGCAGATCTCAAAGTCAATGTTGCTGATACGGGCTACTGCTGGGAATATGCGGCCAGCAGATGCTAAAGAGGCATGCTTTTTGTGAAAAAAAAATCGATTTGCCATAGTTTTGGAAAAAAGCATTGTATCTACCTAAACGTGGGTAGAAGAGGGATAAAATTAACCTCACTTAATATTGCTGCTCCCAACAATTAGGTTGTGAATCTTACTCTACTATCACTCATTAGTAACTTAGCTTACGCAAAAATGTTTTAACAGTCCTGTTTATTAAATACCTTAAGAATTCATAGAAAAGCCGTCACAGAGAAATTAGCGAACTAGAAACCTAGAAAAAGTTGAAAAGAGCTTCTCGTAAAGAACTTACCATAACAAGAAAAGTCATTCTTCAACATGAAAAAAACACCACACAAGACTCAGGTACTTGTGAAGAAGTTCAACAATTTGGGTGTGTAATTCTCTGACATCCACCTTACAGTCCTAATTTGGCTTCAAGTGATATCTATTTTACAGTACAGTTGGGGAGCCAATAAGATAAAACCATTACCAGAACGATGGTGCAGTTTTACAATTATGGTGCCTAATTGATTGAAAACGGCCAAAGCAAAGTTCTACCGCACAGGAATTTTTAACTCTTAGAGCGAAGTGGAAAAAGATGTTTTGTTAAAACTAAATAAACAGTGCTCGGTAGTTTTGGTAAATAAAAAACCACTCGCACTGCAAATTTAATCGCCGTCTAATTTCTTCATCTAAAATTTTAGATGCAGATACTAAGTTGGCGCTTTTCTTTTTCCCCTCAAAATGTTAAGCAGGATAGAATTCTAAAGTAATATACACGTTTAAAGAAACTACAGTACGCGCTAGCTAACTACAGTAAGTATTCTAGTAGAAACTTTTACTTTCTCGTTATTTAGATGGTATGTTAATAAGAAAATAGAGATAAAACATGAAAAAACAATAAGGTTCCTTTAACTGCAATAGAATTGTCGTTAACAGGTATACGTACACCTGTGTCACTTCCCACTCCTCTAACCACATGAGGTAAGCCCCGCCCCTCAACCAATAACTGCAAAGCGCGGCCGACTAAAGCTGACTGAAACTGACTAAATAGTCAGTTTTACTCGGTTTTAGTCGCCTGCGCTTTGCGCTCGCTGATCAAAAGGCAGGGTTTACGTCACGTGGTGGGAAGAGTGGGGATTGACATAGGTGCTAGTATACCTACCTACTTTACAACTATACAAAAATTGTAATCAAGCATAACGGCTACTGCGTAATTACAATAATTATCCTAGATACAATAAAAAATTTCTTTTATTTCATTTTTTACAATTCATTGTGTTTCCTTGGGCATTTATCATTAGAAATCCAATATTTGCACCATTAATTATCCGTGTAACGAATAGCTAACTGTGCATAGTTTAATTTAATCGCTGTTGCATACCTACACAAACACGGCTGCAATATCGGAAGCAAGCGGTTTAATGTAAATATATTCGTTCTATACATAGTTGATGACGGTTGGCCTGGGAAATTGTCTTCATGCACCTCTGGCTAATTATCATAACAGATTAAAAGAAAATTCCATCAGCTTAACACGAATTCAGACAACGAAATCGGTGGAAAGACGATTAAGAACATGAAAACGAATTAAGATCAATAGTCCGATTAACTTTAAGAATAGACAAAGAAATGACAATAAAATGATATAACTTTATTTTTATTTAAAGCTGAAACTTTTCGTTTCATGCGTAAGTTAAAAATGTAAAGCACGAACATTTTCTTTTCGTGCAAATTGAAAGAAAGAAGCAATCACTTTGATTGTTGGTAAACAAGCACTCGTATTTATTATTTTTTTAAAGAGTGCAGAAAGCGGGCCCTAATAAGAATAACAAGCAGTTAGGTTCGCAGTTGGTAGAAACCAGAACAAGGAACAATCGCCCGAAGCACGCGATTTTAAAATAAAAATAACTCGCGCTTCTTCCCCTGTTCACTTACAGGGAAACAAAAAAGGACAGTGCATTGTGTTCAGTAATTGAATATGGAGTTGAACGCGAAGAATGAATTCTTAAAATAATGGCAAACAGAAATGGAATTCATCGGATCACCGAGCTCATCAGCAATTTAAGTAATGAGACACACAAGTTGTACCTATTCGATCAACTCTTGTTTCCAATTTAACAAAAGATCAAAGAATTGCCGTTGCTTTGTTAATAGAATTTCGTAGTGCTTAGTAATTTTCTTTGCAAATGAGAAACGATAAAAAAAGTTGTCCGTGCTCCGATTCTCATCTTAAAGTTGTTTATGTTATAGTCTTGAAATTTTCTTAAAATTGTTTTTAAAACAGACCTACTAACTTGGATTTTTTTTAAAACGTGTCGCCCATTAATTCCCTTTATTTTGGTATATAATTTATAAAGTATAAATAAATACATGTATGTAAATAAAAATTTGTTGTACACTTTTACGAACTCTAAACTAATTCTGTTACATATACAGAGTGAGCATAAAAGGTCAAGAACCACGTGACCACGTAACATAGGCAACCCATTGTACAGAAGTGGATACCCTGCTTCAGCTGACAGTAGCAATTACCACTGGCGTAGCACGTACAAAATGGGGCACAGGAAACATATTTTCATAAAAAAATGAATTTATCAAAAAAACAAACGTAAATGATAGGATTTCTTTATTAATATTATTGTAGAAAACCATATTTTATTTATAAATTACAATAGCTGCTCAAAATGAGTGCACGAACGCCAATGAAACACAATAACATTGCAAAAGGAACAGGCAACATTGGAAAATAAAATTCAATACATTTAAATTAGTCAATGGTCACGTGGTTCTTAACCTTTTATGCTCGCTCTATAGGTATCTTTGTTTTCACGACATCAATTTGTTTTTTGTTACGTACCAAATTTCGTTACAATCTAAGGAACATTTCGTCTCATACAATGTATGCTCGCGTTGCAAAACTAACCTCGCTACAGCCCTTACCGTTGAGATTGTCATTATTGTGAAAACGCAAAGCATGGGTGCGAGAAGGATGTAGTAATACAGTTTGTTGCGCGTTGGAAGAGTAAGAATTGTACGTATAATGTTGCTGTAACATGAAATGCTTCACGTGACGCGAATATTTGTTTAAGAACCATAATGGTGCAGAACAGCAATTATTTAACATTCAGCTGTACAAAATACTAAAAATGTTGCAAAATAAAATAAGGTTAAGTTGAGAACGTAAAACGGCCAAGCTCCTAAAAAAATAATTCATAATTCAAAAATTTCTTCCAATGTATTATTTTCGTCTACTTGCGCGTTTTACAATTTTTACATCTACATCCCCTGCAACATTTTACACCTTCTTTAACACAAATGCAGTTTTGGCTAGAGCAGGTGCCGTCTTTGCAGTCAAGAGTTAACAAATGTTTTTAGGTGTAAAGGAAAAACGTTATTAGTGTGAACACATTAAGAAGTTTCGCTTAGAACTTGCGTGCTCGGCACATATTTTTTTGTGTTTAAATGCATTGTTAAATTATAAAAATTTATACGATTTTCAAGAAACAAGAGACAATGAAATACTCCCCGTTAAAGCTAAATTGCTCATCAGCGTCAGCAGAATTAAATTCTATCCTTGTTTTTTAGTTCCGGCTGTTTTTGCAAACTTGCTTAAATCTTGGAGTTTATAATATTTTGCTGTATATGAAGAAAAATTTTATTGCCGGTCGTTCCGTTGAATATAAAGTGTAGAGAAAAAAAATGTTAAAAGTTTGTCACCCAAAGGGGGTTGCTGTTAACGTTTGTCGAAATAAAGACAAATTTAAAACACGCAGCTAGACAAAAATGAGAAAACTTCCGCGTTTGAATATTTTATTTTTTAATTTCACGAATCCAAATGAGAGAGAATGGGAGATGTCATTTTGAAGAAATTGCATTTTTTGCGCGAGAGTGTACCTTGTCGAGTTAACGAGCAGTGATGAAGTCCTCTAGGTTGATGTTACTCTGGGGAAGGCTGTAGCACGCCCTTTCACGCCCTCTGCGCCTATAGATGATGCTTCATGGATAACTTTGCTTCGGATAAAACTTCATTTACATACTCGTAATGTATTCTATGGCTATGATGTATGTTTAGATTTGGCTCAGACCGTAAAATATGTTTCAAATTTAAAATAAAAACAGTAAAGTGCCTCGCGCACATTATTTACGAGTACTTTTTGTTCAAGGGAATTTCTATACTAAAAGTAGCGAATAAATAGCAGGACAAAAAGCAACAAAAGTAAGACCAAACGCATATAATATTTTACGCAATTAACTGCAACTTTCAATAAACACAAATAGCTTTCGCTAATGCTATGGTATATAAACAGCAAGAAAGGTATATTACAATACTTTTTCCATATATGTGCCTATTTTCTACAGGCTGCTTCAGTCTATATCAATTTTGTAAGTAATGGTTGTATCTGAATAAAGGGGACCTACAGCTCTAAGTTAAGAATGAAGAACTCTTGCAAACTTAAGATGACGCTAACTTATCTCCAATACTGAACCGTAGGCTCTTCGCTCAGAGCCACGCACTCCACTAACTTAGTTCCAGCCGGATACAACATAATCGTGAAACATTATAAAATGTACCCTTTCCGTTTTAGATTATTGCCATAAGTTATTGCAATTTATATGGAGTGAATTCCAAATCAAGTGGAACATGGCCGATTAACATGGCAAACATGGAAAAGCTCTTTGTATGTTTCTAGAAGAATTTTATTAGTTTCAGTAACCTTAAATGGAAAGATAGCATTCTCTTACATCATTGCAGCGCCATGGCACCAATTACACTGCGTTACACGCTACATTGAAAACCGCAAACATAATAAATAAGATGTGATGAGAATGTTGCTAAATACGTCGTCACTAAATGTTGAGATAGAGAGAAGGGATCAGAATTTACTATAAGGCCGCTACGTTACCAATTTATTCGCTTATTTATTGTTAACAAAAAAAAACGAAGGGCGTAGCCCACAGGTTTTTATGTTAATCGGGATTCCTTACAACTGACTCAACCTTTAGTGACAAGGGGCCCCACTACTAGAAGCCTAATATTTCCGCGTCTATTATATAAGGCGCATATTCGTTGGTACAGCGGATCGCTACAGTTTCACCTACTTTATTCGCTTATTTATTGTTACCAAAAACTACGGAAGACATAGCCCACGGGTGTTCACGTTAAACGGAATTCCTTTCACCTGAATCAACGTTTGGTGGCGAGGGGCACCCAGTACTAGAAGCCACATATGTACGCGTCCATTATATAAGGCGCGTATTTGTTGATACGGCTATGTGCGTTTTCGATAAGCAAAATTTAAATTGAAAACACTAATGAACGGCGCCAATTTGAAGGAAACGTGGCTAGTTTTATTTTGAAGATTATTTGATGTCGATCACGCTAGATAGGGATATAAAAACAAAATAATAAACAATCGCATGTTTACTTGGTAGTTACGTATGTTCAGTTCAGTCGACGATTTTTCGCACTTGAGAATATACAATACTGCGGTATACATTCGGTACATGTCGTGCATCTCGACACAGCTTATTTATTGCATTTTAAAAAGAAGTTACCAAAAAAGGATGGGTCGTTGACTACGAGTTCGGCGCTAGTATTAATTAATCTCCAATTTCATTTTATGAGAGTTTGCAGTTGTCTTACTGCTACTAAATACAACATTCATCTCTTAGAATCTAAAGCATCTAACCCAATCCCAATCTTAAGCGCAAATAACAATTTTTAAGTCAATTTTTATTACATAAATTTTAAGGGCATCTAACCTCATTATGTAGTTGAGTAAAAAGTGTTTTCATATTTATGTAATAATTAATTTTTCAAGAGAACCTAACCTAATCTCAAAGTAGAGCAGATCCCCGTCAAAAATTAAATTAAACTGAAATTTTTTGAGGCGCAATTTTGATTAAATTTATTTTTTATTTATCCTAATCCTGACTTCGAGGTAGATATTCTCGACAAATGTAAATTTACCTATCTCGATTAAATACACTTTTGTGAACATCTAACGTCACCATGTCCTCGAATTCATTCTTGTTCAACAAATCGAATCTTTTACTTTTCTACTTTCAATAGTTTTTGAAGAGGATCGATCACACTAATCCCAACTCGGGAACTGACGTGTGATATATTTATCAAAAAGTAAATTAATTTTTGTAAAAGAGCTTCTAACTTAATGCTAACCCTAAAAGTTTTTTATTATGTGTTGTTATTATCGCAAATGAAATTTGGTTGAACACTTTGTGTGGAAATTATTAAGAAAATAAAACAATTGAGCAGCACACTCCTAAAGACATACCCCTTGTACTTCATGTTTGCATAATAAATTTCTTAACACTGGTATTTTTTATACGGAGTGGTCGAAAATGATTGAAGGTCACGTGACCACGATCTGGTCGCATTATTATCAAAAATGCGTTTCGATGTGTCCGCGAACCTGTTGTTTATCAATACTTACATCCCTGGAATTCATTAGCGTACGCGCATTCAACCTGTCAAATGTCGTAATAATAATAGTTACTGTTTTCTTTTGTGTTATTGTTCTCGTTTTTGTAATCCCCACGTTATTAACAGTTTTTTTCAAAACTCAAAGTTTGTATTCGTTCCCTTTATTAGGTAAGACAATAAAATTACAAAGTTTATTTTAAATGAGGGTGATAACAGGTGTGTAATTTTAGGTTAATATGGTGTTTACAATAGAGCATGATAAATTTATTTTGGAAGCGTACTTTAGATCCGGAGAACGTGACCAAAATGGTGTTTGGCAGTACTCTTATCCCTCCTGTTTCAATCAGTTCCAAGAGCATTTTCCCAACGAAGCAGTTCACTATGAAATTTTTAGTCAACACGTTCGTCGTATTATTCAACGGTACCACGAAACAGGCAGCGTCTGCAAAGGAAAGTCTACGGGCAGGTCATCTGTACTTACCGAAGACACTGTACATGATATTCAGGAACGAATGGATGCAAGTCCCAACAAATCGTTAAGATGTTTATCTGCTCAAACAGGTAATGAGCATAATGTTGTTTTTGTAATTGATTTATCTATGTTAGTTTCAGGTCTTTCATACGGATCGTGTCAGAAGGCTTGCAAAAAAATACTTCATATGCACCCGTACAAAGTGTCGGTGGTGCAAGAGTTGCTACCAGCAGATTTTGGAAAGCGTCGACAATACTGTACATGGTTTAATGAAAACTTCAACAATGATGACATTTTGGATCTGACATTTTTCAGTGATGAAGCCTGGTTTCATTTAAGTGGCTACGTAAACTCGCAAAATTATCGTACGTGGTCAACTGAAAATCCCCATGTATATCGGGAGACCTCATTGCATCCCCTTAAAATTGGGGTTTGGATTGCAATGTCGAGAAGAAGAATAATTGGCCCTATTTTTTTTAATGAAAACATCAATGCTAACAATTATCAACGACTACTTTTAAGACCGTTTATTGATCAACTCCACGATGACGAACTGCAGCATGGGTTCTTCCAGCAAGATGGTGCAACAGCTCACACAGCAGGTGCAACGTTGAACTTTTTAAGGGAATTATTTGATGAACGAATAATAAGTAGAGGTCGTTGGGCACCGCGATCGCCCGACTTACCACCTCTCGACTACTTTATGTTTGGCCATCTTAAGAATGTTGTATATGCAAATCGTTTACACACAATTGAGGAGTTACAAGAGGCCATAGTAAATGCCGTGAATGAAATCACACCAAGACAGTTAGTAGCCGTTTTTGAAAATATGAAGCGCAGGGTCAATGTTTGTTTAGACAATGATGGAGGGCATTTCGAGCAGTTATTGTAACAACTGTCTTACAAAGAATTTGATTTTTGTATTCATTTTAATTGTGTCATTGAAAAATGTGTTTTTTATTAATTTAAACTGTTATTAAATTGTTAAATTGAGTAATTATTGTAAGCAACAATCAAGAAAAATGTGTTTTTTTTATTAATTAAACTGTGTTATTAAATTACGTTATTAAATTGTCTTGTTTTTTAACCTATAGGTTAACTTTTGGAATATAAAAATTTACTAACATAAATCGTAATTTACAACAAGAAAAGTCTTTAAAAGTCCCTAACAGTAATTATTTCGCTAAAAAATGGTGCACCAACATTCATATAAAGAACACGCCACCCATTTTTAAATTTCCCGCGCTATTTAAATTACTATTGCACGCCAGTGGAATTAGTCAAGATCACATTAAGTAGTAAGCGGACAAGATCAAATCAGTATGAAGCGGCACGTTCAATCATTTTCGATCGCACCGTATTTTACCTTATTTATTTTATTAAACTGATTAATCAGTTAGAATTTTTTGAAGTGAAACTTCTTTAGCGGCGGTTGTAACATGCGATCGTATATTGAATGTTACGCACGCCGTATAACGTAAATGCTTATAGAACTGTATGTAACGTAACGTGTCAAGCTCGGAACCAAAATAGCGTCTATACATTGCACTTTAGCCTGGTAGATGGCTCTGATAAGGTGGTTCCAAAAAGAGGCCACTACTACAGGTGTATGGCATTTGTTTTTTTGTATTTTTCTTTCCTTTGCCTCCTTTTCCTGACCTCCCATTATTCTTGATTGACAACGTCTAAAATTTCCTTACAATATCTTTGTTTACGGAAAGTTAAAAATCTGTATTTATCCACTTATAGCACATGTAGCAACATTGATGTTGTCAACACTTCTTTCCGTTCTTTTACTTCATTCACCGTTATTGCCATATCTCTATATAATATCCGCTATAGGAAATTTTAGCATTTCGATTAATCTTTTTCCATAGTAGTTAATATATCCTAGAGGAAATCAAGATGGTCATTAGGTTAGATGCTAGAAGAAGTTATATGACAAATATAACAGTTCTCAGCAACGTGACGGCAGGTTTAGAAACAAGGTTTTTTCATTTTACCTTTTAATTTCTCAACTTTTAAACTAATGGTGCTTTGTATCTTAAAAATTTGTATACTTCGTGTTTCAGACTTTGGCGATGTTAATCCGGAACCAGATTTAAATGCGACCGATTGAGCGCAGATTTTCAAGAGCGACCGATTGAGCAAGGATCTTTAGGCGCTGAACATTTAGGCGCAAGAACGTTTCAGCGCAGGAACGTTTTAGTCGTGCCGTTTAGGCGCAGAGACGTTTAAGCACAGGGACGTTGGAATAAATGGATGTTAAAGCGCAGATACGTTTTGGCGCAGGACAATTAGGGAATAGGTAAGTTTAAGCGAAAAGGCCTTGAACTGCAAGGAATTTTGAGCAAAAAGACGTTTTGGTGCAGGAACACTTGGCCGCATTAACGTTCGACGCTGGGACGTTTGGGCGCAGAGATATTTAAGCGCAGCGACATTTTGGAGCAGTGGCGTTTGGGTGCAAATAATTTTAAGCGCAGGTACGGTTTGGTGCGTGTCATTTAGGCGCAGCAACGGTCAGACGTTGGCACGTTTGAGCGCGGTGGCATTATGGCGCTGATACATTTTGGCGCAGGAACATTTAGGCGCAAGAAAGTTTGAGCGCAGGGTCGTTTATGTGATACAATTCCCTGATTTCCCTGACCCAAATAAAAAAATTCTAAATTCCCTGACTTTTTCCGGTTTTCCCTGTTTTCCAGAAAAATGGCCACCCTGGTGCGTGCTGATTAGGCGCAAATAAGAATAAACACTGTTTAAGTTTCTTAAACATAATTTAATAAATTACTAGGTTAATATTGTACAATTTTTAATCATTAGATAAACGACTTGTATTACTTGAATACAGGTCAGATTTCATAATATTTAGCTTGCAGTTTTTTAATACATATTGCATTCTTTTATTAACGTAGCAAGTGTGTGTAATAATAAGTTGGACATTTAAACTTTTACGTAAGCTAAATTGCAATATTTCAAATAACTTTAGTTGTGGACTTTAATTTTAGTGCTAGACAATCATTTTAGACATGTATATATAGGCTGTGATATGTTCAATAAAGTACTGTTTTTAAGAGTGACAGTAAGACTACTTTGTCGTAACCTGTGCTGAGTCTGGCACAAGGGCTCTTAGAATAAGTCAAACCAACCCTTATTATTGTAACTTGGCACAATAATAAGAGGCGTTAGGGTGCAGGTACGTTGTGGTGCAGAGACGTTTGAGCTCCAGGAAAGCGTAGGGACGCGTGACGTTTAGGCACAGGGAAGTACGGACGCGTAACGTTTAAACGCAGGGACGTTAAGATGCAGATACGTTTTGACGCAGGATAGTTTTGGCGTAGGTAAAATCAATCGCAGCGACTTTGCAGCGCATGGACTTTTTGATGCGTGTTGTTGAAGTGCAGGAAAAATTGGACGCAATAACTTTTTAGGGCAGTAACGTTTTAGCGCAGTAACGATTTGGCGCAGTAGCTTTTTGGCGCAGGAACGTTTAAGCGCAAGGACGTTTAGCGCAGCGACGTTTTGGCGCAGAGACGTTCTAGTCGTTTGAGAAGTTGAGCGCACGTACAGTTTGGTGCGTGTCGTTTAGGCGCAGATACGTTTTCGCGCAGGGCTCTTTGAGCGCCAGCACGTTTGAGCACAGGACGTTCTGGTGCGTGCTATTTAGGCGCCGGAACGTTTTAGTGCAGGAACGTTTGAGTGCAGAAACGTTTCGAAGGCAGCCGTTTTGGCGCAGAGACATTTTGGTGCAAAAAAAACGTTGTTATGCTTGAAATTTCATTTATTATTAGATGTTTATATATTTTTTTAATTTTATATGACATAACTTTCAATAATTAGCGAACTTAAGGTAACAAACAACATTAATTCATACCCAGGTTATTGATAATATGGACATCGACCTTCTTTTCATAAAATTGAATTACATTTAAGGTAAATTATTTACCTTAACTACATATTATAAAAACCTGTTGTAAAATAGTTTTGAATGAACGTATTTTTAAAATTTTGATTAAAGATATCGTCGTGGTTCTTAACCAGTAAATGTATTCGGTTTATTTCTGAAAGGTCATTTAGTATCCCCTGAAATGTATTTTAAATCGTCGTATTTTTAACCGCAAACGTTCTCACAGAAATAAAACTGATTACTATAAGGTCGAAAACATATTAAAGACACGCGACATCGTCTGATTGGAGTTTGGGATGAGGCACGAGAATATAGGACAGCACCGTATAATTCCATACTATCATAAACTCCGGAATGAAAACGCAGACTTGCGTTATAAAGATCGCAACTACCAATCTCAAATGGAAATAACCACCGCATCCAGTCAGTCAGAAATGAAATACTGATCCGATTCAATCAGCAAAACCGTATGACTAATGATATCGGTAATATATCTGATTTCTCTGGCAGAACTTAACATGGTAGGTATGCGGATTTTATAGTCGGACCGCTTTAAAAAAGAATTGGCTGAGTTTACGGGCGCTTTAACGCCGTGTTCTCCCTACCCGGAATTCCTCAACATCAAAATTCTACGTGGAATTCCTGCAAATCGCCCAGCAGGAACGAAAATTTAAATACACTTAAATGTAAATCAGTTTTATTTTAGATTAAAGTAGTAAAGGACGATTAAACGTCCTTGCCGATAGTGCACGAAATTTTCTTTTATGGTTCATTTTATTTCGCTTATTTTTGACTTTACTGTTGCTAAATTTATTTTATCTCCGGAAATTATTGCAGGAAGATAAAAGAAACGACTCTTCTGTTTATTACCGGCGCCTATAAAAGCTAAAAACAAATGTTCCTTCGTGAAAATTAGGGTAAACCGTCAGCTTCCGGCTTAAATTACTTTATGAAGGACTCCCGTACATAAACGTAAAATTTCTTTCACAAAAGTTTTTTGTTTTTTGTCTAGTATACAATTTTTTCATCTTACCAACTACTTATTAAATGAAAAATTTTTGCAAATAAAAATTGTGATGTAAGTTATTGTATGTAAGACCCCTACATACTTCCATTTTGAAGATGGAAGTTTCCGACTGAGTTTTCTTTTAAAATTTTAAGAAAGCCCCTCGTATTTATTTTTATATGTAACTTTCAATTTCTTTGTCAACCGTTATTTAGTTTCTTTAAGCTAATTTGATAAATTATTTTGAGAATTATATACGAGTTTATATTCCAACACACGCTTCACAGTATAATCAAAATTCTTACAATTTCCTAGAACTTTTCTTACTTTACTCCAAAACGCGTTATTTTTGAAAATAGAAACGCGACTTAAACTGCATTACGGATGCTCTTCGTGTGTAATACAAAATTCAAAGTTCATTCTCGGAAGTGTGTCATTTTTCTTAGATTAAATACATAACTCTTTATGGATGACCCTCGTATACGTACATTTTAACATACCGTTCCTATTGTACTCATAAGACGCTTCTCATTTTCCTTAAGGTAAATCGAGAACTGTCGTTACTTTACAACTACCTATCTTCGAAAGCAGGCAATTGGACTCAAATTATTTTATGAATAACCCTGGTATGGAGACATTCTCTAATACAGTTTTGCAGTTCAATCATAAGAAGCTTTTCATTTTTTTTAACTTAAATCTAGAGTTTCTTTTTATTTTATTTTTCACGCCCCTTTACAAAATGGGTCCCAACTCAAATTATTTTAAGGATAACCCTTGTATGCACTCGAAGCTCGGAGTCCTTTCATCAACGGGATTCTCATTTTCGTTAAGTTAAACCTAGAATTTTCTCATCCTTACAAGCCCTTATCATCGTGAAAATGTCGTTATCCAATATAAAGCAAACATGACTATAACATCACAAGCACGCCATTTATTTCTTGGCCCGTTGTAGTAAGGAGTCCTCCACAGCGCTGAAGCGTCTCTTAAGGACTAACTAGACCGGATAACGCGGTACAGTGTATAATCCAGCACTAACTACGTACTTAAGTGTACCTACTCCCACAGGGTGGCAGATATAAAAATAAAAAACTTTCTTCATCCTGACGCTGATGAGTAAGCTAAAGCTTTATTGAGTTTAACAGAAGTTTCTTTATGTTATGTTCTAAAAAAGAAAAACTTGTAGTAGAAGTGATGTGATGTACACTTTAAAGTTTCATCCTGGAACACTTGGCGAGGTGAGTGCATTTTTGCAACAGGACGTGACTGAACGCGAACACTTAGCTGTGAAGGAATGGCTTGGAATTGTCTTAAACAAGAAATGTTGGGGTTACCTTCAAGAATTTTAACTGGTTTTAGATTTCGAAGCTGACTGATGTTATTCTGTAGAATTTTCACTTCAATATCGTTTCCAGAAACCGATTTAAAATCGCTTTCTTTATTCAAAATAAAATTGTACTCATTGTACGTAATTTTTGTGTATATTCGTAAAAAAATGCAATTTTATGTTGTGATACATCATAAAATACGTGTCTGATGATTACAGAAAAGACTGTTGGCAACTTTATGAACCCTGAAGTAGGACCGAGGGATGAAGATTTCTACAGATAAATGGTCTAAAATAATAAAATATTCTTTTGAAAATTACAAAATACAGAGAATAAATTTTTAATCAAAACAACTATTTTAAAAAAAATTGGGGTTTAAGACCTATTTATCTACTATTCTAGTTAGATTACAATTTACACTCTAAAATTAAGCGTTCGGTTATGTAAACGCTTAATCAAATGATTAATTGTAATAATATAATCGACTGCCTCGATTAAACAATCAATTCACTTTATCGATTAATATATTCGATTAATCAAATAATTTATCAATCAAATAGGCAAAATACTAAATAAAAGATTAATCCATAAATCTTTTACTCAAATAATCTATTAATCGAATAATCGATTACAAATGATCGATTAATCAAATTATCGAATGAATCGATTAATTAAATAATTGGTTACTCAAATGATCAACTAATCAAATTAACAATTAATAAATAAATCTTTTACTAAAATAGTCTATCAATTAAATACTCAATTACAGATGATCGTTAAATAAATGATCGACTAATCAATAAAATGTTCGACTAATTAAATTATAGATCAATCAATTAGTCTATACTCAAAGAATATATTAATCAAATAATTAATCACAAATGATGGATTAATCAAATAATCGAATATGCAATAAATTGTTTAATTAAATAATTGATCAATGAAATGATCGACTAATCAAATTATAGATTAAACAAAAATTTTTTTCTCAAATAATTGCTAACCGAGAAATCCATCAATAAAATGACGATTAAACAAATAATCGATTAATTAAAAAAGCGATTAGGCAAATAATTGATCACTCAAATAATTAACTAACTTTATAATCGATTACTAAATACATCTATCACTCAAATATTCTAATATTCAATTAATCAAATGATCAATTAAGAAATAATCGAATACTGAATATATCCATTAATTAAATAATCGATAAAACATCGTTGAATCATTTAATCCAATAATCAATTATTCAAGAAACCGAATAGTCAAACAATTGATTAATCAAGCTAAAGAAAAAAACAATGGTTGATAATGAAATTATTTGTTAACCTCATAATCGATTATTTAAATGATTTATTTTCCGAATAATCCATGATCCTTTACTATTTAAATAATCAATTCATTGAAAATAGATAAGTAAAATAATCGCGATTAATCAAACAATTGATTACTCAAATAATCGAATAAATCGACTAATCAAGCAACGGAATAACCAAACAATTGTTTATTCAAATAATCTGTTAATCAATAATTATCCTAATTAAACAATCGATATTTAAATACACTGTTATTCTCTATTAATCAAATAATCGACTAATCAACTAATTAATAAGGCAAATAATCGGTTGATAAATAAATGTATTACAAAACAGTCCAATCATAAAATAATCAATTAATCAAATGATCGATTATAAAATTAATCGATTAATCAGTAAACCAAATATTTAACAAAATAACCATATAATCGATTAATCGGTTAATCTGGTAATAAAATGACCAATTATTTAAATAATCTATTATGTTCTCTATTAATTAAATAATTTATTAATTAAGTAATTAATTATTCAAATAACAATTTAATCAAACAATCGATTACTCGAATAGTCGATTAATCAATCAACAGATTAATTAAGCAATTATCAAATAATCAATTACAAATAATCGATTATTTAATAAAACAGTTATTTAAATAATCTATTATTTTCGATTAATCAAACAAAAATCGATTAATCCAATAATAGATTAAATAAGTAATTGATTAATTAATTGATCAATAAATTAAATAATCGATTAACTGAATAATTCATCACTCAAATGATCAACTTAGTTTATAATCGATTGGTAAATACATCTATATTTTAAATAAACTAATAATCAAGTAAATAATCGATCAAATGATCAAATAATCAATAAATCAATTATTCAGATAATCAATTAATCAAGCAACGAAATAACCAAATATTCGCTTAATCAGATAATCTGTAAATCAAATAACCGATTATTTAAATAACCTATTGTTAGCTATGAATTAAAAACAAATCGATTATTCAAATAATTAATCAATCCGATAATAGATTAATCAAACAATCGATTACTTTAATAATCGACTCATTAACCAACAAATTAACTAAACTATTAATTAATCAAATAATCTATTACATTTAATTAAGCATTTATATAATCTAGTGATTAAACAAGTAATCGCTAACCAAATAATTGTTAAATTCAATAACCGATTAATTAAATAATTGATAAATCGATTACTCAAACAACCAATTAATCATGCATCATGGAATAACCAAACAATTGATTAATGAGATAATGTTGTTCAAATAATGGGTTATTTAAATAATCCATTATTCTTTATTAATCAAATAATCAATTAATTAAAAAATTAATTAATCAGATAATAGATTAATCAAACATCGATTACTTTAATAATAATCAATTCGTCACTTAACGGATTAACCAAAATAATTTTAATCAAATAATTTATTAAATAATCTGTTATCCTAACACGTAATTGATTAAACAAGTAATCGGTTAATGAAATAGTCGAATAAACATCTAATTGATTAATCAAATAATCTAATAATTAAATAATCAATTACTTAGACAATCAATCAAAGAATTTATTAATTTTCCAACAAAATAGTCGATTAGCGCTTATTTACACTGCCAAACAAATTTATTAACAGGTTGTTTTAATAAAATAGAGCGATTAGACATACTTCGTTGGGAGCACAGTCCCTCTTTGGGAAATGTTGTCCTAATTATCTTTATTTATTCGCCTATAGAATAAAGTTATATTTTCTCAATTAATTTGGATTTATTTATTAAATATAAAATGCTTAATTTTTCTGAAATGGCAAAAGCTATTAGCTGGATTATTTACTTGTCCCTTATAGTTTTTTTCAATAATTAAACTACCGATTAATCAAACAATTGATTAACCAAACAATGAATATACACGAAACCAATTATTTAAACAATCGATTAATGAAATAATTTATTTACCAAATAATCAATTAAGAAACTAATTGATTAATAAATTAATCACATAGCCGGTTAATCAGTTAATCAAAAAACAATAAATTAAATAACTGAATGATTTATATTTTTTAAACAACAATTGACTCGCCGATTAATTGATTGATACTCGATTAGATAAATTATACAAGGTGTTAATGAATTTTAGGAACCCTTCTAGGGCTTGCAAAACAACAACGCAACCAATTTTTGTTAATAAATGTGTGGTTAAAAGTGTTGCCTTTCAGGGATAGAGCTTTTCAAAGATTCTTTAAGAAGCGCCTAAATGTAGGCAACTCAATTTACTACCTACTATTTGTTTCCATAACGACGGAAATCAATACAGGATAAATAAAGCACTCTTTCCCACTTTTCAAATTCATATTCAATTTAAAACAAATTAATTAACAAAATGTTTCAAAGCTAAGTAATACAAAACACCAAAATCAACTATTTGAAAAATTTACAAGAACTAATTCAAAAATTAACAAAATTATAGTAGATGTTCAAAATGTCGCCCCCCAGCTTCTACACACGAAGCACATCTACGAAGTAAATTCCTGCACACCGCTCCAAATATACCAAGAGTCTGTTGAACTTCTTCACATGCAGCAAGAATACGCGCCGTAAGTTCTTCGACAGTTACAACTGGGGTAGCATACACTAACGTTTTAATATGACCCCACAAAAAGAAATCAAGTGGGGTCAAATCAGGAGAACGTGGAGGCTACGCCACATGCCCTCCTCGACCTATCCATGTGTTGGGAAAAGTGTTATTTAAAAATTCCCCGACTTCCGCCGATAAATGAGCAGGTGCACTATCGTGCTGCAGCCACATTTGAGGTGGAACATCTTCCAAAAGTTCAGGCAGGACATGGCGCAAGAAATTTAAATAAATTGCTCCTGTTAACCTTTGGGGTAGCAGATATGGCCCAATGAGTCTATCGCCAACAATCCCGGCCCAAATGTTCACTGAAAATCTTTGCTGGTATCCTTTTTAAACCACAGCATGGGGATTTTCATCGTCCCAAATGTGGCTGTTTCTACTGTTGAATATTCCTTCTTTCGTAAAAGATGCCTCGTCACTAAACAGAACAATTACATGGAATTCTGGATCCTCATTACACCGCCGCAGAAATTCCTGGCAAAATTCTACCCTTCTGGGAAAATCTGCTTGAACCATGGCTTGTACCTTCTGTGGATGGTACGGATGTAGCTGCTGCTCATGTAGTAGCTCCCATACTGAAACATGGTTCACTCCCATTCCATGAACGATGGCTCTTGAACTAGTAGAAGGATTTGCAGCCATTCTCTCCATAACTTCTTCCTCAAAATCCACCGTTCGCCTTGTTCTGGTAGCTCCATAGTTGTGTCTGTTGACAACGAACGTACCTTCCTCCCGCATCCGACGTGAAACTACACTAAAGGCCTTGTGCGATGAATGATTCCTATTCGGAAAATGTTCTTGGTACAGGCGAGCAGCTTCGCGTGCGTTACCCCAAGCAGCTCCATACATGAACATCATGTCATGCTATTCGGCAAAAGTATAATTCGCCATAACACAAAAATACGAAACACAGAACGAAAATAACGAAGAAAATAATTATCAAAAAAAATCACAAAGCGACAAAAACGAATTATAAAAGGCACAGAAAGAAACGAATGCAAGAAAAGCCAAAAAATATCACAAAAATATCGAATTGTGTCAAAATTGACGTTATTTGAATGCATGTATGTCTAGATCGTTTTTTTTTTAATTCCGTGTGACCTGTGCAAAATAATTGAAAATGCAATTTGGGTTGCCTATTTTCAGGTACTTTAATCTTTAAGAGGCTCTATTTTCTAAAGGAAACACCTTTGACCATACATTTATTAACAAAAGTTGTTTGCTTTGTTGTGTTCTGCAAGCCCTAGAAGTTTGTCCCTACGATTCATTAACACCCTGTATAAAAATTGGAACTTTAAAATGGCAGCTGCTGTGATTTTGAAAGCACACATTTTTAATTTAAAAGTTCTGTATTGAACCTTCACATTTGAATTTTGTTGTTCGTTTTAAGTTCGCGAAATCTCGTGACACCCATTTGGCTATTTAAATCTGTTAAAAGTTTGCGTGCAACCGCGATATGAAATAAATTGTTGCACTTTCAGGCTACTCTGTATTAAAATTTATGGCATAATTTGCTGATTTAAAGCAAATGATTAGCCATAATTAAAGCAATAAATAGATAGTTAATATTTTATTAAAGTAATTTACTAAAGAAAGCGTCCAATTTCCATGTAATAGAATTTTTAATTACTTCAACCTCGATTTTAAAGTTTTGGTCTTAAAATTAAATAATATGTGGTATTTCATAAAGCGCTCGATGGTTACGAGCCAAGGACATCAGCATTACGCTCGGGTTTGCTGCAAGGTGCCCGACTATGAGGCGAGTAATGGACCGAATAAGGGGACTAAATCGTAAAAGTTTCTATGCGAAGAGAGCTTTTTAACACAGGTTGTTAAATATTCACTATGGCTAATTGTTGATCAATTATTCACTATGCGCGCAGGGAGCTTTCATATCGTAAAATGCCAAATGACGCGTTTTACTGCAAATTTTTCACTCTTGAAATTTTTAAGACGTGAATTCGCGAGAAGCTTTCAGAAACTTAGTTTGGATGGATTAAATCGTTTTGTGGCACATTTAAGTTCGAAACTTCTTTGCTGCTGGAACTCTTTCAATGAAAAATTGAGTGTTTGTACTAATTTTAAAACTTCGTACAATATCGTAGACTTCGCTTTTTTTACGCCCTAGGATGAGAAAGTATATTTATACGAAATGTAATCTGTTAACAAATTAAAACTTTTGCACAATTACCATTATATCAAATTCAAACACTATACGTTCATCATCAACGCTCGAAGAAAACTAAATGGTTCATTCAACAAAATTGTTTGTCAATGGTGTGGAATACTTTAACATATACACAGATTAAAATAAGCTAGGTAGTCAAAAATCAATTAGGGTAAAGTCTGACGATCGAGTAGGCCAGATGTTATTTCCAGCGGACATATTATTTTGCACGAAAATGTCATCTACCCTATATGTGCTCATTTCCTAAGTCTTTCTATTATTATCAAACACAATAAAAGTTGCCCTGTAGTGTAAGAATTGTACATAGAAGTAAATTAAAACAAATATTTGCAAACTTTATTCATCACAGCCAGGAATGCGAGTTTATACAATGTTATTTTCCTCTTCTGGGGCCATAAACCGTCAGAACGTCTGCAAATCACTGAGCTATGTAAGCATTAAAGACAATGTACAACACTCTACCGCCTCGAGTTAAATTTTAAAAGCAAAATGATGTGTCTACGTCTAATTTCGCGCTAACGAGGACAAAGGACGAAGCACCTTCGAGTTTGCGAGACATGCACGGAGAAAACCGTTTAAAAGAACGGAGCCAGCTTTAATATTTCGGATTCCCGTAGAGCGTATTTATTAATAAAGGGCGCTTATTAAACGAAAGGTAATAAAGTTGAGTTACTTCGATAATACCTCGTCTTTTGTACGAAACTGCGATTTGGAGTAAAATTGCAAATTATGAAAGGTACGGAAAATAAGGATAATTTACAAAGAGAAAGTGACGACAACCGACTTCAATGGGTAATTACAATTTGGGTTTTTTCCTAGAATTTTTTTATACTTAAATTTTTGAAATTTGCAAGTTGTTCTAATAGTTTTGTAATTTTAGAATTTGTTTGAAATTTGTTGGTTTCACACTTAAAGCTCTATCTAAATGTTTTGATCGTGCGGATCAATTTGATTCGGAAATTAGCCTAAATAAAGAAGGATTCTCAAACAACCACAAACATCCATCTCAGATTAAATATTCAAATTGTATGAACTTCTGTTTTATGGTTAAACTAGTATATTTACTAATCACGAATTATTACTATAATAATGATAGATTTACAATTTACAGCTTAGAAAATCTGGTGCTTTTTACAAAAAAGCTGTCGGGCAACCGCCACGAGACCTTCCTTCCTTGCACCTATTGAAATTTTATGGAAATTTAGAAAACTCCTAAAACTCTCGAAATATTTCAAATATATTTTTTCTACTTCCGTTAGGTAATCGTCACTTTATTTCACTGATTTGAGTTAGGTAATGAACTCCATTATTTCACTCAGTGAAATAATGAAATCATTTGGTCAACATTTCAAAAATTTTAAAATTTTCTTAATTTTCAAAAAAAATTGCAAATTTTCAATAATGCTTCTAAAATTTTTGGAAAATTTTGACTGAAATTTTTAAAAATTATTAAATTTTTGAAATAACTAAGAAGTTTAAACAACGTGTCTCGCATCCCAAGGGATGTCTCACTCGGTAAAATTGTGTACACCTATTGCCGTATTGCCGTGTTTGCCGTGATTGCCGACTTGATTGCCGTGATTACCGTGATTGCCGTGTTTGCCGACTTGATTGCCGTGATTTCCGGGTTGTTGCCCACTGATTGCCTTGTTTGCGAACGTTATTGTCGGTTATTACTGCGATTTTCGATGTATATCAATGGTTATTCCGATTCTGTACAGCCTTCTTTAGCTGACACTTTTAGTGTTATATTATTCCTATTTTAAACTTTGCCTCGTTCATCAAAAACAAGAAGGTAATTTCGTTTTCGATTATAATATTTTGGTGTTCAACTTGAAATCTTGTATATTTCTCATTACAATTTTATGTAAACAACATTAATATTTAGTGGGTAGGAAAAACCATTATCTGGTATTACCATAAAAATTATAATGTTATTAGGTATGATCTAAATCTCAAGACAATGCTAATATCTGTTACTTCTGTATATTATATTTAAAATTGCTTTATAAAATATTGTGGAAAATATGGGATGAACATTAGATAAACAAATATATTAATGCATTATGCTGAACATAAATTATATTGAAATTCAGAACTGAAATTGGTTTGGGTTTTGACTTTTCTCTTAAGTTAAGGGATTTTGTCTCGGTGTTTTTTTCTATCAGAAGAGAAATGTCCTCTAAAATACCAGTTAAAACTTCTAAGCACCCATTTTTTGCCATACTTTTCTGGGGCCTAGTAAATATTGCCGCGTAGTCGCACCTGAAACAGATACTTTTAGCGTGCAGAAATCGCTGTCAATTTCTACAGATAGGTCGCCAGCTTTTTTTACAACTACTTTTAAAAGATCCTATTTCGAAAATTCAAAAACACTTTTTACATAATTTATTGCTACGGTTCGTATATGGTTTACGCCGAAAGCTTTTGACGGTGGTTTTGTTTGTTCCTTATTGATCGATGTATCAGAATCGTTTTCTATTTTTACTTTCCCATACATCTGCTGAAGTAAGGAAAGTTATGATTTCATGTAAATTTTCGAACTTCAAATTTTAACGGAAATACGCGTTTTGGGGTCCAAGGAACCCAAAAAAGGTTTTTTTAATGTCCGTTTGTGGGTCGTTGGGTGCGTTCGTTTCCATGTATCTCCGGAACCCTATTTTTATAGGGTACATAGCGTTGTAGTGTATCTAAAGACCAATCAAATGATTTTTTCCGAATGCTGTATCTTTAATGCACGACTATTCAAAAGCAAAATATCTAATCTATAAAATTGTCACATTATTTAACAGCCCCTAATAAGTATAATCAAGCGATGCAAAAATTGTTTTGGAAATATAAAAATTGTAAATATACTCAAATTTTGGACATTTTGAAAACATTATTTTTCAAAAACTGCCCACACCATTTTTTTACTTTCTTAGTCGATAGCGGTTACAATGAACTACAAATTCGTTTTTTTACTAATCTCCCAAATTTTACTCCAATTCATGCCCCGAAATTAAACCTGTTTTTTTTTGTATAGATTTTTTTATAAACATTGTTAAAATTTTTAATACATAGCGTTGTGGTGCATCTAGAGATAAATCAAATGCTCTTTTTCCAAATGGTGTATCTTTAAAATGAAGCCCGTTACGAATTTTTGAAAATTTTAACTTTAATGCCCGATTACTCAAAAACAAAATATCCAATCAATACAAATTATCCTATTATATGAGAGCCCTTGATAAGGAAAAATAGTGATGCAAAAATATTTGAGAAAATATGAAAATTGTGAATATACTAGGTAGGTTCAAAGTTTTGGACATTTTCAAAAAACATGGTTTCAAAAACTGCCCACAACATTTTTTTAAACTTCCTGAGCCGATAGAGCTTGCAATAAACTACAAAATTTGTTTTTTACTAATTTTCAAAATTTCATTCTGACGCCCTCTGGGAATTTTCAAAAATTTTGAAATGGATTAATTTTTTATACAAAAACGCAAACGCCGATCGTTCTAAACTTTTATCAGTTCGATAGACTATTTAAAGTACTTGAATAGGATCAGGAGAATATTCAAGTATTTTGAAAATTAAGGAAAACAAAACGATAATTTTTAATATCAACAACGTGTTTTCCGGCAGTTACCTGATTTTAAATACGCTTATCAATTAGCTCTAATAAAAATAAATGTTTTTCATACTTTGCAAATTTTTGATAACTGTATAAATAAAGCTGTTATAACTATTTTCGTGAGCGCTCTAAATATCTTAGCGCCTTTCACGTCTCGTCGTAGGAGCGCGCGCAGCCCGTAAGTAAGCAACGTCTTGAGTCTGCAGCGGGCTTGTACCGGCTAGATTAGATGTAAATTTCCATCAGTGCTTAACGCGAGAATATTTAAAGTAAGGGAAAGTACTAGCGCCCTGTTTCGCCCATTTTTTCTGTACCTGAGCAGCAATAGTCTAATGTTTTGTTGGATATTTTTCTTTTTGCTGACTTATTTGCTCTTATACAATGCTCAACCAATTTTCTGTGGCCTTCTGCAACGTGAAATATCATTACCATCGCGGCATATATTTCGCAAAATTGTTTATTTTTTCTCCATCTAATATTAAATTTGGTAAGTATTCCGTTGCACACCTTTACATCTCAACATCATTCTCTTGGAACTTACTTAGGGAATGTATGGTATCAAATCCGGTATAGATCAGCAATTGTATTAAATAGTTTGGTAACAAGGTATGACATTCACTTGAAATTTTATCAAAAAAATCCATTTTATTTCTGAAAGGGAAGATCAAGAAATCTTACGATGATTTATACAGGCTGAGTCAAGCTATACGCCTTTTTTTTTTTAGTGAGTTTATTAATAAGAATATATTAAAAATTTTTGGTGTGCATATGTTTCGAAGGGTGCTCTACAACCTGGCGCAGTCAGTTTTTTGATTGGACGTCAAATGTCAAAATAGCGATTTTCAACTGTTTATTTTTAAATGGAACGGTACGACTTTTTTTGGCTTACACAATGCTGTATAATGTTTACAATATGATCCTTACTGAATTTTTTCACAATTCTTAAGATTCAGCCTTAAAATATGCATTCATTATGTTAGTCTAGTAGGCCGGAGCCTGCGGAACGTACTTTAATGTAAACACAAAACGATTTAATGGTTGCCAGTATGCATAGTGAAATCGTTATTTTAATAAACATAAAAAAAACAGAAACTCGGATATTTAGATTACATAAAATAATAGTTACTTCAATATTAGGATAACATCGAATGAAAACTATAAGATTATAAACTAAACAAAATTTAAATAATCCAACTAAAAACTCGAAGAAGTGGAAATGTTTACTTACAAGCAATTGTTTCATCAAAAGTTTACTTATTTTACGCAAAAACATGGTGACGCGTGCGTACGTACCGGCCTACTAGACTAACATAATGAATGCTTATTTTACAGCCGAATCGTAAAAATTATGAAAAATTCAGTAAGGATCATATTGTAAACATCATACAGCATCGTTTAAGCCAAAAAAAGTGGTACCGTTCCATTTAAAAATAATCAGTTGAAAATCGCTATTTTGACATTTGACGTCCAATCAAAAAACTGACTGCGCCAAGTTGTAGAGCACCCTTCGAAACATATGCAAACCAAAAATTTTTAATAAATTCCTAATAATAAACTCACCAAAAAAAAAGGCGTATAGCTTGACTCAGCCTGTATACTGCTCAAAGTAAAGCACACAGTGGTACACTCTCATAAATAATAACCAAAAATAAATTTGTATTTATCTTTATTAGACGCTATTGCACGATGGCATTTCTGATGCTTGTAGGGATTTCCACTTTAACTGCGTGACCTTGCACAAGTAAAAGTTGATGCCATCGGTAATATTCGAGTTGATAAGTTATTTTTTTAATATGTTATTCATCTAATACTTGTTAGTAAATAAACAATAATTATGTAGTAAACACTTGCTAAATAAAAATTAGCTGGGAATTACGTACTTTTTGATTTCGTCCTAAACGGGAAAAAGCTTGGTTTTAACTAGTTCACATTATCTATGTACTGTAATAGTAATAAAAAATACAAAATTAAGACTTAGCTTTTGTCTAGCTTCGATTACACCCGCATATTTTCGTTAATCGTTCACTTATTTTCATTGATTTCCGTTGTATTGCCGTGATTGCCGAGTGATTTCCCTGTTTGCCGAGTTATTGCCGTGTTTGCCGAATGTTTGCCGTGATTTCCGTTATTGCCGAGTGATTGCCCAAGTACTGCCGAAAATTTGTACACCTATTGCCGTGAGTGAGACACCCCTCGTTGCATCCTAAATGCCAGAGGTTCCTATTCTCCCATAGGTTCTCTTCTAATTGGCTTTTGTTCATCGCTTCTCCTACCTGTTAATCCCATTAAACTATAAAATTTTAAAAAATTTAAGTAATTTTGAGAATTACAGAAATTTTTAAAAAATCTAAAATAATTAAATTTTTCCAAAAGTTTTAAAAACTATCAAAAATTTTCAAAAATGTTATTTTTGTATTTCTTCATAAAATTTCAAAAATTTTAAATATTTTACATAAACGTTTAATTTTCACAATATAAAAAAAAATTTTAATTTTCAGTAATGCTTCAAAAAATTTTTAAATTTTCAAAATTTTGTATTTTGAACAACTTTTCTCAATAACATTTTTCCATATCTTCCACGTAAAAGGTACGTTACTCGAATTAAAATAGTTATTTATGTAGTTATTTATTTAGTTATTTATAACGAGTGCTATAATAATGCATTATCCCACGTGTGACATACAAAATTTTATCTACGACTCAAAATTTGTTAAAAGTCGCTTTTTTTGCTGAAATGATATTAGACATTTTGCATTAATTTATTTGCAAATGTCACATCACGCTTGAAATACTTTTGTTTTAAAATAAAAGGAACCAGATAGATTCGATTTGTTCAATACTATGGCAACCATCAAGTTTTTTAATAAACAAAGCTTCAGTTTTGTTTGTGTAAATAAAATTAGTTAGGTAATGAATTCATTACCTAACTCATACTACGCTAGTGCGATAATGAACTTTATTTCCTAACGCAGATGAATGACATAATAAATCCGTATCCAAGCAGTCGTAGATAAATATTTTTACTTAACTGTTAATGGTTCACTTGGTTTGCAAAAATCGAAAATAAGCTTAAATTAGCTCTAAGATAAGCAGGGCGTAATTGAAAAATATCAAATGAGTTTTTTCTTGTCTATATCTAATTGTTATTGATACATAAATTATACTATGATGTATACTCTAATTATTATTGCTGTTGTTATCTTATGATAAATATCATCTTTACAGGTGCAAAGTCAAACTTTAAAAATAGACAAAAAATACGTTTTTCTTCCAAAATTGGAAACACCATTGTAAATGTCATTTAATTTTAAATAATTCGCTGAAACACGTGTTAAACCCCACAACATGCAGCTCTATAGACGTATTCGGCAAGAGGTGCAGTATGCGGGACGAAAAAACGTGATGGGGATGTGTAATATAATGTAATTTATGCACTACTTTGAATTTTCAACTTTATTTCATTTTTTATCAGTCTTAAAAATCTGAAACACAAACTGTTAGCATCCTCGATGTTGAAGCTACAAAAAAAGGGGTACATTTGATGATAAAATGAACGGTGATCGAGATAATAGATTGGAAATCGAAAACCCAGATAAAAATAACTGATTTTTGCAGACATCTAAACTGAGAAAAACGGGTTTTTAGTTTTCGTTGCCCATAAGACGCAATGCATTTCGCGTTTTATAAATATTAAAAAAAAAAGGTAACCGCCACAGACGTAGTAGTTACGCGTCTTTAATCGGTCGCAAACTTTGCGTATTTGAAAATATACAATACTGCAGAATCCATTCGGTACACGTCTTGCATCTCGACAAAGCTTATTTATTACATTTTAAAAATAAGTTACCAAAAAAGCATGGAGCGTAGACCACGGGTTCCACTAGTTTGTCATAAAGATGTATACAGGATGTATCAAATTGCGTGTTAACTATGGGGATCTCGCTTATTTAAAGAGATACGACTATAGTTAAATTAGAGACAAGTTGTGGAATTTTATGCCCACTAATAATCTGAAAATAAATTTGACCCATCTTGCTTAGTTTCTGAATAAACTAAAAAAAAACTGAAATTTTGGATTTTTTGTTTTCTGCTATAACTTATTTATCATTTATGTTACATATTTCTAGTTAACGCATTATTACGACACTTTTTCATGCTGAATCTAAATTTTTGATTAGATTTGGTATAACTGTTACCATTGCTCATTTTCGACTGTCAACTTTTTTTTTCTTATGGTCGGTATTTTAAATTTTTTCAAATTTGAATAGTTTTTAATTCTGATTTCAACGATGTGTCACACTTCGCATTTTGTTTAAGTTTTGAGTATTTTATTACAGTAAATAAAAATTTCATAAGTGTGCCATGGAAAGACCACGTCATTTAATTTATTTTGATTAAATTCTAGTAGACCATAAATTGATCGAAGGAAAACAAAACCCTATTTTTATTTACTTTGGCCTTGAGATACATTAAGTACGCGAAAATTTCAGGAAACTTTGTTTTGAGCGTAGGAAGCAAGTTACTTATTTTTTACAAAAACAAATGAATGACGTAGTTACTAACACACACATGAGTGGCGTGAGTGGCCAGCTTTAAGCTGGCCACTCACGCAGAGGTTTGCGTGTGCGGTTTTGAATGTGCATTCAAACCCGTGCAAAAAGAATGTAGTCTGTTTTTAAACACACACGTAGCGACTTGTCAGTAGTTTATTCAAGAAGAATTGTTGCAAAATGACGACTGTGTTATCAGAATATGAATTATGTTTAATGGCAGTGGCGTGCGCGTGTTTTATTAAGAAAAAATCGAAAAAGCGTAATAAACGCTCAAAATGGACAAAGCTATGGCTGTTGGAACGCAATGAATTGTCACATGTGAATTTGCTTAATGAATTAAAATTAGAACCTAGTGATTGGTGTAATTACTTAAGAATGGATGAAGAAACTTATATGGAACTTCTCAATTTACTTACTCCTATAATAGAACGAAAAGACTCATGTATGAGAAGAGCAATAACACCTCACGAACGACTTACAGCTACATTACGTTTCTTGGCAACTGGCAGAAGTTACGAAGAAATTTCAGTAATAATATCCCCACAAGCTTTGGGGCAAATCATTCCAGAGACGTGCAGTGCTATTTATTCTGCACTAAAGGATAGTTACATAAAAGTAAGTCACCAAATATATTAAAAGAGATAAAAATTAACTCATTTTAAAACGAATTTTATTTGTCCTAGAACTAAATATTGTAAAATCTAAATACACGATAAAAAAAGGTTAACAGTTATTATTAGGTTGCAATGAGGATGCAAAATTATAGTAATATTGTGACGTAGCATCGTCGATGTTAGAACCTAGGTTTGTATATTCAGTAGTACTTCCTGAACAGTTGCTGGTTTGCACCATTGGCCCTGGTACCATTGATGCAGCAAATGGTGTAGCTTCACGTTTAGTGACAACGGCTGTGTGTTTATTGATATTTCCAAGTTCTGCTTCAAATAGGATATCGTTTATTAATTTTTCTGGATAAATACGAGTTTCTTTCGCTAGACGTCTTAGTTTTGTGGCAACATTTTTTCCAATTATAGTAAATTCATCTTCGTTGCCAGAAGCACGTAGCTTTTAACTCACAACGTTAAGAATATCATCAGCTTGATTGTCTGCAGCCTTTTCCTTCCGTTTCTTACGCCATGATGTACGTTGTATGTCTGGTGTGACCGTGGTTGATTTTGGCATGGAACTCTGGGTAGTTTCATCGGTAGACCCAGAAGCAAGAGACTGTAATGGACTATTTCTAGGCGACTCTTCGTCTTCGTATTCATCATCCTGTAACATTACAAATATTTTTTGGTTGCAGTTCGCTAAAACAGTGGCTGAATGGAGACGCATTGCCTATCAATTTGAAGAACAGTGGAATTTTCCACATTGCCTGGGAGCCGTTGACGGCAAGCATTTGCGTATAAATCCTCCTGCTGGAAGCGGTTCATATTTTTGGAATTATAAAGGTTACAACAGTTTGGTTCTAATGGCAATTGCCAACGCGAATTATGAATTTATAATGTGTGATTTTGATACTAATGGTCGAATATCGGATGGAGGTGTAGTGGAAAACACACCTTTTTACTCAAAATTTAAACATGGAACTTTGTCGTTGCCATCCCCAAGCAATACAAGTAATAGTCAAGAGCAACTTCCGTTTGTGTTCATTGGTGATGAAGCATTTGCTGTACGTTCTGATTTTTTGAAACCATATAGTCAAAAAGTACTCGACCATGACAGGAAAATTTTTAACTATCGCCTCTCCAGAGCACGACGAATAGTAGAGAACACTTTTGGAATAATGGCTGCTCGGTTTCGAATATTTCATACAGCAATTGGTATAAACTTGGAAGCAATTGATAAGGTGGTTATGGCTTGTTGCTATTTGACACGAAAATGCGGTGAATCCTATACTCCAACAGATTGTTTTGACAATGAAGATCTTGAAAATAGTCGGTTACAGTTGGGACTTCGCCCAGAACCTGGAACTTTGTTAGAACTCCAACGAGGACACAATAGACGAGCAGGTTATGAAGCTCAACGGACTAGAGAACTGTACTTGGAGTATTTTAATCAAGAAGGTGCCATTCTCTGGCAAGAACAAATGATTTAACATAATTTCGTTGTAAAATAATATGTTCACCTGTACAATTTGATAGTTAATAAATTCACATAGAAACGTACATCTTATTACCTACCTCATCTTTATCGCCAACTTCATTCTCGCTTTCAATAGTTGAAACACTTGATCTAGCTGTTTCTTGTTCTCTCTGAAACAGTAACAATTCATAATACCATAAATGCGGCACATAAAGATTTTCTGTTCCAGTTCCTGAAGTCTCCGAAGCTTTAACCTTTTTATACTCTTTTCTAAAACACCCACGTATGGTATTAATTTTTTTAATCACTGTATCTTTCGTAGCTTCTGGTATCACTTCCTGCAATTTTTTTACTAGGATTTCATAATCAGCATTTTTTTTATTACGGTCCGAATATTCCTTCGATTTATTTTCCATAGACAAGGATTGTCTCTATAAATTTCGATGAAGGAGCACATAAAATCACGGGAGCAGTTGCGTAAATCCGACATGATTACACCACAAACAAATTAAACTTAAAAAAACAGTCCCGGCTGCACTGAATCAAAACGTGTTCATTGTGCAATCTTGCACCACACACGCGGGGGTTTCCCCGTTCATTCTACACTGTACGGGGAAGAATTCAGGCAGAGCCAGGTTTATTTGCGTTAAGTTTATTGGAATGCGCATTCTAAATAAATCTACAGGTTTCTACCACACACCATCGGTTTTGAATGCACGGTTTTAACCGTACACGCAAATCTTGAGTCTTCTTCCCTCTGCGTGAGTGGCCAGCTTTAGAGAGTTTATTTTATACGAGCTTCTGAGCATGTTTTACAAAAATGTCAAATGTTTTGACCATTCATTTAATAATTGTTCGTATTAGTGTAGTTGTAGTGTTATCTGTTGCATTTATTTAACCTGTTATTCAAATTTATTACGTCAGTTGCAAACATAAAAACTGCAAGTGGAATTTTCAGTAAATTGTGTATGTTAAAAAATTTGTCATTTATTTGTTTTTATAAAATATAACATAACCTGCTGGCTACGCTCAAAACAAAGTTTGCAGAAATTTTCGCGTATCTAATGTATCTAAAGGCAAAAGTAAATAGAAGTAGTGTTTTGTTTTACTTCCATCAGTTCATGGCCTACTACAATTTAATCAAAATAAATTAAATGACGTGGTCTTTCCATGGCACACTTATGAAATTTCTATTTACTGTAATAAAATGCTCCAAAATTTAAACAAAATGCAAAGTGTGACACATCATTGAAATCAGAATTAAAAACTCTATTTAAATATGAAGGAAATTAAAATGCTGACTATAAGAAAAAAAACAGTTGACAGTCGAAAATGAGGAATGGTAACAGTTATACCAAATCTAATCAAAAATTTAGATTCAGTATAAAAAAGTGTCCTAATAATGCGTGAACTAGAAATATGTAACATAGATGATAAGTGAGTTATAGCCGAAAACAAAAAACCAAAATTTCAGTTTTTTCCAGTTATTTCAGAAACTAAGCAAGATAGGTCGAATATCTATTTAGATTATTAATGAGCATAAAATTTCACAACTTCTCTCTAATTTAACCAATGTCCTATCTCTTCAAATAAACGAGATCCCTATAGTTAACACGCAATTTGATAATACATCCTGTATAGATGGTATAAGCACCACAGATAATAATAAAAAAAGCTTACCCCAAACAGAAGTTATCAGCCTATTGGGTAAAGCAATTCTTCTTAAAACACTAAACACGTTTGTTTTTTCACAGTTTTGTCACCACAAGTCATTATGTCTATTGCGTAATGACGTTTAATTAGGAAAAACATTTAACGTAATTACATAACCGTGATTCTGATTAATGATTATATAAACTCAAAATTATTTCTGTGCTTGCAGATGCCCACTAGCACATTACACAACGCGCCCGGAGGTATTTTAAATCGATAATAAATTAAAGAACATGTTGCACAGACAAGATAAGACACGTTGCTGAATTATTCCGATTATAATCGAAAATTATCGAAGGTTGCGAATGCAAACAGATGTATCATGCATAAACGTAAATTAAAACGTGCTAGCAACCAGTGGCGTTCGACAACCTATAATTGCACCAACTTTTCACGCTATTTCACTACTGTTCCTCATTTTTTTTTATTTCTCAATCCATTTTCTTCACTAAATTAAATCATATGTCATTCTATTATTACAAAACATTAACTATATACCATGTTTTTACACAATAAATTGATTTACTTTCTTTTTATTGTTGCACTGCTTTTAATAACATTAGTTCACACCCCCGCTGTATTTATTTCAAACATTCAACTACAAAACGAGAGCTTTTGAAGCTCAGTCAAGAACGTAACAGCTCAACTGGCCAAAGGACTCTCAACAGTTTACATGAGAACAAGAACTCACCACGAAGCACTGTTTCATTTAAGTTGGAGGTTTGTTTTGAAAGCAGAAGCGCCCTTAGAAGCCCTGATATCCTTCAACTTGTCGTCAAAGCTTCTCCCGAAATACGATATGCACTTTGTTGAAATTGTACATGTATTGCGGGAAGTGTTTAAGGATGAAATCAAATAGAATCAAGAAATAGTTTTACTTTCTTTTCTATACAGACTATAGCTAGAGGGAGGTATTGTTATCGTCAAAAAATTGGGAAGTTGAGATTTTGACGGAGATGCACGTTTTGGCGTCCGAAAATACCCAAAACCGAAATTTCGCTATGGTGTCTGTCAGTGGCGGATTTACAAGCAGGCGTAGCGGGCGGCCGGCCACCCGGGGCTGCATCTGTATGCTGGATATGAAAAAATCAGATTTAACAAATAATAATTTTTGTATTTAGGTCTATTTTTAAATCGATGTTGTTGATTTTTTTAAACACAATTTTGCATTATTTATAAATTTCAGCTTTACTTCGTCAAAGTCCATATTTAATGAGTATCTGTATATAAAATACTTAATTAATTTAACAATTTTTATTTATTTTAACCTTACGTATTTCGGCATGTTTACATGCCATTGTCGAAGGTTATATTAAAAAGTAAACAGTTAGTGTTGTTATAGCAACAGAACTTGGTGACTTGATCTCGGTAATCGTCTGCAGATGACTTAATTTCTTATTCCAAAATGTTCAATAGAGGAGAATTTAAGAGATCAATTTGCTCGTTCATTACGGTACACTTTTTAAATGTTAGTGAATTTCAAATCTTCTAGTATATCTAATTTACGTTTATCATCACAAAAGTGTAAACATTTTATGGTGTTATTAGATGTCATTGAATGATTGTGTTCTAGTAAGTGTTTAGAGTAATTGGATTTATGTGGGTGTTTGTATTTGTAACAACGTACGTGTTCTTCATACCTAATATCGAAATTTCTAATTGTCTGGCCTATATAACCCGAATTTCAATGCGAACAATTTAATTTGTAAATGCCTGACTTTAGCAAATCGTCTGTTTTTGATTTTGCAGTTTAAGATGTTCCTAGTTGTTTTAAAGCTTACTTTATATTTATTTGTTTTGTTTATAATTTTAGCAATTTTTTCTGATTTGTCACCAAGATATGGGATCGAAGCATATTTAATTGTATCGAACGAAGTTAGGGTATTCGGATAAATTTTTTGAATGGCTAATTTATAATCTTTTTCTTTAAATAATGTATCAATAAGTTTAGTATTCTAACCATTACTGTATGCAATTTGTTTAATAATTGAAATTTCTCTATTATAATTAATTTCATCTAAAGGGACCGTCAAAGCCCTATGTATCAGGGACCTGTATGCTGCTAATTTGTGTTTTATGGTGACAAGAATCGTGTGGTATTGTAATGTCTGTTTGTGTAGGTTTTCTATAAACTGAGTACTCAAATTTATTAGTTGAATTAATTTTTATGTTTAAATCTAAAAAGTTAATAGACTTCTTTTTTCAGTTTCTAGTGCAAATTTTGTTTGGATGCAAGCTGTTAATAAAAATTAAAAATTCATTAATTAAATCAAATGAACTATTAAAACATGCTAAAATGTCATCAACCTAACGAAACCAAAATATAACTTTCTCAGATTGATTTGATTCGAATATTTGATCTTCTAGATTTTCCATAAATATGTTAGCTAAAAGAGGTGAAATTGGACTTCCCATGGGTAAACCATCTTTTTGGAAATAAATTTTATTGTTAAAAATAAAATAATTTTGATTGGTGCAAAGTTCAAATAATTGAATCAACTCAGTCCGTTATATTAATTCAACATTTTTGTTAGTAAGAATATTATTTAACAAAGGAATACACTCTTGAGGAGGTATTTGCAGTTTATTATTAAATTTTAAAGATTTGAGTCAACATGTAATTTTAAACTTTCAGGGGGTGATGATTACTTTAACATAGACACGCTTGAAAAGAAGCTCAAATTCGTATTCTACGCATGTCGAATAGGCGATATGCGCAACCACGATCTTCCTACCAGGTCATCCCCACCATCAAGTTTTTGTTATTTTGCGAAATATTTACGTCGTTTAACTTCAAAATCGGAATGCACATCTTAAATTACAATAGAATCAACTTTCATAGAGAAAACACCTCTGGAAGAGAGGGTATCCTTTTGGTCGTTTACCTGAACAGCTTAATATCGTAATCACCAAAAAAAACGACCACCAAATCACCAAGTTATAAAATCGATTTTAGATTTCAACGAATAAATATTGTTCGAAATTAGAAAATACAAAATTAAAAATTTAAAAAACTTTAGAAAGAATTTGTTTTAAAATTTTCAAACTTACAAAAATTTTGAAAACGTTCAAAAAATTTCAAAACGATAATTTTCATCTTCATCAATTTTTAATATATTCAAATTGTTTAAAAATGAAAATTTTCAAAAATTATAAAAAATTTGTTTTAAAATTTCGAAATTTTAAAAAAAATTTCACTCCAAAAAATTTCAAAAATTTTCAAAGAATTGTAATAATGTATTTTACAAATTTTTTAAAATTTTCCAAACTTTCAATTTTAAAAACCTATCGAATTTAAAAAAATTGTCAAAACATTTTCAATATTAGAAAATTTTAGATAATGTTAATATTTTCAAGCAAAGTTCTAAATTTTCAAAACATTTTTAATGTTTTAAAATGTTTCACCTAAATTCTTCTTCTTTAGCCTTCTTGCACCCAGTATTGGGTATAGGCCTGCTTTATCTGTCGCCATCTTTCTCTGTCTTCTGCGATTCTTAACCACGGTAGTCCTGCAATTTTCTTGATGTCGTCGTACCATCTTGTTTGTCGTCTCCCCCTATTTCTTCTCCCTGACCACGGTCTCCATTGTATTATTCTGCCGTTCCATCCGTTATCTTTGATTCTGGCTATGTGTCCTGCATAGTCCCACTTCAAATGTGCCGCTCTCTCAATTACATCCGTTGTTCCGGTTCTTTGTCGTATCCATTCGTTCCGCCTTCTATCTCTTGGTGTTATGCCCAAAATGGACCTCTCCCTGGCTCTTTGTGTAATCTGTAATTTTGATATTATCTGTTTAGTGAGGGTCCATGTTTGTGCTCCGTATGTTATGACGGGGAGGACACGTTGATCAAAAACCTTGACCCGCAAGTGTAAGGGAATTTTCTTGTTTTTTAGTTAATTCCTTTATCTGACCAATCTAGTTCTTTAAATTGGCTCCAGAGCCAATGTAAATAGTTTCGGCGATATTGTGCCCCCCTGTCTTATGCCTCTGTTGACCGAAAACTTTCCTGTGCTTTTGTGTACTTTCACAGATGAAGTCGCTTGTTTGTATATATTTTTTATTAAGGTTGTATAACGATAGAGTCGAATGCCTTTTCGTAATCTACAAAGGCCATGTAGAGTTCAAGGTTATATTCGACTGCTTTCTCTATAAGTATTCTTACCGTTAGTAGATGATCGCATGTGCTGTAGTCTTTACGGAATGCCGCTTGTTCAACTGGTTGGTACTGATCTAGTTTCTTTGTTAATCTGTTTGTAATAATTTTTGTAAATAGTTTGTACAAATGCGACATTAGACTAATTGGGCGGTAGTTTTGTAGGAGTGATGGATCTCCTTCTTTGAACAAAATGATAGTGGATGCATTATTCCAAATTTCCGGTATTTTTCCTTTTTCTAGGCATATGTTGAACAGAATCTTCAACTTCGGTATTATTATTTCTTCTGCCTCGTTTATCATCTCTGTTATTACATCATCCTCTCCCGGTGCCTTGTTATTTTTCATATTCTGTAGGGCATCTATGATTTCTTCGTTACTTATATCGGGTATGTCTTCCGATCCTACGTTGATTATTCTCCTTTCTTCGTTATTTATGTGTATTCTCTGTATTTGGAAACTGTATAGTGTTTTGTAGAATTCTTCTATAACTCCCGTGCGGGGTTGCTAGCCCGTGTGGGGTTGCTACTCCCCCATCGGGCGCCTCCCCAGGTGGCGGATAGAGGAACGCTCATCAGATATGGTGGGTACCGGGGCTGACCAAAACTAGCATCAGAGTCCGATCTAGAAGCAGCGACTGATCCAGAGTGGGCGGCTGCAAATAATAAAGGGACATGGCACGGGGCAGCAGCTATGACATTAAGGGGCCGAGGCTACAGAAAAATGATTTCTCAATAGGCTGGACACCAGGTACTCACAGGCGGATAACACATCTTGATATCAACGGCTGTGACACTGCGATTGGAGAAGGCAACGCGAAACCACTCCAATAAACTCTTCCTAGTATAAATCATCATGGCAAATCGAAATTCAATTACGGCCCTCAGTCCCCGGCAGACTTTCAATAGTCAGAGGGTGCTAAGAATCCCCGGGTGCCCAATTAAAATTGCAACATGGAATGTTACAAGTTTATTTCAAGCTGGAAAATTATATAATGTTGTTTATGAAATGGATCGTCTGAATATCGACATATTAGGTGTCAGTGATGTTCAGTGGCCAGGAACAGGAGAACAACCAATTAAAAATGGATACATGTACTATGCAGGCGGAAATGACCCTTATCATAGATATGGAGTAGCTTTTATGGTAAAAAATAATATCCAAAGGTCAGTTATAAACGTAGTCCAGTAATCTGAAAGACATCTTAATACAACTAAAAGCATACTCAAGTAATATAAACCTAATCCAGGTATATGCTCCAACAAAGGATAAAAGTGAAGCAGAAATCGAAGAGTTCTACTCACAATTAAAGGAAGTGTTAAAAATAACAAAAAGCAGAGACGTTACTATCATACTAGGTGATTTTAACGCTAAAGTGGGCGAAGGCAGTGTTGATAATATAGTAGGAAATTATGGACTAGGCAATAGGAACGAAAGGGGGTGAAAGATTAATAGAATTCTGCCAATGTAACAATATGACTTTAATGAACACATGGTTCAAGCTGCCAAAAAGAAGATTGTATACTTGGACATCTCCAAGGCATACGGAACACAATATAATCAGAAACCAAATAGACTTCATTATGATAAATAGTAGGTATAGGAATTTTATTACCTCTGTAAAAACATACCCCGGAACAGATATAAACTCCAATCATAACCCTCGAGTAGCAGATTTTAAGATAAAATTGAAAACATTAAAAAAGAAGACACCTGCTCAGAGAATAGATACAAAAATGATAAGAGACGATATAACTAAAGAGGAACTAAGGAAGGAAATAGAGAGTAATCTAAACAACATTACAGAAATTAACAAAGATATACCAGATGTAAATGAGAAATGGAATAACATAAAGGGAGCAATACTACAACCTGGAAAGGATAAACTGAAACACACACGGAAAGAGGCAAAAAAGGAATGGATGACTCAAGCAATAATGAATCTTATGGAAGAAAGAAGGAAACATAAAAAACGAAACACAGAGAAATATAAAGAAATTCATAAACAAATTAAAATCAAAAATATATGGATGAAAAATGTAAAGAAATAGAAGAGCTGGAAAAGAAAAATGACACGTTTAACATACATAGAAAAATTAAAGAAATTACAGGAATAGAAAGAAAGAAACATAAAGGTATGATAAAAGATAAAGATGGAAAACTAATATTAGACCTGAAAGAAAAGTTAAAAAGATGGGAAGAATATATAAAGGAATTATTATATGAGGAAAGAACTACGAGAAGTACACCAACAACGCCAAATGGGCAAAGAATAACAAGAGAAGTTAAGTACGCCATTAAAAATAGTAAAACAGGCAAAGCAGTCGGCCCAGACGAACTACCAGCTGATTTGATTAAACTAATAAAAGAAGACAATCTAGAGGCGTTGACTGATTTGTTTAACACAATTTATGAAACGGCCATTATTTCTCAAGAATGGTTAACCTCAACATTCATAATGCTGCCTAAACAAGAAAATGCAAAAGAATGCGCCGAACACCGAAGTATAAGTCTCATGAGCCACACTCTTAAAATACTGCTCAAAATAATTCACAATAGATTATACAGAAAATTAGAAGAAGACATAGGAGAAACTCAATTTGGATTCCGTAAGGGCATGGGTACACGAGATGCGTTATTCGCTATCAACGTCCTAATCGCAAGGTGTCGTGATGTTAATGTTGAATTACATCTATGTTTCATTGACTATGAAAAAGCGTTTGATAACGTCATCCATTCGAAATTAATATCAATACTAAAGCAAAAAGATATCGAGGAACGCACAGTAAACTTAATTGAAAACCTATACTGGAATCAAAAAGCATCAATTCGTATTGAACAGCAAACATCAAGTGAAATCGATATCTGCAAAGGAGTCAGACAAGGGTGTATCCTCTCACCCATTTTATTTAACTTGTACTCCGAACAAATTTTCCGACAAGCTCTATCAGAGGTCACAAGGGGTGTAATAGTCAATGGAAGAACCATCAATAATATCCGATATGCCGACGACACGGTAATAATTGCCACAAACATAAATGATCTACAAAGAATGGTGGAAACTGTTAACACGTGCAGTAACCAATATGGCCTTAAAATGAACCTCAAGAAAACGAAATATATGGTAATTAGTAAAGCAATGTTCAACGTACAACAACCGCTGATAATCAACAACAAATATATCGAAAGAGTAACTAAATACCAATATCTAGGAACAACTCTAAATCAAGAACACGATCACACCGTAGAAATTAATAAGCGGATAGAAATGGCAAGAGCAGCATTCATAAGAATGAAATCATTACTTACTAACAGAAGTCTAAATCTAAATGTGAGAGTCCGCATGGCTCACTGCTATGTCCTTCCAATATTACTATATGGGGCAGAGGCATGGACCTTAAAGAAAAACCATATAAAGAAAATTGAGGCATTTGAATTATGGATTTAGCGTAGACTTCTAAAGATATCATGGAGAGACAGAATAACTAATGATCAAGTCCTGCGAAGGATTGGAAAGGAAAAAGAAGTTGTTTTCAAGTTACAAAAAAGAAAACTAGAATACTTTGGCCACATAATGCGAAGAAACAAGTACGACATATTACAAATCATAATACAGGGTAAAATCGAAGGCCAAAGATCAGTGGGAAGAAGGTTACATAATCTGAGAAAATGGTTTCACTGCACATCATTAGATTTATTCAGAGCAGCCGCATCAAAAGTAAAAATAGCAAGGATGATTGCCAACCTCCGTAGGGAGACGGCACCGTAAGAAGAAGAAGATAGTGTTTTGTAGAATTCTTCTATAACTCGAAGTATTTCATCTCTGTCTCTTATTTCTCTGTCATTTTCCTTGATCATTATAATTTCGCGTCTTCCATTCTGCTTTCTGAGCCATTTTATATTTTTATTATTTTCAATTACCTTTCATAGTTTCTTTCTAGATCTTTCCGTATGTCCCCTCTGACTTTTCTATATTCTTCTGTGCCATATTTATCTTCTTTATATAGAGTTCTTCTCTCTTCTATTTTCTGTTTAGTTTCTTTCGTTAGCTTGTTCGAGTTTTTTTTTGTACTTCCAGCGATTTTGAATGATGTTTCTGTTATTGAGGTTGTTATATGTTGGCATAGCTTGTTTATATCTTTTTTAATATGTTCAATGTTTCCTATTTTTTCATTTATTTCTTTTGTATATGTTTCTCTGTTTTCTTTGAGTTTGTCTACATCAATTAGGTTCCTTCACTTTGGTTTGTGCTTCGATCTTTTCTTCTTTCCTGTTATGATAATTTTTGCCCTTACTAGGCGGTGGTCGCTTCCTGTGTTTTTAGAGCTGTTACATCTTGTACTATTGATTTTGTGGAACTCAAAATATAGTCAATTTCATTTTCGGTTTTCCCGTCTGGGCTTATCCAAGCCCATTTTCGCTGTATTTTTTTTTTGTTGAAATAGGTATTCATAGCATATAGTCTTTGGTTTTCTAAGAAATTTGTCAGCATCGTCCCTCTATGATTTCTGGTACCTAATCCGTACCTCCCGATGCATCTTTCATCTTCATCTTGTTGTTGTCCCAGGATGGCGTTAAAGTCGCCTATTATTATATTGTGTTCTCATTTTACTTCTTTTCTTGCGTTTGCAATATCTTCGTAAGTGAGTTCCATCATCTTCGCGCGTAGAGGTAGGTGCTTATACTTGTATGATCTTTATCTTACATGAATCTGATATCTTTAAGATTATATATATGCCACTCTTTCTGATATTCCTTTGAAACGGACTATATTCTGGATATGCTCTTTTTTAACTAGTAATCCTACGCCCCACTGGCTTTCGGTGTTGTGTCCTTTGTATAGCAGTGCATTTCCTGACTGTTGAGTTATGAAACCTTCGCCTTTTCTTCTAACTTCGGCTGGGCCTATTATGTCCCGCTTTATTTTCTGTGTTTCGTTCTCTAAGTCATCTGCAGTTGTATGTAGCTACCGTGATTACTTTTCTTTCAGATTTTGGTTTTGCCAGTTTCTTGCCTCCCCCAGAATCCATGAGGCGGACTGGTATTTCAGTGTGGGATTGTGAATTTTGAACTCTACCCACCTGGGGTGCCGTATTTGTTTTAGACTCTGACATTGAAGGGAGTTTTTGACATTGAAACACCACGCTTGTCAGGCGGGTTGGCAAGTGGGGGATAGTTTGGGGTGGATGGGATTGAGGTGAAGGACATGATTCCTCACGGGTTATGGGATGTGTGAGAGATCAGGAGCTCGCGTGGGCAGGGTCGCTAAGCCCCTGAAGCAGGTCTATTCCTTATCAGGACCATAAGGAAGTACCTACCCGCTACCCGCGTTCCTAAGTTCGAAATTGTAAAAAATATTTTAGTTATCTAAGTTAGGATGTTTAAAATTTTCGTAATTTACAATTTTCTAAAATATTTCAAAATATATTAAATTTTTTGTATTTTTCATAAAAATTGCTAAACAATTTTTAAAATTAAAAAAAATCTAGTAAATGCGATGAAGGTCCGACCTTTAATTTTGATAAGCGAATTCATTAACATTAGATAAATAATGTGTTGAGAATCGAACCAGAAATTTCAAGGTTTTTATGTTGGCGCTCTGCTAACTCACCACGGCAAGCCTCCAAAAAGTTAGTTTCAAAAATTTAATAATAAAGCTAAAAGTACAAAAATCATCAAGATTAGAACATTTGAAAATTGTAAAGCCGGCCTCTGTACGCTAGCGGCTTGGTCCGTTAAACCGATAGCTAGTAATGCGGTGGTTTATGGTTCAAATCCCGGCCAGAGCATGGGATTAATTACCCCCACTTAACGAAAATCCATTATTAAATAATAACTAGAAGCGAGTTACTATAGAGGAACAAAATGATGTTTACATAACGAAGTTCTCGCTACCTCAAATTAAGCAGTACTTATTTAACTAGGTAGTTTTATTTTCCTTGCAGAGACTCCTTCAGAAGGCAGTGCAAGAGTCAACATATTTAAGCTCCCAATTTGAACTTTGTGAAAAGTTAGCGAATATCCCGCCCCGTTTGAAACAGCAAAGTTAAAGTTTACTCTAGGAGGGAAAGTTTTTCATTATCAAGCATTTGTCAGCTGCCATATTAGGCACAAAAACTAGAAGTAGTAGCTCGAGTGTTAACCCCAAACGTAACATTTCGTGTTATCTAATAAAGTGCCGGAGTAGAGTCGAGTACTTCACTTTTTACCACTCCGCAGAGACAAAAACTTTGAGAAAAACTCTGTTGAATCTCATTTGTCTTGGGCACGCGACAATAAAATGTTTTAGTACTGCCATTAGCCACCGCCACATTGTGAGCTGATGGTCACGTAATAAATTGTTTACGACCTTTAGACCAGGTTTACTCCTTTATTCGGTTTTAAATACGTACCCTATGATCGTATACGACTCTTAATCGTTCTTGCTTTTATTTGTCCTCGCGGATTACACTAGTTAGCAGGAAACACAATTTACAACTTTAGGACGATCTTACTAGCAAGTTTAAGTTCGTGTCTGTCCTACGAAAGGACGAAGTTATCAACTACAAACTGAAAGTTAATTATCCTTTCTTGTGTTATGGATCTTTGGACTTAATTTATTAACCAGAGCGATGGAATGTAGTTTTATATCAAATTTGGGTTTAATCATCGGATTTGTATATAATAAAATAATTTAATGGTTTTGTTGAATGTTATTGTTTTTACAATATTAAAATTTTATCTAAGAATTTATACATTTACAACTATTTATTGATACTGGATTGACTCGATTTCAATTGCAATAAAATTTACAGAAATATACAAATATTAAACCAGATTATGATAAAGGACTTCGCAAAAAATCGAACTTTCCGCTTTATCAGTATCGATACCTACTTCTTCTTCTTCTTCTTTTTCTCCGTAAATCATTTTGACTTTTAGGGCGTCGAATTGGATTCCATACTCTCTGTTTCCTTAATTCATCTCATCCATTTCTTGCGGTGCCGTGCCAAGGTTTTCATTTTATTTGGTGTTTTCCCTCTGCTTATCCCCACTTCGTCTACCCTTTTCATCCATGTTTTTCTCGGCCTGTCTCTCCTTCTTTTTCTTGTCTCTATCACTCTCCTCACTATGTTATCTGGGTTCATTCTTGTTATGTAACCAGACCAGTTCAATTGTTTGATATCTAGCTTCGTTCTAATATGTTCTTGTTTAGTCATATACCTTATTTGAGTGTTCCTTAACTCTATCAAATTTTGTTTTTCCCGCTACTTTTCTCAGCTATTTCATTTCTATCGCGTATATTTGGGATTCGTGCTCCGAGCCCTTTCTACGAGGGCGGAGTGGGAAGTCTCATAAAAATAAAACAAGCAATAATTTTTTCGCCCAAAAAACCATTTATGTTTCAACATAATCGCCTTTTGAGTCGACACACTTAGTCCAACGTTTTTCCAATTTTTCGATCCCTTCCGATTAATACGATTTCTCCAACCCTTCAAAATAGGCGTTCGTTGCATCGATGATCTCCTTATTAGAGCCGAATAGAATAGAATAGAGGAGATAATTGCAGGGGGCTAAGTCTGGAGAATATGATGGATGTAGAAGCAATTCGAAGCGTAATTCATGGATTTTGGCTATGGAAACCACACACGTATGCACCCGTGCATTGTCTTGATAGAAAATAACTTGTTTCTTCGCCACGTGCGGCGGTTTATTTTTCAAAACGTCGTTGAAACGGTCCAATAAGTTGCAATAATATTCGCCGCTAATTGTTTTTCACTTTTCCAGGTAATGGATGTGGATTATGCCGCGTGCATCCCAAAAAACTGTAGCCATGACCTTGTTGGTCGATAAAACCGCATTAGCCTTTTTCGGCGCTGGTTCGCCAGTAGAAATTCACTGTTTCGACTGTTCCTTGGTCTACGGTGTATAGTGATGGATCCATGTTTCGTCCACAGTTATGTAACTACGCAAAAGCTTCTTTTTTATTGCGCTTGAACATCGCCAAACCTACTTCTGAGTTGTCACACGTGTGCACCCATCACGCGTATAGCTTTTTCATATCCAAATGTACGCGTGTAATGTATTGCGCACACGTTCATCTGAGATGCGTACTATCTCAACTATGTCGTGCACTTTAACTCTGCGGTCTTGCAATACAATACCATGGATTTTTACAATCATTTCTAGTGTAGTGAGCTCATTTAGGCGTTCTGAACGTTCAACATCAGTTGTGCTTGTACGACCACAACGAAAATCAGTAAACCACTTGTGAATCATTTTAATCAATGGTGACGAGTCCCCATAATATTTATCAAGCTTTTTGTTTTGGTTCGCGTAATGGTTTTTCCACACAAAAAAATAATGTTTAACTAACACACACTAATTTCACTTTTTTCTATGTTTACAAAAATACGAGAGGTTATCTGCTTTTAATACCCGTCAAAACTGAACTAAACGTCAGATCCATCTAAAAATTTTAATGTGGCCTAGTGACAGATGGTAAATGTCTTCTGGGACTTGCGATTGTGACGCCCTCTGGTGCAATTATACAAAACTTCTCACTCCGCTTTTGTATAATATCGTTGGTAAGGCAATTATATTGCATTTTGTGATCATGTCGATTTCTGTAAAATAGTTTTATTTACTGCATGGTATATGCTCGTTGCCTTCTGCCTTCTCTTCGCTATTTCCAGATCTAGGTTTATGTTCTTTGCTAGTACACTTCCCAAGCAATCATAGACTGCTACTTCTTCCAAAATTGTTTGCTTTCCTCTTATGTTTTATTTTTGCCATTGATTATCATTGTTGTACTTTTACTTGTGTTTATTTCCATCTTAAGTGCTCCGGTTTCTTGTATCCATACATCTACCATGGATTACATTTTCCTTTATGTTTAAAATCCTTTCCTCTTCTAAAATTTTTGACAGGTCTTTGTTTCCTCCGCTCACTCACACAGGCAACCACTTCTAAATCTGATCAGAATCAACATATACTGTCTGCTTTCAATTTGGTACAAGTCTGCCTATCATTACAACTTGCAGTTTATTATAGGTATGGTTCTATAGCTTTATTGTTCTTGACGTCATACTCGTACACTGGCATGACTTTCACTTCATCAAACTGAAAAACTGCCAGCTGCTGTTCTTCTTCTAACTTCGATACTGCTATTTTCATATACTGCATTACATTTTCCAATAAGTCTCTTCTTATGTTCATTTTTGAAAAGCATTTTTGCAGCGTTAATATTTCAGCAAGTGGAAAATGTAACGTGTTTCTTAAAAAGATATAACAACGTTTGCTGAAATAACGTATGGTGAAGGCTCTGCAAATATCTTCCGACTGCCACGTTACCATTTCTTATTTTCTTATAAAGTTTTAATTTGGGACGATGTAAATACTTTCTGTAGTGCCTTGTTTATTCCATTTCGTTTTTGACTCTTGTAGAAGTTACGACGTTGTAGAATTTGAGTTTTACCGTTTTGTTACTAGTCAATATAAACGTTTTCGCAACATTTTAAATTCCATTTCAATTGTCTCTAGTTCTCGTTTTTCTTTTAATTTGTGTGTCCTCGAGCTCGGTATTTTTTCTTTCGATAAAAAGCAATTACTTATTGGTGGAATGGCACCTAGTTTCAGTATGTTTGTACTGCTTAGGTTTAATTCTGCTTTCAGATCTTTTTCAAAATCTCCTTCTTAAAATCAAACAGAAAAACAGAACACACGCTGTAGAGCTCGGGATCCAACACTATACAGGAAGCCAACACAAATGTACCCATTGACTGTATAAAGCCTTACCTATCTGTGATATGAAATTCTATTACTTGGAAGATTTTTACTTATTTTCGGTGGCTGTAATTTAAAGTAGACACTAGGCAGCGTACTCCAGACACTTAATTTTAATATAATAACTTACTGTTACAAAAACTGGATAGAAAGACGTTATATGACACTTTGAATGAAAAGTTTCAATTTATTTGACACCGCACCAGTGACCTGCAATTTAGTCTGGAACATAATTACAGATATAATCGAGGCATTCTTTAACTTTTTACTATCTCTGCTTTCTAGGTTTAAATGCATCGCATTTTCCGGATGAGCCCTCAATTTCGAGAACAAGGCAGTTGGTTCTTGTTGCATGACAATGCCCATTCCGTTTCGGTTGTGAAGGCATTTCTGTCTAAGTACGGCGTTGTGGCGAAAAACCACCCAACCTGTTTTCCTAACCTGGCAACAGTGGACTATTTTCTTAACCCTACCATGAAAACTGTCCTCAAAAGGAAGCGATTTCAAGAAGTTAAAGGCGTTATTAATATAGTAACCGCCGAGCTCAACGCAGTTTCCTTGGACATCTTTGGTGTTTCTGGAACGTAGTTGCAAAAATAATTAAAAGATTTTTGAAATGTTTCCCAGTCGGGAACTTTATTGCTGAAATGTATTAAAAATATAACATCTGGTTTTAATAGCACTTTTACAACTGAGTTATAATCGTGAAATAATTTTACACTGATATTTTAAATTTGAAGAAGATACACCTTTTGAGTTTCCAAGGTCCATTATTCATTAGCCTATCAGCGTATAGCGTAATGGGCACTAATGTCATTAAAATGTTTACAATACAGTAATAGAAAAATTAAAACCTAGCTCATTATAATTTCTTTTTGTTATACAAGTTGCAGCTGCTATAGCAAGGGAACAAAATGCAGCAAGACAAAAATTGTATAAGTTTTCTTTGGTAATTCTACCAGATTTGTTAGCACAAATTAAATCGGCCAGTAAAAAAACCGTGGGGGCCCCCATAGCATAGTAATTTGCATATGCATAACCAAAAGCAACTAAAGATACAGTGTAAAGCAATGCTATCAAATCAACAATCCATTCTTCAACCAAAAATATCAGAGTTAGTGCCACCATAAGAACACCAAGCGCTGCATGGGCATGTGCGATTTGATCCGACTCGCTCACCCAAATTTCCGTTGCTAGAAATGGTAGAGCCAAGAGGGGCAGTTGCGTTGTAGCATAGCAATGCAGATTTTCTAAACACTCATTAGCGGTAGCTGTAAAATATTATTTTAGCCCACACAAGTATGAATGTAAACCATCAGAGCAAACCTGTTTTAAGAAGTCCCAGAATTGAATATATTGCCACTGCGATTAGTGCTACATCAATAAATTTTTGGGATCTTCCTGATTGCTCTACCAGAACCACACATGTAATGGCTACCATAGCTGCAATAGAGTAAGTAACTAACTCATATATTTTGGTGTGTCTTTTAACAGAGCAGCGGTTGCGAGGCCGAGACATACTTAAAATTTTGTGGAAAAAATGGTTCTGTGAAACTTATCAATTTTGACAAAATGTTTTCTTTTGTTCAATTTGGATGAGTTTCTTGATTCATTCGTTTCTATTTGTTTGTTTATCACGTCTGTCTCCGAAACAGATGGTTTGATTTTGATTATTTTGACTACATCTGCAGCGGGAGTTAAATTTTAGTTCTTCTTTCTTTCTTTCTTCTCAGCTTCTCAGGGTCCACTGCTGGACATAAGCCTCCTCCATTTTTTTCCATGTGTCTCGATCTTGGGCCTTTAGTATCCATTTTTTTCCGGCTATTTCTTTTAGGTCGTCACGCCATCGTGCTTGTGGTCGTCCCACGCATCTTTTAGTTTCTCGTGGTCGCCATTGTAATATTTTCTTAGTCCATTTCTCATTGTCTCGAGCGATATGACCCGCCCAACGCCACTTGAGTCTCGCAATTTTTTCTATAACATCTTCAACCCTCGTTCTTGCTCTTATATCTTCATTTCGGATCCTGTCTCTTAGGCTGATTCCGAGCATGCCTCTGTCCATCGCTCGTTGGCAGATTCTTAAAAAAATTTTAGTTAACTGAAGAGAAATAAACAGCAATATTTCCAGAAATAAGGTTGGTCTGATTAAATAAAAGAGGGTGGAGACAGAAGTGTAGAAAAAATGTTAGATAATATGGAAACCGGTGCGTGCATACATACAGCGTTCATCGTCAACCCCGCAAATTAATTATAATGAGATTTAATTTAACCCGAATTGTATTCCGGTTATACGTTGTGTTGTTTATACATACATAATGTGTAATAACCCTTTTGATGCCAGTGGAGTATCTATATTCCACGAGGCATTCAACAAATTCATTTGGTCTATGGACTGTATGTTCATCACAATGGCATTGTTAGTGGAGACGTATGTAACCCAACGGTTTTTTTTATAGTCTATAGAAAGGGTTCTTGCAAAGAGAAATCTGCAGAATTTAGCAGCAAATTTGTCGGGTATAGAAGACACTGAAGTAGAGACTTTATGCGCAAGTAATGATGACTCAATGAACGAAAGCTACAACACCGAAACAAGCGTAATAGTGATTCCGACTTTGAAAATTTGGAAGTTCTAAGCTATTACAAAACGTTGATAAAGAAATGAGTTTCAGGTAGACGTTGATGTTATTGATGGCGTTGGTGATTGTAAACCTTACCCTAAATTAACAATGCTCAAATGCCACTTATAATCCAAAAGCTATTTGATCAAAACTTATTCAAGATTTTAAGCCACGACGGTTTGAAATACCCCTCACTAACATTTGCAAAATAAATGTTGAAATCACTCACCAACTTTACTTATTTCTACTGCAGGGTGCACTAATAACAAAGTGTTACTGTTACAGAAAAAAAAGGAGAAAAATGTAAACAAATGCACGTTGATGGTTATGTCGTATAATAGATTGCCATCAGTAAACCATCACCAAACACTTCTTTGTTCTATCTCAAAAAAAAATAGATCTACTCTAGTCTAACACATTCACTGCCAACCACACACCGTCTCTGTAGTCGGCTAGTTACCACAGAAACTGACCATTCATACTATTCATAGTTAACTATCTTGATTTTTTCGTTGTAAATCGACTGGCATAACTCGCGAAACGTTCAATTTGCGTCGGCATTTTGCTAAAGTGTATGACCAAAAACCTAATAAGATTTTTTAATGCAAAATTTGTACTCCTGTCCAGTTTTAATTATGGGTTTTGGTCAGCTCCTCAAATTATCCCAAAAAATTGAAGTTAGCAGGAAAACAGTTTCCAGCTTTACGACAATCTTACTTGCAAGTTTAAGTTCGTGTTTGTCTTACGAAAGGACGAAGTTTTCAACTACAAACTGGATGTGTTATGGATCTTTGGACTTAATTTATTAATCAAAACGATGGAATGTAGTTTTAGATCAAATTTAGGTTTAATCGTAAGATTAGCATAAAATAAATTATTTTAATGATTTTGTTGAGTTTTATTGCTCTTACAACATTAAAACTTTATTTTAACTCCGCCTGCGTCATCTGATGGGTGGATTGAGTAGCCTGTTGGATGTCATTGCCGGTCCTAAGCCCGGATAAAGGGTTGGTGGAACAGGCTAGCAACATATCCACCGTAAAATCAATTATTGCTTCTAGAACCAACGTTAAGCCTCGGAATCAGAAAGGACTATTTAAAGACGAGCAATGCAAGACAATAAAAAAAACAAAAAGGTGAACGAATAATATAAGATTAGAAAGTTGCAACATACGGTCATCGTCTCAAAGAGAACTTCTTCTTCTTTTGTGTAAATCCTTTTGCCCTGTAGGGCGTCGAATTGAGTTTTATACTTCCTGTTTAATTAATCCACTTCTTCCTTTTCTTCCGGTCCCGTGCCAAGGTTTTTACTTCATTTAGGCTAGTGTTTTCCCTCTGCTTGTCCCCACTTTCTCTATCCTTTTTATCCATGTTTTTTTTTCGTGTACCTCTATTTCTTTTTATTCCTTTTTCTGTCTCTATCACTCACCTCACTATTCTTTCTGGGTCCAGTTCTTGTTATGTGACCAGACCAGATCAGTATTTTATCCAGCTTCGTCATAATAGGTTCTTCTTCTTCTTCTTCTTTCTCTTTGTCCCCATTTATACCTCCCGGTGTTGGGTCTTTGATCCATCTCTTAAAGGTGTTCCTTTCTCTTGCCATTCTCCGTATCTCTTTGATGGTTTTTCCTCTTTTCCTTGCCATTTCATCTATTGTTTCTTCCCACTTGATTCTCGGTCTACCCCGTTTTCTCCTTCCTTCGGGTTTCATATTCAACATTTTCTTGGGTATTCTTTCCTCCTCCATACGAACCAAATGACCGTACCAGCTTAGTTGTTTTTCCTCTATTTCTCCAACTAAAGGTTTTAAGTCTAGTTCGTCTCTAATGCTTCTATTACGTACCCTATCCTTTCTAGTTTTTCCTATTATCTTCTGGAGGTACCTCATTTCTGCAGCTGTTATTTTAGATTTATGCTTAGCCAACATCGTCCACGTTTCTGACCCGTAGTTGGCTGTAGGTGTGTAAATGGTTTAGTATAGATGTACTTTTGTTGTGGTACTTAATTTTTTCTTTCCTACTAGGGTATTGCTTATTTGATAGTAGACTCTACTTGCTTTAGCTATTCTGTTGCATATTTCTTGATCGATCTTGCCGTCATTATTGATCATAGTTTCTAGGTATTCGTATTTTTCTACTAGCTCTAGTTGTTGTCCATCCATTCTTACGTCTATGTTTTCTGCTCTTTCTTCTTTTTTTTATGTAGAATCTTATTCTTGTTTTTGTTTATTTCCATTATAGATTTTTGTTTATGCATATTCTTCCTCTATTAAATTTTGTTTTTCCCGCTATTTTTTCCAGGTATTTTATTTCTATCGCGTTTATTTAAGATTCGTGTTTTTTCAGAGGCACCCATGATTCGCTAGCATTTAATATCGTTGGTAAGGCAATTACATTCTATACTCTCGTGTTTGTAATCATGTCGATTTCTGTAAAATAGTTTTATTTACTGCGTAGTATATGTTTGTTGTCTTTTGTCTTCTCTTCGCTATTTGAAGATCTAGGTTTCAGTCCTTTGCTATCACACTTCCCAAGTATTCGTGTACTGTTATTTCTTTCAGAGTTTTTTGTTTGCATGATATTGTGTTTTCCTATTCTATTTTGTTTTTGTCATTGATTATCATTACTTTACTTTTATTTGTGTTTATTTCCATTTTAAGTGTTCCCATTTCTTTTTGTTCATACATCTACCATGGATTGCATTTTGCTTGCTGTCTTGGCTGTTAGTATAATATCGTCCGCTTAAAGTATTTTATCTAGTTTTGTGGGAATGAGGTTTCTATATCCAATAGGTTTCCTCTTGTGTTTTTTTATTAATCTATTCATGACTGTAATAAGAAGCTGTCTTCTTGTTTCACCCTTTGTTTCATTTTGAAGACTTCTGATCTTTGTCCGTTTATCTGTACTTTTGCTATTACATTTTGGTATACATTTTTTAATACTTATATTAATTTTCTATCTACTTTAAGGTTTATTAGGCTTTCCCATATTGCTTCTTTTTCTATCATATCAAATGCAGCTTTTAGGTCGATAAATATTAAGTATAGTTGTTTTCCGCTGTCGATTGCTCTTTCTACTAGGTTTCTCACTATGCTGTTTGTCTGTTTGTTAGCTCTGAACACAGCTTGTTCGTCTTCCAATTGTTTTTTTTTACTTGTTTTTATAATCTTTTCTCTACTATTCTTGTGTAAACTTAGATCTTACTGAAAATAGAATGATCTCGCTATGACTCTTAAATGTTGTATGATCGTCCTTATAAAGTGGCAGTATCAAGTTGTTTTCCCAGTCCTTAAGAATTATTTGTTTTTTCCATGTTTTATTACATATTAAGTATAGCCACCTTTTCCTTCTTCACCTATCCACTTTACCTTCTTCGGCTCGATATTGTCTGCTCCTCTTGCTTTTCCGGTTTTAATGCTTTTTAGTGTTTCTTCTGACTCTTCTGTCGTTATTTCTTCTATTTGCTTATTTCTTTCCTCATGTTCTATTTCTTTATTTCTTTCTTTACCCCCGTTTTGTATTTGTTCAAATTTTTTAATGTAGTGATTTTTACATATTTCTACAACTTCGTGCCTTTAAATCGTTATTCCGTTGTCTTTATTCTCTATTCCGCTTATTTCGTTTTCTTTCTTCTTTTCATATTTCTTATTCGATTCCAGAATTTTCTATTATTATTTTTGAAGTCGTCGTTTAATTCTGTTCTAAATTTCTTCCAGCATCTTCTTTTTCCATCTCTTATATAAACCATTTTGTCTTGCGTCTCTTTTGTTTTATTATATTTCTTCTATGCTTGTTTTTCATTCTAATTTTTTTCTTTAATTCTATTGTCCACTAGTTTGTTCATTTTTAGTTGGAGTTTATTTTCCTCTTTCCACACATTTTTTCTGCTTCTTTATACAAGGTTTGTTTCAGATTTTCCATCTTTCATCCATTTTCCATTTATTTTCTTTAGTGAATTATCTATTTCTAGTTGGCATGCTCTTCTGGTTTCTTCCTCTTTTAATTTGGGTATATTAATATTGGTTTATTCCCTTTCTTCTTCTTTTTTTATTTCTGCTATCTGTACATTAGCCACGACTAGTAAAATGAAGTTAAGATAAAAGCGTGGGTCGTAGACCACGGGTTCCGCTGGTTTTTATTTTATAGAGCTGCTTTTAACTTTTATTGCTAGGATTATTTTTCATACGAGTATTACATCTGAGCAAATATTTTGGAAGAAAAATCGCAACGAACATGTGGTTATATTTTACTTGTGCAGCTATGATATTTTTGAGAATCATAATTTAAAATAATAACAAATTATAACTAAATATAACTTGCTCTAGTATTACTGCTACGTTGCTTTACCAAAATTGCGCCTTTTAGTTGTGACATAATTTTACCTAGTAATGTGAGATATAAAACGTAAGAATTTTTGAATTATAAAGCAGTCTAGACGAAATGAATTCAATTTTCTTGCCTTTGCTTTTGTAGCTTCTTCGCAGTTAATACAGTTCAGCGCCGTTTCTATTCAACACATTTATATTCCGTTAATTGATGTATTTAAACTAACTACCTGCATTTTCTCATTACTCTCACATATGCCTTACCTTCCTCGCAGTTTGCTGTTTATTATTTTGTGGTTTGCGTAACGGCTGTTTTTCTGTAATCTTCATTTGCATTTCTCCTAATCACTAATTTTTCAGTACTATCTCATGATTTCCTTTACATTTATAATACTTACAGTGGTTTTGATACTTCATTTGTAACAAAGCAGATAACATTTTTCCCGGAATTTAATTTGTAGGTTTTTAATGTTTTTATTAACTGAACCCACATTATATATTGAATATGAGAAAACAAACACATTCCACATAACCAATATAAAATTAAGAACAAAAATGCCTGTGGATAAATGTCTTATAAAACTGAGATTAAATATGGCGTCCAAGTTTTCCCAGAGCACATACGTGACATAATGTCAAGTGGTGGAAAAGCAATACCAATGTGATTCTTTCAGAAACATAAAAAAGCACTTCTCCACTTATTTTATATTTTATCAGAAATATTTTATTTTGTTACTTTCAGCTCGAGATTGAGGGTTGAGCAGCTACACGTCAGTTGGATTTAAGGGGGGGAAAATTAAAAATCCCAGGATTATTGATATTATGAAAAACATCACGTTGTAGAAGATTGGAAAACGTATTTTCATTAAAAAAATAAAGTCTTGATGGATAAATAATGTCTAATGTTTAATTAAAAATAAAATTGGTTTCGCTTGAATATCGGCTCTTGGTTTTTATTCTAAAAAATCTGCTTTACATATTACTGTTTCTGGTTTAATAAGATCGTGTTTTGAATATTTAAGAATGTATTAGCTTTGTATTTTAAAGTTATATAAACCTAGCAAAGGTGTATCAACAGTAATATTTATTTTATTATTTTAATTGAAGTTAACTTGTTTTGTGTGTGCCCTATAACTCCGGAACATATGTGCCGATTTCGATAAACTTTGGAATATCAAAAATTCATAAAAAATAAGCTTTTAAAAAATATCCGAACCCGGAAACCGGAAGCAGCAATTAGCTGTTTTTGTTTAGAAATTTAATTTTATAAAATAACAAAAGAATTTAGAGTACATCCAACGTTTTTTCGATTTCTCTAGTTTCAAAATGGTAGCGACTACAATTTTTGGAGTGGCTAACGTTTCCAGCACTGAAACGGAAATTCGCTGCTCGGAAACCCGTCCGCCCTATTAGACAGGATAGGAAGCAGTGCCTACCCATAATTTTTTTAATTGAAAAAATTCAAACTCGTTTCAAAAAAATTACTTTTATACATACAGTTTTATACTTTTTATCACCACCGTTTAATATTAAAAATTGGGCGCCAATTAAAAAGCCGTTGCCTTTAAACAATGCTTTGCATACGCAAAGGCGAGCCTTGCCGCTCCAACAGATTCCCAGCCGCAAAACAATCAACCAATCTGTTATTTTTAATACTTCTGCATTTACATGGATAACGGAAGACAATCGTCCGATTCCAAGAAATAGTAGGGATATTTCGGCTCAGTAACCACAGTATAGGCGCGCCTATTCTCGTAGTCCGTAGATTTTATCTAGATCTCATGGACCAACTTTTAAAAAACAAATTTGACGGATACTCTTTTGAAAAACAAACAGAAATAGTTTGTAGCATGCTAATATCGGTAATAGACCATTTTGCAGTTATGAAAGAAAAGGGGATTCACCTTGTATTAAGAAAATAATTTTTTTTATTAAGTGTACAGAAGGTCAATTCGTCGAACATTATATTTGTTCGAAATATCTATTTATATATGGTTTGTTGTTATTTGATAAGAATAACAAGCATGATTTGTGAAATAGTAAATTTGGTGGGCAAGTAGAGTAAGCGCTTGCAGCCAAGGTCACCGTGGTTTTCGGGAGTCCGTGGTTCTATTTGGCCCGGTGGTCGAATCCAAGCCAGTGCAGTTGTCAGCTCCTGACCATCACATAGAATACGTTCTAAGTAGTTTTTAAGGATTTAGTTTAAAGTATTACGCAAAATGGGCCCGACAATGTGGCCTAAGTGCTATAAGACCTGAAATACCATACAAATACAATACAATACAAGGCAATATATTTTGAAGAGACCGAATCGAAAGTTGATTGCCTTTCTGAAAAGTATGGAGTTGCTTCTTGTGTGTACAACGCATATCCTTTATAGTATTGTACATGTACATATGATTCAAAATACTCTTTTGATCTGGTAACTGTATTCGATATGCACAGTCTGTAGGAAGCATCGATTTTCTTATAATACAGGGTGTTAATGAATTGTAGGGATTGCAAAACACAACAAAGCAAACAATTTTTGTTAATAAATGTGTGGTCAAAAGTGTTTCCTTTCAGGGATAGAGCTTCGCAACAATTCTTTAAAAAGCGCCTAAATGTAGGCAACTCAATTTACTACCTACTATTTGTTTCCATAACGACGGAAATCATTACAGGATAAATAAAGCCCTCTTTCCCATTTTTCAAATTCAAATTAAATTTAATAGTTATTTAAGTATCAAGGAATGTAAGGACGTAATAACATCTGAGGTAGGCGAATACGAGCTGAGGCGGAGCCGAAGCTTGTCGCCTGCCGAGGATGTTATTAGTCGATACATTCCGTGTTACTTATCAAATTTTTCACGCTACAGGTAGAAATTTAATCATATTTTTAAAAGTTCGTTTTGACAGCTGTCATCGGAATTATTTTTTAAAAGCTCCATTATTCTAAGTTGTCTGTGTTTGTTACCATATCAACGAACAGTTAAAATCAACATTATTTTCCTAGGGATGTAAGTGACACTATTAAGTTCCGTCGTCAAGGGTAACTAGTACACGAATGTTATCAGCCACTTACGATCCCTGTAGCTATGGATGTAAGGCCTACTTACACTGCCGGTAGCGTGAAAAATAAATTAATTAACAAAATGTTACAAAGCAAAAATCAACTATTTGAAAAATTTACATTAACTGATTCAAAAATTAACAAAATTGTAGTAAATGTTTAAAATGTCGCCCCCCAGCTTCTACACACGAAGCACATCTACGAAGTAAATTCCTGAACGCCGCTCCAAATATACCAGGAGTCTGTTGAGCTTCTTCACATGCAGCAGGAATACGCGCCGTAAGTTTTTATACAGTTTCAACTGGGGTAGCATACACTAACGTTTTAACATGACCCCCAAAAAGAAATCAAGTGGGGTCAAATCAGGAAAACGTGGAGGCCACACCACATGCCTCCTCGACCTATCCATCTGTTGGGAAAAGTGTTATTTAAAAATTCCCTGACTTCGGCCGAAAAATGAGCAGGTGCACCATCGTGCTGCAGCCAAAAGTTCAGGCAGGACATAGCGCAATAAATTTAAATACATTGCTCCTGTTAACCTTTGGGGTAGCAGATATGGTCCAATGAATCTATCGCCAACAATTCTGGCCCAAATGTTCACCGAAAATCTTTGCTGGTATCCTTTTTGAACCACAGCATGGGAATTTTCATCATCCCAAATGTGGCTGTTTCTACTGTTGAATATTCCTTCGTTCGTAAACGATGCCTCGTCACTAAACACAACGTCTACTTGGAATTCTGGATCCTCATTACAGTGCCGCAGAATTCCTGCCAAAATTCTACCCTTCTGGGAAAATCTGCTTGAACCATGGTTTGTACCTTCTGTGGATGGTACGCATGTAGCTGCTGCTCATGTAGTAGCTCCCATACTGCAACATGGTTTATTCCCATTTCATGAGCGATAGCTCTTAAACTAGTAGAAGGATTTTCAACCACTCTCTCCAAAACTTCTTCCTCAAAATCCACCGTTCGCCTTGTGTCTGTTGACAACGAATGTACCTTTCTCCTGCAGCCGACGTGAAACTACACTAAAGACCTTGTGCGATGGCTGATTCCTATTCGGAAAATGTTCTTGGTACAGGCGAGCAGCTTCGCGTGCGTTACCCCAAGCAGCTCCATACATGAACATCATGTCATGCTGTTCGGCAAATGTATAATTCGCCATAACACAAAAAAACGAAACACAGAACGAAAATAATGAAAAAAACGAATTATAAGAGGCACAGAAAGAAACGAATGCAAGAAATATCAAAAAATATCACAAGAATATCGAACTGTGTCAAAATTGACGTTATTTGAATGCATGTATGTCTAGATCGTTTTGTTTTTTCAAAATTCCGTGTGATCTGTGCAAAATAATTGAAAATGCAATTTGGGTTGCCTATTTTCAGGTACTTCTTAAAGAATCTTTAAGAGGCTCTATTTTCTAAAGGAAACACTTTTGACCACACATTTATTAACTAAAGTTGTTTGCTTTGTTGTGTTTTGCAAGCCCTAGAAGTTTGTCCCTACAATTCATTAACACCCTGTATAATTCTATGTATAATAACGCAAAAGCCGAGCTTACGCAGCTTCTTTGGACATCTTTGATGGCAGCTTTTAAAAATTTTTGAAACTGTTCCATAATTCAAGTTGCAGGAGATTACTTTCAAAAAATAAAAGCATTTTTGAAAATCCTCCCAGTCAGGTATTTTATTGCTAGAACTTATTAAATATAAGATCTTGTTTTAGTAGCACTTCTACAACAGATTTGTAATTGTAAAACTATTTTTCACGCCACAGGCAAGGTAAATAGACGATACATCCATAGCTACAAAAGATGTAAATGGCCAATAACATTCGTTTACTCTTTGCCCTTGACTACGGAATTTAATAGTGTTATTTACATTCCTAGGATAATAATTAAAGGAACAAGGTACAGATACCAATATTTTATTTCAACAAGCACAGGCAACTTAGAATAATGGGGCTTCTAAAAAATAATTCGGATGACAGCAGTCAAAACGAACTTTTAAAAATATGATTAAATTTCTACCTGTAACGTGAAAAATTTAATAAATAACACGGCATGTATCGACTATTGGCATTCTCGGCAAGCCACAAGCCTCGGCTTCGCCTTGGTTCGGATTTACCTACTTCGAATGTTATTACGTCTTTACATTCCTTGTTACTTAAATAACTATTACTGATATTTCAAATTTGAAGAAAATCCACGTTTTGAGTTTCCAAGGTCATTATTCATTAGCCTTTCAACTTAATGCGTAATTGGCACTAATGCCATTAAAGTGTTTACAATAAATTAATAGAAAAGCTAGATCAGTAAAATTCCTTTATTTTGTTGTGCAAGTTACAGCTGCCATAGCAAGAGGAGAAAATGCGGCAAGACAAAAATTGTATAAGTTTTCTCTGTCAATTTCACCACACTCGTTAACGCAAATAAAACGTGCGAGTAAAAAAACCGCGGAAGCCCCCATAGCATAGTGATTTGCATATGCATAACCAACAGCAGCTAAAGATACGGTGTAAAGCAATGCTATTAAATCAACAATCCATTCTTCAGCCAAAAATAACAGAGTTAGTGCCACCATAAGAACACCAAGCGCTGCATGCGCATATGCGATTTGATCCGACTTGCTCATCCAAATTTCCGTTGCTAGAAATGGTAAAGCCAATAGAGGCAGTTCCCTTGTAGCATAGCAATGCAGATTATCTAAACACTCATTAAGGGTAGCTGTAAAATATTAATTTTAGCACACAGAAATATGAATGTAAACCATCACAGCAAACCTGTTTTAAGAAGTCCCAGCATTGAATATATTGCCACTGCGATTAGTGCTACATCAATAAATTTTTGGGATTTTCCTGATTGCTCTACCAAAACCACGCACGCAACGGCTACTATAGCTGCAATAAAGTAAGTAAATAACTCAAATATTTTGATGGGTCTTTCAACAGAGCAGCGGTTGCGAGGCCGAGACATACTTAAAATTTTGTGGAAAAAATGGTTCTATGAAACTTATCAATTTTGACAAAATGTTTTCTTTTGTTCAGTTTGGATGAGTTTCTTGATTTATTCGCTTCTATTTGTTTGTTTCTCACGTCTCCGAAACGGATGGTTTGATTTTGACTATTTTGACCACATCTGCAGCTTGAGTTAAATTTCAATTAACGGAATTTGGTGTGTTTAAAAAAGGAGTCGGAAGCAATATAAAACAATATATTAAGGAAAGCAAATTTGAAAACAAGTTAAGTTGTAAAAAAATGAGATAAACATCAATACTTCCCGAAATGGAGTTGGCCCGATCAAACAAAAAAGGGTGGAGACAGACGTGTAGAAAAAATGTTAGATAATATGGTTACCGGTGTATACGAACAGCATTCACCGTCAACCCTGCAAATTAATTCTAATAAAAGATAATTTATTTCGAATTGTATGCAGATTATACATTTTGTTATTCATACTAACAGTATGTGTAATACCTCTTTCGGTGCCAGTGGGGTATCTTCGTTCCATGAGATGTTTAGTAAATTAATTTGGCCTATGAACTGTATGTTCATCACAATGGTATTGTTAGTGGGCACATATGTAACCCAGTGGTTTTTTTATAGTCTGAAGAAAAATTTCTTGCAATGAAAAATTTGCTGAATTTAGTCGAAAATGTTTTGGACATAGAAGACTTGAAGTAGAGCATTTATATGTAAGTAATGATGACTCAATAGACGAAAGCTACAACACCGAAACAAAGCATAATAGCAATTTAGGTATACCGTGGCACGTACTATATACATAGAGTCCTTGATAATACTGATTCCGACTTGGAAAATGTAGGAGTTCTAAACTATTACAAAATGTTGATAAACAAATGAGTTCCAGGAAAAAAGATGTTGATATTAATCGCGTTGGTGATGTACACCTTACCCCAAGTCAACAATGGTCAAATGCCACTTATAATCCAAACGTTATTTGATCAAGACTAACTAAAGATTTCAAACCACGATTTAAAATACCTTCAACTAACACCTGCAAAATAAATGTCAAAATTAAAAGAACGTCAAGCATTCTCTAAATTATCAAGAAGTTGTTGGCGCCAAGTTTACTTATTTCTATTGCAGAGTGCACCAATAAAAGAGTGTTACTGTTGCAGAACGAAAAGAAGAAAAATGTAAATAAAACGGATGTTGATGAAATAGTGATAGTTCTGGAATGTACGTTAGTTATGTCCTACCTAAAATACATATCCGAACAGCAGTAACCCAACATACATAGCATTAAATTTTTGCTATCAGCATCCATCTAAGAAGAAAATAGTACAGTATTTGCTTATTTAAAACGGAATGGGATGGTTCGGCGCTGGGACGTTTCGGCGCGAAACCATTTTGGCGCCGGCCGTTTCGGCGCGAAGCCGTTTCAGCGCGAAGCCGTTTCAGCGCGAAGCCGTTTCAGCGCGAAGCCGTTTCAGCGCGAAGCCGTTTTGGCGCCGCCAATTCGGCGGGAGAACATTTCGGGGCGAATACATTTAGACTTACACAAATTGTTTTTATACCATGGTTTAGGCACAATTGGTTAGTAGTACTTAATACGTAGATTTCTGCACATTATAAGTGTTTTATATTAAATTTTAATGTATATTATCTAGGAATAAAATTATTATAAAAGAAAAAACAATATATAAAAAAAAACGAAAATGTCTAAAAGTATTTCTTTTATTATTGGCTCTTAGAAACGTTAAAATTTGATAAATAACACACAATTTGTATTAACTTACGTATTAAGCACTTAAGCAGTAGTCTAAACTAGAAGAACTGCGTTAACCTATTCCCATCGAAATAACCTCACGCCGAATTAGTGGCGCCGTAACGGTTTTGCGCCAAAGCGGCCTCGCGCCTTAGCGATCTGCGCCAAAACGGTTTGGCGCCAAAACGGTCTCGCGCCGAATCGGCGGCGCCGAAACGTCCTAGGCCGCCTAGGTGATCTAAGTATTTAACCTTGGAATAGGCCAAGATGAACTAAAACAATGTCATTCATTACAGGATATAGGCATCCTATAATTTCTTCCGTTCATTTTCATTCTTTGCCTGTTACTCCAATCATGTCCCTTATTTAATTTTTTTTCATGTTTTTTTTTCCCCAGGTGTGCAGCCGTTCTGGTGGTCTTTTTGTTAAAGGTCACCTCTGCATTAATTTTCGGATACATTTATCATCTGAAAATCTCGCGATTTGTTCCGCTTAGATCCACTTAAGTGACGTCATCAGCACTCTGGGAGTGCACAAATTTGCCTTATTTCTCTGGTAATACGTTGGAAAAAGCTGTTGAGTAATACATTAGGCAATGGCACGTTAATAGAAGGTGGTAAGACCAAAATCTGTAGGTGAAAGAATGATAACGCGCAGTTTACCCGGTTTCCAAATGACAGACCTTTTTGGCGGTGCAAAGTCTGCTTGATATTGCACATCCTCATCAGCCTACGGCTTAATACTGGTTAGTTAGCTAGTACGGAGTTTCGAGGGGTCATGTATGGCCATACGGGGAGACCAACAATACAGACTGTCAAATGAGTGTTAATTAGCACATTGGCTGTTTCTGCAGGTTTGGTTGTGACAATACCATCTCCTTGTTTGATACAGCCTGGCTGTTGCTTAGCGTCCTTTTTAACAGAGCCTGTGCGGCAGTAGCTTCTACAGAATTACAAATTGTTTTGCAGGAATCTCTTTGATTGTGGCAAATTTTCTTTTCATACGGTTGTTGTTGGACCTTATAGGCCTCCTAAGTCGCTAGTACTTCTAGGCAATTTTGGTGTTCTATTGCATTGAATAATATGTGAATGAATTGTGAAAGCAATGTAAAAAAATATGAGATGAGCAATAATACTTCTAGAAATGAGGTTGGTCCGATCGAAAAAAGTTATGACGGGCTTGGACAAAATATATGTTACATTATATGGAAACTAATAGTCAATAGGATTAAGAAAACAAAATTAAATAGACCTTTTCGACCCTCCAACAGGTTTTTAAAGTTAAACTCATTTCAACGTTATTTAAGTAGTGCACAAACGAAATGTGTATTACTCTGAAATGTACATTTGAATTCCAGAACAAAACCTAAAATACAACAATTCCGTTTCACATTGGAGACAGTCAACCTACAAATCTCAATAATAGATAGCATCATTAAAAACGTTTTACTGTTGGAAGTTCATTAATAAAGGCCTTGAGAAAATTACGAGTTGTCGTGAAAGTTTGCAAGTATTCAAGTTGTCGTAGGCATCATCAAGATGTCTAATCTGTCCAATAACTGAGAGTCCATTAGTGCATTATTAACATGTAGACGTCAGTTGCAGGCACGCACGGCCTTCTTTGCCTTTCGAAACTAATAACAATCAATTTCCAGACCTTCTTTGTTAGCGTCTTACAAAAAGCTGGGGCTGATTTAGTGCGCCGACCGGTTAGAGCCAATTTACGTTAAATATTGATTGTGAACGGAGCAAATGACGTGCCGCGTGCCCGGTTCACACGGGTTGTTCCTTACGTGACACGGTCTAACTAAATTAATTACATAGAACGCTACGTGCGTCCCGATATATTTGATCTCTCCTGCTTCTACACCCTGCTGTGTTTACTTTGAAAATTTCACGTGTTTTGGGTCTTACATAAATATTGAGGATCGTTCAGTCTTGACCTTTCTCAGTAGCGCGTAATTAATTATACGTTTAAATAGTTGATTTAAAGGTTTCCCTAAATTAATAAAAATAATTGTGTTATTTTAAGTTAACTGGCAACAGATGCGAAACTTGTGTTTATTTACAATTTGAGAAAATAGTAACATTTTCCGATTATATTATTTAGAAACGTAGAATAGTTAGGAGGAAACTAGTATTAAAGAAAATCTTTAGTTTTTTAATTACCTTATTTTGTTTTGATATTCTGGTTATCATATATGTTTTTGTATTTTTCTTGTACGATAGACAAAAACGGAACGAATGATAAAACTTTTGCGCAGCAAGAAATAGGTGGTGGGAGGAGAGAAGTGGTGGGGTTTGACCAATCTGTCAAAGTGGATTCATTACTGGTAACGCCCACTCTCTCTTCCCTTCATAGTGACGTACAAACGGCGGAGAAGGAGTGTAGTGATAGTGGGGGTTATGTTTTAAATTGTGACTGGCGGAGCTAAAAGAGGGGGAGACAAACTAATAACGAGTAACTTATACTAACTTACCTTTTGACGTGGATTCGAGACTGATACCGCTCACTCCCCCTCCCTTAATAAAACTGTAGCCGCAAACGAAGGAAAGGGGATGTGGTGATTGTAGGGGAGATGTTTTTGTGTCTGACTGGTGGAGCAAAAGGAGGGGAAGCTAAACTGTAAATAACTAACTGACAATAAAATAAACCGTCTTATATGAATTGTTTCAATCTTAAGCAATCAATCAAAAGAACGTTATCACACAAAAATTTGCGTTTAAAAGTAAAAATAGCTGCACGAAGTATTTGTTCTGATATTAAAAAACAATTTTTCAAAAGTTTTTCTACCCCAACTTAAGCCGTCAATTCCAGTCCCTTTCGGGGAAGCATTGATGCGAGTAACCTCACTGCCATTATAAAATAGTAGAATTAGGGGTATAAATAACTCCTAATCTAGAATGGAATAAATATCTTAGCACAAGTGCCGTATGGCATTTATTTAACAATAAATACCGACGCAATAACGCCTCACAAAAGGGTGGCGAGAAATATGAACCCATTCTTTAAAGAGGGTAGAGTTGCTTGACTTTATTATCTCCCATTTAATAAACGCCTTGTATTAATAAATACACCCCATGGGAGTGTGCTATATTGCATTTATACGTTCGATAAAGTGCACATCCAGCACCGAAAAGGAACAGGAAAAGATCACGAAGCAACTTATTCACACCCTTCGATAAAAAGCACCAGGGAGCGTCAAAGAGGACTAATATACATTTGTGTGCAACAGAAATTTCAAACTGCCAAAGTACCCTAAACTGCTATTATTCGCTTTGGTTATGGTCCCGCCCATATCCCCTTAACAATTTAATCCCGCAAAATATTTATTTTATACAATGCACGTTTAACACGGTAAATGTCTGAGGGTGGAAAACGATTAAATGACCTTGCAGATTTGAATTCTATATCACTTATTCCACCCCGCAAGCAGGGATTTAGATTACTATTAACATGTTCACAATAAACGTAAATATAAAATCGTCTTTAAACTTTAGTGCGAAATAATAGTTAATATTCAGTGGCAAATCGTATTAAATTTCTAACAGCTCTAATCTCATTTAAATTTATATGTATTTAAACCGTTTATGATGTTTCCTGACAACATTTTCTTTTTATTATAAGATTTCATCTGTTCTACTCCCCTCGTCGTACAATGTCAATTTTATCGTAAACGTATGATATCTCATTTTTCTTCTATAACCTTGGTTTGTCATACAATTCTCCTAAACGATCAACATTGCTAGTTTCGTTGAAAACGATGAAAACGCAACGAAAACAACTGTTGCTTACGTAAGCGTAGTTGTCTTTCCCCCTCCTTTGTCCTGTGCGACTGCGCCGCTGGTTACAAAGATCTCGTCGTCCTTCTCCCTGCTTGGCCCACTATGACTACGCCGCTGGCTACGAAAGTCTCGTCAAACTGCGCAGTCTCAGTAGACAAACGAGGATAAAGTTCGACGAAACTTTCGTAACCCACGACGCAGTCGCATTGGACAAAGATAAAATAGAAAAACAGGAAGAGGCGTTTTTAACCAGTGGCCCAGCCACACTGCACGAAAGAAGGGAGACAACAACGAGATATTCATGAACAGTGGCGCACTCGCACTGTTTACATACTCTTTTTTTTGCCGTTTATCACACTTTTCGCCAAGACGAGGCGTCGTTACTTCACTTAGTTCCCTCTACAATCTCCCGAAGTTTTTCAATATCTTCAGAAAGCACCCTATATAGAAACATACTAAACGTCTAAGGTCGTCAAAGACGTATATGCAGAGCTAAACCTAAAATCTATTGCGCTGTGCAATGACAGTCCCTGCAAAAAGATGTTTTTTTGGCGCTAAAATATTTTTAAAAGACTGCTCTAATGCTTTAGTTACCAAGGAAAGCCTACCGTTCCAGCACACTGTACTAGAACCTTATGAAAGTGGAACATGCAGTACCAAAGCCGAGCGCACTTTTAAACGTACAGTGGTTATTAAAAATTCGCCATCCAGATGGGCAATAGATCTCCTCACCGTTTCAATTACTTTGCAAAAAACAAGCAGGAAAACTAACGCAGCACCATCGTGATGCAACATTTCTCTTCTAGTCTAAATCTGGAGAATGTTTAGTGGTAAATATTAACAGGTTCGCGTTTAAACCTTTCTTGGTCGAGACTTGTCAATGAAATGAGAAAATTAAAGAAAGCGGCGAAACTAAAACGATCCTTCCTCAGGATGTGGCAGTTTCTCCTACTATCACCGCACTTCCATTATATTCTAATCCTGGACAGCCTAGGTGAGTGCAAAAACACAAAGACAGGCGCAGATTTTGTTCTTCCCCTTGCTCAGATATTTTCGGTCTAGCAATGGACTTCCATTTTGTTTTATTTCTCTCAATATTTTGCTGCTCTTGTCCGCCGTTTGCTGCCTATGGTTTTTGCCTCAGCGAACCACCTTTGTGGTGGTCGCTCGATATTACATCTTGCTGTTGTAGGTCTGCAGTGCAGGATCCTATTTCTGTCATCTGTCATCCGTACGTACTATGTGATCTGTCCAGCTCCAATTCTGTTAAGCCACTCTTTCTATTACATTCGTTGTTTCCGTTTGATACGTTTTTGCCAACCTAGATTCACGCAAGTTCTAAGCACCAAGGCCAGGTGAGACCATTTGGTCTCTCGGGGTTAAAGATGTGGTGTTGCCTTAGTCGAACCAATCGTGTTAAAATGCATACTACTTTAAATAACTTGGTCAAGAACTCCACAATATGTATTTGGCTATGTGTATATGTGAGAGTACCATGGACTCACACGCTTCGATAATAAAATAGTGTAATAATTCTTAAAAAATTTTTTTTATTACATGGTTACACTCAAGATGTTAAAGACGCAGTTAAATCAGTTTAATTAAAATTAAAATTACTACAAGATGCGGCTACTGATGCGTAGAACCACCTACCAAAGATCTTCCTCCACGTAATCGATGATCACGCTGACATCCTTTGTCTTCGTCATCATTTATTTCTATATGCCCCTTTTGCTTGAGACCCCTTTTCTCATCAAAGCGATTCATTTATAAGAAAAAGGCAATATTGTGTGCTTAAGTTTATAATGCACATTTCGCTTGCTGCATAATTAATAACACGTCTTGAGATTAATTTATAAGAGGTTACAGAACGTGCTCTATAGTAACCAGTCTTGAACGTGGTAACAAGGTGGGCCGAAGGAGAAGGCCTTATTAGGGTATGAGACCTTTCCGCCTTAACGGAAAACTAACTAATCTGTCGGGGAGGTATAATATTTGGGGGTTATTTTAGACTCCAAACTTACTTTGAACCAACATATTGGAAAAATCATAAGAAAATCGGAGATCATCTTAGTGGTAGTCAAACGAACGTACGATAAATCATAGGGTCTAAGGTCAAGTGTGGTGCACTGACTGTGCACCAGGGTGGTCAGACCCGCCATAACATACGCGGCCCTGGTGTGGTGGCTCAAGGTCAAAACCACCAAATTAAGATTAAGCAAGATTGAAAAGCGTGCTTGTCTTGGTATTACAAAGGCAATGAAAACAACGCCTAGCGCGACTATGGAGACTGTTCTGGACTTAACCCCACTATATATTCTGATAAGAAAAGAGAACAGATTAGGACCATACAGGTGGCAAAGTTCAACGTTCAGGTATAGAGCAAACAAGCTTGATTGGTAGCATAGGAAGTTTTCTATTTGAAATGAGAACGAACCATATGACTTTAAAACATCATCCACATAAGAGTGGACAGGACCTAGACAGGGTTTCCCTCTCGGAAGTCTAATCTGGTACACAGACGATTCGAAATCAAAGACTGGTACTGAAGCAGGTATATACGGCGAAAAAACAAAGGAGAGTCGTAGCTATTCTCGGGCCAAGTACGCCTTCGTATTTCAAACAGAGATTTACGCGATTTTGCAATGTACGTAGAAAGACAAAAGCAAGGCTTATAATAATAAGCATATCTACATTTTGTTCGATAGCCAGGCGGCCTTAAAGGCCTTTTCGAGCCCTAAAGCCCGATGTTGAGAAAAACTCAACGATCTGGCGGAGCAGAACCAGGCGAAGCTGCTTTCGGTCCCAGGTCACCGAGGCAATGAAAGAATTGATAAACTTAGCAAGCAGGAATCAACAGGAGCTTATTATGGGCTAAAACCTGCCCTGGGGGTGCCAAGGAACGCCATTTGTTACTATGTTAGCGATTGGATGCGAGATGAACACACAACACATTGAAATAGCAGTCCAGGACACAATCACAGCAATGGAGACCTTGCTTTCAGACTATGCATATTTTATGCAGCTGTAATGCATTGGTGAGAAAAAAGCAATGCATATTCGGAATATTAAAAATCAAACCGAATGATTTTAAGGCGCACCTAGTGAGATACCTGTATTTTATGATACAGGGAACCAGAATCACGGAATAAGCGTGGCAAAAATTAGGATAAGCACAATAAACTCTCTAGGCTGCAGTGCCTCCGGAAACATGTAGATGAGCCCTAAGGGATTAAAAACAACTAGTCACATTTGTTACACCATTTTTTTGCTAAGAGAATTATTAAGATATTATCTGAAAAATTGTTAAATTATACAAACGGCTTAACCACTCACATTCTCACAAAAACGTTTAAAAAATAATATCTTCTGTTTTTACACCATTATAAACGTTTGCGGCAGTGGCGGCTCGTGGTGTGGCGTACTGGGGAGTCATTTTGAAATATTTTTCGATAAAAATGTACTTACCCAGCCAAATTTTAGGTAGACTTATATTTCACGTCGATCCTTCGCGTTGGCAAAACGATCTATCACTAGTTCATTAAAATTGTCAATGTCATTAATTAACGATTTTTCGATGCTTAACATAGCTAACGCACTTAACCTTTCTTGCCCTATCGTGTTACGCAAAAATGTGTTTTTCTTTTTACAGTAGAGAAGCAACGCTCGCTTTCCACCGTTGTCATCGGCAAAGTACACAAAATTTTAATAAGTTTCACACTCTCGGTGAAAGTCTGGCAAAGATTATTGTTCACAAATAATAGTAGCACTGCAACAGCACCAGCACTTTCATAAAAATCCTCACGATCGTATAGCACTTCTAGTTCAGGTTTTAATTTTAAATCGTTTATAACGGGGTAACTAGTCTTGACTAATTTAAAAACATTTTGCGGAAAACATTTTTTGTACTCCTCGAATTTATTTGCTTGAAATAACTGCTAAACAATTAAATGATTAGAAAATATAAATCTATGTTCAACCTCCGATACAATTATGTCGCAAATTTCCACTGCAATTGGAAGTTTTGAATTTTCATTTATTTTATTTCTTTTTCTGCATGTCGATGGAGCAGCTGGCACGAAATTATTAAGAATATAATGCCTAACTTTTTCTATATTACTCCGCAACACTTTATGCAATCTATAATTTTATTTAAAATATACCTATTTTTTTCAACATTTTCATTCAAATCTTTAATAGGTTATTATCGATAAGCACGGTCTAGTTGCAATCTGATATCCACATTACTAAGTGTGGCAAAATTCATAGAATTTTTTATATGATTTGCTTATAAAAAATGTTTTTGTACTTTAATTTTTAAATGTTTTAAGTCAATCACGCCGTTTTATACCACATTGCGTCATCGCAGAATAACAACCACGGGAAACAGAAGAAAGCTTTTCTTATATCACATCCACAAATCCAATTCAATAAACTCATTGAATTGACTCATTAAAATACCTGTTAACCTCTTTATTTCTATACAATGTTATTAATTGTTTAATAATTAGGGTTGGTTGTGAACGACCGTTTTCTTTTAACTTCAAACGTTCTTCAAACTTCAAACCACGTTGAGCCCTAAGTTCCATTATTTTTTGCACAGACATTTTATAGCACTAAATTAAGATTTACTACACAATTATGATTTACTACACAAGACAATTTCACAGACAAAACCGATCTACGAAAAAATCACCGAGCATTTTCTTACATGGCATTCACAATCCAAAATTATTTTGCACGGACATCGTACAACACCACTAAATTATATTTACATAACCAACAACTGCTTTTACACTACTAAGTCGTGTACGTGCGAATCCCGCAAATTAGGCGGCTATTGGCATGCGCTTACGACGGACAGCTTACAGCATAATTATCGGAAGTGCTGGGTCCGTGACCCTGAAGTCTTTAATACGCAGATACTTCTATCCCCTATTAGCTTGTGTAATATGAATTTTACCGCAATGAGCTTTCTATTTCACTCTTATTCATTTGAAGGCCTTTTCAGCCGGGGGCTTTATTCGGTGGCGTATACCTAAATTGTGGACAAACAGCCATATGACCCTCGCATAGATTCCCTTAACGCGCGCGCATATTCTAACATTTAAACGTTTTCGGATCCTGTGGCAGCTCTTTAATAAACGTGCTCACATTGAAATCTTATACAAACGTTAACTATAAAGTATTTTTTAATTTTTATAGTGTGTAATATGTTATGTACTCAAACAAAAAGTAATTATTTTTTTCAATGACCATTTAACCCAATGGAGAAACCGCCACTGGTTTGCGGTATATCGCGTTGTATTCAGCATGACCATGGGCTTCCAAATTGTAACTTTGACAAGCTCCAAATTTAGAAGGTCATGACATTTACAGAATAATAAGCAAATTATTAAAGTTATCATGGAAACCAGACTAATACCCGTTTCAATATCAACCGACCGACGTGGGATTTGTTTAGTTTGATATCAAAACACCTGAGTTTGTTGTAATTGCTTCATGACCCTGAATCTGGAATGAGGTCGAGAAAAGGGAAACATCGCAAGCCACAAAGCTCTCCGCAGAGTATTACCTGGTCCGGGGTGAGCTTTAAGGCCTACATCATACGCTTTTATACGTATTACTTTGTCATTATTTATATTTAAGGGGACTCGGGTTCTAAATGAAGTCAGTAAATATATAAGAACAGAAAATGTTTGTAAGCCGACGCTTTCCAAAGGCTCTGTTTTAAAATTTAAAATTAATCCGACCAAGAAGCCATTTCAAACGCCATTATTTCGGCATAAAATCCACTAGGGTAAAATTGCCTTTTATTGAATTTCTATAATAAATTTTCTCAAGAGAATTAGAGCACATGTCAAAGTATCAGGATGTAATAACGGATCGTCTTTCGAGGGTCCAAATACAAATTCAATTTAAAAAAGATATAAAAAATTGCCATCCCTACATTCACCACTCTTCACATCCACTTTATAGTTTCTCATATCATTTGCTGTTATAGCTCTTATCGGCTTATAAAGAAGGAAAAGAAAAGCGAAAGTGGGTGTTTTATTTATGGAGGAAGCATTGAATTTCCGCTAAAATGTTACACCCAAAACACGAATTTATTCTGAATTTCATAGCACTTTAAAACTTACCCTAAAGCTTTTACACTAGCAAATACGAAAATTTCATTAAATAACTAAGAGAAACCCTTTAAAGGTTTCTACTTGCAATTAGCCATCACGAGTATGAATAGAAACGGTTTTAGTGTCGTAAAAAACGTTGTTATAGGTCAAAAATATTAATTTTAAGATTTTAGAAAACTTGAAATAGGCAAAGTATGCTCGTGTACCAAAACAAAAGAAGAGGGTTGAATTTTTCAGATAACAATGCATTTTCAGTATTCTACGGATACTATCTAAACATTTTGCCTAAATAACAAACCTCGTTCGACCTCTTACGGAATATAACTGCTTGAATTTTCAAAAATTCATATAGGGCGTCACAGAATTACAACATTGAAGAAACAACCATAAACCAGGTGCTGGGACAAAAATTTTAAGGCTGTGCGGTAGAAAGCTGCACAGCTATTATCACGGGATTATACTATGTTCATTTCTTATGCACTACGTGTTTCGCAATCCACCTATCCTATTCTTAAAATATCAACGGTGCTGTTATGCCGACTAATTGTGTAATCAGCCTTAACGTCCCACTGCTGAGCTCTAGCACTCTTCTCTGCAACGTAATCTCCTTAGCGCTAAGGTGGAGTACCAGGGACCCACAGTTTAACGTCGAATCCGAACTACTAAAGTGTTCCCAAAAGGGTTGGTCTTCTACAACTATCTAAGAAAATCACGGTGCTAATGTGGGCGGCCACATTGAAAAAAATATGGAAATATTTAAAAATGTTTACCTAATTGCCTGCTTATTTTTTAAAATAACTGCAACTGTTACTTGTTTTAAGCTAAAGAGTCCCATTTACCTTAAAATTCTCTATCAAAAGTTATATTAAGATTTTTTTAGAGAAAAACAACAATGAAACATGCACATGATTTATTTTACGATTATGTTCCGATACTGACGTATGAGAAAGTAAAATAACCGTAAAAGGAATTCTTAACTGAAAAGCCTTCCGTTAGATAATTTTCCCAGCTGCTTATACAAAATTTAAGCCGTCATATACGTGTGAAGCTTGCAGAGAATGCCAGATTCTCTCGCTGATCATTTTCGAATAAAAGAGGGTTAAGCGCTAAGGGATGAAGGGATGGATAATGTATAAAGTCTGGCCTAGGGGCATTAGCACGTGAGGTGGTGCACTGAGCATACTTGTCAGTCTCACGGTCCGGGTTTTACGTACCAGGGCCGAATGTATCCCGTACATAGATCCCTCCTAAAGCTGAGGAAATATCCGAGCTTATCCTTTAGGCACCGAAAGGGCATCAACGCAAAAATCGATTTGTTATCTCGTTTATCGTCGTTATCTGAATTTTCCACGAGGGGTTAGTCAGGGAAAAACAATCGCTTTTTATTTCTTTCTACACATTTTGTTCTGACAACCATTCAAACGAGCGCCGCATTTTTAACCGACGCGACGTGTGGGCATTTAAAAAGATTGGATGATGTATATTTTAATTAAACAAAAGATCCTTGTTTTTTTACACAGGGGCGTAAAAAAAGTATTTCATTATGTTAACGCCCCAACAGCTACGCGTAACGTTATAAATTAAAATGTTGTTCAAAAAAATACCCGTCTATGTATAAAAAGTAACGTGTTTAAACAATCAGTGGTGTAGACAAAACAAGAGAGAGAGAGAGAGATAGCAGCAGCATTATTCACCCTCCTAAATATGCAGAATATTACGCTTTTTACTAATTTTTAAAACAAAGTTTCAATTTAAAACGATTTTAAATTTTTCTTTTCTGGTTTTAGGCTGGATTAATTGTAACTCTGTTGAATATCATCACGTATTGAATTTAAGTTTACAAAATTAAAAATTAGAACTTTTATATTAAAATGTAATATTTAGTAAATAAAATTTAAAATAATTTCAGAAGTTTAAATAATTTTTTTTCATTAGTTCTAAGCCACTTCGACAGCGCTTACAACTACTATCAATTTTCTAATTAGTATTAATTAATACTACAAATGCTTTATTCTAATACCAATTTATGTGTGTGAAATTTCTATGAAAAAGAGAAATTTATTTTTTGACGTTAAAATTTATTTTATGACGCCTAAGAAGAAAGAAATGTGCTAAGAACAGAAAGTATAAAAGAAGGTGATGGAGTAAGTAAGTAAGTAAGTAAACTCTGTTTCGTATTTAGTAAATATTATACTAATTTTTAATAAAGATCTACAAAGCTTGTTAAACAGTTAATCATAATGCTCTTTTACATGTTTGCTTGAATATCTCTTAAAACTAACTAATTTTTTGAATCTTTGGCTTCCGGTGGAAGAGCGTTTATAATACAACGAATTTCGTGTGCATGACTTTGTCAATTTAAGTAATCTAAAATTCAAACGGTTCCTGGTTCGAAAGTATGCTAATGTTCGTCATATATATCTATATATAAATATTAAAGTTCGAGTGGTCCACTGGTAAGAAGATCAGGCTCATAACGCCCGAGTCCTTGGTTCGAATCCCAAAAAAAACAGAAAACTTTTATGACATTCTGTAGATCGATATCGAGCTCGGTAATCATTCGACGTTGGCTGGCCAAAACAAGTAACAAAGCCACACACAACATTATTGCATACACATAAACACATGGATGATATTAAATAAATGTGCATAAAGGGTGGTATAAGATCTAGGAGCAAGGTTCCACTACCTCCTACTACATAGCGAAGAACCTACCCGGAGTGAAACTAACCTCTACACTGGCTATCTGGTAGAAGAGGATACAGACCGCGAAAAGAGCAGCAGTTAGTATTTATTTCTTCGTGTCCACAGTGCTCGTGAAATCTAAACCTAAACCTATATTATTTATGCGTGAAGTTTTCTGACAGTTGAGAAAATTCGATTCGTTCAAAAAGTTAAATAATGACGAATATTAGCATACTTCGGTGATTTATTAATTAACACACCAAAGTCATTTACAAAACTCGATTTATTACAAGCTTTAGCTTCGCAAAAAGAACAGAACATTAGCAGAAAAATAAATACGAGTAAATACTGTGTTACTTTTAATAATTTTAATCAATTATGTAGGTGGAATAACAATTAACTATTAAAATCATAGTTCAGAAGCTGAGTAATATTTATATGTAATATTTTCCAGTAGTTAAAAGAATACTACTTTATAATTTTAACCCTTTATAGTAAAGAACCTTCCTACCAACAGTGTAAGTAAGAAAATTTTCATGATTAATGGTAGCCTAGAATTATTTATATTTCTAGTGTCATAATTATGAGTATCCTTATTTTATTGTTAGTTATTTTAAAAATCAAAACCAAAGTATTAAAATAAATGCGTTGTTTAATGCTCAGCTACTGTAATGTTTCTAGCATTAAAGACTTCCGACCACTGTTGATAATAATCGCAATACATATAAAAACTTCCCTTTGCTGTAATTTCAACAATAAAGATCGTTTGTATTATAGTATGCAGTTACATGTTACAATGGAATGGTTCAATTTAAAATCTCACTAATGCTAAAACAAATAAAATTTAGCATACTCTACATTTGAAGTAGTTTATGAGCATTAACAGTAAATTTCAACCATAATAAACACTAAAAAACAAAAAAGATACTCTTTAATATCAACAACACGTTTTCCGAAAGTAATTTCAACTACGCCTAGCTTTAATATAAAAAATATTTTTTATTTTTTGCATATTTTTAATAACTCTATAAATAAAGTTGTTATAACCATTTTTATCCGAGGTTGTGAACGCATTACCTATCTAGCGGCTTTATGTAGTCAGCGCGCGCGCCGTAAGTAACCAACGCCTTGGGTCTGGAGCGGGCGCCTTGTACCGGCTGGAGATGATTAGATGTAAATTTCAATTCCTTCTAGACGCGAAAAAATATTAAAAACGTAAAAAGTATGGGAAGGTACCAGCGACCTGTTCCGCCCATTTTTGTAGATAACTTTTGCAGTAATTGCACTAAAATGTTGAAATTTCGTATGTAAGACTTACTCTGCTTAGTATTTCTAACACTGTTTGTTTGAATAAGTACACCAAAAGTGTCTCATACAGGAGGGAGACGGGTCAAGTAATATTTTCTTCTACATATTTTAGTTTTTTTGCATTTTTTTGAACTTTAGTACTATATAAAATCTTTTTCTCCGTACAAAAATGCACTAAAAACGTACTTTTGTTAATAATCTATAAATCTAACAGTTTTCGAGATAATTCTTGTTTTTTTTTAAATTAAGTTGTCATGAAGGTCTAATTTAAACATGAAGTTTAACGGATTAGTTTAGGAATGGGTTTAAACTCAATAAAGCTTGGACTCCAGTAGTTCATCCTCTAAGGACTCGTAAGCATCATCGATCTCACGATTTCGCTCCATTGGGTTCGTCGTCGTCGTTCTGCCCGAGTGGCTCAACGATGTTTAAATACCTCCGCTTCCCGGATTTGAATATACTGTTCTAATCACTCAGAAGATGCAAGCTGCAATGACTTGCGAAACGTTACTTTGTATGGTTTGCTAACTAACAGGAATAAGACGATTACGTATTCCTGACAAACAAAATACATTAAGATTAAATCCTTGTCTGCCCTAAGATTAAAGTAATCTAAGTACACGGCCCTGTTTAGTCAGGCAAGGCCCACAAACAATTAATACGGCTCAAACTTTTAGAGCAAATGCTTGTAAAAGCAGACAAGCTACAAGTCGGTCTTTACCTGACTATGCTGGGTGTAATTCCCAAATGACGATATTTCCTATCATAAATAAAGAAACGGTCGTGTGGAAGATGTCGTAAAAGACTAAGAAAAACTGAAACCGAAATTGTTCGAGCGGCAGTTTTTCCTTTCCCTTAAAATTTCCTTTTAACTTTCTTGCACTGTCAATAACCAAAGTTTCGTGTGCAAAGAGACGTCAGGAAGCGGGGCATGAAAACTAAAAAGTATCAAAGGCGCCCTGGGAGCAATGTAACGGGAAGAACTAATTTGTACGGACGTCAGCGCAATTCTGTTTTTCCGTCGTCAGTTACAACTTTTAAAAGCACATCGATGTAATCTTTTTACTTGATTAATGCGATCGCAGCTTTAGATTTTGTGCGCTCTTATTCGATCTTATAAATTAGTTTTCCTTCTACATGACATTTTGATAAAGTTTAAAGGGGTTCAAGTTTTGTTATATTTGCTTTTCAGTCGATTTCTGAATAAAACTTTTTCAAAGGCTCCAGCTTTAGCCCAGATTTTCGTGACGTGCTCCAGAATTTAACTGCAAAATTCTAATATTATTAAACCAACTGTATTTAGACTATATTAGTTGGTATATTACACACAGGCATACTTATGAGGTTTTACTGCAAGTATTTCAACTAAAATCGTGTGTAGTAGTTTAGTTTGTAACAATGTTGGAAATGTTGTCAAGTGAGGGTAGAACGGAGATAGAAAATGTGAACTTTACAGATTACAATTAAAACGGCACCGGCCGCAGAATTTGAAATATCGCTCTCATAGTGGTTTCTATATTAAACTACAATTATACATACTGCAAATTTCATTCCCGCTAGTTCTGTTCGCGGATGTAATTTATTGGGTTCATATGTTGTGAGCTAACCCCAAAAGTGTCAAATCTGACAAAACGATTTTTGCAGCTGTTCAGAACGGCGTGATAAGCTGTGGTGTTTGAAAGGATCGAAGTCGGTTTAATTTATTGAGCTAAATTTTTCTTGCAGACGAGTGCTGCGAAAATACAAAATGTACTCGATAATTTTTCTAAATTTAGTTTTAAATTAAGGAATGTAAGGTAGCAGTGAACGTCAAAATCCACCAATTTACAAGAACAAAATAAGAAAAGCACTGAATTTCCTATACATGTAAAACGTATTTTTTTATAAAGAAAATGTTAACTCCGCCTTCCACTAGCCCTCCTAATCTGGCCTTATTACAATTCGAATATTGTGAAAAAGGAGTTCGCTTGTAATATTTCCAGAGAATCCGTTAAACAGTTTAAAAGTTAAAACCGAATACCGATTTCCCTGACCGTGGTGTATTCAGAGAGTTTAGGATTCTGAGAGTATTAAATTGAGCTTTCAAGTTGATCACTGCCACTTGAAACAATGCTTAGAGGGTTATTTTGGAAGATTTCAGTGTTGAACTCTGGCACCCAAAATACTTACCAGAGTCCGAAAAATAAGTCACAATCCTGTAGAAAACAACTTTATTTCAACTTTGAACATCCCCGAGTTACTTATTGCAAACCTAAAAGTTTATTAAAAGGGTATGTTAAATTAGAAAAGGTCCGTTTACGTATCTGGATTTACTAAGTTTTCTTCCTGCCTTGCGATGAATAAAGCGAATTAAATTTTAATAAATTTATTCCATATTTATTGTTTTATGATAATTAGACGAGCTTTTCGAAGTGACGATCAGTTTGAATAGAACATAAATATTATAATTGGGGTGAACAACCCGCATTGCTGCATATCTAGTGAAATACATTCGAATTTAAATAAAGTCAAATGATTAGGTAATCACTTACTTGCACACATCACAGCTGACAAGCTATTTGCACCTATTTATAATTGTATATACTTGCTTTAAATCCATTTGAAGTTATTTCGAATTCCTGGAACAAAAAAACAGAGTATCTAGTTTTTTGGAATTTAAGTTTATGTGAACAACAAAATTTAGTGTTTTATTGTTTTATTCCGCATAAAAAATACTTTAAAACAAGGTATCACAAAGATATCTTTCTATTTGTAATTTTAAACTTGTGTTTGTTAGTGCTTAGATGGTTAAGAGGGTGGGGGGTTAAAAACAACCTTTACAAGTGTTTACTTAAAAATAAAAATTGGCATTGCCGAGATTTTCTTGAAAAAATGGGTAGTTAAAGTTTAATTAATTGTATTCTAAACATTAGGAACATACTGCAGAGTATGTTGTAAGGACCGTCTCGTCGTAGGACAAATATGGCGGAGGTCCCTCGTGCTGCGTTGCTCAGAGTATGGGTCGCAACCCATATAAGGTCTCCAGGTTGAAGGATGGCACGTATCGTCTTCGTTGGTTGTTTTCTTCCGCTATCTTGAGTACGCTCCTGATTTTCCTGGGCCTGGCGGATAATGTCTGTCATCCGATTGATGGCGGGAATAAAGGTGTCTGCTTGAATGATGGCCGTTTGGTCGCTGGTTACGTCGTCCATGGATCGGAATTAGCGGCCAAACGTTAGTTAGGCGGCGGTATGTCCGGTACTTCGGCAGCTCCCTGTGATCATGGCAAACCGGATGGAAGGTAGCTTCTCTGGCCAGTGGTCATAGGCTGTCTGTACTCGGGAGGCCAGTTGTGGGTCGAGGTCTCTGTTTTTCTTCTCTACAGGGTTTGCCTGCAGGTGGTATACTAGAGTAAGGCTCTGCTGTTTGGGTGATGGTAAACGGTATGAAGGAACTCATACTGGAGGATAGGTGCCCGTCTCTATGCGGTGTTTTCGGAAAGGGCTAGGTTTATCCCCTGGCGCAAAAACGTCTTCATACTCCTGAAATAGCTAGAGTAGGTTTGCCTTCTCGACTTGGGTGGTCAACGTGGCGGCACCTACTTTTCAACTTAATCCGTCACGGTCATCACTCACCAATCAGCGCCCTTGCTCTCCATGCAAATCCAAAGCAAGCCACCAGTACGACATCAGGCTGCCAGCACGAGCCCCCATTGGTTGGAACAACCAATGGTCAGTCATTACTGATTAGCTAATCATGCAGGTCAGTCCCGAACTGAAACGCAGATTATCCGCTAGGACACACGATAGCGCCCCTTTTACATACGCAGGCCTACCCCTGTCACCGTAATAGTTCTTCAAATACCAAACCAAGAACCGCGGTTGCCTTGCAGGGCCACCCTAGCCATGGCTTCAGTTAAAGTCGCTGGAAGTACTTTTTAAATCACCAAAAGCTACACACATTTCTAAATACTGATCGACTACGTACCGCCCAAATAGATCAGTAGTTATTGGCGCCCAACGTGGGGTTCAAGAAAAACAATTTACCTAGGCCGCGGGCACAGAAGCGGCAATGCCGATGGTTTGATTGATGTTTACGTTATTAACGTCCAATGTGTTAAAAAGCCAATGAATTAAAAATGCATTTTCTAATTAATTGTATTAATAAAAAAATAAAATTTGATAACTGAAAAATGTTTGTGCTTTTATTTGTTTAGGTTAAGGAGAGTCGACGAGAAACTGGTAGTTGAGGCAATTTTCTTTAATATACAATTGACAGGTCAACTGCGCTAGAAATGTAATGAAAAATTTTTGTAAAATTATAAAACAATTTTAAGCAATAGTTTTTGTTTGTTGCTAGCAACAGATCTATTGAAAAATGAAACAGGTAATAAAAACCTAGAAAGTTTACCTTTCTTATTTTAATGTTGCCACATTCACTAATAGATATTCATTTGAATAACAATGAAATTGCAAGTTTCTAAAAACGCAATAATTAAAACTACAAGCAACTAAGTGACAGGGAGAGCAAAATTAATTGAATATCGATTGGCACGGCAGGCAGTCCTGCATTATATTTAATATACATATACATTCTAAGCCCTTGCATCAAAGCGGAGCGTACAATTATTTAGTAAAACAACGGTTGCACAAGCAAATATCCATCGATCTATGTCAAAGCGCGCTACATTTGAATAGAAAGCTCGTTCACGTGGTACGACAAGTCAAGTTTATCGCGTACACATTCGAACGGATTATCGAAGCAGATTAGCGAGGTGTGCTGCTGGAGAATGTTATATCTTTTGTAAAGGATCTAATTTAGTCCTTGAATAGCCTCTCTCTTTGATTGAAGTAGCAGAAGCACAATGGCTGTCGCATATAAGATGGTATTGTACAGTACGACTCATTACCAAGAAGGTGTCGAATTTCCGACAGAATTTCGTGCGCGCTGTTGCTGTTTCGATGTTAATTTTGTTGCTTCTCTCGCTTGCTATTGCCTTTCTTGTCCATTTTCAATTACCTGTTGCAATGAATGCAAGACAACGCTCGGCTTTACTTACGAACGATTTACTTTTTATTAACGTTTCGTTTTTAGACAATGTTCGAAAATCGTAAGAATCGGAAATGGATTACCTGAAGTTCTAAAATATAAATACCATTTACTGGTAATACGAAATCGATAACCAGTTCATTCCTGCATTCGGTCAATATACTTTGAATTTAAGTTCCAGCGGCTTTAAACTTCAGAAAAATTCATTTGTAATGACTAATGAACTTCCAACTCCAATAAACTTTAGAAGTAGGTTCGTTGTATCCGAAGTGCTCTATTAGCTTAATGTTTAAAGTGTATGAATTAATTACACACGCAATCATATGTTTGAGAAAAAGTCTTTATGTTTACCTTCCTCGGTAGTCCAGACGCCTTAACACAAAAAAACAAAATTTGGCTCAAAGATTGCTAATTGCAAGAAAATGAGATTGGTCCGCCAAAAAAGGAAAGGGATTTCAAAACAAACGGGCTTAAAAAAAACTTTAGTTCATATTCTACGCATGTCAAATAGCCGATCTGCGCAGACGCGATTTTTCTATAAGCCCCCACTGCACCCCCGATCAAGTTGTTTTCAGAATATACAAAATTTGGCCTTAAAATCGGTATGAGCGTGCTAAATGACAATAGGAACAATTTTCCGTTGAGAAAACACCACTGAGAGAACCTCCACGAGCTTGGACTTTTATGCTACCATGAAAATTGTTTATTTAAAATCGTGGAAATCTAAAACTAATCACGCGATCTTTATTTAATTTGTGGATTTATAAAGTTAGATATACGTTACAATCGCAATGGCGTCCCAATGCGCTAGTTGCACTGTGACGCCCTCTTTGAATTTTTTAAATTTAGTAATGAATACCCCATTATTTCGTGAACAGGGAAAAACAATATAATACGCTAAATTTATTATTATTGATAAAAAAACTATTTTAAACTTAATTTGTAGTTGCAGCTATGTTTAGGAGCCCCCCCCTCCCTCCCCCTTAATATTTAGCTAACGAAGTTTTTTTTTGTTGTTGGTATTTTTAATCTCAAAATTTTTTTCCCAACAATCAAAAGCTTGATTTATTTTCTCATAAAAGTATTAGAAATTTTCTCTTTCTACCTACAGTTGTATTCAATACGTAATTTACCGCGCTGTAGCGTTCGGTATAAAGATTTTGATCTTATGGCAACCGAATTTAGAACTTAACGTTGATACAAAAGTATTTTAAACAAAAATATGGAAAAGTCTAAGCGAAGTGCCTCGCCCATTATTTTAGCGTATTTACTTTCCTCAAATTTACCAACACTTAGTATCAGAATCTATATATTAAAGGTTTGACTTATCATTTGATTGCCTACGTGCGCGGCCGACCTTTCCTTCACTAATCGGCTGTCGCGGGAAAAGGCAGAGCGGTGCTCCAGTCTCGCTAGCCGGCGTTGAACGCGCCGCCGTTCGATGCGGCATACTTTTATACTTTTAATACATTTGCTAACAATTTTATTAACAGAAAAGCGTAAGGCGTGTTCCACGGGTCCAGCTAGTTTTAATTATGGTTTCATACATAATTATTGTCTCAAGTACAAACTTGTTTTAATACCTTTTTTCGAAAAGAAAAAACGTTCACAACACTTTAAGAATTGCTAGCTCTGTTGTAAGTAAAATATTAAATCTGAAGCGATACCTACTTGTATTTACGACAGAAAAAATATCCCTTTGGTGATACAAATTGATTTTTCAAACGCTTCAATCCTCTTTTCGTTTTGAAATGTGACATGCAAAGATTTAGGGTTGGAGAATCCGGAAAAGCCTTACAGATTGAGATTTGCTGACTGGACAATGATATGCAATCCGCGCTCGCCGACCATTCAAACCAAATCGCACAACTGGTCTGGGATTTTATGTCACAGAATTCTAAATATGCTGAAACCAAATATTTGCTTGAGGTTTTTATTATACCCCTTTTTAATGCGCATGTGCTAAATACAACGATAATATTACAATTTTCCTAAACTCGTATTTTAAAGCAATAATTTTGACATCAGCTAAATTTTCCCATTTAATAAATCAGGAGTGGGATCGATCACTGATCTGCTATCAGTTAAACCATGCCCGTCAAGTTTAGAACGATCTTTGTAATGACATTTAGAGCAATGTCGTTTGGAGAAACGTTCCAGTTTTCCCTTGTATCTGTCATTAAGAAAAAAGATGTTAAGCAGGAGATCCACACTTGGCGTCGACCGACATATGCGAGGGTGCAATTTGTTTTAATTGCAGACCGACAGCAGCTCGGTGTGGCGGCAGATTCTCGCATTAAACCGGGATTAAAATGCTACCCCTAACCCATTTCATTTTTAACGGCCGTGTAAACGGAAACGTGAAACAGACTTGATTTATTTATTGTTTTAACCCCACAGACCTGTAAAAATTTCCTACTACACATGTAAATAATTAATAAGCATCGCGCTCTTATGAAGAGGGCGAAATGTTCGCTGTTAAAGGATTAATTGTTATAAAACTCTTTAGGTAGTTACGTAGGTTGTGCCTTATCGCCTTGGGTTAAGCTTTAGACGCCTGTAAGAACACAGCATAAAAGTGTAGTTAGAAGACGAAACCTTCTAAAGCAAGAATATTTATCGATTCTTTTAAATTTATTTGAAGAGAGATAATTTGGAACTGCCTTAGATCAAAAAATAAAACCCAAAAAGTGGGAAAGAACGAGGAGGAGCTTCGTTCACAATAATATTGCCGACCAGTAATTCAGCTTGAACGAGAGTGTTTAACGGGTTTTGTTTATTAGAAAATTGTGGTTGTTACCGTAGGCTACCGTATCTTATCTGCTACCGTTTGCTACCGTTCGCTAGCTTAACTTGCTTGCTACCGTATTTTATCTGTTACCGTATTTTTTTATTTGCCATTTGCTATTTTATATATATTTTACTTTGCTTGGCTTGTAATACCTTGCGCTTTTAGTGTAATTAATTGGTTTTGTCAATAGTTGTTTGATTTGAAAAAACATATGGTTTAATGCTAAAGTTGTTTTGTTTATTAATATTTTATGACCACGAATAGTTTAGGTAAGTAAAGCTATTTAGACCTCTGGAGACTGACATCTTCATTGTAGTTACCCAGGTCTTCAACTGAGTACGAGAGAACCTGCACAAGCGATTGGAGAAAAACCTTCTTCAAAAGTGCAATTCTACTAGAGAAAAGCTCTCGTCGAGTGAAGCTCGTTTGGAGAGTAAACTCTATTATAAAATCTGGCAAGCATTTCACCGAGGTTGTACGCACAAGCCAACATACAATCTCCCTCGTAACATCGACCCCATAGCAAAAGAACGTCACAAAGTTCTCGTTACTTCAAGAAATTCGTAGCGTACACTTTGAACCGCTGCTCTTGACGTTTCACGTCTTACTAAATTTTTACAATTAATAGCGCGGACATTCAAAGCTGCATGCTGGTGGGTAATTTTCCGAGTGTCAGGAGTTCATTATTAAATCATGTCACTCTTGAGACTGATTTAGCATTTTTACAAAATACTAGTGTTACCCCAGCGCACAATGCACTGACAGACAGCGTTGACAGAACCGGCGAAATGTCAAGTCACGTGATGCATTAGTTCCAATAATGACACGCGACGTTATTGTAGATGGCGCCCCAAGTGACGCGCGTCTAGCCGACCTTCATATATATTATAAATTAAAATAATTATTATTAAAAAATCAACGTAGAATAAAAATATAAAAATGTTTCATGTTCCATCTGTGGATAAAGACCTTTCATTTAAAAAAAATGGTCCAAATTGGTGAAGCGGTAGCCGCTGGAGCAACCGAAGAAAAAAACCCTTTGTGCTTTTATATATGTATGGATTCGCTCAATTTGCTGATTTGTTTTAATCATGAGTACGCCTTCTTTGCTCTTTACAGAGCGGTTTCTTGGTACGTTCTTCTGTTATAGTGTTCTAGTGATGTGGTATGTAAATAGATTGCCGGCAAGTTTGTCCACCTTCTTTGATTAGATCGTGCACTGCGTTTTATTTCGCTGTTCTTAACATTATATTCAATTTGGAGTTTAATGTGCCTGTTCTATTCTGTGCATGCGTTCATTTTGGTGTTTGGTTTTTCTCTTCTGCTTTTTTCCAGGTTTTCTTCTGATATTCAAACTTTTCCACGCGTATTCTTGTTTCCCATGTCTACCTCAGTTGTTTTGGTATATATTTATTAAATTTTGCCAACGTTCTTCTACTTCTTCTTCTTCTTCCTCTAAATTTTCCGTTTAGTTATTGAAATGTTTTGTAGCTGTGTTTGAAACTCCATTTTCCCTGCACTGCCTCTTAATCGACATTTGCAACCGTGCCTCATAGCAAAAAAACATTCATAAAACGTTCAACCTAGACATTGTAGATGTCCACCGGACATCCGAACTCAACGCAAGGGACAGTCACTGGGCATCCATAGGTTGTCCATAATATGTCCTGTAGCGTGCTACTACTGGATAGTTAATGGACATTACATGGATACTTAGATTATACGTGACTATTACATGCGTTGCATATAATTGTGAATAAACCGTATTAACTTACCTTGTGTAACTACGTCAAAATTCACAACCTACAATCAGTAACTATTAAATCTCCTCCAAACATAAAACACGACCTTACGAAGAACTTTTTCGGTTAGTTCACCAAAACAAAACGACACAAAACTTGCCAGCGCCACCGAACACCACGCAGCCGATAAAGTCCAAACTAGTGGGTCGCGGGGTTCCGGCTTTAATTATTCTGTAAGTTCAGGTTGAAAATGTTACCGTGGAATTTAAGAGAGCATGTAACGAACATAAAATCGATGTTCAAGATTGATATACTTGGATGGATATCCATTAGAAATCCATTGCACATCCATAGCATGTCCACGGACATACAGACATAAAATGTACTAAAACTGAACATCCTACGGATATTCTGTGTGTATGAAATGAAGTCGTGGTAAGGATAACTGCTGATTTCGGCGACTCGTTTGTTTCTGACGTTCTACAACAATCTCCTCTATACTTTTTGTATTGCTATGCAATCAGTTAGGGTTCGTGTCTTGTGGTCTGAAAAAAAGCCATAATACTTTATGGATATTCTTGTGGGGGAAAATGTCCCCTTACTATCATTTCATTTTTTGGCACGCTACCTCTTGCACGCAAACTTCCACGCACACTTTTCATACGCACACAAACACGCACGCGTTCCCACACAACACACGCACACGAAGTACGCAGATAGAGAAATATAGAGGAAAAGGTGAAATGGAAAGACGAGAAAGATGCATACTTATTTAGAATGAGAAAAATAGAGAGAAAGAGACAAATAAAAAAAATCACGATAGAGAAACATTAAAGACAAATTTTTGAAAACGACTTTTGAGCTTCTGGATACATATACAGGACATATGAGTAAATAAAAATCGTAAACATATGAAAGCAGTTGTTAAAGATTTTTAAATGAATTATTTCTGTGTAGTTAATTGGCTATAAAATTTAATTAGAACCCTTGCAAAATCCTTAAAAAAATATGTATTTTAGATGTTTAAAATACGCTTGGTTCGCATTGAATTATATTACCTCAAAAGAAAATGACCAATTAATTTTAAAAAAATCTAATTGGCAAGAACAGCTAATTTTATTTTTGCAAAAAATATATAAATTGAGCTTTATAATTAACCACTCAGTCTCTTATCAATGGATCTCTGTTTGACCTCTAATTAGCGCAATTAAAACCGTTAACTTTTATATTCGCAGTAGCCGATTTCCGGTTCTGTAGGGTGAAAGCGGGGCCACTCATTGAATAAATTATAAGGCAGCGTGTTTTAGGGTTAATAAATCATTGAAATCAAATAGCATTCACTTGTAGTTTATTTGGGTTGGAATTGCAAATGCTAAATCAACTGCAAACTCCTCCCCATGTCGCCGAACTCCGAGATAGTTATTTATTTCAGTATTTTCAGTTTTTCACAGCGTGGCCGGCGTGATGAATTATTCACGGGTCGAGGCGGTCACCTGTAAATAAATAAACTAACAGAAATCCATGTACAGTGTTTTCCTATCGACATATAAAGTATGTAGATGCCGAAAAACATCAGCAGCTTTCGTCTCGGAATATTTTAATAATAAACCGATACAAACGTATTGAAGTAGTATAATATGGCAGACCTTGAGATGGTCTACAAAATGATTTATTGTTGTCTGTCTGTTTTATGTTCATTGTATATTTATTTTTATCCAACAGATTTAGAAAAGTAAGGCAATTCTGCATGCATTTACTTCTGTTATAACATTTTAAACCTTTTGATGTCATAGAGCGTAAGTTGTCAAAAACATGGTTATTTAACGCTTCAGAGACAATACGGCGACCGCTATAATTTTTTGTATATTATTATAGTTTTTATGGTTTACAGCCGCATATTTCTAGAACCCACCGAAGGTTTGCTTATGATTGATCCATAACACAAAGACACAGCGAAAGGTATTACAAGCCAAGCAAAGGAAAATATAAACAATAGCAAAATACCAAACCAATACGGGGCAAGCAAAGTACGGAAACGGTACGTTAGCAATACGGTAGCAGATAAAATACGGTAGCAATCAAAATACGGTAGCATACGGTAGCAGGTAACTAAGTAAGCAACAATGGGACGTTCTGATGCAAACTTTACTGAATTTAAAATTAACGCTTAAGACAAGTATAGTAGACAAACGGGTTTGTGGCGGATATAAAAGAAAAAATTACTGCCTCGCGTCTAACGTCCGCAACAATCAGAAACCAAGAGAGAGAAAAATCTTTCTCGTGCTAAAAGTCTGCGACAGATCAGATATGCAAAGCAAAGACGAGAAAGAGTCTGCCTCGTGTCAAACGCCCGCGACAGATCAGAAATACAAAAAAAAACGAGAAAAAGGGTCTGCCTCGTGTCAAACGCCCGCGATAGATCAGAAATACAGAGAAAACGAGAGAAAGGATCTGCGTCGTGTCAAACGCTCGGAACAGACTAGAAACGAAGAAAGAGAAAGAAAGACACAGAATAGAATAACAGGTAATTAACACAATAATAAAGTGAATGCAAAAATCCCCAGAATGGCTAAAGTATTATCCACTCCGTATATTTCCTACAATCGGTTACCTCGGCTGGTTGTCCTGGTGGTCGGTTGTAAGCCTGAAGCTAAGACTTGAAGTTGAAAAGATTAACTGTATTTGCTACGGTATGAAATTTTGCTTTTATAGGCAACGCGCATAGTGGGGGACCGAAATATTTAAAACTCTACTCTAAATCAACACGCGTCTTAAACCCATTTTATGAGCGAGGGAGTTGCTTACTTGATGGCGGCCGGCTTGAGGTCACGCGTAAAATTAAATTACATGCCCCGGTGAAATTTATTTCAATGATAAAATAAAATACTTTTCAATAAAATAAATTCTAGAATAATTAATGCATCCTTACAATTGGTTTTTAAACAGTTTCAATCTAACATAGCTTGAGATGGTCTGCAAAATGGTGCCTTCTTAATGATATTTTTAATAAAAGGTGTGTTTGTAGCCGACTACTTTTTAAATGTGCTTATAAGACTCACTTTTTTACAATCAAATTATTTCTTATCAAAATGTAAGTATAACGTGTGTTGTGCGTTTTATAAAATTAAAACCGGCGAAATTTATCATCGTATTTGCTACAGCTAAAATGCGAAAATAATTTTTACAGAATTAAACAGTTTTCAACGCTTTGAATTTTTGTAGTACTTTTCATATGACACTATGCAAAATTACTTTACTATTTGTAATAAGAAGAGCGTCCAAGTAGACTATTTCTCGATTGTGCTTATAAGACTCAATTTTTTACAATTATTTTTAATATTGTCAGATTAACAAGAAAAACTTGAGCTTTAGAAGTAGTTGAAAACTTGCAGTCGAGAAGGTAATTTGCACAAAACTGCACCACTTTTGCTATGACAATAATTTTGTGCATTTTATTTTACAGGTAAAGTAACAAGAGCAAAACTAATTTCGAGTTGTTTACTTCAGCCCAAGTTCAGCCCACACTATGCGCGGTAGTTTTGGAAAACAAAACAAATTCACGAGCTACTTAAAAGTTCCTAAGAATATAAAAGTTGCGAAGGATTTGAAGATGGAGAACGCCGGGTGGGATTCGAACTTGCCACTGTATTATCAGACTATAAGTTGCAGGAAGTTAGTTACAATCCCCGGTAGAGTTATTTAGCACGAGTTTCGGGATTATGAAACCTACTGCATTGCCAACTGTCACGAAAAACTAAGAGAACTTTGCGACCTACACTGCAAAAACGATTCATTACGTACACCATTCTCTGTCTTTCTCCGCCTAAAACTTTAATCATAAATAAACAGATACACTCGACTGGAATTTGTATTATGAATTATGTAGGCAACTAAAATATTGCAGGAACTTTACCGGATTTATTATTAAAATATTCTTACTCGGGTCGGACATTTCTAATTCGACTTCATTTTGAATAAACTCGTAAACATTTTGTTCATGAATAAAAAGTTACGTTTTTAATTTCATTCTGGCAGGTTTAAAAGTTTTTTTTATGGGAAGACTGAGAATAATTAAAAGTTTTTTTTAACGAAAAAAGTGGTTACTTGCTTTTGCATTTTGGCTAAATAATTGTAAAATTTGCTACTAACATACGTCTTAGGGTTCATGTTATTGTTGTGTACATAACCTCAATATAGGCATGACATTTGCTTGTAATTGAACACAATTTCACATCTGACAGTACCGCTGTATTACGTACAAGTAATAAGCTAGGCCATACGTTAGCGTTAACAAAATAACACTACTTCACCAGGAATTTTTTTGAACATCTATTATCTCGAGATTTACTTTTCTGTACTTTCAGTACCTTTAGGGTCGTATTAATTTTATGAAAGTTTTAAAATTTCAACGGGAATACATACATGTTTGCACTTGCAAGAACTCGAATGGATAGGTATGCTGTATACATCATTTTTACCTTCATCAATATACGAAGTATACTATAGAGGAAGGTATTGTGATCGTCATATTAAACTTGGAGCAAATTCGTTCATTCAGCGAAGTTTTTTTTGTTTTGACTAATAAGCAGGTCTTAGGGCGTTGGGAGACCAATCAAGCAGATGCTGCATAGGTGTCTGTGTGTGTCTGTCTGCCTGTGTGTCTGTATACACTTTACATTCTAGAAGTTTTAACGCAGAAAAACCAAATTTGGCCCAAAAATTGGTAATTGCAATAGGATGACATCACAAGAAAATGAGTTTGGTCCGCCAAAAAAAGAGAAGGAAGAGAAAGGGCGCTATATCAAAATAGACGCGCTCGAAAAAGTACCTTAAATTTGTATTTTACGCATATCGAATAGCCGATTTACGCAAACGCAATCTGCCTAAGCACCTCTAGGAGTTTTCCTTTTGATCGTTTTCTAAAATCTTTAAGTCTAAATTCTATAACATTTTAAAATAAAATTTTAAAAATGTTTACAATTTCTCGCAATTTTCAAAATTTCAAAATTTTCATAAAATTTTTTTAAGTTTTCAAAATGTTTCACAGTTTTTAAAATGTATCGCAATTTCAAAAGCTTCTAAAATTTACCGCAATATCAATAGCTTTAAAAATTTCAAAATTTTTAATCATTTTAATAATTTTAAAAATTTATTTAATTTACAACACTTTTCAAAATGTCTAAAAATTTTCAAATTTTTTAAAACCCGAAATATTTTACATTTTCAATAATTTTCATAATTTCCAAAACTCTTCAAAATTTCAAATCTTTTAAATTTTTTATTATATTCAATAAAATAATTCAAAAAAATTCATAGTAATCAAAATTTTTCAAAAAATTTCTAAAAAGCAAAACTTTTAAATTTTTTAATAACATCCTGTATAAAATATATCATAAATTTGTTTAAGAATTTAAAAAATATTCGAAATTTTCATAAAACTGTCCAAATTTTTGGAATATATTAAAAAAATTTCAAATTTCTATAAATGCGAGGAAGGTCCCGTGGTGGTTGCCCGACAGCAACGAAGAGGCAAATATTTCTTTTCGAACAGAGACCACCGAGTTAGCGAGTTGGTTGGAAAGAGAAAGAGTGCGTGTACATAACACAGTGTTAACGGCGACGCTCAGGAGCACCAGGAGTTTTAAAACAGTTTTCACTCACTGCATTAAAACGGTTGATTCGGAAAATCTGTCTGGTTCAGTTTTTTTTTAGATCGCTTTCCTGGGCTATTTAAATGGATGTTTTCTTATAGTGACATACCCTATTCAGAGAGTTGGCTACCTCTCTCCTATGTCTGTGTTTGGTGCGCGGCGATAGATAATTTGCACAGACAGACATAAGGAACCTACAGTTTAACGTGGGCTCCGAACCACAGGAAGTGCATGTACTTCTTCTTCAGAGAGATTTTCCTGGGGAAAAATCCACCTCGCTGGTTTCCCGTTGCCTTGCGAGGGAGAACGGCCGGGGCGGGGATCGAACCCGGATCCGCTGCATTGGTAGCCTGCGCGATTACCACTGAGCTACGGCCGCTCTATTTAAATGGATAATTGTCTGAAAATCTATTTTGGGTTTCAACTGATAAATATTGTTAGCCATTACGACATACTAAAAATCATAAAATTTCAAAAATTTTCAGGATTAAAAAATGTCCAAGTTTTCAATACTGTTAAATTCGAAAATTCAACAAATTTTCAAAAAAATAAAATGTCATTTTTCAAAAGATTAAAACGTCATTTTTCAAATATTTCGAAATTTTCATTTTTTAAAATACGCAAACTTCAAAATTTTAAATTTTCACTTTAATAAATTTAAAAATTTTAAAAATTGGGATAATATGAATAATAGGTAGAATACGAATCCAAGGTTCTTTTCCGAGCTCATCTATCTCTTTCCGCCACTTTCGTTTTTTTGTCAGGGTCGAGTGGTGTTATGATATTTTGTGTTTTCTAGTTGCCGCTAATGTAATCTCAAAATCGATTTCTTAATTTGGTGATAGCCGTTTTTTTGCGGTTACTCAATTAATCTGTTCAGGTCAACGACCAAAAGGAAACCCCCCAGTGGTGTTTTTCCAATGGAAAATTGTTCTTATTGTCATTTAACATGCTCAGACCGATTTTAAAGCCGACATTTTTGCGCAGATCGGCTTTTCGACATGCGTAGAATACGAACTGAAGGTTCTTTTTTGAGCGCGTTTATTCTGACATAAGACACCCTTCTCCTCCCCTTTTTTGACGGACCAACCTCAATTTCTTGCGGTGTCATCCTATTGCAATTAGCAATCTTTGCGCCAAATTTTGTTTTTCTGCGTTAAGGCGTCTGGACTGTTAAGTGTATAGCTCGTATACCGGCCAGTAAACTCAAAGAGAAAAAAATTTTGCTGAATGAACGCATTTGCTCGAAACCCAACACAATACCTTCCTCTATAGCCATACTCCGTATAGCTAGGAAGGTGAACATTTAAGTATTCGTAAAAAGCGTTACGGAAAATATTTGAGAATATGTGAAAAAAATAGTTATTTGTGTACCAAGGCCAAAAAGTGGATTTTTTTTGGCCGAGTCTGAGTTTAATGGCCGAGGCGAAGCCGAGGCCAGAAAGCAGACGAGGACGAAATAACACTTTTTGGCAGTGGTGCACACAAATGTTTTTAGGCGACCTTCATTATAAAATTTACAAATTTGTTAGATTTTTATTTATGATTTATTGATATAATTATTTCTAACAACTGAACAATTGTACATATTTGTGACTCCTTCAGAAACGTTTATATTTTATTACAAATTTGTTAGATTTTAATTTATGATTTATTGATAAAATTATTTATAACAACTGAACAATTGTACATAATTATTAGAAAATTCGACTACCAACACGTATTTATTACCGTTTACAGCAAGATTGACAGCTTGTTTACTCTGTTTTATTCAGAGATATTATGACATTGTCGGTAATGTCGGTATCATGATGTAGGGTAGAAAATTATCGATAGATGGCGCCACCCTTAAACGGATAATAATGAAAGCGACCAAAAAACGGTTACTTTTTGGCCGCTTTTGAGTACTAAAATAGTTATTTGTGTACCAAGGCCAAAAAGTGGATTTTTTCGGCCGAGTCTGAGTTTAATGGCCGAGGCGAAGCCGAGGCCAGAAAGCAGACGAGGACGAAATAACACTTTTTGGCAGTGGTGCACACAAATGTTTTTAGGCGACCTTCATTATAAAATTTACAAATTTGTTAGATTTTTATTTATGATTTATTGATATAATTATTTATAACAACTGAACGATTGTACATATTTGTGACTCCTTCAGAAAGGTTTATATTTTATTACAAAATTGTTAGATTTTTATTTATGATTTATTGATATAATTATTTATAACAACTGAACAATTGTACATAATTATTAGAAAATTCGACTACCAACACGTATTTATTACCGTTTACAGCAAGATTGACAGCTTGTTTACTCTGTTTTATTCAGAGATATTATGACATTGTCGGTAATGTCGGTATCATTATGTAAGGTAGAAAATTATCGATAGATGGCGCCACCCTTAAACGGATAATAATGAAAGCGGCCAAAAAACGGTTACTTTTTGGCCGCTTTTGAGTACTAAAAATTCAATTTTTTGTTAAGGTCGCCTAAAAAAATAATTTGTGCTCTCTTTACTTTTACACAAGTAGATTTTATAAAACAGAAACTACTACTTTGGGATTTTAAAATCCCAATGTGTGTTGCTTTATTGAAATATAAAAATTAATTTGTGCACGACAAGAATAATTTGCTGCAAGTCTCAGGATTTAATGAACCATGCAGTAGTAACAGTACATCATTATTTGCCATACGAACTTTAGTTTATAGGTCATAATAATGCCATAAAATGCAACCTTATAGCAAAGTGACATTAAATAAAATCTACGCTTTGCATTGCCAGATCTTAATCAGTCCCATAAAATAACTTTGCATGATGTTAGAGCAAAAATAAAACACGTAAAGTGGTATCACGCATCAGGACTTTAAACGCTTTAAAATGCACCCAGTTCATGAAAATATAGTTATGGAAGATTAGGGCATTAAAGCCGAGCTAATTCGGAAAACAGCCTAAAGCTCGCGCACGGAGTGCTTTCGCTTTATTTCCGAACTTTTTATCGGATTTCCTGTAGAAAACTGAAAGCGGGTAAGTGTGATTAAAAAGTACCCAACTGGGAATCCGCCCCAACTCACTAAACCTCCCAGGCCCTACATTTATGTACCTATAATACTAATCATTCGAAACCGAATCTTATTCATTTCTATTGTTACATTCTTCCAGTGGCGGTTTCTCTATTGGGTCAAATTGTCATTGACCTCCCAATGAAATAAGAAAAAATAAATAATTACTCTTTGTTTGAGTACATAACATATTATACAATATAATATTTAAAAACTACTTTATAGTTAACTTTTGTATAAGATTTCTATGCGAGAACGTTTATTAAAGAGCTGTCGCAGGATCCGAAAACGTTTGAATGTTTGAGTATTTCGCGCGCGTTAAACGAATCTATGCGAGGGTCATTTGGCTGTCAGTCCCCAATTCAGCTATACACAACCGAATAATACCACCGGCTTAAAAGGCCTTTAAATGAATAAGAGTGAAATAGAAAGCTCATTGCGGTAAAATTCATATTACACAAGCTAAAAGAGGATAGAAGTATCTGCGTATTGCAGACTTCAGGGTCACGAACCCACAACTTCCGAGAATTATGCTGTCAGATGTGCGAGATAAGCGCATGCCAATAGCCGCCTAATTTGCGGGATTCGCACGTACACGACGTGGTAGTGTGAAAACAGTTGTTGGTTGTGTAATCATAATTTAGTGGTGTTGATGTCCGTGCAAACTAATTTTGGATTATGAATGTCATGTAAAAAAATGCTTTCACTTGTTTCCACTGTCTGCTATTTTGTGATAATTCATTGTGTGATATTGACTGCAAACATTTGAAAACTAAAATGCAAACACATTTTTTATCGGTAAACCACCTGATTAAGTTTGTGCATTTTGACGCACTGGGGTATCAATTTACAATAATTTTATTAGAGAGTGCTTATCGAAAGTCTATTAAAGACTTTAATGAAAATGTTGGTTAAAATACATCATTTTGCCAACGTAAAGGATGTGTTACCTATAACTTGGGTAAGGACAATTTTTTTCCAAAAAAATACTTTAAGGTGCCTTCCAGTACACGACACCACGAGCCGCCACTGCATTCTTCTTTGTTGAAATCATCACTTTTCCTAAACAATTAATTATACAAAAAGGAGGTTTTCTTATTAACTCTCACAAAAGCGTTCCAGATAAGTTTCATTTTAACGCAATAAAACAGAAGATAAACATTTCTGGAGCTTTCCGTGAACAAGAAAGCGAACGTCGAAGAGTCGAACAAAAACCGCCAAATTCAACTTTCTTCTCTTGTTAGTACGAAGCCACAAATTCGAGTTTTTAAGTATCGAAAAACGGCGGACGGAAAGTGATATTTTGTTGACCAAACTTCTAACAGCAGCCTTGGTTTACTTCTCATCAGCGAACTCCACAAATTCTCAGAACTAACTTTGGATTGTTAAGCTTCAATTAAAATTTCATGCTAGAATTATTTTGCCGGAGCTTTAATTGAGTTGGAGGGAGAAAAAACACTATAATATCTGCAAGCCGTTTTTAATTAAAAACCGTTGATGGCAAAGGGAGAGTTTTACTCTTCAGACATGCATAATGTAGCAGTAGCGATGAAAAGTTGGATTAGCCCGATTTTATCCAGTAAATTATAATCAAAAAATAAATACCACATTGCGAATTTTTCTTTGTATTTAATTACTGTCTGTAAAAATAATGATCATTATTCCTTTACGAGTTGTAAGTTTTTCTACATTGCACAACTCACGCGTATTTATTAAAGCATTTTACAAAATTCTGAACATCTTTTCATTACAATTTGTTCTCCTTAGACCGGTTTTAGCATATACCTTCAAAATGGTGACATTAGGGCAAAATTCATTAATGAACTCACTAAAAACTTCACACAACGACCATTGCGATGAATACTACTATTTTCTATTAGAAATGTGTCCAAAAAGTAAATAAATGAAAATTATTTGAAACAGATGAAAATCTGGTTTCACTCTTTCTAAGACTATAATTAAATCTACGCTTTTGTATAACTTTAACATTTATGTAAGGTAGAAATGATTTCAGATCTCGTGGGCTCTTCCACAGCAGACTAGATAAACGCCACTAGTCGTATAAATGCATAGTATTTCAACGAGGTTGCGCGTAATAGGAGTGGGTTGTGTGCGCGTCGCAGCGTTTTGATACAAAATTCCTACCATCACAATCATGGCCATACGATATATATTTTTGTTTTAAATTATTTCTTAAAGTTTATTATTAATTTTGTTCGTTGCATGTATGTGTTAAAATCTACAAATAAGAAAGTTCCCCGCTTAGTAAAAAGTGCCATTCTTAATTTCTTTGGGCAAAAAATAAATCTTTTCCGAAAATAAAATAAGGTCATAGACAGCATCTATTTTAAACAAAACAAAAATTAAATCTACATGCCAAGTACTTCTCGAGATATTACGTTATATTTGTTAAAAAACGCTTAATCTGAAATTGGTGATCTGGGTATTTTTTTATTAATAAAAAAGTTGGGTACCGGTCAACAAAGTCGTAAATGGCCATTTTGTATAGCAAATAACGTATTTAACAAGAATAAGTCAGTATGATCTAGTTGTACGCAGAGTTTTTTTTTTGTGAAAAAAGCGACTTTTACCATTTACTTAATTTATATGAAAATTTCATCAATTTTTAATTTATTTTAATATACAAATGTTATTATTGTTTTAAATGTCAATATTTAAATTATAAATAATTATGTTTTGTTTTTGTAGAAAGGAAATATTATTTGAAAGTAATTCAATCTTTAGACAAATATATTACAAATCATATATCTCACTAAATGTACTGTTTGCAGGCTGGCTATACAAGCAAAGCAACATAATACACTCGTTTAGAGTTGTGTGATCCGCGTGCAACCCACTTCGGGACCAATTCTGTGCAGAACTACTGACGCACCGATGCTAGAATCTAGAAGCTTACTTGCGGTAAATATGGCCGCGCATCCGTTAGATGACTTTCGTTACAGTGCAGTGTTGGCTCGCCGCCAAAAAAACTTTAAAAGCGGCTCTTTTAAGTAGCCATGATTTTACCCACTTTGATCGAGGTTTACGTTGCTTTGAAAGCGACCGCAACCTAATTTAAGTCGCTTGCCATATTGTACACTCAAGCATTTAAGGTAAACTGGCGAAAAGATGAAGTAAAAACGAAACGTGTGTACATGCGTTTGGACTTTGCTTGCACATGTAAGTTCGAGGCAAAACGAAGCGTTTGTAAGGCCCTTAAGGAATAAAAAAATACGTCCTCAAAAAGGTGTCCTACTTTTTTTCCTTCCGAACCTTTATCACTCCTCTCTGTCCCTTTCCTTTGCCCTCTTTCTTTATTTTTCCCCATTTTTTCATCTTTGTTCTTCCACACCTCGTCTCTCTTATCTTCTTTCCTCTAGTTTTGTTCGTCTCTTCTTCGCCTTCTTGTTTTTTCTCCTACTTCGTTATTTTGTAACTTTCTCTTTATTGGCTCCTGTTCCTATGTCTTCCTCTTCTCCCTCTTTTCTTACCCAAATCCTCTCCGTTCTAGAAAACATCAATTTCCAAGCTGGCTATTATAAAAAATCCGCATAAATTTTTCTTATTTTGCTTAAAACTTTATATATTTAAAAAACAATTTTAATTTTTTAACCGACTTCAAAAAAAGGAGGAAGTTCGGAGGAGGTTCTCAATTCGTCTGTATATATGTTTTTTTTTTTTTTTTCTTTTTTATGTATGTTCGGGCATAACTTTTTTGTTTATAAACCGATTTTAATGATTTTTTTGTGATGGATTCAGTATAGTTCCAAGGTGGTCCCATTATAATTTCATTGGTATTGGAGCTTGAACTTCGAAGATACTCCTCAAAATCTATTTTTTTAACGGACTTTTTTAGTGTTTCCGTATTTCATCTTCCGTTTCAACTAGCAATCGTTTACTCATTCGAGAAGCATCTTTACTAGGTCTACCCATCATTTAAAATTGTAAAATAATTAACTTTTAAAAAAAAAGGGAACCGACTTCAAATAAAAACACAAAAGTGACATAAGTTAACTAAAAAGCAAAAAATAAATGTTTTTTATACAACAGTTTAATACTTATTTGTTGTTCCGTTTAATGTGATTAAGAAATTGCTGTTTATTATATAATTATTAATTGTTTTATAATTTTGAAGTCGGTGCCAAGTAAAACATAAAAATTATATACCTCGCTGCAATAACAAATTAGATTTGAATTTTTATGTTTTACTTGGCACCGACTTAAAAATTATAAAACAATTAATAATTATATAATAAACAGCAATTTCTTCATTACATTAAACGGAACAACAAATAAGTATTAAACTGTTGTATGAAAAACATTTATTTTTTGCTTTTTAGTTAACTTATGTCACTTTTGTGTTTTTATTTGAAGTCGGTTCCCTTTTTTTTTAAAAGGTAATTATTGTCTTATACTTTCTATGCCCCCCCTCTCTGCCCCTCTTTCATCCCCTTTTTTTCATTATCGTTTATCTTTCCACGTTTGTTCTCCCCTCTTTTTCACCCTTTCATCTTTTTTCCTACTTTCTCGTCTTGTAGGCCTTTTTTTCCACCTTTACTCTTTTCACCTTCTATTTTCCTCCCTGTTCCCGTTCTTTCCATTTTCTCCCCTTTTTAGAAAGAGAAAAAGCCCACATTTTATCCTAAAGAGGCTTTACTAGAGAACAGCAATGAATCAGTTTAAAATTATAAAATCAATTCTCATAAATTTTTGTTAAATTTTTTTAATTTAAAAGCAAATTTTTCCGTCTCATAATTTTTATCTCTTCTCTCTCTGTCTCTCTTTCTACTCCCTTTTTCTGATTTTTTTCTATTTCTCTATTTTTATTTCTTCCCACCTGCTCACGTCTTGTCTTTCCTCTTGCTTTCCACTTGCACCCTGCACTTTTCCGTCTTTCTCATATATTTCTGCCAGTTTGTTTTTTTCGCTTTCTATTTATTGTGTTATCTTTCTACGCCTTCCCCTTTTATCTCCTTTCCTACCCTTCCTAAAAACTAAATACTCAGATTTTTGGCTGTTTTTAAACTTTTTTTATATTTTTTATTAAAAACGCAAACTTATTTCCTCCAATATCTTCTACCTCCGTCTTCTGTTTGTATGTGTTCTATTTCTTAATTTTTTTCTTCTATATTCCCCCCTTTTGTTTCTTACCACCTCCTTTACATATCGTTTTTCCCCATACTTTTCATACGTTTCTTCTTCTTCTTTTAGTGCCGTACACTATTCAGGGCGTTGCGCGGAGATGGAATGTTTGCACAGACAGACATGGAGGACTTACAGTTTAACGTGGGCTCCGAACCAACCACAGGAAGTGCATGCACTCCTTCTCCGGAGAATTTTTCCTTGGACCTTTCCCGTTGCCTTGCAAGAGAGGACGACCGGGCCGAGATTTGAATCCAGATCCGCTGCATTGGTAGCCCGCGCTCTTACCACTGAGCTATAGCCGCTCTATACGTCTCTTACTAGCCTCTTTTCTCCCCGCTTCTATTTCTTTCCACTTTTTCTATATCTTCTGTATCTTTATATATGTTTTGTTCTCCTTTTTCTCATGTATCATGTAACTATGATTTTCGAGATCGTTTACTAGGCAGTTAAAAATTTCAAAACATTCATACAAGGATATAAATTCCACTTTCAAGGGACTTCAATTATGTACACAGCAACCCATTTCTATTAGGTAATTCAATAAACTCATAAAAGCAGATGACATTAACAAATTGTTGGAGGAGAAACGATTGTAATTTGAATAAAATATGAGCATCAACACAGAATTTCCATTTTCGGTGGTGCATCTAGCATAGCGCACTTCCTGAAATTAAACAAATAAGCCATTATTGTGTTGTCGATATATCACGGTGCTGGTATATGGCCCGATTTTATCAGTTAATGGATGTAGTTATTATTAGCTAATAGCTACGTGTTCACCGCTAACTCTAGTCGGGTCATTTAGGGAATAAAATAGCAGCGGCACGTTGCTTACTAATGTGCAACACTGTAACTTTTATGTAGATTTTAGATAAACAATTACCTTCGCTCAAATTAAGCTAAACGGTATGAGTTTTTTTTTAATGAAATAAATACTTAAAAATACTGTTGATGCGTCATGCCTTATGATTTCCTTGTACGGCATAATTTTCTATTTGTTTTCAGCTTGTTTTTTTTTTCATACGTAGCTACAACTGCAATCGATTATCTGCAGGGTCGTAAAATAAGAATTCGTTTGTTTTTTTCACTATAATCTAGTATTCAAAGGTAATCTTCTCTTCACTTGTCTCTTTTATAAACGGACCAATCTCATTTTTTAGAGTGCACAGCTTAAAGCATTAGAGCACTTCTTATTTTAGTTGTTTTTGCATACAAAGTAGTAAAAAAATTTAAACCAGCTCTATTAATTTCAAGAAGAATGTTTAGTTTTTTGTAATAATACTAAAAAATACAACATTCTGTACCCAACTGGTTTAACACCTATGAATTATTTTTGATTTTATCAATTCTCCGATAAGGTGTTATTGTAATATGTTCTCTCAGTTTTTTAATTGATTTAATTAACTAATTCTTATACAAATTTACTTTTGTGACGCCTTCCTGGTCTAGCCTTGTATCCACAAATCAATACCCCATACCACTCAGTAGCAGGTTTACAGAAGTGGGAAATTGTCTTCCAAGAAACAATTTTTCTGAAGAATTTTTTGGTACAATTCAAAACATTGCGCCTGTTACCACTTTATGGAACTTTTAACACATTTAAACTTAAATTTTAACTCCGGCCCTTTTGTTCGCGCACGCAACCAATTTGAGTTCTGAAGGGCGTGGTCTGACACTGCTACGAATTATACTTTGCGAAGGGAATGGAAACCGTTTCTTGTGTCTTTTTCCGTCGTTCTCACGACAACCGCGGTCTGTCTCGCTTACTATACATTCTCAACATTACATAACAAATAGCCAAATTCATCCTAAGCATTACAAAAGCGTGGGAGAATGTTGACAGGAAACTCATCTCCAATGGAAATGAAAGAGTACAAAAACAAACGCCAAATCCCAGAAAAATCAGTTTATCTTTTAGGATCGATTAAATGGGTCATACGATTAACGCTTGCGCACGATCAATTTGCAGCATCTGGACATTCCCAGATCGAGCTGTAGCTACAGGTCACCCCCAGATCGAGCTCTGGATTATAATACTAAGCATAAATATTTGCTGTCCCCTATCGTAATAAATTTTATTAAAATTTTTTTCAGTTTGGAATTCACAACTAAAAGTAATTATAAAAAAATAAAAAACAAAGGGTAATGCGGGTAGTACTGACACCATCATTTATATCTTTAAACGTAGAGATCCAAGCGTTTGTTAGAAAAACTGTACGAAGATTGAAAATTGGACGAAGTAAAAAACTTAAAGACTATATTAATGGGCGTATTGTAGGTAAAACACGCATTGGCGATATAAAAAATATTCAATAAGGCAACATGTGTTACAATAAGGATCAATTCGGAAATGCTATGTGTTTGTTCGATTATATCAACCAAATGGGGCGTTACGGCAGCTTATTGCATAATTATTATTGACCAAGAAGAGCTCGGAGCAAATGTGGTGTGTAAATATGCTGCCATCAATAAGACCAGACTAATTTACTATTTGTGCAGATAAAACCAAACCTATCAGATCCTGCACGCAGTGTACTGGTATACTTGAACTAAATTTTCTAATTTTCCCACATTTTTTCTTTAAGACAATAGTTTCTTCATGCTTCGTCTTTTACTTCTCTTGCCCCTGCTATAACGAGAAGGACATTTGACTGGTTGGTTACCTTAGTTATCTACACTTTATATACATTATACGACTCACATTTCATAGAACCCATCACAAATTTTTCCTTTCATAAAATGAACCAATCGCGTTTGTTTTGTACTGATTAAACTGCATGGTGCTGTTTAAATAAGTGATTAAATCCACAGTAGCTTCGGATAATCGCTCTTAAGTCTTAAATTAACGCGTTTAAAACTGATCTGCACTGATTTGTGGATATATTTAGTATTATTTTAATATAATTTTTTTTTGCTTCGACCAGAAGTAATGACATGACATCCACAAACAAAAACCAAAATACGGGAAACGTCGACGGTAGCCGATGATGTCAATGTCAACCAACATGACTCGCGAGTGTTCAAATCATAGTTTAAATCATAACCGGCCCAAATTTTAGTGTACACCTATAATAAATATAATAATAACATGCTCATATGCATTAAAAAACAATAATATATATTTACATTAAAATTGTATCTTGTTTTACAGGTTATACAAATTAAAATCGTAGGCCAAAATAATATATATAACCTCAAAAATTTATGAAATACTACTTAACAATTTTTCTCCAGAGCGATCCATTTTTACAACAACACTTTACAGCAGGAGTAAATAAGAACGTCAAAATAAAAAATTAAATTTTCAAAAGTACACCACTACAAAACATTTAAAAATAATCAAACAATACCATGTTAAAAGCGCCGATTTTCGAAAACACCCGACCATTTCCGACTAATTTAGTGTTACCAAGAATGCATCATAACTAACGTGAGTGATATTTCGTCAAGACGAATACGACTCGTGATACGATTTTTCTTTGATAAAATTGTGGTGTAAGTTAACTGTAGTTATTTAAGAGTTAAATAATACCACGAGCGCTTGCCGCGATCTTTACTGTACTATTGACTGATACCTGCTTGCAGCAATGGGTATTGGCTTTTCGAACTTTGCGGTAAAAGGCTCTTTTACTTGTATTAAACCTATATCGTTATTTCTGTCGTCTTCTTTATAATATTTATAATAAATGTAATAATGTACGCCACGGTTATTTCCTTTATTCGATATAATGACACAACTACATTAAAACTTATCTTCAGACAGCACAAAATGCTTCTTCACAGCAACCGCTGCTATAAACGGAAAATTTTCTATTCTGAAATCTTTATCGCCAGCTATGCATACTGCTGGCATCGAATCTAACACTCTTCTATCATCCGAATACATTCCATAATCTGATATCTTTTCATCTAGTGATACCCTTCGACGATCTGATACCATTGCATGAACTGTTACTATTGCATGGTTTGATACCATACGATTGTTTGATGCTGTTTCATGACCTGCAACTATTCCATGATCTAGCACCGTTCCATAGTCTGATACCATTCTTTGTACTAATACCATTTGACGATCTTATTCAATTTCATGATGTAAAACTATTCCATGGTTTGATACAATCCGATTATCTGACACTGTTGCATGATATGAGACTATTTCATGACCTGATACCGTTCCATGATCTGATACCACTCCCTATATTGCTGCTATTCGACGAACTGATTTAATTTCATGATCTGAAACTGTTCTGTGGTTTGATACCATCCGATTATCTGATACTGTTACATGATCTGAGACTATTCCATGATCTGATATCGTTCCATGATCTGATACCGCTCCCTGTATCGCTACTATTCGACGATCTGATTTAGTTTCATGATCTGAAACTATTCCATGGTTTGATACAGTCCGATTATCTGACACTGTTGCATGATATGAGACTATTTCATGACCTGATACCGTTCCATGATCTGATACCACTCCCTATATTGCTGCTATTCGACGAACTGATTTAATTTCATGATCTGAAACTATTCCATGGTTTGATACAATCCGATTATCTGATACTGTTGCATGATCTGAGACTATTTCATAACCTGATACCGTTCCATGATCTGATACCACTCCCTATATTGCTGCTATTCGACGATCTGATTTAATTTCATGGTCTGAAATTATTCCATGGTTTGATACAATCCGTTTATCTGATAGTTGTTGCATAATCTGAGAATATTCCATGATCCAATACTATTCCATTATCTGATACCGTTCTGTAATCTGATACCGTTCTATAAACTGAAACCGTTCTGTAAGCTAATTTATTCCAAAATTGCTTGAATGTCGCTTTCAGAACTATAGCAACAAGAAGGCCTGACATTTATAATCAAAAGAGACAAATAAAACTGTATACAGCATATTCATTCTTTTGCAAATAACATTTTGATAACACCTCAAAGTGAATTAAACTGGATTGTCATATTTTGTTTGCAGTAAATTCATAGCTTTTAAAAAAAATTACTATTAAGAAGACTATGCCTTACGTTTTCAAAGACCATGGTACGTTCTCAACTTTAACAAAATTGCTCTTGTTTGACTTTTTACTATGTATCCAGTCGATGTATAACGAAACTTTGGTGTAAGCTGCTATGTGATTTTGAGCCCCACAATCAATACCCCAGGTCACAATTCCAATCACAAAATCTTTGGTAAATACTGGTCCCCCAGAATTAAGTTGACAAGTATTATTTTCTTTTGTTACTATTTCTGCACAAAACATCGTGTTTGTTATGATCTGGCCCATTTTTTGATACAACCTCTTGCAAGAAGAATAAGCGATGGTTCGCACCTCCAATGCAGCCAAATTTGGTTGTGCTAATTGATCGGCTTCATTTTTTAAATCCCAACCTAAGACTTCCGCGCTGATATTGTGCTGGTAAAAGAACGTCTTGGGTGCAAGATTTGCAACTTTCTCGTGTATTTCAGAAAACCGTTGTTTAACTTTCATCAAAGCTATGTCATGAGACATCATTTCAAAAGAATACTTTTCGTGATAAATCCAGTCCACTACATCATGTTTGCTTCCACTTTGCCAATAATTGTTGCCAGAACTAATATAAACCATGTGCTTGGCAAATTTATGGTCAATAAGAAGAATTACGCAATGAGCCGCTGTTATTACCCAGTTAGGTGCTATAATGGTCGAACCACACTGAATGGTATCCACTAACATAGAACCATGATTCCTTACACATATTGCTGCCATAGAAGAATGGTGATTTAACGCAGCTGCTGCGTTACGTTTATTTTCTGGGAGTAGTGGAAAACATTTATGTAACTTTAATATCCTCGATAGGATGTATATTCCAATTCCTAAATTCACGGCTGCTTGAAGAACCGCTGTCAATATTAACCACTCCACAAGCTTCATTATCTTATACGAGAAAAATGGTAATATTTTCAACAACAAAAATTAACTATAAGATAAGCCAACTTGAAACGTCATTTTTGAAGTGGGATAACTAGATTTAGTACAACAGGCAAAAATCCGGAAAAGTGTGGTCAACAATAAATTTCGCTACAGATTGTAATCAGATCATGGATGTTCGAAAGTTCTTCTTCTAGTTCTTCTAGGCGGTCAGTTGCTTGCATCGTTCTGATGTTGAAGGTGGTTATGTAGAGTCTAGTAGATCGGGATATTTTGCTTACTACATTATGATATTCCTGTGAGTATTTGGCTCCCCCAGAATCCATGAGGCAGACCATGTCGAAGGTGTAAGATTTGGAAGCGTGATTCCTATCCACCTGGTATACTGTTTCGTGAATTTTCATACTCATCATTATTTAGGGGGTTGATTGGCTTTAATCTTTTACGCTATTCAAACGAGTTGGAAGATTTTCGAGGATTTTTTCTCTTGGAAAGGATTTGATCTAAGGAAGTTAAGGTAGTAAGGATATAAAGGTATTAGGATCGGTGTAGGACAGTCGCCCCAGATAGTCGCCTCTTACGACAGATAGGGGATTCCCTGGGTCTATTCTTCATCCGGAACCCAGTCGGTAAGATGGCAGGTAATAAAAAGTAAGATATACAGACAACGTCAAGGTGTATATGCTTAAGCTTATATAATAGAAAAGACAGAGAAGAGACGAAACCAAACAAAGGCGCAAAACGAAGGAACGTAAAAGCGTAAATAAGAACATAAGAAGTTATGTCAATTTTGTTTAGATTAATCCAAATGGAAGACAAAGTACATCAAGGTCGGCTTGAACTGATTCGTAGAAACCATTGCACTTCTATAAGGGAGACATTTTCTGTAGTCAATTATTAAATAGCAGCGCACTGTGCTTTAACCGAACATCTTTACTGTCTCCTGTTCCGTATAGACTTCACTATAGCTGCTTGGCCAAGGTGACGTGTCGTCGAAGGAAAAACCTGATGAAGCAATAGTTTTTTTCCGGATATGTCTACATCAGCTGAATCTATTAAAGAAAAGGCATTACTTTCTAGCCAACCCTCGTATACTATTTTATTTAGTTAAAAGTAAACTAACTAAACTTTCACCATTTATTGCTGTAATTCGCGAAGCTAATTGAGACAATATTTTTTCAATTTGAGATGATTTAACGAAATTAATTGTCCTCGATCAGCCGCTTACGTATATTTTCAATCTACGAGATCTACAAAATAATAAGAAATGTATCCTATTACGACACTCGCGGCCAATTAGCGTCGAGGGCGTGATGTTTACAACAACGAATTTTGTCTTGTTAATTCACGAACAAACCGGATACATATCTTTTTCTCTTTCTCTCTGCACAACAACCACGGTCCTTTTCACTCTGCCTCAATCCTGTGAAAAGCAAGTCACCAATTCGAACGAATATTAAATAGAATTAGATTCCCCCGCTGCTGTTTGCTTGAACTGTGTAGACATCGCTATGTAATTTGTTGACAGTGCCAGGCAACGAAATCATATATGCAGAACAAAGCATTTACACAGAAAAATGAGTTCATTCTTCAGGATCGATCAGAACGGTCAAAATAAAGGAACCTGTCTAACGATTGAGCATTAATTTTAGGTCCAAAACAAGTCATCGTCGCAGATTTCTTCAAAGGGCCAGATTTTGGATCGAGCGCAAGCTTACGGTCCTTGCGCCCCGCAGGAACCATCATCAAGACACGGTCTCTACTCGAACAACCTTTTAAAGCTCGAACCCGAGCCCCTTGTATCGCATTCTTAGAAGTAATTACGACAAGTTATTGTTTGGTCAAATTAAATAATTATTAGTAGAACCCGTGGACTATGCGTTGTTTATTTGGTTTGATACTACATGTAAAGCACGTCGGTGCGTGCCGCGCCGCTTGGTCTGACCTACATCTCTCCGCGAAAGCGGTTTCGTTACAGGATCAGGCGGTGCAGCCAGCAAATATTTCTAAAAAAATCTGTTTGTTTACTGTTGTTTCGTTTGTTCATATAAAATGTTATTTAAATATAATTTTGTCTGTAAACTAATTACCTGAATCTTTAAAAGGTTTTAAATTCCACCTTATTTTGAGGTTCTAGTTTATTAATTGAACAACTGTATAGAGTAATTAAACCCAATTCAATATTAAACATACGAGAATTTCAAAAGAGGTAATAAATTTCGCCGTAGATTAAATTTAATGCAAAATCTGCATGTTGTCATTTCAAGCGTAACATATATTTATCGAACTGGCAAGATGGGAAAAAGAAGTGCCACTGCACCAAGCAGAACTAGATGCTTAATTTAATTTAAAACTAATCAATCACCATTACGCAAATGAGCTGAAATTTGTAAAATGACAAATGGTTTCCATTAAAATTAAACCCCCCAGTTTTTCTGCAAGCTCTGTACTCAATGTACTGTAAAAATCGATTACACTTTTTTGCTTAGCCTGATCTTTTGGCTTATGGAGCCGTAAAACGCGCAAAAGTTTGAAACTGGAACTGCAAAGAGATTCGATTTTAAGTTTACTATAAAATGCGCTTGTAGTGAACAGGAAATGCACCATAAATAAAGTTGAAAAAGCTCGTGTGAGGTCGCAATAAGCATTTCAAGCTAAGAGCATTTAAGCCCATGAGCAACAGAAATTTCAGGATTTGCATTCGTGTGTGTGTTGTACTGCTTGAGCTTGCAAATCTTGGTCGGGAACGTTCATGCATGAATCGCACTGAAAATGATTTAAATTCATACTGAACCCGTAGAAAAACTTACAGAAAACAATCCGAAGTTCTTAATTCAATGTCGTTATTTTATAGAAGAAAAACCAGATGCAATTCTTTATAAGAACTTGTACTAAAAAATAAATGTGTTTGTAATTAAATTTTTACGCAAAATATTATGTAACAAAAACATAAAACAGCCTTTTGTAGCAGTTTACAGTGCCAAAAATAAACGAAAAAAAACAGGTCATAGGTCTAAGGTCTAAGGTAGTACCACGCCCAAGAATTTATAGACCTGCCCTTGTATAATTGATAAAGTTTATTAAATGCTCTAGCAGCAGGGAGTTCTAGAAACTCGATTTGGTATCATCGAATACATCATTATTTTCTAAACAAAACTCGGGGCTAAAAATTTAAAATATCTGCATACCAGGGTCTTTCAAAAAAAAGTTTACAACAGCTAGTTCTCGTTTAACGCATACAAAACACTATTCGTTGTTGTTAAAAAGACGTCAATGACATTTTTAGAGTTCCTGGTTGTGCTTTCTACAAACATCCAAAACAGGAATTTTCTAATAAATTGGATGCTTTGATCTTTGACGTGCAGAAAATGCGGTTCGCAATACGAGTTCGCTCCGATAGTGGTTGATCAAAACTGTTGGATGTGGAAATTATCAATTTCCACCTGTGTCGGTGTCTCAAATTAAATTATTTGAAGTTATTTATTAACCCATCGACAAAGAGGACGACAATTAGATGGAATTACGCCTGTTCCTTGTAAAAAGGTAATCGGGAGTAGTAGGCTGGTTGGTAATTCATTTTAAGCTCAATTTAATCTCCTAACCGTTTAATTAAGTCAATGTACTCCTGCGGATTAAATTAATTCATGCATCTGCTTGCAGGATTACTCCAAGTATTCAAATTATGTGCTACTTTTCTTTAATTATTTTCTTCTTTTTCTCGCTTTTCGTTTTTTACACACATTTCTCGCATTTGCCCTGAAAACATTTCTGTGTTTTAAATAATAATTTAAAATTTAAAATCGAACAAGTGCTTCCACCACCACGAAAAAAGAATACATAAAAAGTACATTCCACTCGCGCTCATGGCCCCCTCATTGTTTTTCTTTTAATAGTAAGCCTTGCAACAAATGTATTTTTATTAAACAGGCACCTCCGGTTTCTTGCTTTCGCTTACAGTAAACTAACTACAATACTAATATATAATTTACTAAAACAGCAGTAAACTTTAAAGCAGTTTAAATCATGTAGTAACTTGCTCAGAATCAAAGTAAGTTTTTTACATAATTTTATTACATTACATACTATCACGTGTTTGGTGGGAGTGGGCTCGAGGTAACCAATGAGAGGATCTCGGGTTCAAATCCCATAAAATAAATCATTATTATTTTTTTTTATTTCTTACCACATGTATTTATTAAATACGTAATGTAAACAGTACCGATAATATATTATAGTTAAGCTAATTTATTTCGTTTTAAAATAATTTAAAAAAATTATTTCCATCACTTTGTATTTAATAAAAATAAAAACGTTGTAAAAACGAAATCCAGGAAACGAAAAAAGTTGTTTTAAAAAAATGGCTGTCTATCTGAGAACGGTGGGTTGGTGGAAAAATGTCTGAGTGGCTTTGTGCGTTTCATAACTCCCAAACGGATGGTCCATTTTCAATGAGCATGAATTTAAGGGTGTGGGAAGACTTAACTGGAGAAATAAGCTTTTAAAATAATCCGAAATCGGAATCAAAAGTTAGACATGTTTTTTAGTAGCATTTTTTCTGAGAAAACAAATTTTCTAAATCTGAAACGGGTGTTTTATAGAAGACCGTAGGGCAAATCCAAGGTTTTTTTCCAAACTTTCTAACTCTAAAATGGCGGTCGCTACGATTTTTAAAAATTTTGACTTTAGGTATTATTATTCAGAAACAAGACAGAACCGTTTCACAATTATAATCATTCTGAATTAAAACACAATGTTGCTATGCACAAAAATTTTCGAATAGGTATCAGCTCAAGTGAACAATTTTTTCAAAATTTTGTCAATTTTCAATATGTATTGCTCAAAAACCGACCACACTGTTTAAAATTTAGGGCTGTATAGAACTAGATATGAGCTACAATTTGGTTCGTGTCCTAGCCCCTTAATTTCTATGTGACGCCTTCTATGAATTTTTGAAAATGATGGATTTAACGCCTATTTACTCAAAAACGAGTTATCAGATCGGGATAAAATTTGATCATACAAATTCCCTAAAGATACACAATGTTACAAGCTACGAGAACGTTTGTAACTAGTAAAACTGTAAAGTCAAAAAAAATATCAAAATTTCACTTTTTCAAAGATATATTGCTCAATAACTGACCACACCATTTTTTTTTATTTAATTTTATAGGCTCATAGAGCTAGAGACGAACTATAATTTAATTTGTGTCCCAGTCCGCTAGTTTGCCTGTGACGCCTTATATGATTTTTTGAAAATTTAGGATTTAACGCCTATTTATTCAAAAACGAGTTATCAGATCGGGATAAAATTTGATCATACAAATTCCCTAAAGATACACAATGCTACAAGCTACGAGAACGTTTGTAACTAGTAAAACTGTGAAGTCTAAAAAAAATATCAATATTTTGACTTTTTCAAAGACATATTGCTCAAAAACTGACCACGCCATTTTTTTTTCATTTAATTTTATAGGCTCATAGAGCTAGAGACGAACTATAATTTAATTTGTGTCCCAGTCCGCTAGTTTGCCTGTGACGCCTTCTATGAATTTTTGAAAATGTAGGATTTAACGCCTATTTACTCAAAAACGAGTTATCAGATCGGGATAAAATTTGAAATTACAAATCCCCTAAAGATACACAATGTTACAAGCTACGAGAACGTTTGTAACTAGTAAAACTGTGAAGTCTAAAAAAAATATCAATATTTTGACTTTTTCAAAGACATATTGCTCAAAAACTGACCACGCCATTTTTTTTTCATTTAATTTTATAGGCTCATAGAGCTAGAGACGAACTATAATTTAATTTGTGTCCCAGTCCGCTAGTTTGCCTGTGACGCCTTCTATGAATTTTTGAAAATGTAGGATTTAACGCCTATTTACTCAAAAACGAGTTATCAGATCGGGATAAAATTTGAAATTACAAATCTCCTAAAGATACACAATGCTACAAGCTACGAGAACGTTTGTAACTAGTAAAACTGTGAAGTCTAAAAAAAATATCAATATTTTGACTTTTTCAAAGACATATTGCTCAAAAACTGACCACGCCATTTTTTTTTCATTTAATTTTATAGGCTCATAGAGCTAGAGACGAACTATAATTTAATTTGTGTCCCAGTCCGCTAGTTTGCCTGTGACGCCTTCTATGAATTTTTGAAAATGTAGGATTTAACGCCTATTTACTCAAAAACGAGTTATCAGATCGGGATAAAATTTGAAATTACAAATCCCCTAAAGATACACAATGTTACAAGCTACGAGAACGTTTGTAACTAGTAAAACTGTGAAGTCAAAAGAAATATTAATATTTTGACTTTTTCAAAGACATATTGCTCAAAAACTGACCACACCATTTTTTTTCATTTAATTTTATAGGCTCATAGAGCTAGAGACGAACTATAATTTAATTTGTGTCCCAGTCCGCTAGTTTGCCTGTGACGCCTTCTATGAATTTTTGAAAATTTAGGATTTAACGCCTATTTACTCAAAAACGAGTTATCAGATCGGGATAAAATTTGATCATACAAATGCCCTAAAGATACACAATGCTACAAGCTACGAGAACGTTTGTAACTAATAAAACTGTGAAGTCAAAAAAAAAATATCAATATGTTGACTTTTTCAAAAATATATTGCTGAAAAACTGACCACACAATTTTTTTATTTAATTTTATAGGCTCATAGAGCTAGAAAGGAGCTATAATTTAATTTGTGTCCCAGTTCGCTATTTTGATTGTGATACCTTCTATGAATTTTTGAATATCGAAAATTCATGCATCTTTGTCCAATAGTCGGGAAATGATAAAAAATTTCTGTTTAAGCTAAATTTATCATGAGTGATAGAAAAATAAGAGTCACAACGTAATTTTTAGTGCAAAAATATTCAGCGGGATCAGTTTTTACCTTTCCACCAAATGTTTTTTGTACTCATTTATCTATCCAGTTTTGGTTTTTAATCCAAAAAACTAAATATCATTTTCTTCTACTACAAAACTGATAAATTTGGTTATCCATAGTACGACGTGCAGCTGATGGTGTCCGCAGCTATAATGTCCCGGATATGAGATATAGGACAGGTCTGTAGATAAATTATTGTTAATAACAGCTAGGCTTCCGGGTTGGAGCCGCGTCATCGGTGGTTGAACTGCCGACGTTTCGTCCTCGGTTGCACGGGACATCTTCAGGGCTATGGTCGTTTTGCGATCTGCGACACAACTGGAAACGTCGGCAGTTCAAACACCGATGACGCGGCTCCAACCCGGAAGCCTAGCTGTTATTAACAACGGCTGCGGAAGCCTGCAACTTAGATAAATTATTGTTGTTTGTTGTAACAGCCTGTGGCAAGAGACTTCTGTATTACCCCTCAGAGGGCTGTCTGATAATCCCTTCTTAAAGGTTTAAAGCCTAGAAATATATTAAACGCAATTAAAATTAAATATCAAGTTTTGCAATATAATTCATTTAGAATAGGCATTTCAGGTTTAAAATAACTCTTAACTCACGCAAGCTAACCTTTAAGCGATAAATTTGTTTTTCATCAACAATTTCTATTAGATCTAGATGGATACAGTCCGTGCTTTTAAGCCTTACTGGTAAGGGTAGTGCAATCTATAGTTACTATTGGGATGTAAAACGTTAATACAAAAGTACTTTTGAAAACATGATACCTAAGTATAATTTCTAAGGTATAAGAAAATCGACGCGAAGTGCTTTGGTTTTTTTAATTTATTCTGCGATTCTGTTTAAATTAAAACGCTTATTTTTTTCATTCCTAATTTTTTATCTAATTTCAAAATTGCGTTATATCAGACTTCCCATACAAAAACTTTTGGTTTTTTTTTAGATTAACTCAATATTCTTGAATTTTTTTTTTAATTTATTCTGTCAGTTAGTTTTTAATTCAATGTCATAACGTCTTTTAAATAATCACTTTGTATTTAGTAACAAAAACTCTTAAAAAAATTATTTTTTCTTTATTCTTCTTTATTTTCACTCTCGTAACTCACAAAAACGTTGTCTCTTGGCCTCTGAACGAAATAATTAAAAAAATACATTTCTGCATGTTATATCAAACAACAACAAACGATCAATAAAAACTAAAGTTTTCAAATTCCTCTCCAAGATAAGTTCCTTTTACAGTTTCGTTAAGTTGCGGTCTCATCTTGTATACAAGTGTGACATGAGATTCCCATTGTGTCCTCCGGGAAGGAATTGAATCTTGATGCTGGCGGTGCATAGACATGTCGCAAGCGCTCACAAAGCTTTCTTTCAAAGCCAATGAATATTTTTCAATTTCCTGCAAATCTACCAAGAATGCAAATGTCCAAATTTACAAACTTCTCGGAAAATACATACGTAAAATTTTCCCCCAGCTTTGTGTTCGACTGAAAGATGCCGCCGCCGTCTCTCATGGGTGGGGAAGATTTTATTTTTGATACGGCAAAGGTGGTTTTTGTCTCTGGGTGCTTATCTCTGTCTTTCCGGCGCCAAAATTGAATTATATTATAAGATATGATGTTTTGTTATGGATTGCTGTTTTTGGCGTCGTCCTGCCTTTGTGAGTAAAGCGCAGAGGCGGAATAAGATTGAGTAGAAAAACAATCAAATTTACTAGAATTATTTAGACATTAGTTTTTCATATTTCTAAATGGTTATAATTAATTCATACTTATTAGGCTTGCAGTATTAGATAAAAATATTAAAAAATTCAGAATTATTATCATAAAATTTAATTGTGAAAGAATTGAAGACGATATTCTCAGATTTCTAAAAATCAAAAAAATAATTGAAATTGCGTCCTCAAGGAGTGACGACAGACATACGTAAACTAACAATGATTTGTTGTACAAACAGTAATTTATTTTTTACAAAGCACCACAATCGAGCTTAAGATTTCTACCATAAATAATTTTGTAAATTTAAATGAAAATGTAGCAGTTGCTGTTGTAACTCTCTTAACGATAACAAGTTAGGACTACAATTATACATTTTTAGAAACTATTGTGCACTCAAATAAATTCGAAGACTGCGTGACCTTAAAAATCAAAAAATTCAAGGTTGTCCCAAGGTTACTCGAAAGCGCTCTACCCATAACTCTACAATGCCACGTAGTAATATTTTGCTGAGCTAAAAACGCAATTTCGGGAAGGTTACCGATTCAACAATTGTAAATTATTATGAATTGATATTTTCCTTGTGCTAAAATGTTTGCATGACCTTGAAAATGAAAATATTAAAGTTATTTTGAGGTAACTGCAAATTACGGTTGCAATAACTTCCAATTCACCCGTAATACTTTTTTTCTAGTTTTAAACTGACCATATGACCTTGAAGATCTTCTCAAGGTTATAGAAATTTCGCACTGGCACTACTGGTATTTTTCTGGCCTCAAAATCTCCGCATGCCCTTGAAAATCCAATTTTGAAGGTTATTTCAAGGTTACTAAAATTTCTCATTGGTACGTTGTGATATTTTTCTGGTCTAAAAATATCCGCATGACCTTGAAATCACAAATTTTGAGTCACCGTAGGGTTACTGCAAATTATCGTTGCAATCACTTACCATTGGAACGTAATACTTTTAATCTTGTCTCAAACAGACCGTATGGCCTTAAAAATTCAAATTTCAAGATCACCTCAGGGCCACTAAAATATTGCATTGGCACGTACTAGTATTTTACTGGCTTAAAAAACGCGTGACCTTGAAAACATAAAATGCAAAGTCATTTCAAACACACTCATCAATGTCACTTTGTTAAAAAATTAATGTTTGTGAAATTCTTCTATCCTAAATTGGTTTCACAGTTCAGATTTATGATTGTACTAAAGGGTTGCGGACAAGAAAGAAAACTCCCCTAGTTAAAATAATTCACACTATTTATTTAAGGTTTACCTGTTTGTGAAAGAGGTAACCAATGTTTTCATCTTAATTTTTTCATTCCTAAATTCATTGGAAGAATTCTTTTTCTAGAACGTAAAATTAGGATGAAGCGAAGATGGATTGGATTTTATAAATTTTTCGCAAGTGCGATTTTAGTAATGAAGAAGTTAAATATAGAGGGTGTTAATAAATTGTAGGGACAAACTTCTAGGGCTTACAAAACACAACAAAGCAAACAACTTTTGTTAATAAATCTGTGGTCAAAAGTGTTTCCTTTAGAAAACAGAGCCTCTTAAAGATTCTTTAAGAAGTACCTGAAAATAGGCAACCCAAATTGCATTTTCAATTATTTTGCACAGGTCACACGGAATTTTGAAAAAAAACGATCTAGACATACATGCATTCAAACAACGTCAATTCTGACACAATTCGATATTTTTGTGATATTTTTTGACTTTTCTTGCATTCGTTTCTTTCTGTGCTTTTTATAATTCGTTATTTTCGTTCTGTGTTTCGTATTTTTGTGTTATGGCGAATGATACTTTTGCCGAACAGCATGACATGATGTTCATGTATGGAACTGCTTGGGCTAACGCATGCGAAGGTGCTCGCCTGTACCAAGAACATTTTCCGAATAGGAATCATCCATCGCACAAGGCCTTTAGTGTAGTTTCACGTCGGCTGTGGGAGGATGGTACATTCGTTGTCAACAGACACAACTGTGGAGCTACCAGAACAAGGCGAACGGTGGATTTTGAGGAAGAAGGTTTGGAGAGAGTGGCTGAAAATCCTTCTACTAGTTCAAGAGCCATCGCTCATGAAATGGGAGTAAACCATGTTTCAGTATGGGAGGTACTACATGAGCAGCAGCTACATCCGTACCATCCACAGAAGGTACAAGCCATGGTTCAAGCAGATTTTCCCAGAAGGATAGAATTTTGACAGAAATTTCTGCGGCTGTGGAATGAAGATCCAGAATTCCAAGTAAACGTTCTGTTTAGTAACGAGGCATCTTTTACGAAAGAAGGAATGTTCAACAGTAGAAACAGCCACATTTGGGACGATGAAAATCCCCATGCTGTGGTTCAAAAAGAATACCAGCAAAGATTATCAGTGAACATTTGGGCCGGGATTGTTGGCGATAGACTCATTTAAATTTCTTGCGCCATGTCCTGCCTGAACGTTTGGAAGATGTTCCACCTCAAATGTGGCTGCAGCACGATGGTGCACCTACTCATTTTTCGGCGGAAGTCAGGGAATTTTTAAATAACGCTTTTCCCAACAGATGGATAGGTCGAGGAGGGCATGTGGCGTGGCCTCCACGTTCTCCTGATTTGACCCCACTTGATTTCTTTTTGTGGAGTCATGTTAAAACGTTAGTGTATGCTACCCCAGTTGAAACTGTAGAAGAACTTACGGCGCGTATTCTTGCTGCATGTGAAGAAGTTCAACAGACTCCTGGTATATTTGGAGCGGTGAGCAGGAATTTACTTCGTAGATGTGCTTCGTGTGTAAAAACTGGGGGCGACATTTTGAACATTTACTATAATTTTGTTAATTTTTGAATTAGTTATTGTAAATTTTTCAAATAGTTGATTTTTGCTTTGTAATTTTGGTTTTTTCTATTGCTTAGTTTTGAAACATTTTGTTAATTAATTTATTTTAAATTTAATTTGAATTTGAAAAGCGGGAAAGGGGGCTTTATTTATCTTGTATTAATTTCCGTCGTTATGGAAACAAATAGTAGGTAGTAAATTGAGTTGCCTACATTTAGGCGCTTCTTAAAGAATCTTTGAGAAGCTCTATCCCTGAAAGGAAACACTTTTGACCACACATTTATTAACAAAAGTTTTTTGTATTGTTGTGTTTTGCAAGACCTAGAAGTTTGTCCTTACAATTCATTAACACCCTGTATTTTGCTGAGCTAAAAATGCAATTTCGGGAAGGTTGTTAATTCAATAATTGTAAATTATTATGTATTGATGTTTTCCCTGTGCTGAAATTAGGAACCTGCAATTGACAATATCAAATTTTAAGTATGCAAAATAGCTGTCTATATTTTAATCAAATTTACCACTCAACTACGCAAACCAATCCCACCATATTGTTAATTCTGTGGTAAATGTTTCAATTATTAAGCCCCAAACTATCGTGTATGAACATAAAATCCCCCTTCCAGTTGGTCCGGATCGATCGCAAAATCAAAAATTAATATGTGTCCGCAATACCGTGCAATTCGCATTAATATTAAAACACCGAAATAACAATTCATTTATTTTATTGGCATTTTGTTGCATGCAGTTGAAGCAATAAAGTAAAATATTGGTCTAAACGACACCTGCGACATTGTGATGTTTCATTTTATTGCACATAAAATATTTTACTGCGAAAGGGACGTTATGGTTTTTGGGGCAAACCAAAATGAATAATAAATAGCTTAAGTGTCGGACTAAGTGGACCTGTTTGTTATTACTCGAAATTTATTTTTCAGCAATATTGGGACTATTTATTTTTCATGAATTTATATGAAACATTAAAGGCTATACATACCAGGGCTTACTCAAACATCATAAAATAGTTGTACACCTTTGTGATGACAACCGTAAGTTGGATATACTAGAAGCATTTGAAATTCATAAACAGTTAAAATCTGTACCTTTAATGAATGAACAAATTGATCTCTTAAATTCACCGTTATTAGACGTTTTGGAATGAAAAATCAAGTCATCTGAATGCAGATATAGAAAACTAAGATTAAATTATGAAGAATTATTGTTCCTATAGCAACACTAACTGTTTACTTTTAATCTTGTCTTTGATAATGACGTGTAAACACGTTGAAATACGTATAAGGCTAAAATAAAAAACCTGTTGAAGTTAAGAATTGTTTTATTTACAATAAAATAAAATAACAGTTTAGTTACTCATATTATTTTGTTAGCTTTTCTTATGCGGAATATAATCACACATGCTCAGTTATATCTATATGCCGCGCTAAGCACATATCAACAGAACTGATAAAAGCATTCAAAACACAGAAAATTCGCCTAAAGTTATGGCGTTAAAACATTAATACTGAAAGACTTTGTATGGCACAAGTTACTTTTCGTACTTTATCTATAGAGAAAAAAAAACACTTGCCGCATCACGCACTTACCAACGGTACCGGCAACAACTTGGGAGCACTGAGAAAATAGACTCAAACTTAAGTTATCAAAACATTACTTAAAAACTTCTGTAATAGTACAATGTACCATTTATTTAAAAAAAAAGCTGTTAGGAAACCGCCACGAGACGTTCCTCGCATTTATGGAAATTTTTTTAATTTGTCATGTATCTCGAAAATTTTGACAAGTTTATAGAAATTTAGACTTTTTTCAAACTTCTCGAAATAATTGTTGTTGTTAAAATGTTTCAAAATTTCGTTTTTCTTTTTCAATTTTTTTGGAAAATATTGATTACTATAAAATTATATTAATGTTGCTTAAAAATTCGTTTTTTATTTTGGAAAAATTTGATTACTATAATTTTTTTTGAATTATAAATATGCAGATACTTAAAATTTTCAAAAAATTCAAGAATTGAAGATTTTGAAAATGTAAAGTTGTTTGGGTCTTGAAGATTTATGATTATTTAAAAAAATTTTTGACATTGTACAAAATTAGTGAAAATTTTAACTTTAACTAATTTTTTTTTATTTAATGTTCCAAAAGTTATAATATGTTATGGAAAATCTTGAAAAATATGTAAACTTTGACAAACCTTTAAATTTTTTTAATATTTAAAAAATTTCTAAATTTTAAAATTCAAATTTTAAAATTTTAAAATGAAAAATTTGATATTTTGAAAACGTAAATTTCTAAAATTTCAAAAATTTTGAGTTGAATTTTCTTAAAATTTTTAAAAATTTTAAGTTATAATTTTTTTAATTTTGAAACCATTTGAAATTTTGAAAATTTTAAGAAATATTAAAAATAATTGAATATTTAGAACATTTTTAAATTGAAGAAACTTTTTAAAAATTTGAAATATTTTGTTTTCAGTATTTTGTTAATTGTCTTTATTTTGGTGATTGTCCAATTAAACTGTTCAGGTAAACGACCACAAGCACATGAGCGAGCAAGGAAGAAGAAGAAGATGACCTCGCAATTAAACCCAAATCACAGTCAAAACGGCTCTCCTCAGAGCCCCCAGACTAGGAAAATCGGACCCTCATCCGAATTTGCCAACTGAACATAGAAAGTATTAGTAAATCCAAAACAGAATACTTGTCTAAACTACTGACCGACAATAACATCGATGTCGTGGCCCTTTAAGAAACACATAATAACCGTAAATGAACTGATATTGATAGATAAGAAATGAAAATTTAAATGTTAATATTTAAGATATTTAAGATACTTTTTTACTCATGTGTAGCCATACGATAAATAAATAAATACCACAAGTAAACCTCTCAGAAGTGCTTTTTCAATGAAAGATAGTTCCTATTGTAAGTTAACATGTTCATGGCGATTTTGAAGTCGAAATATGTACATTTTTTTTCAAATATGCGTTGGGGGTGAGATGATAAGAAAATTTCGTTTGCGCAGATTGGCTATTAGGGATGTGTAGAATACTAACCCAAAATTATTTTTCGGGCCCATCTATATTGAAGCACAGCACCCCTTTCCCCCATTTTTAATACAGTACGCCCGCTTTTATGATGTTTTGTGTTTTCTAGTTGCAACCAATGTTTATCCATCAAAATCTCAAAATCGATTTTTCACGTCCTATAGACTTGGCAATATTTTTGCAATCATTCAATAAAACTGTTCAGGTAAACGACCAAAAGAAAACCTCTCAGTGATGTTTTCTCAATTGAAAGTTGTTTCTATTACCATTTAACATGCTCATACCAATTTTGAACCTAAAATTTGTAGATTTTTAAAGAGACAAAAAATTGATAGTGGGGGGCGGTAGTGAAATCGCGTTTGCGCAGATCGACTAGTCGACATGCGTAAAATGCGAATTGAAGATTGTATTTCAAGCGCATCCATTTTGACATAGAGCACCCCTCCCCCCCCCCCCCTTTTTTTGTCAGACCAACCTCATTTTCTTGCGGTGTCATTCTATTGCAATTAGCAATCTTTGAGCTAAATTTGGTTTTTCTGCGTTAAGGTGTCTGGACTGTAAAGTGTCTACAAACACACATACAGACAGACAGACACAGAGACAGGCAGGCAGACACACACACAAACACCTGCCTATTACTCATAATGTTTAGGTTGAAATTGCTTGGCATGAAAGTACCTTTCTTTTAGTCATAACTCGTATATCTGTCAGTTTGCTCAAAGCGAAAAAAACTTCGCTGAATGAACGCAATTGCTTCAAATCCAACCTGACGATCACAACACCTTCCTCTAATTCGTATAGATACGGGCCAGCGGGTGGTCTAGTGGTTAAAATCCCAGACTATGAAACTAGACTCCCAACGGCAGTAGGTTCGAGTCCTCTGCCTGTCGGAAATTTTTCTGAATAAGTTAAATCCGGTGTGTCCATGGATAGTGTGTGTGGTGTGTATGTTGGGTTGCATGTCTTTCAGGGGTGGGGCATGTTAGACCAGTGAATAGCGTTGAAGTGCGGCCTCAAGATTCTTTAAAAAAATCGTATAGCGAGGAAGGTAAAAAAAAGAGGCAAAAACTTGCCACGCTAAGCACCTATGAACAGAACCAAAACCAGGTCACTATGAAAATTTACGCAAAGCTGTGTTATCACATTATTGCTTAATACAAAACATTGCCAGACATAGGTTACCTTTCCTGATTAATCTGCAGATAAAAACAGTTGTCACGTTAAGCATTTACAAACGATAGCAATAGGAAATAACTGAAAAAAATCAGTCATATCATCGTGATGATGATAAAGAAAACTCTAGGAATGTATTGAACATCTCTCGACTTTATATTTGAGAGCTATGGATTAGGTATGAGAAACCAGATCAAATCATAATTAGTTTCGGATTCACTGAATCCATATGACGAGGGTTGTGTTTTCTGTCATTAACCAGGCTTTGTATGATCCCAGTTCGTGGTTTCAGCAAATCAATTAATGAAAAGGAAATAGCAAGCCTTGTTTTACTTCCAATTCGTCGCGGAAAATTTGCACGCACTTGGAGGTTTCCTAACTACCCTTATCTAGTGCAACAAATAACTCAGCCAACATCGTTAAAGGGCCATAACTGTCTTTCTAGAACTTTCTAAAGATACAATTTTCCTGATTTTACTACAAATTTATACAAACGAGTTGAAGTTGCGCACTTAGCGCAACTCTTTCAATAAAACAAACGCAATTATCGCAAACTTCGCTTATTCTTGCTGCTTCGCACACCATGAACTTAACTTTATTATCCTACGAATATTGCTATACATTTCTCAATATTGATTGAACGGCTTTTAGAAATAAAAATGCTTATGGTGATAGAACTGGAAAAGAAGGAGTTTTAAAAGGAAAGAAACCATTATACTAAGAAAACGGGCTTGATTGAACTTTGTAAATTTGGCGTTTTAATTAAATGTTTCTCGATTATTAAACGTCCTCTAAACATTGCCAGTTTAACATCTCAGTGTATGCAATTATCTTTAAGAGTGCACTTGTGAATCTACCACTTGAACTTGTCACGTTTCTACCGATACATCAACGTATAAATTCACTGACCTTGAAAAACGTTTTTCCAAGGTTATTAACCAACTAGATATTGAGAAAAAAATAATACACGACGTAAGCTAATCATAATTGAATTTTCTTTCATTATTGATGTTATACAGAGTGCCCATTTTAAAACTCCGAGCCTAAATTTTTTTAAATAGGCAACACACAATACAAATCATTGCCGGCTATTATTTTAAAACAAAATATTTTTATAATTAAGATCAGGGCAATCATGTTTGCATTAACTTGACAGTTTACTAATCAAATTCGTTAAGCAACATTACTTGAACGGTGCAAAACAAAGATTATCGATCACTAATCTTTGGTGCAAAATGTATTCCAACGCTGACAAAGTGGACATGCTTCTAATTCTGGCTGAATGTCGAAAAAATGCGAGTGCTGTCAGTACTTTGTATGCGCAACGCTTTCCATGTAGACGAATTCCAACAGACAAAACATTTAGAATGCTTCTTCCGAATTTACAAGAGTATGGACAATTTTCAAAACCAAAAGTAGGGGCACGGCAAGTTACGGTTGAACATAACGAAGTAGCTGTAATTGAAATGGTTACGGATAATCCCCATACAAGTCAAAGAGCGATTGCAAATGCCTTAAACATTAGCAAAGATTCTGTTTTCAATATTCTTAAGGCGAACAAATTTCACCCCTACCATGTATGGTACCATACATCATCTTGAAGATACGGATTATGAGCATCGTGTTCAGTATTGTCAATTTCTTAGACGGCAATTAAACGGCAATGCGGAATTTTTAAGTATGGGATTATTCTGTAATGAAGCGAGGTTTTCAAACAACGGCATGGTTAATCGACATAACTGCCACTATTACGCCCAAGACAATCCCCGCTGGATCAGGATAACTCATTTTCAGAGAATTTTTTCTCTTAATGTGTGGTGCGGTATTATTGGCGATTTTGTAATAGGTCCACATTTCTGTAATGGAAATTTAGATAGTGAAATGTACTTAAATTTCTTAATTAATGAACTACCGGCTCTCCTCCAAACAGTTCCTCAAAACGTACGGAATAGCATGTGGTTTTTAAATGATGATGCACCTCCGCATTTTCATAGGGATGTGAGAAATTATCTTAACCAACGTTTTGAGGGACGCGTAATTGGACGAGGTGCATTGCATCCTTGACCTGCCCGTAGTCCCGATTTGACTCCGCTAGACTTCTTTTTGTGGGGAAAAGTAAAAAATGATGTCTATGAAGTGCCCATTCGAAATGAAGAACATCTACGCGAAAGGATAATTCAATGTTGTCGCTCTATCACACCGGAAATGTTAGCTCGTGTTAGATGCGTTCGATGCGTAGAAGAATTATACTCTGCGAAAACGAAGGGGAAAGGCAATTTGAACACCTGCTTGGTTGGTTTTTGTACTATGTTCCTATTAAATTATTGTAGTTATTGTTGTCAAATATTAAATTTGAGTTATTAAAGTAACCTTAAATTTGCACTTAATCATTAGTAGATACATGTACTGTAAAACAACTCTGATCTCAATTTAAAAAAAAAATGGTAGAAATGCATAGTGATCTGGGGGTTGCATTGTGTGTTGCTCAGAGTTTTAAAATGGGCACTCTGTATAATATTTTGACAATTGCCATGTGACATTATGGTGGAGACGCTGGGCAAACACAACTGTATCCTTTCCACACCCACCGAAAAAATAATACTTGGAGACAAATTAATGGAAATAATCAAAACCTTTAATGAATGGTATTCATGTAAAATAATTTAGATGAAAAACCAAGCATATACCACATTTTATATTCTGCAAAATAAATGTTATTAGTGTAACTAACTAAAAATGTAAATTTATCTTCAGTGTCAAACTGTCAAGTATGTTAAAGTATTTTAATGTTCTTCCTCTTTCGCGGTATAACATTTTTAATGAGTTTGCAAAAAATATTAAACTTTAAGGAGCAATATTGTGGTAGTTAAATGGCTCTAAATCTACGGTCTGTATAATTTTATGCCAGAAGCTATTAGAGAAACACATCTAGGGCGATATGAATAATAAAGCTGTTAAATGGCGCAGTAGACTAATTTAATCACCTGACGTGAGGTACAGTTCTGTTCCATTATCTCGTTTTACAGCAAGTGCCATTTAACCTTGCAAAAAAAATGACGATAAGTTTAATAGACGAGAAGCCGTTACACTCTCAAGCAAAAGCAATCCCGTAGTTTGAAAGCTAGTATAATATCTAGTTGCTGTTAATTATTTATGTCATTATTATTTTGTCATACGCCAAAATAGGAAATTGACTTTCACTTTTTAGTAGAGTGTACCACACTGGCCAACAGCCAATTAGAGCTAGTTTAAGTTACGACTACCGACGAAACAAAGCGTAAGTAGCCGAATCAAAGCTCACTAAAATTTGCAAGGTTAGGTGGCACATGCTGTACATTTAACTAGATATGCATTACTAATTTATTAGAGTAAATTTGCGTTAATCTCGTCCTGGCTGGAAGTTTTGATTTTCTAAAGCGTCAAAAAGCGGTCGTTGTTAGTTTTTTTATGAGTTGCAGATTTACCAACCAAGCCGCTGATTAATTTTATAGGCGTCTCGTGCGAAAACTTTTCTTGTTTCGCAGTTGCCATCGCCGGAATCGATAAAATTGTAAAGTTTCGCTGCAAGCATTATTTATGCTCTTCTGTATTGAAAAATTGAAAGGGTGTATGGAATATGGAGATGACAATCTCGCTATCAACTTTTATCGCTATCGGTATCGAAAGCCATATATGTATATTCCATTTTTCACTTATGCATGTGAAGCGTCACGTCATAACCCTGCATTGTATACCCATAGAGGATGTGCGGACGGATATTGTTATAGGTACGCCAGTCGAAAAACACGACTTTCCTTTTTTCGCGCGATGCAAATCATTGCTATAAGTTAAAAAAAAAAGCCGCAATGACGAGAATTGCTCTGAATTTTAAGTGCTAGTAAAGAAATTCTTGCGCTTCTACTTCATTGCCGTGTCTTCTTGCTCTTGTTTTCTTTTATGCATCAATAAAAACTGATAAATGCTACTTTGTAGCTCTCCGGATTGCGACGCTACATTTGCATAAGCTCTTCGAGAATCATAAAGTATATTCAATTTTACAGTTACTTCTCATTCATACCCAATTCTCTAATAAATAAATAAGCAAGGCGCGAATTTTATGCAAATGCGTAGTTGATAGTTTTGATACGCCAATAAAATGCTTCTGTTTGTATCCATATCTAATAAAATACAATTAAATGATACCAATTGTTATTTGCATATTTAGGGGTTTTAGAGCATATTTTTAAAACAAATGCTTATTTAGATATATTTCTTTATATTCGCAAAAATCGTTAAATTTTAAAATATGAAAAGGGACAAAATGAGACGTATATTAAGATTTTCAATAAGTGCGTGCTGTTACTAGGTACTCTTAAGCAAATGTCCCAGATTATACCAGATAGAATGTTATTTCCAAGTTTTGGAATTTTTAGAATCATTTCTAAGAAATATGCAATTGCGGTTCTTCTAAAAGTCGCAGATATTAGTTGCATTCTGCTTTTCGTGCCTATCACTTCGTGAGAAATATCAAAATAGTGGCCTCGCCTTGTGTGTGTTTCTGTTTATACAAAAACAATGCCAAAAGACAGCAGCTTGCTTTTATTATGGATAAAAGGTTATCCAGAACTGGTGCTACAGGAAAACAAAATATTTTGCAAAGTCTGCAGCAACACGGAAAGCAATCTTTGACTTTTTACAATGTTTAAATTTATTAAATATGCATGTAGGCTCGAAATAACAAAGAATTTTTATCGTTCTAAATTTCTTGCGATAAAAAATTCCAAGTGAATCAACATATTAAAACTGCTTTACATCAAAGCAAACGGGAGCCTACAAACGCTGATCTGAAAGTCCTTTGCTGGAATTTCTAAAAGCGAGAAGAGACAAGAAACGCAAAATTTTTCAAATTGAACAAATGTTTTTCAAATCTTTCAATTAAATAAAAATTTTAGAAAACAGTTAAAAACCGCTTGGGAATTTTTCTCCATCAAATGGATTTTTAACAATCAAGTTCAAAATTTTAAAATCTAAACACTACCATAATTCAAACAGAAAAAATTCAAAGATAAATTTATGAAAATGCGATTTTTTCCAAAATCAGTACTACATTTTTAAATAAAAATTTGGGAACCAAAAATTACAAATTAAATAAAAGTTATTATATAGAACATTATACTGTAACAACAAGATAGTGTACTCGTTAAAGCAAAAACAGTTTTCAAAATTTAAAAAAATTAATTAAAATGCAAAAAAATTCCAACGACTAAAAGAATTTTAAAATTTTTTGAAAACTGACATAAAAATTTTTAATACATTGAAAAATGTTCATAAACTTTAAAAAATCTAGAAAACTTTAGTCAACATCATTAACATTAATTCTTAAAAAATCAAGTAAATTATTCGAATACGCTATTTCAACTGTAAAAAATTAGCAAAGCATTTGCTGGACTTTCCCTGTATTTTTAAAACTATCTTATCATATTTCAAAACAATGTCTTGTCGCACCAGTGCTGCCACTGTACCGGCTCGGCTAGCGTCAGCACACGCCAAGCCATCTGTTAGGCTATGCCTACGGAAACTTCGAAATCGAAAATATTTGTAAATTTGTTTGTACGAAAACAATCTATTTTTTTATTTACTAGAAAAAGATTTCTTAATATTAAAAATACCAAATACGAAAGAACAAATTCGTCTGCCAAAAATTAAGTAGCAGGAGGAAAATTACCATCCTAAAAATTTGCTGCAGCTCAAAAGTAATTTGTGAATCTTATTGTACTATCACTCGTAAGCAGTTTAGCTTAAATAGGAATGTTTTATCGTCCCCCGTTTACTAAATAAAGAGACAAATTTTTGATAAAAATGCATAGAAGCCGTTACAGAGTTATTAGCACACTGGAACACAAACCATCTTATAGCTCATCTATAGCGCTATAGGTCTACGTGTGATCAGTTTTTGAGCAGTTTGTTTTGAAAATTTCAGTAACATTGTGAATTCATATAGCTAAAGGGTTTAAGACCAACATTTTTTTAAATCATAGTTATAGTAAAGCTAAAACGTTCTGAAAAACTGTTTTGGAAAATTTAAATTTTGAATGAATGCTGCCAAGACGCAGGTCTAACTTCTGCTTCCGGTTTCGGATTTTTTAAAGCTTTAATTTTTCCTGCTTTATTTCTTTATATTAGCCTTATTTTCCCCCCTTTGAATCTCTTTTGTCTTTTTTCCTAACCTTCTATATTTTTCCCCTTTCTTCGCCTTCCTTTCTCCCGCTGTCTGGTTCTTTTTTCTTTCTTCTATTCTCACTCTAGTTTAATCTTTCTTATATACGCTTTCCCTTGTTTTTTAGTCGTCTTTTACGTTCATCTTCCTTCTCTTACTCTCATTCCTTTTCTCTAATTCTCTATTTTCCTTTCTTTCTATTCCCCACTCATTTTCTCTTTTTATCGGATTATTTTTATTTCTGTTCTATTCTCACTTCAGTATTCTCGTCCTTATTTGCATTCTCTCTTGTTTATTCTTTCCCTCTGTTCATGTTTCTTTCACCTCTCTTTCTTTACCTTTGCTCTGATTGTTCCCTTCGCATTCTCATCCTCCTTCTTTTTTTCTAACATTCCTGTTGCTTCGCCCCCCCTCTTTTTCACTCTGATTTTTTTTCTTTCTGTACTATGTTTGCTATTTATTTGCACTATTCGTCTCTTTTTCATTTTGGCGTTGTCTTATTTATTTTGCTTTCTTTCTTCGTTTACCGTTTCTTTTCCTCGTCTGTCTCTTTTTGTTTTCTTTCACTCCTTCTCTTCCATCCCCTGTCTCCTATTTCTCTCTTTTCTATCCTCACACCAGCATATTCTTCCTCCTTTTATCCTTCTACTCTTCTCCTTATTTCTATATTCCGCACTTTTCTCTTTTCTTTCCCTCTTTCCTTACCTTCGCAAGAATTTTCTCGACTTTCCTGTCTTACCTCCCCCTTCCCTCTCTGTTCATTTTCTCTGTGTTCCTTACTCACTCGTTAATTTATTATCCCTATACTTTCAGTATAGGGAAGTATTGATTTCATGCAAAATTTCAAAGTTGAGATTTTAACGGGAATAGTCGGGGGGTCCATGGACCCCAAAAAAGTAATTTTTAAAAAATGTCTGTGGGTGGGTGGGTGGGTGTGTTACGCTCCATATCTCCGGAACGGCTGGACCGATTTTGATGTGCTTTGGAATGAGGTGGTATATCAAAAATTCATCGACAAAATAAGCTTTTAAAAGAAACCGAAACCGGAAGCGGAAGTTAGACATGTTTTTTTGGTAGCATTTTTTTCAGAAACTGAATTTTGGAAATTTTAGCCCTTCAAGGGTTACTATACGATGAAATATCATTAATTTTGAAAATCGAAAAACGATCTCAATGGCACCACTCCAAAATTTTGGAATTGTTCAAAAAAATATTTCTCAAAGACTGCCCACAAGTTTTTGTTTAAACTTTTTAAGCTGATAGAGCTGGGAATCTTCTACAATTTGTTTTTTTTTGCGCATTGCTATAATTTCACTGTGACGCCCTCTATGAATTTTGAAAATTGAAAATTGGTACACTTTTATTTATTTAACGGGGGGCAATAAAATATTTCTGTTAATGTGAAATAGCTCACCATTGATAGCAAAATCCGAATATAATAATATTTTTTCGATAATTTCATATTTAGGGGGACTACTGTTCCCCCTCCCTCGAATTTTTTTCGATAAGAAATTAAAAATTTGGTTTCCTGTTTTGTTTGTTCTAGGAGAATCTTTTTACAAAAAATCAAAAAATCGAATTTTTTGCCACTTAATAATCTTTTTGTCCTTGGAAGAATTTCACATACTTTCTACAGCAGTGTTGTATTCTTGTACTAGTCGTTTAATGTTCAGTGTAGGCTAACTTTTTTATTTTAATAGATAGACTCGCAAACCCAAGAGAGTTGTAGGGCAAATTCTTCTCGATTGTATTTAAGAAAAAAACTTGAGTTTCCAATTTTAATATGGCGGCCACGGTAAAAAATAACTTTTTTTTAAATAGAAACGTGGCATTTTGGCTTTAAAATCAGAAAGGTTTTGAAATTCTAAATACAAATTAATAAGAGTAATTTCTTGCTAAAAATAATACTTCTCGAGTTATTAATATATTTTCAAATATCAATTTCCGCGCTTCCGTTGATTCAGTCCGAATATTTTACCCAACCTTATGCTTGCAGCGCAGCGGTCAGTCTCTCTTCAACCGCTTCAAGATGTTACAACTTATAAGAACTATTTACTTTAACTAGTCGTGTCTAGACAGGTGTATATCGAAAGTGTTGGAAAATATAAAACAATGTATTTAAATGTATAGGAAAGTCCAGGCGAAGTGTTTCGCTCATTTTTTTATTTCTCTTTACTTCATTTTCTTTTTTTTTTATTTATTTGTATCTCTTTTTCTATCTTATTATTTCCCTTTCTTTGTCGTTCTTTCTTTCTCTTCCTATTGTAGTGTCTAGGTTTCGTTTTTTATTTCATTTCCTTCGCTTTGCTTTTTCTCTTCCCCACTCTCTCACTTGAAAACAAGATCTTGAAAACTGATTAAAGATGTCAAAATAAAATATCAGAATTGTTTAATATAGTTTTTATTCAAAAAAAGTAACAAATTCTCGAAAATCGACTCAAACAAAAAATTTGTTTTTAATTATGATTGAATAGTAGAATATAATAAATTGGTTTGAAAGTTGAATGTCTCGAAAATAAGCAAAATCTTCTTCAAATATAGAAAATTTATCCCAAATACTGGAGTTTCCTTTTTTCAAGCATAAAAATGTATTTACTTTTTTTTATGTCCACCATAACAATAAAATTTTCATTTAGTGTTTCAGTTTATATGTGCAAGTACTTCAAATTTTTAATACTCATGTAATATTAAAAATTTAACAGTCTAATCTTCTATTTTTAACAAATTCAAGGAACACAGCTGATGTATAACAGTCGTAAATATTTATTACAGTGGAGAATTTTATTCTGATCGTCGATATTGGTACGTACCAACAGGATATAAAACAGGAGCGAAATTTTATGCGACGAAACCAAACGTTTCCGGGTATTATTCTTTTATTAACATCTTGAGTGACAACTTCAAAAAGTTTTTATTATTTTATGCGAGCGATACATAAGCGGCAAACTGAAATGCATTTTAGCGGGAAACAAAAAGCAACATAATAAAGTATTTATCGAAACACCGAAAAACTTTCTGCTTTCCATTTTCTGTCGTTTGCAAACTGAAATATGCTCGTAACGGGGAGCAGATTATTAAAACTGCGAGCTGCGGCACTTTCTGTGCCTTTTTATTTTGTTTCGTTGGCGTTTTTATCTTTTTCATATTTCATACGCATTTTATTTCATACTTTATTTTAGCACTGCATGTTAAACATCAGACAAAACCATATATATGTAAATACTGTCCCACAGTTTATGAGCACCATTTTTGTGTTGGTTTGCAGTAAAAATATTTGTAACCCACGAGCGCGTTCGTGAATTTTCCATTAGCGAAATACGTTTAATGTAAATTAAACAGGAAAAACTAAAATCCACTTCTTAAAATCTTCCAAAAGACTTTAAGCTTACAAAATAATCTTCTTAGGGTTTTAATATTCCCTTTACTATTAAAAATGCTTTAAAGCAAGAACTTATAATCAACTTTGTTGCAGAAAGTTTAAAATACTCGACCTAACAAGAATCGACAGGGACGTCGATGTTACAAAAACGTTACAAAGTTCATATAATTGAAATTAATATTTCCTTGTCGATAAGCCATATGGGTGACGGTTTCTTGTTATTTTGACAGCTATTACCTGCTTATGAAACAATACTACCAAGAAAATAACTCTACGCGTGCTCCTGTATACATTTTTAACAATTAGACATCATATTAATTGTAAAAAGGTAAATAACATTAATATACTAATGTGAGCTTTGTAATTATAAATCGCTTTACTTTAATATATTACAAAAAATTAAATCTTCTTCATCATTGTGAACCCAAACCACTGCAAGAATTATTCAATTGGCAAGAATTTCACTCGTTAAGAGAAAATATATGGATCAATTCATAAGGCAGTTAATCCTGTAATCGCCAAGATTGTCTCCGAAGTTTTCCTACCCGAAATTGAAGCAAGTGGGCTTAACTTTTAATTAATTTACTCGCTAATTCACGTCCTCTTGTGAAATCTCGAATGTAATACGCAGAAACAGAAATTAATACAGGGCGCGAATGCCTAGGTGACGTTAGATCTTGTCACCTCTTGTTCCTGTGTTTTCCAGGAGACGTGAGTGCTGTCTTTGTATTATTAAAATAATTATTGGGTTTTAGATAAACGCAACGGGGAAGTTTAATAATAGAACCTCATGCGGAGAAATTAATACAATTTTAGGTAATGTTTGATCTGGTAGTTTATTATATTTGGTTCAAACAAAAAAAGTTTAATTACGATTAGCATCAATTTTCTGAAAATCCTACATTTTCAATGCCATACCTTATTCGGGGCGTTGGCGACCTCTCTCCTATATATAGATATTTTGCACAAACATAAAGGACCTACAGTTTAACGTTTAAGTGCGAATTGCCTGATTTGAGAACACCTTAAAAAGCTTTCAGTTTACAAAAGGCCTTTTTCTCATTTATTTTTGTTTCACATGACATCATGTAAATATAAAATTGCAGTAAATTTTGGCGGTTTGAATAAATTCAAAATGAATTTAGATATGAAAACATATTTCACACACTGAAGATGTATTTTGGAATAATTTTCAAAGATAAACTTAAGTTTTCAGATCCATTCATTCATTTTCCTCAGCTGGAAAAATTTGTGATCATACGATTCAACATGTAAATTGGAAAGAATTTAATTTTCAGAAAATTGAAATGTATTTTTCAGAGATTTGTGTTGGTGTTGCATGTCTCAAGACATTTCCCAAAAAAATTTCAGTAAAATAACAAGACAAGGCAAATGATCTCCACCGGATCCCTCAAGAATCAAGCAGCACCCAGCTCCTCCAAGAGCTTCAACCTGCTTTCGGATCGAACTAAAGAACGGTCTGAAGTCACACAAGCTCCCACAAGCCATAAGCTCCTTATAGAGCGAAGCAGAAGCTACACCAGGTCTCGACGTAGCTTTTTGCGCCGTCCCTTCAAGAGCGAGGAAGCGGCCACATTAGGTTTTGAGAACTCCTTAGATTGCCCAAACAGCGACTACACCAGGTCTTGGCGAAGCCCCCCAATACCACGAGCTCATTTTAAAACGAAACAGCGACCCTCCCATGAACCAGGACATGGAAGTAAAGTATTTTGGTTAGACAAAACTTAAATTTTAGAGAAAACAACACTTGATGTTATGTTATTTCTTCAGACTAAAAGCAAGACAGAGTTTTATACTCTTACGGTTGCTATCTCTTGCGAAGTGTAGCATATCTTCGCATCCCCTGTCCTGTGTGGTGTTTAAAGTAGCGCAGAACAGTAGTAATTTACAGTTCTACGTGCCTACGTGGGCTTCGAACCACGGGTGCATGTACTTCTCCAGAGAAGACTCTACTAGGACAATCTCCGATATAAGAAATAAAGATAAAACTCACTAACCCTAAAATAAGAGGCTACGATCTATAGGCAACACAACCCGCATCAGAGTATGTTGGCGGTTGTGCGAGGCCTTCCAATTAAGCATGCCGATTTTTTAGATTCTGGTGTATTTAGCCCGGAATGGAATCTTGGATGACTAGATGAGACCACTTAGACTACTACACTAATAGGCTGCAACCATTTTTTAAGATTCCTATTTCTCCCAAGAGAAGGAATCAATATTTTGCAAGCAGACAGATATAAATAAATCATTTAAAAAATATTTCATACTATATATAACTATTTGGTCACAAAATATGAAGAAATTCTTGCCCGAAATTTTTTGAACAAAAAAAAAGCGATTGTCAGATCCAAAGATTCCAGTCTTTCTAAATAAGAAAAGTTCAAACTTTTTCATAGTATAAAAATCTTGATTCGTGGACTGTAGTCGGTTACCTACCAATTCGCGGGGTCGAGGTAGTAACGGCCACTGCGGTGATTTCAACTTGGTAGGTCTTAAAACATTTCCAAAAAGTTTGCGAAATTTCAGCAAAATAACAAGACAATTTTCAAACAATTTAAGAAAATAGAATAAATTCGCCTCATTTATTTTAATTTTGCATGCTTTCAAGATTCAAACAGCTTTGCGAATCAAGAAATCTAAATACATTTTTTTATTGAGTATTTTCTTGTTACTTTGCATGGTGTTATGTGAATTCCCCTTCGAGCCGCCCCTGGCGCATTTGGCGCGCGACGCCGTTACTAAGCGCATCGACTTCGCGCTCGAGTAGCGAGCTTAAGTTAGTTGCTACCGAACTCTGAGAGCATATAGTTCTATTTCGCCGCTCAAGCTTACGAGCTTCCAAATGTAAAGTAACCACCCCCTTCTAGGAAAGCCTAGTTGAAGGCCTTGTTAGTGACGTGCCCACCCCTGTGACACCTCAAGTTACCGCCATCTACCGTTAATATTTTGACATAGTCGGATTAAAAGCAATATTGGTGTGTGTTCATTTGTGGAATAAAGGGCCCTTATCTGAATTTTGTTTGCCGTTCTGTGGACGGAATAAAGTCGCCAAGTGCTGATTTTATCGTCGCTACGAGGTCAACATCGAAGCCACCCCTGGATCTCTCGAATTACCTCTTACCGTCAACTGTAAGCTTCCCCCTTGTATCAAATACCCCGTCAGAGGCTCACAAACGTTCTCGAAGCATCCCCGTTTCATCAAGCTACCTCACCCACACCGTTAACCTGCTAGTGAGGTGCAAACAACCTTCCCCTTAGTTGCTAGGGGCAGAAACCAGGTGGAGTAAGCTACGACTTTGTAAGTACGTTTACATCGTAATTAGTGTAGAGTGCTATAGAAAAGCCTCCAAATATTTTGTATGTGTTCCGGTTCAGAACATTCCGCCGATTATAATTATATTCTTGATATATTTGCATGTGTTCATATCACTGTATTTCTTGTCCGAAATCCGTGCCGGAGGGGCCTTACCTTGTAATAAAGGGAACCCCCTCCGGGGTGGAAATTTCGCATATCGCAACGTTGCCTAAAACCGCTCTGTATTCATATATATGTTCTTTAGTCATACTATCCGTTAATAACCGCAATCTGCTCTGTCTTCAAATTAACCATTGTGACTTATTTGCCGTCGGTCTTTAGCCTTAGCAAAGTTATAAGTAAACATTGTAAACTCCATCTAGGTGGAAGCCCGAAGGTAAGTCAAACTCCAAGAGAGCTGTCAACCAAGGGAAGTTCCTGTTTCTCCCCCCCCCCCCCTTGAATGTCGGCCCACCCTTCCTACTTCAATAACCCCTATTAAGACGATCAAAAACAGGTGGCGCCCTCTCTAATCACACCCAATTTTACTGCTACCAAGTTATTTGCGAAGAACCCTCCCGTTTTACAGAACGAACCACATCCTCCTTCGACTTTGAGCTGGCCGAGTGCACCCCTTTTGTTACGGTGTCGCTAACGCCAAGTTTTCCCGTAACAATGGCTTCATCAGATGTCCACCATTTTTGATTGACTTCAATTTTTCTGAAGCATTTTAGGATAATTTTAAAGCTATTTCCAAGCAATTTAAAAAAATTGAAGGGAGTATTCCCCTTCCCCTTTGATACTTATTTTGAAGAAATGTCACAAAACGGACATGATTTCGAACAAATTTTGAAATTCAGTGGTATGAAAAATTTATTTCGTAACATTATGGTGGAGGTGCTAGACATCCATCACTTCTTTGGCATATTAGATCGGCTACAAAAATTAATTTATTAAAACGCTTGTACTGTGTTAGTTTAACGGAAATGTTAAATTTTACTTCAAATTTTTCACATCTATACAGTGGCAAATAAATCCAAACAAATAAATTATAATTTTCTGGAAAATAGAGGTAATAGGCATAAAAGCATTTGGTCTACATTTTGTGTTTTATATCATTAATCGGACCACCGTTACCGAGCGCACTTTACGCTTATATGCATCTATTTGTTCAGATTTGGATTAAGCTTTCCAATGTACACGAGCTTTAGCTGGCTTATTCAGTGACCCGTACTTGCAACTGACACGTTTCCAAATCAGTGAATACATATGTAGTATTTTGAGGTCACGTAGGTCTTGTTAGAGCAAATCCCGGTATCCCATTCGGGAGTTCGACAGCCTCACCCGACCTAACCTAATTCTTAAATCAGATCTAGCGTCGTTTTGCTACTACGAATTTATATTTTAAATTTGTTTCGTACTTCTAAGATTTATATCTGTCCATATGACTCCGTAACAGAATTTATAAAACACTGTAGTAGTTTTCTAGATTTAAGTGAAATTTATTGCTAACGTTATTGGGAAACTAAATGTTTGAGGAAAACATCGTGCTACTTCTTCATCACTCCTATACTGGTTATTCTTAGGGTGGGTGTTTGGACCATTTCATTACTGAACCTAAAAAATTAATTGGATTAACTTTTGCGTTCGTCGAGAAAGATATTGCAGTCGTCGGTCGACAAATATGAAAAAGAAGGTAGCTACGCTTTTTAAAAATTAGTAGATTTCAACAATAAACTCAAATTCGTATTCTACGATTACCAAATAATTGATTAAAGCAAGTAAAGCATCCATATATCCGTTCGCCATCAGTGTTTCGTTTCTCTAAATATTTCGCCTTCAAACTTGACGTGAAGGTGTGAAATGATCATAAGAATAAACATTAGTGACAAAAAAGCTTCTATGAGGTTTAATTTTGGTAAATTATCTAAACAAGTTAGCTGATCAATCGCAAATAAACGACACAGATACAGTGAGCAACAAATCGTTTAAAAAATTTCAATGATAACAAAGTCCGAATACAAATTATAATAAATAAATTGTTATGGTTTATGAACGACTCAACAGTTAAGGTCTCACCGCGTCTGTTTAATGGCCTAGGCAGTTTATATCCTAAGCCGCTTAAATTCTAACCTTGCAATTTCAGGAAAATCTTTAATTATTTCCAGTTCCAAAATAAAACAACCCATGCTTCACTACGTAGGTCAGTACCACTAGTTAAACACACTATATTAGTAGCGGCACCTAGCGTGAGCCTTATCTGCCACACCCTTCTTCAGGCCGAGTTGAGTTACGCTCAATCAGTGCGCTTGCCCAAGTTAACGATGGTTCAACGAGGACAAGCTAACAGTTACAACATCACGCTGCGAGCCTTCTCCCTTCTCGCCTTCTCCCTTGGGGAGAAGGCGAGAAATTACCAAAATCTCTAGTAGTTCTGCAGATCAATGGCCGAGCTGAAACGCTTACCCGCAAGCCGCACCAAGACAACCTTAGCCTGCACAGGCTTACCACTGCCACCATGAGTTCTACGCCGTGACCAAGAAAAGGGTTGCTGTAGCCTTGCGGGCGCGAACTTGGTACCCGCAGCATCAGTCAATAAAATCACTTAGGTTAGGCTTTTTAGAACAACCGAAGCTGCCCCTGCAAGTTGGGCTACTCGCAGTACCCAATCAGTATTGGACGACTTCGCACGGCCCGGAAAGGTTGGTAGCCGGCCTGATAGTATTGACCGGTTAAAGTAACAGCGTCGGATGTGCAAAAGCACGAGCTACACTTGGTAGTGTGGGTCGACACGTTGATAGTATTCGTGAGCAGGCAAAGTAAACCCTACTTCTAGGACCCAGTTCCCTAATACAAGGAACCACGCCACTCCTTCCCGTAGCTCACCTTCAACTGCCTAAATCGTCAGCTTTCAATACCCAATTTATTGCTTGGTCAAATTTATAACCCATAGAGTCACCCTCAGTGATGACTGAGACACAGGAAAATTTGAAACATGTCTAAAAAGCATGGGGAGTCCGTTTCAGCAGACGCGCTGCCGCTCAGGTGTTAGGCACCCATTCTAGAAGCTAGTAACACCTTACCTCGTGAAATCACTAACCCAGTTCTCCATGGTCCCAATTAAGGTCCCTTTCCGAAAAGAAGTGGACTTACCAAGTTGAAATCACCGTAGTAGCCGTTACTACACCGACCCCGCGAAATGTGTCTTTGTTCACGCCTCTCACCGAGGCGAAAGTCTTTAGCCGTCCCACCAATTTCAGTTACAATCAAGACTTATCTTTCATTTACATTCCCGAATTAACTCTAAAAATTTCTGGCTGCTCCTTTTTTAAATGACTTTAGATATATCTTTCCTCTTGAGAAAAATCGAGAATTGGCGGGTAACCGACTACAGTCCACGAATCAAGATTTTTATACTATGAAAAAGTTTGAACTTTTCTTATTTAGAAAGACTGGAATCTTTGGATCTGGCAATCGATTTTTTTTTGTTTTAAAAATTTTGGAGCAAGAATTTCTTCATATTTTGTGACCAAATAGTAGTATGAAATATTTTCTAAATGATTTATTTATATCTTTGTCTGCTTAAAAAATATTGATTCCTTCTCTTGGGAGAACTAGGAATTTTAAAAATGGTTGCAGCCTATTAGTGTAGTGGTCTAAGTGCTGGGCTCTCATCTAGTCGTCCAAGATTCCATTCCGGGCGAAATACATCAGAAGTTATTGGAAGGCCTCGCACAACCACCAACGTACTCTAATGCGGGTTGTGTTGCCTATAGGTTGTAACCTCTTCTTTTAGGATTAGTGAGTTTTATCTTCATTTCTTATATCGGAGATTGTCCTAGTAGGGTTTTCTCTGGAAAGGAAGTACATGAACCTCTGTGGTTCGGAACCCACGTAGGCACGTAGAACTGTAAATTACTGCTGTTATGCGCTACTTTAAACACCACACAGGACAGGAGATGCCAAGATATGCTACACTTCGCAAGAGATAGCAACCGTAAAAGTATAAAACTTTGTCTTGCTTTTAGTTAAAGAAATAAAATAACATCAACTGTTGCTTTCTCTGGAATTTAATTTTTGTCGATCCAAAATACTTTACTTTCATGTCCTGGTTCATGGAAGGGCCGCTGCTTCGTTTGAAAATGAGCTCGTGGTATTGGGGGACTTCGCCAAGACCTGGTGTAGTCGCTGCTTTGCGCAATACAAATGGTTCTCAAAACATACTATGACCGCTTCTTCACTCTTGAAGGGCCGGTGCAAAAAGCTACGTCGAGACCCTGGTGTAGCTTCTGCTTCGCTCTATAAGGAGGTTATGGTTTTTGTGAGCTTGTGTGACTTCAGACCGTTCTTTAGTTCGATCCGGAAGCAGGTTGAAACTCTTGGAGGAGCTAATTGCTGCTTGATTTTTGAGGGATCCCGTAGAGGTGATTTGACTTGGGCCGGAGGCAAATGCTAGATCGTTAGGCTGAGTGCTGGTTAAACCATTCTAATTGATCCTCAAGCAAAATGTTACAACGTTTTTTTGTTTTGGGCCATTCTCAACGATTTTAAAGAATAAACTGATTTTTCCGTCCAAATGCGTTTGCTTATATATCTTTTTTCAAGTGCAGTTGCGTAAAAATGTAGACAACCATCTACAGATTGGAGGAGAAAGAAAATGCAATATAATACAGAAGTCGCCGTTACTTAACAAAGTATGATATTATAATTAAACTTGGAGGCTTATGACTAGTGAACTTTAAAAAAAAAACACTACGTATCGCCTCCCGTTGTGAGAATAAACAGTGAGCACTGAAAATGTCTTCCCACAAGATTACATGGAAAACATGTCGACGTTCAATTTGAAATTACGAGCTAAATCGAACTTTGTATTCATATTTACAAAAAAAAAAGTTCAAAAATACAAAATTTTAAAGATACCTTTTAAAGTAAAAAAATCGTGTCTAGGAAACATCTGTTTGGTCAATTTTCACATCAAGCAAGTTCCCGCCATTAATTTTTCGCTACCCTCTGGTGGTTATTTTGTAAACTTAACTTAATGATAAGCTTCAATCGATCAAAAAGAACTTAATGAAGAAAAGCGTTGGAAAAAATCTCGTGTCTATAAAAGACTTGTTTTGAAATTAATGATAGATAACGCTAATTGTGCATCAATCCGAGACATAGGATTTTGTATTCACCGTCCCTCTTGATTAAGTTTTGATCGCTCAACATAATTCACTTTTGACATCATAGAATGCGGCTAAAGGATGGTCGAGGGCATAAAATTACTGAATCATGTGGTATACTAGTTTTCTATGGAAGTGGGTACAGTATTCCTCTCAAAAATAAAGCAGTGAGACATTTGGACACAAAAAATAATTGAAAAGGAATAAAAACAGAAGTGTTTTGTTATTTCTGAGCGCTGAACATGATTGTTAATATATAGATATTTTACTTTTATCTGGTGGAAAAGACTCAATTTTTTTAATAAAATAAAGTGCGCCATTTAGACATAGAAAACTAATTAAAAATAAGTAGTTAAACACTAAATTTCCAGCAGTTGTCGTATAAAAATTAATAGTGAGTCATGACAGGTGACCATGTTGTAACCAATCAATTGATCATTATCGTAAATAATATTGTTGTTACAAATGCTCACGTTTTTGTCTACTAAATTAGAAGTTTAGTTTTTTATAAGCGCTGCAAATGAATGTTTGTTTACATTTCGTGATCCTTTTACGACCTAAATTTGTTCATCACTGCCCAAAACACATATTTGAAAACAGAAAAACATTTTAAAAGAATTGTGAATAAATCATACACACGGGAATTAATAAAAGTAGATGTTTCATAAAATAAATGATAGTTTCTCCTTGCTATTCCTAGACCTAGTCATAACATTTTTAAAAAGGTGCTTTTTGGGTTGCATACAATGGAGGTTTCCGGCTGAACCAAAGTTGAACTAATTTCTGAACACCATTTGTAGGTACCTACATAGCTACATTGAGGGAAATTTAAAAATAATCCCTTTCGTTGTGTCATGGATTATATTAGAAGAAACCCAGCAAATTAAAGACATGTTACACGAAACGAAAGGTTTTAATTTTGAAAATTTATATGCTAAAACCAATCCCAATAATTGCATTTGTATGCGGTCATTTCCATGACAGAAATGGGGCTGGTGGTGTGTGCGGCCCCTTTCGAGTTTCTCCGAACGGACGTGAAAACCAATTTGAAACTCGTTCTGGAATTAATATACGAGGTAGTTTGTACAACACGGCTATATCCTCGCAATATGTTTTAATTAAAAAGTCATCAGTGTGTATGTTGCAGAAGATAAACTGTACGGAACAAGTTACACTTTTATCCTCGTTTTAATCATTATTTATGCCTCCCTTTTAGTTGTTTTCATATTTATAAACTTTTCAATGAGCACGTTATTAACTCTTTTTGATACTTGCTCATTTATGGCTGTTTATTAAATCTTCCGTTACTTATCAAAGCATCACACAGTAATGCAGTAATACCAACACACTTTTGACAAAATCTGATCTGAAGCTGCTCTCCCTTCTCAAATATAACCACTTTATTACGGCAAAACGATCTTTTCAGTACCAACTCGTTTATGAGTGTTTTAATTACTGTTTATTATATCTTTATTCATTTATCAAAGCACCACATCAAATCAGTACACCATAAACAAAAATCAGCGAAGAAGCTACCTCAAAGCACTCACCCCCTCCTAATTTCAAGTATAGCCGTTTTATTACTGCAAAAAGGGTATTCCTCGGAGGTAGATTGTTTTAACAGACTATATTGTTCATGGGTGGAGCAAACAATAAAATATAAAAGCGAAGATATATCGGCTTATAAAAACAAAATACATGAGTTTGCTAATAAATAATGGCCCGTTCAATGCTTAAAAGGAAGCTTTCGAAACAACACGTAATTCCAATATATTCCGAGAACAAAAGCAAGGGCTCCCGTTCCCCTCGATAAAAATATTGAGCTAATATTTTTATAAAAACTCATAAAGGACCAAAAATTCCATTCAAATTTATCAGAGTTATTCGCCCAAACATTTCAATAGGATGAAGAGAGACGAATTAGCATATGTAAGAGACGTTATTACACGGGGCTAGACAGAGAGGGGCTGCAACGAGTGGTGTGGAAAGAACATGATAATTTACTGCCGGATGGGGGACAGAGAATTGATAACAGATTCGCGGAGAAATATCAGGAAACGCGTGCAAAGAATTTATGATAACCGTTTCTGCATTTCAATATCCATGTTTTTGCACCATCTACCCTTAAAACTGACTCGCTTTAGTGAAACAAGAAAGAAACCATTTAAAACTTCATTCTACGACGAGTACAACGCTATATACAAAATTTTAACCCTTAATTATTGTTGAAGTACAACTAAGGAAAAAGGTACTTCCCCGGAAAATGTGTAATTAATAAACCAAATGTTTTTATAAAGCTCACCTTTCAAAAGGTGGGCTCGCCCAATTAAGCACTTAATAACAATAGAAAGTTGGCCGTAAAAAAATGAATAACGTGCGTTTCATTTTAAAAAACAACACCCAAGCAATCAAAACATTTTCTGTCTTTGATGTACCCGCTTTTGTTTTATCAAGGCGCGGCGCTTTTGTTTTCCCTGTCACTTGTTTTCAACTTTTAAGTGTTGACGTGAATGATTTCTGCCGGTGATTGTTTTCTGGGTAATAATTTGTCAGCATAATGGATCTCGCCTTTAAATGGAGTTTTATTATGTGCTAGCAAGATTAATTAATGCCCTGAGTAGCGACTGCAATTAATTATTTTTAATTACTGATTAATCGCTTCGAGGATGGCGTGTTTTGTATGTCGAAAGCTTTTGGACCAAAAATGCCATCAAACTAAAAACTGCAAAAAGGATCGCAAACAAAAAAACAAAGTTTGCGTGGACTTTATTAATTCAAAACAGTTGTTTTTCAATATTATTTTTAAATGTTTCCCCTCGACTCGAAACATGTGAACTCAAAAGCGAACTGAGACTTAATATTTCCGTAAAAAATAAGTCAAAAATTGACATCTTCATTAAACGCTCAAAAACTTTTTACCTTTTACCTGTCATTTTCCCGAAGTTTCCAATCCATCTCAAAGTCTCAAACAGAAATTATCCCATACAAGAATGTCGTCGAACATACATTTTATGTACATATGTGAATAAATCTTATGTATCTTGTTAACAAAAGCAAAACAGTAATTTTTAATGGAGTTTTTAAAATAACTGCTATTCTAAAGCCTTGTATACATAGTTACAGCACAAGGCGCAAGAAAAATAAATAAATAAAAACAACCTTTTTTATCATCATTTTTCTACCGAGAAAATCGCGTCTCTAAGAAATTCCATATAATATTATTTATTAGTAACAGGATACATACTGAATTTTTGTTACAATCACAAAGCAATGCCCATCGCTGAGTAATACTTTCAAACACTCAGATTAATAGTTTATCCAATGTTAAACAGAAAACAGGCAAATCCCTCCCACCCGACAAGCCGAACTGAAGTAGTAGAGGAGAAAATCGCACAGCTCTTCACATTAGCCAGTCCAGTACACTCACTGAACTATACTATACTGGAACGCGCACTGGCGGTCTCTGCCATAGAAAAGAAGCGAGCCGAGAGAGACAGCGCGCAAGGATCATTCCTGTCCTTTTCATACCGCTCCGCGCATGCGCTGCGCGAGGGAGAAGACAGCGGTAAAGCGTTGCGACATGACAATCGACTGCTCTACGCATGCGCATACTCTCGAGAGTAGGACAGAGATGATCCTTGCGGCCCTCTCTCTCGGATCGGGCTGGCGGGCCGAGCGCGCGTTCCAGTATAAGTATAGTTCAGTGAGTACACTTGAATGTGATAGCGTGACGTCATGGTTGCCATGACAACGGCATCTAGATCTTTGGGAAAGCTGATAACGCAAATTAGGAGTTCCTAATAAATTTTAAATGTTTTCAGCTAGTGTAAGTAACTGAAACGAAATCTTTTCTCCTGAATTTACATCACTTTCTCTTCCTGACGTAACTGAACTTTACTCTTTTAAGACGATCTGTTTGTACAACCGTATACACAACATCCAACCATGTTTTTTAAAGAGTAGCAAACAACACAAATTAAAATTTAAACCACAACGAGAAACACAAACAACAACTGGTGAGCTGTAGACGAGGTGTCAAAATGACCGTGTTCTGCGGGTGGCCTATACTTGTATTTGGTTTCACATACCTATTGAAAGCTTTACTCCACTCCCTCTACCCCAATTCCTTACTCTACGGTAAAACCTGCTGCACGTGAAAAACGTTAGGAGCTGACTTTTATTAAGTCACTTCTTGAAATAACTTAACATTAGCAGCCCTAAATACGATAAAGTTTAATTATTATTAGTTTTTATGAAAGAAAAATATTACAAAATATCATAAAACAATAAGAACGCAAACATATTGATACAGTACATACATAGTGAAAAATAGATATTTATTATACAAGGGAAAAAAGTAATAGATTTTAGCTCGAGGTGTCTGTTTGTCTCCCGACGCGAAGCGGAGGGAGACACTCACACCGAGAGCTAAAATCTTACTTTTTTCCCGTGTGTAATACATTATTTTTTTCTGTGACGGGAAAAAATGCAATATATTGAAAAACATATACAATAAAGTCGGAAAATTGGTCAACGTGGAATTTGAATTTTTAAACTAGTAAGCTGTTGTAGCGGGGAAAAAAGTAATTACTTTTTTCCCACGGGCAAAAAGTAATCACTTTTTTCCCCGGGTAGAGGGAAAAAAGTAATTTCATAAAAACTGACAAAAAGTGACACTTTAGTACCTGTCAAGAGTGACAAAATGTTCAACTTTTTTCCCGTCGCAGAAAAAAACATATTATTATTGATTGAATATAGAACGATTTTCACCTTGAATTTTAGTTAGACAATTGCGTGGCACATGCACACAGGCCGACGCGGGGGGAGGAGGGCCGCCGTGGGAGGGGGAACCGTCTTATCTTGGCAGTGATGATGACAATTGCGTGTATGCGAAGGTAGACAGGGTATACGTTAGGGTGGAACATTTTTGTAATGTAAAATTTTTTTTTCATATATCTACTTGTAATAGTAATAAAAAGTTGCCTTATGATAATATATGATTGGGCAATTTTTTTAAGATTTATTACGAATTGTCTTCAGCCCCCGCCAGGGGCTTAAAATTTGGAAAATATAAAAAATTTAGCAAATTTTTGTCTACATGTATAACACATTTCTAGGTCATGGCACATTGTCTCTAATGTTTATTTTTAAATAAAGCACATAAAACAAAACTTAAAAATTATATTCATGTAGAAAAACAAATAAACAAGGGAGTTATATAATACAAAAAAAATCACTTTTTACAGCGAAAATCCTTTTTCGTCTCAAACTTTGGCATCAATTTTCGTGATTCTAATTTAGATTTTATGAAACCTTCTCTTGTTTTCTTGTCACATACGCTCATAGCAGCCTCAGTAACCACTTTTACTGTCCTTTCTACTGCTTGGGTGTGACACGGCAACCTCATAAAATCCATTTCAAAATCGCCTCCCTTATCAATGAGGGATTGTAGTTGCTCATTAGAAATGTTTCTCAAAATGGGAGGTTCATAAATATTCTCTTGCCAATTAATCAAATCAATGTATGAGCTTGCATTTAAGTTAATTTTCGGTACTTCAAATATGCGTGGAACTGTGTTTTGATTAGTTTGTCGAGCTTTTATAATGCGTCTCGCAGCGAATTCTCTGATGTGCTTTTGGGGATCAGTTATCATACTGAGCAGCACATTTTCAGAGTGAGCAAAGTAACTATTTCGATTCAAGACTGGGTCCACTATCTTTAACAGTTTTTTAGGCAGGTATCTGGTACTTGAAATAAGCTTCCATAAATGTCTCGATCCATCTTTACAAGACGACTGAACTTTGATCGCAAACCAAACAGGAGCATATGCTTTCACAATGAACGTAGCTAAAATGTTAAGATTTTCGCTTGGGTCTTGTGTGCCAATATATAAGCGCAAAATTAGATTGGCTCTAGTCAACCACCGGGCATGGGAAAGTTTGCCCGGGCTCCTGTGTACCAAATCTGGAGGACAATACCCATTTATGATCGCCAACGTAATTTCATATAGGTATTTTTGGTCTGAACTAAGATCGGCTGATTTTTCCGGTAGTTCACCTTCTATTTGTTTAAATTCTTTTAAGGGCAAGGTTTCACATGTTTCCAATGCTTTTCCTATTGTCCCAGAAAATGATTTGGGGCCGGAAGTTACGCCGTCTAAATGTGCAAACAAATGCCTCAAGGGCAACTCATTCGCGTGCAAAAGACATATGATCCACTGCAATGAACGCTCAAATCTCTTTTCTAAAAGTCGTATCACGCCCCCTGCCTTCCCTGTGTTTGTATTAGTGCCATCACACCCAACAGCTATCAACATTTCCGTCGATATATTTTCACTAATTAAAAAATTGTAATTCGATCTTTCTATATCTCTCGCTGTACCAGTTAGTGGAACTACGTGGCCAACGTACATAGATCCTGGTTCCTTAATTATCGAAATATGTTCTTCTACTACAATCACTCTTTTATTCTTTTATTTCCCTTTCTCACAATCTTTGCAGTTCTGTCTTTCCTCCCGTCAAAGTACAATGCAGGAATTTCTTTGATCTTATTTTTTACTAAAATTTGGTTACGTACATTTTGTCTAATTCTTATTATCCTCATTCTGTCAACAACTGTCACTTCTGAGTGTGTGTTATGCAAAACGGAAGAAACGATAGCTGCCGCAGCCCTGTCCGACACTCCGTACCTATCACATAGGGTGGACAAAGTATGAAGGCTAGAATTTTTAAACTGTTTACAAGCCAATCTTCTCTGTAGTGGTTTTATATTAGGGTTGACGCTGGAGCACGATGGTACTGCATAATTTTCGTTCGACGAACAAGAAGGAACGTCCACATTTTGAACACCGATTTTTTTGTTTGAACGACACAAATCTCTAGTAGATGTTGACTTTGGTTGCGTTTTTGTCTTAGGAATTTGCCGAACTTGTAGTTTCATGGCACGTATTCTTCTATTCTGTAACTTTTTAGTCATTACTACATCAGGCCTTGCAATTACCATCTGTCTGATAGAACGCTGATCGCTTAAAAAACGCTGCTCTTCTTTTGGTACTTTTTTATTCTTAGAACAAATACAATCGTCAAACTCTTTACATTTGCACGCGCTTATATCAAAAAGTGTTCTGCTTTTTTCTCTAAAGCTTTCCAATATTTCAATTTTCATTTTCTTCATAGATTTTAACAAATTTTTACATTTTAAGTGGTATGCTTTAAGAATCTGTAGAATTCGCTTGTGACTGACGATTGGAATCGACGCTTTCTTCCAGAGATCTTCAATTTTTTCAGTAACAGTTACGGCAATTGAGTTGAAGTTTGGCTCTTTTGTAGTGTTATGAATTATTTTTAAATGATATCTGGTGTACTCGTAAAATTTCATGACGTCTTCGTATGTAGGCAAGATATTTTCTTTTAACTCTGCACTTTCACCAAATATTGGACATTTTAAAGTTTTTCTCGTTATATTCATGTTTAAAAACGTAAATAATATGGAGACATAAAAGAAAAAAATTACGCGCGACCTTTCACCTCAAGCTAACTCGCGTTACTAAAGTGCAAGTGTCGCTTACTCCAACCCCCGTCTTTCCTCCCACATTGACCTCATCATAGTTCAGCGGCATGCGTTGTTATTGATCAAAATCAATAATTGGCTATATTTGTAAACATATTCATGTGTAACAATGGCTAACTAACTAGTTTTAGCACAATCCTTAGGTAACCGAAACACTCCCTAAAATAAGAATTTATGAAAAAATCTACCTTCAGGCGGGGGCTGTTACAATTGTCCAATTTTTTTAAAATTTTTTTCTGAAAATACTGTTACTATAAAGCAACTTTTTATCACTATTCCAAATCGATACTCAAAAAAATTTTTTTTCGTTCCACCCTAGTATACGTCATAACCTGTGAGAACGTAAGAGTGTTGACAAGAATGTCATGTTTTTAATTGGTTCCGCCATCAGATAATGGCGGAGTTTTATGAAACGATGTGAAGATGACGTTAAATAGAAATAGAATTTAAAAAAACCTTATTATTAGCTATTAAGTATTTATTTATTGTAGGTATTTGGAATACTTAAAACTTATTTCTAAAATATTATCTAAAAATTAATGATAATATCTTTATTCATGTTCAAATATTTGCAGCTACAAGAAAACTTCAGTTGGATTGTTAACCCAGACAAGCAGTTTAATAATATTTAGAATAATACTGTATTACCGTTAATAAAAACAGGTGGTACACTTCACAAAAAATAAATAAAAATTGATTATTGATATAATAAATATTAATCAGATATTTTTTTGCTCCATGTCTCATTTTAAAAAATTTATTTATTTATAAAACAGAAAAAATGTATCCATTTTCGCGGTTTATCGAATTATTACTCAAAAAACAAGCCAGAATTAACGATGAAAGTATTACAAATAATCGTACTATACAAAGCTGAAAGTTTAAATCATTCAATTATAAAATGCTTTGAAATGGCAATCATTTGATTATGCCCATCACTACCTTATCCGATACAATTAAATACGCGTCAATTCCATATTTTGGAGATAAATCGCAAAATTTGCTAAGATTTAAAAAAGAACTAATAAAAGTAAAGTAATTTTTACGACCACAACAAACATTTTAAACACTTTTGCTTAATTCAAAGAAAAATACAGATAATTTACTAAAATCAGGCATTTGATAATTGAATGAACTCACTCAGTTTTATTAATTCAACTTTGGATCTATCAAAATTATGTTACTTTTAATAATAAAATTTATTTCCAAACAGACACATAAATTAGCAGCATATAGGTCCATGATACATAGCGCTTTAACGGTTCCTTTAGGTGAAATTAATTGTAATAGAGACATTTCGATTATTAAACAAATTGCATACAATAATGGTTATGACGCTCAACTTACTGACACACTATAATTAAAAAGAAAAATCATGAATTAGCTATTCAGAAAATTCATCCAACTACTTCATCAAATAAAATGAAATACGCGCCAATTCCATATTTTGGCAATAAATCAGACAAAATTGCCAAAATTATAAACAAAACAAATATAAAATAACTTTTAAAACAACAAAAAACATTTTTAACACTTTGTTTAATGCTAAAGAAAAACAGACAATATACTAAAATCAGGCATTTACAAATTAAATTGATCGCACTGTAATTCGGTTTATATAGGACCAACAATTACAAATTTTGATATTAGCTACAAGGAACACGTACGTTGTTACAAATATAAACACCCACAAAAAATTCAATTACGCTAAACACTTATTAGAACACAATCATTCAATGACATCTAATAACAGTACAAAATGTTTACACCTTTATGGTGATAAACGTAAGTTGGATATGCTAAAAGCATTTGAAATTCACAAACATTTAAAATCTGTGCCATTAATGAATGAGCAAATTGATCTGCTAAAGTAACCATTATTGAACGTTTTGAAATGAGAAATCAAGTCATCTGAACGCAGATGTAGAAAACCAAGATCAAGTTATAAAGATTTATTGTTCCTATAGAAACACAAACTGCTTACTTTTAATCATGCCTCTGAAAATAAAATGCCACATGTGAAATACGTATAAGGCTAAAATAAAAAACCTGTTGAAGTTGAAGAATTGTTTTAGTTACAATAAATTAAATTAACGTTAATTGACAGTTGTGACATATATGTCTTTTTCACACTTTTAAGTTGTTTTTTGCCATAAACGAAATTCAAATCCAACACTTCCTCTTATGTTAAAGAACAGAAATATTTTAATAAAAAAACATTATACCTTCTTTGCGTAAAAATAAATTTTACATCTAAACCTGTTTCAAAAAATTACATAAAATATATACGAAAGAAAAGTTGAGCCAATATTAAATTTGAAGAAAATCGGAGCAATGATTCGACTCATCTATAAATGAATTTCAATGGGCTCCCCATTTGGGGGGGTTGTAGCTACTTTATAAAATAACATACAAATAAAACGAAAAAACAGGCCTTTTATTTTTAGAGCTCTACACTTCAGTAAAATTTTGTAACATAATTCTGAATTATCCTGCATCATATATTGAAAAAAATAATGGGCCATAAACCCCCTAACGCTAAAAACCCCCCGTAGTGGCACATCTAGCAACATAGTAGTTATGCCACCGACTTGCACTGTAGCAGCCCTTGGTTTTAATATAATTCAATTGTATTTTGTAACTTGGCGACTTGCGTTGCTATAAACAATCATCAAAATTATCTGTAAAAGTAAAAACACATTAAAATTCCTCCTGCAAACTAGTGTTTTATTTACAACTCCAAACCTAACATTACAGTAGTCTTTCATCTTAATGTTGTAGAGTTCCTTAACACTCTGGTTATGGGTTTGAGCAAATCTGATGATTCAACTAAAAGGCTCTTTTGTAGTTTTTCTTTATCATTTGTTACTGAATTTTTTTGAAAGTTTTCTTTTTCCTTTATCTTTCTATACAGGCTAAGTCAAGCTATACGTATTTTTTTTTAGTGAGTTTATTATTAGTAATTTATTAAAAAATTTTAGTATGCATATGTTTCGAAGAGTGCTCTACAACCTGGCGCAATCAGTTTTTTGATTGGACGTTAAATGTCAAAATAGCGATTTTCAACTGTTAATTTTTAAATGGAACAGTACGATTTTTTTTGGCTTAGACGATGCTGTATGATGTTTACAATATAATCCTTACTAAATTTTTTCACAATTTTTATGATTCAGCCGTAAAATATGCATTCATTATGTTAGTCTAGTGGGCCGGGACCTGAAAAACATACTTTGATGTATTTGCACAAAACGATTTAATAATTGTCAGGATACATAGTGAAATCATTATTTTAATAAACATAAAGAAACAAAAGCTCGGGTATTTAGATTACACTGGATAATAGTTACTTCAATATTAGGATAACATCGAATGAAAAATATAAGAATATAAACTAAACTAAATTTAAATAAAAAAAAACTAGAAACCGCAGTGGTAACTAGAACCTTTGATTATAGTCAATAGTCAATGCTAGAACAGAGCCAAGATAAAACGCATTGTAAGAATAATAATGGAATTAACAGTTTACAATTATTTATCAGAATAATAATTTGGTTAACCTAACACCTAAACTGAAATGAAAGAAAATAATAAACGAAGTAATAGTGCAAAAAGAACTTCAACAAAAATTTCTGCATGTTATAAATGTTTCACTGAATTATAAAAAATGCTCAAAATGTTTTCCTTCCCGTTCTATGCACACAGTAAATTTTCGTTTTCCCACGGAACACAAAACCATATCAGCAGGTATCAGTCGAATACATGTTCGGATTCGTTCTTTCATATCATGTGCTGTTGTAAGCTCTTCAATGAAAACTTTGGATTTTATCAGTGATGTGAGTCTCGGTATTTTACCAATCGGTAAAATGGTAAAATGGTATTTTACCGGTAAAGTAAAATCACATTTTACCGGTAAAATGGTAAAATCATTTCGAATTGCCGCGCGCAGGCGCAGATATTCGTCGTACTCCAAAACAAAACATTATTTTTCTTGGAAAGGGTCAGAAATGTTTTGTGGTAGGAAACCTAAATAAAGATTAATTTCTTTAAACCAATCATATTATAATATAATAATCCATACATATATAAAAGCACAAAGGGTTTTTTTCTCCGGTTCCTCCAGCGGCTACCGCTTCACCAATTTGGACCATTTTTTTTTTAAATGAAAGGTCTCTATCCACAGATGGAACATGAAACATTTTTATATTTTTATTCTACGTCGATTTTTTAATAATAATCCATACATATATAAAAGCACAAAGGGTTTTTTTCTCCGGTTCCTCCAGCGGCTACCGCTTCACCAATTTGGACCATTTTTTTTTTAAATGAAAGGTCTCTATCCACAGATGGAACATGAAACATTTTTATATTTTTATTCTACGTCGATTTTTTAATAATAATTATTTTAATTTATAATATATATGAAGGTCGGCTAGACGCGCGTTACTTGGGGCGCCATCTGCAATAACGTCGCGTGTCATTTTTCGAACTAATGCATCACGTGACTTGACATTTCGCCGGTTCTGTCAACGCTGTCTGTCAGTGAATTGTGCGGTTTTGAGTATGGAGCGACATATTGTTCCTATTATAAGTGACGGAAACTGTTTACGCTCTGTTTCGCATTGTGTATTTAATAATGACGAACATCATCGCGAAATACGCATGCAAGTCGTCGAAAAAATTAAAAATGAATGGGAATATTATGAAGGTTTTATTGTTGGAGATTCATCGTATAGGTTGCCGATTACTAATTCCACTGATTATGAAAATTTGTTATCTTTAGATGGTGAGTTCGCCGGACATGTCGAATTGCACTGTATTAGTCAGCTGTTTCCTGATCATCTGTTCAGAGTGTATAGAAATGACAATAACGAAACCCTTGACTATGGTACTGGAAATATTATTTCTAATTTACTTTTTTCTGGTAATGTTGATGCAGGGCATTATAGTGTTTTGGAATTTCGTCCAGTTTAGTCCAATTCAGTCACTAATGATGCGGATGTGGAAAACGCAATCTGCAATGTTGTGCAACATAGTGTTTCAAAAAAAAGGAAAATAAAAAAGACGTTAACTGGCGGCAGGGAAAGGAGACGTGAACGCACACAAAAACGTATAAAATACGAAGAAAAAACATGCTTTACGATTCGATATAGATGTGCCGTTTCTGATAATATTTCAAATGTAACTCCATTAAACTTGGGTAACTTAAACGACATATGTAGTTATTGTTCAGCTCTGTACTTTTCATGTGAAAAAAATTCGTCTGGCTAATTTGGGCTTTGTTGTTGTAATAAAAAGTTCAAATTACCGGAATTTCGGATTCCTAATGAAATACAAGAATTATTTGCAGGGAATAACGAGATATCGAAAAATTTTCGAGATAATATTCGACAATATAATAATGCTTTGTCGTTCGTGTCATTTGGTGCAAATATAAAATTACCTCCCGGATATGGTCCGTATTGTTTAAAAATTCTCGGTGTCGTGCATCATAAAATTTCGTCATTATACCCTCAAAATGCAGGATATGCTTCTTATGGACAATTATACATTTTAGACTTTTCTGAAGCCAATCAAATTTGACTTGAACATGCTGCGAACAGTTCTTTGAGAAAAGACATTCTAGAAATACTAAATCGTGTCTTAAATCAATGTACAGCAAGTGCCACCTAACCTTGCAAATTTTAGTGGGCTTTGATTCGGCTACTTCCGCTTTGTTTCGTCGGTAGTCGTAACTTAAACTAGCTCTAATTGGCCGTTGGACAGTGTGGTACACTCTACTAAAAAGTGAAAGTCAATTTATTTATGGTTAAGAATAATTGTGGATTTTTTGACAAATTAAAAGGCCGTGCGCCATAAGGTTAGAAACAGTTTGCTTTGAGAAGGGATTAACGATAATTTAGGTTACGTATAAAAAATACAGCAAAGAAACTAGAAATGTAATAAAAACCCTTGCTTTTGCTTGAGAGTGTAACGGCTTCTCGCCTTTTAAACTTATCGTCATTTTTTTTGCAAGGTTAAATGGCACTTGCTGTAATCCTTATGTGATGTCATATAAGACAATGCATCAGAAGATATGTGAAGAAAAGGAGTTGGCTTTAAAAGAAAATCGTGTACCTATTAATTTGGTAATGCGTTTTTATCACGAACCCAAATCAGATCCTCGAAGGTATAATGATCCTACATGTTCTGAAGTTGCAGCTGTTTTTGAATCAGCCGACGGTGCTCCACCTTCTCATAAACATATTGCTGTTTATGCACATGACGGTGGAATAAAAAATATAGATTTTGACAGTATGCATTGCGATCCGATGTCATATGTATTGATCTGGCCGTGCGGGGAACCAGGATGGTATATTTCTATGCCAACTGGAGGAGAGCGCAAAACTAGAATTCGCCAACACATTTCTATGCGAGAATATATATCTTACAGACTTATGGTTCGAGGTTCTCCTCCTGTAGGAGACTTCAACCCAATAATTAATGCTGGGAAGTTAACGCAGCAGTTGATTGTTGACTATTACTGTCGCATCGAAGGCGACAGATTGAAATTCATCCGTAACCAACAGGTGAAATTGCGAGTAGATACATACGCTGGTCTCGCAGACGCTTTACATGTAAGGGCCGACAACGGAAACTTAAAGGCTGGACGCGTTGTTATTTTACCCTCATCTTTTACTGGCAGTCCCAGAAACATGATGCAAAATTATCAGGACGCAATGGCCATTGTAAGAAAATTTGGTAAGCCAGACATTTTTTTGACGTTTACATGTAATCCTTTATGGCCTGAAATTACAAAAAGCAGACATTCTTATGAAACTGCTAATAATAGGCCAGATGTTACTGTTCGCGTGTTTCATGCAAAAGTAAAGGAACTCTTACGTTTGATAAACCAAAAACAAATTTTTGGCGAAGTACTAACATTTTTGTACACTGTTGAATTCCAAAAGAGAGGTTTACCTCATGTTCACCTATTATTATGTCTTAAAGATACTTGCAAATTTAGGAAAATCTCAGATATTGACAACGTTATTTCCGCAGAAATACCAGACCCCAACAGTAATACGGCCTTATACAATTTAGTCAAATCTCATATGGTGCACGGGCCTTGCGGTATTCTTAATCCAAAGTCGATTTGTATGGTCGACGGTAATTGTAAAAAGGGGTTCCTAAAAGACTTTATTCCTGAGAAAAGAGATAATGTAAATGGCTATCCCAATTATCGAAGAAGGAATAATGGTAGAACGATTACTAAACATGGACAAGGTAGTTATGTGGAAGTTGACAATCGTTATATAGTTCCTTATAATTCCTTTCTCTTACTTCACTTTCAAGCCCATATTAATGTAGAAATTTGTGCAAGTGTCCACAGCATAAAATACATTCATAAATATGTCTACAAAGGACATGACTGCGCAAATTTGCAGATAACTGCCGAAGGTGACATGCTTCATCATGATGAAGTATCAGCTTTCTTAAACACCCGATATGTCAGTCCGAGTGAGGCTGCGTATAGAATTTTTTCCTATCCTATGCATGAACAATCTCATTCTGTAATTCGCTTACCTGTTCATTTACCACAAGAACAACAAGTGTATTTTCATGACGACAATGCCGCTGAAGCCTTACTTAAAGCAGAATTAAGAAAAACAGAACTGATTGAATGGTTTAACTTAAATAAGGATTTGTCAAAAAGAAGCCCTTACATTTATCCAGAAACGCCGAATTATTATGTTTGGGACAAAAATAACCGAATTTGGAAAAAACGTGTTAAATTTTGTAAAATTATTGGTAGAATGTTTAATGTTTCCCCCGTAGAATCTGAACGATATCATCTTCGCTTGCTGTTGCTTCATGTTGTGGGTGCAACCAGTTTTGAAGATTTGAGGACATACCGTAATGTTACTTATTGTACTTTTAAGGAAGCAGCAATGCGTCATGGGTTACTTCAGGATGATAATGAGTGGCATCGTTGTCTACTTGAATCATCAGTCATTCAAATGCCGTTTCAATTAAGGCAATTATTTTCGTTTATTTGCATATTTCAACAACCATCCAATGCACTTCAGTTATGGGATGTTTTTAAAGACTCTTTCAGCGAAGATTATGTACGTCTTCACAGCCAGGATATAGCTTATCAATTGAGTCTCAGAGATATAAATGAAACCTTAAAATTACATGGGTTCTCTCTTTCAACATTCAACTTACCCAGTATAGATGATTTACCAATAGCAACTTCAAGCATAGAGTATCCCATAATTCCGAATTTGGATTATGACTCGATGATACAACAAGCTAATGATGAACAACTTTTGATCATCAACGAAATTATTCATGTAATGCAACAGAATCATACAGGCAAATCCAATGCCTATTTTATAGATGGCCCGGGCGGTACCGGAAAAACTTTTGTATACAACTGTCTTATACGAAAGTGCTTCAATTTAGGTTTGGAAGTAATATCTGTAGCATGGACTGGTATTGCTGCTATGCTGTTACCAAATGGTCGTACGGTACATAGTAGGTTTAAGTTACCCCTAAAACGGCATGAGACTTCTATATCATCTTTAAAAGTCAACAGTAAAGCAGCAGCTGATATCAAGTAAGCAAGACTGATTATATGGGATGAAGCACCCATGGCCAATATATATGCATTAATGTGCGTTCATAGACTACTGAAAGACATTATGGGTAATGACATACCTTTTGGAGGAAAAATTATTGTACTTGGGGGAGATTTCAGGCAGGTCTTACCAGTAGTTCCACATGCTTCAAGAGAAACAATAATCCAAAACTGCATAAAGTTTTCTTCCCTATGGTCAGAATTTCGGGTATTTAAGTTGTTTAGAAACATGCGAGCAAGACCAGAGGAATTGGAATTTGCTAATTTTCTGCTTAAAATTGGTAATGGAAATTATCCTTCCGTAAATGACGAATCATCACCATTATCAGCTATTATTGATTTGCCGTCCAGTATAATTGCGAAAGAAGACATTGTTTCTGAAATTTTTGGGAAAGAATTTGTGTCACCAAATGCCGTTATTAATTTTTCAAAATATGCTATTTTAGCCCCAAAAAATGAACACTGCGATGAGATCAATTCTAAAGTTATAGACCTTATACCCGGAACGTGTAGAACATGTATCAGTGTAAATAATTTGATAACGGAGGAGGAGAATGAAATTCTTCAGTTTCCTATTGAATTTCTAAATAGTTTAGAGTTAAGTGGTTTGCCTCCGCATATCCTCAAATTGAAAACTGGAGCTATTGTCATGCTGTTAAGAAACCTAAATGCCTCCCAGGGTCTATTAAATGGTACCAGATTAATTGTTCAAAATATGTACGACAATTGTTTGGATTTGGAAATTATCACCGGCGAAAGAGTGGGTCAAAGAGTTTTGATTCCTAGAATCGACTTAACGCCATCAGATACAACGCTTCCTTTTTCTTTCAAAAGGCGCCAATTTCCTATTCGTCTTGCGTTTTGTATAACTATAAACAAAGCGCAAGGGCAAACTCTTGATCGTGTTGGTATTTATTTACCCCAGCCTGTATTTAGCCATGGCCAGTTGTACGTAGCAATGTCTCGAGTGCGATCGTTCGACAATTTGAAAGTACAAATAATTCCAAAAGGGAATAGCACTCTCAATGTAGTATTTAAGGAGGTGCTGTAACATATGAAACCTTACATTTTCAAATATGCCTGCCGTCGTATTTCGACGGGGTAACACTAGTCCATACATATATAAAAGCACAAAGGGTTTTTTTCTCCGGTTCCTCCAGCGACTACCGCTTCACCAATTTGGACCATTTTTTTTTTAAATGAAAGGTCTCTATCCACAGATGGAACATGAAACATTTTTATATTTTTATTCTACGTCGATTTTTTATTAATAATTATTTTAATTTATAATATATATGAAGGTCGACTAGACGCGCGTCACTTGGGGCGCCATCTGCAATAACGTCGCGTGTCATTTTTCGAACAACACATTTCTATGCGAGAATATATATCTTACAGACTTGTGGTTCGAGGTTCTCCCCCTGTTCGAGACTTCAACCCAATAATTAATGCTGGGAAGTTAACGCAGCAGTTGATTGTTGACTATTACTGTCGCATGGAAGGCGACAGATTGAAATTCATCCGTAACCAACAGGTGAAATTGCGAGTAGATACATACGCTGGTCTCGCAGACGCTTTACATGTAAGGGCCGACAACGGAAATTTAAAGGCTAGACGCGTTGTTATTTTACCCTCATCTTTTACTGGCAGTCCCAGAAACATGATGCAAAATTATCAGGACGCAATGGCCATTGTAAGAAAATTTGGTAAGCCAGACATTTTTTTGACGTTTACATGTAATCCTTTATGGCCTGAAATTACAAACAGCATACATTCTTATGAAACTGCTAATAATAGGCCAGATGTTACTGTTCGCGCGTTTCATGCAAAAGTAAAGGAACTCTTACGTTTGATAAACCAAAAACAAATTTTTGGCGAAGTACTAACATTTTTGTACACTGTTGAATTCCAAAAGAGAGGTTTACCTCATGTTCACCTATTATTATGTCTTAAAGATACTTGCAAATTTAGGGAAATCTCAGATATTGACAACGTTATTTCCGCAGAAATACCAGACCCCAACAGTAATACGGCCTTATACAATTTAGTCAAATCTCATATGGTGCACGGGCCTTGCGGTATTCTTAATCCAAAGTCGATTTGTATGGTCGACGGTAATTGTAAAAAGGGGTTCCCAAAAGATTTTATACCTGAGACAAGAGATAATGTAAATGGCTATCCCAATTATCGAAGAAGGAATAATGGTAGAACGATTACTAAACATGGACAAGGTAGTTATGTGGAAGTTGACAATCGTTATATAGTTCCTTATAATCCCTTTCTCTTACTTCACTTTCAAGCCCATATTAATGTAGAAATTTGTGCAAGTGTCCACAGCATAAAATACATTCATAAATATGTCTACAAAGGACATGACTGCGCCAATTTGCAGATAACTGCCGAAGGTGACATGCTTCATCATGATGAAGTATCAGCTTTCTTAAAGACCCGATATGTCAGTCCGAGTGAGGCTGCGCATAGAATTTTTTCCTATCCTATGCATGAACAATCTCATTCTGTAATTCGCTTACCTGTTCATTTACCACAAGAACAACAAGTGTATTTTCATGACGACAATGCCGCTGAAGCCTTACTTAAAGCAGAATTAAGAAAAACAGAACTGATTGAATGGTTTAACTTAAATAAGGATTTGTCAAAAAGAAGCCCTTACATTTATCCAGAAACGCCGAATTATTATGTTTGGGACAAAAATAACCGAATTTGGAAAAAACGTGTTAAATTTTGTAAAATTATTGGTAGAATGTTTAATGTTTCCCCCGTAGAATCTGAAGGATATCATCTTCGCTTGCTGTTGCTTCATGTTGTGGGTGCAACCAGTTTTGAAGATTTGAGGACATACCGTAATGTTACTTATTGTACTTTTAAGAAAGCAGCAATGCGTCATGGGTTACTTCAGGATGATAATGAGTGGCATCGTTGTCTACTTGAATAATCAGTCATTCAAATGCCGTTTCAATTAAGGCAATTATTTTCGTTTATTTGCATATTTCAACAACCATCCAATGCACTTCAGTTATGGGATGTTTTTAAAGACTCTTTCAGCGAAGATTATGTACGTCTTCACAGCCAGGATATAGCTTATCAATTGAGTCTCAGAGATATAAATGAAACCTTAAAATTACATGGGTTCTCTCTTTCAACATTCAACTTACCCAGTATAGATGATTTACCAATAGCAACTTCAAGCATAGAGTATCCCATAATTCAGAATTTGGATTATGACTCGATGATACAACAAGCTAATGATGAACAACTTTTGATCATCAACGAAATTATTCATGTAATGCAACAGAATCATACAGGCAAATCCAATGCCTATTTTATAGATGGCCCAGGCGGTACCGGAAAGACTTTTGTATACAACTGTCTTATACGAAAGTGCTTCAATTTAGGTTTGGAAGTAATATCTGTAGCATGGACTGGTATTGCTGCTATGCTGTTACCAAATGGCCGTACGGTACATAGTAGGTTTAAGTTACCCCTAAAACTGCATGAGACTTCTATATCATCTTTAAAAGTCAACAGTAAAGCAGCAGCTGATATCAAGTCAGCAAGACTGATTATATGGGATGAAGCACCCATGGCCAATATATATGCATTAATGTGCGTTCATAGACTACTGAAAGACATTATGGGTAATGACATACCTTTTGGAGGAAAAATTATTGTACTTGGGGGAGATTTCAGGCAGGTCTTACCAGTAGTTCCACATGCTTCAAGAGAAACAATAATCCAAAACTGCATAAAGTTTTCTCCCCTATGGTCAGAATTTCGGGTATTTAAGTTGTTTAGAAACATGCGAGCAAGATCAGAGGAATTGGAATTTGCTAATTTTCTGCTTAAAATTGGTAATGGAAATTATCCTTCCGTAAATGACGAATCATCACCATTATTAGCTATTATTGATTTGCCGTCCAGTATAATTGCGAAAGAAGACATTGTTTCTGAAATTTTTGGGAAAGAATTTGTGTCACCAAATGCCGTTATTAATTTTTCAAAATATGCTATTTTAGCCCCAAAAAATGAACACTGCGATGAGATAAATTCTAAAGTTATAGACCTTATACCCGGAACGTGTAGAACATATATCAGTGTAAATAATTTGATAACGGAGGAGGAGAATGAAATTCTTCAGTTTCCTATTGAATTTCTAAATAGTTTAGAGTTAAGTGGTTTGCCTCCACATATCCTCAAATTGAAAACTGGAGCTATTGTCATGCTGTTAAGAAACCTAAATGCCTCCCAGGGGCTATTAAATGGTACCAGATTAATTGTTCAAAATATGTACGACAATTGTTTGGATTTGGAAATTATCACTGGCGAAAGAGGGAGTCAAAGAGTTTTGATTCCTAGAATCGACTTAACGCCATCAGATACAACGCTTCCTTTTTCTTTCAAAAGACGCCAATTTCCTATTCGTCTTGGGTTTTGTATGACTATAAACAAAGCGCAAGGGCAAACTCTTGATCGTGTTGGTATTTATTTACCCCAGCCTGTATTTAGCCATGGCCAGTTGTACGTAGCAATGTCTCGAGTGCGATCGTTCGACAATTTGAAAGTACAAATAATTCCAAAAGGGAATAGCACGCTCAATGTAGTATTTAAGGAGGTGCTGTAACATATGAAACCTTACATTTTCAAATATGCCTGCCGTCGTATTTCGACGGGGTAACACTAGTATATATTAAATATTTTATATTTTTGTTATTAGTTTATTTTATCTAAATGTTTATTGCGATTTATATCTTCATATTTTTCATTTTCGTTATCACATTTTGCTTTGTATTTAATTTAGGTATACTTTAATAATTATAACTGTAACTGTAAGTTACATAACCGTTATATTTTTATAAACTATAAATAATTGTATTTTTGTGTTTTGGTATCAAGTATTAAGTAGACCTGTCGAGTATCTAGTATCAAACTAAATGGTTTTTCATAAGGAATCCAATGACATCATTTTTGACGTGAAATTAATTTTACCGGTATTTTACCGGTAAAATAATGATTTTACTTACCGTTTTTTATTTTACCGGTAAAATCACATCACTGGATTTTATAGAACCCCACAAGAAAAAATCTGGGGGTGTTAAGTCGGGCGGTCTTGGTGGCCATGCAGTTGGACCTCCACAGCCAATCCATCGATTGCAATAGTTTCATCAAAAGTTCACTTATTTTACGCAAAAACATGATGACGCGTGCGTACTTACCGGCCTACTAGACTAACATAATGAATGCATATTTTACGGCTGAATCGTAAAAATTGTAAAAAAATTCAGTAAGGATCATATTGTAAGCATCGTACAGCATCGTTTAAGCCAAAAAAAAGTCGTACCATTCGATTTAAAAATAAACAGTTGAAAATCACTATTTTGGCATTTGACATCCAATCAAAAAACTGACTGCGCCAGGTTTTAATAAATTCCTAATACTAAACTCACTAAAAAAACAGGCGTAGAGCTTGACTCACCCTGTATATGAATAACATGCAAGTAGTACACAATTTGATTCTCAAGTTTATTATCAATATTTTACATACAAATATGCAAATCAGAAAAAAATTTTTACAATATTAATATTAAAAAAAACACGTTTTTTCCAAATTTATTTTTAATTTTTGGTATATCTTTCATTAATAAAATAAATACAAAATAAACCTCACAATAGAAATATTTTTTGCAATACAAAACTATACCTAAACATAATAAACTCAAAACAACTTAATACAATAATATGACTTGCATCACACCCTCTTCCTAGGCTCAATACAGGTATGTTTCCATCTCTGTCCCACCAAACACTGAACTGTGAATTCTTTGCGACACCTGAAACACAACAAAGCTTGCTCCGCTTTGTGATTCTCAGAAAAGTGATTTGTCAGTTTGAAATGAGCATGGGCATCTGAAAAGGTCTCTGAGCAAAGAGTGCACTTGTAAACAAGACAAGTATTATTAATCATTTTCCTTAAACTTTCAATATCTGCATGGCACATATCCATGGTCATCAATTTTATTATCTTATTAATGCACTCAAAGGTAATATTGGGCTGATCAATATCTTGTACTGCATTAAAATGATGCAAGGTAAAATCAACATGTGGTAGGAGAATCTCATAAAAGTTAATTGTCGTCTGTTCACTGTTTTTTCTGAAACAAGAAAATGTTAGACTAATTTGGAAATCAAAACGATAACTATGGACTTACTTTTTAGGATCTGAGCTAACCATTTTCTTATTCCTAATATACTTGCATTTTCCAATGTGATACCCTATTGAAATATCTGTACTCATTGTGCAATTATAAACGTTAACCTCTTTGATGTCGGCTAAAAATTCTGAGAAAATCGCATCCAGCTCTTGTAAACGATGTGCATTAATCTAGAAACGAATCAGGTAAAAAAATTAAATTGCTAATAAATACTACAGATGAGGACTTCTAAAACGTTTTATGCAAACCGACTTCAGTCCAAAATATCTGATCTATCTGATGGTTGACTGTCTAATAAGCTATTCAGATGGATATCCACCTGTGTTAAATTCTGATTAATCACAGATCTCCTATATATGTTCATCTGATACAACCAAAACAAATTAAATTAAGTACAATCAACTTCAGACCGGATTTGGACCAATATCTCAGGTACTACACAAAATCACAAGTGCAAGTGGAGTCGGGATAAGAAAAAAAGGGCTCTTGCTTGAATTCATTCAAACAAAAATAATTTTTGGTTCCTGTTGATCCATATAGCCCCCAGATTAACAAACTAAAAATATACATTCATACTTTTACGCTATCGGCTGCCATATTGGAAAAATGGCGTCCAATCGACGTCTTTAAAGCAGATTTTCTAAATTTATGCGAAAACCGTGCATCCTACAAAAAAAATTTATATGACAAAAATTAAAAAACAAAAAATTTTTCATCATGTTGGTCCTCTTCACTTCTGAGTCATACTGCTTGCAGCATTGTAACTATGGTTGTAAACCCACTGACAAAGTCACCGATTTGATTTTGTTTGAATTAATTCAAGCAAAAACCTTATCCACTATAAATATGGAGTCTTACCCCAGGTATTTTCCTTAACATTTGAAAAAATTGCTGGAAGTAGCAATGAAAAAAATCATAACTGTATGGTTGCAATTCTGCATTCGCTGTAGTTTTGGAAATATAGCTTATATGACTAACATCGGGAAGAAGTGTGAGGTCACCACAAAGAGCAATGTAGCGATCAAACTTATGAGTATTGTTCCTTGTTATAGATATATCTGGTAAATTAACGTGTACGGACACATGCAACCAATTTAAAAATTCCTTTAGTTTTAAGGGCCGCCATGCTTTTTCCATGTGCTGCTTTATTAAAATATTACCTAGTAATTGAAAAAATATTCGTTACTATTAATATTCCAAAGAAGAAAAAATCTGAATAGTGCTTACCACAGGATTCCATGAAAACAATATTATTCAGAACTGAAGGTGGTCCACCAACGCATAATACATAAGGTGCAATTTTTTTTTCGCTATTCTTACTAAGGTCAGTGATTGTTGTCTGCACTGCGGTTGTTTTGGTGCTAGTTACACTAGGTGTTTCTGTGGCAAACTTAGCTGCATTTTTGATAATAAAATTGCTTTTAAAAATAAGATATTGTCGAAAACGTTCATACCACTCCAAACAGGGCAACTGCCCGTTATAATACTCGTTACCTCTTTGCCAACCAGGCCAGACGGTCATGTAATAGATTAAAGCTTCTCCTAAAACAGCCAAGAGCCGTTTATCGAGCTTTTTTGTGTCGATTGTGAGATCCCCACAGAAAATTTGTTCTAGTTGTTCCTCATCGACTTCAAGTTTTTCTCGATTTATCACAGCATTAAAAAACTTATATAAATCTGTTTTCTTGTCAAGATCATTTAAATTGGCTCGTTTTCCCGGGGGCAAGAACTTAATAGTTGAAAAATCTGGTAAAACTTTCGACATGCTTGCAGCAGAAACTTACTCCACGATCAAAATAAACAGGTTGTGTCAAGTGTATCAATTCTGTACTGTTGTTCTGAAGTTGTGTCTACCACAGCGCTGACGATTTCATATCATATAGTGACGTCAAACTTTGTCGTAATTTCGATGATGTCTATACCTAGATAAAATGCCGAAATTTTTTACTTTGAAGTATTCCTATTAATCATTCATTAACTTAAGTAGATTTTTAATGATTATTATATGCATTGGAATCCCACGAGGAAAAGCAGGAGGAAGAAATTGCTCTATCAGAACTTGAACTAAAAGAAATGTGCACGAGAACACACACTTCGTACACAGACCTAGATGTTATAGGTATGTAATGACTCAAGGGAAGCATAACACGCGGGGAAACCCCTAGAGCTTGGTAGATGGTAGGTACCTATGCGTTGAAAACTGTCAGTAATGATAATATCGTATTTGACCAAATTTGATAATTAGTTTCATTTAGCAGGTGTGGGCGATATAGAAAATTATTTATAATAATTCATTAATAATTTTCTGTCGCGCGCAATACAATATTGTTGCGACAAATATTTCAAGCTCCTTCGCATTTGACGCGTTGAAACATATTACAGCATAAACTATAAACAATTTTAACATTGAAAAGAAAATTAAAAGTATTATATTTGATTATGGAAAATATTTATTCAAATCTTCTAACCATGGTTTATCTGAATTTGATACCAGGACTAGATTATGGCTTAGGCACTATAACCACTGTGCCTGGAACCTACAGAAAAAATGGGGCATATAAAGAAGAATAAAAAAAGGTTTAATTAATTATTGTGTGTAGTCAAATAAACTTAAAAATAACATTCACATCTTACTGTTCGTTTTGAAATTGTCTTTGATATTAAAAGATAAAACTTACACAAATGAAAAATATCTTTTAAAAAACACATATTTGTTTGTACAGCAAAACTTAATAGATCAAAAACGTTAAAAAAAATTATTCACACTAAGAGTAATGTCAGATTAGGGACCAGCATCTGAAGCTAAAATGGCACCAAAAGAGATTAATTTAAAACTGAAACGTTATATTCTATTTATTTACAAAAATTCGCAGCGGCCTTTGTTTTAATGATAAAGCGTTCAGAAAACCCATTTGATTTGCCTTTAGATGTGGTGCATGTCTAATTTTCGAGTCCAGTTTAAACTTTATAAAAGACTACCTGCACCCAAAAAAACTCCAGATACCAAATTTGATAAAAATCGTTCAAAAGGTTCCGGAACTATAGGGAAATGAACGCACCTTCCCACCCACACATAGGCATTTTTAAAAACAATTTTTTGGTTTCCCTGGACCACAGATAAGGTTAACACTACAGATATACGGTAAATATGTGAGCTATCCGCAGCTTGTTTTATATGATCGATAATCTGCAAAAAGATGGCGCTGCAATGACAATTTATAATTAAGTCACAGATGACTGTAATTGAGCAGATTACTTAGCACATATTCAAACCAAAAGTTAGACAGCCATCTGCCATGTTTAATTGTCAAATCGCAATTTTTCGTAAATAATTAATATTGAAGCCAATTCTACTTAAATTATATTCATGATGTGACAGACACACTCAAATCCGCGATAAAACAGTTTCCAACACATTTCAACAGTAATAAACAAATAGCGATAGCAGCGCCCTAAAATTGGTCCGGTGCGTTGTAGCCAAACTAACGCTAATTTCGTCTCCAAATATGGGCGGACATTTTGTATAAAGGGTCGTATATCTGTAGTGTTAACTTTATCTGTGCCTGGACCCTTTTATTAATTTGTTTGTCTATGTTGATCTGTTTCAGAATTAAATAAGGGTGTAATAACTAAATAAATGTTGGACCACCCTACATATACTTTTGCTAGAGTGCAAAATTGGTGGAATGGCAATGCTTGGAGTTACAAAACTCAACTCCAATATTCATAAAAAAAAAAGTAGCCAAAAGAAATGTTTTATTCCTTAAATATATTCTTACACGATTCAGCTTAATATTAGTACAGCTGTTGTCATGAAAGTTTGTAATTAAACAATTTTCTTAATTAAAATTCGTTCTATAATCCTACATGTTAAAACCACGTAGCTCTTTCGCCACAAACTCACACTTTGCAATTACATCAAAAATTAATTATTATGTCTTTTTTCGTACCTAAACTAAATAAATATATATATTATAAAACAAACTACGTTTTTATAACAGGAAATAATAATAGAGCTAAAAGTGGCTCCAAATATTCGAAAACTAATGTCTTGATCTACGTAGAATAATTACGTTTCAGTTTCAATTTTACCACAAAAATAGGTAGACCATGAGAGTTAACATCGGTTTCCTATTCACAGCAATTAATAGTAATTTTTAGCACCCTTATATTATTATTAAATGCATGTATGACCCCATCGTCCTGCCGTCAACAGTTTAATATCAAACTCTTTATGGCACTTACAGCACTTTACAGCTTTTAGGGCTTTATGTTTCGTACTAAAGTGTTGTGATACATTGTAATAAGCATATGGTCCAGTATACATAGCTGAGCACAGGTTGCAGTTGTACACAATACAGCTATTGTTTACGTTTTCAGTAACTACCTTAGAATCTTTTCCTAAGGATAACTTATTTATACTTTCAAATGAAATTCTTCCATTGAGAAGGGGTTCTTGAACTGCCTTAAAATAATGTAAGGAAAAGTCAACTTGAGGTGTGAGTATTTCATAGTAATTTACTGTGTTTTGGTCTGCAGTTTTTCTGAAACAAAAATTATAATTAGGTAATATTTAAAGCCATAGCTAGAGTTCAAACATAAGAAGTTTTATTACAGATATTCTTTTTTTCGTCTGTAACATGCAGTTAAAAGAAAAGGGTCAAATGGGTTTCGGATGCCACTTTATTTGCGACAAGACGCTCTTTTCAAAGCTATTATCCACTTGTGTAGAAGATCAGCTGCGGCACACAGGCTATCCCTGAAATTGGACATAGACCAACAACTACCCATACACGGTGACTTGCTTATAAACAGAAATCGCCTGAAATCAAGAAAGCCCTTCTGGATGACCCGGAATGAGCTACAACAACGAAATTTTACAATACATAGATGAAGAGTGGCGAAACAGCTGGGAAACATTTACTGCCCCCCAGAAGCATCTGAACCTCGATCCTACCCAGAAAGTCCCCGGTTTCAACTTAAATACAAAATCCTGGTGCACACTGAACTGCATCCGCACCGAACATGGAAGGTGCGCTGCCTTAATGCATAAATGGGGCATCAGAGATTCAACCGAATGTAGCTGCGGACATCCAATTCAAACAATCCACCACATTGTAAGCGAGTGTCCTGAAACCGCTTACAATGGACCTATTGAGGATATCCACCAACTTAGCCCTCCTGGATTGGAATGGCTGCTAGGAAGGGCACCAGCGCTGTGATGTGTGCACATGACGATATATTTGCTTGTTGCACACTTATTTTGAACTGTTTTGTGACGCATATGTCTTGTATCTGTCAGTGCTCTGTGTTGTCTTGTTGCATATGTTGTGGGTTTCGTCTTTTTGTGATCATGTGTTGATGTCGTGCGCTGTATGTTGTCTACATTGTGGGGGTCTGGTCTCCATACGAAATATATATATATCCACTTGTGTGTAATCAATCGACGTTATTGGGTTCATATCTTAGACGTACCAACACACAGTGCTATTGTACTTCGGGAATTAGGTGTAACGTTTGAGGCGTTGTTAGGGAGAAATCTAATCAGACAGAGTATTATGTAAAGAGTTCTTAGACTTAGGCAATCTATCAAATTCTTGCTACCCATTACCAGTCCCAAAAAGTAGAATTATCGTTATACAGAGTGGCTAGGAAAACCCCGGCAACTTTTCTTGCGGCGGTCAAGAGATGGCGCTTTAGTAAAGAAAAATTAAATTAAAATACTGGCAACAACGCATAATCCGAGACGTTTTGGTTGTTTTGATTTAATATGGGGCGTATTTAATAGCTAAAACTTCTTGACTTCTGCATTGTTGCCAGTATTTTAATTTAATTTTTCTTTACTAAAAGCGCCATCTCTTGACCGCCGCAAGAAAAGTGCCCGGGGTTTTCCTAGCCACTCTGTAAGTAAAATTGGGATATAAATTCAGATTGACAGCGTGTTTCCCTGCAACTAACATTCCGCAAATTTCAGATTACCTACTCATAGGGCAAGGTACTATTGTAGACAAAATGTTACTACATGGGGTGAGGCAGTTATCTGTTAATATTATCCTAATTAGGTTAATATAACAAATAGAAAATTTTTTTTGAGACAGAAGTTGCACAGTAGAACTTGCTCTACATTTTAACGTGCTCAGTTGTTTTCTACTTTAACTGTTTCAATGCAGCAATGTTCATTTTTTCTACATTGCTAATAAGTTCTTAAATTATTAAACAGAAAACGGAACATAGAGGTGACTAAATAAAAATTCAATAAAATTCATGTATTTTTAAATTATGTATTTATGTAGCATTGTGTATTTTACTTTGAAAGCGAGGCCGGGCATCACCTGTCTTCATACCATCAATTAGCACTGATATAAGAATGAAAAAGTTTCGTACTAGTGAAAAGAAAAAATCTATATGCATATATGATGTAATTTAAAAAGATTTTGGATTAAATTATTAGCCTTTGAACCAAATACACAAACTTACTTTTCAACACTATTCTTCCTAATGTACTTGCACTTTCCAATATTGTACCCTATGGAAGTATTTGTACACATAGTGCAATTGTAAACATTAACCTCGTTGATGTCATATAAAAACTCTGTAAAAATTGCTTTCAGTTCTTGCATGCGGCTGGCGTTAACCTGCAAACAAACTGTGTAAAACGCAAATATATTAAACTACCAAAAATTAAATCATACTCCAGGAAATTGTTTAATAGTTTGATAAAAATGTTGCAAGTAGCATGTAATGAACTCATAGGAATATGGTACTAATTCGTGTTCCCTAACATCAGCCGTCTTTTTAATATGCTTAATATGATTCTCTTCAGGGAGTACTGCGAGTTCATTACAAGTTATATAACGTTCAAATTTATGCGTATTAGTTCGTGTGAAAGATATATCTGGTAATATCACGTTCACAGAGACATCTGGCCAGTTTAAAAATTGTTTTAGTTTTAAAGTACACCAAGGCTGTCCCTCCTGTTGCCTTATTAAAATATCACCTAAAAAATAAAACAAAGCCATTAATGATAATAATCGTTGAAGTTCATATTAATGTACAAATAAAATACTTTATAACTTTAACAATATTTATTTTTATACATATTTCGCCATGTTTACACGTTATTATCAAAGGTAAGATTAAAAGTGAACACTTGGTGTTGCTACAGGAACAATAAAACTTGTTGACTTAATCTTGATTATTTCTGTCTGCAGATGACTTGATTTCTTATTCCAAAACTTCCAATAATGGTGAATTTAAGAAATCAATTTGCTTATTCGTTAAAGGTGCAGTTTTTAAATGTTTGTAAATTTTAAATGCTTCCAGTATTGTATTGTATAAATTATTTCCATAAATTTTTTGAATGGCTAATTTAATTTCTCTGTTCGCAACATGAGGAAAATTTTTATTATTACAATTTTCCAAAAACCTATTTATGGGATCGCTTTGCATCTTAGATAACCTAAAAATTGATTTAGACGTAGGACCCCTGGTTTCAATTTCTTCTGATAATTTTTGGTGGGATTACTATTTAAATTTTTTTAATATTTTGAATTTTCTGTAAGTAAATGTAATGAGGTAATATAACTTAATGTTATTTTGCTTTATCTGCTATAACAGAAATCAGATTAGGTATATTTTTTGATTTATTACTATTTGGTAAATAAATATTGTTAATGTTATGAAGTATTTTATTTATACATTGGAATATAATTACCATTAGATTCCTCAAAAACGATATTATTGACAACGTAGGGTGGGCCACCAATGCACAATGTATAAGGTGCAATATTTTTATTTGCAGGATTAGCTTGCGTCTGAATTGCCACATCTTTACGCACAGTTTCATTACTCAACTCTGCAGCAAAATTTCCAGCATTTTTAATAATAAAATTACATTTAAATATGAGATATTGTCGAAATCTCGCAAACCAATCCTTAAGCTGCAACTTTCCACTATTGTATTCATCACTGCGATGCCAACCAGGCCAAACGGTCATGTAGTATACCATTGCTTCTCTTAAAATACCCATAAGCCGTTCATCAATTTTATTTACATCTATAGTTAAATCTTTAGCTATCATTTTTTTTAGCTGCTTTTCATCCACTTCCAAAGGTTTATTATTTAAAACAGCATCGAAAAGCTTGGACAAGTCTGTTTTTTCTTCGGGGTGGATTGGCCTGGGTCGGTTTGCACAAGGCACAAACACTATTTGTGAAAAATCTGGTAAAATTCTCGACATTTTGTAAATTCTATCTATACTATTATTTTCATAAACGTCTGAATAATCTTCAACTAATAGAATTTTATTTTAATTAAAAACTGCAATGTTATCTCACTCAAAGAAGTTGACCTACAAAACATTAAGTTAATAAATATTATATATTTACAATATTTGCATTTACAAAAATGGTTTTTTAAAACCAGTTTTGAATATACTCATAGTTATTAGAATATACCTATGATTATACTATCTTAGTACTGTACTAGTATTTGTGAAATGTAATCAACTAATGTCCTGTTTCAGTGGGCTTTGTTCGGAAGCAGTTAATGTAAGTACTAGTACCCTATTTGTAGCTAATCTACCAAATTATTACTGTTGTTTTATAATAAAATTATACTGCATTAATTTATATTGCATTTATGCATTTGCAATTACAAGTAGTGTGAGGTTAATTATTACTTTTCTAGTTATTTACTATCAAATACTTGGTTGCTATTGTACCGTCAACGAGGTGTTTAAAGTACCGACCAAACTTTCTGAGCTTACGTTTGTACAACCACGAAAAGAAAGAAAAACATATTACTGAAATTAATCAAGAAAAAATTCAACATTTTCAAAATGATAATAAATAAACTATTTTTAAATAATTAAAAGCAGTGACTACTGCACGCTCGGGCCACACAGTAATTTTTTAAAACTGGTTTTGTGCAATACGATTTCTGAACTACCTTCTCCAATTGCTTCTGGTTGTGCTTGATCAAATATCTTTTTTGACGTTTTCACCTTATTGGCAATGCCAAGATGCATGGATAGCTATATACAGAGAGAGTTAAAAGTATGGAGACACCGATTTGCTGTCGTTAATATTTATTTTATAAGAAAATGTTCAATACAAAAGTTTTTAATGAAATTTTTATCTACATATTGATATACACGAAAAATTTTATTATTCAATTGTTTTTGAGTTATCACTTTACGTGATATTTTTTTAAATGGCAACCTATTAATGTTATACTACTATTCGACAGAGAATTCTTTTCTCTTTACAATGGTATAAAAGTTTTTTGGATTTGTATAACATTTCTTCGAGAAAATGCCCGTTGAAGTTGCAGTATTTACAATTAATTAACTTCCCTATTCGTAGATAAACGATATAGCCCTGATAAACAAAAGCGAAGCGATAAACAAAGGCGATATCACTAAGGCTGAATTTGTTTGTTTACAACATTTTACAATTTTGTGTAATTTATTGCTGTTAGCATTAGCAATGGCGAGTTTAAGTGAACGTGAAAGAATTGAAATACTTATGATGCTGGGTTATGGAGGATAGACGTAGAAGTTTAGACGACGTTTGTAATTTATTTAATGATACGCATCCAAATAGAAATCCAATTTCTAAATCTGTTGTTGGTAAAACTTTACAACGTTTTGAACAAACGGGTAGCGTTAAAAATGTGCCAAAGAGTGGTAGACCTAGAACATCGACAAGTGATGATAAAAAACTGGATGTTTTATTGGCTGTATCTGAAGATCCCCATTTACCAACCAGGCAATTAGCGGCCAATCTCAATATTTCACAGTCTTCGGTCGTTTCAATTTTAAAAAGTGAAACGATAAACCCTATAAGGTACACGTCTTTATACACGAGTTGATGGAGGATGATTTTGATAGGAGACTCCAATTTTGTGAGGAAATGTCAAATATTTGCAATAATAATGAAAATTTTCTCAACAATATTGTTTTCTCTGACGAAACTACGTTTTGCCTTAATGGTGAAATAAACAGACATAACTGCAGATACTGGTCATCGGAAAATCCTCATTGGGTTTTGGAACACCATACGCAGTATCCTCAAAAGGTTAATGTTTGGGCGGGCATTCTAGGGGGTCATATTATCGGTCCCTTTTTCATCGATGGCAATTTAACTTCGGCTCTGTATTTGCAGTTATTGCAAAATCAAATTATACCTGCTTGTGCTTCTCTCTATCCCCATGAAAACAATGGACACCTCCCCAATAACAGTATCTGGTTTCAGCAAGATGGCGCCCCACCACATTATGGTGCAAACGTTCGTTAACATCTGAATAACGTGTTTCCAAATAGATGGATTGGGAGACGAGGAAACATTGAATGGCCAGCCCGTTCGCCGGATTTAAGCCCTGTAGATTTTTTTCTTTGGGGATACGTAAAAAACAAAGTTTATAAAGATAGGCCCAATAACATAGAAGATTTAAGAATCCGAATTACCAGAACGATGGAAGAAATTCCCCGTGAATTCTTAGAAAATTCTCTTCAGGGTTTTGTAAATCGATTGGGTCATTGTCAAATTGTAAATGGAGGACAGTTTGAACATTTAATTCACTAGAATTAAGTGTTTATTCGTATTTATTTATGCTTTACTTGTTTTTATTAATGTTTTTTAGTTTGTAACATCATTGTATTTTTTTTGTCGTTTAATTTAGTTATTAATTTCTTTCTAACAATAAGATTTTGACCGACAACTTTGTTGCAAATAATTTTTCATAAAATAAAAATATTAAACTCGCTCGCCTTTGTTTATCGCTTAACTTTTGTTTATCTTGGCTGCATCGTTTACTAATTGGGAAGTTAATTAATTGTAAATACTTTAACTTTAACGGGCATTTTCTCGAAGAAATGTTATACAAACCCAAAATTTTTTTATACCATTGTAAAGAGAAAAGAATTCTCTGTCGAATAGTAGTATAACATTAATAGGTTGCCATTTAAAAAAATATCGCATAAAGTGATAACTCAAAAACAATTGAATAATAAATTTTTTCGTGTATATCAATATGTAGATAAAAATTTCATAAAAAAACTTTTGTATTGAACATTTTCTTATAAAATGAATATTAACGACAGCAAATCGGTGTCTCCATACTTTTAACTCTCTCTGTATATGGCAATGTTATCAGATGTTGCAATACTACGTCTTAATCTGCCTACTATTTTCTATTGGTTTTTGAAATGACAAATGTCAAAATTAAAAAGGCTAATAGTTATTTATTGTACAAGATGATAAAATTGCACTTTATCTTCGAGAGCGATTTTAGCGTCGAGGCGTCAGCCGAGACGCTAATAAGCATCGAGAAGATAATGAAATTTTATCGTCGTGTGGAATACAACATTTTTTTCTATAGCAATTGTTAAAGAAGACCAAAAAATGAAGAAAAATCAATGATAAATTTAATTTAAAAGTGTCAGGAAAAAAACAGTTTCACGAAAAAATGAGTGGGTGGCTTTAATAACTTTTTGGTTGCTATAGAGTTTTATTTAATGTAGAAAAAAAAATAATTATTATTTATAGGACAAGTGAGCAAAGTGGAACTTTTTTTGATCGAGCAGAATCTGCGAAATCAAAAAAAGACACTTTAGTCATGTGTTCTATATAAAATTTTATCTACGACAGAATAATATGTACAATTTTCAAAAATATTTAAATTTTTGACGTTTTAAAACATTTTGCCGTTTTAAAAATGAAAGCATTGCATCACAATGACTTGGAAACAAAACATAAAATTGCTGACTTTACTAATCGCAATTTGCATCGCATTACTTTGAAAACGAGAAAAAAATATAAAATGAGGTAATGTCACCTAGAGAGTACTCACTCTTATGAGTGAGTAAAGTGGTCACTTTACTCACTGTTGTAGATAAAATACTTTATCTATCCTTGCTGTTAAAGTACTACTTTATCTACCCTTGATGGTAAAGTGCTAGTTTGCCCTCTAATTTTAGTTAATAATAGCACGTTTTAACAGTTGCTATAGAAAAAATAATTTTTTTTTTAACTTTTAAAATTTAATAAAAATGCGAAAAAATAGTATACGCACCACGTCAGAAAATGATAAAAGTGATTTTACTTAACTCGTATGTCATTTAAGTACTCGCTATCGCTCGTGCTCAAATTTTCCAAACTCGTCAAGTAAAATTTCACTTTTCTGTACTTGATATGTAATATACTATTTTGAACATATTTAGGCTATGTTTAAAACTTTTATAGGTAGGGGCTGTACGATTATCAAAATGGATAATCGGTAATCGATCAAATAATAATCGATTACCATCGAAGTACCATAAACGATTGCAAAAGCTAATTTTGGTAGCTTGAAAAATAAATTTAAATATAAGTGTTTGAGATATCTACGCTAAATCACACGGTGTAGGTATACAAAATTAGTGTTTTTACCGGAGGGTAACCTAGGGATTTTCTTTGTATTGACCGAGCCTGCGCCTGGTTTTATTGAATTCATCAAGATGCATGGATAGCTAATATACCAGGTGTCAACGAATCTATTATACAAATCATAACTTCTAGAATATTAGGTGTATCAAAATGAGATTTGGTACAGGTAAATGGTATGTAAAGAGGAGAGTTTTCGCATATTTTTCACTTTCCGGTCACTTCCGGTTTCACCGGAAATGGCTCCGGTTTTGAATTTTTAAATGGAACACCCTGTATATTGTAACATTTTTGGATTTCTGAGACAATTCTGGATCAGAATGTGACATTTTAAAAATTTTTTACGCCTACTTCATTTTTTTAGAGTCACTTTTAATATTGCATCTAGGGGGCCGTGATCGGACGTAAACTAATCTGAGGACCTCAGGTGATGTCAGAAAATTACAATCGCAAAGTTTTAGTGACTAGTATGATAGATAGGAATAAGACAAGTTGGCAAAATTACATTTTCGTGTCTAACTATTATTTTTCAAATGGCGACCATTTTTTGACAAGCACTTTCCGAAAAAAGGATTTTTTGACGAATCTAACGGTACTAATTTATTTGCGATTGGATTAAAAATAAGAACATAAATTAAATATTACTAAGGAAAATACTGGATAATAATTTATTTACTTTTGTCAAGTGTGCCATGGATAATAATTTATTAACTTTCACTGTAGTAAATTTTCAAAGTGCATTCCTCCTTGTTCAAGACACATGTCAGCTCGTTCAATTGTTTCTCTCAACACGTTTCGTAACATTTGAGGCATTATACTTCTAAATGCCCGTAGAATTCTTTCTTCTAAGATTTCAAGAGTGGCTGGGGCTGTTGCATAGTAGACCCTTTCTTTAACATATTTCCAAATAAAGAAATCGAGCACAGTGAGATCCGTTGAGCGGGCAGGCCACCGTACTGGACCATTGGTTGCAATAACTTGATTATTAAAATGCTCTATTAAGTAATTAAGAACTTCTCTGGTATTATGAGGGGGTGGGATCCTATGTGAGTGTTTTGTTTTCCAAAGAAGACTTGATAAAAATAACTGCAAAATATTATGCATCATGGCTATCCATGGCACACTTGACAAAAGTAAATAAATTATTATCCAGTATTTTCCTTAGTAATATTTAATTTATGTTCTTATTTTTAATCCAATCGCAAATAAATTAGTACCGTTAGATTCGTCAAAAAATCCTTTTTTCGGAAAGTGCTTGTCAAAAAATGGTCGCCATTTGAAAAATAATAGTTAGACACGAAAATGTAATTTTGCCAACTTGTCTTATTCCTATCTATCATACTAGTCACTAAAACTTTGCGATTGTAATTTTCTGACATCACCTGAGGTCCTCAGATTAGTTTACGTCCGATCACGGCTCCCTAGATGCAATATTAAAAGTGACTCTAAAAAAATGAAGTAGGCGTAAAAAATTTTTAAAATGTCACATTCTGATCCAGAATTGTCTCAGAAATCCAAAAATGTTACAATATACAGGGTGTTCCATTTAAAAATTCAAAACCGGAGCCATTTCCGGTGAAACCGGAAGTGACCGGAAAGTGAAAAATATGCGAAAACTCTCCTCTTCACATACCATTTACCTGTACCAAATCTCATTTTGATACACCTAATATTCTAGAAGTTATGACTTGTCTAATAGTTTCGTTGACACCTGGTATATGTTGGTGTTTTCACTTTTTAATATTTACATTGTTAGAAGCTTCAGCTTAGTAAAAAGACAGACTACCAGCAGAAAATTAAAGACGAGTAAGTACTGTTTTAATTTTAATCAAGTCCACTACCTCCTACTACACAAGTGAAGAGCCTACCCGGAGTGAAAGACCTCGACACCTTCAGGTATATGAGGATAGATTATGATGATGATGTATGTAGAATAACAATTAACTAGTAAAAACACAGTTAAGAAGCTGAGAAATACTTATATGAATTATTTTCAGGCAGTTAAAAGAATTGTACTTCCGATCACTGTTGATAATAATCACAACATATAAAAATTTCCTTTTGATGTAATTTAAACAATCATCGTTTGTATTTTAGTACGCAGCTACATGTTGCAATGGAAAAAGATGGTTTAATTTAAAGTTACACTAATGCTAAAATAACTACAATTTAGCATACTCTACGATTTCTAAATAGGTATTTCTTTTCAGATCATATTTAACTATGTCTTATAATTATTGCAATATTTTTAGGATTCATAACAACACGAATGAAGGAAAAGTTAAAAGAGCCCCTTTACTTCATTTGGATGAAGTCTGCACAATTTTCGTTTCCCAAACCTATGGTATACAGTGTGATTCATAACATGTGGAACGAATTTTCAGGATAGATTCAGAATCTAAATATAATCGAAAAAATTCTCATAAACATGGGTCTGAAAACCCCTGAAAGTGGATTTGTAGTTGTTTTATTCAATTTATTTATTGTTAGATTAATTTGTATTACAAGGTTCAGCACCCACAATGCAGAGTGCCGTCTATTTTACACCTGTAAATTTTTGCATATAAACTTCCAGAAGATGATGCACAACAAAACCAAAGGCATTTATCTACTCGGTGCTTTTCATAAATTTTTGAAAGAACCTGGTTGGTTCACCATACAGGGGGAAGTTATCGAAGCGACACCCATTATTTAAATTTTTTTCCTTTATACTGGTAGTGAGTAAATTGAACTAGAACAATTCTCAATTTTCTGTAAACAATGACTGGCACGAACGAAAACCAAACAGTATACATTATAAAAATATTTATTATTAGAATACAAATGTAGGAAAACTAAAACAAAATCTAAAAACTATTAGAGTGAGAAATATAAAAAATGAACGATTTTAACATACACAACATTAACAGCACCATCAATTTCCACACCCTTTTTGTTTGATGAGCAACAACATACCCCCTATATTATGCTCAAAGGACTTTTCAAAAAAATCTTGCTCAAAAAACAAGCTTTACTATAGCTAATGTGTTTTTTGAGCAAAATTTATGCAAGCATTGTTGAATACTAATTACGGCCAGACAGTATGGTGTATTTAAGCAAACTAAAAGCAGAGTCCTTAATGAAAGTACATAAAATAAAGTATTTTATGTAACATCCTTCAGAAGTGGTAACCAATACAATCTAAACCGTAACAAAATTTGCGGAATGTACAAACAACATTTGCAAACCCAGTTGCGATTCAGATGTTAATACTTAAAATGGGTATTTTATTAACAAAACTACACTCGTGGACAGAAATATTGCGTATTTTTTTTAAGACTTTTTCTTTATTTTTCTGTAGCTTTTATGTTGTTTTTATTGCTAAGTGTCCTACATATATTAGTACTGTTTTATAATAAATTAATTTACATATGATAGCGTTAGAACAGATTCGTGGACGATTCAGTGAAATAGTGTGATTTTGGTTATAACATTTAATTGAAAAGAGCAACAATAACGGCAACCTAACTAACACTAAAGATGTGTTTACAATATGTTCTCTTATTCCCAACAGCCCAAAGAGCTAATTTCCAGCTCATGCGTGCCCTAGCTGACCATACTCGCATGGGCCCTGGACCAAGAGTGCAGCGTTTGCTGCAATTCCGTAATAGACTAAGAAATACTCCAGAGGTTGTGAATGATTTGAGACAATGGGACTGGCAGTTGGCACAGGACTTTGTTGAGTTTTCTGGTGAGAAATTACTACCTCTTGTAATTGTTAATGTTACTTGTCGTATCTCGTACTTTAAATTGCTCACTGTTCTGTCAGTTGATTGTTACTTATATAATACCTCTTACGCCACCTAGCAGCAGTAAGCGGATATCCCTTACAACCCTAGAGGGTACTAGTTCATAGGCGTAGTAGATAGACGAACATGGCGTAACCTAGAGGAACGCTAAAGACGTGTAATCAATTAAGAGTAATAAACACACTCCTTTACCAAACGATCTTTTATTAGAACTCACAGTACATGGTGACAGCGCGTGAAGCGATAAATTAAGTTTGCGAGTAGGGGATCGAAATGCCGGGTGGAGAAGGAGGAACACAACCTGTAATTAGCGTGCAAAACAATGCACCAGTGGTTACACCACCAGGTAATTACGACTTTTCTAAGCCAGCTCTTTGGACATCATGGAAAAAGAGATTCGAGAGATATATGTCTGTCTCGGGGTTTGAGAAAAGGTCGGATGCAGAGAAAATCAATATGCTACTTTATATAATGGGAGAGGAGTCGGAAGAAGTCCTGCTTCAGTTCAAGACGGCGCCCACAAAGTATAAAGACTGTTTAAAAGCGTTTGATGACCATTTTATTCCCAGAAGGAACGTCATTTTCGAGCGTTACAAGTTCAACTCTAGAACACAGCTCCCCGGTGAGTCGATTGATAGTTTTATTACTAGTTTACACAGTCTTGCAGAACATTGTGACTATACAACTCTGAAAGACGAGTTAATACGTGATCGCATAGTGGTAGGAATGCTGGATGTCCGTACCAGTGAACGCATGCAGCTTAAAAGCAATCTAACCTTAGCAGAAGCCATTGTAGAAGCAAAGCAAGCGGAATTACAGTCTGCTCAGAGTCAGCTTCTACGGAGTGAAGGCAGAAGTGCCCAAGAGGTCAATGCAGTTCAACGGAAGGGTCAACTGGGTCATCCGGGTCCCAACCATCACAGCAAAAGTGCGAAAAGTAATTTTCCTAGTTCCACCAAGCAAAAATGCGAGTATTGTGGGTTGAAACAGCATCCCCGTGAGCGATGTCCAGCACGTAGGAGTTCTTGCAGAGCCTGCAGGAAAAAGGGACACTGGGCTCAAGCCTGTCAGTCAAAAGTGAGAAATATAAATGAAGAGGAGCCACAGGTAACAAGTGACTTTGTTGGTGCAATAAACCCAAGTAAATTGAATTCTCAATGGGTAGTTTCTGTGTATGTTTCATTTATTAATAAATCCGTATCTTTTCTTGTAGACACAGGATCGGATATAAACTGTATTCCACTTTCGTATTTAGACAAAATTGAGCAGAATAAATTAAATTCTTCTAACAGAGTTATAACCGGTCCTGCGGGTGAAAAACTAAATGTTCTAGGTTGTTTCGATGTAAAACTGTATTACCAAAATCATATTCATGATACAACTATGTATGTTATTTACGATATAAAGAAGCCAATTTTAGGCCGGAATTCCATATCTGAGTTAAAAATATTAAAGTTAAATTTTGAAAATTGTGCGATAAACAAAATTACACTCATAGAGTCAAATAATGAGGATATTCTCAAAGAATTTCCAGGGATTTTTAACGATATTGGGAAATTTAAAACGGAGATGGAAATCAGGATTAAAGAAGGAGCCATTCCTTTTGTTCAGTCCGTACCTAGAAGGGTTCCGATACCGCTTCTAGGTAAGTTAAAAGAAGAGCTAAATAGGTTGATAAAATTAGATATTATCGAACCGGTAGATTATCACACTGAATGGGTCAGTCCCATCGTAGTCGTAGAAAAAAATTCTAAAATACGGTTATGTGTCGATTATACACAGCTAAATAAACAAATTTTACGCTCATATTTCCCAATAAACGCCATGTCAAGTCAATTTGCGCAATTAAAAGGTGCCAAATACTTTTCAAAGTTAGATGCTAATTCAGGGTTCTACCAAATTAGGTTGATCAAAAAGTGCAGACCTCTGACAACTTTTATTACTCCATTTGGCAGGTTCTTGTTCAAAAGTTTGCCCTTCGGTCTCACTTGTAGTCCGGAATATTTTTCTGTGCAGTTAGATAAAATTCTGGCAGGGGTTAAAGGCGTTATCAAACACGTGGATGATGTTCTGATTTTTGCAGCTACACTAGAAGAGCACAACGCTACTCTTAGAGAGGTTTTATCTAGATTACAAAAAGAGGGCATTACTCTTAATAAAAGTAAATGCATCTTTGCAGCTACAAGTTTAAAGTTTCTGGGGCATCATTTGTCTCAAGATGGTATCTCGGTCGATGAAGACAGAGTGGTAGCGATTAAAAATTTTCCTGATCCTACAAATAGAACTGAACTATTACAGTTGCTTGGCATGATAAATTTTTCCAGTCATTTTATTCCAAATAAAAGTATTATTCTGGAACCTCTAACTTCTTTACTAAAGAAGGACACTCCTTTCGTATGGGATAGATACCAGAAAAACGCGATCAATAAAATCAAATCTCTGTTACAGGAAAAAAATTGTCTTGCATTTTTTGATCCTTCTAAAGATACAACTATTAGCGCAGACGCGAGTTGTTACGGGTTAGGAGCTTGTCTGATCCAAGTACATGATGGTGTTAAAAGAGTAGTTTCTTATTCGTCTAGATTACTTTCTTCCACAGAGAGACGGTACGCACAAATTGAACGTGAGGCTTTAGCACTTACATGGGCGGCGGACAAATTTAGTGAATACATCATTGGTTTAGAAGTAACTATAGAAACAGATCACAAGCCACTCATCCAGATTTTACAGACAAAACCGATAGATGAATTAACACCACGGTTACAGAGATTTAGGATGCGGTTAATGCGCTACAATTACAAAGTGTATTATACCCCAGGTAAAAATTTAGTTGTCGCGGACGCGTTATCGAGAAATCCGATAAAAAATTCGTTTCCGGAAGACGAAGAACTTTCTGCGGAATCCGAAGCACATGTTAATTTCATGGTAAAAAATTTACACATTAAAAACAATTTTTTAACAAAACTCAAAGAGGAACAAGCTAAAGATCCGATTTGTAGTAAACTCAAAGAATTGTCTATTTCAGGGTGGCCGGACAAAAGACATTTAGAAGAGAACCTGGCACCATACTACCAATATCGCTACGATATTTCTCATAATGAAGATTTCTTGCTAAAAGGAACCAGAATCGTAGTTCCTAGTTCATTACAATTGCAATGTTTGGAATTCATCCACTCGGGGCATCAAGGCATAGTGAAGTCCAGAGCCCGAGCTAAGATGGCAGTATGGTGGTACGGTTTATCAACGCAATTGGAAAATGTTATTAAAAATTGTCCTAATTGCGTAGAAAATAGAACTAATCCCAGGGAACCTTTTTGTAGGGACGCTTTTCCTGAGCGCCCTTGGCAAAAAATTTCGGTAGACTTATTTAAGTTAAAGTCGTGGTATTTAATTACTACGGATTATTACTCGAGGTTCTTTGAGATAGTCAAATTAACTAGCTTGACAGAAGCTGTAGTAATCGAAAAATTGAAGGAACTATTCGCCAGATATGGTATTCCGGAGACAGTAAGGTCAGACGGAGGACCTCAATTCCAAAGGGAATTTAAAAATTTTTCGATTGAGTATGATTTTGAACATATTAAAAGTAGTCCTTACTTCAGTCAAAGTAATGGCTGTATTGAGGCAGCAGTCAAAGTTGCAAAATCGCTCATCAAAAAGAATGACGATATTCACCTAGGTCTTTTATCGTATCGTACAACTCCACTTGATAATGGCTTTAGTCCTTCGGAGTTACTAATGAATCGTAAACTAAGATCGCAATTACCAGTACTACCTTCTAAACTGAAAGAAGTAGTCAATACTCAAAATTTTGTGAAAAGGGAGGAAGAGTCTAAGAAAAAGTTGGCTACAAGATATGATAAGAGACATAGGGTAGTGAGTTTGTCGGAGTTATCAAAATGTGACTATGTGTGGGTAACAGATTTAAGATGTTATGGGAAAGTAGTAGAATTGTGTAGAGAACCTAGATCTTACTTAATAGAGACTAATAAAGGTGTGTATAGAAGAAATCGTTGGCATTTAGTCCCGGCACCATATTATAAACCAGCTACACCGGTCTTCACCTCCATATTGTCTAGAAAGATGTCCAATAGTGATAACTTTAAGGAAAATCAAGTAATAGAGGAAAGTTCAAGTGACAATAGTGAGAGTGCAGTTATGCCAAAGTCAGTTAAAAGTGATTCTCCAGTGGAGTCTGTAGATGGTGCTCGTGCTAATTCTCCTGTTATTGTTAAAGAGTCGGAGAGACCTAAGCGTGACCGTAAAGCTCCCGCTTGGTTGTCTTTTTATGTAACTTAGTTATAGCATAGATATACTTATTTCTCTAGCTAAAAAAAAGGGGGATGTTCTGTCAGTTGATTGTTACTTATATAATACCTCTTACGCCACCTAGCAGCAGTAAGCGGATATCCCTTACAACCCTAGAGGGTACTAGTTCATAGGCGTAGTAGATAGACGAACATGGCGTAACCTAGAGGAACGCTAAAGACGTGTAATCAATTAAGAGTAATAAACACACTCCTTTACCAAACGATCTTTTATTAGAACTCACAGTACACTCACAAGGAAGCGTAACACAATTCTGTTTGATTTAGGTCGTGTACTTCCCCCTGAAACCATTCACGGTGGAAATAACACCACATATTCAGCTGGACGCGACGTTGATTGGACTAAGGAACTGAGATCCCGTCCTATGCTTCATGCAGCATCGCTCAACAATTGGGTGGTTGTTTGTCCAAGTCGACTAACGAGCAACGCCCAATCATTTCTCCAAATGTTGCAAAAAGTTGCCAAAGGGATGCAGTGGAACATCCGATTCCGTAAACTGCAAGAAATTCGTGATGATCGTCCCGCCACTTATATGGAGGGTCTAGAAGCAGCGTTCAACACATACAGTCCTCAAATGGTTCTGTGTGGCTTCCAATAATAAGCAGTATTGAAGGAAATATGTAGAGTAAGCAATAAAGTATGATTTATATGGGTCAATTATTAATTTTTTTCATGTTTCTTTTTTTAATTATAATACCTTACAGTCATTCCATTCTATAACTACATAAACTGTAGCATTCCACCATGGCCCATGCACATAATAAACATCAAATCGGGCACATCAAATTGTTTTACAGAACCAATTTTGTGTTTTTGCTTTGCAATAAGCCTTTTGGGGGCCTTATCGATGTCAAAATTGAGTGCATTGAAATCTGTTTTTTTTTTCGAATTTCCCAAGAAAATTAAAACCAAGTTTTACCACTTCCTCGCATTAACGATCGTTTTCCCGAAAATGAATTCCAGAACTACAGTGCTCGCTACAGTGATAATCAGTGTGAAGATATAAATTTTCAGTTTATATTAAATATTAACCTTTTCAATATTGCAATAAATATTGAATTATAATAGGAAAATATGATCGAGAATAGTTGTCACTATAATGTTCTTATAATTCTTGAGTTATGACAGCATAATATCACAGTATGAACAAAGTCAGGTTAGAATAGCATTGCGTGCGGATTTCAAATTTGACGCGCAAACGTCCTTTTAGTATCTACTGCGCCATCTCTCCGCAAAACATTTCGTGACGCCCATATCAAACTCGAGTGACAACACCATACCTTCCAGTCAGGGGGCATTAAGTGATATTGCGCTTGCGGCGATGACAATTAGTTAGAGTATTACTCGTAGATGGCGCTGCTGTCGCATTCACGTCACTAAAATTACAATTGCGCAGGAACGAACTATGCGCGCGCTTGATCCTCTGAAAAGCAAAAGTATTCCAATTCAAAATTCATCCATCTTGATTGTGGCAGTTGACAGTTGAACACGTTTTTTCCCAAAGTTTTAGAAGCGGCTTAGATTTTCTCGCTTGTGTGAATTCTGTAAGTATTTAAATTTTGGTACGATAGTTTTAATACTGTTATGCATGATTTGATTATATTTATTTTTTTTTGTTTCCCCCAGAGTGTCTTGTTGTTTACCGGTACACGTGTTCTAAGTTTTAGAAGCGTCCGAGATCTTCTCTCGTCTTGTGTGAATTCTGTAAGTAATTTGGCACATTGCATTACTTTTAGGTATGATTTGCTTCTATTTGATTTTTTACAGTGAAATGAGTGGACGGAGAATGTGTAGTGTGCTTAATTGCGGTGCACATCCAGCAGAGGTTATAATGCACCGCTTTCCCAAACCAGGTACTGGTCGCTTTTTCGAATGGTTGAGGGCATCAGGAAACAAAAGGCTCCTAGATGTTGATCATGAACAGCTGAATAAATCTTATTCAATATGCAGAAAGCATTTTGCCTCTGAGTTTTTGATGCATAACAATAGACTTTCATTCGCTGCTGTGCCAACGCTGTTTCTCCCAGGCAAGTTTATTTTTCTGTAGTTTGTAAAGTGTTGCAATATATATATGCTTTATGTTACTGCCAATCTGTAAGCAGCGTTGGCAGAATGCCTAAAGCAAATACAATCGGCAAACTGTTGCATAAATGATAATTTTTTTTATAACTTTCTAGAACCGATAGAGGTACCAACCGTCGCTGATTTGAGCAGTAATCTCCCAGCATTAGAAAGTCAGCAAGCAGGTGACATATTGGATCCAGCTGGCGCTTCTACATCGGGACTGCAAGCAGAAGTTACAGGTGACAATGCTGAAACAACCCGGTCGACTTCTACTCTTGTACAACCAGATGCAGTTGGAGTACGAAGGCGATTATTTAACGTGCAGCACAAACATAGTACTAGCAAACGTAAGCTATCTTTTAATAACTCTAAAATTATAAATTTAAGTACAATTATTGTACTTAATAAATTAATATCTTTTTTTTAGTTTTACATTTGAATCATTTTTTACAGGTAGCATATTAGGACTTGTAGGAGAAAATGTTTCTAAGAATCTGACTCCCAGAAAAAAGAAACTATACGACCATATTATCCAGCTAAGGAAGAAACATTCTAAGTGTGTTAGAAAAAATGCATCCCTGAAAATGAGGGTGAAGGAGTGCCAAGGATTACTAAGTAGTCGTAAATTAGATTTTTTGGATGATACTCAGATGGACTCCCTTATAAAAAATTTTTTGAAATCCCAGTATTTAAATTTCTCTAAAAAGAACCGTGGCAAACGTTTTACTTTAGAAGATAAAGTTTTGTCAGTCTCCATATATAAACAAAGCCCCAAAGCATATAACTTTTTGAGCAAAATTTTTTGTCTACCCAGTCCTCAAACGTTGCGGGACTTACTTCAGCATGTGCCCATCAAACCTGGCATCTGCGAACCCATTTTTCGAAACCTTGCTGTTAGGGCAGCCAAGTTATCCTTGAATGCAAAACTGTGCGTCCTCATGTTTGATGAGATGTCTCTACACGCAAATTTCCAGTATTCGAAAAGCAAGGATTTTGTTGAAGGTTTCGTAGATGACGGGTTTGAACGTCATCATGACATTGCGGACCATGTTACGGTGTGGATGTTGAAGGGTATTTACAGTAAGTGGAAGCAACCTGTTGCCTACACTTTCTGTAAATCATCAGCATCGGCAACAGACATTGTTCACATGTTTAAGACTGTCGTTCGGGAGACCCATAATGCCGGCTTCACAATAATTGCTTCAATATGCGACCAAGGTGCCACCAATGCTAGCGCCATCAAGCAGCTCTTGAAAGATACTCCAGGCAATGTTTTAAGGTTGAGTGAAGATGCTCCAACCAAGAATATTATTTTGATAGATAATATTCAAGTAATTCCTTTATTTGATCCACCACATTTATTAAAGTGTATCAGAAATAATTTAATTACAAAAAATTTAAAGTTTATACTTGATGGCGTAGCAAGGGAGGCAAAGTGGTCTCATATTATTGATGCATATCATATTGATGTTTCTACTGGAGATTTGCGTATAATGCCGAAACTTTCGGAGTTTCATGTAGTGCCGGGAAAAATCCGAAAAATGAAAGTTTCCATTTGTACGCAAGTCTTCAGTGCATCAGTTGCAGCCGGCATTAATAATTACAGTGAAAGTGGGAAATCAGTAGGCATCAGAAAAGTAGGCGTTGAGGGAAAAGATACCGCTCTTCTTTGCAGTTTCCTTGATAAACTGTTTGACAGCCTCAATGGTGGTTTTAAATCAAAAGTAGTGGGGAAAAGTTTGCGTTTGCCTGTGCAAACAACCACAGCATCGCCACAAGCAACCTTTTGGAGTAGGGCCATAAATGTGCTGCAAGGGATGAGTTATGTAAAAGGACTACCGAATGATCGAGCTAGGCCACCTGTTTTAGATAATTTCATTTTAACACTTCGGGGGTTTCAGCTTGTTCGAGAAGTTCTTCGTGATCTTGGTTGTAAGTTCTTTGCACCTCGGTCTTTCAATCAAGATCCTGTGGAGAACTTTTTTGGGCAGGTGAGGCAACGGGGGTGTAGAAACATCAATCCTACTGTAGCAGATTTTGGGCCTTACTACAAAAGTTTGCTTGTGAATACAATAAGTACCGTTCATTCACGAGGATCTAATTGTGAAGCTGATGATTCAGGTACCATGCTTGTGGCTCTCCAACATTTTATAACGCAAGGAATTGAAGAGGAAATTGGTTCTGAACCTGACGATGCTTTTCTGCTGCCTCCTGATGACTTAACATCCGTAAGGGTTAATCTTGATGCATTAACTTACGTGAGCGGGTACATAGCAAAGGCAATATTGCCAATGTGTCACAAATGTGATACCTGTTCACGTAATGTAATGCATCAAGGTGAACCCTTACCTGTACATACCTTTACTATCAGTAAAGAATATGAAAACTGTGCATTGGTGAAATGCAATGCAAATTTCATTTCAGCATTGCACAGTATTCATAGTAGTATTTCGTGGTACCTACCACAAATATTATACAGAAAGCATGTGGGGCAACATTTGCAGGACTGGGTGAAAATGCTCAATTATTTCGAATATATGGAAATATGTGAACACGTAGAAACCATAAAGCGAAATGTAGTATGCAAGTTTGTTATATTATCCCTCTTTAATTACTGTAGAATATTAAATAGAATATTAGCAGGAAAAGAAACTCCTACAGATAATATGGATAGTTTTAAGGATTTAGTTTACAAGTTTTACAAATCCCATTTAAAAAAGAAAAAATAATAAGTAATAAGTCTAGGGCTGGGCAATATAGAAAAATTAATATCGGATATCGATATTGAATCTATAACATCTAGGCTTCCGGGTTGGAGCCATGTCATCGGTGCATGAACTGCCGACGTTTCGTCCTCGGTTGCACGGAACATCTTCAGGGCTGCGGTCACTTTGGGATCTGGAACACAACAGTTGTGTTCCAGATCCCAAAGTGACCACAGCCCTGAAGATGTCCCTTGCAACCGAGGACAAAACGTCGGCAGTTTATGCACCAATGTTCTTGTTTTTGAATTTTTTTCTATTTTTAAGTTTTGGTGAAAATCCAAATTGTGGTTGTTCGACCAATAGTGTTGGGATAATGCCTTGTCTTGAAAATTCGATACTGAAACGTTATTCTTATGTTGAAGGTTCACTATTGCTTTGACGAATCTATACCCCGTTCCAGTCTTTACATATAATTTCATAAATTGTGTGATGTGTTTTCGAACTTTCAAACAAGATGATAATTATCAAATATATTTTTATAAATTCATAGTTATATTAGTCTTTTAACTCGACTATGACTATTAATATTGACATGCTTGTGTTATTTTCTAATTTGCATTAATTGTAAATATATTATTTTGTATTTATACTTTATACTATGTATAAACGTACATTTAATTATTTTTGATTTATAATTCAGTACTAGTTAAGCAATAAAGATTATTATTATTCAGAACTTTTAATTTTGTCAATCGCCAATGTTAAATTTAATATTACCAAAATTAGGAATAATACTGTAATTTTACCTGAAATGTAACATTATTTAGTGCAATAATTGCGATAATTAATTATGGCGATTAGTTGCATTAAATTTGTATTATTTCAGGCAAGATTTGAATAAATAGAACTATTTAAATCTTGAACCTATTTGAAAGTCCCGCCGATACTGTTTAGTTAGTGTATTATACACAGGTGGCGCTGTAAGCGCTACTATTCCCATAATGAACCATTGAGCTTGGCAATCTTCCTAGTATACTGGTTTGTGATCGCAACACCTTTCACCAAGATGACTGGAAGGTATGGTGTTGTCACTCGAGTTTGATATGGGCGTCACGAAATGTTTTGCGGAGAGATGGCGCAGTAGGTACTAAAAAGACGTTTGCGCGTCAAATTTGAAATCCGCACGCAATGCTATTCTAACCTGACTTTGTTCATACTGTGATATTATACTGTCATAATTCAAGAATTATAAGAACATTATAGTGACAACTATTCTCGATCATATTTTCCTATAATTCATTATTTATTGCAATATTGAAAAGGTTAATATTTAATATAGCCTGAAAATTTATATCTTCACACTGGTTATCACTGTAGTTATTCAACTTCGGGAAAACGATTGTTAATGCGAGGAGGCGGTAAAACCTGGTTTTAATTTTTTTGGGAAATTCGAAAAAAATCAGATTTCAATGCACTCAGTTTTGACATCGATAAGACTCCAAAAGGCTTATTGCAAAGCAACAATACGAAGAAAAAAAATCGAAAACAAAATTGTTTCTGTAAAGCAATTTGATGCGCCCGATTTGATGTTTATTATGTGCATGGGTCACGGTGGAATGCTACAGTTTATGTAGTTAAAGAATGGAATGACTGTAAGGCATTGTAATTAAAAAAAGAAACATGAAAAAAATTGATAATTGACCCATATGAATCATACTTTATTGCTTACTCTACATGTTTCCTTAAACATTATAGAGTACTAATTTTTATTGCAAGACAACGAAGTAACTGCGCAATTTTATCGTAGAATTAATGCAGTGCTTTAATGTCGTTTCGGTTAACAGTTGCCTACGAGGGTACCATCTACCTGCACATATTATAAGTGTGTAACATACAAACCGCATAAGCTGAAAATGATAAACGTAATTTAAAACATTAAAAATAGAACGGAAACAAAAATCAGAACATAATAATACATTAAAATTGTACTGTATTGACAAAATCTATGCGAACAGTCACTCTAGACATAGTGCATCTCTTTAACATTATAATTAGTAATAAAAACAAGTATTTTAAGTACTTCAAAAGTTTATTATTTACTTGTGTGCGGATAGCGATAATCTTACAAAATTTCAGAAGGGCTCCTGCCTATTATACAGATCACAATAAACATTGTATAATATTCATCTCAAACCTAAGATTTAAATATCTAAGGGTAGCTTGTATAAACCAGGATTAAAACACATAAAATACGTAAAAAAAACATGAAAACATTAAAATGTACGTTAACTAATTTAGTACTTTGTTAGCATGTTAACTTAAGCATTAGACAAGCATTCCAATACTTGATATAAACATAAATTCATTAAAAAAATCTTTTACATTACAAAATAATTAATGCGTTTTGCAAGTCTGCAAAAAATTATAATTAAACCATAAATGACTGCATGTCTGTACGCTTTGAATAAATACAAATGCAGCTTTCACTGAACAAGTAGTCACTATTATATTTGTCGTTGTCCTACTATGATGGCACGTCGACAAGGTAATCATAACACGGGGTTCTCGACCTGGTAATTCTGCCACTGGGATGGTGACATACCAGTTGCAGTTGAGGAATCAACGCATATTTTTGTGGTTATATGTGGCGATGCACACAGGATGTTTGATAATATGTTGGGATGTACTTTCAGTACAGATTAAGAATCTGAAAATAATAAAAAGTTCCTATAAATATTTGCCCAAAAACTCTTCGTTACCGGGCAAGTTGCAGTCTACAGAAGTGGGAACAGTATTACCTCTTCCATAGATTTAATTTCATAAGCAGCTTTTATGGACACATGTTTATAGAATTTACTCTCAAAGTTTTGTGTAAACTATTCTATTCTATCGTATTAAGAAAACACTTATTAGACCTTCATGGCAATTTAATTTTTGAAAAGCATATTATCTCGAAAATTGTTAGATTTAGAAATTTTCAACATGAGAACATGTTTTTGGGCAATTTTGTATGGAGAATAAGATTTTTCAAAAAAATGCTAAAATCTAAAATATGTAGAACATAATTACGTGACCCCCCCCCCCCCCCCGTACGAGACACCTCTGGTGTTCTTATTCAAACTAAAATTATTACAAATACATGAATAACTAATTACGTGAATAATGCTCACATATGAAATTTTAAAATTTGAGTGCAACTACTGCAAAAGTTATCTACAAAAAGTGATTAGCCTGGTTTATTTTCAAGAAACTGTAACCCTATAATGAAGGGTTTTCAGGCCCATGTTTATGAGAATTCTTTCGATTATATTTAGATTCTGAATCTATCCTGAAATTTCGTTCCACATGTTATGAATCACACTGTATACCATTGCTTTGGCAAACGAAAATTGTGCAGACTTCATTTAAATGAAGTAAAGGGGCTCTTTTAACTTTTCCTTTATTCGTGTTGTTATGAATCCTAAAAAATATTGCAATCATTATGAGCAACATAATTAAATAGATATACCTAACTATTTAGAAATTGTAGAGTATGCTAAATTGTAGTTAATTTAGCATTAGTGTAATTTTAAATTAAACCAGCTTTTTCCATTGTAACATGTAGCTGCCTACTAAAATACAAAGGATGTTGATTGTTTAAATTACAGCAAAAGGAAATTTTTATATGCTGTGATTATTATCAACAGTGATCGGAAGTACAATTCTTTTAACTGCCTGAAAATAATTAATTTAAGTATTTCTCAACTTCTTAACTGTTAACTGTGTTTTTACTAGTTAATTGTTATTCTATATACATATTTGATTAAAATTAAAACAGTACTTACTCCTCTTTAATTTTCTGCTGGTAGTCTGTCTTTTTACTAAATTGAGTTTTGTGAATTACATTGGTGTGTTAATTAATAAATCACCGAAGTATGCTTTTATTCGTTATTATTTTACTTTTTGAAGGAATCGAATTGTCTCGTCAACTGTCAGAACATTTCAGGAGGATTAGGTTAAAATTCACGGACGCTGTCAGAGAAATCTACCGTCACTGCTGCCCTCTCGCGGCAATACATTTGTGGGTCCCTCGCAAAACAATGTAAATATTAAAAAGTGAAAACACCAATATATATATATATATTAGCTATCCATGCATCTTGATTGGTGTTTTCACTTTTTAATATTTACATTGTTTTGCGAGGGACCCACAAATGTATTGCCGCGAGAGGGCAGCAGTGACGGTAGATTTCTCTGACAGCGTCCGTGAATTTTAACCTAATCCTCCTGAAATGTTCTGACAGTTGACGAGACAATTCGATTCCTTCAAAAAGTAAAATAATAACGAATAAAAGCATACTTCGGTGAATTATTAATTAACACACCAATATAGTTCACAAAACTCAATTTAGTAGAAGCTTCAGCTTAGTAAAAAGACAGACTACCAGCAGAAAATTAAAGAGGAGTAAGTACTGTTTTAATTTTAATCAAATATGTATGTAGAATAACAATTAACTAGTAAAAACACAGTTAAGAAGTTGAGAAATACTTAAATTAATTATTTTCAGGCAGTTAAAAGAATTGTACTTCCGATGACTGTTGATAATAATCACAGCATATAAAAATTTCCTTTTGCTGTAATTTAAACAATCAACATCCTTTGTATTTTAGTATGCAGCTACATGTTACAATGGAAAAAGCTGGTTTAATTTAAAATTACACTAATGCTAAATTAACTACAATTTAGCATACTCTACAATTTCTAAATAGTTAGGTATATCTATTTAATTATATTTCTCATAATGATTGCAATATTTTTTAGGATTCATAACAACACGAATAAAGGAAAAGTTAAAAGAGCCCCTTTACTTCATTTAAATGAAGTCTGCACAATTTTCGTTTGCCAAAGCAATGGTATACATTCATAACATGTGGAACGAATTTTCAGGATAGATTCAGAATCTAAATATAATCGAAAGAATTCTCATAAACATGGGCCTGAAAACCCTTCATTATAGGGTTACAGTTTCTTGAAAATAAACCAGGCTAATCACTTTTTGTAGATAACTTTTGCAGTAATTGCACTCAAATTTTAAAATTTCATATGTGAGCATTATTCACGTAATTAGTTATTCATGTATTTGTAATAATTTTGGTTTGAATAAGAACACCAGAGGTGTCTCGTACGGGGGGGGGGGGGGTCACGTAATTATGTTCTACATATTTTAGATTTTAGCATTTTTTTGAAAAATCTTATTCTCCATACAAAATTGCCCAAAAACATGTTCTCATGTTGAAAATTTCTAAATCTAACAATTTTCGAGATAATATGCTTTTCAAAAATTAAATTGCTATGAAGGTCTAATAAGTGTTTTCTTAATACGATAGAATAGAATAGTTTACACAAAACTTTGAGAGTAAATTCTATAAACATGTGTCCATAAAAGCTGCTTATGAAATTAAATCTATGGAAGAGAATACTGTTCCCACTTCTGTAGACTGCAACTTGCCCGGTAATGAAGAGTTTTTGGGCACATATTTATAGGAACTTTTTATTATTTTCAGATTCTTAATCTGTACTGAAAGTACATCCCAACATATTATCAATCATCCTGTGTGCATCGCCACATATAACCACAAAAATATGCGTTGATTCCTCAACTGCAACTGGTATGTCACCATCCCAGTGGCAGAATTACCAGGTCAAGAACCCTGTGTTATGATTACCTTGTCGACGTGCCATCATAGTAGGACAACGACAAATATAATAGTGACTACTTGTTCAGTGAAAGCTGCATTTGTATTTATTCAAAGCGTACAGACATGCAGTCATGTATGGTTTATGGTTTAATTATAATTTTTTGCAGACTTGCAAAACGCATTAATTATTTTATAATTTAAAAGATTTTTTTAATGAATTTATGTTTATATCAAGTATATGTTATTGGAATGCTTGTCTAGTGCTTAAGTTAACATGCTAAAAAAGTACTAAATTAGTTAACGTAGATTTTAATGTTTTCATGTTTTTTACGTATTTTATGTGTTTTAATCCTGGTTTATACAAGCTACCCTTTGATATTTAAATCTTAGGTTTGAGATGAATATTATACAATGTTTATTGTGATCTGTATAATAGGCAGGAGCCCTTCTGAAATTTTGTAAGATAATCGCTATCCGCACACAAGTAAATAATAAACTTTTGAAGTACTTAAAATACTTGTTTTTATTACTAATTATTATGTTAAAGAGATGCACTATGTCTAGAGTGACTGTCCGCATAGATTTTGTCAATACAGTACAATTTTAATGTATTATTATGTACTGATTTTTGTTTCTGTTCTATTTTTAATGTTTTAAATTACGTTTATCATTTTGTGCTTATGCGGTTTGTATGTTACACAATTATAATATGTGCAGGTAGATGGTACCCTCATAGGCAACTGTTAACCGAAATGACATTAAAGCACTGCATTAATTCTACGATAAAATTGCGCAGTTACTTCGTTGTCTTCTAATTCGATTACATCTTTATACTTTACTACTGCTATTGCCTAGTTTCACTAAATAATTGCAATAAAAATTAGTACTCTATAGTGTTTAAGGAAATATGTAGAGTAAGCAATAAAGTATGATTTATATGGGTCAATTATCAATTTTTTTCATGTTTCTTTTTTTAATTACAATGCCTTACAGTCATCCCATTCTATAACTACATAAACTGTAGCATTCCACCGTGACCCATGCACATAATAAACATCAAATCGGGCGCATCAAATTGCTTTACAGAACCAATTTTGTTTTAGATTTTTTTTTCTTCGTATTTTTGCTTTGCAATAAGCCTTTTGGAGTCTTATCGATGTCAAAACTGAGTGCATTGAAATCTGTTTTTTTTCGAATTTCCCAAGAAAATCAAAACCAAGTTTTACCGCCTCCTCGCATTAACAATCGTTTTCCCGAAGTTGAATAACTACAGTGCCCGCTACAGTGATAATCAGTGTGAAGATATAAATTTTCAGGCTATATTAAATATTAACCTTTTCAATATTGCAATAAATAATGAATTATAGGAAAATATGATCGAGAATAGTTGTCACTATAATGTTCTTATAATTCTTGAATTATGACAGTATAATATCACAGTATGAACAAAGTCAGGTTAGAATAGCATTGCGTGCGAATTTCAAATTTGACGCGCAAACGTCTTTTTAGTACCTACTGCGCCATCTCTCCGCAAAACATTTCGTGACGCCCATATCAAACTCAAGTGACAACACCATACCTTCCAGTCATCTTGACACCAATATTTATATATTAGCTATCCATGCATCTTGCCTTTCACTTAACCTGTTTGTTATGTGAGATTAGAGGGTTAAATTTAAATTTCTAATTTGTGTATTTTCAAAAAACTTGGACATTTCAAAAATAATCATATTAAATAATTTTGTATTATTTGTCTTAAGATACTTTTTTTAACATTTCAGGTTAGTAGCTGGTAAAGCATGCCCAGCAACCGAAAATTCATGAACCGCAAGTGGTTTAGAAACAGGAAGAAAAATACAACTCAAACTAATCAAACCAACATAAAAGTACCGACCAACAACAACCCATCTCTACATGGATATCATGGATTCAAATTATACTTTATTAATGATGAGTCGATTGATGTACCAAAGACTTTAACAAATATATCAATATTTGTAAAACACATTCAGCGCAATGATAAACAATATTCATTGTTAGAAACTAGAAAAAATAAAGTATTTTTTGTAGATCTAAATCATCTAGAATCAGACGAAGAATTTAATACCAACTGGAGCGAATTTAAAAGTGAAATTGTAACAAACACAGAATATTGTTTATCTTGCATGGGCTTAGCCATGCATGAAACGCTTTTCCTAGAAGAAAAAAAGACGGAAGCTAATGAATCTGATACAAAAGAAGTCTTTCCTCATATTCCATTCATAAATGCCCGAGTGACAAATCATCAACCCATATTAAATTTAAAAACCCTCAAAGTTAATTATTTTGGCACTTTGGTGTCGGTTCGTGGAACTGTTATAAAAGCTAGCAATGTAAGATTGTTGTGTAAATACATGACATTTGTTTGTTCATCCTGTTCAGGAACACAAGTCATAAATCAACTTGATGGGTTGTATTCCACTCCAATGAAATGCCCAACAAAAGGCTGCAGGGCTCAATCAAATTTCATTCCATCATTTTCGTCTCAAAGTTGCACCATTAATTGGCAGACCATAAAACTGCAAGAGTTGGTTGGAATCGATCAAGGTGAAAATGGAAGAGTTCCCCGTACCATAGAATGCGAACTAACAGAAGATCTAGTTGGTTGTTGTATTCCGGGAGACGACATTACTATCACAGGAGTTATTAAAGTCCAGAATACAACTGAAGTTCGACATAAGAAAAATCAACCATCAGTTTTCCTTTTATACATCGATGCAATATCCGTAATTAATAACAAGAACCAAACTCAAGCCTTAAGTGGAACCGTAGACCGAATTACCTTCAACACGAATGATTATTATGCAATTCAAAAAATTCATGCAGAGCCTTCTCTTTTTCGTTTTTTGGTTCATTCGCTATGCCCAAATATTTATGGCAACGAACTTGTTAAAGCTGGTCTTTTGCTGACTTTATTTGGAGGTACAAACAGCACCGAGGGCGATATAGCAACCCGTGCCATCTCACACGCATTGATGGTAGGTGACCCAGGATTAGGGAAATCCCACATTTTGCAAGCATGCACGAATGTAGCACCTAGAGGGGTGTACGTTTGTGGAAATACAAGTACAAGTTCTGGACTGACCGTTACAATGACCAAAGAATCCAATGGAGATTATTCTCTCGAAGCCGGCGCATTAATTTTGGCCGATCAAGGATGCTGTTGTATCGATGAATTTGACAAAATGACGAACCAGCATGCGTATTTACTCGAAGCTATGGAACAGCAAAGTATTAGCATTGCTAAAGCTGGAGTTACGTGTAATCTTGCTGCTTGTACGAGCATCCTGGCTGCAGCTAATCCTTCAGGTGGGCACTACAATAAGGCCAAAACCGTGTCTGAAAACATAAAAATGAGTTCCCCTTTAATTTCCCGTTTTGATTTGGTTTTTATTTTGCTTGACCAACCATGTGAGCAACAAGATCTTTTGTTATCAGAACACGTTTTAGCATTACATTTGGGGGTACGAAATAAATCATTTTCTGTTCCAAATACCCCAACACATGACAATATGTTACTAAAAGATCGTCTAAAATTGAAAGCAGGAGAAAACATTGATCACCTTCCTCATCAATTATTGCGAAAATATATCGCTTATGCCCAAAAATATGTTCATCCGACTGTTTCTCAAGAAGCACAAGATGTTCTCCGGCAGTTTTATTTGAAGCTCCGAAAGCAGTGTCAGATCAGTAATTGTTCACCCGTTACTGCTCGCCAATTAGAATCTCTACTAAGACTTACACAGGCAAGAGCGAAAGTTGAGCTAAGGGAAGAAGCCACAGCGGCTGATGCTATTGATGTTATTGAAATTATGCGACACAGCTTCATGGATATTTTTACAGATGAGTTGGGAACTTTAGATTTGAATAGGTCACAAAATGGTTCTGGTTTAAGTAAGCAAAGTCAAGTTAAAAAGTTGTTGATCATGTTACAGCAAAAAGCTGAACATTTAACACAGTCTGTGTTTACACAACGTGAGATACAGGAAATAGCCGAGGAAGTTGGAATTGTGAAAATTAGATTTTATGATGTTTTACAAGCTTTAAATATACATGGGTATCTTTTAAAGAAAGGTGCGAGTAAATATCAGTTGGCAAGTGTTGATTTCGTTTAATTTTGTTATTAATGTATAGATACAGTTATTATGGGTAATCATATCTTACTTTATTTATTTATAAGTTCTTACTTTATTGTTTGCTCATCATTGCAGATTAGATTATAATAAAATGGATTTTTTTAATAGATAGGTCTTTTTTTCTTAATCAGAAATATGTAAAAATTTAATGTGGTGCCCATAACAAATAAAAAAGCTTACCATCACATTTCTTAAACAAATGAAAATTTAGTAATTTTTATTATGCCATTGCAGTCTGCTCTTGGTTTTACTACATATAAATTGTCAATACTACACTAAAAACATCGACAGCTAATGAGTGGGACAAGAAAGCGTGATAGCAGCTAAAGTGAGGTATCTATAGACACTTAAATTTCATTTAAAAAATTCACATCAGTTTTAAATTTAAAAGTAACAGTGGATACGCGAATCCCCACTTGGGCCGTCCATTGTCTCTCCTTGTTACATTCATTACTTGTTTGTCCTTTCCTAGTTGCTCTATGTTTCCAGTAAAATAGTAACAATCTGTATATAAAAATACCAACTGCCATGAAAAGAAAGTTGGTTGAATTTTCAATTTTTTCAGAATATTTCAGAAATTCATAGGTAATCAGCGGAATATAGAGGTTGTTTCAAATTGCATGTTAACTATGGGGATCTCGCTTATTTGAAGAGATACGACGATGGTTAAATTAGAGAAAAGTTGTGGAATTGTATGCCCACTAATAATCTGAAAACAAATTGGAGCTATCTTGCTTAGTTTCTGAATAAACTAAAAAAAACTGGAATTTTTAATTTTTGGCTATAACTCATTTGTCATTTATATTACATATTTCTAGTTGACCCATTATTAGAACACTGTTTTATGCTAAATCTAATTTTTTGGTCAGATTTGGTATAACTGTTACCATTGCCCATTTTCGACTGTCAACTTTTTTTTTCTTATGGTCGGCATTTTAAATTTTTCCACATTTAAATAGAGTTTTTAATTCTGATTTCAACGATGTGTCACACTTTGCATTTTGTTAAAGCTTTGAGCATTTTATTACAGAAAATAAAAAATTCATAAGAGTGCCATGGAAAGACCACGTCATATAATTTATTCTGAAAGAATTCTAGTAGGCCATGAACTGATGGAAGTAAAACAAAACACTAATTTTATTTACTTTGACCTTTAGATGCGTTGGGTATGCGAAAATTTCAGGAAACTTTGTTTTGAGCGAAGACAGGAGGTTAAATTATTTTTTACAAAAACAAATGAATGACAAAGTTTCTAACATACACAATTTACTGAAAATTCTACTTGCAGTTTTTCTGTTTACAACTGACAAAACAAATTTGAATGATAGGTAAAATAAATACAATGTATAACACTAGAACTGCGCTAATACAAATATTAAATAAATTTTCAATGACACTTTTGTACAACATGCTCAAAAGCTTGTCTAAATTAAACACTCTAATCTGTGTGTTAGTAAATGTGTCATTCACTTTTTTTGTAAAAAATAACAACCTGCTGCCTACGCTCAAAACAAAGTTTCCTGAAATTTTCGCATACCCAATGCATCTAAAGGTCAAAGTAAATAAAATTAGTGTTTTGTTTTACTTCCATCAGTTCATGGTCTACTAGAATTCTTTCAAAATAAATTAAATGACGTGGTCTTTCCATGGCACTCTTATGTAATTTTTATTTTCTGTAATGAAATGCTCAAAGCGTAAACAAAATGCAAAGTGTGACACATCGTTGAAATCAGAATTAAAAACTCTATTCAAATATGGAACAATTTAAGATGCCGACCTCAAGAAAAAAAAAGTTGACAGTCGAAAATGAGCAATGGTAACAGTAATACCAAATGTGATCAAAAATTTACATTCAGCATGAAAAAGTGTCCTAATAATGCGTTAACTAGAAATATGTAATATAAATGACAGATGAGTTATAGCCGAAAATAAAAAATTCCAGTTTTTTTTAGTTTATTCAGAAACTAAGCAAGATAGCTCCAATTTGTTTTCAGATTATTAGTGGGCATAAAATTCCACAACTTTTCTCTAATTTAACCATCGTCGTATCTCTTCAAATAAGCGAGATCCCCATAGTTAACACGCAATTTGAAACAACCTGTATACCAACCTTTTGTATCTCACATGGACATCATAGTTGAGGCACCATCAGCTAGCTGCACATTGTACTATGAATAAACAAATTTATCAATGCTTTTTAAAAGAAAAAAAATTGTAATTTTGATTTTTTGGAAAAATATTTGGGCTTGAAGAAAATCAAAACCGGAAGGACAAATTCGCCCACCAAAAATTTGGTGGGAGGGAAAACTAACCCCCTTAAATATCACTTGTGAGCAATTTAGTTTAAACATCAACCCCCATTTATTAAACCAAGTTGCATGAATTTCTAATTTTCAAAAATTCATAGAAGGTGTCGGACAGAAATTTGCGAGCTGGGACACGAACCAAATTATAGCTCATCCTCAGCTCTATAAACTTACAAAATTCAAAAAAACTGCATATATTTCGGGATATACTCTGTGTTTACAACATATTTACAATAATAAACCATGTATATTATATATACAAAGCATATTCTACTCTACCCGATTCCTGCACTCCAAGCCTCCCTGTTCCATGCCTGATCCTCTTCTAGATTTCTACTTGCCATTGCCTGCCTGATTCCCTCGTTCCAGGAGCATTGTTGCTTTCCTCGTTTTCTTTTACCTGGTGGTTGCCACTGAAATATCTTCTTGGGTAGTCTATCCTCTGGCATTCTCAGTAAATGTCCAAACCACTTTAGGCTCCGTTTCTCCACTCTCTCGATTATTGTTTCATAACAATAAATTATTAGTAAATGTTGAGAAAACAAATATAATTCTTTTTAATGTTAGCAAAACAATTGATATAACAGCATAACTGGCTTCCATTCGGTTTCGGATTTCTACATTCTAAACGTGTTCAATTCTGGATACTCCGGCACTCCTACACAGGTAATCCATTTTAACGGCTGTTAATTTTCCTTTTATATCAGCATTCATACTCCACACTTCACAGCTGTAGGAGAGCACTGATTCCTGTGTGGGGATTTGCCAGTTACCTCCATCGGGTGCATCCCCATGGGAATTGGGGGAGGCTGCGGGCACTGCAATCCAGTAGTGTCGGAGGGTAGTGGGAAAATAAAATACTCACCGTGAAAAAAAAACTGGCCCGGTCCTCCAGGTTGGGGGTTGGGGTGTTGGGGTAGCAGCCCATCACTCGGAAAAACTTTAGATATTGGCTCTTGAAACCAAAAGAAAGCCTCGGAAAAAGCCGGATTGGAATAGATTAAGACAATGATTAGCGAGAAAACGGACAATGAGACTTGGCACATGGAATGTGCAGAGTGTAACAAATCAAATGCCTGAAATACTAAATGAATTAGAAAGAATAAATATTGACATAACCATTCAGGGTAGTGAAGATGTGGGTTATGTACATATTTGGTCTGGAGTAAACAAATCACAGCGAGCTAAAGCAGGAGTTTCTGTACTGGTAAAAAAACAACTCAAAAAATAAGGTAGGTGCATACAATATGGCCAAGTTGGTAATATAGCCATGTGGCCATTTTTCAAAAATGAAAACACAGATGTCGCCAACAGTATCATTAACTCACGGATATATAATAAGAACTGGATGCCCGACAAACGCATGCGATAGTGAAGCAGGTCTGACGTCACGGCGGCCATGTTAGTTGTGGGCAAAACATTGTCAAGTAACGTTGTGCTTATGCGTGTTTCCTAGTTTTTATTAAAATATTTTAAGTGTCTTATGTATATTTTTAATTCCCACCGTTGCTAACATATATTAATATTATTTATTTATTAGTATTGGGACTAGTTAGTGGTGATAATCAACTTAAAAATGCCGCAATCTTGTGTGGCAGTTGGTTGTACAAATCGACATACAAAAGGGACCTCTTTGCAATTCTTCTCGTAAGTACTAAATATATAAGTAATATAATAAATTAATTAAATAATTTACTGCAGGTTTCCACTAAAAAACGAAAATAAACTTAAGAAGTGGATGAATGCACTACACAGGGATAATTGGACACCTACAAAGTATTCCAGAATTTGTAGCGAGCATTTTAAACCCGAGGATTATTGTGGACCAGGAATGAATGTTCCATATTTGAAAGAAGATGCTGTGCCTTCTATTTTTAAAGCATTTCCCGCACACCTTCAAAAGCAGCCTCCGAAACCGAGGATAAGGAAAAAACGAACTATTAATGTTTGTGATGTGTCTCCCCCAAAGCAGCAACCCAATATTGAAGTGGAATTAGATTCAGAAGCATCTACTTCAAAAAGAATAAAGTTGGAACCAAGTCCAATGACAGTACACCTTCGCAAAAAAATAAAAATGCTCAATCAAAAAGTGAGAAGGAGAAATCGAAGAATAACGCCAAGTCCAAAGCTGAAAGTAGTAAAAGATAATGTGTTGTTTTACATATGTGGTTATATAGTGAAAAAAATCGTTAGTTCTATAAATTGTGTTAACTGTGCCAATATGCTGATAAAAGATACCAATGAACATAATTACGCACATGCAGGTGCTTATACCAGATAGGTAGACACAATTAATAGAGGAGGTCTTGTATCTGCATCAGTAAGTGTCTTTAAAATCGTATCTGAATCAGAAAACGAATTTATGATTGTTACTAACAATGCTTCAAATATTAATAAAGTAAATTTAGATAAAACAATTTTAAATAAAGTTGTAAACAGGTTTGCACTTGATGGTACTATATTTACTAATCATTATGAATGTAATTTCACCGAAATAGCATTTGAAGTTCCTCACAAACTACAATTAATAAAATCTGTTGTCAAAAGATACCTTAAAATTACATTTTTTTCGTTTGGTAAATTTTATACCAATGAAATTATGAAACCAGTTAGCAAACGTCACCAACTGAATAAATTAATTTTATTTAATAGCGAATAACGGACAATCTTAATCATTTATAATAATTTGTAAAATTGTATTTTATTATAATATTTTATTGTATCTAGTTTTATTAATACTTATTAAAATATATTTTACATTATGGAAATATGTATTTCATTGCCAAAATATCATGATTTTTGTTATTCTTGTATATGAAGAATACTTATAAAATTAATATAATAGTTTCTGACAAGAATAACATCACAATTTTTGCTGCAAATTTCTTAAAATGTCGCAGAAATAAAAATTCGCGAAAATTTCGCGCAACTTAAAAATTAATAATCCAAACCAACAGGAACGCTTCCACAGAAAATTTCTCGCGAATTCGCATCCATGGGAACTGAGTTTTACATTACATAACAGGTAGCATAAAAAAAACTAACTATTACTGCAGAGAAATTCTATAAAATAGTTGAAATTCTAATGCCTTACTTGAACAAATTTAAATATACGCCCACAACTAACATGGCCGCCATGACGTCAGACCGGCTTCACTTCCAGTATGCATAGGGACTAAACAGTCAGGCATCCAGTTATATTTATATCCGTGCATTAACTGAACAAATGTATTATATAGTTATTATTGAGACCGCAAATATTGACATTTGTATAAATGGCTTCGTGTGAGAACGTTTTGTTTGTTTTTGGAGTACTCGCTAAAGTTTTACTGTTGGTAAGATAATTGTTGTCACTTATTTGTTGTTGCGGTAATTAATTAAATAATGTAATGGGCAAGTAAGGTAGGGTGTGTGGGACATACACATTACAGTTTGATAAACATTTTTGTATAGGTTAGAGAAAAAAACGAGGGAAATTAGTTCGACGGCGTGGTGTTGGTAATTTAGCCAACGATTGGCTATATTACCAACCATTGGGTATGTTACCCACTATTGCCTATATTACCAGATGCAGGGTTACTTTTTGTATGTCTGGTTATTTACTTAAGTATAATGGTAAAATATGAGACCCCATGTTTACTTACAGTAATGGCAGAACGTGGAAAACGAAATAAAGGGTTACGTGGTCTCTGGACTGAGGAAAATTTGAAAAAGGCTCTTGCTGATATTAAATCTGGAAAGCGCTCAACTAACAATTCAAGCGTATTTTATGGCATACCAAGGCGGACACTAAGAAATTATTTTAAAGAAAACAAATCCTCAAAATCGGCAATGGGCAGAAAACCGACTTTAACTACCGCAGAGGAAGGGGAGTTAAGTCGCCGAATCATTCGACTTGCGGAAGTGGGATATCCTCTTACAAAAAGATGTCTAAGAAGATGTGTTTATAATTATTGTAAAAGAAATGGCATTAATAATCGGTTTTCAAACGCAAATGAACTGGCGGGGCGATATTGGTTAAATGGCTTTCTGAAAAGAAATGTAGAAATACGCAAAAGAAAAGCCCAAAGCATGAATGAGGCAAGGGCTCAAAAACTAAACAAGTTTATCGTACAAGACCATTTCCAAAAACTAGGAAATATACTGCAAACTTTGGGAATCAAGGATAAACCCGAATGCATTTATAATATCGACGAAAAGGGTTGCAGACTGAGTCTACATCACCAACAAACAGTTTTGGCAAAGAAGGGCGCCAAACGTGTTCACCTCGTGGCTCCAGAACACGGGGAGAATGTGACAATTGTGTCATGTGGAAGTGCAGCTGGCATGGTGATTCCTCCCACTATATTGTTTAAGGGAAAGCGGCTCAAACCTGAATGGTCCGATTCACTACCTCCAGGATCTTTACCTCTAATGACTCCCAAAGGTAGCATGAATACCGAGACATTTGTAAAATGGATAAACCATTTTGCACGATTCAAGGTAGTGGGTCCTTGTCTTCTCATCTTCGATGGGGCGAAATGTCATTTAGATTACTCTATAGTGGATGCAGCTGAACAACACGAGATAACACTGTATTGCTTGCCGAGCAATACCACACACGAACTCCAGCCGATGGACAAATCAGTGTTTCGCGCGTTTGAATGTGCGTGGGACGATGAAGTTTTGAGATATTGGGCAAAATATAAGGACCGTGCAATTACTAAGCAACGTTTTGGAGAAATTTTTTCTAAAGTGTGGGACAAATCTGTAACTCCAGCTAATATACGGTCTGGATTTTCCAGCACAGGGATCTTCCCTTTCGATCCGGACGTGCTTCCTGCTGAAGCATTTGCGCCGAGTGCAGTAACAGAAATTACATATGAAGACTTACCAAATCTTGACATTCCAGTCAATAGTCCAGATCAGCCAGGACCATCTGGCACAGCAAAACACGCTCCGAAGAAGAAAACAACGGCTCCGCGGAAACAAACGACAGTATCTGATGACAGTGACGAAACAGAAGATGAGTATCATTCAGAGGAGTTTTCAGACGAGTTCTCCGACGACGCATTTTCAGACGTGGACTTTTCAGAAGATGATCAAAACATTCCTCCTGATAGTGATAAATTGAACATTTCCTTTACAGATATGCTCGACACCCCGCAAAAAAAGACCAATACTTCCAAAGGGATCAGAAAGAAGGCTATCAATAGTAAAGCTGTCATTGTGAAGAAAACTATTTTTTCAACTGCGGCGTCGACTTCGGCAATACCATCGAAGACAAATGTGAAGAAAACAGTAGCTACAGAAAAGACCAAGGAACCTAAACCTGCAAAAGGTAATGCAGAAACAAAGAGCGATATTAATGAAAGGTGGTATTGCAAAATTTGCGATGAAGACCGACTAGCTGATATGAGGTTGTGTGAAGTTTGCAAAGGGTATGTGCATGAAGAATGCGTTGGTCTTACCGCGGATGATAAAGAACTTTTTGTGTGCCCTGATTGTCAGATTAATTAAGTATTTTCTTCTTTTATGGTTGTATTACGAATAATAAATAGCTTTTGCATAGATAATCTAGTTTTAATTTCGTATTTTACGGTATTTCTCCACCTGAAAACAGTTGGCTATATTACCTACCCCCTGTTGGCAATATGGCCATTTGCTACTTTATCATAAAAACGGTAATTACAGCTAAAATATGAGTGTAATTGCGTTGATATTCTCTTTGTATGTAGTAAACATATCTGTTTCAACGTCTTATTTTTTGTTTATTTTTATTAATACCAGATCATGCTCAAAAAATTCCCAAAGCTTAGCATGGCCATATTGTATGCACCTACCTTACATAAAAAACTATGTCCGTGTTTCAGAATCATACTATTAACCAGGGTTGTTATGTTTAAAACAAAATGTTTAAAACAAGTGTTTAAAACATGTTTAAAACATGCCGTTTTAATAATTGTCATTTTGTTTTAAACGATTAAAACATGATGTTTTAAACATGTTTTTTTATACCACATGTTTTAAATTCTTTTCTACAGGAATCTGAAAAAACGATAAAAAAATCAATATTTTTACTCGTTTATTTTGTAGGAGTATTATAAAAATTAAAGTTAACATATTTATTTAAAAGCTACTGATCAACATGTGTAGGAGTGTAGGTATTTTAAAATTTAACACCTTTGTTTAACAACTTAAAAACAGATACTAATTTTGATGCCTTTTCTGTTCCCAGTCTATTTCTTATGTTTGAATGAACAAGTCCAAATGAAGAGAAGATTCTCTCTATGCCTGCTGATGAGGCTGTCGCCGTATGTAGTTGAAAAACAAGGTCTTTCATTTCACATGTTAAGTATTTTTCTAGCGACAGCCACCATGTTAGATGTTAGATGTTAATGGTTTCTGATGTGTTTTTTTTAAAAGATAGTCCTTGTAAGGAAAATTATGTGCTCTATAATTAATAATTTCAGCCATGATATTAGGATGACAAGTGTCAGCAAATTCTAGACCAGCATCAATTTGTTGATCATTTAGTTTTTCTCCCATCAAACGTGGATCAAGCAAATTAGCTCAAAAATGAGCAGGTGTCATGGCCATGTCAAACCTTTTCTGGCACTTGTTTATGTCAGTCTGAGAAGTATCGGGGTGTGACTGGAACTCCGACAGCAAATTCAACCATATTTCCGTTGCTTCTCCTATTGTACACGTGTCTCCCTGAATCGTATCTAGTGCTACTGCTATTCTTTTAAGTTTGATTAGATAATCTTGTGCATTTATCTTAATCGCTGTATTTTGCACTTTAAAAGCAATATCTTTATCAATGGCGATCCTGTGATCAGTACATATTTTAGAAAGAATATGCCAGTTGTCCACATACGTTTCTAAGCAGTTAATGAATTCCAGCGGACATCTTGAGGTAAAACTAGTTTTTTACCTCCAGCCTGTTTGTATTTTGCTGCTGGAAAGTGATGATTTCTAAAATATTTCACAATTTGGGCAACATGATCCTTAACGCCTGGCACTTCCAAATCATGTGCTAAAAGGTTTAATAAGGGGGCCGAACAACCATACGTTATTATGTCACCAATATCTTCGAATTGCGCCAATTCGTTTCGCATTTTGGTCATATTGGCAGCGTTATCAGTTACAACACTACAAACTTTACACTGATATTCTTTACATGACCTAATAGCGTTCTCTGACAATTCTAACAAATATTCCGATGTATGACTATTATCACTTGTATCGATAGTGTCGACAAAATATACACGATTCTCTAATACATCAGTAACACAAATACATATAACGGGCTCGTTATGTACGTTGCTCCAACCATCAAGAGCCATACAGACACTTTTACCTCGAAGTTGTTCGCTCATTTCGTTTCAAAGAAATATGTACATCATCTAGAAGTTTACCTCCAACTTGATGGCGATTTGGCGGCATATAACTCGGGCGCAAAAGTGTCATGAGCTTAATAAATTCTGGATGTTCTACATGACGAAAAGCTGAATTAGTAGCAAATAGAAATCGTGCAACTTGAAGATCTATGGCATTTTTTTCTGAAGCCGTTGTTCGGACCACAAACTTCCCTAACATGGTTTGCTCTTTTGATGATCCACTTGGTGAAAGCTCCAATGTTTCAGTGTGTTTTCGTTTAACAGCACTGCTGGGGACGGATCCTTCAGATGTTTCGTCACCTAAGCAAGTAGTAGATGCATTGCTGCTAATGATCAATTTTATAATCACATGTTGTTTACCTGTACTCGTTTGTTGAACATGTCCAGTACTGATTAGATTCTCCTCCTGTAAATCTTTAGTAGCACATGTTTCTAAATTGTTCTTCATTCTAGAAACTAGCCCGGACATTTCAAGTTTACATTTTTTACACTTTGCTTTTATTGTTTTATTTTTGGCTGAAGGCTTTATTTCAGTAAAATAAATCCACGAAGGGTCCTTTTTTCTGCCGGGAGCACTCATCACTCTATAAATATGCCCACTTTTGTCAGATTTAAAATCACCTGTTGGAAAGAACACTCGCTGTTGAAAGACGCACGCATAATCAACACTAAAAACCTATATCCTGAAAATCAAAATTGAAAATCTGCAAATAATTGAGGGAATTACCCCTCTAACATTTTTATTTATTTTCAATTATTATACATGAACATTATGTGAACAACAGTAGCTCCTTTGGTCCCTTGTTTAGCTACCATGCAGAAATTTGATATTTTATATAACCTTGCATTAATGATTAATGTGTCTAAAATTTTAACATCTCCAGTTACGATTTAAATTAAAGTAGGAGTATGAATAAATATTGAAAAAAATAGGATGTTATCAAAAAATATTGTCATTAAAGTCAGCTTCCAAAGTAAACGTTTGTGGTTTTAGAATACCCCTAAAGTTAATTTTGCTTACCTTTTATTTGTTTCTTGGATATTAACATCAAAAACTATTAGTCACAAGATAAACGAGTTTTTGTCTAAATCTTTAACATAACATTATCTAACAAATTTGTATTTTACTTTTAAATACAAAATTGAAGTATGCCATTTAAATGAGGTAGCTATTAAATCAGGTGTAAGTTTTTAAAGTAATATTAATTATGTTTTTAATGTTTTAAACAGTGACTAATACTACATAAAAAAACATGTTTTAAACAAAAAAAACCTGTTTTAAACAAAAAAAACGTATGTTTTGTATTTTTTTAAAAAAACGTGTTTTTTTCCAACCCTGCTATTAACCATATCGGTATACGGATATGCGAAAAATATAATTGGAATATACGGACTGACAGACGATTATAATTTATTAGACAAGGAGGAATTCTCCGAGACCATAGAGAAAGTTAAAGGGAATAAAGATCTCATAATCGCTGGAGACCTTAATGCAAGGGTTGGATCCCGGGTAGATGATGAAGTAGTAGGCCAGTATGGAGAAATGGTTATAAACAAATCTGGTGATATGCTCATAGAATGTTGCAAACAAAATAACCTCAGAATAGTAAATACTTATATTTTTTTTTTATTTTGAAATTTTTTCACTTCAAGCTTTTAACTTTTAGAAAACATTTGTGCACAGCAACATTGTGTCTTTATAGAGCTATTATGGTAAAATACAGTGATGTGAGTCTCGGTATTTTACCAATCGGTAAAATGGTATTTTACCGGTAAAGTAAAATCACATTTTACCGGTAAAATGGTAAAATCATTTCGAATTGCCGCGCGCAGGCGCAGATACTCGTCGTACTCCAAAACAAAACATTATTTTTCTTGGAAAGGGTCAGAAATGTTTTGTGGTAGGTAACCTAAATAAAGATTAATTTCTTTAAACCAATCATATAATATAATAATAATATATATTAAATATTTTTTATTTTTGTTATTAAAAGTTACATCAATTACATTTACTAAGTTTGTTTAACTTTATGTTTATATGTATAAGTTTATTTTATCTTTTTTTTTTTTTAAAGAATCATGAAGCCGTGCGTGAGCACGACCCCATGATTCCTATCCCACCCCCTTACCCGGGCTCAGCGGACTTGCGCTCTTTCACCGGTCTAACATGCACCCCACCCCTGAAGACATGCAACCCAACATACACACCTACATACACCATCCATGGACCCGTCGGATTTAACTTGTTCAGAAAAATTACCGCCGAGCATTGGATTCGAACCAACTGCCATTGAGAGTCTAGTTTCAAAGCCTGGGACTTTAACCACTAGACCACCCGCCGGCCCCCATATTTTATCTAAATGTTTATTGCGATTTATATCTTCATATTTTTTTATTTTCGTTATCACATTTTGCTTTGTATTTAATTTAGGTATACTTTAATAATTATAACTGTAACTGTAAGTTACATAACCTTATATTTTTATAAACTATAAATAATTGTATTTTTGTGTTTTGGTATCGAGTATTAAGTAGACCTGTCGAGTATCTAGTATCAAACTAAATGGTTTTTCATAAGGAATTCACTGACATCACTTTTTGACGTGAAATTAATTTTACCGGTAAAATAATGATTTTACTTACCGTTTTTTATTTTACCGGTAAAATCACATCACTGGTAAAATATTTGAACCCGATCTGTAACTTGTTTTAGAGTAATAAGGCGCTAAACACAAAATATTCAAAAAATCGTAGCGGTCACCATTTTGAAGCTAGAAAGTTTGCAAAAACAGCGTTAGATTTTCCCTAGTCTTCTACTCTTGAGCTTTCAAATCTAAAAATTTGGTTTCCAAACAAAAATGGTACCAAAAAGGCATATCTAACTTCCGCTTCCAGTTTTGGATTTTTTTACAAGCTGAATTCCCCAATGAATTTTTGATAAACCCCTCCCACACACCCACAGACAGACATTTTTTAAAAACTAGAATACTTAAATGACTGATGCTGTACAGATAAATAAGATTTTTAGAAATCTGGAATAAACTAGACTGCAAATATTTATTATTATTAGGACAGTGATGCAGAATAATGATTTTTCACTTTTAAAGAAATAATTTATTTACAATAAAACAAACAAAACTTTTGCATTTAGAATTATTTGAGAATAGCGATTTAACAATTTTAAATAAATATACAATTACTTTAAATAATAGGTAATTTCACAAAACAACTGATGAAGCGACTATGTATAAACTAATTTAAACAACGTGAAAATATTACAAAGTTTACAAATGCATAAAATTAATAAAAAGTACCTATATTATAGTATAGTGATTCAAAATTCGTTAGGGTTAGCTTTTGTAGCCTATACTAATATTTGTACCAATCATATATTAATTAGAAATACGACATCAATTTTGTTTTACAATATATTTTTTGTAATTTTTAATAATGGTATAATTTCACATACTTAAGATTGATATACACATATATCAACAATTTTTAATTTTCACAAAATTTCAAAAATATTTCTCTCGTCAACTTGATTAAAAAATTCCACCTTTACTCATCATCATCATACTGATTTCTTATTGAGTGTTTAACACTACTTATTACATAAAAATATTCTTTCACCTTTCGTCACATTTCAGCCTAAATAATCAACACCTAACTCGGCTTCAATTCAACGAAGCGGCACGGTTACGAACAAATGGATTACAATTTCACAATGGTATGGACATTTGCAAGTAGATAAATTTCAAATGGCACATTAAACTAACCGTTGCAACACGTTGAATTAAAGCCGGACACTTATTTATGTAACCTACAATATTATTACACTAATGATCTTTGATCACTCTTAAACAACTCACAACATTCGGCCATCCTTACACATTCATGAATCACAGTAGGTGCTGATTTTTCGGACCATAGACACCAATAATTAAGTCCTCGGACTCTCATTAATTAACACATCGTAATTTTGTTCAAATTAAAACATTTCAAGGTCCCCAACATTTATATTTTCATAATAGGCTGTTATATTCAGACAATGCTCATTCCACTTTTCGTTGGCATTACAAATCATCTTGTGCTAGAAACTCATGGCGCCGATAATTTTTTGTGGTGGTGGAATTTAATTGGGTTGTTTTTATTACAAATTAATTCGACACCATGAATACAATCTGATACTCAAATTGCTATTATTGTTGTGATGATTTTAAAGAAAAATCGAAATTAAACGAGTAAACAAAGCGAAAAAAAAACGCAAAAAACAAATAAGTATCACCACATCAATAATACAGAACTTAATAACCTACTATACTTAATTCTGTAGTTTACGTAACTAAAAGTAATTAATCAACAATTTAACAATATTTGATTTTTAGGACTACATGTCATAGGCATACTTAAATAAAACAAACAAAAAAAAACGATTACTGCATATATACCAGCTATATACGATAATCATTTCTACGCTATTACAGCACGTCAAATGGTAAAACGATAATGGATCTAAACTGAAAAATTATACGGCAGCTAAAATCATACAGCTGGGATGTTAGAGAACGACATAAAAGAATAAAAACATAGATAAACCTAAAACCACATGCAAATTATGCATACCGGAAATAACATTAGATCATTCTAAAACATCCCTCGTGCCATATAGGGTGTCCCAAAAAAGAAAGCCGCATATATACACACACTCACACTGGGAACAGATCTCTTTCTTATTTAAAAATCTAAAAATTAGTGTGTTTATTACAAATTGTTATCTAAAGGAAATACCTCTGCCATTAAAGTACAACTTTGTGCTATTCGAGACACCCTTCGGAACTACCAAACCTTCACGAGATATCAAGTTTTAATAGCAAAAAAATTCTTAAAATTATTTACAAAATTCGTACAATACGATATTATTAAAATTGCATGTATCGAGTTCTAAATTATGTAAATGTTACATAGGTAAATGGATGTGTATAAAAATAGTATACACAACAATGGGAGTAAAATTGGTTATGTATACGTAATACGAACATCACCACATACCGATTCGTGTGTAAATTAATACGAAGGAACAATTTGTTGTACAGGGTATTTGATTTATCACTACCCCTTTTAATAAAATGCGGATGCACTATTCATTTAAAAAAAATTATTTTAACATAATACAACCTAAAATCTGAACTTAAAGTAATTCACACAGCTTACCGATTATAGACTGAATTATGCTAAATATCTTTTTGATTTAATTTTTTTTATCGCTAATATTTACGAGTGATAAATCAAATTTTCTGTTTATTTTTATAGGTATCACAAATCAAGAAATAACAAGCTTTATTTTTGGTACAATTAGGTAACACCTTTTGCCAAACATTTTTTTTATTTTTCTGTTTTTTCTATTTTTTTTATAACAAAAAAGTCACGATTATTTTTTAAATAAAATGTAAACTATGGCGCCGAAACAATAACAAAAGCACTTTATATACACAGAATGTTCATAATTTCATGGTTTCGAAAATACGGAACCATATAATATAATAACAAAACAGGTAAAAAATAATAAAGCAGCTTTATTTAGGAAAAAAATTTCCAGACGCCTAAATCAGCAGAATAATATTTGCTTATTAACGTCAAATCTTGCATCTCCCATCTCTAATCTAGATCGCCTGCAAAGAGGGGGCAGTTCGCTAATATTACTAGTAGTGAATACAATCCAAAGACACAATTTCAATACCAGAATTTCAGGATTGAAAATGAATAATCCCGAATCCCGAAATTGATCCCAGGACTAACCTTCTATAATTTAAAAAAAAATGAATTTTATGGGTTAACTTCAAGCTTTACAAAAAAACTATAAATTTTTGTAACAAAATAAAAAAAAACCTAAAAAAATTTAAATTACATTTTATAATTTTCTGAATAAAAAAATTTTTGAACTTCAAAATTTTTGGATGAAATGCTTTTGTTGTTTCAAAAAGACAAATTGGTTGGCATAGCGACCACATCACTGAAGGTGAAATAACTTGAACATCGATAGAGTATGTGCTGAAATGTAACAACTTTCATTAAGGCAATTTTTTTCAATATTTACAAAGTTACAGACATTGTGCGATTTTTCTTACTCACACTGTATGTGCTGCAATATATGAGATTTAAAAAAATCATGGAAAAATATTTTCTAAATTAAACTAATGTTAGATATAGTGCAAATAATTTAAAAAAAATATTTTTACTGCTATTTTTTAAATAGAACAACACCCTGTATATTTTTATGGATAAAAAATCTATTTCAATTCCACTTTTCATAAAATCATTTCATAAAGAGTTTGCATTCCAATTGCATGTATTAATCTACACATACAAAGCAGAATGGACAGAGCGAATAAAAATTACGGGGACACTGATTTTCTGCCGTTAATATTCATTTTAGAAAAAAATGTTACCAATAAAAGTTGTTCATGCAATTAGCTATATATTGACATTCACAAAAATTTTTTTGTTCAACCGTTTTTGAGTTATGACTAGGGCTGCGCCATATTGAAAATTTATTATCGAATATCGATAATGAATTTATATCAATAATATTGGTAATAATAATAATAATTTATTGCTACTTTTACATTATGCAAAAAATGCTTAGGTTAGTCAGATACAAAAGGTAAATATGTCAATATGAAAATAACAGATTTACAACATATTATATATAGGTATATAACATATTAAAATTTTTACAGTTTAAATACTCCTGCACAGTGTAAAATGCGTTGGTAACTAGAAATTTCTTAAAATTGCATGACATATAGCTCAAAAACATTTGTGTGTATGTCAATACATAGCTAAGAATTTCACGAACAACTTTTATTCGCAATATTTTTTACTAAAATGAATATTACCGTCAGAACTCAGAAAATCGATGTCTCTATACTTTAGTTGCGCTGTATGTGTCTCTGTTTGTATGTCAGCAAATTCTAAACTGTTTAGAAACTTAAAATGTTGGAAACAGATAGGTCTTGGTGTACAATTAACAAAAAATTGAAAAAACCCCAATTTTTTGAATTTGGTCGTTCGAAAAATGTTTGCACTTTTCTTCCAAACCCCAGCGAAAAAAAATCTAAAACAAAGTAGAGGCCTAAAATAAAAACAAGGTTTTTCGTTCTTTCCTTCTAAACCGTGGCACGCTCTGTCTGCTCGATGTACGAGCAGTTGGAGCGCATTAGAGCGAACAGTGTGAATTGGCGGTAAAATTAAAAGATCACTGTGACTAGTTTTTCGAAAGTTTGCATTTTTTAAATGTAATTTTAATAGAGCACATTTCTTTTCGTATAATAGTAAATAAAAACTAGCTAAATGTAGTTCGTTTAATTATTCAAAAATTTTCTTTTAAATTTAACTTTGTGTTATTGTATAAAACTTGATGACAAAGTTAAGTATTAATTAACGTAAGGGTTTCATTTTACTTTTTTAATCTAAAAAAATTAACATAACAAAAAAATTGCGATTTCATAAGTTTCTAATAATTTAATCTTCAAAACCTACCCTTTAAATATGCAAAATACATTTTCAGTTGCTACATATACTTGAACACAAATAAATTTAGTATAATTTTAATGAGTTATTAAACGTCAAACATCAAACTGAAAGATTGAGGTTATATCGCCTCTTCAAACCGTCCTGCACCATGTAACTACAGCTCTGAACCCACTCGTTCCACTCAATCTCTGATCCGCGATCAAATAACAGAATGCACCTCGTTGTATTTGTTTTGCAATTTCTCTTATATATTAATTTGAGTGCACAGTAAGTTTCTGTTTCAAATTTTCGTTCTTCCCCTTATAACAGCCGAAATATTCACTTAGCTTTGTAAAGTTTATTAGGGATGCGCTGAAGCTTGATTTGGCCGAAGCATATAAATTCACAATAAAGACGATTACAAGCTTCCTTTTTCAGAAAAACTACTTTACGAAACGTGTACGGTATATAAAATCTGTTGTTCTATAAAGATAAAACAAAACAATCAAGGGTGGCTTTAGTTTTACGTTATTAATTATTTGATAATTATCATCAAACCGGTCAAGTTAGTTAGTCCTTTTAGATTTTATAACATGGATATAAAAATAAAACAGAGAGCAACTATTGAGTTTCTAGTAAAAAGGCGATGTTCAGCATCTAACATCCGTCCAAGATTTAAAAATGTATAGGCGATTCGACTATCGATGTGACTAATGTTCGTAGATAGGTCAACAAATTTAAGAATACTGAAACGGTGTTATGGGCAAAGTATTGATACTTTGGTTGGTATCGAGCATCGATACCAGTATCCAAAAGTATCAAAGTATCGAAAGTATTAAAGTATCAAAAGTATTAAAGTATCGAAAGCATCAAAATTCAAAAGGTATCAAAAGTAACGAAGTGTCCAAAGTATCAAAACATTGAAGTGTTGAAAGCTTGAAGTACGAGAAGTATCGAAGTACAAGAACAAAATCTCAGGGTTGCAACTTTCGAGACTTCCGACATATTCGATACTTTTTATACGTCAGTACATGTGCTACTACGATATTTTCGATTCTTCAATACTTTTTTATAGTATCGACACCAAATTGGAATTAATACTCATTTTGTGGTATTGCCCAGCCCTAGTTATGCACAAACAGCAGCCAGGAAGACCTGTAACTGTTGCGTGTTGGATGCTATGATTCACGCAGACTGGCATTTGACCATCTGGAAAATTGGTGAGACACTGGAATGTGGACATAATGCTATGTAAACAATTAGAATATTCAAAGGTATGTGCTAGATCAGGTAACTAAAAACCACACACTGCTTTTGCTGCTCAAGAGGCAGTCAGAGAAACGGGATGGTCATCAGTTATACCTCACCCACCCTAATAGTCTCAATTTAGCCAGCCCCATTGGATTTTCATTTGTTTGGGGCAATAAAAAAACATAAAAGAAATTAAATATTAGTCATATGAGGCAATAGAAGTTGCAGTTAAAAAAATGGGAATGAAATACAACGAATCTTTTTTCAAAGTGGATTTTGAATGTTGGGTTCAGCAATTGTGCATGTGCATTGAAGGAGAAGGAAACTATGTTGAAAAATAGTATTTTGTACATAAAATTTACACAGAATTTGATTATGATTTTTTTATACATATAAGGCGGCCACAGGCTAGCAGTTGGTGTTGGACTGCTACGCTTGAGGTCTGGGTTTTAAATCCCATTACCGGAACATCAGATTTTTAGCAGGTGTTTTCTCTCGCAAGGCAATGGCAAACCAGCGAGGTATTCTGCTAAGAAAACTTTCTCAGAAGAATTTCTAGAAATAAGCAGTTTGTACATCTTTAGATTTTTAGTTAGGTAGTTAGTATTGTAAACTCCTGAAGATAACCGAGATGGTTGAAACTCGAGTCGAGTAAATAAATAACAACAATTTGTGAAACAATTTACCAAGTGTTTTATTTTATTAATATACTATTAATTTTAAATAGTTGAATATTTATTTCTCAGAAGAAGTGATTGCACTTCTTGCAGTTAAAGCCTGTGTTAAACAGTACGTCCCCTATGTCTGTGTGATTCATTAAGTATGTATCACACCACAGGCATCAGAGATATAGTCAAAAACCGCAAAAGAATGAGATATAAGAAACTTCTGAGCCAACCGGCATTATTTACAGTACACGCTGTGTTTTCTCTAAACAAGTTTTAACAAGAATTATTCTGCGCTTCAGTATTTGACCAATCGTCCTATCGCTTCGGCCAATTCCGAATATTTGCAAACCCAAATAACTAAGCAAACCAAATATTCGACACATCCCTACCCTCTATAATACCATTGTTTTATAAGAATATTTTTTATATAAACTATTTAAGATTCTTCAAAATTCTTATCTTAAAAAAACGAATTAAATTTCCCACTTTCAGTTAAACAAGGTTCATTTGTTTTATTATGTCAGCACTTTAAAATATTTTTTTCACTACTAGTAATATGGCATAGTATTTTGACACATAATAGAATGCTGTGAAATTCAATTTCTCTACCTTTGCTCACTGACAGGTAACTTTTTTGATAATCCTGTGACAGTTTTAAAGAGAACGTTTTTATAGCACGATTGAATATAATGGAGAGATTCTATTTAATGGTATTTAATGCATAAAATAATTGTTTAAATAAATTAATTCAATTTTAAAAACTTTCGTGTATTTGAATATACGTTTTTTCACGCCGTAATAAATGACAACTCTGTCAATATCAATTACGCCTATAATACAACCGCACAAAGTAAAAAGAGAATTGTTAATAATTTCAGTATTTTAGATAAAACCAGTTCTTAAAAACAATGTTTTTGAATACAAATGATGATTTAACAATTTTCAAACAACTGTCATGCCAACAAAACAAAAAACTGCCATGTCAACAAAACAAAAAACTGTCATTTGTTTTATAATTTGAAATAAACAGGGATTTTTAAGTTAAAATAGTCATTTTTTGACAATTATAAGGGTTTATATCACTAGTAGTGAAAAAAAAAGTGTATACGCCTCGGTAGAAAAGTCTTATAGCCCTCGGGCCTTACATCTAACCTTAGCCCTCAGGCTATAATAGTAGACTTTTCTACCTTGGTGTATAAAATACTATTGTCTTAGGTAAGATATTTGCAAAAGTTTTTGATGCAAATAAGGGCAATATATTAACGCAAAGCGACATAGAATACAGGTCCTACTAAATAATTACAATACGACGTTCACAGCGAGGAAGCTTGATAGTGTGTTCTAATGAGCAAGGGATTCAGCAAGTCAACTGCCTCTAACGTTATACGTTTTATTCCAGAGCTCTTACTTTTTTGTTATTGAATAATTTAATTTTATTTCTACCCCCATAAGCAAACCCAAAACAAAAGTATAAATTCGAGGAAGAACTTTTGGTATCCGAGAGTTTTTGTAAGGAGTATCCTCTATTCTTATGATGGATATATTGGTAACCCAAGGTAAGATGGAGTAAATGTTTTCCCATTTAATTTATAAATTTTAATGATTTTTACACCCTTACTATAAGGAGCCAATCAGAATTCACAATTCATAATATTTCTGCCAATCACATTAGTTTTTAAATGATAAAACACCAACGTGCCGTTTTCAACTGAGAAAACACCACCTTAGTGTTTTCAGCTCAGAAAGTTTCTTGATCATAGCAGCGACATGAAACAATATGGCAAACAAGGATTGTAGCTTCGTTTCTTAATCGTGTAATAATCTATCCAAATACCTTTATTCTTTAGGATAAGTTTTATGGATATTGTCTCGCAAATTTTCTTTTTGAGTCACCAGATTCAACTTTGAGATTTTGGGATTATTTTAACTTCGTCAAAACGTCTCATGTCAGTTGCTAAGCAAAATATTGCTCAACAGTTTTATCCCACAAAACTATAATCACTTTTGGTATTACTGGCAATGAAATTTTCAATTTACATGCAGATGAAAGGACTAACCCAAGTAGATATAATATGACTATTATTAAACAAGTTTCAAAACAATTAAGTTTTTTTTCTGTAACAAAAACATTCAAAAGCATTTTTGTGTTATTGTGCATAAAACATTTTTGTGTCTTATTATTATGATCACTCTGTATGTATTTCTAAAGCCATGACAAGCATAAAGCCTTTTTAGTGCAAAACAAAATTAGGAATAGGCTAAATTTTTGATTTTGTGAAAGGTACATTTATTTGTATTTTAGCAGATATATTTTAAAAGTTTCTACCGCATGTAACCAGAAGTCAGATTATAATAGCAACTAGTATAAAATAAATTACGAGCATTTCAGCTTGTGTAAAAGCAATGTCATAAAATATAATAACAAATAAGATACCAATTAAGAAAAAAAACAGAGTACAAAAACTAAAACAAAACAAAAAATAAAATAAGTACTATAAAACAGGAAAAAAAATATTAAAAGGTATCAGAAACAAAAATTGTTATCCGAAATTACCGAAAAGTCAAATATAACCTATTAAACATCCTAAATTGTAGCAAAATATACATAAATGAATATGTACATGAAATAATACACCATCTGGGGTGAAGTAATAGGTAGTACGAGCAAAAAAATTAAAATAATTAAAAAAACGTCCATTCTCTCCTTACTTGGGATATTAAAACTTGATATACCGCAACTAAATCAATTAATATGATTACTCCGCTTCATATTGCTGGTCATTGCGGAGTCGTTTGGCTTCCGGCTCCTGCATACTATCTGATGTTTCCCCACCACTTGCCGGACTGCCCATACTTTGATCATCGATGTGCCTTTTTAGATCCAACCCTAAATTACTATAAGCCCCACTATTAAAAAAAAGTATACAAAAATTAATTTTTATCTTTCAATAGTGGCTATAATTTTAGCATTGGTAAATAAAAAACAGCATTAGAATAACCTAAGCCAAGCTTTTTTCCATAACATGGTAAACTCACCTGTAATGAGAATAATTGGCAGCTTGTACAATGACAGGTTGCGGTGAATATCCAGCTGGAGACAAAGATTGTTCTTCTATTATTTGCCCGGAGCTCACTATTTGGTATTTTTCCACTGAAAAAAAAGTATTCATCAAAAATGGTTATAAGCAGGGACGCATCAACTATTCAGTAGGCTGAATAATTGGCCATTTCTTGGAGCTTGCCAAATTTTCCAATAGCATAATAGTTTTTTAGATTATAAAAAAGTATATATTGTGCATGCGATTAAAGAAAACTAAAAATGAAAAAACATCAAAAATTTGATGAGAGGAAGAAAGTTAACCCCCGTAAGTAATACTCCACCCAAAAGCCCAACATTAAGTTGTAAACGCGAATCAATTGTTTTACTAATTACAGCACCGTAATCAGCGCAAGAAACTGTAATACTTTACTAATATAACCAACTTCGTAGCTCCAATAATAACAAAGTTAGCAATGGTGTTCCAATAATTTCAAACAGCCTGTATACCACATCTATATGTACCGCCATATCAATAAGATGGAATGTTAATATGTATCAATATATCGATACTTCTCGTGTTTCTAAATCAATATATCTACCCAGGTCTATTCGTCTTATTCTACTGATCAAGTTGAGCAATGGGTTTTTATCATTTCCGAGCTAACTTAATTCGATAAAATTGTAAAAACAACTAAATATTACTAAAAATAAATTTTGAGAAAATAAAAAAGCATCGTTCATTAGCTCTGACTTTTCTTAAAGGTTTCAGGAATTTTCTAGCAGAAATTATAACAAATTTTGTACAGCCCTACATCCATTACTTTTCAATAAACCTACCATCTTGATGGTCTTGTCCATTAGCAGAGTTCATGATCTGCGAATGATGGTCTATATCCCCCCTGCTAGGTAACAGGAGTCTAGCTTTGGTGGCACCGACAAGCGCACTCATCTGTTGATGACCGATCATACTACCAGAACCGGGATAAGCAACACTAGGGTGTCCGGGACTACCAGGCGCTGACTGACTTACATCTACCATCTGCTCTGGCACTGGAGAACTTTCACGGGACAGAGCATCTGGTGTCATTATTCCCGATGACATTACGTGGTTGGGAGATGCGGGAGCACTTCTAAAAAAATTAATTTTTATAAAATTTTCGTATTGGAAATGAAATACTTTATAATGTCAATTATAAAAGAATCTAACCTTGAACTTAAACCAAATGGAGCCCTGAAACATGGCACACCCCTTTGCCTCCTCCTCCTAAAAGCTTGTTCAATTAATTTTGCTTCCGATTGTGGATCGATTCGCCAGAAACTTCCTTTACCAGGTTCTTCTTGGCTCCGTGGCACCTAAGGGCAAAACAACACTGAAAATTAGAGAATCTATTACATTTGGGTCCAAGACTAAACCTTACATTTGATAGATCCTGTACAAATTTTTGCCATTTAATTTAGTTCTTGCAAATAGTTTTAAACTTCTACATTTTCTTGACTTTATCGCACTACTATTACGTACTATTTATTTTACATGCTTACCTTAATAAAATAACGATTAAGACTAAGATTATGTCTAATAGAATTTTGCCAGCCTTTATCGGCTGTACGGTAATATGGGTAATGCTTAGTGATGTAGCTGTAGATACCAGAAAGTGTCAACTGTTTATCAGGAGCACTTGCAATAGCTTGTACTATCAATTGTGCATAGGAATACGGTGGTTTTGCATCATCTTTACTACTGCTGGCACCATAGCCATCATTTACTACAACAGAAGGCATCTAAAAAAAAGAAAACAGAAATAAAAAATTATAATCAATCTTCTTTTTTTAAATGGAATGATATAAAGTTTTTCATCCTGTTGGATAAAAAACTTTCTTCTGATTTTAGCGATACCAAATATTCTAAACCTTGATTAACAAAATTACTGGAAAAACATTAAACATACACCAATCTGTATATTGGCACTCACGGTCAGTATGGCCACCTCGTCCTCCAGACTGAAACCCATTACATTTTTCTTATGAGATCACGTAAAATCAGACGTTTATAATTTAAATTCTCTTACCGAGTTTCCATTAGACGTAGGTTGCCTGTAAACATGTTCTGGACTATGGCTGGACAACGGATGCCCATCATCACCTCTATGTGCCACTTGCGCAGCATAATGTGCAACCATCTGAAGTTCAGCTGATACATTCCTCCTACCATGACCCCCTACAACAGAAAAAAATTATTTTCTTGCTTCCTGAACAATCCACAGGACAAACCTCGGGGACTTGCTGGACAACTATTGGCAGCACTAATGGTGCCAGTGGGTGATGGGAAGGGGCTGCCAAAATTGTCATTATCGGGGATGTTGATGCGTAAAGGTGGTAAAGGCCCTCCTACACCTCCACCAGGCCTGTCACGCGGCCGCACTGGTGATACTTCATGCACTTTCGGAGGGGGTTCAGTCGACTCATCCACCAATGATTGAAATGATAGGCGAATATTTGTACTTGGAAATCTTAACGTACATCTGCGAAAAAAAAATATTACCATTATTTAAAAAAATAACAAATACTTATAATAGTATGAAATCTTTGATAGTTGGGGAGCAGGAATTTGATGGAATATTTTTTAGAAGTAGAATTAGTGCAATTGTAGTGATCCTATTGTTCATTGAGAGTAAGAATACCATACACTAAAATCTTAAAACCTAACCGTACATACACAGAAATTATCTATTAGTAGCTAGTATATACAATTTCTGTTACATGACAATACCTCCCCAACATTACGTAAAAAGAAGTAAAATTAATTGAATGATAGCATGGTGGGAAGACTTAATTCAAGTGATTTAAATAATGCTTTAATATTTTTTGTAGATAGAAAATAAAAAAAAATCAATTTAAATCAAAAATTTCACATGAAAACGACACCCTACTCAAAAACAAATTGATTTAAATCAATGATTTTTTTATATAAATCGTTTGATGTAATCATTATATAAACCACAACTTAAATCAGCTTGATTTAAATCTTTGCACCATGGACTAAATGCAGAAAAAAAAACATTGCAATTTACTTCCATTCCAGTTGTTGTGAGCAGAAAAATGACTTCCTGCGTCAAATGGTAAGTACAGCTACCTACCTAACTTGAATAATTAAATTTTTAACATGTTGTTTTCCACTACACCGGTACTCGATATTAATTCCCAGTGACCATGATGAAAAACAGATTTTGAAAGTAACTAGACATTCATGGCAACTCGATCTTTCCAAATGGTAACGATATGGAGCGAATGACATACATACATTTCAATGCAAGTTTGGGAGATAATTTAAGCGCGTTTTTTTTACGGTTTTGTAATATTAATTTTCTTACTTTGCCCCAGATATTTGAAAGACTGCCCGAAGCCTGGCAAGGCCATGCAAATCCCAAGACTTCGGCACAATGCCAAAGATCTGGCAATCCTGCGAAGGAAATAGTGAACTACTTAAATATTTAAAGAATTTAATGAAATACGTATTGCGCGTGAGAGTACGGTAGGTGTAATTATTGTAATCTTCTTAATGTTAGTTTTATATGAAACCATACCTCAAAGTCTTAAAAATTCTAACGGCATTTAAAAAAAATTAATAGTAGGTCCCGTATTTTCTGTTACGCACAATACCTCCTTAACATCACGAAGAAAATGGTAAAACATTTGAATGTTTGACGGAGTTAGATACAATGAGTAGTAAATAGTATGTGCGGTATTTTCTGTTACATGACACTACCTCCCCATCATCACAAACAAAACCCAAGTCTACCACATACACCCTATTATTCAAACTTCTCTAAACTTACGATTAACGCTGTAAATTTTCGAAAGTTGAGGCAAGTTAGGAGGCGATTATGCAGTATTGATGAATTAAAAAAAGAGTTATAGAGTTTTATAATATATCTAGAATTTAAAAAAAATTAAATTTTCCGTAATTACTTTATAATTAAAAACAATTTGCTTCATTTAAAAATAAAATAGCGTTTATTTTGCTACAAGTGCGTTTGTTGTTATCATTATCATAATTCATATCAACTTTGCTGATAAAATACAGTCGATAAATAGCAACATAAATAAATTTTGCCTGAATAGGATTTTCATTATTTACTACAAATAAAACGATAAAATTATATCTTAACTAAATATTATTATAGAGATACGTTTTATTAAAAACTCGTGTTTTGCAAAAATGTTAATACTTTGCAAAATTAATTGCGTAGGTACAATTAAAAACGTGCACATAAACGAACGAGGAGAGCTTTTCCACACAAAAACAGCACAAGCAAATCAACCATACCATTGAGTGTTAATTTTAGAAAGTTTTTATTTTATAAATAGACACGGCGATAATGGACTAGTTTGCAATTTAAATAATTTACTTCAAAAAGTCTCACCATTTATCAGCTGTGTAACAGTTGTAAACCGAGTAAAACGATTCATTGATAATATGTATACCTATTATAAACAATGGAATGGCAACACAAACAATACATTCTTCCTCATATTTATTATTTTTAAATGGAAATTTTGTTGGCCGTAATTAGTACTTGTATTGATTACAGTGACAAGATAGTAAACAACCACAGTTATCTACTGTTCAATAGTGGTGTTCTTCAAGTGCCAGCCTTAGGCCCTATATTATTCAAAAAAATTAAACCCCACTAATAACAACTACTGTCAATAACGGTGTTGCTCAAGAATCAAATCTTGGGCCCCATATTATTTAAAAAAATAAAAACTAGAACTCATGTAATGTTAAAAAATGGTGTTGCCCAGGCATTAGTCGTAGGCCCCATACTATATGCAATTTTTGAACCGTGGGGCTTTTCGACTTGAAATAAAAATAACAACTAAAAATCGCCTGATGTTCAAAAACGGTGTTGCTCAAGGATTAATCTGAGGTCCCATATTATTTAACATATTAAAACTGCGATTGCATATGAAATAACATTACAATAGCAACTAGAAGTCATATTATGTTCCAAAAATTAAAAATGGTGTTGCTCGAGGATTATTCGTAGGCCCCATCATATTTAAAATGCTGAAATTTTATAAACAGTAACAAAAAGACTAAATCTGCTTACTCATGTTCTTTCTACCTAATTAGAGAAATGTTAACAGTTTCTTTAAATGTTAACAAAAACAGGTTTGATTTTTTCCAGTCATAATTAATATTTTTAACATTTTAATATTGTCAATTTCGTCAAGACGTCTACATTAAAATATAGCTGGTATTTATGTTTCAGACGATATTTAATCAAAGGTAATAAACTAATGGGTATTACGATTATGTATTGAGTGGTTTTATATTAACGCCACATATAGGACTTTTTGTTTCCTGTTTACAATGTAATGACTTGTTGCTAATTAACAATTATCAATAACACCGCACGTGTCATTAATGAACAGGCAGTTCTTGAACTGTTGAATTCTAATAAGAATTTAGGATATTAGGATATATCTGCAAATTAATGTATAAAATATTCTAATTGGAACCACGAAGCAGAGTTCGTTCTTTTTCTCCATTACTTAATTAATTATGCAATATTAATTACGGTGGCGCGACTTCGTACGTTTTCAAAACTACAATTACTTTTCGAAAAAACTGCAATGACGTAAATGCACTTTTTGAAAAATGCACGTTATTTTGCTACGCAAATCGTGAATGAAAGTAGCGCGCCATATTTTTTTTCTAAAGCATTATTTATATGCTAAACGAGATACAAGGTCAGCGTAAAAATGTCCATAAAGGTCAGATTTGTACGCTTAATCGTGAACTTTGCTACTTAAATTGCCGTGTTATTGGTCAAGAAATGTAAACAAAGTAACAGATTAATGTTTGACTGCATTAGACTCTACTGTACGCGCTGCCAAATAATCTTAGAATTTTTGTCATTTACTTCGTTTATTTTTTTTACGAAAATAGACGGTTTTAAAACGGCAAGGATGACGCAGGTCCTTCACACTGCAACATTCGATTTTTGGAAGTTAAAAAAGTTACGCTACTGAAAAGATAAGTTTGTTTCTACCAATATTTTTGCTAAATCATTTGTTGGTATTGTAAACATCGTGCGGTCAAGGCTGCATTCACAGAGATTTTTGACATAAGACTGATACTAATCGAGAGAAACTTTTAATATCAATAAATTGGATTTCGTCCAGGTTTTACAACAATTTTAAAAAATAAATTCCACCTATTTTTATAATTTACAGGGTGTTCACAATTAAAATAGCGTCCACGATAATTTTTGTAATGTAAATTTTTATATTTATCTTTTGTTGTTATTTCTTACTATACAACTATACAATTCATATAAAAAACACACGTCTAGTGGAGTAAATAATTGGTCATTGAACAACTGGTGCCATTTGGCATAACAACCACGATAAAAATAGCATGAAACAAATAATGACTAAAGTTGTCTTACTAAAAAAAGAATTTCCTATAAAAAGTTTGAGTTGGTTTGTATCAAAGTTACAATTTTCGTTTCCTACTGCCTATGCGTAAATTCACATATTGTGCTAAGATTTGCAAAGAAGCTTGCATAATTGATAAAAGCTGCAAGGTCATGTGAATTGTAAATTTAAATAGCACTAAACACTCGTAAATACTGCTAATTCGCTTACTGTAAGCAATTTAGATTAAGCTGTAATGTATAGGCAACTCGACGAAGTTTTAAATACCTTGTACAGGGTGCTTCAAAAGTATCGCTCACATTTCATATTTACATACAGGAAATAGTATATTACATAATGAGCGTAGAAAGTGAGAGTTGTAATGTTAAAGCACGAGGCCGCAGGCCGAGTGCGGAAATCACACGAGTGTGTGTTACTTTACAGCGAGTTATGTACAATATCTTTCCCATGACACAAAACACAATCATTTTCAATTTAACAATTTATTCTACTCTTTTGTCATGATTGCAAAAATTTATGGTAATAGTATTATTATTACAATTAGAAAAATGAATAGGGTGCGATAGTGTTTGGCTTTTTAAGGTTTGCGTTAAAGGATATTCTTGAATTGGTTGTGAATCACTCAGTTCGTCCCAAAGTGGTTCAGATATCAAGGTACTGGAAGATGATGGTTCGTTCACTGCTTGCACGATTTAATTTAATAATGTAATAAGATATACATTTAAAATTTGAATTTTCATGACAGACGCCTAGCGCGGACAATCGCGAGCAACTTGCCAGATACCTCTACAGCGCTCCATCCAATCGCGAGCCTATAGTGCTTTGCCTTTTTTATAAATAACACAAACGTATAAAATCGTTAATTTTCATAATGTAATGTTTGGTTAGGTAGTAGGAAATAAAACACTATTTTGGAGGAACTTTTTATGTGTTAGCTTTTACAGAATAATCTTTTATTGAATTCTTTTATATTAATATAAATAGCAACCAAGTCGCTAAGTTACTAAATAAAATTCATACAACCAGGTTGCTACAGTACCTACTACATTAAATGAATATGGATGCTTTCTTGGGGGGATTATTGACAATCATACGCTAGGGCGCGTCATATTACCAAAAAGGTTTGAAATCCACGATTATTTACAGTTCCTTTAAACACAATTATCTAATCTGCTAATTTACAAAAACTTCAAGACGAAGCACCGATGCATTTTCCATTACCAAACAAAGTAATGAATATCCAGATCACTGGATATATGATCTAATGAGCCTATTGTGTGGCCACCGTGTTCACCCGACTTTAACCGCCTACACGTTTTTGTGAGGACCTGTTCCAGATTGTTGTGAAACGTTAAGGTAAATGTTCAAACTGGTGTAGCGACTGCAAACCAGTGCTTTTTTTTTGGGTGTTTTGGGTTTTACGAATGTTTGGAGATTTTTTTCTGCAATTTTATTTTCAAGTAAGTAAGTTTTCAGTGTTTCCATTTTTTTATATGCCACATCTAGCTACAAAATTTCGATTTGGCAACATTTTAATGTTGTTACCGGGAAGTAAATTTCTAAAACAAATATAAGGGGTGTTACAAAAATAATGAGTCAATTTGGGAGTGAATTAACACACTAAAATCGAAAAAATACTATTATAAACATATGTCCGGAAACGCTTTCATTTAGAATGACAGCCTCTATATGAGAGAACAGTCCAATCTCTTTTGAAAAAATAATTTTAGTATTTTCGCTTAATCCCCCCAATCCAACGGTTTTTAAGATAATACAATTTTTATGAAAATTGAGTTAACATGAAGGTTCCAGCACTTGTAAATTGTCTTAATGTAAATCACAGCCAACTGTATTAATATCGATTGACGCCTTTAAACTGCTTGCCGCATCAGGCATTTTGCGACAAATTTCGTATGCTGCGGAGTCGCTGAATTTTGTATTGCAACAAACGGCGATTAGCATTTATTATAATAAATAGCAATAAGTAAAATAAACAAAGTAATTTTCACTGCTGTAAAATGTGACTAATTGTTTAATAAATGTTTTTCTAAAAATAAATAACATACAGCGGGTTCTCTTTTAAATGCGGTTGGATGTGCCATAAGCGCAACAACGTAACTGTTACATGTGTTTTTAAATCTACAGCTAAACTGCCGCCATAGAACCGCAGGGTTAAACCCCAAGTTTTTTGCCGGCCTTAAAAAAATAAATCCATTGAATAAAAAAAAACTTGCATGTCTACAATGCTTACTTATGCATAAATTGTACAAATATAATTTTTTTATAGTGTAAATACCTACTTTGTAAATATGAAAGTTTTCGTTATAATGATGATGTAGGGGTATTCAGACACACCTTAGAATTAGCTTACGTATGACAACATTTGGCAGTCAATTGCAATAAAATCCTAACAAGTGTTCTAAGGAAGAAGAAAAAGCAGCGATTAAAACTTTCGTTTTAGTCATGATGTAGGGGTAACACGACACACCTTCTTTGAATCAGTTTACATATCTATTACCCACAACATTTCGCAGTACGTATCTATGTTTGTAGGACTGTAGTTAAATTATTTAGTAGACATTTTCTGTAAGAAAGAAGCCCCCGTGAGAAGTAGTGACAAAAATCCAAAAACATCCTTGTTTTCATGCTTTGGCGGCAATAAAGCACACCGCCAGCCATTGAATTAGCGTTTCTCTGTTATAAACAGTCTGTCTTTTATTACAAACCGCTGCCGCCGGTTATAACGAACTCACAGCTTCACCCAGTTCCATTCCTTTAAATTACCCATAAAAACACACTAATTGTCACCGCTTATAACAAATAGGTATGTTTTGAAGTTCGGTTATAACGGTCAGATTTTAGCGTCATTTTGTTACATCAACAAAATTTACACCTTGAATTTATTTCATATTTTGCTGTAAAATTAACACAGTCGTCTGGAATTTATAGATGTCGCAATAAAGATTTACCAGATTCTTGCTTGGTTCGTCAGCGGTTCAACATAAATACTGTGCTTACTTTTTCTTTTTATAATATTAATTAATTAGCTGAACCCGTGGGCTACGCCTCACATCTGCAGCCCGCGGAATTTGGTTTGGTAATGAGAGGTAGCAGCGGCTTGTCGCGTTAAATCGAGACAGTTCCGGATTTAGTATATACCTAGATTAGTAGTTTTCGTTTCTTATAGTATCGCCGTACTGCAGTACTGGCTCCCGATAAATAACTACAGTCACTTGTAATAACAAAATTATATTGACAATTGGCATTTTTATACAGAAAGGTAATAGGGAAAAATATGTTTTTTTCCAAAATGCTCAACAATCATGTGTGTATAATCCTGTGTAATAATTATATTATAGATTAACGTTTATGTCTCTAAAAAGTCTGGCATGAATTAAACCGCAAATTCTTCAGACCAAATTATCTAGATTTAAATCAACTTACCTAATGGCCAAAAATATCGTTTATCTATTAAATTGAATTTGTGTGTGGTCCTTGCTAATAAAAGGTCCGTTTATCGAGTAATTCCCTTGTAAACTGGTAAACCAGGGACGGTTCATGTGTGCGGGTCATCTACTAATTTTTATTGAATTTTGGATAATTTAATTTTTGCTTACTATACAATTAAAATTACATAAAATGGGTTTCTTCAGCAGTTATGTGTATATGTTAAACGAAATACGGACGAAGTCAGAGAAAAGTTCTGGGGAAGTCCAAGGAATGTCAAGGGAAAGTCCAGGAAGTATGGGGACCGTATAAGTCCATGAAATAAATTAAAAGGTTCAAGTCTGCGCATGCTCAGTTGACACGGAAGTCCATAAGAAAAACAGGTTTGATCGATGGGGTTGTTCGATAAGTCCTAGAGAAATTGGGGAGGTTCAAGAAAAGTTTTAGGGAAGCCGGGAAGTCTAGAAAAGGGGGAAGTCCGGTAGAAGCCAAGGAAGTCCAAATATTAAAGCAATACCTAATCTGCGCATGCCCAGCAGTAAAGGAAGTCCAAAGAAAAACGGGGGTGGTCGGTAAGTCCTTGAGAAATTGGGGAAATCCAAGGAGGGCAAATACGCACGGGGGAAATATATCAGAACTGGGAAGTTTGGGGAAACTTCCGTGCTAAGAGGAAGTACGGTGTGCAAATTGTAGCCTAGGGTTTACTCCCGGCATTATTCGTCGCGTCAGTTAGCTTAAATCAACATAATTCCGTCTGAAGAATACGTGTATATGAAGTGGTTTTGCTAGTTTTAAATTAAATGTACAATAAAAATTGTTTGTGTGGAAATGTTTATTCGTTATTTTTTTTAAATAATAAGGCACACCTTCACGGAATTAACTTAAGTACATATAAAGGTTGCATTATTCAATTAATAAAGTGTATATTTATCAATTATAAGTACTCGAAACCACAAAAAAAATACCTACTGCTAGCAAAAGGGTCTGTTTGAATGGTGTTGAATGGAAAACATTGTCTGAATCACACTGTACATGACGTTAAGCTTTGCAATACAATCAGAACTCTTTTACTAGCGCAACAAAGTAAAGTGTAGTAAGATAAAAGTATTTATAATTTGTTGCATTATCAAACGCGATATCTTTGTACAAACAGACGCAATATTTAATTGTGTTAGACAACATTTAAACGAAGTAGTTAAACCACGTGGTCAGATTCACACAACCTAATGAAATAAGCAAAGGAATCTTGCATCAATACAAGTTTATTTGTATTTACCAGTATGGCAATGCAACCGGATACCTATTTGTTGGGAACATAAGGTCGAAAATAACGGACAAAGTAATAGGAAGTAGGAGACAGACGATAATGACGTCATCGGCTCAATAAATTCACATGTACATTTCCAAACGATTTTCAATGTTTATTTATAATATTGTCAAGGGTGGTTATTGATCCCCTAATTTCAGCAGGGACAATCCGTACTAGGCTCTGAAAAGCCGTGACGTCATCCGAAAGCCAGCATGTGTCTGCTGCTGCCGTAACCTCAAGGCCTCCCAAGATAAACATGCAACAACGTATCCATCCACACCATCGTTGCTGCTGCTGCTGCGGCCGCAGCGCAGAGCACACTTTGTTTACATAACAGTAACTTACGTCTTGGGTAACTGAATCGAGGGGGCCCCCTTGCGCTGGAACACTCCGTCTACGAACACGCCGTTTTTCCCATTGCACATCAAGTAGAAAAAGGGGTGATCAAAAAACACCTCCAAATGTTTACGCGAAATAAAACTGGAATGTCCCATGTTTACGTCGACGTCTCCCCTCGAACTATTTCTGCCGATCACGATCCTGTTTTGGCGCACCATGTACTCGAACTCGCGACCCTCCAAACGTGCTATCACATCCCCCTTGGGCTCCGGGGACCATTGCACCTTAGAGGGGCTCGCGGGTGCCGATTTGAGGGCCAGGAGGGCCCATGCGTCGCTCTCCGAGGTCCTCGAGTACGCAGACATCACGAAATCACTCACAAATCACACTTTTTAATAGAACTCGTGCACGGCGAGAGGGCCTCAATGTTTACCCACAAATCGACGGTGATAAACGTGGGAGGCACCTACAATGCATATGTGGTTTCATAACACTCGGTCGGTATTGGATTATGTGCTTGTAAACACGTGAGAATCCTCTAAAATTTTCTGCGCCATCTACTTCTCAATAACCTCAAACTACCCTTCAAGTTAAACGTAACCTCACTTTGCTATTTTATGCAGTTTTGTCGTTATTCGTTATCGATGAACAATGAATTTTTTCTACCATTAAATAGTACCTAAAAGCAGACATTTACTAGCAGCTATTCAAAAGGAATTATCAATCAAAATTATTAAACTTCTAAATTAAAACAAGGAACCTGCATTATCATCAGCTACTAACCATAGAAAAACAAAAACTTTTAAAGTAGCGACTAATTTATGCTATATTAGCGACATCTGCAAAATTATGCTACAACAAATTTTAAATGTTATGGCGCGTTGTAGTGTTTATCTACAACACAGATTTCTATAGAAATTTGTGATTTTTACAAAATTATGCTACTGAAGGGATGGTAACTTTGACCACAAACCCGCTATTTTCCTTGTCTTAATAAACGTTTTGAAGGTCTTGCAGTACAGGTTAATGCAATTTTGTTGCAGCAACAAACTGCACAAATTAAGAGGAATTTTGCAGTTTACCTAGTGTTCGCGACCGACCTTTCCTTCATTAATTCCCTTCCAGCTGCGCTCAGTCTTGCCTGAGCTGTACTGGAGAGACGCAAGACGGCGTTATGATGCCGCGAAGCGAGACATGGCTTACTTTTAATACATTTGCTAACAATTTTATTAGAAGAATAAAACGTGAGGCGTAGTCTACAAGTTCGGCTAGTTACTATATAAAAGGAGGTGTTGGCATTGGCACTAATCAAAGAGGTACTGGGACGGTACTATCATAAAAATTTTTAGATTATGGTACTATCCACGAAAATTCTTAAATTAGGATTCTGGTGCAAAGCTCGAAAAACCTCTTTACATTCGATACAAAAAATTGCCAAAAATATGACGGTGGCTCCAAACAAGGCAACAACGTTTTTAGCATCCCCCCTCCCTCTGCAGTCATTTCCAGAAAAGTTCCTAAACGCTCTGGTATGGAGAAATGCGATTAAGCCCTCCCTCCCCGTCCTGTTAGAATTTCCTGGATACGCGCCCGGTTTTAAGTTCTTCAAAAATAAACGGTATTTGTACTTGGTAATTTTGTACATACGTTCCTATGAACTTTTTTTTATGAAATAACCTCAAGAATCAAAAAAATTTAATTGTAAAGTTGGTGGCGCCATCTGTTGTCATGTTCGAACTAATAAACACATAAACAGTAGAACTGCACTTCTCCCGTCAGCACTACTTTCACACATCTGTAGTCTAGCTATTTCACTTTAACCAATAATAGTAATTTGTGAGAAAAAGATGGTGTAGTATACGTGTAATAACCTAACGTAACTGACATATAAAAGAGCTAACCTCAAAAATACACAAAAACACAAAAGAGGTGCAAAAGATGAAGTTGCTCAAGTTTGTTTATTAACACATATTTTTGTAATTTTGTTGTTAAATTTGATAGATATTAATTTGTGATAGTAAAAATGATAGAAGATTTACATTGGTTCTATAATTCTTAAAAGCTGTAAGTATAAAATTGCAGGAATTTTGTAATATAATAATTTGTCTGCAATTATTATATCAGAAGTCAGTTTGTAAGTCTTAAATTTAATTGGAGTAATTAGATGTAGGTTGGTGTGTAAGACAGCTCAATCAAAGTAATTTTAAGTTGGATGAGGAAATAGGAATCTTCAACATGTCCAATAAAATTCACAAATTACATAAATCTTATTAAGACAGTAAACTCTCAAATAATTATGTAGTTAATATGTAACTTCCTGTTTTAGTAATATTTAATAATATACTTTTAAACTTTATGAACTACGTCACCAAACACACATAGATATTTTTTGTACTTAAAAGGGTGTATTGAAATTGAGACAAAAGTGAACAACAAACGGACTATTTATATTAATATTAATTGCATTATTATAATTTGTCTGGAGTTATATTTATATCAGAATTCTGTAATAAGTTGTAACCCTTTGGCATAATAAGAGGTGGAGTGGTCTGTAAGCCAGCTCATTTATAATAATTTCAAATTAGATAGGAGTTGAAGATAACTGGTAACATATAATTGTTTGGACTTCTGTAGACAAAAATTTATTATTAAAAATGAAAAAATCATTTCTTTATGATGTCAAATAGCGGGACGATTATTGCTTCTGTTTAAAATGTATTGCCGTTATGCCTATTTAAATTTTGTTTTTAAATTTTTTCGTTTTTTCAAATACGACCGTATATTTTTTAACATGCCATTGAAAAGAGAATTATGTTTTTCTTTTAAATGGTATTCTATTTTCATAGGCTTGCATAACAAAATTTTCAAAATAAAGTGATTATTGTGAAAATCCTTAAAAATAACTATATGAAAATTAAAACAAATGAAATTTTTTAGGAACCTATTTGAAAAAAATTACATGAACATCAGCCTTATAAATGGTTTTAATGAATTAATGCTAATCAGATTAATTAAAACAGATTCTTATTGATGAATAATGTATTTTCATTAATTATTTTTAAGGTATTCGCAAAAATAGCTTTACTTCAAAAAATTTGTAAGCAAACCTATGAAAATGATACACCATTTGAATGAGAAAGAAAATCTCTTTTCAATGGCATGTTTAAAAATATACGGTCTTATTTGAAAAAAAAAAGAAGAAATTCAAAAACAAAATTTCAAAATAGCGTAACTTAAAATTGGCAATCGATTTAAAAATTTTTGTTCTTGATTTGGATTAAGCGTTGGACGCTTAAAATGTTTTGTAATAACTTTTAAAACCGTATCTCTCCATATAGTTATAAGGCTTAGGACTTTTGCCTGGGACACTCTGTATATTTTTCTGTATGCACTTTATTATATTGTTTGTCACGATTTACTCATATTTAATAAAAAAATAACTTTATAACTTATTTTTATTATTACATATCACAAAAACAACCTTAAAATTACAATCTACCAAATTTTTCCCCCAAAACTGTCTACTGATGTATTGTTACAGCAGGTTAGCAATACTGTTTCCATTTAATTTAGTGGCTACCGACTGTATATTTAGCATGTAAACATTTTTTTATGATAGACTTTACCTGTACCTATAAATGAAAATTCGCGTACTAAAGAAAAAAATTCTCAACCATTTCTTTTACCTGTTTAGAAAAATAAAAGTTACTATAATCTGTGAATGATTTCAATTTAAAAAATAAAATAAAAATGTGTGTCTATTTTAAATTACTTTATGTTTCAGTTTAGTAAACTATTGTTTATCATATTCAATTATTTCTTAATAATAACTTTAAAATAAAGAAATTAATCAACAATTTTGAACTAACAATTTCTAGTATAATCGTCATATTTTTATGAATCACCCTTTATATAAGTTTCACTCAGCTCAGTGGTATTATATTTTAATTTATATTAACAAGACAAGCTTTAACGCAATCCCACACTTGTATAAAATGACTCATTCTCGCTCATTAACAACAAATATTGGATTGATATCAAAACTCATTCCCTTCCTCTTGTTATCTTTACATTAAATTAGATAATATTGTAATTAGTATACTATCATATCTATTCGGCACTTTATTACACATATCAGCACAACAATTACTTGTAATTACTAAATTTTATTGTTCTTATTGATAAAACCGGAAATAAAGCATTACTGTGGCAGTTTAGTATGAAAAATATCCGGTAAAGTGTAAGTTGTGCAGTTTTGTTACTATAATATACATTATTATTGTTATTGTGTTGCCACTTTTATCTCCTGTTTATTATTTTTAGGCTCAAGAAACAAAAACGAAATAAGATGTCATCACATCACAATAGAAATCAACCACAAAATGAAAATTATGAAATGCGAGACGTGAACCAAAATGATGCAAGACAGAACAGTCGTGCTTCTGATTTTTATCGCCAAAATCAAGTGAATGTAAATCCCAACAGACGGCTTGATGGTGCAGGTAATTCCGAAATATATCCCAGCAATCAGAGTGACCATCAATACACTAATCAAAGACCAGTTGCCGATTATCAAAATTTAAGTCAGCCATATTCTGGTTATGGAAGAGCAAGACCTAGTAACAGTAGGCAAAATTCAAATGCTAGCAGTTTTTATAACGAAAACCCACCTCACAGTAGCCAAAGAACAAATTACAGTGGAGAAAGTGAATCCAATTATGCTTACGGAAGACAAAGGGGTTATCAGAATCAACCATCGGAATACAGTAACCCTTTTGATAGTTACAATTACAGTGAATCTAGTAATCGAAATCCAGATGACTATAGTGAAGTTTACAGTCGATGGAATAATTCTGATCAATCAGAACTAGTTCATCGACAGCATCGTACTACTTCAATACATCGCAATGCTGCAGTTAGAGAAACTCCTGAAACTATGGCTTCTCGCACTTTTCCCCGATCTTTGGAAGATAGGAGGAATTGGATGTCTTCGGCAGGTAAGTCATTTTCTTGTGTTTGTTGAAGCTGAGATACAAAAATTGGTTATAATTAGGTAATGCGATGAGACAGAGTCCTTTGGAACAACGTGCGCATAATATTGCGAACCGTATGGAACAAGATGGCGCATTAATGGAAGACACTCCTGAATCAGAACAACTACGAAGGTAAAGATTTTTGATTATAATAAGTAAAGCCTCTACTTTTTGAAATATGTTAATTTAAGTGAGGGTGCGAGAAAAGTTTCTAATTAAATGTACTCTTAATAGTGGTGCCACGTTAGAAACACCTCATAAAATGGTTCTTATGCCGCTCTAAAGGCTCCAATAAATATTTAAAACAATTACTTTACATAAGAATTTCCTTTACTGTTATCATAAAGCAAAGCGGAAAAGCCTGTTTTTAAGATAAGAATAAAAACTTAAAATGTATGCTCTAATCTGAAATTTAACCATGAGAAATGCGTAAATACGTCTTACTGATAAGAAGAAATCTTGTGTTTTGTATTGTACATTGATAAATAATATAATTATTTGTTCTATAATACAAATACAAAATTTATTTTTTTTTGTGTTCATTTTTCTACTTACAACAAAATATTTCTCTGAAAATTTGTTCAGAATAAATATTAGAAAATGCTGAATTGTGATTTCTAATAGTAATGTTTATTGCTATTACAGGGGTCAACTTTTTTTATTTTAGTATGTATTGTACAGGATGTTTACTTTAGTTTTGTTTTTCGTTCGGATCTCAGAAACTATAATAGATATGAAGTCAGTTAAATGACAAAAATGTTTTGTATTTTAATAACTATTAAGAATATCTGAACAAATGGGCCATAAGTCGACCTATTCCAAAAATATTCTAAAAAACTGTAATATTGATTTTTATTTAATGTGTTATTTTTGCCAAATCATTCAAGATTTTTAATGTCAAGTCAAGGTCTGTCACTATAAACTAAAAAATATATCTATTTTTTATGTTGCACCAACCAAAAGCTTATTATAAAGAGTGGCTAGGAAAATCCCGGCCACTTTTCTTGCGGCGGTCAAGAGATGGCGTTTTAGTAAAGAAAAATTAAATTAAAATACTGGCAACAACGCAGAATCCAAGACGTTTTGGTTGTTTTGATTTAATATGGGGCGTATTTAATAAGTAAAGCGTCTTGGATTCTACGTTGTTGCCAGTATTTTAATTTAATTTTTCCTTACTAAAGCGCCATCTCTTGACCGCCGCAAGAAAAGTGGCCGGGGTTTTCCTAGCCACTCTGTAGTGAAAAGACACCATGGTGGCGTCTTTTCAGTATAATATTCCTTTCAGACTTTCTTTGTGTGCTACAGATTTTTTTACATTGTGTAGGAATTTGCCAAGGTTGTTGACAACGAACAAAATAAAATAAAAAATATTTTTTTTAATCATGTTGTATAGCACACTCTTAACCACGATTTTTAAAGTATTTTTTGCCTAAAATGTGTCATACTTATTGCTTAAGAAAATCGACACAATACAGTGTAAAACATCGTGACCGCTAGTGGTAATATAATGTACATATGTCCGAAAATGCTTCCTTACGGAGTTACAGCTCCCTGAAGAAAGAAGAGTCTAATCACTTTTTTGTCGATAATTTTGCAATAGCAACAATGAAAAAGTTCCCATAAACATTTGTCCCGAAACACTTCGTTACAGAGGTACTGTCTCCGGAAGTGGGAAATTTCAATACATCAGCTATTGCTTCTTCAGGAGGTGTTGTAGCTGGAAGGTAAGGAAGCATTTCCAGACCCATGTTTATAGAAACAAATTTTATTGTTTCGATGTGTAGAACGTATCCTCAAAGCTTGTACCAACTATTTTTGCATCTTAGGGAAACACTTGACCTTCATGGCAACTTGATTTTTCATAAAACTTGAATTATCTCGAAAACTGTTAGATATAGCAACTTTCAACAAGTGTGGTTTTTTGTGTATTTTTGTATGGAGAATAATACTTTCTAGACAGAACTTAAAAAAATTGATAAAATCTAAAATATTTAGAAGCAAATATTACGTGACCCCCCTATATGAGACACCTCTGGTGCACTTATTCAAACAACAATTCGTAGAAATACTAAACTAAATCAGTAGTGCTCACATATACAATTTAAACATTCTTGTGCAATTACTGCGAAAGTTATCGACAAAAAAGTGATTACACTGTTTTTTCTTCACAGGGCTGTAACGCCGTAAGCAAGCATTTTCGGGCGTACGTTTATATGAACTTTTCTTTATGTAATAACCCCAGGAATCACCTTCTGAAGTTTTTGTACATACTGAGGAGACACCCTGTATAATGTATATGATTATTGCACTTACATGTCATCGGACCAATCACAGTGCTTAATTTTATCACCAATGAAATCGGAATTACATTGATAATTTGCACTTGTACAAATTTTTGTTGTAATTTTTTATTGATTATGTCATAGTTATTGCTTGTATAGATTATATGGCTGTTGTCATAATTCTGCAATTAAAGTGTAAAATCCTGAAATGTTTGTCACAATAGCTATTTGTGATTTGTACTGCAAAAAATGCCAAAAAAAATTGTGGCCACTAATGGTATTATACAGGGTGTTTTGTAAAACATGGGTCTTCTTTCAGACGCATATTGCTTACCTAAAAATAAGACAAAAACTTCCTATAAACATGTGATCAACGGCTTAGTTTTCGAGATACCGGGTGTTGAAATTTGTTTTATAATAAAATTTTTTGTTTATTATTAATTTTAATCTGCTTTTGATTTTTTTTGAGGCTAATAAATAATAATAAGCTTCTCACAATTTCGGAACATACTGTATATTTGTATTTTACCATTAACCGTAGTTAAATAATAATTTGTTTTACAGGGAAGCGCTAAGGGACATGCCTCAATGCCTTACTGTAAAAAGAATAATAAAAAAGAAGCTCAACACATCAGTCAGTCAATGGTCCAAGCGCAAACCACTTGGTCTCTATAAAAATATAAAATACCGTGTCAGTATTAAAGCCTCAAAGGTAACATTCATGCTGCAAAGTGTACCAATTTTTTTTAACATATTTTTTCCTTTTTACAGATGCAAAATTCCCTAAAATCAGTTGCCTACAGTTTCGAGCTTTGGTACAGCTCATTAAAAACAATTGAAGGCCACTTTGGATCAGGAGTAGCAACTTATTTCAAGTTCTTTCGTTGGTTATTCATTATGAATTTTTTGATTACTATTTTTATAATTGGTTTTGTTGTTATACCTCAGCTGCTTTACGAACACTTTAGTCCTGCCAATCCTACAAATGAATCAAAGTTGGTTATCTATGAAAGTAGCAATGGAAATGAAACTTCAATCATCATGCCTGAAATGTTGTTGAGTAATTTTAAAATGAGAAGCGGTGCTTTGCAAAATAGTGCTTCGTTTGAATTTACAAATATTTTTACAGGAGAGGTAGGCATAAACAGGGTGCATCAAATTATCTCAGCACTATTAATAACTTGCTTATTATTAGGGCTACATGTTTGACTAAATTAGGAAAGAAATGTAACTTTTTATGCTGATTAAGATGCTGTTTACAAAACAAAACAATTGAACCTGTCTTTTTTGAGTTATATCCAATAAAAGTTTTGCTTAAAATTGAACACGCTGTATATATTTGAATATTTTGAAAGAAGATTCTGAATAAAAAATGATTAACTTTAGGTTACGATTGCATTGGAACTTCTATATTCGAAATTTAATTTTCTTTCAGAATATGCAAAAATATATTTGATTTAAAAAAAGGTATTAATAGAGTAAACTCCTACGTTTAAATGTTTTTATGTATACAGCATTCTTAATTAGGATAAGAATTTTACACTTCTTTAATAATTAAACCAAATCTGTAGCTCTAGTAACAAGAAAGTTAACAATACTGCCAAAATAATTTAATATTGTATTGTATAATATTGCAAATGATTTATTGATTTTAATTTTTAGGGCTACTTTACGAACACCACCTTGTACTATGGATATTACACAAACAATTATGTTAATCTCATACAAAATCAAAAATATAGTATGCCTTACGCATACTTTTTTACCATGTTTTGCATGTATGTGATAAGTTTCATTGTTTTGAGCACAAGGTATGTTGTATTTATACAGGGTGTCCTAGACATTATTAACAAGTTATTTAAGTTGAAAATAACTTAATAAATTAATCTTTGTTTTTAATAGAACCTTTGAATATTTTTACATATTGTTATCTTCCGTCTGTTTGCCTATTTAATACAGTTTTTTTTAAATGTTTTTGAGCTTTGCCACGTTATGATTTTTTAAAAACCGAGCTAGGTTTTCTAACTTAAAAATTGCCAACTGACGTTAATTTTTAAAATTAACAAATGAAATTTGGAATCGTGTTAATAAAGACTATAAAGAATATTTTGTATTTCAAGGAAATATTCTGTAAAATATATTTTATGCCACCTTGTTGCTTAGTAAATAGCACGCACTGAAAATTATTAAATATCAAGCTTTTGAATTGTTTTGAATGTATAATGTTTTTTATTTTAAAAAACAAATAGGGTACCTGAGAGATTCTGCTAAAGCTGTAAGTTTTATTTAAAATAATGAATCCAAACTGTAAATTGAAACATTGATAGGAAATTCGCATATCTTGCATTTTTGGAAATGCGAGTCTGACGAACAAAAGAAATTTTATTATTTTCCTATACTTTTTGTATAGTAAAGTGTTGATTTTTATGAAAATTGTAGAATTAGAGTTTTTTTTACGGTAATACATGTTTTGGACATCTTAGAACCTAAATAAGTGGTTTTTCAAAAATATCTGTGGGTGGGTATAAATGTATGTGGGTATATACATAAGGCTTATATTCCCTGAACTTATGGATCGATTTCGAGGGGAATTTCAAAACGTTATCGACAATATAAGCTTTTAAAAAATCAAAAATTTAAAAGTTAGGCACCTTTTTTTTTCTGCAACATTTTTGCCAGAATACGAATTTTACAAATTTGAAAACGGAATTTGATAAAGACTTTAGGACAAATCCTACTTTTTTTAATTTTTCAACTTAAAAATGGCGTTGCTATGAATTTTTTTTTAAATTTTTATTTTAACATTTTATTACTCAAAAATGAGTTGTCAGATCGGGATTAAATTTTGTACTGTAATAGCTCAAGGTAAAAAATACATATGGTCCAATAAAAAATACAATCTAGTTATGGTCATTTGAAAATGACGGACATGGTTCTCCTTAAGTAACACCCCGTATGTCGTTACATAAAGCATGTGCCAACGCTCCATTAACATTCAAATACTAACTATAATAGGCAAACAGATAAAGTTTAAGAATTTATATAAGAGGGTGCATGGTAGAGCAGCAGTTGGCGCTGCTGGTTTCGGTGATACTCTGCCAAAGCGTGCCAGGTTTGAGTCCTGGCTTCGCCATGGGTGTTTGTGTCCGTCTTTGCCTGTTAGATGGGAGCACAGCAGTTGATGCCCTCGTAGTTATGTCCAAAAAAATATATAGGTTTATTAGGATATTTATAAAATAAAGGAAATATTTGACCTAATGATGATGTCTGGGACATGTATTGTGAAATTTTTTATTTTTATTTTTTGTTAATTTTTAGTATGGCTCGATCATATCGAAGAAGTTTTATTGAAACACAAGGTGGTTTAAAAAATGTATATGCTCATAAAATATTTTGTGGCTGGGACTATAGCATTGCAACTCAAGAGGCGGCCGATTTAAAAGCATCTTCTATTTATCTGGAACTTAAGGTATGCGCAAAAAATTACAGCAGGTGTATGAGAAATTGGGATTGGAATCTCCTTATCTGAAAGAAATATCAATTTGATTAAACAAAGAAAGATGTATTGTACACAAAAGATCCATTAACGAGGTTAATTTTTAGGAACTTTTAAGTGATTCTGACAAAAAATCAGAAGAAGTGCCTTGTATGCAGCAATGTTGGACCCGTATTATCCAAATAGTTGTCAATATTGGAATTTTAATTAAGCTAGCTGGTACAGGATATGTTTTATGGTATTTATTGGAAAAACATAGCTCTAACAGCAGTAATACTGAAAAATCGTCATCATCATCAATTGGTGTGATTACTGCCGTTGTTATTAATTCTGTGATGATGTTATTTCCTCCCGTTTATAGTTTCATTGTACAGTGAGTAAATAAATTAGTTTTGTATTGTACATTATATATTATTTATTATTTAAGGTATGAAGATTACAAATATCCTAGAGCTGCATTGTATATTACTTTAATTAGAACGTTTTTATTGAAAACCGTTGTTGTTGGAGTTTTTCTGGCATTTTGGTTGACACACTCTGAAAATGAAGTAAGTATTGTTTCATATTGTTAGGAAAAACCATTAAAACTTATAATTGTATGTTTGTATGGTTTTTGTAATAGCAGTTATTATACATATACAGGGTGAGCGTGGGTTGAGAACCATCTTTTCCTCTCTTAGTGATTTAAAAATGCAGTGACACCTTTATAGTTTAAAGATATTTATTTAACTAAATTAAATTATACTTACAGTAACATAACATAAACTACAACATTAAACAATCAAGTTACTACAAGAAAAATGATAAAAAACAGTAAATATGTAACAAAGGCAGTTGATTAATATGCACAAAAGAAACAAAACACACACCCTCTTAAGGTATTATCACTAGTTTGCTTCGTAACTAGTGATGGGCATAATCGAATGATTTTCATAATCGAATAATTGCCATTCGAATGCATTTAATAATCGAATAATTCATTAGGATAAAATCATTGTTGATGTTTCTATGCAGTAAAAAGTAGTAAAAACGCTCTCAGCTTACTTCTGGAATGTTCGTATGAAAGAATTCTCATTCTCATTGTCTTTTCTCGGGCTGCTTGGCAAAACACCGTAAACCTTCAGTTTTGAATAGTATTGTTATTTAATTTCATCACATTTCACCGCTGATTCTGGTCTGTTTTAGTTCTATAAACCGCAAAAGTGGATACATTTTTCTGTATTATAAATTAATTGTTTTTTTTAAATGAGACCTTGCTGAAATGTTTGGTTGCCAGATTTTATAATGGAGTTTACTCTTTGTTCGGACTTCACTGGGTGAGGGAGATTGTAGATTCCTTGAAAGTTTTCTGAAATTTTTCCTCAATAACTGTCTACACCGTTTTTTTTAAGTAGTTATTAGGATAACAAGAATTTTAAACAATTTTAAAAATTAAAATAAAATTCGATGCTGTATTTTTTACTATGCCTATCAATTAGCTCTGCTTAAAAAATATATTTTTCATTATTTGCCTTTTTTGGTAACTTTTCAAATAAAGTATTTATAATCATTTTACGTGCGAAGTTGGGAGTGCCATATCTAGCTAGCGCCTTACGTGAGTAGGTAATCTCCAATGCCATGCCAATGTCTTGGGGTTGTAGCGGGTAGACGACTGTGTCTCGTTTCAGATCTCTTTTGTGTAAAAGTAAATTTCAGTCGCGTACCAGCGACGTGTTGCGCTCATTTAATTTTTAAATATCAACCGAAACATCTGGCCTCATTTGATATATTTGTTCCTTCTTCCAACCGTATAAAACAAACAGTACCCCACTAATAACCAAAAAAAAATTTAAAGTTAACGCTTAATGTATCTTATAATTTACCAAACTTTTAATTAAAGTGCTTTTGATAAAACCCATATTTACTTCAGTATAACCACTTTTCAAAGACTCTGTATATTTTTTCTGAATTAAAAATTTTCAAGTTCTTACAGCATAATGCAATACTTTAAGATACTTCAAATATCTGTTTCATGCAAAGACAATTAATTGTTTTAAACAACAAAGAAAATAGTAGGAAGGACCTCTTTACCGTTTCACCCTGTATATCTTCTTTATTCTGCAAAATTTCAAAGTAATCTGCGAAGTAAAGCAGTTGTTCTCTTCTTTTTACTTTCCTATACTTTCAGTATAGGGAAGTATTGATTTCATGCAAATTTTCAAAATCGAGATTTTGACGGAAATACATGTTTTGGGCTTCCAGGATCCTAAAAAGTGGTTTTTAAAAAATGTCTGTCTGTGGGTGTGTGTGTGGGTGTGTGTGTGTGTGGGTGGGTGTGTGGGTAACGCTCATATCTCCGGAACGGCTGGACCGATTTCGATGTGCTTTGGAATGAGGAGGTATATCAAAAATTCATCGACAAAATAAGCTTTTAAAAAGAATCCGAAACCGGAAGCGGAAGTTAGACATGTTTTTTTGGTAGCATTTTTTTCAGAAACGGAATTTTGGAAATTTTAATAGTGGAGATTAAAGAAGGCCTTAGGACAAATCAAACGTTTTTTTACCGAACTCTCTAGCTTTAACATGGCGGCCGCTACGAATTTTTGAAAATTTCGACTTTAACGCCCATTTACTCAAAAACCAGTTATCTGATTGGAATCAACTACATCTTGTTTGGTAGCCCTTCAAGGGTACTATACCATGAAATATCATTAATTTTGAAAATATAAAAACGATCGCAATGACATCACTCCAAAATTTTGGAATTTTTCAAAAAAAAATTTCTCAAAAACTGCCCACACGTTTTTGTTTAAACTTTTTAAGCTGATAGAGCTAAGAATCTTCTACAATTTATTTTTTTGCGCATTGCTATAATTTCACTGTGACGCCCTCTGTGATTTTTTGAAAATTGAAAATTGGTACCCTTTTATTTATTTAACGGGGGACAATAAAATATTTCTGTTAAAGCAAAATAGCTCATCATTGATAGCAAAATCCAAATATCATAATATTTTTTCGATAATTTAATATTTAGGGGGGCTACTGTTCCCCCTCCCCCCCAAAATTTTCGCTACAAAATTAAAAAATTGATTTCTTCTTTTGTTTGCTCCAGGAGAATCTTTTTACAAAAAATCAAAAAATCGAATTTTTTGCCCCTTAATAATCTTTTTGTCCTTAGAAGAATTTCACATACTTTCTACAGCAGTTGTATTCTTGTACGGAAGTGACTAGAGTTCTATGCATTTCTATTGCGCACGCATTCAATAGGCACACTTATTTAACGATAACGAGCAGGTTCGGAATAGCATGGATGGATATGCGGGTGTGTTCGGGTGTACTGCCGTTTTACTGCATAAGTAGTTGTGGCGTCGAGCCTCGGTTGGGGCCAAAATTTTTTTTATTTTATAGTTTTTTTTAAAACACTGCTTTTGCGTTTCTAGACAGGTGTATATCAAAAGTGTTGGAAAATATTAAACAATGTTAATTTATAAGTATAGGAAAGTCCAGGCGAAGTGTTTCCCTCATTTTTTCTTCTGTATTCATAGTTTTGATTTGAAATCTTTTTTGCTGATTTATTTTGGTAATTTTTTTTAGAAGTGTTGGGAAACATCCATTGGACAGCACATTTATCGTTTGATTTTGTTTGATTTTTTATTTTCTGTTGTGGCAGTAGCAATAGTGGAAGCTGTGCGTTATTTTATTTATACGTAAGTTTAATAAATATTTTTTGTTTCATATTAATTTAATTATACCATATTCTAATTGTGTTTTGATGAGGTATTTAAGAGTGTGTACCTAAATTTTATTAAAATTATAGTTGATTTTTTATTTAAATTTTTTATCGATTTTTTTTCTTTTAGGAAGCTTTGGAACAGCATTGGTGCATCAAATTTTGATATAGCACAATGCACACTAAACTTAATGTATAATCAGACTCTATTCTGGGTTGGTTTATATTTCTCCCCGTTACTATCAGTAGTGGTTGTATTGAAACTATGGTGCACTTGGTACGTAAGGCGAACATGCGTTTTATATTTCTGCCAACCATCAGCAAGATCATGGAGAGCTGCACAAACGCATACGTGGTTCTTAATTCTATCATTTCTCTCTCTACTTCTAGTCTTGATTGCTCAAGGATATATTATAGTGGAGTATGTTTTTCTTTTAATTATTTTTTGTTCTTTTAGTAAGCAATTTGTTCCTCAATTTTAGTGTGGCAACATCTAACTGCGGTCCATTTAGAGATTACAAATACATGTATGAAATAATTCTTAAAGGAATTTTCCAGCTTGAACAAAATAATCCGTTTTGGAAGGTTTTGATGTATTTGATGAAACCTGGTACTGTAGCTTTAATTCTCGTTGCAATGTGGTGGGTTTTAACTTTCCCCAACTTTGTGAATATTATTTGTAACTTTTTATAATCTACTTTGTTGTTTTAGCGTTGTTGTTTATTACTTACGTGCCAAAGCTTTTGCTCAACAAGGTATGGTAGACATACTAAGAAACATGTTGGTACTTGAAGCCAAAGATAAGGAATTTCTACTTGAAAATATTTCCAAAGTTACTGAAGGGCGTAAGTGTAAAAAATTTTAAAGATATGAAATTTATAAAAAATCAAATTAATTTTTAGAGTGGCAATATAACTTACAAGGGCGAGCTGCGGAAGTCTGGAATTCATATGAAAATTCAGCAGTTCCTTCTGCAGAAGAAAAGAGACCAAAACCAAGGGACTATTTTGGTGATGGTGGTAGGTAAATATTTAATTTTTTTTTTATGTTTTGATTCTTCTAGTAGGTTTATTTTAGATGATATTATAAGCTCAAGTTCGGAAAATTTACAAGATCTTCGTCATTCTTCAAGTGAGTAATTTATTTAAAGCATGAAAATATTTTTGTTAATAACAATATTTTTTTCAGACAGTAGTTTGTTCTTAGCTGAGTCTGCTGATCCAAGACGTAATAATGTTCATAAAAAAAAATATTGATTGTGTTACTATTTAGCCGAGTTAATTAAGAAATAAATTATTTTATCAAAAGTTTTTCCAAGCTAAGGAAAAACTTTTCTCTTGTTGGGTTTCTAAACAAAATTGTATCTGCTAACAGGCTGTTTTTGATTAAAACTATGAGGCGCCATGCCATGTCTCTCAATATTATTTATTAAATGACAACCTTTTTTAAGAGAACTTTTTTTTTGTCTTAAAAGTGTTCTCCCAAAAAAGTTTCTCTTGAAAAATGTTCTCTCATAAAAATTTCTCTTTTGGAAAAAGTTGTCTCACTATTAAAAATTTCTCTCAGAATCACGGTTTATGTATGACACAAAGCGATGGCGCTACTACGTTCCAGCAAAGAAATAAAAATATTACTTTTTTGTTGAAAAAATTTTCTTTAAAAAAAGAAAGTTCTTGACCGTGCCTCATATAAAGCTACATATGTGTAGACACAAAAGACTGCAATTGCTATGAAGAATAACATTACTCAATAAACAAAAAATACCCTCGCTGGTAAAAAACGGCCCATGTGGACACACCATAATTTGTTGTAACTTTTTTTCAAAACTTACAAGTTTCATTAAAAGAATTAGGGTTTTTAAAATTTCTTATGATCTCTTGTGTTTGTGATTGTAGGAAACGATGCAAAATGTTGTAGCATTAATCGACTGATTTCACAACCAGAATTGCTGCAACAACTCTGAATTGCAGTGTTAGTTATAATACATTAGCGCATGGCATAAGCTTTAATAATACAGTTGTGTACAAAATGGTGCAAATGATAGTTGATGTGCAAAATATGCCAGGTGTATTAAGAACAATTGACTGTCACGAAACAGGAGTATAAAGTATAGCAGCAACGCCTGATGATTAATTATGCATTGTATCCACAAAATTTAAAAAAATGAGATCTCACGTTTTTTGCCGGTGAGTGTATAAATAAAAGCTTTACCACTTATATACCCTGCACATGTAAGATATTTATATTAGGTTAAGTATAATGTTTGATGGTTTATATTATGGTGATAAGAACTAGAAAGTCTGTTATTTTATAAAAAGTTCACCCCAAACAGTTTTATTGCAAGAATCTTAAATTTTAGTTTAATTGTTATTTCTTTATTAAGAAGCTCTTATTGTCTGATGACTATGTTTTTGCAATTACTATCAAACTGATAGTTTGGGGATGGATTTTTCACATTCTGCATTGCACAGTGTTCCAAGATATCAAATATGGCCTTAAAATTACTAATTTTTCTTCTGTTATTACAAGACAGATTTGCCATTTAAACTGCAAATATAAATATTAAGTTAATAGACCAGGCGGCATACAGGGCAAAGAATCGGCCAAAAATGTTTTATGTGACAATATAATAATTTTTTAGGGCGTTTATTTACTACGGGATTCTTCTATAGCAGTTGGTTTTAGAAAAAAAAGGTGTAGGTAAAAGTTATAGAGTTTCTATAGCTGAATATCCTAAAATTGTTTTCAACTCGTGTTCTGTTTTTGCTCGATAGTGTAACATTTCTTTTTTTATTGGAACATCCTACTTTTATCCTCCATCTATTCGCCTATACAAGCATAGTTATTTTTATTAATGTTTTAGCAGATTTGTACGTTATGAATTTTTTTTGAAAAAAATGACTGATATCTAACTAAAAACGGTGTTTCTAGATTTTTTTTATGGTAAACCTTGTATTTTTTCACACCTTATTTATAGTTTAATTCTTTTTAATGTAATATATCTTTAATAAGATATGATGAAAAATACAGGGTATTGCATTAAAAAAATCTAATTATATCCATTAGCTTTTGTCCAAAAAAGTTCATAAAATGGCAACGCAGCAAAAACATTCTAAAAACTGACTATAATAATTGTATAGGCAAGTAGACGGAGGATAAGAATTCATATAAATATACGGGCTGTACATTAAAAAAATGCATGTTGTGCTGCCCAGCAAAAATAACATTCTGTAGAGTTGAAAATAATTTTTGGTTATGCAACTATTAAAACCGTACCACTCTTGGCTAAAACGCTTTTCTCTAAAACCGATATTACGGGTTGCTATAGAAGAGAATTTCACACTAAATGTGTGAAATCTTGGGACACTGTATATTACGAGTACATTTTATGCAAACTATGCCCTAGTCAACTAATTTCCTTTACAGGGTAAATATTTGTTGTGAGATTGCACTGATTTTTAATTGACACTATATCAATAAGTATATTAAAATGTGTTTTCTTGAAAAAATTCTTAAAATTTATAAACAAATATTAATTTTAAGTTTATAAATAAAATTTCAAATGATCTTTATATTATTTATGTAAGAAAATTGAAGTCATTATTATTTATTTCTGTATAGTTACACATTATTTTGTAGGTCTGCATTTCAATAGCAATAATAGCCATTTATGTAACAAATAAGGAAATTAGGGTGATTATTTCACGAATGTAAAAGTTGCTAGGCGAGTGTTGTAATCACATGTGTAAAATATTCACCCTAATTTCCTTACATGTTGCATACAATAATTTTTCTACTTCTGTTAGAATAAACACAAAAGTTAATTTGAAATCATGAATTTTTTCCATTTTCATGATAGTTATAAATCAATTCGTAAAATCAAGATTGCCTATGCTCGTTTTGACCAAATGATCTCATTATTTTACTGAGTGAAATGATGGGGTTTATTACCTAACTCAGATCAGTAACATAAAGTGTCTATTACCTAACGGAAATAGAAAAAGATATTAACTTGTACCTGCTACTTGAGATACTGTGTAAATTAATACATTTAATATAAACTAATCTATTTTACAGGGTAAATATTTGTTGTGACATTGCACTGATTTTTAACTGAAAATGTATCAATAAACAATTAAAAAAGTATTTTCTTCAGTAAAATGTATAAATACTATGTAGCAGAACACCATCTTGCTGTTAAATCTGTACATTTATTCAACTGTTATACCTTGAGTGAATATAACTTTCTTAAGCAAAACGAACATGCAAACATCCCTATGCAAGAAATTTGAGTCATTTCCTTGGCTTTTTTTTTCAATTCATGAATGATATATAATTGCATTATTTCACAAATAATATATCGAGCTGTCAGTTAAATTTTATTTTTAAAACTGGCAAATGAAGCAAATAAGTCGTTTGCTTAAATTTATTCAAGATAAAATTCTGTACGTAAAATAAAATTTTAGGCAAAATAAATACGATTTGCTATGTAGCTGCTGAAGCAGAAAATGCGATGTAGTATTATGAGTGGAATAATCGGCAGTGATTATAATTTTGTTGGATAAATTTGTATATATTGCTGAGCAATATTTTTCTTGGCAACTGATGTTTTTACAAGACGAAAAAAATTGCAGAGTGCAAAGTGCTTGAGAGTGTTTTCCAAAATTGTCAAAACATTGAGTGCGGTAGCTCAAAAGCAAGTAGAATTTTGCGAGACAACATCCATGAAACTTATCTTAAAGAAATTATAATCTTGAATGATATTTGCACAGAGTCGCTAGAATATTACGATCTATCTTTCGAATTTTCTCAGCTGAAAACACAAAGGTGCTGTTTTCTCAGTTGAAAACAGCATGTTGGTGTTTCATCAGTTAAAAACAAATGTGACTGGCTGGCTTCCTACAGTAAGAGTGGAATAATCGCATATCAAGTCTGCACACAGATTTTTATAGAGCTGTAATAGAAATCTGTGAGTCTTCAGCTTCGACTAAGTGGTAACCATAGAAATAAAAATAAACATCCCACATGATCATTCTGTCAAACACCTTGGGGGTTATTTGATCAATAACCTCCCTTCTAACAATTTTACACAATTTTAAAATGTTTTGATTATTTTAATCTACTAACGGAATTTTTTTAATTTGATATCGATATACTACCAACAAAATGGGTAGTAAACTTCCGAGATACGATGAATATGGTCGTCAAATGATCCCGGAACTACCTTGGCTGCCTTGGGCTGGCCCGGAAAATGAGCCGCAGCCTTCAGAAATGGTCAAAAGGGCTTATGACAGCATGGAATATCCACCATTGATAGCGCAGAAATCGTGGACTAAAGCTGCACGATTTAGGGATACTTATGAATATTACAAACCAAGTGAAACTATAGGTGAGTTTTATTAAGAATTACTGCAGTAGAGTTTTATTGATGTTTTTAAGGGGCTGCCTATACACCATCGGCACAAGTTTTAAAAATTCAAGATATGCCACCACGAAGGAAGAAACCTCGGCCTAATCCTCTTGGACCTGAAGGTATAATTGAAATGTATAATTTGTAGGTGCAGTTGATCTACTTTTAATGCCTTTACAAAACAGTATGAAAATTTTGGGAAGCAATGCTATTCTAAAATAAATGTAGTGTCGTATTCTATTATTCTTCACTGTAAGCAGTATAAAAGTTTCAAACTTTTATGCTTAGGATAATGTTAATAAGGAAGCATATGTCATCAAAAGTTTGCACAGAAAAACAAAGTTTTGTGTGGTGGTGCATTGCCATGAGCTGACAAATGCATGTAATGCTATGCTAGTGAATTGCTTGTAATGTAGGCAATAGAGACACAAAAACCCCTTGAATTTGGGGTCAGTTCTACAGCAATGCCGTTTTGAGGGAAGATAACAATCGTATTAAATTGAAATTTTCTGGTGAATCTGTAGGTGCCTGACAGTGCTGGGTTGGGAGATTAAAAGCCAGTAGATACAGTAAAGTACCAACACGATTTGACGTTTCTCAAAATGGCAACAATAATGATGTACTCTTCGCAAGGGGCTCTGCAATCGCTGTCATATTTTACATTTTGTTGTGTTGTTTTGCAAATTTGAACTTTCTTTTTGAACCGAGAAATAGTTTTACTATAAAAACTATTACTTTCTATAATTGTAGAAACATTTCACACAGGATCGATAAACTTGAAAAGAAGAAATATAGTGTGGTGTAGCAGATTAGCGCCACCTGCTGGGACTGTTGATTATCATTATTGCCTTTTCACATTCGTCTCTGTACTTTGTTGTATTTACTGACTTTGGGAAAATGGTCATATCTCGGAAACTCGTACTCCGACTTTGATGAAACTGCACAAGTAAATTCCCAATAGAAAGTGTGATATTTTGTATTTGAATTTGTTTTATGGAAAAGGTAAGCTCTGTTATCCTCCCAAAAGAACGAAGCAAGAAGAAGAAGCAGAAGAAAAACGACTGGCGGCTATAGAACGTAAGAAGAACGCCAAAATACCTGGAATAATATCCTTAAAAGACTTACTATCAGGAGAGTATTGGGAAAGAAAAGAAGCAGAAAAATTAAAAGTCGAAAAAAGAAAGGAACGACTTAGAAGAAAATTAGAGCAAGCCAAAGCTGACCCAATGGAAGTTGAAATAGAGTAAGTATTATAAAAATTTTATTTGTAAGCATCAATTTTCTGCATTTTCTTAATAATTACTAATTTCTTGAAATTTTAAAATCGATTTTCTATGATAGGTCAAAATTGATTTAAGGTGACTAATCAGTACGAAAAAAATTATCAAAATACTTTAATAATCGATTATAAAAATCGGTTCTATTAATTGATTATAAAAAATTAATTACGTACATACTATATTTGCAATTTAATGCTTGTAACATTCATTATAACAGCCAATTTGACAATTTTTTTTTCTTCTAATTTTACCTGTACTTGTGGGGGGCACCAACTGCCAAGGTTATATGACCCCCCATCTAACATGCACAAACACACAGACACCAGCAGTTGCTGTATGCGGAAAATTTTTATTATTAAAATTCTCCAAAAAGTAATTTTTAGGATCGCTTCTTACTATTTTGTATTAATTCAGTATTATATTTATTTTTTCGCCTAACAGAACTTTAAAAAAATTGGAAGCAATTCTTCCAATTCATCCAGACGAACAAAAACTAATACTGATTGAACAAGCAGAGATGGAGATGAACAAACCTATACGTTGTGAAGATATTGAACGAATTTATTATTATATAACAAAGGTAAGATGAAATTTAAATACTGTTTTTTTTAATGAAACGTCTGTTATTAAAATATCTCAGAACTGTACACGTACAGTCAACTGGTTTTACTTATTTATGCATTACAAAATTCCTAAGTAAAAGACACCTTTTTAACAAAAAATAAAGAAAAACAAACAATTAATTAATTTGAATTAACAGCAAGTTTTACATGAACAAATTGATACAAAGAACAAGTAGTTCAGTCAAATTAGACTTATTAGAGGAAATAATTTATAAAAAGTTTATACTTGGCATACGTATTCGTGAATACTGTACAAATAAATACCTAAAAAATTCCCCTCTGTCCGAGGGTTGCCCTTAAATTTCAACATCCCCGAGCTGTGACTTGGAACGGGTCTTCAACGGGAAATCAAGTTAAAACAAAAAAAAATGTTTAGGATAAACTAGGCTGCCTTGATTAATGCTGCTGCAAGTGTGCTTTGTTAGGCCATTTGTTTCGATCTTTGAAAACAAACTTTTTCTTCTTGTAAATGTTTTGTTTATATATGATTTCGTTGGCTAGCATTATCAACAAATTGCAACGTTGACACAATACAAAGAGAATGTCCCTGTGCTTTTGTTAACAACATGACGAAGGTTTTACTTCTTGTATTAAATGTTTTCGAAAATTGGCGATTTGTTTTTAAAGATATTGTGAGATGTTGTGCAGAGCGGCCAGGGACATTTAAATTCGTTAAATTATGTCAATTTTTTATGCTATTTAATGTATTTTTAGATCAAATCAATTAATTCGTGTCACCTGTTTAGGGCATAGAAGACCACATGATACCTCCTTACCCCAAACAATATCTGACTTGTGCAAAGAAAAAAATTCCAGGGAAATATAGGCTTTTAAGAGAATATCGAAGAATAATGGATTCCTACGAACCCGAAATTTTAAAATATTACAATGAAATAATGCGATGGAATCTTTTAAAATACGTCCTAAAAGATCCCAGTGAATGGAAACGCCTTAACATACAAACCTTTCCAGCAGAATATCCTGTAATGATTATGCGGGCTCCTATACCTTGGCATGCAACATACAACGTTGGAAAACATTCTCTTGATGTGCACTTGTATATTGGAAATATGGTGGCACTAAAAATTCGTGACTTATGGGAGAAGAAGTAAGTATGTTGCAATACAGTATGTATGTAGTTTGTTATTTAAGATATACCTACACAGCATGTCTTCTTGTGTGAAAAACTCGCAAATGTCGAACAATTAAACAAAGAAAAACGACCAATGAACAGTCAACAATTCAGAATTAACAATAAATAATGAAATAATGAACAATTAACAATTTATCAGCTTAATAGTTAATATTAATCAAAAGTATGGAAAAGTATTAACTTTAGCTACAAGGTACCCCTACACTATAAATGAAAGATAATTGGAATCTGCATAAGATGTGATGAAAAAAATGAGCGAAGCACTTTTCTTACACTTTCCTATACTTTAGATGTTGTTACTTATCATATTTGCAAATATATGTAATTTAGCGTAAACATACATTTTTTGTCGGCCTCCGTTTGTTAAATGAAGAGGTACGAATTTTTAATTTTCAAAAATTTAAATAAGCTGTCACAGAGAAATTAGCCTACTGGGACGCGAACATCCACAGCTCTACTAGCCTACAAAATTAAATAAAAGTCAGGTGGCTGTTTTTTAACGATATCTTTTTTTGAAAATATATTAATTTTGAATAGTTTCATCTTTTTGAAACTTTTGTATACAGTAACATTGTGTCTCTGTAGGACAATTCAAATAGAAAATTTTATCCCGATCAGTTGACTCGTTCTTGAGTAATAAGATGCTAAAGTGAAATTTTTTTTAAAATCGTAGCAGTCGCCATTGTGAAGCTAGAAAGTTCAGGAAAATACCATTGGATTTGTCTTAAGGTTTTTTATAATATTTCCTTTTCAGAAATAAAAATCATTTCTAGCTTCCGGTTTTAGATTTGAAATCCAACTCTCTGTTCTAGAGTTATGCAGCATTATATATACACACACACTTACAGACAGACTCAAACACTACTATTTTGGGTTCCTAGAGGTCTGAAACACATACATGTATTACCGTCAAAATCCAGAATTCGAAAATTTTCATGAGTATAATAGTTTTCTATACTAAAGAGAAAGTAAAAATGTAGTCATGGCCATTTGAGAATGACGGAAGTGGTTCCTCTCAAATACACACCCTGTACAATATGTGACCAAAAATGTTTAGTATTATGCCATCTTTTGTATTTTCAATTAATGTAAACTGGCAACACTGCAAAAACATTCAAAAAACCATGTAGTCAAACAGATGGACGATAAGAATATGTAAAAATATACAGGGTGTTTCATTAAAAATGTATGTTATACTGCCCAGCAAACAGAACGTTCTGTAGCGTTGAAAATAATTTTCGGTTATGCAGCTGTTGAAAGTCCTACAACTTTTCTCTAAAACGTTCTTTAACATTCATCAAAAAGGCGCTGTAGAAAATCTCACACTAAATGGACACCCTGTATACTGTTTGTGTGATTGAAAGCAGAAGAAATTTTTCTGTACAATAGGTAAAAAAAATTTATAGAACTTTGCTCTATTTTTAGGTATTCAAAGATGCTTATTCTCCCCATGAATCGATTTCATGAAGCTGGTATTTTTCCACTGGAACCGATAGTCTTTGAAGAAAAACTAGAAAGTTTATGTATGGAATCACGCCGCGTTTTGATAAAAGAATGGCTACCAACATGTGCAGACATATTTCTAGAATTGAAACCTTTTTGGAAGCAATATATTCCGAAACAACAATACGATTCTCTTATAATAATTGAACGTTTTTTCGACTGTATAAATGCACTAATGTCTATGCAGTTACGCAGACTTGTAATGCACAGTTTAAAACATTTTTTGGAGTTTATGATTCAATTTAAGGTACCAACCCACTTTTTAAAATTAAAGTTTTGGTAAGCCTAATTGTTGTTTATAGGGTGGAAATAATTATGGAGAAGAATACCGTGATCTTGCATTACTTAACATTCCTATGATTAAAATATACGCTAAACCTGTAACTGGCACCAGTGATATCATTCTGATTCCATCATTAGATGATATTAGAAATTTGGTTCATAAATGTTATATGAAAATTTTGGATGTCAACAGAGATATACCTCGTATTGAAAATGTCATGTTTCCTGAATTCAAACAAAATGATACTTTCTTGTTTTCTGTATCCGAAGATGAAGAGCCGGTTATGCAGATTATACAGGAGGGGATGGAAAGCTTTGAAACAAATGTCGTTGGACCGGGTAACTACCTACTAATGTACGAAGATTATTATTATATTATGAATGGTGAAGCAGAAATGTCTCTACTCGAATTTATGAAGCAAGAGCCTTTTCCTTTTCTCAAAGATTTTACAAGAAGAATTGAAATGTACGAACAGCTAAAAGAAGAGTTGATTATGTTGAGACGTTCTATTCCTTTAAATTTTGTCAGTCTTGAATTAGCAGAATTGAATGACGTGATGTATCAAATTATTGACGATCTAAGAACTTATATCGTTGATTATTTTATTAAGGATAATCATGATCATAATAGACGGTAACGATTATGGTTTTTGCTAATTAAAAAATCTTAAATAATTGTTTATGCAGAATATGTGACAGCTTTGATGAAATGTCCCAACGTGTAAGCCAATCTCCTGATACAGTTGCTGAATTGGTGGAGTTACAGAATTATGTAGTCGAATGTCGTGATGTGACTATGTATAATCTTAAGGAGAAAATTAGACAAACTGGTGAAAATGTTATGTTTCTTATGAATCATGCAATTTTACCTCGTAAGTAATTTTTATAATTTATTTACAACTACAGCCAATGCCAGAGTCGTATTGATAAGTTTCTAAATTAAATTATTTCAACGTAAACATTCCGATACCAAAGTCATAAGAATATTTTTATTGTAACCAACATATATTTTAATTAAAACAAGCACTGAATAAGCAAAAAATTTACATAAACAAACACGAAATATATAGAACAGTAATGATTACTGAACTATGAAGGTTCGGTGTACTGATGCACTGAAAAACTGCTAACGTTAACCAGTAAATGTTGCAGGTTTTTAGTCCGGGAATATGTCCTCGTTGTATGCAGAATTATGCATTTTTGTGTTAAGACCATAAAACTTGGCAGGCATGTTGTTTGTACCTAAACTTTAATTTTAAGTGTTGAAGGCATCAGCGCTAGACGCTACGAGCCGCCATATTGGAAAATCGCGGCCGAAAAACGTTTTTCAGCTGTAACTCCAGAACTGATCAACGAATTTTATCAATTTTTTTTAAATTGTTAATCATTCAATTTTACACGAAAGGAATGAGAAATACTTTTTGTAGCATTGATATTTATGTGTCAAAAACAGGATAGGGTGTTCCTTTGAAAAAGCAAATGGTATATGGTGTTATGCAAAAATAGTAGGCGGTGTTTAAAATTGATATACACCATTTTGTACCATACATACTGGCATCTAAAACAAAAAAAAGTTTTTATTGATATCTTTATTAATAACGAAGTTACAAGCTGCAACGCGATTTACAAACACCCTGTGTAAGCAAAGCTACAAAATACACTTGTTTGGAGCTGTGTGTTTGTGATGGCACAACTGAACATTGATTGCTTCAGTTTCTATGTAGGCGACCTCACTTCTAGTTCTGTTTTATCACTGCCGTTCTAGTATTCACGTGGAAACTCCTGCCGTCAAAGAAGTTTCACTCCAAAAACAAAGTTTACTAATGGGCGGTCTTAACCATATGAGTAGTAGTACAAGTAAATCCGGATAATTGAATGTGTTTTATATTGAAATAAAATGAAGCAAAATGTAAATTTTTTTTTCTGAAACAACAAAAATGCGTTTCTATTACTTTAAGAAATTGCCCTTAAATGCATACTTTGCGCTTTTTAAATGCATATTTCAGCATTGTTTGTGCATATGTGCATGCACATTTTGACATTTTAAAGTGTTTACAAATCCTATCTCTATTGATAATTGACAATTTTGAAAGTATGGAAAAGTCCAGGCGAAGTGCTTTGCTCATTTTTTGATCACATCATCAAGCCAAACACCGCTACTTCACAGTCTCCCGTCTCCACTTTATATACATACATATAATAAATGTAGAAGAAGAGTTCCAGAACAAGATAACTTCTATTCTATAGATTGGTTAATACCTAATATTAATGTATTAATTATACAAAAAAATTTATAGTTGAAGATATTCAGTTAAACGGAAGAGTCTTCCAATGGCCAAAGGACATGGAAGTCGTTATTGAATTAGCATCTCAAAGACTCGCTCTCAAGCGTGACCAAGCAGAAACTGTACTAAAGAATAAGGTCACCCAGTTTGATTTAAAACTCATTAAACATAAGAAGCAGCTCAACTTGTTCAAGAAAAAAGATCCGCCTATTTTGACCATGGAGGAAATGGCCGAATGTGTTGAAACGGTCGAGGCAATAGTGGACAGATTAAAGGTTCATTTTTAATATTTTTTAGTTAACTGATTTGCATGTGATGATTTCCATTGTAGGAGGATAAAGCAGAAGCAGAGCAGATCAATGCAGAGGAACAACTTTTAGATATGGAGGCGTCACCATTTTTGTTACTATATGAAATGCTGGCAGCTGTTGATCCGTACGATAGATTATGGCACACAGTTCATAGATTCCATGAAGAATATGACAAATGGTTGGTAGTAGAAAAATGAAAGTATTGTATTTTGATTATTTTTGACTCTTTTTAGGTATTACGGCCCATTTGCAGACCTAATTGCCGATGAAATAACAGAAGAAGTTGATACTATGTGGCGCACATTATATAAACTGACAAAAACATTACATGACAATCCAGGTGCGAAAAGAATTGCAGAAATGGTTCGAGCTAAAGTGGAGAAGTTTAGACAATTCTTGCCCGTGTTACAAACTATATGTAATAAGGGGTTGCAGAAGAGACATTGGCAAATGGTAAGCACTAAAAAGATGTTTGTGCTTTATTAATAAAATTAATGTTTTTTTAGATTAGTGACATAGTTGGAGTGGAAATAGTGACAACTCCAGAATCAACGCTCAATGAAATGATTGAAGCAGGTCTGACCAAATATGCAGCCCAATTAGAGGAAATTAGTGGTTCGGCCACTAAAGAGTATGCCCTTGAAAAGAATTTGGTAAAGATGATAGAAGAATGGGCTGACGTTAAATTTGAATGTGTTCCGTATCGGTAGGAAATTTTTTTATATTTTAAAGCAATTATTTAGTTAGATCAATTTGATATACTTTTTTTTTGTGCATAGTGAAACTGGTGTTTCTATATTGGCCTCTGTCGATGATATTCAAGTGATGTTAGATGACCATATTTTAAAAGCACAAACCATGAGAGGTTCACCGTATGTTAAGGCCTTTGAAGAAGAAATGCAAAAGTGGGAAGAAAAACTCATTATGATGCAAGATATCTTAGATGCTTGGCTTATTGTAAGTAAATGTTGTTAAAAATAATATGATTTACTTAGGTTATCATTTTATTTAGTGTCAAGCAACATGGATGTATTTGGAACCTATATTCTGTTCTGAAGACATTATGCGACAGATGCCAACAGAGGCAAGGAATTTTAAGCAGGTAGATCGAATTTGGAGGGCAATTCAAACCAACACTTTGCTCGATACCCACGTATTGGTTGCAACAGATTTCAAAAATATGTTAAAGTTACTTAGGGATTGCAACCGTTTATTGGATGAAATTCAGAAAGGTCTTAATGACTATTTGGAAAAGAAACGCTTGTACTTCCCAAGATTCTTCTTCTTATCGAATGATGAACTCTTGGAAATTCTGTCTGAAACCAAAGATCCAAGCAGAGTACAACCACATTTGAAGAAGTGCTTTGAAGGAATTAATACTTTGAAATTCACTGAGGATGAGGAAATTACAGGAATGATTAGCGCAGAAGGAGAAATGGTTCCTTTTAGTGGGACAATTGTTCCAGCTGAAGCAAAGGTTATCATTATACAGTGTGTCTCGTAAATAAATCGGCAAGTTTATAATTTCATAAGTAATGGGAATCTAGAAAATTTTCTAATGAATGTTAGATGGCATGAAAAGGTCTACAAAAATGGTCATATCATGATCTAGCAGCACTTTCGGTTTAAGAGGAAGTAACATCATTTGTTATTTTTAAAATTGTTAAATTAAAGAATTTTTTTATTTTGTGGTAGAGCGCTTTTTTCTCTTTTCAACCATATAAAAATTTGACGCTTCCCTTAACGCCGATTGGTTGTACAATTGTACATGCAGCACTTGTTAATAGCGTTTTTTTTTTACTCAAAAGCACGTTGACAGATCGGGTTCAAATTTTTTATTGTAATAGCTGTTAAGAGGCACAATGTTACTGTGCACAAAAATTTTCGGAAAAGCTATAAAGGAAAAGTTTTTTTAAATACTGTACAAAAACTGACCACACGATTTTTTTCCAATGTTGTGAGCTCATACAGCTGGGTACAGCTTGATATTGTTAATGTCCTAGGGGTACACAATGCTACAGGCTACGAGAAATTTTTGAAATTCAAAAATTTCAAAACTTGTTCAAGAAAATATTACTCAAAAACTGGTCACACGACTTTTTATTAATTCTATAGGCTAATAGGGCTAGGGATGAGCTATAATTTAGTTCCTGTTCGAGCCTATGTCTACAACACTTGCTATGGATTTTTGAAAATCGAATGTTTATGCATTTTTTGTAATAAACCGAGGATTATAAGAAAGACTTGTATAAGTGAATTGTAAATTGTAAATAAAAAAAATATTTGGTTTCTAAATGCAATAAGACATGTCCCCGGACAAAGCATATGTTTAAAGCAGTTGACGCTGTTTGCTTGGTGTGTTAGTATATTGGTTCGCTCATGATAGGTGCTGGGTAGTGCTTTTCTCCGGTCGGTGTGAGGGAGAATGCATAGCTAGTTCCATATGCTTCTAGTAGACCATATATTTATGTTATTCAAAATTTTATAAACGGGTTTTATTTTGTCATTGTTGGCTCGTAAGACATTTATACTGAAATACTCTTGGAAACATGATAACTAACTATTTGAAGTGCGAGATAGTCCAGGCGAAGTGCTTTGGTCATTTTTTCTTGTGGAATTGCTTAATTAAAATTTGTTGTTTATAATTATAACACGGAGCCGACCAATCTTGAAGATTTAGTAACTCGGATTCCATAGACTTACGATGTTATAGGCTTGCCTATTTATTTAGAGGATACGCTTAATTGTAGTATAATTATAATAATGTGGTTTTTAAAATTGCTTTCTGTTATTTATCAGAAAAAAATTAATTCTTGATTATTAATTGATTAATTTACAGGGTATGGTAGAGAAATGGTTATTGCAAGTACAGGTTTTAATGATTCAATCGATGAAGGATGTAACTACACAGTCATTAAATGCATTCCAAGTCACCGACAGAGTCGAGTGGTTATTAAGTTGGCCAGGGCAGGTAAAAATCATTGTTAAATTTAGAAAAATATACAGCGTCTGGCAAAATGTTTGCAGCATACGGGGGAAGTTTTTATTATTAGAATTTTCCTAAAAGTTAAATTTGGGATCGCTTCTGCATCTCAGATAACCTAAAAATTGATTTAAACATAGGTCACTTGACTTCAGGTAAATGAATTGGTGAAACGTTATTAGAAAAAAGTGTTCAAAATCTAATTCTAAGGCCATGTGCAAAGTTTTGAACAAAAATATTAATAAATTAAACAGCGTTTTTTAAAAATATTTTTATGTTAAATCACCAAATCTCCAAAAATAAGTTTTTGGAAAATTCTAATAATAAAAATTGTCCCCATATGTTGCAAACATTTTGCCGGACGCTGTATATATTTTTTTTAATGAAAATAACATTACAAATGTAGATAGTCCAATGTGTAAATTATATTACGTGGACAACTGCGGTAACAGAAGCAATTACAGAAGGAAAATTAGCAAAACAAGTGGAAAGATGCACAACTATAATAGAACAATGTGTCAAATTAGTACAGGGCAAACTTGAACCTGGTAATCAAATTACTGTGGAAGCTCTTATTGTTATTGATGTACATGGTAAAAAAAATACGTTTTGGTTTCAGAACTTTTTAACTCAAATTAATTTTACAGGAAGAGATATAGTAGCACTATTGAGAGATTGGAAAATCTCTTCAATAGCTGATTTTAATTGGATTTCTCAGTTACGTTATTACTGGCATGATAGCTTGGTCACAGTATCAATGATTACTACTAATGTTGCTTATGGTTTTGAGTATCTAGGCAACCAAGCTCGATTAGTTGTTACTCCATTAACTGATCGATGTTTCAGGTATGTCAATTTTTATAAAAATGTTTTCCGGCAAATTAAGTTTCTAAAATTTTTAGGACCCTAATGGGTGCATTTAAACTCAATTTGGGTGGAGCTCCTGAAGGTCCTGCAGGTACTGGAAAAACTGAAACCTGTAAAGATTTAGCTAAAGTTGTTGCAAAGAAATGCGTTGTATTCAATTGCTCTGATGGGTTGGACTATAAAGCACTTGGGAAATTCTTTAAAGTAAGTGTGTCATAAAAATTCGTAAAATTATGAAAAAACAAAAAATTGATGGTGGGGCTGTCTTGCACAGATAGGCTATTCTATATGTGTAGAACACGAATCTGAGCTTTTGTTTTCGAGAGTGTCTACATTGAAGTATAGCACCCCTCTTCAACCCCGTGTTTTTGAAGTAGTTTTCTGCTTTATGATATCTAGAGTTTTGTAATGGCAAACAATGTTTATCCACTGAAAGCTAAAACTCAATGTTACACAAAAATGATGGTCTTTATTTGGAAATTACATGCTCGTGGCGGAACCTGGTTTTGCGATATTCTCGGACTCTAAAAGTGCATATCCATTAAAATCTCAATTTCCAAAATTTTTACGATAACCATTGAATTTCTAAAGCTATACTTCGTGTAGCAAGGAGGGTAAGAAAATTCTAATCCAAATACATTTATTTATAGGGTTTGGCTCAATCAGGTTCTTGGGCTTGCTTTGACGAATTTAATCGCATTGAGTTGGAGGTTCTATCTGTAGTTGCTCAACAAATTCTGAGCATTCAGATGGCTGTAGCAGCTAAAGTAGAGAAATTTGTCTTTGAAGGAACTGAACTTTCTTTGGATCCCACTTGCACATGTTTTATCACCATGAATCCAGGGTAATTTAAAAATGTATTGCTTAGAGTTTTATTTATTAAGAATTATCAAAATAAAGGTATGCTGGTCGACAAGAGTTGCCTGATAATTTGAAAGTGCTTTTCCGCACAGTAGCAATGATGGTTCCAGATTATGCTATGATTGGGGAAATTTCTTTGTACTCGTATGGATTTGTCATGGCTTCAAGGTATTTGTAACAAATTTTAACATTTTAGATTTATTTCCTAAACGAAGTGCTTTTGTAGCTTGGCTCAAAAAATTGTACACACCTACAAATTATGTTCGGAACAATTGTCATCTCAAAATCACTACGATTATGGTATGAGAGCTGTCAAATCTGTGTTATTGGCAGCCGGAGCTCTTAAGAAAGCTTATCCAGGTTTTGAAGAACCTCAGTTGGTTTTACGAGCTATCATTGACGTTAATTTACCAAAGTTCTTGGCGCAGGTACAAATTTATTTGGTGTTTTAATGTTGTACTATAGACATAGTTAATTCAGCCAATAATATGTGCTTAAACATCCGCATTTAATTATTTTAGGATGTGCCTCTCTTTGAGGGTATATTTTCCGACCTGTTTCCTGGTGTGCAAGTGCCAAACTTTGAAAGACAAGAATTAATTGAATGTTTATTAAAAGAATTGAGTAAACGCAATCTGCAAGCTACTCCATGGTTTGTAGAAAAATGCATGCAAATTTATGAAATGATTTTGGTGAGACATGGTCTAATGATTGTTGGTGAAGCTATGGGTGGAAAAACCTGTGCTTATCAGGTAAAGTTTGGTCTAGTTTTGTGGTTTTTATGCAAATTTGTATGAAATTTTGTCTCCTGAATAGGAATCTAATAAAAAAGGTTGTGAGTTTAGTCGCTGGAAGTGGTTGTACTTGTAAAATCACGAATGCTTCTTGTTTGAATATATTTTACCTAATCGGAAACCACTCTTGTTTGATATTAGGGTTGTGCAATTATGAAAATTAATAATCGATTGTAAGAAAACAATCGAATGGACCAATTCAAACTTTTCAATTAATCGATTAAATGGAATAATCGAAAACATGTAAAAGAAATAATTGATTAATTGTTATTTATATTAATAAACGAAATTATTAATCAATTGTTTTGTCCAAACTTACCAAACAGTTATTAAGGTAGGGCGACCAGACGCCCTTCTTTGGGAGGGACAGTTTCTCTTTGGGAAATGTTGTCCTTCTTTATTATTGTGATTATTGTTGCTAGAAAACAGGCAGCATTATGCTCTTAATGTTTTCCCTATACCAAAGTTACTGGGTATGGGTAGGTCATAACATAACTGAATAATACCACAAAAAGAAGAAAAAAATAATAATAACTAAGTAAATGCTGTGAGGTTGATGACCTAAGTTAACAAAAATTAAAGAAAAATGTTTATACAGGTTGTCTATTTTAACCGGAACACTATAGGGATCTCGGAAACTATAAGAGATACAAAATCGGTTAAATTGCATAAAAGTTGCCTAATTAGGAGAACAATGGAATGGTGATTTTGTTTTTCACAAAATACCCATAGCTTACTAGATACGAGCAGAAAACTAAAAATGTGTTATTTCTTTAACGTAAAATATCTCTGTTTATATTGAACATTGTAAATCGTAAAGGAAAAAGTTGTTGATGTATTGAAGCTGTATAAGGAAAAAATATTTTCCTGACTGTGCTTTGTTTCAGTATTTCAAAAGGAATGCTTGCCGAGCACGCAAGTTCTAAGTGAAACTTCTTAGCCTGTTCTTTTCGTTAAGCAATGAACAATTTTTCTACTAGATCGATCACAATAAATAACACTTAAACAATACCAAATAAACTATTTTTAAAAAACTGCCAACTGTAACTGTCAAGCAGCAACCGCAATTAGTTTTATTATGGTAAGTATTCATTTGTTTAAAATAAATTCGAAGAAATTCCTTGGCTGATTCGATTTTTTAATATCAGTTTTTTAAATTTTAAATTCCAATATCTCTTAACTATCAAATCAATATCACACAAGTGCATATTGCCGTATGCAGAATCAAAAGGAGAATCAGAATTCGTCAAAAAAAGGAAAGGTTGCCATTTAAATAAAATGGCTATAACGACATTGCTGAAAGGGGGGGGGGAAAGAAATTGACAACTTACTATCGCGAAAGATGCGCCTTTAAAAGGTAAGGTTGACGTGTACGAGGATTTTGAGCGCAGATGAAAGAGAAATTTTTTATTAGGAGCGTTCCACAACCAAAATTTGCTCTGTATATGATAAATACCATACACCACAGGTGTTTGATTAGGTACAAAATATTCTAGCTGAGGGTAGCCATGATTTTGTTAACCACCTCCAGTGGCCAAATTCACAACTTTTTCAACTGGAACTTGACAGTTTTTTATTTATAAGACAAACAATTACTGTTTCAATAGTGTTTAGGAGAAGCCTTAGGAATGCTTTCAACTAACAAAACAGCAAAATTAAAAGAAAACCGAGTTGGATTTCGAATAATCAATCCTAAGGCAATTACAATGGGTCAACTTTATGGTCAGTTTGACCCAGCATCTCATGAATGGTCAGATGGTGTTCTTGCTACAACTTTTAGGGAGTATGCCACAGCTTTTAGTTCTGAGCGAAAATGGATTTTGTTTGACGGTCCTGTCGATGCTGTTTGGATTGAAAACATGAATACTGTCTTGGATGATAATAAAAAACTATGCTTGATGTCTGGTGAAATCATTTCGGTTAATTTATTTATTCATTTACTTTATCTTTTACAAAATTACGATTATTATCTTTCTAGATGACAAACAAAATGAATTTAATATTTGAACCAGCTGATTTGGAACAAGCCTCACCTGCAACTGTATCTCGCTGTGGTATGATTTACATGGAGCCACACTTACTAGGCTGGACTGCTTTCAGAGATTCATATATTGCGAAACTGGGAAAAACATTGCTTGCTGAACAGTTAGAATTGATAGGAGAGATGATTGAATGGCTTGTTCCACCCACCTTAGATTTTATTCACAACAACCGCCGTCGCTTATTTGTTGACACATCTGATATTCATTTATTTTATGTAAGTTTCCCTCTTTGCTGATGGTGCAGAGGCTTACTTAACTTTGCTTACAGTCGTTTACACGTTTTCTAACATGTTTGCTTACCGAAGAACAACAAGTCAGTACCGTATGGTTGCAATGTGTACTTGTATTTTGTCTTGCGTGGGGTATGGGTTCAACATTAAACTTGGAAGGGCGAGAAAAGTTTGATGCTTATTACCGTAAGATACTTAACGGTGAAAATAAGCATCATCCCAAACCCAAATTGTTTAAGTTGCAAAAGAATCAACTTTTCCCAGAGAGAAATAACGTTTTTGACTTTATGTACGATAAAAAAAATAATGGATCATGGGTTGCCTGGTTGGATACTGTTGATAAAAATCAACAAATTCCTTCTACTGCTAAAGTAAGCTTTAATGAAGAGGGCAGCGATTCCCACTTTTTATCGAATTTTTTAAGATTTGGAAATGTACTTTTCTAGGTTTCGGAACTTATAATTCAAACAAATGAGTCACTATGTCAAAAATATTTTTTGAAGCTGTGTTTAACTAATGGTCTTCCAATTTTATTTGTTGGTCCTACTGGAACGGGCAAATCTGCTATTGTTTTGGATCATTTACTAACCTTACCAAGAGAAAAATTTCTGCCCAATGTTATTAACTTCAGTGCAAGGACTACTTCTATGATGGTATAAGAGCGTTTTTATTTTTAGATTGTACAGGGTGATGATTTACCAACTCTCAAGGCTGACATGATTTAAATTTTTATGCCCCTGACCCTCATTCTATGCTGTAATACGTACCTTAGCCACACCACTTGCAGTGTTGCTGTCACAATTGCTGCGACTGTGGCGTTAAAAATTTAAATAAAACGTTAGCTCCCATCTGTTCAAATAAGAAATTGTGCATTTTGTTTATGTTATGCAGATATTGCTAATTTGAAAAATCGTACATAAACAGCGCATTTGCACAGGAAAATAGGTAGATTTTCAAATCTAGCATAAACTAATTGTTTAAAAACCAACGCTTGAAAATCAACTTCAAGGTCAAGCATTTGCTACCGTTTCGGACCAAACTAACACATCAGACACCTCCTGGAGCTCTCCTTCTGGATCAAACGTAAACTTTCGCTCCGAGACAAATCAACACATCAGGCTCCTCCTACATCCCTCCTTCCACATCGAGCCTAAGCTTTCACTTTGGAGCAAACTAGCACAGCAAGCTCCTTTTTCTTCTGGAGCCCCGCAGTACCTTTGCAGAAGGCCTTGGAAAACGTCATCAGCCCGCTTCCTTCAACGCCATCTCACCACCAACATTTTAGATTGCCATCCTGTTTGCCCAAGCGGTATATCCTGGGCCCGTCATGCGCAAGACTCTAAGAGCAGTTGCTGGTTCCAACCCAGGAAGCCACTGCTTCTCATCGTTCCCATCATTCTACCTTAAGAGGGCATGTAATTTCGTAAACTAATGTATTTTAATTGTCATTTTCAAAATAGAAAGCTGGAGTAACGGTAAATCATCACCCTGCGCCCAGTACCTTAGTTATGGTTTTCTCAAACAATATCAAATTGTTAAAAGAAAATATACAAAAATTATCCAAAGTTGTTTATGATAGAAGTCATTGGTCAGTTCAAATTTTAGATTGGATTTTTGTTTTTTTACTTAATTTTCGTTAAGAACATTAATGGAAGAAATTTGTAGACTCAAGAAATTATAATGTCGAAACTAGATAAGAGACGTAGAGGTGTATACGGTCCATCAATGGGTAAAAAATGTATCCTTTTTGTTGATGACGTTGGTATGCCTCAGAAGGAACAATGGGGTGCACAACCCCCTGTAGAATTATTAAGACAATGGCTTGATCACGGGCATTGGTTTGATAAAGACACATCCATGTTGCACCTTGTCGACATGGTAAGTTTTTTTCCAAGAATTTAACTCAAATTTGTTATAAAATTTTATGGTCTTTTTAGTTGTTCGTTGCTGCAATGGGACCACCCGGTGGTGGTGCTAATATGGTCTCGTTCCGATTTTTACGCCACCACCAGATCATATGTGTTGATTCCTTTGGTGACGATACTTTAACTAAAATATTTTCTGCTATCCTCGACTGGCATTTTTCCAAGGGTTTCGATGAACCCATTGCTCGTTTAACTAAGGTCGGTGAATATTTATCAGTAAAAGTATCAATGTTTTAATGAAAATTTCTATATGTAGATGATTGTAAGTGCTACTATGGAAGTTTACAAAGAAGCCATGGTTACTTTCTTACCAACGCCAACCAAATCTCATTATACGTTTTCACTGCGAGATTTTTCAAGGGTGATTCGAGGCATGCTTTTAATACCTTCATCGCGAATGAAAGATCCTGATAAACTAATTAGACTATGGATTCATGAAAGCTACCGGGTGTTCAATGACAGACTTATTGATGAAAATGATAAGTAAGGATTTCTTATTTTTTTCAATACTATTTTTAATAGAATTATTTTTTTTAAGGACTCTTCTTTTTAATATAGTAAAAAAAGCATGTTATCAGAATTACAGGCAACATATGGAAAAAGTAATGGTAGACCTTATTCCGCAAGAAGAATCATTAAATGCGGAACATGTTCGTAATTTATTTTTTGGCAACTATATTGAACCTGACGCTGATGTTAAATTTTATGATGAGGTATTGCACATTTTAGTTTTATTAACTGCGTAAGATGTAAGGTTTATTTCCATTTAAAGATCATAAGTTTGGATAATTTGGTGGAACAAATGGATTATTATTTGGCTGAATATAATCTCATATCAAGATCGCCAATGCATCTTGTCATGTTCAAGTTTGCCATTGAACATGTCTCACGTGTGTCTCGTGTTTTGATACAGGACAACGGAAACGTACTGTTGGTTGGAATTGGAGGTTCCGGAAGACACTCTGCTGTTAAATTGGCTGCATTTATGGCTGAATATAATACATTTGAGGTTTGTCAAAAACCATTGATTTCATAGTGAGTAGTGTAACACTACTTAGTTAAGTGTAGCATTAAACCGTCTCAAATGGAGTAGCATAGCATGGGTATCTTTGTTATTATTAAAGATAGAGAGTCGATTATATTCGCAATGTTGTGCAGTTTTTCATACTGATTCATATCCCGTTTAGAAAAACTACAAATTTTTAGCCATTAAAATGTTGTTAAAAACATTTGTACATATATACAAAAGCAACTACGGTAGTAGGCAGTAGCAAATGAGCAGGTAAAATAAGGAAACAAATTTTAAACGGTAGCAAAAAAGTACAGAAGCAAACTGGAGCAATTAGTAGTTAACGGTAGCAACTAACTAAGTAACAATGAGACGTTCTGGTGCAACCGATACTAAATCTGGTTTTCAATGAGTAAGACAGGTACAGCGGACAAATGGGATTATGAGGGATATAAGAAAGCAAGAGTAAAACAAAGAAAGAACTACTGCCTCGTGTCAGTCTCCCCGACAGACTTCAAAAATAAAGAAAGAATAGAGTAATAAGAAGTCAACACAATAATAAAATGAATAGAAAAATCACCAAAAAGGCTCAAATATTACTCACTCAGTACACTTCCTAGTTCAGTTACCTCGGCTGGTTTCCTGGTGATTGATTTGTAGAACTGGACTGAAGACTTGAAGTTGTAATGACGAACTGTCTTTATTAAGGTCTGCTTTTTTAGCCTACCTGCATAGTGGGAACTAAAATATTTCAATTCCTACACTAGTCAATGCGCGCGTTAAACACGGTACCAGCGGGTGGGAACTCGCTCGCATCTCTGCGGTCTCGATGAGGTCACGCATAAAATTGAATTACATGCTGCGGTAAAACTTAAATAAAATACATTGCAGTAAAATAAATAATGCATCAATGCAGTAGATTATCAAAGTTTGTATTTTAAAAAATGGTTGTACTTCTAGCTGGTTAGTATAAAAAGTGACTTTTAAATAATAACAAATTATTAATTTATTTATTTAACGTATTTATTTAACCAACAGATAGAAATATCCCGTAATTATGGTGTAACGGAGTGGAGAGACGATATTAAGAAGTTGCTACTCAAGGCAGGTTGTGAAGGCAAACCCATTGTGTTTTTGTTTGCTGACACACAGATTTCTACCGAGACATTCACAGAGGATATCAACATGATCCTCAACACAGGAGATGTTCCTAATTTATATGCGCCTGATGAAAAAGTGGAAATACTTGAAAAAATGCAGACAGCAGCTCGTGAGACTGTATGTTATTTTGTTACATTTTTAATAATTACTCTAAAGGTATTTGGTGCTTATTAGGGAAAGAAAATTGACACTACTCCTTTGGCGTTGTACAATTTCTTTATTGATCGCATTAGAAATAATCTTCACGTTGCACTTGCCATGAGTCCTATTGGTGATGCTTTTCGTGTTAGATGTAGAATGTTTCCATCACTGATTAACTGTTGCACCATTGATTGGTAAGTTCGACTTCTATTGTTTTTGCGTTTGTACTTATAAATAATATGGATGCCCTCTATGGCACCTATTGCAAATTTGATATTTTACTTTTTATTTGTTTTGCAATTGTGATTTGTTGTTACATTTATAAATGTAGTTGTAGTCTGTATTACCTATACTAAATTTTATTGTTTTTAGGTTTATGAAGTGGCCAGACGATGCCTTAGAGCGTGTAGCGAACATGTTTTTGAAGCAAACTGATATTAATGAGGAAATGATTGAAAAATTTGTGCATATGTGTAAGCATTTCCATGTTACAGTAGAAAATGCATCTGATAGATTTTATAGAGATTTAAAAAGACGCACTTACGTTACTCCCACTTCCTACTTGGAACTTATACAAACCTTCAAGGCTTTGTATTATATGAAAGTTGAACAGATTACCCTGCAAAGGAACAGGTAAATTATTTTTAGGGTATATTAAATGCTGCGCCTAATTAATGGTAGATTTAAAGCTTATTATGTAAAAAACTCGAAAAAAATTTGTACTATTAAGCTGTATCTCAAATATTTAAATTTACAGGTATGAAACAGGATTAGAGAAATTAGATTTTGCTGCAGGACAAGTGGGTTTAATGCAAGAGGAATTGCATGCATTGCAACCGAAGTTGGTTGTAGCTTCGGGTATTACGGAAAAGCTGATGGTTAAAATTGAGCAAGATACGGTTATAGTTGAGAAAAAGAAGGAGGTGTGCATACTTTATTCTTTATGTGTTTCTTGTTCTGGTTAAAAAATAGTCTTGCATTTTCAACCTGTGCTCTTGATAGATTGTTGGTGCAGACGAGGCATTAGCAAATGAAGCAGCAGCTGCAGCTCAAGCTATAAAGGATGACTGTGAATCAGATCTAGCAGAAGCCATTCCAGCCCTGGAAGCTGCAGTTGAAGCTTTGGATACTTTAAAGCCAGCTGACATAACTTTGGTAAAATCTATGAAAAATCCACCTGCCGGTGTAAAGCTTGTTATGGAGGCGGTACGTTTATCGATTATGACTATTACATTTAAAAACTTTATTATTTAATTTATTAATTAATTCTTTGACTTATGACTAGATCTGCATTATGAAAGGTATGAAACCCGAGAGAAAACCTGATCCGTCTACAGGCAGGATGGTGGAAGACTATTGGGGGCCATCTGTAAAACTACTAGCAGATATGAAATTTCTTGAGAGTCTTAAAACTTATGATAAAGATAATATTGCACCAGCAATTATGAAAAGAATAAGAGAGAGGTTTAAAATTTTAAAATTCATTGCACTATTCCGGGTGTCATGGGAATCATTAGACTGCCTATTTTCTAGAATTTTTATGATATGGCAACTAAACTTAGGGTAGTAGTATGTACCCAAAAAGGCAAATTTTGACAGATTTGACAAATTTTATTTGACTTCTGGTTTCACGGGAAATTACTCCAACTTTTTAATCTCAAATGGGACATCCTATATATTTTGACATTTTTGGAATCCTGAAACAATTCTGAGTACTCCACCACTATTTTTAAAAATTTTTAAGCTTACTTGATTTATTTGGAATCAATTTTTATTTTTTTCTGAAGGACCAAGACGATAACAAAAATATACAAGCATGGTTTTTACGACTATTCTGGTAGGTACAGGCTTCACATTTGAAGAAATCACTTTTTTTTTAAACTTTTTTTTCTATGACCCACTTGAAACAAGTATTTTCTCATGCTTCATACACAAAAAAAATTGGTGGGTGTAGATTGATATCAATCCGATTTTGGATTTTAGGACATCATTGGATTTGTGGTGAAAATCTGCATTTAGATACCTATGTCTAAAGAATAGTGTCATTTGAAAAATAACTACTAATTTACAAAACAAGCGATTTCTTCCAGAATACTCGTAAAAAATCATGTTTTAATTTTTTGTTGTAGTCTTCGTCTTCGATTTGAGACCGGTCATAGCACTTTAGATTTAAAATAAAAATTGACTACAAAAATAAAGTAGCCTTAAAAATTTTAAAAAATAATGCAAGTGTACTCAAAATTGTCTCAGGATTCTAAAAATGTCAAAATATACCATTTTAAATTCAAAAGTAATTTCCAGTGAAACCGGAAGTCAAAAAATGTGTCAAATACGGCAAATTATGACCTTTTGAGTACATATTACCTATGCTAAATTTCGTTGCCATATCTCAAAAACTCTAGAAAATAGGCTGTCTAATGATTCCATTGACGCCCGGTATTTTACTTTTTTCCGAATTTTTCTTACTCTTCCTTGTTATTTACACTGCATTTTCTTCTTATGTTTCTTTTCTCATCTGCTGTCTTTTTCTTTCTTGTTCTTTTTCATATCTTCTTTTTTTTCTTTTGCTACAGTACTTTTTCCCCCCTCACTCTGTTTCTCTTTACGCATCTTTCACCCTTTCTCTGTTTCTTGCTTCTTTTATTTTACTCTTTCTTAATTTACCTTACTCTCACTGGTCCATTTTCCTTCTCTTTTTCATGGTTTTTCACTTTACTCCCTCTCTCTGTTTTTTCTCCTGCTCTTACTCGCCCTTTCCCACTTTACATACTCCCTCTCGCTGTATTTTTCTCCTTGTTTCCCCTTTTTCTTTTTATTTTCTTCCCCGCCTGTTTTTTTTTCTCCTCTTTCTCACCCTCTCATACTTTACCATCCCCCCTCTTTCTCAAGCATACATATAACATGAGTGATACAATATACTTTAACATTTTAGATACATACCAGATCGTGACTTTGAACCTTCTCATATTAAAAATGTATCAACAGCTTGTGAAGGCTTATGCAAGTGGGTTCGAGCTCTAGAAGTATACGATCGGGTTATCAAGATAGTTGCTCCTAAAAAGGAGAGACTGGGTGCTGCTGAAGCTGAATTAGCTGCACAAATGGACACTCTTAATGAAAAGAGGGCTCAGTTACAGGAGGTAACATTCTATTTGTTTTAATGCTTTTTTAGCAAACTTGTATTATTTGCTGGGCATTTGTTTTCCTCATTCTCATTGGGTCATCTGCAATGACCTACCGAAGCCTGAGAAGAAATATTTCTGTGGCACCCATAAAATCATTACCCAAATTTCCACATTTAACTGTTGCTTTTTGGAGCTGAATTTTCTTTAATATGTTGGAATCCACCCTTCACCCCGTTTTTTCTGAATCAGCTGTAAGCACTATTGACGGTATATACGGTTACCTTAATTGTGTCTAAAAAATCTTTCCGTCCCGTAATTATTAAAAAAAGACTGGCTGTCGTTACAGTTTTTAACACACTTCATTTGTAGGTTACAGACAAACTACAAGCATTAAATGATGAATTCGCAGCCGAGACAAAAAAAAAGAAGGATTTAGAAGACCAAATTGAATTGTGCTCACAAAAACTAGACCGAGCTGAAAAACTGATTGGTGGACTGGGAGGTGAAAAAACCAGATGGTCCGAAACAGCTGCTTATTTACATGGTTTGCTTAGTAATGTCATTGGTGATGTTCTTTTATCCGCTGGTGTTGTTGCTTATTTGGGTGCTTTCACCGTTGATTATAGGTAAGAAATTTTTATAAAACTTTCCGTTTTCAGAATTTTTAAACAATTTCTTTACCAGACAAGATATAATGAAAGAATGGAACGTTTATTGCTTGAAATTAGGCATACCATGTGCAAAATACTTTTCCTTGGTAACTACGTTGGGCGAACCTGTAGTTATAAGAGCGTGGAATATAGCAGGGTTACCTGTTGATAATTTCAGTATAGAAAATGGCATTATTTGCACAAAAGCACGTCGATGGCCACTTATGATTGATCCACAAGGTACGATAATTTATTTTTAGTTTAAATCAGTAGAGGTGGAAAGATTCAGATGATCAAAGTCAGAGACATGTTTATGTTTTTACTGTTTTTAGGACAAGCAAATAAATGGGTAAAAAATATGGAAAAGCATAATAAGTTGCAAATTATTAAGCTTACCGACAGCAATTACATACGAATTATGGAAAATGCAATTACATTTGGAACCCCAGTTATGTTGGAGAATGTTATAGAAGACATTGACGCAGTTTTAGATCCCATTCTTGTTAAAAACATATATAAACAACAAGGCGTTTATTATATGAAATTGGGTGATAATGTATTAGAATATTCATTTGATTTTCGTTTCTATATTACAACCCTACTCCGAAATCCACATTATTTACCAGAACTTGCAGTGAAGGTAATAAAATAACATTTTACTACAAGTAGATTGATTGATTGCCCAAATCACAGTACTTCCTCATCAACCAGTAATAACTATTTATAATAATAGGAAGGTTTAATTTTAAATACAGAGTTTGTCTATAAAGTAATTCTCTCCTCCCTACTAACTTTAGAAAAACTTAATTTAAAAAAATGGGATCAGGGACACTTAAGTTATACAAAAACTACTATTTCTGGAACAAACCCAAAAGTTTTTAACCCAAGTTGAATTGAGCCGTGCAAAATAATAGATGCGATTATTGTCTGATAAACGATTAATAGCCTATTTGATTAATTAATTATTTTATTAATAAATTGTTGGTTTAATCTATTGTTGAATTAATCTATTGTTTGATTTTTTTAAATTTTTTTTATAAAAGTAGAGTAGTAGTAGAAAATGTTTATTATTCACTTTATATACCTTATCCAAAACCCAGGTGACAGGTGGACCCACCAACCGATAAACCACCTCACTAGACTATGAGAAGCAAAAGGTCGCTTTCAGTGAGTTGCTGGTCAAAAAATAGTAATTTTAAAGTTGTTAAAGTGGCCTTGTTCCCATCTTTCTGTATTATACAGGCTGTTTCAAATTCAAGCTCCACCATGGAGATCTCGCTTATTTGAAGAGATAGCGAATTAGTTAAATTAAGGCAAAGTTGCCAAATTTTATGCCTAACAATAATCTGTAAAGAAATTTAAAGTAGCCACTCTGGTTTTTCAGATATCTGAAAAAAACTGAAATTTTGGGTTTTTTATTTTTGGCTATAACGCATTTATCATTTATGCTACATATTTCTAGTTAACGCATTAATAAACCCCTTTTTTTTGCTAAATCTAAATTTCTAATCAGATTTGGTGTAACTGTTACCATTGTTCATTTTCGACTGTCAACTTTTTTTCTTCTTATGGTCGGTATTTTAACTTTTTCCATATTTAAATAGAGTTTTTAATTCTGATTTCAACGATGTGTCACACTTTCCATTTTGTTTAAGTTTTGAGCATTTTATTACAGAAAATAAAAATTTCATGAGTGCCATGGAAAGACCACGTCATTTAATTTATTTTGAAAAAATTCTGGTAGAACATGAACTGATGGAAGTAAAACAAAACACTTCTTTTTATTTATTTAACCTGTTATTCAAATTTGTTATGTCAGTTGCAAACATAAAAACTGGAAGTGGAATTTTTAGTAAATTGTGTATGTTAGAAACTTTTTCATTCATTTGTTTTTGTAAAAAATATCTTAACCTGCTGCACATGCTCAAAACAAAGTTTCCTGAAATTTTTGCATACTGAATGTATCTAAAAGTAAAAGTAAATAAAAGAAGTGTTTTGTTTTTACTTCCATCAGTTCATGGTGTACTAGATTTTTTTCAAAATAAATTAAATGACGTGGTTTTTCCATAGCATTCTTATGCACATGGTTGGAATGAGAATTAAAAAGTCCATGCAAATATGAAAAAAATTAAAATACCGACCATAAAAAAAAAAAGATGACAGTCGAAAATGAACAATAGTAACAGTTACACCATATCTGATAAAAAATTTAGATTCAGCATGAAAAAGTGTCCTAATAATGCGTTAACTAGAAATATGTAGAATAAATGATAAATGCGTTATAGCCGAAAATAAAAAATCTAAAATTTCAGTTTTTTTCAGATATCTGAAAAACCAGAGTGGCTACTTTAAATTTCTCTGCAGATTATTGTTAGGCAAAAAATTTGGCAACTTTTGCCTGAATTTAACAAACTCTCTATCTCTTCAAATAAGCGAGATCCAGCCTGTATTGAATCTTTTAAGAATCAGCAATGGGAAGGGGGGAGTTACTTTATTGAATATAGATAGATTGTATGTTTTATAATTTTTGTAGGTGACTCTTTTAAATTTTATGATAACACCACAAGGTCTTCAAGATCAACTTCTTGGTATAGTAGTAGCACGTGATCGGCCAGAATTAGAAGAGAAGAAGAATGAAATGATCGTTGAAAGCGCAAATAATAAGAAGCTATTAAAGGAAATTGAAGATAAAATTCTGGAAGTTTTATCTTCTTCAGAAGGAAACATTTTGGAGGATGAAACGGCAATTAAAATTTTGTCTTCTAGTAAAGTCCTATCTGAAGAAATCCAAGCAAAACAAGAATTGGCTGCAATAACCGAACGAGAAATTGATGCTGCTCGAAATCAATATACACCTGTTTCAAAACATTCTTCCATATTATTTTTCTGCATTACAGAGCTTGCTAATATTGATCCCATGTACCAATATTCGCTTATATGGTTTATAAATCTCTACACTCAATCTATTATTAACAGCAAAAAATCAGATAATTTAGAAGAGAGGCTTGGTAGTTTAAATGAGCATTTTACAACTAGCATTTACAGAAACGTTTGTAGATCATTATTCGAAAAAGATAAAATTATTTTCTCGCTTGTTTTAGCTGTTGGAATTTTAAGATCTCGAGTATGTCATTTATCATACACATTTCTTTTGTTACGTTTAAGTAAATTTTAATATTTTATTGTAGGGCCTAATTGATGAAGACCTTTGGACCTTTTTATTAACAGGTGGTGTTGCATTGGAAAATCCATATCCAAACCCGGCCCCTGAGTGGCTCTCCGAGAAGTCATGGTCAGAAGTCGTGCGAGCTAGTCATTTGCATGGGTAATACCTTAAGCAATTGGAAAGTTAAGCATAATTTGACATATCAGTAATTTACAGATTAGGCGAATTTAAAAATTCTGTTGAAAAAAACATTAAAGCTTGGAAGACGTACTATGATGCTCCATATCCTCACGAAATTCCCTGCCCAGCACCTATGGATAAACTGAAAGATCTTCAAAGACTTGTGGCTTTAAGATGTATTCGTTATGACAAAATAGTGCCGGCTGTTGCTGTAAGCAATATTTTTAACGTCTGATAACATTCTAATTATTTCTTTCTGATTTTCAAGAGTTACATTGTGGATAAAATGGGACACGCATATCTGGAACCTCCTCAATTTAACTTGGGAGAATCTTATGCTGATAGTAATTGTTGCTCACCGTTAATTTTTATACTATCTGCTGGTTCAGATCCAATGTCTGGATTGATTAGATTTGCTGCAGATAAGGGTATTCCTAAATCCAGCGTTATGACTATTTCATTGGGACAGGGACAGGTTATACAATTATTAATCATTCTGGTCAATTTATGTTTTTTCGCACCATCATTTTGTAATTAATGTTGATTTTATATTTTTGATTTTTTAGGGACCCATAGCAGCCGGCATGATAGAGCAAGCTTTAGTCACAGGACAGTGGGTGGTGCTTCAGAATTGCCATCTAGCAGTAAGTTGGATGCGTGAGCTAAACAGAATTTGTGATGAAGTTATAGTGCCTGAAGCAACTAACCTTCAATTTCGTTTATGGCTCACAAGTTACCCAAGCACAGATTTTCCTGTTGCTATTTTGCAAAACGGTATGCTTTTTTCATTTTTTCAAACCGTTTTATAGATCCAAAAACTTTTTTTTTAATTTGTTGGGTTTTCTATTAATAGAACGGAAAATTCCTCAAAGTAATTAAAATTTGTTATTAATTATTTTATTGATTATTAAGGTGTGAAAATGACCAATGAAGCTCCTAAGGGCTTACGACAAAATCTACTCAAATCATACTTGTCCGATCCAATCTCAAATCCAGACTTTTACGAGAGCTGTCCCAAATGGCGTCAATGGCAATGCATGCTTTTTGGTTTATGCTTTTTCCACGCCCTTGTTCAAGAAAGAAGAAAATTTGGCCCCCTTGGTTGGAATATACCATATGAATTCAATGAGTCTGATCTCAGGATTTGCATTTTACAACTGCAGGTGGGTAGTAGCATCTAATTTAGTCAGGTTTTACCTTTTCTTTTGGTATTGTAAGGGCATGCCTCGTTTTAGTGTTCTGGTCACTCCAAGTCTTCTTCAGAGTCCTACTGCTTTAATGAAGTTTTTCACATTCTCCAGGCCATCTTCCTTTTTTGTCAGTGCTGCTTGACTGGTACGGCTGCGGCGTCCTTCAGCTAATTTTCTGCACTCATATTTCCTGTTTGTATCTGGCGTTCAGCTGCTTTTTGCCTCTACGGGCTCCCCTACCTTGTTTTCTGTGCTTCACAGGTCTGTGCATTACTCTCCAGGTTCTGTTTCCCATTTGTATCTGACGCTTAGCTAATTCAACTGTCTCTGCATGCTTCTTCACCTGGTTATCTGCACTCGGGTGGTCCGGTTGCAGCTGCATTTATTCTCCAACCAAGTCACCTTCTCGTTCCTATCTGGCGCTTGGCTGTTACAGCTGCCTCTGTGTGCTTCTTCACCTGAATATGTGCGCTTCTGTACTTGACAGGTCTGGCTGCGTTCTCCAGGTTGGGGACTTCTTCACCTTGTTTTCTGTGCTTGGGAGTAGTCCAGCTGCGTTCTCCAGGACCTATTTTTCATTTGTATTTGAAGCTCGGTTGGTCCGGCTGCTTCTGCAGGCCCCTTGCCTTGTTTTCTGTGCTTGAGACTAGTCCGGCTGCGTTCTCCAAGTTCTATTTCTCGTTTGTATTTGGCAATTGGCAGGCCCAACTCTCTGTAGACTGGCTTGGCTGTTGTAGCGGGATCCGCCACCTACTTCACCAGGTTCCACACACCCTAGCTAACACCTACACCGCCCCAGGTCTCATTTTATGTTAACAGTTTGAAGTTATAATTAATAATAATAATAAACTACAAATACTTTCGTGTCTGGTCAGTCTCTACGAAATATCTATGCAAAAGAGTTTTTTACGTTAATAAATGTATTAAACAATCCTGTTTTATTTATCAAGTTCTTACTACTTCGGATTACAAACCTACTATGACTCATAACACACAACGTGTGTTACCTAGGGTTCACGAGCTTACGGTATTTGATATCATTCAAACTGACTAAATTTTTTCAGATGTTCTTGACTGACTATGATGAGGTTCCATTGGATGCTTTGACATACTTAACAGGAGAATGCAATTACGGAGGTCGTGTTACTGATGATAAAGACAGACGGTTGTTGAATTCATTGTTATCAATTTTTTATTGTCCAGAAATCATTAACAAACCCGGGTAAATATGGTTTAGAAAACTTGTTCAGAAAACCATAGTTTTGTGTATTTTTTTCTTTTAGCTATGCGTTCTCTCAAAGTGGAATTTATTACGTACCAACAGATTCATCTTACGAAGCTTGTGTTTCCTATATTAAATCGCTACCATTTGTACAACAACCTGAGGTTTATGGTCTACATGAAAATGCCGATATTTCCAAGGATAATCAAGAAACATTAGCTGTAGGTGCTTTTTAGTTTTGTTTTATGCCATTGATTTTGAAGTTCACAAGCACTTCATGCAAAACCTTGATATTACTAATAGTAAATGCTTTTTAAGCTGTTAAATGGAGTTCTTCTCACGCAAACTCAAATAACTGCTGGAGGTGGGGGTGGTGAATCTGAAGGAATGATAATTGAATTAGCTAACGATATCCATAACAAAATTCCTGATCCATTTGACGTAGAAGCTATCAGCAAAAAGTATCCAGTAATGTATATGAACTCCATGAACACTGTTTTGAAACAAGTTTGTACCTTTGTATCTCTTCACAATAAAAATGTGCTATATTGTATCAAATCAATTTTTACTTATACTCTTCTAGGAACTTATAAGATTCAACCGGCTGATATCTGTAGTAAAGCGCACCTTAAAAGATGTAGTAAAAGCAGTTAAAGGTTTGGTGGTTATGAATAGTGAATTAGAAGAAGTTAATTATTCTTTAGTAATTGGGAAAGTTCCAAATGCGTGGATGAGCAAAAGCTATCCCAGTTTGAAGCCACTAGGGTCATACACCACAGATTTAATTGCAAGGTATTAAATTAAAAAACAAATTAAGAAGTCTTTCAATAAAGGCAATTACAGGTTGAAATTTTTACAAGACTGGATTGAAGAAGGACCGCCTATGGTTTTCTGGCTGTCTGGATTTTTTTTCACTCAGTCATTTTTGACGGGCGTCTTGCAGAATTATTCCAGGAAACAAAAGTTACCCATTGACTGGATACTTTTTGAATATTATGTCACTGATTATGAATCACAGGTTCGGCGGGAACCGGAGATTGGAGTTTATGTAAAGGTTAGTGTTTTAAATGATGATTTTAATAATTTAATTTCTGAAATATTGAAAAGTTATAAAATGGTTTCGTTTTGTGGACAGAACAATATTTCAGAATCAATCAAACAAACGCGTAATTTGTTTCGTCACCCTCTTGAAAAAGTTTTTTTCTGTTCACTCTATACTTTTTATCTCCGGAAAAACCCGGGAATCAGAAATTTTTGAAATAAAAAGCAAATTTATGTATTTCCTAAGTTCTTTCTTAATTAAAATATGATGTTGGTCTACAGATAGATAACAAGTCAGACGGTGCACAACTGCACTCAAAAAACAACATTGAAGAATTAACGTGTCTGCACAAAAAGCTTGTCTCTAGAGCACTTGTCATAATCTGAAAGATCATTCCTTCCTCTGTGTCTTAGCACTTTTAACGAGTGATAAACATAAATACCCCCTACCTAAACTTGACAAGAGGGTTTCTGTTTTACTACAAAGAAAGGCCTACCGCGATTCAAAGGTGACACTACAGAAGGGCGAGCAAATGTCTATCGATCGGTGATTGATTAAAAGTTAAAAAAATAAAAATAATAAAATTTGATATGTGTTAATAGGTCAGGAATGTAAGTGTTTAGCGGTGCGAAATTTCGAATTTTACTCGCGCCATTTGATTCCCGTTCCCGAGAAATTTTGACTATTTTTCCTGGGATTTTCTACTCGGCATTTTCCGGTACAGAAACCTTACATTTTACCAAACAAAAAGCTTGTTGAAGTTTAGCCGGATCTAGCAAACCGCTATAAGAAGTTCTGATTTTCGCCACCAGAGGACGCCGAACTTTTCTACAACGCTGCATGCAAGAAGTCAATGTCATGTAAATCTTTTGAAACACTTTGTATACAAAAAACGAGTTTTTTTGCAGGATGGGACTTAAAAATCTCACGTTTGGGCTCTATGAAAATGGTGTCGTTCCGGTTTTGCTTAGGGACACATCAGGGCATAGCATATCGGGTGCCAGGTTTAACCCTGGCACCAGACGACGAACGCCGCTGGTGCAGGCCTAAAACTCGTAAATTAAGATGCAAAAGATTACTAAACTTTGAATTAACTTCCAGGCGGCGCTAACAAAGATGTCAATACATTTCTTAAACTGTTTAAAAGTTCCATCCCTGCTTTTTTAATTAAAAAAACCCTAATTCGATATCTTAATTACGGGGCTTGTGAGAAATTTTTTAAGTTGAACATATACTAACATAACTTCCCAAAAAAAAACAATTGCTTTTTATTAAGTTTTCAATAGCTTAAATGTAAGTTAATTGTTCCTATTCACCCAATAAACACGCCTACGAATTCTGTGCTCTCCCACCTGATATAACAGAGGTTTAGTGCGATGTTGAGTTGTACAACTCCTATCTATAAATTTCTCAAAGCGCGCTCGACTTCACCCCCTCATCTTACCTCGATTGAGCGCGAACTATATGTTTTACGGCAAAATTGCATATGAACTTTTTTTGTTCGAAACTGTATTCTCTAAAGTTGTGTTCGATGTAACAATTTAAAAGATAATTGTAATATAAACGTAGACTTCGCGCTTTGGTGGCTCTTGATTGGTTGTTATAATGCCTATGCTGGACTACGATACAAATGAATTCGATCCTATCCATCCCCCGAGAATAAAATTAAAGCTACTGGAAAAAATAATAGCATACAATAACACTAATATTTGCATTTGTTTTGTTTAAACTGTATATACTATTTATATTTAAAAATTAAAACATTTAATATTTTGACATGCAGCAAATTTTGGAAGAGGAAAGTTGTAGCATTTTATTTGACGTAAGTATATGCATGGCTCATACTGGGTTTGCCAAAATGACTTGACACTTTTCAGACCGCTGTATCATAGCAGTTGTTGCTATGGAAATGTTTTTGTTTGCGTTGTCTCATGCCGTTTGTTGTTTACATGATCCATACATCCATATCCATACATATATAAAAGCACAAAGGGTTTTTTTTCTCCCCTTCCTCCAGCGGCTACCGCTTCACCAATTTGGACCATTTTTTTTTAAATGAAAGGTCTCTCTCTATCCACAGATGGAACATGAAACATTTTTATATTTTTATTCTACGTCGATTTTTTAATAATAATTATTTTAATTTATAATATATATGAAGGTCGGCTAGACGCGCGTCACTTGGGGCGCCACCTACAATAACATCGCTTGTCATTATTGGAACTAATGCATCACGTGACTTGACATTTCGCCGGTTCTGCAACGCTGTCTGTCAGTGCATTGTGCGCTGGGGTAACACTAGTATTTAGTAAAACTGGATCAGTGGCCAGATGAACACTGTGAATTTGACTTTGAGGCTTTTTTCAAGAATAACGGATGTATAATTACTATTCCACGCTTATTTAAACGCGGTTTTAATTTAAAGCGCCGCTATTCTGCTCCATATCGAAATACAATAAAAACGCAGTGCAAAACTGTAGGTACTGGACTGATGAAAATCCATGTGAACTCCATCAAAAACCACTGCATGTCTCAAAGTAACCGTATCATGTGCAATATCTTGCAATTGAACTATTGCTCCTTATTTTTTTGGAGATGCAACTGGTGCCACGGTAACTGTACCATTAGTTTGTTACCAGGAAATGATACAACAATTTTGTCATTTTTGAGCTATGACGTTTTCCAACCAATTCTTGGTTTCAGCAGGACGGAGCTACCGCGCACCCTGTTAGAAACAGCATGAATTTGTTACGTGAATGTTCTAGCATCGATTAATTTACAGATTTGGCGATGTTTTTCCAGCCAGATCGCCTGATCTGACAGTGTGCAATTTTTTTAAGGAGGTACTTCAAAAGTAAAGTTTTTATAAATTGCCCTTAACATATTCAAGAGTTAAAATTTTGAATTCGGCAGGAGATATGACCGTGTATAGTGATATTAGTTCGCGAGAAATCAATGCCTGGAAATCCAAGGCCGCTACTTGAAAGTTGTAGTATTTCATAAATAAATGGAATAATGTGTACGTTAATATTAACAAAATATAATTAATATACTGAAGTTTATATTTTAGTTATATAGCGTTTTTTTGCAAAGTGTTACCTCATTATGGCGAACCCTATGTTAGGAAAGCATAAGAGTATATATTTTTGGCATTGTTAATTCTTTTTGTTATTTATATTAGGTACCTTAATTCTTGCATGTTATTTTTTTCAATTCTTGTATAAGTAAACATTTTTTTATGTTTGATTTATGGATTTTTTAAACTCATGTAACAACAAACATTTTACTGTGTTTGAATTATGTTGAAAGTTTATTGTGTTACACAACCACACCATTACCATATATTACATGTTGTTACTGTTGATGTAGGTACAATCTATAAATGTTACACTAATTTCTTTCCTATAATGTCAATATTGTGTACAGGGTCTATTTTTGGAAGGTGCAAGATGGGACAGAAAGTTAAAACAACTAAACGAATCTTTTCCAAAAATCCTATTTGACACTGTGCCTATAATGTGGCTGAAACCAGCTAGTAAGACTGATTTTAAGGCTCGCCCTTGTTATAACTGTCCACTATACAAAACTAGTGCAAGAAGAGGGGTTTTGTCTACAACAGGACACTCTACTAATTTTGTTATGTACGTCACATTTGATTCGAATGTACCCCAGAGTCACTGGATCAACCGAGGCGTAGCTGGTTTATGTCAGCTTAATGATTAACAACTATATTTTATTATACAAGTTTTAATAAAGTATTTATATTAAATTACTGCTTTATTATTTAATTTTTTTTTTCAATTACTTAATTGGAGCAGTTGACAATAACATACAACAATTATAATTATGTGTTGGATATGCTCCCACGATTGACTAACATAATTTAAAACTGTAGGCATATTTTATTGAATTTTAGAATAATGGGGCGACTTGTCAGTTTTAATATCTGAAAAATTTGTGTCATTGGAATTACTATCGGAATCATTCAAGTGTTTGCTTGGATTAACATAATTTCTAAAATGTACGATTTCTTCACTGTCACCGCTCTGCCTTCTTGCTTGTCTAAATGTTTGTTTGCATGGATCCCTCTTCTTTTTAGCTGGTATTGATAAAACAAAACGTTCATTTGATCTCTGCATTTCTTGTAGTACATTCATCAGATCATTGCGTGAAGGTTTACTTTCTGAAACAATTATTTTTTTGACATGCATTTTATTACAATTCATTCTGAATCAAACAATCTAATATATGTTAGAAGTAGTTATAGCAGAACTGAGTATTTACAATTTACATTACAGTTTAGCTACTGAAAATGGGTAAATTCAAAAAAAATTTTTAAATCGTCAAAAATTATAATTTGACGTTATGAAATTACATTTTTTGTCGTAAAAAATTTATTTTCAGACGTCAAAAATACTTTTGATCATAATACGAAGAGGTGGTAGTCCCAGAGCTGTCTGCGTGGCCATCGTGGGTGCTATGCACAATGTTACATTAATAACTTTCTTGGACCTATTGTGATACCAATAGCCACTGCTATAGGTCCAAATTTTGTCCTAATGGAGAATAATGCAAGGTCGCATAGAGCGGCAGTAGTTCACCAATCAATTCTTTTGTTTTTGATTTTGTTATAATTTTAGAAATATTTCTAGCTGTCAATCAATGCTCTACCGCTTTGATTTGTAAAATAAGGCTTTTTAAGAGGTTATTTATTTGGAATGAACGGTAGTGTAGATTCAAAAAATTAGGTAACAAGGAACTGCACAATTTTTAAGTTTTTACAATACGTAATTACCATATTTGGTACGTTAACGTATCAGCTGGGTAGTTTACGCTAAAAACGGAATTTGCGCAGTGGCATAATGGTTTTAGTGTTCCTGAAACAACGTATTGTAATTCAATTTTGCGTTTTATGCAGACTCAGCTTACAGTTTTAAAAAGTACACTCAAGATGTCCTAAGTATTTGCATGGGTTTTGAGAATGACCATGAGACTGTTCGTAACAATCCAGGAAGAGGAGGTTGCAACAAGAGTTGTTCCTGCTGTTGTTAAACTCGAAGCTGTGATCAATGCAAATCGTCGAATAACTGTCTTTAAAATAGTACAGAAAACCCACAAGGCGTTTAATGACATCAAGTGAGCCCGCGATTTCTTGCGTGATCTTTTTCAACACTGTTAGCTGAGTCTGTGTAATATTTCAGGTCTTCATTAATGGGAAATCTAAGCCAAAAGTTGTATTATAATATGCTGTTTCATGGTACGGATGACAGTGACATCGAACATGTGACTGGTTTCCATGACACAACGGTTAGGTATGTATTGTTTCCTGTCTAGAGTAGAGTACATTCAATAATGTGCATAACAAGTAATTGCAATTATCTTTAAATTTACTATAGGTATCACTGCATGAATTACGGTTTTGGCGTGAACTACTCTCTAATTTTTTCTATAAAATTTAATAATAAATCAATAAAGCAACTTACGAAACGTAAAGGCCTTTGTTCGTTTAGCATTAACTTTATGTGAACCATCACATACATCAATATCTGTACAAGCCATAACTCCTCCATCTTTTTTATCGCTCAATATTACAGTTTTTGAAGATTTTTCCAGCTGCGTTTTGAAGCTTTTTCTTGGACAAACAAAATCATCGTCCTCTTTTTGCTGTACTTTGTATGGTAGTACTTTTTTCGTATTTCTCTCGTGCCGTTGTAGTGGCTTCTTTTGTGATTGAAATGATAAAGATGCTGGATTTGATTGGGAATTAGCCTGCACGTTATGATGTTTTGGGTTAAATTTACTTTTTTCTACGGAAGTTAAACTAGGCAATTGAATATTTGATATTTTAGGTTTTGCACTTGACATCGATTTAAATGTTTTAACCGAGTCTTGCTTTTCATTGTGTACTAACTTGCATCCCTCATTGACGTGAACATTAATAACACTGTCGGTTTTTAAATGTCTAGGATTTGATACATTTGCTGACCCTGGTCGCTTTGCAGATGTACTGTTAGAGGTTCTATTCTTTACCGGCGAGCAACTCCTGCAACTGGATCTTTTGCTTGTGGCTGAGGTAGGTCGAAAATTTGGTTTTACGGGAATCTGTGTGAATGACTTTTGTTTGACTTGTGGAGGTGCTTTTAATTTTGGTGTTAATTTTTTCCTTTCAGGACTTAGCTGTGCTTGAGGTAGTCGGCTTTTTGTTACTTTTGGTTTTTCAGCAGGCGATATATGTTTAACAACTGGTACTGTGAAAGTGAAGAGTGTCTCACCTGTTTAATTTATGAACGATTACTGTAATAAAGTAACTTATTTGATAATGTACGAAGGATGACGAGATATAATTTTGTTGTATTTGATAAACGGGACAGGTATTTATCGGAAGCCACCGCATCAGCAGCTCCATCACGCTACGCCACTATACGACGCCATCATCGGTCCCTTTCCCGGTCCGAACAAAAAACGCATCCCGCCTACAAACACTGGTAACGTCGCCTTCCCCGGATGTCGACACTTCCAGCCCGTACCGCTGTTCCCTCGCGTCTCCGTCGACCTCTACCGTCGGTTAGGGGCCAGGGCCTACTCTGCTGCCCGACGATCCAGCTCCGAATACTCTCGCCGCCTCGACACAGTAAGCTCCTTGCCCGTCAGGAGTCCAATGCCGCCGCCTTTTACTCCGCTGCCACCGAGTCCGTGGCCTACGTGGGGCCCGTCGCCGCCGCGCACTCCCGTCAAGTCAGAGAAACGTGTTAGAGCTCACAATCAACCCCCACGACTACGCCGCCTCCTATCGGGGATTCCTGGAGGTACCGTACCCTACGAGTAGTTTACTTGGCCCTTTGGCTAACCACCAGATTCTCGCGCCCCGAATCCACGGTGCCAGTACCACACCATCCGTCGCTCTCCACCTCCCTTGCACGAAGGAACGGGCCCCATCCCCATTTCACTTTTTTGAATTATCAATTATTTCGCCTCCGGCGTAAAGCGTCCTCGGTCGATCCCGAGCACCGGCGATATTTTTTTTCCTTAATTTTGTGGATCACTCTCACAATCACGGTCTCAATGCAGCATTTCCGAAACACCCGAAGTTAGCTGAAGAGCATGGCTCAAGGCTCTTTCAATGCTCACAGTCACCAAGGTCGCTTGATTAGGTTAAGTTAAGCTAGTTGCAACTACAGTAACCTTACCTATCGAGCGACTTTGGCCGTCACAAGCCCGGACCTTATTGCGCAATACGCTTGCGCATTTCCGCATAACTCGGCCCAAGTTAGAAAATTTTACTATTTTGGCGTTTCTAAAAACAGAAAAATTTTTACTCGCCTGGTTTTGCAGAAGTATTACACGATTCCGATTCGATGCCAGTTAATAACTCAGATGCATATCGATCAAGGTCTGCGTCTGACAGCACTGGTCTATTATGGAGCTTATGATAAGCGTTTCCTGTATTTTTATCAGTACATGTTATTCTGTCGCAGTTGGGGTTATCTTTGATTTGTTTTATAACTTCATAAATCATAGAAATTTCAGGTGTGCTTCTTTTTCTTTGTAAGTCTTTATTACTTTCTGTCACATGCTTATAGTATTCTTTTAAGTGCTTTTCACGCAGTAACGACATTTCCTCTTTTTTGATTGTTGTGATGCTAGTATCAATATCAATGGTGTGTTTTAAATTGGCTTTTGAACAGTGCCTACAATTGCATTCTTGATCTTCCGTAATGTAGAATGGGTCAGTTTTAGAATGTTCATCAAAACTTGTTTCGTGTAGTTCTTGATATAACTCGGAATGCACTAAAAATAAGAACAATGTATGGTGTGTACATGCAGTTATATGTATGAGGGAAATCCCTTAACTAGTTTGTTTATTTATGAAAGTATTAATAAAACAACACAGTAAATGTAAAAATCTACTAATTAGTTTAGTATACCTTCTTCTTCTTCTGCACTTTGCGGTCCTTGATCATCATTAAGTTCTTCCAAACTTGTGAATACTAAATCTTCTTCGTTATCAATTTGTTCACAATGTCCCTCCTTATGATGTTCGTTGCACTTTATGATCCAGCTGGTTTCATCTTCCTGTGTTGACTCATCTGGGTTATTAACAGTAGTGACTGTAGTTATAAGGGCTGATGTGCTAGTAGTTTGTGAGACCATATGAGAACAATTTGTATTTAAATTGTTATTGTTATTAAAATTATTTATACCAGATAAAAGTGTTAAAAAGTTTGGTAAATCGGGCATAGCAATATTGGCCTTCAAATTTATGTCTGAACTTCTTCGTAATCCTTGGCCAGGTTTCGATAACAATGTTTCATTGATTAAACTATGTATGGAATTAATGTAGTTTATTGCTTTGACATACTCGTTCATATCAATGGTGTTGTTTTCAAAAACGAACTGGGAATTCTGCCTTTGTAGACATTTTTGACACGGTGGCTGCCACGGATCAGTGTTGGTTTCAGCATTAATGTAATCATGTTCTTTTTTTCGGGTTTTTGTGATGGGCGAATTTGGATTTATAGTGGTTCCATAAGTTCTAGGCATAGTCGCTTGAATTTTTAATTTACCATAAAATTATTATGTCAAATATGTGCCCCATCTTATTAAATGTCAGTATGTATCCATTAATTGTGATTGTTTTTTTATTGACTTAGGTACCTACTTATGTATTTTTAATTTTTTAATCTGTGTAAATAAAGCAAAAATACTATTAATACGAGCGTATTAATAGCATTTTAAAATATGTACTGGCATATCACTTTTGCCTATTTTTCTTTTTGAAGTGAAACTTCTTTGGTGGCGGTAACATTCGTTTGTGAATACGAGAAACCGAGACGGAAATGCATCACGCACCAAGACGGAAACTGTGCGCATTGGTAATATCAAAGTAATATTCCCCTGCTTTTTGGCCATGAGACCATGAGATGGTATGCTACAGCTCAGAGTTTAAGAGCCACTGTGTGATGTCATCAAGTGTAAAAGCAACGCCAAACTTAAAAATTAATTCGGGGCATTTTTATGTTTTTGACATAGCTTATTATCAACATTTAATTTGTTTTTATAGATTACATTTTCCTCTTAAAAACATTTTGTTGTGATCGGGGTGGGGGACATTTCGATCTCCTAGGGCCCAACGACTCCTTGCTACGCCCCTGCACGGTTGTGGAAACGCAATCCTATTGACGATCCACCATCCACCATCCAGCAGCTGGCGCTAATCCGTTGACTATATTTCTTCTTCGCGCATTTATTAATCCTGTACGAAATGTTTCTACAATTAGAGGAAGTGATAGTATATCTACTGGTTTTGTATAAATCCAGCATAAAATGCACTATTGTGGCAACTTACTATTCAAATACAAGGAATAATTTATTGTTGCAACGGACTAAGGCTTCACCACTACGTCAACTACTGTTTTGTTATTTTTTGACGTCAATAAATGACGTCAAAGAATCTCTTATTGGCGTCTGAAAATAATTAATAGATGTTTGAAAGTAATTAATTGACATCTGAAAGTATTTAATAGTGGTTAATAGCATCAGCATCGACATATTGACGTCAAAAAATCAATGCCTTCACGTAAAAAAATAGTTGTATTTATTAATAATTGTTTTTTATTTTAACATTGCAAAAATATTTCAGACGTCAAAAAATCAAATTTTGACGTCAAAAATCCGTTTTATTTATTAATAATTAAATGTCTTTTGTTAATCCCTACATTTAAAACATTTTTATATACGTTAAAACATCAATTTGAAGTCACAATATTAAATATTGACGTCAAAAATAAATGTTAGTTGTCTAAACATGATTGAATGAGTCAAAAACCAATTATATCAACTTTCAATCGTTTAAAAATATTATTTATCGATGTCACAAAATATTGTTTTTCTTTTAATTTTTGAAACTAAATGTCTTTTAACGTCAATAAACATTTTATGACGCCAAAAACATTTTTTGACATCAAAAGTATTACAGCGTTACAGCCAACTGTTTACTGCAAATCTAAAGTGAATTGATTAAATTAAAATAGCTTTTTTACAAAATTTATTGGTACACGTTTGTAAAGTTTAAGTTAATACTACATACACTAGTGGAGATAAAAGATAATTAATTTATACTTAACTTAAAAGGTTTTATAAAAATTAAAGAACTAATTTTAGTAAGTTAATAATTTGTTGTGATCTGCCAAATTGGTGAGTTTGCATATTCCAAACCTGTTGATAAAAAACAAATAAAAATACCAGCTTTACTCTAATTGTTGTAATTATTTAGTAATTTATAAAAACATAATCCTACTTACCTATCAATAATTACTGTAGCGAACACAAGACAGCAGACTTCTTGCGATTTCTTGGATGATGCTGCCCTTTTTTGGTTTGATCTGGTTGGGAAGTCTTACGTGTTTGAGAAGAATTTGGATTTTGCCCTTGTGCTTCCTGGTGCTGCCCTGTTTGACCTTGTTTTTCACTCTCGTTGCTAGGCATGGTCGTGGTTTTATTTCTATAAACTTTAATTTCTTACAACAAAACAATTCGTAGTATAATATACAATAAAGGAATTATTCCAGTACTTACCTGATAGTTCTTATTTAAACTGCAGAATGATTAAAAGAAAATCACAACAAAGTACAATGTTATATTTTGTTTTTTATCTTTTGAACGTTGGGTAAGATAGTATTGTCTTTTAAAGTACCACTGTACATTTGTTTACTTATTGATTGAATGTTATGGCAAAAAATAAATAAAAATTTTGACTTTCTGATATGACTAGATATTTTTGAATGATGTAATTTTGAATTCTAGAAAATAAGTTTGTTTATAAGTGCATAAGAGGTGTCTTAGATGTGTGGGGCGGCACCTAATATTTTCTTTTAAATATTTTTTTCATTTTTTATTTCAATTTTTGGTTATAAAACACTCTCTATACAAAAATACACAAAAACGGTGCTGTTGTTGAAAGTCGGTAAATCCAGCAGTTTTTGAAATAATTCAGTGTTTTTGTAAAATTGAATTGTCATGAAGGTCGAACTGTTTTTTCACATAGTTTCCACAATCTTCGAGGGTTAAGTTTTACTTATCAAAGCAATGAAAAAGTTTTATTAAACACAAGTCCAGAAACGCTGCGTTATGTTTGAAGTATGCCTCCAGTAGTGGGAACAATTTTAATTAAACAATTCCAAAGTCAGAAAGCGTTTCTCGACCCATTGTGACTTTTTTCATCGTTTTCAGACTCTGAATCCATCCTGAAATCCGTCCCACATGTTATGAATCACCCTGTACAACGAAATTCTTGAAAATGATGTTGGCAAAACTCCAAGATCAGGTTGTGTGTTCAGCAACTGTAGAAAAATCACAAGATTATATTATATTTTCGAGCGCAGTAGAAATCATCTTTGCCTTAATCAGTGATATCAAATTCTGAAGTGTTTCAAAATTAAAACTATTGTTTGATCTTGGAGATTAATTTGTTTTTCACTATTTCAAGATAACATCCCTAAAAGGTCTGGCATAAATTTATCGACGACTTTTTTTGACCTAATTAATATCGATTTAACCCAACTTTCCTATGTATATACAAAAACGCTAATTGATAGTTACGGAGCTACAGCTACTCCTTTTTTGCGGATAACTTTGGCATTAAAAGTTTGAAGTCTTATTTGTGAGTATCTTCCATTTGGATTTAATATTTTTGTTTGAATAAGAGCACCAGAGGTGTCTCCTGTGTAGGGTTACCAGACATTCGGGTTTGAACCGGAATGTCCGGGTTGGATATAAAGCGAACGGGTGAGCCAAAAGATTGGCGCGATCCATAAATTGTGTTCTCACCCGTCTTTGAATCACATTCAATCACAACCAAATAAAAATTAGTTGACACTAAAACTGACCGCAAATATGTAGGACTGTCTGTTTTGTACATCACTAAGCAACAGACAACTTCCGTTTCTGTGTTCACTAAGACACGACGATGTCCCCGCTTTGAAAATACAAATAGATCACCCCGTCCAAAAACGTTTGTTTCATTTAACATGCAAAACTCAGCAGAAGGCGGTTTCCGTTTCCTGCTGTGGTCACCACGCTTGCAAATGTTTGTTATTCTGCTACACGACGACAGATAATGTTTGTTATTTTGGCATACGAGGAAGGTCATAAAAGGGTATATAACTGCTATATTAAAAAAAAACGGGAGCTAAAGAAACAATTGAAACATGGAAATTGGATACAAACAAGCATCATAGCTGTGAAGTTAGTTTTGTTTCCATGTTTGGATTATTTTTTTAGCCCCCGTTTTTGTTTTATTAAAATTGGTGGCTAACTTGATGGAAAAGATTTCGCATTTTCTGCAAAAATTTGCTTATGTAACGATATAAAAATTTTATATGGTTGAAAAGACAAGAAAACGCCTTGCCACAAAATGAATAAAAAAATATATACCATGCAATTTAATATTTAATCTAATAGGGTTTATTAGACTTAAAATTTATAATAGCAGAGCTGTAGTGTGGGGTGGTTTTTATACAACCGACGGTATAGTACGGCGTCGTATGCACTCATCTTCGTGTCAATTGTTATAAACACACCCTCCTGTATTATTATCGACCGACGTAGTGGTGCAGAATGCTGATCATTTTGCTTCTATGAATAAATAGCCTTAATGAAATTTTGTTGAATACCATTAAACTTGAAAGTGTGCTATTGTGTTCTCTATACTCTAAAATTTATTTATTTTAAAACTCATAATCGATGCTCTTGGACACGACTGCTGCAGCAGTTGTCTATTTTATGCATTTTTCTGTGCTCGACTTTGAGTGTACTTATAAAAGTCCAGATAATAACAAACACTGTTACTATGCGTCATTTTATGTAGTTACTTTGTGCTTTTATGTTTGGTTTCAATATCATACACACCATACAAAATAAAATAAGAATTCAGTAAAAATTCGTTTAATTCTTCACATCTTACTGTAATACCTAATGTATCAAAAAAAAATTGATAACTAATTAACAATTTGCGCAATTTTTGACACATATAATGAAGTAAAAATTATTATACGTAATGCAAGTTATATATAAAAACAAAAAAATTACAAATTGCGCTTATATAAAAAAGAAAAATGAATCACATTTATGCATTGCAGTCTAAAAGAAATAGCTAAAATCACAAAAAAAAACTAGAGGAAATGGTATTCAAACCTACTTTTTTTTCCATACAATAATGATATACTGTACTAAAGTGACAAAAATAATTTTATAAATACGAACTACAATATATGTCGGTACTTGTATGTTATATGTACATTGCAAATTAGCAGTTCTCTAAACTTTAGCATGAATGTCCTTAATGGTGGTGATGTCCATGGTGCTGGGGAGAGTGATGGTGATGTCCTCCATGGTGATGGTGGTTGTGGTGTGGAGGAGGACCAAAGTGTGGCATGACACTTGGTAGGGAAATCACTGAAGGAAAAAAACAATTAGCTTTTTAATATCAATATCAAAAAAAAGATTTATAGCGAGCAATTTCGAATAAGCTGAATTAAATTTGTTAACCTAGAGCAAATGAAAAATTAAGAAGCGTGGCAACTGTAAACATTAAAAATTAGTGAATATACCGGGTCACTACAAAATCCTGTCTACCTCTAATTTTTATGTTAATGAAATTAAACTAAGGGATACCCAATTACTCGAAGATAAGAATATTATTTGCCATTTAGCCACTTCTGGTTACACCAAAACTAGGGCTAGGCAAAGTATCGATACCTACTAAAATAAAAGAGGATAAAATTCTGCGTAAAACTAAAAAAGAAAGAATGTTCTAGGCCTAATAGTTTCCAAAATACGATCTTTCAGAAAATCCAATTTTGTTGCATAGAACAAATTTGGGGGTGGACATGGTTTCATTGTCACCTGGTATACAATGCATGCAAAATAAGTCTTAATAGCAATTTTACCTCCCCCTGATGCTAATTTCATTTTTGTTCCCTACGTTCGGGTACATTCATTACAGGCGATGACCTAAAATTTGTTCCTATTTAGTATTTTTTTTATGTATGCTTGTACGGACATAAATCTTTATAATAGCCTGTTTACGAGCATAGAACCATCATATCAGTTTTTTGCCATCATAATTTGTCAAAAATCATGGCTTTATTGGTCATAAAGTATTTTGCACAAAATTTAAATTAATTCGAAATATGATGAGCATGCCTTAACATAACAGACCAATTTTTTGTTGCGTTGTTTGTACGTCACAGTACAGCAACTTACATAGAAAGAGTTTTATTATTAATGTAATTTTATTAATAAAAAAATTTTGTTTTGGTCAAATTGTTTCCACAATTTGTATTTAATAATAGACCACCGACAACTAATGTCATTTTAAAACATAAATTACATAAAGCAACAAATGACTCACTATTCATAAAAATTTTTTTTAATACAGTTGTAAAAGTCTAGCATTAAATTATGGCTTAGATTTTCTATACCCCAACGTATTTAAATTTCTAAAAAAAAACTTTCTAAATCAAATAATTCTAAAAAATTTACACTTACCAGGTGGGACAATCACAGTGGGAGGATTACATCCTCCATGATGTGGTGGCGGGCATGGAGGGCATGGTGGTGGATGATGGTGATGTCCATGGTGTGGTGGCCCAAATGATGGTAGGTGTGGCGGTCCATGGTGGTGGTGGTGGTGTCCGTGATGTGACATGATACCAGGCGGTTGAGGTGGTCGATAAACCGGAGGTGGTGGATAACTGGTATTTGTAGGTTGCAAAGGTGGATTTGACAACTTACTAACAACTACATTTGGGTGGATGTTATTTATAACAGGCTGCTTAATTCTGGCAGGGAATATGTGTGGAGGGGGCGAACCTGGCGGAGGAGGGGGTGGGGGGAGATCGTCATCCTCGTCTTCATCATCATCTTCTGTGCCCTGTGTTTGTTGCTGTCTTATCACTTTTACCTGGATATGCGTAATTTTGATTAGATAAATGAGGGGAAATATGTTATCTAATGGACATTAGTTTACACAATATTATCGATATTTCTTGTTATTAATTCACACCTGATTCAGGCGGATTTTTATCTGTGATAACAATTAATCATTTTATTTTTAGAAATGTGTTCAACAGATTCCTGGTAATATCATTGAGACCATTCATATTAATACGCTTCTATTTAATTAATTAGTTTTAGGAGTGTTCTGGAGCACCATCTTGCTGATTATAATTTGATATTTGGCCAGTTCTAAAAAAAAATTAAATTCCATAATGTTTCTAGTGTTTATTCGACTTCTACATACCATAAAACGCCAGTTTTGACTTTTAACACAGAAGTTTAAAAAAATATTTTTATTTTAAAATCTTTGTAATGGCGATTATTAACATTGCTGAAAAAACTATTTCTATTTTAAGCGACTTTAACACGCGCGGTGAGCCATTTAAGTGCTACCCATCTATTTGAGAACAACAATTTCTTTATTTATCAATTCCAGCTTTACTTCGTTAAAGTCCATATTTAATGAGTATCTGTATATAAAATACTTAATCACTTTAACAATTTCTATTTATTTAAACCTTATACGTATTTCAGCATGTTAACATGCCATTGTCAAAGGTTATATGAAGGTAAACAGTTAGCGTTGTTATAGCAATAGAACTTTTTTACTTATCTTGGTAATCGTCTGCAGATGACTTGATTTCTTATTCCAAAATGTCTAGTAGAGGAGAATTTAACAGATCAATTTGCTCATTCATTAACGGTACAGTTTTTAAATGTTTGTGAATTTCAAAAGCTTCTAGTATATCTAATTTACGTTTATCATCACAAAAGTGTAAACATTTTATGGTGTTATAAGATGTCATTGAATGATTTTGTTCTAGTAAGTGTTTAGCGTAGTTGGATTTATGTGGGTGTTTGTATTTGTAACAACGTACGTGTTCTTTATACCTAATATCAAAATTTCTAATAGTCTGGCCTATATAAACCGAATTACAATGCGAACAATTTAATTTGTAAATGCCTGATTTTAACAAATCGTCTGTTTTTGATTTTGCATTAAACAAAGTATTTAAGATGTTCCTAGTTGTTTTAAAGCTTACTTTATATTTATTTGTTTTGTTTATAATTTTAGCAATTTGTTCTGATTTCTCACCAAAATATGGGATCGAAGCATATTTAATTGTATCGAACGAAGTTAGGATATTCGGATAAATTTTTTGAATGGCTAATTTATAATCTTTTTCTTTAATTAATGTATCGATAAGTTTAGTATTATAACCATTACTGTATGCAATTTGTTTAATAATTGAAATTTCTCTATTATAATTAAAAAATTGTTTGAGGCTAATAAGCTACTTTGTGGTACACTCCAAAATTATTTGAAATGTTACTTGAGTGAGCAGTGACGACATGGTTAATTTTCTTAAATGGAAATACAGGGTGAATCATTTAAGTGTCAACCCACTTCTATTTTCTAAGCTATTGGAAATATCAAATTTTTTTCTGAATAAATGTTGTTGATAATTAACTACTGCGTAAAGTAAAATTATTACCAATAATACTGGATGTTTAGTTACCTATGCCTGTACAGCACATTACATTGTTATTTTAAATGGAATACCCTGTATATACATTTAATTCTAAATATAAAAGTGTTAAAGTAGTATCATCTTAAAATTAGTGGTTTCGAGTAATTTGTTTTTAAAAAATTTTCGCATTTGTGTATAAAGCGCCGTCTAGGTCATATAAGGGATAAAATTAAATTAGTTTAACGATATCTGGTTTATTATCCTTAATTTTAAATTCAAACAAGATATTGATTAAAAACGTTCCTATTGTCACTGGGTCATGAAAAAAGTCAGAAAGTTGTTCTTAACAAGAATGCTAATCTATTGTTTAGATGTAAAAACAATAGATCAAATTTAAACAATTGTCTTTATAATCTTGGTATTAAAAATTGTTTTATTGCAACTGCTTAAAAATGTTTTTGTAGCAGTTCTTATTTTAAGAGTGTGCTTCTTTCTTTTCGTTTTATAGCACTGCAGATACTACAAGTGAAATACGTTTTTAATCAATATCTTTTTAGAATTTAAAAGTAAGTATATCAAACTGTATATTGTTGAAAAGAGAAAAAATAAGCTTTTTAATTGTTAAAATAAAATACGGTTTCTATTTAAAAAAATGCATGTTTATGTTATACAGAGTGGCTAGAAAAACCCCGGCCACTTTTCTTGCGGCGGTCAAGAGATGGCGGTTTAGTAAAAAAATTAAATTAAAATACTGGCAACAACGCAGAATCCAAGACGTTTTAGTTAATAAATACGCCCCATATTAAATCAAAACAACCAAAACGTCTTGGATTCTGCGTTGTTGCCAGTATTTTAATTTAATTTTTCTTTACTAAAGCGCCATCTCTTGACCGCCGCAAGAAAAGTGGCCGGGGTTTTCCTAGCCACTCTGTATCTTGAAAACGAAACAAAACACAATCATGAAAAAAATTTTTTCTAATACAGCTTCAATAAATATACAACTTTATCTTTTACGAGTATTTTCTATTTTTCCACTATGAACAGAAATATTTTACCTTAAACCAACTTTGCTTTTTCAGTTTTTTGCTTGTATCTAGTGGGTATCTCGTGGGTATTTTGGGAAAAACAAAATCAGCATTATATTGCTTCCCCAATTGGGCAACTTTCATCTAATTTAACTGTCTTCGTGTCTTGTACAGTCGTTGAGATCTCCATGCTGTGCAAGTTATTCTGGGCATCCTGTGTGTGTGTTGTCGTTTAAAAAACTTAACGATGACGTCACCACTCAGTCACGTGAGAATACAGAAAATTTTGGAGTGTGGCATAAAGTAACTCATTAGGCCATAAACAACTTTTATTACGAGAAAAGTGTGAATAGCTTTAGAAACAGTAGGGGGGGGGTGACCCTTTAATGACTCACTCTGTATAAATAGCATGTAAACTAGAAAAGCTTATATTTCATAATTTTTACACTTTGCAAGCAGTTAAGTACATACTGTAAATCACATAATTTACATAATGTTGTTTACGTGAGCGTGTTACGAATACCAATTTCACCACAAATTCCGTAATTGAAGTTCAATACCTAGCATTATTTAAATAGTGAAGTAAAATTAAAAGTCTGTGATTTTCTGTCTTTAACAAATTATGACATGGCATCAATTATCATCATATGTACTCCTAGTTAGTACAACTTATTGGTAAATTACTGTGTAAATTAGGTACTGAATGACTAGGCACTTTTTGGATATAATTTTCTCAAGAAAACAATGACCTTATGTGATTTTTTTTAGACTACTAGTTACAATTAGCAGAAATTTTTATTTGGCATTCAGAGATGTAAAAATTAAAAACCTGCTTGATATTTGTAATACAAGCATAAAATTGGCTGACGTTAAATATAACAAAAAAACATACAAAAACTGCTATTACAAACACAATTTTGACAGGAAATCATTTCACAATATTACATTTAAACGTTTTCACATTAAAACGATTTAACTCTTACTCATTCATGTATTCCCCTTACGCCTAAATTTTGCTACTTACATCATATTTTTTAATAATACATTCGGTTATATTTTCGTAAACATTTCCATTAAAAACTAATTTATACTGCTTTAACATATGTATACAGGGTGTGGCAACCCGCTGTAATTGGTCGATTGCAGGTTAAGTATTAGAGATAGAGAAAACTTTTTTAAATAAAAGTTATTGGAGGTCATGTGAACTGTCACATAAAAATATTTTGCATTGTACAGGGTGTCCAATATCAGAGTGGCATACCAAACTTATATTTTTTTAAATTAAACACCCTGTATATTTTTGCAAATTATTATTCGCCTTTTAATTTGCTTTCCGACTGTTTTTTGTTTTTTTAAATCCGTTGCGGTGTTGCCAAGTTATTTAATTTTTTTCTGTAAATTTGACATTTGCAGACCTTACTAGTAAAATCTGTACAAGCCGTATTTTTACAGATGAAACAATTTGTTTTTGGGAAATATTAGTCAAGACCATGTGCTATTCTTCAGATGTTTCACAGTTGAATTTGGTTATACAGGATGTTTGTTGCCGCGGTCCAAAGTTTTCGAACTTTAATGTGTCATAACTTGATTTTTTTAAATAAAAGCCCCTAATTTTTATTTAATATTTGAATTCTACTGTAAATTTCCCATCAAACGTCTATGACATTCTCTATATCTATCTCTACTAGTTTTCCTTGTTTTTTTTGATTTTAATTTTATTTAGACAATCTATTCAAGTATTACTTCAAAACAAATGAAAAGTGATTTGAGAAAGAAAATTTTAATTTTATTTATTTTTAAAACAAGGAAAACTAGTAAAGATAGGTATAGGGAATGTAATACACGTTTGATGGGAAATTTACAGTAGAATTCAAAAATTAAGTAAAAATTTGGAAGTTTCATTTGAAAAAATCAAGTTATGACACATTAAAGTTCGAAAACCTTGGACCGCGGCAACAAACATCCTGTAAAACCAAATTCAACTTTAAAATATTTAAAAAAATAGCACATTTCTCAGAAAAAAATTCTTTAATCTGTAAAAATACGGCTTGTGCAGATTTTACTAGTAAGGTCTGCAAATGTCAAATTTACAGAAAAAAGTTGAATAACTTGGCAACACCACAACGGAATTAAAAACAAAAAAACAGTGGGAAACCAAATTAAAAGGCGAACAACAATTTGAAAATATACAGGGTGTTTAATTTAAAAAAATATAAGTTTGTTATCCCACTCTGATATGGAACACCCTGTATAATGGAAAATATTTTTATCTGATAGTACACACGACCCCAAACAACGCTTATCTAAGAAAGTTTCTTCTATCTCTAATACTTAACCTGCAATCGACCAATTACAGCGGGCTGCCACACCCTATATTTTAAATTTTTTTGTCTGCAGTGGAGTGTCCACTCAATTTTTTTAGCATAGTTGAAACATGACTAAACTTTAAAAACAAAAGTAACTAAAAATCGGCGAAGCACTGTCCCATAATTTACAAATAATTACCTTATTGTTTCCAAAACTATTTTGCAAGGTATTAGTACAGGTCTAGTCTAAGAATTAACTGTAACTACTACACGAGCTCAGATAGTTGAGAAACAAAATTTAAACATATAAAACTGCCAACCGAGTGAGTCTAACACAAAGTCAACCTTTCATCTCAATACCGTAGTGCCGAAGCAAAGACTGCCTCGTTTCAACAGCCTGTGGTTGGCCCACCAGCAAATCAAACTCGCTTAAACTCTATGCTTGGCTTTGCGGAATATGTTACAAGGTGCACAGAAAAGTGTAAAATAAATTTTGTGTTGACTAGCATATTGCTATTGCGAGTCTCACATAAGAAATATAGTCTAAGTGTATCGTGATAAAAATATCAATTATTAATTTTTTGAGAAAATATTCCTCAGGATTAAAGAACACTAAAACTGAAATAGGAAATACATTAGCCGAAATTAAAGGGAAGGGGACTTTAAAATTAAATTTAGAATCTTATTTTATAATCGATCATCAGCAAGTTCGGTTAAACAAAAATGATTTATCATCCCCCGTTTATTAAATAAAAAGACATGAATTTTCGATTTTCAAAACTTTATAGAAGGTGTCACAAAAAAGTTAGCGGACTGCGATATGAACCAAATTGTAGCTCATTCCTAGCTCTATTATCTTATAAAAATTTTAAAATATCATGTGGCCAGTTTTTGAGCAATATTTTTTTGAAAATGTTCGAAATATTGAATTCTTTGTCACTTTACAGTTTTAGTAATTCCAAAAGTTCTTCAAGCTAGTAAAATTGTGCACCCCTGGGGCATGTGAATAGGCGTTCTAGCCAAAATATTCAAAGAAGGCGTCACCGAGAAATTAAGGAGCTGAGACACGAACTAAATTGTAGCTCATTTCCACATTTATGAGCATACAAATTAAAAAAAAAAGTGTGGCCAGTTTTTAAGCCATATTTTTTTGAAAATTTCCAAAATTTAGAAATAATACTTCAAAACTTTCATACGTTTAAAAATTTTCTTAGATTGTAACATTTTGAATCCCTAGAGCTTCTACCAAATCAAATTTGATTCTGATCTGTCAACTACGTTATGAGTAATAAGGCGTTAAAGTCAAAATCGTAGGAGCCGCTATTTTGAAGTTAGAAAGTTCGGAAAAAGTAACAAAGGTCAGCTGTTTCCTGTGTATTGGTTTGACCACAATACACCAAAATTCTGGAATTTTTACCTGAGAAAACGTTTATTTAACACAAAAACAGGAAATAGCTGACCACTTCTACATATATGCTTGCCCTACATCGGCCATATTGGTTTGGCTTGTGTGACATCATGTTGGAATGATGGATTACCCTAATTCTCAATCCCACCTAGTATTTGACACTTGCGGCATCAAAGGCTGTTACAAACTACAGAAACTACCACTACTACCACAGGCTACGTTATTTTTAATGTTAGCAACAAGTTTTTAAATTTTTACAAAAAAAAGCACAAGTGTTAAAAAGTATCTAAAATTTCAACTATTATCTGAATGGTGGTATCCAAAGTATCGGTATCAGAAACATGTATAATTTGTAGAATATGACGAAGGAGATACAATAATTAATAAAAAATTCCTTACCTTGACTTTCTTCTTCTTAGGAACCTTAACTTTCTTAGGTAATTTAGTCTTAATGAATCTCTTTTCTTTAGGCAGTTTTTTAGGAGCTGGAGGGGGAGATGACAGTTCTTCTCCACCAGATGGCGATGTGCCTTCTCCAGGCATCACACCATCAGAGAACTTTACAGTCTTACGTCTAGATTCTCCTTCTTCATTTAGGCTTCCCCTGTAATAAATACATAAACTCACATTATTTTTTTCCCTAAGGATTTTGAAATGTTTCTTTTAACCCTTAATTATGTAATAAAGCATAAAATCACAAACTTTGAGCCTTGAGATAATATTCCTTTTCCAGCTGGTTTATATGAATTATTGCAGACAATTTGAGGGACCGGAGGCCACTGCACAGGTGCTTGGCATTCACTCGTATTTTCCAAGTTCAGATTTTCTTCATTACCCAGGGAAACTTCTTCGGTTTCTTGTATTAGTGCTTGCTACAAATATCAAAAGTTATCACTGTTATCAGTTTAATTGAAAGTTCAAACAAAAATCCCACCTTAATCATGGCTTCAGTCTGCATTTTCACTTTCAACTGTTTGCGTTTCTCTCTTTCCTTTCTTTTCTTTTCCTTCTCTTTGCGTTTCTTTTCCCTTTCTTGTCTTCGTTGGTCTTTTTCCGCTCTTCTTTCAGCTTTTTGTTTAATTAAAACTTCTGCATTTAGAGGATCTTTTATTGAGCTTGCGGCGGGTGTTGGCGTTGATGGTGCTGATGATGGCAACGGTATGAGGGGTGCTTCTACTGGTATCTCAGGTAATGTGGTAGTTGGTACTATTTGTAACATGTTGCCGACTTGTACAATTTTTTGGGTGCTATTAGTAATCTAAAAAATTAGAAATTGTGATAAGTTAAGATTTTATTTGCTCGGATTTTCAATTAACAAACAACTTGCATAAAATTCAGAATGATTCAAAACTATCGTATAAAGTATTTATCAACCAATTTTGTTTCAGTTTACAAAAAAAATTGTAACTGTCTGTCGGTTCTGTAGTTGCACAGTAGTTACTCATTAGATGGTTTACACGTTAAATGAAAGAGTAGAGTTAATTTTCATTTACGGATCCAAGAATTAATGTGCTCGGAGAACAGTGGCTGCTTTTAACCAAAGGCACCCGTATAGAAATTGCACACATACGTTTTTAAACTTGCAAGAATTTTTGCGGAAAGTGGGTCTGTTGGAAATAGGAAACGTGCAGAACCTAGAGTATTGAACGAAGGAGCGCAAATTTAAATTTGAGAACAGTTTGCAGTAAATCCTACTAGCTTATTATGCCAGGTTACATTCATAAAAAATACGGTTTTGCGAGGAAATGAGTAAAATGGTGAATAATAATCCAAATCTGCTAAAAGAATATTTGCTTTTCCGATGAGTGCACATTTATCTTGCACCTTGGGGGACACTGTTAACGGTTCTTTATTCACAGAAGGAAATAAACGGAGAAATTTAGTTGAATATGTTGCAAGATGCTATCGATCCTCTAATCACAGAAGTTGTTGTACAAAACCAACATGACAAACATAGAAACTTTCAACTGGATGAAGACCTTTTTCGCTATCAGCAAGATGGAGCCCCTGCTCACTACATATTACCCGTCTGGCATTGGTTAAATGATAGATTTCCTAATTTGACGATTGGCACAAGAGAAGCAATCTAGTGGCCAGCTAGATCTTCAGATTTTATACCACTAGATTCTTTTTGTGGGGTTACAAGGTGCAGCCAGTTTAAGTTCAAGATTTAAGAAATAGAATAACAAGCGAGTGTAAAGCTTCTGCCTAGAAACATTTCAAGGTTGGAGTTGAATTTGAAAACAGTCTTCGCCATTTTTTAACAAATAACGGCAAATGTTTTGAACATTTACTGTAGTGTTGAAGAAGACGCATTGCATTTGTTTAAATACTTGGCTCCCATTTTTTACACACTGAAATTCTTTTTAATTAAATTAGATATACTGGAAGCATTTGAAATTCACAAACATTTAAAAATTGTACCTTGAATGAATGAGCAAATTAATCTCTTAAATTCACTCTTATTGGATGTTTTGGAATGAGAAATCAAATCATCTGTAAATACTGATAACCAAGACGAAGTCATCAAGTTCTATTGTTCCCACAGCAACACCAAACTGTTTCCTTTTAATATTACCTTTGATAATGGCATGTAAACATGTCGAAATACGTGTAAGGTTAAAATAAATAATTATTGTTGAAACTATCAAGTATTTTATTTAATATCAATATGAACTTCAACGAAGTAAAGCTGGAACTTATTAATAAACATTTTAATTATCTTTGCCTCAAAAAACTGTTATATAAGAGGCAGGGTGCTATATTTAAGATTTTAAAGTTTAGTAGGCTGTGGGTGAGGGTCAATATCTGTTCTGATTCTGTTAATATTACGGGTGGAATTTTCTCAAATGTACAGCCTGTATAAAAAAGTTGAAGAAGAAAGACGGTGACTTAAGCAGAAATCTGTAGAAAACCTCAAATAAATCAGTTACATTTGCTTGAATTTTTTTGATCTTAATCAAGTGCTGTAGGTTAGCCTGTGTGACTCTTTCTGAACTAACTTTTATGCTTTAGATAGAGTTTCAATAAACTAAGCAAAACTTTTGAAAATACAGTAAAAAAATTCGAGTATTTCATATTGTAAATCTTACATATTTTTGAATTAATCTTTTTTTTATGCAAAAACCAAAAACATTTTAATAGGAAAACAAACTATTTACCTTATTTTGTTGTACAGGTGGTTGCTTTGGAGGAGCATCTTCAGTTGGTACAACTTGAAGCACATTCCCAACCTGGACAACTTTCAAATTTGAATTTTCTCGCTGCCTTGATTGCCGGTAGCTTTGGGCAGACTGACCATACTCGCTTTTCTGATTCTGCTCACCATATTGTTCATAATACTGCCCAAATTGATCGAAATATTGTGGATCACACTCATAATTTGCAGAATATGTAGTACTTATAGGTTTTGGTTGCTGATCTGCTGCAAGCCCTAATGCTTGACTAATACGTTCATCCAATGACATCCTTTTAGGTGAAGGAGAATGCGATACAGAATTCTTGAAAAACTCTGTGTTAAAAGCTGGAGATCCTACATACTCTTCTGAATTATGCTGTAACAGCTGATCATCGCTTATAGTTGAATCAGCTACACTACGTTTGAAGCCATGTAAAGGTGAGCTAATAGGCGAACGTTTTATTCTGTTACTATACTTGCTATTGCTAACACCAGCAATTCGCTGAAGGGTTTCTTGAATTGAATCCAACTTACGATCCTTACTGGGTGAGCGGTCTTTGCTTCTATGTCTTCTTGGCGAGAATTCTCTTGACATGCTACGTCGTTTAAGTGAAGGGCTGCGATGTCTTGGCGACATGTGCTTCTTGGGTCCTGGTGATATGCTTCTGTAGTCTCGTCTACTTTCTTTTTGTCCAGGAGATATACTTCTACTATTCCTTCGGTGTGTATCATCTCGGCTTCTATGTAAGGGTAAATTATTAACAACTCAAATATCATTGATGTATTAAGTATTGATTAAATGTCTAACAAGGTAAATACTTCGGTTCATTAACTTATCACTGAATATTTTTGTGCTGCATAATTAATACTAATGGACAATTAATTGGAAGACAAACATACCTTTAAAACAGAAAAAATATCAACGGGTAACTTTATGCAAAGAGAATCATATACCAACAGTTCTTTCAATTGCAATTGATACTTTAGGGAGTACAGTGTGTCTCATTTTCGATGTAGTGATATATTAATACAAATTGTAGTAATTAGATATTTGGTTTTTAAGAAATCAGGAATTAGTCAAAATTTTTAAAAATTCGTAGCGGCCTTAATTTTGAAGATACAGCATTTGGGACACAATTATTTGATTTGATTTTACACTGTAATGTTGTTTGCAAAACTTCAAAAAGTGCTTATAAAACTATCGAGACCAAAAAACATGTCTAATTTCCATTTCCGGTTTCGGTTAAAAAACTTACTGCAACTAAAAAACTTCCACATAACGAATTTCGTAAAAAACAGTTAGGGGACAAACGCACCCACAGATATACACGCCCGCATGCATCTACAGACAGTCATTTTTTTTTAAATCACTTTTTTGAGTTTCGTGGACCCCAAAACGTGTATTTCCGTTAAAATCTGAATTCGGAAATTTGCACGAAATCATAACTGTCCTTACTTCAGTAGAAGTATGGGAAAGTAAAAATAAAAAATCTTGTTTTTGAGTTACAGTCACAAAGCGAAATTTTTAACAATAATGTAAATTACAGTGGCATACTCAATTTTTTTTATATTTGCTATGGTTTTTGAGCTACAACCAAAAACATGTATTTTGTTAAATGGGAATCATAGTTGGCTTTGACATGATTTAAACGGCATTTTAAAGAGCTTTCAAAAATACCTATACAGGGTGATTTTGGGAACGGAGCCACTATTGCCAACTTTTTTATTTTTAAAGATACAAAGTTGCTTAAATTAGGAAAAACGTGTAACTTTTTATTCTGGCTACGATGCTGAAAACGAAAAAATAATTGCCGCCTTTTAGAGTTATTTGTTAAATTGACTTTTTTTAAACGGAACGCCCAGTAGTTTTTTATATTTTTGAATTTCAAGTTTTATTCTCTTTAAAAAAGTATAAGGTCAAACTATGATTAAATTAACAAATAACGCCATATTTTAACTTTTAATGATTTAATAACATAATCGTAAAGGCTGTGAAATAAACGCTACTTGTTTTATGGTATAGGTCAAAATATCATTAAATTAATATGTATAAATGTAATTATTATAGTGCCTGCTCGTATTGTGCATCATTATCTAGACAGCCATATTTTAACTTTTAATACTTCAATAACATCATCGCAACAGCCATGAATCAAAAGGTAGAGTTCGCTTGTTTTATTGTTTCTATTTTGACATTGGCCCCCACGGTCACCTGACAGGAATCGTTAGATTTTTTTATTTGGGGATACCTACAGGATAATATTTACTGAGATAGATACAACAGTGTAGAGATTTAGTCGCATCCATTACAAATGCATTGTAAACATTGCCCACAGAATGCTACATCGGGATTCGAATACTGTAGTTTAAGAATTTACTGCTGTCTAGATAATGATAGTGCCCCATTTGAACAGTTACTATAATAATTACTCTTGTACATATTAATTTAATGATATTTTGACCTATACCATAAAACAAGTAGCTTTTGTTTCACTGCTGTTACGATTATGATATTATGATTAAACCAATAAAAGTTAAAATATGGCGTTATTTGTTAATTTAATTATAGTTTGACCTTATACTTTTTTAAAGACAATAAAATGTGCAATTCAAAAATATAAAAAAATACAAGGTGTTTCGTTAAAAAAAGGCCATTTTAACAAATAACTCGAAAACGCGATGCGCAATTGTTTTTTCGTTTTTACCATCGTAACCAGAAAAGAAAGTTACACTTTTTTCCTCATTTAACCAACTCTGTATCTTTGAAAATAAAAAAGTTGGCAATAGTGGCCCGATTCCCAAAATCACCCTGTATAGTTTGCTTTCAAACTAGTTGTGATATTACATATATTGTTCAAACTGAAGTAGTTTAAAAATATTAAGCTATAAAAAAACATTTACAAAAAATGCCATTTTTAATTAATAAACATATATTTCTTAGCGCACAATTTATTTTTTAATGTAAAAAAAGGTACTAAAAAAATGTGTTTTTTCTAAAAGCAAAATAAATTTATCTGTAATGTGCAAAATCATAAAAATAATCTTGCGAATAGAAAAATGGAATTTTTTTTCGTTGGCGAAAAAATCCATACATATATAAAAGCACAAAGGGTTTTTTCTCCCCTTCCTCCAGCGGCTACCGCTTCACCAATTTGGACCATTTTTTTTTAAATGAAAGGTCTCTATCCACAGATGGAACATGAAACATTTTTATGTTTTTATTCTCCGTCGATTTTTTATTAATAATTATTTTAATTTATAATATATATGACGGTCGGCTAGACGCGCGTCACTTGGGGCGCCTCTACAATAACGTCGCGTGTCATTATTGGAACTAATGCATCACGTGACTTGACATTTCGCCGGTTCTGTCAACGCTGTCTGTCAGTGCATTGTGTGCTGGGGTAACACTAGTAATTTGTTAAAATTCCAAAAATAATATTTTTGAAATCTAGAAATATTATTTTAAAGAAGTCTGAAAATAATATTTGTGCGTTAGAAAAAATAGTTTTAATTGCATTTTTTACACATTAAAAATAATCTCTTTGTGTGACATAAAAAATATTATTTATGCGCGGACAAAATATTTATTTATTGAAAACAATTTTTGAGTTGAAAGAACCATATAATTTTTAATCCATTAACTGGCCTAAACGGCGGCATTTAAATACTTAAAACAATACAAATAACTATATTTTAGTTTCGTTGACTTACATTTAAAATAATTATGTTTAAATTATTCTATAGAAACCAATATGGTTTATTAAAAACAAGGCATAAAAATGCCAAAATGCATATGATTAATTTAATTTAAAAAATCACTTTGATTTAAATCACGATTAAAATCTTGACAACATTTAAAATAAAAACAATTTTTTATATCAAATTGATTTTTTAATTTTCAAAACAATCGATTTTTTTCATACCCTGCCAAATTCAGATAAAAAAATTTACCTTCTTGTTGATCTATCCCTGCTACCTCTCCTTGGCGACCCATTTCGGTCCCACCTTCCAGGAGATGACATTCTTTGGCCTCTGGGCGATATTTCCCTTCTCCTTGGGGATACATCTCTGCTCCATCTCTTTGCTAAATCATGCCTGCGTGGTGATCGGCTATCTCTTCTATTGCTTCTGGGTGATAAATCACGTTTTCTTCTTGGTGATATACTTCTATGTTTCCTTCCATCTCTGCTAGTCCTTTCTCGTTCAAAAGATCTTTCCCGGCTTCTGGAAGACCGCCAGCGACTTTGTTGACTTCTGGATTCGATTGTTTCTATAAACTGTACATTACTAGTAGAAACCTCTTCCAAACTGTCATCTTTCCTAATAAACTTGTCTGTAAAATCTGTACTGTTCTCATCATTTTCGGAGCCATCAAGCAATGCTCGTTTTGCAGGAACATTTATTGAGGACATAGCAAAATGTCTTTTGCGATTTGTAAGTGGCAGTGCTTCAATAGCATCATTTTTATCAACTGGTACAGCTGTTTTAGGGTCCATTGTGTAAATTTGATTGCTCATAATCAAATTATCTTTTGCTTCTATAATCCCCAATGATTTTAAATGGGGACTTTCATTTGCTTGTTTCCTTAATTCGGCTGTTAGGAACTTTATCGGAATTAAATTATTTCGTTTTGTTGGCGAGACCGTCAAATCACTTAGAGCAGAATTTGATGACAACTTATTTTCTTCGGGCGTTGTTGGTTCTTCTTTTATGGCATGCACTTCAACACTTGTATTTAGATCGCTTATTTCGGATTCAACGTGCGTAGATGTATACGATGCATTCGATTCAAGTGTTGGCGGTGTTATTGGTGGTACACGAACATTCTCGGGTATAATTGGAGCAATTGGGTCTGGATCGGCTATAATTTTATTTTTTGGTAAAGGTAGTATGACTGATTCAAATTTGGTTATAATTGGATCAACTTTTGTCACAATCGGATCAATTTTCTGCAAAACTGGGTCGTTTGTAGTGGTAATCAAAGACAATTTAGGAGATGGAACAGGCAGTGGTACTTCAGATGATTTCTGAACTAGTTTCAACGCGTCAGGGTTCGGTAGAGGTATTTCACCCAGTGAAAAATCTGGTATGGTGAGATTTATGATGTTCAAATTGGCTCCGACACTTGTAATCTTCTTTGGTGTTAACAATCTGGCTTTGGAATTTGGTGTATCCTTTGAATCTTCAATTTTTATTACCTAAATAAGAAAAATACAAAAGATCAACAAAAATGAAGTGTTGTATGGGAAAGGACATTAAATATAAATCATCCTGTACAGTACTCTCCATGCTGCAATACTTGCCTTGCTTACTGATCGAGTGTATAAACATCAAACAAGCTTTTGCAAAGAAACCAATTCTGAACATTTTCATCATTTAACACAACACCTTACACTAATTATTGAAAAATAGGATTAAGTAAATGAAAATATTTAAAACGATTAAATTATTTGGGACTAAAAAATGGTCAAAATTAATAATCGCTCTATACCAACTTAATTCTATCGCCACACTACCGGTAAAATAAATTATAAGAACGACCTATTGTATTTGAAATATGTTGGGCATGCGCCGTTCCGTTTTAGCAGCAATGCCAGATTATCTAGATTTTTTGCTTCACATCTTGTCTATTATCTAACGCTTTTTTGTTTCCAAAATCAACGTTTTTAATAAGGTACATAAACAATTATTTATTCTCGTATTTTAAAAAAACAAAATGTAAAACAAACGCCATGAGAATGGCAGTTTCCAATTGATGAAGCCTGCACTAAATGTTTACTATGAATGCAGGTTTCGTCACGTACAAAATCTGATCTTTTTATTGCTTTGACTAGCATTATTTACGTTACGATTAATCAGGGGTAATTTGTTTGTACAACTCGATTGGAGAGGAAAAATCTCTCCGATTTGACTCGCGGATATAATTCAATAGAAATTAAACGTAATGTACATGACAAGACTTCGGTACTTTGACTGTCTACACGGTCTACTTACAATTGCTTTGTTTTGTTTTTGCTGCCAGCATAACATAAACTTTTTTAATAGAACACTGTATATTTCTACATAGGGTGAATTTTTCTTTTTTGTGTACATACCAGCTATGTATACTTTTATAAAAAACATGTCAATGCAGTGTTTTACTGTAATCTGTAGGCAACCAACTATACATTACATTTCAAAGCTTCAATTTTTGAAAAGAATAGTCTGCTGTGGAAACAGGGATCAATTTCTACCGTTGGTGGCGCTGCTATCGATGTCACAATGGCGGCGTTGTCGAGTAATCACTTCATTTATGTACACGTAGGCCAGGTTGTAATACACGAAGTGCACGTGAGTGGTTCAAAGTTTTTATATAAATCTGTGTTCTTCGAATTGTAGCTTCACACGTAAGTAAAATGAAATATTAAAGCAATACTGTGGGTGTATTGATGATTATTAGTTAAAAAACGCCGTCCTCGAATAAATTAATAAGTTGCTTAACCTAGCATTGCTAAACTATTTTTTAAAGTAACATTTTAATAGTCAGAATTCATTTTTGATTTATTTAAGCTGGTTGACTACTAAATTCTTATTTTTCAGGATCATTGAAGATGAAAATTTTATCTTTGAGCATTTAGAAGAAGTCCAAGTTCTCGGTGTATTACTGAAGAGGAAGCTGTTCTTAATGCTAATCATATATTTACATGTGGGAGTGTGGAGCGCCGTGATAATTATATAAAATTACTCGCATTATGTTTAAAAATAAGTGCGCTAACCACAGATCCACATGAAATAAATACAAGTTTTTACTTAACCGCAGAGGTCAAAATTAAAGGCACTTCTTGTACTTGCAAGCCGGGGCAGACTGAAAAATGCAAGCATGTGGCAGCATTGCTAATATTGTGCACAAGGTTGTATACGTTATATTTAATTAAAACATATAAAACACAAAGTAAAAAATGAACATTTGATTTATTGGTTTTGGTGTTGTGCGTTACAGGTCGGACATAGAAAAATTTGACAAGTTTTCTTCGACAGCCGTAGAATGTTACTGGAAAATGAAAAAAACTGCAGCGCTTGCAAAGTAAGAAGCTGCTCCTACAACGGAGATGGAGTGCATACCAGCTTCATTATACAAAAACGAACTGTTGGGGGACGAGGATGCAGCAATATAACTCAGTCTTATCAAGAGTTTTATACTTATTTGAAGTCGTCACCTGCATTACTAAAACAAATTCAGAGCAATATAAATGAGTTTAAAATTTTGATATTAATTTTTTATTTGTTTTTTTTTTGTTGGTTTGTATGTAAAAGTATAACATTAATACACCAATAAACTGAATGTGTTCTTTGATATTTTATTCACAATAACACCAATAAAGTCTGTTTCGTACAATATTTTGTTTTTATCGATTTTGTATTAATTTTTAAAACACGTCCCGTTTTTGAATGAAAAATAAATGGTCACTTTAGCTATGGCAACCATACACACAACAATTTGTATTGGAAATTTGTTTTTAGCGCTTTCATTATTCATTTTACAACAGATATTAGCAATACTCATGTTAAAAAACGTTGATATTTGTGTACGCGCGTATATTTGTTCTCAATTATTACTGTTCTTGGCGGCCATTACAGTAATTCAAATTATCAACACGGGTGGCGCTTTGGTTAAAAATTTTCTCCTATAGTCTGCTGTGGAAACAGTTATCAAATTGTTTAATGTCAAATTAATAGCAATCAGTTTTGATTTTTTGAATTTAGCATAAAATTTGTGTATTGTTGATATTTTGTTTTTAAAATAATTGTTTTATTAAAAAAATTTTGATAATCAAATAATTTTACGTTTTATTCACAAACATACTCATTGAACATGACCTCACACTATGAGGAATAACCTTTCTCTCTCTATTATTTTCTGTACAGTTGGTTGTCTATAGATTGCAGTAAAACAATGCATTGACACGTTTTTTACTAAAGTATACATAGCTGATATGTAAACAAAAAAGAAAAACTCACTGTATACTTATCCTCTACCTCTTCGCCTATACCTACCATAATTGTTAATTTTGTAAATGGTTTGGTGGCGGAGCCGCGTTATTAATTTCCTTAACTTAAAAACTGCGTAAATGGGTCAATTTTTAGAACTAATAACCAAAATTTGGAATCCTGTTAATAAAAACTATCCTTTTGTTACGACACCTTAAACGTTTGGTTACATTGTACAGGGTGTTTATTTAAGCTTTAAGAGGCACCATTTCCGTTATCTTTAATTGGCCGTCATAACTAGATTTTTTTAATGGAACACACGACACTGCATATTTTCATCACATCTTATTCGGGAAGCAATTCTCTGTCATTTAGTGTAGGGTACCTCCTAGCTGAAGTTGATACTTTAGAGGTGCAACATATTTTTGTTTCGGTAAATGAGGTGGAATACAGATGCAGACTAGCTTTAATGGTCCGTCGAATGTCATAACCAATTTTCCTGCCACGATTTTTAATTGACTGTTGGCTGAATTTGGCTCTTACTGGTAAATGAGACAATATACTAACCTGAAAGGAAAGGTGGGAGATGAATGGAGAAAGGACGAGGATAGGGTGTGCCATATGAAAAATTTAAGTGTATTTTGTGTCTTGGTATAACACGATAATTGTTTTATGTATTTCCAAAAATCTACAATTTGAATACAGCTATGGACTAACGTATTTATGGATCGCCGTTTTACTTCTAATCCTAAATAAATAATTATGGAAAACAAATTGATCCTCAAGCAGGTTGCTAAACAATTACTGACGTCAAAAAATCATTGATTTTGACTTTCGCTCAAAGAAAATCAATTTTTGGCGGCAAAAGATTGATTTTTTGTCGGAAAACGTTGCTAACTAGCGGGATACTTATGTGCAAACTAGGACCAATATCCTGCAATACTGACCGATATAAAGGAGCAACTTGCCAAAGGAGGACGCATTAGAGGTATGTGGTAAAGCATTAGATCAAATGCGGCAAATAATTTAGTGTGGCGACCGACTAAGATTTCGCTACTACGCCAGCTGCGCCGTTAGATGGCAGCATTTTTGAAGTCAAAAATTGTTTTTTTAACGTCATAAAATACATTTCATCTTGGACGTCAAAAATAATTTATTGACGTCTAAAAGTAAATCTAGTAATCTATTTTTGACGTGAAAAAATTGTCAGAGGTAAAAAAGTCATTTTTATTAATCATTACGGAAATAATATTCGGACCCAAAAAATAAATTTTTGTGTCTGAAAATTATTTCGTTAATGTAATAAAATGTCTGAAAATCCTTTTTTGATGTCTGAAAATGATCATTTAATCAAATGTCTTAAAATATATTTGATGTAAAAAATATTTTTGTACGTCAATAAATGTATAAAGGCGGGTATTCATCTGAGCACGAACGGGAACAAGGCAAGGCGAGGCCGAACGATCATACGTATGTGGACGTGTCTTCGAGGCGTAGCAAACAGCCTTGTGCTGTGCGAAGCACGGACCGAGGCAGTTCGTATGCCATCCGATCCGAGTCGGTACTTCAAAGAAAAATTTGATTAGATGTGGACGGCATTTATGCGTTTCAACTGCCTCGCCTCGCTTCTCGCCTGTTCAGTCAGGTCTAGTGCACTGTTGATAGTGTTTGCACAAAATAAATTACTGCACAATGACCATTTTCTTCCTCTTCCACCATGTTAGTTAAAAATGACTGACCTCTGGTGGTCGACCTATTTCGGTATAAGGATGTTGTCCACCAGCGTTTCTTTTTCCTCTTTTTTAATAGCCCAGCTATAACTACAAATGCAGCACTGGCTACTATCAAACGGTCAACGTCCTCCATCTTGCCGATCGCTGTTTCAACTCACCCGTATGGACCCAGAGGGTCCGTATGAGTGGATCGGTGCCTCGTTCGTTGCCTCGGCAGATTTCGTTCGCTTAGCATTTTGGTAGCAAACGAAGCATTCGTTCGGCCTCGCCTTGCCTCGTTCCCGTTCGTGCTCAGATGAATACCCGCCTTAATAGAAACTAACTAACAGTGTGTATAACAGTCCACCCACACACTATCTTTTATGGTTAAACTATTGAACCTAGGTGAATGGGATAAAACATTTGTTATGTAAATCCCACACAATGTATTCAGTAAAAAGATTCGGGAAAAGGTAGTTTGGAGTAGGGCTTGGAGGGGTTTATCGAAAATTTTCACATAGGAAGGTGTGTCAAGTAGTACCTCATTTAAAAGGAATTTTTAAACCCAACAACTTATAACAAAGAAAATACGGATAACTCAAACTGTTTCAAAATGGCGGCCAATTATATCATTAAAGCGGCCATTACATAAACCTTTTCCCAACCAAACATGAACTATTGTACAACAGATCGTTAAAGTCCATTAAATTAGCTTTTCAACGATGAACCACATGAGGACAAAAAATAAATGTTAGTAACTCTTCTCCTTAAAAGAGTGGGAACATTCAAAAGACATTATCTCAAAAATTTTAAATGGGACGAAGGGTTAAGTGATAACTCATTTTAAACTGAACAACTTTTGTACAATACAAAATTAATCGATTTTAAATTCCCACCTACCTCTTTTAATCCCTTTTCCTTCGTACGATTAGAAATAACCACATCAAAGTTGCTCATATCTGGATGTGTAGATTTCAGTTTCGTATCCACCATTTTCTCTTGTTTCTGATGACCGTCTGTATTTTCAGTCTTTACCTTCACCATTTCCATTTTTTGTTTCTTAAACTTCTTCCTCTTTTCATCATCGCTACTAAAATCGGAGGAACTTGATATTGAAGAAGAATCAGTAGTAGAATCCGAACCAGATGAGCTTGATGATGTTGAACTACTGGAGCTACTGCTAACTCTTTTCTTAAATTTACGTTTTCTGATTTCTCTCCTCGAGTTCTTTTCAAACTCTTCATCTGAAGATATGGATACAGAACGAGAATAAGATTTCCGTTTTTTAATCCTTTTATCACCTGGTTTGGATTTGCGTTTCTGTTGTTGAAAATCTTTTTCTGAAATTTCTTCAGCTGTGCTAATTTCTGAACCAAGAGCTTGCATGAATTTTTCGTATTCATTTTCTAATACTTCTGGTTTTTGAGCAGCAGATGTTCTTGATATTGGTTTTCGAGGTGGTAAATCCAAATTGTCGGTAAGGCATTTTTGTCTATTTTCTTCTTCTTTTTTATATGTACGTTTATGCTTCTCTCTGTTAACAAGCAAGCATTCTTTATCCCCTTTTTCTTTGTATTTAGTATCTTTGACCTTCTTATGTTGTTCTTGCCTACTTTGAATCTTATCGCCTGATTTCTTGTCTTCTCGGACAGCAATCTCATCTTCTGAGCTTTCCCAACGATTTTTTCTCGCCATTTTTTTTTCTTTACCATACGATTTATGTTCAGTTTTATTTGATGGTGTAACCTCATTTTTATTGCTTTCATTTTTAGTATGGGAAGCTTCTTGTTCCATTTTTGTATACGGTTCATGATGCAATGGCTCGAGATCATCAATGTTTTGCCATCTGCTTTTTCTTCTTCTTTTACCCGTTTCTTGTTCTGGGAGTTTGTCCAAATATTTTTCAGTTCTTTTGTTTTCGACAGCATCCTCCCAACTGAAGCTATCTCTCATCCTTTCTCTTTGCAATTCTTGTGATCTTTCGGGAGTATATCTTCTTCGAGGTCGTTGATCTTCAGAAGATCTCCTGGAGAGTGGAATATCATTTTCTTTTGGATATTGTGGATGCTCTCTTGCTTCTCTATAGTCTCGGTGGGCTCTGTATCTGAAAAATTAAACATGGGTCAGGATAACTTTATTCTCAAAAATCATAATTATCAGAAAAACAAAATATTTTGCGGCTTAAATAAAATTTCTACTTCAATTCAACAACAACAAAATTAATTGCAAGTGATTAGGACTACAATTATGATGTTTTTCGAAACTATTTTTTAATACAGACCATGATACCTAAAACTGAATATAAAACATGACTGATATTAAAAAGGTTAAGAGTTAAGTGTACATCAAGTATCCTTTGTCAAGTGATATTCAGTTAACCCTGTAAAATCAATCACATCTCAAGCAAACTTACCTTTTTTCTTCGTCATCAGATATCTTAAATTCTTCTTGTCTCCTCTCTTCAAAGCCACACCTCTTTTCATCAAACTTTGTCAAACGATCGTAATATCTCTGGCGTTCCAATTCCTCAAAATTCCTCCTCTCAATTTCCAACTTTCGCCGTTCCTCAATTAATGTTCGTCGTTCTTCTTCTAACCGGATTTCCTCTGTTTTAATCGTCAAATAATCATCCCTTTCCCATGGATTATCAGCATATAAAGCATACATTTTTTTATCATCGAATTTGGCATGATCTGGAGATCGGTTATATTTACTACCATCAAATCGCTCTTCCTCCCACTGTTTTCTTGAGTAGCTGTTTCTTGTATTTCTGATATTTAATGGCATTTCCAAAAATTTTTCTGGTGGTGATCTTTCTATGGAACGTCTTGATCTTCTTCGTTCTTCTACACGGTTTCTAAATGGTGAGAAGTCAGTTGGTGTTGGAGGTAATTGCATTGGGGAAAATTGTTTTGGAGAAAATTCATTTTGTATTGGAGAAAGTCCTAATGGAAAATTGTCCAGATGTCGAGATCTTGTGGCCCTTAACGGTGATGATGACCGATCTCTTAAAGAAGATCTCCTTTTTTCTATGGACTTATCTCTCTTGTATAACCGTTTAGTTTGTTCTCCCGACTTATCCTTGCTCGGTTGTTGAGAAACCAAAGGAGATGGTGATTTTTCATCCTTAAAAGGTGACTTCACTAAAGGTATATCTGAGATTGTTATATCAGAAATTTCAAGTGGGTCTTCGTCACTTTGCCAAGACTGATTAATACTAGCTGATTCATTGTGTAATTTTGTTGAGGGTTTTTCCAAATTGGAGGTAAGTTCTACATCACTCTCCCAGTTAGAATAATACTCCTCAGTATCGGGTGTACCAAATTCTTTTTCGGCAACACATTTGACTTTTCTGGGTTCTGGTTCGTTCTTGGGTGACCTACTTTTAGCTACCTTTTCATTCTTTTTAGATTTTTTTTCTCGTGATTTTGATCTTGATTTATGTTTTCCTTCAGATTTGCTTTTTTCTGAACTTCTTTTTGGGGAACTATCTCGTTTTTCTTTTGATTGGTCGATTATGTGTTTTTTAGATTCTTTTTTTACTGACTTTTCAGATTTATTTAAATTTGGGTCATTTTTTCCATGTTCCTCTTTAATTGACTTGTCGGTATCGCCACTGCTAGTTCTCTTCTTGTTGTTTGTTACTTTATCCGGTTTTTCATCTTTCGAACTACTTCTACCTTTATCTTTAGTATCATTAGATTTGCTTCTATTTCTTTTAGTTTTTTTAGCTTCAACAATTTCAGTCTTGCTTTTATGATTATCATCACCTTTTTTATTGTCAGATTCCTTATGTTTGTCAGACTGCTTCTTTCTATCGTCATCTGCTGTTGAATTTTTCCTTTTCTTGATTTTTTCATGTTTACTATCTTTACTTGGTTTAGTTTTCTTCTGCTTTTTCTTCTTGTGTTTTTCCTTCTTAGGTTTTGAATTTTGTTTCTTTTTCTCTTTCTTTTTGTGCTTCTTTATTTCTGGCTGCTTCTCAATTTTTTCCTCAATTTCTTCTTCGGAATCTATTATCTCAATGTTTGTGTCCATTTTTTTCATTGGATATGTTTCATGTTTTTCAATGGGTACTTCCTCAAGCATAATATCTTCTGCTTTCTCTTCAGGTTCTTCTAAAACTTCAACTTCGTTAATTTTTTCACTATAACTGGTATCGTCTTCAGATTTTCTGTGAGTTACATCAGGTTTGTCATCTTCATTGATCTCTTTATCTTGTTCATCCCCATCCGAGTAAGTTTGTAAGAAAGATAATCCTAAGGAAGTTTCCAAAATTTTGCACTCAGTGTTGTCGTCAAATTTGCTTAAAACGGTTTTAGGAAACCATTTTCTATTGGCAGCTTTTGTTGGTGATTCCGTGTCACTAAAAGTAAAATTATATTTATTTATAGCTACATATACAGAGCAGGTCAACAAAGCCACGGTAGTTAATATCCCTTTTACTATTTAAAATACAGAAAATTTTTCAAACAAAAGTTGTGGGGAACCAAACGGGCTCCATTTAAAAATTATTTTTGTTATGCTAAATTAATATAACACATTTCTTATTCGTCTTTTAGTTGCCTTTATAAATATGTTTTATTTTTGAAATTTCGTTGCAGTATTTCTACAGATTAAACAAAACTTTTTTAGTTAAATGTTATTTAAGACAATTCTCTCGATATTTTAAAGTTAAATTTGGCTATACAAGGTGTTTGTGGCAACACTGAAAAAATTTCTAACTAAGAAATTCGATTGTAAGGACCTGTTTTTTTTTGGAGGATATGTGATTGGGTCATTATATTTTCAGGAAAAGTAAATGGAGATACTAATCTACATGTTTTAACAAATAGTCTGCCAAATTTGTTGGAGCACCAGTCCAGGGTGCAAGCATGAGGTATGGACAAAATGTCTTGATTTCTAGAAATTACTGATTTTTTCCTTAAAATCGAATTTCATCAAAACCGTTGGTTTTAGTTACAACCAGTAGTTGATAAAATTTATAGACCGCAAAAAGTTCTATTCAACTAAATAAAAATATACAGCGTGTTCTATTTAATAAATTCGAGTTACGATATACAAATGTTAAGATGTTCCGAATAACCTGGCAACGTCGCAACAGAATTTCGAAAACAAAACATAATAAAACAATTATAAAGCGAATAAGAATAATATTCAAAAATATACGAAAAAAAAAACATAAATTTGGTATATTTCTCATATCAGACCTCGGTATAATTGAAAATGATTTTAAAATGTGGGCTTCTTGGTTCCCTTCAACTTTTATTTAAAGTATTTTACTGTATTTTAAATATTAAAGAATATATCGGCCACTGACAACAAACAAAACAATTTAAAAAATCTTACATTGCTGAAGTGGAATTGTTGGCAATTTTTTTGATGCTTTCTCGAAATGATTTTGGAACGTATTGGAGTACACATTTCCTGGAGTAAAAATCATTTGGCATTTTTTCTTTTACACTGTATGATATCCTTGGAGATTTATTGGTGAATCTAAGGAAATAAAGAGTGTTACGATTGCTCTATTGAAATTGAAATATAATATACCTAATGTGTTCTGCTGGAACGATTTTCTCTTTTCCATTTGCACCTTTTATAGTTAATGGGTGTATCGGAAGAGATGGCGTTTGAAATAATAACAGCTTCCTAAAACTGTAACAAAATTTTTAAATTACCTAATACTGATACACTTAGCATGAAAATAAAAAAAAAACTTACTCAATGGGTTCATTGTTCTTGTTTCTACACTCTTTTGGTTTCATATTCACGAGAGTTTCTAAATCATATCCTTTCTTGTTAACTTCAGTCCAATTAACGGGATATCTGGGCTTATCCCAGTTTTTTCTCGACTTTGTTTCCACACTGCGGCTTCTCCTGTATTCCTTTCTGCTGCTGTGCCGCTTAGTTCTTTCTGAAATCGTAAAATTAATGTTTGATTATTGTTAATACCGGAGGCAATTATTGATCATGAATGAATGTACAAATGTATCTCTTTTCCTATGTAGTTAAATGGGAAACTTTGTTAATATTGTAGTTATGAAAAAAACGTTTGCATGTTATTGGGTCAATTTCTTAAGATGAATTAAACGGTAGAAACAACAATAGATACTCTTCTTTTGTTTTTGAGCTACAGTCAAAAAGTAAAATTTTTTCGGAAAAAGATTCCTTGGAATTAAAGAAACCAAAAAATGAAACGGCCACCAAAAATTGGGTGAGAGGAAAATCCCCTCCGCCCCGGATGAAAAAATTAGTCACTTAGATGTCGTTGTTCAATTAAATTGAGACTAAAGAAATGTATGACCGTAATTCCCACAAAAAATAAAACCCTAAAGAAAGTTATATCGTTTTAAAGAAATAAATTCGAAGTAAATTTAATACCCATTTCAAAAAACTTAAATTATTAATAAAATCCATGCACTTAATAACAATCACTGCATAACAATTTTTAGCACTATTTAATACAGTCAATTAATCCACTGATAGCATCCATTGTACCATCTAAAATTTCTAGTAATTTGCAATAACTACCCAGACTGCAACTTGTGTGGATTTCTGTCAATTACAAACACCAAGAGGGAAAAGGAAGGATGCCAGAAATCAAATTACTGCCTGTCATCAGTTTAACATTGCTGATAAACAGCAGCTTAGCAAATTATCACTGTTTTGCTTAAGTTATTTACCTCGCGATCTGGACTTTGATCTGCTTCTCCTATTTCTCTGGTCTAATAATCCTTGTTCCAAAGCTTCCAGATAGGCACTTTCAATTTTTTTTATTTCTTCAATTTCTTCGATAACTGCCTTAGCTTTTTCATTAGGGTTGGCACCTAAAACAAAATTATATTCATTTTGCGATGATTATTTTTGTGGTATAACAATGTTCTTTTGAAACTTAACACAAAATTTCAATAGAGTTGATCACATTAATGATTTACAATAAAATTTTACAAGAAAAATTTACTTTATTATAATAATAAACATTAAAAAATGATGAATCGAATATAACATATTATTTAATAAATATTTTTTCCTAATTTCGAACAAAAAGCTACCATCAACAGAAGAATAAATTTAATATCACCCTGTATATATTACAATATTCTGAATAAACTGCAAGGCCACAAAATTTGTTCCATATAACCTACTAAAAAATTATTTACCCAGATAAAAGAATAAGTTTCTTCTAGAAACTAAACTTAAAACTTTAATAAACTAAAAGACTATAATTATTTATATAATAAATATAATTATATAAGCGACCGGCAAAAAGTTTGCAACAATTTTTATTACTATAACTTTCCAAAAACTTATTTTTGGGATCGCATTTAACATAAAAATTATTTTTAAATACGCCATTTTACAGCTTATCACTATTTTTGTTTCAAACTTTGCACGTGGCATTAGAATTGGATTTTAATCACTTTTTTATAACTTTTATTGCTATTTTCTCAAATAATGCGATTTTAGGTCAATTCATTTAACTTATTGAAATTTCCCGACAAACCTGAAGTCACGTGACCTACGTCTAAATCAATTTTTAGGTTACCCGAGATGCAGAAGCGATCCCAAAAAAAAGTATCTGAAAAATTCTAATAATAAAAATTTTCCCCATATGTTGCAAACATTTTGCCAATCGCTGTATAATATTTAAGATTTCTAAATCAGCAATTCTATAGCAGCAATACAGTTTTTCCTGCTATCAATATCAATAGTGTGGTTTTTACCACAACAGAATTGACATAACCCAACCAATAATAAACAGGGATTTCCATTTATGAATTTCCTTGCAGCAACTTTTGCTCTTACACTATGCTATTTGGGTAAAAAAAGAAAGGGGATTTCAATAGAATGCAATTTTCACAGCAATTCATTGCAGAAATTTACTGCAGCAACACACTAAAAGCTTTTAATAACTATTCAATATTTATATTCTTTTGTCGTGTACATAGGGGAATGCTACTATTTATGCTCCCTAGGTTGTTTGTAGTAATAACGGTACCGCAGGCGCGGCAAAGTGCACACGGGGTTGGGGTTAGACCCGTTGTAAATCTGTTATGCACTGATACAGGGTTAGCATCGTGAGGAAAGATCACAGAATTGGTTAGATGCGACTTAAATAAATATTTACATAAAAACACTGCAGATAATACGTTACTAGTTCGTGCAAGCACATAGAGGTACTTACATTTTTATTAATTAAAAAGTTGAATTTAAATTAAAACAATCGATTTAAATCAAAAAATCTGATCCGCAATAAATCAATTTTTTTGACTTTTTAAACAAAAATCGCGACTTTAAAAATAAAAATCACGTAAGCATAATACATTTTTGTACAAATATTTTTTCGTAATTTTAAACAATATTGCTATCAGCATGAGAGCAAATTTAATATCACCCTGTATATACTTAAATATTTTAAATATTCTACACGCTGCAGGGTCGAGCAATAATCAAAGTGCACTAAAAATTTATTTTCATAATAAAACAGTCCTAAATTACACACAAGTCTTTCTAGCCATTATTAATATTGTAAATATTAATATAATAATATATAATAATAGGAATTCAGCTCAAGTCGCACAAAAAAAAAGTATATTCTTGTTCTTTCTAGCTGGTTTCTGAAGAAGGGTAAAGTTAAGTTAAATAAAGACATTTAACTATAATTATTTTCTAATTTTGCACATAAAGCTGCTACGAGCATAAATTTAATATCACTCTGTACATTGAAATATTCTAAACAAATTGCAAGGATTAGTGGCTTGTAAAATATGCTAAAAAATTAATTATATACAAATAAAATAATAGTCCTAAACTATCTATTTTATTTATATTTTAAAACGTCATAATTTTATTATGCCATTATTAAAAATAGACTGAGTAAAATAAAATTTTATATTCTTACTCTTTCTAGCTGGTTTCTTAACAAGCACAAACTTCTCCTCAGTCTTTTCCCCATTTTCATTATATTTATTCTCTGCTGGTTGCAACAAAAACTTCGGTTGCTTCATATTTTTCTTTTTGGAAAGAGGTGAAACATTCAAGCTGCTCTGTTTACTTAACGAAAAAGCATGAAGCCGCTTTTTCGCCTGTTCTTTCCCAAGTAAAGTAGTTTTTGGTACATTTATATCTAATAAGTTATCAGTATTGGGTAAATTTAAATTATTAAGTTCATTATATGAACTATTCAAGTTCTCAACATATGGAGACTTGTCACTATCGTGCGATTTCGTTGCGGTTATGGATGGAGACTTCGAAACAGGAGTTAAGCTTAATGAAATTTTTGTTTTTTGTGATTCTGGAGTTGAAGTAAGATTGTTTAGCCATCTTTTGTTTCTTAAAGGTGTAATTGGCAAATCGTCCGTGCTAATTTCTGGAAGATTGTTTGTGGAGTTTAACTCTGGATTGTCTGGAGTTGCCGGACGTTGCTCTATGTTCTCATTTTGAGGGGGCAACTGTATTTCATCTACAGCTTCCATCTGTGCTTTTGTAAGACGTTTTTAAATTTGTAACATTTTTGTTATGGTACCGGTTCGGTGAGAGTGTGGTGTTAACCAGGTACTTGTTACCTTACCATTCTGGTTTACTTGTAATTAATAAGATGAAACGATACAAGTGTGACCTAAAACAAATGGCATTCAAAGTTAACCTTAATTTTTTATTTAGCATTTTTCCTCAAAAATTTGAAAATTGTATTTATAACTAGGCTGAATTTATAAATTACGTATGAGTAGGTAATTACAAACAAATGTTTTATTAATAACACTGGAAGGCATCTTACCATTAGGTAATGAAGTTTAGTTTGCAATATTTTTAAACACATCTGCTGGATACTAATACATTATTGATATCTCTATTTGTCCTATTAACCAAATTAAAATAAATATAGAAATACATTCAGTTCATATATCAATTAAGAATTATTTTAATATATACAATTAATTAGTTGACAACACTTTAATCGATACTTAGGGTTTTTTCGTAATAAAACTGCACAAAACTAAATATCAGGCAGTGTTGCCATCAGTGAATAACCAAAGCTAGGTACTTACCCAATAATAATCAATAGGTTTCAGTAGAGGTGGGGTTTATTACACCCCACTTTCTTTTCTTAATAAATCAGCAACTGGACTCAAATTTGACATTATTTTATAATATAATGACAATAAGAAACTCCAAATTTGTTTATTAACTAATTTATTGAATATTTACAAAAAAAAGTAATAATTTTAAATTGCAGCATTATTTTGCTAACAGTTTTCAAAAATACTTAAAATAATTAATTATTATTAGAGAAATTAAATTATACACAGGACTTTAACGGTTCCTTTAAAAGAAATTCATACAGGGTGTCCAAGATAAGGAGTGCGTGCATGGGGATCTCGTAAACGGTAAGAGATAGAGATTCGGTTAAATGAGAAGAATTATTCAGCATCTCAAGTACTACTTTGATCCACATTCAAATTCTACAATTTTTACTTAATTTTTAGTACAGACTAAATGGATTACTAACTTTAATAAAATCTTGTTTTGTTTGCTAATAAAGCACTACTACTAGTATGCTCTGCTTGTTTTTAAATTTATTAATTGTAATAGACAGAAAATAACGACGAATAGAACTGATGTTTTACTCCTTTGTAGAATTAAACATTTTTTGCTTTTTTACATTTAAATAGATTTAAAACTGTCGCCAATTGACTGAATAAGTGTGATAGTTAGCGCGAGTCACTGTTAGTTAACCAGTAGTATTGGAAATTAAATAAATATTTAGGGATATCAATCGAAACTGAGTGAAATTTTTTGGTTGACTGTAACTCGTTAACCTTAATCGTATTTATTATTTTCTTAGATAAATGACCTTAACCGAAATGTTGGGATACCAGCTGACTACAACCATAACCGGTACAAAATCCCTATGCATTCGAACCCTTGGACTAACAACGACATTAATAAACGACTGGAGCGTATGAAACTACTTTTTTTTTCTATACGTATTTTATTCAGTAGACATAATTACAAAAAAAAACATTACGTTTAGTATTTTATTTTTAAATTAACTCCTTTATTTTTACAATCTGTCCACTTGGACAACAAGCAATTGGTATGACTAGAATCTGAACTATACATAAATAGCATGCAGAAACATTTCCCAATTTTTCAATAATTTAAATTTTTGATATAAATATGGGTGGATCATTTTGTAATCGGTAAATTTACCAAGAAATGGGTAACATCGGCAACACCGAATATCACTAACTTAGCGATTGCAGCACTATTTGTGGTGACTTTTGAAAGTACAGCACAGACATCAAATCGCCATTTTGAGAGTTCCACTTTCATCAATGTTTGTTATTAATTAATGTGTAATTTAGTGATTGTGGTGCAGTTTCTGTAATCAAAATGCAACCTAGTCTTAAGGTTAGTATCAATTTCTATTTATATTAACTCCATCCACGAAATTTCTGTAAAATAAACCACGAAAGAAAAATACCAAAGCTGATCCATATTTTTGGAAATTTTCAAAGAAATTCTTTGTTAACAGAGATCTGCTACGTCAGACGACGAAGACGACTTAGAATCCTTACGATTAGCTGCGCTGCAATCGTTAAAACGGCAAGCTCAACCCCCTACGAATGGCTTGGCCCCCTTACAAATTGCACCACCCAAGTTGTGCAATCCGAAACCATTCAGTGGTGCTAAAAACATAAATAAACGTGGTAGGGGATTTCACGGAGGTGGTAGAACAGCTAGAAATGTAAGTTAAATACGCTCATTTTTGTTTCGCTTCTTACGAATAATTTTTAGGGTCCATATAATAACAGGGTACGAAATTCAAATCTAATATCGGTACAAACAATAGAACCTGATCAGTCACACGATTCATTGGCCGATATCAATCGCAACAAGAAATTTACAGAAGAATCAATTCCAAAATTGATTTTACCTCAAGACCGATACTGCAACACAAAAGTATCTTTAGAAAATAAAGCATCGGAAGCTAGTAGTAAGTTTGATAGATACAACGATTCAGACCATTCTGAATCCGATTCAGAATCGGAAGATGAAAGAATCTCAGGAGCAGAATCTCCCAAAAAATTAGAGCGAGCAAACAGTTTAGAGGCTCTAATGATGGAGTTGGAGAACGAAATACAGGGCGAGACAAAAGCAACTGTTGAAGCTACATCGAAGCCTAAAAAGGCGAAGAAGTCTCGAAAATCCAAGCAGGAAGTTACAGATAGCGAAGTGGTTTTGCTGGAGTCGTCAGACGAGCTGTGTACAAGTGAAAATGATAATAAAAATAAACCTGAGGATGTAAAAGCTGCAAGTGATGCTGTTAAGGTAGTGGAATGTTATCAGAAGAAGCAGCCAGTTATAACAACTCAGAAAAATGAACTGCAAGAAGTTCCTGTTAGGCAGAAATCCAAATCGCCCATACGATCTCTAGTGTTACCAAACCCCAGGAGGGCTCAACCAAGGTCCCCAAAAGAAAATTGTCTTCCACAGAACCTACACGTAAATCAACCAATACATAATTTACCGTACATAAATCCTAATGTACCAGTTGGGACACCAGCTATTCCTTTCCAACCACCACCTTATACAAATTTTAATATACCACTAGGTCATCCAATCCCGTTTGACGCTCCTATGTCTTATAGTTATCCTGCAGCCCCACCAATGGGAGGTCCAAATGGCATCCATTCGCCTCCAAAACAAATGTTTTCTCCAAATCGATATGAACGTCCCATTTCACCTTTAACCATAAAGACGAACATTTTAAACACAATATCTGCTCCACTTTCTCCAAGAAGTGCTGCATTTGTTCTGCAAAATCGAGAAATAATTGAGAGAAGGAAGAAATCTCCAAGGCGCTCCTATTCTCGAAGCCCTTCTCCCGAGTTTCGCCGATCTTTATCTCCAAGGTAAGTGCCAGTGTAATTATAGGTATCATGGATAATTCTCGAAGAGTAACTTGTTGAAGGAGCATTCTAGAGCGTAAGATTATCTTTTTTCCAGTCCTGTGTAACAGTTCTTCCAAGCATGGGGTGCATAAAACATTTTTTTTTTACAATTCTATATTTGTTTGCAAATGCAATATTTGTTATAGATAATAGTTTTATTGCGATTCAAAGTCATAAATGAGATAAGGTTCAACCTACTGCTTGTGATAATAATTCTTAATATTACTTTGTTTGTTTACAAAACAAAACTTAGATAAGTTTGAACATTCTAGTTCAGTGGTGCCCAAGGCCCAGCCTATTTTAGGTGAGGTTCAAATCAGCATATATTATCACTTTGTTTATAAGTTCTAGCTTTACTTCCTTGAAGTCCATATTTATTGAGTGTAAATAAAATACCTTTTACTTCAACAATATTTATTTATTTTAACCTTATACCTATTTCGACATGTTTACATGCTGTTATCATAGGTTATATTAAAAACCAATTGTTTACTTTTTAATATAACCTTTGATAACGGCATGTAAACACGTCAAAATAGTATAAGGTTAAAATAAATAAATATTGTTGAAGTAAAAAGTATTTTATTTATATTTGATAATTATCACACTTGATGGGTTAATTCCGCTTTAAACCCCTGCTTCGCCAACTTAAATTTCCAGAACATTGTCATATTTTTCACAGTTTGTTAACAAGTTCAACATACATCCACTTCCGGTTCTTCCACATGCATCTTCTCCACATCCATTCAACATTTTAAATTGGCAGTTTCAAAACAGCACACAAACATATGAGGTGATTCTCATAAAGCGAATCGACGTTTATAACTTTCTAACTTCTAATTCATTAAAATAAAGAGTTATGTTACTCTTAAAGCCAGAGTTTTTTGAAAAAAGGGTTAGTATTTGCCTTAAGGTTTTCTATCAGACCCTGCATTTAGATTTCAAAATTAGGTTTCTTAATGAAATGCTACCAAATAAAACTTGTCTAACATTTCTACTCCGGTATCAATTTTGTTTAACCCTTCGTTAGTCGCTATTGGTCTGTGACGCCGAGACAAACAAAGACATAAAAAATCTCGGACATGCGCAGATCTGCAATACGGCGCTCCTCGCTACCTTTATGATTCAGTTGAGAAGCATTTGTGTGTAAGTGTAGCCGAAGCATTTTTATTCTACATTTCGGTGCGAGAGACCGAAGCGATTATTGCTGCATTTTTATTTCACTTGTGCGGTTGAAGTAAACCAAAGTGTATTTTTTATTTTCAAAGTGTACAGTAAGAGTCAAAGGTAAAATATTGAATATCTCTAGTGTAAAATTAGGTTACAATATTTTTAAAATATTTTTAGCCATGTCGTTTCACTCTTATGAAGCAGAACAAGTTCATCTTCAAAAGCTGTTTGATGAATGTCAGACGGACAGTGAAACTGATTTTGATGATGAAGAAGACGACGCCGATGAGGATTTTGTTGAGGAAAGAGAAGATGGAAGTGAATCGGAACAGGATATTTTAGAATCTGGTGAATGTGATGATATTTCTCTTTCTGAAGATGACGATGACGCTCCTTTGAGTATGTATAGATATTATCTAGGAAAAAACAAAATTACAAAGTGGAAGAAGGAAGTGCCTCCGCGAAATATTAGAACCAGACAGGAAAATTATGTTATTCGTTTGCCAACATCCAGGTTGGTTACAAAATCTCTCAAAAAGCCGATTGATATTTGGCAATACTTGATCAATGAAGAAATGCTAACTATTGCTGTAGAAATGACCAACAAATACATCAGTGATATAAGAGAAAAATTTGCCCGCGAGAGAGATGCAAAGCTGACCAATATTTTGGAGATTCGTGCTTTCATAGGTCTATTGTATTATGCAGGAATGTTGAAAGCAAATCATTTAAATGCAGATGATTTATGGAGAACAGATGGCTCGGGAGTAGAAATTTTCCGATTGACAATGTCTTTGGTTCGGTTTCGATTTTTACTTAGATGCTTTAGGCTAGATAATAAAGACACCCGCGAGGAGCGCAAGAAGGTTGACAAACTAGCACCCATTAGACAGTTTTTTGAAATGTTTGTAGGCAACTGCAAGGATGGATATAGTTTATCGGAATTCGTTACCATTGACGAAAAACTGGAAGCTTTCAGGGGTCGATGTAGCTTCCGACAATATATACCATCTAAACCCAACAAATATGGAATTAAAATTTTTGTGCTGTCGGATGCTAAAACGTTCTATACCAGTAACATGGAGGTGTATGTTGGGCAGCAGCCCGAGGGGCCTTACAAATTTAGTAACAGTCCTCATGCAATCGTAGAGAGGCTTTGTGAATCCATATTTGGTTCTGGTCGAAATCTAACTGTAGACAATTGGTTCACCAGTATTGGGCTTGTAAATACATTATTCGAAAAAAAAATTACTGTCATTGGAACTCTACGGAAAAACAAACCAGAAATACCATTAGAATTTTCGAAACCAGTAAACCGTCCAGTAAAATCAAGTTTGTTTGGTTTTCAAAAAAACTGCACTATCGTCTCATATATACCCAAGAAAAACAAGAATGTTTTATTAGTTTCATCTTTGCACCACGATGATAGCATTGATGAAAGTACAGGTGCATTATGCAAACCTGAGATTATAACAATGTACAATAAAACAAAATGTGGTGTGGATGTTGTAGACCAGCTATGTACAAATTATAACTGCGCCAAAAACACAAGGCGCTGGCCAATGGTGGTGTTTTATTCTGTTCTCAATGTAGCTGGAATAAATTCAATGGTTATATATACAGCAAATAACCCTCTTTAGTACTGTGAGAAGACGAGAATTTCTGCGGGGGCTGGCATACGACTTGATAAAACCATACTTGCATGAAAGACTTATGGTTCAAAATCTTCCATTAGCTATAAAATCCAGAATTCGAGATATATGTGGTATAGAGCAACAAAATAACCAAGTAAATGAAGGCCAAAAGGGGCGTTGTTACTTCTGCGGCACGAAGAAAAATAGATGTACCCGTTTTTCTTGCATAAACTGCAAAAAATATATGTGCCTGGAGCACATAAAAGGAATTTGTGTAGAGTGCAGTGTCAGTAATTTAGCTCAAGAATAATACTTTCTAAATCCTTTTAGTAGTGTTCGTAGCTTTTACGTATATTATATCACTTATTTTAAGTTTACAAAAAATAAGATTGTAAAATTTTAAATTCATACTCGAAGTTTTTTTAAGTTACTATCAAAAATGTAACGTTTTCATAATTATGAAACAAATATATCTAAAATAATAATTAAATTATTTTTTTTTCCATTGCAATGTTTTCTTTATTAATAGTTCTAGAGTAACTATAAAAAAAACACAAACATTTTCAAAAAAAAACAAAATTACACAATTTTCGAATTATCGGTTTCAGAGACCGAAGCGATTATTAGGGTTTCAAAAAGTCTAGCGACTAACTAAGGGTTAAAAGCTGATTTTTTCCTTAAGAAATTTTGTTTTGAAAAAGTTATTAAATGAAACTTTTCTAACTTCTGCTACGGTGTCAATTTTTTTAGATAAGTGTGAAAAGTGCGTCTCACATGAAAATCCATAGTGAATCCATACTATAATTTTCTTATTTATTAAAATAAAAATTTTTTTTTGAAGCCCATTTTTGTGACAACTTTTGACTTCTGTTAATTATTTTACTGTAAAGAAAGTGTACATGGATTAAGATATGTGTTAAGACTTTCAGAGCGCACTTCCTGTGAAATTCTAAAATTTTGTCAAGAATTTTTGAAATAAAATCTGCAATTAATATCGTAACAATTTTCAGATATAGAAGATCAAACTCCAGACCCTCAAGATCTCCATCACCAATTAGACAGAGGCATTCACCTAACCGTAGAGGAACCTCCCCAATCAGACGAATCTCTCCTAGCAGACGTCCATCTCCTAGTACCCGGCGGCTTTCCCCAAACAGTCAACCCTCTTCTCGACGTTCTTCACCAAACACCAACAGATATAGGTTGTCACCGCCTAAGCGGCCATCACCAAGTGGTCGAATGTCACCCAAAAGGTCTCAAAGGTCACCCCAAAGAAATAATATTCGTAATCGTTTGGGGGGACAATCAAACAGCAAGCCTGAAGTGACAAACTCTGACAGTGAAAAGGAAAGAACAACACGCAAAAGAAGTCGTAGCATTAGTTTAAGCTTGAGTCCTAGTCCGGAGAGATTCAGCCGTAAAAATTCACCGGTTAATAAAGAGGAGGATAAATGTGGTCAGTTTGATCCAGTTTTGGAGGCACGTAAGCGCAAATTTGAAGCTAATGTACCAACCGAGGGTATTATAAGACTTAAACCAAAATCTAATTCTGATGACGGTTTCGATACCAAGGATGCAGGTAAGAGTAAATAAATTTTTATGTAATATTTTTGTAAAATTTTATTCATTTTTAGATGAACAAAAAATTGAATCTGAGGATGTGGGTGAGGAAGAATTAAATGAAGACGAACTACTTGCCGGTGACGATACTTACATAGACTTTAATGTAAAAGTTGATGATCTCTTCTCCGATGAGGAATCCGACAGTGAAAACGAAGGTCGATTTAAATCTAACAGGCAACAAACTTCTAGTGATGTCAAGGTTGTGCCATTCACACAATTATTAAACGGACCAAGTAAAACCATCAAAAATGAAACGAGTCTCAAAGAGAAACGGCTCTCTGATAGAGAAAGAGATCGCAAGGACAGAAATCGATCCAAAGCAAACAGAGATAAAAACCCAAGTATTAGAAGCAAAAATTCACCTGAAAGAAGCAGATTTAAAGAAGAGAGAGATAGAGAAAGGTCTAGAGCGACGCCCAGAAGTCGATCACCGCTCAGAGTTCAAAGTCGAGATTCTGCTGCAAATAATACTGGTAAAATCGAAGCAGTAAGTAAAAGAACAATGGGTTTGATGCCTGTTAAAAGCAACATTTCCAATACTAAGAAAGAAGTGGGAACTGCGGAAAAACGACCTTTAAAAAGTAACTCGGTGGTGAAAGATCGAAAAAGACCGCCAATTGTTTCTCCCATAGAAAACAAAAAAATTGAAATTAAAATTCGTAACCCATCCAAGTATGAAGTTGAAAGTCGAAGTTACGATGTTGCAAATAAAGACGAAGAACCGGTGAAGGAAAAAAAGAATGCTAGGAAAGTCGAGGTTGCTAGCGATGCTTTTACTAACGAAATAGAAAAAGAAGATTTTGATGAAACAGAACCTGAAATTATTATTGAAAACGAAGAAGGTGAGGATGAAGATGTTGTAAATAAAAACGAAGGTAAGTGTTGGTATGTTATTTTTAATTTGTTGTTTGTTATTATTTTGTGTTACGTGTAGATGCCGGTGATCTCAGAGCCCAACTAAGTCGAAAGCGAGCAGAGCGACAGAATAAGTTGCCAAAAGTGGAAGGAGTGTCATCCAGGCTACTGCAGAATGCCCTCCAAGGTGCTGTTTTCAAAAAATCAAAAAAATCTAAATCTAAGAAAAAAGACAAAGAAACAGCACCTTTAGGTGAGTACTTATGAGCGATCTAGGGTTTACATTGTTGTTCATTTTAAATTGTAGTTTCTTCTTTGACCAATTGAGTGGTGATGGTGCAATTTTAAGTTTAAAAATAGTTATTGAAATTAAATTTCTAAAGAATAATTCAATAATTAATTCGAATTGATTTAGTGAGTGATACATTGTGTTCTAAAAATTGTAGAAAAACCTGCTGCGGGGGGTTTAATTCAAAAATAAAGTAGCTACGGTTTTCGACTCTTTTCAAACAACAAACTGTACGTTGTAGTCCTTTGGTCATATCCGTCTTTTCACAAAATGCCCAGACAATTTTTCGAATTATTTGAAACAAAAAACTCTTTTGACAATACACAACCCTGGAAACATGACAACATTGTTTAATAAAAAGTGTTGAGAAGGTAAATTACTCTATGTGACTGAGACCATGCCTGGGCTTTTCATGAAACGCTCAATTGCACTATATTTCTACGATATCACAAGCCGGCTGGCAACATTTTGCCGGATTACAGTATACCGTCATCGGATAACATACCATGTAGTTTACCGGCAATTTAAATTTAGTGCGGGTTACATTTTTAAAATTCTAATTTAACTACTTTTTAAAACTGCGGTACATAACTTATTATTATTTTCTTTTTTTTTGTGTACATGGTGGCATGCTACAGTTTATGTTTCGTGGAATTTTTAGCGATAGTGGCAGCGCCGCAGCAACGAGCATACTGTTGGCTCACTGACTGCCAATAACACAAAAATTAAGTTCTTGGGACTCTTAGGGATAAAAAGGAAAAATGTATTCTGCTGGTAAAGTATTCATATCATGTTGTACGGTGACGTCATACCGACAAAAACTTTGCATTCAAGTTTGGGAAACGGTAATAACTCGTAATCCTTGTTTTAGCTACTACCCCCAAAAGGGCGAATATGCGAAATGCAAAGATTAAATAGTAAATACTTATCGTTATTTGCTACAATAAACAAATGTTGGTTCTGCATTTATTGGAAGGAAAAAATACTGGTATTATCCATTTTGAAATTTCTTTTAAATAGAAAGGGGGGTCGAGTGACACCTCATTTGAAAGATCTTTTAACTCTGCGTCTGATCCTAGAGTTTCAAAGAAAAAAATTTAGCCACAACAAAATGGCGGGTTTTAAACAAATAGACTCACTCAATTCAAAATTGTTTTGATTTTTTTATCCAGGGTCGAGTGACACCTCATTTGAAAGGTCTTTTAGTTCTGCGTTTTCTGGGAAAATTTTGTACTGCAAATGAAAAAGTGGACTACTGGATAAAAAAATCAAAACAATTTTGAATTGAGCGAGTCCATTTGTTTAAAATCCGCCATTTAGTTACGGCTGAATATTTTTCTTTGAAACTCTAGGATCAGACGCAGAACTAAAAGACCTTTCCAATGAGGTGTCACTCGACCCCCCTTTCCATTAAAAGAAAATTCAAAATGGCGCCCAGTCGCCATTTTGTATGATAAAAAATTTTAATATGGTGTGAAAGATAGTATTTAATTTCCCATTACAGCACACCAAATTTTGTGGAAAAATATCAAGTCGTTCAAAAGTTAGTTGGGGGCGGGGGGTTACTTTATAGACACAATGTATAAAAGTAATTATTTTGTATAAAAGTACAGGAAAATATAGGCAAACTGCTTCTCTTGCCCTATTTGTTCTCTTTTACTTCTCTTCACTTCCCCTCCCCAATTTTGTTGGCTCCATTAGTTTATTGATATGAAAACCTGCATACTTCATTAAAATGTTATTTCTTCAAATTAACATTTTTTGCTCCCTTTTGGTTTCTTTTTCTTTTTCATATCTTTTTGATTATTTTTTTCTTATTTTCGTTTGTTTTGCTCTGTGTGTATTATTCTTAGTTGCGTGTGATTAAAAAAAACGCGAGTTAATTTTAACCATATTTAATATTCATCTCTGGCAATTTTAACATACTTTCTGTACATGCATTTACTAATGGTATAATAATTTGATTCATACTAATAATAAAAAAACTTGTATGATTTTTAGAACACATTGTATTAAGTGTTACTCAAACTAGATCTCTAATTGAAGCTGTTTCTCCACTTTGTTGTGTAAAAAGTTGTATTCTCTCTGTACATTACGTCATATTTCTCATAGAATTTAATCATGAATTGCTAATTTGCATGTGCTTGTGTTAGATCATGTGGACGCTAGTGTTTATGCTGCTGTTAGACGAACTACAGCTAAAACTGGTTATGGTGTCGCTGAAATTAATTGTAGCACTGCTATCAAAGACAGAAAAGTGCGAGTGTTGCATTGTGACGCAGAACCACTGACCACTGCATCAGGTATTTTTGGCTGCGCTTAACTTGATCTTCAATATTCATAAATTTACTTTTTTGTTGCATGTTAATTATCATTTGGTCAGTGTTCACCTTGTTTTAATGTAAATTTGTGATTATTGTTAGTGATGTTATATGTACAATTGACAGCTCGTAGCATTTTCGTTGCATGGTGGCAGAAACTTTGCTTAGAGTTACGTGTAAAAATTAAACATTTTAATTAAGGCATAGAATTTTACTTTTAATTAAAGGATTTAATAATTTTTTTTTAAATAGATGGAAAATTACCTATCCATCTGAGGCTGGGTATTCCAGGAGCAATGGATATTTTCACTGACTCGAAAGCTCACAAGATCTCAAGGAAAAGGAGTAAGAATAGAGGAAGTTTCGACCAGGTATTGTACTTAGCGACTTCTTTATTACAACCATATTTGTGTTTTATATCGTTTATTTTCACCTAGAGTGTTTTTTTTTTGTTTACAGCTACAGGTTATATTTTTTATTGCTGTATGAATTAATACAAATGGTACTGATATTTAAATTTGAAGCACACTTTGACAGAATCTTTCGGCCAGAACGCCTTTTGTGATATTTTTTATTAGCATGAGCTGTGGTTAGGATGTGATATTTTTATTGTGATATTTTGAATCTAAAAGTATTGAATGTTTTATTAATTTATTTCTTAACATATAAAGTAGTCAAGAAGACTGTATGAATGGTACAAATAGTTTTTAAACCATTACTAACATGCATGTTTTTAGCTGTGCTATTTTAGTACCTACATTTCAACTATTCACACTTTTATTTCAACCCATATTGTGTCTACTATGATATGTTAAATATGGAACGCCGTTTTACTTTTTATCCTGAAATATGGAAAACAAGCTGTTAAATAATTTCTGACGTCACAAATTGAATTTCAGACGTCGGAAATTGATTTTAGGACGTTATAAAAATAATTTATTGACGTTGATAATCATTGAATTGTCGAAAAAATATTTATCAAAAATCCATTTTTTAGTAAGTTCTAGCTTTACTTTGTTGAAGTTCATATTAGTTTATAAATAAAATAACTAATAATTTCAACAGGTATTTATTTATTTTGGAATAAAAAATTTACGTCGTAATTGTGGTTCGGAGCTCACGTTAAACTGTAGGTCTCCTATGTCTGCCTGTGCAAAATATCTATCGCCGCGCACCAAACACAGGCATAGGAGGGAGGTAGCCAACACCCTGAATAGGGTATGGCACTATAAGAAGAAGACGTCCATAATCGGTTTTTAGCGCCAATCATTTTTTGACGTCAAATTTTTTTTTTCTTTTAAATAACTAATATTTGACGTTAAAAATTAAAATCTTAGGCATCTGAAAATAATTTTTGACGTCAAAAAAATAATTATTGACGTCAAATAATATTTTTTGGCGTGAATAAATGCTTAATAGAAAGTAAAAAGGCGTTCTATAGTTATATGTAGAATTGAAAATCTTCCTAGAATAATTCTAAACGCAGCAGTCTTTTCACATTAATAAATACAAATTCACGATTTACAGCTTAGGACTTCTGTAATAGCATGAACCGATTATTTTAGTTAATAATAAAACAACATTATTGGCCGTGTATGTACAATTTCTTTTTTCTTGTGTAATTATTTTGAATAATTGTTGAAATACTTGTAGGTTGTGGAAGCTCTAAGATGTAAGATTGTAAGCTTAAGATCTTCAAGATGTCTTTTATATTAGATCCGTAAACTGCTAGCAAATATATATATTTTTTTAGATTTTAAATTATGACTCCCCAGGTGCTTGTTTCAATCTCGAATTTTGTATGATGTGTTTGAATTGTATACGTAACTTTAAATTTTAATATCTCATCACCATTTTTTTCCCTATTTGTTACTTTAATACCACTGATTAAAAATCAAAATTTGTGCATTGTTTCCATGTCGATTTGTTTAAAAGCCTAAGAAATGAAAAGTAGAAAAATTCACAGCATCTCCACAGTACCTAACTATGCTTTAAACATTATATTTGAAAGAATTTTTTGGTGTACAAATTAAACTTTAGAAGATGTGCAGTGTGTATTTTTTACATGTTTGGTAATTTATATAACAAGCTGCTTGTAAAAAATGCAGACTTCTTTAGTAAATTGTACAGTTTAACCTATTTGTACCAGTATGGACCTATCCTGTTAATGTATTTAGACTTGAAGGCAAGAAAAAGATTTGTGTAAGTTTTTACTAATAAACAAAAAATAATTTGATTGGAGTGGGGAGGGAGGTGCAGTTGCAGTAGCACAACCCGACCCGTAAATCATCGATTTTTTCCATATAATTTCTACTCAAAGCTGTCTTGTCTTAAGTGTAAATACAATCCTTTATTCCATAATTCCCGATTGTATAACATTTATAATATAAAAATTGTGCATATTTAAAATTTATTTTTGTTTATTTGACATTAAAATGCATAATTTTTATAACTAAAATCGATGTAAAATGCATTATTTGTAAAAGTTCTTCAAAAAGAAAAAAGAATACCTCCAATTTAAAAAAAAAAGAAAACCAACACAAAAAAGAGAGTAACAAAAAAATTTAACAAATAATTATTTGCAACAATCTAGGTCTAATTCGCCAACATCATCAGCCAACAAATGCGATGCCTACACATAACCATCCCAATGGAAGCAACAAAAGCACTTGACTGCTAACACAATCAGTGAAAACAGTAACGGAACTATAAACTGCCAAATAAAGCTTTCATCAGCTAAACAACAATTGTGAAAATGAAAATCTACGGAGAAAAGAACTGTCGTTTAATGCTTTATCAGTTTTTACTCTATAATGTTTAATTTCCAGTAAAAATATGTATATTATCTAATAGATAGCACTATAGCAGTTGTTTTAAAAGTTATGAATTGTAATTAATGTTGCTTAAAAAAATGTTTTAAAATGTTGGGATGTGTTATGTAGAATTTTTGTATTGTATATTAATAATTGTGTTTTGATTTAGCTTATTATTTTGTTGTAATATTTGTGTTGCCAGAAATAATATTTTCATAGCAAACAAGTTTTTAGTAATTTGTAACTCACCGTTTTTTTAAATGTTTTGTCCTGTGTAGATGTAGGTTTTAAACATAATTTTAAATAGTTAACAGGAAGTACCTTCGTGATATATGTGTATATAGCACTTTTTGTATATAATGTATATAATTTAGGATTTTATTTAAAAAAGTTTTAATAAATAAGTGTTTTATCTATAACATTTCGTTTTATTGTCAAATTCTTGAACGTATTTGCGATGGTTGCGCGGGTGCTTTGCACCCACGGCACCCCGTTAGTTACGCTCCTGATTCTCAATTATAATTAAAATTTGAAAACAATGATAATGTTGTTCTTTAAAATGGAGAAAACGGTGCGGTAATTGATCTATAACGCCGCTGTTTTTCTGCCGTCAAAAGCATTTTACTTGGCCTTCGCTAAAATTAAGTTACGCATTTTTATTTATTATGTTCAGTAGGCATAACTTCATTTTTTCTCCACCGCATTACCGAGTTCCGTGTCTTACTTTTTAAAAAGTAATGAAGTGAAACAGTCATTTCAATTACCTAAAGTTATGACCAACACAGGAGACAAAAAATGTTTACATTTTGTACCAACAAAGTTAACTAGTGCGCCGTTTGTACAAAACTAACCTACTAAACCAAACCAAACAAGTACATTGTTCAAAACATAATAGTTCCTTTGATTTTCTGCACCTTCCACACTATCTGTTCGACGTTATTAAAATAATTTTTATAGATTACACAGTGGACAAAAAGTCGTTTCATATAAAAATTGCCGATGAACTCGATGAAAAGAAAATAATTTCGTCATTTTGCCCGTTTCAAGTAAGACTAAATATCCAGTAGGCTACATGAAAATTTCTTTAGCGGCTAAATCTAATTTAAATTAAACTTATAAATTTTTAAGAAAGAAGAGATTTGGTTTCAATTATGGCTAGAATAGACCACTACATGTTTCGTTCTTGTTTGAACTCATCAGGTGGACATAATTCTAACCATAATTGAAACCAAAAGCAAACAGGCATATATACGCCAGAAAGTATAACACTAACGGGGAATTAAAATAGTAACGCCCTCTATTATGTGCGGCGAGAAAAAGTTGCAAAGCAACAAACCGGTAAAGTTGCGATCGGAACCTGCTAAGCAGGTATCTGCGATCGCACCGGCCTCTAAGCACAAAACACAGAAACGCCCGTGTGGCAAGAAATAAGAAAGAAGAGATTTGGTTTCAATTATGGCTAGAATAGACCACTACATGTTTCGTTCTTGTTTGAACTCATCAGGTGGACATAATTCTAACCATAATTGAAACCAAAAGCAAACAGGCATATATACGCCAGAAAGTATAACACTAACGGGGAATTAAAATAGTAACGCCCTCTATTATGTGCGGCGAGAAAAAGTTGCAAAGCAACAAACCGGTAAAGTTGCGATCGGAACCTGCTAAGCAGGTATCTGCGATCGCACCGGCCTCTAAGCACAAAACACAGAAACGCCCGTTTCTTATTTCTTGCCACACGGGCGTTTCTGTGTTTTGTGCTTAGAGGCCGGTGCGATCGCAGATACCTGCTTAGCAGGTTCCGATCGCAACTTTACCGGTTTGTTGCTTTGCAACTTTTTCTCGCCGCACATAATAGAGGGCGTTACTATTTTAATTCCCCGTTAGTGTTATACTTTCTGGCGTATATATGCCTGTTTGCTTTTGGTTTCAATTATGGTTAGAATTATGTCCACCTGATGAGTTCAAACAAGAACGAAACATGTAGTGGTCTATTCTAGCCATAATTGAAACCAAATCTCTTCTTTCTTATTTCTTGCCACACGGGCGTTTCTGTGTTTTGTGCTTAGAGGCCGGTGCGATCGCAGATACCTGCTTAGCAGGTTCCGATCGCAACTTTACCGGTTTGTTGCTTTGCAACTTTTTCTCGCCGCACATAATAGAGGGCGTTACTATTTTAATTCCCCGTTAGTGTTATAAATTTTTGTTGTCTGCTAGGTTTATGAAATGAAACAATTAAGAACATAATGGGGGTAGAAGAAGACATAGTGGAAGATGTGAAAAAAATGCAATTGATGTGATATGGACATGTTCAGAGGATGGACGAAACACGTATTCCGAAGAAAGCAATGGAATGGGTTCCTCGAGAATGCAGGAAAAGGGGAAGACCGAGGAAAAGTTGGAAAAAAGGGATAGTAGAAGCAATGGAAGATAGAGAAATAGAGGAAGGAGAGTGGACAAATAGGGAAAGATGGAAGAAATTATTGGGAACCGGAAGGCGATAGATGCCGAAAAACTGGAAGAAGAAGAATTAAACTTATATAGTAGGTTTTAAAAACTCTCTGACATCGTTACACAGCACTTCTTAGGTGTTTTTACTACAAGCAGTTTTTTTTGCGCAAAAATGACGAAATATAGATGTGAAATTTGCTGGGCTTAACTCTGAATTAAATAGTCTATACAGGAATTTTATGCCCATTAATAATCTGAAAAGAAATTGGAGCTATCTTGCTTAGTTTCTGAAAGAACTGAAATTTTGAATTTTTTGTTTTCGGCTATAACTCATTTGTCATTTATATTACATATTTCTAGTTCACCCATTATTAGGACACTTTTTCATACTGAATCTAAATTTTTAATCAGATTTGGTATAACTGTTACCATTACTCATTTTCGACTGGTCGGCATTTTAAATATTTTCATATTTGAATAGAGTATTTAATTCTGATTTCAACGATGTGTCACACTTTGCATTTTGTTTAAGTTTTGAGTGTTTTATTACAGAAAATAGAAATTTTATGAGTGTCATGAAAAGACCACGTCATTTAATTTATTTTGAAAAAATTCTAGTAGGCCGTGAACTGATGGAAGTAAAACAAAACACTACTTTTATTTACTTTGGTCGTCTTTAGATACATTAGGTACGCGCAAATTTCAGCAAACTTTGTTTTGAGCGTAGGTAGCAGGTTTTGTTATTTTTTATAAAAACAAGTGAATGACAAATTTTCTAACATACACAATTTACTAAAAAAACCACTTGCAGTTTTTATGTTTGCAACTGACAACAAATTTAAACAGGTTAAATAAACGCAACAGACAACACCAGCACTGCACTAATACAAACAATTATTAAATGAATGTTCAAAACATTTGACACCTTTGTAAAACATGCTCAGAAGCTTGTCTAAAATAAACTCTCTAATATGTGTGTTAGTAACTGTCATTTGTTTGTTTTTGTAAAAATTACCTAAACCTGCTGCCTAGGCTCAAAACAAAGTTTCCTGAAATTTCCACGTACCTGATGTATCTAAAGGCCAAAGTAAATAGTAAGTAAGTAGTAAAGTTTTAGTAATGTTTAAAATGTTTAACAATAATTCTGGTATGTGACTGTTAGAAGTAGATATGTCTTTTTTAAGTTTCTTCGTAACAAAACTATAGGTGGAGGGCCTATTACAAATAAAAGTTTGCGGGGAGGCCCTTACGGCTTGCGTTATGCCACTGATGTCGGACTTCGGTAAGATGTATGATGTAATTAAATTTAATAACATCTTGAAAACTTCTTCCGATTGCCGTTTGTGAGAATAAGTTTTGCAATTACCTTTTTAAAGCGGATAATTGCGACACCAACTATATAATATCAGGTGCCACCTCCGCTAGACTGGAAGGCATAGTGCGATTTACAATCACAATTGACGCGTATAACGTTTGCAAACAAAATTTTAAAAAATAAGATAATTGTAACAATGTCTAAAGTACAGGAAAGTGCAGGCAAAGTGATTTGCTTATTTTTTACTTACAATAACTATGCTGTCTCATGTTTGCGGTTTTTTGCCTTGCAAAACACTAATAACTCAAATATAACAGTTATTATTTACTGTTATAGTTTTGTAAGTTTGCATTAACTCTGCCCATACAAATAAAATAGTAATTCAAATTATCCACTAATAACTAATTGTATAAAATTGGCATATGTGCTCTACGGTTATTTTCCCCATAAATATTTTATGTTCTATATGTTGAAAGAAAAAAACAAACTTATTTCATGGGACAAACTAAAACATAAGGCATTGTATTCATTTGAAAAACATAAGTTAATGTTACTGTCTGTCTATTAAACCGAAAGAAGTAAAAAGCAGTCGCCAGTTTGTTTTTAAAATTATTATATTATCTTTTCCAACAGAAACGTTACGCATCGATTTCTTTTAAAATTTACACGCTGTAAAAACCAAGTGTCTCAGAGGCAAGGCAAACACAAAGAAAAATTAATTATTATTGATTTTGTATTAAAATTTACTTTGATAAAGTTTTTAATTTATAAGAAATCTATTGAATAAACAATTGACGGATGTAGTCAAAAACATATTTAAGCATTATATTTTAATAAATGCTTTTTTGCGTTTTTATTACATATCAAAATAATAATGGTATATTACAATATTAGTGAATATTCCAGTATTTATAAATTTAATTTGCCATATTAATAAAAAAGTTATTTGTTATAATTATAGTTCGGATTTCTAGTCTAGTAATTAAGCAGTATTTAAATTATAAGGCAACAATGAATGATGATTTCTGGCGCAATTTCATTAAATATATAGTTGGCGCATACATTAAATTGTAAACGAATTATCTACGAGCTTAGAATGGTAACACATTCATATGTTTGACCTTATGTAGCATGTGTAGATAAGTTATCTATTTGGTCAACTGGAATTGATGCTTATGTATAGTAAAATAAAATAAAACAGGGTTTAATGCATAGAATATGAATGGTCGCGAGTTTTAAAAGTACTTCACAAAACAATTTAATGAAACTGCAAATATATTGCAATGATATGAGTGTGCATGTACTTACCAGAAAACAATTCCGTAAATGCCCGCAATTCACACAATCACAAATTATATTTCGTATGAGACTCTTATTAACTTTCTCAGGGTCGTTATTTAGCTTGTATGAAAAAATTATTAATAAATAAATAAGAAATAGAATAAACACAAAACAATATCAACGTTACAAAGAAAGGTTTTATTTAATAAATCAATTTCTAAATGAAGTTTTCGAAAATCAAATAAATTTTACTAAATACGATCGTCTTTCTAATAGAGATCACTTATCTTAATGTCTCGTGCAAACGATGAATGTCCAACTTCTACTTCACTAGTCTGCAGGTTCCTCAAAGAACCACAAACACTCGCCTTTAATTTGAATCTTCCTCTGGATTGTTTTATGTTATATTAAACTTGGTTTTACCACCATCACACTGGAAAAACTTTCTGGTTTGCTTTATACTTGATATTCTTCTGGACTTTTCACAATTCGTTGATAATTAGTTGTATTTTCTTCTTTTATATTCACAATCACTTTTACATAACTTTTTATACTCGTTTTTCCTCTTTATTTTCCAGAGGATATCAAATTCTCTGTCTTTATTTACAAAGACGAGTCGTAACTACCTAAACAAATTTTTCATTCTTTTGTCTTCCTTCTTTGATTCCTATTTTTTTAACAAACAAGTAAATCTCATGACCATGAGTATGTTTGTGACATTGACACTGACATCCATAATGACATTTATTGATGCACACACAAGTAAGACTAAACTTCTTATAAATTATAAATTAAACCTTTTGAACAATTATGAACTAAATTATAATTAAAATTAACATAAATAAAAATCGTATCAATCTGATTGTGTTTTTCATTTCTTTCAGTACAAACAAACCTCACAAATATGAAAAATATAAATTATATAAAAACAACCACATTATTAGAGTTTATAACAAGAAATTACAGCAATTATACGCAACCCCGAGTTTATAAGTTAGAATATCAAAACCTTAAAACCTCCAATCTCAAATTGAATTGTAGCAAGCATCTCAAAAATTGCCTTCCAGGAACTACAATACCCCAGTAAAAACATACACCTCCAAATATCATAGCAATATATATTTTTTAATTGAAATGTAAAATAGCAACCCCAAATTAATGAAAATAGAACGTGTAAATTCATTAATACAACGACAAAGTTCTACGAAGAATACTTTTGACTATAAGAGACGGAAAACCACTATTGAATGAAACAGTAAAAAATTACAATACACAACAACTTTTTCTAAATTCTTATTTAAAAAATTATTTCTCTTTTCCCATACGTTGCACGTATAACGTAATGGATTTGAGTACGCCCATGGTTTTTGTTTTCTTATTGAATTTTAACGAAATTTTTAGCTTTCCTCTTACTGAAAGTCCGGTCTTCGGTTATAATATATTTTGTAAGGACGCTTGTGATACCCTGTTTAATTTTGAAAATAACACTGTTTCCACAGTTTATTGTAGATGAATCATTTCTTTTTCGTTTTTTAAGAAAACTTACCTCATATTGACTTATCTATAAATTAGTGGCTAAAATAAAAACTACACTTAAACGTACGTTTTTTATGTAATCCAATAGATAATTCTGTTGTCTTTTAGTAACTTAAAAACTTAGATAATATAAGCAACGAAACAATCTAATAACGGAAAAACATTTGAACAAAAAAAATTATCGTCAGCATATAGGCAAGCATTTCCCGGATAACTGTTACTTGAAATTGATTTTTTTCTAAAGTAAATATCGACAGCAGCAAATCGGTGTCTCTATACATACTTTTGACTTGCTCTGTATAAGTAAGTTTGACAAAATCAACGCAAATGAATCTAAATAATTCGTGATAACATTCATGCCAGGCATTTTACATCACCCTATATGTAATAAAAATAGTATATTATAATACAAGTGTATAAGCAAGCCTTTATAGCACGCACGACGGATTTAAAAGCACGAGGCAAAGCCGAGTGCCTTTTAACGGAGCAGTGCTTTAAAGGCTCTTATACACGTGTATTATACGCTATTTTTTATTATACCTGCATCATAATCTAGAAATAAGAAGAATATAGCTAGGAAGCAGCATTTTGATTTTGATTCATCTTACATAGTAGTCTATGATGTGACGTCATATCATTTACCTGGAGATTGGTTACCATTCTTTGTTTACGTTGCTATGTGAATTCGAATTATTTTTTTTCGCGAGTTTGTAATTTGTTGCTTCGAAATTGATGACGTCATTGTTGCTTAGCAACTTTAAAACACCGGGGTGTTTTAATAATAATAATAATTTTTATTGGAAATAAAAAAATCTGACATTTTCCAAATGGCGAGGAATCAGCAGATCTGTTTTTCATCCCTGTCCAAAAAGTAACACACTTAATCTAACTACTATCAAAAACCATACAATAGTTATTAATATTCATACAATTCTAGTACCTACATAGATGAACTAAAATTAATTAAATTAAATACTGCTTTACATTTGATCACAGTACCTTTCGTTCTTTTTTAATAGGTTTACATTTTTATAATGTGGTGTAACATGGTCAAATCTGTTAGATAAGATAATTTATTGATGTTTGTGATTACATAAAATCTTACATAAGTCAAAAGGATATAGTATTATAGTAAATATAGTGTAATCTATATATCGGTGCTTTTATATATTAATTTGATGAGCAAACTCATTTAGGTTGTAGAAAGCATGATTTAATAAATAGTTTTTTATCTTAATTTTAAATTTATTAAGTGGTAATTGCTTTACATTAAGCGTTAGCATATTAAAGAATTTTGAACCGTGATACCACACATCCATTCTGCTTTTGTTAATTCTATGAAAGCGTGGATAAATATTATTTTTGACACGCGTGTTATAGTCATGAATGTCAACATGCGTAGGCAGGTCATTTAAGTTTATTTTTGTGTTCACAAGGCAATAGTATATGTATTGGCAGGGCAACGTTAGTATCCCTAATGAAATAAAAGATTGTTTTACATCTTCCCTATAGCCGACGTTAGCCACAATTCTAATGGCTCGCCTTTGCAGTTTAAATATTCTTTGACCAGAGGCCGAGTGCCTCCATAACACTAAACCATATTGCAAATGGCTGTGGAAGATGGCAAAGTAGGCCGTTCGTAGAACAGTTTGCGATACAATATTAGACAAATTACGTAAGACGTATGTGCTGGTAGATAATTTATTAGCTAATGTATCGCCACACTCATAAAAATATTGTTTTAATTCAAAAGGAATAGGTTTGAGTCAAGAGGACTTTCCTCTTCTATAGTGCCAATGCGTACCTATATTGAAGTAAAACAATTATTTTCTTAATTCAGGTTCTTTAATCAAAACGCTATTCTTTTTCAAACACAATAACAATATACTTCAAAACAATCACAATTATATATATTATATATATATCATTGAAAATGAAATATGCATTATAACAAAATATTAGTAATATAAATTCAACTAAAATAAAGTTGAAATGAAAACAGGTCTATTTTGTTTGAAAGACAATTTTAGGTTAATTCAAAACATTTAACGTTTCGACTGAAAATTCGAAAAATTCAAAATCAGCAATAACTAGTTGTGAACCAAAATACTTTTCATTTTACTTCAAAGAAATATATTCTTAATTTAAGAACTATTTATAGTTGAAAGAAAGGGAAAGGTATTTGAAATAATACGGTTTTTGCAATTTAATACATATTTATTCTTACTTTTAACACATTCAACGCAGTAGCATATAATAATGAACCGATTTTTGTAAGCGGACCAGTGGCGTAACTACCATGGGGCAGAGGGAACAACGGCCCCCTGGCCCGAGGCTTTAGAGGGCCCTGCCACAAACAACGAGTTTTTATTTTTTTTTATTTCTCTATTACGACGTTTTTTCAATAAAAGTTTATGATTTTTGACAGTCTTTGTTTTTATATTCAACAAAAAACATTTTAAATTTCATGTAAATAAGTATGTACACAACACCCACACTTTTGGTAACGACCCAGACACATTTTCAGAAAATTTTAAATTTGCTTATCTTATTTACACACGGCTTTAATATATTTATTTTCATTTACTAGACTGCAAATATATTTTTTTCTATTGAAGAAATTGTTCTTCTTATCAATTACTTTATTATTGAAGTTTTTTTAAGGATGGGGCCAGGGCCCTTCCGGTATCTTGCCCCCGGGCCCAAAGTCTGAAGTTAGGCCTGAAGCGGACATATCTTTTTCACCTTTATCAGATAACATAAAACGTAAACACCTTAGAACAAAGGAACTTGAAAATCAAATTAAACATTAAATCTAGTTTTACTTCGAACAATTATAAATATACTATTAAATTAAACCATTTTTTAGAATAATACAAATAGCCACAAAACCTTAAAAATGTGAATAGCACCTCTCAAACAATCTTAAAAGCAGCAGGGATCACATCCAGAAAATATTTGAAATTTCTTTAAATGTTGTGAACTGTAGTTATTTAACTCCTGCAAAATATTTCCATTACTTATAATATGAAGAGTATAGGGAAAAACATCCCGACAAATTATTGTAGTGCAAACAACAAACAGGGGCGGATTTACCACATTAGCCGCCCTAGGCTTGGAAAAATTGCCGCCCTTACCGTACATGTAAAATAGTAAATAGTAAATGTATTTTTACCGTTTACACTACCACCCGAATCATAATTGATCGTTTGCAGTAAATCAGACTCAATCCCAAGCACGGCGAGATCATTCAGCCGGTCCTCCTTCATTGTTGTCGCAAACCTTTCCGCCCGCAAATCCGCCCCTGACAACAAACATCTTCAGATTCGTATACTTCATAAGCACATAAATGTTCAGAAAAAAAAGTATATAGGTATGTACTTACCTTCAAAAACACCAACATATTTTTCAAACACGCAACTCTCAAGCAATTCCTTTGTTTTAGGATCGGACATATCAACCCATACATAAACGTTATACATACACTATCATGCACAATGCAATTAACGCCTAACGAATTATGTCAAAAGCGCTGAAAAGACGTTTTTAGTGCAGCCGCCCGTAGCGGTTCGGTTGCCATCGAGAATTCGTGATTAATTTAAAAACAAAATTCGTTTATATATGTATATTAAATCAAAACCATGCTTATTAAATTTAGGATAAGATTATTTTGATTTAAAATAAGTAAAAGGTTTGTTTAATTTTATTTCAGTCAAGAGAACGGTGTATTGTTTCAAGCTAATAATATTAAAATTATTATTGTTTTCAATAAAGAAGCAACTTTATTTTGGTTATAGATTGAATGTTAGCATTTAAAATGAACTTGTTTTGTATTAAAAATAATTTTCTAATAATAAAACAAAACAATTCAACATGGCAACATTTCTTGATTCAAGAAACGCATTTTTCTCAGTGCATGTACTTGCCATGTTAGATTTTCGTCTATATATAGACCTAGAAATTTAGCATTATTCACCGTATCTGGAAAACTCGATTGGTTTGTAGGAAATATTATATTCTGTGTTTTATTGGTATTTAAACTGAGCCTGTTATTGCTGAACCAATTTTGTGCATTCACCATGGCATTTACATTAAGGCGAGTAACCATCTCAACCGTTTCTGCCCTACGAGTTAAAGTTGTATCATTCGCAAACAATATCATGGAAGTATTTTCCATACAATAAGTTAAGTCATGAATATAAATCAAAAATAAAAGCGGTCCAAAAATAGATCCTTGAGGTACGCCATAACTGATAGGAAGAAAGGTTGAGAATGATTCTTTAATTTTAACTCTTTGTTTTCGGTTTTTTAGATATGATAAAATCAATTTACATGACATAGGATGTAAGTTATAGACTTTTTTAAAGACTGGTATAACTTGAGCGACCTTGAAAGCATCAGGAAAGATGCTTGTTCTAATACACTTGTTTATTAGGCATGTAAGTGGTTGTACAATAATATTACTAATTGTTTTTATAAGCTCGACAGATAAGTTAAACACATCTTTGCTTTTGCTATTTTTTAATTCAGAAATAACGCCACGCACTTCTACACTGGAAACTTCATTGAATTTGAAAATATCACCGTTTACGTTGGGTATATTTTTACTCATGCTGTATATAGCAATATTAATGTTGGGTTTACGCACGCTTTTTGGTTTGTTTTACAAGGATTCTGATGCAGGTATAATAAAAAATAAAATAAACATGCTGCATTTGGTTGTTTTCTAAAATAAAAAATATATAAAGACACCGTTGTTGCCTTTGGGAATTAAAAACTGAAGGCACGCTTCCGTACGTATTTTCAAAACATTACTATATACAAATTGAAAGTCTTACCTTAATAAATACTAGAAGTCGTATTGGCAATTTGGCATAGAGGCTATCAATTTTTTCTCACACAAAAATGTAATGGATTAAGCAGTTTTGCAGGAATTAAAGAAAAAAACGCATTTCGTCAATGTCGATTAAAACTGAAAAGAGAAAAGATTAGGTACCGTATCGGATACCAAGCAATGCAGATAAGTTTTTATTTGATCATTTTACACGGCTGTACTTAAAATTGCTAAACCTTGAAACTAAGGAATTGCTTCAAGAAGCTTCCTCAAATTAATGATGCATATAACATTTAATGATGTTCAAGTGAATGATTTGGGTTCCATATTTTACCAATTTATAGCAATCGAAAAGAGTTAATACATAAATTACAAGTTATAGTCATATTGTTGACCAAAACTGGTACCAGCAATATTTTCTTTAATCCATGCATCAAATTTTTGAATAATTATAGTCCTTATATTTTCCAACGATACCCGATCTGATAAATGTTCCATCCTCATACGATAAATTCTTCTTCTTCTTAAGTTTAACTAAACGTTCATGATTTACAGCTTTATTATTCTTCATAGATTCAAAGCTTAGATGATTACACAATAAATCAATTTGCTCATCTGTTACATCTTGGTCTAAAAATGTTGCAACTTTTTTAATAACTTTTGCAAGATCCTGTTTCATGTCTTCGTAAGCAATAAATAATAATCAACAACTTTTGGGAATTTCGCTTCTCCCAGTATCCAAGCACATGTTTCCAATAAGCTCCATACACTATTTTATTATGCATAAATGCTTTGGAGAAATTCTCAAGATCGGCTTTCCATCCTTGTATGACTTTACCATGGTGGCAATACGAAACACAAACGTCTTTTGGATTCCTTATAACATAAATCATCTGAAAAAATGATTTAAATATATAGAAATAAATTATTATAATTTAAGTACCTTCGGTGATTTAGATCCGTTTTGTATTTCAGCAGGTAATTGCGAAAATGGCAGATGGCTTTTTATAAACCTTGGACTATTTTGTGTTTTAGTGTATTCTATAGAATTTCGCCTTGCTTCAATACTCTTTTCTCCCAAAATGTTGTCCAATTTGTCAAAATCATACAACATACATGTTCTGGAAGAAACATTAAAGAAAAACTACTGTTTATCTACGACAAAGCGCACTTACTCCAGAAAGGGAAAACGTTCTATCAAATTAGTTTCTGCACCTTTAAAGTCAAGATTGTTTGCTATTAACCATACCATTTCTTGTATCCATGTTGTGCCTAAAATAATAAAAATGCATTAAATATTGTTGAGTTATTTAGAAGAACCGACCACTTCAACGCCAACCAACATGCCTACCAAAAGGCAAAACCGAATGTTACGGCTCTACGCAGTCTTGTTAAAGGACTGGAGAAGATTACATAGCCAAACAAATAGCTCTCTGTGCCTTCGTCGATATTGAGGGTGCTTTTGATGTCACCTTTTTCGATTCCATAGAAAGAGCTGCCATGAGGATAGGTTTCGATTTTTTGACTGGTGGAGGCTCTTATAGGAAATGTCGCAAAATGAGAAGAAGGAAGCTGAATTTAAAAGCTCCCACGCTAGAATGAGAATGAAGTAAAATACTTAGGAGTTACACTAAACCAGAAGTTAACGTAGAACTCACATATTACAAAACTGCAGAAGAAGGCAGTGGTAGCAACTCAAACATGCCACAGGCTTCTGGGAAGAAACTGGAGTCTAAAACCACGACTGATTCAATGGTCATATGTGGCTATTATAAGACCCATGCATCGCTGGTATGGTGGCCAAAAACTAAACAAGTTATTACTCAGCTACAGTTAGAGAAGACACGTCTTGCCTGTCTGAGTATAACAGGTGCATTGAGCACCTGTCCAGCTGTGAAAGCCATGTTAGGATTAGTGCTCCTACACCTACAGGTGCAATAGGAGACTATGCTACTCAGGAGGTCTGACGGGTTATTTAGATATCTTAAGTCTCGCTCACTTAGGCGAACGACCTACACCGTATCGAATTTTATGACAATAGAATCCAACTTTGACCAACTTTTTAGAGTGAACATCTCAGATCGAGAAATATGGTCCTCGGGAGGGCTTTCCTTGAAGAGGGGATTCATCCAATAGTATACGGATGATTCGAAGATGGAAGCAGGAGAAACTGGAACGACCGCCCGTAGTTTCGGTTGCCACATGTCAGAACCCTTGAGTACCAAAACTACCATCTTCCAAGCTGGGGTCTATACTATGAACCATTGCACAAGAATAAACCTTAGGACAGGCTAAAAAGGTGAAACAATTCTCACAGGCAGTTAAGCAGCAATAAAGGATTTAAAAGCATACACGTGCAAACCCAAGCTTGTCTAGGACGTTTTATAGAGGACCTGAACACTGCTGTGGAATACAGAAAAGCCACATAAAACATGCCGCATTTATGTTTTGTTGATTAAACAAGTTTTTTACTGTGGAGAAGACTTTGTGTTATTTTTCGCCGTATCATATCCAACTCCACTTAAAGATGGATTTCTACTCTAGTATATAAAACAGGAGGTCGAGTTAGGAAAAGAACAAATAAAGTCCACGTACAGGAGTAACCCACCAAGACAACGCCAGGCAAGTTGATAACAGTTTCCTAAAATCGCGTTGTCTGTCAGAAAAACTAAAAACCATCACTGGCTTTTCTAAAATACCACCTCTTCAAGATTGGTAAGGCTGAGGACCAAATCTACCGTCTATGTAATGGGGCAGCAGAAACAGCAGAACGCATCTTAAGCGTATGCAATGCTGCCTGCCGCCGTATACACAATATTTTTGGTGAAAAGACTATGAGACCTAGCGAAATAAGGGACTCAAGTTTTGAGATATATTAAGGTTTGTCAATAGCCTAAAACTTATCCAAACAGGTAAGGTCTCACAAGTTACAAAATAATCATTAAGGATCGAAGGCAATTATGGCCCTTAACCAATATTTAGAAGAAATAAATAATTTTTATTTGTTAATTATATTACTTAACCTCACCTGATTTTGGAAACGAACACACCAAAACATCACTGTCGTGTATTTCAAAATTTTCAATAGGCTCGATGAATTTTTCGTACCGAGGCGTGCAAGTTTCTTCATCGCCAACTAAAATATAACCATCGCAATATTCGTTTAAAAAATCTTCTCGTACAATTTGAAACATATCATCATCTTGGAGACGGGACACAACGTCCAATGGCCACATCGCCCACCATGTATTTTGTAGGTCCATATCGCCCACTCTGATATTGGCCGCAACGTCCACCGTGCCCACAACGTCCACCAGTGAAAATGCCCATAACGTCCACCGCGGACACAACGGCCACTCATGTCTGGTGGCCACAAAGCCCACCGAGTCCATAACGCCCAACCGTTCGGGTTGCCGTGACTGTCGCCTAGCACGATGTCCGATGGACACAACGGCCACCGCGACCATAACGTCCACTACCGTAACGGACCACAACGTCCACCGTGACCACAACGCCCACTACTGTAACGGCCCACAACGTCCACTCACGTCTGAGGGACACAACGCCCACTGAGCGCATAACGTCTACCACGGGTATATGTATATTTTTTGGTAACTAGTTAACCATAAAGAAAAAAATTCATACACTAGGTATTTTATACAGTGCGATTGTAAAGGAGGTTAGGTTAGGTTAGGTTACTAGTTACTAAAAAATATACATATACCCGTGGTAGACGTTATGGGCTCGGTGGGCGTTGTGTCCCTCAGACGTGAGTGGACGTTGTGGGCCGTTACAGTAGTGGGCGTTGTGGTCACGGTGGACGTTGTGGTCCGTTACGGTAATGGACGTTATGGTCGCGGTGGCCGTTGTGTCCATCGGACATCGTGCGAGGCGACAGTCACGGCAACCCGAACGGTTGGGCGTTATGGACTCGGTGGGCTTTGTGGCCACCAGACATGAGTGGCCGTTGTGTCCGCGGTGGACGTTATGGGCATTTTCACTGGTGGACGTTGTGGGCATGGTGGACGTTGCGGCCAATATGCAGAGTGGGCGTTGTGTCCTCGGTGGGCGATATGGACCTACAAAATACATGGTGGGCGATGTGGCCATTGGATGTTGTGTCCTGTACCCCAACGTCCACCGTGCCCACAACGTCCACCAGTGAAAATGCCCATAACGTCCACCGCGAACACAACGGCCACTCATGTCTGGTGGCCACAAAGCCCACCGAATCCATAAGTCCTAAGCGTTCGGGTTGCCGTGACTGTCGCCCCGCACGATGTCCGATGGACACAACGGCCACCGCGACCATAACGTCCACTACCGTAACGGACCACAACGTCCACCGTGACCACAACGCCCACTACTGTAACGGCCCACAACGTCCACCGTGACCATATGGAAAATTTTTTTGGGCAGATTAGAAGCCATGGTGTTAGGTACACAAAACCTACCTGCACTGCTTTTATTGGAGCATTCAAAACTCTTATGGTTAATAATTTATTTAAACTTTACAAACCAAGCTTTAATTGTGAAGATGACAATTGTTCATCTTTGTTAAATGAGTTAGGGTTTTTATTTCAAACTAACCAGAGTAGCAGTGATGTAAATGAATTCTTGGCAAAACCATTGCCTACGTCTTCAGGTCAGGGACAGCTTGCGTTTCCTTCTATGTCTAACTCTGAGCTTGGCATAAAACTTGCAGTTTTATCTAATAATTATGTCTCAGGATTTATTCTGAGAAAAATCAAAAAAATCTGTAGCTCTTGTGAAATATGCAAGAAAAATGTGTTTTCAAAAGATTTCTACAGACAAGATAATAATTTGATTGCTGCTAGAGAGCACGGTGGTGGGTGGAGTAGAAGGTTATGTTACCCGACGATGCCTTTACCTAGTGCCTTTAAAAACATACACGACATAATAACTAATAACCTAAGGGAAATGCCTTCTAGTAGTAGATTATTGCCAAATATCAAAGAATCGTTACTTAAAAATATTAATTTTACTTCTTTGGACTGTTGTGCACACAAAATGAAAGTGGTCGATTCATTTTTCAAACTTTCAATTAGAACACTCGTGCATGCCTGGTGCAAAGACGTAAATAAAAAACTATTTGGTGGGGATTCAAGGTCTTATTATGGTTGTGACAAAGTAAAACGTGCTGCTATTTTAAAATACAAAAAAGGAAAAAAAACTAATGCCGTTGAATGATCCTTTTAGACTTAAATCCTTTTTACCATTACCCCATGTTTTATTTCAGTTGTTTACATTGTAAAGTAAGTAATATTACGTATTGATTTTTGAATTGGCATTGTTTACATATTATCCTATCACATATATATTTTTTGCTGAAACAAAAAGAAAAAGCTGAAGTGTTAACTTCGAGTATTATGTTAAGCTATATGTTCTCCCTTTCCTTTTTGTAAATTTATTAAATTGTAAATAATGTATTGTTTGTGTAGCACCTGGCCAGTATTTCTTTCATCTAGTGTAATAAAATGTATAAATGAAAATATTTATTATTAAAAAATAAAAAATTATATTACTTAGATGGATCATTATAATACTTTTACGGTTTGTTTACTGAAGCTTTATGTTATTCAACCAATTATTTTGTTACATAACACTACAGCTTTATTGTAGCTACAAAAAGAGTTCAAGTAGCTTTCAATTTTAAAGTTCCTGCCAGTATTTCAATTTTAAATTTCTCGCCAGTAGGTTTAGTTGCGCTCGCGGCCGCTAGAGGAGCTGCTAAACGCTTACAAAGATTTGTGTGGGCGACATGTATCTATAAAAGTTAACTAAAAGAACTGATTTGTGCCAGGAACGGGCCTGCATGTTAAAGATAACCGGCAAGGGAACGTTTATGCACACATGTCAAGGGTTCACTTTCAAATAATTTGCAAAAGATCTTCCACCTGTAACAAAAAATATTAATACCTAATTAAAATTTGGCTTTTTATTCAGAAGATAAAGAAAAGATAGCTAATTAAAACAAAATCAATAGGTCGCCATAGTAAAATTAAATTTAACAGTTTCGACTGTTTATTTGAAATTTTTTTTTCACATGTTTATTAATTGACTATTTACAATCTGTTATAGGATAACATTCAGTAAATTGTTTGGCATATGATACATAAACATGAGGAAGTAATATCCAGTGATAGTACTTCGCGATACTGCAACAAGTAAGGGTTAGTTGAGAACTGAATCTAATTAAGTTTCAAACTTAAACTATAACCACCTATAACTAAGCTTAATCTAAACAAATCGTTCAGGCAAGTCTAACGGGTCACATCTTTGGAGTCGAGTGATATATTGTCTGTCTAGTAACGCCACAGCTAAATCATTAGGATGCGCACAAGTTTCAATCGGTAGTTTTATTGATTTTTCTGGATTTTCTTCTAAATTATCTAGTGAAACATACAAAAACGGTTTAAAATGTCCCGCAGCCGTAGTCGCAGTCACAGGAGGTGCAAGAAACGCAATAGATCTGGTAATCCAAAACGCAAACGTGCTTGTAAAGAGGCGCCGTATTGGTAAGATGACGCGAAATCCATTCTTGTACTTCTTACGAAGATATAGACTGAAACACTGTGATTGGCCGGCTAGGCAAATAGCAGCTGAAGGAGCTCGCTGCTGGAACAGGATGACCACTCCCCAAAGAATGAAGTTTAACAAGCAGGCATGTAGAGTACCAAAACATAAGCGGAAAAACCGTCGTTCACGGAAGACGAGGAAAACTAGTAATCGCAGAAAGTGCCGGAGAAGGAGCTGCGAAAAGAAGCGCAGGAAGAGGTCTTGTTGTCCAAAGAAGCGCAGGAAGAGGTCTTGTAGTCTAAAGAAGAGGCGTACAGAAAGTGAGGAAGCTTTGGCTTCACAAGATCTTGACGCCCCATCTACTTCGCAATCTGCTGCTACTGCCACAAAACATAGACCAAGGTGACTGCAGCATCTGTAAACTATTTATTTTTTTTGACAAGTGTTTACTTTGGCTTGGGAATTGTAAATTTGTAGATTTGTCATAACAGTTTTAACAGAACATTAGTATTGAATAACTTTCTTGTAAAGGTGTTATTCTGATCAAATTTCCTTTGCGTTTGAAATGTTAATACTGTGCTTTCCTGTCGGGTTTGGCGGTTTTCCTTAATGAGATATTTTTATCTTTTCGGGGTTGTGATGCAGAAAAGAAGAACATTGTGGATGTAAAGAATTATTAAGTAATTATGAAGATAATCATTTAAGTATTTTCAAAATTCTAGTAATCCAAAAATAATGGTGTTCCGCCAAGTATCTAAATGGGTCAATTTTGATCAAGTAATACATTATTGCTGTTTAAAATTTTTTATAGTTATTTGTAACTAGCTGGGCCCGGTCCGCGTTGCTGGTCCTAAGTAAGCCTTTTTTGAAATGAAATAAATTGGAATTCATTGTTTTGAAAATGATTTGTTGGTGTTTTTGATGCATTTATCGCAACGCTTGGTGATAAACCACATTTTTTGTCTTTCCGTCCGGTGAGAAAACGAAAAGTGCCGATGGTTTACCGATTCTCGAGCACGCCACGTATAACTGCCCATGGGAAAAACACGACAATTCGAGGTTTATTCCACACACTTGCAACGATTGCCCTTGCGATTTATTAATCGTTATTGGGAATGCAAGTCGAACCGGAAACTGGACACGCTTGAATTGGAATGGCAAGTCGGTTGGAATCAGTGGTATTCTTGGAATCAGAACATCCTCGCCTTTGAACTTTCCTATGATTATCGTTGCTTCAATCACGTTGTTCATCAGCTTCTTAACAGCGAGTCTTGTTCCATTGCAGTCTTGGTTGGTTCAGGTTGCGTAACATGATTATCACCGAGCCGACCTTGAGCTGCAAATTGTGCGGCGGTATTCCTGTCAAATCCAATGAATTCAGTTGGATAATTGACGACTTCATCTGGATCGGTAATGCAATCGATCGACTTAAATGAATGCAATTGGCCAGCGATTTGACTTTGAATTGTTATATTCAAATCATGTACGTCCTTATTCTTCGCTGCCAAAATGGCTCGTTCGCTTAACCAAACATCGTTTTTGTAATTCGCACCAATATTCGGGAACACTTTCGTGATCAATTCTTCTTTGGAGGTTGTGAATTGACAAAAATCAGGTGGAAACGAAATGAGGCCAGTGGAAGCGTCAACTGGAATTTTCCCATTGCCAATGTCTAATAATTGCTTGGAAAACACGTCCGCCGATTGATCATTTTGTAACGCGACTCGCATATTCGTTGTTAACTTGAGAGTTTTTACGTATCTCCACAAATTCGATGACTTCAAGCAAGCGTTTATTTCATCAGCAGCTGTTGATCTAGGAATGATTGGCAGCGTTTGGCGAAAATCGCCGGCCAGCAGAATTATCGCACCTCCAAAGAGGTTCTGATTATTGCGCAAATCTTTCATCGTTCGATCGAGTGCCTCCAATGCTCGTTTGTGCGCCATCGTACACTCATCCCAAATGATTATTTTGCAATTCTGTAGTACTTTCGCCATTGCTGATTTTTTGGCAATGTTGCATGTCGGTTCATCTGTCGTTTGCAAATTTAGCGGCAGTTTGAGCGCAGAATGAGCTGTTCGTCCGCCATCTATTAATGTGGCAGCAATCCCGGATGATGCTATGGCCAGCGCTATTTGACTTTGTGCGCGGATCGAAGCGAAAATCAATGAAATTAGGAACGTTTTGCCAGTTCCGCCAGGTGCATCGAGGAAGAAGATGCCTCCGTAGCCGTCGTTGACTGCTTTCATCAATGTGTCGTACGCGGTTTTCTGCTGCCGATTCAAAAGTGGGACGTTTGTTCGAACTGATTGACTCAAAGCTTCTCTATCGTATTGCTGTTCTCGTTCCAATTCTCGATTGAATGCATCTTGCATGGTGCGATTCGGCGCTGGCATTCCTAATTCGTGCAACATCTTGCCGGACATCATCAAGCACAAATCCTCTATCGAAATCAACGTTTCGTTGTGGATCTCCGCGTTAAATTCAATTTCGGCATTCGCTGTTGTTGTACGCACTCGATGCAAAATGTCGTCAGCCATATCGTCTTTGTATTTGTTCCACAAATAAAGTGGGTTCGATGGGAAACACGTTGAAATGATGATGGCAAAAAGTGATCAAATTTGATGCGCAGAAGACGAAATAACAGCATCGGCGAGTGTGTGATCCCAATGAGGGTCATCCTCGAGCAAATTTAAACACTGACAGGCTTCTCGATATGTTGCGCACAACTCACCGTCGACAGTTCGTAAAGATTCAAATAAAGTCGGTCCACGAATATTAACCAATAACAAACGCAGGTAAAAACATCCGTCATTGCTCGGATGAACTGTGTAAATGCGCCCCAATGCATCGGTAGAATATACATTCACGTATCCAGCAACAGGTTGCCCTTGTTTCCGACGTTGGAATTTTTTTGATGATGCGTTCCATGTGAAATATCTCGGCATTTACGAGTAAAGCAGTGTTCTTGCAAATGCATCACTTGCGCATGTCGCAAAGAAGCTTGTCAGCGTTGTCGCTGGCGGTTGTTCAGCTCTCTGCGCTGCGTTTGCTGCCGTGAAATAAACTCGTTGTCCATTCTCCAGGCGCACAGCTAAATGGACCACAGTCGGATGACGTTCGTGTATAGAGAATGAAAAGATTCTCCAAACCGCCTCATTGCTGCTGACATATCTTCCCATCTGATATTGCGAAATTTCATGGTTGGCATCAGGAGCTGCAATACCAAATACAGCCATGTCGCTTCCTTTCGTGACGTACTTGCAAACGTATTTGATGGACTTGACAGAATTGCAGTACTCAACATTGCAATGCGCTTTGAATGTTTTGGAAAGCAGCGGCGAATACGGAACAATCCAGCTGTTGTTGACTACAACGTCCTTATTTTTGACTTTCAACGTTATCGTTCTGCCGTTATCCACTGCAGAGCGACGACGATACAGGGGGTAACCGTCATTGCCTGTGATTGTGTCAGCCAGCAAAGCACGCGGATAACGTTTTGAGCATTTGTTTTCGACCATGCACGGTGATTCCCGGTTGTGATCGCCACATGATCCATCAATCATATTCGTCGTCACTACTTTGTACAACTCTGGGTCTGTTTCGGGATCAGGAATTTCTGCGCAAATGATGGCGTCAATTTCATCCGGTCGTATTTTCTCGACCATCCACAGGAGAATATGCGCATGAGGCAGTCCTCTTTTCTGCCACTCCACAGAGTACATCCAACAGCGCACGTCTCCGAAGACATGATACTTCACAATGAAGTGCATGATTGCCTTGAGTTTCTGCTTGAATACTCGTGCTGTAATGTCGTGACGATCCCTGGATGATTGACCGGGTAGTAACAGCTGTGTGATTTCGATCCATTTTGGGTTGCAAGTGAAAGTGATGAATACGTCTGGTCGACCGCATTGGCGCACGTAGGTCATCGCATCTTGAGCGTATTCGTGCATGTGCCTCGGGCTTCCAACATACGTCGCTGGCAAAATGGTAAGTCGGTCGACATTGTTTGCATTTCCATCTACATTGATAGCGTCACGCAGATGAATGTATTCTTCCGAACGCAATTTTTGCTGATTTAAACGTATGTATGTCAGACGTTCCGTTTCGATTTTGACATACATATCAACGGCGAACTGATGAAATAATCTGCGGCATTTCAATATGTGATTGTCCTCGTCTTGTCATCGAGCTGACCTTTTCGTTTATTTCTTGACCTAATGAACTTTTGCTAGGAATCGAATTGAAAAACGATTAACAACATTGCTACGTACCGGTCAATGGATTAATCATCTTGATTAAAAAATGATATCCGGCATCTCCTCGGCAAAATATCAGCGGGTATTGTAAAGCATCATACGAACGATGGGTTTCGTATATACGCTGAAGGTTATTACCATCGCGTCTTGAACAATGTAACCAATTGATTGTGTTCGTGTAAGAGTTGTTGCAATTGCGCAATAATCTCTCGCTTCACTGCACGACTGATGGCACAGCGCTGATTGATTGCATGATCAGAATTTCCCAAGAAATAAATCTCAAGAAATTTGTAATCAGCATTCACTGGCGGCAACAATGCTCCTGCACGATGGTGTATTTGTCCTTGAATCTATAAATTTGAAAACAAATTCCCGATCAATTATCCTCGGAAGTCCACATTATTTCCTAGTGGACTTGGCTGTGAAATGTTGTGAATCGTTGATGTGATTTTGTGCGATGTGTTTGTGTATTTGATGTGTGTTGCAGTAGAAAAATAATTTACCTTGAAAGTTGGTTTAAAACCTCGTGCTTCAATAATATTCGCTCCAAATGATGTCATTTGGAAGGAACTGTTGTACTTTTGTATATTCTCCAAGAAATGCTTCGATCGAGGTTCTTGGCCAGAAAGCAATTAATGGTTCTGGTGGCGGTATCAATTGTGGTAATTTGACCTCTCCGCTCGCACAACATAATCCTGGCGTTTCGTGTCGAAACCTCAAAGCATTGCAATGTTGACAAACAGTGCTCATTGTTCCGAAGTCGATCGATTCATCTGCAGCGTAATCGACTGTTGGATCGTATCTGAACGCTAAACGCTCATATCGAATTGTCACGTTTGGCCGTCTGTTTTCTCGACGTTCCAAATTATTTTGTGCGCGAGTTCCAACTGAGCGAGTCGAACTTGACTGTATCCGTTGTTCCGGAGTCATTATGGATCGCGCTTCAGAAATTCTTATTCGACTTGCCTCCAAACGCTGACTATGCTCTTCGTCAGTCTCATTGACTCGACGATAATGTCTTTGGATTGCTATGCGCGTACGCCGACCGATATTTTGACGCCTCACTGGTGGCTTTTTTCCAAAGAAACTAATCGTAAAATATCAATTTTCACTACGGAACGTGATACACAGCAGAACTGTCAAACTGAACGTCACACAGTGACAGTCATATGTTGATATCGTGACTCAAATGTTTGTGAGGGACGATTTTCGTTCAATTTGATCAAAATCAATTAAAAATCATGAGAATTGTCTGAGTTCAAGTGAGAACATGACTTTTGCATTTTTCCATTCCGGTTTTTCCATCCAAAAAAAAGGTAGAAAAAAATTTCGATTTTTCCTAATTTTGAGTTTTCCGATTTTTCCACTTCGATTTTTCCATTTTTCTCTTTGAAAGGCCATTCAAAAACGAAAACATACGAAATCTCATACAAAAATACCATACAAAATCATCTTTTTGATTTTCCGATTTTTCCGGTGCATTTTGGTCTTAACGCTGCGTATTTTCGATAGATTTTGACGTAATTTTCTCCAATTATTGTGAACGATCGAACTTTTCTAGTCTTACTATCCGGAATTTTAATCAAAACAACATTTCCCATGTCCTCTATATCTGTAGTTTTCATTTTTACCATTTCATCACATCTGCAGGCTCCAGTTACTTCAATTAATAAAACAATCTGAAGAAATTACATATTTAAACCACAAAATTAAAATTACCTAAAATGTATTACCTTTAATCCTAAATACAAATCATCTTGCGCTTCAAATAAAAAAGTTTCGAACTGCTCCTTCGAAAAAATTCTTGATTTTTTTGCAGAATACCCTTCGTTTGCTTTTTTCAAGAACGCACGTTACTTTAAACATTTACTTATATCCATTCCGTTTTTAATTATTAGTTGCGATTTGATCATGGAATATTGCGACCACATGGTCGATGATTTCCATTTTTTCTCTTTAGCCATTCTGTTGAAATATGCTAGAAACACATTTTCTTCAAATTTATTTACATTATTTGAATCGCACCACTTTTTAAAATGATCGTACGCGGCACAATATTTCTCGCTAGATTTTGTGGGTCCAAGCAACACCACATATATTATATAGGTGGTGTTGGTCCAAGAGAGGAGACAATTTCTGCCGACAAGCTCGGTTGCATTTCAAAAACTAACCGGTCACAACTAGAACGAACAGCAACGATGAACAATTTATATCTGTCAAACCGTTTTTTTGTATAACAATCGAAACTACTCGCATTTATTAATCGCCTACTACATTTCTAGTATTGTATGCATAAATCAAACCCAGAGCTGAGTATCAAAAACACAAAAACATGGCAGCTTTATAATACATATTTTAAAGCGTTTGAAGAAAAAATAGCATATTTAATTTGGAGGAGAAGTGACTTTTCATGGCTTGCCTTCTATTACCCGCCTCACTGCGTTCGGCGGGTAAACTCAGGCGCGCCATGAAAAGTCATACTTCTCCTCCGCTTAAAATAATATACTATTATTAAAGTTGAATAGAAACGCTTGATTCTGCATAAAACAAATGCATAATAATGAAGTAGCAACTGATAGAAAACTAATCAAAATAATTCAAAGTCTGGGTCAATTTTGACTCGGTTTTAGTATTACTGGGGTTAATTAAGAATGCAAGAAAAAATAATACAGTTCTGTAAAGATGATCCACTCTGCTTAAGCGTTAAGGTCATAACTTGTGTGTACTAAACTAGCAAAAAATAAGCTAAATTTAGTCTTTCTTTTTTTTGTGCAGTTTTCTTCCATCTACAAGCCGACCTGCTCGCCATTTTAGTCGAAAATAATATGGCCACCCTATCCACAATCCACATAAATAAAATCCTCAGCGCATGCCAGTTACGAGTTTTAACGAGAAACTAATTAAAAATAATAAAATTTATTTTTAATTAAAACGGAGTTACATTAAAATGTTACAAAAGCAATGTCAGAGCTTAAACTAACAGCATAACTAGCATAACTAACTTCTAATAGCGTGTAAAATGCTTATACAGGGTGTTCATTTGAAAACTTCCCACCCCCAATATCTCGGTGTACAAGGCTTTCTGAAAAAATCGCCGAGACACGTCAACAGTATTAGCGAGGGGGACATATTTTTACATAATAGTGACATAAATCGTTTCATCCCCCTAGCCCCCAGAGCCGCCCCCTTAAAAATTTTAAATGGCAAGGGGGGTTATGTGATACCTCATTTGAAAGGTCTTCGTATTGCCTACATTTTGGCGTTTTGTTTTTTAAAATCGGTCGATTCGTTTTTGAGATTTTAAGGGAAAAGTGTTTGAGTTTTGTATAAACGAAAGTAGCAGAGACTGCAGAATGCAGTTTTATCTTAGTTTCATATTTATCTAGCGTTACTATTCTAGGTACGTAACTCCTCCACCCTTAGATGGAAATATAAATTTGGAAAATTTTATTTTCTAATTTCGACTTTCGACAACATGTGCTAATGGCACAGCATGTGGTTTTTCAATTAATTCAATTTCAGTATTCTTGATTTTATTAATTTTTTGAATAACTTTTTGGTAAAGGAATTTACGTTTACACATAAGTACGACGACAATAATTATTATAAGCATACATATCAATAAACTAGTACTTATCGATCCAATGGCCAAATGATGTGTCTTATGAATATTTTGGATGTCCTTAGGGACTTGTTTTAATTCCTCTTTGACTGATTGTAAATCATGTAGATTGAGATGTTTTAAATTGATTTGATTAATTTCTTGTTTAGGGGTTAGACTTAAATCTAAAGCATCAATATGTGGTAAATAACTATCTTTAATATCTACGTTAATATTATGATTAATTAATAACTCATTTTCTTGTACAACAACATAACAAGAGCTGGGTATGATTAACATTTTGGTGCCGATTAAATGTTTTTTATATTCATTAAGGGCACATTTTACAGTGATAATTATCTGGTAAGGAGTTGCGATAATCCATTGGTTATCTATTATTTGAATTATCTTATAGTGATCAAGCCTGAAAGAATACATGTTACATGTTTTGTTAAGTATAAAAGACAACAATTGTGTTTCACATAACAGTTTATTAGGTATCGAAAGTGGTGTTGATTTTTTACAAAAATATTCATTTTCTTTTATTTCGAGGCACTGATTGTCTGTTATGGGTATACTTTCTTTTTCGGAGTGAAGGATTTGATTGAAATGTGGTAAGATCATATGAAAATTATTATTGGTAGAAATGGGAATAGGAATTAATTTATACCTTAGGTATTTGGTTTTTGTGATAAGAGGTATTTCAAGAATGAATGTAATTTGTTCTTTGATTTGGTAGATTTTTACATCTATTTTTTTTTCGTAATTAAGAATTTGGGTCTTATCGATGGGATATGGTAAAGATAAATATCTTTTGATATTATTTTCTTGCGATTCCACTAACAGCTTATTTTCTATAAATTGTAGTCCCTGGGTTAGGTCTTGGTCTCCTATTAGAGCGGGATGTAGGTCATTTGTTTTTGCAAATACGAACGCTGTTTGCAGATCTTTTAATTTTATTAGAATTAGTTGAAGAAGGGCTATCATTTGATTTATTAGTCCTTCAGCATTTACGATTTCTGTGCTTTGTCTTACTACTTTTTGTAGAGAGGTTCGCATTTCTTCTAATTTGTTTGTAATAAACTCTTGGTTCGAGTACAAATCCTTAATGGTTTCATTGAATTTTTCGATTGTTGTTAAAAGTAAGGATGCTTGATGTTCCATAATTTTCTCATGTTCTTTTGAGGTTTCTTGAAGTTCTTTTATCATATTTTCATATCGCTGTCCATCTTCTGCATCTAGGTTGCCCGTTATAAATTTGATTATTGATCCTAAACCATCGATGGCTCCTCGTTTGATTCGATGTGTTGGAAATAGGTGTTTAATGAGGTTTTCATTTTCGGTTACCAAAGTGTTCATTATGTTAAGGTAATTGGAATATTCGTAATTAGAGTAATTTCTAGATTTATAAGTGTTCCTTCTATCGAGGCAAATGGATGATGAACATACCGGGGGTATTTCGGGTCTCTTGATGGTGCGAAGGTTGTAATTAAGTTTTTTCACATTTTCTTTTAGATAATTGAACTCATTTAATAGAGGTTCGTAATTATTTTGAGCAATAAGTGTCCAGGTTGATGCTTGTACCAAAGTTGGTCCTAATTTCAAGGGGTATAGTCCGGGGTTGTTGGATAAGTCTTGTATGACTACATCGTTGGTTAGGCTTAATGACGTGCAGCAGAGGATTCTGGAATAGAAAGTAACTCGTTAACGTGAGCTTTCCGTTCTTTATAAGATTTTTTATGTTTTAATTTACAAACGCCGTGATCAGATATCTCTAATATTTCGTAGGGTCCAACAAATTTGGGTAGGTGTTTTCCTCCTCTTGTTTCTTGGGATTTTAAATAAACAGTCATTCCTGGTAATAAATTGTGTTGTTTTCTTCCTTTGTTTCTTTTGTTGAAAAGTGTTTCCTTTTTCTCTTGTTTTTCGCTATGAATTTGTTCATATAAGTTCACTTAATTTGTTTTTGTGAGACGTAACGTAATTTTCGTAAAATTTTGTAGTATAATCGAGGTCATATGGATTTCTTGAATCTGTATGTCCGAGTAATATTCCTTTAGGGGTATATCCTAAGGATCAGTGTATCGCATTATTGTATCCTAAAATTGCATATTGCATTCGAATCTTTGGCGTTTCCTGGGGATGAGTTTTGTTTAATATTCGGTAATGTTCTAGTAATGTGGTGGAATGGGTTCTTTCTAACAAAATGTTAGATTCATGATGTCCGGGTGTGGTTACATGGAATGTTATTTTGTGTATCTCGAATAAATTTTGTAATATGCTCTTATTAAATTCGCCATCAGCAATGATGTTTGAGGGTATCCCATATTTTGTTAAGTATTCTAATATTTTATCAGATAGTTCTAAATTGTTTCGAGTTTCGATTTCATAGGCTTGTACAAATTTCGAAAATTGATCCAGAATTGTTAGAAACATGTGGTTTTCTACGTAGAAAATATCCAAATGTAAAGTGTGTTGAAGGGTTTATTTGCCGTTTCGGTTATGCAAAAAGAAGTTTTAATGGGATTTCTGTTATATTTTTGTTTTTTGCATATTTCGCAATTTCTGATGAAGGTATTTACATCATCTTTCATATTTTTCCAGTAATATTTTCTTTTTAATTTTTCCAGTTTCATCTACTCTATGATTTGTCTTACTTTCATGTGGATTAGTTATTTGGATTGATTTTTATCCGCGTCCGTTAGATGTATTACTTGTGAAGTGCATTTATAATACTTGGGTGAATCTTCGTTTGAAATTCTAGTTACATATTTACAGAATGCTTTATAGAATTTTTCTTCTGGGAATACACAATAATATTTCGTGTTGGCTGTAGAATATTCTTTCATAACTTTTTCAAATTGTTCTTTTAGGTTGTTTTCATTGATGGGTACTGTGATTTGTACGTGACCTTCGATAGTTCTCTTTTTTATTTTGGGTTTCTTTTTGTAGGTTTTTTCAAAGAAAATTTGATTTTGATGGGTTTAGGGGTTTTTCACAAATAGGTATTGACGCTGTGGATTCTTCCTGTGAATGTTGAGTACAATCACTAAGTCCTTCTCTTGGCGGATTTTCTTCTAAATTAATAATTGTATTGTCGATCAGATCTTCATAATCGGGGGGTGATATTGCTCGTACAGGTGTCATTGTAATGAGTGGTTCGGGTGTTTTCAATGATTCGTGTTGTTCTAAACCTTGAAGCAATTGGTTAAATTCTTCGTCTTCGTGTACGATGCAAGATTCATTATCTTTGTCTCTCGAGGTGATCGGGTTTATGTAGACTCTAGATAGGGCGTCTGCGTTGGTGTTTTTCTGTCCTTTTTTGTATTGAATTTCGAAGTTGAATTCCTCCAATTTAAGACTCCATCTTGTTAATTTACTGTTAGGTTCTTTTAGGTTGCGTAACCAGACTAGGAGTCGATGATCGGTATAAAGGGTAAATCTTGTTCCAGAAAGGTACGGTCTAAAATGTTTCGTAGCCCAAACAATTGCCAAGAGTTCTCTTTCGATGGTTGAGTATTTTTGTTCTGTCTCATTCAAGGTACAACTTGCGTATGCGATTGGTTTATCTTTTTGGCTAAGTATGGCTCCTATTGCAACATTCGATGCATCCGTAGTTAATTCGAATGGTTGATTAAAATCGGGGTGAATTAATATTGGTTCATTAATTAAGATATTTTTTGATCTTTCAAGGGCATCTATAAATTCTTCATCATGTATTATTTTGTTGTTCTTCTTGAGGCATCGGGTTAAAGGTTTTGTCAGTTTTAAGAAATCTTTAATAAATTTTCTGTAATAACCAAGTAGGCCAAGAAATGATTTTTTCTTTATTTGTTTTAGGTATTGGGAATTTTTGTATGCATTCAATTTTTTTAGGGTTGGGTTTTATTCCTTCCGGTGGTATTATGTGTCCTAGATATTCAAGGTCTTTTTTTAAGAAATTCGCTGTTGTCTAATTGAATTTTAACGTTTGCTTTTCGAAATCTTTCAAATACGTTTTTCAATCTTGTCATATGTTCTTGTAACGATGAGGAATATATTATTAATTATAGTGGTACTAAACCAATTGTTATGTACTTTTACAAGGGCGTTAGGTATTGATATCCCTTGTCCGTAATCTCTTTTCTTACAAATTTTTATACCCTTGAGGCTCTCGGTTGGCATTTTGATTTTCATTTCGGTTCTGAACGGGACTTTAATTACATGTATGGTATCTTTTATTTGTTCCTCTAAATTTTGGTATGACTTTCTGTTGTGCAGATGGATTTGATTTAGTTGGTAGAAAGAAAGGTACTGTATTCTTTTCTGTTTCAATACGTTGCTGTCGGAAATCAATGCTTGCTTCTATTTCATTAAGTAGGTCGCTTCTTATAAGTCCTATGTAATTGTCGTGAAAATTATAAAGATAAACTTCATGTACTCCTTCTTCATTAAATAGTGAAGGTATGGGAATGTTGTCTACTTCATCATGGTATGTCTTCCCATGTAATTTCGAAGGGTTTTTTAATTATGGTTTCAGGGAAGTGTTGATGTATGAATTCAGGTCTGATTAGCGTTCTTGTGCTACCTGTGTCCATCATTAATTTGTAATCGGTTTGGGGTATTGTAATATAGGGTAATGTAGGGTTGATATAATTGCAAAGGGTTATAATTTCTCCGAGGCTAGTATATGAAAATTTTCGAGTTCTTCTACTTGAGGCCATAGATTAATAACTCCTTAGATCACTGATTTAAATGGTGTAGTAGTTCTGCTCGAAATAGTGACATTAAACTATCCTAGGTGGCAGTACCCGCAGGTACTGAAAACTTACTCAAGTGAATCGTGGTAAAATAAAAGCAATGAACCACTTAACTGGTCAACTTTGTTGAGGATTAAATCTTGAAGCAGGTAAAAGCTCTGAGCAGGGTTTCCTTTCTACCTGTTCAAGTATTATATTAATACATTTTTGAACTATTAAGCTTAAGTAATATTTTTATAAATACGATAATTAAAATTACAGCAAAAATAGTATACGTTATTGTTTATATATACATTTATTATGTTTAACGTGATATAAATTTTGATGAGGCATTTCTCAAGAAATTCATATCTTGTTTATTAAAAAAAAACATCTCAATTTATGACAATAGTAGCTTTATTTAGGAATGTACTATTTATACTTTTAATTAAAAATAGAGAATACATTTCTGAACTAGCAGCCGATTGTTGTTTAACATTGCACAAAAGTCCAGTAATCTAAATTTTAGGATAGAAATATTAGAAATAATTGATTAATTAACTAATCTTATTGCTAGTATGATGTTGCTTAAATATAGCTTAAATATACTATTATAATTATATTATAAACTTCTCATTGAAATGTGGACGGAATCCTGAACAAACATAGGTAGAAGTAAGCTTTCGTAATCTTAAATATGTGACAATTTGCGAATTTTAGAATTCATTTTTACTCCACTTTTAGGTTTTCGAATATATTTTCACTCCCAGGTACTTAGTTTGTTTTTGCAAACGTACTAGTAAGCAACCAGGAAGTATGTTTGTTACTTGCATTAGCGATCTCTGGTACAAAATATTCATTATTTTTGTCTTGCCCTTTATAGCTGGATACAATGCAGCAAACACCTGTAAAGTAATTTTTACAACCGCATTAGTTAGATCCTGCGGTGTACCGTATAGAGCAGTCTTCTAACGTGATTTCGCGTGTTGCAACACTCTGTATACTTATCTTGCTGATCTCGGTGTCCTCTTTATCCTTATTATATGCATTCGCAGATATCAGGGCATTTGAAGAAGATGGTGGGAGAGGCATTGATAAATCCTTGATGTTAAATACAAATTCTACTTGATCCTCTTCACAGTTTGAATTTACCACCTGTTTTTTTAAATTTGCACAAAAAAAATGTCGGAACAATAATCTAAAGCTTCTTGCAGTTGGATTATCATTAAATCCCCCTTTCTGGCGAAATACAGAAAATGTATTTTCTAACGCATATTGTGTAAGTCGTCGTGTTAATAAATACTCAACATTGTATGCTTTTTTTAAATTTTTATGTAGCAACAAACAAGCGGACGTTTTTTCTAAACCACTTTTTAGGGTTCTCGGAGGTTCAAAACATGTATTTCTGTTAAAATCTCAAAAATGAAAATCTGCATGAAATCAATACTTCCCTATACTGAAAGTACAGAAAAGTAAAAATATACTACATAAGTACCTACTTTAAATTTATATAAAATAATTTTGCATAGAAATAACAAAATTTTCAGAGTTAGTAATACCACACATCGTTATTACCTGTAGTATTCGTAATTGCGCTTACTAAAATAGCAAAATCTATTGTTAATAGAGTAGTTCTTAAATACTCCAAGTCATAAGCCAAATAGGTGCCACAGTAAATAATTACGTATAAGTATGCTCAGGTAAACGAAATTTACCTTTTCTGAGATTAGGAATTAGTTAATTGTACGAAGTTGAAAACACGTGACTTGGCTATAGCCATTTCACTCAACTTAGCGTCGAACGGCAACATACCGCGTAGATAGTAGCGATAGTACATGTCTGTTCCAAACGATGACAGCGACGCGATGCGGGCTGTTCCGGTACTAACCAAATAAGCATAACCATTAGTCAGATATCTAAGGAGTTATTAATCTATGTTGAGGCTCAAATTCTTGTGGGTCATCTATCAATTGTTGATAATCCATGTCGCCATATTCATTTTCGTAGTTTTCGGTTTCTTCTTGTAATTCGTGCAATTCTGTGTTTTCTGTATAAAACAATTCCGTGGATGTAAAATTGCGTGGTTGATTAATTGTTTGAATGTAATTTTGTTGGCGAGGTATGTGTCGTACAGTAGGTCTTCTTTGTATTGTGGATGTTTGCATAGGGGTAGGTTTTTCTTTAGGGACAGTTCCCGTAGGTTTAAATACGTTTGGTTGTCTTGAGTTATATCTTGTATTTAGATTAACTGGTTGTTGTGGGAAACCTGGAAATTTCGTAGGTGGTATTGCAGGTAAACGTTGAGTTTGTGTACGTGGGTAACCTTGAAACTGTGCGTTTGGTACGAATTGAAAATTCGGTGTTGATCTCATTGGAACGTATGTGGGTGTTGTCACATATGTAGGTTGGTGTGGTGTTGTGCGAAATGACGTATTCTGACGTGATGCGTTGTTTGATTTTTGCATAGGCGTTTTGTGTAACGATGACATTTGTGATCGGCGATCTTCTATGTTTTTCTCTTCTAATATAATTTTTAGGGCGTCTTCCATAGATGCGGGATTTCTTGATCTTACGTATCGGCTGAGATCTCCTCTTAAACCGGTTAAAAACTGATTTTTTGTGAGACTGGTATACATGTTCGTTTTTATTTGGATTATATCTGCGTTTGGCTCATTCATAACGAGGTGCGTGAGTAATGATGTTCTTAATCTCATGCATTTGTCGTAAAAATCGAGTGCGTCATCATTTCTCTGGTATAGATTAGTAAGTTCTTGTAATAATGCTTCTTCTGAACGATTATCTCCAAAACTGATTTTTAATTTATTTTTAAGTTCAGCCCAAGTGGTTATATTTTGTCCAAGAGTAACAGCTTTTGCTGCTCCATTTAATCTTGATAAAGCGGTCGTTAGTAATTGAGTATTAATATAGGCTCGTGGATCATTGGCTGAGAATTGTTCGATTATGGCTCCGGCCTGACATATCCATTTGACTAATTTTGTAGGGTTTCCGTCGTATTCTCCAATGTTGTTTAAGAGACTAGGATGAAATCCAGGGGGGAAAATTTGGGGATTTGCCATTATTATGTTTTGTTGGTTTAAATTGTTGATAGGTTCCTCTTCAATAATTCGCAATCTATCGATTTGTCCTATCAAGTCGTCAATAATTGACATAAAATTTGTTTTGGTTCACGGAAATAATTTGCTTAATATTTAAACTAACGGTTAACAATTCTAATTAATTTTTAAACTAAAAATTTTTTATTGTTTCTTAGCAAAGGAAAGGTATATTTACTCCTGGTTAGGAAACGCAATCCATTTACTTTGAAACGTGATTTACTTTTAAATTAAGTGCCTACGCATCTAGTGTGAGTACATTAAGAGATTAAGTTACTCTAGCAGTAACACTTACTGGTCTCGCTTGCCGCACTAGACCTGATTTTATGTTTTAAAGGTTGCAATCGCTAATAATGAAAGCAATTATTAACAACAATTCTCCTGAGAATCTGTTGATAAATGAATTGAATTCGATTATTAGTTGCGTAAAACTAATGATGATTATTTTAACAATTTAATTATAACTTATGCTCCAAGGTGAGCTATTTATTTGTTTCAAGCATAAGCCACTTTTTCACTTTTTGCCACTTGCTAATAAAATTTTCTTACATTAATATTTCGATGGTTTTCCTCATGTTCGTTGAGCGTGTGACTGGACCCAGCGATGCTTGTCCGGGGCGTTGTCACCGGTGTGGTTAGCTTTCTCGATGTTTGGAGGGCTGGTTCACGTTGTAGGGCTCTTTTAGCGATTTTTGTCCTCTGGAGTCTTATGGAGTTGTTGATCAGTTCTGCTTCCGAGATTTGGACGATGCTTGTTCCTCCTCAGGGTTGTAGAAGTCCTGGTGGTAGATTGGTTCTTTGGCTTCTCAAATTAAGCGTTAAAACGCAAGAACAAAGTGATTTTTGACTTTTGAGAAATCAGCCGCGACTGCGCCAGTTACCAGTTTTAACGAGAAACTTTTGAAAAATAATAAAATTTATTTTCAATTAAAACGGAGTTACATTAAAATGTTATAAAAGCAATGTCAGAGCTTAAACTAACAGCATAACTAACTTCTAATAGCGTGTAAAATGGTTATATAAACGAAAGTAGCATATACTGCAGAATGCAGTTTTATCTTGGTTTCATATTTATCTAGCGTTACTATTCTAGGTACGTAACTGCTGGTCCTAATAAAGTATTTAATAAATAATTAAACAATTTCAAAATTTTGATAAATTCCTGGAGGTCGACAGAGTAAACTGCGAGATTAATAAAAAATAAAATCATAGTTCGCTGCAAGCTCTATCGATTCAGACAATTTATAAATAGACGCGTAGGCAGTTTTTGAAAAATATGTTTTTGAAGATTTTAAAAATTATGAAAAAGCGGTATTGCGATCGCTTTAGGATTTTCGAAATTAATTTTGCTTCATCGTATACTATCCACAAACAGCTCTCAAACAAGTTGTAACTGATCCTGATCAGACAACTACTGTTTGAGTAAATGATGGGCGTTACAGCCATGATTTTCAAAAAGTTGTGGCAGCCGCCATTTTGAAACTAGAGAGTTCGATAAAGAAGTTTTGATTTGCCCTAAGTTCTTCTCTCAGATCCCGTGTTTAAATTTCCAAAATTTAGTTTTAGAAAAAAACGCTACCAAAAAAACATGTTTCATTTCGCATATTTTTTAAAAGCTTAACTAGAACAATTTTCGATATACCTCTTAATTTAAACTTTCATCAAAGTCGGTCCAGTACTTTCGCCTTTAGAGGCGTCACCCACACACCCACTTACCCATTCATCCACAGACAGACATTTCTTAAAAACTCTTTTTTTGGGTTCCTTGAACCCCAAAACGTATATTTTCGTTAAAATCCAGATTTTGAAAATCAATACTTCCATACACCGAAGGTATGGGAAAGTAAAACGCTGGTATTGGATATTTTTAAAATGGTAATTTTTTACAGGGTGGAAGTAGAATAGATGACGGTATTTTAAAAAAGTTAATAAGTGATACTTTTGGAAGCGTTAATTGTTCAGAAGTTAGGCAAATAAATACAGCGTGGTAGTTTCAGGCCTCCAGCCTGATGTTTAAAAGGAGATGAACAAAAGTTTTTTATATATAAGGGAGGTGCTTAGACCTTAGTGCTGATAATTGTAACAAAATGTGCTTTTTAACACTTCTTATCGATTTAACGAATAAGGATGCACATTTATCATACAGATGACAATTTTTGTCCTTTTTATCTAAGATCTATCTGTACGTGGTTTTATTAACTTGTTAATTCTAGTTCAATTTTTATATCTATAGATGAAACTATCAACTGCAATTGTCGTAAAAGTTTTCCTTATTTAACCTCCTAACTTTTGTTATAATGGAGATAGCAATAATAAGCTGTTGAATGTTTCCACCTTACATTATATTATAAGTCAAAGAAGGAGTAAACAATAAGGTGTTAAAAATTGTTATACACGGGTAATGTTATGCTGCTTTCTCAATGTGATTTAGGACATTTATCTCAACTGTCATGAGATGGGCCTTCCCTAACAGCACACATTTCTTTTTTTTTATTTTGATAAACATGTTGCTTATGTTTGGCTTTTTTTTAATTTTCAATATTAGCATTCTACAATTTTATATGTATGGAAACAAGAAAAGCTGTAACGTATGGTACCAACAAGAAGATAAAGTGTTATTTGAAAGTAGATGTTGAGTTACTTTCACTTTAGCTAGGAACCAAAACTAATCTTTGATTTAATTTCTGTCTCGGGCCTCTCTTTGTTTTGATTTTTTGTGTTATAAAATTGTTATCATATTATTTCATGTAAATAAGTTAAACTGCGAATGTTCAATTTAAATACTGAGAAAATCAGATAAACTGCAACTATATTAGGTAATTGTAATAATTCTTCCTTAGAAACTGTACAATTATTATTTATGTAAAGAACACACGTAAAGCAAGATACACAAGTGTGCTGGGCGCAAGTTCTAAGTAAAACTTCTTAAAGTGTTCTCACTGGAAAGGTTATTTGAATTCTATGATTTAACAGAAAACTACAACCGTTATGTCATGTTTTAGTTGGCTGTATAAATTGCTATAACACAAGCCACCAGATGTATAGATGCATAGTAATTCACCGCAGTTCGCAGTGGGTAGTGTGTGCGTCGCGGCGGGCGTTTCGATAAAAAAGTTCATACCATTAAAAACATCGAAATATGATATTTATTTTTGACTTTAAAATATTTCTCAAGATTTATTCTTAATTTTGTTTTCTGCCTGTATATGTTAAAATCTACAAACAGAAAAGTTATTCGCTTAATGAAAAGTTCACTACATCGAAAGCAAAAAGTCATAATTGTAATTTCTTCTTCTTCTTCTTTTATAGTAGGTGTTGCACCTGTTTTTCTTCACGCTTTTTTTTTCCTTATAATACTTGATTACACTATGGTGTGTCTATCGATGACGACAACCAACTTTCCGCCCACCTCTTCTTCGGTCTACCCGGATCTCTTTTTCCTGTGGACTTTAAATCCCTGGCTATTTTTATTAATCTATCGTTATGTGCTCTGCTGACGTGATTGTCCCACTCTTTCCTTCTTCTTTTCACAAATTTTATGATGTCCATTACGTTACATTGGTCTCTTATATCTTGATTGCGCACTCGGTCTAATCTCGTTTTTCCAGCAATTGTCCTAAGTGTATTCATCTCTGTGGTACGCATTAATTGTTTTGTTTTACTTGTGTCAGCACGGGTTTCCGCTCTGTATGTCAGTACGGGTCGCACCATAGTCTTATAAATCCTAACTTTACTCTCTATGTTGAGATATCTATTTTTCCAAGTTACATCGCGAAGGTATCCTGAAATTCTTGCTCCCTTTCCTGCCTGATGTCGAACTTCTTTATAAAGATTGCGATCGCTTGATACATCTATTCCCAGATACTTAAAATCCATTATCTGCTCTATCATGTTTCCTTCTATTTCTAGCTTACAACGTATCGGCTCTTTAGATATAACCATTGATTTAGTTTTTTCAATTGAAACAGCCATATTATATTGTTTTGAAGTTGTAACAAATTTATGCAAAAGGCGCTGAAGGTCATTTTCAGTTTTCGCAAGGAGAATTGCATCATCTGCATAACAGACAATACATATACTTTTATTTCCCATCTTATATCCTGGTAGTGCTTTAACACTGTCTATTATTTTGTCCATCACTATGTTAAATTTCTTTGTTCAAACAATAATTTTTTTTAGAAATTAAAATAAGGTCATAGACAGCGCTGATGTATCTGTCTTTGAACAAAAATAATAAAGTCGATATTTCAAGTATTGCTCGAGATATTACGTATGTTTTCCGTAGTTATTTTTCCGGCCTTCTTTTGGATTTTTTCACGGATATAAGTTCCGGGGGCAACTCTTATTCAGACCGACTCAGCGGAAATAACATTCTGAGCGGCAAGCGCCGCCGTGTATGAACTATAAAAGTACATCGGGGAACGTAGTTCACGGGTTGTGCTAGTATATATATTATTATATATGAATCTATCTAAACCACTAAGTGACGCTCAGAAATTAAAATTAGGCAAGAAAATGTAACCTTATACCAAACATTTAATAATAGGCCATTGCAATCGCATAGGATAATTGTAAGAAAAATCGTGTTCGGCTTTATACTATCAATTTACTGCAAAGACTGACAATAAATTAGAAAATATGTAAAAAATACTATACAGGATGTATCAAATTGCGTGTCAACCATGGGAATCTCGCTTATTTGAAGAAATACGACGATGGTTAAATTAGAAAAAAGTTGTGGAATTTTTTGTTGATTAATAATCTAAAAAGATATTAGACCTATCTTGCTTAGTTTCTAAAAAAACTGGAAAAACTGAAATTATGAATTTTTTGATTTCGGCTATAACTCATTTATCATTTATGTTTCTAGTTAACGCATTATGAGGACCCTTTTTATGCTAAATTTAAATTTTTTGTCAGATTTGATATAACTGCTACCATTGCTCGTTTTCGACTGTCAACTTTTTTTTTCATATGGTCGGAATTTTAAATTTTCTCATATTTAAATGGAGTTTTTAATTCCGATTTCAACGATGTGTCACACTTTGCATTTTGTTTAAGTATTGAACATCTTATCGCAGAAAATAAAAATTTCATAAGAGTGCCATGGAAAGATCACGTCATTTAATTAATTTTGAAGAAATTCTAGTAGGCCAGAAACTGATGAAAGTAAAATAAAACTTTTATTTACTTTTACCTTTAGATACATTAAGTACGCGAAAATTTCAGCAAACTTTGTTTTGAGCGTAGGCAGCAGGTTATCTTATTTTCTTTTAAAACAAATGAATGACTAATTTTCTAACATACACAAGTTGCTGAAAATTCCACTTGCAGTTTTTATGTTTGCAACTGACATAACAAAATTGAATAACAGGTTAAATAAATACAACAGATAACACTAGAACTGCACTAATTCAAACAATTATTAAATAAATTTTAAAAACATTTGACATTTTTGTAAAACATGCTCTGAAGCTCGTCTAAAATAAACTCTCTATAATCTATGTGTTGCTAACTGCGTCATTCATTTGTTTTTGTAAACAGTAACTCAACCTGCTGCCTACGCTCAAAGCAAAGTTTCCTGAAATTTTCGCGTACTTAATGTATCTAAAAGCTAAAGTAAATAAAAGTAGTGTTTTGTTAAACTTCCATCGGTTTATAGCCTACTAGAATTTTTTCAAAATAAATTCAATGACGTGGTTTTTCCATGGCACTCTTAAGAAATTTTTATTTTTTGTAATAAAATGCTCACAACTTAAACAAAATGCAAATTGTGACACATCGTTGAAATCAGAATTAAAAACTCTATTCAAATATGAAAAAATTTAAAATGCCGATCATAAGAAAAAAAAATGACAGTCGAAAATGAGCAATGGCAACAGTTATACCAAATCTAATCAAAAATTTAGATTCGGCATGAAAAAGTGTCCTAATAATGCGTTAACTAGAAATATGTAATATAAATGACAAATGAGTTATAACTGAAAACTAAAGATCCAAAATTTCATTTTTTTTTTAGTTTATTCAGAAACTAAACAAGATAGATCCAATTTCTTTTAAGATTATTAGTGGTCATAAAATTCCACAACTTTTCTCTAATTTAACGATCGTTGTATCTCTTCAACTAAGCGAGATCCCCATAGTTAACACGCAATTTGATACATCCTGTATGGCAGATATTTTGGATTTTTATTAAATTACAAATTAAATGATTTAATTTATTGTAAATAAAACAATTTTAACTTTAACAGTTTTTTTAAATTTTGGCCTTATATGTATTTGGAATGAGAAATCAAGTCATCTGGACGCAGATATAGAAAACCAAGATCAAGTTATGAAGATTTATTGTTCCTATAGCAATACTAACTGTTTACTTTTAATTTTGTCTCAGAAAATGATTTAAGGAAGCAAAGTTCGAACTTATAAATAAAATATGATTTAAGCTCTTTTTGGAAGTTGGTTACCTACAAAGTGTGGTTTATTTTAAGAATGACTATAATATATCAAACGAGTGCTCTGGAGCCCAGCAATAAAAAAATTATGAAATTGGAATTGATACCAAGTCCACCAAGTATATATCTACTTTTTGTTGTTTTCCAACATACATGGCAGGCCCCAAATGCAAAATCACACAATAACCATGTTTTAAGAATGCTAAAAATTTATTTTATTATAGGTACATTACTGGTACAAAAAACAAGCAAAACAATAAAATAACAATTTTACAATTAAAGAATGATATTACTGCTTGAGGCGTCTGTTTCAACCCTTTCACTTCTATTAGCTATATAATTTCGAATTTGTTCTTTTAACACATTATCTTTAACAATAAAAGTAGACTTCATATTTAAATTTGCACATCCAATATAGGGACAACGTGGCTTAGCCTTATTCTGTTTCATTTTCTTTAAGTGATCCAAGACAGTGGCGTATTCATAAATATGACCACACTTCCTATTCCGACACGGATTTTCTATGATTTTCTTTGTTATTGGATCAACTGGGGGTTCAAACTGTGTTGGAATTATACCCTCTTCAATACTCCTATTATCATCATCATCACCATCATCTAATTCAACGTCAGATTCTTCAGAATTATTTTCTGGTTGAGCTTCTGCTTTGTCACCTTGAATTATATTGTTTATTTTCCGCCATATTGAATGATTGTGATAATTGGAACTTGTGGGTTGTTCCTCTAGGTATTTGTTATATATCTGATGTACATCTTCAGTGCAGTCGTTTTCCTGATTGTCGAAATGCCTGTCCGTAGCTTCACGAGCCCTTTCAGCTCTTGTATGTTCGTTATCAATTTCACAATACTGTTTGGTAATTTCTTTTAAAGTAGTGAAATGCTCTTCTTTCTTGTCTGAATATTGTTGTACATAATCTATGCAGGATTGTAACTCTTTTACGCAAGATTTTAATAAATTTTGGCGCCTATCTGATGAAATACCTGCCATTTTATTTATAGATAAGTAGGGTTAGGAAAAAAAAAGACTCCAACAAAATGTGTCTACTGCATCGATCATAACACATACACGATAGTTTTAGAATCCGCGATCGCCAACTAAGTAGCTGACGTCTGACGGTAAATTTTGGAACTACTATAAGAAGGAAGACACTTGTTTTAAGTGGAAATTAAAAAATAAATGCGTTTAAAATAACTTCTTCAAAAATATTTTGTTTGGTATCTCAGTGTAATGCTATTGCAGTAAAGAAATTGCATTGCACTTATTTCCGCATAAAAACCTAGAATTGTGCAAGGAAGAAACCATTGCAGCGAATAGAATTTCCGGCTTTGCAGATACACTTTAAAGTGTTAACACTCTCACTTTGCGGCTGTTGTATTACTTTAAATAATATTATTTTCATGGGGAGGTGAATAAAGTACCTACGATTGTCAACATAAGCTAAAAATTTCATTGTCTGCTTCTATTTTTATAACCACATAATATAAAAAAGCTGTTATTAAAACCTTCTCCTGCTTCTCCTTCTTTAGTGGTCGCCTTCGTTTATCTAAATATTCAAAAATATTCGCCAGGAACACTTTTCTGCGAACCATACTAATTTTGATTCTTTAAATTTTTAAATTACTAAATTACCACACTCTAGAATCTTACCGCAAACGGTTCTTCTTCTTATAGCGAACCATTTAAAATTTAGCAGCGCTACTTACTGACGGTGGCAATCGCGGATAAATAGGTTGAGGTACCGAAGTCATACAAAAAATCGCCTGCTTTATGATGAAGCAGTGGCGGCCTTGTGGTGTGGCATAGTGGGAGGTCAATTTACATTACATTATACAATGACGTCAAACAGGTAAAATGTTGCCAGCCGGCAACGACCGCCTAGCTCCGCAATATTTAGCGCTTTTCTCAAATATTTTAATGTTAGGTACATACAGAATAATTTACTTCCAGTGGCTTTAGAAAACGAATTACATATTCCAAGAGAATAGGAAAAGGAGTAAACGAGTAAAGCTTCTTAAAAGATTTACTTATTTTTTTTTACATCAAAGGATAGGGCTAGCCAAGAAATCTAAGACGCCAATAACGCTGTTAAAGAAAACAATTAAATAATGTAATGATTAAATTTTTTCGTAGCACAGTTTTTGTGTAATAATAATTATTAATAACTATAGACTGTCACTACTATACTAGAATGGAAAGAAACATACGCAACTTATAAGTGCGACAAGGAAGACAATGAGTGGGACAAGAAAGAGATACATTTAATAAGTTTCATAAATTAAAAAATGTTTATCAATATTTAATAACCGAGATTTTTCGGTTGACCGTAACCGTAACCGTTATTCTCTTAGCTGAATAACAGTAACGTTAACCGTAACCCTAACCAAACTTTCGAAATGTCAGATGATCGTGACCATAACTGGCACGAAAGATCCAATTCGTCCTTACCTCTGATTTCAAAGGAAATTTTAAATTAATCTTTTTTGTAATTTGAATAGTATCTCTCATAAATGGTATATACACTTATCATGGTACAATAGCTACATTTTTGTTCGTTGACATGCGTTTAACATTTTAACCTCACTTTTAAGCTAATGTGGTTAAGAACACGTGAAAATTTTGAAACTAATTAATTTTGTACTATTAAGCAGTAATTAAGGTAAGTACGACAATGTAAACTATAATCTTTTATTATATCTATACTATAGTGCAATTTCAGTGCATAAAAATGGCTAAACACAAGTTAAAGCCAAAATCAGGTCCGTCTTTCAAGACCAAAGGCTCTCACTCAAAAATAAAGAAAGGAATTCAAAAAAAGTTTCCGAAATCATTGAAACAGAAACAGAAAGTTAAGGGAAAAGCTAATGTTGACTATGGCGCTATGTCCGTAGACGAATTTATGAACAAGGATTTCGATCATTCAGAAGATTCTGCTAAAGAACAAGACGACGAAGAAGTTAAACGCCAACCTATTTCATCTAAAGTACAAAAGTCACAAAAATTAAAAAATGATATACTGGATGAAGACAACAACATCGAACGTAATGAAGCAAACGATGCTAGTGTTGAAACGTCTCTGTGGGGTAAGGATGACGAGGAATTAGATGATGGCAATTCAGACAGCTATGAGAATGAAATTGAATCTCACAAAGAATCTTTACAAAAATTGAAAAAAACTGACCCAGAATTTTTCAAATTTTTGCAAGAAAACGATAAAAAATTGTTGCAATTTAATATATCTGATAGTGAAGGTGATGATGAAAATGAGGAGGATGATCAGCTGCACAAACCCACGGGTGATTTAGAAATTGCGAGCGATGAAAGTGATTTCGAGGTTGGTACATAATATTACTTTGGAAATTTTATCGTATCTTGGAATTATGCATTTCTAGTTTTAATGTTTTTAGCCTGATGCAGAAGACACAGAAGCAGAAACTGGCGAACAAGTTGTAACGCTGAAAATGTTGAAAAATTGGCAAGCAGCTTTACGTACCGATAAGACAAATAAGACGATAGGATGTTTAGTGCAAGCATTTCATGCAGCTTTACTTAGGGTTTCGAATGAAGAAAACGAAGTTGGACAGTATAAAGTTGATGGTACGAAGCTAATATTTTTATTTTATATCATGTAATTAATTCTAAAATGAACGTGTCTCTAGGTTCATCTGTATTTAATGCTGTGATTCAACTATGTGTTTTGGAATTAAGCCCAGCGGTTCGAAGATTTTTAGGTCTGACTTCTAGTAAAATGCAACCCCACAAATGCAAAAAATTCGTTAAAGTAAAATTGCTTTTGCGTGGCTATTTTTACGATCTATTAAAGGTATAAATTACTGCTAACTCCTTGAAGTTTATAATTATTTTTTCTGTAGCTTCTAGGAGGTGTTACATCAGCCAACATCCTTACAGTTCTTCTGAAGCACCTTCATCATATGTCACCTTTATTATTTTCATTCCCTAAAATTTCAAAACCGATGGTGAAGAAGTTAATTCACTTGTGGGGTACCGGAGATGAAGTGGTTCGAATTTTAGCTTTTCTATGTATTTTACGAATCACAAACAACCAGCTCACAACCCTCTTGGATACAGTTTTAAAATCCATGTACATGACTTATGTTATAAACTCCAAATTTGTTAGTGTAAACTCGCTTTCATCAATTAATTTTATGAGACGATCTCTCACTGAGATGTTTGCGCTTGATCCCAATGTGTCTTATCAGCATGTGTTTTTGTACATTCGACAGTTGGCTATACATTTGCGCAATGCAATTATAGTTCACAAAAAAGAAAATATTCAGACTGTTTACAATTGGCAATTTATTAATTCCTTGAAGCTTTGGGGAAATTTATTGTCTGCTGCTCACGATAAACCCCAGTTACAGCCGTTGGTATATCCTTTCGTGCAAGTTTGTCTTGGAACTTTAAAATTGATACCCACAGCTCAGTATTATCCATTACGGTTCCAAGTGATACAGGTTTTGATTGATTTTTCAAGGGATACTGGAGTGTTTATTCCAATTATACCATTTATTTTGGAGGTACGAATTTCAGGCTGTGTTTAGAGTTAAAATAATATTATTTTTTTCGCAGGTTTTGATTGATTATGATTTTAATAAAAAATATAAGAAAGCATCGATGAAACCGCATGATTTCACGTGCTTATTGAGGGGATCTAATTCACAGATGGCTGAAAATGGTTACAGAGATGCCATAATTGAAAATGTATATGCACTGTTGTTGGAATATTTAACATCGCAGTCACATTCCATGGCTTTTCCGGATTTAACTTTGTTTTGTATCATACAGGTAGGTTTATTTACTATTACTAAAAAATTAAAATTAAATTTATTTAAACACACTGTATTTTTGAAAAACAATTTATTTTTTTCAGATAAAACTGTTTCTTAAAAAATGCAATAATATGAATTACAATAAGAAAATGAAACAAATTCTAGAAAAAATAAATCAAAACAATGAATTCATAGAAAAGGAGCGCAAAACTGTTACCTTCACATTAACCCACTACGATAAGATCACAGCATGGGAGACAACAGTAAAAAATAAAGGTACACCCTTAAAGATATTTTATGAAAATTGGAACAAAATGCGAAACATTAAGAAAAAGAAGGAAGCAACCGATAATGATAAACTGGGTGATTATAATTTACCTACTCTTAAAAAGTTTAAGAAGGATGGAGTTAAAAAGACTAAGGAGAATAAACCGTTCAATCCATTCCCTAGTGATAGTGAATCTGATGATCAATTTAATTTTGTTGATAAAAATGAAAAGGAACCCAAGGAAAAAACAGAAAAAAAGCAGGGTCAGAAAAGAAGAAAGAAGAGAGGTGCTAAAAGTAAAAATGGTGATGATTATTCTGTTGGTGTTGATGACGGAGGGCAACAAGATGTCGTTGAAGATTTGAACATTAATGATTGGTAGTTTTTAGTTGAGGCCTTTGTTCGATTATTATATAACTTGTACATAAGTGTTTTAATAAAAGAAATTGTAAGATATCTTTAAATTTATTTTGTTAATAAAATCTATGTCTTAAAATTTCATAATTGGTTTAACTTTAAGGCCAGGGAAGCCAGCGAGTATTGGCAATCATAGTGTATATATGTCAATGTCTTAAATAGTGTTTAAATTATAAAATGCTAATGCTTTCATGAAAACCAAATTAAACATGGAGTTTATAATTCCCTTACGGAATAGATGGCGCTATTAAGAATATGGAATCGCTGGCACTTTTGACATTTTGTTGTGCTGTTTTGAATTTTTGATACGAGAAAATAGTGTTTACTGAGAAATACTATTACTTCCTCTAATTGTAGAAACATTTCGCACAGTATTAGTACTTTTGTCAAGGAAATGTGAAACATTTGCAGACAATGCGACAAAACACTTCTGTTATGATTCTGATAATATTAAATTTTATTTATTTTAGCCAACTGTATTGTTCTGTAATTAATGGCTAAATATTTATTAGTCAGATTGTTTTCAAATTTCTGTACCGAAATATTTCTAAAAATCTTGCAAAAGTATAATTGCCTATTTTAAAACTGAGTTTACATTCTAAAAACAATTTTGTTGTCAAAATAGTATTGGCAAAACTTCTGATCAACATGTCGGTCAAATGTTTCTCGCAGTATAGTAAGTTATTGCTTAATTTTGCTTTATTTTGTATCTTTGACTTTTTTTAACATAAACCCACCATCATTTATAATAACGCCTTTATATCTGCACGCTATTCTAAACATCCTAGTTCAAGGGAAATTGTTTACAAAACAATTCACAATTTGGTGAGATTGCTGATAAGTAACGGTTACAACTAAAAGAGCGTGCTAGCTGTCTATACTAAAGTGGATAAACTTTTTGCATCTTGTTGGCGGCACAAACAAATTAACATTGGTCTTATGGGAAGGCACAACTGTACAAGAATTTACTTTAATACTCAATTGTTTTCAGTAAACCATGTAGCAATAATTTCTTCATGTTTGATAGAATGTGCCTGCTATAATTAAAATTCTACAGTTTAATTTAATTTAGGAATAATTAAACATCTTCAAATTTAATTTCATATACTTAAAAAATGGAAAGTAGAGGGTGTACCTAGTTTCATTTAAATCCATTATAAGCAGAAGTATAGAGGGGAACATGATCATTATTGTTCTTCAACCGTTGCTTACGTCAGTTCATAATGTTACAATAATCACATATGAACATTGTACATTCACTGTTCATCAGTTAGGTACTCATTTATTAACCGATCATCTTAAGAACTCCTACAAGTTTCTTTTCCTTGTCCGTCATCGGCGCTTGGCTCCTGCCTGTCGGCGTCATTTTCTAGGTCTGCCCCTGTGGGTTCTCCTCCAGGTGTCAACTCACCTTTCACTGTCCCTACAAGTCCTGATATGATCAGTGGACAATTCAATCACTTTGTAGTAAATTAATGAGGAACACTGCCCTCGCTAAGTTTTCTGCAGTTTCCCTAGTCTACAGGTGAATAGTGAAGGTAGATACGAAAAATAGCTGCAGACGCGTGTCTGCATACTATGATTGAGATCGCAACAAAATGTATCACATCCAGGGCCTGCGACGTTACAATACTTACCTCGGTAATTATCCTTTTAACTTTATTTTTTTGGGGGTGTGAATTATTACAAATAAGAAATTTTAAAAACTTTACAATCGTCTTTAATGTTAAACAGCTGCCACAAAAAGTGATACAGTATAATTAAATCTACAATTTTTATTAATCTTATTTATTTTAAAGAAAGGATGTTCCCATGAACGAATCTCCTAAACTGCTGTTTTAGGGAGCTACAGCTTCCCGAAGGGAGTTACTAAAAATTGGTTTTTAGCTAATATATCAAGAACCCTTTAGTATAAAGTATTAAAATTGGGCCTATGGTTTAGAAACAGTATTATCCAACAGCGTCTAAATGATATATTTAAGCTATGGGTATTTCAGACTAGAGCTGCTGGTCATTTTTACCTAATATTGTTTATTCTCTATTTTTTTCTAATAAAAATGAATAGGAATTTCAGCATCATCAAAATAACTTCGTTTTAGCTGTTTGGGGTATCGCTTAGCGAACATTGCTACTTTCTTATGCTTTACTTTTTGTAAAAGCTTTTCGATGATAAATATCAGCAGAGCTACCACAACTCCATAAATCCATAATAATATAGCTGGGTACACATCCATTATTCCAACACTGTCAAAGCTTGCACCCTTGGAGTAACATTTTGGTTTCTTAAATACCCTGTTATAATTTCTTCTACGGATTCCATACTCCTCAACTTTTAGATATCTGTATTATAAATATTTGTGTTATAATGAGTGATAAAAAGGGTCAAGTGGGCTTTGTATGCCACTGTTTTGCCAATCTTACTCGGTATAGCATGCGGACCGTACTCTGCTATACTCCATAGGATAGGCAAAACAGTGGCATTCAAAGGCCACTTGACCATGGCTGGTGGTTAATTAAAAAACCTAATTTTGTGGGATTGAGGAAGTAATCATTCCAATGTGTATTTTCCTAAGTCGTCTACGTCTGTCTAAGAAAATTCTTTTTGATGTCAAGGGAAACGTAGAGGTAGACTACTTACCCCACTTTTATGATTTCTTTATAAGGTGAATTTTTTGGAACACACCCATGGCCACCTGTTGACTAAAATTAAATTTCAGTCAAGGGTTCAGGAAAGGCACCTAAGGAAATTGTAATGCTTGATGAAGATAGGACTCTTACCTTTGCATACCCTTCCAATTCTTGTAAACTGCACACTTCATAGTCCGTAAATTTATCAAGTACGTAATAATATCCTGTGCCAAGTTCCATACGCAGAGCGAAAAACCCTTGACGCACTTTCTCTAAACCATCTTCCAGTGGGTAGAATCCTTTGGCTCCTATTTTTTTGCGGTAGAGCTCTTGCCTAACACTATCTTTTCCACCCTAATTCAAAATCAAGATATAATTTACTGAAGTTTAAAAAATAGTGTGAACATACACTCAAATAGCTTTTCATGTAGTAAACATCTTGCCCTCCTACAGCCATACGACTGTTAAGTAATTGTTCCAAAGATGATATTTCTGTGGTTGATTGCAGTAACGCGACAATGTTTGCAGAATAAGCAACATACAGAAACATGAAACCTATTAGGTAAATTAGGGATAATGTACGAGCGGCTATAGTGCGGGGCTCAATCATGATACCTGCAATTTTGTAAGTTATGAAACAGTTAAGGGGGGGGGGGGAGATTTTAATGGTACCTTGCTGACATAATGTTTCAAAAGTAATTAACAAAACGTCATTTATACCGAAATATTCTTGAAAGTTAATCTGGAATAAGTTGATCTAGAGTAAGGTAGAGTTATTTGAGATGTATGGAACACCCTCAGATTTTTACATAGGTTTAGAAATCTTTGGGAACACCGGTTTACTTTTTATCCTGAATTATGAAAAACAGAAAAACAAAGTCGCTGGGAAACCTCTGACAGAAAATGTATTTTAGATGTCGGAAATTGATTTTTAGACGCCAAAAATTTCTCGACGTCTGAAAAAAGATCAGAAGAACAAAAAAAGTATTTTTAAACCATAAATCAATTTTTTCCCAAAGTTGTTAAATAAATTTCTACTTTAAAAAATGATTTTGATGTTAACAAATAATCAATTTGTGACGTTATAAATTTGGATATTTTGACGTCGGAAAATGCTGACACCTAACGGGATGGTTGTGGTAATAGTGTGGCTTATGACAATACCACTACAATCATGTTATATCGTCACCATGATTTGATCGATCGGGGAGCTACCTGCCACAAGAGGGCGCAGTAGGGATATGTAGTGACTAGCGAGACATAAGGATGTAAGCAATGAAATTTTTCAAATAAGTGTTATTGAAAAGTTTCAGCAGCGTCTGAAACGTATTTGAAACTTTCTCTAAATGCATAAAACCGTTTGTAAATACTACCCTGTAATATGAGTATCTCTAAAACAAAGTATAACTGAATTTTGCGCTATTATATGCACGGTGGACGTGGCGCAGGCGCGCACTTTTTATCACTTGCCATGGCCTACACATGCAAATTTGCAGGCTTGCAGTAAGTTTTACTTACATAGTAGACTTTTGTATTTTTATTAATGCACTAGTGTTGAGTGATAGAACTGTGGTAAGCGGTATCGTCAAATTGTAAAATAGTGAAAGCCTATTTATTATCTTCTATATGTTCAATTCGGAACTGTCTCACTTTTAGGCGACGACACGACAGCCGACAATCCACGAATATATTTTATGACGTATTATTCGGAAAATTTAAATTAAAATAATAAAAGAACGAAAAAATTATTTAATATTAGATAAATAATTTACAGTCCTCATTAAATATTTGTTTTGCCAAAAAATGGATTTTTGATGTCAAAAATGTTGCCATCTAAAGGGATAATTGTCTTAGTAGTGTCGCTTATAACCATACTGCAGTATTGGCAGATAGGAAAGCTACCTGGCAGAAGAGATATATCTCCAAGCATTCTATCATACTGAAGCACAACCTTCTTCATTACCTAGATATGCTCTAAAATATCTATGATAGTTTAAAGACTATTCCCATTCTTGGAATGCGATCTATAAATACTCTTTGGAATAAACTTTTTATAAACACAACATAACGAGAACTCTTGTGGCAACTAGACTAAATACGGGGAAATAATTTGGTGTAGTGGACGACTTCGCTAGTATGCCAGCTGTGCCGTTAGCAGCAGGACTTTTTTCAGATCGGAAATTCAATTTTTGATGCAAAAGTTGATTTTCTGGCGCCGGATTATTATTTATTGACGTCTGAAAATAATTAACTATGGTTAACGAATAACGTTAACGTCGATTAACTATTTGATTCTGAATCTTCAGACGTTTACAATTTTTTTGACAGCAAAAAATTGATGACATTATAACATCATTTTTTGACGTCATAAAATCAATTTTTGACGTCACAAAATCAATTTTTGATGTTACCATAACAAATGTGGTCGTCAAAAAATAAATTTTAGAAGATTGAAAACGATTTTTTGACGTTTTTGACGTCATTTATTATTCATTGATGTCAGAAAGTGTTTTTCTGTAATTATTTACGCCAAAAAATATGTTTGTGGCGTCAATAAATGTTTAATAAAAAGTAAAACGGTGTTCCATATGTACGGGTAACTTGAGACGGTTGGTATAAATTGAAATCTTTTTGGGGTTTTTATTTCCGATTGGCTGCTTTTTTTTTAGTCTTAAGATTCAGAAAGGTTTTGAAGAATTTGTGATTGATAGAAAGATAATAAAGGTATAGTAACTGCCCAAGTACCTCAAGTTGCCCCAAAAGTTTTTACAACTTTTACCTTTCGCTTATATTTTGTTTCCCAATTCAAAATAACAAATAAACCCAATCCAAATAAACCAAGTGTAAGCACCATTGCCACCCAAACAGTCCAATAAAAGGGAAAAAAGAATATATTAGACATGTATGATAATGGCGGTTTTCTTAAAATAAAACGAATTTGGGTTGGGTTTACCATCACCAAAAAGTCCACTGCTTGTATTCTTTCAGGATTGAGTAATGGACTAGAACCTGCAAGTTTTGTGAAAGTGGGTTTGTAGGAAAAATTGTTACTTCATACCAGACAACTGAGCTCTTCCATATAATAGATCACCGACAACGCCGCTCCATTTTCCAGAGGTCTTATTTAAGTATCCAAAATCGCTTGCTTGTATAAAATGATAACTTATGTTGCAATATTCAAGCATACTCTTTACCGCAATCCAGTTTTGTTTTATGAATGTATCCACACTCAGAAATCTAAATTTTAAAAAATTCAGTTTCTAGTTGTTTTTTTTTAAACCTGAATTTTACCGGAAATCTTCTAAGTGATTCCACGTGTCCTCATTTCGCACTACCATCGATACATTCATTTCAGTTTGTTGTAAGTTTGATCGTCTCTGTGTGGGTGGAATGTAACGAAACCTTTCTTTTAATCCATCTGTTTTGGACCAGTACCCATAATCTTCCCATACTAAAATTTGATCAAATTGTTTAATATTACGGATTATCTCTTTCTTAATTTAAAACCTACTTGTGTCTTTTGTTTTATCAATTCTATATGGTTGAAGTAATTCATAGCCGTCTTCTACACGTTTTGCTACAACAACGTGACTCGTTGGGAATATGGAGTAAGTTTTAAATTTTGTTGCTTGCAACGTGAATTCGGAAAGAGTTGTCAGTAACAGCCATTTTAATGGATAACGAAATAAACCAGACTGGTTGACCTAAACAATAAATTTGTTAAACTGAAATTGCCTAGAACAGTCTTATAATTTAAAATGTTTAATATTTAACATTAACTCTTCGCAACCTATTGAAATCAAATTATCATTCTTTTAAATAAATATCCGGAAACTGCATGCTTCATCCTCTGCGTTTGTGTTCGAAATGACATCAGTAGATTATATTACAGTTTCGAGGGTGTCCCAACGATGCGAAAGTTTTTGATACCACTTTTGTTAATTAATTAAGTAATAAGAAAGATATTGCACACGTGAGCTCTTCGAAAATTTACGCACATTTTAAAATTATTTTAGTTTATACAGAATGTTTCACATTAGAAAGGCATACCAAACGTATTTTTTAAGTGAGTATGTTTTTTCATATTTTTATTGGCCGTTTAATTGCCCCTTCTGTTTTTGAAATTTCGTTGCGGTGTTGCCAAGTTTGACATTTGCAGCCAACACTGATAAAATCTGCCCAAGCCGTATTTCGACAAAATAAACAAAATTTTTCGGCCAAGTTTCATAACTCGATTTTTTTAATAAAACACCTTGTATATTTGTACATAATTGAATGGAGATTTTTGCTCTCTATAAATATTAGTACTTAATGGGGGTATACCTAAAACCAACTTTTTTCGAGAAAATTTGATTATAAGGAAAAAGCAGGTAATTTATAGAAATCCTAACATCGTAGGAGGCATTGACTTGTTTTTGCAATAAACAACTGCGAAGATTGTTTTAATTAATGCACTGTACCCGCCGCCAAACCTGAGAAAACCCACGCAACTCCATTCGGTCGCTCACGCTTTAGGTCGTTCCGTAAATCAGCTACAATTCATATTTATGCAATTGGGTACGCTTTAGTTAAAAATGTTTAACTTTCAGAAGGTACCTTTTGCTCCAACCCTCTATAAACTACTGCGCTAGGTTCGGCCTTTTTTAGGTTTGGTACTTTAAAAAAAATTTTTCACGCTACAGACAAGGTAAATAGACGATACATCCATAGCTACAAAAGATGTAAATGGCCAATAACATTCGTGTACTTTTTGCCCTTAACTACGGAACTTAATAGTATCATTTACATTCCTAGGATAATAATGTTGTTTTTAACTGTTGGTTGATATATGGTAACAAGCACAGGCAACTTAGAATAATGGGGCTTTTAAAGAATAATTCCGATGACAGCAGTCAAAACGAACTTTTATAAAATATGATTAAAATTTCTACCTGTAGCGTGAAAAATTTAATAAGTAACACATGGAATGTATCGACTATTAACATTCTCGGCAGGCCACAAGCCTCGGCTTCGCCTCGGCTCGTATTTACCTACCTCGAATGTTATTACGTCTTTACATTCCTTGTTACTTAAATAACTATTAAGTGTTTAATTGCTCAATTTCCCATTCTATATTTTAAAATTTTGAACTAAGCTGTGGTTAGATTGACACTTGTTTATAATATAATTGAAACAAATTTTAAACAATAGTTTACAAGGGTAGAAACAAGATCGCAAACTTATGTGGTATCATTAGTCGGTTTTATTGGTCATGTTTGAAGGTTTGCTGCAAAAATGGATGCGGTAAACAATCTTTAGAGTTTAAAAAATAATCTGCAGCAGTTTACTTAGGCGGTAAAACTTTAAATAATATGTGTGTACGCCGAAAGTCGGGGTACTAACTGTCTTGTTAAAGCTACGACAGTAGAAACTTGTGCGCTTTGCTGCTCCCACGGGGCTGTCATTATCGCTAAAAACTTCCCAGGGAACATAAACAGCACCATTTACACAATAAAAAATAATTATAATTATTAAAAAAAAAAACAAAAATAAGGCCCCTGTCGGGGTTTGATCTGACAGCTATCAACGCCGTACATGTACTTCACAACTGAGCTAACGGGCTGCTTACAGCAAACGCTACAATATCGAACATAAACATTCGATTTGCTTAGCTTTAACAGAAAGGCTGCTGGGTGTCGCTCTCCCATAGTAAATGTACACGTGTCGCCACTTGTTTGATAACTTTTAGTCTTATTAAGATAACAACTTGTTATATTATTGTAATATCAAATTCTACCAAAACATATAATTTTAAGCGCACTACTATACCTTTTCTAAGATATTCCAAGAACTTTTACAGTTGTCGATATCCAAAACTAAAAAGTTGTTTGTCGCTAAATAGTTGAGAAAATTATCAACCTCTGTTGTATTATTATAAACAGATGTTAATCTAAAACTTCTTTCATTGCTTAAACTTTTTAAAAGAACAATTAGATCATCTAAAATAAGACGTATATTTAGTATTTTTAAATGTATGTACAAATATTACTTAATTTTTTTCTTATTGTACTTATATTACACAGAGCGAGCGAAAAAGGTGAAGAACCACGTGACCACGTAACATAGGCAACCCATTCTACAGAAGTGGCCACCCTGTTTTAGGAAACAAAAATGAATTTGACACGTCACACAATTTAAAAACTCTGTAAAAACATTTAATAAACCAAAAGTAAACGATAGGATTTATTTAATAATATTATTGTAGAAAAAAATATTTGATTTATAAATTACAATAGCTGCGCAAAATGAGTGCACGAACGCCAATGGCATTGCAAAAAAAAATCAACACCACAGGCAACATTGCAAAATAAAATTCACTACATTTAAATTAGACAATGGTCACGTGGTTCTTCATCTTTTTTGCTCTCTCTGTATATCTTCTTATTGTATATACTTACTATAATTCCAGCAAAAATTTGCAGTTACCATCACATTCTTCTCTCGGAAAAATTCCACTAAAAATTTGGTAGCTACATAATCGCTCTGTGTAAGATAAATGTTAGATATTATGAGCATGAGTAGCAAACTTTGCTTTTTTAGCAAGAACATTTTAAAAAAGTGTAACCAATTCCATGAAAAACGTGCTTTATCTAACCAGGACGGAGATGATTTTTTAATGAAAATTGCACGTCGTAAATTTGCAATAAATCTAGCAGCGGGTATAAATTAGATGTTACTGCTTTGGCTACCTTTAAGTTTTAATTCTGTGTCATTTGTTTAGACTTTTTCTAAGAATGGGTACTGCACAAAGTGGTCATTTAATAGTAATACCTACTAATATCCAACCAAGCAACTGCTTAGCCTTGAAGTTATAACTTTCATAATTCATAAATCTTGTTACAACTTTCAGATTTAAATATAGAAAATATGCAGTTATTGTTTGTACTGATTGTAGTTCATGAAAAAAAAAGAAAACACATTTTTACTAATACTTCTTTATTTTATAAATTGTACAGTTGTATATAAAATATTGTAATAGTTAATAATATTACTTATAAATGTTTTTATAAAATTGTACATTATTATGTACCGAATTTATATTACAAACATTTTACAATGTTTTTTTATTCGTCGCTATGCAGTAAGTCCTACATTTAAAAACAATCGAAAGTCTTTTGGCACTCTGCATTGCCCCCTATTAGTAAAATAATTATTTAAAAATAATAAGACCAGAATAATTATAATAAATCATAAATAATATTGTCAAACTCACAGTATTTACAAATCATTCACTCTGCTTATCCTTAACCAGTTTGGTTAAAAACTAATAATAAAACAGAATTTTCAAATTATGTACAGCAATAAAAAAATATGGCCAATTGCGTTGTGTCTCACAAATGTGACCACTTAGGGTTTCATATAAACTCTATAAAAAATATAAAATTTTCTATACATAACAATAATAAATAAGTCCTTTGAACAAACATAATAACACAGGCACTCAATAAATAATAAGGCACATGGCGTGAAAATCACGAAACTAGACTCAATTTTCTTTCTTACTAAAGGGAATCAAATCCTGATATATCGCTACCCTGAAACAAAAGATACAGAAAATTAAAAAATACACAAGACGCTTAGAATCACTTTGTAGACAACGGTTATAAAGGCCTAAAGGTCGGATTTATAAGCACTTGCAGTGTTGCCAGATATGTTTTTCTTGTTGTTGCTGGAAAAACATATCTGGCAACATAGTTACTTTCTTTAAAAAAGGCCGAACTTATGTCCACTAACAGCGTTGCCAGATATGTTTTTCCAGCAACAACAGGAAAAAGCATATCTGGCAACACTGTTAGTAGACATAAATTCGGCCTTTTTAAAAGAAAGTAACTATGTTGCCAGATACGTTTTACCTGTTGTAGCAGGTAAACATATCGGGCAACACTGTTAATGTATATAAATTCTGCAGCAACCTTTGTAAAACACTAACACAAACACTGCTAGTGCATATAAATCTAGCCTTTAGACTTATAACTCATAACAGTGAAACCAGGCTGGGGATTGAACCCGGCTTACTTGCTCAAAAACTGGGGTGGTGAATCTGTTATAAATTATTTAAAATTTGAGCGTTTACCAAACAAGAACCATAAAACTTACTCTATCTGGTTTGTATAAATGCGTATGAGGTAGTAAGAATGTTGAGCCTACGTCTCGTTCAGCCATGGTATTTGCTTCCTAAAACTCAAACAATGTTAAAATACAGTAACTAACTCCATCTCTTTAAACTTACATCATTTTGGTGCTGTGACGATGGTTTGGAGTCATAACCATTTCGATACGACTTAGTTGGTGCTTGAATTGTGGTTTCATCATAAGAACGCGCTTCAGATACGGTCCTAAAAGAAAAATTTGATTCAAAAACTGACCTGATTCCAATATTGACCATAACTTACGCTGTCACTTTTGGAGGTATGTCTAACCAGTTGGCTAGTGGATCATCAATGTCGTTGTCTCTGTGCAGGAAAAAAAAACAAAACTTAAATTTAACATTTAATACATTTTTGTAATAATCCTTTGCGGGTTTTTTTAATTTCCATGAAAAAAGTTGTTTTATTCAAGACTCACACTAAAGACTTCCTAAAAGTAGTAAATTGTGACCTGGTTCCAGTACTGGATAACAAATCAGCACTAATCTTTTGAATTAAGGTTGCATTTTCGCTCCGATCGGCTTCAGTTCCACAAGTTGTTCCAATGGTGCCCATTGTTCCAATAGTACCCATTGTTCCCATAGGACCTCCCACGGTTGCTGATACTTCAAAACCTGCAGATACCAGAGCACCTGGAAAACAATTCATGAACACTTCCACAACTACAGTTCAGTATTATTAAACTTTACCACCAGAAATTGTCCTTGTTAATGGTTTATCATGTCGGTAAGAGTCATTAGGAGCTTTGGTGTATTTGCGTTTTGAGTCAACCTGTCAAGAAAAGTTACAGTTATTACATTAGAAATTAGTTATTGCTTAGAAAATTGCTTACCTTGCTAGGGGATGGTCCAGCATCCAAATAGCTCAAGAGCTTGGTTTCATTGCTGCTAGCTGAAGCTTTTCTTTTATCAAATGACTCCATGTTAAGATGGGGAGATGTAGGTGGGGCTGGGTGGTACTTAGCTCTGGGAATCATCACGGGTAACGATCTATCTTTTTGATCAGAAAATGACAACGTGTTGCTACCATTCTCAACGTCAACAGTAATGGTTGTGGTTTTTTTCAAGGCTCCTTTTGGTATTTTCTGGGGTTTCTGTAAAGGAATTAATTTTTAGAACGTTCTGAGGCAGCACTTGGTCTGTGCTTACTTTAGCAACGTATGGTAGAGTGTTGGTATCAGATTGACTGCCCTCTGAGCTTGTATCCTGAATCATGGCTCTTCTATCTAAAGCCGTTCTTCTTGTATTCTGACTTGAGAGTCTTTGTGGCATGAAACTCATACCATTAGCAAGCCCAGTATTGCGTGGTTTTCTTCGAGCGCATGTCGTTATTATACAAACCAGAAGAAGAACAAAGAGCAGCGTTCCAAGGGTTACCAAAGCAATCAAAAGAACTGAAAAAATCACAATGTAGTACAACATTGAAAGTTTGCTCATTCTCCTTCAGTACCTTTCAAATTGATGTGGCAATTTTCTCCAGCATACCATTGGAAGCATTCGCAAATAATTTGATCATCGCCTTTTGAGTAGCATGTGCCATGGTAATGACATTTTTCGCAACCAATCAGTTCAGCAGAACAAATTCTGCCTGGATACAAAGAGTTTTCTGAAAGGTCCGAATAACCTTCTTTGCAACTACAAGTGTACGTTCCGGGCAAGTTAAAGCAATGTGCATGTTCAGAGCAATCATGAAATTGTGGATTTGCGCATTCATCAAAGTCTTCTGCTGCCAAATTATCCAGGAAGTCTTTGGATGCGTACAGTTCAGTACCACCTAAACTGTAATTGTTACTGCGGAGATATTTTTTGAAAATTTCTTTCAGTCTTTGTTCGTCGGTGTTATCTGATAACTGAAAATGAATAAAGTTTAGTAAATTCATCCAAATTTGGAGTTTTGCTAAACAAAAGGTGAAATTTTATAAAATTTAAACTCACTTGGAGATAGAAATTATTGATAATTCCTTCATCATCCAACACTGGCTCAAAGCTATGCACATGAACCCCGTGATAGATATCTCTAAGATCTGACTGCATAACCATTCTATCCAAAGCTTCGTGGGTCACTGACGCTAACTGTGTAAACTCTGGAGAATTACTATCAGCAAGAGCTTCCTCATAACGTAGCTTCTCTTTTCCATGCCGTTCTAATCCCAATTTGATGCTAAACGTGTAGGTTGCTGAAAAAGTACAAAAGTATTAACCTAACAACACTAAAAAAACATTAAACTTACGTTTGCATGGACGATCAGGGAACATTCTCGCAAAGCCAGGTCGACAAACACATCTCATTATTCCTTCAACCTTTTGACAAAGTTCGTTTTTAGAAGCCTTGCATTCAGGTTGGCATTTGTCCTGTCGTCTTGGTTTGGCCAAATCGGGACTTTCCAGACTTGGAGGTGAAGCTATTAAAATTCCTCCTAGAAGGACATGGTTAACTTCGTTATTGGCGGGTAATTCATCTCTACTTTGTGTTTCATACGCTTCTTCTTCATTCTTCTCTGGAATTGTTATTACTTCGCCATGCTTTTGGTCGGTCATTACAACAAAAATAGAATCATTGTCGCCAGATATATGAATGCTCGTGTTTGGTGTAGATTTCGGAGGCAGATCGGTATCATGAATGATAAACTCTTCCAAATCATCTGCCGCTTCGGTTATTGTAGGTATTGTTGATGTGGGAGTTATAGTGTTGGAGTCAAGAGTTGGAGTTGGTACAATAGGTGGGTATGATGAGTAGGTGCTTCCATATGGAACATCAGGTGGATATAAGGTGGTTGGTACTTGATTTATGGTGGTAGTAACTGTTTCAACAATACTAGTCGGTTTAACTAGAGTATGAATTTCTGTTACAGTGTCAACTACCGTAGATTTTTCCGTTTTAGTGACCAAAATTGTCATGGTTGATGGAGGACCACCCAGTGTTTTGACAACGGTCGTTTTGGTAATAGTTACAGTTGATGTTTTGGTATGTGTAATGTATCTCGTTGGTATTATTATTTTGCTTTCTTTATACACTGGTGTTGTTGATGTGGATTTTTTAACCGATGATGCTGTGGTGCTCAGGATTGCGTTTGTTGTAGCACTTGAATCATCAACAACTTTTATTTCATTTCCTGCATGGTGCACTCCAGTAGTGAAATTAACGGTTCGACTCGGAATGACAAGGTTGGTGGTATGTGTACTATAAGTAGTAGTAGATTTTGTTGATACCTTTGGTATGCTTTTTGAAGTAGCTGCTATAACATTTTCAAGAATTTCTGTGTTGGTAGCATGATTATTTTCAGTGGACGAAGACACCTCAGAACCAACAAGTTGTATATCCAAATTAAATTTTTCAGAAGTAGTTGGATAATGTTCAGAAGTAGTTGGATAATTTTCAGAGCTTGATGCATCCTCTTCAATATCTGCATTTAAATCTGGATTTCCTATAATAACCTGCATAGTTGGTTTATTGTCAATAGAAACAGAAGGGCTTGGAATAACGCTGGACTCTTTTTGCTCGCTTTCCGATATTTCCTGGGTTGCAGGTTCCATTGTCGTTGTTCTTGTGATGTTTCTTTTGATTATTTTCACACTTATAGGTTTATGCCAATTAAATGTTTCTACCCTAGTCACAACAGTTGGTTTAGGAGTTGTTGTTGTTGTTGTAATAGTTGTTCTGCGAGTAAATGGACGTCTTGTAAAAGGTCTCCTCCTTCTAGTTGTTCCAACTGTAGTTGTGGGCATCTCGAAAATATATGGGTACAATGGAGATCTCGGAGGATCAATTTCAAGCGAAAATACAGGTTTGTGAGTAGATATATTAGGGTTGAAATGAAGAATTGGTCTGTGTGTAGTTATGGGCGGTGGTGGACTCAAACCCATTACTTCTTCAATAGATAGAATTTTCGGAGGAAGAATATCTTCCATGGATTCAGGGGCATATGGTGAAGGGCTACTTGCTTGGCCTTCAAGATCATAAACTGGTGGCTTTAGATTTAGATTTGGAACTCTATGTATTCCCCCACTAGGAGAGTGGACTTCAATCTTGGGAGGTTGCATGCTAGTGGCAGGTTCTGGTGGTGGAGGAGGTTTCATTATCTCCATATTAGATTCATAAAAAGTGGTGTTGGTTGATACACTTGGCGATTCGAAAATTGTATCGACAGTTTGCGGCGCTTTTGTAGTAATAAAGTCCGGTTCCGTAGAAAGTTTGTCTCTCACACTATGAATATTTTGGGTTGGAATTACATCTTCATTACCAAAGCTGTAAGTTGTATTGATGGCATTGAGCAGATGTGGTTGTGTTTTTGACAACGATCCATTGAAGGGCTGCTCTGTTTGTGAACCAATATTCTGGGCATATTCGTAGATATTTACCACAGGTTTGTGCGTGATACCGGGTGGATTCACAGGCATTGATGTTATATATGGACGTTTATGAGCCACATTGGTGTCAATAGGAACAATTTCTACACTTCCAATGGTATGGTCATAGAAATTTTGATTTGGTGGTGAAGTCGTGGAAATACCATAATCATTGTGTGGTATTTTTGGTGGTTTTGAAGTAGTATATAAAGTACTGTGGCGGTTTGGCTCTTTGTTAACGGAAATATTCTCTATGGGATAATAATCTAAAGGATCTGGTATTCTTTGGCCGAATGTAATATTTACATTGTCGAAGCCTTCGTAATAAAACTGAGGCTGTTTCGTGGTAATAGAACCTTCACCATATTCGTAGACGTTTTGAGTTCCACCAAACATACTGTGATCTTGAAAATTGATTTGATTACTTTGCTGATTTTCAGGTTTTACAAACGGTCCATTCTGTGCATTTCCAGTATAAACAAAGAGCGCATGTTCCTGGTGATTTATTTGATTTGTCTGTTGATTTTCAGGTCTTACAATGGGGCGAATTTCAAACGGTCTTGGTTCTTGTATAATTGGTCTGCGATAATTATTATGCATTTCATTGTCGTGACCAGCCACTTTTATTCCAAAGTTAACGTTATGGGTTTCTGGAAAACGGATGGTATTGTTTTTAAAGCCGCTTGGACGATTTTGTATACTGGTTAAGTTGGCTCGTAATACCTCTACGGGTATTTGCCCTGGTCGAAGTGGTCGAGGATTTGATTCTTGAATTACTTCCCCTGCTTCATTTGCTATGTCGTCTTCTCTATGATCATCTATTTCTTCATTTGGTTCATGATGATTCGTTGATGAAACGTGCGCTGGTATTTTGTTATCATAGTGATCTGGTGTAAGTGGTATCGGTACAGGCTTCTTCTTTGAGAAGTCGGGACGGGTGTTAAGGTTAATATCAGGGATAGTAGAAGTACCAATGTGGCTAATGTCCGGTTCTAAGTTAATGGAAAAATCGGGTCTCTTTGGTGGAGTAGGAACAGCAACTCCAGTTTCTTGTTCTAAGTTAATGGGTATATGAGGTCTAGGAATATGATGTTGATGATGATGTGGATGAGGAAGTGGGGGTGGAGGAACATTAATAGGAATTTCAGGTCTATTATGCGAAAATGTACTAAATTGAGGTGGTGTCAGATATTCCATCAATCCGTTGTTTAAACTCGGCTTCGGACGTAGCCTATGTGTACCTGGATGGGACTGTAAATTGTGCTCAAATATATTTGGTCTTTGAACGGGTCGTACTATACCGCTATTTGGCGATCTTAGGTTTTGAATTTGTCCCACTGGTCTGTTTTGCACTGAATTGTCGGGTAGAACAATATTTAAGTCGTTGTGAATTGTAGGATGTTCTTCTTGATGCGGTATTGGCACATAATTTGGTTGCGGTATTGGCATATAATTTGGTTGCGGCTGTGTTACAGCACCTTGTGGCGGTATTGGTACATAATTTGGTTGCGTATGTGTTACAGCACCTTGGGGGATATTATTTTGATTATCGATGTGCGGTACAACTTCATAAGATGCTGGTGGAGGACTAAACTGAATATCTCCATGATTGATAATATGGGCATTGAAGTCATTTTGAAGATGAACCATCCCGAAGGAAATAGGAGGAATATTAAAGTTGACATTTTGATGAAGAACATCTTTGTTAGGAATTCTATTAGAAGTTATTGGTCTGCTAGGGCGAATTTGTGGAGGATTAGCCGGTGCAAGTGGTGGATTGTTATTGATTACACTGGTACCAACTTTTATGACACCTCCAACTTGTTTTTGATTTGGCGGTTGACTATCATCGTATACTGAAGCATACTGAGGTATTCCATTGCTAAAGTTTTCAATTCCCGAGAATTCAGGTTCTGGGTAAGGCGACGGATCGTCAAAGTATTGTCCATTTCTGTGAGGTTCAGTTGATCCCCCATAAATAAGAGCTGTAGTGCGGTTGTGCGGAATGTTAACAAATGCTACCTGAGATGGCTGTAGGTTAACTAGAAGAGGTTGACCTGTAGATCTCTCTATCACTTCCGGTAAGACAAAAGGTTCATTTAAGATTGACGGTTGTATGTTAATATCGTTGAATTGTTTTGTTAAAATAACTGTTGGTGCTTCGAGGGGAATTTGTAATGGTGCAATTTGTTGTAGAAACACTTGAGGAGACGGTCTATTATCTTGCAAAACTGGCACCTCAACGTTTTGGAAATTTATAGGGACGCGATTAAATTCATTACTAGGGTGTGGCAAAGGGGTACGTTTGCGATCCACAATTTTATGTTTTTCTCCTCTAACGAAGTTTGGAGGTCGTAAAGGAATTTTTGGAGGTGATATTGGTGGAGGCGGTCCAAAGTAATCGTTGGGCTTACCTCCAAGATCGGGTTTTTCTTTTCTAAGAGATGCACTTGGTAAGTGATCAACAAATTTATCGTTGTGACGTTTTGGCCATGTTTTGGGTACCGGTGGAGGTTGCATGTCTACTGGAATGTCATCGTGATGCTCTTTGTTTAAGGGTATTGAAGGTATTCTAGGTCCAATACGACCAGGTTTACCAACAATTACGTCAGAATTTGCTGTGATAACTTGTCCTGGTGATATGGGAATGCCCCCATTTAAAAGAGGACTTTCATGAGTAGGTCTGCCTATAACTACTTGGTCTTTATGTGGTCTTTTTTGATCTTCTTCCCATTCATTTATGTGGATGGTAGCAACATTTTGACTTTCGGCTATCTCGAGACCTTCTTCGTCTTCACCAAGAGGTATATAAATAGGAGATCGATTTTGAATATCTATAGCGGGAGGTACGTGAGATGTTGCTTTGTTGTTTTCTAGGATATTGGCAAGTTTAGGAGCTGGCGTAGTTGTTAAAAACGAGTCATTTCTTCGATTTACTTCTAAGTTAGTTTGAATTAGACCTGCCATTGCGTTAATTACTGGTTTCAAAGCATGCAAAGTATCCATATTAATCGACCCTAGTCCTAGCAGATCCGGAATCTCAGGTTTTCCAACTTTATTGGCAGTTTTCTTCTTTGCAGGATCAGCTACTAGAATATTAGTTTTATTTCTACCAGCATGTGAATGATGAGTGGCAGTTACTCCGCCGTGATGCAAAACTGCAGTTTTCGAACCCACAATAGGAATACGGGTTTGTTTGTTAGTATGTCTTTTAGATTGACTTTTTGAGGTTTGTTTAAAACTTGAAATCTCTTGAGATTTCTTTACTATTTCAGAACTCAATAAGGAACCCAAACCGTTTTTGGCGGTTGTCTTAATCACCTTTGTAGGTTTACTTGCTAATGATGGCGTTGGTTTCTTTGTTGAGGAATGAATTTGATCGATTTCATCAAAGAAAATAATCGTGGAGCCAGTTACAACATTCGGGTTTGATGATTCTATAACTGGTGGTGTTATTTTGGTTTCAACCATTTGGGTTTTTTCAATGGGTAGTACTTTAGTAGGGTTGATTTTCTCTTTGTTAACGGCTGTAATCTCAATTATTTGTCCATTTCGTAGAGTTGCTAGTTTTGTTACTTTTTGGTTTCCACCTTTTAGCTCGGTTTGTAGCGAACTAAGGTACTGTTTGTCGAGAAAATCTGGATCGATTGTTTCAGTCACAACGTTTTCTACTTCCGTTGTATGGGAGCTGATAACAGTGGAAGTGGCATCTTTTTTGTTTTCTTGCAACAACGTAGTGAAATGTGTAAATGTTGTTACGTACGTTTTGGTAGCGTATATTCCCCAATTTTCGGCTATTAGATCAATTTTATTTTTTTTCTTTTCTTTCGTTATAGGAGCGGTATTAATAACGGAATGGGAATGGGTACGCTTGGGATGTAGAAACAATTTTTCCGTAACCACATCACTAGAAGTCGTTACGTTTGTTTTTACAACTGTTTGGCCGTTTTCTAAAAGCGTGTTTAGATAAGTATACGTAACATAATAAGTTTTGACTACATCTGTGGTGGTGTATTCCTTTAATGTATTGTGACCGTTATCCTCAAAATCTAAAGCAATATAGGATGTCATAACGGAAGTAGCTTTAGGAGGAACGGATTCTGTTATGACCACTTGCGTGACGATTTCGTTTGTACTGATAACTTTGGATTCTTTGCCTTCGTAGAGAGTCTTTTCTAGAGAAATTGTGCTATAATAAGTGTTGGTGTCTTTAACAGTAGATGCTTTCTTAGGGGGCTGCAATAATGACAGGTAATCATCAGGTGCCGTCACTGTATTTGTCACAGTATGCTTGGAGGTCACAACCAATGGTTGTTCACCGTCCAAGATTGTATTTAAATAGGTATAAGTCGTCATAAAGATCCCTACAGCAAGGTTTGGATGCTGCAAAGTAGATAAGAATTAGTTTGTTTAATAAAATCTTCAGATGTTGAACTTACCTCTGTCAAAGTGATTCCAGTACTTGGTGTAGGAATAATATTAGCAGAGTTACGTTCTTCTGTTGCGATATTGGATACAACTTGTTCATGACTAGATATTGTTGTAGTACCATTCTCCAAGTACGTTGTTAAATAGGTGAAAGTTGTTAAACATGTTTTCGTCACGAATTGGTTTGGATGCAGCGACGAAGAAAGACTTTCAACCTATAATTTTTTTTGGTAACTAATAATTGGGAAAATATTCATTTACTTTACTTACATTTGAGGCATCTTGGGGCAACATCATCATCATGTGGTCGCTCAAAGTGCTTGGTTTTAATGTTATGGGTTTATAAATTGAGCTTGGAAGAACTCGTTTGATGTCGGGATCTCCTGGTAAAGTGCTCTTGTCGCCAGCAACGATGACTTCCACTCCATTTGACATAACTCGGGTAGCTAAATTGTTAGATCGAGCTTCTTCGTATATTCGATCGTCGTATTCTAGTTTGCAATTAAATTCAATGTTATTGAGTGCTGATTTGAAATTGTTTTTTGCTGTTATGTACATCTTTTCCGATGTATTTATGGAATTGTTTACAATAATTCTTATTAATTTATTTACAAGAAACAATTAAAAAGTTTCAAGAAAATAAGTTTGAACTCTAAGAAGAAATTTGAAGATCAACTGGCAGCTACGTTGTTAGATATTTTAACATAACTACAAAGGGCATTTTCGTTGATTTATACAAATGGATATTGTGGGGGGGAAGTGTATAAAGTAATATTAACATAAAAATGTACAAACATAGAGTGTAACTCACCTTGAGTGTCTGTGTAGTGTGGTGTGGTGCCCAAGGAAGAAGAATCAACAGTTAGTGGTACAAAAGGTAATGTCTCTGTTGGCTCCAAATCGAGAAGCGTAAGGGTAGTAAATCTTGTCCGTGGTTCTGTCACCGTCAATGTATAAGTCTGAGGCTTCACTTCAGTGGTCGATGTCACAATTTGCTCATCTCCACTTACACGTGTTATAACAAATGTGTAGGTCCTTAGCTTGCTGTGTACGACTGTCTTGGTTTCATAATCAATGGACTTAAGAACAGTTGTTTTTAGGAAAAAAATTGGAGCATGAAAAGATTCAGAAAGTTCAGGGAAAAAAGGTTCGTAGTTAGGAAGTTTTTTGGTAGCGTTGGAAGCTTCTGTAACATGGTGTTCTTCTTCTAATGGTAGCATTAAAGAATTAAATTCATTAGATTCTTCCATGGCTTCATTTATAGGAATTTCTGGAACGTTTGCAAAATTCTGAATATCTATGGTTGATAATGTTTGGAAGGTCATTGTCATTGTCTGGTTATATTTAACAGCCGCAGTGGGAGTAATGCCAATTACTGGTTGTAAGGTGGAATTTTCTGGCTTTGTAGTGGTGCTTATACTCTTGAAAAGCAGACGTTTTTTTGTAACCACGACCTTTCGGCGATGATGGGTTGTGGACGGTTGTACAACCGTAGTAGGACGTTTCTTACGCCTCTTCTTAATTACTACTCGTTTTCGGTAATGCTTTCTTGAGGCGGTGGAGGATTCGGAATAATCTTCCTCACTGCTAGATAAGCTATTCTCTGAATGAGAATGAGTATTCAGACTCAAATTGTTTTCTTTATTATTATTTCTATTATTTAATTCTAATGTTTGATTATAAATAGGTTGTATCCTAATTAGTTTTTTAACTACTCTACGTTTTGGTAACGAATGTTCTACATCTAAGTTAGGTTCATCTAAATTTCTTTTAAATCTAAATTGAATTTGTTTACAGTTTACAAGCCCGAATCGCGATTCATTAAAATTATAGCCGCTTTCGCCGTATTTGCCAAAATAATTCGAAACGCAATTTGTATTTTGAGGCGCTGCAAGGCGGTTGATGTCGCCCCTTTTTAGTAGTGTTGACGTTTCGACCTTTGGCATGAGAGGGGATAACTCATAAAGGTCTGTTAGGCTAAAAAATTACGAGACAATTCTTTGTGCGATTCGGGCTTATTATTTTCTTTGACGTACTTCGACGTGTACTTTTTAGGTTTGTCCGATTTTGTTGGCTTAATGTCGAAAAGTTCTGGAGTTTGCGTTACAACATATTTTCCCACATCTCCCAGAACACTTTCTAAACTCTGTGTTTCTATTGATGATGCAACGTTTTCAAGATCGTCTTCGTTTAACGCAGGAGACACATAGGTATCCATATAGCTATATGAACTTGCTTCTTGGTTTATGATTCTGGAAGGTGCAACAAAGACGTCTCTCTTACGTCTTTGATTTTCTTCACCTACAACTACCGTCGACAAAATAGTTGAAAATTCTCCAGGAGTTTTTCCAGAAACGTACAACGTAACAATGCTAGTTTCTTTAGGTGGTGCTGCTGGTGTTATATTTTTGGGAACCTTGGGTTTTTTTCTAGAACTCTTGCGTCTTGGTGGACGAGTTACATCTTCAGAAAGATTTTGTTCAGTAAATTCTTCTGATTCGCTTATTGACCCACTGTCTTCAAAGTTAAGAAAATCGTATTTGTCTGCTGGAGCTTCTTGGAAGAGGCCTTGTTGACTAGGTTGGTCTTGACCTAAACCAAACAAACCAGGCTGTTGAAGCTGTGTAGGCTGTTGCTGTTGTTGTAACAACAGAGGCAGTAGTAAACTATTAAGACCAGCGCCTCCTAAACCAAGAGTTGGAGTAACAACAACTGTGTCTGTTACAAATTCTGTTGCAGTAACAACACTAACACTGGTATCTATTATAGTGGTATAAATTTCTTTTCCTCTAAAGGTAATGGGGATTACAGTTGATGTTGCACTTGTTACTGTTGTTACATAAGTAGTTGTTCTAGTTTTGAACTCAGTTGTTGGCGTAGCAGCTCCACCACCAGGGTTTTGTAGACCCAGAAGGGGATTTGGTTGAATTCCTCCTCCTCCACCTAACAGTAATTGTGACAGAAGGATATTGGCTAAGGGTGCTTGAGCTGCTAACTTTGGTTTAACGGTATTTACTACTTGATCAACTCCATAAACGGTACTTGGCAAGACATGTGACCATGATGTTTTGTGACCTCTAATAAAAGTTGGTGTAAATATGACAGTGGTTGTTGGTGTTTCATTTAGAATAAATCTAGTAATTTCCGTATTACCATTTGCTGCTACATTTGTCGAATCAGTGCGAAGAACGGTAAATACCTTACCAGCAGAATTTACAGCTGTAGAATATTGACTAGGAACAAGCACTTCTGCACTGTATTTAGCTGTGATTACATTTCTGTATTCTGTTATTTTCCCATTAACTACAGGAATAGTGACTTCTGTGGGTATGGAATGTGTAACCGTAATGGTTCCATCGTTAAAGTTGGGCAAAACAAAGTTATCAATTTGTTCTGCTGAAGTTTTTGAACGAGTGTAGGATGGAGTTGAACTGCCGCGTCTTGTATTTCTGTTAATTGGTGGACGGTTGTTTGATTCAGCACTGGTAAGAGATTTCCTTCTAGCAGGTGCCTCACTTGTATGCTGCGTTCTGAGTTTTGGTGCTTTAGGTCTTGAAGAAACTGTAGTAGTTCTTCTGTTAGAGCTAGACGAAGATTTAGGCTGGGAGCTATTTCTCCTAAAATTGGACCTGGAACCTGAACTTGAACTTGATTTATCCTTTTCTCTTAAAGTAAACTGTGAACGTCCTTGATTTGAAGACGCTCTTGTAGGAGATAAACGTTTCGCAGGTGCAGACTTTTGAGTGGTTGAACTGGCAGCACCACCACCGCCTCTAGAACGTTGTTTATATCGTCCTTGTTTTCCAGACCTAGGAGCCTCAGTTTCAGGTTCTTGTTGTTTTGGAGCAGCTGTTGACCGACCACCTGGTCGACGGAATCGAGAAAAGTTGGTTTCTCTTTTGGCACGTTGACGGAATTTAAATGGCCTGACAGAAACGATAGTATTCGCTCTACCCTTTCTAGTTGAAGGAGGTGAAGTTGGTGCTTTTTCGGTTTGAGTGTCTGTATTTGAGCCATCATAATCGGTGTCATCATCTTCGTCTTCACCTTCAAAGTCATCATCTTCTTCTTCTTCATCATCGTCGGGAGATGGCGTTGTTGTAGTAGTAAAAAGCCCTCTTCGAGGGAATAAGCCGTTTCCAGGTCGTGGTCTGTTTTGTAACGCTGCTAACGGTCTGGTAGTTCTGGGTCTGGCTGTTGTAGTCGTAGCTTTGTTACTCGTAGTTTTTTTAACGTTTCGATTACCGTTTTTGGCAGTAGGGGTTCGGGGGGAAGGAGCAGGACGGCCTAAGGGAGGTCTACGCAATTTTAGCAGTGGGTTTTGATTACGTCTAGCCCCTTCTGTGGTAGTACCTAAAGGTATTGTAGTGTCATGGTCGTCATCAGTAAAGTCAGTTGGGTTTTCTGTTATTTGTGTGGTCAAATCATTTTCATCGTCGTTAACTTCGTTTGTTGATGGTGTTGCGCCTTTGGAGTTAAGGGGTCGGGGTAAGGTTGAAGCTGCTGTTGGACGAATTCGGGCAAATCTGGTGTTACCAGTATAAACCGAGCTAGATCGAATTTGACTAGAGGTCTTTCCACTGGATTTTCTGGAACCAGACGCGGTGGGTGCAACTCTTGAAGAACTTCTTCCGCGCGGTACAAATGAAGAACTTGGTATGCCACTTGCTGAAGTAGTGCTTGATTTAGGTCTAATAAATCTTCGACTTCCAGATGCGGTAGGATGAACTCCGCCACTACCTGATGAACTAGAGCTCTTTCTATTTCCAAAACGCCCTCCTGATTTAGATGCTGGCACAGCCGTAACAGTGGGAGTAATATCGCTCCTTGTAATGGTAGTAGCGCCACTTGGGCCCAAACCTTTTCGTTTTGGAGCAAAAGTAGGACGGCCTCTAGATGCAAAAGGTCTAATCGCAGGAGTAAATGTCCGTTTGCGTGTTTTATATGTCAATCTAGATTTCTTTCTGCTACCAGTTTCACCAGGTCTATTTTCATCGTCGTCTTCTTCTTCCTCGCCTTCTAAATCTTCATCACTTTCTGTAGTGTTGTCTTCTTCGGTTTTTGTCGAGTCGCTTAATGAACCTTCGAGTACAACTGGCGATGGTGAAATAGGAGAGGCAGTTCCAGATATTTGCTGTTCGGGACCTTGCGTAGCTGTTGGTGCAATTCCACTTGCAAGACTTGGAGATATTGAAGGAGCTTGTGTTTTTTCGATTATGAAGCTTGAAGTACTTTCAATTATTTGGGCATATCTGCCATCAATAACGGTACCAATAACTTTAGACTGATACAAGGTTGTAGTGTGATTTTGTACAATGGAACCCTCAATAAGGCGGACTAAACCAGTTTTGTGTGTTATGGGCTCGTCTGTTACGAGAGCTGACTTTCTTTCTTCGTCTACCGTTAGTGAACTAGTGCTTTCGATTACCTGTGCGTACAAATTATCTATAAAAGTTCCGATGGCTTTAGTGGTATAGTATAAAGTACTAATTCCTTCAGCATCAACTATTTTCCCCTGATTTAAACTTACAATGCCAGTTGGTAGTACCGGTTCTTTTACTGTTGTAGGAGCTACCGTGTCTGTGATAACTGAGGTTGCACTTTCTAGTACTTTAGCGTAGTAACCATCAATATATGTACCATAGACATCCGTTGACAGAATTGTTTTTGTACCGGAATTATCTATGGTTGAGACTATTGTTGTAAGTAATCCTGTAGGTAAAGGAGTAGTACTACCCGGTGCTACGGATTTTGTTTCAGGAGATTCTAATTGATTTTGGCTAGCCGTTCCAATAGCTCTAGCTATTTGATTGGCATCGACAGCAGCTGTTTCATTTACCACATTTGTAACAGTTTCAAGTCTGCTATTTAAAACAGTACTATTTCCAAGATATGACGTAGTATAATAAGTGTAGGTAGTATAATATGTAGTTAATTCATCCTTACCAGCTACTTTAGTTGGTTCTATTTTTGTTTCACTTTGAGTGGAAGTAATAACAATTTCAGCCGTAGCTGTTGGCGCAATTGGCGTTATGTTAATTACTGGTGGTGCTGTTGTGGCAACTGCACTTGGAGTTACGATGTTCGAAACAGTTTCTTCGCGGCTGGTAACTTTGGTAACTCCTTCTTTGTACAATGTAGTCCAATAAGTGAAGGTTGTGAAATACGTAATGGGCAAATTCAAGTCTTCTGCGCTCAATGTATGGGTTGGGGTTAAAGTTTCTGTAACTACATTAGTTACTGTTTCTAAACGGCTTACCACGTTACTCGAAGTCGTTCCTTGATACATTGTTGTAAAGTAAGTGAATGTTGTATAACTTGTTTGTAGTAGAAGAGTGGGAGATGGTATGATTTCTGAATCATTATTGGTTTCGGCAACAATTTGGTCGTCAAGGACGTTGCGTTTGTCAACGTTGTCAATAATTCTACTTTCTCCAGTTGAGGTACTGCTGCGGACATCTGTAACCATTGTAGAAATTGTTTCGTAATCGCTCAAATTAAGAACGTTATTATCTACGGCTGCAGAACTTTCACTGCTGCTTCCTCCTCTATTTAAAGTGCTATAAGATAACCCAGCGCTTTTAGTGGTGGTTACAATATTGTTATCCAAGTTTTCCTTACCGACATTAGAAAGACTTGTTGCCTGAAAAGTAGTATTTGCAGTAGCAGTAGGTCTTTGTCGATTAATTGTGGTGTTATAAACGTTCAAAGGAGTAACATTGAGATTTACAAATCTACTGCTGGTAACTTCTTCCTCTTCCACTTCTTCTTCTTCCTCCTCATCACCTTCGCCACCTTCCTCTTCATCTTCATCTTCTACAGCTTCTTCGCTTTCTTCCTCGGCTTTGTCTGGAGCTTCAACTTGATCTTTATCTTCGTCAGATGTAAGAATTAATTCAGGAAGTGCTGTTGGTATTAGATTTTCTAACGAAACACTTGGCTGGATGCTAGGAGTTACATAATTGGTATATACTTCGGTTCTGCTAGATATTTCCGTTTCACCATCCACGAATATGGTGGTAAAGTATGTGTATGTGGTGTAGTATGTTTTAATTCCATTGGCTGTTTGCAGAACTTTTTCGTCGTTAAGTGCGGGAGTTGGTTTTGCTAAATCATGATCTAGAATATTTTCACGAATGTCTTCTTCAGATACCGGATAGCTTACGGTAGGCCTTCCAGTTGCCACAGTTGTAGGTGAAATGTCAGGTATGTCGTCGAAGGAAGGAGGTTTAGATTTGTATCCTGACACCAAACTGTCTTCTCTTGCGAATAATCCAGCAACTGCAGGATCCGATGCCTCGCTTCCCGGTTCTAAAGTTGAAGTTATGACGTTAGTAATTACTACTTTTCTACTGGCGATTGAAGATGTGGATTCTTGGAAAAAGGTTGTTAAGTAAGTGTAAGTTGTGTATAATGTTTTGAATAACACTTCTATTTCTTCACCGTTTTCTGTGGTCATTTCAGTTGTTTCTGGTTCAGATTCTGTCACGTGTCTTCTTTCCGTCGTAATTTCTAATGGAGTTGTTTCGTATGGAATGGTCCAAGTAGTTGTATCTAGAGTGGTGATATGCTCTGTAGTGGGTTCCAGTTCTTGTTGGCCTTCAAAGTGTGTGGTTTCTTCTTCAGCTTTTTGCGTTGTAATTTTAGCTGTAGTAGCTTGTTGCTCTGGTGTGGTTGTTGCTTGAGGCGTAGTTGGCTCTTTAACTGCCGTAGGTGATATGCCTGCTGCTGTGCATGGGCGTGTTTGAAAACCAATTTCTGTAGAAATAATTTCGTTCGATTTAACAGACGTTGTAGTGCTTTCTTCAACGGGTATAAAGAACGTCGTCAAGTAAGTGAGAGTTTTATAAACAGTGGTGGGAATTACTTGTGCGCCTTCTGTACAAACTACATCGGTCTTAGTTTCTTCTTCGTCTTTTGACTTTTCAGTATCAACCTCATTTGAGTCTATTTCTGGAGTCGTTTCTTGAATTCCCAAAGTAGTAATTGTATTATCACTTGTTGTTAAGATTTCATTAGTGGCTTCTGGTTCTTGTTGTGTTGTGGTCTGCTGCTTTTGAGTTGTCGTTTGTTCTTTTGGTGTTGTAGTTTGTTGTTTTTGGGTTGTAGTTTGTTCTTTTGGAGTAGTAGTTGGTTCTTTAGTGGTTGTAGTTTCTTCTTTTTGGGTTGTTGTTGTTTGTCTTGCTGTGGTGGTTGTTGTTGGTTCTTTATGTATTGTTGTGTCTTCCTCATCCTCTTCTTCTTCTTCGTCTTCGAATAGGGTAGTATCAAACTCTGTTGTAGTTGTAGGAGGCTCTTCTATTTTAGTAGTAGTTGGTTCTTCTAATACAGCTGTATTTTTAATTTCATGTTTATTGTCGAAGAAAATAGTTTTCGCACCACTTGAACTTGGCTTGTACTTTTTGGTGGTACTACTCAAAACCGCTTTTGATGTTGAAGACGTATCTATAGCGGTAGAACTTGTTTCAAGCGGTTCTGTGGCTTGTTTATTTTGAAGTGCTTGCAGAGAAGCAAAAATCTTAGCAATATCTTCCTCGGAGGGCGTTGATAACATTGGAGTTTGGCTCTCGGAAGGTTCAATTACGTCAGGAGAGAAAACTACCGCTGAAATATCTTCGGAAGTACTCAACACTGGAGTGTCAATTTGTGGCGTCGGTGATTGATCGAATAGTGAAATCTTTTGTTCGTGTGCTAAAACAGCGGATTTTGCATCCATATCTTCGCCTAGTTCTATTTGCTCAGTTGAAGTATCCCGATGTCTGTCAGTAGCGTCAATTATCACTGTACGCATGGAATCATTATCAATGTCAAATTCTTGCGACGTGTAACTTTTAGTGGGTTTTGGTCTTCTTATGGTAAATGAGGGTCTTATACCGAGATTAGGAAGCCTGATTGTTGGCCGCACGGGAGGAGGAGGCGGCCTTGTTGTTGTCGTAGTTGAAGACGATTCCGTTGTAGTTGTAGTTGTCGTCGTTGACGTTGTGGTTGGTCTTAGGGAAGGAATGGGTAGTTTAATTGATGCAGAAGGTCGTATACTAGGAATCGGTAACTTAAATGTGGGCGAAGCTCGTGAACCAAATTGAGGTAACCTTATAGAAGCCGTTGAGGCAGTGGATGTTTGCTTTATAGTGGGTTCGCCTGCGATAGATGTCGCTCTGTTATAAGAATATTTTGGCGTCTCTGAGGTATAAGGTGCAAACACTATCACTGTGTCACCAACAACAGTGGTGAAGTCAGCAAAACCAGAATATGTGACTGTCGGTAACTTCTTTAAGTCTTGAGTATTGGCTTTTCCAGGCCTAAAAAAGAGTTTTGCTTTTCTCTCTTTTTCTGCTACAGTAGTGGGTTTGCTGCGTTCTGTATTGATATCAAACTCTGCAAAATCTCCCAAATAAGAAAGTCCGCTTGGAGAAAATTCGTTACGAACTGTGAATGTTGGCAAAGCGTCTCTTTCTCGAACTTTAGAGGGTTCCAAACCTTCGTCATCATCGTCGTCGTCGTCATTGTTTTGCCTGATCTTTTTACGACTGCTTGTGGTGCTGTCTTCGTTTAGATCTTTGTAGTTAATTACGTTTTCTAAGTTCATATCATGGTGTTTGGGAGTTATTTGGAAAACTTTGATGTTGCTTTGACCGTTTTTGTTTGTCCACGTGTTGTAAGACTGGGAAACGCTTTCTCTCACCGCTGTATCTTCATATGGAATTCTGGCATTGCTCGATGGTGCCGATTTAAGAATTTCTTCTTCACTCGACTCTTCTTCCTTGGTCGTCTCTTTTTGAACATCATTTTCTTTTTCGACGAATTGGTAATTAGTCGGTTTAGCAGTAGGAAAAACAAGGTAAGGATCAGCTTTGTTGGGAGAAATATAGTCAGTATTTTTGACAAAATTCTTGCTGGTTACCAAATTATTGTCAAGGTTCCATTTTTTACTGTTCAAGTCGTAGGAACGGGTAGGCAAGTCACTGTCGTACAGAACTCTAGAGCTCTTTGTCAGTAGATGTGCGTACAGACGTCCATTGTCAAGGGTCGTACCAAGTACTTGGGTTGCGTACTGGGTGGTTACACCTTCTTGGATGAAGGTACGAGCGGTGGAGGTTAATAGGCCTAGATCCGGTTTTACGCTCAGGAAACGACCAAAAGTAGAACGTCCTTGATTGTCCACCAGCAAGACTGTGGTGACATCTGCCCCAGTAGCAAAGATAGAAGTCAGTTTATACATTAGAGGAAAATAGAGTTAATGACTAGAAGATCGCAATTTTTCTTATAGAATTGAGAAAAAATATTTACATACCATGTACTTGGGGAGAGAGGGTTGAAGTGACAAAATTTATGAATATTCAAATATATATAAAAACAACATTAAATCAAGGTATTTAAATTTACTAATATTTGTACGTTATAAATTCCAACTCTGTATAAGACAGGGGCACGGCAAAATTTTTAAATGTTTATCCTTAGCCACCGGCTATAAATATAATAAAAAATAATTTGTAAAACTCCAAATTTGTGTAGTTACGATTAGATTTGAATAAAAATTCAGATCAAGAACTTAATTTTAATATTCTGATAGAAAAGGACTTTTTTCTCTACATTTCCTATAATGATTTAATACAACTGGAATGTTGAGAAACATTTAACCTTGTTTGAAAGAACGTGAAAACTAAAATAAAAGGATGATCAACATGTAATCATACATTAGGTTTTTTAAAAGATCTTGGTCGGGATAAGAAGTTTGCTTACGTAAATTGAATTAACGTTTTAGAGTTTTTATCCAAGTTTTGGGTTAATTAAAATCTATTTTTGTAGGAGACTCATCTGTATAAAACTTATTACACAAACAATATTCAGAAATTTTTTGTGACAATTTAATCATCTATTGTACATCTTCTAAATTTCAGTATTTATAAAATTGCTTGTAAAGACTGTGATTACGTATACATAGGCCAAACTTCTCTCTCCCTTTGGCAATATTTTTTTCATAAAATGCGATGACTATAAAATTTGATATTGCCACATAACTAAGAAATGCAATCTTCAAGCCATTGAGAAGTAGAATTACACAACAATTATTGCTATTATTAATAATACAAATTATACTGTACACTACAGAATATCCTCAAAGAAATCCTGCATTGTATACAAAGCAGTAAGCGCTATTTCTGTTGTTATTATTACCTACTATGTATTATTATTATTATTATTCATATTATTTATTACACCTGCACCTTTAAGTTATGTAATTCAACAGTTACTCACAACAATTTTCTTTACATAATTTTCAACAATGAAATCATCAATAGCTGTACACCCAACGGTTACTAAATAATTAAACAATTTAAATTACTGGAATCCGTTATTGCTTGTATAACAGAAGTAAATAAAATTCATATGCGTGTTAAGAATATCTATTTTTATGCTCATCCTTGACATTTGATATCTAACACGTTATTCTACGATGCTATGTAATTATTCAAATGTTGCGGTTTGTGGTGCTATTCATTACCGGTGAACCGTTTCGATCTTAAAAGGGCCAGAGAAAGTTGTCTTTACTGGAGAATCATCGAGTTCTTAGTAAGCAGGAAGAATTTTGATATTTTTGGACTACTTTGCTTTGTATTTATGATTTCCATGTTAAAATATATTTAAGGTTTTTATCCAAAAATTTTGTGATGTTTTTATGAAGATTTAGAAAAATTAAATTTGATTTTGTAATTATTAGTAAATATTACAGTAATTAAGAAAATTTCTTTTTCACCGGATTTTTGATCTACAGGATTTATTAATGAATCTTTAGTTTTATTGAGTAATATTTGTTTGAAAAATGCAGCACCCTTCCACACAAGGAACTAAATACCAGATACGTATTCCGACACCAAAGCTATCATTATCAGTGGTAAACTGACACTCGCACACAGTCTCAGTTTACCCCTGATGATGATAGCTTTGCTGTCGAAATACGTATCTGGTATTTAGTTACATGCGTGGAAGGGTGCTGTATTTTTCAAGTTGTCATTCCACAGTTCGAGTTTTTCTACTTCGGGTAATATTTGGTTTATATATGTACAGCTATACAGTTTTGTATTTTGTAAATGTAATGTTAGAATTTTTTTTAAATTTGGATCTCACCATCAGCGTCTTGTCTTCTTTTCCTGGGCGAAGATTCTATATTTTCTTCTCCTGAAACCAAGGAAGAACAGTTAGTAAACTATAAAAAAATAGCAAAGCATTTTACATGCTTCAAAGTTATTTACGTTTATTTAAAAAAAAACAGCAGATATATACTGGGAAGGGATAGAAAATTTCATTTTTTACGTTACTAAAGACAAAAAATTAATTGCCCAATGAATAAATATGTCAAAAAGTAAGGGATATGATAATTCCCCCCCCCCCCAATAATCAATATCTAAAAATTAGGTAAAGAATTTTGTTTTATTGTCACCGACAAGTAATCTAGCTTAAACGCGAGTTTTTTTTAATCATCCAACGTTTATTTAATATGAAAGCATTTTTCGACATTTAAAAAAATTACAAAGGGCGTCACAAAAATTAGATTTTTAGTTTTGCAGCTTTTATGGTTTCTCAAATATATTTAGATATTAACAGTGTCTCTCTTGGGCTATTATAATAATAAAATTATAATGTTAATTTCGCACACGTTTTTGAGTAAACAAATATTAAAGTTTAATTAAAAAAAAAATTGTAGTGCCGTTTTAAATATAAAGAGATCAGAAAAAAATTCGATATATCTTTACCGTTTTCTATTAGAATTTGTAATAAAAAAAAAACTTACATTAGAAAAACGTAACTAACTTTCGTTTCCAGTTTCGAATAGTTTTTAGTCGAATATTGAGGGGCGGGGCTTGCGTCATGCGCTGTAGGAGTGTGGGGGGGGGGAGATCTGTCGGATGAGACCTTATCTACTTTGAACCATAACCTAACAATTTGGCTTGTATCTACGTTTAAAATATAAAAAAATGTTTGAAACATAAACATCTATAAACGACAGAAAGGTTTTAAATTGTTTTAAACCACCCTGTATAATAAAATAAATTACACTATTTTATCTCAATTTTATTTAACCACAAGAATTTTCTTTTTTATTTAGCAGTGTTCAAACCCAGAATATTGAATAGATGTAGTGCTGGTTTTATAACTAGGCAACCTAGACACTTGCCTAGGGGCGCCACCCAAAAGGGGGCGTTCGACCTTAAAATTGTAAATAGTAAATCTAAAACCGGCACCGAATAGATGTCAAACAAATCAACGTGAAATTAGCTCAACTTTTGCTAAAAATACAATTTACGTACAAATATTTATTTTGCATTAAAATCAACGACGATTGCTTTCTCAAACCACACTTTTCTCACCAATTTCTGTCTTAGTAACCTAGATGTGACTTCACTAACACCCACGAGTTTTTCAATAATAGTAAAAACTCAGTAGGAGTTTGGAGTTGGATGATTCGATTTCACAACAAAATTTAATGGTCACTGCAGGATGGTTTCACTATTGCGTACATTTTTAAGTGTTTTAATTACAGTTAAGAACCTTAAATGATCTTATAAAGGCAAAGACAACGTTCAATGATGCTCATTAAAATTGGTTTTGCAATCAAAGCAGGTGTGTAATTTATTGAAATTACTGCTTCTTGATTGAAAGTCGTATTTCTTAAGTTTCGAACGCTTAAGGATATAACCCGATGCTTCTTTCGAGATTTCTTTTAGTTAAAAGGAGTTCCCGTCTCTCATCTCTTCTTATGAATGTGTAACTGAATAGTAGTGGCGGATCGTGCACATTAACTGCAGGAGCACGACGCAAATTTAAAACAAAAAAATCCCATCCCATATAACTAACATCTTTTGGGTTAAATTTTTACACATATTCTTAATTTTTTTTATTGTCAGATTGATTAATTTGTAAGTGCGTATATATTCTTTATTTAAAGCTGCACCTCATAAGTAAACTGCTACAAATTTTTTCAAACACAAATTATTGTTTCCCGATTCATCACAACCCAACATCGCAAAGAGTACTGTTTATGAAACCTGGAATGTAACCTTGCCATCTAGCGGGTAGATTTGTTTATACACACAATATTATGACACAAATCGTATTGCATGTTTTTTCTTTTGTTCGCAGAACCGCGGTCTCGTTTTAAAAGCAACAGTGCCCGCCCGGGACGTACTTATAGGAAGTTTTGCCACCTCACCATTTATTATAAAAACATTGCTGTTCTGTGATGTTATGGAATGTGTTTATATTTTTAGAAAGCTCGATTGAAGTATTATTTTTTGCATAACAATGGCCAAAATGTTTGAAATAATTCCAACAAAATCTTCGTTTTAATTACAAGATTGCAAATCATTTTATCTTCGGTTTGGTATTTTCCTTACTATAATTTTAGATGATCTTAATCACGGAGATAGATATCTGATCAATTTAATTGCAAACAAAAGGAGAAACAGATAAGCCGGATAAGGAAGACTATTAATTCTGCGTACATTTGATTCATCAAAGCGTGGAGGTCATTTACCGACGCCTACTTTGACACACTTTTAGCCTCAACAGCATTCTTCCTCTAGCGGCACCTGTCTGCATCCATGACCTCTTATTTTTGGAGTTTGTTGTTGAAAATTTTTATTTTTTCAAGTTTAATATGGCTAAAAAAAATTGTGGTACAACAGATACAATTTTTGTTGATTTTTTGAAAAAAAAAACACTTTCCATATATGCACAATTTGCAATGAATGCTGTTAGAAACCATTTTGCATAATAAACTGTGAAATCAGTGTGCTTGAAAACAGTCCATCGAGTAAAAAATTGAAAGCTGTTCCCATTCACTCCCATAAAGGCTTGTTATCGCTCATGTGGAAAAATTAGCATTCATGTCAAATGCTCAAAAACACTGCATTCTCTCCTTCTCATCGCCCTTGAATGGTGTACTAGCTTCTAACAGGATGTTAAAAATTTAAGATGAGAAATGCAATCAAATTGACCTTCTTCTGCATTTTGCATGAGAAGCAATAAAATTGAACCAGTTGGGCTAATTTATAATAAATGTAGAAAATAGTTCCGGTATTAATTTTTATGTAATATTGCCGTACGTTTATAACGAAACTCGGGGAATGTTGGAAACAAGTTCGTTATATCTGAACCTCGTTGTATCCTAAACGTGTGATATCCGAAAACGTATTATGATATTTGCAAGACATAACCTTATGTTTACTCAGTTATTGCTAATTGAATAATAATTGTGTATGTATTTTTTACGCACAAGTGCTAGTGTGTGCGCACGCACTTGTGCGTGTGGCACTCAAACTAGCAGGAACTACTCAGATGGCACAGAATATTCTATGGACAATTATTTTTAGATCTAATACACATGCGCACGCTCTTGGACCAAAAACGGATGTCTACAGGATATCCAGAACTGGATGTCCATAAAACATCCTGCAAAGACGTCCTATAGGATTCCATTGTGCGCACGTGTGCTGGATATGTAATATTTTTATTTCCTTTTCAACGGCAGATCTTTAATAATCGCAAATAAAAAATTATAATGTAATTTAGCATAAAAAAAAAGCATACCAACTAATGTGCAATGAGATGTTGACTCACCGTCCAGCAGGTGTTCTTTGGTATTTTGTGATTTTGGTTTATGGCAGTTGTTTGGCTGTTTAAACAGTATATTTTACAATTTTTTCTGATTATTTTTCTTGAAGTTGTTGTTCCTCTTTGAGTGCGAGATTAAAAAAGATGAACTCTACCACAACGAAATTTTAAGAAAGCATATTGACGCCGATTTAGAAGCAAAAAGAAACACTCCATCAATCTAATTTGTATTAATAATTTTCTTTTATTAAAATATAAAAAATATTACGAATCCTTCGTATATTATTATTTTTTTGCATAATAACAAAAACTACATTATGAAATTCAAACAGAAAAGAACTGGCATTTGCTTAAACTTTCGAGTTTTAAGTAACAATTAATATTTTATGATAATTCTCAAATATAAAATTAATTCCGATACAATCTTTAAAATTATCCGAATAACACCCATATATGGACATACATTAAGGACGTTTTATTAAAATCCATTGAGGCTGTCTTAGGGACGCTCATAATTGTAACAAATGGACTACGTATGGACGTCCGTAAGATGTCCTCAGAATCTAAAATATATGTCCTATTTCCACAACACCCATGAAAGATGTCCATAAAACGTCCTATAGCTATTCTTCCGCTATACGAGTACTGGCCCAAATTTAATGAAATTTGGAGGACCCGGATATAATAAAAATCCACCAGCAAAACAATTTAAAAAATACGGAACTGAAAAGTTCGGCCATTTTTCTATGTAATAATTATAAAAATTGCATAATTATACGAAACTCTGTAGCGAGAATATGGTGAATTAGCTCAAAAAATATTAAAATAGTATAAAAGATATTTGGACCAATTGCATGGTACAAAATTTGTGGCAAGTTGTTGGAATTTTTGAAAATTATCCTCTATTCAACGAAAATACATATTCAACTGCTTATTTACTAAGTATTAAAAAGGGAGTGGCAGTAGCTTAGAGGTTGAACGCTTAGCCTCTAACGCTAAAGGTCTGGGGTTCGATTCCCCGCCGCAGCCATGCAGCTATAAGAATCTATGTCGCAACCCGTCACTCACATTCCCCATCCGGTGTAGGCAGCCGTAGGGTCTTAATGTCTTAAAACCTTCTCCGGTAATTAGTCGTTCGGATCCGACGTTAAACTGTAGGTCCCCTGTACTCCACTTTAGCGTTAAGGAAAGTACGTGGCAGAGAAGAGTGCCGGAGCCCAGCAGTAGGACGTAAAGGCTGATTGCGATTAAAAACAAAGGCGTGACGAGGGCTGAACGCCAATGTGAGTTGGAGGCGTCACCCAAACAGTTAAGTTTAGTAATTTATGTCACTTAATTTGAATACGTAAAATTTTCACCAGTGCTGTTAGTCACGTAGTGACCAGATCGAACCGGAAACCCAATATGTAATGCTTAATAGGTGCCGAAGCTTTCTGCAAAAGCAGACTGACACTATTGCCATAGCGACAATACTTACGATTTTCAAGTCCGATCGTACAAAAAAAAACTGTTTATGTTATACGGGGTGTTTCAAAAGTTTTACGACTTTGATTTCTGTTATACAGTGTTGTAGGTTTAGAAGAGCTCTATCTAGCTCCACAAACACCACCTCGCTAACCGACGGCAAAAATCGCAATTGAATCAAGCCGGTTTGGTCCGCTGCATCAGGCTAGAATTCAATGAGCTCTTTTCATTGATAAAAACTGCTTTTGGCTAGCGTTTCTCTTTCCCGAAATACAGAGCCTTCATTAATTACTATACCCACGTGACCACCAAATATAGGCAACCCAAGTTACACTGTTGGTTAGCCTTTTGTCCAAAAATTCCCAAACCGTTTGTTAACTTATCAAGGCTTGCTTGTTTACATACATAACCTCACTTTGAGTGTTGACAGTGACACTTACAGGGAATTTTTAGTTACCACGAGTACCAATCCTGAACTGACTTCAACATCTAAATCTAAAACTCCCCAAGTCACTGGGGACTAAAGGTCACGTGGGTATCAGTAATTAACTAAGACTCTGTATAAGCATTTGATAAATTAAATTTTTCGCGTACAGTCTCATCTTTAACAGGTAATTGGCGGAAAGCAGAGCGAGATATTTTGATGCGGTTTGTGAAGGGGGTGCGGTCAGGAGACGATCTATATTGTCATCATTTATAGCGTTGTTTTTTTATACACCATCGCGTTTTGACACTACTTTTCAATTAAATAATAAAAATATTGTTAAGGGAACGGTCCGTACACTGAGTTACTTGTGTGTAGTAGGTATGAATAACGAAAGTTTTTTTAAAACTAAAATACAATTCAAAAAGGTTTCAATGTTCAAAACAGGGAAAGCATTCAAAATTAATCACCCCCCCCCCAATACGGAAATCAAAAGAAATGTCAAACATTTATTCGATATTTGTATCTAATAGCTTTATTACCGGTTAGTAACCTAAATATTCATGTTGCAACACAAGAATATCCTCGTTAGTACGAATTACATCAAGTTTTATAAAATATAACGCAATTATAAAATGAATTTAAAAACATAAACGCACCGTTTATCGTTTACGGCCACGCAATGCACCGTGTCTTCATAGGCTGCAAATATTGCATTTCTCTGTCGAAATTAGCCGCCGACAAGTCGTTATAACGATACAATCTTGCACGTAATGACGAATTAATTGAACGCGTGCTTAATGTTCGAAATGCAATACACTGTAGTAACAAATTAAAGCAATAAAAATAATAACAACAACCACAATAATTACCTTTTAGTATTACATTCACAATTTACAATTAGCAATTAGCACTTAATACAACAACCGCTCGCGCTCTATTGTTACAGAGAACAAAAAAAAAGTTTGTTGCTTCAGGTTGCGGATTTAAAAGTTACTTAATAAAAGTTTCATGCGAGCCAAGTTTTTTTGTTTAATTTAAAGCAGGTGCTAATGGGAAACGAGCATAAGTGCTCCTTCTGCAGCTAAGGGGAACATCGGCAGTCGTCAAAGCTGTTAAAGGCGCCTTAGGCAATGTGGCTGCTTGACCGACTCTCTTGCTGACCCACATTGTCGCAGCAATTCCCATGCAAGAAGTCCTCTCTCTCGCTCTGCTACATTCCTGAAGCTGCAGCAGCTTTTTTGCAGTTTAGCGTTTCTATGAATCAGTTTTTTTGGGATGGGACGTCGGATGTAACAAAAAATAAAAAGGAGAGAGAAAAACTATATAGAATTGCAGATTTTGCAAAAGTTGTATTAATAAAAAAAAAAGAGAGAGGAAAAAAAAACATTCTGTGGAGTTGTCCAGTTGCATTCAATATGCCAAATTAAATAATAAAGTCGTACATATAACCTGTAGTTTTATTAGTCCGTCTTGCCGGATCATTTTACACTAAAAGGAATTACAAACATTTCTTCAAGCCATTTAAGCGGTCTTAATGTCGGAATGTGATCGCAAATGCGTAAAAGTTAGTTTTTTGTAATGTTCATGCCAAAAATACGGCTCATTTCATTTTCCAAGAAATTTCCGTTAATCTGCAATTAATTCCCGCACTGGAAGCCAACCCTGCTCCAGGAAAGATTACCGAAAACACTTCGCCAATGGAAAACTCATTGACAGCAAAATGCAATTCATCAAAACATCAATTCATTGAAATATCAGCCCATCGCTCATTTTTACGTAAACAGGCGATAATGTCCAAATTTTAATTTTTAACAATCACAATAAATTCCTGCACCGGAAGCCAACGTGGCTTCGCGAAATATTACCATAAACAATTCACCCACAATGATTTATCGAAAATAGTCAACACGGCGCCTCGTTTTCTCAGAATGGCACGCGAATAGGTGGTCCCGGCTGTCGCATTAACAACGCGGCAGTTGTTAGAGGGGTTGGAAATTCCCTCAAATACAAAGGTACCAACAAGAGCTGGTAGGAGGGTGGCATAAGCTAATGGTTTAAAAGTTGAAGGACTCCATAGCGATAAAACCAATCCCTAGCTATGTTTGACCCGACGCCCTAAAGGCATAAGGGATGGCTAAAGAAAAAGAAGAAGAAATTCTACAAAACATCAACTGATCGAAACAGCAAATCATCGAGATGCGTGCTCATACGTACACGCACAGTAGATCGGTTTCTTAAAGGTCTAAAACGTATACTTCTGTCAAAGCTTTCCACATAGATACTTGTCACGATAACAATAAAATTCCGCACAGGAAGCCAATTTGGCTTTGAGAAAGATCACCATTAACAATTCACAAACAATAATTTATCAAAATGAAATTCAACAAAACAGCAACAGATGATAATGGCCACTGCGCGACTATACAGTACTACTATACACTTATACAGTATGATACGTTGCCATAGTATTTGTTATCGATTACTGTCTTAATTCTACAATTAAAATAAAAAAAAAACAGTAAATTTCAGAATAATCGTTGCAATAGTTTACAAAATATCTCCCGGGCTTGCAATTTTCCCAGATAATTTTGACTGCGTTAATGGCTCATGCCTAGAAAAATGGATTCGTGCACATTTCATCGCTCCAATCATTTGTATTGATGTTCCTCTTCAGATACACATTAGTAGAACTACAACGCTCCTTTATGTGTTTAACTTATGGACATATTGTTGCTGCTGGAAGTGGTTTTTCCCAAATGTGAATTTGAGTAGTGCAAACATAGTTTTCTCCAACAACGAAATATGGAGATACCGAGCAATCGGAATCGATATTATGCACATTCTACAGAAACCTATTAATATTCTTATCTGCTCATAGACTATTCTTAAACGAACTGCTTTAAATTTTGCCAAAAACTTGAATAATTTTCCTCAACAAACAAATGTTGAGTTGAGTTCAAAAATAAGGCGAAGCTCAGAGTCATCAAATCGTTAAAATAGTCAAAAATGTCGGATTAGTTTCAAAGCGACGGTGGGGGTAAACGGGCGTTGGTAATGATATCGCGCTTGCGCGAATTGTCGACTTAGTGTCTGTTGAATATCCGAGATTCCTTCTCGACTGCGCCGATATTTAGGCAGATAATTTTTTCGCCACTTCCTTTCATTTTTTTGTGAAATCTTCTAATTTTACGATGCGTGTTTCCTAATCTCTGACAATTTCGTACTATGTTAAAATCTAAAAACTTAATTTCTGCTCGCTATTCACTCGTACGAATCAGATCGTTTTTGTACGACTGCTCGGTAAATCTATTCATGAAGGCGACCAAAATTATTCCAGAAATGCGTTTCTCAGTGAATGATTGTTGCTGTCTTTACAGCAATTTGATTCTAATGTTTGGTTTTGTTTATGAAGCACCAACAAAAAACTACTTTAAATGTACCGTCAAGATGTTCTGTCAATAGTTACAGCAAAATTAACTACGGCAACAAGAAAAGTTTAGGTCATTGATTTAATCTGCTTTAATAACAACGTCCGACCTGTCTGGGTATTTCGTAAAAAAAAACTTGATCAGTAACAATCCGATGACCTACTTTTCCATTAATTCAGCTTCTCAGTTTCGGCAAGGAGAGAAAACTACGAAGTTCATCCTCTTACTCGGTGAAATAATACGATTACACGCATTTCTTGCTTTTAATAAATAAATAATTCAAATTAAGCTGAAACGCGGAACATTCTTCAGGAATGTGTGTTATTAGGTGGGAGTTCTTGTTTTCTGTTGTTGGGTGTGGACCTTTTACATTTACTTTCATGCCAGTCTTCACACACTGCCTCGGGCTTCTCTTTACATACATTTTACTTGAAGTTACTTTTAAGTCCGCCGCCGTAACCGATCCTTTGACTAGCAGTGAAAATTGACAGGATTTTCTGGGTCACTTGCGTGGGAATAACTGAAAGAAAAATTGATGACGTAGAAATAGAAAATTAGGTCGATTAGTTAATTATCAGCAGTTGGTAGGAAAGCTTGCTATTCCCGTATTTTTGTCATGTAAAGGTAAATTTATAGATAACAGTTGCATTTTATTTTGTTTTTAATTTCTGAGATTCCCCTATTTTTGTCCAAAATTCAAGACATTATTTAAACTTCCTATATTTGTTACTTTTCTGTAAATATTAATCGATACAAGAAACAACTCATTTATTTTTATGTTCTGGGATTCCCCTACTTTCGTCCGAACTTCCAGATCCTATTTAAACTTCACAAGTAACAGGTGTCTTAATATTTTACCGCGTTGTAGCTGCTCCTAAATATTTTTAGGGGTGCAATTTTACCGATAACTTTGGCAGGAGATTTCGCCTAAAATTATTAGAGCAAATTGCTTAAATGAGGGTATGAACGGTCGTAAGGGTTGTAGTAGGGACAAGCAGTGGTTTGATATTAATGAAAAAATAATAAATTAATACTTTAAGTAACTACTTCGACTCTTACGATAACGCTCGAACGATTTTGATTTTTACGATGTGCTTGGCAGTGTTTGTTACAATACGAACCCCCAACCTTTGGCACGCTAGGTCGACAAGTTGCTTAGTTACGCTACTGCGTCACCCATGTACATATGTTCTTGAAACCGTACAAATTCAATAATATATGTTTTCTGCTTTTTTGATGTTATTTATTTATGCTATAAACAATAAATTTAGAACTGAATAAACAATTTTTTTTAAAGCGCGATAATAAGTATTATACGTGTAAGCAATAACCTGATTAGACAATTTATCGATTTCCATTAGTGCAAATTATGAATTGAGCAGTAAAAATGGTGGAAGAAATGACAAATATAAAATTGGGTGCTTGGGGATTCCCCTAAATAAAATTCCCTATCCCATGCTTACATACCGTATGCAATAACAGTCAATTTGATTTGTTTTGTGGATAGTTGGGAAAACTATAGCGGGAATTACATCTTTAATAGAGACAGGTGGAGAAATATTATAATATACAGGGTGTTCAACCAGAGATGTCCACCATTGCTATATTCGTTATTATTAAAGCTACAAAGTGGCTTAAATGAGGTAAGAATCATTGTGTTGCACTCATTATTATGGTATTTGTAACAAACCTTACTTTTTTCAAATGGGACACTTTATATTTTTGCATATCTCGAAATATAACGTCGAAACGAGTATAGGCATTCAAAGTTTACATGTGAAGACTGCAACTAAACGCGACTACAGAATCCTTTTCTAAAATTTGAACCAACAATTATAGACATTATGAATTATATTATAATAGGGATTGTAATAGTACCAAAAATGTTGACTAAATCACTAGTGCTTGCTGTAAAGAAAATTACCATTCATCATTTAAAAACCCGATTAGTTTTTATTTCTTTCGCGGTATAACTATTAAATATCCTTTACAAATTCAGGAATTTTAAAAAATAAATACCTTAAATGAAAGACACAATACTTTACAATAATTAATAGTTTTAGTTGTAAATTTTATTCAAAAAAACATTCTAAAACGCCACAATTATTCCAAGTAAAAATAGTTTGCAAATGGAATCACTTCTCCTAGTCGTCCTTGATGTTTCTTCAGATCTTCATTCTTCAAGCTCATCTGCATCACGCCCTGACGGTTTTCGATGTTCCTTGTTTTTCAATTAAAATATCATTGTGATTATTAAACAGCTAATTTGTGTGGTACTTCGTGATGTATCAATACCTATTAGGTTGTCATTATGTTCCTGTCAAGGTTTATTCCGTAACGTTAGAATAACTCAGCCTCTAACCAAAAACCGTGATCTAACTGACCATGGTAACATTTTAAGTGTTTTTGTATTTGAAAGAATTCTTGTCATGATTTATTTGTATCCAGTTGTGGTAATAATATCTTATCTTAAGAGCGCGCCGCGCCGACGCACTCGACACAGATGGCGCTAGTATAGACATCATATAGGCATTTTTATATGTACTCAGCCACTTAATTAAAAAGAAACCGAAATGAAACAAGTTAATAGATGTTACTTAGTAAAGTAGATGCTCAGATAATTATTTTCTTGTGAAGCATGCAAATAAGGTAAAAAAAACTTAGTTTTCTTAGCAAACATAAAACTATAAATTTAACACTATTCTTCATTTGTATTTACGCTGATCATCTAGATAGGTACTGTTATAATAGGTACACCAATTTAAAATTTTTCTCAATTATTTAAACTATGTGCCAGATGAGTAAATTAAAAAATTCGATGCGAGTAACGTTAGCCATGTTTTTGAACAAAAGTTCATAGGAATCAGCACGGATGGCGCTACGGCGATAGGCATTTGGCGCGTTAATTTTAAACTTTTAACAAATTTCGCACATAAATAAGAGATTTGTTGCACACAAACCCACGAGCAAGTAATGCTGAGAAGTGATTTTATGCGAGAAATCAATTATTCTGCTAGTACAGTCCTGTAAAGCAAAATATATGCACATCAACAGAACGCATGTGACGCTACCTGTTTATGTTTAATAGAACCAGCAGTAATTAAATTCAAATTTAGAATGACTAGCGCCTCTAGCGTCAAAAACAAAAAGGTGCCACGGCGTTGTGCTCTTAAGAAGAGGCGACTGGGTAAGTTCACTAAAGTAAAATAATCAAAAAATAGGAAAAACATTTCATCGAACCGATCACAAATTTCCTCTTTCATAAAACGAACCAATTGCGTTTGTTTTATACTGATTAAACTGCATGGTGCTGTTTAAATAAGTGAATAAACCCACAGTAGCTTCGGATAATCGCTCATAAGTCTTAAATTAAGACGTTTAAAGCTAATGTGCACTGACTTTTGGGTATATTTATTATTATTTTAATACAGTTTTTCATTGCTTCGGCCGGAAGTAAGTATCATATTTAATTAAAACATAATATATGAATTAAAAACAATAATTGTCTCCGTCGTCCACAAACAAAAAGCAAAATACGAGAAACTTCGACGGTAGCCGATGATAACGATGTCAACCAACATGAATCGCAAGTGTTTTAATCATAGTTCAAATCATCACCAACGCAAATTTTAGTGTACACCTATAATAAATACAATAATAACATGCTAATATGCATTTGAAAACATAAATATATATTTACATTAAAATTGTATCTTGTTTGACAGGCCATATGAACTAAAATCGTAGACCAAAATGATGTACATACCCTCTAAAATTTTATGAAATACCACTTAACGGTGTTTCTCCAAAACGATCCATTTTTACAACACACTTCACAGCAACAGAAAATAACAACGTCAAAATAATAAATTAAATTTACAATAAGACGCCACTACAAAACATTTGAAAACAAGCGAACAATACCATGTTAAGAGCGCCGATTCCCGAAAACACCCGAGCATTTCCGACTAATTCAGTATTTATTTTACGTTAGGTACTACATTTGCGAATAATTTCAGCTTAAATAAAAATTTATGTTAACAATTTTAAAAATTTTTTTTGGCCCATTAATTATAATAATACATTGACAACATTCCTTATAAAATGTACAGCAAATGAGCATAACAAAAGTTCAAAAACCTTGTGCGTGTTTCCAATTGAATACAGCAATAATTTCAAATCGACAAGACAAGTTTCGCAATGCTATACCCATTTATTCAGGAATCGTAAACAAAACTTTCTTAGAAAATATGTCCACGTTAATAATTGTCCTCGCTTATGGATATTTACAATAAAACAAGTACAAGTTCAGAAATAAACATGCAAGCTATGAAAGTTAAAAAAAATGTTACCTTAAAAATATAATTTACTAAAAGAGACATCGAGTATGGTAATTATCGCAACGAGAGTGAAAATTTCACGTGCCATTAGCCAGGAGTGGCGTGAATGCGTGTCCTCAATAAAATTTTCTAAGACAGCCTTGAACTTCTTTCCTCGTTACTGGATTAAGTTATATTTATGATCGGAGATCATCCGATTACTGCCATAAGAAATATTAATTAGAAAACGGAAACGTTCCAACGGAATTCGTGGTAGTTAGAAATCGAAACTACTTTTAAGTTTTAATTGAAGTCCGATTTTGCCGGAAACATGAATGGTATTGATCAGAGTGAAAATTGCAGGCTGGATTTGATACCGTGTGAAACAAAGCAATTATTTAGTAAAAGCTACTTGAAAAAATGAACAAGGAATATACCACGAGGAATTGTCTGGAGCCATCTACAAAAAACATACGCGGAAAGAAATTTAATTAGGGAAATATCACACTCGCAGACAGAAATTTTTGGGTTCCTCGAGCCGTAAAACATGTTTTCCATTAAATTCGCGACTCTTAATATATCGACCAATAACTACCTCGCAATTGTCGTTTCAACAACCAATAGAAAAGTTTAACCTGGATATTTTCTACGTACAAAATTTTATCGCGAATAAATTTAAGAAACTACCGATTTGTTTTATTTATTGGTTTTAAAAACACAATTCGATATATTTTGGCATAAATAATCTACTCATATAAAACTCTTGAATCTGAAAAAGCAATCGGGGTAAATTTTACAATTTACTTTCAGCTTAGACCGCGTTGTCATTTGGGAACTACGCCCAGCATAATCAGGTAAGGACCGACCTGTAGCTTGTCTGCTTTTACAAGCATTTGCTCTAGAAGTTTGAGCAATATTTGTTCGTAGGCCCTGCCTGCCTAAACAGGGCCGTGTGCTTAAGCCTATTTAAACCTTGGGGCGAACAAGGAGTTGATCTTAATGTATTTTGTTTGCCAGGCCTATGCCTGTTTGCTGTTTGTGAACCCATACAAACTAACGTTTCGCAAGACATTGCAGCTTGCATCTTCAGAGTGAATAGAACACTGAACAGTGTTTGAGTTTTCAAAAATGAATTTTTAATAATTGGCAACATGCTTTTTTTACATTTTATATGTCGATGGAGCTAAGCATGAACTATGATTTCATTTTCCCCCAAGGCCCTAAATTTGCTTGCAACATCCGCTGTGAATATTTGAAATTAGAAAATTAATACTTTTAAATTTAAAAAATGGGGTTCGACAAAATATTCTCTACCTATCTCCTAGTTCCTATCAATCTCAGTGACAGTAGAATAAGGTTTCCAATACAGTAACATTTGGGGGAAGGTTAGCCCCTTGTACTTCTGTTCCAGTTGTTAGTTAACAAAGTCTGTCATCTGGAATAAAAAAAGGAAAACTCCCTTATTTGGCAAAAGAATAAAAAAATGTTCAGTTTTCAACTACTATTTTTTATAAGCTTGTAAATTATATGGGGGGGGGATATGTTACAATACATCCTGTGGGAGTGTTCTGATTTTGTAGTACCTGTTAGAAATCATGATACAAAATATTTTTGGAAATATTAAAAACCCCGGTGAAGTACTTTGGCTATTTTTTAAACAGCTTCTAAAAATTAGAAATTTACAAACAAATATAATACCCGTGTATCTTATTATTAAAACCTCTGCAATTGGATTTCATAATCTAAATTTCTAACCATTTTCTTAAACATTTCACACTTTCCCTTAAACTATACTTAATTTCTATTTAAAATTTGATGTAATAATTAGCAAATATGTACTTTCTTTCCTATCAAGAACTTACAAGCAACATATGCCAAATATAATGATATAATACATGTGTAATAATGTTTGTTCTTGGGAAAGCAGTAGCTAAATGTTTTTTCCATTGTCAAAAATTTTACTTTCTATTAACCAAACAAGCTACCTGCCTTACTACCAACAAATTTCCAAACCATAGAGGATATAGGAAGTTCATCGGCCAGCATCAAAACCCTCCTTTTTTTCCCTATCGATCATGAGCGATTCAATTATTACCAACAAGTCTTGGTATTTTTATTAAAGACGGAAAGAAAGTTTCTCCATATATTTTGTACAAATAAAGATTTCTTGTAAATTGTAAACGTGAGTTGATTTGCTAGGTTATGTAGAGAAAAACTCAAGAAAATAATAGAATTTTAGAAATCTGTGCCCACATCTACTTTACAATTAATAAATGTCGTTCATGTCAAATTGGCAGGTTTTGAATTCTAAAAAAAAATGTTGCATATAAAATTGCTCTTAAATTCTTTCATAATTGTTGGTTTAGTAATTGCAGTAATATTGCAAATAACTAGGCAAGCAACCTGTTTAACGCAACGTATTGCTATGATATTCGGAGTTGTATGATTTGACTGCAGTATTGTAATTCATGGAAGGCAGTTTTTGGGATGCTTGTTACAGTTTACTTTACGATTGGAGGTTTGTGAAGACTGTAAGGTTTTGGTATTCAAAGTTATAAACTCAGGGTTGCGTATTATTGCTGTAATTTCTTGTTTTAAAATTCAAATAATGTGATTATCTTTATATCATTTATATTTTCATATTTGTGAAGTTTTGTTTACTCTGAAAGAAAGAAGAACACAATCAAATTGATACGATTATTGTTTATGTTAATTTTAATTATAAAATTAGTTCAGAAATGTTTAAAAGGTTTAATATATAAGAAGTTTTAGACTTACTTGTTTGTGCATTGTTAAATGTCACTTGTGGGAGTTATGGATGTGAATGTCAATTTGACAAATGTATAAAAAGAACACTTATTTTTTCATGAGATTTATTTGTTTAAAAAAATGGGAGATCAAGAGAGAAGACAAAAGCAAGTGAAAACTTATTAGTGATTTACGGCTCGTCCTGAAAACAAAGACGCGGGATTTTTCATTCTATGCAAGAAAAAGAGAAAGAAAACGAGTTATATAAAATAAATAGTGATATTGAATCTAATAGAAGCTATAACAAAACGGATACAAGTGTTTCTCAACTAATTTTGGAAATATCCAAAAGAATAATAATATAAAAGCGGTCCAGAACGAGTTTACAGATATCATGGTAGAAAAAGCCAAGTATTAATAAACATAAAAGCAGTCCAGTACATATTGGTACAACAGCGGAGAAAGATTCTTACTAAAGGCGAGTACTGTGTTTTTTGTGGAAACTGCAAACCAGAGAAGAGGGAGTTTATCATTCAACGATTGATTATAAATAAGAAACAAAGATAAGTGTTCAGTTTTAAGAACAGTAGAATAAAAGGAAATTTCTTGATTTTTCAAAAATTTAATCTCAAATTGACTTTTAAATAAAAACTGTTGTAACGTTGATATTGGTTTGTGTATTTTTTTTAAATCTTATTTATTAATAACATTTCTTCCCAAGCTTAATAACGATCCTGAGAAATTTTATAAAAGAGTCTCATATAAAATAAAATGAGTTATTGCGTAAATTGCAGGCATTTAAAGAATTGTTTTACTGGTAAGTAAGTAAGCCTCATATTATAGCAGTATACGTAGCGGTCGTAGCGCCACGCAAAGAGTTATTGGTGGACACGAGGTTGGAAATATTTATTCATGACTATTTACTAGAAGTACATTACGATAAACTCATTATGCTCAAATTCGATTTTGAAGTTCAGCTTTTATGCAAAAACAACAAATTAGGCAGTTTTAATAGTCCCGGTTTACACATTGCTCTAATACGATTATTCATTAATCTTTGGTTTTAAAGAAAAACATGTAAGTTTCAATATATGGCTGCTTTAGTGCGAATAACACATCAAGGGGTAGAGAAAGATGCGTTTAAATGTGGTGCCTGTATAATAAGTGATTATTGGTTGGTAACCGCTGCACACTGTCGCATAATTATGGATCAGGTAATAAGGAAGTTTGCTTATTATTTGTAACAATTGTACATAATTACTATACCATAAAAGAGAAGCCTATTCAAAAGCACAAAACTAGCTGCAAATTAGAACAAAAAAAAATTAAGAAGTATACAGGGTGAATAAAAAGTAAGGAACATCGATGCTACAGCCTTAAATAATAACTTTACGAAGAAAAGTTTCTAACAAAAGTTTCCTATCAATTTTTTTGCCACAATTTGGAGTTTTAATTTTTTTTTCAATTGTCGTATGTTTTAGCTATGACGTCATCGACATTTTTTTTTAATGGCAACCTATACTTTTTATGGCATGACCAGTTAGTGCTTTTTATTCTCTACACAGCCATGTAAAAATATCATACAGTTGCATGATAAAAATTTCAAGAAAAATCGCGATAAACATTTATTTTTGTCACTGGCAACATTTTTCATCAGGTACTTAAAGATCATCATCATTATTGCAAGATAAACAAACGACAATAATAGCAGGTCCACAAATTAGTAAACTAGTTTCAAATCATATTTAACATCAATTTAAGAAAGCAAATGTTCAAACTGTTTGCCATTCACTGCCTGACAGTGGGCAATACGATAAGAAAATCCTCGAACTGCATTTTGAACTGTAGCAGGTGATATTGCTTGTATATGCTCGCGGATACGAATTTTTAGATTTTGTATACACTGTACTATTAAGATGGCCCCATAAAAAAAATCAAGCGGGTTTAGATCCGGAGATCGCGCTGGCCACTCAATATGTCCTTTTCTTCCTATCCACCTATTTGTAAAAATTCCATCTAAATATTGACGAACATATGAATGCCATAATGTGCTGGAGCACCATCTTGTTGCAACCAAATTCTATCGTTCGGCGTGTTCGGATTTTCTGCATTTGGAAATAAAACAGCTAACGCGGGAACAAGTTCCAACCTCAAAAAATCCAAATACCGTTCAGCATTTAATGTGCCTTCAAAGAAAAAAGGACCAAGAATTCCGTCTCCTATAATTCCCGCTCACACGTTTACCTTTGTGGATACTGTGTGTGTAATTTCTTCCATCCAATATGGGTTATGTCGCGACCAATAACGGGAATTGTGCCGATTTACAGCTCCATTTAAAGAAAATGTGACTTCGTCGGAGAAGATAATAGAATTCACAAACTGTGGGTCGTTATTGCACCTGTCCACCATTTCTTCACAAAACTGAATTCTCCTATCAAAATCATCTTCTGATAATTTTTGAACAAGTTTAACCTTATAAGGATGAAATTTTTCTGTATGTAAAATATTCAGTACAGTTCCTTGACTAACATTATTATCCAGGGCTAATTGTCGAGTTGAAGTATGAGGAGTTTCGGACACTGTAAGCACAGTGTCCAACATTTTATCGTCTGTTGCTATTTTTGGACGGCCAATTTTATCCAAATCTTTGACGTGGCCCGTTTCTCTAAATTTTCTATTAATTTTGGTTACAGTGGACCGCGTAACAACTTCACGATTTGGATGTACAGTATTAAATAAAGCGCACACATCGTCGTGCGTTCTCTTGTTATCACCGTACCCGATCATCATCAAAATTTCGATACGTTCAGTTTCTGTTAAACGTACCATGATTAGAAATTCGTATTTAACACAGGACACAGACTTAATTTTAATCACTTATTAATGCTGTCACCGAATTGACATTACAGATTTGCATCGATGTTCCTTACTTTTTATTCACCTTGTATAATCGAGTACCCAGCAGTTATCTTTGACTAGTCTTACAACTAAGACTAACCAGTAGTAAGTTGTGTAATGTGTATGTCTTTTAGAAGCTTATTATAAAAAGGAAAATACATGTATATAAGACCTACGACAATTCCTTATGGCAACCCTGTTTGGAGTACTGCAAGTCCTATGAATTTATTACTAAAAAATCTATAAAAAAATTGCATTAATTTTTGTCAGGAAGCCATAAAAATCAAATTATTTGCTCAAACCTCATTAACATATTCATATTAATCCTTTTGATCTCATAAATTTCAATGGATTAGCTTATCTTTTGAATATTAAATATATTCCCAGCTTGCAGAATGTCTTAATGCTAATAATTCTTTGGAGACTTCCTGTAATGCGAAGCATTGCATTTAAACATCATTTAGGAATGTGCACTAAAACGAACCATAATTATTTATTTTTTTCGGTGCAAATGTCTTCTAGAATTTAGTGTTGGGTTCATACACTTTTCAGTTTTTAGTTGAAATTTGTACACGTTGAGTAAAATGTTAATTTTAGAAAACTTTACCACAACAGGTATTCATAATTCACTACTCACTAGTAGGTACTTTGGCTGTTGTTTCAGGAAATACTTAACCTAAATACATGCAATTAGTGTAAGAGCCGATTTCAGAAAGGGTTTACCACTAGATTCTGGTTATTGAGAACATGGTTAATATCCTCATCACTAACATGGTAAGGGTAACAAATCTCTATTTGACTACTCCCATGAGCGGTAATGTCCTTGAGTTGAGGGCACAGTGTCTACTTAAGTTAAGCCAAATTAGATGGGCTCTGTAGGTTGTTTTTAATTCAACGGCTAGATGTCGGTGCTGGTACATAAATAATTAGAGGAACTGTAACTTTACTGACCTGATGAGAATATAGTCAATACAGTTTATAGCCATAAATCATGCAGCATTAAATTTTAATACTCTACACAATAGCCAATAAAAGGCGACTTCAAAGCAACGAGTAGAAAGGCTCATAAAGTCTTGGAGCGCTGTTCTTTCTTACATATTAACGTTTTTTTAATGCATAAGTAACTGCTTTAATGTCAATACCTAATGTATGTATGTTGAAACCTGATATTAATTTTTCATTAATATTTTTTTAAACTCTGCTCAGTGTAAAGTGTCACGTAGTCGGGGGGGGGGGGGGGCTAAAAATACCCCGAGCCCACTTAAATACCCATAAAATATAGAATACCTAAATTAATTAAAATTTGACCCAAAAACAAAAAAACTATTTTTAACGTCCACAAAGAAAGGTTTTTTGAACTGTTTCTTTAATCAACTGCTTAATATCAGCAGAGCTAAATACGGTGAATACCACAATTAATTTAAATTTTACCTAAAAACAAATAAAATTATTTTTTAACATCCACAAAGGAAGGTTTTTAAACTGTTTCTTTAATCAGCCGGTAGATGTCAGCAGAGCTAAATGGGATGTTAATTATTATTTGCCTCGGCACTCGCTCACGCTGCCCGTGGCGTAAGTATTCGGTTAGGGCTTTAAATAAGCCCAGCCCGGCCCGATAATGAAAAATGTTGTAATTTTACACCTGGTCGGACCCGTGGTCAGGACTGGGATCGTCACCTCTAATCAATAATCCTGGGCTTTCCAACGGTGTATGATTTTTTGCCGTCGGCTTCTCGATAAGGCCGCTAGAGGGCGCCAAACTTTTATTTTTTTAAGACCATCTTCCGCATTAAAACGTCGAAACCCGTTGGGCTATTGAAAGCTGCGATAAGAATCGGAATCGACATAAACGACCATATATAGATCGATTCTTGACCATATACCGAAAATGAGCCACCCTGTACATAAAACAATCATAAATTCAACAATCATTTCATCACAGATTACACTTTCATTTTAAGCAATTTTATTTCGTGACATGACGATGATGATATAATTGTTACCTACATGCATTTTATTACATCAATCTGCATTCACCAGTTTGTTACCTTGCATTAAAATTGACCCTTTTATTAAGAGTCCAATTTAACACGTTTTAATCTCTGATATTCGCTTCCCATATTGAACGCGACAGTGTGAAATATTGAATTAATATTTAATCAGAATGAATTGCAGGATTTCCTTTTGATTAATAACCGCTTGCTGCAGCAATGTTCTGGAAAAAAGAACTTTCAATTCCTACAAGAATCTCGCAATAATTCGAGAAGTTTTTTAATACGTTGATAGAAATGGTCAAATGGATGTGTTCAATGTTCAATTTGCGAACATTGCAGAGACGTAATAACTTGATTGATTAATTAAAGTGAAATATAAGGTAGTATTACATTAAATATTGTTTTATAATGTATATTAACATGTAAAAATTTAGGTACGTTTTGATGTCGAGGGAGGTAGTGTCGCGAGCTATGATTTTTCTTATTGGCGTTTAGTACAAATAATAAAACTTTAAGCGAATATACAGTTTTAGCCTTACTCATGGTCGTGGTAATGTTAACAACGTAACGTTTATAATAAGAAAATGTAATAGTTGCAACATCTAATAGGTATAGGAATTTTGAAAATATTTTTCTTTATATTTGTTGTGTTTAAATTATTATTTTAAATTAAATTTTAATTTTAGCTTTTTGAACCTTGTACAATTTTCAGGCCGTTTTGGAAACGCCCAGTTAAATGAATAACCCATATGTAACACCAATACCTATGGAACGTTTATTTCACAACAGCGGCTGATCGGTTATTACTCCACGCTGCTGATGATTGGAAACTTTTAAAACGTGCTCGTGTTTGATATCATTTAGAAGCACGATTATAATATTAATAACGGGTTATATGCAATTTATGGTTTATTATAAATATGATCACTACGTGAGTCAGACACTGTTTCATTTACGTGAAATTATTTTAAATGTTTTTTTATATTACGAAACATCTTGCTTTCAGATGCAGTTGAATAAAATAACTGTGCCTGTATTTCCATAAATGAAAAGTTTTATGGCTGGTTTTAAGTTACTTCTCTGTGCAAGTAAATTATTTTCTGGTATAAGAATGCAATTAATTTCTATAATTAGACATTACGGTTGATTTATTCGTCTTGGGATGCAATTAATGTAACGTTCGTGTATGTTATTAATTTTTCTATTTTAAGGCAACACAGTTCTGAGATTCTCTTGCTTTATTTTATTACATAACTACTACCAACACAGGCATTACTTGCCATTGTAATATGTATCGCTGAAAAAGGTGAGTGAAAGACGAGTCTAAAAGAAAAGCTAGAAAGGAGAAATAGGTGACTACATAGAGACTAAGAGAAGAAGATATGAATTATAGGGGAAGAGAATGTTGGAGAGCGGAGGAGAGGGGAAGGGTGGAAAGGAAAAGAAGGAGAGAAGAGGAGGGGAGGAGTGAGTGAAGAGAAGAAATGAAGAGAGGAGAAGTGAAGAAATGAGAGAAGAGAAGAGGAGAGAAGAGAAGAGAGGAGGGCTGGGGAGGAGGAGAGGAGAGTATGTCTTTTAAAAAATTACAATTCTTACTGTGTTTCAATATTTTTTTTTATACGTTTTGCTCTTCACACCCCAAACACGCCTAGTTGCTAAACTTTTAATCTATTTTCGCACACTTGATTGCCTTGCAAATTACTTGGACAAAAATTACTGCCTTCTGGTGTTACGAGTTAATAATTATAAAACGCGAGTGTTTAGTTAATTGTAGCATGAAATCGTTAACGGTAAAGCGGTAGAGACTTGGCAAAGAAATATTGCATAATTATTATGAAACCGTGCCGCTTTGTATCTTAATTCTATTACACAGTTTTAAATAAGAAATAAAACAAAGGTAAATTATAGGTGTTGCATAAATAACAAATCGAGCAGGTAATTTGTTTAACAGATGTCATTTCCTAATTTTATAAAGAAATTCACTCGAACACTCCTCCAGCACATTTTGATCTGTTGTGACATTTTCATCTACTCACTGAAGTATGTAATTATCAACCACGAAAAGCATTAATTAAATTTATGAAATCTCTTTAATTAGCACGTTTAAATTGTTATTAATGGAGCTTGAGGGAAGTAACGTAAAACAACTAAATAATAAAACCTATAATTAACTACTTAAGTGCTAAAAGATTCTTAATGCTTAAAGACCTTCTCATGTAGTTTTTTTACTATACATCACAGTGTAATATACAGGGTTGGGCAAAAGTACGGAACAATGCAAATAACTTTAATACGGCAACTGCGATTTTGAAAAAAAATTATACATGAAGGTCTCGATATACGGCGGATACAATGAAGGTATCGGCGGTTTAAAAAGACTTCCGGTTTAGCCGGAAATGATATCAACTTTTTTATTTTAAATAGAACACCCTGTATATTTTTCGATATATCGATAGAACTCTTTTTTGCGAGTTCAGTGACATAAGATTTCATGCCTTTATTTTCAATTATTCTAGAGATATTGAACAATAATGTTTCGTAATTGTTATCTAGCAGCTCATGAAAACAAAAGAATGTGAGAAGCCAAAACAGTTTTGTAATGTTGTCAAATATGCTTGGTTCGTGTTGTGTTGTTTTGATGTTTGATAGATTGAGCAGTGTGGTTGCAGTAATCGATTAATTAACCAAAATTAATTAAATCTGCTGACTTTAACATCAGAAATGGTCCAATTAACAGAAAGAGAACGAATTCAAATTTAATTATAGTTGGTTTTGATGAGCGCCGTAGAACTCAGCAAGAAGTTTGTACTTTATTTAATAATTTGCAATATTTCTGTTAATTGAACCATTTCTGATGTTAAATTCAGCAGTTTTAATTAATTGATTACTGCAACCACACTGTTGGAACATCAAAACAACACAACACGAACCAAGCATATTTGACAACATTACAAAACTGTTTAGGCTTCTCACATTCTTTTGTTTTCATGAGCTGCTAGATAACAATTACGAAACATTATTGTTCAATATCTCTTTTTTTTTAAGAATCATGAAGCCGTGCGGTGAGCACGACCCCATGATTCCCACATCCCACCCCCTTACCCGGGCCATAGATTAATTCCCGGGCTCAGCACATTAAGTGCTCTTCACCGGTCTAACATGCCCCACCCCTGAAAGACATGCAACCCAACATACACACCTACATACACCATCCATGGACCCGTCGGATTTAACTTGTTCAGAAAAATTACCGACGAGCAGTGGACTCGAACCAACTGCCATTGGGAGTCTAGTTTCAAAGCCTGGGACTTTAACCACTAGACCACCCGCCGGCCCAATTCAATATCTCTAAAATTATTAAAAATAGAGGCATGAAACCTTATACCACTGAACTCGCAAAAAAGAGTTCTATCAATATTTCAAAAAATATACAGGGTGTTCCAATTAAAATAAAAAAGTTGATATCATTTCCGGCTAAACCGGAAGTCTTAGTAAACCGTCGATACTTTCATTGTATCCGCCGTATATCGGAACCTTCATGTAAGAAATTTTGTCAAAATCGCGGTTGCCGTATTAAAGATAATTGCATTGTTCCGTACTTTTGCCCAACTCTGTATAATCAAAAAAGTAATACAGTTGCTTTACGAAAACATTTCCTTTTATTTTCCCACCTTAGTATTATAAAAAAAAGTTGTTTTGTATTTATTTTCTGCTTCAATAATCTCATTTTTTTTCTTTTGGGCTGTACCACAAAATCGTTTATTTTACAATATTGTGCCCCAGAGAAATTCCCACTTCGTTGACTAACATTTTCTCTTCAACCACAACTTCTTGCGTCATCGTCCTTTTTCGCATACAGGAAGATGCAACTACTGAGGCGAGATGATTTCGCATATCGCGTCATTCTAGAAATACCACGAGTTAACAAAATCACCATCACTTTGCCAGCATTCTCAGCAATATCAATGCGAGAGAAAGTAATTGAAAATATAACAAAACTAACACCATCACACGTTGTCCTTGTCTTCCATTTAATCCTGAAGAGGATGGAAATTGTTTGATGGTGACTGCAACTTGAGGAATTTTAAATATCACATGTGATCAACAACGTTGTGTTTTGCACAAATTTATCACGATGTAACAAAGTTGCTTACGAGGTGTTATGTAATGTTTTGGATCTTTAAAAGGAGATAAATGGGTGACGATATTTTAGTAGCGATAATATGTTAACGATGATTTCTTATTGAGCTTGTGGCTGCTGATAATAAAACGTTTTAGATAAACATGATTGGAGTATGATGTCTTTTGTCTATTGAGTATTGAAAATTTAGGTAAAGCACTTTATTGTGACTTTATTTATAGGGTGGTCTTATCTCTTATGTCTTAAAGTAGGTGCAAATACTTTAATGGTAGGTATAGCAGACCAAAAAACGTTTAAGTAAATTCCTACAAATATGAGTCCGGAAACGCTTCCGTACGGAGTTACAGTCTCCTGAAGATGACACATTAATCGCTTTTCTTTTAATAACTTTCGCAGTAGTTGCATTAGAATTTAGTATATCTATATCTGAGCATTACTCACTTAGCTTAATATTTCTATTACTTTTTGTTGGAATACGCGCACCAGAGGTGGGGAGGTCACGTAACATTTTCTTTGACATATTTTAGATCTTTACAATTTTTGAGGTTTTGTCTATAAAACCTTATTTTCCGCACGAAAATACACGAAAAAGTCGCTCCAGCTAACAGTTTTCAAGATAATTCAATTTTTGAGAAAAATCAAGTTGCCGTGAAAGTCTGAGTGTTTCCTGGATATGCAAAAATAGTGCGTAAAAAGTGTAAGGATAATTTCTACACATCAAAGTATAAAAAAATAGATCCCAGACCCATGTTTATCCAAAACTTCTTGAAAGTTTTGAAGTGTGGAACATGCCGTCATGGTTTGCCCCTGTTTGGGCATCACGAGAAAACAATACAGCTAATGGCAACTTGACTTTACAAAAACATTGAATTCTCTCAAAAACTGTTGCATTTGGCGATTTTTTGTGTATTTGTGAACATGATTTTATAACCAAAAATTCAAAAATTGTGAGGATGTAAAATATTTAGAAGAAAATATTACGTGGCCCTCCCATATGAGACACCTCTGGTGCACTCATTTAAATAAAAATTAGTAGACATACTAAGCTAAACGAGTAATACTCACATATAAAATTTCAAATTACTACTACGAAAATTATCGACAAAAAAGGTTCATTCTCGGTAGACTGTAACTCCGTAAAAAGGCGTTTAAGGACCCACGTTTGAAACGACTTTTTTAATGGTCTTTGGTCTGCTATTCATCGTTAAAATATTTGTACCTATTTTATGACAACCCGTATATTGTAGGGTTACTTCTGCTGCTAAGGCTTATCGCCGACGCTATAGAATGAACCAGCACATCCGGAAACTAAAGCAAAAAATTATTAGTTGCGGTTCCACTCGTGGGCTGTAGTTACGCAGTAGACTAAACGGGCCGAACACGCCAAAATCTCTACCACAGACCGTCCCATTAATATCGTCATCAGTTTGCAGCGTTTGTTCATATTTCGCCGCGTGCTTTTTTTTATTAAAAATTATCAAATCCTTTTTGTTCTTCCACTATCAGCCTTAACGTTTTTCGAAAGATTTTGAATATTTTAAATTTTGTATCTTTAAGAATGTTCAACGTTTTTAGGTTTTTGTTAAAACGGTTTTAAATAGACCTTCTACACAAAACACGCAGTATTGCATCTGTTCCGCTAGATGGCGCATCTAAAAATATTGTATCAGAGAATTATAGTCCTGATTAAAATGCTTATTAAGTCTATCTTTACTACAGTGAATTATGCGTACGGCGTGTCTGGTGTAAAAGTCGTATCTAGATAAGAGGAACCTACAGTTTTAGGTTGACTCCAAACAGCAGAATTTGTGGTGTTGCTAGTAGAGCTTCTACTTCCAAAAAAAGTCTTTGACAGAGCACATAAATCTAAGATGGCGCAATTCCGGAAGCTTATTCGCTAAACGTCGATGTATTAGTACGCTTGGCCGATGCGAAGACTGATATCGCAAATCGCCGACGTAGCCTATTAACAAAAGCAATATTGATTCCGTTTGACATATATTGTGGACATGGTAAAACGCTACAGTTTATGCTCCTTGGGAACGTTTTTGGCAATAATGGGAGTAATTTTACACGGTTGAATATCGGATCACCCGAAGTAACTGGCGTTTTACGAATATGCATCCCGGAATCGAACTGGAGTCACCCAGCTCAAAGCCACCCGTTCGATTAACTTAGCTATGGCCGGACAAGATCAAACAAGTTTTTTGAATTAAATTCTGCTGCTTTTAAAGAGCCATTTTGCTTTAACGCGAAATTTGTATCAAGTCCGTTTGGTAAATACAATAATTTTAAAGTTTGAAAGATGTATAGGGGGCGTCGCAAGGCGGTTAGAGTATTTTTTAAAAATCGAAATCATAAGCCAATTTTAACTCTATTTCAGATTTTAAATGTCTAATATTCTTCTTTCCAAAATCTATTTGAAAATTAATGTATGTGTTAAGTACCCAGCTTTTTCAGCTTAATGGAAGGTTATATTTTCCTCTATAAATTAAATATTAAAAAAATCAACATAAATGTTGAAAGTGAAAATTAATTGTTGTATATAAGTAATAGCTTCGAGAAAAAAACCAAGTCATTATCATTAAATCACATGCCGTTCATTTATATTAAAATGGGTAATAACGAAAACGAAACCTGTATATTAGTTTTCCCCATTAGAGAAAGTGCGTATGTATTCGAGTGACATTGGTTATTATAGCTTTCTTCTACGCTTCACTTGTCTGAATCTTTATTTCCACCACGTTTTGAACTTTTACGTACGCAAATCATTGTAATTAAAGCTTTAATTAATACCACAGTTTCACAAATAGTGAGCCATGTGCTGTTTTTTAACAATATTTCTGCGAATTAAGTTTTAGAATAAAGGCGCAAATTCTTCAAAATGTTAAGTGTTTGATTAATGAGCAATTGGAGGAATTTGTCAACAACAAAGGTGTGTGATTTAAAATGTCAAAAAAGGACAGTTTCAGTTCCGGGTTCATTTTATTACGTCATGACGCCTTCACCCACAGATCAAAATTGAATAATTTCTACAGTTTGTTACGTCATTATTTTAAGGACGTAATACGAAAGTTGTGATAATCACATGTGCTATTTGGCAAATCTTGTTAAAAGTTGAAGATTTCGCATATGATATAGAAATCATAGCTAACAGTTATGAATTTAAATTTATTCAGAATTTTAATTTTTAAAGTTCGGATTGTTTTAATTAAAACGTATGAAGTCAAATGACAACGGTAAAATTTTTTCAATTTTCTGACGTGTTATTCTTAAAAAAATTTTGTTCTAACGCACATTTAATAATTTTATTGCGTGTAAGCTAAAACAATAATTTCGCGATTAAAAAAATATTATTGTCGAGAAAAAAATATTGTTTTTTTTGTAAAAATATTGTTTTTTAAGTTTAGTTATTTTTATTTTAGTCCATTTTGAAAAATGTATTTTGTAGAACATAAAAGTTTCGATTCGTTCACACGAGATGGCGCGATCGCGTTAATATTTTACACGAACAGCACATGGACCGAAGGTGAAAAATTAAATGCTAGCTAATACACAACTCGATGTATAAATACCGCATATTAACTACTGAAAACAATCAGTTCGTCTAATTAAGGTAGAAATAAGATATTTAATGAGTGGCGGTAGCTCAGAGGTTGGGCGCTCAGTCTCTAACCCTGAAGGTCTAGGGTTCGATTCCCCGCCGAAGCCATGCAGCAATAAAAATCTATGCCGCAACCCGCCACTTACATTCCCCAATCCGGTGTAGGCAGCCGCGGGGTTTTAATGCCTGAAACCTTCTCTGGAATTTAGTCGTTTGGATTCGACGTTAAACTGTAGGTCCCCCGTACTCCACCTTAGCGCTGAGGAGAGTACGTGGCAGAGAAGAATGCCGGTGCCCAGCAGTGGGACGTAAAGGCTGATTACGATGAAGATATTTAATTGCCTTAAACGCGATCGCGCAACTTCATTCGAACGAATAGAAGCTTTTACGTTTGCAACATGGCCTTCTAAATTGAGAGCTCTGACAGCTCGTGAAAGCTCCAAATTTAGAAGGTTATGGTACACAAAATATATATTGTTCAGAGTTCACTAAAATAATATTTCTAGACTTCAAAAATTAATTGCTGTAAACAAAATTTTTTTTTCTGGAGTTCAAATTATTTTGTTACCATTAAAAATTAATTTTGTGTGTTAGAAAACAAAACGTTTTAATTTATTTTCTAAAAAATAAAGATATTCTCAAAAAATCAAAAGATTCCTACAAATAACATAGTATTTATGCGGGTGAAAATTAAAATAAATATTGACAAAACAAATTTCGGTTAAAAAATAAAGCAGTTTTTAATCCTTTAACAGGCCCAAACGGCAATTCATACTCAGGAACTACTAGACCATTTTAAATGAAATTTGGTGTAGGGTACAACGAAAATTCATCGAAAAATAAGTAATTTTTACGATCAGCAACGGGAATTGGAAATGAGATAATTTTTTTAAAATATAATTTTAGAGCGCTAACAGAAATTGAATGTTTTTTTCCAAACACTCGGGCTTAAACGATTCCGTACTGTCTAAGGGAGGGACCAAGTCACAACACCCACTCCGTGTTTTACGCAATTGAGTAATGCCCCCAACTTCTATTTTGGTCACAACACCCACCTTGGTGCCAACACTTAATTATGTTTTTGGTCACAACCACCACATTGGTGACAATGCTCAATTAAACAGTTGGGCGTTGTGACCAAAATAGAAATTGGGGCTTATGACCAACTTAGGGGGTTATAACCATCACTCAATTAAAGAAAATACACTGTGTGGGTTGTGACCAGTGAGGGTAGTGATCTAAACCAAGACCTTTTTCGGTTTCTTTTTTTTTCTTTTTCTTTTCTGGTTACTTTTGGTATTACTTGGCCAATTCTGTGATTTTTGTTCAATAGTTGTAATATCTGGGTACAAAGTAATGTTTTCATTTTTCTTTAGCGGTTTCTGATATATCTAAACAAAGTGAAGTTTTTGTTCTTCAATTTCACCTATTTTTTCAATTACGTTTTTCTATGACCTTCCTTTTTCCAACATTGTTTTTCTTTTATTCTGGTTATTTCGACACCTTCACATTTCTTCTTCTATCCACGTTTCTCAAAATCAATTTTCTTTAGTTCTTTTTTCCTTTTTCTTATAGCTCATTTAGTTTCTTTGCTAGCTAGTATGTCTTGTACATATTCTTCATATGATTTTTTCATTTTTTCTATTTGCTCTTGGATCTTTGGAATATCGGTTTTATTGCATTTTGTCTTCAATTTTATCTACATTCTACATTTGATTTCGTATGCTTATTTTTCATTTCCACCCCTACTTTTATTTAATCAATTGCATTCTTTTTCTTCCATTATGGCCGCTTTATATTTGTGTCGTTAATCGTCTTTTACTCCTTTCTTCGCCTTGTTTTTCTTTTTTTTTCGGTTTCATTTTTCTTTTTCTTTTTTTTCTTCTTCTTCTTCTTCGTTTTCTTCTTCTTCCTCTTCTTCATTTTCTTCTTCTTCGTTATCTTCTTCATTTTCTTCTTCGTTTTCTTCTACTTCTTTTTCCTTTTTTTTTATTTTTTTTATAATTTACCATTTTTAAGTAAGTATTTATCATTACTAAATAGAACTTCTCAAAGGTAAAGTATGCATACAGTAATTTTTCCATACCGTTTCTTATTTGAATACATCTGTTCATTTGTTCTTCTTAGAATTCGTTTTCCAATTTTTTGATAGTTTGTTATATCTGAACAAAGTGTTGTGGCGATTTCACCTTTTCTTTCTTCTTTAATTGTTTTTGCCCATGTTTTTTTCTTTTTCCTACATTGTTTCTCTTTTTTTTTAATTCTCTGTACTCCACATTTCTTTTTCTTCAGTTCTTTTTTATAGTTTCTTTAGTCTCTCTACTAGCTAGTATTTCTTATACATATTCCTCTTCCGATTTATCTTTTGATCCTAAATCTCGTCTTCTTCAGAAAACATATTTTATTACGAAAATTCGCACATAACTTTTCAAAATTAACATACTTTCAATCTTCATCACTTATTATTATTATTATTATGTGACAAATTGAAACCACGTAATTTTACTGTAAATTTTATTAAGAATATTTTTCAAACCAGACACGTTATATGTCTGCTAATTAAGAAAGCCCCCGTTTGTCGCAAGATTTATGTCCAAGAATCCAGTGAAACAGATGTTTCAAATGTGTCAACGATGAGTTACAACAGCAGAATGAACCCCGGGGAATAAGAGTTTCAGTCTCGTCAAAAACGACATTCCTGTAGCTTCTAGATCCTAATAAGATTTACGATGTCCACGGCTCACAACAGGTGTAATTAACACAGTTTCAATTTCGCCATTTCTTAAGAGAAAGATGCCACTCAACGTCTTTCGAATATCCTCCGGCAAAAGTTGCTACATTAATGTGTCCGAATCTCGTATATTCCTTAACAAAACATCTATTACTGGCGAAGGAATGCGGACAGTAGAAACTTGAAATAGCCCAATTTGAATGCGAGTAAAACTTTATTAAGTAATGGTTGAACAGAGCGTATAAGAACTATTTTTAGGAGCGTCCTCGATTTCTGATCAGGTAAATGTGTGAAATGTGTTCGAGTTAATTATGAGCTCTGATCTGTTTAATTCGTGATGATTAGTAGTAAAAGTAGTAGTAAAAGGAGACAGGCGAAGCGTGATTCAGGTTCAAATTATTTTGGGTAAATATACTTTCTTGTGCGTGATACATAAATAGAGGATGAAATCGAATTTTTGTAAGTAGAGTGAAGATCAACCCAGATTTGGACTACTTTTTTAATTAATCAAAATATGAGAAAATTGTTTTTTTCTATGTTGATGGTAATAGATTAAAATTAAAAGTAAAGTGAGAACGTTTAATAGTATATTATAATACAAGTGTATAAGCAAGCCTTTAAAGCACGCGCGACGGGTTTAAAAGCACGAGGCGAAGCCGAGTGCCTTTTAACGGAGCAGTGCTTTAGAGGCTCTTATACACGTGTATTATACGCTATCTTTTATTATACCTGCATCGTAATCTAGAAAATAAGAAGAATATAGCTAGGAAGCAGCATTTTGATTTTGATTCATCTTACATAGTAGTCTATGATGTGACGTCATATCATTTACCTGGAGATTGGTTAGCATTCTTTGTTGTTTATGTTGCTATGTGAATTCGAATTATTTTTTTTTCGCGTGTTTGTAGTTTGTTGCTTCAAAATTAATGACGTCATTGTTGCTTAGCAACTTTAAAACACTGGGGTGTTTTAATGTTGGGTTTACGCACGCTTTTTGGTTTGTTTTACAAGGATTATGATACAGGTATAATAAAATAGTATATTAAAAAACAAGTTTCATAAGACATGATTTTAGAGCACGGGTCCAAGTTAGAAAACGAGCCGCTTGCGGCGAGTTTTCTAATAGACAAGTGCGCTTAAATGTCTTATGAACCGTGTATTTTATACTATTTTTCCTATTTTGGTCCAAAAAGTTAAAAATTACCTTATTTTATATTTTAATGTAAAAATATAATCGATTAGGAAAATTTTTGGTTTATTGTTTTTGTTATGTGGCTGTTGGTAACATTTAAAACACATTTCAAACAATTCAAACTACTGTCAAATTAAAATTTAGACAAACAATTTGAAAGTGAATTAATTTTTAAAATACCTAAGATTTGAAGATAAGATGGAAGAAGAATTATCTTGCACCCCACCCGAGCTACGCAAAGTAGCGGAAGATACGCTAAATAATCTTAATTTTTAGAACTTACAATTTGAAGGTTATGTTTATAACGCGTGAAGGTTTTGTTGTCACATGGTTGTCACCAACCTAACAAAATAAAATTTTGAATTCTTTTAGGAGTTGCTTAATGAAATCCAAACGAGTTTCATAAAGTAGTCAGTAAAGAACCAAAATAGAAAAAAGTCTTTTAATTAATGTAATTAATGCTGGTGCAATTTATACTCTTTTGTTATTATCAAGGGCTTAGTTATTTTTCAATTTTGAAGAAAGTTTGCGACTTTAATTATGATTTACTTTTCCGTTGTCCGTTACCCTTTTTTTGTGATCGTATTCCAGCTTCTTCCAGTTTTGTCCAGATTTGCCCCTCCTCTCACAGATTCACGCCTTTTTTTGCTTTTACACTCTTCCTGTTTTTTTTTGTTTATATTCCAGCGTCCTATTTGCCTTCTCAGCTTTTTGACTCATTTCTAAATTTTTGTTACTTTCATCTTCTGCTTCTCTGCTCTTATTATGGCATCTCAATTCATCTTCTTAAACTTTAACTTTCATCTCGTGTGTTCTCCTCTATCTTCTTATTTTCTGTTTACATTTCAGCTTCTTTTTTCTCCCGGGCTTTCCCTTCCTTACGTTCCACTTCTTCTATCCTTATCTTCTATTTCTTAGCTCCTACTACAGTTTCTTCTTTCCGACGCCAGCTTCTCCATTTCTGTCTCACAGATTTTCGACGTTTTTTCTATTACTTCTTTTTTTTTTCTTTGCTTACATCCCAGTTTTTTCTTTGTCTTCTCAGCTGTTCTTCGACACTCCTCACATTTTATGTACTTTTTTTAATTAATTCTGTTTGCTTTTATCTACCCCCATTTCAATCTTCTCTCACCTTATTTAAGCTTTTCCACTTTCCTTCCTAGGTTCTTGTCTCTGTTTCTATTTTTTAATTATTATTCGTTGTTTAAATTCTAGCTCCCTTTATCTTTTTTCAAATTTTATCTCTCTTTCCTGGTTTTTCGCCTTCTATTCTCTTATTTAGATCTTCTTTTTCTATGATTCTAGATTTACGTCGTTTTTTCTTTTGCTCCATTTTTGCGTTTCTTGTGTTCTATCCTATCCTCTGTTTTGCGTTCTCAGCTTTTCGACACTGTCCCAGGTTTTTGTCTCCCATCTTTTATTTTTTTGTCTCCTCTTTGGCAACTCTGCTTTCCTCTTCAAGCGTTTCCCCTTGTTTTGCATATGCTTGTGTCTTCTTCTTTCTTTTCTTCTTCTTGTTCTATGCTTAAATTTCAACTGTGTCTCTCTTCTTCTAGATTTACACTTCTTCAGCAGGATTTTTGTCTTTTATATTCTCTTTTTTCTTTCGTTTTTTCTGCTTTTATTCTGTTACCTTACCTCCTCTGCTAGCTTTTCTCGCTTCTCATCTCAGATTCTCTTTGTCGTTTCTTTTGCCTCATTTTTCTTTCTCTTTGCCTTATCCACGCTTCTGCTTAGAATTTTCAGCTTTGTATTTCCAGATTTCTCGCCTCCTCTTCTGTTACTCCCCAATTCTTTTTCAGTTTTCTCTTTCTTGCATAGTTGCATAGATGTTTGTCTCCTCTTTTGTTACTGACTTGACTTTTTTTCCTTTTATCTTATTCTAGTTTTTTTTTCTTTTGTCAGCTTTGAGCTCCTTTCACAGATTCTTCTCGTCTTCTTTCTTTCGTTACTCTCCAGTTGTTCGTCTTGTATATCTGTGCCCCTATTCTGGCATTTCATATCATTCTCTTTCATTTGCAGATTTTCGACTTTTGTTCTCTTACTAGTACTATTTTCGTCTTCCATTTCAGCTTTTTCTTTTTGCAGTTTTCCCTCCTCTTCTACTCCCAGATTTTGATCCTTCCTTCTTTTATCACCTTTTTTTTATTTATCTCTCGTAATTCAGCTCTATTCTCCCTGATTTACAATTTTTCTTCCCTTACTTTTCTTTTCTGATTTAGTATTATTGCCACACCTACTCCTGCCCTGCCTCAAATTTCTTTTTCACCCTTGGATTGGCATCTTCTCCCCTCCTTTTTTATATCCTTTTGTTTATTTCTGCTTCTCGTTTTTCCCTTCCTCTTCAACGCCTTATTATGCCTAATTTTTAGTGGTAAAGGACTCCTACTAGTATAATCTACATATTAACGCTAGCAATAGTCGTCTATCAACTCTAAAATTATGTTTTCTTTTCTTTTCGTCTGTTCTGCTCATTTAAGTTTTTTTTACCTTCTCTTCATCTCTTCTTTTTTTGCATTTCTTTCATTGCCTTTTCTTCATTTCGCTTCGTTCATTTTTTATCTCTTGTATTTCCTTTCTTGTAACTATTCTCTTCTTTTCTTTTTGTTTTTCTACTTTACTCCTGAACTAGTTGCAGTCTCCTATCAAGGCTGCATTTTCCAATGTAGTGTTGTTTGGGCTGTTAAATACTATATAATCTATTGTAGTGGCAACTTTTATAACATTTCTGCATTTATTTATATTTAATGTACGGTTGTATTCTAAAGAACTTCTACAATTTCAATAAATTTTAAAGTTGAATATTTTTCAACAACAGACCAAAATTTCCCATCCTAGGTCTTACCCTAGACTTACCGATAAAATCTTTTCAATTTAATGACGTAGCAGCCTCATACGTTTGACAATCTAATAGGACTTGCTGTACAAATGCAAAGAAAAATCAAATATGCACATCAAAAAATATCTGTTGAAGGTTACCAACTTGATGAATTGACACTTATCATTAGTTTAGCTTTCGAAATACGCTATCAAATGTCTTTGGAAACTATAATGCATAATCGTAAAACCTTGGGTAACAAATAGTTGTATTGTTCTAAGTCATAAAACCTAAACAAAGAACATAAAAATTTTTGTTACAAAAAAATTTGAAAAAAAAAAAATTTCGACCATTAAAGACATCCGCTATGCGATAAAAATTGCAAAAACCTGTATGCTTTCATGCAGAAAAATTAAACATAATGATCATAAAACCATCTGCGCGCTTCTAATACTTTTTTTCCCAAAACTCTAACAGGTCATTCTCTATCTATTTTTTTCTTCAATTTGCTAAATGACATCAGCGAAAAACTGCTAATACTTCCGCCCAAACCAAATTGAGCAGCACTAGTTTAACTACAGTTAATTTAACGTTAATATATTTTTATAGCTTTTCCCGTTACGCCTCGCGTTTATGTCTCTTGACTTGTACGTCTTGTTTTGCTCAAGTTGGTTTTTGCATTAATAAGAATACACACATACCGTATTAGAAACGATTTGTGTCAAATTTAAATTATGCATGGAATTTATCAAATAAACACATTTGAAGATGGAGAGATTTATGCGTTATGTTGGTTCCTATTCCAGAGTGTTTTCACAATGGAGAAAAGCGATTAAAATAAACTGGGGAAAAACCTTTTAATATGAGATAATAATTTCATTAAGTTTGACGGTTAATTTATGGATGCAAACTCTTCAAAACTTCGAAACTTTCTACGTTTGTTCGGTGCTTGCTTTTACCTTGCAAATTTATATTTTTATTTTTATTCGCATAAAAACGCTGTATAAAGCAGGAATTACTTGTCACATGCCCACTTTTCTAAAAGTGTACGACCTTGCACCGTTTAATCTGCGGAAAGCATATCGTAGGCAAGGTCTTTCCATACTTAGGAGAAAAAAGTAACTCGTTCATGGCATTTTGAGCTATTTACATTTTACAACATATACTGTTGTTTCTTTGTGTTTAACTAACACACACAATATTACTCTTAATTCTGCTGTAAAATGTATAAGAACATGCAGACATTTTTTAAGGTTGTAGAAATATCCGTTATTTAATAAGGAGGTTAGATAACATTTCTTCATCTGATACCAAGCAAAAACTTAAGTTATTTCTGAAACTAGAAATGCTTGGGGGCCAATAGTTTCTGACGTTACATATATAACTTATTGAATTATTCAACAAATTCTGGTTTTGTGTCGTTGTTGTTGCAACTATTTCGAATATTTCCTATGTTGGCAGCTGGGAGTTTAGAATTGCAATATTTAACATTATAAAAATTGAGGTATAAGACAGACCTTGAAATTTTATTATTGTGTCAAAAATACGTAGGATGTGATGTTCAAATTTTTAAATTATTAAAAAGCTTTAGAAAAAGATGCCAAAAATGTAAAAAGTTGGTATAATCAAAATTAAGTTTTTGGGTATTTTCTGAACATTTTTGAATTTTTTGTAACATTTTGTGCCTTCAAAAACGTTAAAGAAATTCGAAAGATAACAAAAAGCATCCAAATTATAACAAACGTCGGTGAAACTATAATCAAAGTGTACAGGTTTATTAAATTTTTGGGTACTTTCTCATCATTTTTTTGTAATTTTTTGAGACACAACAAAGAATGCGCTTTTACCATGTTTTGTATCTCAAAAAATTACACAAAAATAAAAATTGATGAGAAAGTACCCAAAAAATAAACTTTTAAATTCTGATCATGCAAATTGTTTACACTTTTAAAACTAAAAATGTACTTGGAAGGATTGTAAACACCAAAAAGCATATAAAATGTAATAAACGGCAAGAAACTATAACACAAACAAAATTTTAAGATATTTTTCAAAATACAGAATCTGTTAAAAAGGATTAAAATGTAATTACAAGTTCTTACAATACCTCCAAGCACATTTTTAGTGTTAACAATGTAAACAATTTTGGCAAACAAAATGTACAGGTTTATTTATTTTTGGGAACCTTCTGATAATTTTTTTAATTTTTTGAAAATTTTTGAAGAAATGCAAAAGATGCCAAAAGGCATCCAAAATGTAATAAACGCCAAGAAACTAAAACGCACAAAAATATTTAAGAAGACAGACTTAAAAAATACAACAAATTTAATTATAAGTTCTTACAATACCTCCGAGTGCAGTAAGTCAGCGAACCTCAATAGTAATAGTAATCTTCTTTGTCTTACCTGAAAAAAACAGAAAACCCTTATTTAATATTGTCGTGAAACTATTTTAGTGTATAACGGCCATAATACTAATAACCACATTAACGGCGCGGCGGCGTTACCATTTCATCTAGAACAGTGTTTCTCAAACTGTTGTCATAAAGTATCAATTATTTTTTTTTAATTCTGTCTAAGTAACCAATACAATTTTATGGTCATTCAAAATTAATTTTTAAGTTAAATAATTGTTATATGCAGGGTGTTTCAAAAATAATAGTAAACACGTTAAACACAGATGAATCCTAAAGCCTTTGCTTACGGAGTTATAACCTGACGAAAATGGGACAGTCTAATCACGCTTTATTATTACTATTATCAGCTTCGCCATAAATTCAGATAGCTGATTCAAAGTGTGTGCGGCTATTGAAGATTAACATTTCACTTGTTTTCGTATCATTCCATTAACCAGGGGCGTAGACGGGAATGGGTTCTCGACGTATATAGCCTTACTTACCGCTCAACATTTTGACTTGAATATCTCTGTACCAAAAATACACAAAAAGCTACTGTTTTTGAAAACCGCTCGATCCAACAGCTTCCGAGATAAATTCAATTAAAAAAAATTGAGTTGCCATGAAGGTTTGGGTGTTCTTTACCGAACATGCTCTAGAAACGTTTCGTTACGGAGTTAAAGCGTTAGGAATATGAAGCAGTTTCTGTTGAGACATGGGTCTGGAAACGCTCCTTTTTGGGACTGCTTTCTATTCTGAAGGGTGCAACTCCGTAAAGAAGAGTTTCCAGACCATGGTTTTGCGCTTCCTCAAGCTGCAACTTTGTAATTGAAAAGTTTTCCAGTGCTATGTTTTTAGAAACTATCTTTTAAATTACTTTAGTGAGTTTGTATGAACTATTGTCGCATTTGAAGGAAACACAGACCTTCATGGCAACTGGATTTTTCACAACAATTGAATTGTTACGAAAACGATTGAATTTAACGTACCTGTTCTTGTCTATTTCTGTGTGAAGAATAAGATTTAAAAGTCAAAAGGTAAAATACCTTAAGTGTATTAAAAGCAGGTCCTTGGTTAATAGGCTCACACGAACAAGTCACAATATAAACAATCTATAGTAAAATATCCGTACAAAATTTGAATCCATTATGTAAATTTATGGCGGATTTATGAATTAAAGCGTGATTAGACTGTTTAATTTTCGGAAGGGTGTAACTCTGTATCGAAGCGTTTTCGAACTCTGTTTATTTGAACTTTTCTTTACATTTTTTTGACTGTTGTCAGCCTCAAAATATTTACCATGAATTTGGTAAGACCCTGTATAACTCAAATTCATTGATTCCTAACTATGTAAATTATGAGCAGTAATTCGGGAAATTCATAATCGCTATATTCTTACAATTTCTGGTAAATATGAAAGAAATGTTTGAAATTTTATTACAGTGACACAAAAAAAAGTTTAAGAAATATACATTGTATTTATTGTACTTACTCCTAACGTGCGTTGAACAAAATTTCTTCTCGACAACCTAATGTACTCCTGAATATTTAATAAGGAAATATACAGTAAGTTTTTCTTTTTTGTATACATACCAGCTATGTATACTCTTATAAAAAACATGTCAATGCATTGTTTTACTGAAATCTGTAGGCAACCACCTATACACTAAATTTCAAAACTTCAATTTTTAAAAAGAATAGTCTGCTGTGGAAACAGTAATCAAATTGTTTATTGTCAAATTAATAGCAATTAGTTTTTTTTTGAATTTAGCATAAAATTTGTTTATTGTTGATATTTTATGTATTTAAAATAATAGTTTTATTAAAATAATTTTGCGTTTATTTATAAACCTACTCATTGAACATAACCTCACACTATGAGGAATAACCTTTCTCTCTCTCTCTATTATTTTCTGTACAGTTGGTTGCCTATAGAATGCATTGACATGTTTTTTATAAAAGTATACATAGGTGATATGTATACATAAAAGAAAAACTCACTGTATAATATAAAAAATTTAGGAAAGTCACAATGGTTACCATGGAAACCAACTCATGAAATACAAACTTTCTTCACATTTTTGTTTTGTAAACAACGAACAAATAATTTAAAGTGTGTCTAATAATTGGGACATCCTGTATAATTTCTAACAATCAGTAGATCGGTATCAAGGTGCAATTTAACCAATAGAAAGTGATATCGAAAGGCCATAAAAGTTGATTGTAAATCAACGGACAGATAACTAATTTTATGCAATATTAGAAAATTTCGATTGCGTAACCAAGCGATAAAATCTTAACCAAAGGCGAAAATCTGCGGTTTGCGTTTAGTCAATTTTGTCACATTAACCAATACAGCCAGTGAGATAGATTGTGGGTGCACACGTTACAGTTTGTGTTCTCATTCGTTCGAGAAATGAAAAAACTATCACTTTGAATAATTAATATTTTTTTAATTGCTTATAAAGAATTTACGGTTTATTTTCAACGCAAAAAAGTTTTTTTCTATAAAAACAATTTATTACTTCAACGTAATTTGTTAACACGTAAGTCTTCATTTATGAAAATTTAATTACAATATTTGAAAGTTAAAAAATCTCGCTCCACGTTTTTAAAAGTAATCAAAATGCAACTATGTTATTGTATTTATAATATTTTATGATAATATGAAAAGTTCAACAAGACTTACATAATATGTCTTTCAACCATGGCATGTTATATTTCAATGAAAATAAAAAAAAAACGATTCATAATTAGCACGATTTAATGCATTAATTTAGCGAGTAACTGTCGCAAGGTGTCTGTCCTTACATGGCATCTGCTCACTTTTCCTGGCAATGTCACTACAGAATTGCAAGGATATCTGGTTTAAATAATAGAGTGAGATTGATCCAGTGCCAACACATGTAATTAATCGATAAGTGAATATCGGTCAGGTATCTATTTTAAAAATGTTGTATTCTGTGTTGGTTGTTCCTACTGGTTTGCTTTATTATACAGGATGGCCAGAAGGTATGGATAATGGTTCCTCTGACGTTAGTATTTATTTTAACAATTTTTTTGCCGATGAAGTTTCTCTTTGGTCTATAATTGAATTTAATTCCAAAACATTTTTTTCTCAAATATTAAAAAAAAATAATTTTTTTTCACATAAAATTCGTTTAGCAACACTATGGTATGCCTATGCAGCTGACCGTGCCCTAGGCTATGATGTTCCCAATGTGTCGTTTGTTTGTTGGTTTCCTCCTGCCAGAGTGGTAGGACTCGTTCGATCTATAGTCACTGTCGGCGCGTAAACCGTTGATACAAAGATACTTATAGAAATATAATAATTTGCAATTTCTAAAGTATAAGAGAGTCAAATCAAAGTGTTTCTCTCATTTTTTGTAATGGAACTTTGTGTTTTTTCTTTTATGTGATGATGTTTTTAATTTTCAACAACTTTAATTTGTAAAACTTTTAAAATAAAATTAATAATCACTAGGGGAGCTCTACGTAAGATGACGGGCGGAGTATGATGACTATCGTCTATTATTCAACAATGTAAAACAGACAGGAAGAATTTTATGCATATGCCATCTAGAGAATGGATGGTTTTTAAATATTATTTACTACGTTACTAGAGGGCAGCGAGGCCAAACGCGGTGATGACTAAAATTTATGCACCGTGATTAGTTGCATTACGTTCTGCCATCTATTGAATTATTATATGTTTAGTTGTCAGTTGTTGTTTTCACTATTTCAAATAATAGAAAACAGTATTGTTATTACATTTTACAGTAATTGTGACGTATTTTATCAGGAACTTTTAAAACATAAACATTTAGGTAATTTTATCTGTTGCCACATAATAATTTAGCATCGCATCTAACCTCGCTGACATCTAGCGACTGCTTTAAGAAGTAGTTTAAGCAACCTCCTATATAATCTCAGTCGGTAAAACGGTGATTCATTATGTCATGCTATTATAGCGCCTAAAAATATGTTTTTAGTAAGTGTATATCTTCGGAACATATTAATCAGTTATTTTTGAGTTACTATCAGGTAAGATAATATTTAAATTCCAGCAACGTCACTAGAAGGTATAGAATAAATTTAATATTTTTTATCGCAAAAACGCTTGAGCACCTGAAACGATTTTTTAATACCGCACACTATAATACCAACTTGTAACAAACTTACTTTGGACCGTAATAGTATATTACATAACAAGCATGGAACGTGACACTTAACAGACAAGTTGGAATGTTTACGTACGAGGCCGAATGCCGAGTGCGGAAATCACACGAGTGTGTTTGTCACTTTCAAGCGAGTTATGTACAATATTTTCCACGACCCAAAAAATCAACTTGCCAGATACCTATACCGCTTTACGGCAAATCGCGAGCAACTTGCCAAATACCTCTACAGCGCTCTGGCCAATCGCGATGCCTTAGTGCTTTGCCTTCTATTTTTCTAACACACAATTCTTTTTGTTTAGTTCAGTGACCTTTAGATTTTTACGCAAACTAGTCTGTTAACCTACCGCTCTTTCCATTTTTTTGTGCGCACCCTGTCTTATTAAAAATTCGAATATTGTAGAAATCGACGTTCATTTGTAATACTTCTGGACAACCCGTTAAATAATTTAAAAGTTATTTGAAACCAAAAACCGACTCCAACAACCGTTTTGGATTTTATTGCTATGTCAAATAATATAGAAATTGAAGTTCGCTAGTAATAAATAATATTCAGAAATCTTCGAATTGTGAGATTGTTTTAAATGAGCTTTTCAGTTATTCTTTGTTCTTTAATACAATGCTTAGAGCGTAGACCTCAGTGCGTACTCTGGCACCCGTAACACGTACCAAATCTCACATATAAGTCACATCCCCGTAGAAATAATAAAAGTTTGCAAATATCGATTGGTTGTTGGTTCAATAAATTGTTGGCTATAAATTTATTTTCGGCAGGTGCTGTTACCATAATAATATCCAATTATGATTATTGACGCTTCTATTTAACCAAAAAGCAGAAATTTGTTTTATTTGTTCGCAAAACTGCATCCGCAAGATTATTAATTAAGATACGTCATACAGAAGCTTAACTGATATTATGGTTTACGTTGCTCAGTTGAGGAATGTGGATTTTCAGTAACTGACACGAAAAAGTCAAGTTTTTTAAATTTTTGTTTGTTGGTCGTTTTGTTCGACCGACTTCAGGTAAATCTCTGACATATTCAGTTCTTCTAATTTTAGCTACTAACAATTAGGCTTACTGTAGTCTGTGTTTAATGACTAAATGAGATTGCGGTTTGCGCATAATACATTGAAAAAAACACATACCTTATGTTCTGTTCCCATTCTCTCTCCATAACCAACCCTCATTATTCATTAATATTTCCGGCAACAATTAAACAGCATTTGCTAGAAAGTATCTCTGTTTTGTTGGTAGTTTATTTATAACAATGCAGTATTAAAAAATATGCAAAAAAATTAGAATATTTCAAATTAAAATAAAATACATGGCCAACTGATCTTATAAAATTTGGTTAAGAAATTTCTTTACTGATAAGATTTACAGATTTTGACGCAAGTACGCTGGGTGCGCCTTAAAACTGCTGAACAGATGAAGGTCCGATTTGTATGAGCTGGTTTGCATGAGCACGTTTTTTGGCAGCATTTTTTTCAGAAATCAATTTGTTTTTAAATTTATAAACGGAATCTGATAGAAGTCCTTACGGCAAATTCAACGTTTTTTATCAAACCATCTAGCTTTAAAATGGCGCCCGCTAGGATTTTTTAAATTATAAAAATATAAAAAAAATTGCTTAAAATTGTCCAGACGTATTTTCTATTTTATTCTGTACAATTATAGAGCTTGGGGATGGGCTACAACTGGGTTGATATCTCAGTTCTCTATAATACAATAAGATTTACAATTTAATTTTCATGCGCAGCAATATATAAGGGAGCTAATTCCTGAAAAGAAAAAAATTGTTTTTTGTTCTCATACGAAACTCTTGGTTTGTAACTTTAGGTGTTATGAACCCTCATTTTGACTGCACTTCATATTATCTTTTTCGTTTCACGGCTTGTATTGTCTGATCTTTGTGTAGTGCGGCAAACATATGGTACATATTTGTATGACGTGTTGCATTTGCCCTTTGCAAAGTAACAGTTTCTAGGGTATAAGAAAGTTCAGGCGATGTGCTTCGCTCATTTTCATTAGATTCTAAAATTGTGTCAATTTTTTGGAACTATCAAATAAAAATAATTTCATACTATGGGTTGCTTTAGATTGGTACCAAAAATTAAGAGCCTAGTAAGATACACAATAACACATTCGGGTTTCCTTCGGCTCTACATTTTTTATACTTTGGTAGATACAGAAAACTTTGTCTGTTTTTAGGTACTGAAAGAAATCTGATTTAATATTGCTGTATACATCGAAAGCATAATATTTTCTGGCATTTTAAGTGATAATGAGATTGACCGTGACTTCCCGATTGCATACTAATCTTATGTAGAAATTTTTCTGAAATTTGCGGAGCCCAGGAAATGAACTGCGCGGAATGTTGAACAAACGCAATGTAGCCTTAGATGTTGAGTCATCTCCAAAACTCCAACAATTATATTATTAGCAGTAGAATCCGTGGGCTATGCCCCTGTTGTTTTTTATCTTAATAAAACACCTAAAAGATGCGTCGCGTGCCGCGCCGATTAGTCTGACCTAAATCCATCCGAAAAAGCGTTTTTATTTAGCAGAAATCTAAGATTAAACAATCCTATACCGTATCAGGCCTTGAAGATTAAAGTAAACAAGTACTATACAATATTCAGACTCTTTTCACCTTTATAACTGAGGGTTAGGCCGTGCAGTTAGCAATGAACGGCAGGTCGGCGGATGCGCAACTCAGTCAGAGAGTTGAGCACAGTGGAAGGGCGCCGCGTTTAATATACAGAAGATATATGAAATACATATTTTTTAGCCACTGATAACCAAGCTGCACGTGTTTCTAAACAAAACATACTATTAATAGTATATTTACTTTCCTATACTTCTACTGAAGTAAGGAACGTTATGATTTCGTGGAAATTTTCGAATTTTAGATTTTAACGGAAATTAAAAAAAAAATGTCTGTCTGTGGGTGGATGCGTGGGTGAGTGGATGCGTTCGTTTTCCTATACCTCCGGAATCCCTAGCTTGATTTTTATAAGATTTGCTGTGTGGAAATTTTTAGTTGCAGTTCTTTGTAAGGTCTTTAATCGGAACCGGAACCGGAAACAAAAATTAGACCTTTTTTGGTCTAGATTATTTTCTGAACACGTTTTAAAATGTTTACTACATAGCGTTGTAGTGCATCTAAAGACAAATCAACCGCAACAAATTTTTGAAAATTAATAACAAATTGTCATATTATTTGATAGCCCTTAATAAATAATAAAGTGATGTAAAATATTTTTGGAAATATTAAATTGTGATTATATTAAATTACTCCTCAAAATCTGCCCACATCATTTTTTTAAATAAACTACAAATTTGTTATTTACTAATCTCCTAAATTTTACTCTGACGCCATCCAAGAATTTTTGAAAATAATGAAATTGACTCGTTTTCCCAAAGTTACGTTATTTTAACTACGGCTATTAATTAGCTGTAATAAAACAATATTTTTCGTGCTTTGTATATTTTTGATAAATCTATAAATAAAGTTGTTATAATCATTTTTGATCCGAGGTCGTAAGCGCACTTCCTATCTATTGGATGGAGATAAATAAATGTAAATTTCAAGCACTTCTTGACGCGAGACTATTTAAAACGTAAAGAGTATGGGAAAGTACTAGCGACCTGTTTTGCTCATTTTTTAGAGACATTATAAAATAGGGTGCTTGTGAGGAAACCGGGCTTAGACACCCGGCAAAATTAATGAAACGCATTGGATAGATGCACCTTTAATGGCGCCATCTCTCGCAAAAAAAGTAAAACTGTGGATTTCGTCTAAAAGATGTTTTGCCTGGTCTGTAGAATACATAGGCCCGGTAAAATTTCCAGGTGTAGGCAGTGGTTAATATAATTTAAAAAATTTAGGCCGCTTACTTTGGCACTGCTCTTTCAAACGTGCTCCGGTTCGATTCCGGAACAGGGTAGATAAGTGTATGTGTATGTTTGTGCATGTTAGATGGAGCGTCGTGTGTTCCTGACAGTTCGTGCCGCGCGCAAGTATAATGTAAACAACAAAAAAGTTATTTTCCTGTACGGAATCCTCAGGCTATAACATTATTATCGTAGAATTCTACAGAAAACCGGACGTAATAAATTTCCGACATATTTTTGCTTGCGTTTTACATAATTCTTTAAACCGGAACTACTAAACCAAAACAAAGACATACCGCGCAGAAATGTAATCAAAAAATCAATTAACTGCATCACAAGAATAATCGGAGGAGGTTGTTTGACATTTTTCGAATGCAAACAGCGAGTGAATAATAATTATCTGGCAAAGGTCAAACGAAATACCAAAAATACATCGATAGCTTTTTCTACCTACTTCTCATAGCTAAGACTGATAATACTCGTAATCTTTCAATGAAATTCTAAAACTGAGTCGATTTTATCTTTTAATTAATAACCGACTTTGATATAATTTTTTTTTAAGATTTGCCTTGAAATTGTTGCAATATTTTTTGTGCTATTGCGTGACATGTTTGGACTTCTGACATTTTTTATGTCTTCGGGGCTTCAATGATTCTCAATAAATTAAGTCATAATTCGTGATTTTTGTTAAAAGTATTATGTAGATAAGAGAGCAAGGTTTGTCGCTAATTGTTAATTAAGAATCGCGCTTTTCTTTGGATTTAATTAATAACCAATCGGATCTAATTAGCAATAATAATATCACTTTCTTGATTAATATCAAGGATTAATTTAGATGGAAAAGATCTTATCTCATATGACAGTAAGAAATATTTTTTTTTAAATAAAAATTCGAGAATAATATTGTTAACGAAGATCGTAGAAATATAGATTGAACTGTTAGAAATTTAAATTCCTAATGATTAAATTTTAATTTGTTTAAAATTTTCTCTAGAGAATTAGATTAGAAGAAATAAACTGGTTTTTAAAAACTTAACCAATTAAGAAAATTACTGCAAGGTATCATTTATTTAGTTTAATAACAGATATTGATACATTTAATGTCAACATTAATTTGAAATATTACTTTTGGCTATAGTGCAGATTGAAGAGAGATACAATACGATTAAACTGTCTAATATGAAATTTACAAGAATAATTATATGTAGATTAATGTTGAAATTTTATCATTGCTGACAGTATGGGTGGGCGTTGTAATCGTCATAAAGATACATATATTTTGAGGTTTGACAAAAATACACGTTTGGAACAAAAAAAAAGAGATGTGAGTATATTTATGAGATGTATAAAAATCTCGGCAAATGTTAAACCAAGTTTAATCAAATTTCAAAAGCAAAAATATAAAATTCTCAAAATTAAAAAAAAAATACTTCAAAATAATTGACAATATGATTTGTTTAAATTTATGAGGTAGCGGAGCTAAGAATGAACGACAATTTTTGCTATGTAACAACATTCTAATTTTTCTGTAACAACTTGTACGAGTTTAGGAAGAATCCATACATATATAAAAGCACAAAAAGTTTTTTTCTCCGGTTCCTCCAGCGGCTACCGCTTCACCAATTTGGACCATTTTTTTTAAATGAAAGGTTTCTATCCACAGATGGAACATGAAACATTTTTATATTTTTATTCTACGTCGATTTTTTAATAATAATTATTTTAATTTATAATATATATGAAGGTCGGCTAGACGCGCGTCACTCGGGGCGCCATCTACAATAACGTCGCGTGTCATTATTGGAACTAATGCATCACGTGACTTGAAATTTCGCCGGTTCCGTCAACGCTGTCTGTCAGTGCATTGTGTGCTGGGGTAACACTAGTCGGTTATAATTACATTAAAAATTTCGTGTTGAATGGTACGTTGCTATGCAACAGCGACTTGCTGTACTATATTAAACTCCAATCATTTGTAGATGTTTGTTTATATTGCTAAGAGACGACAACTACTGTTTGTTTTAAATTAAATGCAATAAACAATATTTCAAGCCATTTCCATATCAGCTGCTACACGTCAGAAGGTCAGATGCAGAGCTAATGTTTTTTAAAGCTATTTCTCAAATCAAACGCTAGATGTCGGCAAGATCGAATCCGGTGTTTATTATGTGGCCACAGAAATAGTAATTACCAAAATGTTTATGTTTTTTAAACCTTACTATTAAAATATGTCACAAATAATGTCAAATGTACTAAGAAATATGTTAAATTACGTTTGAAATAATAAAAAAGACAAAATTTGATACCTGAACATATAAGGATTCAATAGATGGCAGCACATGATATCAGCAAATCATGGAGCTTAAATTTTTTTTATCACTGCGTTTAAACCTGCTAAATTATATTTTAAAACAAAACTATTATTATGTGACAACAGATAATATTTCTTAAAAAGCCTAATTTTTAAACGTTGCTATTAAAATGTGTCACAATTAACGTAAAATGTTGTTATGACAATTAAGTTTCGTAATATTGTAATAATTGAAAACAAAGTTTCATATCTAAATATATAACGATGCAATAGATGGCAGCACCTAGCCCTTTAACAAGTAATATTTTAAAACAAACCTCCAATTGCGCCTTTATTTATTTTGTTAAAGTCGATCTATTTTCGCTGCTAAGGCTAAACATCGACGCCAATAAATTAATTTTTAAATTTGCATAATTAGACAACAGCACTTGCAAAAGGATGTATAAACTGCGCATTTGGACAGGAAGTGTCAGTTTATTCTATAGGATCAATCAGAACCGGGTCAAAAAAACTACCCGGATTGAGCATTAACTTCCGGTCCAAAGCAAAACAACCATCCTCGCAGGCTCCATCAAGAGCCCGGCTTCCGTATCGAGCGCAAAGCTTACGGTGCGAAACTCCTCCTCAGCGCTGTCATTGTGAGCTTCTTCAAGAGTAAAATATTGGCTAGGACTAAGCGTTAAACCTTCCAGAACTGCGAGCTCTTTCCAGTACGAGGCAGCAGCTACGCCAGTTTTTGACAAAGCTTGTACTACTACTCTCCTTCAAGAGCGAAGCAGCTGCTACACCAAGTCTCGGTGAAGCACCAGGAGCTCTTTCAAGAGTTGAGTAGTGGTTACACCAGGTTTCGGTGAAGCCCTCAAGCACTGCGACATCCTGTAAGAGCGAAGCAGCGGCTGCAATAGGTTTCGGCAAAGCACCGGCTAAGCTTTCCACAGCACCACGAGCAAGGACCACAATTAGAAAATGCAAGCCCCTACCCGGTTCGTACGCGGAACTTAACCTTCTGAATCTCCAACTTCTTCTTATTAATTTATTTATATTAAACTTGTTCGTTTAAACTAATTAATTAATTTTGTTACTTATTTTTTGTAAATATTATTGAATTAATTATTTATTCATTTCTTAGTTGTTTGTTGTTTGAGCTCAAAATATAATTTAGTCTGTCAAATAAATATCTGAAACTTTGAAAGGTTTTAAGAGCAAGTATCTAAATATAATTTTTAGAGGCAGCAATATTTAAGGAAAGCTAATGGCCTTGAATGATCTGGTTTCTGGTGATATTTAATTCTAAAATATTTTGCTATCGTGTAAAGAAAAAACAATCGATTGTTTACCTTTATTTCGTAAGCAACTGGTTTGGTTTTATTAAAACTTCAATCTTATAGTTTAATAAGCGGTTCCAGTCTAAACGAGTGCTGCGTGAAGTGATCCGTTGACTTGAAGAGTTTACATTTCTTTATATTCAAGTAACTGTTGGGGCTGCAATGTTACGACTTTAAATATTTTGAATAATGTAAAGTTTGAAGTATGAGAAAATGTTTACGAAGGGCTCAGATTATTTGTTGTTTGCAAGGTTGTTATTAGTTCTAAAAAAAAATTTAAACATTCTAATAATAGTTCAAAATTACTGGAAATCTGTAGCACAAATTTTTGAATTCTGATTTCATATTTCTGGTTGACTAAACATCAATCATCCTTATTTTAAATCACTCATTTACTATTTTAATTATTATTTCTTGAATTAGAAAAAACAAATTAAGTTACTTTTACTCTTTCTTTTTTGGACCATTGACATCATTTCTCTTTTTCCAATTTCTCAAGCTTACATTAGTCGATTAGTCACTGCTGCCACGCAAAATCCACGCACATAAACACCCACAATCTAATCTTAGAACAAATGGTTTCAAATGATTTAAAACTTCTCTTGCTTGTTTATGTTGCAGTATAAGCACTTCTAAATCGTTTTCTCATGGTTAAGTAATGGTTACAGGCAATGACAAAATGATCAAAGTCATCTAGGATGCCATTACCACTGACCTATCACGGATCACGCCCTGTTGTTTACAAGGCCCTAGAATTTATTACAAGAACGACAAGATTAGTTTTGTATAATTTAATAATTATTCTGTTTTTACACTTACGTACAGGGTTATTCAAAATGTTTGTGTTGGCAAAACAACTAAACGTTCGTATCTGTGAACTGTTTACGTTAAATTTGACCAACGATGCTGTGAACTTGGAAAATACATCAACATTACAAACGAAAATTAAACTTAATGATCGTGAAAAAAATAAGTCTTTTCGGACTGTCCAAATTTCGTACATATATTTTTTTTAAATGATCTTTGAACCAAAAGTGCTCATTGGCAGTTATACGATGTAGTAGAAAGAATTGATCCCCAAGCCAATTTGAAAATAAGACAAACATTTTTAAGGTTATCTCCCAGTGCACACATTTTCTTGGTGTTTTTTAAGTTTTCATTTGAAAATATTTTTGTGTAAATTACAAATACACTCGCCTTTTAAATTTACAGTACATATTGAAAACTACGTAATTTTTAATTGATTCCTAGCCCAATTTGAAAATAAGACATACAGTATACATATCCGAGGTTATTCCCCAGTGCACACTTGGGAGGTTTTTCTCCAATTTTCAATTTTAACGTTTTTCTTCAATTTAAATTATGGTCGGATTGTATGGCACGTTGTTTTACATTTTATAAAATGAAATAATATTTTTCGTGAGGAAATAAATTTTAGGTGCCAAAAAATAAAAACAATACTTTGTCACACCAAACAATAATGTGACGTCAATAATTAGTTGTTGGACGTCAAAAAAGCTTTTGCAGGTAGGTAAAATTTATTTTTTGACGTCATAATTTGGATTTGTAACATCAAAAATTAATTTTGTGTTGCCTGAAGATTTGAATGTATGAAGAAGAAGAACTATTTAATTACATACATAAAACAAATATTTCGACGCCAATAAATTAATTTTTAACTCTAAAATGGATTGAGCTTCTGGCGTCAAATCAAATCATTTGTTTGTGTCCGAAAACTGCTTACACAATTTAAAATTACATTATAAGTCAACATTTGAATGTATTATATTTTTGACGACATAATTTGTTTTTGTGGCGTTACAAAAACATCCATTATTATATATACAGGGTGTGGCAGCCCGCTGTAATTGGTCGATTGCAGGTTAAGTATTAGAGATAGAAAAAACTTTTTTAAATAAAAGTTATTAGCGCTCATGTGTACTGTCACATAAAAATATTTTGCATTATACAGGGTGTCCAATATCAGAGTGGCATAGCAAATTTATATTTTTTTAAATTAAACACCCCGTATATTTTTGAAAATTATTATTTGCCTTTTAATTTGCTTTTCGGCCGTTTTTTGTTTTTTTAAATCCGTTGCGGTGTTGCCAAGTTATTTAATTTTCTTCTGTAATTTTGACATTTGCAGACCTTATTAGTAAAATCTGTAGAAGCCCTATTTTTACAGATGAAACAATTTGTTTTTGGGAAATATTAGTCAAGGCCATGTGCTATTCTTCAGATGTTTCAAAGTTGAATTTGGTTATACAGGATGTTTGTTGCCGCGGTCCAAAGTTGTCTAACTTTAATGTGTCATAACTTGATTTTCATATAAAACCTCCAAATTTTTATTTAATTTTTGAATTCTACTGTAAATTTCCCATCAAACGTCTATTACATTCTCTATACCTATCTTTACTAGTTTACCTTGTTTTTTCGATTTTAATATTATTTAGACAATCTATTCAAGTTTACCGCGCAGTATTACATTAAAGCAAATGAAAAGTGATTTGAGAAAAGAGATTTAAATTTTATTTAAACAATTACATTACCCCAAACAACTCTTATCTTCGAAAGTTTCTTCTATCTCTAATACTTAACCTGCAATCGACCAATTACAGCGAGCTGCCACACCCTGTATTGTTTGACGTCAAGAACTAAAAATATATTTGTTAAGACAAACAATAATATGACGTCAGTAATCGTTTTCTTTTGACGTCAAAAAATCTCTTGTAGTCGGCTAAAATTTATTTATTGACGCCAAAATTTGATTTCGTGACTATTTAGTTATTTATAAAAAAACGAATATTTTGACGTAATAAATTATTTTTTTGTCAAAAATAGAGTGATGATATTTTGGCGTCTGAAAAATCCTTACACAATTTAGAGTTAATTAGTAAATAATCATATACCCTATTGGTTAACTATAATTATATACTTTCTGACGTCAAAAATTGATTTTTTGACTTTCGGAAAATGCTGGTATCTAACTGCAACGTTGGGATAGTGTTGGAGTCTTTAGTCGGTGTTTGCGCCAAATTGTTTTTCTGTGTTTAATTTATTGCTTTATTACATATTTCTACTGCGCAATTTTGTCAGGTAGCTCTTCTATTGGTCAATATTGCAGTACGGTTCTAGTCTACTTTGCTACTATAAGTATTCCGTTAGGTGGCAGCATTTTCCAATGTAAAAATTCATATTTTAACGTCTAAAGCTAATTTTTTGACGCTAAAATTCATTTTCTAATGTAGAAGAACTTATAATGAGTCTGAAAACAGTTTATTTCTAGTTTAAGAATACTTTTTTCGTTTTGTTTTTATTTTATTTTTAATTGCTTGAATACTTTTCAGACGTTAAAAAAGCTTTTGTAGCGTCATAAGTTATAGATTTTTGACGTCAAATTAAATTTGTGACGTATTTTATGATTATTTAGGGATTTCCGTAATGTAAGATAAACAATAAATAACAATAAAATAAGTGCCCATTAGAAGTTATAACATACGTTGCAAGAAACTGATTCCATTGCCAACAAAAGTCAGAATACTGCCGCTAAATAATATTTCAAGGAACTGTTTCAAATCTATGTAGTTTTATAAATTTCTGTTACTATTTATTAGCTATGAGACTTTGTTAAATGCAAATCCGACACTCCTAAAAATTCTCAAGCCACACATAAATCCAAATTCCATTGAAAGCAAATCGGCAAAGCCATTACGCCTCCCCGAAGAGCTCAAGAGGTTGCAACCACCTGCCGATTTACATTATTCATCGCTTCAACTCGACGCAACAATAACAAAGCAAATTATCAAGCATAAATTCCGCAAATAACTTTCAATTGTTGTTAGAACACCTATCACGACAAGAAGAACACGCATTGCCCAACCTTAAGTGAATCACGGATTCGCGTTCTTTCTGATCGCCCACGCCTAAGAACTACCAATCCCTTGCTTCAAAACTGCAACAGTATTGTTGTTGTTTCATACTGATGTTTTGAAATTGTACCTAGAGTTGTGAGACCATCGAATGGATCTTTTTCAATAATTTATTGATCGACGTTAAGAGGTGGACTGGTGGGGATTTTTTTTTAGAGAGAACGTAGTGTAAATGTGCTCGGTTGTGCTATTCAAAATAATGGCAGAATTTTTGCAGTCTTATTTACAATTTACATAATTAGCTACCCCAACAAAAAACAATTAAATGGCGACACCCATTTTGTGATACCCCACTGAAAAGCTCCTAAAAATGCTATTCAATAGTAGCAAACCTTTCTTTACCTGATTCGTTTCGGAAAAAATTAAGAAATAAAATGGCCCCCAAGATCTCCAGACTTGAACCCATTAGACTTTTTTATGAGGTCACTTAAAATCTGTTGTCTCAGCCTTTCAAAACCTTCCAAATTGTTCGGAGTTAATTTGAGAGTAGACTTTACTATTACCTAGAAAACAATAGCAATCACTTTGAACATTTAATCTAATATTTTTAAGCTTGAATTAAAATAATTGGTTCGAAACCTTTCGAGTTTTATTTCTTAATTTTTTCAAAACGGAATCAGGTAAAAAAAATGTTTGCTACTGTTTGGTTTCATTTTTTCAGAGCTTTTCAGCGAGGCATCACAAGGTGGGTGTCACCATTTGAAATTTTTTTGTTGGGGTAACTAGAGCCTAAGGGGTTGAATGGGGAAGGTTACCTTATGAGTCATGATGATCCCCCCCCATGTTGTAGAAACGATTTATGGAAATTTTCAATACTTTTTTTATTTCCAGAGATGTAACACATTGTACGTTTTTAAATTGACACCCTGTATATGAAATATGACTATTTCCATTAGTATAGGTGCATTTGTAAGAGCAGAGATTACTGGCGTTTTTCTTAAGAATTGGATAATTAATTATTTTTGAATGAATGGTCATTTTAAATTTCGTAAATAGAGCACAGAATAGATTATAATTTGGCGTATTCCCAATTTTTCAAATTTCCCAGTGTCGCCCTGTACGAATTTTTGAAATTTATTGATTTTATTTAACAAATGTCCCCGACCAACAACTTACCATCTCATTCTATCAGATCTACAAAATAATAACATATTCCAACCCACTGCCCCACTCACAGCCAATCAGCGTTGAGAAGGGGCGTGATTATTATAATAAATAATAGGTGTATTCTCAAAAATCGACTCACGGGCTAAAAAATAAAACGAACCGACTTGCTTCCGGAGCTTACTAACGAAATGTTATTCATCGCCTCCGGAAATGCATACGTGGGGGAGGCATATTGAACATGTGTGCTATAATAAAGACATTTGTGAAGGTGTATTAAAAACCGTGTTATATTTTTATGGTTTTTGTTATCTTTAATAATAAATATGTACTGACCCTCAGTGTTGCACTTTAGTTTCTTCCGCATATAACGGTGTAATGTTATTTGAGCCATATTTTAATACAAAACCCATTCGCTTTTTTTTTAGATGACATGTCATACTTTCGGTTAATTTTTTTAACATAATGTTAATCTAGAATAGCCCGCTCTTGTTCAATAATATTTTCAGATATATGTTATGTTAATGTCTCAGCTGCAATGAAATTTGTAACCTTTCTAGCATGTGATCAACAAAATATTTCAAATGGGCTTTAGATGCCGTTATTTTGCCAACCTTACCCACTACAGCATATGTTATATTTGGTCGAATCAGCAAGATAGTGACAGTCGAAGCTCACGATATTTGTTTAATTGTATGTTATTAGTGTAACCGCATTTTGGAGAAGGTGATGTTTGGTTTATCTTATGGTGTGACGTGGCATTTGCAAACGGCCAGAAACGAAACTTTGTATTTTTAGCAACAACTCCTTACAAGCTATCTGGATTTAGAATTAGATTCCAAAGCCTAGAGTAAACATTTTGATCAGGTGACGCCTAAGAAACCGTTTTGCATTAGCAAACAAAACAAAACAAACGTTTTCGATTCAATTTGTTTATCCTAACCCAACTTCACAATTTCCAACTTAAACACTAAAGGAATCAAATAAACATGAAAATTCACTAGTTTTACAAATGCTTCGTCTGCAATTTTATCTGGCTTGTCCGTTAGATAATTTAAAAACCAATTCAGAGAGTATATTGCTTACAATCTACATGCTCGGTCAAAGAAGTCCGAGCAAATCATGAAATCTTTAGTGTTGGAATTGTAACTACCGAACGCTAGGCAGTTTTCTCTGTTACGCCTGATGCTACTACTGAACGATTTTAAGCAAGAAATAGTGAAAAGATGTAAATACTGAATGCACCTCCATGTTTGTTGCACCACTCTTGGAATTTGTTTAAACAATATTAAAAATCATTTTAAATGAATCTAGTACGTTCAATTTTTGGGCTCGGCCACTCTTCTCTTCTCTTTGTTCTTAGCGCTAGGGTGGAGCTCAGAAGACCTACAGTTTAATGTCGAATTCGAACGACTAATACTGGAAGAAAATTAGGCATTAAGATTCCACGGCTGCCTGCATCGGATAAAGAAATGGTGTGCCGGGCTGCAGTTTTGATATTTATGGGGAATCGTACCACAGCCTTTACGCATTAGAGAGCGCTCATTCTCTGAGTCACCGCATCATGATCTATATCAATGTAAGAAAAAGCTAGAAGTTTCATAGCAATAAGTTGTGCGAACATGCCGGTTGCAGTACGACAAGAATGTATTTAAACCCCAAAAACTGCCACACCGAAAGCGGCAAATGGCAGGGCGTGATGTCGTGATAGCACAGTGCGTCTGCCACATTTTTGCTGTTTACTGAATGATTGGCACCCTCATTAATAATCACTAAAAAAAAATGAAAGGTGTGCCAAGCACGCGAGTTCTAAGTGAAACTTCTTAACGTGTTTTCACTAAAAGTGTTTTTTGAATTCTATGATTTAACAGAAAACGAATACGGTTTCTATTTTTTGCTTTAAACTATTTCTCAATGTATATTTTTAATTTTGTTCGCTGCATGTATATATTAAAATCTACAAATAATAAAAGTTTGTCGCTTAATCAAAAGTTCACTACATCAAAAGCGAAAAGTCATATTCGTAATTTCTTTGGACTAAAAAATTATCTTTTGTATTGCAAATAACGTACTTGACAAATTACCGGAATGTATAGGTATGATAAACGTATTATATTTTTTATCTATGGATATGATCTAGTTGTACAAAGAAGACATTTATTTTATGGAAGATGCGATTTTTGCCATTTTCTATTTGCACGAAAATTTCATCAATGTCTAATTTATTTTCATATGCAAATGGTATTAATGTTTGAATTGTCAATATTTAAATTGAAAATGTTTTTTTTTGTTTTTGTAGAAAGGAAATATTATTCAAAAGTAATTCAATCTTTAATCAAATATATTATAAAGCATATCTCTCACTAGATGTGATTTTCGTATGCTAGGTATATAAGCAAAGCAACAAAATACACTCGGTTATAATTGGCTGTCTGTGATATCACAACTGAAAATTAATCTTTTCAGTTTGCATCTAAGCGAACTTACTTTCGTCCTATTACCTTTGTTCTATTACTTCCGTTTCATCACTTACGTCTCGCATTCGCGAGGTTACCGCTGCCGCCAAAGAAGTTTCACTTCAAAAAGTCTTCATGCTTATGGCGAGGGGTTGCCCTAATACATCTCACTTATCAGCATTCCTCCACCACAACGCGTTTGTTAGTATCGACATTATTCCGAAAACTTTTTGATGACACCTCGTATGTGTGTCACTTTAATCGGATCGTCACCGACCCAAATATGAATTTTTAAGCAGCGGTCTATGAGATTTTTTGTAATAGTCACTCCAATCCCATCGGCGTCTACTGCACAGAGCTTATACAAAAACACTTCCATGGTGTGCTGAATTATTAGATTATTTTTAAATGCGTGGTAAATTTAAAGAAGTTGTTTTAGGTATAATGTCAATAACCTGTGTTGGCACGTTGCATGATACCCATACAAGCAGATTGCTTTAAAACTGCGGTAGATATGTTGAAATATTGTGGCAAAAATTACTTGTATTGATTAAGTCGTAGAGACTTCAATGATAGATCGTTTCACAAACCCATATTACTATATTTATAAATTCCAGCTTTACTTCGTTAAAGTCCATATTTAATGAGTATCTGTATATAAAATACTTAATTACTTTAACAGTATTTATTTATTTTAACCTTATACGTATTTCGGCATGTTTGCATGCCATTGTCAAAGGTTATATGAAAAAGTAAACAGTTATAGTGTTGTTATTGCAATAGAACTTGGTGACTTGATCTCGATAATCGTCTGCAGATGACTTGATTTCTTATTCCAAAATGTCCAATAGAGGAGAGTTTAAGAGATCAATTTGCTCATTCATTAACGGTACAGTTTTTAAATGCCTGTGAATTTCAAAATCCTTCTAGTATATCTAATTTACGTTTATCATCACATAAGTGTAAACATTTTATGGTGTTATTAGATGTCATTGAATGATTGTGTTCTAGTAAGTGTTTAGCGTAATTGGATTTATGTGGGTGTTTGTATTTGTAACACCGTACGCGTTCTTTTTACCTAATATCAAAATTTCTAATTGTCTGGCCTATATAAACCGAATTACAATGAGAACAATTTAATTTGTAAATGCCTGGTTTTGGCAAATCATCCATTTTGGATTTTCCATTAAACAAAGTATTTAAAATGTTTCTAATTGTTTTAAAACTTGCTTTATATTTATTTGTTTTGTTTACAATTTTAGAAATTTTTTCTGATTACTACTATCATTAATAGTGAAAATTGCTTTATTTGGTTTAGCCTTATTTTTAAATCAATAAGTTTTTAATTAGATTAAAGTGTCTCAACAATTTTATCTAATTAAATTAAAAGTGGTGTGAAATATCCGAATTTTATTATTTAATAATCTTGGGAAGTATATAAAGTTGAATTACTATTTTCATTGTGATCTTGCATAAGGTGCAAATTTCAAGGAACTGCACTAAATTCCTTCAGCTTGAACCAATTTCACAATTTCAACGTGGAACCACCACTTGTGTAACGACTAAGAAAGACCTACAGGTATGTATTGATGTCGCTCCATTTTAAATTAATTGCAGCTTTTGATTAAGGCCAACGTTATTACAGACACGAATAATTGATTTTTAAGAACAATGTAATGAAGTTAACTTTACTGCTTTTGTTATAATCATAATTTCCCTTTTTGGTGGGAAAATATTTGTAAGTTTTATTCATCTCTGTCTTATAAATAATGTTACAGTTTTTATATCTAGAACCACTATTATTTCCCATAGTTGTAATTATTTCAAATGATACTGCAAAATTCTGGTTTATTTACAAATTTAATATTTCACATGCGAATGCCCAACGTAACAGTTTCTTTTCGCCATCGTTTGCGTGTGCAAAAATACTACATGCATATGTAAACAATCACACTCGTTTACACAGCACATATATGCATTTTAAAAAGCGGTTGCGCTATTTTACGCTCACCCTAGCATAAATAAACGTATTACAGTAGTGACACAAGCATGCGAGGTTATTATACAATTTACAAAATTAGTGCACGTATTATGGAATTTTAATAGAGCACTTTAACAAATTATCATGCCCATTAGTAATATAAAAAGGTGTACCTTGCATGCAATCATTCATACGAAATGACATGATAGGAATTTTTTCTCTTGAGAACCTTCAAATAGATTCTGTGAATGGTGAAATTCATTAAAAAAAATTGAGAAATAAGAATTAAATTAAGTGCGCTTTTAACGTTAGTGATATTTTTTTTTGTTATACGAGATTTGAAAGTTAAAGCGAAGAACATTTAAAGTGGTTTCCCAGTACACAGTTTAGAGGGTTGATACGACGATGTCTAAATAAAACCTATATAATATAAAATATTACTTTGCCCCATCTGTAAAATAAACATTGTAAGGTTTTTCTGTTTCTTAAATCAGCCGTTAGATGTCAGCAGGCTCTAACCTGGTTTTAATTATTATATGGCAACACACAATATTTACCTATCTACGTTTTAAATGTTACTGTTAAATTATGTAACAAGTAATGTAAAATGTAATAACAATTATGCTGTTTAACATTTGAAATAATAACATAATATTTGATATCGAAATATATACTGATATAATAGATGCAGCAAAGAATGTCAACCAATCAGGGAGCTTAAATGCTTGTTTGTATTGCGCAGTCATATCTAACCACAAAGCGGCGACTTCTGTTTTTGGAAAACAGTATATAAACAGGGCATTATCACGGGAACGTCAAACAATTTTCAGGATCGAACTGAACATAACCTAAATGTTTAAAACTCAACGCTTGAGTACATGCCTTCAGATCAAGCGTTATCTTTTTATCTCAATCTAACCAACCCATCAGGCTCCTTCTAGAGCCGGACTCTGGATTAATAGAAAGCTTTCGGGCGATACAAACTAGCAGCGAGTTCCTTCTAGAGCGCAGTGCATGAGAACCTCGGCATCCAGCGCAAACTTCTGGTCCGAAGCAAACCAACCCTAGATTTCTACTGGCGTCCGGCTTTCGGATCTAAAGCAAGCTTCTGGTTTGAAACAAACCAAATTTCCGTATCGAGTTCCTTCTAGAACTCTGCAGCGCAGCCTCCCGAAAGTTAGTTTTAGCTATAGCCCAAAAACCAGCGCTTGCGACCTTCAGCATTGAGTGTGAGCTTCCAGTCCAAGGTAAACCATCCCGTCAGGCTTCTTCTAGAGCCTTGCCTTTGGATCCAGTGTATGCGTTCGGTTCAACAAAGCAAACCAACCTATTAGACTCCTACAGCCGTCTTCTGGATTGAAAGCAACCTTTCGGGTGAAGCAAACCAACGCCCTCCGCAGCAAGTTTTTTTGGACCTCAGCAGCGGCCCGCAAGTTAGTTTTCAGGATCAAATCGTTTTTAACGTATTGATTTAAAAACCAGCGTTTGAGAATCTGCCTTTGGATCAAGGATCGAGCATTTGCTTCCGGTCTAAGACAAATTATTCCGTCAGGCTCATTCTAGAGCCTTGCTCTTGGATTTAATGTAAGCAGCCGGTACGAAGTAAACCAGCTCATAAGACTATTCTCAGATCTGGCTTCTGGAGGGAGATCAAGCTTTCGAGTGAAGTAAACCTCGCTCCCCCTCGCAGCGAGTTTCTTCTGAAGCTCAGCAGCGCACCCCCGCAAACTATTTTTCAGAATTGAATCGTTCATAACCGAATGGCTTAAAAATTAGGGCACCTATTCTCGAATCGTGCGTCACATGTTTCGTATGCGTATATGACGTCATACACGTATACGAAAAATTAAACGCACGAGTAAGGAATAGCCCCACAGCGTTTGACACCTACTCGATTCTTGTTTCTGAATCGCCTTTACAGTTTAAATTATTTGACGGGTTCTCTATCAATATTACATTCGAACTTTGATTTCTCCAATATTCGAATTTCAGTTTGATGCAAACCAACCTCGCACAGCAAGCTCGTCTTAAGCCTTGCTGTAGTTAGCTCTTCTTGTAATCGCTCAGCACGTTTTTAGAAGTAAGCCCGCACGATCCCTCTTTCTCCCCGACCGAGAAAAAAGGGTACCTGCCTTATATTCGCGCGGAGTCCGACCTGGGCTTCGAAGCCCGCTAAACATTTTAATTTTACTTACAGTTGGTTCAAATTAATTTTTCGTACAATAATTTTTAGGTTTTTAGGCCTCTTTCTGTTAATACCCATATACGAAGACTATAAACTATAACTACTGCTTTAACCGCTCTGTCTCATGTTTTTCTTTTTAAACTTTCAAAGGCTATTCTCCACTTCGTTAAATGACATATGATGTTGCAATCAAAACATTTAAAATTACAATGAATTATAGTTTTTTTTTCACATAATTACGACAGTTATTTACGAGCTGATTTATCTTTCCGAAACAAACATAAAAAACACGAAACAAGGCATTCTAATTTAAATAAAACACCAGAGATCGTTTAAAGAGCCTTTATGGAGCCCTCGTTGCTCTGGCGATCTTAATCTTTATTAGCTCCCGGCAACATCCAAAAATAATGCTCAACAACCTCATGCACGAGCTCGTAAATACGTGACTCTAAAAATAGTAATGCTAATGCAATGGATGAAATGAAATCCATTCTGTTCATTGTCTTAAGTTTTTCTTCTATGCATGCCTCTTGGGAAGATCCCACTGACTCACATTACGTGTGGGTTCGCAAATTTAGACGGTTATTTTCGAACTGTTACTCAAATATGAAGGATGTTTATATTGAAGATTCGAAAAATAGCAGACAAATACGTGATTAACAGTTAGAGATTCTTATTGCTTCACACTTTATAAATCAATGTCATTATTGTGACTTGTTTTGTGCCACTTGCGGTTCTTGCAATAAATCAAAATGTTTAGTGTGTGTCAATTATTGATGTGTTGCTGCCCCACCTTTTTCAAATCACAGTGTAAAATTCTTAATTGTTATTGAATTGATATAACTGTCTAATATTTAAATTACCAAAGCTTCTAATTTAAAACTGATGTTTCCTTAGTACGGACCTGAAAGTTATCTTTTATTTTTGGATCTTATTGATGTGTGTGTAGAAGCAGTAAATAGTAACACAATGGCATTAATTAAAACGTGTTTTCTCCCCCGCTGTGTATTTCATCACGTATTCAGGTCGATTCACAGCCATCGCTAGTTTTCTTGCAAGTCAAAGTGATAAGCGTGCAAATACTTCAAGCTTGAACAAGCAAAGTAAACAAAGTCATTGTAGTGAATTTACACCTTCAAAACAGGTCAATGGGATTGATGGGCAGAACCTTTTAGTTTGGTACCAGAACGTTTTCAAGAAATGGAAAACGAAATAAATATTAAAGATAGACTGGATGTACAGACTGGCTAGGAAAATCCCGACCACTTTTCTTGCGGCGGTCAAGAGATGGCGCTTTAGTAAAGAAAAATTAAATTAAAATACTGGCAACAACGCAGAATCTAACACGTTTTAGTTATTTAATCAAAACAACTAAAACGTCTTGGATTCTGCGTTGTTGCCAGTATTTTAATTTAATTTTTCATTACTAAAGCGCCATCTCTTGACCGCCGCAAGAAAAGTGGCCGGGGTTCTCCTAGCCACTCTGTAGAAATAAGATAAATTAGCAAAATAAAGTTGATCCGGAAAATAGTGTTTCTTGATCTTTCAGTCACAATTAGAAAAGATGCAAAATATATTTATCGATCGCGATTCGAACCAAAGACTTCCATCAACTGAGGTATCAAGGGACGGTAAAAACAGCGGTTGGTAGCTAAGTTGTTGGAACATCAGCTTGCATAGCTCGAGGTCTCAGGTTAAAATCCAATTAAAAACGATATTTTTCACAATTTAGGATAGGTAAAAGGTCTTTAACATATCGACCGATGCAGCTAGGTCGCATTCTATTCATACATTCATCATTCAGATTTCAGAGTATCACCAGTATTGATATGAAACGCAAGCAAATATACGTTGCTACATTAGCACAATAGTGGCGGTTGCTTAATGCTTAACTTAACCTTCTCTGGTATTAGTCGTTCGGATTTGACGTTAAACTGTAGGTCCGCCGTACTTTATCCTAGCGCTAAGGGAGAGTACGTGGCAGCGAAGAGTGCCTAAGCCCAATAGTAGCACCTAAAAGCTGATTACAATATCAAAGCATGATCAAAATATGTTACTGCCCCCATGGAGCTTCTAGTACTTAATCCTTTGAGAGAATTACAACATTATCTTCAGTGCACTCACTCGATGTACGTACTAACGTGTAAGAGAAGGATCGGATGTTTATCACGCCAGATGTCCGTTAACCAACTATTAAACCAATCAATGGATTTTTAATTCATGTAATTGCGCTTACCAGTCGAGGCCCCGCTATTCCGAACGCACATGACACACAAGGAACACAGTGGAAAGTTTAGCTTCCCTCTGGCCATCCCAAGATATACATTCTGAGGTTTCTGCTTAATACACTTTCAATTACCCAGATCGAGGGATCTGAATAACTAAGCCTAGTTACTAGATCCCAAGTACGCAGCTAAAACACCTGCGAGTTTCAATTCTGAACAACAGCAACGACAACAACAACATTAACACATAATACCAAGACTCATCAACATCAAACTCAACACTGGTTAATGAATTTGAACGTAAACACGTAAATTTATAAATAATTTCTGGCAAAATATCCATACAAAATTGAAATCAATTATTTCATTTTGTTGCGAAGATATTAATTAAAACGTGATTAAACTGTTTAATTTTCCGAAGGCTGTAACTCTGTACGCAAGCAGTTTAAGGCATACGTATATACGAACTTTTGCTCTGCATCAGTGTAATTTTGGAACACCCTGTAAATGTATGTGCCTTTTTTTACAGCAACCGTTGTTTGTTGAAGACTTCTGTCGCCTCTATTTAATTTGTGTAACTGTAGCATCTAAACAAGGGTACTTGCAGCTAGGGACGTACCTATGGGGGGGGAGCCCCCTTTCCCCAATATTCTATGCAGTTGGCAAAATTAAGCAAAAGTTGGAAAAATTGGAAAAAAATGCCGTTAGCACAAACAATTTGGAGAAGGGATTTTAAATTTGAGTTTTTGCTTCTAATCAAGTTGAGTAGGTATTATTTATCATTATATTGGCTCATTGTTTGCATATTAAATAACAATTAACAAAAGCTAAGCTGCATTCAGTCAGGATTCTAACGAGCCGCAGCCGATGGGAACCGGGGACGTATTATATGCAGCTGTAGGTGAAACTGCTTAGGGCTTCTTTGCTTGCCTGTATTTTACTTATGTCTAATCGTAATACTCCAGATAAAAGGAACCTACAGTTTGTCCGACCTTTATCTAGTTTGTGCGAAGCAGTAGTATTTTCGGCAGCTACGTGTCGGCCTGTGGCCATCCCTTTTGTAGCCAAACTCGCCTAGCCTTTCTACGGTCGAACGGTGAATTAAGTAATTTTTAGAAATGAATATCTTTTTTCAGTTTTACGAAACATGAAAAAACGGAACAACGTGTCTGAAACAAGCTTGACGTTGATATAAATAAAACAAGTTTATTATGAAAATGAGTTAACTTTTTGTAGTAAAATATAAACTGAATTTAAACATGGAACATATTTGAGTAGGTAGAACCCGAATCAGTAAAAAAAAGGTAAATTAAAAAGAGGGAAAAGGAAGGTGAGACTAATTTTAAAAATCAAGACTGAGTTAATATGATTTCGGCGAAAAAAAGACAGTTCGCGTTTAGGAAGCGTCACCAGACACACTGATTAAAGTAGCAAAAAGCCTACAACCGCAAAGAGGATGAAGAGACCACCCGAAAGTTGTCATCTTGGGAAATCCACTAATTTGATTTTTTTTTTATTAAGAGGCAGCAACTCAATTAATAAACGAAAACGAAATAAACATTAAAGATAGACTGGATGTACAGAGTGGCTAGGAAAACCCCGGCCACTTTTCTTGCGGCGGTCAAGAGATGGCGCTTTAGTAAAGAAAAAAAAAATTAAAATACTGGCAACAACGCAGAATCCAAGACGTTTTGGTTGTTTTGATTTAATATGGGGCGTATTTAATAACTAAAACGTCTTGGATTCTGCGGTGTTGCCGGTATTTTAATTTAATTTTTCTTTACTAAAGCGCCATCTCTTGACCGCCGCAAGAAAAGTGGCCGGGGTTTTCCTAGCCACTCTGTACTTGCTTTAAACGTTTGGGCATGTCACCTTCACTTTGGCAAATCTTTGAATTAAATGAACCCATTCCGCCCTTTTAGTTCAAGTTTTTTTATTTTAAAACATGTAGGTCATGGGTTTATCTTCTGGCCGTATTAACTCTTTAATTATTTTATATTATAATATCATAACCATATTAAAAGAACATCGAACACAGTTTGCATACACTTAAAACCTTCTACCTTACATTAGAAATCAGAAATGACAGATTTAAAAACAACCTTTCAAATTAAAATCTATCAATTTTAAATATAACCTCACAATGGTACATAAAACCAAAGGATGATCACAATTTTCGACGATCATTTCTTGACATATCAACCCACCGTGATTGGTGTGACGCATCCATCCTGGAGATGAATAGGAATAGTAGTAAAGGTAGTGAGGTATCCACACAAACACAGATAGTGGGGCCTTGTGACCGTTATCCGAGTGTGGGTCAGCAAGTTAGCGGTAGTCTGTAGGTCGATCCGTGCCTGAGGCTGCAGCAGGATGTGCCGTGGGTGTCTCGCAGACCCCACTGACACACTAATCAAAGAAGAGGAGGCCCATCGCCGGTTCGGGCTCTGGGAACGAGTCTTCTTCTCCGATATGCCGTGTAATTGCCCCATAACATGCACTTGCATACGAATAGATGTGTAATGCGTATATTGGATAACCTAATCGAGATGAACTTTGAGACGTTCACTTCTAATTAGGCAAAGGAAATTATGATTTAAATTGGTAAAGTTTTTTAGGTGTAATTGTAAAAAAGTTTGCGAAAGTTTGATTTTGACAAGCATTTAGGATCTATGTCCTATAAGGTTGTTGTTCTTTTGTATGTATAGTGCTTAAGCTTCTCCGACTTCTATCTAATTTGTGCATTTTATTTAGAATAGCTAAACCCGTGACGTTCGCCTCACGATGTTTTGATAACGCCGAAATGTAAGACACGTAGGCGCGTGGCGCGCCTACTGGCTGCTATGTAAACATTCGCTCAAAACAATAAATAAGCTTTGTAAGAGCCCGTTGTCGTGTTATGATAAGTTACAAATTTAATATATAGATAGAGGGAACCTACAGTGTTTTAGATAAAAGCTCCACTGTTGTCAGTAGCAATTTTATTTATAACGAACTTGTACAGACTTTGGTGACGTATAGGCGTTTAAAAAAACCTTATTTCGAAATCAAACCGTGATCACTCCGCTCCGAACTACGCAATCCTGCATTTTTTGTTGCTTAATGGTAGCTTGTCCAAATATTACAACTTCCTAGAAAATTCTACAGATCCAGTAGATTTCGAACAAAGATTCTCGGTTGTGCGAGAAAACATAATTTGTCTTGTATTTAGAAAAATCGTTCAAATGGCATTCTTGTTGACGTTTATTATACCTACGGTCTTCTGAATATATATAATATTGTCTAAAACCTTTCAGTCGATATTAATCTAGGGGCGGGCCATAGTTTTTAACTTTAGATCAAAAGGAGGTTTCCTTTAAATATTATCTACTAGCGGACAGCAGGGATTAACGCTGTTACTTTTAAAACTTACCCAAGCACAATGATTGGCTGATATTACGTGCTGCCATCTACTGCATCGTTATATATAAAAATGTATTGTATGAAATTAGTTTTTCATTATTTTCAAACGTTAGGATCTCAGAAGCCTAATCGTTGATACATTGTACATTCATAGTACATATTTCTAAAATAACCTTCAAAACGTAACATTGTAGTAAATATTATCACAATAAATAAAATCGCGTTTGGCGCTGCTGACATCTAGGTAATGATAAGAAATATACCTTTTACCACTACCCCCCAAGAAAGCGTTCATATTCATTTAATGTAGTAGGTACAAAGACTCACAATTTCGTACGTGTGCGTTATTTTCCTAGCTCACAAGTGTGTTAGGAAAATAAAAGGCAAAGCATCGTGATTGGCCGGAGTGCTGGAGAGGTATCTGACAAGTTGCTTGCAATTGGCCGCGCTAAGCGTCTGTCACAAATATTTAAATGTCAAATGTATATTTTGACAATAGTTACCCTACACATTGCACATTATCACATTATTAAAATCATTTCTGATCATAGTTTGAGCAATTTCAATTTAAAAATATGGATATTGACTCAAGTAGCGATGATTTTATGGAATCTACTGCAGCGAGTGTCGTCGAAGCAGCAAAAAACAGTTTGTTAGATCTATTACCCAAAAAGTCGCAATGAAATTGGTATTTTTTGGGTCGTGGGAAAAATATTGTACATAACTCGCTGGAAAGTGACAAACAAACTCGTGCGATTTCTGCACTCGGCCTGCGGCCTCGTGCGTCAACATTCCCACTCGTGTGTTTAGTGTCACTTTCACTATAAAAACGTTCTATTGCTCAATGGCTAATTTATTTTATTCCATTTTTTATTTAAATCAAGTTTCTACGCATATCCCAATTTTCTTATGTATCACATTTTTTGTAATCAGGTGTTTTTCCAAACGCAATAGTCCCTGTTTCCCAAATTTAGGCTTTTGTTCATATTATTTCTCAGGTAATCAAATTTTTGAATTATTAATACAGCTTTCCAGGGATTAGCGGGTATATAAAAAATTCTAGGAGATACCCAGCTCCCCTTGGCACCCCCCTGGCACTCCCCTGGCTACGATCCTACAGCCAGTATAGGCGTAGGCATTTTTGGTCGCGAATCACCGTCAAGCAGTATACATATATTCTATAAAACATGCTTTATTTTCAAAAAACAATTGCAATATATCAATTATAAATTTAAAAATGCAACCTACCAAAACAAAAACAAAACAAAAAAGCAATATTTACGAGGTAATTTCATATTTAGCAAAAATATTTATAAAGTAATCAATTATATTTGGATTACTATAATCTTCTACTATTGTTTTTGTATTTGGACCACCTTGCAAGCTTTTCGGGAGGTCCTCACACTATTACCTGCTCCAGTGCCAAATAGCGATTGAAAATACACCCGACACGTGTGTCGACGTTAACTTGTCGTTATCAAAGGTGATATTATAAAATTATGAAAATATGATTTATCGAGCCTAAAAATATCCGCGCCTAAGTGTGGCGCGTAAATGTTTGCGCCTAAATGTTAGCGCCTAAATGTTAGCGCCTAAATGTTTGCGCCTAAATGTTTGCGCCTAACTATTTGCGCCTGAAAGTGTCTGTGCCTAAAATCTCGGCCGTAAAATTTACTCGCCATTTTTATTTTCCCATACTTCTACTGAAGTAAAGAAAGTTATGATTTCATGCAAATTTTCGAATTTCAAATTTTAACTAAAACACGCGTTTTGGGGTCCAAGGAACTAAAAGAAAAATGTTTTTTAAAAACTGTCTGTCCGTGGGTGGGTGAATGGGTGAGTGGGTGCGTTCGTTCCTCTATATCTGCGGAACCCCTTGACCGATTTTTATAAGATTTGGTGTGTAGAAGTTTTTTTTTGCAGGTAGTTCTTTGTAAGGTCGTTAATCGGAACCGAAACTGAAAACGGAAATTAGACCAGTCTTTTTGGTATAGATTGGTTTCTAAACACTTTTTTGAAATTTGAAATACATAGCGTTGTAGTAAATCTAAAGACAAATCAAAAGCTTTTTTTAAATGCTATATCTTTAAAATGAGGGCCGTTACGAATTTTTGAAAATTTTAAATTTAATGCCCCATTACTCAAAAACAAAATATATAATCAAAACAAATTATCATATTATTTGATAGCTCTTAATAAGTATTATCAAGTGATGTAAAAATATTTTTGGAAATTGTAAAATTGTAAATATACTAGCGGCTCAAAATTTTGGTCATTTTCAAAAAATAAATCCTTAAAAACTGCTCACACCAATTTTTTTTAACTTTTTGAGCCGATAGAGCTTGCAATGAACTACAAAATTTATTCTTTACTAATTTCCCACTTTTCCCTCTAGGAATTTTTGAAAATTTTAAAATTGATTAATTTTTTATTCAGAAACGCAAACGCCGATCTTTATAAACTTTTATCAGTTCGATAGACTATTTGAAGTACTTTATTAGGATCAGCAAGAATTATTAAAAAAATTAAGAAAGAAAAAACGATACTTTTTAATATCAACAACGTGTTTCCCGGCAGCTACGCGATTTTCACTACTCCTAGGCGCGCCTATCAATTAGCTGTAATAAAAAAAATATTTTTCATTTTTTGCATATTTTTTAATTACTGTATAAATAAAGCTGTCATAACTATTTTTGTGAGTGCATTAACTATCTTAGCTCCCTTCACGTAGTAGAAGCGCGCGCAGCCCGTAAGTAACCAACGTCTTGAGTCTGCAGCGGGCTTGTCCCGGCTGGAGATGTAAATTTCTATCATTTCATGACACCAAAATATTTAAAAAGTAAAAAGTATGGGAAAGTACCAGCGACCCGTTTCGCCCATTTTTTTAGATTATAATCAAATGCAACTTTACAGCTGATTTTAAGAGTCAGCCTTTAACTAAATGTTGTTAGCCAGAGGAAATATAACCTTTCGCAACTACATCAGTGATCACATTCTATGATCCACTTCAGGCTTTCCTGCCAAGAATGATTATATCGTCGACTGTGACAAAGTAATTGTGTTTTGACGCTACAAATTACCATCTTTGACATATTACGTTTAGATATCCATATCAACAAATTATTATATAACCGCATTAATTGGAAATTATTCGATTATTTTTGTTATTTGTAAGATTATATAAAATGAGCAAGAAATCCATATTATTTCTCTACCCTGAGGCGATATTTCAGTACCACCCATTCTCACACACATGTTTGAAACTACTTAAAAACAGGTTGCTATAAAAAAAGAAAGTTTATGCTCCAAGTGACCCGCATATTATATACGACAGTATTAAATTGGTTGCATTTTATACAAGAGTTAGTTTACATAAAGCAGAAAATCAAATGGTAGTAATTCTGTCAAAGTTAATTCCTCCAGTCATGACACCGCATTCAAGCGGTATTTAGACCATGAAGTTATTGATTGTTTGCAAAAAATTAACTGTCATTCAAGGAAAATTAAACAATTATTTTATTGCAGTTAGTTACCAGCTTCCTCAATCTCTGTGTGATACTTAGCGCTAATAGATAATTTGTTATTCATACTTAATCCTTTCAAAATTCAATTCAAATAAGTGCTTTACACATTCGACCTGATTCAAGTTAATTGCTAAATAATTGTAATTAAAGTAAAGTCAATTTGCGCGTCTAATGGACGCAGGTGCTATTAGTGGGTACTGATTTAACTCATCTGCTCTTCATTAAGGCGTCATTGTGGTTATATAAACAATGACATAACTGTACATAATCGCGCATTGTTCCCCTTATTATTCAATTTTAATTCCATGCACTTTTAAAATAATTTATAATGAGAGTGGTTACTTAGTTCGAGTTATGTGGGTCATATGAGGATGAAATGTGAGCTGTGGGAAGACTTAAGGAGAACAATGAGATTGCGTTCGGTCTTCTTGAACCAACATTGTCAAGTCATCGAGAACTGATAAGTAGCTTAAAAATCCAGGGCACCTTACTCATGTTGCCTATTTTAGGTATCGGAATTTATGCAAAATTTCTGTTTCAACTATATAAATGAAAGAGAAATTGTCTGCAACCTACAAGATGACACATTGTAATGACTTTTGTTGTAGTTTCTTTACTGACGTACTGGTTCTTTTAAACCTTTTGAGGAGGTAATTTTCTGGCTTAAAATTGTGATTATCCCAAATGAGAATTTCCGTTGAGATTCTTCATGAATTCGGCAATAACAGACAATTCCAAATAAGTCTAAACCAACTGGAATAATAAGAAAAAACAACAAAACAGGAGTAAAAGAATAACTATAAGTAAACAATATTAGAAACAGCAAAAACCGAAAAAAGGAAGAAACGATGATAAACAGAATAGAACAAATTGCTAGAAAAGCAAAAGAAATAAGGGCGTTGTAGAGTTAAGAAAACTAACTCGAAAGTGGATAGAATGGCTTATAGATAAAAAGCATACAAATCAATAATACCAACAAATCAACCTTCTGAGAAAAACAAGCAAATACTAAAGGAAATAAATATTTGGCCAATGAAAACAATTTTGAAGCATCGTTATAAGACTAACGGGTTTACATGTAAAAGGCATAAATATAACAAACAATGAAGGAAAACTTAAAAAACACAAACAAATATTACAACTTTGGAAAGACCATTATACAAATAAGTTTAAAGAAGAAATACGGAAGAAAAACCAGACCAAGATTTAAAACGAAGAATACGAATGGAATAACAACGGAATCACGGCGAAATGTGGCTCTTAGTAAGTTGTCATTTGCTTATCATGAGGTCTGCAGCTCTAAAAAGAGAGAATAACTCCAAAAACGATGCTGGAACTACAATCTAAAGGACGCGGGTTCAGAACGCTGTGGGATTACCATATAATGGAATTGGCTGAAAAAGGAAGAAAAACACGCACGGAAGCTAAAGCATTAGCAACAGATAGAATCAACTATTGAAACAGAAAACGAACATTTCTGAGCACCAAACGTTCAATGGAAGAACAAGAATAACAAGAAGATGGAAAAGCAAAGAAGAAGAAAGTTGGCAGAAAACGCAAATCTATGAGGACCAAAAGCCCAAGACCGCAAGCTATTGGGATATAAAAAAAGGACAGTATTAGTAAAAAAAAAGAAAGGACAAAGAAAGAAAGTGGACAGATAGCTAAAACCTTTGAGGACCAAAAGCCTAACAATGCAAGGTGTTGTAATACAAGAAAAAAAGAAAAAACAGCAACCAAGAGAAGAGAACTAAAAAAACAGAAAATAGACGAAAAAATCCAAATCTGCAACGATTAAAGCCGCAAGTTATTGGGATATAGAAAAAAAGTAAAACGAAAGTGGACAAAAGACTCAAATCTATAAGAATCAAAAGCCTAACAACGCACGGTATTGAGATGCAGAAAAAAACAACAAGAAAAAATCAAGAACAACATGAAGGAGACAAAGGCAAAAAAAAACTTGGCAGAAAACACATCTTTGGGAACAAAAGTTCAATTCCCTAAGAAATATAGATAAAAAAAAGAAAAACAAGCCCAAAAAGTGGATTGAAATAACAATAAAGTAAAAGATAAACAGGGTGCAATAACAAAAACCCAACAGCGCAAGGTTTTGTGATACATAAAAAATGACGTGTTCATATAGATTTTGCAGCCGAAATTCCTACATTTTCATATCGAAAAATCGTTGGTGTGGGGACACTGGGGGTTGGTAGGAAGATCGGGCTTGCACAGATCGGATATTCTACATTGTTGAATACAAATTTAGGTTTTTTGTGAGCACATCTATATTGAAGTAGAGCACTTTTCCCCCTCCCCTACAATTAAAAATTAAAATCTCAAAATCAATTTTTCACATCCTATAACCTTTTGGGTAATACTCCTGTTTTCTCGATTAAACTGTTCAGGTAAAAGACCAAAACCTTTAAGTAATGCTTTCTCAATGGAAACTTGTTTCTATTATCATTTAACATACTCATACCAATTTTGAAACCAGAATTGGTAAATGTTTGGAGAAACAAAAAAATGGTGGGGTGGCGGTGGGGTGTTATAGGAAAATTGCGTTTGCGCAGATCAGCTATTCGACATGCGTAGAATAAGAATCTAAGGTTATTTTTCTAGTACGTCTATTTTGAAGCAGAGTACTTCTCACCCCCCTTTTTTGGCGGACCAACCTCATTTTGCTGCGGTTTACTCCTACTGCAAATACCAATCTTTGAGTTAAATTTGTTTTTTTCTGTTAAGGCGTGAGGACTGCAAAATCTATACAGACACACAGCTATATATACAGAGGCAGACACACACAGACACCGTTGCAACGTCCGCTTTATCAGCCTTCCAAAGCCCTAAAACGTGCTTATTAGTCAAAATGGTTTGCCATAACTCCTATATTGGCCAGTAAACCCAAAGTGAAAAAAAACTTTGCTGAATGAACGCATTTGCTCCGAATCCTACATGACTATTACAATACCTTTTTCTATAGCTATACTTCGTATGGCAAGGAAGGTAACAAGAACAACGATAGCAACAAGACGATAGGAAAGACAAAGATGAAAAAGTGGACAAAAATCCAAATATGTCAGGATTAAAAGCCCAACACCGCAATTTATTGGAATACAAGAAAAAAGTAAAGAAGAACAAAAATCACCAGAAGACAAAGAAAACGCAAGTGGACAAAAACCCAAATCTACGATGAACAAAAACGCAACACCACAAGGTATTGGGAGGCAAAAAAACAAGAAGCAGATGAAAACCAAGAATAACAGAAAAAAGACAATGAAGAATAAAGTGGACAGAAAACACATATCTCCGAATACAAAAGCTCAATGTCGCAAAGAACTAGGATAAAGAAAAAAGAAGAGCAACAAAAAGAAAAAGCAGAAGGAATAGACCAAAAAGGATAAAGCGAACAGCATGCTTAAGTGTATGAGTACTGAAATCTGTATTGGTATACAGAAAGAACAAGAAGAAGAACAAAAAGAAGATCAAGAATAAGAATAACAAGAACAAGAAATAGACAAAAAAAAGAAAGTAAGCAGAAAACACAAATCCGCGAGGAGCCAAAGTATAACACCGCAGTATTAGGGTAAAGAGAAGGGAAAAAATGGCAACAAAGAAGAAAAGACAATAAGACAAAAATGAACAGAGAACCAAAAGTCAAGCTATGTAAATACAGAAACAAGAAGAAAAGAATTACAAACCAAAAAAAAAGAAAAAGCGTAAAAAATAGGAAAGTGACGAAGATGAAAAGGAGAAGAACAATAAGAGGAAGCAGCAGAAGACGAAAAAGAAAAAAGAGAATATTATTCCATGTCCTCAAGATCTCAGCATGATTTATGAATCAAGTTCTTTAAGGTCATTTCATCAGTAGTCCACAGGAAATACAACACTTTTCTGAAGTGTAAACAACTTTGGACTCAAGTAATTACAAGGCGGAAGTGCATAGAAATTATTTTATCTTATACACATAAAAAACAAGAAATGACAGTCAAAAATAGAAATTAGTAGAAGCCATAGAAAATATGCAACTAAAATAGGGGTTGGCTTTGAATTCAGGACACTATCACCACAGATAAAGTTAACACTACAGATATACGACCCTTTATACAAAATGTCCGCCCATATTTGGAGACGAAATTAGCGTTAGTTTGGCTACAACGCGCCGGATCAATTTTAGGGTGCTGCTATCGTTATTTGTTTAATACTGTTGAAATGTGTTGGAAACTGTTTTATCGCGGATGTTAGTGCATCTGTCACATCATGAATATAATTTAAGTAGAATTGGCTTCAATATTAATTATTTACGAAAAATGGCGATTTGACAATTAAACATGGCAGATGGCTGTCTAACTTTTGGTTTGAATATGTGCTAAGTAATCTGCTCAATTACAGTCATCTGTGACTTAATTATAAATTGTCATTGTAGCGCCATCTTTTTGCAGATTATTAATCATATAAAACAAGCTGCCGATAGCTCACATATTTACCGTATATCTGTAGTGTTAACCTTATCTGTGCTATCACTAAGGTCAGTCTAAGTTAATGACCTACAGGAAGTAAACCAATACAGTCAATACACTTTTATGGTGTATTCAACCGTTATACCACAAGTGAATTAAAAAATAGTCGTGTTAAATTACAAAAATTTGTTACGGGGATTTTTTTAACCTGAAAATTTTCTTAAGCCAAAAAAACACGATTTGATATGCAGAAAATTTGAATAATTTTCCCCTTTTTTGCAGATTCACGAAGAATGTATCAAATTGTCAAATTAACTGCATTTTTAAAACTATTAATAACACTAATAAGAAATTTGTTTAAACGTGACGCAGTGATTGGTGGATATTATTATCAGTGGCGTAACTTCAGATTTTAGGCCCGGGGGCAAGATACCTGAAGAGCCTGGCCCCATCCTCAAAAATAAGTTCAATAATAAAGTAATTGATAATAAGAACAATTTCTTCAATAGGAAAAAAAATATTTGCAGTCTAGTAAATGAAAATAAGTATATTAAAGCCGTGTCTAATTAAGATAAGCAAATCTTCAATTTTCTGAAGTTAATGTGTAAATAAAAACTCGTGGCTCGTGGCAGGGCCCCCTAAGGCCTCGAGCCCGGAGGCCTTTGCCCCCTCTGCCCCATGGTAGTTACGCCACTGATTGTTATGAGTGAAATAATCAATAATAAAACATTGTTTTATTAAAATCACAATTTTCCAATCAATTTTATTGCATTAATGACGCAGTTACGTTAATAAGAAACAAGTGAAAGTAATACTTGTAATTAAACTATCACTTAAAGCTCTTCAAAAATGTAAATATTTAACAAGTTTCGTTTAATTCCAATTAAATGCAAAAAAGCAATGTCACATCGGCAAATGTCACGGTTGCTCGTGCAGCTCCCAAAATACGTGCGCAAGTTGCTAAACAAAGCAATTATCACAAAATGGCGATAGAATTAAGGTAGTAGAATGTGAACAGACGACAATTCCGCTGGAAATCTCATAAATTTTTATAACACCAGTTTTGTAGGCGAGTCGTAGATTTGAAATAAATAAAAGTCTATTGCAAAGTGTGCTTAATTAATCTCTTATCGCTACTGCCATGCCACCCAGCTAATTATTAGTTGGATAGTGGAATATTTGCACGAGTGAATAATTAGCTAGCACGTGGATATAAAATATTTCACTTTTCTAACGGGGCAGCGTTGCGAAATTGCATCTCATTGATACAAATTCTTTTTCTTTATTATCGTCAAGTTTGGTCGCCGAACTGGATTTACTTGGTCGTAATTTTGTCGTAACACAAGTAGCAAATAAACCAGCAACTGAAAATTTATTACCATGTAATGTTTTTTAAGTATTTTTTTATTATCCAAAGATAGTGTTATTGAAAAGTATGCATTGGAGATTTCAATAATTTTTTGAGCTGATAAAATAGAGTGGTCAAATAGTATTGACTGACACTAATTTTTTTGTATAAAAAAACCGTTAAATAAAAAATTGTTCGGTCTAAGTCTAATTAAACTTCATACATTAACAGTAATTTAATCAGTAAAAGAAATGACAAAGCGAAAAATAAAAACAGAAGCATCCGTTTGGATACGAACCCTCAACCTTCGGCACACAAGGCTAACGAATTAATTAAAAGCGCGCTACTGCGTAACTCATTTTGTTCAACACTACTATGACTGTATAATAAATAATTTTCTAATAATAATAGTCATTTTTTGGAAGCATTATAGAAGAAATAGAGGAAAAGCAAACTAAATTGATACAGCTACTTGGTTCGCATAGAAAATGAGAGACTTAGACGTTTTGTTGTTGTAGTAGGGAAGATCATGTAACTGAAAATTATGGTTTTGATCTTTTCCAAGTTTAGGCTTAGTCGATTACACAAAAAGTAATCATTTACTTCCGATTGTACCTCCAAACGTGTAAAAATTTTGTTAGATTAAAGTAAGGTAGTGTCATCCGCATATGCAATACATTTTGATGTAATATTACTATCTATGTCATGAATTGCGATAAGAAATAACACGGGCCCTAGAGTGAGCCTTGCGGGACCCCGTACTTAATTATTTTTTTCTCAGACATTTTTCCTTTAAATCTTACTTGCTGTATTTTGGTTTGGAGATAAAACTTAAGAAAAGCTAAAACTGAACCTCTTACGCCGTAAAATTGACCTTTGAAAATCAATATGTTGTGGGAGACACAACGGCTTTTGTAAAGTCGCAGAAAATTATATTAATATTCTGCAAAGCTACTATGATTGTAGAAAGAAGGCTATGATAAAAACTAATAATTTATAATAAACTAAGACTAATTTTAATACCTGGCCATCTCGATTGCCAGACTTAATGCTGTTATTTTTTCCTACAGAGTTGGATTAACAGTTATCATAATTTTTAATATGCCTATAACACATTTGCTAGTTTCCTTTAAAATTTAAAGACAGTTGCTAGTGAATGTAATATTAAACTAATTTCGGCAACCGAAACTTTTAATAAATAACTTGTAATAATAAAAAAAGTTGTTCTGGCACGTTCGCAATTGTCTGGTCGCTGTTTAGTTCCTTGATTGAAAGGTCAGTTGGTTTAGTTAAAAATAGTTCAAGTGCCTCGTAAATTACCTCGAGTTTGTTCAAAACACAATATTTTTCTTCTGCACAAAATTAACCGTTACTGTTCTACAGGGTGTTGCAAAATTTAAAGAGAAAAAATCTGAGTAACGTATTTCCTAAATTGCTTCTTTACTGAGGTACATCTTTCCGAAGGTGGAACAGTTTGATCACTTTTAAATCAAAACAATCTGCCATAAATTGCGATATTTTATTCAAATTCTGTGTATTATAATAATTAATACTTTACAATTTCATTGGTTTACGTGCAAATTTATTGAGCAAAGGCGTAGATATGCGGGGTTTTGAGGTATCTTATTACAATATTTTGTACACATTTTAAGATTTTCTAACTCCACACAAGTAACTTAATACCAAATGTCAGTTTACCACTAATGATGATAGCTTAGCTATCAAAATACGTATCTGGTATTTACTTGTATGAAAGGATGGTGTATTTTTCAAGTGATTTTCGAGGTTTTGTAGTGCTATCTTATAACTTGGAAGTCCTATTCTCCGTACATAAGTATACAAAAAGGTTACCCTTGTTGAAAGTCGCTAAATCCAACAGTTTTCGAGATGATTCAGTTTTGTAAAAAAATCGATTGCCATGAAGGTCTGAGCTTGTATGCAAAAATAGCTTGTACAATCTTTAAGAGTAAATTCCACCTATAAAAGAAATAAAAAGTTTTAATAAACATAGAACTGGCAACGCTTCCTTACGGAGTTGCAGTTTCCGTAAGAAAGAAGAGTTCCAATAGTCTAGGATCTAAAATCTCTCTGTAACTTTTTATTGATTTGATGTGTAGCACTTGTCTTTAAAGTTTCGATAAATTTTTTCCGTCTTTTGAGGATACATTAAGACCTTCATGGCAACTATTATTTACAAAATTTGCATTATATTAAAAATTGCTAAATTTAGCGACTTTATACAACACCTTTATTGTATACTTTTGTATAGCCCCTGGTAAATAAATTTGAACGTAAAACAATCAAATTGTCAATGATTGCTAATAAAATAATTACACAAAGTTTGAATCTAATATACTGTTATATGACGGAGATATTAATTAAAACGTGATAAAACGTGAAATCATCTTGCGAAATTTATCGAAGTAATTTTACAACACTCTGTATATGACTTTTGAATTAAAATATTGATAACGATAACATCACCTTATGACCTTTGATAATTTAGTAATAATTCAGGAAGTACTACTTGCACTAAAAATGACTAACCTAATACACGTCCTCCTTAATCGCCAGACTTCACTCTATTTATTTTTTTGTTGTAGGCTGTACAAGAATACAAGCATTTTTATAAAATTTTAAATACAATAACAGTTGCTTGTGAAAGTAATAATTTACAACAATTTAAGAAACGCTCTTTGTGCTGAAAGTGCGTATTTAAATACCTGGCCACTTCAATCTCCAGACTTAATACAACTATTTAATTTTATATTTGGAGTTAGCTTGGCAATTACACTTACATTTAAAAACTGTACTTTTATTTAAATAAATTTATAACACTTTTTGGTCAATTCTTTCCAAATTTAGAACAGTGCCTCGTGAATGTAATTTTAAGCAACTGTTGATAGCCAAAACCTTTTAAACGAATAATTTTCAATACTAAAAAGCTGTTATGGCACATGAATAAGAATTATTGCAATCATCTGATCGTTGTTTAGTTCCTTGATTTAAAGGTGACTTGGTCAATTGAAAAGAGCTTCAATGCCTCGTAAATTCTCTCGAGTTTGAACAAAAACCAGCACATTTTTCTGTACAAAATTAACTGTTAGTATTCTATAGTATTTGTAAATTAAGACAACTTAATTGTTGATAATGATCACGATAACATCGCCATATGTTGTTTAAATCAGGTAAAATTATTTCTGTTATATAACAAATTAAGGTGTCTGGTGGATCTTTGATATTTGTGTCAGTGTGTCTTCTGCGAATAATAAATTAATAAAAAGATCGTCAAGATAAGAAAGTTCTACTCTTGTCGAACTTTTCCAACGGTTTTTGCCTCCTTTCAATTCGTTAATTACCCCAAATTATTATTTACTTTCAATTTCAACATTAAAAAACGTTTAATTACGCTTTAATGCACATTCCGTGCAGTAAAGACAAACAGAACGTAGATAAAAGTACACACAAACCTACTCATCCATTATAGGAGAGTTTATAAAATTCTCCTCGATGCAGATCACGAAATGTGAAGGTTACATAACCACATATCCTTTCTCCTGATCACAATTATTAGGGCTTGGTATTGTTTCACGTAAAGAATCTCCGGAACTGCGATACAATCGCTCAAACAGTTTGAGGTTTCGTTGGAAAGTGTGCAACCTGATCTTCTTGCAACAATGGATGTTTTAGATAAAAATTGCAGTGAATACGTGAAGACGTAAAAATTTTGTCCTTGAAGATGTGATGAAACCTCTTCAGAATGGGATTAAATTTAAATATCTATGAGTTCGATAGAGACACACATGATAGGGTTAAATGTAATTATTTTGAAAAATAAAAATAACATTAGGGATTCTCATAAGTCATACCGTCCGTAACAATTGGTGTAAATTGCGTTTTCCAAAGTTTTGACAAAAATTTAAAATTAATACCATCTTGTTGATTTCAGACGAATTAAAAAAAATCACAAGCTCTGTCACAGGAATTAATAAAATTAACTGAATTTCAGAGCAAATCAATACGCTTTTTAATAGACATTTATTACGGGGCATCCCCCGTTACGGGGTGTCCCGTAATAAAATGTCCATAAATCAAGGTCGTGTTTAAATCCATCATTCAGGGGCGTAGATGTGAGAGGTGCTTGACGTTTCTCTGGCAGTGTTTTCTACACACTTAAAACTGTTTAAGTTTTGACTCTAATTTCGTACTCTCCCCGCAATAACACATAAAAAAACTACGTATTAAAAGTCGCTAAATTCAACGGTTGCCGAAATCAATTAACTTTCTTGAAACATTTTCTTACCACGAAAGTCCAGAAACTTTCAAAATCGAAGTCAAATTAAGTACTTTATAAACGATAATAAATCTTCACTCTGCAAAAATATTCAAAAATATACGTGCAGCCCCCACATCTACGCCACTGGTTAATGCTCTTGGTCGAATATAAATCATTAGTCTCAAAATTTCAATAAATTACGTGATTTGTCCCCACTATCTTTTGCAATCGGTCTTCAAGTCATATTATTGTCCTCCCGCACTCTTCTCCGCCACGTATTTGCCTTTAGCGCTAAGGTGGAGCACAGGGGGACCACATTTTAACATCGAATTCGAACAATTAATTGTTGGAGAAGATTTCGGCATTAAACCCTACAGGCGCTTACATTGGATTGAAGAATTGAGATGGGGGTTACATCACTGAATTTTGTTGCTGCATTGTGGTATCTGTAGGGAGTCGAACCCTCGACCTTTCGCTTTAGAAGCAAGCGCTCATCTTTTCAACCACCGCAACTTAGACCACCATCATTGAGGGCTGTATATCGGCGAGTGAGCGTTTCCGCAAAAAAAATTTGTTAGTTTATTAGACGCTTCGACTCTATTTGAACTCAGAACTATGTCCATGAGGTATCGGCACTTTATTTCGGACCCTCTGTATGATACGCGCAAGACCTACTGAAGCGATTTAATGAAATTTAAAATACTGAAAGGTTTAGCAAAAATTTATTGGACCCTTCGACTCTATTTGAACCCAGAAATATGTCCATGATGTATCGGCATTTTATTGCGGACACTCTGTATGTAACACTCAGGAACTATACTGGAGCAATTTAATGAAATTTCAAATACTGAAAAATTTATCAAAAATTTATTGGGAAAACAACTTTTTAGAAATAATTCGGAAAAGGAAATCAGAATTAGACATGTTTTTGGTATCGTTTTAAATAAAACAATATTTTACGTGTTTATTGCAAGTACGCTAAGAAAAATCAGGAACCCTAAGATCCGCCAAATAATTGCAAACTATATTATCAATTTTAAATAATTTCAACTTATTTAAAACTTTCAGCATTTTCCTATGATTATAGCTAGAGTGAGAAAATTGCACTATCTGAAGTAATAAATTAATTACAATTGATGGGAATGTTATTTTAAGCAATTTTTAATGATTATTTTACTATTTAAATGTAATCTTAAAAGAAATCATCTATTTTCATGGTAATTTCAAGTTTTATTCAATATTTTTAGACCAACTTAGTAATTTACAGTAATATTCTGAAATTGAAGCTTGTAATTGCAAAAGGTTTCAATTATTCAAACGTATTTTTAAGTAACTTGTATTGTTTTTACATCAGTTAATTTCAAAGTAACATCAGAGCAGTTTGTGTAACTGTAGATAATTTCCAGGGAATTTGAAAATTACTGCAAAAGCAAGCTACAAATTATTTAAAATGAATTTTGTATCATTCATTTTATAGGCTAATTTTTTTTCTGCAAGTTACCATTTAACTTACCAACCACCAGAATTGAAACAGCTTCTTACCTGCAACAAAAAAGGAACGTTACATTTTGTTTCGAACAGTAACAAAATACAAAGGTAATGAATAAGAAAAGTTAAAGTAGTGGATGAAATTTAGCAGTGCTGTAAATCACAGATCTAAAATTAAGTTTCGTATGGAATTCCTCATGAAATTAATTTTAGCCTTAAAGTAATTAAAACGTTTCACTAATTTTATGCCCTCGACCAGTCTGGTACACATAAAATTATTTATTATTATAATTTTATCATAACTAATCTAGCACATAAACAGTTGCTATACGACGAAGACTTCTGCAGTATATTAAATTCACTTCGTCTGTAATATTTTTTTTTTTTAATTTACATTGCTACGCAACGGCAGTTTCAAAAGGGCGCATTCGGAAAGGAAGTTTTAGTTTGATCTTCAGTATCGATAAGAACGGTCTAAAGAACAAATCGCTTTACAATTTCGCTATCTGCAAAACAAACCCTACAGGTCCCCCTAGAGCTCTCCTAAGCACCCTATTTTTTCGAAGCTTTGCGAAGCAGCGACTTTATCAGATATCGGCAAACCTCCCAGCATCACGAACTGTTTCAAGAGTGAAGCAACGGCTACTGCAGGTCTCGACAAAAATTTCCCATCACCACTAGCTTCTTCTCACACAAAGCCGCGACCCGCAAAGACCACCACTAGCACATGCAAGCCCCCGGCGCGGTCTCTACGCGGACCACTACCTTCTGAAGCTCCAGCCATTCGTTCTATGTTTTTTAAATAATTTGTTTGCGTAAAACTTCGTGTTTGTTCAAAGTGAATAATTGCTTATTTTGTTTTTATTTTTATAAAGCTTCTTGTTTTTATTAATTTTGTTTGTTTCGTGTTGTTTTATACGTTCGTGTTAAATGTTATTAAGATATAATGTTATGCAAAATAAACTACGTCAAACCCGTTATAATGTTATAATCGCCACACGAAGACGAAACAAATAATTATTAAGGAAATAAAATGGTCATAAAAACTATCATTACTAAATCATAGTTCGAAAATCCAGAAAAAATAGGTTTTAATGTAAACTGTCTATCGTTGTTGTTGGTAAATTCAAATGAAATTATTATTCGCTTAAAAATATTTGAAAGACGAAGACAAAATAAATATTATTATAGAAAAAATTAAAGTATGCCATGAAAATTAGCATGGTTAATTCAGATTCAAAATTAATAGCGTTGCTCCCAATGTTTCCTCCGCTGAGTCGGTCTCGGGAATAAGAGAAAAAAGCCCGGAAAACACAGCTCCGGAAAATAATTTTAAAAAAGCAAAAAGTTCTAGAAAAAAACCCTATAAAATATCCAGAAAAACTGGAAAAAAATTAGTTAAACTTAGCACTTTTCCCCAAGTTTTCTGCAATGTTTTTGAAACGAATAAATACGCAGTAAAGGAAATGTTGTTAGACATTTGCATCTAATTTTAAAATGAAATTCGCCCTTCTTCATATAAGTTTATTTTATTTAACTATTTTACCGAGGCGTTTTTTTCTAGAGAATGTTTTTCCTAGAAAATTGTTTTCCGAAGTTTTTATTTTTAAACAATTTTTATTAGCTGGAGTTTTTTTCCTCTGTTTTCCCAACAAATTTTTCTATGGGAGTTGTTTTCAGGGAGGTTTTTTCGGTAAACCCACATTAACCCCCATAACTACTACTTTAACAACACTTAAATATTATTGTTTATTACTAAATATTAGTCGTTTTGACTCATAACTTAATGAAAGATAACGCATTAGCCCTGAATCCGGTGCAGCGCCGGCTCGTTTGCAACTGGCAATTTGAGGCTTGAGCAAACAGCGACGTTTAATGTAGATTTACACTATTTTCTTATCTGCATCAAAAACTGTAGCGGCCCGATATACAAACGAATATGCGCCTTATACAATGGACGCGTAAATATATGGCTTATAATAACGGCGGCTCGTAACTACTAAAAGTTGAGACGGGTGAAAGGGATCCGAATTTAATATATGTAGATAGATTAAGTTTTATACGAAATTTCTATCTTATTAGTAAATATAAATAAAACTAAGACTTGCTTAAAAATATTTAACAGGCGAAGTCAAAAACAAATTTCATTGTTAAAGAAAATCAAAGCATGCCACGCAAACTAGTATGGCTTCGGGGTGGGGCATTTTAGACCGGTGAATAGCGCTAAGCGCTGAGCCCGGGTAAGGGGGTGGGATGGGAATCATGGAGTCGTGCTTATGCACGGCATCAGATTTAAAAAAAATAGTGTGGCTAATTTAAAGAAGTAAAATTAAGGAATAATAAGAAATTTCTTGCAACCGTGTTGGTAAATATAAATAAAACTAATATTTGTCTTAGGATGGTCAATGGACCAAGGCAAAAATAAACTAAATTACATATTAAAAACGAATAAAGCAAGATATATTCAATTTATGTAATGTTACGTACTTTAAGTATTAAGTGTTTAGGTTAAGAGAGTTCAACGTTAGGTTAAGCGACGAACCCTGTTCTCTTTATTGGTTACAAGATTATTTGGTTACTTTTTAAAATCTAATGACGTTTTTAAGCTTAAATAAACTGTAATACAATACAAAATTAAGGATGAGACGATGTTTTAAATAAATTTTTTTCCTATTTGGTGTTCAGAATGTAGAAAAATTATAGTATTAAAAAACAATTCAGAACAAACAATTTCACTCAGAAGCATTTAACTGGTAAGAATCTTAATGTAATTTCTTGAAAGGCTTTTCACCAGTGTTGAGATTTGAAAAAGTGTTTCACTATTGTGAGGTGAAAACAAGCATTCGCAGATATAAAGTAGAAAAAAAAATTACATTCATAGGAAATTTCTAAAATTAGTTGATAAATACAAAAGAAATTAATATTTGCTTAAAACCAGTCAACAGATAAGAAAAGACAAATTCAAGTAGGTCATGCAAGCAAGTAGCGGTAAATCACAAATTTGAAATTTATTTAAAATTCCCCATGAAGTTAATTTTTGTTTAAAAATAGTCAAACAAATACAATTATTTAAAAATTTTAAATTAGGTGGCAAAAACTGGTAAGAGGAGGTCATAGATTTAAAATTAAGCAAAAATATGTTTTGTGTAAAATTCCTAACGTCTTTCTTTGATAACTGTAAGTAAAACTAATATTTTCATAAAAATTGTCAACAGACGATGGAATTTCTTCGCCATAAACGTACGCTAGACACACCGGAAACTTGCGGTATCCAACCTGCTAGTAAACACACGTAAACGCTGTTATTTAGGTTGTGAGAATTGCATTGTACAAAGTATCAAACACAGTTTTGTTAAGCCATTTCCGACGCTAGCTTCTTCTTTTGACAGTTATTACCTAATTCTCACAACGCAGGATTTTTCGGTTTTTTAAATTTTGAATGGCAAATTAACGAGCAACGCGTTTAGATTTTAAAACTTGATAATTTGTTTCTTTATTTTGTTTATTTACAGTATTTTACTGTATTTTAAATTAAAAAATACTTTATCCGCTGAGAATTTACATAATTATTACGTGAAAATTTATTAGAATAACCGTAAAAAATTTCAGCACGTTTCAAAACAACAACAACACCAATTCCAATTTTTCTCGTTTTTTTTTAAACAAGGACAAAACCTAAATATTTATGTAACGTATCGTAACCTAAAATAACAGATTTTAAGCTATTCCTACTTCGGCTTATCAATATTCAGAATGCCGTTTGTAAATGACACAATAGCCGTGGTTATATGAACTGGTTACGTAATTGTGTGCATACAATTAAAATAAGTAGGATGAGGAAGTGGTACAGTAGGCCCTGAAGAATTTATTGACGCCTTAAAGCACGATATACCACACGTATTTTTTACATGGAGAGGTTGTTGAGATACCTGTTGTAAATTTGTTCCGGTGATAATTGATTTCAAGCTTGTGAAGCAGGAAAATGGATTGAATTGAAAATTTAGTTTTGGAAATTGTTTAAAGCTCTTTAAGTTGGATTTAAAAGATTTTAATCGCTTTGGAACGAGATTTTCTCCAAAAATAAAGCAACAGCAGAGGTCTTGATATACACTGTGTCTATAAAGTACCCCCCCCCCCCGCAAACTTTTGAACGAAACACAAAATTTGGTGTGATTTAATGGGAAATTAAATACTATCTTTCAGATCATATTAAAATCTTGTATCATCCAAAATGTCGACTGGGCGCCATTTTGAATTTTTTGTTAATAGAAAGGGGGGCCGAGTGACACCTCATTGGAAAGATCTTTTAGTTCTGCGTCTGATCCTAGAGTTTCAAAGAAAAATATTCAGCCATAACAAAATGACAATGTTTGAAAGTGAAGAAGTTTGTTTAAAAGAACTAAGAATTAAAGCAAAAAGAAATTAAATTAAGTGTTCGAAATGTTTACCATTCACTTCTTAGCACATAAAAAGTCGGTTATGAAATTCCTGCCTTACATTTTCATAAGTTTCTGGAGTGATATTTCTGCAAACTTCTGTACACTTTCGATTTCAGATATTCCCATAGAAAAAAATCTAAGGAAGTTAAATCTGGGGAGCGAGCCGGCTATTCTACAGGCCCCCGCCTACCAATCCATCTTCCAAGAAAATGTCCCTTAAGAAAGTCAGAAACAGGTCTATAATAATGAGGCGGCGCACCGTCTTGTTGGAACATAACGTTTTCAATATTAATTCCAGCCACCTGAGATATTTCTGGGAAAATTTTGTACTGCAAATGAAAAAGTGGACTACTGGATAAAAAATCAAAGCAATTTTGAATTGAGTGAGTCCATTTGTTTAAAATCCGCCATTTTGTTATGGCTGAATATTTTTCTTTAAAACTCTAGGATCAGACGCAGAACTAAAAGACCTTTCAAATGAGGTGTTACTCAACCCTGGATAAAAAATCAAAACAATTTTAAATTGAGTGAGACCATTTCTTTAAAATCCGCCATTTTGTTATGAGTAAATATATTTCTTTGAAACTTTAGGATCAGACGCAGAACTAAAAGACCTTTCAAATAAGGTGTCACTCGACCCCCTTTCTATTAAAAAAAAATTTGAAAATGGCGCCCAGTCGCCATTTTGAATGATACAAAATTTAATTTTTCGTTAAAAAATAGTATTTTATTTCCCATTAAAGCACACCAAATGTTGTGGTAAAATATCAAGTCATTCAAAAGTTAGTTAGGGTGGGGGGGGTTACTTTATAGACAAACGGTATATTTAAAAAAGAAGATATAGTTAATTTCAATTAATTTATTTTTTGTAAATTTTAACATAAAAATTACTTTCTTAGTGCTGTAGAAATTATTAGTAAGGAGGGGGCAACTGAAGAACCAACAACAAATATTAACAAATTATGAATGTTAAACAAAGTAACATCAAACAAACTTTTATTTAAACAAACGTGAGGCGAAGTTTGTTAAAATAATAGCGTTAAAATTTCAGAATTTTTTTTCGTTTATTATTAATAATGTCTTAAGTTAAGGTTGGTTTTGTTTAGGTTATGAATTTTTTAAAAATCTCAAAAAATTTCTACCAGATTTTAGTTTATTTGTCAAATATTCTCAAACATTTATGTGTGATAAACATTTGGAATTTTTAAGTAATTTCTAATCTATTATAATTTTAAGTTTGACTAAAAATGTGTCGAAAGCTTAATTGGCCGACTACAAAACAGTTACGGTTCTTTGTAAGGGTGTTAAAAATGAACATGGTTCATGCAGGCAATAAGGCACGGGGGTCTTGACCATAAATGCGGCCAGAAAAAAAAACCTGGTGGTGGCGCGCCGTGATCTGAATGTGTTTTAAGTAGCACAAAAGTACGGTTCGAGTTGAAAAGTTTAGCATTGCTATGTAAGTGACAGTGATGTGTATGTGTGTGTGTGTTTGTGTTATATTTAATTGTTTAATGATAAATTTTTAAATGTTGATATCTTAGAAACGGTGCGGTGTAACTGAACGTGAGGCTACTGTTAATAATTTAGTATACTAATTCAATTGTTGATGTGTTGATATTAGTATTGACTATATTTTTGGTGTTATGATGGTTGTTGTTGTTGTCGGATCCAAATAATATTAATTAAAGCTCGTTAATAGAGCTAGCTGTATGCTGGGGTTTTAAGTAGTTTGGTTGGACTATTTTAGATTTTGTAGCCTTGTTATTGGATAATGTAACTTATTGCGCTAAACAGTATTAACCAGTGATCTTCGGAACGTATCTCTTGGGGTGTCACGGGATGACCATTATTTCTTACCGATCTGTGTTAATGTTTTTCGGGGAAACCAAGCCTCGAATGGTGAGCACATTGACATGGGTGAAATTGGCATTGATCGGGTTAACACTATTGCTATCTGGCGTGATAACGTTCTGCTCTTCTCTTACAGGTTTTTGGAACTATAAGTTGCTACGTGAGAATTTCTACAAGAAAAATACCTCTCTCAAAAGCCTCATATTTTTTTGTGCTTTACTAGCGTAGTAATAATTATATAAGCTATATATAAACATTGTAAAGCTTTTATTTATCATTTCTGATAAATTTTAAAATTTTCCCGAACTTCCAAGTCTTACGCGTTTAAAATATTTTATTGAGTGAGCGAGTTCCTGAAATATATTCTCATTTGACACGTTTAACACCTGTCAGGCTGCGTACGGTTTTAAATCATTCTACAATTTACCGAGAAATAGTTTTTTTAATCTCTCTATAATTTTTAGGAGTGGGGATAGATAGCCGGTACGTGCGTCGCTCGCGCTGCCAACTGTCAAATCGAGTGACTTTTGATTTGGTGACAAAAAAGAAATACCCCACAATCTAGTGGCATTTCTGGTCACACTTTAGAATCTGGGGGTTCCCCTAGAATCTAATGATATTTATGGTAACAACTTAATGTCTCGTGTTTTCTTTAAAATCTAGTGAGATTTTTAATAACATTTCTAGAATCTAGTGACTAAGTGAAGACGCAAACCAACCTTCAAGGTCAAAACGGTTTATCTGCCAGAGATTTAGGCTAATTAAGTTATAAATTATTCTTTGAGCAACAATTTTGGTTAGGTACCTCATTTTATCGTCAAAAGCTAGTAATAATTGGGTAATTTTTTTAAAGAAAGCACTTTAGCTTCCAATGTAATTCCCCTTTATTTCACAACAACAAAATCCTTGCCTTAAGAAATTGCGGCGCCTCTCTATTTCTAATTAAGAGCAACGTAAAACTTATATTCAATATTTTCAAACAGATGGATTCGGAAACGAGGTTCTGCGAAGTGTCCAACTCGGTCACCCGACTTGACACTCTCGACTTATATTGTATGGCCACGTAAAAAGTATTTAAAAACAAGTAAATTGAAAGGATAGCACCTGCGAAATGGCCAGCACGTTCACCCCACTTGACGCCGATTTATTTTTGTGTGACTATTCAAAATGTCGAGTTATTTTAAATAGACCACTTGATATTCCACTTTTAAAACATCAAGAAATACAATTAGTGTCACGTAACTGGATTCCTAATTACATTCCTAATTTTATTTCTAACGTGCATTTACTGACCAGACCCGTTTTTGAAGCAATTTTAAAGAACAAAAGTTTAATCTTGATCTCTGATCAAAGCTCAACAACCCAATCGATGGATAATATGTTTCGATACGTTGGCACACATGTTCGGTTGCTTAAGTGAGTTAAGTAACAACGAGATAAGGAAATCAATAACAGACGCAGAACCACGCCCAAGGTTCGACATGCCATTTCAACAATTACCATGTCCGCCGTGTGAACTTTCTTTATCTCTTTACGCCGTGTTAAATATTGTTCATGTCAGTGTGACTCTTAGAACTCATATACTACAGCCTTAGTTGCGAAAGGAAATTGGCTTCTCTTTTTTTACAACCTTATGGCGCAATTCGCCACCGTAAAACAATCGTAATACAAATTTAATTGTGACCGCCAAAAGAAAGCGAGGCTGGAGGAAGAGGAAGAAGTCGAATAATGTATTTTTGATTTCTTGTGTGAGAGGAACGTTGCGTAATTTATAATTACCACAGTTTGTCGTATTGAGTTGATTTAGAATTTAAAATAGACGGACTGGACTTGTGGGTATTACATATAGAAAACAAGAATCGACAGGGAAGTCGATGCCAGATATAGGACAGAAATAATCAGAATTACCAGAATAATCCGTGTTACTCACTAATTGAATTAAAATTGTTACAACCAGAAAAGGGTGTTCATTAAACAAAAGAAAAAAATCAGTGGAATTAAACGTCACATACAGAACAAAAACGAAAGTTGTGGAAATTATATAAAACTAGTGTTACCCCAGCACACAATGCACTTTCAGACAGCGTTGATAGAACCGGCGAAATGTCAAGTCACGTGATGCATTAGTTCCAATAATGACACGCGACGTTATTGTGGATGGCGCCCCAAGTGACGCGCGTCTAGCCGACCTTCATATATATTATAAATTAAAATAATTATTATTAAAAAATCGACGTAGAGTAAAAATATAAAAATGTTTCATGTTCCATCTGTGGATAGAGACCTTTCATTTAAAAAAATGGTCTAAATTGGTGAAGCGGTAGCCGCTGGAGGAACCGTAGAAAAAAGCCTTTGTGCTTTTATATATGTATGAATGTTTAAGTCAGCAAATATAAGCTACTGTCCTATGTAACTATCAAAAACAAAGCCTGTAAAATACGCAGCCAATTTGTTCTAAACACCTACTGACCCAACTGATGTATAGGTTAATCGTTATTAGAATTTAGCTTCAGATTCGTACGTGTGCCCCAGTTTTTTGAGTTCGTCGGCGAACTTCTGTGGTGGCAAAAAAAGAGCAATGAGTCACACGGATTCGAGTTCACTTGCTCGTTTTAATGATTAAAACAGTAGCTCGCTCCATGGATGATAGAAGAAGTACAGTTAGAGGAACCCATAACCTTGAACGACATACCTCGCTTGTGCTATGGGCGTGGAAGGAATGGGACCGACAATGTCACGTTGGTGTACGTCGACTCTGAATTATAATCTATGAATTACAATGTACAAACAGCCTCTGCAATTAGTAAGTTAATGTAGGTGAAACTGTTGGAAAAGGCAGGAATATTTTTATTTGTATAACGTTTCCATGCTTGAAATTCAAAGTTTAGGTGTTTTATGCTAGGAGATTTCAACGTGAAGTTACAACGAACTTGATTCTTTTTATAGTATTATAGTATTTATCAACATAAGTATTGAGAAACAATATAAAACCAAAGATTTCACCCACAGAGTTTCATCTTCGAGAACCGCAAAGTGTGAAGGTTTGAAAAAGTTTTTCGCCAGTGTGAACTAATGTTTGTGCAATAGTGTTAAAATCGGTCATTTTGTAAATTAATTTTAAGTGTGTACTATTTTTGTTTAGATCAGGTTTTACTTTGAAAATTTGTTAAAAGGAAATATTTTTAGAAAATTAAAAACTTACAAATTTCGAAAATTTATTCTGAAAATAATGACTCGTTCGATAAGAAAAAGTAATTATTTTAACCTGAAGAAATAGAATAAAGAATTAATTAATCAAATAACACGACAAGATACTTCGCCAGTACTTTACTTTAGAAATTGTCATATTTACGTTAAGAAGTATTTTGTATTAACGTTTTAGCGCCGACGGTGACTATAAGATCGCACTACTCCTATTACTGCAACGGTAGCATACGGTAGTAATCCGCGGCCACCTGCATGTCGTAAGGTAGTTAGAAACTTAAAATTTATTTGTTTTTTTTGTCAGAAAAGCAATTTTTGGACATGTTTTTCTTTATTCATAAAACGTAAACGCGACGTTCATTCAATTGTTTTTGTTTTGATTATAGCATCGTAATCAGCGCAAAAAACTGTAAAACTTTGTTGATTTAATCGACACTGTAGCTCCAATAATAACAAAGTTAGCAAGAGTGATAATTCTGAACAGCCTGTATTGTCTGTGTAGTAAAAACAAGAATGTTTTATCGTTCGCCAGTTCTTAAATAAAACGCTACTAATTTCAAAAATTCATAGAAGGCGTCACGGAGAAATTATAGCTTCAAGATTATAACCAAACTATACCGCAACAACAAGGTTTAGAAATATCTTGTGGCCAGATTGTTTGGAAAATCTCCAAATTACAATTTTTTCCAATTCTTGTACATAGTACCAATGTCCTTCTAGGCTTATTTCTAATCAACATTTATGCCATTCTCGTTTTGGGTGTATAAAAGCGTTAAAGTAAAAATTTTCCAAAAATTGCAACGACCGCCGTTTTGAAGCAAGAAAATTTGGAAAAAACGTTTGGAATTGCCTCTACATTTTCAATCAGATCCAGTTTTCAGAATTACAAACTCCAGTTTCGGAAAAAAAAATAATAACAGAAAAATATTTGGAACGTCCAGTTATGGATCCTTTCAAAAGCTCTGAATTTTTAATATAATGTCAAGAAACCAACGAAGACCGCCGAGACAGCTAGCTCTGTGCTTAGAGTCTAAGTAGTTCGGCTGGACTATTAGAGGTTCCTGGACCTGGTTAATTTATATTCGGACTTGTTGCTTTAAGAGTATCAACCAGTGGTTATTTTGGGGGGGTGTTTGTTTCCTACAAGTCTATGAAGCATGCGTTTTTCGGAAAATGCAGCTAGGCCCCTTAGGCTCTAGTTACCCCAACAAAAAAATTTCATAGCTCCCACCTTGTGATACCTCATTGAAAAGCTCTTGAAAAATGCTGTTTAATAGTAGCAAACATTTGTTTTACCTGATTCGTTTCGGAAAAATTAAGAAATGAAACTCAAAAGGTTTAGAATCAATTATTTTGATTCAAATTTAAAAATATTAGATTAAATGTTCAATATTGATTGCCTTTATTATGTAGGCAAAAGTAAAGTCTGCTGTCAAATTCTTTCCGGACATTTTAGAAGGTATGACCTAGTCGTTGTCGCAGTTGTGCAATTGACTGAGGCTGAGTTTTGCAGGCAACAGATGGGGTCAAACCTGGAGATCTTGTAGGCCATTCTATTGGTCCTCTTCTACCAGTCCATTGAGTTTTATTTCTTAATTTTTCCGAGACAATACAGGTAAAGAAAATGTTTGCTACTGCTGAATAGCATTTTTAAGAGCTTTTCAGTGAGGTATCACACGGTGGGTGCTATTACCATTTAAAGTTTTTTTGTTGGGGTGAATGGGAAAGGTTGCGTTATGAGTCATGATGATTCCCTCTCCATGTTGTAAAAACGGTTTCTATAAATTTTCAATATATTTTTTACTTTTAAGATATAACACCATTGTACCTTTTCAAATTGACACCCTGTATGTATTGATAAAGAATAATAACATGATTTTGATTTGATTTTGGTCGTAATATTTTCTATAAGATCCAGTTTTTTAGATTTGCAAAGTTTAGTTTCAGATAAGGGCCTGCGGGTGGTCTAGTGGTTAGTCTCAGGCTCTAAAACTAGACTCCCAACGGCAGTAGGTTCGAATCCTCTGCCCGTCGGAAATGTTTCTGAATAAGTTAAACCCGGCGTGTCCATGGACGGTGTGTTTGGTGTGTATGTCGGGTTGCATGTCTTTCGGGGTGGGGCTCACATACAGCCTTATGATTCTTAAAAAAAAGTTTCAGAAAAGAGTAATACCAGAAAAAATACCCAACTTCCGGTTTCGTAATGTTTAAACAGCTTATTTTCCCTACAAATTTTTAAGTAAAACAACTAACGCACCTGCCCACATATCCACACACCCATCCACGTACGGACAGACATTGTTAAAAAAACATTTTCTTGGTGTTTATTTCTGTCAAAATCTCAAAATGCAAAATTTTTATGAAACCTGTACTGAAACTGTCGGAAAGTAAAAATACAGAAACTTCAACGCGAGATCAAGCAACTAACGTTACTGTAACATCCGATTTAATGACCCATATTATAAACAATATTTAAAAAAATCTGCTTCAAGGCTATACGAGTATAATTAGACAGCTATAATTAGCTGTGAAGTTTAAAATAGTTCCACGCAAGATTAAACAAGGTACTGCAAACTTGTACAACTTTCTTTCAATAGACCTTGAAGTAGCGACAAAACAAAAATCTCAGATACTGAAATACAAGAATTTAACTGATAACTAAAAAAATTGTCAGCGCTCGAAGAAAACTAACTAGATGCCGTTTAATGTGAATGTTTAAACACGGCAATTGTTTTTGAATTTCCGGTTAACATTACTATGGGCCCTTAAAGACATAAATGTAGATTTAGTTTTCTACAAGCGCTGATGTTGGTTGAAATCTTAAGTCTTTAAATACGTGCGTGCCTTATGAATGCAAATTCAGTTTGTTCAGGTGTTGTATCTTAAATATCTGCACTTTATCGTATATATTACAAAGGTCACATAACTAATATTTCTAATAAATAAATTAATGTGCGGCGAAACTAGTTTAATGAAAATTTATGGTTCCAGTTCATTGACTTGTCACATGGTTTGTGTAAAAAAGAAACGCGATTTATTATTTATGTTTGTTTCAATATGCCAAAGTTATAAAATTACAGACTTATGACAAACACTTCAGATATTGCATCTATAAAATATCAATCTCTCGACTTCGGACCTAATTAAAAAGTTTTCTTCGCAGACAAAGTTTACTGAACATAACTCAACCTTAATTGTTAAATTTCACTTTGCCTAAGCAATAAAAAACAGTTTATTAGTTCTTATATCTAATAATCTGTCCTACGTTAAAAACATTCTGATAGAAATCCAAAATACTAAATTTTGACATTTAAATTTTTTTTTTCAAAATTAAAAAAAAAAATTTTGTTTTATACTATCGAATTAATCCTGTGGTTTTGCCATAAAACCAAAGAAATAATAAGCACATCTTTCGGAGCTTTCTTTAATTAGGCGACTGAGCCTGACTAAACCGACTATATAGCACACATGGCCTACATTTGCCATAACAACTGCTAGTCTAATAAAAATCATTGCCAAATCCTCTTGTATTTAGCGATGTGTTAACTAAGACACGAAAATCAACAACATTCAAATTTAAACATGTTTTTATAATAAGTCAACATTAAACATTTTATGCTTTTTTTTGTTTTGCAACTTTCACGAGCTTTTCTGGCAAGTTATTCCAAAAATATGAAACAAAAAATTTAAAAAAATCATTCTTTATGCTTTTCTACTTGATGTTTTGTGTAGGGTAACGCAGTATTTCCTATAAATAATTTACATCATTACAATTTCTGAAAATTTGTCGGTGAAATTTTGTTGTTTATACAAAATACACTAAAAAAGTTACTTTGTTAAATGTTCGTAAATCCAACGGTTTTTGAGATAATTCAATAATTTAGAAAAATCAAGTTACCATGAAGGTCTTAATGCATTCTTAAGATGGGTAAATGGTTTGCACAAACTTTAAAGGTAAGTCCTGCTAACGAAAGCAACAAAAAAAAGTTCTGATAAACATGTATGGGAAAAGGCTTCCTTATGAAGTTTCGACCTTCAAAAGGGACCAGTTTGGGGGGTTAAAACGGTTCCTTTTTCTGAAGGCTGTAAAGTTGTAAGGAAGCGTTTTCGGACTCCTCTTTATGCAAATCTTTTTTTATTGGTTTTTAAATGCAGAACTTACCTTCACAGTTTGTAAAAACTATTTGCGCATCTTAAGACTTCATGGCAACTGGATTTTCCACAAAAATGAAATTTTATCTTGAAAGCCCTTGGATTTAAGGACTTTTTGGGTATTTTTTATGGAGAATCAGGTATTGTAGACAAACTTTAGAAATTTTAAACATATGAAAAATTTAGAAACAAATATTACGTGCCCCCTCCCCCCTACATGAGACACCTCTGGTGCACTTATTTAAACAAAAATAAGTAGAAATACTAAACTAAATGGTCAGTGCTCACAAATAAAATTTTAAACCTTTGATGCAACCACTGCCAAAGTCATCCACAAAAAAAAGGGATTAGACTGGTTTTGAAACGCTGTAGCTCCGTAATTAACCATTTTTGTACATAGGTACGTTGGGTTAAATCGTACAGGTCAGTTGAGTTGAATCCGGTGTTATAATTGTTTTTATTTTACTCAACTGTACTTTTTACACTTCACAACAGAAGAGTGGCATTGCTATAATGAAAGTAACAAAGTTTTATTTGGTTGTGGGGCGTTGTGGCTATTGTTGGTGATATTATAAATAATTTATTAATTGTTGATGCGTTGTTATTATTGTGAGTATTCATCTGGCTTGTTGTGGATGCTTCGCTGGTAGATACGACTAATTGTGTTCTTGGGATCCGGCTAGTACGATAGGTCTATTTGGAAATTCCTCAACAGTATTAACCAGTGACGCTAAAACGTATATATTGAGGTGGTCAGAGTTATGCCCAAGTCCCCATTGGATTCCTTGTTTGTCATGTCTTTCCGGGGACGGGTCCTCGACATGGTGAGCACGATGAAATGGATTATTACTGTATTGTTCGGGTTAACAATCGGTTAACTGTTATCTGGCGTGATAAACGACCTATCCTTCTCTTATGCGTTTTTAAGTACGTCGTGTTAGTGCTCTGCAGACAATATTGTAATCACTTAAAGCGGCTAGAGGCTACGTGGGATTTCCACGGAAGGAAACACCTTTTCCCCAAGTGCTTGCGTATTTTAACGCCTTTCGTGTTAATACTGGTGATATTCGAAATGCTAAATGTTTGATGTGTCTAAGCGCAACGACAAGTACGTTACTGGAATAAACCTGGACGGGGTTTTTCGCGAATACGACCTGGCTGCATCAGCCGATTTGTTAAAGATCTCCGTGAGTAAATATTATTTTGTTTTCTTGAAGTAAATCGGTTTTTACCTCTTTTACATAATTTATTTAAACTTCATTCCATAAAAAGAAATCTTCAAGGAAGTTGCAATTACTCGTATAATCAACCTACATTCTAAGAAAAATGTCACTTGCAGAAATTGTTCGAGAACGTCGACCTTATTAATTTCATTATACAATCTCAGTTTCTACAAGTACTTACAACGTTACGCAATAATTTTCTTAATTATTGATATCGGTGGGAAATTCCTCGCAGACACGACACAGGGACAATTACCACCCATTATTAACATTCTTCATACAATGCCTGGATTTTAATGCAAGGTTTTACGAAACGCACTATGATTAAACAGGATTTTTATTGAGCCAAGGATTTTTCCTCCTTCGGAGGATCCCACATCCTTATTCAAATATAATAATATGCAAAACACGACATCCTTAATATTAATAATGTATAGCAACAAAATGATTAAGTTTTTATTATCATAAACAACAAAAAGAAGGTTGTTTTTAATATTAAAATGCCAACAGGTTATTACTTATTACGGACGGAGTAAAAGTGTAAAAGTCTACAAGAACGTGTTACGGTTCTTAAACCGCAATTATGAGGACTGAATTTGTATACGTTTTTGTTCCGCCTCAAAAGCATAACACATAATACTGCATTCTAATTATATTATTCATACTAGGGACTAATGTTCCATGTAACGATCAAAAAATTACGCTGCAATATATTTTTTTACTGCTGGTAACCTCATTTTTATTTATTTTTTAAATTTGTTATTACGTTAGTAATTGATTTCATTATTATGCTATAAAAGAAACAAGAATCGACAGGGTGGTCGCCGCCGATACAACCCCGCCCCATAAGTTAGTAGACAAGACAGTTTACACAGTTGATAGTTTTTTAACTAGTTCAGTAGTTCTACGTTGTGTCCGAACCAGAGTGGGTTACTTTACGAAAACTTCTTCTTTTTCTTGTACTTATTGAACGGCATTTGTTGTTTCTTCTGGTTGATATCTATCATCCTGGCGGCAGCGTTTGCATTGATGAAGACATCCAACTTTGTGCCCATTTTTTTAGTGGTCTTTCTGGTTTTCTTCTTTAGAATTTTGAACGGGCGATCTTCGGTTATGGAATCTACATATTGATTCCGTTCTCTTTGCGGCGCCGTTTGATGAAGTTAATTACATTTCCTAGCATATTTCCTCGTTTGATATTCTAGCCATTCCCATGTTGCCAAGTCTGATCATCTTTGTTTTGGCAGTGCATGCTAGTTGTTTGGTATTGCATGTATCTGCTCTAATTTTAGCTGCGTACGTAACAGTGAAATAACGCCTAGTCGCTTGGGCTTACAGCCGACCCTACGTCACATGGATTGCGCATCTTCTCGGCAAGCAGCTGGAATGTGTGTAAACCACAAGTTCGTAGTGGCACAGTTGGATATGCGGGTGTGCTCGGGTGTACTGCTTTTTTACTGCATAAGTAGTTGTGGGGTCGAATCTCGGTTGGGATCAAATTTTTTTTTTATTTTATAATTTTTTTTAAACACTGTTGTTGCGTTTTGCTATTTACGCGAGTAATAAATTTAAAAAAAAAGGATTTGTTGTTTTCTATTGAATGCAATGAAACAATCGGCTTTAACAATGCAAATCTCGATGTAAATATCACACTCGCACTTAGGCGAGCCAATATTAGACGATATTGGGCAATTCAGGACCGGCTGTAATTCCAAGCGTCTAGACGCCAGTTAACAGTGGAACTTACTATCGTCGTGTAATTCTCAAGTTTCTTGCTTGTTGACGTATGTTTCTTCTTCCATATCAATATGTAAGTAGCCGTACACTCCTTTGTCTTTGATAACTTCTTTGTGGTACGCGTGCTAAATATTTCTACTCCCTGATACTTGAGCTACGACAAGTAGTACAGTGTGTCTCAAACTTTTATTGTTTGCACCTGCTTTTCTAAACTGCGATGTTTTTGGCTTTCCTTGCGGTACAGTGACAGAATGCGATAATAGTTATTTATTATATCAGTGGGATAAAGGCATTATTACATACGAATGCGGTGAGTTGCCCGACGAGGGTGTCAGCCCGAGTCGGAGTAAGAGCATGAGTATGTTAATGGCCTTTATCACATGTATATAATACAATTTTTTATCTACGTCTGCTCAAAATTGAAAAAATTACATAATTTTTAAAATTGAAAAAATTATATAATTTTGACAGACCATCTTTTTTATTTAACATCAGAGTAGCATGGCATTTTATTTAAAAACAGAGTAGCATTGTTTCTACATAATTTATTATCGTCATAGCAACCAAACATTTTTTGTCAATAATTGAGTTGTTTTTAATTTTTCCTTGATTTGTGGTGAAAATTGTGAGAAAACCGGTAAATATAATTATGAGTGATTGTGACAGTATTCCGTCGGACATAGAAGAAGCTGCAACGATTGTAGTTTCTTCATTGTTACCAGAAAAATCAAAAATGAAGTATGAAAAATTGTCATATCCCACTGAGTGGGATAAGTGATCCTTATCCCATTGAGTTGGATAATAAACATCATTATGCAACTCAAATGAATGATATAATAGGTTCTTATCCTAGCAGACGTAGATAAATTATATTAAAACTAAAATATTTCCGTCTTTCTCTAGAAACTTACCGAATCTTCTCAGAGTACGCAAAAGTGTATTGAGACTACACAGCGTGTGCAGGAGCAGTCGATTTGCGACTGGGTATAGCTTCTTATCTATGCAAAATTGATTTTTTGCTGTTTTTTAAAGAAAAACTGCAGATCTAAATTAAATATAGCAAGGAAACCGAGAGTGTCGATTTTTAATGTGTTATCCAATTTTCTAAAAAATCTCTTCGTCAAAGCAAGCAGACGGAAGCCATTTTATAAACTTAAAACTTTTTTGAATTGTTGCATTTGTTTACTTTGCATATTTTAATACTTATACAAGGTGTTCGCGCGAAAAGTCCGGGTGCGATTATTTCTGGTGTCTTTTAAGTTACAAATTTGAAATTTTAGGGTGTTAGCCGGTGCATTTGAGGACGTAAGTTGCTATAACTGTCATGTCAGTACGCCACCTCCAGCCACCCCCCTTCAAAATTTCAAATGGGACTTTTTATGAAGAATTATAAAAGAGGCCATTTTTTTAGTATGTCTGCTTGTTTGTAAAAAGTGCTAGGTTAGAAGAAAAAGTTTATGAGATAATAATATTTCACTTTAAAATTTGAAAAATTGAATATTACTATCAATGCGGCTGGGGCAGAGTACTGCCATGATAACTATAGTGACTTACTTCCCCCTAAGCTCTGACTGACACCCTAAAACTTCAAATTTCTAGCTTGAACGACACCAAGATAATCGCACTCGAATTTTTCGCGCGGACACCCTGTATATGTTACATTATGGTATACAGGGTGTTCAATTACAAATGTTGTTTAACGTGTCGGAAAGACTCAAATTTAGGTGTTCAATTAAGCAGTGACACGCTATTGGCTGTTGAAAACAGTACGTCGTTATTTATTTGTTTCATAGTTCGTCATTTGATTGACGTGTTGCTATGGTTATACAGCACCGATAACACCATCTTATATTGCGATTAATATTTTCTGCACAAGCTGTTGATAACTAATGTCAAAAATATAACTGATAGGTTATGTTTTGTTTTTTGTTGAAAATAATTTATATTCTGAATTACAGAAATACGTTGCTCCGAGTTCACATATTCAAAATTTTTTTAAATATTTTAACAGTTTTGCCATAAACATGAAGCAATCACTAAGTTGAATTACGCAATGCTGCCAAGAAACGTCAGCTTTTATAATTAAAATCTTCATTTAATGGAGTATAGTAAAATTAGATTTAATTGTGCTTGCCTGAGCAGGACGGCATTGATATGCTGTTATGGATACACAAATACGAAATAAATAAATTTATTTTAGCAGTTTTATCATAAAAATAAAAAAATAACTAAAATGAATTTCGCAATGTTACCATAAACGTTAGCTTTGACAATTCTGATGGAAATCATTTTTCCCCTAAATGTTTTTAGGTTGACACCACTGAATTTAGAGTCCATGGCAAAAATGTAAAGGTCGTGGTTTTATGTACGTGCATAACTTGAATTCAAGTTTAAGCCTCGTATTTAAAAATTAATCAACATATGTGTAAGTTGAAATTTTGTATTTTTCGAAAATACGTATGACGAAATTAATTTATAATTAAAACATTCAAGCATTATCATGTTTCCTTTAGAATCTTTTAGGTTGGCACCACTGATTTTGATGACTTGCAGGAGAAATTTGAATTTAGTGATTTTATTTGAGCGGGAAATTTAAAACAAAAAAATTTTTAATATTTATTGATGAATACCCACGTCATTGTCTCATTTGTATCAGAAAATTTAATTAGAGATTTAATTATCAGTTTTCTCCTAGATTTATTTTTAGGTTACACCACTGAATTAAATAAATTATTGGCGGGAAATTTAAATTTAAAGCTAAGAGGTTATTTGATATTTTAAATAATGTAAATATGTAGGGATACGAAGTGATATACAAGATGATGAAAAAGTCTACCGACAAACTTCGTAAGGTAATTACGAGTAATATGTGCCCAGAAACGTACCATTTGGAAGATGGTGGTGTACTCAAATTACTTTTATAGATATTAATATCTTCACCATAAATTGAGAGATTGGATTTAAATCTTGTATGAATATTTTACTATTGTTGATTTACATTTTCACATGTTTTATTGTAAACCCCCAACCAGGGGCGTAGATGCGAGGGTGTTCGATGTGTTCATAAGGCATTTGTGTACACTGAAAATTTTGTAACTTTTGATTTAAAATCGTTTTTCTTTGTCAAAATACACAAAATATCTAGCAAATTTCTTAGTGGAAAATTTAAAATTCGGAAGGTGATCACGAGTAATATGTACCGAAACATTAATTTCTGCCTCATGCCGACCAATCACGAAGAAGAGGCTGAGTTTACAGATTGCGCAGAAACGCACCATTTTGGAGATGGTAATTCAGTCAAATTACTTTTTAATTAATATCTTCACCATAAATTGAAATATTTAATTCAAATTTTGTATAAATATTTTACTATTGATGATTTACATTTTCACATCGTTTCTTTCAAATCGTCTAGCCAGGAGCGTAGACGCGAGGGTGTTTGACGTATTCATAAGGTATCTGTGTATACTCAAGATTTTCCTATTTGTAATTTAAAAATCGTAATCTCTGTGTTAAAATACACAAAAACGGTTCTCTGCCAAAAGTCTCTAAACTCAACGGTTTTGGAGATAATTCAATTTTTGTGAAAAATCGAGTTCCACAAAATGAGCACGTGGTAAGGCAAAATGAGTTTTGACAAGTTAAACTATATGCTTAACGTTTTCTTGAAGGTAAGCCCGCAAATGCGCTATTACGAAGTTACGGCCATTTTTAATTATTAAGAAAAAACAAATATTGAGTATACACTGAATAAATTACCGAATATTTTAGTTTACGTAGAATTAGTTTGTTTAAACACTGGTTGTAAATTGCTTCAAAGTAAATTCAATTTAGATTTTAAAAGTACTCAGACTTTCATGGCAACTCGTTTTTTCAGAAAAATTCTAAAACCGGTGGATTTAACAGCGTTTCCGATCACATTTTAATCAAAGTTTTACTCTTAGAATAAGTTAAGAAATTACCTCCTAAACATTATTAGTGGAATTTTGAATTACCCTGTAGGGATGCAACGGATATTCGGTTTTTATCCGTTATCCGGTCTATCCGGCCATTTCACCGAATATTCGGTTCGGCCGGATAATATGAAATATCCGGCCGGAGATTTTTCTTTAAGTAAAAGAGATTATGAACGCAATTTAATTTGAAAGCATAGACTAAAACAATTAAAAGTAAGAGTACAATACAGTATCGGGCACAATTACTAAATTTATATTATTGAGATCAGCATTTATGCGAGTTAAAAATTTGAAATGATTTCAAACAACATAAATAAGTATTATTTATTAAAACCACGAAGTAATATACCGTGTGGCCGCGAGAACAGGTAACAATTGGCCATTTTTAATTTTTAAATTATTAATTTCAAATTTTTTCTAGGTAACACACACATAAAAATGCATATTACGACATAAAACGGTGTTAATTTGGACTTCCGGTTTAACCGGAAGTGATAGCAGTTTTTTTATTTTTAATGGAACACCCTATATATTTTTTCATATTTGTTATACGTATGTATAACATAAAGAGGATGCATGAACCGCTTGTTGCTACGATATGCAGGTCTCAATTTTGCAGTACATGTGACATGTGACAGAGATCCAAGACAAGGAACCTGTAAAATGCACTTGATCGTCAATCGTCAGTATTTTATTTAAATATCGATAAAAACCATATAATGTTAGGTTATGTCAGTTGATTTCTTGATGGTGTTGGATTTATCAGTACAGAACATGTTTTAGTTTTAACAATTGTTAAAAATTGTAAATTCTTGTAACAATCAAATTCCTTGACTGATTTCCAATATTAATTGTGAAGAAAAACACTACAGAATAAGGGCTTATGGTTCGTGCATACTCTTTAAGTTATGGTATGCAGGTAGTGACTCATCATCGCTTAGATTTATGATACCTTTAAGCAGGGGCGGTTTCCGATTTTGATAACGACGGGGAGGTAAGCTATACGAAATAACGCTGCAACGAAAGTTTTCTCAAACTGGGTGCGATCAATTTAAATGCGTTTTAAGAACATCTGACAATGTTAGGGTCAAACAAAAAAATCTTAAAATATAACATTTATGTTGTAAATAATAATCCGCACTCAACCGCACCGACAAGTAAAATCAAGAACCAAGCACAATCGGCTTTTCACAGGGAACTGACAAACATTATTAAAACTGCTATCCTTAACCGCATCGGTCTTATCTGTTATGAGCACGACGTATTGAAAATTGGGAAAAAAGAAGCCGACAATTTAAGATGTTTTCGTTGTTGAGTTAGAATCGTATGAAATGTGACTTGCAAAAACGTCACTATATTTCTAATTCAAGCAGAATTACAAGGCGTGTTAGCAGTTAGCTGAGTAGGATAACCCTTAAAGCTAAAACTGTGTCTATAAAAACTGTTTTCGAGAATCTACCTAACAAAAAAAAACACATTTTTGTCTTGTCATTGTATAAGTCGAATTTCACGTCTTTTGCCTAATATATTTATGGAAAATTTAGAATTAATAAATTTTTATATATGACACGGCATTAATTTTTGTATAACAAAATTAAAAATTTTTTAATAAAAGTAGCAATTTTTCGCCTTCTTTCAACGGTTTATTTTTAAAAACTAAATTTACTATTTTATTTTTAAAACTTGCGCTACATAATATTATTCTTCCCTTCACTCAAGCCGAACACTTAATAAGGTGATAAGTGTTGTTTTGACACTAACCGTCCAATATTTAAAAATTCAGAAGCTGAAAAACTATTTAGAAATATAACCCCTAAAACCGCAGTTTACAAATTTGTCCCCTATTGATCTTAACCTTAACGTCTGCATTTATATAAAACCCTCTAGAACACGTGCAAAGTTTCTACCTGAAAACCAACGAAATTTATTAGGTCTTAAGTGTTGTTTTGACACTAATGATTATAAAATTTCAAGTTGAGTACATAAAAACTGCAACCGCAAAGGAGCCGGTATCGGTCTGCTTATCGCCAAATGCAGGTACAAAGAAACGTTTAACTTTACGATCGTGTTATTAGCTAACCACTCAAGTTTTTGCACTTTTTTTGCCTGTGGTGCATGCAAGTTATATTTTGGTGGAGTTCATGGTTTAGAATTACCCTTTTAGTTACAGAAACTTATAACTAATTTTAACACAAAAAATAGTGACTTGGACGCTATTTCGCTTGGCAAAAAAGTGACCTTTTAGTGACCTTGCTTAGGCCTACAAATTAATTGTACTGCATAATGTTCAGCATTATAATCGAAGTAATAAACAAAAAAAGTATAAAGCGGTATATCTTTTTACGAAAATAAATTGCACAAAAAACGTTTATTTATTTACAAAGATTTTATATAATTTGCAAAGAAAATTTTATATAAAATGTATTATAAAAAAATGTTAAAATGCGAACAAGAAATAAACAACATTCGTATAAAAATATAAAAATACAATATTCACACGAAAGAACATAAGTAATACTGGATATTATAAAATTTACTAGATTAAAATATATATTTTATTAAAAAAAAACTGAACAATAATTCAACTAAAAACAAATTTTCAGTAAGGAATCACGGACGTAATTATACGCAACTATAATAAAAAATATAACTTTACTAAAAACCAAAGTATTAAATTTATTTAGTAATTAATTTTTGGCCAGTTTTAATTTGGGAGTCATAATTACAATATCATCTAAACTGCTTTCCTTTTTTTCGAATGCTTGTTTGTTGTAGTTCCTCAACTATCTAGTTTTATCATTCTTCTGCTTCTTTTTTGTGTTTTTAAACTCTTAGACTCTGGCAATGCCTTTGCAACAACCACATTGGCATGGTTGGTTTTTAATGATAATAATTTTTTAGCATATACTAGTAAACTTCTTGTTACAGTATGGTCTACCTTTTTTGCTTTTATGCAATTCATTTAATCGGTTTTTAATTTCTAATACTTGTTTCTGGGCTTCACTATTTTTTATGTTTTCGTTTCTTTCTTCGGTTTGTTCTTCTTATAGCCTTTTTTTGCGTTATATCTCCGACATTGTTTACACGTTTTAAAATTTTTTAATTGAGGATGGAAGGCTACAGCCATCTCAGCCACTTCTTAAACCCACGCCTGCTTTAAGAATACAAGTATGATATGTAATGTGCCATAAAATCAAACCAATAATAATTTGTCAGCGTTTTTCAGAAAAAATAAAGCCATGAACTAGAAAATGAAATCTGTTAACCAAAACATGTAAGGACTATAAGTACTAACCTCTTCCCCACTCCCCCCCCCTAATAATTATTACAGACAAAAACATGTTTACAATATTTGATTCTACTATTCAGATGAGCAATTGTATTCAAACATGAATTTTAGTCACTTTACCCCCTGTTACCATTAATTTCCAAGTTTACAAAATTTGTAGAGGACTTCACAGTAGAATTAGAGACTTGGTCCCTTGACCCTTGAATTTTCTAAAAGAATTTTTGGATATCGTCGTCTTAAAACCTAAATTTTACTGCATTTAAGCTGAAACAAATCCGGTATCCGGCTATCCGGCTGAGCAACCGAATACCAAATATCCGTTATCCGGCATTTTGAAAAAGTACTGCTCGCTGCATCCCTATTACCCTGTATATATAATTTTGAAATATTTTTAATGTTCAAAAAAAATATTAATTGAATACGTTAAGCCTTACTTTGAAATTCAAATTTGCCGCACAATATTTAGTAAATTCAGGGAAGTACCAGGAGAAAATCAAGGGTAAATGTCTCCAGAATGCGTTTGAAGTGACCCGAAACATGCCCGTTGCATCTACCGCAACTAGGATATATGTGTAGATTAAAATGCAAGGTGAAAAAGGTGTTAGTCTACATAAAGGTTCTAAAAATGGAAAAAAATAACTCTGATCTTAATCTAGTTAATTTAAATCATGAATAACAGAATATCCTTCATAATAAAATAACGGTTTAGAACCACAACAGTGTAATGCAGTTTAGTAAAACGTTTGCACTGTAATGGAATTTCAAATTACTAATTATTCAACGCGGAACTAAAGTCGGTTTGACCTTAATCAAGAAAATACGGTTAACGCAATAACCGTACATACGTAAATAGTCAATGATACTATTTGTCTCGGTTTTCTTTGCAATTTTCGCTGCAATTACTCTCTTTCCAGTTTGGTGCGTTTAATTAAATCCTGAGAAATATTTCCAATAACGTAATAAGCCTTTTAAACCGCATCAAATGAAAGTAAATCAACCAAAAGAAAGCTTAGCATGAACAATAAATTGTATTGAAGCTATTGCGGCATATGCGAAGAAAATTGATCAATATCGAACTGAAGAATCACGACTTTTGAAGACATGAATGCGACTGAAAAATCGAAGGAATTTGACTTACACAAAAAAGGTTCTTATTACCGACCTGTTCGCATTCAAGACAATTTTTTTAAACCTTGTAGTTTATAACTTGAATATTCAGCTAGTGGCCGAGTGTAGAATAATTAAAGATTCAGAAAATTAAACAAGTTTGTCGCAGTTTCACAAGTTGTACGTTTTAAATATAAATTAGTTCGTTTAAATTTGGTCAAGGCCTACTTTTTTAATAGTTTTAATCCAGATGCATATATAAGTTGGTACGATTTCCATTCAGTCTTCTACAGGAAAACTTAAATCAATCTCTATAAAATTTTAATTTAAAGTGTGTTAGAAAATTAGAATAGAAATTGCATCACTATAGCACTATAGTGAAACTGTTAAGGCTCAGGCTTAAGAATTTCCACGCCTAAAAATTAACACACTTTTGAACAATTTAAAAAAAAACCTGGAGAATGATGACTTTGAACTACTTAATTATTTAATCTTAAAGATTAATTAAAGTTTGAATAAGTAAAATCAAGAGCCTGTAGGATAGGTAAAAAATTAAAATTAAATTTACATTAACAGAGCGACGCAATTTCAAAATATAACAGATAAATACATAAATTAATATTCACTCTTCCAAATATTTGGCAGATTGGCCGATACAACCACATCGGGCTCAAGTTACGTAGATATTTTGTTCCCAGACACACCAAACATTCAGCATTTAAAATATAGCCACTATTAACATTAAAAACAAGCTGATAACATTACCACATTAGCAAAGCATGATAAAAATATATATCTTACGGGGGAGTTATTCCCCTTCCGTAGAAATCTTACGTAGCCTCTAGTAGTTCACCCTTTGAGCGTATTTGAACATTATTTTCGGTGCACTAACTCGGCGTACTCAATCCATGTCACTATGTTCACCCTTACCCTGCAAGTACGTGAAACTCAATACGTCCAATGCTAGGGTCTCTCTTAGCCACCCCAAAATATACGTTCTGGGGTCACTGGTTAATATTTCGTCAATTAACCAGCTCGATGAATTCCAATAACTCCCCGCCTCGTTATTGGGTCCCAAGAACACAGCTAGCTGTATCGACGGGCTTAATCAATTACACATTTAGAATTGCAACACTACTACCACTTAATATTTACCAACACCTTTGCACAAGTATCAACAATTTATTATAAGCAAATCAAATACAACCAAAAATGTCTAAAATGTATTTAGCACTTCTACATTCTAACAAAACATTTGCTTTAGTAAAAGATCGAACGATGGCACAGATTGAAATATTTTATTTCTGATAATCTATCTGGGAGACATTATAACTAAGCTATTATGTTAAGTTAAATAATCAAGGACAAAATGGCTGACCACTTTAGGTGCTCAAACGCCACAGGTTGCTACTAACCATGTGAACAACGCCAAAACTTGAGCCACATTTAGAATATTCTGCTTTTTATTGGCACACTTGTTTTATGTTTTTAGCCGATTTATTTTTAAATACATTTTTTATTATTCATTTTTGTGGCATATTTTGTAAGCTTACATTTAACTTACCAACCATAAGAATTACTCAGAATCAGGACAGCGTCTTACCTGTAACAAAGAAATACGTTACATTTGGTTTAGAACGGCACCAACACAAATGGCATTGTTAACGTTATTGCTGTTGATGAAACTTAAGCTTATTTTGCCTAAAGAGGTCTTTAATAAGGCCGAAACATGTAGCATTAAATAAATACTATACAGCGGTAAGACTTTTATTGTTCCTTCGTGATTTTGTCTATTTGCCCGTTTGTAACCGTTTGTTTATGTTGCTAAGCAATGACTACTGCTGTTTTATATTAATTTCACCCCCTCTGTTAATAAACAATTGTGCATTGTTTTTAATTTTAAGTTATTTAAAAATAGTATACATTTCTAAAAAATCAAATTATTCCCATTCTGGAAATATGGAAAAAGTCAAATCAATAAATTGAAATTTTATTATCAAGTCTATAAAATAAACAAATTTTTCACCTACAACAAGTTCAACTTTAAATTTTTAAATTATCGATTGTGAAGGCGTTGACATATTCATTTAATCAACGCATATTAGAAATAAATCCTGTTTTTGCATAAACGATGTGGCAAATCACTGAACCCTAATTTATTAATTTTCTTTAAACTTGTTCAGCAATGTATTACGCAACCTGTTAGAAATATTAAACCTGTGACTGTACATTAATTATGTTAAGTCAAAGAACTATTAACGATTTTTTATTAGTTAATTCTGTTATTAGTCAACCGTACATATTATTGTACACCTCGGAGTAAATTTAATCTATTGTATTCATTTCATAAGTATTTATTAACTTTCACCTATTTTTTTATCCGATTAATTAACACTACAAAGTGAAAAAGCAAATGAAATTTACATCTCTTGTGTCATGAAAATTAACTAGGAGTAAAGATAATTTGCCCTCTCCATTGCTATTAATCATGACAAATTTACTATCACTCTCAGTTTCTGTAATAAACATTTTTGCATAAGTAGGTAAACGATTTTTTTAAATAGTTTGTTAGTTGAGCTTTGAAACGGCCTAGGGGAGTTTTACAGTCCAAACGGCATCGAATCAAGAAATTGAACTAAAATTCTAGAATTTTTCAAATCGTTTGAAATAAATAAGATAATTCCCAAAATATTATTAAAATTCTACAGTGCAAGACAATCCCATGTCTTCCCAAATTGCCTAGAAACAAAGAAAATGTAGAACTCTACTAGTAATGATCGTACCACCTTACCCATGCTTTTCAGGTTTTTCAATGAAAATTGTTAAAAATCGAAGAAATTTTTTTTAACATGTATTCTCAGTTAAGTAGTGAAAAGATATCGGAGTGTTTTTGATCCAAAAGGCATCGTGTTAAAATTGAAAAACTTTCGAATTTTAATGCTTGTACTTCTAATCTTGTGCTGAATTCAGAGTACGACTCCAGCACAGAACATGACATTTGTCATTTTCTGCTGCCCATCATAGTAGCTTTTAGTAGTGATGAGATATTTCGATAAGAATCATCAGTTCTATTATTATCTGTTATCAAAATATTTCGAAATATCTCGAGACCATTTAAAAAATCATTCGAATGATTTTAGCAGTTTAAAATTTTCGGTTTATAGCGGATATTGAAGCGATACCCATTACATTAGCCAGCTGTGTAGCCAATGCTTTTGTCCCTATATTAATTTTTTTTAAATAATTTATATATAAAAAAGAAAAATTTATCCACTTGCGGTTTATACAAATCTTACTTAAAAAGAGATCGGAATTGAGATGAAATGCTGTAAAAAATTAACGTTGTTTCAAAGAAGACGCTGGAAGTTTAACTTGCATACGTGAATAGACTGAAGCATAAAACCCGAAAACCACATAAGCAATGGCGATTATACGTTTTTGTTTCTGGTCTTATTTTTATGTTTTATAAAACAGGAAAATGTATCCAATTTTAGCGGTTTATAGAAATATTCAAAGAACAGGCCGGAATTAGCGATGACATTTCGAAGCCGAAAGTTTACGCTGTTTTAGCCAAGTGACCCAAAGAAAGACGATGTGAACGAGAACTCATTCATGAAAGCATTTCAGAAGCAAACAGAGAGCGTTTTTACTACTTTCTACAGCATAGACACATTCGAATGATTTTATTCGAATGAATCGTTCGATTATTAGAACCATTCGAACGACAATTTTTCGGTTATGCTCATCACTACTATTTAGTTGTGTAAACCGTGCTAACTGTTTCAAAAGGATAATTTTAGTTTTGTTTTATGAGAGGTGTTAATGCATAGGTACTTATAAATTAAATAGAAAAGAAAACTGCGGAAAACCTTTTAAAGGTAACGTCTGGGTGAGCTTAGGCTCTATTTTTTGATAGTTTGTAATAGTGATATTCTGGCAAGTTTTGCTAACAATAACGTATCAAAACTTAAGAACAGTAAAATAAAAGGTTGCGAGTGCAATATAACAACAAAACAAAAAATTTAATCCAACTTTCATTATAATGCACCACATTTGTGACATTAAAAAGTGTACCGCTAATTAGACAGTTCAGGTAATAAATTTATTAATAACCATATTTTCAACACATTAAGGAACCATTAATTTTTTTTTAAATATGACGTTACATAAGTTGTTCAAATACTTGTCGCACTCGTTTAACATTTCTCGTTTAACGTTACTAATATTATTTTTAACTGAGTGAAATTTCATTACAAAACTAAAGTGAAACTTTAAGTCAGGTTCGTTCTAATCATTCATTCTTAGGAGTTTCCACGGCAAATGAAATTAAAAAGGAAATTTAGTACAGACAACGCACTAGTGCAGACTTTTAATTTACTCTAACCTAAATCAAGTCACGAATTGTGCTTGTGCTGCTGAATTAATGACACCCTATACATTTTAAGACAAACAGGTACAGTTTTGAAAATCTTTTTTTGAATGATACGTCGAATAAGTTGTGTAAAAACATAAGGTAGGGTCAAACAGAAATGTTGTGACTGTTGGCGTCGGTGTGCAGCCGTAGAAACAGAAAAGGCCGACAATAAAGAAACACAATTTTAATTGACAAAGTTTGAAAAAAATACTGAACTACTTTTGTAGATAAAAAAATGTAATGTCATTAACCAGATATGTGAAGGTTCTGAAAATTCTCTGGTGTTTAGTCAAGTTGATTAAAAAATTGTAAACTATTTCTTAATTAATAAAATGTATTGTTATTAATCAGATATGTGGAGGTCTACTCTGTGCCACATCGGTGCTTCGCCACAGCGACAGAAATAAGGCCACCAACAAAATTCTGAATAACTTTCCTAAGAAGAAAAATTGTTTTGATAAGGTTAAAATCGAAAACTAAATCTTCAAGATCACGTTAATTGTGCATTTGCATGATTTAAAAAAAAACGACACCATTACATAAGCTTTATATAATCGCAATGATCCGTGCAGTACAGCAACATAAAGAAAGTAAATCCCATAATTGCCTTAGATCTCACGACATAATAATATTAGCATTATCATCATCATATACAGCTTTCTACAAACATAAACAATCCATGTTATCGTCATTCATTGTACCCACCGGTATTACCAATATTACACCATCTTGTTACATATCCCTTTGTGTGTTTATTTTTTTTTTGCAAATTCTAACAAACGTTCCAGATTTTCCTTGTTCTTTTGATTTAATAAATAATCCAATTGTTACTCAACGCTTTCAGCGCGTTATTGTTTTAGTATAAATATATAGTGCATGGGTAGCGCTTCCTTTCGCGTATCCCATGTAAAAATTGAGTAACTGCGTGAGAAATTTGAATGCGAATGCATACAAGCATCATTGTCGTTAATTAGATGTTAGGTGGGTGTTATTTAGAGCAAATCTTATCTTGGGAACGTGATAGAATTAGATTTAATTGCTGTATTGTCCAAAACGAACGCATGTTCTTTTAGATAATCGTATGTTTTCTCAATTAAGGTTGAGGAAGTTCCACGTAAGGTTCATCACAATTATTATTACGACACAACGAGTTACGAGACTTGCCCAAGTCTTGTCTTACTTTGTTTATCTCGACAAAATTTATCACCATAATACGATGCCGGTCCATTGCAACTCGACTCAGTTTATTGATTATTTTCGGCAATTATTTATATGTTGCTGTCGATTATTGCTATAATTTGGTTATTTATGGTTTACTAAAAAAAACTCCAACGAAACGAGACTAACTAAGATTCGTGTAATTTTGTTTGAATTCGGCATAAAACGAATGTCACGATCAAGTCCAGTTTCAATTTACTTCGTCTTGTGAAAACACTGCTGTAGTATGCTATCAAATTTAGCAGTATAAAATCCTAGAAAATCCGATACAAGAGGTATTGAAAATGTTCAAGTCTCAAAATTTTGATACTAGAGACATTGTAAATATACACGCCTAAAAAGTTGATACTAGAGGCATTGAAAACGTTTAAGACTTAAAATTTCGATACTTAAGGCATTGAAAATATAAAAGTCTCGATAGTGAGAATATAAACGTCTAGAAACATCTAGACTAGAGATTATGTAAAATATAAAAGTCTCCTAAATTCGATATTAGAGGCATTGAAAATGTTTAAGTCTCAAAGTTTCGAAACTAAAAGTTTTGAAACTATAAATGTCTCGATAATTTGATACCAGAAGCACTGAAAATGTTAAAGTCTCAAAATGCCGTTACTAAACGAAGTGAGAACATGAAAGTCTCAAAATATCTATACTAGACATTATGAGAACATAAAAGTCTCAAAAATTCGTTATTAGAGGCATTGACAATGTTGTCTTAAAATTTCGATACTAGAGGCATTGTAAATATAAAAGCTTGACAAATCCGATACTAGAGGCATTGAAAACGTTCAAGTCTCAAAATTTCAATACTAAAGGGATTGAAAATATAAAAGTCTCGATAATTTGATATCAGATGCACTGAAAATGTTGAAGTCTCAAAATGCTGTTACTAGATGAAGTGAGAACATGGAAGTCTCAAAATATCTGACTATACAATATGAGAACATAAAAGTCTCATAAATTCGATATTAGAGGCATTTAAAATGTTCAAGTCTCGAAATTTCGATACTAAAGGCATTGTAAATATAAAAGCCTATAAAATCCGATACCAGAGGCATTGAAAATATAAAAGTCTCGATAATTTGATACCAGAGGCATTGAAAATGTTAAAGTCTCAAAATGCCGTTACTAGAAGAAGTGAGAACATGAAAGTCTTAAAATATCTAGACTAGACATTATGAGAACATAAAAGTCTCAAAAATTCGATATTAGAGGCATTGAAAATGTTTAAGTATCAAAGTTTCGATACTAAAGGAATTGTAAACCTAAAAGCTTGAAAAATCCGATACTAGGGGCATTAAAAACGTTCAAGTCTCAAAATTTCGATACTAAAGGCATTGAAAATATAAAAGTCTCGATAATTTGATACCAGAAGCACTGACAATGTTAAAGTCTCGAAATGCCGTTACTAGAGGAAGTGAGAACATGAAAGTCTCAAAATATCTAGACTAGACATTATGAGAACATAAAAATCTCAAAAATTCGGTATTAGAGGCATTGAAAATGTTCAAGTCTCAAAATTTCGAGACTAGGGGCATTGTAAATATAAGAGCCTGAAAACTCCGATACTAGAGGCATTGAAAACGTTCAAATCTCAAAATTTCGATACTAAAGGCATTGAAAATATAAAAGTCTCGATAATTTGATACCAGAGGCATTGAAAACGTTAATGTCTCAAAATGCCGATACTAGAGACATTGTAAATATAAAAGCCTGAAAAATCCAATACTAGAGGCATTGAAAACGTTCAAATCTCAAAATTTCGATACTAAAGCCATTAAAAATATAAAAGTCTCGATAATTTGATACCAGAGGCATTGAAAACGTTAATGTCTTAAAATTCTGATATTAGAGGCATTGTAAACGTTCAAGTCTCAAAATTTCGATACTAAAGCCATTGAAAATATAAAAGTCTCGATAATTTGATACCAGAGGCATTGAAAAAGTTAAAGTCTCAAAATGCCGATACTAGAGGCATTGTAAACGTTCAAGTCTCAAAATTTCGATACTAAAGGCATTGAAAACATAAAAGTCTCGATAATTTGATTCCAAAGGCATTGAAAACGTTAATGTCTCAAAATGCCGATACTAGAAGCATTGTAAATATAAAAGCCTGAAAAATCCGATACTAGAGACGTTGAAAACGTTCAAGTCTCAAAATTTCGATACTAAAGCCATTGAAAATGTGAAAGTCTCTAAAATTTGATACCAGAGGCATTGAGAATGTTAATGTCTCGAAAAGCCGATACTAAAGGCAGTGAGAACACGAAAGTCTCAAAATATCTAGACTAGACATTATCAGAATATAAAAGTCTCGAAATTTGATACTAGAGAAAATTGTTAATTACTAATTAATTAATTAATAATTGTTAAAAAAATTTTTTAAAAAGTTAATTGTTAAAAAAAGTCTAGAAAAATCGATACTAGATGCTTTGAGAACATAAAGGTCTTGAAAATTCGACTCTATAGTAAGTATTTAGAAAATTAACGTCTTAAAAATCCTAGACAAAAGACATTATCGAAACCTAAGCATTCAGAATATACCATTCTCAAAAATTGATACTAAAGGCATTAAAAATGTAAAAGTTTCAAAAGTTCGACGCTAAAGGCATTAGGAATATAAAGGTCTTAAAAAAACGAGACTAGAAGCATTGACTAAATTCGGTTTTAAAGGCATTAAAAAATCTCAAAAATTCGACGCTAAAAGCATTCAAAAAATGAGTCTCGGTAATTTGACACTAGAGGAAATAATTGGAACTGACGAAATTGCGAGTATGAATCGCCCTAAACTTAGATAGAATAAAGTTTAAAAGCTAGTCGAGCAAAATTAATTTGTTCAAATCAAAAGTATTCAATATTTTTCAAATTGTTTACACTTTTTTGACCTAGAAGGACTAGACAATGATATTTTGTACAACATAGTACCATTTACAAATTTCAAAATTCTCTTTTGCACTTTTTCTAAAGTTCATGTTACAAATATTTGTTCCAAATCAATTTAACTTCAACTTCCTACCCAAAAAAATCTTCACAAACAAAACCACGTTTCTGACAAGTCTCACATAAGTATTTCTGAATGAGTACCTAAAAAAGCAGCACCGTATACACCTGATTTGTTTATATAATACACACGAGGTTGCACAACAGGCCCATATCTCGCTCATTCCAGCGACCCAGCGAGTTTTAGCTGAAGAAAAGGACAACTTTCGGCATATTCCTGCAAAACCTGCTGCTGGATGACCTGTTGTTTAGCAGGAAACGGTCGATTCTTAAAACACCGTGCTTGTATCCAAGACTTTCTTTTCACGTACCAAATGACTAAAGCACTTACGGTAGGTAGAACTTGCGCATACTTTCACCTTGTATACGATATACCCTTTCTAAATAATAATATACTCGGTATTGTCGTGTTCGAACTATTTTCTGACCGGATCAATTACGACAGGAATTAGACGCCGCTGTTTAAATTTACTACGCTAATTATGGGAATCGATGCGGTTGGTATTTCTAAAATTGGTTAATAGAATTTGATGATGAGAATAATTTTGTACTGTTAAAGAGTTTTCGGTTGTTTGATGTGTTGTACAGGTTGTGTGTTGGGGAGGTATTGTCACACGACGGTTCTTTACATTATAAAATGTACAGTAAAAAGTACTTAAAACCTATTAAAGAGTAAAAATGCTTCAAATATTGTAATTATCAACTTACAGATATGGCATGAAAATATTTTGTAGACCATCTCAAACATTATGGAATAACAATACATTCCACCACATAAACTAGATGCCGTTCAAATTTACTACGCTAATTATGTGAATCGATGCGGTTGGTATTTTTAAAATTAGTTAATAGAATTTGATGATAAGAATGACTTTTTACTAGATATGAAGAAATTCTCACTTATTTGATATTGCAAATTCACGAGTTGTACAGGTTTAAATCGTTTACAGATTAATAGGAATTGAGTTTAGAACTATTTCGATTAGATACCTAATACCAAAGAAAAAACCAAAAAAGCGTCTGATGTTTCGGCTTGGGGTTGGGGAGGTAATGTCACACGACGGTTTGTTAAGTTACCAAATAGTACAACAAAAAGTGTTAAAGAGTAAAAATGATTACAAAACAATAGTAATCTGCGAGTTAAATTAGTGGGTTATAAATATATTATATAATATATTCCTATGACGAGTTAAAGACCAAATTAAGACAGTATCTATGTTCGTCAATTAAATGTTTAAAGTTTTACATATTTTACAATTAGTTTCTCATTTTCCAATGCATATTAAACATATTCATATAAATATTACTAAAATTAACAGGTTTTTTTCTACTATAATTAAAGCGCTAAATCACACCAAAGATTAATTTACAACCGGAGTTTTATACTTTGTAGTTCACGAGCGTTTAACACAGCATGTTAAGACGGAAGATATTTATATTAATTTTTTACTTGAATCGGTAATTTTAAATTGATAAATTATCTTATTAATATAACCTTGTGAGAACTACAGTTATTATGAATTAAATTAGTTCTTGCAAAGTAAGTCTTCCGGTAAGAAGTAAAAGAAAATTTAATTCCTTGGAATGCAATGGCTGCTACTAATTTTCAGTATCAATTAAAAAAAATATTACTTAGTTACGTCTAATAGTTGTCTACTATTTACTGATTTTCAATTTAAGTACTTAATTTAAATTCAGTCACAATTTTGATATTCGCACACCAACTCCAGTTAGTTTTGGCCTCAGTAATTACTTTTAATTTCAAGAAATTTGCAGGTAATTTAATTTAATCAAGTCACATATTTAAAAATTCCATTCGAATAATCAATTAAAATCATTTTCTGTTATTTAAAGTTTACCAAAATATAATATCGTTTGTCTTCAATTTGACCCTTATAATAAAATGTGGTGCAATTCTAATAATTAGAGAATTAATTACAATTTATGTACCATTTCAATTAATTTAATTTTTCAAAACGTTAAATTTGATAGTTTGTTAAATTGATAGGATTCCTCAGCCAAAATTTACATTAACCCTATTTCACTAAATTTAATGATTTGCCAAAGAATGAAGTTTTGGTCTCTTTTTCCAATTTCTATTTCAATTTAATTAGGTAATTACCAATTCTACATCGTAATCAATGAAATTATTCATTACTAATTTTTAATACTAATTGTGCGTCAAAATTTTGTTCTAATTTCTAAATACCTAATTCTTAATTAGCTGTATCACACCTTTAGTACATAATTGAATGACAATTCTTTTCAACAAAGTCATCAAAATTGTAATTTCAAAATTGTGGAATTTCGTTACCAGCTCAGATAAATTAATTTTAATTAGCAACCGGTTTGTCCTACATATTCTAACCCACAACAGCAGCTGACTTTAACAACACCTCGAGTTTTTAAATCGACTTTATTTTCCAAGCTTAACATTTTTGACCATAATAGAACAACAGCAAGCATTGTCGCAATTTGTAAATCTTTAAGTTTACCAACAAAAATACTTTCATCACGCAATGTTCCTCCCAAATCCGTTATGTAGCAACACTAAAGTTGTTACGCAAGATCGATTCGATCACGCACAACATGAAGGTTTTTCCAAAATAACAGAATCTTGATTGCATAATTTGCATTATTAATTAGGAAACGGCATTATGTTTAAACGACATCTTCTTCCCACACATCCACACGTTTCACTAAATTGAGGCATTTGGATTTCTCTCAAGATTTATTATTTATGATTGTAAACTTTTAATTTTCTGATACAATATTCAATATAGGGATTACTATAATCGATTATGGGATTTTAACGGAAATACACGTTCAGAATCCAAAAATAGCTCTTTATGATATTTGTCTATTGTCTATTTGAAAAGACCTTTCTCTGTGTGTGGCGCATCAAAACCCCAAACATTAGTAAACCGATTTTTAGGAAATTAAAAACGCTTTATTGAAGATCAACAAAATCAGCACATCAGCATAAAATTTGGTACTGTAATAGCCCAGGGGGGAAACAAAGTTACTACATAAACTATAAAAATTGTCAAAATTAATTTTTTTTCTTCTTATAGTGCCATACCCTATTCAAGGCGTTGGCTACCTCTCTCCTGTGTCTGTGTTTGGTGCGCGGCGTTAGATATTTTGCACAGACAGACATAGGGGACCTACAGTTTAACGTGGGCTCCGAACCACAGGAAGTGCATGCACTTCTTCTCCAGAGAGGTTTTCCTGGGACAAATCACCTCGCTGGTTTCCCGTTGCCTTGCGAGGGAGAACCACCGGGCCGAGAATCGAACCCGGATCCGCTGCATTGGTAGCCCGCGCGCTTACCACTGAGCTACGGCCGCTCTTTTTTTAAATTTTGGTAATTACGTAAAATTATTTCTCATAAACTGGAAGAATGACCTTTTTCAAATTTTGTAAGTTAATAGCGATAAGAAAAGGTTTGTATTTCTTTGTTTCCCATTACTCAATAATTCGATAATGCCACAAATTTGTGATATTTTGCAATTCGACTCTGTATATTCAATAAACGCGAATGACAAAACATTCGCCTTGTAATTAAATTACTAATCTGGTATTGCTTCACCTGCCCCCCCCCCCCACTACTACTTAACGCAGGATATTTGAACTGATTCCACTCAGTTGTATTTGGTTTGTTTGTAACCGCTTTACCCGGCTTTACTCTGTTCTACAATTTTGGGCGGTTCACTTTGGTCATCTAGAGGCGGGGCTGAAAAGTAGTGGTGGGGGTGTTTTCAGGTGAGACAATAGAATATTGACACACTTGAGTCACTTCCCCCCTGCTCCTAAGCTTATTTCCAACCAAACAGGGCGGGCAGATAAAATTTTTAGAACCATAGCGGTTACTTAAGCTAATTTAGACAAGTCGAGACTTTTATTTAGTTTTTTTTTGTTTTATAACGCTCTCTGTAATTTTTAAAATTTTTAAATTAATACTTTTATGTCTAACAAATAGAGATGACAAAAAAAATCAGATTTTAATTAAATTACTAATTATAGTGACAAGTAGGTATTGCCTCATCTTAGCTGCTCTCCTCACCCAACACCACCTCTACTCCAGAGTCCAGCCAATCAGAGAGAAACGCGGGCAATTTGAAGCGGTTCTACGCAGTTGTATTCGGTTTACCTCGAACGCTTTACTTACCACTTCAGTGTTTTCTAAAATTTTCCGTGCTTTGCTCTAATAGATTTCGGGCAAGGCCGAAGAGTAGTGGTGGAAAGTCTTTCAGAGGAAGTAATAGAAATTGACTAATCTAAACTACTCTCAACCACTACTCCGGTTCCACTCGATTTTACCCGGTTCTACTCGCTTTGTCTCTAACCACTTTACCAGAAGTAGCTAGTGTCTAAAATAACCGCCGATCCCACCAACGTCAGACTTTTTATTAATGCATTTCTATTGCGCACGCATTCAATTAGCACTTTTTTAACGATAACCGGCAGATTCGTAGTGGCACAGATGGATATGCGGGTGTGTCCGGGTATACTGCCGTTTTACTGCAGGTTACTGGGTCGAGTCTCGGTTGGGACCAAAATTTTTTTTTTATTTTATAGTTTTTCTTAAAACACTGTTGTTGCGTTTTGCTGTTTACACGAGGTTATTTGTTAAAAGCAGTTATATTTTTAAAGAAAAAATACGAAGACAAATTTGCATTTACTCACTGATTTACGATAGGGTCGGCTGTTAAGTTTAGACACTAGCGTCTAGTCACTTTACCTAGTGTTACTTGATTCTGAAATTTGTCGTGGTTCCCTCTGATTGCATGGGGGCGGAGCTTAAAAGTAGTAGTGGGGAAGTGTTTCAGATAAGGCAATATCTAATGCGACAGCAGACTAAAATGGTTAATTTGGACAGATTAAAGGGCCTAATGATTGCTCTCTACTCCGCATGTTGTTTTTTGATCTCTGGTATTCTTTAATCCCTAGCAACTTTTAATAATCGAAAATAGTTTGTCTGTTTTTATTACATTTTACTTTTCAACTGTTCTTGTACTCCATAAGGCTTTTACAAGCTTAGACGAGTGGTGCAAGAAGTCAGAACCTAACACAGCTCAATTATATTTGAAACGTGGAAAAATCCATACAACGTGTTTTGGTTATTTCTAATAGTACTTTAATCAATTTTATAAGTAACATGTAAAAATTTTAAACAGTTTTCCTCAGTAGTTTTGCTTTTAATCGCTTTACCCGATTTTACTCGGTGCTAAAATTTTCCGCCCTACGCTATGATTGACTGGTAGGCACAGTTTAAAGTAGGGGCGGGTATTTTAGACGACGCCCCGCCTCGAGCCAATCAGAGCAGAGCGCGGGAGTTTTGAACCGGTTCTATACACGGCTTAACCCGGTTTTACTCAGTTCTACTTTGTTTGTTTTCAACCGCTTTGCCAAGCTTTATTCGGTTCTAAAATTTTCCGTAGTTCGCTCTGACGGGCTGAGGGCGGGGTCTAGAAGTAGTGGTTGGGAGTGTTTCAAATAAAGCAATGGGTATTGTCTTAACAGAGTTACCCCGAACACCACTTTTAAGCCCCGCCTCCAGCCAATCAGAGCGAATCGCGGGAAAATTGAAGCGGTTCTACTCACTTCTACTAGGTTTAACCGATTTACCAAATTCTAAAACTTTCGCTGTGATTGACTAGAGGTAGGGCTTGAGAGTAGTGATGGATGTTTTTTAGACTAGCGTCTAGTCGCTTCGACAACAATCGATCCTACCTCATCAAGGTCAGACTTGCGTGTTAGTATGCCGTTAATCAGTGAGTGAATGCAAATTTGTCTTTGTATTTTTTCTTTAAAAATATAACTGCTCTTAACAAATAACCTCGCGTAAACAGCAAAACGCAACAACAGTGTTTTAAAAAAAACTAAAATAAAAAAAAAATTGGCGGTTATCGCTAAAAAAGTGCCTATTGAATGCGTGCGCAATAGAAATGGACCATTAAAAAGTCTGACCTGGCCACCTGACCTTGGTGGGATCGATTGTTGTCTAAGAGACTAGACGCTATTGTTTTTTAGCAATACTGACTGGGAAAACAGAATGAAATGCTTATTTTATTTTTTGGTCTCTGATGATCTTTACTTGCTAGGACCTTTTTTCAATAATCAAAAATCGTTTTCTGTTTTTATTTAATTTTGCCTTTTGACTACACTTGCATTTGTATAACCTAAAAAGCCAAGCATGTCAGGAGCCGTCTAATCTTAACCGTTGAAGCTAAAAATATTTTTGATAATAAATATAAATTATAAAACTTGATTGTGTTTCCAGCGTGAGAAAGTCCAAACCACTTGCTTCGCTTATTTCTAGTAGTAATGCTACCATTTTAAGATTTTTAATGAAAATATCCAACATGTAAAAAAATATTGTTAGTTAGGGCTATTGTCATTTAATTTTAATATTCTTCTGCTACTTTAATTATTTTTTCGTGGATCCCACAATAAAAATATAATTGTCACATTTTGTGTATGTATACTTGCGTGTTTGTTAGACCGGAAGGGTTTCGTACAGTAGCAATTAGTGGTCACCTTGGGTAAGCTAGCGGTACAAATTGCAGCACGGGTACTACCTTCTCTTATTACCGCAACACCTGTTTTTCAAGTGCAATGAGCTAACTTACTGTATTGTTAATAATCACCTTAAATTATTATTGTTGCGGATTCGGATTCTTCAACCAAATCTAAAAATATTTAAATTTAATTGGAACAACCCAAGAATGCAGCTCCAAAACCGACTCCTCCTCAAATTTTGCATAAACACCAGTTACCTATTAAATCAAGACCGCCCAATTAGATTGGCCATAACGGAATGTTGAAATTTGAAACCGCCACGGTATGGAAAAGTCCTGTAGCACAATCCAGGAGATAATGAAACAAATTTACGATCGGCATGAATATTGCTCTTGCATTCGAAATGCATTTGGATGAGAAATCAGCAAGAGATATGACTCACGAATACGCCGCTGTTTTAAAGAAAATTATGCAAATTTGCCATGAATTGAGATTATAATTGCAAATCTTGCAGTTTATGGTCTTGGGACGGTATTAATAAAAGGGAGAAATGGGACTTGTAGAAATGAGAAAAAAATACCGGAAATTTATCAAAAGAAATTTAAATAATAATTAATTTAAACCTTTCGTGCAAAGACATTATTTTTTTTTAGATTGTTTAACAAACCGTATAATCGTTTCATTATGTTAATAACAATCTTCATATTAAATCCTAAATAGTTCCTGTATTAGCTGTTAAAACATAAGAAGAATTAATATAATAATTATTGTTTTGTTGGTACTTTGCAAGATTATTAAGTGGACATTAAAACCCAAAAAACTGCAAGGACGTTGGTTAAAGTTTACCTACTATTAAAATAATTATTACATTAGCAACAAGGTACTAATAAGCACATATTAATTCTCAAAGACATAAGAAATTTTATTTTTTTTTGAAACGAAACCGAAGGTTCAAAAACGACCTTATTAAGCGGCAAGCCTTAATTTTACCTACTTAGGTGTGTATTAAAAATTATTAAAAAATATGAATAAATTAAGGTTCAATAATGCCCTAAGATATAATAATTACCAGAGCAAGGCTGCATGGAAAATTAAGTTCATTTCAATTTAAATTAAAAAAAAAAGTAAATAAAATTTGATTATGTAATACTTTCAGTCTATTATTTATTTTTAATATTAAATCAATGATTTTTTTAAAAGGCTAGTTATTAAATGACTTTTGTTGTCTTCTTCGGAGCCCGGCGTTTTAGTCTTTAAAATTCTTAAAAGGTTGCTGTAATTTCAAGGTAAAATTTTTTGCTTCCCAAAAGCTCGTTAACTGCATTCCAGATGGTTCATATAATATTTTTTTGGCAGTGAAACTACTTTTTGGTCGCAAATAAATGTTGCGCCAACGTGCTCTTCAAGGCTGTGAAAATTGTACTTTTGATGTTCCTTTGATGTTTTGTTGTTGTAAATACATGTCCCATTTGAAGTTTTTCCATGTGATTATGTAAAATTGCTAAACCTTTGATTTGTTTGTGGATTTAGAATTAATTTTGTTACCAAACTCTTATACAGGGTGAGCGAAGATACGGAGTAGTGGTTCCATTGCGTTAGCATTATATTTATTGGAAACATTTTTAAATAAAAGTATTTTGGTGCTGTTAGTTTAATTTTATTATTATATTTGACTGAAAACGTTTTAAACGAACCCGTGTGGTTGCAATTTTATATTGTGATATGTTTTTCAATTCTGTTTTCAGTGCTACCAATTTTCACAAAAATTATGCATATTAAATTAAGAATTATTACACACATCTAATAAATTTAGTTTAAATGTTCACTCTCCATCCGCAGCTTGACAATAGACAACAAAACACAGAAAGTTTTGACATCCTCTGACTTGTCTTGTCACTCCTTTTTACAGAATCCCTCCCTCCACCCCCAATCGGAAATCCAAAGGGTTATAGTCTGAAGATCTAGCTGGCCAGACAAGGTACCCTCCCCTGTCGTATGTTTCCATTCGTTTGTGTGGAAAATTATGAAAATAAAATAAAGAGTCTTCACACATGACAAAATTTGTTAATATCTACGTAACCAGTAAAATAGAACAATAAATATACATTGAATTTAGTCTAAGTGTTCAAACTGCTCTTCAATGACAGCTTGACAAAAATCGATAAAATGCAAAATCTTCTAACTAGACATGTCTAAGTAGACTCCACTTTTTTGACCACCTTACAAACAAAAATTCGAAGCGGTAAGGCCTGAAGATCTGGCTGGCCAGTCAATATATCCTTTCCTTTTGTTGTTTCCTTACGTTTATGTGAATAATTGTAAAAATAAAATTAAGAATCAAAATGTCTTGATGATCAGAAGGTTAAGTTCTGGAGATTGGAATGGCGCTCTCCTTTATCGTTATTTATTGTTTATGACACTGATATATAAAAGTATTTAGAATTTTATAACTCCAGTGAAATTTTAATATATTTATAACTTCAAGGTTCATAAATACTTCACAGCGTAATTAACAACGTAAACATATAAATCATACGAATACATACACTTAGAATAGCATTATTTAGCAATTATCTAGAGTAAAGTACAATTAACCATAATTTCAAATTCGATGAGGTATAAACTTTCGGAAATTTAAGTTTTCATGAGCTGTTTATAAATTGTTAGTGTTGGTATTATTGTTCTACATGCACATTATTATTGAGAATTGATTAAGCTTTGTGAAATAACTAGTAGTGTTCTTGTAATCTAGCTAATACGGTGGTACTGTAGGATTCCACGGTCTAGCTGATTGAAAAAGTTTTAACCAATTAGCCCAGAAGGTATTTGTTGGACTCGCCAGGAGGAGGCCAAAATCTCCATTGAATTTCTTGTTGTGATGTTTTATGGGGGGGAGGTCGAACCGCCCGAATGGTGAACACAATGACGGGTTAAAACTCCATCGATCGGGTTAACAATAGGTTAACTGGTACCTAGCGTAATAAGCGTCTTATCCTTCTCTTACAGGTGAATTTAGAGACCGCTTATAGGAACAACGCGGGATGGGAGAGCAGATCCTTTCAAGACCTTAAAAGTTTTTAGGAAAAAATAGGATAATTACAAAATTTGACAAACTAAAAATTGGCTGAAAAAATATTACAACTTAATTTTTTTTTGCTCTTTTACAAGTTGATTTTCCATAGAGAAGATTTAAAAAAATTGAAGCTCATAGGCTATTCTAAGTAACTTAAAGGATCCCCTACTGCTCGCGTTTTTAATCCCGAACTATCTTTTCCCGGAAAATAAGGAAATACAAATTTTTGTTTGCTTTTATTCCGCAGGGGACTTCGAAACTTTTAAGTACTGTCCTGCATCCAACTCTAACTACACCTGTATTATTATAGGCCATCATTAATAGCGCTTAGTAAAAATAGCGCCTGCAAGCATGTCGCTGGTCAAAAATGTCGCCGGCAAAAACAGAGCTGATAAAAATGACGCCAGCAAAAATAGTGCCGGTCAAACGTGAAGTCAGCACAAATAACGTCCTCAAAAATATCGCCGGTAAAAACAGCGCCGTCTAAAATAGTTCCGTCGGCAACAAAAATAGCGCCTCAAAAAGGACGCCCGCCATAAGAAACATCGGCATATAAATACTCTGCATTATGAATATTTTAATGAATTTGATTCAAAGTTTACACAAATTAAATCAAACTTCTATCAAAATGCAAAGTATTTGTACGGCGACGTTTCTTAGGGCGTTAATTTTGAGCCGCTACTTTTACCGGCGACATATTTTAACGGCGCTATTTTTGCGGCGACATTTTTGACGGCGCTGTTGTTGCCGGCGACATTTTAGACGCTGGTAATTTTGTCGGCGCTATTTTTTGCCGAAATATTTAACCGGCGCTATTTCTGACGGCAACATTTTGATGAGACTATTTTTGCCGGCCACATTAATGATCGGCGCTATTTTAGCCGGCGACATTTTTGACGGAGCTATTTTTGCCGGCAACATTCTATTAGCGGTAATTTTACATCTATGACCGGCGCTATTTTTGCAGGCGACATTTCTGCTTTTGCGCTATTTTACTGGGCGCTATTTTTGATTACGCTATTTTTGCGGCGACATTTTTGACGCCGTTATTTTTGCCGGCGACATTATTGACGGCGGTAATTTTGCCGGTGCTATTTTTGACGTCGCTATTTGTTCCGATATATTCAACCGGCGCTAGTTTTGACGGCACAATTTATGACAGCACTATTTTTGAAGGCGGTATTTTTGCCGGCCACAGTATTAACTGCGCTATTTTTGCCGATATATTTAACCGGCGCTAGTTTTGACGGCACAATTTTTGACAGCACTATTTTTGAAGGCGGTATTTTTGCCGGCCACATTTATGACGGCAGTAATTTTGCCTACCACATTTATGACCGGCGCTATTTTTGTAGGCGACATTTCCGCTTGGCTCTATTTTACTGGGCGCTGTTTTTGACAGCACTATTTATGAGGGCGCTTATTACACCGGCCACAGCTATGACCGGCGCTATTTTTCTAGGCGACATTTCTGCTTGGTGCTATTTTTGATGACGAAATTTTTGACGGTGCTATTATTGAACCGCTATTATTAGCGTATGGCGTATTTAAGTGTTTCTGTGACGAAAAATTAAATTTTTATCTCTTATTGGGAGGGGGGGTTATGGGGTCCAGACCTGAATCTGGAACCCAGGTCCTACAGCTTTTTGTTACGCCACTGCCAAATTCCATGGAATCTCAGATGTCTTCAACTTAAAATGAACTATTTTTTCTGAACTTTAACGAATGCATATTACGTTACCTAATTTCTATATCCAAGAATAATAACCGAGTGTGCAAACACATTCAAAAAAGTGTGCACATCCTTAATTTTAATATGTAACGTGATATACCCACCTAACGTTCTTTTTCTGCCCAAACCCGTTGAATTATACACATGAATTTTTCATCTACTCCAGATAAAATCTAGCCACGCTAACGATCCTAATAACACCTCTTTTTGGACAAATTACCAATACGCGCTACCATTAGTCCATCAACATCTTTACTGCTACATTTCGAACGGTTTTAGGCGATACCGTTCAGTTGTGATGTTAAATCGAGTCGCTAAATAGTTCATAAATCACTATCGCAACTTAAATATCGATTTTATTTGGAAAAAAACTAGAATTCCATCTTCTCCTTTTTACCGTACCGCAAGAGAGAGGCAAACACAAATAAACATATAAGAAAAGCTTCGTAATTGAAGCGTAACCTATACAAGCCAGGGAATTTATAATTTTTAACTAGAAGTTATACACCTGCAGAAAAGATTAGATATGTGCTGGTTTGGGAATTTTTTAATACAATTTTTTTTTTATTTTGTTATTATTGAACTGATGCAAAATTTAGGAAGAATTGACCTTAATCCATCTCCTTCAATTTTTGACCTTTTGGAATTGTGGTATCATTTTTTGACCAAAAATATCCAGCAAAATCCTTGACCGTTAGTTATGAAAAATTTATGCAAATATTTTTAGGTCAAGACCAATAAGATCTTTGGGTTACATTTTAAAAATTCAATAATCATTTATTGCAACAAATCCCATTGAATACTTTGCATAATTTATTGTTAATTGAAATACGATTTTTTCTGAATTACGTTATAATTTATTGCTTCAATTTATTGCTTTGTGTGTTCCGGAAATTACAGATAATTGCAATTTACTGTATCAATAATATTAATAAAGCTTATAAACTTAAAACTTTCTAAAATTAAACCTTATTCCTTTACTTTAATCTGTTTGGAATTCAGACCTTGAGTGTTGTTCGTGTTCCTCGTGCAAATTCCGATTTTTCCTATTTTAGAAACGGACTGATGTAGCAATAATAATAATAAAATTAAGTTAATAAGTTACTAACGAGGATCTAGGTGTGGGTGTACAATTGTACATGTGTAAGCTTCACGGTTGTAAGATTTTTAGCCGAGGGAAGTCTAAGAAAGCAACAAGGAAGCATTATTTAGTTGAATTAAGTACAATTTCAGGATTTTTAATAAGCTAAATTTAAAGAGAAAGTTCCATTATTGAATCGTGTATTAATGTTATTATTTTTGTCGTTTTCCCAGATTTCTAATTTGCTGATGGCACTAGCACAATGAGATTCCCTTCATTGTTGCTTGTTATTTTGATAATTAAATTTTAACTCGAAGGCAATGACTTTTTACGTACACACGTGCTAAGTTTAATCAAGCAGAACTTGAAATTACTGAATGAATGGGAGAATGAAAGAGGATTGTACTTTCCTTGAATTGTTATTTATGTAATTATGTTGTAACAAATTTTCAAGGTGCAGCAAAAATTTCTAATTTCATAATAGAAAAATATTTCCACAGCTATATTGAAAATGTCAATGGCAATACTTGAATAATGTGTTTTTATTGTCATAATTAAAATATTAATTCAACAAGTTCAGAAGTTCAGAAGTTCAGAAGTTCAGAATTTTCAAAAGCTTTAAAATTTTGAGGCATTCTCAGCAGCTGCATCAAGAATTATGTCACGTTCAGCTATCTTAGTAGTTATTTCTGTTGATGTTCCTGCAAGTATGTAACAGCTAAAAATATCTTGAAAAAAAATTGTCTTATTGATAAAACTTGGAAAGAGTTGTCGGTTTTGTTACATTTTACAGATAAAATTGTGGAAATTAATTGTCAACAAATAAAATGATTTGAAAGTGTGTTAAATCTAGAATCTAAATCTAGATCTAAACTATTAAACCTACATGGATGAGATGAAAAATTTGTAATATAAATCATACGCGAGGTATTTAGTGAAAATATTTGTGCATTTTTTGTGGCTCCAGAGAGGAGAGTTTGGGGGTCTAAGGGAAAAATATCATTAGCTCAAACCATTTTAAAATGGCGGCCAGTTATAGCAAAAAAGCGGCCATTACATAAAATTTTTCCTAACCGCACATGAATTATTATACCAAGAAAACCCGTACTGATCGTTGAAGTCCATTAAATATCTTTCCAATGATGTACCGCATAAAGAAAAAAAATAAATGTTAATACCCCCTCTTCTTTTCAAAAGAGCGAGAACATTCAAAAGGTATTATTTCTAAAAAATAAATAAGACGAGGGGTCAAGTGATACTTCAATATAAAAGGTGCCATTAAACTGAACAGTTTTTGTATTTAAGGTTTTTCAATATCTCTCACCGTTACAAAATGGTGGCTCAATTAATAAAAATTTACATCCTATTATCGGATGAATCGCTTTCTCTGGCGCATCTAAAGCAATGAAACAAAATTGTTTTTGCTGATTTATACTGTCTATCTACGTAACATTTAAATCAACGTACGGTTGGAGTTGGACAACTCAACATCACACTCACACTAAACCTTTACTATACCCGGTGGTGAACTATTAATACGTGTGTTGGTGTTTTTGGCGCATGGAATGTGAACCGTGTCGTGATTGTTTTAAATGTAATTAATTGTATCTAAAATAATCACGACACGGTGCACATCCTATTCTTCAAAAACACTAACACACGCTGTAATAGTTTTCCACCAGGTGTAATAAAGGTCCAAAAAATAAACATTAACGTGATTGGTTAGTAATTACGCATATTAATTTTCAATATTTATTCCATAAGCGCTGACTTCTTGCGTATTTGAAAATATACAATATTGATGGATACCTTTAGTACATGTCTTACATCTCAAATCAGTTTATTTGTTATCTTTTTCACCAACATGGCGTAGCTTCTGCTAGCTTTACTTCTGCTACTGAAAGAACTGATTCAGTTTGTTAGTAAATGTGATGCCTTTTGTAAATTTTTGATAATTTAATTAAAAAGCTTCGTAAATTTGCAGTTCACGAAATAACCTACAAATTAGTATTATTGGTGGCAGGTAGATTCCATGGTGACTAGCTGTTTTTGTGAAAACGGATTCTTTTTCTTCTGGAGATAAAGCGGCCTATTGTAAATATTTGAATATTTTAATTAAAGCTACGTAAATCTGCAGAGCTCCGACCACCAGGTTCCTGCGGAATGAATCGATTGTGACGCTTCCTGAGAATTTTTGAATATTCCAACTGAATCTGTGTAAATCTCTCTAAATAGTCTACAAAATAGTATTATTCTCATAGGCGAAACCTGCTTGACTTCAACTATTTATTGAATTTTTTTTGGGAACAATAAAAATCTTCTTTCTGCGGGTACCATCAGACGGGCAGCGTGCACGGTACACGTTTGACCCCATGTGGAAAAAGATTCCATATCACTCTTTAAACTTAGTTACCAGTAAAGCTGTGGTGAGCCAATTTTATAAAATTTTTGTTTTCTTCTTCGTGAAAAACACATGTTTATTGAACTTTATGAGGGTAATTACTCCCTCTATACACCCCTAAATGCACCCTTGGAAATGTCTCAAAAACAGTAGAACACGCGGGGAAGCCCCGATAGCTTGCTAAAGATAGTAAAATTGAGTGTATTTTTATTCGGGATAACGTGCGGGTAGTACTAACAACTTATTTAATTAAAACAATTTCTTCTTATTTTAAAATGTCTTCGTAATCAGCCTTTACGCCCCGCTGCTAAGCTCCAGCACTCTTATCTGCCACGTACTCTCTTTAGCGCTAAGCTGGAGTACGTGGGACCTACAGTTTAACGTCGAATCCGAACGACTGAATACCGGATAAAGTTTCAGGCATTAAGACCCCACGGCTGCCTACACCGGATTCGGGAATGTAAGTGGCGGGTTGCGGCATAGATTTTCATTGCTGCATGGCTGCGGCAGGGAATCCCAGACCTTTAGCGTTAGATGCCAAGCACCCAACCTCTTAGCTACCGCCACTCTTATTTTGCTTAAATTTATTTTTCAATTTTAAAGAGGTTTTCTTGTATTTTTGAAAAACCTTCGGAATGGACTGTGACGCCTACTGTGAATTTTTTAATATTCCAGATACACCTGCGTAAATATGCAACGCGCGAAATGTCCTACAAATAGATATTATTTTTAATACGCTGATCCTATCGCTTAACGGTTTAACACTATTCCTGTTTGTGAAAAATGCACAATTTTTCTGCAGAATTGATCGATTGTGACGCTTACTGCGAATTTTGAAATATTCCAATTAAAACGGTGTAAATTTAAAATGGCGTCTAGTCTCTTCGCAAAACAATCGATCCCACCACGGTCTATTCTCTATTCTATTGCGCACGCATTCAATAGGCACTTTTTTTAGCGATAACCGCCAGGTTCGTAGTGGCACAGATGGATATGCGGGTGTGTTCGGGTGTACTGCTTTTTTACTGCAGAAGTGGTTGTGGGGTCGAATCTCGGTTGGGACCAAAATTTTTTTTTATTTTGTAGTTTTTTTTTAAACACTGTTGTGGCGTTTTGCTGTTGACGCCAGATTATTTGTTAAGAGCAGTTATATTTTTAAAGAAAAAATACGAAGACAAATTTGCATTCACTCACTGATTGACGATAAAACACTGTTGTTGCGTTTTGCTGTTTACGCAAAGTTATTTGTTAAGAGCAGTTATATTTTTAAAGAAAAAATACGAAGAAAAATTTGCATTCACTCACTGATTGACGGCATACTAACACGCAAGTCTGACCTCGATGAGGTAGGATCGATTGTTGCCAATCGACTAGACGCTAGTTAAATTCAATGCTTGAATCAACCTAAGGACTAGTATTATTCTTAACACGCTGATTCTATAGTAATACTTCCCATATACAGAGCCTTCATTAATTACTGATACCACGTGACCACAAAATATAGGCAACCCAACTTACACTGTTGGTAACCTTTTAAACAAAAATTCCCAAGCCTTATCAAGGCTTGCTTGTTTACATACATAACCTCACTTTGAATGACAGGAAATTTTTAGTTACCGCTAGTACCAATCCTGAACTCACTTCAACATCTAAATCTAAAACTCCCTAAGTCACTGCGGACCAAAGGTCACGTGGGTATCAGTAATTAACGAAGGCTCTGTACATGCTTAGTCTTTAAAATTTACAAAAATTCATGTTATTGAAGAGGTTGTTAACGTTATTCTTTTGACTTAACGTTTAATTAAAGTGACAGTACATTACGTATAAAAAAAACTTACATTCCCATCAAGTTATCGGTTCTGCTCTCATCTCAAAACCCCATCAATCAGAAATTAGCAAAACCAAGAGGTCAAACAACAGATACAAACGCCAACTGACCTCCATCACGAACATTGTATAATCAGATGAACACTTAGCAAGTCATTGAAAAGGCGCATTCATTACGCAAACGGAAAAAGACACATCATTACATTACTTTCACACGGTTATTAAATGTCATTTTGCTCCAAAAAAACAACCCTTCCAATCAACTAAATTCCAGAGTCAAACTCCTTCGTAATTCAACTATAATTAAATCAGGATGATTCAAGAACAACGGAGCCTTCGAATAAATCGCCTTAAATAGAAAGACACGTAAGTGTGCATAACTTTCTATGTGATAACTATTATAAATTACGACAGAGAAAAATTGAAGTCTTTACCTAACAGCTGACTTATGAGTAGTCGGTAGAAGGTCTTAATTAATCGAAGGATGATCAATTCGTGATGCGATATAATAGAAAGTTCCTACAAAATAAATTTTAATTATGAAGTCATTGTACGAATAATTTGGTACATTTAGGCAATCCACGAATAACTTTAAATATATAACACGTGAGAGAACGTTTGCATGAATGCACAATTTTTATGTTTGAATGATTCTCATAGAAAATAAAGTGATGTTTTATTGTCACTTACAAGAATTTTCAGTGAAAGTGTTGGGAAACACACGTAATAAATTGTTCTAAATTATTTCAGTTAAATAATAGAATGTGGACGTAATTTATATTATATTGTGGATCCCACGCGTTCTCTTAAGCCTAACAAAGTTACTTGTAGGATAAGTTTCGATTACACACACCTAGCAATGTTGCTGGTTGTTACTAAAGGTTATGATTTCATTTAAGTGGTATTTTGCTCTTGCAACAACCAAAAACCATAGAAACTTAATAAATGCTGAATAGTTTTACGTAAGAAGCATCGTTAACGTCTGCAACATAAGAAATGCACAATCTAGGTAATAAATAATGTCTTGGTACAAAAGTCATAAAAATTTAATTTTTCGGTTTCATTCACTAAGTTAACCATGGCAGATTAAAATATCGACTGTGCCGTGGAAGGGAAAACCTTTTGCTCTCAAAAAAGCATCTTAAAATTTAATTTTTTGTTAGTGAAGGCGTCAAACCGGCAAAAATTTTACCTAGACTCAGCTCACAATTTCAAGGAAGTACAGTTGTGAAGTATTTCAATGGACTAACCGTTTTAAAAACGACCGATAAACTTTTCGTAACAACCCAGAAAGAGGAAATTTAACTGCAACAAGAGTCACTGGTGGTGTTGATGGTTTCCTCTGTTATTTTAAAGATAGTTATTTGTTGCCTTGCATTGATCAAAAGTTTCAACACTTTTAATGACAGCAATAATTACTTTTGTTGCAGCTAAAAGTCCTCTTCTCGGATTGTCACAAACAGTCTCACGGCCATTTTTAAAGCGGTTGGCCCAAATACTTGTGAATTTTTGAACACACTTTCTTGAAACTGTGAGCTAAGTCTGCGTAAAGGTATGACGCCTTTATTAAGGGGAAAATTAATTAAAAGTGAGCAGTTTCCATCACAACCGTTACGCATTGTTTCCCCTTAGGAAAAAATTCACTATGTTACTGCGTAAATTCTGCGTTTGGCTTAAACTATCCTCATATAATTTTTAAAAATTTTTAAATATCAACACAGTATTTTAAAAAAAATTTAGAATTAGTTGTACAGGTCTTCTGTAAATTTTGAACATGTTAACTATATTGCAAAATGGTGAATAGGTAACTTCCATGTGTCTATCTGAATATTTTTAATCAAAGTTATGTACATTTTTAATGCCCGAATTTGTCTACAAAAACATATGTTTCTGGATCGAATAATACTCTTGTGACGCCCCCTTAAAATTTTAAAACACTGCGAATTGAACTGGGTAAATTTGTACATTTTTTTAAAATTCTATAAAAACTACATACATGTGTAACATACTTTTACGTACGGAATAACTTAATTGTGACGCCCTCTGTAAATTATTTACTATTTCAAATGGTGTAATCACACTCTTATAACGAAATTAATCTATTCTAAAATCGTTTACATATTTTGAACATTTCAAATGCGATATGTTTATAACGCTTAAGATTATCTAAAAAACGATATTGGTATATGTACTAGTAAAACCCGTAGGCTACGCCCTCCTCCCCGTTTTTTGTTGTTCAATCCTAGTCTATATTAAATCTAAATCCTTTCCCCATGCCACATCTGTTAGTGGCCCCGCATTCGGTAACATGTCTTATCTACTAAATCGTGATGCCTTCTCCCTCTCTAAACTCGTAGTAATCGCGCAATCAGTAACATGTCTTACATATCGACAAAGGTTATTTATCTGTATATTAAATCCGAACCCCTTCACACCTGCACATAGGTTATATCATTATATGTCTTTCAATAAATTTGCTACCATTGCTTGTAAGAGAAAAACGTGAGACATACTCAACGGGTTTAGCTAGTTTTATGAATTAATTTGCGATTGTTTTAATTCTTGTAATTGTAAATACATTTGTTATTTTAACTGGAGCTCGCAATGTTTGGGTCAATGAAGTGTGAAATTTTTAAACATGATCGTCCACTTTTGCAGCTGCTACACATGCTTACACGTTCTAAGCTAAATATGTTTAGGTTGTTTTGTATGCTGTGAGAACCCGCTTAGTGTAAGTATTAGAAACAATTAGACAGACAGACATTATTTCGTATGAAAAATTAATATTTTTTGCCGTTATAAGTTTGAAAATACGTTGATTTAATTATTATTTTGTTTCGTATTTATTTGCGTATATATTTTGTCTGCCGGTATAATTATTTGCTCAATTATTGCCTTTACTTGTAATATCACTTGAATGATACTGATATTTGTATTCGCAGTAAACAAACGCCGTTTTTAATAAAAGTGTCATAATGGTCTGCGTACAAGGTTTTTATTATATTAATTGTCTGTGATTAAAAAAATGATGGAATGGAAGTAAGCCATAATTGACTAAATTGCAGCAACAGTAGTGACTGCCACATAAACAGTCGTCGTAAACAATTAATGAGATGAGGAAAGATGTAAGAGACCGTCGTCTTGTTATGATGAGACAGTTAGAAACTTGCCACATATGCTTTTCTAATTGTAGCAGGAAAATCATATCTGGCAACACTGTTAGTGCATATCAATCCGGTCTTCACTGATTAATTAGAATAATTGGGCAAGAATAAACACACTTATTTATTGATACTTTATAAAAATGAAACATAACTGTTTCCGCGCTTGTAATTTAAAAATACGGATTTTCTAATCGATGACCATAATTTCCGATCAGCTATAAAAAACATATTTAATAAATTACATATGTTTTCCTACCGACTTGAGCAAACATGACCTACATGTACCCTGTACCGTTGTTATAATATAATAAAACAGTGGAAATGACTAAAGCATACAAACTTCATAGTCGGTAGCCTGTTATTTACACTAAGGTTGTTATTAACTGAGTTATACTTTGTGAACATTTCAATAAAAGCCTTTGTTTGGAATTTCAATAAAAAAATACAGTTATGGTGAATAATTATTTGAATCTCGGTTGCAAATTTTCAGTTTAATTTCGACGGTAAAAATCAAGAGAAACCAGAAATGTATCTCAAAATAGCTACAAATCGATTCCTGTTTCAAAGAAATATTTTATCGTGACTCATCGGTTGGCCTTCAAAGAGCAACTCTTAGGACAACTGCCTTTCATAATTCTGCATATGCAGAAAATGTCTTGCAACTGCAATAAATGCAGGTAACAGTTTTCTTCCTCACATGCCTTCACATGTGCTTTTATTATTATGGAAGCTGGTCTTTAACAGTAAATGTGTCTTTGAGATAAGTTTAATCGACTTCGGGGCAAGTTATTTACTTTCTGCGTGTGCACTCGTGCCATTGTGCCCACGTGCTGCCTCTGTGTGCTTGCTTGCTGGCTGCACCACTCCTTTTGAATTTATTTAAATTTCGTTATTAATGGTAATGCCAGGGAGAATGGAAAATAAAAAATTCGATCGAGAGGTTTATATTCTGCTTGAAATATTTCTTAATATTTATAAAGCGGATATTTTAGCTTAAGAAAAATGCAAATTTTATAGAAAAAAACCTTAAAGAAATCAATTTTGTTTTCCATTGAGCTACAAAATGGATTGGTTATACATAACCAGAGCTCAATAGCTGTGAATGTTCTTCGTTATAACCGAGACTGGTAGAAATGTTTAAGCAAGCAAGATAAAGAGCCTGAATTTTTATGCAAAAAGTTCTAAAATAAAAATTATGGACCATACTAACTGGACATTTCTCACGATAACATAAAAGATAATATACAGGTATAATCTTTGTATTAAAATTTAAATAATTTAGAAAATTTATAAATATTTGCTTAATCTTTAATATTTAAAAATCCTCAAAACTTAAATTTGAATCGTAGCAACCCCACATTTCTCATAAATAATACATCGAGTGATTGCGATTTTTCAATAAAATTGTGGTGTAAGTTCACGAAAATCGTATCACGAGTGGTTTTCGTCTTGACTATGTCACTCAGATTAATTTTGACGCATTTTTGGTAACATTGAATCAGTCGGAAATGCTCGGATATTTTCGGGAATCAGCGCTCTTAACATGGTATTGTTGGCTTGTTTTCAAATGTTATGTAGTGGCGTTCCTTTGTAAATTTTATTTTATATTTTGACATTCTTATTTACTGTTGCTGTGAAGTGTTGAAGTAAAATTGGATCGTTTTGGAGAAATATCGTTAGGTGGTATTTCATTAAATTTTTGAGGGTATGTACATTATTTTGGTCTAAGGTTTTGGTTCATTTAACCTGTCAAACAAGATACAATTTTACTGTAAAAATATATTTATGTTATTCAATGCATATGAGCATGTTATTATTATATTTATTAAAGGTGTACACTACAATTTGGGTCGGTCATGATTTTAACTATAATTTGAACACTCGCGATTCATGTTGGTTGACATTGACATCATCTGTCACCGTCGACGTTTCTCGTATGTGCTTGTTGCTTGTGGACGACAGATACAATTATTGTTTTAATTCATAAATAATGTTATAATTAATATATGATACTTACTTTTGGCCGAAGCAATGAAAAAATGCATAAAAATAATAACAAATATACCCAAAGAACATGCACATCAGTTTTAAACGCATTAATTTAAGATTTAAACGCGATTATCACTTATTTAAACAGTAGCAGGCAGTTTAATCAGTACGAAAGAAACGTGATTGGTTCATTTTATGAAAAAGGAACTTTGTGATTGGTTCAATGAAATGTGAGTGGTATAATGAGAAAAATTATGAATATTTTGCATAATCCGTTTGCATTTAACCGTTTACAACTAATACACAAATTTAAAAAAAAAAACAATTAAGACAATGTTTTGTTCGTTATTTCCGAATTCAGAAGACAGTTCATACTATGCAGACATATTAAAAGCATCTAAGTAGTGTACACGGTTGTCGGTTGCAAAATAAATTCGTTATAACTATTCAAAATTTCTCTGTAACAGTGTTTGTTCTAAGCAAGTTCGGCTATACTTTTGGGTATATTTATTGTTATTTTAATATACTTTTTCATTGCTTCGGCCAGAAATAAGTTTCAAATTTAATTATAACATAATTTATGAAATAAACAAAACAAAAATTGCCCGTCGTCCAGAAGCAAAAAAATACGAGAAACGTCGACGGTGGCCGATGATAACAATGTCAATGTCAACCAACTTGAATCGCGAGTGTTCAAATCATGACCGACGCAAATTATAGTGTACACCTATAATAAATATAATAATAACAGACTAATATGCATTAGAAAACAAATATATATTTACATTAAAGTTGTATCTTGTTTGGCAGGTTTTAAGAGCTTTTTTACAACAACACTTCACAGCAACAGTAAATAAGAATGTCAAAATAAAAAATTAAATTTACAAAAAGACGCCACTACAAAACACTTGAAAAGAAGCAAACAATGCCGTGTTAAGAGCGCCGGTTCCCGAAAACACCCGAGCATTTCTGACTAATTCAGTGTTACCAAAAATGCGTCAAAATTAACGTGAGTGATATTTCGTCAAGACGAATACGACTCGTGATTTGATTTTTCTTTGATAAAATTGTGGTGTAAGTTAACTCGTGCTAGTTAAGATTTAAGTAATTTACCATCTGAACTGGCACTTACATCACAATTTTATCGAAAAATCGCAATCACTCGGTGTAATTTTTATGAGAATTTGCATAGAAAAAATGATTTGAATGCGATATTTTTTTATAACAAATAGGAAAAGTTGCGTGTCGAAAATTAAGAGCTTCTTGCTGATGGCAAAAACTACTGGAAAATTGCTGACAATTTTCTTTAAGTGTAAATTTCATAGAAATTACATTGAATAAGATTTAGTTTTAAAACAGGCTTTACGTTTACATAATAAACATGAAAATTTCATAAAAGCCTACACCACTACCTCTATCCTTTAAGAACAATTTCAAAATTTGTTTCAAGATACAAATTGCGGCAACCTCTGCTTGTATAAACGTAACATTAGCCAACAAATTCTTCTTCACACACATAAACAAAATTTTAAACCTGATATCAATTAAATTACATAGCGTATATGCACCAAATCCCAAAACACTTCTTTTTCATAATCTCCATTTACATAATACAACCAGGCATGGCTCTTACGCAGCAAAAATAGTTACGTTATCAAAAAAATGTCGAGATTTATTTACGAAAATCGAAAGAGAAGGTTCAACAAGTTAACTCAAGATCATTAAGCACAGCATGAAGAATCCGCACCTTTGACATTCTAAACAGGTCCTGTTAGAGATGTAACCTACAAATTTAGACATTTATGCAACGTAAAAGATTCTTCGTTAATTTCTAGCAGTAGACGATTCCTCATTAGGTTAATCCAAAGCCAGTCATGCGATTTGTTCGCTTGCTGAACTTTACATTTAACTTTGAATTAAGAAACCAAATCGCAACAGTGGAATTTTTTTTCAGAATAAAGTACATAAAATATATGTTTTTGTTTTGGTTACAAACATTTTTAAAAATGTCAGAAAAAATTATAAATCAAAATATAGTTTTTACTACAAGAAACAGGATCTAGAAATAAGCATTTTAAAAACTAAGTTTCCATCGTCAGCGCTTGAGTCGAACTAAACTTTAATGGAGAATAACTTAAAAAAATTAGTTTGAAATTAACGGTCTAGTCGTAACTATAAAACTCAATGAGATTAACCGATTTATCTTAAGAACAGGTCTGCAAAAATAGCAAAATTAATAAAAATAAAGAGTTCTCAAAAGGTTCTGAGATACCGAACAATTAAAAAAAAAGGAAGTCATGAGGTGGGTGCTACATGTTCATAAAATTAACAGAATATCATAATAAAAAGTTTTACTGAATTGAAAACGTGCATTTTTAATTTAAATTCAAAATTACCAAAAAAAACTTCAGCAGCGCTCAAAATGTTCTTGAATATCGAGTAACAAATTATCATACAGCAGTTGTTAAAAATTGTTTTATTCCCGAATAACTTTCAAAACAAAATTTGTAATTTAACAAACAAAGGGGGTGCTGTACAGTCCAAAAACAGTTTTGCAAACAATTTCGAAACCCTGTATTCGTATTTCAGCAGTTCTCAATATTTTCTTTTGCATGCATAACTTTCAAAAACAATACGTCTCGTAACTTAGCCATCAAGTAGATGTAAAGATTAAAAACTGTTGTTATAGTTTTGCAAAACATTTTAAAATTAAATTGAACATTCATAATTCGGCACTTCTCAAAATGTTCTTCTATATCGAGTAACAAATTGTCATTTAACGAATAAGTAGATGCTATGAAGCCCAAAGGTCAAAGGATAGCCCAAAGGATAAGATTAACTAGAATAAAAATAAAATAAAACAAAACTCCCAGTTAACTCCAAACAATTAAGTAAGTTATTAAAAATTTCAAAAAAGAAATATTAAATATTTGGAATTTTTATTAAATTACATATGTTTATTAACATACTATTCCACTGTGAGCTCAATATGGATATCAACCGTTTAAATAATACAAATTTACACAATCTTCTTTAATACAAGTAACTTTAATAAAAGATCGTGGATACCACCCCAATAGAGAATGCGTGTACGACGTCAGTAGCCGCCAGATCGAACTCCGACAGAGGTCAGCTTTATTTAAATTTGTTTTCTTTAATTATTGGTTATGTATTATTGTGTACGTGGTGGAATGCTATTGCTTATGCTTTCTGGGACATTTTCAGCGATAATGGCAGCGTCGCTGTCGTAGGCGAAGCAAAGTACACACTTTTAAACTGTCGAAGCTTTAACAAGGCGATTAACACCACGACTGTCGGGGTACTAGCCAGGACTTTAATAAAATACAAATTCAGATGCTGCTACAAGAAACAATAATAACTTTTACTGTAAGTTTTGAAAAACGGTTTGACAATAAGATCGTAAATTCGTAAGCAACGCTCTGAATTTCATAAAATAAAAAATCCAACATTTTAAAGCAATTCAAAAAAATGTTTGAGACTGAATCACTTTTAGCAAAGAAAATGTAAATCAGCCGTTTAACAATAAAACCTAAACAATTAAATAAAAAGTCATAAAATCAAAAATTCAGCAGTTATCAAAATGTTTTTTTTTATATTGAATAATTTTTAAGAGAAAAATTGTGTCGATTTATAAACAAAATTACCTAAAATTGTAAACCAGTCAAAATCATCAAACGTAAAATTCAGCAGTTTTCAAAATTTCATAAAACTAAAATATTGTAAGTCAATTTCCGAAAATACCAACATTTTCATTTTAATTTTGAAAATTCTAAAAATGTTCTTAGAACTCAATAATTTTTAGGTAAAAATTAGAGCTCTAAAAGACCAAAAAAATTAATAAAACTGTTTCTAATGTTCAGTCTTCCTTACATAATTTAAAAAGGATGTCTTGTTATGAATGGAAAAAGAAGCAAATGAAAGCGCGCCTAAAAGTAATTAATCTTCTTGGTTATTTTTGTGAGCGCTGATCGGTGCTTCGGTTTAGTAACCCGGTTATTTGAGCAAATAAAATACTAAAAAGTTAGCTGTTTGTAGGTAATGGGGCTTTCGTCGATATAAATTGTTTAATTTACAATTTGGACAATTCGCAGCTCGTCTGTTGCATGTTTACAAATAATTCTTACATATTTATGAACATTTATCTGTTAATTTTATGGAATATTAACAGCTTTCACTTGCACATTAAACCCGTTTACTGCTGTCGAAATATTTGACCGGCCAGGTTAGCTGCGCTGGTAATTTTGTGTTCCGGTTGTTTTATTAACAAGAAATTAGACAAGCCAGTTTTAACAAATTCGCTTTACTAATTTCAAATCTCATAACTTAATTTAATTTAATAAAATATTGTTAAAATAATGTTCTAAATTATTTCTTTAAAAATTTAGGCAGTATTATGGGTTCTGGTTGTATTCCATAAAATTTTATTACAGAAAACAGAACAAGCTTTTAAATTTAAACGTTTCAACATTATTTCAAGTCTTGTGGTAGCTATACGACTGCCCGCAGGTGCACTTTCTTGTATTCATTTTTATGCAATTAATTTAAAATGGAAAACTTTCAAGTACGTTGTTTGTATTAGAAATAACTGTATAGGTGCGCATTCCAGGCAGAAATTCTTGACGTTTTTTTGGAATTCTGTTAATTTCCCATAAGTGATTATTTGTTGAAAACGTAGAGAATTAAAATGTCGTTTTTATTTAATGTCCTCGCTTCTTGTAAATGGATTTTTTTAATTCTAAGAAACAGCTTTGAAGCCCCTAAAATTGCTGAATCTAAGTTTGCAAGTTTTCTGCTACAAAATTTCTTTCGTTTTTGTGATATCTTAAATTTTCGCCATTGCCTTAAAAAGCATTTTTACAATTAGTTAAATAAATATAAAGAGTAATGCAACACTTAAGACAGCCCTGTTTGTTTTGAAAACGCAAACAGTGATTTAATCAAATAAAAATTAGTTTTCCCTTTCCAACATCAGCGAGTATTTATAAATATAAGTTATACAACCATAGAATTGAAACATAATCAGGTAATAATTTACGAAAATATGTTGCATAAGATCGAGTAAAATATTCTTAAACAAAGCAAACGCGAAAAAAAGCTGCTATGCAGGAAGTGTGAGTAATTTATTATAGTATATGACTATTTAGGAATAATATCTTATTGTTTATTGAGCAATATTTTGCTTGACAACTGACACGAGATGTTATAACAATACGAAAATTATCGGAACGTCGAGTGCGGTTGCTCAAACGCAAAATTTTGCACGACAATATCCATTACATTTCAACTTCTTCTTCTTCTTCTTCGTGCATCCTTTTGCCCTTTAGAGCGTCGGATTGGGATTCATACTCCCAGATTCCTTAATCCACTTCTTCCATTTCTGTCGGTCCTGTGCCAAGGCTTTCATTTCCCTTAGGGTTTTTCCTCTCCTTGCCCCCACTTCCTCTATCCGTTCCATTCAGGATTTCCTCGGTCTGCCTCTCCTTCTTTTTCTTCCTTTTCCTGTCTCCATCACTTTCTTGACTATTCTTTCTGGGTCCATTCTTGTTATGTGACCATACCAATTCAACTGTCTATTCTCCATTTTTTCCACGATAGGTTCCTGTTTCGTCATGTTCCTTATTTGTGTGTTCCTTACTCTGTCGAATTTTGTCTTTCCCGCTATTTTCCTCAGGAATTTCATTTCGATAGCATTTAATTGGGATTCGTGCTTTTTCAGTGGCACCCATGATTCACTTGCGTATAAAATCGTTGGTATGGCAATTACTTTGTACACTCGGCTCTTTGTGATCATGTCTACTTCTTTTTTCTGTAAAATGGTTTTATTTACTGCATGGTATATGTTTGTTGCATTTTGCCTTCTCTTAGCTATTTCCAGATCTAAATTTCCGTCCTTTGTTATCACACTTCCCAAGTATTCGTAGACTGTTACTTCTTCCAGTGGTTTTTGTTTACGCAAGATTTTTCTTTCCTCTTCTGTTCTGCTGTTGTCATTTATTATCATTATTTTGCTTTTTTTGTGTTAATTTCCATTTTTAGATTTTCAATTTCTTCTGCCCACACATCTACCGTGGATTGCATTTTTCTTTGTGTCTTGGCTATTCATACTATATCGTCCGCGTAGAGTAGGCTATCTAGTTTTGTGGGTGTGAGGTTTCTATACCCTATTGTTGTTTGTTCCGCTTTCCCTTTTGTATTTTTTATTAACCTATCCATTACTATAACAAACAGCAGCGGGCTTAGGCTGTCCCCTTGCTTCACCCCTTTTTTCATTTCAAAGTCCTCTGATCTTTGTCCATTTATCTGTACTTTTGCTGTTACACTTTGGTAGACACTTTCTATTACTTGTATTAGCTTCCTATCAATTTTAAGGTCAGTTAGGCTTCTCCATATTTCTTCCCTTTCTATCCTATCAAATGCCGCTCTTAAATCTATGAATGTCAGGTATAGTTGTTCTCCACTGTCCATTGCTCTTTCTACTAGGTTTCTCACTATGCTAATATTGTCGTTTGTCTGTTTGTTCACCCTGAATGCCGCTTGTTCGTCTTCCAATTTTTTTTCTACCTGTTTTCTTAGTCTTTTCTCTACTATTCTTGCATAAACTTTGAATCCTACTGAAGATAGACAGATCGCTCTATAGTTTTCACACATTGTATGGTCGCCCTTCTTATGAATTGGTAGTATTAAATTGTTTTCCCAGTCCTTGGGAATCCTTTCGTTTTCCCATGCTTCTTTACATATTAGGGCTAGCCAGCTCTTTCCTTCTTCCCCCATCCACTTTATCATCTCCGGTTCTATGTTGTCTGCTCCTCCTGCTTTTCCTAATTTAATGTTTCTTAGTGCTTCTTCTATCTCTTCCATCTTTATTTCTTCTATTTGTTGTTTTCCTTCCTCATGTTCCCTTTCTTCATTTATTTCATTTCCCTCATTTGGTCTTTGTTGAAATGTTTCGGTATAGTAATTTTTCCATATTTCTAGGATTTCTTGTCTTTTAATCTTTATCACGTTGTCTTTGTTCTTCATTCCTCTTATTTCTTTTTTCTTATTCCCTCTCATATTTCTTATTCGGTTCCAGAATTTCCTATTATTATTTTTGAAGTCCTCGCTTAATTCTGTCCCATACTTCTCCCAACTTCTTCTTTTTTCTTCTCTTACTGCTATCTTCACCTCGTTTCTTAATCTTATATAGTCTGTTTTGTCTTGTATCTCATTTGTTTCAACTTAAGAAATTAAAATCAGGAAAGGATAATTTTACGGTTAGGAAACAAAGCAACCACGCTTGTTTAATTGTTTGGTGTGGTTGCTATGTTCAAAAAAGTGCGTTTTGTTTGTAAAGTCGCTAGCGTAATATTTTAGAATTTTCTTCACTGTAAACACCAAGCTGCTGTTTTCTTAGTTAAAAACGGTATGCTGCTGTTTTATCAGTTAAAACCGTACGTAATTTGCAGACATTCTACGAATTGTGGATTTTGATTGATTCCTTATAGTAAGAGTGGAATAATCGCAATAAAATTATGTACCTTAAAAATAATCGGATTAAAATTTTCTCTTGGCTACTGAAACGGCAATTTCGACGAAGTGATTGGTCCCTAAATTATGAGTGTAATAATCAACAGTACTTTGAATGCATAGATATACGCACTTTATATTCTTAAAATAAATTGTGTATAATACAATGAATAAAACAGTAATATTGCATAATTTCTTCCAAAACCCAACCAAAAAAATTATATTAATATATAAGATTGTGGAAATAATATCCAAAATAGTATCATAATTTTTTTTTACTTTTAAAAATAAAGTAAACCATTATAAGTATTCCTCATAATGTACAGAGTGGCTAGGAAAACCCCGGCCACTTTTCTTGCGGCAGTCAAGAGATGGCGCTTTAGTAAAGAAAAATTAAATTAAAATACTGGCAACAACGCAGAATCTAATACGTTTTAGTTATTAAATTCGCCCCATATTAAATCAAAACAACTAAAACGTCTTGGGTTCTGCGTTGTTGCCAGTATTTTAATTTAGTTTTTCTTTACTAAAGCGCCATCTCTTGACCGCCACAAGAAAGTGGCCGGAGTTTTCCTAGCCACTCTGTATAAATATAAACAACATGTGTCAACATATTCAGAAAAATTAAATCATTTCTGGTTACTGTAGTTTTCTAAATTTTTTGAAAATTTTATACGAAAATTAACAAAAAAGTAAAATTTCTTTGATTAGGTTAGATATGAATTATTTAAAACTTTGTCAGGTCTTCAAAATTGCCAAAAGTAAGAAATAACAAACTCCAGAATTTTTTTTAATTGTTCTACCTAGAAAAGGCATTAAAACCTTCAAAACTAAAAATTAACAATATTTAATTTTTTTAAACAAAATAAAAGTATAATAAAATTTAAAACTGTTATATTTGAAAATTTTCTTAATATTGTTTTTATAAACTTTATATTATTACAGTATTTAGAGCTCTGTAGATTTTTTTTAGTAATTTTTGCAGCTAAGGCACTGCCTATAACAAACGCAATCCGGTTCGAGTCCAGATCAAACTGACCCTGTGTGTTGTATATGCCTATGCATGTGGATGGGAGGCCATATAACCGTGAAATTTAGTGCCACTCGTTTCTGGACGCAAAAATTATTAAACCATATAAATGCATAATAATTTTAGATATCCCCAGAAAGGGTTTTCAATTTGTTTATTTTGTTAGGTTTGCCAAAATTTACAAATTAAAAAAAATTACAATTTTTTTATTGTTGATCACATTCAAAGTCCGTTAAATAGTGCAGAAGCTTGAGATTTTAGACAAGTCTAGAAAATGTTACATTGTTTGCTTATTTTTGTTATTTTTATTTCTGTGTGTGTTTTTTTAATGAACCTATAAATTATTTCAAATCGTCAAAATTAGAAGACAGTTACCGAAATGTAGTCGACAGTGAAATTGTTGTTTTTTAATTTGTGTAATTCTTAACTATTTCGGTAAGTGTAAAACCCTCAATAATTATAAAGGATCTTGCAAACAGGATGATTGTGAATTATACAAAAAAAAAATCTGTACACATGGCAGTGTTTTTTGTTAATTTTATATGTCCTCATTACTCATTTTTGTATTTAAGTAGGTGCACCAGAGGTGACTAATACAGGAGGGGGTTACATAATATTTTTTCTATATCAATTTCGTATTTACATCTTTTTTCATACAAAAGAATACAAAAATTTACTGTTGTTGTATGTAAGTCGTGATAATTCCGTTTTTATGAAAAATCAAGTTGCCATGAAGGCCTGACTGTTTCATGGAGGTTTTTTGTAAACTACGCTCTGCGGATCAGTGCTCGTTTTTACATAGAATTCTTACTTTAAAAGAACCCAGACTTTCATGGCAACTTTACATTCCACACAAATTGTATTATCTCCTATATTTAGTGGCTTTCTACTACTAGTACTTTTTTACGTATTTTTGTATCAAGAGTTTTAAGAAAAATATTTAACGAATATAAAGATCGAAAAGACTGTAACTCTCCTACAATTATAACCTTTGGTGTACCTATTTGTATTAAAAAAAAATTTAAATACTAAATCAAATCAGTAGTGCCCATACTACTGCCGCTGCCGCTCAATTTTTGCAATAATACAACTTAACTGTTACCTCTGCCGGAGGCTGTAACTAATTAAGGAATCGTTTCCCCCAGTCCGTATTTATAAGAATTTTTTCCTTGCGTTTTGGGACAGATATCACTCCATTTCTGAACCACCCCCATAATTTTTTATTAATTTATTAAACGTAGTCAACCGTCCTCTAAAACACCGGAAAAATTGAAAATATCTTAAAGCAGAGCCTTGTTAGACAATACCGGCTTTAAGGGTGTTTGAGACGTATATACGCACAGGGCACCAAAAAAACGGTACAGAATGCGTCCCAGTTGCACTAATTGGCATAGGCTAGGGAAGTAGGGGACGCGCCAAAAAGTTTTACTCGGGGCCCTGTTTGTAGAAATGCAAAAAATATCCGAAATGCCTACCTAATTCCTGTTCAGATTTCAACAGATTTTTTTTCCTCACAAACATCTTCTTTAAAATTAAGCGGGTGGTCTGGTGGTTAAAGTCCCAGGCTTTGAAACTAGACTCTCAACGGCAGTAGGTTCGAGTCCTCTGCACATCGGAAATTTTTCTGAATAAGTTAAAATCCGGCGGGTACATGGACGGTGTGTGTGGTGTGTATGTTGGGTTGCATGTCTTTCAGGGGTAGGGCATGTTAGACCGGTGAATAGCGCCGAAGTGCGCTGAGCCAGGGTAAGGGGGTTGGATGGGAATCATGGAGTTGTGCTCACGCACGGCCTCATGATTCTTTTTTTTTAAGTTATGCAAATATTTATTTAATTTTAATAACTACCATAAACGTCTTTTTTCCTTTTTGTATAATTTTGGAGTATATTATTTTTAGAAGCAGTATTTTTCTGTAATAAATTAATTAATGTAGGAAAACACAACTTTATTTTTTATAAATATTAAAAATCGAGGCGCTTTTGGGAAGCGCTTTCTTTATAATTCTGGTAGCGAATGTAAACTGTGGAACACTTTTATTTAATATTTAAAAGTTAAACACACTGAAATGGCATTTAGAGAATTTTAAAACCGTCCAGGTTTTGCTACACGGTACGAAACATAACCGACCTTTAACCTTTTTACAAACAGCAAAGATAACCTTTCCACATAGAAAATTATGTCATGTACTAATACCTACACTGCGTTTTTACATTTAACATTACCTTCGTATTAATCATTGATCCGGAAGTTAAGAATAATACAAGAAAACACCCATAAATAAACATTCATTCGATATCTAACAACTGTATGATATCCAAAAACCACGCTTGCAAAAGTGGAACAACGCAAGTTATCCTTCGTCCTTAGCTCGTATAAGTCAAGGTGAAAAGCCAAATATCAAGCCGTGATTGAGCTGAGATGAACGGGGAACTTGTAGGGAACCTTTATTTAAATGGCGAGAGAAATGCACGTACAATGTTTTATGGTCAAGTTGTAGGAGCATTTTATTAGTTTGTGGAACATTCGAACACAAAGCTGTCACTTTTTCTACAAAATTTATTGGTTTGGTAAATAAGGAACTAAAAATATAAAAGATTTCAAGAAAAGTTTTTAATATTTCAAAATTACAAAGTAACCTTTTTTTTGTTTCAAGGTCACGGGGGTTTGAAGTTTATATAGAACCTAATGGTAATAAACTCAAAATGTTGATACTTTCATTACTTTTGCCATTTTTTACAAATTAATAAAGAACCATTAAATTATTTTAAATAATTTCAATAGTAGGAAACACTTTTTTGCTATGAATTAGAAAATGTTTACTGTAATGACCTCTATTTATATTTCAAGGTCATAAAGTACTTTTGAGAACTGGAGCTTTAAAATTACGAAGTATGTGTTTTGATCATTGCATTGCATTGAATAGGAGGGTTGCACGTTGGGAGCGCTGCAATCGATGTTGGATATGTTGATGCCTAGAATTGGCAGCAGGTGGCTTTGCAATCAAGGTTAAAAACAGTTATTTTTTCTTTACTTTTAGCCCCTGTTTATTTTAATTTCGAATTTAAATAATCCATTTAAAATAATTTTAAGTTGAATATTTTTTAAATCAAATTTAATTTCCACCCTCATTGTATAGCCATCTGCTGCCAAATTTAGGTAACAACATAAAATACCCAACGTTGATTGCAGCGCCATCAACATGCGACCCTTCTGTTCAATGCAATGCAATGATGAAAACACAAATTTTGCAATTTTAAAGTTTATCACGTTCCAAACGTGATTCTGTAAGCTGTAAACTCGTCCCAGTTTTTTATGACCTTGAAATATAAACATTTTTTAAATAATTTAATGGTTGTTTATTAATATGTAAAAAATGGCAAAAGTAATAAAGTATCAACATTTTGAGTTTATTACCATTAGGTTCTACATAAACCTGAAATCACCGTGACCTTGAAACAATAAAAAGGTTTCTTCGTAATTTAAAAACACTGAAAACTTTTTTGCAAGATTTTGACGACTTCTTGGAGTTTACGTATTTTAAGGGTATCAGTTACTGTGAAGGGTTAGGAAATTTCTAATTAAGACCGTTGAAATTGCTTCAATAACAACGAAAAGGCAACCAAACTGTTGAAAATGGTTTTGAACTTTTTTTGAGAAAGAATTATATGCAACAACAAAATATAATCATTTCAATATGAAATTTATTTTAGAGAAATAATTTTATTTCTTTCTGGAAAAATAAAAAAAATATTTCTCTCTTTAAATAAAACATTCTCAAAAAATTGTTTTCTCTTAAAAATAAACTCTCTCGTTACAAATATTTCTCCTGAAAAAGTTCTTTCATAAAAACATTTCTCTCGCTACTAAAAATTTTTCTCAGAATCACGGTTGCATATGACCCTAATAGATGGCGTTACTACTACATTCCGGCCATTGCTAGCCGGTTCCTTAAAACAGCGAAATATAATCAATTCAATTTAAAGCTGAAACGCCCACCTAGCTAAAGCAAGACGAAAACAGTAAAGGTAAAGAGAGAAATTTTTGTTTAAGAGAACCTTTGTCAAGAGAGAAATATTTTTATAAGGGAAATATTTTTCAAGAAAGAAATAACAATATTTCTCTAAAAACACTTTCTTACTGAAATACGTTTCCCGTTCTTGTTGAAAAAAATTCTCTGGTTGAAATAAGTTCGCCATTGATTAAATATTAACGGCACCTAACACTCAAAAATGTAAGCTCTATTGGCTATTTTTTAAATGCAGTGGTTATTCTGAAGGTGATGATGTTGTAAACATTTCAGGGGCCAGCGGGTAGTCTAGTGGTTAAAGGCTTTGAAACTACACTCCCAACGGCAGTAGGTTCCAGTACTCTGCCCGTAGGAAATTTTTCTGAATAAGTTAAATCCGGCGTGTCCATGGATAGCGTGTGTGGTGTGTATGTTGAGTTGCATGTCTTTCAGGGGAGGGGCATGTTAGACCGGTGTATAGCACTTAGTGTGCTGAGCCCGGGTAAGGGGGTGGGATGGGAATCACGGAGTCGTGCTCACGCACGATTCTTAAAAAAAACATTTCAGAATTAATTTAATACAATGCTTTAAGACAGATTGTTGTCTCTAGCAATAATTTTGATTCAAAACAGCCCTGCACAAAATTTGGACTTGAATAAGTTGATACAAAAATTTGTAGCGCAAAGGCCAAAAAAAAAGAAGTTTTGGTTAGTTTTATTTTTAATATTTTTATTACATATTATGTTCGTTTTTTGTTAAATCAACTAATATTTGTCTGTTTATAAATATGTTTAGTTGATATTCTAGTTTCTACAATATATGTACCTTTATTTATTTACTAGGTACCTAATCATTTTGTTTGCGTTTTTTTAAAATACCATCTGTCTATAGAGTAACCCCCCTCCCCACCCCCCAACAAACTTTTAAACGACTTGGTATTTTACCACAATATTTGGTGTGCTTGAATGGGAAATTAAATGCTACTAGTGTTACCCCAGCACACAATGCACTGACAGAAAGCGTTGACAGAACCGGCGAAATGTCAAGCCACGTGATGCATTAGTTCAAATAATGACACGCGACGTTATTGTAGATGGCGCCACAAGTGACGCGCGTCTAGCCGACCTTCATATATATTATAAATTAAAATAATTATTATTAAAAAATCGACGTAGAATAAAAATATAAAAATGTTTCATGTTCCATCTGTGGATAGAGACCTTTCATTTAAAAAAAATGGTCCAAATTGGTGAAGCGGTAGCCGCTGGAGGAAGGGGAGAAAAAAACCCTTTGTGCTTTTATATATGTATGGATTTTTTAGCTAATAATTAAATTTTGTATCATTCAAAATGACGACTGGGCGCCATTTTGGAATTTTTTTTAAATAGAAAGAGGGGTCGAGTGACACCTCATTTGAAAGGTCTTTTAGTTCTGCGTCTGATCCTAGAGTTTCAAAGAAAAATATTTAGCCATAACAAAATGGCGGATTTTAAACAAATGGACTCACTTAATTCAAAATTGTGTTGATTTTTTTATCAAGTAGTCCACTTTTTCATTTGGAGGACAAAATCTTCCCAGAAATATCTCAGGTGGCTGGAAATAATATTAAAAACGTTATGTTCCAACAAGACGGTGCGCCGCCTCATTATTATAGGCTTCTGACTTTCTTAACGGACATTTTCCTGGAAGATGGATTGGTAGGCGGGGGCCTAAAGAATAGCCGGCTCGCCCCCCCAGATTTAACCCCCTTAGATTTTTTTCTCTGGAAATATCTGATATCGAAAGTGTACAGAACCCGTGCAGAAACAATTAAAGAACTGGAGCAACGCATTACAGAAATTTGCAGAAATATCACTCCAGAAACTTATGAAAATGTAAGGCAGGAATTTCGTAACCGACTTTTTATGTGCCAAGAAGTGAATGGTAAACATTTCGAACACTTAATTTAATTAATTTAAGCTTTAATTCTTAGTTTTTTAAATAGACTTCTTTATCTTCAAACATTTGTCATTTTGTTATGACTAAATATGTTTCTTTGAAACTCTAGAATCAGAGGCAGAACTAAAAGACCTTTTAAATGAGGTGTCACTCGACCCCCTTTCCCTTAAAAAAAATTAAAAATGGCGCCTAGCCACCATTTTGAATGATACAGAATTAAATTATTGGTTAAAAAATAGTATTTAATTTCCCATTACAGCACACCAAATTTTGTGGTAAAATATCAAGTCGTTCAAAAGTTAGTTGGCGGGGGGGAGGGTTACTTTATAGACAGTGTATATTTCTACGTTAGTCAAGCGTTTCGGTGACAAAAAATTTTTTGTCGTACTGGGGAAGGGGGGGGGTGCTTCACCGGAATCTGGTACCTAAGCCCCACAACTTCTTGTTACACCACTGGGAAGTACCCACCTTAATCAAAAATGGGTAAGTTTTTCTAATTCACTTCCTCAAAATTTTTCTAAAACAATTTGCTCAAAAACCCTACTGTAATCTAACACCAAACGAAAATAATATTCAAAAAATGACCCCCTAACCCTAAAATTTTTTCTTTAAAAATTAAGGTTATCCAAGCACTCAACTTGAGCTCAAACATCCAAAATTACACAAGTCCTCTCATTTAGGTAACATTCAGAATTTTCACTTGAAGAACGCTTTCCAAAGTGCCTTAAGTGTTTAAAATTAAGAACGCAAGCTAGAAACTGCTCATAACCAATGGAATTTAAGTAAAAGTTCAATTTAGAACGACCAAAATACCTACTCTTAAGTGAGTAACCATGGAAAGTCAAGGTCTTAGGGACCCAACCCGCCGTTGACACAAACCACACAAAGTGAAATGTTCTTTAATTATTAATCGCTATGTAAAATGGCTGATGATATGTGCTTATTTGCATTATCAGGTAGTGAAGTCCTTGGGTCGCTCCTTGATCAAAACTGGCAGTTATTAAACGAGGTTGTTGGTTGCTGTTGCCTGCTGCTACCTACTTCTTGCATTCTTTCGCAATTTTCTATTGTCTAAAGACTATTATTATTCGATCGCTGATAATTATGTTGTAGTCTACACGTGACAAGCTTTATTAAACTTGTTCTCTGCAAAATTTCAGCTCGTTTATGTTAACATTAGCCACATTTTCGGTTACGCAAGTGTGGCATTGTTAAAAATGAGTATTTTTAAATTAAACCCGAATTTAACCAAGGTAATCAATAGTTTTAAATTTTAACTACCTACTTTCAGTATCTTTTGCTAGCTACATAAATTTTTAGGAAAAAAAACGGCCTTGAATGGTTAATTTTCGTATAGTGTAGCCTTTTGGTACTTAAATCTCCAGTTTTCCCAGTTTTTTTTTTACCAAAAATGGTAATATTTGTGCAATTTTAAAGCCGCATTATTTTCTATAGTTATAAAGAACGTTGCGACATTATAAAATTGTTATTTAAAAAATTTCTAGAATTACTGGCATATTATATATATTATTATAAAGCTAGAAATTTTGAAAAAAAAATATATTATTTTTATTTCTTTTTGAAAAAAAAATAAAGTGCCTTAAACTTTAATTTTTTTCCAATGTTTGATGCAAAACTTATCACACTTATTCGTCAGATTTTATGTAACTTCTGAAAGGTTTCTTCTGACCTTGATAAAACCTTGTGAGGCTTATAAAAAGCCTTCCAATTTTCTGTAACACTCTACAAATATAGATTCTTCTAAAAGCCCAAAGAATAACTTTTTTTGGCTCTCTGAATTAATTTCAAAGACTTACAATTTTTAGTCAAAATTGTTAATTTTCAGCATTAAAGTTGCTTTTAATTTTTGATGAAGATATTAAAATTACCAAAAAAAAATTAAAAATACCAAGAATTGTAACAGGTCTTTGGAATATTCAAATAATTGAGCAAATTTTCAGTTTTAAAAATCATAAAAATGAGTGATTTACGATCTTGGTCTTCAGGTCACTTTTAATAAATAAAAAAAATCTTGGGGAAATAATAAAAGCAAAAATAAAAAAGAAAAGAAAACTTACAGTGTTTCGACTTTATCAAAAACCATCATTAGTAACTTGATTTATAAATTGCAAAAGATGTAAATCACAGAGTGGCTAGGAAAACCCCAGCCACTTTCTTTGCGCCGGTCAAAAGATGGCGCTTTAGTTAAGAAGAATTAAATTAAAATACTGGCAACAACGCAGAATCCAAGACGTTTTAGTTGTTTTGATTTAATATGGGGCGTATTTAATAACTAAAACGTCCTGGATTCTGCGTTGTTGCCAGTATTTTAATTTAATTTTTCTTTACTAAAGCGCCATCTCTTGACCGCTGCAAGAAAAGTGGCCGGGGTGTTCCTAGCCATGTAAATACAAAATATATAAAACAACATTTAAATTTTTCACATTTTTTTAAAGTTTAGATTAAACCTGATGATGACTTTTGCTAAATTCGAAACGTTGTAATTTTTCTATTCTTTCATTTATTCAACTAATTTCAATCTAATTCCATTATACGTCAGTTTTGAAAATCAACAGGTTTTTAGAATTTTAAAATTAAAATTATTATTATTAAGAAATGTTATCATATATACTTGTATTTACACAGGGTGAAGCGTATTTTACGGATAATTTTGTTATTTTCGTTAATCCATTTTAGATGTAGCTATAAAATAATGAAATTCAGTTTTAAGTTATTTTTAAGCGGAGCTGTAAAAAACTTTTTTCCTAAATAGAGCACCTTTTACAGGATGATTCAGAATTATGGTGCAAAATTTGAAGCATGTGCAGAAAAATAAAACAGCCCTATTTTTTTCGTTTTGTTCTATGTCAGTTTATAAGGTAGCATTCTACAGGGTGATTCAGAATTATAGTGCAAAACTTTACGCATGCGTAGAACGCCAAAAATGAAACAAACCTACGTTTTCGTTTTGCTGTACGTGATTTTGTAAGGTAACCTTATACAGAGTGATTCAGAATTATGGTGCAAAACTTTTCGCATACTTGAAGCAGCAAAAACGAAACAAACCTACTTTTTTGTTTTGCTCTACGTCAATTTATAAGGTAGCCTTATACAGGGTAATTCAGAATTATGGTGCAAAACTTTACGCATGCGTAGAACACCAAAAATAAAACAAACCTACTTTTTCGTTTTGCTTTACGTCAATTTATAGGGTAGGCTGATACAGGGTGATTCAGAATTATGGATCAAAATTTTACGGTGTACAGGACACTAAAAATAAAGCAACCCTATCTTTCCGTTTTGCTCGGTAATTCAAAATTATAGTGCTGAATATACTACGCTTGTGTAGAAGTACCAAAAATAAAACAATCCCAATTATTTTCGTTTTCTTGTATATCATGCAGCTACGGGGCCCCAACTGAACCCCACCGAAATTCGGTTATTAATGATATATCTGGAACCGTTTGTCTAATTTTCTTCAAATTTGGTACAGAAACTCAAAAAATAATTTTAAATATTGTCGTTAAGGTACTTTATACAGTGGTACAAAACAACGTTGCATCCTATGCTACCCTAAAAGACAGTTATACGTTGTTTTTTTTGTTAAATTGAATTCAACATGTAAAAGTATGTAAATTACAAATTACAAGAATTTGATGACAAAAAAATATTTGCAAAAATCCGATAGGAGCGCGCTATCACTGGCGCCCTTTGGGCACCACTGTAAAAATATTCTAACAACAATATTAACTTTATTTTTTAAACTTCTGTGTTAAATTTGGAGAAAATTGGAACAGCGGTTCTAAATATATCATCAATAAACGTTAGCTACCTTGTAGATGGATTTACAGCAAAACAAGAAAGTAGCAGTTACTTTATTTTTAGTGCTGTACAGATAGGTATAATTTTGCATCATAAATCTAAATAATCCTCTGCGTTAACACGTATTTAGATAGCGAATGAAGTCAGTAAAAAATATGTAACACTTATACCTTTATTAACAATTATTTTCAACCTGAATACACCTTTGCATATCTGTTTATTACTGCATTTATACACTTTTCACATTTGTTGTAATTTTCTTTTTAATAATTTTAATACGGCAATATTTATTTTTAAAAATTTAATATTAATCTCTATCTAAATACGTTAGGTACTAGTAGGCAAATCATTTTCTTTCGGAATTAAAAGTTACATACAGTGCCGTCTAGATGAACATTCTGTATAAAAGTCAATTCCGTCACTTTACCACTTTACGATTTCAAATTTTTTTTAGCTCTTAAAACGTTAAAATAATTCATAAAGTAGGATTCGGCGAACCACCCTGTATAATACAATATCAAGATTTTGGAAATGTTTTTCCTACTTTACCGCATTTAACGTAACTCTTAGGTATGGAATATCTGTTAGCATAGAAATTGTGGCATTTTATAGATTTTTCTACAAAACTTTTTAAAACTAAAATTTGTAAATAAATTATTTTTGATTTTAGTAATTTTCTTACGGATAATTTCTAATTTATTTTATAAAAATATTAAAATAAATGTTTTTTTTTTAAATATTTTAATTATTTTTAAATGTCGGGAATTTCTGGCAATTAGAAAGGCGCTCAAGAGTGTTTCTTTTTCTAAAAAATCACATGAATCAGAAAAAAAAAGTATTTTTATTTTTCGTTTTTTTTATCTTTGATATTGGTTGAATGGTTCATTAGAACGTAAAAAAATTATAAAATTATCAGCTTTATTTGCTAATATAATATAAATTTTTTTGCAATGCTAGCATTCTAATATTTATATCTAATTACACTTTTAGGTTATGTAATTTATACCTAATTATCATTTACCGTTCCATAATGAATAAGTCAAAAACGTTAACTTATGTAACATAAATTAAAATAATGTAAAATACCTTACCTGTTACACAATACACAAAAACGAAAACAGTCACCAGGAATAAACCAGAAATCCTCCTTGGCTGCAGCATTTTCCTCCTGATATATCAAACACTTTTATCACCACAAAATCCATACACCTCACAACACACTTCAGTCGTTAAATCCAGTGCACACTGAAAAAACCGCACGCAAAAACAATTATCACATCATTTTTTAACTATCCCAAGAATTCACCAGAACAATCCTCAAATTGCACTTAAGTTCACTAAAATTTTATTTTTTTTAAATTAAGGGTAGCAGGCCGAAAGAGGGCGTTTTAGCGCAACGCCGCGTATTCGCGGCTTAAACTCGGACACCTTTTAGCCGCAGCTCTTTAACTCGATGAAGGCCTAACAGACACTGAGTAACTGTCTTAAGTTGCTTAAGTCACCTGTGCTTGCCGAAGAACGTACCTACTAGCAACTGTAGAAAGCGGACCATGCGTTTGTCGAGGGAAGAATACACATTCGAGGATTCCTATTTTCGAAATTTAGAGAAAGATTAGAAATTTCGCTTTTGTTTAGATTTTGTTGATAAGTGGTGTAATTTAGAGTAATGAGAGTATAGATTTTACTTTTTAATTGGACCACACTTATTATTCTGTTCTAATAAGATAATTTCTATAATTTTTTTTATTAAAGCTTTGCGTTACAACAAATTTTTGTATTAAAATTAGAATTAGAAATAATATGACTTAAGTTACAATGTAAAAATAACTGCAACATCTACTTGGACATATTTTAAGCAGATTCAAAGTAGTTGCTAATTTGCGTTCCTAATTTAAACACTTACGGCACTTTGTTTAGTTGGAAAGCGTACTTCAAGTAGAAATTCTGAAAGTCACTTAAATGAGGAATCGAAATTCAGGGCTAAAACTAAGTGTTTGGTTAAACTAAATTTTTAAAGAGATATATTTTAGAATTAGTAGGTCATACATATTAAATTGAGTATTTTATTTTGTTTTCGATTAAACTAGTTTTTTTTGTATCATGGGGTCGTTGTTTTAGAAAAAATTATAGGTTTGAAAACGAATTGGGTCAATTAGTTATTTCTGAGTGGTGGGAAGTCGCAGATATAATTAATACCTAATACTATCATAAAAAAGAGTGGCGGTAGCTCAGAGGTTGGGCGCTCAGTCTCTAACGCTGAAGGTCTAGGGTTCGATTCCCCGCCGAAGCCATGCAGCAATAAAAATATATGCCGCAACCCGCCACTCACATTCCCCAATCCGGTGTAGGCGGCCGTGGGGTCTTAATGCCTGAAACCTTCTCTGGAATTTAGTCGTTCGGATTCGACGTTAAACTGTAGGTCCCCCGTGCTCCACCTTAGCGCTAAGAAGAGTACGTGACAGAGAAGAGTGCCGGTGCCCAGCAGTGGGACGTAAAGGCTAAATACGACGCCGACTATCATAAAGAAATTTGAATAAACATTGTTAGATTTGAGGGTTACTTGGTACCATCCTAACCATTGAGCTAATTACGCTATTGGGCTAGGGTGCACAGCCCAAGTAGGTGTCGGGTCCAAATAAGCGCCAGGCGATGCCTTATTCAATATATCGTTTTAAATGGTTATTCTCTACGGTACTACAATAAATAAAAATGACTTTTTAAACTATATATTGGTGTTTTTTCAATTCTTACAATAATCCCCGTAGTGGACCAGAAATATGTTGGTGCGCCAACTAGTGGTAGCTAGGCATATACCGCTAGTATCGATCGCTATCAATCTACAAGGTAGACAAAACACATCTGGTCTGGTTATAAAACAGCAGACTAAGTGCGCCTGCGCTGAGTGCGCATTTGTGTAAAAATTAAAGCGAAAGTGTTCGTTAGTGCTCGAGATACATATGAGCCGCCGCCTATTGCCCTACTTCAGGCTTATGTATGAACCTGTACTGTAGCAGCTGTGTCGATGTCTAAACTAGTAGTGGTTTGTCTGAATGTTACAGTGTCCGGGAAAAAACCTGGAAAAATAATCTAGGAAAGAAGATCTTCTGGAAAAACATCCGTCGTAAAAACAGCCTCTTCCCAGTTTTCATTTGTGCAATTCTCATAGATAGCGACACTGTGTTCCTCTAGGGCTATTTTAATACCAAACGTCATCCCCGATCTGTGAACTTGTTTTTGAGTAATAATGCGTTAAAGTGAAAATGATCAAAAAATCGTATCGGCTGCCATTTTGAAGCTAGAAAGTTAAAAAAAAAAGTTGGATATGCCCTAAGGTCTGCTATCAAATTCCGTAGCCAGTTTCAGAAAGTTTGATTTTGAATGTTTTGACATTCCGAAGCTCATCGAAATCGGACCATCCGTTCGGGAGTTATACCGCATACAAACTCGCTCATACACCAAGCAGACATTTTTTAAAAACCACTTCTTTGAGTTCCTGCGAGTCCAAAACATGTATTTTTTTATCAAAAATTTATTTAGACATTTTTTTCCGAGCTCTTTGTTCATAGTCTTTTTTTCGTGGATTTTCTTGACTCTTTTTCTGGGCTTTATTTTCCTGGAAATTTTTTAACAGGGGCTTTTTTCGGGGATTTTATCGCGAAGCTGAGTTAGGCTTACTCAAAATATTTATTATTGTTATAACTAATTTTCAAAATTAGTAAGATTGCATAATATTTCACAATGTATGAAGTATTGATCCAGTTATCTCAGAACTATCTTTAGAATAACATGGGCTGTGTGCAAACGATGCAGATTTCACGTAAGCATACAGTATTGATTAACACTTAAATATGTTTGCCGACCTACTTGGTCCCTATATAAGCGTATGTATCCTTCATACGGAGTCAGTTAACAGTACCATCTCGACTAAGAGCCATCACCCTTATTACATATTAATGGGGGCTCTGCCCAGTCTACTATTATTCACGTAAGTAGTGTCTCTTAGTTTAAGAGATTTGTGTTTATCCTAAGCATAGTCACGAACTACGAGTAATGGTTTATTTAATATAAGCCAAACGTGACAATATTTTAACAGGGATTTTTTTCCGGGGCTGTTTTTTTCTAGGGATGTTTTATAGCAGATTCGAATGTTACCCCTGCTTTGAGGGCGCTACAAGTTCTTAGCTTACGGGCTCCAAATCTTTTAGGACGGCCCTGGGGTTACTGATGACTAACTAGTAGAAAACTCACCCCAATCCCTGGACGATCTAATCTTCTTCTTCTTCCTCTTGTTATAGGCCAATGGCCTGTTTAATACCCGCAACTAATGGGGGTTCTGTGAGCCCTTTTTGCACGTATGCCGGGCAGGAGGCTGACCTTACCCGACCTTACCCGGGGAAGAAGTTCCACTAAATGGTTTACGATTGCCAAAGATGTTAGTATGACAACCGGGACCGACGACTTAACGTGCCCTTCCGATGCACGGTTGGTTGCAGATATACCCCTATATTGATCACCCATCCGCGTGGGGACCAGAGCGGACAGTGCTTAACTTTGAATACCGTATGACCGACATCCGCCATGCAACCAACTCGACATAATCTTAAGGTATCTAAACTATTCATAAAACTGCACTGTTCAGCTTTTAGTTGTTGCAGTACAACCCAACGAAATGTCTTGAAAGTCTACAAAAAGTCATAACTTTTGTTTTGCTGCGTTTGGAACATCACCAAACATATTTGAATACTAAAAAGTAGTTTGTGATCTTGAAATTGATATTTAGAGTAAAATCTTGAGCTTTAGCATGTTCTAGCCACTTTTTGCTTTACCAGAAACTTACCTTAACTCTTGATTACTACTACGTTTTATCAGTTATTAACTGTTGGTGATTTATGCTTAGTCGGAAACTTACCCTAACTCGCCACAGTAGAAGATAACCGTGACTATACCACTCACCATTGAACCAATCACAAATTTCCTCTTTCATGAAATGAACCAATTGCGTTTGTTTTATACTGATTAAAGTGCATGGTGCTGTTTAAATAAGTGATAAAACTTACAGTAGCTTCAGATAATCGCTCTTAAGTCTTAAATTAAGGCGTTTAAAACTGATGTGAACTGACTTTTGGGTATATTTTATAATATTTTAAAATAGTTTTTCATTGTTTAGGCCAGAAGTAAGTATCATATTTAATTATAACATAATTTATTAATTATAAACAATAATTGTCTCTGTTGACCACAACCAAAAAGCAAAATACGAGAAACGTCGACGCTAGCCGATCATAACGATGTCAACCAACACGAATCGCGAGGGTTCAAATCATAGTTCAAATTATGACCGACCTAAATTTTATTGTACACTCATAATAAATATAATAATAACATGCTAATATGCATTAAGAAACTGATTTTGTTATCCATTTATGTCCCATAACGGACGAAGCAAAAATCGGATCAATGGGAACTTTTAGAATGTTATTTCTAACATTTCAGTATTTACTGAAAACAAAAATTCAGTTTGTTATGTAGTTTTTTGAAGTTTTGGCGATTTTTTTGTCTAAGGCGACTGGGCTAAAAGTGTTTTGAAAGGTTAATTGAAATTAGAATTGTCACAATCTTTGATTTACCACGCTTGGATGGTCATCACAAACACAGAAAGACTCAAAAGTAGTTTATGGTCTTGAAATTCATTCTTAAACTAGATTTAGTCACCATCGGACGCATTTAAACGCTTTATGAGTTTTTGCACGTTTCAATCGCCTTGTGCTTCATTAGCCACTCAATTCAACCATTACACCCAACAGCTGAAGATTTAAAACAATTTAATCCTTTTTTTGTTGATATTGAAACTTGCTTTAACCTTCCAAAATAAAAATATGAGCATTTCTCCATAGAAATTCATTATGATGGTCCGAAAACACATTAATATCGTTTTTTAAATTTATCATCACGTTTCGAGCGTTTTTTATTTTACGTTAACCCACTCAATCTTTGAAAGCAATTCATGACCTTGAAATATAGATAGAGGTCGTTACTATTGGTTAACCATGTAAAAAGCTTGTAAAAGTTGAAAGAATACTTCTTACTTTGTAATTTAGAAAAATTGATGGGAATATACCATATGAACCTTAAATTTCTTTAAAAAAATTTTATTAAATGTAATCTACGTTTTCTGTGCGTAAGTCGTTGCCAACATCACTAATTCAATTTAAAGCTTTTAATTATTAGACTTGTAGAAGAAGAAACGGAAATAAACTTTACATCACTGTCATAAAAATCTGAAGAACAATAGAAATAATCATACTTTGGCTAATTCAATTACTAAACGTATTCTTGTCTTTCCATAAACTGAACACAACGTTTCGTATTTAACTTTCTCAGAACTCATATCCTCACCATAATCTCAAACTCTTGATAGTCGTCGTTTTGTCAAACCGACCCACCCATTATCAAAACTCATAAGACGGACCTCATTTACATGTCAAGCTGATCTTCTTAGTCACTACGTGAATATGCAATTGGAAGCATTCCTTCGGGTGCAAGAACCCCAAGACCACCAAGTTAAAATGAATGCTGGCTAAAGAAGTCAAATGCTTGTGGTTAACAGTTTGCACGTCTGTAAAAAGAAGTAAACAGCCGCGTAAACAACCTAGGGAAGGTCTTCCGTGAATCCATTCCAAAATGCAGGTCAGGTCCGCGATGGAAACCGCAAAGACAGGGGCCGCTCCTTGCAATTAGTGGCACCGACTCTATAAATGAAAGGAGAACTTGCAGGTGAGTTCCACATACGCACACAGTCAAGATACCACTTCTGCGGGGGTATCCGTGAAACCTTTACGCGAATTAATTGTTGATTCGCCACTCCTTCAAAAAGATCTTAACCGGAGATCAGTAACGTCGTCAGCTAGGGATGGAACAAGGATGGGGTATCATCTTGGGGTTTGTCTTTTTTTAATATTCCGAATTTTATGAACCGGATTGTCAATTCAGAAAGGAACCTTAACAACCAATTGATGTACCGGATAAGTCACAAGTTTTGAAAGAAACCCTCTACAACGTGAGTTTTTGGTAGTCATAGAAATAGTGAATTTTTTGGCATAATTTAGTTTTTTCTAATAATAATGGTATTGTTTTTGCGCCTGCAAATTTTGCCGAAAATGAATGTCAAGCAGTAGTAATGATTTATTGACGTTAATAAATACGTTTTTGACGTCAAAAATCATTTATTGAGTTTAACGCTATTTTGCTTTAAAAAATTTTTTTGGCGTCATTACATTAACGTTGATCTCTGAAAATAAATAATTACGGTTTTTAGAACACCAAAAATCTATTATTGATGTAAAAATTATTCTTTAATTTAAAAAAACCCTCTGAATTTATTAATAATAAAGTAGATTTTTTTCTTCATATTCCTGCTTTAAAACACAATTTTACGATGTCACAGAAACAATTTATGACATCAGAAAATTAAATTTTGCGTTAAAATATTAATTTTACATGTCTGAATATGACTTTTTAACGTCAAGTATTATTTATTGACGTTACAATGTTTTTTAGTTTTCAACGTCAAAGCAACATCTTTTGACATCAACTAATGATTGCCTGACGTCAAAAAATCTATTTTTGGCGTAAAACATTGTTTATTAACGTCAACAAAAACCGTTTAATTTATTAATAATTAGACAGCTTTTGTCATATTCCTATGTTAAAGAACAATTTTATGACGTCACAAAAACAACTTATGACATTAAAATATGAAGTTTAGACGTGTAATATAATTTTTGACGTCAAAAATCAAACATAGACTTCAAATATTATTCATTGTCGTCACAATTTTTGTTTTAATTTTTTAACGTCCAAACAACTTTTTTTGACGTCAACAAATGTTCGTTTTACGTCAGCACATTATTTAACAACGTCAACAAAACTTTTTAATTTAGTAATACTTAAATACAAGAAATGTATTTCACCGATAATAAGAAGTAAATTTATATAAATTGAGCCGCCATTTTGTAACAGTGAAAGATATTAAAAAATTTTAAATAAAAAAATTGTTCAGTGTAATTGTACCTTTAAAATGAGGTATCATTTGACCCCTTGTGCTGTTTAAGATTTTAGAGATAATATCTTTTGAATGTTCCCGTTCTTTTGAAGAGGAGAGGGGGTACTAATATTTATTTTTGTCTTCGTGTGGTATATCGCTAGAAAGCTAATTTAATGGACTTTAACCATCAGCACCAATTGTCTTGGTGCAACAGTGTGAGCGCGGTTGGGAAAAGATTTATGTAATGGCCGCTTTTTTGATATAATTGGCCGCCATTTTGAAATGGTTTGAGCTATCAATATTTTCTTTTTTTTTAAGTTGTTGGATTTAAAAATACCTTTTAAATGAGGTACGACTTGACCCACCTTCGTATTTAAAAATCTGGGGAAACTCCCCTAGCCTCCCCTCCCCCAAATAACTACCCTTTCCGGAGCTTCAAAAAATTTACAAATATTTTTACTGAATCCCTCGTGTACGATTTATATAACAAATTTTTTATCCCATCCATGCAAGTTCAATAGTTTAACCGTAAATTACAGTGCGTAGGGGGTCTGTTACACTCGGTATATATACTGGTTTTGACTTAACCTCAACTTCAGATCCATCTGGTGCCGAACCTATGTAACAACATACATTACCCAACATCGATTGCAACGCCTTCGACATGCAACCTTCCTATTAGTAGACTACTATAAGAATCAGTGAATATTGACTTGCAAAGTCGAGTAACAATGCAAAAATCAACAATGATTTACAAAAATATTAGCGTCTTACAAAATCATTAGAGCTAGAAGCATAAGGAACAGTTTTATAAATTATGTTATTAAATAAATGCCGGGCAGTCCGAAACAAGAAATTTGCACGTCCTTTCACTACAGTAAAATGTTAAATGTGCTACGATACGAGGATAAATATTTGACTAAACTGTTAACGTCAAAATTTAATAAGTCATTACCCTTTCTGAATGTCACGTTATGTCATACACAGGCACAAGCAATGGAGAAATTGATGTAGGCAGCTCGTTCTTCCACATATTTTTATTTGAGAACATCAATTATGTTCTTAGGAATGAATTATTTCACCGATTCTAATGATAATTAATGTTGCTGCAGCGGAATTACCTTCAAACTCGAAATAGATTTGATTTCGTAATTGGGAAGGAAACTACCAAAACAGAAATGGCTTTATACATTTTTTATCACACTATCAAAGTTTTATTTTTGTTGAAATTTAGGAGAAATATTTAAGACTGCGGTGCTGGTCTGTTAGTGATGCTTATATAAACACCCCGCGTTAAGCCGAAAATTAGCTAGTTAACAGTAGTGTTAACAAGCTTTCATTTAGCGGTGTCAAAGCTAACGATCTGAGGCAACTAAATTCACTCATTTGCATTAACTGTTTTTACTTGTAGCAAAAAAAGCGAATGCGTTTTTTTAACGCTTGGGCAAGTCGCTTTACGGTATGCAACACGGAAAATTAGTAAAACCAAAAGTACACACTTATTTTTAACAGCTACTTTTTAAATGCATGTGCGTTACAATTACTTATAAAAGGATTCAACAGAGCGGCCAAGCAAAAAAATGATAAACAACTGCAAACATGATAAAGATAATGTATAATTATTTTTATATTATTTATATAAGGATCATCTCAGATTGACTGGACATAAGGTATAAAACATACTTTTTCCTACAACTGTCAAAAAAAGTAACTTTTTCAGGTTAATTTTTGCTTGTCAAAATACGTCTTTTTTTAACGGTAGCGTTTCCCATGGCATCGTGAAAAAAAGTATCTTTTTCGAATCGTTGCCCATGGCAGCGTGCGCTAAAGTACTTTAGGGGCAATGTCAACAATTCCATTTTTTTGCAATTAAATTAAAACGATTTTACCTTGATTTATTTTATTGAAATACATTTGTAGAAAAAATATTGTGTGCAACTCGTGCGAGAAATGCCTTTAGCGCCCTTGAATAATTTTTTGACTCGGTTAACGCCTTGTCAAAAAACTTTCATTCTCGTGCGCTAAAGTATCATTTCGCGCACTAGTTGCACAATAGTACATTAAAACACAAGTTTTATAAGATTGATTTTGGAGCACGCGTCCAAGTTTGGAAAACGAGCCGCTTGCGGCGAGTTTTCTAAAGGACAAGTGCGCTGAAATGTCTTATAAAACGTGTATTTCATACTATTTTTTCTATTTTGCGCTTTTTATGCCCTTTTAAATAAAAACTTCCAGTTTCAAAATGGGGATTTTGCGGTAGTTGGCAACCGAGCTATAAACGAACGCGTTTGCATGCTTTAATAGCTTTCTTAAAGACGCAAAATAGAAAAATAACTATTTAAATACAAGAATGATACTTTTTATTCTTATTCTGCTTGGTTCAAAACTTACTATGACTAACGTTGAGGTGTTCGAATGTAGGGGGCGTTCGTAGGTAAAAAAAAGTTAAATCGATCTAGTTTACCTATACCGTCCTACCTGATATTGATTTTGCTACCAGCACCCTCTATTCGAATCACTTTAAAAGTGATCAATATTTGAACCAAGCAAAGTGCGATTGCAAAATATCATACCTATATCTGAAAAAAGAATTGTTTTAAACCTTTTATTCAGTCAATGTGGGATAACGCGCCTGTATTTAATATGTTAAAATTGTTTAATTATTGTAATCACAATAAAACAAATAATTAAGAAAATCAGGAAAACCTTGTGAGTTTTTTTAAAAATGTATCTGAAAGCTATTTTAATTCAAGATTTTTGATTTTCAGGAGCGGCTATAATTTAGTTTTTCTCCGAAATTCTAGTATTTCACTGTCTTGATATGAATGAATTTTTGAAACCTGGAAATTAATTTATATGTATGTAATTAATAAACAAAGACAAACCTTAATACTAACCTAGCTAAACCCGTGGGCTACGTCCCATGCATCTGCAGCCCGCGGAATTTGGTTTGGTAATGAGAAGTGAAAAGAGCGAGAGGTAGCAGCGGAGACAGTTACGGATTTAGTATATAGCTATTCTGAGATAATGAGAATAAAGTTCTAAGCTTAAAAAGGTATATAAATACGACTTTAATCCCCCCCCCCCTACCAGACTCAAATTTCTAAAATTCTGTTTTGGATAAAAGCAATAAATACCAAGATAACATGCGTTTCCCTTTCCGAATTGTTTTAAAAACCTCCAATGAGTTTTTTATTGTACTGGATATTCTAAATTTGATTACGCCCAATAGTTCTTGAGACATTGAGTGTTACACACATAAAAGAAAACGTTTTTTAAAACCATTTTTGGGACCCCAAAGGTCGAAAACCAGCAATTTCGTCAGAATTAAAATTTTCACGATCATAATAAGTATGAGAAAATTAAAATTATTCCTGTTTGATAAAGTGTGAATATCCGAATACCTAAATTTTTAAAAGTTTCAGTGCTTAGGATACAGATGCCATCTAGTAGTTAATAGATTTAACAGCCTAAGCTACAAACGATCAAAGCCTGGTTCCTTTTATTCTGATATTTAGTACTTTTATCAATGTAGCCAACATAAAACACGAGTTTTGACAGTTCAAGTTGTTTAGATGGTTGTCATCCCATTTGTACATCTGCCGTTACCTGTTGCTCCACGAATTTACTTGTTGAATGCGTGTAATCAAAATCTACGTACAATTTGAAATTTAAATTAGATGTTACCTCTGTAATTGAACATAAAGTAAGTAAAAATTAAATTTTTGTAGTAAATTTATCTAATTTAATCACGTTATCATTTCATGATGCTGTTAATTTGTATATCAAACTTTGGAACCTTGTGCCTATGAATAATCTTTTCTAGGAATTAACACAGAAGACTTGTACTAGTTTAAATTACGAATGGACAAATTACGAAAAGTTCTCAGGGGCGATGAAACCCCTGACGAGGAAAGCGGCATAATGTCACAAGTAATGTTATTAAATTATAAACTTTACAAAATTGTAACAAAAATCTGTTTTAGTTCAATGAAAGCACAACACTAAGTTGGTCAACGAGAATAAAAGGTTTTTTAATATGTTTTGTAATCGGTATATTATTATCACTTCTGGGATCCTTTGCTCTTTTCTTACACAAGGGATTGACCTTGTTCGCTGTATTTTACACAATAGGAAATGTTTTATCGCTATTAAGCACCTGTTTCCTAATGGGGCCATTTAATCAAATCAAGAAAATGTTTGCTTCCACTCGAGTTATAGCAACCTTAATTGTTATTGCTTCCTTCATTCTTACACTAATAGCAGCACTTTATGTAAGTTTTTATTACCCACTTAAATATGAAATATTATTTGTTTGTTTTTTTTAGCTGCACAAAGCTGGATTGGCTCTTCTATTTATCATAATTCAATCTCTCGCCATGACATGGTATTCATTATCTTATATTCCATATGCGAGAGATGCTGTTAAAAAGACTGTTTCATCATGCATTGATGTGTGAATAATAAATAAAGCAGTTCCAATCGCTGCTATTTTTGATGTACCTATATTGTATTTAAGGTGAGCTAATTATTAATAGCCGTCCGGTCTGCCCCTGTGAACTAAATAATTGTCAATTATATCTATCGGCTTTCTGCAGTGTAATTATAGTTTTTGATAATTGAGGTATATTATTTTGTATTTAATGAGATTTGTATATAAGTAATGTATATTTATGACTATTGTACAATAAAAAACGACAATAAACTACAATATTTGAGATTAATTTCATAGTTTTAAATTTTATAATTATATGTTAGAATTAGCGAATACAATCCCGGGATCTTGGCTAGTTTTTGGTCCCAAAATTTTGAGATTTGAGCTCCTGGGATTTTGGGACCAAAAACTAGCCGATTTTTTGCTGCAGAGTTTTTAATGATAATTCAGTGGACAATCGTAGAGTCTGAAAGAGCGTTTCTGCTGTTGGAGCATTTTGTACCAGCATCAGATCACGACTTGGTTACACCATTTTGAACGAACTATTATTTCTGGGTCATTATTTTTAAAACTAAGCTTTTGTTTGGATGGGGTATGTTGCCATTAATGAGCGATTTGATGCTCGAGAGATCCCATTTTTTGAATCATTGTTCCCCATACACGTTAACTGAGTGTAAAAAGTTTGAAATCAATAGCAAAATTTTCCAATATATTCTGATCAGAAGTTTTCAATGAGACACCTAGTATAGAAAGCTAGAGTGAAAATTATTTGATTTGTCTCAAAGTTATTTAAAAAATCTGCTTTTGTATTTAGAAAATTCTATATGTAAAAGTACTTAGCAAAGAAAACAGCTAACTAGTTTTGTTACAGTATAGTTTTATTAAATGTTAAGTATGTAGTTGCCCTGCAGATTAAAACATTCTACTATATGAATTGAAAAACTTTCAATTAACACATTAACACCATCTTGAGTGTCCTTGCTCATCCATTTGACCTTGACCTCATATTTGAAATAGAGTAAATATCGGTATATGTTAATTGATTATCCAAATTTGTTATGTATTTCTTTGAGGTGGACATATTGCTTGAATTAAATGTACAAAAAATTGGCGTATAATAAAAACTAAACTAAACTTCTAAATTTTAAATGAACCCTTTTGCTAGAAGTAGAATTAGAACTTTTTTGTACTCTACATGTACATTTTGACTGCAAAGCAGTCATCATCAACTGAAAAATCCAGTGAACTTCCGCTTTTGGACCTATAATTTATTAGAAGTGTGGAAGGAAATATTGAATTTGTTATTTTATACAAAAAAAGCACAAACACCAACAGATGCATTACTACACCTGCACATAAACGTATCGCATTTAATTCTCTAATTTATAGATTAATTAACATACCTCTGAAGAAAGAAAAATTGATGTTGGTTCATTCCTTGTGAAGGGGCGGCCGCTATAGGAGACTTTAGGACTCCGCACCGGAGTCCTAAGCCCCTTTTCAGCCAAGAAAGGATAATAAGGATAGGGTAAAACGAGTAATTTTTGGATAAAGAAGGATTTCTGCGGAAAGTATTGTCCCAGTATTCACCTTTTGGCCCAGGGAAACCGCGAAAAAGCCTGAGCCAGGACAGTCGGCCGGGCCAGGGAATCAACCCAGGCCTCCCGAATTAGAGGTGGACGCGTTAACCGCGGAGCCACCTCTTTGGCTCTTTCGGTATACCTCTGAGGGAAATACGATACAAGCAAAATTTAATGGCTACTCCCTCTCATCAATTAACCACATCCTACATAAAGCAATCGCCAAAATAACAGGTTTCTCTTAAAACTACACACAAAAAGGACATCAAAGTCGCAAAAATACTGGGCCCCTTTGACATACTATCCACCTGTTCATAGTAAAAATACAAATTTATTCCAAAAATTTCCGGCTCATTGTTTCTACAAAAAGTAATCTTAAATATCTCTTAGGTAACTAAAAGGATATACCAAATAAACTGTTCCACATGCTTCAAATACTATATAGGTAAGCCAAACTAAGAGAAAACTAAGCACACGTTTTAAGGATCATGCGTAGCAGGACACATTTTAGATTCAGAACATTCTATTCGACTGTCTGATTTAAAATGCCTAAAATCTGTAAAAAAAACAGCAGAGGCTCGACGCATAGGACATAGAATAGTTTTATCTACAAATTTCAAACAGTTTAAATCAAGACTCGGGTTTGATTCCAAATTCATCGCTACTTAAATTTAACGCACGGCGGGAGAGGAGAAATTCCGTAACTATAAATTCAGATCCACCCATCGCCAATTCGTGATTCCCTATTCACCAGGCTCGAGGGATGTTTTGGAACCATGCGCAGACGACCAGAAGGGGGCTATAGCGGCTGTACGCCCCCTCTTACATAATACTTTAAAAAAATTATTAATTTTATTGTCTAAGAAGACCAGACCGCAAATTTGATGCTTCTTTCCTGAACTTTCTAACTTTAAAATGGCGGCCGGTAATACTATTTTTTTTGAAAAATATATTTTAAAGCTTCATTACTTAGAAATGAGTTTACAAATCGAAATCAAATTTTGTACTGTACTAACTCTAGGGCCCGACCCCGGACGGAGAAAGTCGATGCAACGGCCTATCCAAAAGGGTACAGCAGCCTTGTGCTGTCGGGCGATGCTGGGACCTGGTGGCGTCCCAAAGGGCGGGTGGTAACACCGCCCGGAGGGGGGACGGATATGCTTCATTGCTAGGTGCTGTCCTAGTCTTTCAAATCAAAGGGTGTACTAACCCTAGGCAGCCTTGTGCTGTTTTAGTACAAAAAAACTGCGAAGTGATAATTAAAATTTTGGATATTTTCACACAGGTTTTGTTTAACTTTGTAGGCTCATACGGCTATGAATAAGCTACAATTTAATTCGTCTCTCAGTTCACTATTATTTCTGTGACGCTATATATGAATTTTTCAAAATCGAAAATGTATGCCCCAACCAAATTATCGTTGATGAATTTGTGTTTCCGTTTTTAGTTTTCTTTAATCGGCAGGAAAGTGTCTCTAAAATATCAAATATTAGATTTTCTTTCTCATAAAAAACTAAAAAACACTAAGCCATGCCCACACTCATAGATGGCTACTGACATGTTGGAGTGGGTGACTAGAGGGTAAGCTAGCGGTATAGAATTAAACCTTTGTTACGCGATGCCTTGCACACTAGAGCTTGGCGGGTCGGTCGTATGAGAGCAAGTTACGACTAACAGGTATATAGTAACCTTACAAGTTACTGTTCATGCGCAAAATGGCAATACAAAATTACAAATATACTTTTGAAATATGAGAAGACAATGTCTGAAGTATAGGAAAGTCCAGGCAAACCGATTTGCTCATTTCGTGTTCTTGTAGTGGGGATATACTATGTAAAAAAAGTCAAGGATATGACGGTGGCTCAAACATGGCAAGAAAGGTTTTAGGACTCCTCCCCTTCTCCCGACAGTCATTTACAGAAAAGTTTCCCTGGACATGGAGAAATGTGATTTAAAAAGTTGGAAATTATTTATAGCACTTATAATAAAATTTTAATAAAACATTAATCTTATTTTTGATTATAATCAAATGTGTTGCTCAAACACATTAATTTTGATATTAAATAATCCTATTGTGCGCATGTTGTTTTTTTCGCAGTCTACAATATCATAAAATATCAAGGTTTGATAAAATCGATTTTTTATTAAACCGTATTGTAGAAATTGATGCAAGCCTGTAGATGTTTAACATCGATGTCAAAATCAACGTTATATGTTCGATGCGCATCCCTAAACTTCACTAATACAGCGCTCTTTACTACACAAAAGCAGACTCAGTGTGGTGAATGAAAAGGTTGCATTAACGGACGACGATAATAAATTGCAGTATTGGATTTAAAAAACATTTACTGTTAACTTTAACAAACTTGCCAATTGCAATAACAACGTTTAAAATAAAGTAATAAAACTACTCAGTCATAAACTTTTGTAACTACACAGGATGCAACTTCACTATAAAATAACAAAACGTATGACATTACGCAAATAACCATTACGTACTGTAAAATACGACAAATTCAAATATTCCACATAAGTAGTGATATGAGTAAGAAAAATAGTTCACCAAAATCTTATTACATTTTTATTTTTTCAATAAAAAAACAAGTCGTCTAAATATTTCAAAAAGATCTAATAAAGGCAGCATAATTTCATATCACAAACACATTGGCATACTTTCAATTTATTTTCATATTTACATAATTTGATTTAAAAAAATCAGACTTAGATTAGAATTAATTAGAAACCCTACATGAGTTTTGCCTAAAAAGACGTTGTGTACCTCATGGTCCAGTTGTTAAGTCTTTATTTTATATTTTAAGATATGTTCCGGAATGTGGAAGAATAAATAAAACAAATCTACTTCTACATCTCAGCGTCAATATCTTTCTGACAATAAACATCTTAATAACAAAGTAATGTGTACACTTAATCCTGAGGCATCCAACATTCACCTTCGAAATCTAAAATGCAGATTGACAAAACAACCTGTCAGTATTCTTTGAAACCTAATAAAAATTTCTTTTACTGCTACGACCTCTTTTTGTAGTCTTTTCCACGAAGATAATCGTCACATACGTGTTTTGCAAAATCATACGTTCCAAAAAATATGTAACCACCTAAAGTTATCCACACTACTCTTGGTATGAATCCAGCAAATAACCTATTAATAATTTAATTTATTAATATCAAGGGAACAAAATAAACAAAAAGATTCCTTACCCTCTAATTCCACTTTCCTTGTAAATATTTTGAGCAACGAAAGACATTTTTAAAGCATTTGGTTGTTCCTTTGCTACACGAAGAGGAGTTAACATTATTCTTGTTTTTATAACATCCAATGGTGTTGTTATAGCTGCCGATGTACCACCTACGAACTATCTTGTTAACATGCTTTTTTGCAGAATATAAATGCATTGATTCATTGACAATAATCATCACCGTTTCAAACCAAAAGTTACCTAGGATGTTTCTAATTTACTAACTGCAAGAAAACTGCCAACTGAGTAGTTGAATTACAGTCAGAGAACTCAAGAGTTGATATTTACATTCACAAATTAACACCGCATCTTTCCATAAAATATCTTAGTCCTCACCTCATTCTTACGGGTAGTTTACTATTGGTCAACAAAATTCAAAAGGTGCTGTCTTAGTATAGAGTATAGCTAGAGCACTTAGAATTTGTATTTAAATTCCCCTATCAATAACCCATGTTTTCATAAAACAATACTAAATATCCAGTCAATAATTTTTCTTCCCAGTCAGTAAATTAGACACAACTGATTAGGTAGACAAGTCATTCTGAAAATTTATAATAAAATTACCTGCTATGGAGCCACAAACTGCAACCTCCCACGATTCTAATTCTTTTTTATTTTTAAACCTCTCACTGTACGTTTTCTTTAAGAACTCTAGTATAGGAAATTGAATAAAAGAAAATGGAATTTCTCTAAATACAGTGGACCTAAAACCTCTATACAAACCCTGTAAAAAAATTCGAAACAATTATTCTTGCTTATTTCATTTCAAATTAAATGGATTTTACCTTTATACCTTCATTTTTATATGCTAGTATTGCTATCCTTGTAGCAGACATACGCATTTTAGGTGGCAAATGTGCGCAAGTTTGCCGTCTTTGCTTAACTACTTCAACTGGTACCCGAACGCAGCAAGAAACCTGTTAAGTATACATTAAAACCAGATTATTCCTCACAGTAATGTACTTCATACAATAACCGACCACTTCTGCGAGCGATGCTCCAACCATGTGTACAAACGGATGACAAGAACTAGGAACCAGAGGTGTAACAGTTGCTTTAAATCCCTCGTATGCGCAAAAAAATACTGCCGCTAAAAACTGAGATTTACAACTGATTCTTGAAGATGCCTTGAATTTTTACCTTGAGGTGCACTGCCTACGGCTTGCGGGCCGATTCCTGAATAAACCCCCTTAAAACCCCCAGAATTCCAAAACCCTTGTGCTGCCTGTAACCTAGTTTTTACGGTGTCTAGAGGAAATAAAACTACGTCCACAACAAACCCTGCAAATCCGCCAGCCTATAACAAAATCGGTTTTCATTGTGTTTGAATAAATAAGAGAATGATGACTTACGCAAAGTGAGGAAATGTATAAATTTCTGTCTGCCATCTTTATAAAAATAGAAAATTACGACTAGAATACTTGCTTATGTAAAAAAAAAACTTATATTAGTTTACTTCAACATTTTTTAGGTTATACAATTATAAATTAGGTTAAAACATGCCTGTATTTAAAAAAAGAAAGTGTCTACCCAACCCCGGAGGTAGTTGAGTACCGTACTGATAAGTACATATTTGAGCCACAACACAAAGCGATTAAGCGCAGCCGCATTAAACTGAGCGTTTACAAGTTCTAGCTTTACTTTGTTGAAATACTTTACTTTAATTTATTGTAAATAAAACAATTTTTAACTTCAACGGGTTTTTTATTTTAGCTTTATACGTATTTCAACGTGTTTACGTCATTATCAAAGGCAAGATTAAAAGTAAACAGTTGGTGTTGCTATAGGAACAATTATTTGAACTTATTTGAACTGAATAAAAATTATTTTACTTTTAATAATAAAATTTATTTCCAAAAAGGTCGGTTTACCATGAGAAGTCCAATTTTACCTCTTTTGGCTTATATATTTATGGACAATCTAGAAGAACAAATATTTGAGATAAACTTTACACCGAATACTGAACAAAATGGGTTAATAAGCTTTTTAGATTTAAACAAAAATTAATTTAACTATTAAACTTGAATACTCTGTTTATAGAACACCTACACAAACAGACATTACAATACCACACGATTTTTGTCATCATAAAACACAAAAATTATGAGCATACAAATCAATGATACACAGAGATTTAACAGTTTCTTTAAACGAAATTAATTATAACAGAGAAATTAAAAAAATTAAACAAATTACAAATAGTAATGGTTATAATACTAGACGTATTGATACATTAAGTAAAGAAAAAGATTATAAATTAGCTATTCAAGAGAATGTATCCAACTACTTTATTCGATACAATTAAATACGCCTCGATTCCTTATTTTGACGAAAAAGATCGGGGCTTAAAGAATTACAAGAAATTCCGTTCGGGAGTTATGAGACACCACACACATACCCACCCACAGACATACATTTTTGATTTTGGAAACCACTTTTTTGGATTCCTGGAAGTCCAAAAACATATATTTTCGTCAAAATCTCAATTTATAAAAATTTTTGTGAATACGGAAAATATAGGAAAGTAAAAATATCAAAAAAAGAGTAGAATTTACTTACGGTTAGTTAAAATAGAGTATCATGATTCAAAATTCCGAATATTGTTTTTAAATATGTTTCATTGGTTTACTATTCAAATTTGAAGGGTTTCTAATTTTGCAAACCCGAACTAACGACGTTATGTTGAATCGTTCGCAGTTTTGGCTTCGATCGTTCTTGTTGCACGTTATATTGTCTTGTTCGTTGCAAGACCGGTACTTTCCGATCCTTCAGTAGTGCAACAACAAATGAAATATTATATTTGTATGATATAGTGAGTTTGCCTTTTGCAGCTAATCAACGTAGGTAATTGAAATTGAAAATATTAAATAAAAAAGTTTCTAAAGTATACGATAAAAACCTGGGTCTATTCTCGACACGTGCGTCAATTTTTTCGTATACGTATATGAGGTCATCCCATATAAAATTACATGCAATGACGTCATATACGTGTACAAAAAAATAGGATTAACAAGTCGAGAATAGGGCCCCAGGCTTGCTCCTTGCTTATTTTTTGTTATTTGTAATATCCATTTACTTAAACGTGAACTGCTATCGAAGCTGACGTTTGTTGGTATTACGAAATTTATCATAGTTATTTGTTGAATTTTTATGGCAGAACTGTCTTATTAAAATTGTGTATTTGATTTCTGTATATCTCTAGTAACGTATCAATATAATTTATTTTCAGCAAATAAAATATAACTTATCAACAGCAATACTACGTGGGAATTAAAAATTATCGATAATTCTGTCGCTTCATTGACGACACGACATTGTGTTGTTGCTAGGCTATATCACGAGTCCGAAGGACGAGTTATATTACCGTACGTCAACCATAGATCTCTAATAATAGTTTTACGCTTTTGAGTTCGTCAATGCAAGACAGAATTTCAGATAATTTTTAATTCGCAAGTGGTATTTTTTAGATTATTCCACAAACGAAAAATTAATATATTATTTATTATAATCAATTGTTATGTATTAACGTATTAACGCAAATTTAATTATTAAATAAAAAAAAAACAAAAAATTTTGTTGACGTGTTGCTATGGTTATACAACGCCGATAACACGGGAGTTTCCTAAAGAAAAAGTATTATCGCGGCCAGCCAGGGTCTAATTGGTCAAGAGCCTGAAAATAAACGGCTGTTAAAATGCGCATGGAATATTTACTTATATTTTTGACACTGAATATGACACATCTATAGCTTGTGCAGAAAATAATAATACATGCTTGTGCTAATTCTCTCGTGGATATTTAATAGAACGGTCGTGCCTGAAACACAACGGGAGGCGCAAGCTATTAACAAGCAATTATATGTACACTTTATTTAAGTGCCTATAAGTTTTTATAGAACAATTTGAAAACTAACTTGCATCCTCTACGGCGCGGTAGTAAAACAACATTAATTAGCCAACCGCTACGGGGATAGGGTAGACACGTTCTATAAAAAATTGGGGATTTTACTATTTTAGAAATTTACCAATTTTGACAGTTGGTACTCTATTTTAGTTTTGACGTTTAAGTTTTTTTAATAATAATTATCAGAATTATTTATAGAAAAATGCGAAAATAGTGACATAGTTTTCACTATAAATCACTTTTAATTTCGGCATTCCATTTTGTTAAACTAACTAATATTATGAAATAACTTCATCATAACCTAACTTTTTTGACATTTGTACATAATGGTTCAAATTTGAATTCACACAAAAATGGCACGTAACATTTTAAAAAGTAGTGTTGAAAACGCTTCGTTTAGTATTATTTTTCAGGTATGTTAATAATAATTAACTTGCATGTAAATTTAAATTTTACATCGCCGGTGTAATAATAAAATCTTCTCATTTTTATATTCTTTCAGATTCTATTCCGATGTATAACCTTCGTATTGAATGCCTTTATAATAAGGCATGTAGGACAAACCGTCTTAGGAATTATGAACGTCAGATTGTTGTTATTAGAATCGACCATACTATTTTTATCACGCGAGCCAATTTTTAAAGCCTGTTTAACTGATTCTAAGTCACACAATTGGGCCCAAGTTATTAATCAAATTTGGTTAACGTAAGCATACAACTATTCACAACTTTAACGTGACTTATACCAATTTATTTGTAGAGTACCCCTTACAGGACTTGTTTCTTTATTATTAGTGTATGTATGGACCAATCTCCTTAGTACAACAGAGGAAATATATACAACACAATACTATTTGGGTTGCTACGCTATTGCACTTTCGTGCATTATGGATCAAATGACGCAATGTGTGGTTCTAGTCGGGCAAAGTTACTGTTTTGTTCGCCAAAAGGTAATTAAAAAAAATATTTTGAACACTAAAATATATTTCTTGCATTCACAGGTAGTTCTAGAAACAATTTACATTGTAGTTCGTACAATAATTTTTGTTGTGCTAGTCATTAAATATCCAAGTCAAGCAATAAACGCATTTTCCTTGGCACAAGTAATTTCGTCCATCGTTTTCTGTTTGTCCCATTATGGCTTCTTCTATTGGTACATTCGCGGCTTAAATAAAATGCGAGAACAACATAAGAAAGAGGACGACAGTTTATTGGATGAGGATCATAAAGATGAGGACCATAATCATAAAGCCAGTATTAAAATTGACAAAAAAAGTATTTACTCGGACATGCAGGATTTTCCATTTACTTCAATTTTAGATTTCTTCCCAGGTTTTATGGCAAACAAGGTAAAATTGCTAAATTGTTTATTTAATAGTCACGAACTGTCTTTTTATGTAGGAGGGACTGCTTAATAAAAATCTATGTGTGCTGGCAATTAGTTTTTTCAAGCAGTGCATTGTTAAACAAGTTTTAACAGAGGGGGAGCGATATGTGATGACGATATCACCCGTTCTTACTTTTAGCCAGCAGTCGATGTATGATATTGTAAATAATTTAGGAAGTCTAGCTGCCAGGTAAGATTAAATAATATTTGCTTAAGAGCAGTGTTGGGTAGTATGTAGATAGTGGGGAGTATTTTTTTCTTCACCAATAAAAGTATCTGTTTGCCTTGTATCTGTAACTAGGTACAAATTTTCATGTTTCTGAATCTAGATACAAATAAAAAGTATCTTAACCAACACTGGTTATGAATTGCCTTAAAACAGTGATGTTTGTCCTACTGTATTAATTTAGAGATTTTAGTGTAGCCCCCATTCATAAAAAGGTTGCGTACCATTGCTTTAAATGTAAAACAAAATTATCTGCAAAATTGCTTAATAGTATTTAAAAACAATTTTTAGATTCATATTTCGGCCCATAGAAGAAAGCAGCTATTTTTATTTCACACAGATGATCAAGAGAGATGACCCAATTTCTAAACAAAATCAGGTAGATATTGTATTATCATAATTAATATTTTTATTATCTTTTTTGTACAAACAATTAATAAATTAACAAACAAGTTTTACATAAACAAATTAATTTGAAGAGCAAGGGGGTCGGGCTGCAGCTCCAGAACCTTTGTCGGGCCGGGGACTTCCATGACCTGGTGGTGGTCCTTGCGGGGCGCCGCGCAGCTGTGTTTGAAAAGTATCTCATGGTGTTGGGCGATTTCGTCGAGACCTGGTGTAGATTCTGCTTCCCTCTAGAACGGTCTTGCGAGGTTGTTTGGCTTCGGATCGTTTTCGGTTTTCTCTGGCAGCAGCTTTGAGCTCGTATAGGAGCTGAGGGGGCTAGTTGATTCCTGGAGAAGCCTGTGGGGATGCTTTGCCTTGAACAGGAACCTAGCGCTCAATCCTGACGCATAGTGCAGCTCTAGTAGGAGCTGCAAGGTTGGTTTTTACTTTGGGCCATTCTGATTAATACTAAAACCAAATTATACAGCATTTTTTTTTGGACCGTTCTGATCAGTCCTGAAGAATAAAGCCATTTTCCTGTATAGAGGCATTTTCTATACATGATTTCGTTGCCTATCATTGTCAACAAATTGCATAGCGACATCTACACAATACAAACAAAACACCGGGGTGAATTTTTAAATTTTTTTATTAAACATTCATTAGTAGTGCTGGTGACTTGCTTATCACAACATTAAGTGGTGGGTTGGAATTTCTCATTATTTTGTAGATCTCGTAGAGTGAGGACGTAAGCAACGGGTCGAGGACACTTAAATTCATTAAATCATGTCAAAATATTTATTTACAAGTAAGAACAATATTGTGTCACGATTTTGTTCTTGGTAGTCATTTTTTTTATTATTTATTTTATTACTTACCAACTCTGTGACAACACTTTGTTTTTAAATTAGTTAATTTTATATTTTTCTTAATTTTTAGAAATCCATTGCAGAAGCTTCTGTGGTTTTAAGTCAGTTATGTAAAGTCGTTACGAGTATTGGTCTTGTAGTGATAGTTTTTGGCCAAACCTATAGCCATACCCTGTTATACCTTTATGGTGGACATGTATTAACAGACGACTCATTGCCCACAACACTTTTGAGGTTTCACTGTATTGCAGTTTTACTTTTAGCTGTTAACGGCGTCACTGAATGTTATGTTTTTGCTACAATGAATAATCAGGAACTTGACAGGTTGTTTTAATTTATTACAATAAAAAACAAAACTATAAATATTTATTTTTTTAGGTACAACTACATAATGGTGCTATTTTCAATAACATTTTTAGTCATATCATATGTTTTAACAAATATATTCGGACCTGTTGGTTTTATCCTTGCAAACTGTGTAAATATGGCAGCAAGGATAACTCATAGGTAATTTTCTTTTTTTTGTACTTTTTAGTGATTAATACCTACATTTGGATGAATTTTCAGTATTTACTACATCAACAATATGTACAAGGATACGATTTACGAACCTTTAAAAGGTTTGACTCCTGGAATGAAGTTTATTTCTTTATTAATTGTATCTGGGATTGTAACTAAAATATCTGAGGTACGCAACTTTTATTTCAATTGTCTTAATGATATTGTATTTAATGTTATTTTTTAGGTGTACATATTTCAAAAATCGATTATTTTACACATATTAATTGGCGGAGTATGTTTTCTTGGTACAGCTTCAGTGTGGGCATATGAAAATAAAGACTTGTTAAGATTAGGACTTGATAAATATCGCAGAAGATCATCCCTAAAAATAGACTAACTTTGTTGATTAATTCATAGTTATTGTTAAGTTTATTTTTTTATTTGTTATTGTGTGATACATAGACCTTAATAAAAGTTGATCGACACTACCTGAGCTGTTTTGTGACATGCTTAAATTTTTTTATTGCTTAAAAATACGTGTCAGCTATGAAAACGTTCAAATTCACCATACATAATTTTGCCTCTAGGCTGATTATTGGTATGGTTGTTTTTGTGGCTACTTACAGGGTTTCCAACTACTGAGGTTATATCGCCCCGATGGTTCAATTTAGAAAAAAAAACGCAAACACCCATGAGTGGGATTCAGACTCGTGGGCCTTTAAGCGGAGTAGCTTTAAAGCCTGACTCTCTAACCACTACTCCACTGCCCGCACCTAAAAACTTTATAGTGCAATTTGTGAAAATAAAATTGCAGATTACATATACAGCGACCGGCAAAATGTTTGCAACATATGGGGAACATTTTTATTATTAGAAAAAAACACCTATTTTGTCTTTAGAATGGATCGATTTTTTAATTTATTGATGTATATGTTTCAAAATTTGCACATTGCATTAGAATTGGATTTTGAACACTTTTTTTCTACTAACTTTTTTTGATATTTTCTTAATAAGGCCATTTTCAGCCAATTCATTTAATTTTTTTTTTTAATTTCCCGCCAAACCTGGCTCACATGACCTATATCTAACACAATTTTTAGGTTATCTGAGATGCAGAACCGATCCGATAAATAGGTTTTTAGAAAATTTAACAATAAAAATTTTCCCCATGTGTTACATACATTTTGCCAGCCGCTAGATCATCACTCATTTCGAAAGATAAAAAGATTTAAATAGTAGAGGCACCAATAAAAATGGGACAAGTCTTAATGCTGATTTTTCTATTTATTGAAACCGATTTTGGTTGTTGGGTCACTGTCGCAAATTTGATTGCTATTATCAGCCTTACATAATTTACAATAAGAAAATAAAACATCCCGCTTATATTGGGGCTGATTGTACATCACATAATAGTTCAAGTAATACCCAACTGTTTTTATTAAGAAAAAATAAATTTGACAAACCGATTGTAAAATAGCAGCGGATGTAACGCTTCCCAGATTGACTCTGCACATAAAAGTACAAAAAATGTTTAATTAATAAAGTATTATCACAGTATACTTATATATACAGTAACGAAAGTAAAGGTCATTTATGGTAATTATAGCACCAAGCGGCGAACAAGTTACACTAAAATCTGACAGCTGACGGTAGTAGTGTTTCTCTGCTTTTTGAACGTTATAAGAACAATTTTCAAGTTGTTTGCCAGTGTTTTTATAAAAATGTGATTAGTGATATACCAATCTATTATGAGAGTCTCAAAAGGGAGCGCATGTTCCGCCGTAAACTGCGAAAACAACGAAGGAAAGAATCCTAACCTTAGTTTTTTTTTATATTTCCCAAAGATCCAAAAAGGTAATAATTTCTGATAAATATTAATACATTAAAGTTTAACTTTCTCGTCGTTTTAGATCAAAACAGGGGGTTGTAAACTGTAGACGTGAAGATTAACGTGAAAGGGAGGTTGGATATTTGAATAAAAACTGCACTTTGTGTACGCTGCATTTTGAAGATTCGCAGTTTATAAATGTTAATAAATCATATTACTGGCATTATCTTTGTATTATTTAAAAACCTTTATATAATGTAGCTCGTAATTTTTCTGTTTTGCTTATTAAAAATATGGTAACAATAACGAACTGGATTAGAATTTAAAACCCGCCATAATTTAAACGATAGTTTAACTTATCGACCGCTTGGAGCGCCACTAGTTATAGCTTACCAGGCGTTATATGGGCGCTTTCGCTACTGTATATATAAGTATACTGTGGTATTATCCTTAACATTCTTTTTTTTTTGTAATAAATCATAATGCTTACTTTGGAAAAAATCTGTTTTAATACATCATATAGGAAAATGTAGATATAATGAAAGATAATAAACAAAAACAATTTTTTGTGAAATGTAATAATAAAAATTAAATATAAAAATTTTTTTTCTTCTACTTCCAACATAGGAAAAAATTTATGAACATTTTCAATTTCAACATTTTTATTGCAATACATGTTTAGGACCTACAGAAACTCCAAAAAGTGGTTTCAAAATATGTCATATCTTCTGATTTTGATGTGCCTTGAATTAATATGTTTGTGTTTTTAAAATAGACCTGTATTTTGCAAGAAAAAGGTATTTCCATAAAACATACCCCTCTAAAAAAATCTATAACAAAAACATGTCAAATTTCCATAAACCTTACAAAGAACTACCTGCAACTAAAAAACTTCCACATACCAAATCTTCTAAAAATCGGTCAAGGGGTTCCAGGGGATATACGGAAACGAACGCACTCACCCACAGACAGACATATTTAAAAACCCCTTTTTTTGGTTCCTTAGATCCCAAAACGTGTTAAATCGTTAAAATCTGAATTTTGAAAATTTAAAATCCTAACTTTTCATACTTCAGTAGAAGTATGGGAAAAAAAAGGTAGGTATCTACTCAAAATTTCAATTATAGGTACATATTGTTTGTTATTTATTCTTTTGGCAGAATTTTGATTAAGTACAACAAATTGCCAGCACCGTTGGACGAACTGGGGAGTTTATGGGGTTATAATTTCACTGTGGCGCATTCTATGTATACAGGTTGTATCAAATTGCGTGTTAACTATGGGGATCTCGCTTATTTGAAGAGATGTGACGATGGTTAAATTAGAGAAAAGTTGTGGAATTTTATGCCCACCAATAATCTAAAAAGAAATTGGAGCTCTCTTGCTTAGTTTCTGAATAAACTGTAAAATAATTTTTTTTTCGGCTATAACTTGGTTGTCTTTTCTATTAGGTACATATTTCTAATTAACACGTTATTAGGACACTTTTTTATGCTGAATCTAAATTGTTTATCAAATTTGGTATAACTGCTACCATTGCTCATTTTGGACTGTCAACTTTTTTTTTCTTATGGACGGCATCATATTTGAATAGAGTTTTTAATTTCGGTTTCAACGATGTGTCACACTTTGCATTTTGTTTAAGTTTTCAGCATATTACAGAAAATAAAAATTTCATAAGAGTGCCAAGGAAAGACCACGTCATTTAAGTTATTTTGAAAAAATTTTAGTAGGCCATGAACCGATGGAAGTAAAACAAAACACTACTTTTATTTACTTTTACTTTTAGATATGATAGAAATGCGAAATTTCAGGAAACTCTGTTTTGGGTGTAGGCAGCAGGTTGTTATGTTTTACAAAAATAAATGAATGACAGTTACTAACACACAAATTAGAGAGTTTATTTTATACAAGCTTTTGAACATGTTGTACAAAGGTGTCGAACATGTTTCGAACATTTATTTAATAATTGTTTAAATTAATTCAGTTCTAGTGTTATCTGTTGTATTTATTTAAGCTGTTATGTTTTGTTATGTCAGTTGCAAACATAAAATCTGCAAGTAAAATTTTCAGTAAATTGTGTATGTTAGAAAATTTGTCATTCACTTTTTTTTGTAAAAAAATAACTTAACCTGCTGCCTACGCTCAAAACAAAGTTTCCTGAAATTTTCGCATACCTAATGTATCTAAAAGCCAAAGTAAATAAAAGTAGTGTTTTGTCTTATTTCCATCAGTTCATGACCTACTACAATTCTTTCAAAATAAATTAAATGATGTGGTCTTTCCACGGCACTCTTATAAAATTTTTTTCGGTAATAAAATGCTCAAAACGTAAAGAAAATGCAAAGTGTGACACATCGTTGAAATCAGAATTAAAAACTCTATTGAAATATAAAAAAATTTTAAATGACGACCATAAGAAAAACAAAAGTTGACAGTTAAAAATGAGCAATGGTAACAGTTATACCAAATTTAATCAAAAACTTAGATTTCAGTTTTTTCCAGTTCTTTCAGAAACTAAGCAAGATAGGTCCAATATCTTTTTAGATTATTAGTGGGCATAAAATTCCACAACTTTTCTCTAATTTAATCATTGTCGTATCTCTTCAAATAAGCGAGATCCCCATAGTTACAGGGTTCCCACTAACAATCAAGAATTAGAATCCATGACTTTTCCAGGATATCCATGACCAAAAATCATACTTACCCATGACTTTCGACAAAAAAAATCAATAAAATTAGAGACGCAAAAATCACGTTTATGCGTTTTTTATCAATTCACAAGATAGTATGTGGCGGTCTCACTTGCACCTAATCATAAGCCATATTACATTCCTTGGAATTTAACAAGGATAAGAAAAGTACCTCAATGGTATTTTAAAAACCTTTAGCAGCATAAGTGGCAGTTTTAAAAATTCAATCGGAAAATTTTTTAATTTTTTAAAATTATGTTAACACTACTGCAGGAAAATCAGGTTTTTTACTGTAAATCAAGAGAAAAATCAAGACTTTTGACAAATTTTGCATAAAATCCATGACTTCCAGGTTAAAATTTTAATTCCCTGACTTTTCCATGACTTCCAGGTAATTCCAGGGTCAGTGGGAACCCTGTAGTTAACACACAATTTGATACATCCTGTATAGTTTTGTAAATCTAAAATGGGTACCCCTTTATTGATTAAACGGGGTTCAATAAAAAAAATTTTCTTAAAGTGTAGTAGAAACAAAATCTAATGATAGCTTTTAGATACTTTTATATTTGGTGGGGATACTGTACAAAATGTAAATTCCAAATATTTGAAATTTTCAAAATAATATTTCTCAAAAACTAGCCATACGTGTTTTAAAACTTTGTAGTCGTATAGAGTCGAATATGAGCTACAATTTGGTTTTTTGCTGAATACCATAATTCCACTGTGGCACCCTCTACGAATTTTTGAAAATTAAAAATTGGTACTGCTTTATTTATTAAACAGGAAACAATATCTGCTTAAGAAGAATTACTCATCTAGACTAGTAGACCAAAAATCTAAAATCTGGTAGTTTTTAGAAAATTTTATATTTGGTGAGGCTACATGTCCCCCCCCCCTTAGTTTTTTTGGTGACTAAAACAGGATTACCATAGAAACTGAGTTGTAATTGTAAAAAATTTCTAAGTCAGCATCATTTTTCCCGACACCACGAAAAACGACCGACTACAACTTGTTTGACAGCCTTTTGAGGGTAGTGCACCATGAACTAACCTAATTTCGAAAATCTAAAAACGATCACAACATTTTGGAAATCTTTAAAAAATGTTTATAAACTGGCCTGACAATTTTTTTTTAAGTTTATAGGTCAGTAAAGCTGAAGATGGGCTACAGTTTTTTTTTTACATAACTCTTAAATCACTGTGACGCACTCTGAATTTTTGAAAATTGTAATTTGGTACCTTTTTATATTTTAAACGGGGGACGATCAACATTTTGGCTCAAATCAAAATGCTTTCGTTTCTGCACGAATTAAATTTACTAGTTGATTGACACAAACTTTAGTTTCCATATTTGAGCACTTTTCTGCAACTTATTATATTCTTTGGCGGACCTAATCAAGTTTTTCAATAATTTGTAAATATTCTAAGAATTTTTGTAAATATCTTGCATATAAATCGGCTTGTTATTATTCTAAAATTGACACTTTTGTAAATACGGCAAGTATTAATATCTGGTATGGGAAAGTCCACTCAAAGTGAACACTTCAGCTTTTTTTTAAAATTCTCATTGGATTACTATTACAGCCATCGTTCAGAAAAGATGTACAACAATGGGCCTTTATGTGATTAATCTCTGCACATTCATTCCTACCGTCAGCTGTTCCAGATATTGTGGTCTACCCTTTGGCGTCAGTGATCAGTCTGAGCAACAGAAATAGGCTGACGATAAATAAATTGTTTTTAAATAATTATAAAAGCTTATTTTCCAGAGGCTTAGAAATAATATTTTATCTACAGGTGCAATCATAGTGTCGTAGTAACTCAAGTATGGTCGGGGGGGGGGTACTAATTTTTTTCAGGTTCACAGCTAGCCATAAAATATAGGTCCGGTAACAAAAGTAGAAAGCGAATTTTTTTTAAGGTGGGCGTTGCAAATGTAATCACGTTTAAAAAGCATCTGACAATTTTAAGGTCTGTGCAAGAAAACAATGTTCGTTATTAGTGTTTTCAGTGTCAAGCTCTGTTTTTAAAGCTCATTTTCAAATTTTCAATTTGCACTTTTAACACACATGCACTATTCAAATTATCAGCTTGGTGAACTTGAAGTAAAGTGCCTTGTTCTCATAGATTACTTGCAACTTACTGTGTGCAAGGTAGCTGAAATTGGTAATTCCTACATCCCATCCTACAATTATTCTAGGAAGAATATAACTGTCCCCATAGAAACGTTTAAGTGTTAAACTCAGTTTAAATAGGTGCAAAGTGTCTTCCAAAAAGTTTTCACTGGTGCAATTGTGATCCGTGGTTTCTAGGCCACTGTTCTTTCCAAAATTACTGCTTTGGTTTTTAATGGTTCGCCAACCCACACTACCAACTTGAATTAATTTAAACAGCGAACATATCATTTCAGTGGATAGTAACTTTGAAGAAACAACCAATAATATGGTTTTTTGTTATTAATCTTGTATTTAAATAAAGATTTTTTTTAATAATGAGGAGTAGGATAACACTACCTACCCTCAGTTTGCTTTCCTTTATTCCTTCAAGAACGAGTAAGTTTTACTGCATTTGAAGTAATTTTCTTGGCGGATACTTTCAATTAATGGTTGCATTCAATGTATGCAGCAGCTGGGAATCAAACTGCTGCTTTTATTTGACAGCAACTGTCAAAATTAAGCAGCATAACATATGTATTATGCAACTGCTGCTGCAACGTCCTAGGATAATCGTGCCAATTTCGTTCAGTAACACGCCAGCAGCTGCATGCGTGCTGGTCTGGTAACCGCTGCACTGCATTGAACACAACCATTATTCTACTTACCTACCTATTTTTCTAAAAAGAAGTTGAATAACAGCAATAAACACCGTATCAGATTTTTTTGTATATATTCTAACACAAAAAAAATCTCCAATATTATGTTATAAGCAATCGGCACACAAAACTCGTGACGGTTCAATGACACGAATTAGAATAGCAGACATTTTTTAAATGTCCCCATTTCTCGACACAGAAATGACCAGATTTAGTCAAACACTGTTTGATTGCCAGTTGATGTATGGCATTTAATAGTACATGCTATTAAAAGAGGCGACTACAACTCGACAACATTTATTAAGATAATCTTACTACAAAACGAACATTCAATTTCTTTAACTAACGACGCTTTGCTTTCTTATTTTTCTGGTTTTCAGCTAGCTGAAAAGTAATGCACGATAACCCCAGAAAAGCCTTGAAGTCCATTTTCTTCAGAACCTGTACTGAAGGCTCATCAATTTCTAAGAAAAGGACTTGCCCTCTACTATTCCCACTTTGACGAAAGACTTTCCAAGCCGCAGTATTTATCCCTGGGTTCTGTCTTTCTAATCTTTGCAATGTCATTGCCGATTCCTCCAAAGGACCAGGAATGAAAACATTGACTCGTACACGCTTTGTAGACAAATTTGTAAAGTTTCCTACATGCAGTTTAGCCCCTTTCCAAAGTTGAGGCAGATCAGACACCATTTGTTTTAACCAATCAAAACTTGTCTGATCAGCACAGGTAATTCTAAACACACCACCGCTCGATAAACCTGAATTGTAAAATCTTGGAATGTGACCCTGAGCAGACAATGAAAATGTATCCAAGAGACGTACCAGTTCGGCAGTCAACAAAGACGCCTGCTCTTCATTCATGGTACCCCTAGGATTGCTATCATCTGTAACGACAGCCCTTATTGAATCATCATTTGCATTACTGAATGATTTATTTGGACTCGTATTGGAGCGCTTTGGCTGCGGTTGACCATATGGGGTCATACTATGTGATAATTTTCGTTTTAAAGTGTCTCTTATACTGCTGTACATGTCTTGATGTAAATTTACAGCCCCTTGAGACAAACCTGCTTGCATTCTGAAGTCAGTTGTATAGCTGGAGCCATAAGGACTCTTTTCCATGGTTCTGGGTGTATTCCCACTATTATTTGATTGGAAATTCATCCCACCATCATTATATCGTGACTGACTTTGATAGTTACCCCTATCAGAATAGGAAGGTCGATTAGCCCCTTCCATGTACCTTTGGTTGTCATAGGAGAATAAATTTGAGGAGCTCCTGAAAGCAGTACCCTCCCTGTTAGGAGTTTGATAGCTATCATTAAAGGAATGGTAAGGTGGTTCAGTATAATCATCAAAGGTGTTTCTGTCCATGGTTGATTTTCCCGTGGAACGGGCTTGGGAATACCCATCTTGGAAATAATGAGAAAATATATTTGGAGACACCTTGGTCGTAGTTGATATATTGGCTGAGTCTCGTTCATTAAGCCTTTGGTTTTGGAAGTCTCTATCAAACGAATAGGATGATGAACGTGCAGACGGTTTCTTTGCTTTATTTTTACTTCCAGTCGAAGAGGAAGGTAATCTGTCAGATTCACCAAAGTTTCTGTTGTTGGTTGTGTTAGATGGCGACCTCAAGCTTTTAGAAGTACCTGCAGCTTGTGATTGTCCAATGCCCGACTGCCTCGCAAGTTTTTCTTTCATAGCTTTCAAAAATTTATTTCTTTCATTCGATCTTAATTGTTTCATAGAATTCCAAATCCTGGGTGGTAAATTATGAAGGTCGACCATGTTTCGATCAATCATTCTTTCGACATTTCTCATAAATCTACGTTTTTGACCATCGCTGAACGATATTTCATTTGCGGCTTCATTTAAAGTATTTCTCCCCGTTGTGTTACCTTCAGTATTTACATCCATTGCTGCCCAATGCTCTAATAACCAACTAGAAAGGCTATTTGTGAGATCATTAATGACTCCTTGTTTTATCATGTCATTAAATGGACCGGTCTCGCCTTGCATTTGTGGAGATCTATTTGAAGCAGTTTGTCCTGAAAATTGCTTTTTTGCAAACTTGTCTCTCATTGTTCTCAGAAATTTCTTTCTTTGAGCTCCACTTAGTTGTTTTAAAGACCTCCAAATACGAGGTGGTAAGTTGTTAGGGTTTAATTTATTAAGCACAATCTGCCTTTCAAGATTTTTTAGCACTTTGCGTTTCTGAGCATCTGTAAGTTTTTTCTTACTTTCAGGTTTACTAGTTTTAGTTTCATCAGCTGTTTTTTTTGTAGCATCGTTAGTGGTTTCTTCTACCGTTTCTTTAGCCACGCTAGGACTTTCATTAACATCTTCGGTTGGGAACTCTGGATCATAGTCTGCAATATCAATTATTTCAAATTCAGAATTATTGTCACCAAAATCTAAATCTGCTTCAGCAGAATAGTCCAATTCTTCCTGAACCTGATCTGGATTATCGGCAATTTCTTTTTCAGGCTGTTCTGAATTGTAGTTCAATTCTTTTGCGGTTTGATCTTGTTCGCTACTTAGTACTTGTTGCTCAGATTGTGGCAAGATACAATGGGTTTCTTCTTCATTTTGGTTGGATTGATTGTTTGTTTCATCCTCTTGAGACTGCTGTAAGTTTGAGTTTATTTCGTTAGCAGGTTGTTCTGTATTAGAATTAATGACGTCTACGATTTGAACAGATTCATTATTATTTATGATTGCTTGGAGTTTCTTGTTAACAATTTTCTCCAGTTCATTGGTAATGTTGGTCTCAGGTTCGTTATTAATAATTGTTTCGTTTTCTTTGGTCTGATCTGACATGTTCGTTTCTTCAGTAGTTTGACCATGGTTGACAGTTACATTGCCCTTTTCTTTTTCAGACTGCTTAGAAACAGAGTTTACGTCATCCTTAGTTTGATCTGGTGATTGCTTTATAATTTCAAGCTGAGTCAAACCAACATCAATTTCTTCTTTTATTTGGATAAGTTGACTATTTATGGCGTTGCCATTTTCAGGTTTCGATGAGTTTAAGTGTTTTTCCTCATTGTTTTGTTCCGATTGGTTTATATCCTTTTTTGGCTGTAGCAACTCTGCAGTACCATCCTTAATTTCTTGCTGCATACTTCTGCTTCTGGAAGTTAACACAAATTTATTAAATCAAAATTCTTGTTTGAGGTAACTTATTTGCTATTTCAATAACAAATTATTCGCTTTGTTATTACACCCATTACAATAAATGGTGCAAAGATTACACTATTACAAATGCAGTTAAGAAGCAAAATTATTGTGAAGTTATCAGAAATGTAAATTTCAAAAGAGCGAAGCAGTTTCCCTGGACTTTCCCATTACGGAAATGCAACAGACACAGAATTTTGAAAAAGCCGGATAATGGATATTTGGCATATAGTGTCGAACCGGATATTTAAGTATCTTTAAAAATTGCTGTTGTTTAGTTTGCTTTCACATAAAAAAAACTTATTAGAAATTTATAAAAAAGATCCGGTCGTATAATCAGCCGAATATTTGAAACAATTTTCGGCTATACCAAAAATTCGGTCAGCTAAGCCAGATACCGGATCATAAGCGGATATCCGTTACATCTCTATTTCCTATACTTTATTGTCTTATCATATTTCAAAAGCATGTATATATTAACGTTTTGCCACACGACAATAGTGACTGTAAGATCACATCAGTGCAACCGCTACACCTCTTCGGCTAGCGTGGGATCGAACGCCAGTAAGCTGAACCGTAAATTCATGCAATACTGCACATAAACTATTTTTAAATTACAAAATACATAATCATGTGTGCAACTGGAAACACAGCATATTCGTCCTGTTTTTTAAAAGCAATTAACGTAATAATTAATAAGTAATTCAAGGGTGTACTACAATCAAATGGAACTAAGAAGCTGCAAAACCAAACGTAACAATAACATACTCTCAAATGCATACCAACTGTTAGCTTATGCCGATGATGTGACGATCGTGACCAGAACTCAAGAAGAATTGAAAACACTAGTGGAAAACCTACAGACAGAAGAGCAAAATATGGTTTATTAATAAACGAAAACTAAACTAAATATTTAATAAGTGAAAAACTAATAGGCAAAGAGGGAAACAGCTAAAAGTCAAAAGGGATAGTGACATATCTTGGAGAGGAAATAACAGGGACAGGGGAGCTAAAAAGTGAAATAGAAAGAAGTATACCATAATAAATTTAAAAAAAGATTTTTTTCAAATATCTGATTGATTATTTAAGAACTCGATTATTTCAGTAATTAATGTTTGACAATCTATTATGTATTTTCGTAATACCACAGACGTAGACGTCATTGTTGGCGTTTTGTTACCGACACCGGCACAAAACACGATACAAGATTTATCGATATATTTTGCGGTGTGAAGTAGAAACAATAATACTATCTTTATATTGACAATAATCAGAATACTACTACTGCATGTGCTTACCTAAATAAATTAGTGTAAAATACGTTCAGTTAACGCAGACGACCTTTAATAACATAATAATTCTGAAAATTTCAATCACCATCAAATTCGCCTTCACCTTCTAGGTTGACGTTTTGACTTACAAGTGTCTCCCAACACACCACGGCTGTTTTTCAAAGTGAATTGCTACAATTAACGGGAATTTAATAAATTCAAAAATTTTAAATAATCACCAAATTTTTAATCGTTATCATAATGTATACTTTTAAAATCATTAAAAATATTTGCCACACTACACTTAATACATCCTTCTACAATATAAATAAGGTAACTTTAAATAATTTGCAAAATGTTTTAATAATTATTATTAAATAACAGGTTTCAGTACGAAATTACACCCCTCGTAGGGCCCTAATGTACGTACCAGGAGATGATACGAGAAAATTAAATAAAGCTTGGAAACTGGATGTCGATTGTGTGGCCATGGATTGTGAAGACGGTGTTGCAATGAATAAAAAGGTTCTCATAATGAACAAGTGTGTGTAATATGGTATAATAATTTAAAAAAAATATTTTGTTAAGGAAGCAGCTAGAGAAACCATAATAAATATTTTAAATCAAGGAAAACCTAAAAAAGACAGAAATTTTGATTGGGCAGTTCGTGTGAATTCTGTAGACAGTGGATTATGTGAAAAAGATTTAACAGCTTTGTTGACTGCTAAGAATTTGCCTGATACTGTTTTATTGCCGAAAGTTGATTGTAAAGAACATGTGAAATGGGTAGGTATAGCAGGCATAGGTAGGTACCAACCTACAGCAAGTGCCACCTAACCTTGCAAATTTTAGTGGCCTTTGATTCGGCTACTTCCGCTTTGTTTCGTCGGTAGTCGTAACTTAAACTAGCTCTAATTGGCCGTTGGACAGTGTGGTACACTCTACTAAAAAGTGAAAGTCAATTTATTTATGGTTTACGAAAAATTGTGGATTTTTTGACAAATTAAAAGGCCGTGCGCCATAAGGTTAGAAACAGTTTGCTTTGAGAAGGGATTAACGATAATTTAGGTTACGTATAAAAAATACAGCAAAGAAACTAGAAATGTAATAAAAAACCTTGCTTTTGCTTGAGAGTGTAAGGGCTTCTCGCCTTTTAAACTTATCGTCATTTTTTTTGCAAGGTTAAATGGCACTTGCTGTACCTTCTTTACATTTTTTATAAAATTTAATTTTTGTGAATTCTTTTTATGCCTGTTCACAATTTAACTTCTATTTTCGTATGGTCTCAGCATTCACATATTATTTTGACTGTATCAAGTGTTCAAAATAGTTACTGGTCAAGTAGGCTGTTGCATGATTTTGGTAACGTTAACGCATATCCTAGCTTATTACCTGTGCTTAATACGAAATTTGCGGTTGTGACAGTTGACAGCAGTACTGTTTTATTACGCTCAAATGTCACGTTTATAGTGGGGTTATGTACACAACAATAAGTCAATAACATACACTCTAAGACGTGCGTTATGAAAAAAAACACTAGGAATTTTTTGAATATCCGTTTAAGTAATATTAACTTTTATTGTATAGCTTGCAAAAAAAATAAACTCGCATATAAAGGAGGATAAAAAGGTTGGATTAATTATATTTATTGAATCAGCAATAGCAATGATTGATTTACCCAATATATGTAAAACTGCAGTGGAATTATCAAAGACCAGCAAATTTATTCCTTGCTCTTTGGTCTTTGGTAGTGATGATCTTTGCGCTAATATTGGTAATTTTTTACTCATCGTCTTAGATAAATACCTCAAAATCATTAATTTGCAGGTGCCACCAGAACCGAAAGTTCTATGGAAATTCTCTATGCAAGGCAAAAATTAGTTTTAATTGCAAAAGCATTCCATTTACAAGCTATTGATATGGTTTATATTCAATACAAAGGTACCTCTGTTATTACGGTTATTAAGAAATTAAACTATTTTTAAATTTAAGATTTAGATGGATTAAGGAGACAAAGTGAAGAAGGTGCAAGGATGGGGTACACTGGAAAACAAGTCATACATCCAGATCAAGTTCCAGTGGTACAAAAAGCTTTTCTACCTAGTCAAAGGCAAGTGGAGTGGGCTACGGGTTTATTAAGTGCATTTCAAGAGCATCAAAAGAGTGGGAAGGTAACTAACTATTCTATTCAATTTTATATGTTCCTCATTGGATTAACCCTTCAAGATATTTTTATTTTTGTAGGGAGCATTTACATATAAAGGAAGTATGATAGACATGCCTACTATGAAGCAAGCTCAAAACGTTATTGATCTGGTTCTTCTACAAAAAGCTTAAATATATAATAAGTGATGATAGAGTTCTGTTGTTGATTATATTAGCTTTATGTAGGCTTAAAAATTTGTCTTTGCATTACTTTAATAATTGTAGCAATTTGAATAATATTTAAGGGAATTGGTGTACTTATCAGTAACAAATAATGTTAATATCAAAACGTATGTAAAATTACAAGCAGGCAATTATAATAAAGGATACATTTAAAAGCTGGTGGAATCTTTAGGGCTGTCTGATCATTGCTGCATCAAGTAAAATGGCCTTCGATTATGAAAAATTTTGGCTATATTAATAAGAGTATTCCTCCAAGTAATTAAGAGCTTACACTTTGTACTCCAGCAAAGTAGTGTAGGTGTAAGGCAAGGTAAAACGTCATACAACACAAACATAACCTATAAATGAAGGCTCGGGCACAGTGACGTAAATTACTACGTAATTGGAAGGTACACAGGTTCTCGATTTTCCAAATACACTGAACTAGTCTGAGTACGTAACCGAGGACAGTCGAAAAACAGTTTTATTGATTTATTATATTCCCGTGCTGGTCTGATGTCGATACACTAGCTACAGCCATTTTTGTCATTTGGTTGAGTTGCATCTGAGAAGGTCGTATACGTATATTCTATGGGTTGTATTTTCTCTGTTTGTATCTGTCAAAGTTGAGTCAGTTGTCAAGTTTATCCAAATTATTCCCAAAAATTCGTAGCAAACTATTAATCTAGAAGTTTGAGTGTTCAATAATAATAAAAATAAAATGGAGAAGCACTTAGATCGCGTTATGGACGAAGTGTAAGTTTCTATTAGTATTTTAAATATTAACCTCAAAAATTTATAATTTTCTTAATCAAATAAAAATTTTACTTTCTTTTTAGTTTAAATGCTCCAGGAGTTTTTGGGTGCGTTTTTGCTGACCATCAAGGATTATGCTTGGGAGGTAAGTTGATTATATTTTGTAATCCAATAAAAGTTGTCTTAAACCTCTATTTATAAAGCAAAGGGTAAAGCATCGACAGAGAGTTCTGGCGTAATAGGGGCAATTACTGAACAAGCAGCCAAATTAGAGCCACAGAATAAATCACCAGTCATTGTGTTTGAAAGTGATAATAATTCTTGTATTATTCAGCGCAGTGGTACGATTACTGGTGCAATATATAAAAATATTTAGAAGTTTTTTTTTATGGCCATAGCATGACATATATTTCATTACTATGTGCTTGTATGTATACAATAATAAATAAAACTTAGAATAATAAGTGATATGTAACAGACTGAGCTATAAAAATGAGCAAAATTTGTAATTTGTATACTGAATCTGTATCTACACAGTATGTGCTTGATCTATTTTTTATTTCTCAGAAAATTGTTATTAACCCTTTTTAAATGTGCAGAAAATATTGTTAAGATTGTACTGTATATATTTGAAATGTTGCTGTATACTTTTGTTACTGCGTAATTAAAACCAAATGTAAAGAACAGTTTAATTATTTTGTGTAATTTTTTTTGTTATGTAATATTATTAGAGCAAGGATAATTATGGTCTATAAAATTCAAAAATATGCATGCATTTATGCTCAAAAAAATATGTACAATATGCACTTTGATACGCACTTTAAAAATTCAAATTTTCAGTAAATATTAACTTTTTTATTTGCACTTACAACATACACATTTAAAAAAAGCAAAAAATTAAACTATAATTATATCTAAGGTAAATTACATTAATTTTTTTAAATATAAATATAACTAAACATGTTATTATTGAACATAACTTAAACATTTTGCAATTAAAAGTTGTTTTTGATTTCGGAATGAAAACCTTGTCTTTTCTAAAATTTAACAATTTCTGCAATATAGATTTAAATGTAAGTGCAATTATTATTTGAGTTTTTACCATTCAAAACATTACATAAATCTTGAAATTTCTTATACCCACTATTCTTTTTTAAAACGGGAACTTTCTGTAACTGCTTTCTTGGGAATGATTTTAAATTTTATCCACTACACTTTCGTAAGTGGTAAAGATGCTCTTGTATTCTGCCACATCTGAGTGTAGAACAACTCCCAAGGATCGCTTTTCTTTCCCCAATGTGCACAGTTCTAACTTTTCGATCACCTTTTACCAACAAAACTGTACCAAACTAATGTTTAAAACATATCGACCACTTCTTAACAGGTAAAAGAATATACTAAGGTTAATCCTCATATCAGTTAATGGGAAATTTATTCTAGGTAAAACAGACAAATTGTTTCTGGAAAATCTAGTTATCTCCAGCCGGTACAAGGCGCTCGTTCCAGACCCAAGGCGTTGGTTATAACCACTTTATTTATACAGTTATCAAAAATATGCAAAAATGAAAAATATATTTTTTAAATAGAGCTAATAGATAGGCATAGTTATAATTACATAACGTCAGGAAAACATGTCAATTTCAAAATTTTCAAAAATTCCTGGAGGGCGTTGGGAGTAAAATTTGGGAAATTAATAAAAAAATCAAATTTGTAGTTCATTGCAAGCTCTATCGGCTCGGAAAGTTTAAAAAAAATTATGTGGGCTGTTTTTGTGTAATAATTTTTTGAAAATGACTAAAATTTAGAGCCGCCAGTATATTTACAATTTTCATATTTCCAAAAATATTTGTATATCACTTAATTATACTTATTAATAGCTATCAAATAATATAACAATTTGTATCGATTGGATATTTTGTTTTTGAGTAACCGGGCATTATAGTTTAAATTTTCAAAAATTCGTAGCTCAAGGTTTTAAAAATACAGTATTTGAAAAAAAAATATTTGATTTGTCTTTAGATGTCTCTAGATTTTAACGGAAATACGTGCTTTGGGGCTCAAGGAACCCAAAAAAGTGGTTTTTAAAAAATGTCTGTCTGTGGGTGGGTGACGAGGCGAAAGTACTGAACCGATTTTGATGAATTTTTAAATCGACAGGTATATCGAAAACTGTAGTTCTAGTTAAACTTTTCAAATCCAAAACCGGAAACGGAAGTTAGACATGTTTTTTAGCTTAAAGGTGCTGTAAAATGTACGCGTCCACGCTCATATCAGTAAAAGAAAATAGACAACCTATTAGTTAAATTCAATAAACCGTGGTTGTTGGCTACCACGCTATCCATGCCTCTTGTCGGTAACGAAACGATCCGTTATCGCAAGGGGGCGGGAGAGAAGAGTAAGGTCCCGTTAGCGATGCAAAGATCCACTTCCAACAAGCAACCAATCAACAAACATCGCCATTTTGTATGATAAAACGTCGTTACTGTCAAAACCGACATTTATATTGGAATTTTGGGTTGTAACAGTACTTCAGAAAGCCCGAAGATAGAAATAAGCAGTATTTACGTAAAGGTATGTTAAGTTAACTTTAAGCTTCATGATGTTAAAAAGGAATAGTCGCGAAAATTTCCCCAACGACGTATCTCGCGTATGACTCATGTTTATGTGACATTTGCGTCCCATATTTAATAAAAACTCGCTGACCTGCATCAACTAATTTGCATAGATTAATAAGGATGAACTCAAATGTAATTATATCCAATTTTGCAGATATTACGCAATAATCATTCGAAGATCATTTAACATTAATTAAAATTTTCTTGTGCGAGTTCGAGTTATCACAATGGCCTTAGTGCAACAACCAACTTTTAACTCGTTGGAAGACGAAGTCAGCTATTGGAAGGATCTTGCACAGCGTGCTATTCAAGAGTAAGTTTGTTTTGTTGAACTTTGTTAGAAATACTTTAAAAATTTAATTTTTAGCAAAGAGAGTGTTCAACAAGAGTATGAGGATTATACGACGGACTCGCAACAACTAGAAAAAGAATACGAAATCACAATCGAACAACATGAACGAACCACAAAAGAGCTCAAGTCCATGAATAACCTCCTGCAGAACAAACTGGAGAATTTACAAGTAAATATCTTTCTTGAAACATTTTTAATCGTAACACTGTTGTTTTAGTAAAGCAACATTCTTATTTAGGTATATGTATTAATTTTAGATGAAACTTGATCAAACAAATAGAGAAAATAGTATGATGCGCTCGGACATTGATGTTCTTAAAGAAGAAAAAGTCCAAATAACTAAATATATTCGTGAACTTGAGCAGAAGAATGACGATTTAGAACGAGCACAGCGAGTTGTAACAGAAACGGTAGGAGCAATCGAGGTCTCACTTAACAACGCCCTCGAGCGCAATGCCATTTTGGAATCGGAAGTAGACGAAAAGGAATGCCTTAAAGAAAAATTGCAACGTTTTGCTGATGAAACTAGAGGTTAGTTAATAGAATGTTTTAAAAAATTAATGGCCGTCGTTATTAACTAAAGAACTATTATACTGATACTGTCTTCAACTGGGCTTGTCGTCTTCAGAATTTATTCCTCTTTGTTTTTACCTAAAGTAGTTCCAGTCCAGCCGTGATCTGGAGTTGGGTTCTAAAATTGTAAAACAATTTGAAACTTTTTCTGCACAATACAACATTGAAATTCATGGAAGGGGGGAAAGGGGCATGTGGTTTTTGTCTGATATCAAAAATCTGAGTGGAGCGAATGGTTGTCCTCGGCTAGGGCTTCAAACAAAATTTGCGCAGACGTATAGAGTTCGCCGAGATCTACAACCCAGCACGGTAGATGTCAAAGTTGTAAACCTTTTGAAACGCCTTGTATACACAAAAAAATGATTTTTTGCACTGTCAGACTTAAAAATGGTGTTTTGGCCCTATCGAACTGATGTTGTTCCGCTTTTTTAAAGAGCTTAGAGACACCTTGGGGCACAATATATTGAGTGCTCGCTTCGATCCTGGCACCAGGAGACGAACGCCACTGGTCCAAAATAAAAAAAGGGTGATCTTTGAATTAAGTTTTAGGCGGTGCTAAAAATGATATCGAAAAATTTCTTCATCAGTTTTAAAGTGCTATTCGCGCTTTAACAAACAAAACCAACCCCAAATTGATATCTCAATTGGGTAATTTTTGGTGAATTTTTAAACACAAATTTAAGGAAAAACAAATTTTTGTAGGGTAGGACTTAAAAATCGTACGCTTCGGCTCTATGGAAATTGTGTCATTCCGCTTTTGCTCACAACTAAGGTCATATCAGGGTATAACTGATTGGGTGCCCGGTTCGATCCTGGCACAGCGGGGTGAACGCCACTGGTGCAAAGTTACACACCGAAAATTAAATTGCAAAAAATTGGTAAAGTTTAAATTAAATTTCAGGCGGAAAACGAGTTAGCGCTTTCCGACCAGTGTATGCCAAATTGCGCGGTCAGCAACACAGCTGCGGCGCTCACAAGGTTGTGTTCACACCCGAGCTGTGCGCAACCTGTATGTTCCTTTCACGAATGCGCACTTCTATTTTTCCCCTTCCGACAAAAAACTTCTGATACCAACAACTTTCCTCCCTCTCATGTTTAAAACAATAACTGCAAGGCACACATCCTATTCACCAAAAAATAACGCATCAACATTAATCCTGTCCCATCGGGTATAATAGTTCTTTAGTGCGATGTTGAGTGGATAAACTTTGTTTTCCTCGATGATTCGGTTTGTAAATAACGAATTAATTCTTTTAAATAAATGCTTTAAATTTTACAGATCTAAAGCAAGAATTGCAAGTAAGAGAAAAAGAAAAATGTCCAGACAACGAACGAGCAATGAACGGCCATGCTCTGCCACTCGGTCTCGATTCCAACCGTCTTAAGATTGAAAATGAAACGCAAACACCAATAAAACGTAAGATACAGAGAGCTTTTCAGTCTATCGTTGTGTGTGGTAACATAGAACAGTAGCGAATGGTTTGGTGCGTTTTCTAAAGTTGTGTTCATTTTGTTTGTGTTATTTGTTTCCAAATTTTGATTTATGTCGAGGTATAATTAACAATATAAATTATAAGTAATTATTAGGTTGTAAGTTTTATAATTTGGAAATGGTTGGTATAATACCTATTAACAAATTGGTAGATAGGTGCCGAACTGTACATCGAAAAAAAAAAGTTGGGATTAATGCATGGTGCATAAATTTAAACGAGTTTTTGAACTATATTGCTGATCTCAATTTTTTTTGATTTTTAGCTCAAAATTTGCCTGTTGCATAATTCACCATGCAGTAAACATTTAAAAAAAATCCTAACCACATAAGTATTATTTTTTTTCTAAGTGCTTACTAGATATTTTCGAAAAACATATCTAACTTTCCTAAGTGCATTATTGTTACCTTGTACAGAGTATTCGAAAAGTAGCGCGCAAATGTGGCAGTTTACATATTAATCTTTTTTCGTAACGTAAAGCTGGTTACTTTGTGAACATTCTGTGCTTGAATTTTAGTTAGTAAGGTAAAGGTAAAGCTAGAGGTAAGTGTTCCTGTAACAAGACTCAAAAGTATTAACACGACTGAACTGACTTATGTGATGATGAAGAAATTAATGTAAATTATAATTTTTTATTAGATAATAAATAATTTTTCATTTTATTCCGTGTATTTTTTGGCCTTGTTTTGGGTCTTGTTGCTTGTATTTAGTTAAACAAAATGTTTTTTTTTAACACATCGTATACATACAGGGTGATTCAACTAAGCGTTTTTATTTTATTGATTTTGTTATTTTAAGAAATAGAAAAAAAAATTTATAAAGGATTAACCTTTGACCTAATACTAATTTTTAATACTTACAGAATTTCATTCCCCTCCCGTATTTTTAGGGGCACTAAACGTTTTTAAACGAATTTTAAAAAAAAAGTTGCTGGACTTATTTTGATGCAGATCATCCCATTTTTAAAAACTTTAAATTACCCCACATTCCTTAAAATAGGGGGCTTTCCAAAACTTAACTATTAGGCTAATATAAGGCCCTTCCATCCCATGAAATCATGAACAACTTAGTTTTGGAGATATCAGCTTGTAACACTTTAGTTGCAGCAATCAATAATTTTCTTTTATCGTAATAATAACTGGTAAAACTTACATTGTTGGTTACTACATAATTTATGAGAGGTTTCCCACTACCCCAAAAACTGTACGAGTATAGCCAAAGTAATAGTTATTGTGGGGGGTATTGTCCGATTAAGGGTTCCGTAATTTTGTTTAAATTGTACCGAGCACTGGAGAGTGTTGCCACATACGGCAGGGTATGGCAATACTGTGCCCAGTATTGCAAAGTGACAAATATTGCAGAGCATTTTTGACATGTATTGCCGACAGTCTAAGACCTCGCGATAATTTACTTACATTAGAAAAAAGTCTTTGGAATTGGACGTAATTTTAGATATTAATCTTTTGAACAATCACTTTTTAGTAACAACAATATTGTTTTTTACAGCGGACTCGAATATAAATCTAAAGAACATAGACATAAGTTCAATAAATGCTCCTCTATCACCAGCATCACGACTTCTAGCTATAAATATAGTAAGCGACATAATTAGAAAAGTTGGGGTAAGTACCAGAAATATTACATAGTTAAGAATTATTGTTAATAATTGTAGTTCTTCATTAGAGGCAGTAAAATGTGTTAATTGTTGGGTATTTAAAAATTTTATTTACTTTTGCTTATTCTTGTGTCTCAATGCCTTGCATTACTGTATTTTGGGTTTATTTGCAATGGACGTCATGGGCAGTTTAACTTAATAAATAAAGCTACTTAAAGAATAATCAAAATGTTCTGGAGTTCATTTATTGTGTTTAGATATACTTGAATTTGGTTTTAAGCAAAAAATAAATTTTCTGTTGTGATAATGCACCATCCACAGGCACAGGAAGGGAGGAGGCAATTATGCTCTCTCTTATGCACTCAACTTGGGCTTTACGACGGTGTGACTTTCATATATTACCTTACCGTGCGGCACCAGAGGCACCAAACTCTTTGTTTTATTTTTCTCTGGCTTGGTGTCAAATTCAGTTAGGGGAACGGGACCGACGCCTTTTGCTGCGCGTTGTGGAAGAAGTCAAAATCTTTAACCTTGATCCAAAAAAACTTTTTTCAACCAATCGGAATTTTTGGGAAACTGCTAATTTACGCTATTGATCTCACAGAGTTCACAGTCGGGAAACATTTAACACTGACCTGCGATTTTAACATATCCAAATAGGAACTCGATTGGTCTACCCGTTCAAGAACGGCGCTAATTTCAGTAGGGCACACAAACTGCGACCTTGCTCTAAATTAAGCTATCACGATCAAGTTTTTGTTAATAAATAGCTAATTGAATTGTTTAACGAACTTTTACAATGTGGATCGGCTTGGAATACACAAAAAAGTCTTCAAATTGATCTTCTCTAGCGAACTGTGGTTAAAATACTGGTACGGCCTTATTGAAAGCACCATTTGGTTAAATTTTCTTTGCTTAACAATTGTGATTAAATTGAAGTTTGGCAAAAGCTATCTTTGGGGTTAAAACTGTCGGAACGCCATGGTCTATAGAAAACGGCGCTAACTATGAGGCTTCGTTTAGGTCAAAATCAAAATAAAACATGAAAATAAAATTTTTTTAACGAATAATAAAATTGAAAGAACAGAAAAATTTTCTTATTTATTCTTTCTAATTTTATACGTTCCTTGGACTTTCTTGTGTCTTATTTTCAAATTGCTATGGTAGCTCTTGCTTAAATTTCTTTTCACAAATTCTGTTTTTTTAAAACTGCGCCTCATAGCTGAGAGTCGATATCGGCATAACTGACGATATGGACCAATTTCTGACTATATTCTCAATGTCCCTGCACAATTCGCATCAAGATATCTCTCCTCACTTTCCACCGGTTAACGCTCAAAGTTGAGACTACGAGAATTTTTAGAGAAATTTCTATTTTTTGAAACTATATTTCTAGTACTAGAAACACTTAAAGAAAATCTGTTTGTATTAGTTGAAAGACCTTGGTGATCTGCGGCGTGTACCTATTTATTTTGCAAATAGCTAAAAAGTGTGCTCTGTGCCTCTTTAAAAAAATCGCGACGTTACTTGTATTTTCAGCCCTGTGCCGCGCTCATTTTGAAGACACTAAATAACGATATTTTGTTAGTTCATTTTGATCATTCTTTGAATTTATGGCTCTTTCTTGTACAAGCCCATGTCCTACATTAAAATCTGCTTTAAATATTGGTTAATTTTTTGGTGTTGTACACTACAGAGTGGCTAGGAAAACCCCAGCCAGTTTTCTTGCGGCGGTCAAGAGATGGCGCTTTAGTAAAGAAAAATTAAATTAAAATACTGGCAACAACGCAGAATCCAAGACGTTTTAGTTATTAAATACGCCCCATATTAAATCAAAACAACTAAAACGTCTTGGATTCTGCGTTGTTGCCACTATTTTAATTTAATTTTTCTTTACTAAAGCGCCATCTCTTGACCGCCGCAAGAAAAGCGGCCGGGGTTTTCCTAGCCACTCTGTATTATAAGGGTATAATTTAGTTTACTTTTACCATAAGCCCAAACAGCCTTAAGCTTTAAGCAAGGTTGTATAACACTTGTTTTTAAACTATTTTTAATTTTATCAAGTGCTTGTAAAATGGTACATTTTGGTACCTGGGTTTTAGTAGTAGCATATTGGTAGTATTTGTTATTTTTTTGCATGTGCATGGGTGTTGCTTTCAGCTGTCTCGATTCCTATGTGATCACTGTGGGCAAGTCAAATGTACTGTCTGTTCCTCCACCACCACTTCCAATAATCGCATAGTTAATAACGGCAATGGTACACAAAGGTGCGTTTCATGTTAATGAGTAAAAGCATCCATGTTTTTTGTTTCCAAGGGCTGATATATTTTTGTTGTTGTGAAAAATAAATTGTAGTAGAAAAAATAAACAATATTGCATATATTTGTTAAGTTTGTTAAATAAAAACTTTATAAATTCAAAAAATTTGTTTGGTTAAAAATAGAAAACAATTTTGATAAATAACATCACCTCATGTATGAAGGAATTTATTAAGTACGTAATTATTTGATTGGAGTTGTCAAGGTTGATAAAATTTTGTTTAAAAATTAAGAATTTTGAATTTATCTTCATTACAGTTATAACTTGACCTTTTCTTTGACTTTTGTAATCATTATTTTTGATACAACACTTTTATTAATTTTTTCAAGTTATTTTGTAAGTTGTGTGATATTTGGGCTTAACTACTGTAAATATATTAATTTTTTTGCAGTCTTTACGGTTACTTACTTTTAAAATCGTAAATAATTAAACTAGCCCTTGGGACAAAATTGAACATTGCAGTTTTTAAATCGATAAAGTATTTTAATTCAGAAGTAGTGATGTGAGAAACGAAAACATTTTCATCTAAAATAGATCATGAAGATCATTGACTTCATAGTTCACTGATTCGTAATTCAACCATTTTTATTTGAAACAAAATGTGTGTTCTTTGCAGAGCTTGGAAGCCAAATTAGGACGCTGCCGCAATTGCGGGTATAATAACTATAAAGCTGAGAATATGAGGTAAGAAATGTTAGTCAACACAGGGTTCCCAGCAGTTTGAATGAAAAAGTTAATAAAAATATTACGACTTTGTATGATTGGTCCTAATACTTTGAGTCTAGGGAGGTATTGATTTCACGAGAATTTTTCAATTGAAATAGCAAGACCTCAAAAAGTGGTTTTTCAAAACTTTCGTCTGTGTAACAACGTACTGTAATATTATGATTATATATGTTTGTAGAGTTACAACTTGAATAATACACGATTTAGCAAAAGAATCTGGTTCTGTGTAAATTGTCTGCTGGTAAAACACCAACTTTATTTTTAATCGCTGACCTCAAACTCAACATTTAATGGAATTTATGCAACCCAAGAAGAAATATGCCAGTTGCGAAAATTCAGATTAAAAAGGTTTTTTTGGCATAATGTTATTAAAAAAATGGAACTTTAAAAATTTATTTAAGACGGCAGTATGATATAGGGCGCTTAGACATACCGAAAGCTTTTTTTCTGAACACTAGCTTTAAAATGGCGACCGCTGCAGTTTTTTTGAAAATTTTGACTTGAACGTCTGCTTACCTAAAAATAAGTTATGAGGTTGGCATAAACTTTGGTTTTTATAATTGCCCTACGAGTGCACCATGTCATGTTCAATAGCAATTTTGGAACCAGGAAAACTGAGGTAAATCATTTTTAAAATTTTGGATATTTCAAAAAAATATTGCTAAAAAACAGGGCTTACAATTTTTTTTAAAGGTAGTAGTTTCATAGAGGTAGGGATGAGCAACAATTAGGTTGGTACCCCAGTCCGCTAATTTTTCTGTGATGTCTTCTATGAGTTTTTGATAATCGAAAATGCATGCCGTTTTATTTAATAGACAAATCATTTCAGTTTAAGGTAAATTATTCCTGAGTCGTAATAGAATGACATTGTAATTTTAATTTTTAAAGCCCCCACAAGTTGTTGGCTGACGAACTTAGTCATTGGTCTCTGGTGTTTTTGATCGCAAATGTTATAGTTCCAGAATTTTTTTAAATCGGTGTTTTATTCTCATAAAATGCAACCCCTAGATAACAATTTTGTTGGTACATCTCGAGTGTGAACGGCATGCTGCATGCCCGAAGTATCCGATCTTATGTAGTAGCTAACTCTTAGACTGCATTTTATATCTATACCTATATGATATAAAAATGTTTTTGAAAACAGATAGTAATTATTTTCAAAGTATGGGAAATTCTAATCGAATTGTTTCTCCAGTTTGTTGTCATGAGTTTTCAACTTTTTTTTTTGCTGTTTTAAAATAATTGCTGGGAATTCTGTAGTTATTATATTTTATTTTTGTTTGTTATTGTACAATTTTAATGATGTTGAAAACTACTAACAATTTTTTTTGTGTGTTTATTATTCTTTTTTGTTTGCTTTTTTAATTCTCTATTTTACTTGATCGTCCCTTGTTTCCGATCTGTTAATTCCTCATCCTTTATCTATTAAGTTATTCTTGTTTTACTTGTGCCACTTTCTTGTTTCTTTCTTCTTTCCTCTACTTTAGGAGTCCCCAAAGATCCTGAGTGGAGGGCTGCATAGGAAGATTTAAAGTTTTAGGCGGGCTAGATCACAAAATTTTTATGTCGTGTTTCATATTTTATTCCATAATTACCTATACAGCATATACAGGGTAATCGTAGGGACTGGACGACTATTGCCAACTTTTTTATTTTTAAAGTTGTAAAGTCGGTGAACTTAGCAAAGATTTGTAATTTTTCTTCCGATTATGATAGTGAAAACTAGAAACAAAATATCCAATCAATACAAATTATCATATGATTTAATAGCCCTTTAATAAGTGTAATCATGTTATGCAAAAATATTTTGGAAATGTCAAAATTGTAAAAATGCCAGGCTTTCAAAATTTGGAAAGTTTCAAAAAATTTGTCCTCAAAAACTAGCCACCCCCTTTTTTTTTAACTTTGTGAGCCGATAGGACTTGCAGTGAATTATAAATTTGTTTTTACCATTCTCCCAAAATTTACCCTGACACCCTTCAGGAATTTTTGAGAAATTAAAGTTGTTAATGATTTATTCAAAAACGCAAACGCCAATCGTTTTAAACTTTAAATAGTTCAATAGACTATTTGAAGTAGATTATTATGATAAAAAATAATTTCAAGCCATTTTAGAAATTAAAAAGAAATTCAATACTTTTTAATATCAGCAATGCGTTTAAAGTTAGGTTGTTTTAACTACACCTATCAATTTTAATTAGGTCTAATTAAAAAATATATTATTATACATCGTATATTTCTGATAACTTTTCAAATAAACTATTGACAGTGGTTTTTGGTCTGAAGTCGGGAGCGCAATATCTAGCGTCTTACTGTGAGTAGGTAGCGAGTATTGAAAAAGCTCTGAGCCACACAACTCGGGTCATAACCAAGCACTAACTCATACCAAAGAATATCAAAATACCCCAGAAGCGTCACTTGTGTCGGTTCCTTTGATGTTTTGAGCACAATTTGGGTGACCTTCGCCATATTGAAAATGGTTAACGTCAAAATTAAATGGCGCCAATTTTAAATATAACTTCTAGACATACAACACAAAGAACTAAATAATATTGCTAAAGGTAATTCGCAGGAAACCGAAGCACGCATTAAATAAAGTAATAAGTAAAAATAATTCTGTAGATCGAGTAGGATTTTTATTAGGTACGTGAAATGCAAATAAAATTACATTGTTCAATATTTTGTAGTAGGTATAGCTACCGCGTATTGTTATGTCCAAATGGTACGAGTATTTACCAGCGTTTGACTAAAACTGATTACTTTAAGTAAAATTCACAGAACGCAATTTACTGCTAAGTCAACCAAACGAACTGCTCCGTCTGTGATGCTGTTGTGATATTGTGCTACATTTGACACGCTAAATAACTGTAATACCCTTAAAAACCTGCCATCGTACACTTTTAAATTAAATTTAAATCAGCGTCAGAAAAGGGTACGTCAAGCCGCGAACCACATCTGTCAGAACTTGACAGTTAAACCATTTACAATATGGCCGACTAAAGTACAAAAAAAATCGAAGTGACGCTTCTGGGCGTTTTGATGTTCTTTGCTCATACCCTTTACACTTGCTGCGTCTGATGGCGTTGCAATTATCGCTAAAAACACCCCAGGAGGCAAGTTGCTATGTACAGAATAAAAAAATAAAAGTATGCAACAACAGTAATTTAAAAAAAGTATGCAACAACAGTAATTTAAAAAAAGTAACCAGAAAAGTGGCCGGGATGGAACCAAAAAGCTTAACCCGTGAGGGACGCCTCTAGACTACTGAGATTTGTTGCACAAACGTGTTTGAAACGCGTACACATGCTAGTGTATCGTTTCTTCTTTCACTTTCTCCGTTTTATTTCCGTATGTGGCTTATTCCTACTACTGTTATTCTTTCATCTCCTTTACTATTACTTCCCTTTTTTTTTTTGAGTTTATTTTTATTGTTCTTGTATCTATTATTGTTCTATAAAGTTTTTTTTTAATCGTAGAAGCCGTCATAGTAACCGAGGATCTTCGCCGTCTATCCAAGGATTTACAAAGTAGATCTTCAACTTTACTCATAGTTTTATTAAATATTGTTAAAATATAAGAAATTTATTTTAACTTTTCTCATTTTTTTATTAATTAAGTGATATTGACAGGGGCGGCAGGTTCATCCACTCCCTCCACCCGTCTCATCTCTAAATAATAAGTCTGATCTGTTTAATTTATTTAAAAAAAAAACTATTTATTTTTTAGCTCATTTTCTCTATAAATAAACCACAAAAGTCATTAAAAAAATTACAAAAAAAGTATTTAAATTAATAAAATAACAGTGATTGTTAACTTTCTATCAATATAATTTATAATTTTTGAAATTTATATAATTTTATTTGTATTTTGTATATATTTTTAAATATGCTTTAATTAAAACGGGTTCTTACGATTTTTTCAAATTTTTAAAATTCTAGTGTTTAATAAATGAGTTAAAAGTCTCATTTACTTAACTTTAATCAATAACTAATATCATTACCAACGTTTCTAGTTCCATTTTCTACGCTTAAGTGACCTTGACTCACTGGTGATAATTTTTTTGTAGTTAGGGGTGGATAAATCGGCCCTAGTCGCTCATACAGGTTTATAACAATATTATAATTGTGTAGTGTAATATTATTCCTTATTATATTTATGTAAATATATTAACGAGAGTAATGGTAAAAGACTGGTTTTTGTTTAAAAATTTTTTCGTGTCCTTAACTGTGATATCGAAAAAGTTTTAATGCTTTAAATAGTTATGTACATACTTTTGTCTAAGTGGGAAAGAAGCGCAAGGTTGTGCCGATGTAATTTGCAGTACCAGATGTGGAATGTTTTTGTATTTAAAAAATCTGGAATAATCAAAACTTCCATTGCACTGACTATGTGGATTATTTTGGTATACGCTTTGATGCGAAAAGGTTATTTTTTCACATTTTTGCAATATTCGTTCTCTTGTGTTATATAGCAAAACGTGTTTAGTAGATGTATTTAAATGTAGTAAAAAACAAAAAAAATTATTTGCACTTCTGCAAATACTGTTTAGAATAGACAGATGGGTGTTTATTTTTTTTATTGTTTTGTGTAGCTTTAGTAGTTAATTTATGAATTATTTATATTTATTGTTAAAAAGATTTGAACTGTATATAATTTTTCCACTTAGTAATTATTACGTAGGTACAAATTTTAATAATTTTATATAGTTCATTGTATTCCAGTGTTTTTTGTCCTTAGCTTAAAGTTTCAATAATTTTAAATAAATCATAATAGAAGCTGCAGTTTGGGTATTATTAACTACAACCTTGTAATAAAATAAAAAGAAAATTCTTGTTTATACAATTCAGAATGTGATATCCAAAGACCAGACTTTTAGTTTCAGAATAGCAAAAAATTTCTTTAAAATTCAATAAGTAAACAATAACCACGGTGGTACTTCATTCCAAAAGTAATGTTGTAAAGTACTTGGTTTCGCGAGAAATGAACGTTCCAAAAGAAATTAATAAGCAGGGTTTTACAAAGTTTTTTCCACGACCGGGACTAGAAGTCGGTTTCTATGTCATCAAAATTATGACGGAAGTAAAGCATTTACTCTCTAGGGACTGAATAAGATAACAATTTCCCTAGGGGAGTTTTTATTTCATTTTCGTATTTATTTTTGTAAACAAGCGTCTGTTGTCATGGTACGTTGCATGGAAATATCCCAAAGGCTTCTAAATATTGTAATTTCGCTCCGATTTATTATAATTCTTTATTTATGAAATTAAGCAGCTTAATTTCATAAATAAAGAAAAGCTACTTTAGCTTTTCTACTCCCGATCGTAGAAAAAATAGTGTATACCTCGGGAGAGACCGCCATTTTTCCCTCGATGTATTTGTATTTAAATTACACCTCAGGAAAAATAAGACGTTTCTCTCCCTTAGTGTATAATGTACTATTATTCAATGGTGGTTTTCCGTTCCTTGAATATTGATCGTCCAAACTTGTCTTTCTTAGAACTTTCTCGTTGTATTAATGAATTTACGCATTCTATTTTCATTAATTTGTGGTTTCTATTTTTCATAAAATCTCCGTTTCGTGAAGTACTTTTAATACTTATGACCATTCATATTCTACGCCTATGTACCCTGCTTTATTTTATTTTAGTATTACACGAGCATCAATTCTAGCTGACCAAATAAATAATAACTATCTACACAAGCTAGCAGAAGGTCAAACATATGGATATGTTACCATTTTAAGCTTTTAGATAACTTTTACAATTTTATATATGCGCCAACTATATATTTAAGAGAATTATACCAGAAATTATTATTAATTGATTGCCTCATAATTTAAATACTGACTAAATACTAGACTAAAGCTTCGGGCACTAATGATATCAATACCATTTGTTTATCGGTAAAGCATAGAACATTTTTTATAAAGCTAAAATTAAATTCAATTATTTTGTTTACTGAATGATTCTGTTATTCTTAAATTATTTTTTAATGAAGAAATTACTCATTAAAATTTACATCTTTCAATAATTATACATGTACCTACAGTCTTACACGTTGGTCCACTAAAAATCAAGGTGTTTGGCAAATTAAGTAACTCGTGCCAAATTGAGTATTATAGAAAGCTAATACATATTTTTAAAGTTTAAAGCATGGCTGCTTGGATAAATATTGACCGAGGTCTCCATATGATTTGTGTCACGAAATATTTTTACTATTCAAACATTTTGATCGGAATGTGGCTTAATCTAGTGATTTGCAGTGAGAGAAACATTAAATTACTAAAAGTCAGGTAACCATACTATTACCATAACCATACTACTACAGCAGTTCATACAACACCAGGCCCAGTCCACTTTTATGTTTTGTACAAAACAAATATTTTTACCACAAACAGGTCTGCCTGACCATTGGGCTGCATAACCTATAGCCCTGGAGTTAGAATAGAGTATTAAAACACTAATAAATATAATACTTTAAAAATTATTCACTGAACGTTCTTACGATGAACTAGTCTGTATACTATCAGCATGTTTTAAAACTTTACAGTGCATATAAATTCATGCTAGCACCCAAGTTCTATATAAATTAATTAGAAAGTGTATAAATAAACATCAAATTTGCTGTGTATTGTTTTGTTGTAGTTACTTGAACCTCAAATCCTAGTTTATGTGTTAAAAATATGTTTTCTTTCAAAATTTTAAGAAATATTTATTCAAAAACGGGTAAAAGTCGAAACTTTATAACAAGGCTTATTTAGCGCTCAAAATAAAATGCAAACAAAATATTTCTTTTTCAATTTTACTAAATCAAATTGTACATAAACGGGCAAGAACATATTTACACAATATTAAAATTATTTAACAACAAAAATTAATATAGATATACAGGTACACTTATAATATAACATGTAACAAACTGAATTATCTTAAGAAAAACATCTTTGGTTCTTTTTATAGAAGTAATCCAGTAGCGACGCTGCGAAATAGTAGACTCCAAGAGACTGACGGTATGTTATCAAGAGTATGAGGCACACTATTTACTATGCTTTGCCAAAGTGATAAACTCTGCAATGTTGCATGTACAATAGGTGTGCTTGGAGTTCTTTTCTTTTGTACAGTTAACCTTACAGCACCTACAGATTAGCTATTATGTAAATTAACTCTAAAATAAGCTGATAAAATTTACCTTTAACACTAGGAGAATTAATTATCCATAAAGTACTGACGTACAGGGGAAAACATTGGAGAATGTAACGAAGTCTTATCAGAATACCATCCAACGTTATTAGACTAACTCGAAACTGTAAAAAAATTACAAATGAATTTTAATATTTATAAATCAAATAAAACTTACCACAGTAAAAACAGCATAATACAAAAACGTTGTTGGTAAGAGAAAAAGCAAAACTGTAAAACCAAGAGTTCCAATAAACAACTGATGGTGAGTATACTGAAGCGAGTCCACTCTTTGCCTTAACGGATTATATTTACGACCAATAAACAACCGCCACAATGAAGTAAGACCTCTTATTTGAATACCATACAATCTAAAACAGATTTTTTTTAATAAAATGTAAAAATAATAAAAATTTAAAAAAATAATACCTGGCCGCATAAACATAAATACAGTAAACATGGAATGTACTAAACGCCACCAAATCCGAAAGTAAGGCAGCTTGAAAAGAAAGTCCAAAGGCCCCAGGAATCACAAGCAAATGTAGTCCTAGTTTCAATAATGGGCTTGCAGCTTGTAGAAAGGCTCTCCACAATGATATGTGATAAAGAAAAAAGGTACCTAATGTCTTGTTGAAGGCATAATTTAACTTTAACCCAACTGGAGAGCCCATGAGGAAGTTCAAAAGTTGTTCAAGACCATGAATTATCGACTAAAATTTTAATATCAATACAGCAGGAAATTTTTACTTGGTGAAGTTCTTACTTCGGTTGTGTTTTGTACAAATATGATAAATTCTGCCTCATATTGCAGAATAAGGTATAATAAGGCTACACCACAAGAAAAGTCGGTAATTCTTGATACAATAGCATTTCCAACACTCAGTGTTAATTTTCCATCTTGTTTTAGTTTTGTTAATGCCCATTTAAAAGTAGCTGCACATGTGTTGAGATGTACAGCTGTTGCCGAATAGCATAGAAGTTTATTTAACCTTTGGTATGACTACAATATAAAAACATAGTTTTCTTTTCCACTATTATTAATTATGGTAACCGTCAAGATAAATGGTTATAACCTTTTAAAGCATTTTAAAAAAACCTGAGCCTAACCGAGCAGTTAAGAACGTACGTAACAATATAGTCGAAAAAAAAATGGCGCATTTTAGATAGTGGGTCCAATTTTCAAAAAAAATGTTTTTAGCCCTGAAACGGCTCTAAATCGTTAATGACCTAGACTTCTCTCATAAGGCGTTATATCAGGGGTCCTTTTCAAATGGCGCGGGTCCCGTTTCCCTAACCAAATGAGGGACCAACCTATGTGGTTTATTTTAGGCGTTAAAATTCATAACCCAATATCTTGAAAGCTGCATTATAATATTTACCTTAAGACTTATATCTACAGGTATTAAAATTAAATTTACAACTAAAAGAAATAAGAGTCGGCAAATGCTTTTCGGGGTATGGTTGTTTACTCCAAATTGTACGGTATTGCTTTCCTGAATTATCTTAGCTAATGTCTCGAAGTGCTCTCCATAATTTTGGCAGTTAAATGTATTTATATCCAAGTTCTTAAATGCGTTGTAATCGTAGCTAATGCAACTTATATTGTCGTCGATGTTGGGGTCGTCTTTCAAGCCATTGATTTTTATTGTACCAGTTTTATTGTTAATATGAATCCACTCTGAATTTTCTTTAAAATTTACTAAACTACCTTCTGGTGTGTTGTCGCTGCAATATCCTATGTTCCTAGAGGAGCTTTTCATTAGTTTGTCGCTGGTTATGTAGAAAGTGAGGTTATCATTTGAAATTTTGGAACAACCTTCTAGAATTCCAATTTTATCTTTCTGTAACGTATCTGGAATGAAAATAAATATTGTTTTCATTTTACTTATGGCTTTATTTTGGCTCATTATCGGCTCAATTAATATTTATTTTTGGTGACCCTCATACGCCTAACCTCACTTTTCTAATACATGTATGGGTGATCCCAATACTATTACGCCTTAAATTAATTTGTAGATAAGAAAGGATACCTGAAAAAATTGTTTTTATAAAAATTAAAAACCAAACATTTTTCAATTAATTGAACCTACTTATGGTAAGCTGTTTTATATTTTATTCCGGGTAGTGTAATCATAATCACAAAAAAGTTAGATATTTGCGAGTGTAGTGTTTCGAACCTTCGCGTCTCGTAGTACGTTGTGCCTTCCTTGTAGTAGCAAGTTCAGTATGTAAAGGAGCTAAACATGATCTAATAAACACAGAAAAATGTTATTCATTTATTGCAACTAATATTTTAGAAATGGTAATGAACACACCTTCTGTAAACATTTTCAATTTGTGATACTTTTTAAAAATATAAGGTCTCACTTTTTAAGTGTTAAGCTTTTGAGTAGTTTCTCTAGTCGTAAGAGGTATGGGGGGGGGGATTTGGTCAAATTCACCTACTTTAGATCACGAACCTTGTTACTTTAAATATAACACAACGCCGGCACAGAACATAATAAGACGTATCACACCTAGGGCCTGTAGCGTTATAATCACTATAACATAAATGATTTAAGATATGAAATGCTTCTAAATATAAAAGTTTTAAAATTAAATCACTAACGGACTAAGACAAAAATTTTTACAGTAAATTGCATTGAACACTAAATGGAGGTTGTAAAAAATTTAATTTTAATTGTAAATATGCGGTTAGCTTTCCTGATACTATAAAGACATTTCTGAAATCAGAAATTAATTTCGGATATAAGAAAAATCTAAAGATCTGAAAAGAATTTATTATATTAGTAAATGCAAGCAAATATTTAAACTTCGTTTTTACTAAATTGATCGATAAAAAATAAAACGGTTTGCCACACCGGCTATCCTAGATGCCGTTGATAATGACAGATTTGCAGATCTGTCATTGTCAATGGCATCTAGGATCTCTAATTTTAACTAAACATTTCATGTTAAAGAAATGTTTAGACTCGAGTTTCCTGGATTCACCCATACCCAAAAAACAGCTGATGTTGACTCATAAAACCACGTGGTTAATGATTAATCGTAGTTCCCCTTAACCTCTTACGCATTTAAATTATCAAACATTTTGAATTTATGCAATTTATCCTTACTGATAAGAAAGTATACGTTAGGTCATACTAAAAAGACGTTGAACGGTTCAGTTCCAGTTTTAGATGACTATTGCTGGAGGTCAAACATGTGTTATGGTGTATTATACAATGCGCATTTAATTACTGCTATGTTTTATTATTGTATGACGAAATAAAGTTGTGATTTTGCATTCTATAAACAAAAAGACACATAACAATGAATTCTCAAGACGATCCTGAATCGAGGAACGAGGAAGACTTGGTTCGGGTGAATCATTTCCGGGTTCGTACTTCTGTTTGATGTCAAATTCTTCCTTTGTAATAAAATATTTATTAATCTACAGAATCTCTCTTCTGTGAGTGCTCCTAGTCATGAAGAACTAAACAGTATTTACACAGATGATTGCAAAAGTTTGCTATCATCAGTACGTAGACGAGTGCAAGTTACCAATGAAAAAATAGAGCCAGGATCTTTAAATGTCCTTTCGGCAAAATATGAGGTGATAGTTTTCTTTGTTGTTTCTTATCTGATATGATAATTTGTATTATTGCAGAGCTTAGATTATGACACATGTGAAAATCATTTATTGTTAGACGAAGAACGTAAGAAAGGATATAAATTTGTTGTGAGAAAAAATATAGCACGATGGTTTATATTTTTATTGATTGGTATACTTACGGCTCTTATAGCATGTGCCATCGATATATCTATAGAAGAATTATCTGAGCTAAAGTATGCATCGCTTAGCAGATGTAAGTTGTTTTTAACAACGAATCCATATCGGTTTTAATTACAAGATTTTGCTTTTTAGATGTAGATCATTATATTGTGCATGGAAAATTATATATACCGTATCTATTGTGGGTTGGTTACAATATAGTACCGGTTTTTATTGGAGCAACGTTAGTTGCTTTTGTGGAGGTAGGTATAGTAGTCGTAAAGAAAATATTTGTTATAACTAGGAAATTATATGCACAAAAATATGCTGAAATACGAACTAGAGATTGGATTTGTATGAACAAAATATGCTTAAATATGGACTAGACAGAGGATTTATATGCAGAAAAAAAATCCAAATAATGTGCACCAAATATTGTTAAAATAAGCAGTTATTAGACTTATGCATACATATTATATCATAAAAAAGATAAAACCACATAGCTTATATTAGAAAGCTCTATTATAATCATCAACGGTTTCATTATTCCGTGTTAAATTATTAACTATTGATTGAGTATAAATAAAATACTTTTTACTTCAGGTCGCCAAGTTCTATTGTTGCTACAACAACACTAACTGTTCACTTTTTAATATAACCTTTGATAATGGCATGTTAGCATGTCAATTTTTGAAGTAAGAACTGTTGGGAGTTTGAAGTACGTGAAAGTTGTAGTGTCCCCTTAGTGTGGTGGTTAGAATCCCCTTTATTCATAACGTACTAAATTCTTAAAACAGGATTTATTTTTTAGCCAATAGCTGCTGGTAGTGGTATACCTCAAGTAAAATGTTACTTAAATGGTGTAAAAATTCCAAGGGTGGTTCGTATAAAAACTCTTTTTGTTAAAAGTGTTGGTGTGGTGTGCTCAGTGGTCGGAGGTCTTGCAGGAGGAAAAGTACATTTGTCTAAACATTTTAAATATTGAAATTTATTTAAAACATTTTTTAGGAAGGCCCCATGATCCACTCAGGAGCAGTAGTTGCCGCTGGTATTTCTCAGGGAAAAAGTACAACATTTAAAAGTGATTTTAATATGTTCCACTATTTTCGAGAAGATCACGAGAAGCGAGATTTTGTGTCAGGTGGAGCTGCTGCGGGTGTGTCTGCTGCTTTTGGTGCCCCAGTAGGTAAGAACTTTGATATCTAATATTGACAAGATTATTTATATCTAAATCAAAATCTAATATAATGCTGAAAACTACTTGGACTAACATTTTGACATCGTAGGTGGTGTTTTGTTCAGTTTAGAAGAAGGCACGAGTTTTTGGAATCAAGGTTTAACTTGGAGGACGTTTTTTGCTTCAGTCATAAGCACTTTTACTCTCAATGTTGTTCTATCTACTTACCATGGTGTTCCTGGTATATTAAATTTTCCCGGATTATTAAATTTAGGACAATTTGAACGTTTTTCGTATCAGTTATATGAGATTCCAATATTTATATTAATGGGTTGTATTGGAGGACTTTTGGGGGCACTTTGGAATCATTTGAATTACAAGTTGTCAGTTTGGCGAATCAGGTTGGTGCGTTAGGGTTACTTACTGTAAAAATATACAGGGTGAATTAATAAGGCCATGGTGGTTGATATCTCTTTTATTATTTAAAATACGGAAAAAAATTTCAGGTAAAAGCTGGACCTATTATCGTAGTTGCGCGATTTATTATTTCACTGCTATTGCTCATATTTAAAATTTTTAAACAATTGCCAAGTAAGCATTGTAATTTATATTTAATATTTATTATTTTTATTTTACAAATCTGCGATAATGGCGACCCTAGTTGAATCCCGTGACAGCCTTTTTTTTTTTCTTTATTTTTTTTTTAATATTTATTTTATGACATTTCTTACAAACAGTAAATGAGATATAAATCAACTGGGCTTTGTTGACTCATCCTGTATGTTAATTTGAACATTGAAAAAAATGCAATTTTTAGTTAAAAATCTTATATTTTACATCTTGAAAATGACGGCTGTAATTAAATTTTGGATTCAACAATTTGCATTAATTTTATTTGCAGATACATTAGAGATAGGTCATTAAAGGTAGTCGAAGCCTGTCTTGTAGCTGCTCTAACTGCAACAGTTGGATTTCTTATGATGTATTTAATTAATGACTGCAAACCTTTAGGGCAAGATCCCACAAAATACCCAACTCAAGTAAGTTATCAAGTTATTTTTCAGTTTGTTTTTTCGAAAAATACCACCTTTTGTTTTGCAGATGTACTGTGGTGATGGTGAATATAATGTTCTGGCAAGTATTTGGTTTCAAACGCCCGAAGCCTCTGTAAGGTCATTATTTCACGATCCACCAAATACTCATAATGCACTATCCTTAGGTGTGTTTGTTATATTTTACTACATTTTATCGTGCACAACATTTGGACTCGCTTGCTCGATTGGGTTGTTTATACCAACATTATTGACGGGTGCAGCATGGGGCCGACTCATATCTGTGGGGTTAGCGCGTGTACTTCCCGATGTGGTAAGAATTGTATTATATTTTCGTAAATTATATTTGAAATAAATAAATTGTAGAATTTAGTGCATCCAGGAAAGTATGCTCTGGTTGGAGCTGCGGCACAACTTGGGGGTGTTGTAAGGATGACCATAAGTTTGACCGTTATTATAATGGAAACCACGGGAAATATTTCCTTTGCGTTACCACTTATTGTGACATTGATTGCAGCAAAATGGACTGGGGACTTCTTTAATGAGGTAAGTTTCGTTTTAGATTTATTTAAAAACGTAGAAAAAAAATTAGAATCAAAAACAATTTGTTTTTGTTTATTTTACTAGCTTTATTTTTGCCATGTATTGTGTTTCTTTGTATAAATTGGGTGTCTATTTATTGCGGTATTCTCCTATAGAAAAAAATTGTAGACAACAGTTGTGATATTTAGCTGTGATTTCTGTTTTTGCTGGGCAGCATGAAATAATTTTTTTAAGTGCAACACCCTGTATATTTTTACTTATTCTTATCTTTTATTTATTCACCTATACAAGTTAGCTTGGTTTTTTAAATGTTTTTGTGGTCTTGCCACGTTATCAATTTTTTTGTTAAAAAAGCTGGTTAAATGCGTAACTTGAAAACGGCATACTAGTGTTAATTTTCAGAATTCAGTAATGAAATATAGAATCCGTTTAATAAAGACTATACTTTATGTTATGACACAAAAAATATACGGTCACATTACAGGGTGTTTAGTTGCAGTACCCGATTAACCGCATTGAAGGCCTTAGGCCACGGTTTGGTTGGGGTCCGTCCCCCCTCCAAACAATAATAATAATAATAACAATTTCAGATTTGCTACATAGTGAGAACATATTTTACCACTGATTAATATTTCAGTTTCTAATACGTAAATCTTTTGATTAACTAATTCTTTTATTTTTGCTTTTCTTTTCAAACTTAATAACACATAATTATGAACACGGTGTACAGGGGTCTAGTTTAAAAAAATTGCAGCATAAAAGCTATGTTTCAACGTTTTGCGCACAGTGACTTGTAAGATCGCAGCAGTGCTGCCACTGTACCGGCTTGGCTAGCGGTTTAGGTTATTCAGCTACTGAAACCCCACAACTTTTGTCCAAATTATTTTTTCCTAAAATTGATATAGAAGAATCCCTCGCTAAATGGATACCCTGTATATAGCAAAATAAATTGTCTTAGGGTATTTATGACACCCACATACAACTAAGTGGAGTTCCACTGTTACAATGGGAGCCTCCACCTTTAGTACACAATATTTATGCCAGCGAAGTCATGTCTCATCCTGTTGTTACTCTAAGGAGTATTGAGAATGTTGGACATATTGTTGAATTGTTACGACTTACTACATATAATGGTTTTCCTGTTGTTGACCCGCCTGTAACAGATCAGGTAAGAATTTTTAATATTCTATAAACAAAATGAGAAAATGTAAACCGTGCTTGTAGACTGAAGTAGTGACGTATGGAAGAATTCGGGGCTTGATTCTCAGATCTCAATTAATTGTAATTTTACAAAATAAACTGTTTAACGAAACTGCGGAAAGCTGGGAAGATGTTTCCGCATCTATATTTCGAGATGAATATCCCAGATATCCTACCATTGATGTAAGTAAATCTTATTAGTAAATAATTGGATTGGATTTATGTCGATAACAATTAAACAACATATAAATTATAGCAAGTGTACATCACTGAAGAAGAAAAAACGTATTCAATAGATCTGCGACCTTTTATGAATCCATCACCTTATTCGGTTTTACATGTAAGTTAGCTCTTTGTTTGTTTATGCTAATGATATGATTAATCCTATTGTATTGCATTTGCAGTCCACTTCTTTGCCAAGAATGTTCAGGCTTTTCCGAGCACTTGGATTAAGACATTTACCTATTGTTAATGACACTAACGAGGTGAGTAGTCAATTGTTACAATGCAGGTGTAGAAAATAAACAAATACTGTTTTACAATTATACCAGTGGCAAATGAATTGCATTTATTATACACAGAACAATACCTCGAAATACTTTTGAGATCTAAAAAATATAATGGAAAGAAGATTGTTGTCACAAAAAATTACTTTGAGAAACAAATAAAAATTATCAACAGCAATACCACAAGTGAATTAAAAATTATGGATAATTTTGTCACTTTATTGACAATGAACTTGTGTTGTTACTTAGGCACTAGTTATTAAATGGGAATTTTACAAAAGGAATTCTGCATCGAAAACCTTGATTCAGAAACAGAAAATACAATATTGTATTAGTCTATCTTTGTCTAGTTTCTTGAAGGTCTCATGCAAATAAAATACGCAATACAACCACATGGAATTTTGAATATTTGGTCAGGAAAAACCTGGAAAACTCAGGGAAATTTAATATTGCATATTACTGGCAACCCTGTTATACGATAACGGCGGAGCTTCGTAAAAAAAAGTATTATCGCGATAGGTGTAGTTGTGATTGGCTAAGAGCCTGTAAATAACCTGCTGCCATTGGTTGTTACAATGTGAGTGGAATATTCAGGTATACCCAATTATCGCCTGCACTGTTGTCAAATTTTTTATTAGTAATGCAACTTTTATGCTGATTAAGATGGCTTTTACAAAAAAACAACAATTGAACATTTTTTTTGCGTTATTGCATAAAAAAGGTTTGGCTTGAAGCTTTTTTATTATTCACTTTAGATTTCTACTGCCTTGAAATTTATATTCAGAATTTAATTTTTTTCTAAAACATTTAAGAATATACATTTAGAAAGGTATTGCTTTTGCAAAAAACTTAAAAATTTCAATGCTCAATTGTTTTTCTACATTCACCATCATCATCTGCGTAAAAATAGGCGAAACAAGGCACTTTCTCATACTGTTTACATTTCAAATATTCTCGCGCCAATAAGAGAATGAAGTAATTTCTCAAGTATCGGAAAGCCCAGGCAAAATGCTGCGTTAATTTTTGAAATTAGAAATTACCTACTGGCTATACCACGAAGTAATATAAAATATAAAGAGGATGCACGAATGGCTTGTTGCTATGATATGCATGTCTCAATTGTGCCATACCTGTGACAGAGATTCGAGACGAGGAACTTATAAAAAGTACTCTATCGTTAATATTTTTTTTTAAATGTCGATAAAGACCATATATTTTAGGTTATGTCAGTTGATTTGACGGTGTAGGATCTATCAGGACAGAACATGTTTTAGTTTTAACCATTGTTGAAACTTATAAATTTTTGTAAATGCAATCAAATTCGTTGATAGATTTGTAATCCTAATTGTCAACAAAAACAATATTGGCGCGAATCAGCAAATCCTTGAAATAGTACATTTAAAAGTTCCACACTACAAAATAAGGCCATTGCAACCAGGGTTCGTGGATACTCTAGGTATATATTATGCTCCGTGGGCTATACATAAGCTGGAAACAATGGAATTTCTAAGATTAAGCTAAATATAGTTCTAGTTTTTAAATACACTTACATTTAGGAGTGGGGAGGGGGGCGAATCCTTGCCTCTTTTACATTTTTTAGTTGTGGAATAATAATTTAAAAAAATATTGTTTGTAAATTTCATTTTGTATTTGTAAATGCACAATTTTGATAAAATTCTACTGGAAAATTAGCATAATCTTAATTTACAGGTAATTGGAATGGTCACAAGAAAAGATCTATCAAGATACCGAGTATGGCATCATCAAGGTCGTATGGGTGTGGAGGAGTTATTAATTTCAAAGGAACTATAAAGATAATAGGGCTTAATTTTGTAATAAATTATTATCAAATATTTAATTTTGTAGTAAATTATCAAATATTTATTTGAACGCTGTGTATTAACGATAAGTGACCACACTGCTTGTTATCTATGATTTTTTTTAAATTTGTTACATAACAAATGAATGTGCTCTAAATAGTCTGACTGTTTATATTTGTAAGTGAATAATACCAAATGTTCCTAATTTATAAGTTTTATTTAAAATGAAATATTATAATTTATGTTCAAAGTAAATTTAGTAGTAAATATAAATATAATATGGCCATGTTTAAGATTTAATTTAAAATACGTGATGAAATTTTAAAAAAAAATAAAATATTTTTGTTATAAATATGGCATTTATTTGCAAAATATTCCTATATAATAATACATAAATGATCCCAAATTACTACTGTCAGGTAGACGTAATAGGAAGTTCAAATAATGACTGGCACTTCATTTTACTTAGAGTAATGATTTTGTCAATATTAATCATTTTCATTTTAATGAATTAAACTCAAAAAACATAATTATTAAAACAAACATAAAAAAAATACATTAATGTACCATCTATATCAGATATTATATCTTACATAAAAACGATATTGTAAAATATCAACCAATCTGTGTGAATTACAACATAATCTGGCAACCAGCATGGACGTGATCCATCACCTCAACCTTAAGAAGCCCCACATGCTCTTTCAGTTGGTTCACGAGAGAAGCAATTTCAACATTTTCGTTCTTTAAGTGTTTTACTTTGTCTTCCAATCTTGAAATGCGTTCAAGTTTACGTGTGCGACACTTGGAAGCAGCAAGACGGTTGCGTTGTCTTTTACGTTCAAGTTTTATACGTTCTTGGGCTTCCATATCGACAGGTGACATTGGAGGAGTCGTACTGTGGAGGTTTGGAACAGTTTGAGGTTCTTCTTTTACTATTGGAGGCAAGTATCCAAGACTAGGTTGATCTAATTCTGTGTAAACGGTTCCGCCAGATGAATTGTCTGATGCTAGAAAGCAAATTGAAATGCGATTAGTACAAAAATAAATAATCAGGTAAAATTGCCAACAAATAATAATAGTTTATTTGTGTGTTAAATCAGTTTGATACATTTTTTTAACTTTTGGGGCGAAACTTAGTCGTCTAAATTGGGACCATTTGGCAGCAGTCTTAATTTTCCATTCATGATTACCAGCAATTTTCATTCAGAGGAACATTAAGAGGGCAACTATTAATTTTGGAGGACTTTGTGGAGCATTCCTAATTTTGGTGCCTAGTCCCCTACTAAAGTAGGGTTATTTGACAGTCCTGAATAGAATAAAAATATAACATACCTTGAGTGGTGCTTGCGTTATTATGAAGATCATTTAAGGCATTAACGAATCCACTGGCAAACGTTTCTGGATCTTCCGTTACAGGTCTGAATATGGAACCAGGTGTCGGCGTATTGGCCATTCCGTTTGCCAGAATCATGTTTTCCAGTTCAGGTGTCCCAACTTTAAGCATATTTAAGTCAGGTGACGATAAAACAGAATTTCCCGGTGGTAAATTCAAGTTTGCCTTTTTGGCTTGGTTGAAATCCAACGTCAAGCTTCTCTTCATGTTGTTAATCTTATGGTTGTCTCCTAGAGGTCCACTCATCTTTTGTTTCTTTTCAGTTGTTTTTAAATAGTTCCCAACCTAACCAAGCCCACAAGCCGAAGAATAATTTGACTGGAAGCAGAACGATTCCCAGTAGGATGTAGTAAGTCGTATCAGATAATTCCATAAAATCTGTAATAATTTGAGTGGATTAATAAAAAAATATGTGGGAGTAATTGATGGTGTTGTGGTGAAGTAATGATTGTTGAGGTGTGTCCTGACCTCTTTGTGATGCGACTTGTTGCTTGTTATTACAAAATATAGCTAATAATAGTACACTAACCTCATGCACGTTTATTTAAAGTGATATATCTCACTACAACTGTTATGATGATTCACACTGTTACAGCAAAACTGGGAGATTCTTCGTTGTGCACTTGTTCTTATCCTTAACAAAATCGAAACCTTTCTTCCACGAAACAAAACATAATCGGACTATTTCAAGCGATGAGTCATACCTTTCACGCACGTTTCATTTCAAGGAAGTTGTGACGTCAAATCATAGACGTAATTCCCGGATTGATAGACTTAAGGGATAGGTTACTTTTTGGAGGTGTCTGTAGTACCGCCTGCTGCTATTTCAATCAGTGTTGAATAAATTTCCGGCAACTTATTTTGGTTGAGCTAACATTCCTAAGTTATCGGTAACTTACCGTAACTTTTTTATTTCGTTACAACCTCTATAATTGAATCCGACTTTTTAAGAGCTTTTGAACAATACCAATAACACAATGGATGTGTGTTGTATGCAGGGTGAAAGTAATCTACTGGTACTTCGTTATTATAAGACAGCAAGTCGGTTAAATTGGCATTTTACAGCCTTTACATTTCTCTTTACGATATCAACGGTTGATTATCTAAAAATGTGGCTATAAACTGACGACGTTATTGTTGTTAGCTAATATTATTAAAGAAAATATACACCAAATAAGGGGACAGTATTTTTTACTAATCATACTGTAGCAAGTTAGCTATGCTCAATAAAGATAAATTAAGTTGTTTAATAGTTTTAAAATAATTAACATTTAAAGAATCGGTAACTGTTTTAAAAGTTACCAGTAACTTTTAACTTACTTTTAACTTACCATGGTAACTTATCGTAAGTTACTGTAAAAGCTTTTTCTTGCCTCGATAACTTACCCCTCCCAACACTAACTTTGTTTAACCCAATTCTCTCTGACTAATTTCATTAAGTGGAATTAATTCATGAATGCTTTTATTTATTAACCCCCAACCCGGTTACAATTAGTAAATCGTATAGTTAAAGCAACGGTGCAACTTCTGACAAGTGTGAATCCCGGAATCTTGAATCCTATGAAATATTTTCAAGCAACTGTTAAAAAGAGATAGCTGTATTTTTATCTCAAGTTATAACTTACAAACAAAACTCTGACTTAGATTGAAACCGCTTATCACAAGCAAATAATGACGTCATGATCTTTTAACCAGCGACGTTCCGTGGTACATTGTAAATGTTTCGATTTTCTTCCGATTTTGAAAATCTGCCACTTTTACTTGAGGTAGTTTTTGGGTCTGATTAAAAAAAAGTTTCTTATCTTCGTTAAGGAACCGTTATGGTATGAAAGAATTAGGTTAAAGGAATATATACAACGTGTTATGAAAAATTTCTACGAATGATGAGAAATCCAATAAGTACATTAATTATTAAACAGAAGATGGTTGCATGATTAGTCTCCTTCAAAACATTTTCTGTGCATTTTCTGCGGGTTGTGTCACTTTTTGATACATTTCGGAAACTACGTTTTGTAAAGTAACGTCCGCAAAAGTTTTCGTTTTATTGGAGTTTGAATACTCCACTCTATTCTCGTCGTGAATGAGGGTATCGCGCATCGAGAATGTTCAATTCTGCAAAGCTTCCTGGGAGGTTTTGCAGAAGAAATTAACATATACTAACAAAACTAATGCCAACAATCATCAAGGCAAAAAATGGAAGATTAAACCATAGAAAACGTGGACAAGGCAAGAGATATGGGTAGGCAAAGGACTAGTTGGAAATTTTTGGAGAAACGAAGAAACTAGTAAAGTAGAGGATACGAAACCTCCCCGAATATGTGTGGACCACAATGACTTATGGTACAAATACACGTGCACTCACGCATGCTACCATGAAGAAACTAAGAGTGTCACGAAGGGCAATGGAGATAAAAGTGATTGGGACAACTCTAACAAATGGTAAGCAAATTTATAGTTAAGACAACTACTGAAAGTAGGAGTACATATCAACGAATAAGTGGGAATAGGCAGACGGCAGAACTTTGGTTAAAATAGCATGTAGATGGTATTAAAAGGCTCTAGACTGTTGACCATGGGGGATGATAAGAGGCGTGGTCGCACCGATGTGACTGGGTGGTGAGACGAAGTAAGAAAGACAGCTTAAACTGAACGGTAAGAGATAGCAAACGTCACAAACAACACTGAACCAAAAGAAAGAGAAAGCGAGAAAGAAGACGAAAAAGAAAAAAGAAACCTAAATTCGTATATGGTTACAGAAATGCTAGAAAGATAGGAAGAAGATATATTGTACAGAATGGGTCCCACAACAAAGTGATTGTGAAACACCATAGTAGATTGTTTTAGGCTTTTCATACTTCCGTTGTGAAAAAAAGACTAACCAAAAATTGTTGAATTGAATCTATTATTCCTAGAGCTTTATTTTTTTCTAATATCCAATTAAATTTAGTGGTGCACTGTTCAATGCATCAAAATCTCTTTTATAGTCGAACAATTTGGTAAGTATACAAGGTTTTCCAGGAAAAGTTGAACTATAAATACCAAAAAAAAAAATTAAAAGTGAGAGACAGCTTCCTTAAGCATGTGGCTACGAAGTCATTCATTACAAAGCATTATTGTTACGCTGGTATTAAAAGAACACGTCTTGAGTTTATTAATATTTATTTAAATTTTTACTTAATTTTAAATGTAAAAATTATTCTAAACGCAGTAATAGCAGCTAATAACAATAATATGGTTTATATTCTTAGCTAAAGTATTCTGAAGACATAAAACCTGGAAAAATATACTTTCTCATGCATTTTGCATAGAGTTCAACTTTTTTGGGAAACCCTGTATAAGTTTCCTGATCCATGCTTTTCTGTATGTATTTGTATAAATTCATTGTAGTCGCTATGCTACTGAAATTGTGACTATTAGATCATTGGTTGGAACAGGATACTTACAGAGGTCAAAGTCACCCAATATTTAAAGCCCAAAATAATCTTTTCTGATAAGTTTCTATTAATTTCTCCCATTTTTTAACGAATTTGTTGAGACTCCAAAGTAAAAACTAACACCATTGGGTTTTTAGCGTATAATTTAAATTCCAATTGTGTTTTTATTGGCGATGTTGTTGAAAACACTAAACTAAATATAATAAAAATGTATAGAAATCGGAGATTGTAAGTATTTGATTCCAGTGCTTGTAGTTGAGACACAATCGGTTTGTTCAGATTTTGTTTGTCCTTGTTAGTTTTCTAGACAAAAAAGTTCAGTTCTATGGTTTCATTGTTTGATTATTTGTTTAACGACTTTATTGCCATCTGTGGGCGAATAGTGGAACGCAGTGATAAGAGTTTGTAAGAGCCATCGTGCGCTAATCATTGCACCTTTTAATCAAGGTGGCCATGGCAGTGCCTTAATTTATATCCGAGCTCTGACAAACGAAATGAATCGTCGTGCGCGTGTGAATCGTTCGAAAATTTCCCGAAAACAATAAACAAGGCTGTGCAAATTCTCGTTTTTATGTTAAATGTAACGCTAAGCTTAATGTGTCGCTTTGTTTTTGTGTTTTTAAGTGTTTAAATATGTGTAATGTACCGCCAAAGTTTTATCAAGTGTGTCGTCTTTGTTTATCATGTCCGGAAAGCGCTGATAGGGATATCCATTTATCTATTTTTGAAAATGATAACGCCGATAGGAACATCCCAACCAAGATAATGACGTGTCTCTCTATACTGGTAGGTGATTCATTTTGTATTTCATCCGTCATTTCGTGATTAACCTCTTCTCTTGCGTGCACTTCTTTTGCTGTGTGTGGTTGAGTTCAGGTGCTCGAAGAAGGCGACGTCTGTCGCGGATCGCAGCTGCATTGGTTTGGGTTATTTTGAGCCCGTTTTACGGACTGCACCGAAATAAATAATTTTTCTTTTTGTTTCTGAACATCTGCGATGCGTGGGCTCGCAGCCTGCCTAGATGCATTGTGTGTGTGTGATTACAAACGACCAGATAGGTTATGTGTTTGTTCTAGCGTAAACACCTGGCAGGTTCCTCTGGCCGTCTGTTCTTAGAGAAAGTTTGGCAAGGAGCGGCAAGATGTTTAGCAATGATAAGATGAGCCTGAGCGTGATAACACGGCTGCTTTGTGCTGTCAGCCGCTCACCGGATCCTATTCGATCCCTACAGATTTATCTCTCTCGCTTTGCTCTCCAGACTCTTTATGGCATGCCTGATAAAAACACGTTTCGCTCTCTAGACATCCTGGCATGCAGGTGTTATCAGTTGAGCGACACAAAAACTTGTATAGTTTGTACCTACCTAAAAATTCCATCGCCTTTGAATCACATACCATTGTATTTATAACCGCTAAACCGATTACAATGTAGGTACCATTTTCTATATCGTCCAGCTTAATCGTCCGACCTATCGGCAAAACTGCGATGCTTCTTTGTTTATTGCTTGTTTGTTCGAACGAGAAATTTTGGCCTATCAACAACTCTTAAACTTTTTTGTGTATTATTCTTTTGTCTAAACAAACTTTTTGACCTATCAACAACTCCTATGCCTTTTGTTTAATGTTCGTTTGTTTAAACAGACATCCCACTAACGAATAATAAAGCAAATGCTGTCCAAACACGTGGTTGTATTTTGACCTATCGGCGAAACTACAATGCTTTTTTTGTTTATTACCGTTTGCTTAAAGAAATGAGCGTTAGGAGTTTTGAAATATCCATAACTCCCAAGCTTCTTTGTTTGTTGCACGTTTGTTTACAACAAATCTATAGGCCTATCAGCCAGTGGCGTAACTAGAAATAAAGCACGTCCACGTTTTTGAGTTTTGACCCTGAAGATAGATATTGCTTAACATTGTGTTTATTAAAAAAAATTGTTCAGCAAGAAAAGTTCTATCAGATGGTACTATCGCGGAGGCCGCCCGGAAAATCCGAAACCTGCCAAAAGTTGTGAATTTGAATACCTTTACTACTTGGTTGCTATTTCCAGCGCTAAAAAGTTTTCCGAGCCGATTTAAATTATAATAGTTTGTTAGACCATTCGATTAGCTATATAATAAAAAACCATTGACAGCGATAGCTCAATCCACAACCGAGATATGTTCACCCAAATATCGCATTTTGCGTGCTTCACTTGGACCAGTGTCGTTCATGAACGGATTCCTGTTTCGATACGTCAGGGCTAGGTGCTCAATCCTTCTCGCGTTTGAAGGCTTTGTGTTTATAAATGTAAATTTCGACTTTTTGGAAATTGCGGGAAAATTGTTTTCGGTCAGAAACATTTTTTTTGGCAGAAGGAAGACGAAAAGGTTTAAACTTATGACTTCTCCTATCCTATCCTTTCGCGTGTCGAATGGCACCCATTCTGTTCCGCTAACTCAATTTGCGACAGAGCACCGAACAAAAAAGTGTTTGGCGCCCTCTACCTGCTAAATCAAAAAGGTGACAACAAAAACTCCTACATTATAATAAAGCCCGAGGCAAAAATTATGGATCCCCCACTCAGATTTTCGATATCTACCAACCCCTACTTCCCCGTCTACGGGTTTCGACGCCGCGTAGTAAGGTTTCGAAATTGTTTAACCGTACCAACAAAAAAAGAAAAAGTGTGGCGCCCTCTACCGGCCGTACAGAAAAGGCGACAGCAAACACTTCTACATACTAGTATCTAAAGCCTGCGATCAAAAATTATGCCCTTGCCCCTCTCACACTACCCGTCTAAGGATTTCGACGCCCTGAAGCGCAAAAATATTTCGAATTTTTTAGGACCAACAAAAAAAGAAAAAGTGTGGCGCCCTCTACCGGCCGTACAGAAAAGGCGACAGCAAACACTTCTACATACTAGTATCTAAAGCCTGAGATCAAAAATTATGCCCTTGCCCCTCTCACACTACCCGTCTAAGGATTTCGACGCCCTGAAGCGCAAAAATATTTCGAATTTTTTAGGAGCAAAAAAAAAGAAAAAAGTTATGCGCCTTCTAGCGACCCTACGGAGTAGGTGCCAATGAAAACTTGTGCAGCGTAGTTGAGCCCGAGCTAAAAATTACCGATTCCCCGCTCAGATTATCGGTATCGACCTCCCCCCCTCCCAAGGATTTCAAAAAAGTTTCGACTTTTTTTTTTACAGCCTTAAACCGGTACACCTAGAGATTATATATCGATAAATATCGATATGTTAATAAGTCGATATATAAATGATTGGATGGTTGCACGTTGGGGGCGCTGCTCTCGATGTTGATAAATACAGAACTGTCTCAACTCTACGCGACAACTGACTCCCACCACTAGAAGCCAGTCTTTATCCGCTACTAGCTTTATCTCCTTTCAGTTCCAAACCAAAATCCGCGGTCTGTATACGCGCAAGGCGTAGCTCAGGGGTTTAGCTAGATTAGGTTAAATGATTTTAAAATAAATTTAAATTCGAACGACATGAATATTGTAATACTGAACCTCAATTGCAGATCCATCTGCTGCCGAACTTACGTAACAACATAAAATACCCAACATCGATTGCAGCGCCCCCCACATGCAACTCTCGTATGAAGGCTTGCAAACCCATTTCATCTGTTTTAGGATATTGCACTTCTCGTTCCTGTTTCTAGGCACATTTTTTCTGGTCTATTGTAAAAATTAACCAGCAACCCCTGTGCCCCCCTCCTTTTCGCTGGTTTATGCCACTGCAGATCAGCAACTGAGTTGCTGTTTGTTTGTTTAACCCCCCCTCACACCAATAAATAATTACAATAAATGGAAATGATGTTTAGAATTATTTTTATTATAGAAATCAAGATATTCATAGATTTTCAAAAAAAATTAAATAAATTATGATAGTATTGACTATTTCTATCTTTTACAGCATTTAATTTTTACATGTTCCAAATGGTGTAGTTCAAGGATTCAAGGAATCTTTTGTTTGTTATAGTATCAGACCTAAATTGAGTGCATGCAAGCAAATCTGTTGCCCTGTAATATCTCATCATTAAAAATAGCAAGAAAGGAAAGCGCTATCTTAATTGTCTTTAGTTAGACAAAGAAAAGGCATGTCGCCGGCTATATTATTTAACTGCATAACTGGTTTTAAAATAAATCAAGGGGCATTTGACCTACTGTAGTACTGGTCCCTATGTTTTTCCTATCGACTTTGGACGTATCAAATTATCAACTGATAAACAAATTAAAGGGGAATTTTCCAAACGAGTAAATACGCAGAATCACCGCAAAAAATGTATGATTAAGGTGCGCTATGCTATGCAGGCGCGGTTCTATGGTTGTGGAAACAGTGGTGTAGCATTAGAAAGGCCGAGGGGACTCAAATTCAGCCATGCTAAGAACAATAGCCCGTTTAACAGGATGAAGCGTTCCTTGATGAAGGTTGAGTCGTAAAGAAAATCTACAATTCAAAAACACAAAAAGTGAGTCTTATAAGTGTAAGCCCGACATAGTCGGCTACAGATGCTTTTTAGGATGGAGAAAAGGGCCCCCTCAAAGGGCATAATCACTTTCAAAAAATGTGTACAATTTATTATTCGTAATAATTACGCGATATTATTTTATTACACTACTAAAAATGGACGGTTTTTGAAAATTTTAGCAGTGTTTGGTGTAACGCAAAAATTAATGCCAGGCAAACATTTCCTTGGGTGCTATCTATGCCTAGATATGGTCTTGTTCATTACGGTTGCTTGCTTTCAAATGTAATGTAAAATTAACGCTGTCTTGTTAATTTTCAAGTTACAAACGGAAAAGGGTGGCCTTGGGTGTATGTTGACCCTGCTTGTATCTGTACATGTTTGTGCATGTTAGATGGGGTGCCATATGGAAAGACCACGATAGGCTCAAATAATGAACCATGTAGCTAATAATATTGGGCAAACATCAACGTCGTGTCGGATAGGCAAACTCGATAAACTATACCAAGGCCAATCGTAATTAATCACAAAAAAAGTACGATTATTGCTGATTATTACGTGTTATTACGCTAGGGAGTGTACAACTATTACGCCAATGATTTACCACTCTCCTTAACCGCATCACTGCAAAAAGTAGAATATTTAATGTGTGCCAAAACTAGATAAGATGTAATTTTAATCGAGCCCGCGGGAAAATACATAGAATGATTGAGGTGGGTAATGCATGGCGGTTGTATTTTCAATAGTTGAAGTAACAGTGGTGTGGTGTTTAGAAAGAGTAGCATTATAAGATCTATTCAAGGAACTATTCCAATAATAGCAGTATATTTAGCATGATGTAGTGCTCCGCTTTAAATGTTTCGTTCCAAAAAAATCAGAAAAGCAGGACTTGTAAATTTCAACCGAGTTTCTTTGGCTATAGATGTTTTATTTTAACGATGACCGATAGAAACCTGCTTTAGAAGCTTCGAACCGGGATGCCATTGAAATAGGAGAATAAATTGAGGTTAAAATCATAGTTTTCAGTTAGATTTAAAATTTCCACTTCCAAGTATTATGTTTTGCTCTTTTTCGACGCTTTTGCATAGAATTATTTCATTGTGGAATTAGAGATACTAATATGTCGCTTTAATTCTTCTACCCGCTATGACACTATTGAGTAGTTTCCAAAAAATGTTGAACCCTTGGCCTCGGCGTCACCGAGGAGACTCCAACAATTTTGTATAAACTTATTTCATGGTAGGCTTATACAGATCCTAGGTGTCGCTTTGATTCTTCTTCCCACTATGACACTATCGAGTACTTTCCAAACTTTTCCAACCCTTGGCATCACTTACGTTTTTGCATAGAATTGTTCCATAGTAAGATTATAGAGATTCTATATGTTGCTTGAATTATTCTTCCCGCTACGACGTTATCGAGTACTTTCCAAAGAATTTTGAACCCTATCGCTACTAATGGGTCTTCAACGATTTTGCATAGAATTGTGTCATAGTAGGGTTATACAGATCGTAGGTGTCGCCTTAATCGTTCTTCTCGCTATGGCACTATCGAGTACTTTCTAAAGAATTGTGAACCCTTGGAGTCTCTGAAGGGTCTTTAACTCTTTTGCATAGAATTATTTCAGTAAGTTTACGAAGACTCTAGCGTGTTGCTTTAATTCTTCTTCCAACTATATGACACTATCGAGTACTTTCAAAGAATTTTGATGCCATAGCGTCACTGATGGGTCTTCAACGATTTCGTATAGACCTACTTCATAGTAGGATTACACAGATTCTAGGTGTCGCTTTAATTCTTCTTCCCACTATGACACTATCGAGTACTTTCCAAAGAATTTTGAACCCTAGCGCTACTAATAGGTCTTCAACGATTTTGCATAGAATTGTGTCATAGTAGGGTTATACAGATCTAGGTGTCGCCTTAATCGTTCTTCTCGCTATGGCACCATCGAGCCCTAGAATGTTGAACCGTCGGGTCAGCGAGGGATTCCCAACTCTTTTGCATAGAATTGTTTCATAGTAGGGTTATACAGATCCTAGGTGTCGCGTTAATTCTACTTCCCGCTATGGCACTATTGAGTACTTTCTAAAGAATTTTGAACCCTTGGAGTCTCTGAAGGGTCTTTAACTCCTTTGCATAGAATTATTTCAGTAAGGTTACGAAGACCTTAGGTGTCTCTTGAATTCTTCTCGTTATGACACTATCGAGAACATTTCAAAGAATTTTGAAGCCTTAGCGTCACTGATGGGTCTTCGACGATTTCGTATAGACCTATTTCATAGTAGGATTATACAGATCGTAGGTGTCGCTTTAATTCTTCTTCCCGCTATGATGCTATCGAGTACTTTCCAATGAATTTTGAACACTTAGCGCTACTAATAGATCTTCAACGATTTTGCATAGAATTGTATTATAGTAGGGCTATACAGCTACTAGGTGTCGCTTTAAATATTCTTCCCGCTTTGGCATTATCGAGCACTTTGCAACTGATGGATCTTCAACGATTTTGTATCTATAGGCTTGTTTCATAGTAGGATTATACAGATCCTAGGTGTCGCTTTAATTCTTCTTCCAGCTATGACACTATCGATTACTTTTCAAAGAGTTTTGATCTGTCAGCGTAACTGATGGATCTCCAACGATTTTGCATAGAATTATTTCTTGTAGGCTTGCACAGATACTAAGTGTCGCTTTTATTGTTCTACCCACCATTACACTACGAGTTTTGAACCAATTTTGCATAGAACTATATCATAGTAGAGTTATGCAGATCCTAGGTGTCGCTTTAATTATTCTTTAATTCTCGCTATGACACTATCGAGCACTTTCCAAAGAATTTTGAACCGTCACTGTCCCACTGTCGGCAATACTTTTACTAATTTTTGACACTCTGCAACACCGCAACAGTACTCGGCAATACGCATCAGTATATTGCAGTATTTAAACAAAATTTTGCAGCAGTAAATCGACAATAACTATAATTTCAGAAACAGTCGTACAATTTTTGGGTTAGAAGAAGACTGCTCACCTTTTCTAATTAGCCAATTCTGTTTCTTTCAACAAGGTTTTCAAAAAAGTGAAAAAGTTCTCTTTGCCTCTGTACATACTAAAATTGGTGTACCTACTACTTATGTCAAAAAAATGCAATAAAAGGCTGTTGATCTTGATGTTATTTACGAAGTTATTTATAGGTTTTAAAAGGTACGCGATGATAATTTATTCCGACAACATTTTTATGGATGATAGCTATCCTTAATAGATTGTTACTCATAGTATAATTTGTTTACTAGTTTTACATATATATCTTGATTAATGATATGGGAATGAATCATTCTTCAACCATAATAATAATTTTCGTTATAAAATAGGCGCTCTACGTAGAAAAACCACACTAAGCCAATTCTTTGCATTAGAAATGTATATGGAATTATCCATATTTTTCTCCTTCGTGTTTGACCGGTTTTTGGCTTAAACTTAAATAAATCCCGTGCTGTGCGTACGCCACTGGTAGACCAGATCTATTTTGTAATTCATAAAAGGAAACAAACAAACAAAGCGAAGACAAATGCCTCAAGAACTATATCTATTTTTATAAAAACAATTGCCCAATTTATTGCACCAGTTTCTTGATTTAAAAACCATTCTTTTGTTTCAACCAAGATGGCGGTTTCTTATCAATGACGCCAATCAAAGATGGTGACCTTCATTATGTGGCGGGTTTTTCCTGGAACAGAATTAATTTTTTTCTGCACTTGGCGTGCATCAAAGTAAATATACGCGTTCTATGTTGAGTCGGAAAAGAAAAAGGCGATTGCCACTTTCAAATGTTTAACAATAAATTTCCTCCCAGGTAAAAATTAAGTAAAAGCGTTTCGTGGCTGCAGATTCAGAGATGTGCAGGAAATAATTGTGTAATTGTGGTGGAATTTGCTGTTTAGTTTAATCATGGGAGCGAAATCTTCGGGGCAACGATCTTATTTAAATCACCTGCCATTATAAGACCAATTCTATTGAATCCACCATAAAAGTAAGCGTGATTAAGAGGTTTTTCCTTCGCGCGCGATCGTTTCAGGCGAACACAGATAACAGTCGAGCAGGAAACACTTTCTAAGGTTATTCTACGCTCTCTGCTTTTTTATCACATTGTTTTGCTGTTTACAGCGCTTCAAACTTTAATTAAACTAGTTTAATAATTAGAGATACGTCTTTATGCGTCTAATGCACCAGCTTGTCAATATCGTTACGGTTTATATTGTTGTTTTATTATTATTAGTCTTTAAATTGACCTTTGTTTTTTTCCGATATTGAAAAACCGACAGTCAAAATTTAATATGGCAGTCACGATCTCTGACGTCATTTGCCTGCAAATAATACCTAAAATGGTATCAAAGATGGCTTAATTTGGCCCACTATTGAGAAGCAATTGTTTAACTAACAATAGAGAACTTATAATTTAATTTATATAGGGTGTAAGATATCAAACCCTTAAAAGGGGGATTCCCCTGCGGGTATAAAACAATTGAAAAATTGCACTATTTCCAAAATGAAATAAAAGACAATCTACTTATTTTATACAGTTTTAAAAGATCTACAAGTTATATATAGTTAGTATTTTTCTGTTATTTTCACTACTAACCAAGATATTTCCGTTTCTTGTTTTAGCTCTGTTTTTATGCAATATCTCGGCAATGGAGCTTCGCGCAAAAAAGTTGATGACTATTCTTTGTTCTATTTTTTGTAGTAGTAAATCGCACAATTTTAATTTTTTAAATTTTTTCTTTCGAACGAGTCTACTTGAAAGGTGAAGGATTTCTGTGAACAGTGCCAAAATCAAGGTCAAAAATTATATTTGCCACCAGCTTACAACAGTTGCGTCCAATATGAATTTGAGCCTTAAAAAGAATTATTTTTCTAGTTTAATTAATGATTTTCATCTGATTCATTAAAGAGAGAAGAGAAAGTAGCACTTTCTTATAAAATGTATATTGTTTGTATTTAATTTGAGTTATGAGTTTGTTTTTATAATAAATTATAAATTAACATTTGAATTTTTTACTGTTGGAAACCAAAATTTTTTATTTTTGGCGCGATGTTTTGGGGGTAAATCCTTACATTTAAATAAATCAATATAAGTAAACCAATTAACTCAGGTGAGTAACGTTTATTGCGACATACTGTTTGGATTTCCGTTTCGAGATGATTATTTCTTATTAGTCATAATTGATTAAAATTTCCTGTGAAAGTAGTGTTCGTTGCAAAATGCCAAAATCCGGATCAGTGGCGGGGCCGTAAGGGAAACCTTAGAAACAGCGCTTTCGCCGTGGAATAATCTAAAAAAATAAGTTTTACTTTTCCATAATTTATTGTGAATTGTTTATACATACAATAAACTACAATTATATCAGTGACAACGTACAGTGGCGAAGTGTTCGTTAAGGGTTAATCCATCCCGCTATTGCAGCTGCATGCAAATGATAATGCAGCTGCATGCAAATGATAAACGATCCTGATCGAACCGACTATGAAGTATCGGTTGCCATGACAACTGCCAGTTGTTTTACTGTCCGTTGTTGGTAATAACTAATGTATTAAGAAACCTTATCAATAGGGATGCAGCGAGCAGTACTTTTTGAAAATGCCGGATAACGGATATTCGGTATCCGGTTGGTCAGCCGGATACCGGATTATCCGGCATAGTTATTACCGTTTTTACGTTCGAAGTAGTTTCAGCTTAAATGTAGTGAAATTTAGGGTTTTAATCACAGAGCATCATCTATACTTAAAAGTATGCACGAACCCTGCTTGCTATGGCCTTATTCTGTTGTGTTTTAGAAAGAGAGCACCGAGACAAGAAAACTATTAAATGTACTATTTCAAGAATGTGCTGATTTGCGCTAATATTGTTTTTTGCTCACAATTAAGAATGGAAATCTGTCAACGAATTTGATTGTAATACAAAAAATAATAATTTTCATCAATGGTTAAAACTAAAAGATGTTCTGTTCTGATAGATCCGAAGCTATCAAGTAATCAACTTACGTAACCTAACATATACGGTCTTTATCGACATTTAAAAATAAAATATTTTATAGGTTCCTTGTTTCGGATCTCTCTGTCACATGTACTGCAAAATTGAGACATGCATATCATAGCAACAAACGGTTCGTGCATCCTCCTTATGTTTTATATTACTTCTTGGTTTTAATAAATAATATGTATTTATGTTGTTTAAAATCATTTCCAGTTTTTAACTCTTATAAATTCTGATGTCAATGATATAAATTTAGTAATTTTATGCAAATCTGCAAAGTACTGAACTTATGGGGTTTTTGCTCGCTTGCTTTCAATTCTGTTTAGTCTAGACTTCCAAATCAAATTGCATGTATAATCTCTTTTACTTGAAGAAAAATCTCCAGCCGGATATTTCATATTATCCGGCCAAACCGAATATTCGGTGAAATGGCCGGATAACGGATGAAAACCGAATATTCGTTGCATCCCTACTTATCAAGCCACCCTACGTTTAGCGAAACGGCCGAAAAGAAAAAAGAATCAGCATTATGAGCTTTTCCTATTGTACAAATTCCGGGTACGCTTTCTCTGTAAGTAAAACACGAGCCGCTACTAATCCTGATCTAACTTGAGCTTTACCAAATTTTTAGTAGTTCGAGGCGGATATTCATTTCCCATCTTTTACAATGATTTTTTTTAAAGATAAAAAGCCCAATGAAGGCTGTTTTGAATAGTTTATTATAGTAGCGTGGCTTAGAACAAAGTAGTGTTGGGAGCGGCGAAAATTAATCAGAAATAAAGCAAATCATGAATTTTTTAACAAATACATTAATCTTTAACTATTTCTCTCGTACCCTATTATCACTTTCCCATACCTCGGTTTAGGAAAGTTTTGATTTCATGAAATTGTTTGAAATTGAGATTTAAACGGAAATACACGTTTTGAGGCTCAAGGTTTTGTCTGTGTATGCGTGGGTGTGTAACGCCTCTAAAGGCAAAAGTACTGGACCGATTGTGATGAAATTTATTTATTTATTCTTCTGCTAGGGGTACTTTGCGATTAAAATAGTGGGTAGGTAGTTCCTAACATCCATGGTACCACATTGTTTATTTGATATGTTAACGTCCCTGTGTTTGATAGAAGTTTAAATCAGTTTTTAATTGGATTAAGAAAATTTTATTTTCGTGTATTAGCAGTGCTCAAACAGTTTCCTTCGAGATTTTTTTGTAAACTGGTATGAATTTTGAAAACGGATATTGCGCTTGGTATCTAGTTACCCTAATCTACTAAGGGCTTAAATTTGTACAGACCCTTCTGACACACCCTGTATATCATAGGTGTATACATATCCAAAGGGAAAAAAGTAAATTATTTGTTAAAAGCATTAAAGCATAAACAAAATTCATTTTTTTTCACTTTTAAAAAGTTTACTGTACCGTGACCCACATGTGGGTCATACGTGTATTACTTTGTTCCATGATGATTCCGATGTGGACTTGTGAAGTGTTGCTGAATTTGTATTAATGGGCCCTAGTAGGAAAATTTCTGACATTAAAAAAGTCGTCTTGATATCTTTGTATGGAACTTGAAAAAATTTACAATCACAATACATCATATATTGATGTGTAAATTTAAATGAGGACATATGCATAACAGATTGGAATTTGCATTACGGCAGTAAACCTGTTAATAAAGTAATTATTATGTTTTTGTTACAGGTATCTGAAAAAGACCCCCTTCCACATGTGATTTGTTTCCGATGTGCAAATCAGCTCGACATCCTCAACGAATTCAAAGAAACTGCTCGGAAATCGGAAACTCTATTATTTCAATTTCTAGCATATACAAGACAAGTTACAGGTTCATCTCAGGTAAGCACTTAAATATAGCTAGCCTTGGTTTGATTTACCGTAAAATAAATAACATTGATACTACCAATAAAGAATTATACAGAGCCTTCATTAATTACTGTACCCTCGTGACCACAACATATAGGCAACCCAACTTACACTGTTGGCAAGCCGTTTGTTAACTTATCAAGGCTTGCTTGTTTACATACATAACCTCACTTTGAGTGGTGACAGTGACACTTACAGGGAAGTTTTAGCTACCACGAGTACCAATCCTGAACTGACTTCAACATCTAAATCTAAAACTCCCTAAGTCACTGCGGACCAAAGGTCACGTGGGTATGAGTAATTAACGAAGGCTCTGTAATAAAACATAAACTAACATTTGTAGGTATTTGTACCGAACTCATCACTTAGATTATTAGGCGGAACACATGTAGTGTGTCGTATTAATCGAGATACTAATATACGATAAGTATTGGAACTGTTTTAATAAGCTAATCCCTAAATTACACCCTGTAATCCTGCTACTGATTATTATTATAGTTTAGATACCAAAATTTTAATTCGCAAATTTTGAACCTTATTATATATTTACGTATCTGACTTTTTAACACGATAATTTTTTTAAATACTGTATCAGAAATTTTCTTTGTTTCCTTCAACATTTTTGGCACATTAAAATCTAGGGAATTCAACAGTGGCTACTGGGCTATATATGACTTGATTCGGGAAAGGATAGTTAAAACTCCGTTGATATGTTCTCCACTTCGAGTAACCCAGCCACATGGCAACAGATGCCGCAACTATCAGCACTACTATCAATGTAGTTAATGTTATCCTCATTATTCGTAAGTTTCCATGTACTTGCTGTGCTCGTCTTCGTCCCTTCAGGGGCTATAAAAAAAATACTAAAGTTGAAAAGGATTTTTTTTTGTAAAAAGATTGCTTACCTTTACATTGCAAGTTTCATTCGTTAGGGAATAAATTTCGGTACTTATGAAAGATCGAGGGTTGAGACAGAACGGTCCAGTTTTGTCTGTTTTTAAGGATTCTGACAATTGCATGGAGATGTTGTACAAGTCGCAGTTGCAGGTGAATGGGTTGTTGCTAATGTCGAGTACTTTGAATTGAGCCCAGGGTAGCAAATTGGGTGAAAGAGTCATTAAGGCGTTATTGTTTAAGTAAATCTATAAAAATAAATTATTTAAACAATTACAACAGAAGTAAAATTTAGTTTAGGGAAGCAAAAACATGTTTTTAATTTTTTTATACTTTTATGGTTTTTGTATCACTAAAGAACCCAAAACTTCTTTTTAATCGTATTTTCTAAAATCATTTCGCTATAAAGTGTGTCCTGCGAGTGAATAGGCAAGCCTATAATGTCATAAGTAAGGTATACAGATTCTGACTATACTACCGGAAACAAACAACTAGTGAGTGTGACAAGAAAGCACAGATTTCTATATAATTACACTAAATACAGGACTTCTGTATAAAAATTGAAACCAAACGCCATTTTCTAGAAGGTCAATATTAGTTTGTGCCACGTCACAAATTCAAGCAGTTTTAAATTTCAATGTTGATAAAGATTAATATATACAATTTTTAATTGTAAAATTTGATTGGGAGGTATACTACAAGGGTGTTGTGCGGTTGATTGCAAAACTGGTCGGAAAAAATGAGCCAGTTTGAGGTTTTTAAAACTAAGTATTGATAATAAATTTGTTAGGTATACGATTATTACAAAATAATGGTAAATTTTGTGTTACATATGTAATACATGAATTTTACTTAGAAAACTTGACCTCCTAGAAAATGGCTGACAGGATTCACACTTATTTGATTATTTAACAGCTGCAGTCGTGTATCTAGTTAATCTAAATAGAAACTTGTGCAAGGAAGGGATAGGCAACCAATAAGTGCCACAAGGAGGGGGGATGAGGACGGACCAACTGGGGTTTCACGTATCCATGAATACTTTGAAATTTAATTGAAAACATTCACGTATCCATTAAAAATTTAAAAGCATCCATGGCTCTGTGGAATTTTAAAAGTATTCATGGATACGAAAATCGCCACTTGCTTCATCTCCATCATCTCCTTTCCAATTGGGGTTTCACGTATTTGTTTTATCAATTTAATTACAAAATTCACGTATCCATTTTCCGCAAACACTGTAAAAGTAATAATAATCTTCATTTAAGTGACGAAGATGACATCTCTGGATGAACAACCTGTATATCAATTAATTAAAATGCAACCAATTTTGTTCGAAATTGTTTGTCTTTTTACTGTAGCTAAAATACCCACAGAAAGGGGTTCTTTTGCGGAATACTATAAAGATTTGGACCTTGTGAACTCTAATATTCACGTAAAATACTGAAGGTTTGAAAACTGTGCCCACAATTGGTGTGGATAATAGTGTAGGTGCTGGGCTATCAGCCAATCGGCCAGGGTTCGATTCCTCGAAGTTGCATCCAGATTTTAAAAATCGGCGTGCTTTGTTGGTAGGCCTTGGAAATGGACAACCACCAACGTATTCCGATGTAGATTGGGTTGCCTATAGCTCGTAGAACCTTCTTTGAGGATTAGCAGGCTTTAGCTTCACGTCTCGCAACAGAGATTGTTCTAGTAAAATTTTCTCTGGAGATGAAGTGCGTGCACTTCCGTGGTTCAGAGCCCACGTAAATGTGAGAAGATATGCTGCATCTTGCAAGAGGTATGCAACCATTAGTAAAATTTGTAAAGTGACCTTTCAAACCTAATAGCATCCGAGTAAAATGGAATGGAAGTTTAACAAGAATTGTTCCGTTATACCCAATTTCAAGAACATATTTGGACTTTTAAATATCTACACTTTAGATAAGTTTTGACCTGAAGTAACTCAATTGCGTTTTATCGTAATAATGAACAAATTTGAATAATAATTCTTACTTTTTCCAGTTCATCTAGTTTTCCAAAAGCCTCTTCATCGATCTCCTCCAATTTTTTGTTGTGGCACAACTTGAGTATTTGGAGGTGCACCAGGGGACTGAAAGCTTTCGCTCTTACTTGTGTTAATTTACTTAAGCTCTCGCTGAATAATTCCAATAGATTTTCCAATCCTAAAAGTTTTAATTTAGTATCATTGCTATTTGAAAATATTTCCTAGAGATGAAATTAAACCAAGTAAAAATTTCCAAATAACATAAATTTGCATATACACACTTCTAGGGCTTGCAAAACACAACAAAGCAAACAACTTTTGTTAATAAATGTGTGGTCAAAAGTGTTTTCTTTCAGGGATAGGAGCTTCTCAAAGATTCTTTAAGAAGCGCCTAAATGTAGACAACTCAATTTACTACCTACTATTTGTTTCCATAACGACGGAAATTAATACAGGATAAATAAAGCTTTCTTTCCCACTTTTCAAATTCAAATTGAATTTAATAGTTATTTAAGTATCAAGGAATGTAAGGACGTAATAACATCCGAGGTAGGCGAATACGAGCTGAGGCGGAGCCGAAGCTTGTCGCCTGCCGAGGATGTTATTAGTCGATACATTTCGTGTTACTTATTAAATTTTTCACGCTACCGGCAATGTAAGTAGGCCTACAGGTAGAAATTTAATCATATTTTTAAAAGTTCGTTTTGACAGCTGTCATCGGAATTATTTTTTAAAAGCCCCATTATTCTAAGTTGTCTGTGCTTGTTACCATATCAACGAACAGTTAAAATCAAGATTATTTTCCTAGGAACGTAAGTGACACTATTAAGTTCCGTCGTCAAGGGTAACTAGTACACGAATGTTATCAGCCATTTACGATCCCTGTAGCTATGGATGTAAGACCTACTTACATTGCCGGTAGCGTGAAATAGTTATTTAAGTATCAAGGAATGTAAGGACGTAATAACATCCGAGGTAGGCGAATACGAGCTGAGGCGGAGCCGAAGCTTGTCGCCTGCCGAGGATGTTATTAGTCGATACATTCCGTGTTACTTATTAAATTTTTCACGCTACCGGCAATGTAAGTAGGCCTACAGGTAGAAATTTAATCATATTTTTAAAAGTTCGTTTTGACAGCTGTCATCGGAATTATTTTTTAAAAGCCCCATTATTCTAAGTTGTCTGTGCTTGTTACCATATCAACGAACAGTTAAAATCAAGATTATTTTCCTAGGAACGTAAGTGACACTATTAAGTTCCGTCGTCAAGGGTAACTAGTACACGAATGTTATCAGCCATTTACGATCCCTGTAGCTATGGATGTAAGACCTACTTACATTGCCGGTAGCGTGAAATAGTTATTTAAGTATCAAGGAATGTAAGGACGTAATAACATCCGAGGTAGGCGAATACGAGCTGAGGCGGAGCCGAAGCTTGTCGCCTGCCGAGGATGTTATTAGTCGATACATTCCGTGTTACTTATCAAATTTTTCACGCTACAGGTAGAAATTTAATCATATTTTTAAAAGTTCGTTTTGACAGCTGTCATCGGAGTTATTTTTTAAAAGCTCCATTATTCTAAGTTGTCTGTGTTTGTTACCATATCAACGAACAGTTAAAATCAACATTATTTTCCTAGGAACGTAAGTGACACTATTAAGTTCCGTCGTCAAGGGTAACTAGTACACGAATGTTATCAGCCATTTACGATCCCTGTAGCTATGGATGTAAGGCCTACTTACACTGCCGGTAGCGTGAAAAATTAATTAATTAACAAAATGTTTCAAAACTAAGCAATAGAGAAAACCAAAATTACAAAGCAAAAATCAACTATTTGAAAAATTTACAATAACTACACTAAAGGCCTTGTGCGATGGATGATTCCTATTCGGAAAATGTTCTTGGTACAGACGAGCAGCTTCGCGTACATTAATTATAAAAGGCACAGAAAGAAATGAATGCAAGAAAAGTCAAAAAATATCACAAAATTATCGAATTGTGTCAAAATTGACGTTATTGAATGTGAATGTACGTCTAGATCGTTTTTTTTTTTCAAAATTCCGTGTAACCTGTGCAAAATAACGTATGGGACATAAGTTTTGAGAAAAAAATCAACAGGCTTAATCAGCAAAATAACGAAATTTTATTCAAACTTAAATATTAATGGTTAATTTTACATCTTTTGGCAACATGAAAACTAATCTACAAAACTGATAGCGGACCATGGTCCTCAATGGCACGCAATTTGGCTAAGACTTGTCTCATCTTCCTTTGGACGATGTTCGAGTCCACTTCCCGAATTTATCTAAAAATTCGTGCCCGCAGTTGTTGTTCATTTTGGGCCTGCCAACCGTTTTCATAAACCTTTCGACACAATAATGACCAAAATTCTTCGATTGGCCGAGCTTGATGGACATTTGAGGGGTTATCTTCTCTCGGTACATAATTGGATGTTATTCTACTCCAACCCTACCCGAGTCCTCATGGCATAATGGCACGAAGCAAGATCAGGCCAAAATATTATATCGTCGTTCTGATGATGGATATTAATAAAATTAAGCATTTTCGGTAAACATCTTTAGGTATAAATCCCAGCATTTACAGCTTCTCTCCGAACTCGGCCAACATAGGGATTGTACCAGTCTATTAATCCTGTTTTGTGCCAAAACACGAGGTCTTCCAGTTTTCGGCAAATTAGTACAAAGTATACCTTCTTCGCATTCTCTTATTGTCCTATAAATCGTTGCCTGGCTAACATTTTCATCTCTGAACAAGTTAACAATTTCACGTTTGGGCAACCGTCCAGCAATGCGATAGATACTTTGGCGAATTTCAAGTTTGTACGACATTTTGAACTTAGTTATTGAATAAATTTGACATTAATCAATAAAAACAAAACATGATTTGTTTACCGGTTTCATGGTAACTAGATCAGACATCAAAATCGAGTAGAAATTTCAAGGCAAACTTTTTCTCAAAACTTATGTCCCATACGTTAATTGAAAATGCAATTTGGGTTGCCTATTTTCAGGTACTTCTTAAAGAATTTTTAAGAGGCTCTATTTTCTAAAGGAAACACTTTCGACCACACATTTATTAACAAAAGTTGTTTGCTTCGTTGTGTTTTGCAAGCCCTAGAAGTTTATCCCTACAATTCATTAACACCCTGTATAAGAATACATGTGGAGCATGTTGACATCCGATTTACTCCGAGTGAGATTTAAGTCAGGAGTGTATAAATGGAATGGAGCATATTGACGACTGATTGTGAGATAAGATTTCGATAATTCAACACATCATATTTATATGAGTAAGCTTTGGAGAGATACAGGGTGAGTCATTTAAGTGTCAACCCCCTACGGTTTCCTAAACTATTGAAAATATCAAATTTTTCTTAATGAAACTTGTTTGGGGCCTTTTTCCCACATTCCAAAATTTTTGTTGTGTCACGTGACTGGGCAGTGCCTGCATAATTGAATCCGTTTTGTATACATCAAAGAAAACATTTGTATTGCCCTTTGAGAAAATTATCGACGGCTGTTCGATCACGTAACACTGCAGAAAATTTTGGCATGGCGTAAAGTAGACCCAAACAATTTTTGTTAGAGAGAAAAATTTAATATTCTTATTAGTTTACGAAACAGCAGAAGGTGACACTTCAGTGACTCACCCTCTATTTATTTCATTGTAAATTTAGAAAGTTATCTGATGTTGATTTGAACTTCACCCCGTGTAATCACTTGAAAAATAATGAAGATAGTCTTACCCTCAAAGGTGTCGTGTTCCAATTCGATAATGGGGTTGTTGCTGATATTTAATTTTTGCAAAGATGCTGCAACATAACCCAAGGACACAGGAACGAAATCTAATTCGTTGTATGATAAATTTATCTCCGTTAAATTTGCAAAGTGTTTGATTGCATCACTTGGTACCTCAGTCAGCCTGTTGTGAGCCAAATTGAGCACCTAAAATATAATTTGTTATTACAATCATCACAACTAAAATAATATTAAGCTAAATCCAAATTGGTATAAAAAAATATCTTAAATTCCTCAAAAATAAATAATAAAATTGATATGTGACTGGAAGCATCTAAGTAAATTAACGGTACTAACTTGCATTTGAGTTGCTTTTGATAACGCCAAGCAAGAGACATGGTCGATTATTCGTAAAGCATTTCCTTCTAGGTTTAGAACTCTTAAGTTCGGTGTGTGTTCGAATATTTTCTTTTGTAAGCTGTGTATTTGGTTATAAGCCAGGTCCAAGTATTCCAGTGCTATTGGTTCGTATACCGAATTGTTGTACGGTCCTTTAAAGACGTCGGAACTGAGCTGTTCACCTTAAAGAAAAGTAATTATTGGAAATATGAAGCTGCATTGGTTTGAGCAAAATTATTCTAAAATTATTGATAAAAAATGTTTAGTTGATTAGGAAAACAATAACGTGAACTTTTTTAACTTTTCTCAACTTGCAGTATTGTGATTGTGAAAAGAATCGATTTTCTGGTTTTCAAGGAATTATGTTTTTTTTGACATATAGGAACCCTGTGATGATCAAAATCCCAGGAACCTATTGGACTCATTTTAATGAAATTCGGAGCGAATAATATATTGACAATAATAGCAACTTTTTGAAAGCAATCTCAAAACCTGGTCACATGGCGACTGTATAATAGTTTTATCACCTAATTCAGATGTTTTTTAAAATTAACTAATTTCTCCGTGACGCCCTCTATGAATTGTAGGAATTATTGTCTTTGTTCTTTGTATTCAATAAAGGAAGAATGGTAAAAATATCTGAGTTTGAACTAAGCTGCTCACCAGGGACAACAACAACAGATTTAATGTTTAGATACAGGAATGTGTGCTAATCCGAGATAACTCAAGACTAACTATGTTTAGAGGGCTAATCCCCCCCCCCCTCCTTTAGATTGTTCATCAGGGACAAGGACACAGATATTAATTTTTAAATACAGTAATGTTTAGGGGGGCTCCTCCCGCTTAGATGGGGGCCAACAAAAGAAGATTTAATTTTTAGATACAGTAATGTTTAGAGGGCTAATCCCCGCCCCCTCCCTTTAGATTGTTCACCAGGGACAACAACAACAGATTTAATGTTTAAATACAGGAATGTGTGCTAATCCGAGATAACTCAAGATTAACTATGTTTAGAGGGCTAATCCCCCCCCCCCCCTCCTTTAGATTGTTCATCAGGGACAAGGACACAGATATTAATTTTTAAATACAGTAATGTTTAGGTGGGCTCGCCCCGCTTAGATGGGGGCCAACAAAACAAGATTTAATTTTTAGATACAGTAATGTTTAGAGGGCCAATCCTCCCTTTAGATTGTTCATCAGGGACAACAGAAAAGTTTTAATTTACAAGTACAGTAATATTTAGAGGTTAGGTTAGGCTTAGATTATTTATTCATTCGGCACAACGGAACAAGATTAAAATTCAAGATACAGTAATGTTTAGAGGGCTAATCCTCCCTTTAGATTGTTCATCAGGGACAACGGAATAGTTTTAATTTACAAGTACAGTAATATTTAGAGGTTAGGTTAGACTTAGATTATTTATTCATTCGGCACAACAGAACAAGATTAAATTTTTAGATACAGTTATGTATAGGGGGCTCTCCCCGCTTAGGTTAATTCATTAGGGACAACAACGAGATTTAATTTTTAGATGCAGTAACGTTTAGAGGGCTAATCCTCCGCCCCCTCCCTTCAGATTTTTCATCAGGGACAAGAGAATTTTAATTTTAGATATAGTAATGTTTAGAGGTTGATATTTAGATGGTTCATCAGGGAAAACAGAAAAATATTCATTTTAGATACAGTAATGATTATGGGGGCCTCCCCACCCCGCTTAGATTATCATAGAAACAGAAAAAAATTTAATTTTTAAATACAGTTATGTTTAGCCCCTCCTTTCCCGCTTTGATGATTCATTAGGGCTAATCCCCCCCGTAAATTTGTTGACCAGGGAAAACAGAACAAGTTTTATTTTTTAGATACAGTAATGTTTAGCCCCTCCTCCCGCTTAGATTATTCATTCAGGCTAATCCCTCGCCCTCTCTCTTTAGATTTTTGATCAGGGACAACAGAACAAGATTTATTTATTAGCTATAGTATTATTTAGGGGGTGGGCCAATCCCCCCTTCCAGCAAGACGTATTTATTTGGTGCTGGTTTCTGGAATTCTTTGATTGCAAGCAATCTTTTCCCGCAAAATCGATTATTTCGCCTTTTGATTCAGTATTGTTTTGACCGTTCTGAGTTTACTCGAGTTGTGCCACGGGAACCAAGCGCAGCCGAGCCCTTTAGGAGTGTTCTGAGCTTATGCAGTAACTGCTGACTGAGGTTACTGGAAATGATAATTTTTTTTTTGAAAACAAAAACGTATTTAGTTTTGCCCAGGCGAAGTGGTTTGTCTATTTTTTGTTTTCTAATAAATGTGAGGGTGCGGAAAGAAGCTTTGCTAATTTTAAATTGTGCCGGTAATTCCAGAGGTGTTAAATTTAGCACAAAGCCTGAGATCGTGTTTGCATTTAGTGATTTTAAGAAGAAAAAAATTAAAACGAGGAAAAGCAAATCTGTAAAGAAGATGTTTTTGTAAATTGATAGTTATTGTACATAAAACAGTGAAAAAATGTGCTCGTTCGTGACTAACTTATTGAATGTCTTCCAAGAATATCAGATTTAATAAAACGGAATTTCAAGATTTACAAGGACAGTGCAGTCGTGAATTCTAGATTTAAAATCTTCTAAATTCATTTGGCTATTTTTATCACTCATTCATACAATGGGATTCGACCTTCTGTAGTTTTATCTTGTTTACAGATAAAATAAAATAAAAAGTACTTGTCTTGCAAATTTAATTTAATAGCAGAGGACTACGGTGCGTTGGTCCAATATGAGAAAAATTTTGTTTATTTTTGATTACTCAAAAAAATTATTATGTAGAAGTAAATATTCAGGTGTGAACTTTTTTTGCTGTCCTAAACTTTTAATGTGGTTGTACTTGTATGGGAAAGGATGTATTGATTTCATAACAATTTTCGTTTTCGATATTTTGACGGAAATACATGGTTTAGGCCCTCCGGAACTCAACTTTTAAAAATGTCTGTTTAGAAATTGATGCACACGATGCAACTACAAAGCCCTACGCTAGGCGCCGCCCCTAAAGATAAACCAAAAGTTGTTAAAACAAATATATCAATGTAAGTCAAATCGATAGGGGCGAAAACTGATAAACAAATTTTTTTAAATGTTAAGCATGGGAAATTCAAGAATTAATGCGCTAATTATTATTTAAATCCCGCAAATACCAAAATATCAAATATTATCTTATCATATTAATATTTAATCATTAAGAAAAATTAAGTAATTATTTTTCAACTAAAATACGAACAACATACATTTGCGTACTTACTTTCAAGAAAATTGTGGCTTAAATCCAAATAGTTCACGTTTACAGTACTTTCAAAAAGTCCCGTATCCAAATATGTAATTTTACAATTTGAGAAGACCAGCTTTATATCATCCGCACCACTTCCTGGCATTTTTTCCAAAGTTCCTATGTCATTACCACTGAAGGTAGCCACCAGGTTTTTGGGATGCTCTGGCCAGTTTGCTATGGTGTGCTCCATTTGCTTGTTGGCACAATCTATTTGAAGGGTTGAATTGTCTTCGGACAGTTTACAGTTACATCGTGCTGTACATAGATTGGTGGAGTTTTCGAAAGTTTCTTCGGCTCGTATTGATTTTTTACAGAGAAATGTTGACAGGAGTATAAATATTATCTGAAAGTAAAATTGAATTTTATTGTTTGATGGTAGGTTTTACATATTTATTTGGAGCTAAATAAAATGTGGATCCAGTTCTAGTTTTAGGTATATTACAAATAACTAAGGATTTTTGGCGGGACAGTCCCGCCGAAAAACGGCGGAATGTTCCGCTTTTGAGCTCAAAACCACAAACAAAACTTCGCAGTTTTCTAGTTATACAGGGTGTTTCCTAAGTACGTACAGAAACTTCAGGAAGCGATTTCTTGGGTTATTTCATGAAGAAAAGTTCAGATGAACATATGTCCGAACATGCTTCTTTACAGAGTTACAGCACTCTGAAGAAAAAACAGTGGAATCACTTTTTTGTCGATAACTTTCGCAGTAATGGTACTACAATTTTGAAATTTTATATGCGAGCTCCACTGGTATGACTTAGTATTTCTACTGATTTTTATTTGAATAAGTACCCGACGTGTTTCATATGGGGGGTTGTAATATTTTCTTCTAAATATTTTAGATTTTTACAATTTTTGAAGTTTTGTTTAGAAAATCTCATTCTCTCTACAGAATTACAAAAAAAAACGGTAATCTTGTTGAAATGAAAGTCGCTATATCTAAGAGTTTTCGAGGTAATTTAAGTTTTATGAAAAATTAAGTCGCCATGAAGGTTCGAGTGTTTCCCTAAGATGCGAAAAGGGTTGGTCATTGGGGGGGAGGGGATTACGCTTGCGTAGATTGACTACTCGACATGCGTAGAATACGAATCTAAGCTTCTTTTTTGCGCGCGTCTATATTGAAGTACAGTTTAACATAAAATAAACAAAATAAATTCTAACATTAATAACCAGGTTTGTAATAATATTTATCGAAACTCCGTTCTTAAAATGGTATCTATGGGATGATTACGTGCCATGGAAAGGATACGTATAGAACAGACCTGAAGCGTACTTTTGTATGGAGCAGGGAGAAGAGAAAAGTTACACAGAAGTGTCCGCTCGCTCCGTTCCATTCGGTTAAATCCGTGATATTCACTGAACGAAACGAAGCATAGTACTTGCGCTTACTCTTTGATTATTTTTGCCCTGTTTGATCTAGTTACTGACATTTGTCCATGTCCATTACCAATCATTTTTATGGAACCATAAAAAAATAAGTACATTATGAAGTTTGAAAATCGCCGTGTTTGGCAATTCCAAGAAATCTAATTTTTTAGGCCTAACTACATCCGAGGCGTGCCAACTGACGCGATGTCGTAGAACGATTGTCTCAGATTACTCCGGATTTCCTTCAATTAACTCTAGATTACCTCGGATTACCTTGATTACCCGAGATTTTCACGATTGCCTCAGATTACCATTGAGATTTGCCCAGTAGTGCAGGAAACATTATCCCCGTGGTTTACCGCTTAGACCAAGCGATATATTCAGATAAATGCCTGCCTTCCTTGAACTAATTTTAAAAAACTCCTTAATCCAAACGAAAATATGTCTGATAACCGGTTAGATACATGCCTAAAATCTAAATCGATAGAATCTCTCTTACAACTGTACTGTATCAAAGCCCCCTTCCCCCGGAAATTCGAAAACTCTGCGCCTATGGCAACAGCACCCCAATAAACAGGTTCTTAAAAATTGCAAAATAATCCCAGTTATTTGCTTCAGTTTAATTTTTATATCCACCGAAATATTTTCCAAATTAACATATTTTTTGGATTGGCATAGTTCAATAATTAGATTTACGTACAAAAAAATATTTGTACCTCATCCAGTTTGAATTATTTTTTTGAAGCACGCTTTCTGTCTATCTGAGTAATGAAATGTGAATGAACATTGGACTTTCAACATTGTATGCAAATGTTGCTCTCATGCACGGAAATTTTCTTGATACTATTTTTTTTAATGACTAAACCTGTTGAAACTTACCTGCAGATTCATGATTTTGCTTGCAGAGGAAGTTTTTGATTCGGGCGATGTACTCACTTATGAATTATGCTTATCAGAATCGTCGTTACTCATGGTAGGTAAAGATTAATGTTGTTATCTGCGATACGCACAGCACTTTTATTAGAACATAATTAGGTACATGTTTTTTTTATAACTTTCACCTTCAGTTTACTCCTAATTAGAACGAATTATTTTTTAAATATTACTTCACACTATCATTTTGCAAGTCGTAAGTCAGTTTTATTTTACCTTGTATTAAAACTATTTTAATCAAGCTTCTACCCTTTGCTGGCGTTTGATATTGAATATCATATCACCGTTTGTATAGGTACCTACACCACAACCTTATCTAGCTTGTTATTAAGTACCTGATAAGCTCAAAATTCTATGACGCTTTATTTATTATAAAATGTATCACTATAGTGGAAGCACTAAAAATAGATACTCCATTTAAACTTTTTTTAAATACCTTTTTTAATAAGAAAATTCGAACGTAAAGCGGGTGTTTACATCACATGCACTGTTAACCAACGACTTCAACGTTCAACAATCCACAGCAACTTCTATAATAACTGTGTTCCTTGATGACTGAGGGTGTGACTCACTTTTCACTACAAGCCATAATGTTTTGTCTAGAGGAACAAAGAAAAAAAATATATTATTGTTCCATATGTACATATTCAGGCAGCAATTTGCAGTCCTTCTGGGAAGACAAATTTTATATGAATACCAATACCTACCTACATGAGAGGCTTCGCATTATTTCCCATTGAATCATAATTATTTCATTTTTAACAACCCGAGTTATTATTTTAATTGCATCTCTTTAAAGTCGGATTCCTCATGTTGAACGTGTCAGTGACACATACATAGAGGACCTACCACCTACAGATTTACTTGGATTTGAAACCGTATCTTTACTTCAGACAAGAATTTACTAGGAAAAAATACCTTGCTGGTTGCCTATAGCCATGCGAAGCAGAGCCGTTCGCGATTTTTATTCGACAATGTTCCGAGAGCGGGACTCGAACCCGCTCTGTCCGCGTAGCGGCCAACCATATTTAGCACTACGTAATAACATAGACGCTCGCCAAATGTAACAGATCAGAAAGTTACTTATCATGACTTTTTCGATAAATCTGAATAAATAAAATTTCTTAAAATTTTCCTTTTTTGTTACAGGAAAAATTACAACAATCAGCGAATATGCTAGACTCACTTTTAACTTCGTCACCTTTCCTGGCTAAATTGCCTTATGAAAAAAAGAAAGTCGTATATCGTGCACCTGTCACGCCACCTCGATCAACAGAGCCGCCTCTAGAACCCATTAGATTGGATTCCATGATCAAGGTAGAGGATACCACCTCTCAGCCAGAATCCATCAATAAACTGGAGTCCAGCGTTAAACCAGAACTCAATGCCAAAAAAGAACTTAGCGTCATCAAAGATTCTTCGGCTAAAACAGAATGTATTATCAAAATGGAAGCCGACATGAATGTGCAGCCAAACACTCCAGAGCCGGTGCTTATTATAAAACCCCTATCGGAACATGAACAGCAACGAATGATCGATCCTTTAACGAGATTAAAAAACGAGTGCGCCATCCAAATCACCCCTATACCTCCTCCAAATATGGAAACCAGGCAGACACCGCCCATTCTACCTGCAGACCATGCTCCCGTAAGCACTGAACACACATTCAGCAACAACGAACAATCGCCTTTTAGTATAGAACCAGCCCACTTAAACAATAGTCCAATTCATATGATAGTTCGTGACCACACTCATACTAACCCCACCCCTCCCATCATCAGACCGGTTGCACCACCAAGTCCGCTAGAACCCGCCGACCTATCTAGTAAGAAACCTGAAAATGTTACCTGTGTGCCTGAAATAGATTTTATTAAAGAAGAAGTCAATGATGCTGCTTCCGATTACAGTAATAGTTCTGATCCTGAGCGGCTGGAAGTTGATATGTCCCAGGTAATTATTTTTGTTCTCAATTATTGCTCCATGTTATTCCAAAATATAAAAAAAAAGATGGTTAAATAATAGTGGTCCTGAAATGATATCTTAAAACATCTCTTTATCATAACCTACATTTGAGGTAATCATTGTTGCAATAGTTTTTACCCAACACGTTATAGCATTATTAAAAAAATGTAACTAAATAATAGTGGTCTTGAAATGATATCCTAAGACACTCCTTTACATATCTGGTAATCATTTTTGCAGTATAATATTACTGAATAATAGTGGTCCTGAAACAATACCTTAAGGCACCTCTTTATCATAACCTGTTGTTCTTTAGGGCATGGATGAGCATTCGAATTCGACAACAGCAAGTGCATCATCCCCACCACCGGACAATCAGAATGATGAAGAAAGGCAGCTCTGGAAAGCTCTTTCACAAAATGGACACACCCAGGGACCTCCTTTAACAGGGGAAGCGAGTCAACTGCTCAGAAAATTAATAACTTGCCGAAAATTAGGGATGAGCATCACACCAGCTCCACCTAACATTCCTTCATCCCTTGGCGATCATCGGAGTAATTTTATGAAGGAAATGACGATGGTTAGTTGGTAGAATATGCCTGAATTAGTTTTTTTATTTTTTTTTTAAATTGTATACTGATGTTAAAGTAGCTGCGTTATTAAAGAGTCTGAAAGAATAATATAAAACTAATTCCAACAGGCGGAAATCGGTTTAAGTAAATCATCAGGAAGGCGGAAACAAAATTTTCCAACAAAAGCTACATTAGAAGAACCCAGTGGTAGGGATGTCAGTCCCTGTCGAGATGCCGATGTGGAAATGGATTACTTGCCTGATTTTACTGGGAATAACCCTTGGTGTAATTTACAAATTGTTAAAACTAAGGTAAGTAGCTTCTTTTGAACCAATTATTATTAAATAGTAGCAATTTGCAGCTTATTGTGAGGTGGCCATTAGGCCTTGAATGACTTAATATTCCTAAATTGTTAGAAAACCACTGAACATTTTTATTGGTACCTTACAAGCTACAAAAAAGTCACTGTGCGAATCCGGTGTTGTTCGGCATACATCAAGTTGATAGTCCAATTTGTGCCGTATTCTTGCTGGCATGTCTGTGTCTATGGTTGTTACAGCAGTGATGATTCGTTGTCTCAATTCCTGAAGGTCTTGTGGCAGGAGTGGTACATACACAGAATAACGTCTAGCCCCTTGGACTTACAGCCGATCCTACCTCACATGACTCGCGCACCTCCTCGGCATGCAGTTCGGATGTGTGTAAACCACCAAGTGCGTGGTGGCACAGATGGATATGCGGGTGTGTTCGGGTGTACTGCTTTTTTACTGCATAAGTAGTGTGGGGTCGAATCTCGGTTGGGACATAATATTTTTTTTTATTTTATAGTTTTTTTTTAAACACTGTTGTTGCGTTTTGCTGTTTACGCGAGGTTATTTGTTAAGAGCAGTTATATTTTTAAAGAAAAAATACGAAGACTAATTTGCATTCACTCACTGATTGACGACATACTAACACGCAAGTCTGGTAATAAATTAAAAAAAAAAGGATTTGTGGTTTTCTATTGAATGCAATTTATTAGCAATGAAAAAATCGGCTTTAAAAATGCAAATCTCGATGTAAATATCACACTCACACATATAGTATTAGATGATATTGCGCAAGTCAGGATCGGCTGTAAGGGCAAGCGTCTAGACGCTAGTCGTACACAGTGTACATAACCAAGTGCCTTTGTGAAGTCTGGCGGCCTTGGAGGCCGGAAACAAAAAGGTAGATTAGAGGTAACAGCACATCCAATTCAGTGATGTGGCAGATGGCGCAAGCATAAAACAGATTTCCCGTGTTTGTCTAGAACAAAATGTTTTTTAAACAATTGATGCATATTTCGTCATTGTAGGCTTGCTGGTCACCTCATACTAAACATATGAAAGTGTTTCCAGCATTTTGAAGTGCACTGTACTTATCTCATCTACAAAACCATTATTTTCAGGGTGGAGCAGGAATGGCCAGGAGAGTAGACTTGTCATGTACCAATTGTGGCACTCAGACAACAACGATTTGGCGACGCAACGTGAAAGGTGAAATGGTTTGTAACGCATGTGGTTTGTATTTTAAACTGCATGGTGTCGATCGTCCTCACACAATGAGAAGGGATACAATACATACGCGACGTCGTAGGCCCAAAGCTGCTGATTCTGGCATCGAGAAAGAAAAACATCGAGGTACTGTAAAATTCTCAATTAAACAAAATCAAATTATACCGTACTGTGTACTTACAGCATCCTCTTTATCAGGAAAAAAATCGAATAGTAGCAGCGAAATGATGGACTTTGAAAATTCATTTGATTCACCACGTAAGAGTATTAATATGGCACCCCGAAAACCAAACATCACTGAAGTGGACACAGAAGACATGCTGAATGTGTTACGCAGGCAGATTCCAATAGCTCCGAAAATTCTAAATAGCAACAGCGAAGCCGATACTGAGGACATGTTGACTGCTCTTCGTAGGCAGATACAACCACATCTGGTTATGGCACTGCAGGGTCACGCTAATCCTAATTATGCTACGCTACAGGTATGTGTATCATATTTTTTGTAATGATTTTAGCTGCGACCTATTCTTCATTAGGAAGTACATTGCAGTATTTTGCTTGAAAGAAAGAAAGGTATTGAATGAAGCATGTCTTCTTGAAATGAGATAGTGTCGATTATTTTATCAGCTTTATGAGACTATATAAAGCGCCTTCCTTTTGGGCCAGTTGAGCGATTAGAAATTAATCGGTTTGTAAGTTAAAAAATTTTCATTTTACTATATGTTTGTTCATATAAATATTATATTTTTAGTATTTATTTTATTTTTTTTGTATTATTTCTGGTTAAAAAATATTTTCTTTGCGTGTAAAAAATGTATTTTAAATGTATTAAATCTGAAAACAATTTTGTGAATTGATAAAAAATAATTTACTGGATACACGACTCCAGCTTCTGAAGAATGAAAAAAGTGAAGGCAGTCGGCCATTTTGTTTTATGTCGGACAAATTTATATATTTGGATTATAAAAAACGCTTGTTTATGAAGAAACGTAGCTTTTCTACTCTTTCCTTTTTTTTCTGGTTTGTATTCTGGGCAAAGTTAAAGTGTTGTTTTTTTTTTATTCAGGCCACAAAGTATCCTCCAATTTTGCCAAAGGGGGAGTCACCAGGAGGTTCGGCTCCGGAAATTGATTCTGACGACGAAAGTATTGCAGATCTGCCCCTGAATCTTGTCGCTACTCAGATGGCGGAAACTGAGACACATTAGTATTATTTTTTGTAATTTTTGAAAGGTTGGTCGGTATGTTGCACTGAACATGACAGATGAATGATGAGGCACACCAACTATTTAAAAATTAACTTATTTTAAAAATACGTATTAAAACGCTCTCTACGTATTAAAAGTACTTATAAAAATGCAACTAACAATACTCATTATGACGTAACTCAATTACTTAAAAGTTGGTTAATGAAAGTGACCAATAGTGATATTTTGAGCTATAAATTTTTACTGTTTCTTTTTTTTTACCAGTTTGCGTTCGTGCAAGCAACCATGAGGAAAGTAGTTGAACTTTTGCTTATGTGCCAGTACCTTAAGCATTGCGTTGTATTTAACTGTAGTATTATTTTTTTTACATGTCATTGGCAATACTCAGTATTTTTAAGTAGTTATTTGCTGTTTTTTAACTGTTCGATAAATAATAATAATATTGTTAATCTTCTTCTTATTATTGGCTGGCCAATATTATTTATGCCGAGGTTGTCAATGTTTAATGCAAAGAAAATGTTACGTACATCACTGACCAGTATCTCTGTTACGTTTTGACGGTGTATTTTTTATAATTGTATTATGTTATGTTATACACGAATTTTTTGCTTGTAACAAACTTTTTACTTACAACCTTAATTCCTTTTGTAAATCACGATAAACAATAATTTATAGATGTTTCTGTAGTTTTTATACCTAAAAAACCAGTTGATATTTAATAATTTGTACTTTATTTAATAATGTTAACGTTAGTATTAGTGAGTACAGTTTGTAGTGTTAGTGTGACTTTTTGTATTATTTTTTAAGCTTTTTAAGAGCAGCAGTTTGAAGGTTTTTTAAGCAGTCACTCTACCCCATTTTGGCTTATAATTATTTAAAACAACGAAAATGATCTCTCTTTTTTGGATGATTTCAACAAGGTGATTAAAATAAACGTCAAGAACATTCATTTATTAATTAAATAAAGCGGAAGTTCTTGCTTTTGCTTTAATTTTTTTTTATAGTATTGTTACTATAAAAAATTGGAATTGTTTATGATGTGTAATAATATTTACGAAGATATTGTGACTTTTATTTTTAATAATCGGCCCAGTTTTGAACGGAAGCTTTATACATTAAATACTGAAAATATTAAATAATTATAAACCAAAATTCTTAGAGTAGTGTAACGTTGTAGTATTAACAAAAGAGTGATATTTCTAACGTATTTAACCCTTAAGTTTATTTTGATATTAACTTATTACGATCCAAAATCAGTATTGTATACCTTTTTATACTTTTAAGCCCATTGCCGTAGGTTTAGTGTTTTTTAATTTAATTTGGCAGCTTCGACTACAGCTTATTTATTTGCACTCGTGTTTTTAACTCCAAGAGTTGGTAATAATAATAATAATGCGTGTTACCATTCAAATCAGCAATCTTTTTTTGGTACCTATATTTAAAATATTGTACACATTTTTTGTCCTTCCTCTCAACCGAGTGACTGATGTTTCTTACCTATTTACAACTTACGTACCAATACTCAATTTAAGTGTAAATTTGGCATTAATAGATTTAATGTAACATAGGCATTTTATAAACTGTTATGAGATTGAACGGTTGTGAATTTTATTAGGAAAAAAGTAACAACTTGGGCTTGCTCGAGTTATTGCTTTTTTTTGCGTGACTGTAAGACTTGAGCATTTTTTACTAAGTGCAAGTTTAGTTGAGGATGCTTAAGTTGCGAGGTGATCTGTTCTTGTAATAACTTAACAAATTGGCTATTAGTGTTAGAATATTTTTTTACAAATAAATATGGCTGCTAATCTGTTTGTTTATTTTTATATCTCTTGAAGGTTTGTATTTTTCTCATATTTTTATAAACTTGGACTAGTGCGGACTGGCTCGATAGTGGGGTTTTTCGAGTGGGGCATACTAGGCTAATGAAAAGTGCACTTAGTGTGCTGAGCCGGGTTAAGAGGAGTGGGGAATCATGGAGTTGCGAACAAAAACAAAAATAGTAAGAGGCTAATTTTAAGGCCTCCATTAGCTTTTGTTGTGCTCCATGAAAATGGTAGCTTTAAGACCTTAAACATAGAAAAATCTTTTAAAGGTCATTGAAAATGAATGTAAGTTCTCTTCCATTAATGACTTGAAAGTTTAAACCTAACTGATAAAATGACTAAAGCAGTTACGAAGGCTTTTAATTAACCAATTTAGTAAGCCGTCTTCGACAAGGTTGCAATTGTCCAAGGGAAATGGACCAGTGATGTAAATTGGGGTAATTTTGCATTGTTTTGTCGTGGTTTCTTTGGTTTTGGGTAGCTATGTGGATGACATTAACTAAGTTTATTTTTACTTTTTTTAATAAGAAACGAAATGGGCGAGTAGATAAGAATAATTTGCCCTAAAATTTTAATTTGCTTTATTACCTTAGCAAAACCAATACTTCTCTTCATAGGACATGTTGCAGGGGTTAAAGAGAGTGACAGTTTATATGATAATTGTGCATTCACCCCTTTGCTCCAAAAATCAATTTGCTATCTGTTATGTTATTCCAGATGAGTGAAAAAAGCTGTGAGGTTTTGCCATGGAATGCTGAATTTTAAAATAATTTGAAATTTTCGAAAATTTAGAAATTTTTTTTAACTATTCTAGAAAATTTTGAACATTTTTGCAAATTTGAAAATCTGATAATTTTCAGTATTTTGAAAATGTTTCTATATTTTTAAAATTTTTGATAATTTTGTTTATCTAACAATTTTTGTAAATAATGAATTTTTTTGATTTCTAATATATAATATAAAATTTTTGCAAATTTTAAAGTTTTTCATAATTTTAAACGCGTATTTATTTTTTGTAAATCTTGAAAATTTTCACTTTTGATAATTAAACATTTTTTGTAAATTTTAAAAATTTGAAAACTATATTTTAGCATTTTGACAATATCTGTAAATTTTGAAAATTGTTAAAATTTTTTTTTTTTTGGAAATTTTGATAATTATCAATATTTTGAAAATTATAAACAATTTTTGTTAATTTTTAAACTGTTGTAGTATATTACACTATTCGGTTGGTAATTTAAAGATTTTTGTGGAAGCCTTTCTAAAAATATTTAAAAAAAACGATTTTTTCTGTAACTTTCTTTACATCGACAACAAAGCGTTGGTTGGCCTATGTTTATATGAAATTTTCTGGTTGTTTTTGGATGTTGTATCAGCTGGTGAATTTTGGAACACGTATTGTAGGACATCCTGTATATTTATTAGAATTTATAGTTGATGATGAACATAAAAAGTATGGGAAAGTACCAGTAACCTGTTTCGCCTATTTTTATACCAATTGACCAGTTATGAAGAACTAGCACAAGATATGTAGACTATACATATCTTTAACTAGCAGACAATTCTCTCAGCAGGATTGGAATGTTTAAAGCAAACGTTTAAAACATTTAGTTTAAGATATGTTTTAACTGGAGCCTCGTTTTAAACAGTTTGTTTTACACATTGTAAAAAACATTTACTTAATATAGGTAATAAACAAAAAACATTCCTAAGAACAAAATACCAAAATTGTTTTAATGTGATATTAAAGAGTATATTTTTAACATCAAGTCATGTGTATGACAAATTTTCTTATCTAGCTATAATATAAAAATTATTCAACATTCAAGTTTTTTAGATTTAAATGGACTTATTTGTGTTCAGAGCTCTGACTATGTTCACTAATTTTGAGGCTTTTTGGTTCCCTTTCGATGCCTGTGGAAGTAAGAATGCAAATTGTGTTAAACGTTTTTCAAAATTTCGTTTACTATAACAAACAATTTTGTTAAAAAATACATTTTAGTTAAAAAAAAACGTTTTTCCAACCCCGATTCTCTGAATACGACATTGGGAGACTGAAACATGATATGGTAACCAATGAAAGAAGGTAATACCACAGAAATTTGAATTCTTTTTCATGTCATCTACATTGATTTGTAAGTATTGGCACAAGAAATTTTTAATTATTATTTTACTATCATGATTATGTAAAACTATACAACTAATTACGTTTTCAAAATTTATTTGTAATCGCTGGAAAATACAGGTATATTAGAGCTCAACTATTGGAATTTAAACTAAAAATATACTATTGCAATTTATTTTTAAAGTGTTGGAATTAACAATGACAAATTTGCTTTATTAATTACACTGTTTTTTACTACTGTTAAAAAGTGAATTCCTTAGTGGTATTTGTAATTCTTGTGGTGGCCTGTAAAAGAAAAAACAATATGGATTATACTAATAAATTAAAAATTACACTGTGTTAAATTTTATGCTTCAATTTTGATGTTCAGCATAATAATATGCAAATACGATACTTACTAATTCTGGGATAGTTTATAAGATAGAAAAACACCATGCAACCGGTGACGAGTTGGAAGAATGGAGCAATACCAGCACGTTTAGGTTGCACATACTTGTGCTGCCATCTCCACCAAGCTGTAAATAAAATCAAAGAATAGAAACTCTTCCAATTTTAAGCGATTCCATCATTTCTCTTACCTCGGCTGACACAAGCAGCCATTGCCCTAGGATTCTTATTACGACGACTCAACCATGATCCAATTTCACCCAATTTAACTTGAGCTAAGGGGGTATCAGCTAAAACATAAAATTAACTGATTAATTGGTTTTAAGTGTGAGAAAATTTGGATTATGTAATGGTGGTGGTGTCATAAGATAACCAGGTTAGGTTTCTGGAAGATGCTTGTAATTAATTACTTACGTTTTCCATAAAAACGCGCTGGGTCGTAAGGGCCGTGGACTTTGGGGTTGTATTCTACAGGATAATCGCCCAAAGCCATTTTTTCTACACAGAATGTTACGACTTTGAAAACCGTACCGTCAGATCGAAACCCAGAAAATCTCGAAGGTCACAGTGGGTGTGTTCAGTAATGCACTTGGATTTGAGCTGACTGCGCTCAACAATTTTACCCGCCTAAAAGCTTATTTAAAAATATGTTTTCTTGTTATTTGCTTGAAGGTATCTTTACAGTTTTTTCATTCCTATAGTTTTAACATAGGAAAACATTAATTTTATAAAAAAAAACTAAAAAAACGTTTTGAATCTCCAGGAAACAAAAAAAAGAGTTTCTTTGAAATATATGTCTGCTGATTAGGTGAAACTAAACTAAGGTTTTTAAAAAACCATTTGTATAGTTACAATGGCATTTAAAATTAAAATTTAAATTAAATTTTTAGTATATTAAGAAGCTTTGTTCTTGATATTATAGAGTCGAAGGTATTTAAAATTGTATAATACTCCTGTAGTAGTTTCTAAGATTTTTAGTGATTGTTAAAAACAACTTATTTGGGTTTCTAAATTTTCAAAATTTGTATTTCTGTCAAAATCTTAGAATTAAATGTTCACCATTACAGTATATTAATATATAGTGTATCGGAAGCATGGGAAAGTAATAACATAAAAGTAAAAAATACGGAAGTTTGGTAGAGCCATGCACTACAGAGCGTTGATCACAAATACACTACTCAGTGACGTACATACAGATATTGCATGAAGGTTGCGTTCTAATATCTCACGTCTTTGCGGCCGCGGCCATTTCATGAAAAACATCCCAAAGCGGGCAACCAGTAGCCTCTACCATATACACAATAAAAAATACAAAATGTAACGTTATATCTGTGTGTGCATCACATCACTGCGTAGTGTATTTTTAATCAACACTGTGTATGTGTACTGCATGGCCTCGCCGGGTTTCCTTAAAAAAGAGAACAGTTACCGGTGCACTCTCTACCCATTTTACTGAGTAATTGAACGCTGCCGTGTCAGCTGTGCTGGACATTGGTAGTTGTGTCACATTGCAGGGGAGATTTGGTACAAATATTGACAACATTTGTGCCCTTTTAAAACATTGGTGTGAAATTTTGGTTAATGTTTGAAGAACTCTATCGATGCGTTGTCACTAATTCGGTATTTGTGCTACAAATGAGTGTCTATTTGCTGTTGTACAAGTAGGGCTCAGTTAATCAAGTCCTGTCAAGTGTCAAAATGTATACACAATACATATCAAAAAATTAAAATAATATTTAAATTTGTTAACCACACTGTAGGCTTAACGAAATCGTAGTTCGTCCAATGCCTTCTGGTTAAGGTAATTTTGAATACTTTAGAAAAATATTATAGTTATCAGTTTTAGGCTACAGGTACTCTTTGTGTTTGCAAAGGTTATACTTTAATGTTTTTTTTTTTAAATGTTAGAATGACCTACATTGAATTTTTTTGCTGCTACGTGCCTGACTTTTTTAGAACTGTAACGTGCCAAGTAAGAAACCATAACGCAGGCAATGCAACTGTGTCTTTTGCCATTTAATCTACACTCTCGGCTGTGTTCGAAGCCCTCAAATGGGCAACTGCCTTACCTGCTTCAAGGAGCCACCCCCAACGGCCCTGGACAACAATACTTCACACTGTCGTAAAGAAGGTAAAATAATATTTGGATTTAATTATTTTTTGCTATCGTGTTAACGTGTACAAGCCACTGTACACTGCAATATTATTTTACTTCTTATTAATAGATGGTGTTTCTAAAATAGGTTTATCATAAATTTAACTGAAGTATACGAAACAAGTTGTATTGATTTAATAGCTTTAAAAGCTATGGTTGCAATTATTGTACCAATGTGAACTTACAGCCTTTAAAAAAGTTTGTAACATAATTTTTTTAGTATTTATTTACTTAATGGTTTGAGCTTTATGAAATGATCCAATGTAGCATCCTATGGCAAAGTAGTTCTCCTGTGTTAGGTAAATTAGAAGGGCTGTAACTCCACAACAGTATTTTCCATAAGATAGATAAATCACAAAATGGACCCAATTTAGTTTTTATATTCATTGTTAAGTTTACGCTGTAAGGACCTTTTTTAAGAAACACCCTGTAATTTTGCTCGCCATTGGGATTTTGAAAACCATACGAGATCCCCTGTTACATTACAAACAAGAGTCTTGTTTTCTTTGCTGGTAAGAATATGTAAACACTGTCTTGAATTACTCGTAAGTAACTGAAGAAATTGTTTTTTCAAATAAAATGTATTTCAAATGAAATTATTTGCAGTGGAATTAAATTTTGAGATTTCAAGTGTAAAAATAAATTTCCATTGTTGCTTATCTAATCTTGTACTAATCTCCCTTTTTAATATTTAATTTGATGTTAATTACTTTTAAAGTAACAAAGTAATTATTATTGTAATTAGGAAAGGGGCCACAGGCATGTTTTTATGTTCATGGTATGTTTGAGTTTTCAAAAAAAATTTGTGATAAATTACATAAAAAAATTTCTAATTCTAATGTGTTATAACTACATTTTTATATAGTTTGATAGAGTTTTTTGGTCTCTATAAATTTTATTAACCAATGATTATATCTAAACTCAACGGTTTTCGAGAACATTCGATTCTAAGGAGGAAATCAATCAGAAGGCATTGACGTTTATTTTTTGTGTTTTTGCAAGGAACAGATACCTATGAACATGTAAGAAATGTATTTAAAATAAACCGGTTTAAACAATATTTTTTAAAGTAAGAGCTGCTTTATACGGTGTTCAATGTGTCCCGTTTTCTTTCATAAGGGTTGGTCATTAATTTCTTGAAAGGAAGTTTTAATGCTGTCCTTCGTATCTTTAGGTGTAGTTGGTAGAGTTTGATAAATTCTTTTTTTTACATATAAAGAAATTAATTTTGTTAGGTCTGGAGACTTAGGTGGCTAATAAATTGATCCACGTCTACCAATCTACTTGTCTGGAAAGTCATTGTTTAATAGTAGCTTTGTTGCGCACTGTAATGGACTGGTGCCCCATCATGCTACAACCCTAATCTGCATACGTATCTTCATTTACTCTGCTATTAAAATAGTATCGCCTAATCACATACCTTTCTGAAAAAACAGGTGTCAACTGTCGGTACCTTTTATGATATCTCGTATTTTGGAAATTGTCTGATTTTTTCCTTAGAATCTAATTGTCTTGAAAAACTTTGGTTTAAGGCTGGTGTCTGCACTCTCTTTAATTGTTTTCATTGTCAAACTTTAAGAGTTTGAAGAATGAAACTTTTGTATTTTTTAACCACAGTTGTATTTTTTGTGGTTTTAGAGATCCCAATTATGAGCAAAATTAAATTAAACAAACTCATATTTATATTTTTTGCGTTTGGTAAACACACACTTATTCCTGTTCTTAATTCTCTCTTGTTTCTTTTTGAGCTCTCTGTTATTCATTTGTTTTGCATAGGTAAGTGTCTATTTATGCAGATTATTAAATTTTAAGTTAAATTATGCAAACTTTAAGACTAATTTTCTACATCTTGCATTGCAAGTGTGCTAATCCTATTTCAATTTTGTGTTTTCACATTTTATTTTAAACTGATTAAGACTAAACTTATTTTGATTTAATCTAGATGCTCAAATATTGAATGTAATGGTCACCAATCTTTCTTAGCAAAACTTTTCGAACAATCTCATTTTCTTATTCTTGGGCTTTCAAGGGCGGAACGTTTTCAAGGGCGGAACGTTTTCAAGGGCGAAACGTTTTCAAGGGCTGGACGTTTACAAGGGCTGGACGTTTACAAGGGCGGGACGTTTTCAAGGGCGTGACGGTTCCAAGGGCGGGACGGTTCCAAGGGCGGGACGGTTCCAAGGGCGGCACGTTTCCAAAGCCGACACGTTTCCAAGGGCGGCACGTTTTAAATAGCGGCACGTTTTAAAGGGCGGGACATTATCAAGAGCGGCACATTGAATTGTTGAACCTGGTAAAGACGGTACGGCATGCTTCTTTGGCGGTATCATATGCAAGACTCTAACAACCCACATTGCTTCTAAGCACCGCATACGAAGCAAAGACGCACACGCCACACAAGGTGTCATTTAGAGCACATTGTTCAAATGAATGACTTGCTCTGAACGCCTCCTTAAAGTGATCTGAACGATATGTGCTTGCTCACTTCAAGTGACTGGTTAGACCCATCGCTTAAGTCATGTCGGCCACCTCTGCCTAGAGTAATCTTTACCCATTTTGACAGTCACAAGCACTTACACCATTCTGACTAAGCAATAAACAATACCAGTTTTACTTAACGCGCACTATTACATGCTCAAGCTCATAATAAATTTAATAATTGTAGTTTGAACTAGTATTTATTTTTTTTTTAAATAAAAGTCTACATTTTGGTAGCAGTTGCCAGTTGGTTTGCTGACATACGTTGATATACATTTGACATTAATAAGAGCCTTTATTTTGAAATATGTTGTTTATTACTGTTACTGTTTTAATATGAAACATTGAAAACCCTTTTTTTTTAACGAATACAATTTTTCACGGACAAATTTTCTGTTTTAAAAACCTTTAACGCGTAATTACCGTTAACCAAGCTACAAAAACTCTAGACTTAAAATTCAACGAATTGCGTTAAATTGTGGTTAATTTTTTTTATCTTGCTGCAGGAAGTAAAATGTTTTAAAATAAACCAGTGGTTGAAAGAGTTATGGTACATGTTCAATATCTTCTATTTTAAGTTTTAGATAAAAGCTTTTTATATAAATTCCTGGAGAGTTTTAAACTAAGTAATTAATGTATTTCTCTAGAACTTGAGGACCAGCATTAAAAATTCGTAAACTATTTATAAAAGAAATTTTTGAATATGTTGGCTGATCTAATTGTTGCAGGCTGTGTGCCCTGTGGCACAGGTTCTTCGAACAAATATTGCTCAAACTTCCAGAGCAAATGCTTGTAAAGGCAGACAAGCTACAGGTCGGTCCTTACCTGATTATGCTGGGTGTAGTTACCAAATGACGACGCGGTCTAAGCCGAAAATAAATTGTAAAAACTTGTCAGTCCCCAGCAGTTAAAAGAGAAATGAATTTTTTTGCCTTTATTAAAGTCCAAAACTATGTTTGCATTGGTAGAATCTTTCAGAGGTTGCACGAGTGGTGCAACAAGTTAGAACCTAAGGCAGCTGAACATGTTGCGAGTGTTACAATCTTATGTAATAACTGTTGGTGCTACAACTTTCCCATGTCAAATATTTTTGAAAATATAAAATGAAGTTATTTTGGAAGTGTGAATAAGACGAATAATGTTAGTGTTAAAAAAATTAAAATGCTTTTTATGCTAATACTGATTTTTCATTAGAAATGCCTGAGGGCCGTCTCTACTCAGCTCCAAGCCACATTGCAGCATCAACACCCATAGAAACAAGCATACTAAGCAACGGTAATCACATAACAGCAGTCCCTGAACAACCAGCAACAACGCCTATCAGTAGATTCTATCCATATCAGCGCCGCGTGCAGCCTAAGTCAGCACCCGCAATGGGCACCACTGACAGCAAGCCATCCGACTTCAAATTAAACGCATTGTTTGAAGTATATAAGGACGAAAGTGAGGACGCAATACTAGCCGAAGGTATCGAACAATTGTGTAAAGATTTACAAGTTTCTCCGGATGAATTTAAAGTTCTAGTGTTCGCGTGGAAGTTAAATGCCGAACAGATGTGTAGGTTTACACGATCGGAGTTTGTGAAAGGTCTTAAAAGCATGCGCACAGATTCTATAAAAAGCATTCAAGCTCGCCTACCTGAGTTAATAAATGAAGTTGCAAACGATCCGGAATTGTTCAAAGACTTATATAGGTTTACGTTCAAATTTGGGCTGGAATCGGCAACCGGTCAGCGAATTCTTCCTTCGGATATGGCTCTAGTGCTGTGGAGGCTGGTCTTCACGGTACGGGAACCCCCTATCTTTCAAAGGTGGCTCAATTTTCTAGAAAAACATCCCCTAATTAGGGGAATTCCCCGTGATACTTGGAATATGTTCCTTAATTTTTCAGAAGCAGTTGGTAATGATCTCAGTTCTTATGATGATAACGAAGCGTGGCCCAGTTTGTTTGACGATTTTGTAGAGTACGAAAATGATCATACAAACCAAAATATATCGAAAGATAAGGAATGCGAGGAATTTCTTATTAAGCACAATGAATGATCCATAAGACTTGGTTAGGTGTTTATTATTTGTTTTCTTCATAAACGAAACTGCCTATGTTTACTAAAGCTGCAGCTGTTCAAAAATATCACTTTGTCAGTTAGGTACAAATTTAAGCCTCGAAATGGGTAGGGTCTTGCTCGAAATATAAAATGATATTCGATATTTTTAATATTAACGACATATTTTTATGGAATTATCGGTGTGCTTTGAATGTGTTGTACAGAAAACAGATTTATCTAAGAGGTGGTGTTTCAATCAATCAAAACTGTCCCAGCTTAAAAACGTAGCCGTTTCTAGCTGGAGCACTTCTGTTTGATTTTTTCACGATAGCCTTACCAATTCGGTTTTGTAGATGTGATTTATTTATCGTCGATGTATAATAATACAACCTTGTGTCATAATTTAAATATATGTTTTTTTTTTTAAATAACATTATGTTATATTTTGTATAGTCCTAAGCTTTAAGTGATAACGGGTGTTGATAAAAAAAGTGCCCACAGAAAATATTTTTTAACGAAATAATTTGCAATTATTTTCTTATATTGTGTTATTAATTTAGTTGAGGTGGCAAGTAACGAGATAATAATAGTAATAAACGAATCGATGTTTCAATTTTACAAGACGGGATCAGATGCTTGTTAGATTTTATGGGATGGTCATTTATAGAATTCGCTTTAACTTTGTTTTTGCAGAGCCTAAACAGTTGGTTGTTGTAAAATTTTGAATAGTTTTTCTTTCCACACACCAATATTTTATTATAATTTATTATGTAAGTAAATATTCTTTTTTGTGTTAAGTAACATCTCCCCCTTTTCATATTCGTGCAAGTTTATGATGGCGTAATTTTAACAATAGTTATTATTTAAAGCTGATCTTATAAACAATAACAATACAAAAGATGTTTAATGTCAGCACTCCCCGATAGGTGTCGCTGATGTTGGTCATATGAATGGGGTGCATAATTGGTAAGTTCAAAACTAGGAAGTAGACGTACTACTCTGTACAAAGGACGAGCTCACTATCTGTCTGCTCACTGTAATAAGGAGCAAAACACAAATTTAACTATGTAAGGTAAAATTTATTAGCAGCTGCAATTTTGTTGCGCTCTGGCCTTGGTTTAACATTGAGAATTATAAAGGCTGTTGGAAATTATCGGGGTATCATTGCTAACTTTGTTATTATTGGAGTTAGGAAGTCGGTTAAATTACTAAAGTATGCCGTGTACAAACGAACTTATAACTAATAATACTGGTTTTGCTAAAAGAAAAAGAAAAAAAAACCAAAAAACCAAGACTAGTTGGTTTTTTGTACAGCGCTACGGGAGCGTCAACTGCTGTGGTTATTAGCTCCTTTAATTTGTTTTCTAAACAATATTGATATTGTTCTGTCAATCACTTGCTTGCAGCAAAGAATGACAAGCGGTATTGAGTCTCACGAGTGACTGGAATATACCTTAAAATTCAGTTGTTTGCAGCAAACAACATTGAGTCTCACGAGTGACTGGAATATAGAAGAAATTGAAATTGATTCTTAAAGCCCTTCATTTTCTATTATTTCCCAGCATTCAAAAGTAGTGCAATACATAAACCCTAAGCTAAATAATGAAATATATTTAAAAAACGACTTTTGGCGTTTATATTGTCTTTTCCTTCTTCTTCATGTGCCGTCTCCCATTCCATGATTGGCAACCATCACCTTAAATCATACTTATTCTCTAACAGACCTGTAGGTGTAATGAGCGCGAAAATTCACATTACATAGTGAGCAAATGCAATTTGGTTTTCTTCTTTTATAAACTTGCGTGCATAGAAATCGGCCCACTTTAAACTTTTGACTTTAACTACATTTTATTAGAAACTATTCATCAGATCAAAATAAAAAATCTGCTGACACTTTAATATGCTTTAATATGAGTTTAAATTTATTACAATTTATTTTGGCTTCTTAGGCTTAACATAGTGAAATTAATACATGAAACAAATTACCTTTTTTTATTACTAAAAAAAGTATGATTATTGACAATTATTTATTTATTTATTACATATTGAAGGCAGTCAGCTGTCAGCTGCTTATACCTCTATACATGTATTTGGTTGTACATGACTACATGATGACTACAACAGATGGTATCTAGTATAAAATAATGATAATACAGCTACTGTTTGCATCACAGAAAATTGTCTAGTTTATTTTTAAAAGTGTTTAAAGTCCTAGCACTTACAATTTCTTGCGGAAGTCGGTTCCACGAGTCTACTACTCGGTTCGTTAGGAAATGTTTGCGCGTATTTGAAGCGAAGCGGTCTTTGCGTAACTTGAAATCATGTCCGCGTAGTTGATGGTTCTCACTGAATGTAAACATATCTCTTAAACCACTGCAATTGTACTGTCCGGTTATAATCTTGTATGTTTCAATTAGATCACCACATTCACGTCTGCACTTCAGGAAGGTTAGGCTGAGCCTATTAAGCCTTTCTTCATATGGCAAACGGTGGAAGCCAACTGGAAATTTTGTTGCCCGTCGCTGTACATTTTCCAGTAGGGTAATATCCTTTTCGAAATGGGGAGACCATATTGCAAATCCAAATTCCAGCACAGGCCGAACATAGGTTTTATAGATTTTTATGAACAATTCTGGAGTTAGTACTGAAAAAGCTCTACGTATCAAATATAGCAGTGAGTTTGCTTTTTTAACAATGTTAGTTATATGTGATTCCCACTTGAGATTATGTGTTATTTCAATGCCCAAGTCCTTTTGTGATGTGACGTTTTTAACTACTTGATTTCCCAACCTGTACTGAAGATGTGGGTTGTTTTTTCCCATGTGAAGCACTGCACACTTTTCTTTGTTTAGCGTTAGTAGCCATTCTTCAGTCCACTTGAGGATTCTCTGCAGATCTTCTTGAATGATGTCACTCTCGATTAATGGGTTTGCAAAGGATTTTGTATCATCTGCGAATACAGTCACTGTGGATATTATCAACTGTCTGAGGTCTGCAACATAGATAAGAAAAAGTAGGGGACCAAGAACAGAGCCCTGTGGGACTCCACTCACGACGTTATAAGTGTCAGATACTATCTCTCCTATTTTAACTTGGTAGGTTCTTTTGGTAAGAAATGCCTTTATCCATGCCAGTAATGGCCCTCGCATGCCAAGATGTTCTAGTTTCAAGATAAGTCGGTCATAGGGAACGCGATCAAAAGCTTTTTCAAAGTCAAGGTATACTACATCAATGGGTTCACTCTGATCAATTAATCTAGTCCACACATTTAGGCAACTTAATAAGTTCGTTGTGATTGATCTACCCGGTATAAAGCCATGTTGCTCATCTGGAATTATATTATGCACAAGAAGGAAGGGGACCATACTGTTCTTCGGTCGCTACCATAGAGGCATATCCTGGTCTCATCTGAGAACAGAACAGACCCCCACTGTTCCAATTCCAATTCAGATCATCCTGTGCAAAACGCAGGCGTGCTTGACGATGAGCTGGGGTAAGTTTTGGACCAATCGCAGGTGTTTTAGGAGTCAGGTTACTTTCCTGCAGTCTTCGTCTTACTGTCCACTGACTAATAGCCACTCCTCGTATTTCACGGAGCTGTTGTTGCACTTGAACCGCATTAAGGCGACGATTTCTTAATGTTGTTGACACAATAAAGCGGTCATCACGAGCCATTGTAAATCGCTTTCTGTCTGTTCCAGGTCGCCTATGAAAAGATCCAGTCTCCTCATAACGTTGGCACTCTCTCCGAACCGCTGCGCGTGTCATATCCAGTTGTCGAGCAACAGCTCGCTGGCTAAGTCCATTTTCGATTAAAACAATTACTTGGGCAGCTTTTTGCAGTGTAGTATGCATTAAACTAACACACTTGAAAAGTAATCAAATTATGAAAAACGAATAATGTGCAAATTTTAATTGCAAAGGCAATAATTTCAATCTTTCACAAGTTTGTTATTCTGGTTATAACGACCACATAAATACGGTTCATTTGTTTACCGGTTGCTACGCATATAAACGATAAGCACTCTTGATCCATTTAAACTCGTATTAAAGTATATTAAATTGTCTTTCAAACAGCATCTTTTTTATTTTGATCTGATGAATAGTTTCTAAAAAAAATATAGTTAAAGTCAAAAGTTTAAAGTGGGCCGATTTCTATGCACGCCTAGACCAACAACATTGGCAGTTTAAATGAAAAAAAAGTTAGGTTGAACCGAGATTCGGCTCTAAAAAAGTATGTACTTATTAACAGTTATTAACATCGTTATTTGTTTATTATATATATGTAATTTCAGCATGTTTAGGCCTGTAGGCGTATAGCTTGAATTCTCTTCCTCCATTGTTTCCTATCGTGGACCGTCTCCCAGTTTGTTATCCCCGTTCCTTGCAGAACTTCTTCTATATTTTCCCACCATGTTTTGTTCGGGCGTCCTCTTCTGTTTCTTCCTCCCAGGTTTTTCTTAAATACTTGTTTTGCTAAATGTGTTTCATTGCTTCTCATTATATGTCCCATCCATCGTAGTTGGTTTTGTTGGATTTGTTGTTGATTATTATAGTATGTTTTAATATAATTTTTTACAAATTTATCTCGTGCCTATCTAATTCAGTTTGTTTTAACAGAGTGTCCATTATAGCCGATTGTATTACATGCTGTAACTGTATTAATAATAATAATAATAATAGGTCCCATTATTCCCCTGAGGGACATTGGGTGTTGATAAATTCTTTCCATTGCTGTCTATTGGCTTCAACTGTGTGATACTTTTGTTGCTTTCCATTTCAATAGTTCTTCTCCATGTGGTAGGGGGTCGTCCTCTGCTCCTTTTTCCCTGTGGGTTCCACTCTAATATGGCTCCACTCATATTTCCTCCTGCATATTTCGTTGTGTATATCTAGTTGGTTAGTTCTTTTCCATAGTTCTATGTTTGATATTACATTTGGCCACCAACTGTATTAACAACGTTTTATTGGTTATAAGTTTCATTTGAGTAGATACAAATTTTCCAAATACATCAATCCAGTCATCATTTTGTGTAGATGGGCGATTCCTCAGGTTTTTGAGAGCAATTGTTGGATTCTTCATTTCCAAGATGAGCAGTAGGCGATGGGGGTACACTCTTCTGTTTATTAATTATGATTACAACCGAAATTAAAAGTACAATTTGTAAAAGTGTTATTTTTACAATGGGAGGCAAAATTATGTTGAGGTTTCTTAGCTGCAGATTCATATTCGACCATGTCATGATTGTTAATTGAAACTGTAGTGGTGTTTGAAGTTGTAGTTCTGATGTTGATCGGTTCTTTTCTCATGCCTTCAATGACCGATTCATGATGGTCTTCATCTATTTGAAGGTAGGATTTGATGGAATTGATGTTGCTGTGCCCCGTTATTTTAATTAGCTGCTGTTGCCCAATGCCTGCTTTTGCTAAGGGGATACTGCTGAAGATCTGAGAGAATGATTGCATATTTTCGTGTCTTTAACATTTAAACCAGCCTTTTCCGCTGCAGTTTTAATTCACTTCCCAATTTCATTTCTTTTCACAAACAGTTTTATACTACGAACTTGAGTTATTCTTGTTTCAATAGGGGTTTGGCGTCAAAAACATTCGTTCCGTTTCTATATGGCTACCCCTTTTGGAAATAAAGGCATGGTATATAGTCTAAAACAAAAAAAAAGGCAAGTTAAGAAATGTAATAATTAATCGCTACAAGAGATTACCTAATGGGGCACTTATCAGAGTTACTCTTTATTACGTATTAACCACTTGCTTTGATCTAATTTTTGAGCACCGCTTTGAGCGTATTTAGAAAAAATTGGGTTATATTCCATCCTGCCAGTTGCTGCATTAGTATTGTCAACCTCTACTTTGAAGTAATTTGTTGAGCATTTGCTGCCTTCTCCTCCACGCCACACTAGTTCGTAAGAAGCCACAATGAACAATTTTTTTTGGAGGCCTTCTGGCGAGTTTTTATCCAAAATGCTAATCATGTTCATATAATCTCGCTTTGCATTCCTGGCCGGCTTAAAAATCATATCAGTAAACGGATTGAACGTATCATTCCAGTTTTGAAAAAACATTTTTTGTACTAATTTGGCTGTGACGTTCCACATGTTTTTAACAACCATTTCTTTATAATCCAAGCCATCACTCTTGTTCATGTTGAAGGCCCAGCTTTTCAAAATCTTGTTTAACTTCAATGCTGAAGTTGCTTTGTTTAGCATGTATTCTTTTTCTTCGCAAAATTTCGTAAACAAATGCCACATCATCATCGAGTGTATCCCCAAATCTCATTTTAAGATGATTTTAAGCACTTAGTGCTGCTAAGCACGAAGTTTTTGAAATAAACTTCAAAATATGTAGCTGCTAATAAACAACATTTATTTTTTTCATCGTCGTCGTCGTGGAAGCTAAGTCACATGTAACTCGATATAATTACTTTAATATTTTATGAAAATTAATTTTATTCAAATACCACTTGAGCTCAAATTTATAGTAGACAATTTTTGTGACAGTGTCGTTCATGTCCATTTTGTAAATGGACACTGACACAAAAATTGTCGACATAAATTCGAACTCTTGTGGTGTTATACAGGGTAATTTTGGGAACCGGGCCACTATTGCCAACTTTTTTATTTTTAAAGATACAAAGTTGGTTAAATTAAAAAAAACGTGTAACTTTTTCTTCTGATTACGATGGTAAAAACGAAAAAACAATTGCGGATCGCCTTTTCGAGTTATTTGTTAAAATGACTTTTTTTTTAAACGGAATGCCCTGTGTTTTTTTATATTTTTGAATTGCGCATTTTATTGTCATTAAAAAAGTATAAGCTCAAACTATGATTAAATTAACAAATAACGCCATATATTAACTTTTAATGGTTTAATAATATAATAGTAACAGCCGTAAAACAAAAGCTATTAGTATTATGGTATAGATCAAAATATCATTAAATTAATATGTATAAGAGTAATTATTATAGTAACTGTTCAAATTCAAATCATTATCCAGACAGCGGTAAATTGTTGAACTACAGTATTCGAAACCCGACGTAGCATTCCGTGGGCAATGTTTACAATGGATTTGACTAAATCTCTACACTGTTGTATCTATTTCAATGAATATTGTCCTGTAGATATCCCCAAAGTAAAAAATTTAGCAATTCATGTCAGGTGCCCGTGGGGGCCAACGTACATGCCCATATGTTCCAAACCATTGGGTTCCAAACTGATTATTTAAGTAGGTACCTACTATACCAGCATTATGTGGGGGTGCACCGTCCTGATGGTAGAATCGCAACAAAGGAAAAATTAAGATCTACAACGGCATTGTGTTTTGAGTAAAATTATTCATCTTAAATGTTAAATAAAATTAGCACAACTGCTTAATGTCAAAATAGGAACAATAAAACTATGCGATGATGTTATTAGAGTATTAAAAGTTAAATTATGGCTGTCTAGATAATGATAGTGCCCAATAAGAGCAATTACTATAATACCTAATTACTCATACATATTAATTATATAATACCATAAAGCAAATAGCTTTCGTTTCACGGCTATTACGATTATGTTATTAAACCATTAAAAGTTAAAATATGGCGTTATTTGTTAATTTAATCATAGTTTGACGTTATACTTTTTTAATGAGAATAAAATTTGCAACTCAAAATTTAAAAAAAATACAGGGCGTTCCGTTTAAAAAAAGTCATTCTAACAAATAACCCGAAAAGGCGATACACAATTGTTTTTTCGTTTTCACCATCGTAACCAGAAAAAAAAGTTACACGTTTTTCCTAATTTAACCAACTTTGTATCTTTAAAAATAAAAAAGTTGGCAATAGTGGCCCGGTTCCCAAAATCACCCTGTATATAGAAGTTTTACAGATGCACATAGTTACAGTAAAAACTAGAAAGGGGATTCCCCCATTCATTTGGATGTACTTATGCGGTAAAAAGTAGGAAAAAGCTCTCCGCTTGCTTCAGGCTTTGTGCTTCAGTAGCTTACTACTTTATCTTGTTTATTTACGAACGCTAGTTAAACTTCTGGTGTCTCCTTTAAAACAACGTAGTTTCTTACAGCATTTTTTAATTTCGTCGTTAATCCGGCCTGTTTTTAAAGTAATATTTCTATAAACTGCAAAAGTGGGTACATATTTGTCTTTTGAATGAATTATTTTTTAAGAATGACACCGTGGACAAAAGCATTATCCGAGTGTTCATATCAATCAAAACATTCTTATATCGTTGTTGCCCATGGTGGCGTGGCGAATCACGCTGTGCGTTTGCATTCCGAACTCGCATCTCAAGTTTGACCAATTATTTTTGAAACCACCCTGTATATTTAAATTTTTTCTTTCTGCCGGGTAGACCTAATCTAAGAGTTATAGGTACTCCCACCCTTTCCCGCTTGTGTTTAGGGCGACGTCGACATTATGACATTGTTTTGTAGCCGATGATTGGCCTAATGATTTTTGTTTTTAGGCACTCGCTTTATTTTTAGCAAAACTTCATTTTATAGCAGTTTTAATTATACAGAGTGGTTAGGAAAACCCCGGCCACTTTTCTTGCGGCGGTCAAGAGATGACGCTTTAGTAAAGAAAACTTAAATTAAAATACTGGCAACAACGCACAATCCAAGACGTTTTGGTTGTTTTGATTTAATATTGAATAACTAAAACGTCTTGGATTCTGCGTTGTTGCCAGTATTTTAATTTAATTTTTCTTTACTAAAGCGTCATCTCTTGACCGCCGCAAGAAAAGTGGCCGGGGTTTTCCTAGCTACTCTGTAGATTAACAAATGATAAATCTTACACTTTTTATGGTTTGCACGAATGTGAAAAGGGGTTTGTTTAAGTAGTGTAAAAGTTAATATATTTTTAAAATAAGAATACTGTTGTTACTACTGCCATCTAGTTTCCTTTCGCCATTAAAATATTTGAGAATAAATGTAAAATAAAATATGTTAAGGAACTGTGATTTAAGATTAAAAACAACTTTATTACAACAAGTTTTATTTACAACTAACTGTTTGAAAGTTTGCAAATCAATTTATCTACAAATAAAGTGCTTAACCATATTAATACAAAATAACTAAACGGGTGTTTTTGCACACCTAAAGAGTTGCTATTTTACAAGCGGATTCTTAATCTTGGGTGTTGTGTCTTTTGAAAAATTTAAGACTGATATTTTCTTAAGTGATGATGCGCTAGCTCGACATAAATTAATTGGAGTATGTGAATTTATGTAACACCTTTAATGTGTAATGGTTATTTTTCTTTGTTGGCTTATTTATTTTTTAATCCATTCTTTGTAGATAACTGTACAGCTAGATGTACCCATTTGTGAATAAAAATGAAAAATTCAGTTGTGTGTACTTACTCTTTATTTATTTCCATAAAGTGAAAAATAAAATTCAATATTTTCCTGTACTGATATTAAAAATAACAAATAATTCATCTTACAAGTGACAAGGTGATGTAAAAAATATGGAGAAAAATTGAAAGTATAGCAAAGGGTAAAATAATTTAAATTTTGATAATTCACAAACTGCAGCGTAGTTATACGGACAACTTTGTATTATATTTATGAAAAAACCGTTTGTGTAATACTTGGGTCAACTGTTCAAGACGATTTCAATGGTAGAAACAAAAATACAAAATCTTGTTCTGTTTTTGAGCTACAGTCAAAAAGTGAAATAGTTATACATAGCTCATATATTTCTACAGATATTAAAAATTATTGAGTTTTTTAATAGACTTTTTTGTGTAGATTAACAGTGATGTACTCAAATTTTAAATATTCGCAATGGTTTTTGAGTTACAACACAAACATGCATTTTTTTTAAAATGGGAATCATAATCAACTTTGACATCATTTAACGGGCATTTTTAAACAATTTTCAAAAATATATAGTTTGCTATACTTATTTTTCAAAATAATTGTGATATTAGACTGCTGGGCACCGACACTCTTCTCTGCCACGTACGCTCCTTAGCACTAAGGTGTAGTACGGGGGACCTACAGTTTAATGTCGAATCCGAACGACTAAATACCAGAGAAGGTTTTAATGTATGTTATATAAATCTAACACTGGCATTTGTTTTTTATAAATTTAATGTTTCATGGCCCGCTATTTATTTAATTTAATTTATTTAAATTACATCAACTTGATCAATATATCTGGCTTCTCACTTGAAGGTCAATTGCGGAACCGGAAGGTTGAGAGGAATCGGGGCTTTTCACTCATATATCAATTTTTTTGAAAACTAAGTATAATAGCAAACTATATATTTCTGAGTAGCTATTAAAAACGCGCTTTAAATGATATCAAAGCTGACTATAATTCCCATTTAAAACAATGCATGTTTGTGTTCTAAGTCAAAAACCATTGCAAATATGAAAAATTTCAGTATGCCACTGTAATTTATGAAAAAAACATATTTAAAACCTTATAAGAATTATAGAATAGAGAAATGTAAAAGATTTCACTTTTTGGCTGTAGTTTAAAAACTATTTTTTATTATTGTTTCTACCATTGAATTCGTTTTAAGAAAGTTGAGCCAATCAGATGTAAACGGTTTTTTCATAACTATAATATTAACAAAGTTACCCATATAACTACAATGAAAATGAGACACCCTGTATAGTTGCTATTCAAAACATTCCAATTTTCTTTGAACAATACATCTCTTATTTACATAAAATTTACTATTTATTATTATTAAATAAAAAATATTTCAATATAAATATATAATTATTGCAAAATTATTTTAATACTAGTTTATTAGAAAAAAATACTTACAAAACTGAAAGAACAAGGCTTGTTTTGAAATCTAAGCCACAATTATTTTAAGCATAATTTAACTCCAACAAGTAACAAAAAATAAACTTCCTGAACCCTACATTTTTTACAATTTTTTAAAAGTTTTTTGTTGTAGGGAACACTCCCACCTATACTTTCTTTTATGGCAGTTCATGAAATATTTACAAGCAGCTAATCTAAGCTCGATCTTAAAAGTGATTGGTGGTGCCACTTTTGCTTTGGTTATCTTCTTTGTACTGGTCACAACTTCAGTATTTTTCTTATTACTACTACTTATAAAATACTCCTGAAATGCAAAATTAAGAAACCACAAAAAAAGTGCAATATTTTTTACTGTGCAAATATTTTTATGAAACACACAATAAATATAGAACTATTAGCACAGCATTCATATAGTACCGAACACTCATATGCTAAGATAGCACAATAATACAGCTCGGTAACAAATACTGCAAAAATCACGTGTGATGTTATGAAAAGTTGTGTCAGAATGTTGTACACATTCAGCGAGGTGGATTTTCCAGCACGAAAACCGCTCTGTAGAAGAAGTGAAAGCACTTTCTGTGGTTCGGAGATCACGCTAAACTGTAGGTCCCCTATGTCTGTCTGTGCAAAATATCTATTTCTGCGCACCAAACACAGATATAGGAGAGAGGTCACCAACGCCCTTCTTCTAGTGCCATACTAGGGTATGGCACTAGAAGAAGAAACTGACGACACTGCTCAAGGAGGGCTGTACGCAGCAACAAGCTGCTGCAAAGCTTCTGGTTGTGCAATAAGTGATTTGCAGTGTCTCGGTGATTTGAAATGACAGGCATATCCCAGGGATTAGTAGTGACAGCAAGACGTGAAAGGTTCATCTGCTCAATTTTTGAAGAATGATCTTGAACAAGCCACCCAAACAGAAATTAGCCGAGCTACCGTGTTGATAAGGCTACCTGATGCTGGTATGAATCCTGGTGGCTCGTGGGTGTAACATAAGGTTGGCAAACATCGGTCACGTTTATTACAGTAATGGCAGCTGAGCTGTAACGATGTTCTATGCTTGTAATTTAAGAGTTAATAAATATGCTAATTAAGTACCGACTATGAAAGCCCTCTAACAGTATGTATGTGACATGGCGCAGTCAGATTATAATACAACTAATCGCAAGTGTATTAATTTAATTTTATTACACTACGGTGCAAAATGAAGGGCTTCAGACCGACCACTTCCCTACATTTCGCGAGTAATCTGAGGGACGGAGGAAACTTCGAAATATTTATAATTGCCTCGAAGAAAAACAAGGATTCGGAAACAAACTTAATCGGAGGGGAAGGTGTCCAAGTGTATAATACATTTGACCTACTGGATAAAGATAATTAAATGCTTTCAAGGTATATTGTAGTCCGAAGAAAAATGTTTATGAATGTTTTAAATTCTATAAAAGAAACCAAAAGGAGGGAGAAAATTTTGAACAATCCTTGACCGACGTTGAAAAACTAGCACAAACGTGTGAATTCGACTGCTTGGCAGATCAGATGTTGCGATTTGGGTATCCAGGAGAGACTATTTTGTGTGGAAAATTTGAATCAAAAAACTGTCGATCATTGCAGAGCAGCCGACGTTTTAAGACTATATGCAAGGATCCTGCAAGAAAGAAGTAAAAATATGGAAATGTATGTTGTTTATATAATAGTTGATACTAAGTCGAAGCCAATTTTGGGGTTGAAAGCTTGTAACAAATTTAATATAATTAAGAGAGGAGATAAATTAGAAATGTATAAAGATAGGGACAAATTTGTTCAAGATAATAAGGAAATTTTTGAAGGCACGGAAAAATTTAAAGATAAATGTGAAATATTGATATAATTATAAATCTGTTGTTACACCACCACGTAGGGTGCCACTAGCTACTAGGGATAAATTAAAATCCACTTAAGATAGCCTTGTAGTCCAGTTACATTAGGCGGAAAAAAGCAGCATCTGCCGAAAAAATCCAAGTGAGCTGAAATTGACGGATGCACCGCTGCTCATTTCTTCTCTAAAGTATAGCGTGAAAATGGTTAGTTGTACGAAAAAATCTATATAACCTTTTTTGTAGAGAATTTCCTACCCTTCATTTTTTGTAATAACTAAAAAAGTCATACGACCCATAGGAAGCGAGATATTTGCTAAAAACTGATATCTGTGACATTTGACCTTGAATAACTGAAAACGCAAGCGCGATATCGATGGGGACTTTTGAGACACTATTTGTAATGTCAAAATAAAGGTGTATGCAAAATTTCAGCTCACTTGGATTTTTTCGGCAGGCGGACCCTAATGCGACTGGACTATTGAGGAAATGAAAATTATTGCTAAGGTAATGAACCCGTAGAGTGGGTTAGTACTCTAGTTATTGTAGAAAAAGCAGATAAATCTTTACAAATCTGCTTGGATCCTCAAGATTTCAATTTAGTAATTAAAAAAAAATATTTTGATTCCAACTTTTGAAGAAATTAGTGTCAAATTGCGCAACAGAAAGGTGTATACAGACGTAGATAATAACAAATAAAATGCTACACCACACGAGATCCAACAGACTAGGACAGAATATTACCATAGATTTGAGTCAGCATTGGAAGAGATGGAAATGAAGATGCAGAATAATCACTCGGGCCAACAAAATATTCTTTGCTCTATCGTCCACGTTTAGAGCAAGAGATATACACAACAATACGAAAAAAAGAGATGTACAACAATGGGTCATTCACTACTTTTTTTTTTAAATACTAATTTACATTGTAGAACGAAAATATTACCCCCGTATTTTTTTATTTTAAAATCAACATTTTATTAACAGTGAAATTAATTAAGAAATTTGTATTTAAAAAAATCACCATGTCTAGCTCCACGTTAACATGGAGCAATAAAATATTTTTAGATCCACACGAAACGTCATCTGCACGGTCTGACTGTTTGAAGTTTATATTACGTGCAACTTCGTAGTGGCTCAGGTGGACATGCGGCTGTACAGCGTTTTACTGCATAAACAGTTGATGGATCGAATCTCGGTTGGGTCCAAACTTTTTTTTATATTTTTACTGCTTTTTTAAAACAATGTTGTTGGTCTTTACTGTGTATGCCCGAGGTTATGGTTAAGAGCAGTTATATTTTTAAAGAAAAAATACGAGAACAAAGTTGCATTCACTCATTGATAAATTAATGCGCAAGATTATGACGTCATCGCGTGGATCTAAAAATATTTTAATACTTTACTTTAACGCGGCGTTAAAAAACACGCCAAAATATGACGTCATTTAGCGGTAAATACGCGCATGCGTAGTACTGCTCAAATTTTGTGTTTTTGAGTTGGTGTTGGTATCATTACCTGCCATTAACATTGTGGTGAACGATCGGGCTGACAATGTACAGTTTATTATTATTATCATCACCATAAAGACTTTTTCTACCTTTTATTCTGTTTTTTTTGTTTGTAAAGAGTCTAAAGTATTAATTAACTTTTTGGATTATATTGTAATAAGTTATGTTTTATTACTTATCAGTACTGCCACTTTACCGCTTAATGACGTTGTATTCCCTCCAAAGATCCACTTTCAAATTAGTAATTTAAATTAAAACTATATTTTTTAATTAATTACTTAATAAATTATATTATAAAGAATATGCAAAATATTATTATTATTATTAATACCTAAGTTTTTTGTATATTTAAGAAGTATAAACAACCCCATTATCCGTTCTATTCTATGTTATGGGAGTGAAATATGGACACTTATCGGAAGACAATAGAAACAGTGAACACTGTTTAAAGGAAAACTCCGAGACGTACAATTAGCCTGGTGAACGAGAACGGAATATGGAGAATGACCACCACCGAAAATATTTCTAAAACTACATAAACTATAGCGGCCAGGACATGTTTTAAGAATGGAAGATAGGCAAATTCCCACAACAGATCTGAAGGGATTGATGGGCAGGTAATGTCTCTGAGAACATCAGAAACTTTCTGGGAATGTGAAACTGAACGAACCTACCCTTTGGATATGAAAAGATTGACAAAAATTGGAGGAGACAACGGCCCAACTTGGGTTGTAGCGCCATAGGAGAGCAGGAGAAAATTATTATATTATGTTTAAGTTTTCTAGTTGTTAATCGTTTACCATTATGTAATAATTTTTTTCCACGACCGGGAGTAGAAGTCGGTTTCTATAGCATCAAAATTGTGACAGAAGTAAAGCATTTACTCTCTAGGGACGAAATAAGACAACAATTTCTCTAGGGGCAATTTTATTTCATTTCATATTTATTTTTGTAAACAAATGTCTATTGTCATGGTATATTGCATGGAAACATCCCAAAGGCTTCTAAATATTGTAATTTCGCTCCGATCTATTGGTTCTTTATTTATGAAATTAAGTGTTTCTACTCCCGATCGTGGAAAAAATAGTATATACACCTCGGGAGAGACCGCCATTTTTCCCTCGATGTATTTGTAGCCCTCGGGCTTCAAATTACACCTCGGGAAAAATAAGACGTTTCTCTCCCTTAGTGTATAATGTACTATTATTTTTCTTGTTCTATTTTGCGAGTTTCAAGTTCAGTTTCCAAGGTTATGATATTAAATGTTAATAGTCGTATCTTTATTAATTGTGTATGAGTTTCCGACTGCAAAATAAAAAATGCACTTTTTTTGTGATCCTTTAATTTTACATTGAAATCTACATTATAAGAGCAACCAACGTAACTCCCACCTTGAAGACAAGAATTCATGGAGTTCTCTAATTCACAAAAACATTTATTAACAATCATTAATTAACAAACAACCAAGCGTTGCTTTAATTAATATTGTTGTCCGTCACACAACCTTCAAATCGCCAACAAAATCTGATAATTCTACAGGCTGCATAACAAATAGCAGTATTAAAATAACTAAATCTAAATTGGTACTAAATCAATTACAATTTTTAAAACTTATACTAGATGATAACAGTCTTTTTAAGATTGTTTCTAGTAATTATCAAATAATAATACATTTAACATAATAAAATAATATGCATTCAATCACAGCAAGCAGTATTGAGTCTCACGAATGGCTGGAATATGATTTGACTAAAAATATTTTGTAGCTGTTTGGCTTGAATGCTAGTTATCGCAATGCCCAGAAGATTGCATTTCCACCGAATTGATTATATTCAATTATTTTAACTTACAAACATGTTAGATATAAATATACTATAAGAGTTTTGGAGATCACATGATGTAATTTTTGTAATTCGCGGGCTTGGTCACATTTGTATAAAATCACAGAGTTGACTAACTCGTTCGTTATTTATAAAATTTGCACAAATGACCGGGTAATTTAATTGTTAGTATTAAATATTGTTCTACTAACAATACGGGATAAGTTTTGTTATAAGCATTTTCACAAATTACAATACTCAAATATTGATTCCTTAATTTCCTTGAAAAATGGTGTATGTAAGTCGGCCAGACAACTACAAACATAATACGTTAAAAAAAGGCATGGCCACCTGGATTAATATCGACTGGGCTCTATATAGCCTGCCACATCTGGCGTTTTTTTTGTGTGCTGCAGAAGCCCTAACCAAAATATCATATCCGAAGTGGTTAGCAGCGTAAGTGTGAAAAAACAAAAAATTGCATTTTTTACTTCCTGTCTGAACTCATAAGCATGGCTATTCACCTTAATTAATTACATATGCACACTTTTGCTTTCACTGCAAACCACTAGATGACGTCACAAAGCGATATTAATCAAGGTAGTCGTTGCACCCAAGTCGTAAGCTATATTCAATCAATAAGAATTCGTTCATTGTTTGCTGGGAAAAAATGATCGGTATTCAACTCACCATAACCATCTTCAATTAGTTTTAATCCGATGTCTTCACCATTGCTGTTTTCTAAAATAACTACCAAGTGACCTGGTACACCCCTGCTAGTAAAATAAAAGTAAATATTTTAGTGCTATTCCATAAGTGAAATAATAATGTTTTGCAGTTGTGAAATTGCAGACTATTTCTGGCAATATGGGAAAATATGTACAATAAAATTAGAAACATTTTCGAAAATGTATGGCACCTTTTTTTAAGAATCTAGAGTAACCCTTATATTAGTAGGGGCGAAGGTTTCCGAGCTTCCCCCGATTGTTTAAATATTTACAATTTATCTTTGCAGGTTATTTATTAAACAGTAGTATACATTATTATATACTGGAGTTTAGTTTGAAACTTCTATTTTCACATGGTTATAATTAAGCTAATTTATGTAGGCTGTGACTAGCCAGCTAGTATCCGTTGGCTATATTTTACAGGTATAACAGCATCGTATAACGTGACATACTCTCTTCAGCTGACGGTCTCACCATGTACAGGGTGGGGCGTTTTTGATGCAGTTTTAGGGTACCTCGATATTCATCAATGCCAGAAAAAAAAACGGATAACACTTTCTTGCGACATTTTTTGACATTTGACATTTTTTGAGAAAAAAATAACCCATGTACACCATTTTAAAACAGCAGTGGAACTAAAAAAAAGTTATCTGCAGGGGTGTTTGAACACTTCACTACCTCATAATGCTCTATAAGTATTCTGCAGCTGATAAAATATGAAACATATACATAAACAATCACATTATCTTGCCGGCCAAACTTACATTGCCGGTGATCTACGCAGCACATTGCCCGATGCCATTATATCAGCAAAATGTTGCCAGCTGGCTAGTCACAGCTATTTATGTACTACTATATGTGAGGTTAAGTGGTAGAGCAACTCCCACCTAGTCTGGACAAACTAAACTTAGCCTCAAAAGAATGTCTTTAGTTTTGTACATTTTGTACGTATCTCAATAAAGACATCATTATTATTATTAAATGGTACGCTTTTCTAGACAATTAAATCCCATGGCCATTTTACAACTCTACATAGACACTAATCTATTGCATGCAAGAGAGCATCTGGGGATTCCCCTAAAATTGTTTGACTGTTTTAAAATTTGTTTTACCAAGTCGTTTATTAAACTATTGTATATAATTTCAAGTTTTATTATTATTTCGAACAAAGCAACCTTCATAAAAAATGCTACAACTCATACTCGATGAAAACACCCTGTAGGGTACTTTTTCCTCCACAACTTAATTACTCGGACATTTGACCAGATTTTCAAAACTAAATGTTAAAAAACCATTCTTACATTATTTTTGCCTTGAAGTTTTGTCCCAAATACTGGCTTTCAAAATGCTTTCTTTCTTCTATTGGATCCAAACCATCTTTATGTTTAACATTGTACAGTCTACATTCCACTGCCTATTGAAAATAACAATAAAAATCTACTTTGACTATGTTCATACTGTTTTGCATACCTGGAAGCTCATAAACAGGAAGTCAGACGTAATTGCTCGTAAATCCGACATTGGAACTTGTAACTTATCACCAAAATCAACAATGTAAACTTCAACCATAACTTCGTTATTACCTTCAGGTATAATGACATCTCTGACTTGCCCTCTGTACCAGAAAGTATTCCAGTGTTTTGCTATGACCATCTGGCAGGGACTAGGAGGAACTCGCAATCTTTTATACGTTTTGATCATATCAGGATTATTCATGGATTTGATTAGGCTATTTAGCGTTCCTCCTGTAATTTTATATTTATTTTATTAATAAGAGAAAGGACAAAAGTCAGTTTATATTGTTAAATATTTTATTGATGTGGCAAAAACTTACTAGGATATCCGGCGACGTTATTATCTCTTCTAATTTGCGCATAAAAACACTGAATATCGACTATATGCGAAATAGTCATAAATACTTCATCATTTATGCAAGGTAAGGGATCTTCCTCAAAAGCTTTGTCGTAAACTGGTAACTTGTCTCTTGTAAATCCATCTATAAGGTAAAATTAATTTAATTCACAAATTCCCAGTGTCTGCTTAACGCCTGTTTTATACATTTGCAAAATTAAAGGATCAACAAAAAGAGCAATATTTTTTTGTTGTTGGAAGTATCGTTATGAAACACATACATAATAAAGATAGAACTATTACTAATGGTTTAATGACACCACCTTGGAAACTAACTTTAAACTCGTAAAAAAGAACAACAAACATAAAAATTTAGCCCGCTGAAAAAATATCGTTAAAAGTACAGCATTGATTACCGGTAACCACAACACTTTCTGGAAAAAGTATCGTGTATCGCAGAGCTTTCACATCATTTTTCTCTTTGAAAAAGTGAAATAATGAATTCATTTTTCAAAAAAGTGCTACCAAAATTGATTGTTATGGCAATCCTTTGATTAGTAATTAGTAATAATTTAAGGTTATGCAGCAGCTAATTAACAACTTTTATTAGGAAAAAATTTGATATTTTCAATAGCAGGGTGACAGTTAAATGACTCACCCTGTATAATGCGTATAATGAATAATTAAATATCCTCAGGATTAATCACATTAACTTAATGTGCAAAAAAAGGGGGGTGTACCTAGTTGCGCTGATAGGCAATATATTGTACCTTCTGTCATTGGGATTCCCATGCCTCTGCATTTTTTCCCAGAGTGGCTAGGAAAACCCCGGCCACTTTTCTTGCGGCGGTCAAGAGATGGCGCTTTAGTAAAGAAAAATTAAATTAAAATACTGGCAACAACGCAGAATCCAAGACGTTTTAGTTGTTTTGATTTAATATGGGGCGTATTTAATAAACTAAAACGTCTTGGATTCTGCGCTGTTGCCAGTATTTTAATTTAATTTTTCTTTACTAAAGCGCCATCTCTTGACCACTGCAAGAAAAGTGGCCGGGGTTTTCCTAGCCACTCTGATGTTTGCACTTATTTTGCGATCCCTTAACTTTGCATAAAAGCGTATTTCAGTAATTAAAGCTATATTATAAACAATTAAAAACCAAGTCTGATAAAAAAAACGATAAAATCACCTCTTTAGGTAGCTACTTGAGACATTTCAAGAAAACAAGAAACGCCTCTGTCAACCTTACAAAAGAATATATTTTTTAAAGATATGTATAAACTACTAATATGCAAAAAAAGGGGTTAAGTGAGCTTTGATGCCACTGTTTTGCACAACACATGCTATACAGGATATAATCCGCAAACCACTGGTATTCAAAGCCCACTTGACTTTTTCATTTTCAACATTCGTTACTTTCACCATTTATAAAATACTTACTTCTGAGTGGTATGTGACGTAAATTACAGGACTTTCCCTTGTAGCAAGTTCCATCTCTACGTAAATTTCTGCACGTTTCTGCCTCATCTTTTGGGTCATAGTGCATTACAGCTTCATTAAGCGTCGCTGCTTCTTCATCTACATTTTGTTGGAAATATGTCTCCAAAACGTCATCAAGGGACATGTCTGTTGTTATTCCATTTAAACCTGTACAAAAAACTGGTGTTTATAATTGCACAAAAGTTAAGTTAATGTTAAGTACAATTCATGTCATGTACATTAATATGTGTTTGCTGTTATTCCTAGCCATAGCAATGAAAAATTATTAATTTATATGAATTTCGATTGTAAAATTCTATAACTTTAAATCATGAAATGGTATTTTCTTAGCCAATAGTGTAAGAGTTTATGCAGGGCACCAAAACGATGCAAAGATGAATAAAATTTGTGTTTGTAAAAAGAAAAACAATTGACAACTAATATTCTTCATCTCCTCCTTTATGAAGACGACGGTTTCTAATTTGATTTTTATTGTTAAGCAGGTTAAGAAGCATTAAGCATGGATTATTATTTATCACACCAACTACACTTATTAAACTATCCCACTTCTATAAATAGAAGCATTTTCGACAAAAGTGAATTGAACCAATTTAAAAACTGACTTACAACAGTGTTGTTCTTGTAGAATTCCACCAATATTATATCGCCAATAACTTCGCCACATTTGCCATTTCGGCAGCAAATAGAAAATATTAACCCGGATACTTGTGACATACAAAATCTAATCAAGAAGAAATTTTCATTATTAAAGAAAGATCGTAGATTGACATCGACAGCTCTATGATCTTTATCCACCCCACTTATTCCGGATCAGCACATAGCAGGTACACAATAGGTCTACCCCTTAACCCAACCCCAAATCTTAACGGATTCTTAACCTGGACAGACGGCATAGAATTTTTGAAAAATTCTGTCACCATCTCCCGGTTTCGAACCCATGTCCCAGAACATGGTAGCAGCGGTGTTAACTTCTGCATCAATCTCCCGGCCACGATTAAATGTAAGAAACTCTTCTTTGGTTTATTTGCTAGTTTTAAAATACAATTAATTTGACAATTCAATATTTACTGCTAGAAATAATCCACTCATATACCACTCGTGAATCTGGGTAAGTTACTTAAACTTCCTGCATAGCAAATCGAGTTTATTTTGCTTAAAAAAAATTTTTTTGACTGAAAATCAATACACAAATAAATTAAGGAAACTACGCATTTGCATTATTTGTTAATTTTAAAAAAATTAATTGGCATGGGATCGTATATCACTTATGAATTGGAAAACAACTGGAGAAAACTACTCAAACTTTCTGCGTAGCAACTCGCGGTGGTAGGTAGCAAAAGCAACATTTATTGCTATGCAACAACTTTTCATAATTTTTACCAGGTTGTTGTCTAATTCACTTGTGGTATAACTGTTGCAATAAAAATAAATTTCTTAAAAAAAGTTTTATATTCTTTACAATTGACCAGAGACCAACGTTGATTCGCTACTTTTCCTAGTACGTTCACTTCACAAAGAAAACTATAATAGCTTTAGTATCTTAGTAACCATAGCTAAAAAATTTATTGAAAATTGGAAGATCTACTTTCTAACATTTCATCCGGGAAAGTTTGTCAACTTCCAACTAGAGTTTCACCAATAAAAGAAAAGTGCTATAAGATTAATAAGAAATTACTTTTTACATCAAAATGTACTTTCATAATTATTGATTGATGGTACCTACACTAAAACAATTATATAGGTTGTTTCTTAACAGATAAAGCAAAAAATTGGAGATGCCGAAAATAATGGGTAGGTCAAATAATAGGAAATGTTTTGGTTTGCCGAATAGTTTTTTGAGTGTGCCAAATGTTTAATTTTGTGCACTACATGAACACAATACTTATTTGCAAATTTTTTGTAAAATTTAATAGAATAATTAAGATTATTTTATTCATAGATATTAGAATCAATTAGAATGTGCAGAATGCAGTATTGACCACCCTACATGGTATTGCCCCGAAACTTTTTTACTTAGATTTCTTGATAACTGATAAACATGCATTTAGGAATGTCTTGGCCATGCTTTAGTTAATACGTAAATAAACAAACAAATTATATAGTTATAATTTAGTCTTTTTCCACATTTGCAATTGAACAAAAACTTGTATTTATGATTTTGTCAAATACTATTAGGGATTTAGAGTTTTTGTTTCTATTATTCAACTTCCTGCACAGTCACAGATCAATTCAGATTGACAGAACTCCCCCCCCCCCCCCCGGGAACTTATCTCTTGAGTTTTTTACCTTTCAAACCGACACTCTTTTTTACTATGCATCAAGTATTCATAATATAACCGGCAATTGCAAAGCTGTTATGGTATTACTGTAGATTAAAATACATTTAAACAAAATTATAATTCTGGTAGCCAAATGGGAACGTTATCTGCTTAGGTATGTGATGCAACTAGCGCCCACAGTGATTACCAAAAGTATTCGGCACGTAAAACATTCAGTACTTTGTGGAATATTTGCTATTAGGCCGCATATTTGGTACTCGGCCAGTGACTAAAATCACTATTCGGTAAGTTCCTAATAAAATTGTGATATATTTATTAATTTTAAGTTTTATGATTATTAATGAAACGATTATCGCACACTACAAAATGAAAAGCTTTCATGATACTGATACACCAATTTGTCTATGGGTTAATTTGTTGGTTCCCTTTTGTCATGTAGTCCAGTCATCACGTTGCAAAAATTGAGGTTGTAAGAAAATAACTCAGAAATGGATTTTTTTTGCTTCAACCCTCTATTTGGCTGTCTAAAAATGCCCTGTTTGTGAATTCTAACCTCGGTTGGGAACCCAGATAAGTTTTTTGAAAAAGGTGCAATAATCACAAAATCGTGGATTGTTCGTTTCCATTGCAGCCTACGTTAAAAGCAGTGCTAAGAAAGAAAAACCTAATAAAATTCTGCGTAAATCTAAAAAAAAAAATGTTCTAGCGCTATTACTTTCCAAACTGCGTGACTCCAAAGAACTGCAATTTGTTTTCAATTTTTGGCTCAAACATTGTACTTTTTAAGTTGTTACCCTTAAAAAAAAAACGAAAGGCCCCTTTAAAAATTGGGGTTTTTTGGAAGGGCTTAATTTGGAAACTATTAGGGCTAGAACATTATTTTTTGTAAGTTTTACACAGAATTATATTAGACTTTTTTTCTTCAACTACCTTTAACGTAGGATGCAATGGAAACAAATAAACAGGAGAATGGATCTACTCCACTTTAAGATGATAATACATGCAATGTAAACAAGGTGATTAAAACTGTGCAATTTTTTGAAATTTTTATTAAAAAAATTAAAAAATTCTGTTGAAGCTTTAGATGTTGATACAGAGTCAAAAATCTATCACACAAACATACAGTGAGTTTTTGAGTGATATGTAACAGAGCCTTATAAAACTAAATACCTAACATGCATAAGCAACCCAGTCCACATTACATATTGGATCTCTTACAAAGTTTATTCAACAGTTATGCCACAAGTAAATTGAAAAATAACCAAGCTTCATATTACGATAACTTGTTGCTTTGCAGAAAGTTTAAGTAACTTTTTCAGGTTATTTTTTAATTTGCGAGTGGGTCATGAGTTTATGACTGAATTATTGCAAGAATAATATATCGAACTGTCAAACTCACTTTATTTTTAAAACTAACCAATAAGCAAATGAGTAATTAGCTTAAAATTATTCGCGACAAAATTTTGTAAGCCGAAACAAATTTCTTAGGCAAAATAAACGCGATTTGCTATGCAGGAAGTTTGAGTAACTTACCCAGATTGACAAGAGGTATATGATTGCTGTTTCAGATTAAGGAATGGTATATGAGTGGATTGTTTTCTCTTAATATAGAGTTAGTCAACATGCTGTAGTAGGCAATATCTTTTTTACTACTTAAAACACGGAAAAAAGTTTAAAATACAAGTTGTTGGAGACTAAAAAGACCATATTCTCAAATTATTTTCAATTATACAGTGTGGCATAGACAAACAATTCACGATTTTGTGATTTTTTGCACCTTTTTAAAAAAAATTTCTGGGTTCCAGAGCCAGTTAGAATTCACAAATGCAGGGTCTATTTTTAGACGCCTAAATAAAAGGTTTAAGAAAAAAAATTCCATTTCTGAGTTGTTTCTCTAGAACTAGACTATATTCAAACTGAATTTTTCTAACTAAAGAACAGGAATTCCCTTGGGATCCAATTTTCTCGCAACCATTGGTTTCTGATATAACCATCGGTGTATAAAATTTAGAGAGCACAAAAAGGTCTATCCAACGATGTAAAAATATATAAGGTGTTCTAATTAAAAAAATCGACTTGTGACACATTAAGAATTAGCAATGTTTGTACCAAACACCCTGTATAACCAAATTCAATTTTAAAATGTATGGACGATGGTACATGATCTTAAGCAACATTTCATGGAAACAGTCTGTTCAATCTGTACAGATTTTATTATTGTGGTCTGCAAATATAAAATTTTTCGAAAATATCTGAATAACTTGACAATGCTGCAACAAAACATTAAAATGTGAATAAGAATATGCAAAAGTATACAGTTTCTATTAAAAAAAAATATTTTGGTATGGCACTCTTATATGGAACCCCCTGTATAATTAAAAATAATTTTGTAATGTGGTCTTCTACAGCTTTTCGTTTTTTGGTACTATTTACTAAATAGTAAACGAGATATAAACAACCCTCGTCTTATTGACGCAATTAACTGTATTTTCAAACTAGCAAATAAAACAAACGGGTAGTTTGTTTTAATCATTCGTGATAAAAGTTTCTACGTCAAAAATCTTCAGGTTATACTTTTCCATTGGCTGTTGGAACGGGAAACGCCACTTTTTGATCGATCGACATATTATTAAGTAGAATAAGCACAGTAAACAGTATATGATTGCTAAAACTTGGATCCAAGTGCTTCTCGGGTGTTAAAATGTATAATCAAAAAGAAAAAAAAAACAGATATTACGGATCTATCTTTTTTTTTGATAATTCAGTCTGAACGTAAAATAATTATTTTTTACAAGAAATATCATTGAACAAACGTTTTAAAAATAATAAAATCATCGTGATATGAAAGCAATTAAAAGCAAGACTACTGCTATATTATAAGTACAAGAACACAGAGGTAGACTAAAATAACACATTACTTGTGCAAATATAACAACAATAAAACGTACAAAAAATACTTATTCACAGTAATAAAAATTTTCAAGCTATTAATCATTCAAAGCAACAACAAAACACTTTTTGCTATGCTAATAGGATACTCTACCATGAGCTGTTCGTATTTGGTCCTTCATAGCATTATTCTGCAATTCTAAATGGTCGTCAATGATTTCTACAGCCAGACCATAGTCAACGAGAATTTGTCCAATGGTACTTTCCTCATTTGTTTCATCCGTTTTTATTAGATCAATTTCATATGACATTCTAAAAAATTACATAAGCAAAGCAATTATTAGAAAAACAGTTTTCAAACAAATATACAGAGCACTACAAATTTGGCGGATAAACTCATTGGTATGTTGTTGAGGCACACTTTGTGTGCTAGGTAAAATTGGTAAAAACTCTTTGTAACAGATTTTCCACGATATTGGAGAATTTTAAATAGTCAAACTGGCAACAATGTTTATTATAACAATAATATAATAAGAAACAAAAAAATTTTCACTGACTCTACTTCAGGAGTGAAATTTTCGACTTTTTAGAAATTGCTTTAATGAAATTTGGTATCTGGGAGTATTCTTGGTTCTCAACAACTTTTCCAAATAACATTTTGTTGCTGCATCGCTAGCGTAAAGCATAATATGAAAACGTTACAGTTTCTACTGACCATGGTAATTATTTAAATTTGGTATGTATGCATGGGTCCTCGGTTCGAATACCGGAAGAAGTAGATAATGTTTCTGTAATTCTCCGGATCGGTATCGAGATTGGTAACCATTCGACGTTGGGTTACAATTAACGGCACTTACTTTGATTACTGGCTGACCAAGACAAGTAACAAAGCTACACACAACATAAACATACAAATAAACACGTGTGAATGGTATTGAATGAATGTGCATGAAGGGTGGCATAAGCTTCAGGAGCGTAGTGCTTTAAGGCTAAAAAGCCCCACTACCTCTTACTACACAAGCGAAGAGCCTACCCGGAGTGAAAGTCCTCGACACCTTCGGGTATAAGAGGTTATAGATAGATAGATGTATGCATAAAAATATGACTTACGGAGCTATACAGCTGACAAAATTAGAAATTGTTATGTTAAAAAGTCCACGAAAACTGAAACATACTAAGAAGAAAAAATAATTTAACTTTTAACCTCCATATCTTGGAAAATCTATTATAAGGATTTTTTACTATTTTTCCCTTGCACAGCAAGTGTGCCTAAACAACGTACTGTCGAGTTTAACCGCCATTTTTTTAGTACCCATAAAATAATAATAGTAAAACTACATACAATAACAAAAAGTTAAAATGTTACCTTTGCTTGCAATAATAAACGTGAACAATCTTAAAAGTCGTATGGTCTAAATCTCCAAGGACTTCATACAAGCCATTCTTCTCTTCATCTGACCATATTTTCAGTCTTCTGTTTTTGGTTGAACCAGATGGATAAAGCTAGATACATAAAAACATCGTAGAGTTTACGTACAAAATTAAAAATCCACAATTAGATAATTTTTGAAACACTTACGTAGCCCAAATGGCACAACTGAGCCATACGTGGAATATTTCTAAATTGTAGAGGTAAAGGTAGCAACTGTTTGTAATTAACTATGTATTTCCAACCGTAATCAACCAGCTGTACTAATACGTCATCGCATTTTTCATTCTACACAAATTAAAAATATATGTATATTACAATTGTTTTATAAAAGTTTCCAAAAACATAAAAGGTGTTCAAAAAAATTAATAATCAAGCAATCAATGTTTTTTTATCAATACATGTCTTAGAGTTCATGTTGTTGTTGCATAAACTCAACAAACAAAACAAATTTTCAGAACAGACAATGGAATTAATGAAAACAAGAGAAAAACTAAACGAGAAAAAAACAAGAAATAGAATAAAATGAGAACTATACAAATCTAGTATAATTAAACAATCAAGAGAACAAAAATTACCAGATAGACAGACAACAAAACTGTTCCAGAAATACAGAAAACCGAAATAAGAATAAGTACAAAAAAATTAAAAGCAAAAAAGCGCCAGGTGAAAATAGTTTAGAAAACGAGCTATTAAAAAAAAACGCATGGGGTTATTTCGTGGCTTCGGTGCTTAGCCATAGCAGTAGAAATAATAGTACCATATTTGCCAGTATCGCTGTCAACCGATTGCAAATTTCATACGAAGCAAAAGTAATAAGTTAGGGCATCTGTTAACGCTAACAAAATCATGCACCATCCTACTTGATCAGAAATCTTTTTGAACATCCGACACTACAGCTAATACAATTTTAAGCTGTTTATACTAATGCTAGCTAACAAAAAACAAACTAACCAGCATCCAATCAAGTACTTCAACACGATATGTATTGTGCACAGAATTGAGGATCCAAAAACTTCCCAGTTTGTTTATAGCAACAGTTTTTGAAGCAAATACGAAAGGTGAATTTTTATGAACTTCGAAAAGTTGCATTGACAAGCTGTAACATAAAAACGTTTTAAACATTATTTAATTTAAAAATAGAGTAGGATCTTTACTTACATATCGAGAGAATTGCTATTCTCATCAGCCACTTGAATATATATTTCTGAAGGTGATTCAACATACCCAATCATGCAAGTGTCGCCTATTTTTGGTGCTACACGTTGTTCTATTTCTGGAACAGAAATACTTGTTATCTAGATTTTATAAATTTATAATTATTGTTTTTTTAATAATTAAATCCTAAACAGACATATATTTGACGTTCCGTGACTTCTAAATTTGGGTAGGCAATGGCAAAAATTATTTAACATCAAAATTAAAAAAATCAGGGTAACTCCAATTTACCAAGACCTGCTGGTAAATGAATTAATATACGCAATAAAATCCCTATTAAATTTCCCTTTGTCCATTATGCACTTTAATTTGATAACCTAAACCTTCCTCTAACCTCAAGTTAATGCGTGATAAATAATTTTAATCTAACAGTTTCAGATAAATGTTCTTTGGTCAACGCGTTTTTTAACTGCAGCTGAAAGATTTTTTTAAAACAGAGTATCCTGTTTCAGACTATACTTTTGAGGGGTTAGATATAAATGACAATAGTAAGCATTTTCAGCAAAATAGTTTATTTTTAATATAAAGGTTAAACATGTTAAAAATTTTAATTTTACGATTCTGGGGTTATCTAGTCAAAAATTAGCTGTCAATCAATCAATCAAACAACCATATAGTTACTAAAATCTCACCAAGTAAATTCTCTGTGTTTTTATATTCTTGAAGTTCCTTAACTTTAGTTTTCTCTTTCACTGTTGATTTTGTCACATTTTTGTCTAGTTCCGATTCAAATGCTTTGATATCTTCCAAAGTCAAATAAATGTTGGCAGGAATGGCAAGTTGATTATTTTTTTTATGTTCTGCAGTTTGAATTTCTGAAACAGGCCTCAAAGACAGGTCAGGCATAGGTGCTTTTGGTAAACTCTGCAAAAATCTGTCCTGTAACGACACAATTGGCAATGTCTTTAGTCTTTCTGAAATACTCAAAGTTGAACTCTGTTTTGGTTTTTCTTTTTCTTGTAAACTCAGTGAAAATTCGCCATATGATGATACATCCAAATCAGCATCAGCTGGATTGTTTTCACCGCTTTGGCTTGAGAGAGAATAAAAATTTCTTGAAGGGGTTGTCTGTTTGGGTTTTTCTTCCAAATCAGAACAACATTCAGCAAATGATGATATATCTTGTACATCCACTTCGGTTGGATTTTCATCACCGCTTCGGCTTGAGGCAGAACAAAAATATTCAGAACTTGAAGTGGTTGTTTGCTTGGGTTTTTCTTTTTCATTCTCTTCAAAATCTGAACATTCAATGTATGATGATGCATCTGAATTTTTTTCAGCATTTAAACTCGACACTGAACAGAAATATTCTGAACTTGAAATGGAATCATTTAGAACACTAGAGGGCATTTGAAAATCATTATTAACTACAATCGTATTATCAGTCGATGGGCTTGTACTAAGGCTCTCACTTATTGCTTCTAGACTTCTATTAGCTTCGTCAACTATATTTTTTTCTGGATTAACATTAATCTCAACGTTTGTGTTATTTATGGCTAATGTTGATTCAATCTTTGTTGTGTATGGCACAAGCGAAGAGCTAGAAATAGGTGAAATACAACTTGACTTTGTTTCAGACTCTGATAATGAAATTGAACTTTTATTTGTACTGTTTATAATCTTGAAATGATCCAAGTCTGCTGGTCCATTTTCAATTAGGAATTCTTCGAGATCAATATTCCATTCGATGATTTTTTGAACACTAATAGACTGAAACTGCAAGACTGCTAAAAAATATTTTGAATATGTTCGAAAGCTTTTGCTGTCTAGTTTTTCGACATCCTTGACGTGTTTGGAACACTGAAAATAATCATTCAGCTATATCACACTGTAATTTTGCTTAATAGGCAGCATTTTTAAATAAAAAATAAAAATTTAAGGTTAGGTATTGATACTTACCACTTGTATGAGCTTGTTAAGTAGTTCTGTGGTGATTTCGCATTCTTGTTTCAACGTCTGTAACTGGCCTTGAGCTTCTGCTTTTCGTCGGTCCATCTTTTCTAACTAAAATATATCAAAACACAACACAAATACAGACAAGTACTCCAACGTAACAAACGATTTTGTGCAGGAAACGACCAACACCAACAATACATATGTTTCCTTCACCGTGCTCAAGATGCATGGATACCGGGTGATCGTAAAAAAAATGATTTAGAGCAGGCCATGACGGAAGTGTTAAAGTTGGCAATACTTAATATAAGCAATTGTCAAATGTTGACAGCTGTAAAAATTTTTGGATAGATACATTAAGTTAAATGTATCTAACCAAATTTTTTACAGCTGTCAACAGTTGACAATTGGCTTATATTAAGTATTGCCAACTTTAACACTTCGGTCATGGCCTGCTCTGAATAATCTTTTTTACGATCACCCGGTATATAGATCTTGGTGTTTTCACTTTTTACTTTCCTATACTTTTAGTATAGGGAAGTACTGATTTCATGCAAAATTTCAAAGTTGAGATTTTAACGGAAATAGTCATGGGGGGGTCCATGGACCCCAAAAAAGTAATTTAAAAAAAATGTCTGTCTGTGGGTGGGTGGGTGGGTGGGTCCGTTACGCTCCATATCTCCGGAACGGCTGGACCGATTTTGATGTGCTTTGGAATGCGGGGGTATATCAAAAATTCACCGACAAAATAAGCTTTTAAAAAAAATCCGAAACCGGAAGCGGAAGTTAGACATGTTTTTTTGGTAGCATTTTTTTCAGAAACTGAATGTTCGAAATTTTAATAGTGGAGATTAAAGAAGGCCTTAGGACAAACCAAACGATTTTTTACCGAACTCTCTAGCTTTAAAATGGCGGCCGCTACGAATTTTTGAACATTTCGATTTTAACGCCCATTTACTCAAAAATCAGTTATCTGATTGGAATCAACTACATCTTGTTTGGTAGCCCTTCAAGGGTACTATACCATGAAATATAATTAATTTTGAAAATATAAAAACGATCGTAATGACAGCACTCCAAAATTTTGGAATTTTTCAAAAAAATTTTTCTAAAAAACTGCCCACACGTTTTTGTTTAAACTTTTTAAGCGGATAAAGATAGGCATTTGCTACATTTTGTTTTTTGCTCATTGCTATAATTTCACTGTGACGCCTTCTGTGAATTAAAATTGGTACCCTTTTATTTATTTAACGGGGGGCAATAAAATATTTCTGTTAAAGCAATATAGCTCATCATTTATAGCAAAATCCGAATATCATAATATTTTTTCGATAATTTCATATTTAGGGGGGCTACTGTTCCCCCTCCCCCCAAATTTTTTCGATAAAAAATTAAAAATTTGGTTTTTTGTTTTGTTTGCTCTAGGAGAATCTTTTTACAAAAAATCAAAAAATCGAATTTTTTGCCCCGTAATAATCTTTTTGTCCTTAGAAGAATTTCATATACTTTCTACAGCAGTTGTATTCTTGTACTAGTCGTTTAATGTTCAGTGTAGGCTAACTTTTTTATTTTAATAGATAGACTCGCAAACCCAAGAGCAAAGTTGTAGGGCAAATTCTTCTCGATTGTATTTAAGAAAAAAACTTGAGTTTCCAATTTTAATATGGTGGCCACGGTAAAAAATAACTTTTTTTTAAATGGAAACGTGGCATTTTGGCTTTAAAATCAGAAAGGTTTTGAAATTCTAAATACAAATTAATAAGGGTAATTTCTTGCAAAAAATAATACTTCTCGAGTTATTAATACATTTTCAAACATCAACACGCTTCCTTACTCGTGGCTCCGGTTCATTTCAGTTCGGTTGTTTTACATGTACTCAGTTGCAGGCGGAGCCAGCGTGGTAATGGTACGTTTAAGTTACGCTCTTCACGCTTGAAGTTTTTATAAAGGCTGTTTACTTTTACTAGCCGGGTCTAGACAGGCGTACATCAAAAGTGTTGGAAAATATAAAACAATGTTAATTTATAAGTATAGGAAAGTCCAGGCGAAGTGTTTCGCTCATTTTTAATATTTATATTGTTTTGGGAGGGACGCACAAATGTATTGCCGCGAGAGGGCAGCAGTGAAGGTTTATCTCTTTGACAATGTGCGTAAATTTTAACCCAACCCTCCTGAAATGTTCTAACAGTTGACGAGACAATTCGATTCATTCAAAAAGTAAAATAATAACGAATAAAAGCATACTTCGATGATTTATTAATTAACACACCGATGTAATTCACAAAACTCAATTTATTAGAAGCTTCAGCTTAGTAAAAAGACAAACCACCAGCAGAAAATTAAAGACGAGTAAGTACTGTTTTAATTTTAATCAAATATGTATGTAGAATAACAATTAACTAGTAAAAATACAGTTAGAGCTTCATGGTAACTTGATTTTACAAAAACATTGATTTATCTTGATTTATCTTGATAACTGTTAGATATAGCGACTTTCAACAAGAGCACCGTTTTTGTGTATTTTTGTATGGAGAATAAGATTTTCTAGACAAAACTTCAAAAATGGTAAAGATCTAAAATATTGGGAAGCAAATATTACGTGACACCCCATACGAGATCCCTCTGGTGCACTTATTCAAACAAAAATAAGTAAAAATAGTAAACTAAATCAGTAGTGCTCACATATAAAATTTCAAAATGTTAGTGCAACTATTCCAAAAGTTAGGACAAAAAGTGATTAGACTGTTCTTTCTTCAGAAGCCTGTAAGTCTCTTTAACGCACCAAATCAAATTTCAAAACTTGTACATTAAAATCTTCAGAATTTAAGTTTCAACTTAAATGTTTGAGTTTTCTGTCGGACTCCTTTAGTGGTTTCAAATTGCAGTTCTGCTAAATGTCAGAATTCTTATAAAACCCTCGCTGGCAGTTTCTTCTTAATTTAAATTAATTTCAATATTTGAATAAAATTTATTCTAGTAATAATAAACAACATGCCTCAAAACTTCAATGCTATCTTTATCATTATCAGCTTATCAGTTTCGTGTTTTGTTTTTATGTAACATCTGGCACATCACCTAACAAATCCAGTTTAAACCAGTTTACCTTGCAGATAATTTTCCTTTGCAGGTGCGCAGATTCGGTTATAACAAAGCTCTGTGATTGGTTCATTTTCTCCTCCCACTGCATACTTTTATTAGTTTGCGCGTAATGTCTGCTGAATGTTGGTTATGTTATGTTTTAACTCATTTGATTATAGGTTAATTGTATTACGTGAAAACTTCAAAATTGTACAAAAATTGTAGGCAGTTTTAAACGTGTGTGGTGTGTACGCGTAAGTAAACACCAATTTCTACACAATATAGGCACAGACATAGGTACTTACATAATTTTACTTCTAAAAATGTTTTGTAAATGCTTCAAAGTGAGCGGGTGTTTAGCTTTTAATTTGAAATGGTGAAAATTTATTACAACAATAATAGAATTATGGGCGAATTACATTATTTTTCGAATTGATGATACCGTAAACTGATGAACATAAAAAACATGTTGCCTGATTAATTTGAGAGTTAGTGACTAGTATCATTTTTGTATGATCCCAAAGATGAGATATTTGATTGGATTTTGCTAATTTGTATCTCTTTTACAGCTTGTGTTGGGGGGAGACAGAATTTTTTCCTTTTCCAATGCATCAGGAACTCATATATCTGATAAAAATAGAAATTGATGCTTTTTCCTGCAAACATGACTTCTTATAGGTAAGGTAAGATATTTAAATTACCTTGGAAGTTTTTATGTTACAGGGGGGGGGGGGGGTTACCCAGGAGGTAAGGGAGCTAGGTATATGTTGGGACACTATGTTTCATTTAGGTCTACCTAGTTTTTTTATTTTTAGGTTATGTAGAATTTTAATTTATTGATTAAATGAGATTGCAATAAAGGTAATTAGCTAATTAAGTTTTAACAAACATGAACATTTCTTATGAGCAGCTTACAATTTCATGATCCTAGTATACAGGGCGAGTCATTTAAGTGTCACCGCACCATTATTTCCTAAACTATTGAGAATATCAATTTTTTATTAATAAAAGTTGTTTACCATTAACTGCTGCATAACGTGAAATTATTACAAATTATACTGGGTATTTAATTATGCGTGTAGAGCACATTACGTTGTAATGTATGGTATGTGGATGGATGTGTGACGCCTCTAAAGGCGAAAGTACTGGAACGATTTTAATGAAATTTTAAGTTAAGAGGTATGTCGAAAGTTGTAGTTTTAGTTGAGCTTTTCAAAAAAAACCTAAACCGGAAGCGGAAGTTAAACTTGTTTTTCACAACTCTGTACTATGAGAAAACAGTTTTTTACTTACAACTCGGTTATTTGTAGAAATAAACTCATCAAACCTTATATCAGAGAAAAGAGGAAAAAGAGCTCTATCCAATGATAACATGGTTGCATTTGACGCATAATTAAAAAAGCGAAGTTAATGTCAATATCTTGAAAATTTAACGACCTATAAAAATTTTAATTTGAGATTCGAAATCTGTGTAAAAAAGTGTCTTAATGAAATCAAAACCGCATTGTGATATCGTTGATAATAACCAAATTACACACAAAAAGCAAAAACTGAACATTTTAGTTTTTTTAGTTTGTACTGAAAATTAAGCAAAAATTGTAGGATTTGAATGTGGATCATAGCAGTACTTGAGATGCTGAATAATACTTTTCATTTAATCGAATCTCTATCAGTTACCGTTTAGGAATCCACATACATGTGTAACACCCAATAGAAATATTAAACATTTTGCTTTGAGATTGTATAGCCCAAAAACCGAAGATTTTATAATTTAGTTTCTACGATTCAATTTGTCCTAAACAATTGGCCCAGTAAGATGTAAATGGTGGTAGGTAACTTTAATATTAACTCTAGAACACTAAACATACTTGGGAGTTGCATGAATACCAAACACTCATAAATTTTACTACTGTTTTTTAAAATTAGAAACATTTTGAAAAAATAAACTATTATTACATGCTAAGTGTACAATTGGTTTTTGTGCATATTAATGAATAAAAATTCTCAAAAAATAATTGAAAATCAAAAATTACTGTGCGCAGTTTTGGCAGCAACTGGGCTTGGTGTGCTCCACAAATATGGCAGTTGGAGCCTCCACAATGATTTGTTGTCATTCTTTGAAGACAAAATGGGCACAAATTGTAGATAGTACGCTTCTTTGCACCCTGGGTGGGTCTTTTATCTGGTATATTAATTTTCAAAATATTGCATATATCTTATGCCATATATGGCCACCATTGCAAATATGAGGTGTTAACTCGCATCTCTAACCACGGTTTCATCAGTTCTTCACTTAGATTCAGCATAAATGTTAATCTAGGCTCCCATTTTACATTATTTCTGTTTCTATTGGAATTATAGATCACAAAGGAATTTCTTGTTGCTATATTTATAATGTCATCAAAAACACACATGGGACATCAAGACTACGAAAAAATATTAAGGGAGTCGCAACAGTTCTGCCATTTTTTTAAGAGGGCTAATTTAGCACCACTAGGATCACTGTGGACTTTTGATATGTTATAAAGCGTATAAAGATGCATCTATTCTGAAAAAATCAAAGTTCTCCTGATTTATTCGTCAGTTTACCACTGATGATGACAGCTTCCTGTCGAAATACGTATCTGGTATTTAGTTACTTGGGTGGAAGGGTGCTGTAATTTTAAAGTGTTGTTATTCCACAGTTCAAGTATTTTTAGTTTAAATTAAATGTTTGAGATTTCTGCAGGATTCCTTCATTGGGGGCCTAAATAGTGTTACAAGCTGATATGGATCTTGAAACTGTAAAAGATTGAGAAACATTTTTTAAGATTTTATGGGTCGGAAGGAGCCGTGCCATACATTATGCTAATAGTGAGTTTTAAAAAGCTGCCCGGTTTTAATGAATGGGGTAACTTGAATGTTTTAAATGGGATGATATATAATTTTCAATATTTTTTTATATCTATATCAAAATATTATTTTTTCAGATTTTTTGAAAACATTTACTACCCCAAATAAATAGTTGTATGAAATTCTGTAAATATTAAAAACCATTACGAGATTGTTTTTATTTAAATGTACCTACTAAAAATAAACAACCAAAATTAAATCAAGTAAAATTTAATGATTGAAAAATGTACAAAATGTTTCATCCCTCCCATTTATTAGGAGTTGTAAACGTAAAAAAATAATCTCGCAGGGGTAGTCAACGTTTTTATAAAAATCTGAAAAATAGAGGCCGTATCTATTTTGATGCGGATATTAAAAATTATGCAGCATTTTATTTAAAATTTTTCAGTTACCCTCCAATTTTTAAAATGGGGTGGGCTTGCAGAACTGAATATTAGCTTAATACACGACCCCTTCAGTCCCATTTTATCAAAAAAAAATTGTTGCTCAATCTTTTATATTTTTGCAGCTATCAGATTGTAACTATTTAGTTGCCGCACTTTGTATAATTATGAAATCCGAATCCCTTCGACCAATCTTAACTTGCGTGAAATACGGCTGCAGCTGAGATTATGCAGCGTGAAGCGGGTATTATTTTTGTAAAAAAGTTACCAAAAAAAGCGTAGTCCGTAGCCCACTGGTTCAACTAGTTTAAATTAAATTCATTATTTCAGTAAAATTAATTCTAAACAACGTGTCTGAAAACTGGGATGTTATCAGTTCTTATCAGTTTCTTCCTTTGTTTAAATATGCTTACATGTAACAGGTGCATAACAAATCAGTTTATCATTCGACCTTGCGGTTAATTTTCGTTTGCAAATGCCAGATGTCTTTTCTAAACAAGCTTTATGATTGGTACATTTTTTCCCTCTCCCTGATAACATTATTAGTTCACGTTAGTAAAGCTGTAGAGATAGCTTGTTCTATAAATTATTTGTTAATTCATAATTGCGTAAAATGTATTACTTTGTGAATCTTGAAATTGTACAAGAATTATGGGCAGTGCTAAACGTGTATGGTGTATAGATGTAGAGTGGATACCCGTTTTAATTAAAAATAACCAGGAAGATTCATAAAAAGGTACAAATACTACCTACATACCTATAATTTTTCTTCTTAAATACTTTTAAAGGGGCGTTTTGCTATTAATTTGAAATGCGGAATAATGGAATTATATTATATTTCGAAAAATCCCGTGGTACCTAGCATAAATTATGGTAGGTAATTTAAAAAAATACGTTATTTGATTGATGTACAAGTTATGATTGTATTTCTTCAATTGTATAATCGTGAAAGCACATAATTTATATTATGGCTTTTGGTAATGTTTATTTCTTTTGCAGCTTTCATCCCGATAGACAGAATTCCTTCTTTTTCCAACGCATTACCAACCCTTTTCATTAAACGTCTGTGATAAAGGAAGAAGTGGTTGATCTTTCTGCAAATGTGACTTCTTATAAGGTAGGTAAGATTTTTAATATTACTTTTGAAGTTTTAATGTTAAATGCGGAAGTGTTTATCCAGTACGTTTTATTAAAGATTTCTTTTTAATTTCTACTTCTCCTCATCCGACTAGAAACACAACCTGAGTCCTGTTACGCTAGTAATTTTTCAGCAATAAATCCACTTCAATAAAGTCGTGGGCATAAAATTGCTATTATATATATATTCTGTTTATTTAGAATATTCGGGCAATATTAGACATGCAGGTAGGTGAGAAGACAAGAAAACGTTTGGCAGCGAGAAATTTGACTTTACGTGAGCCGGGGGCGGTAGAGCGAATTAAAACTGTCATTTTAATAACATGGTCCCAGCAATTTTTTTTATTATTGGGAATATTCCAACAATATTATACAGGCAGATGTCTACTAGGACAAGAAAACTTTTGGCTATAACAGATTCGTTTTTCCGTGACCCGGGGGCGGTGGAGCGAATTAAATTTGAACAACTTTATTCCAGCAATTTCTTTTATTGTGAATATTCCAACAATATTATACACGCAGATGTCTGTTATAGCTAAAAGTTTTCTTGTCCTGGTAGACATCTGCGTGTGTAATATTGTTGGAAAATTCACAATAATAAAAAAAATTGCTGGAATAAAGTTGTTCAAATTTAATTCGCTCCACCGCCCCTGGGTCACAGAAAAACGAATCTGTTATAGCCAAAAGTTTTCTTGTCCTAGTAGGCATCTGCCTGTGTAATATTGTTGGAATATTCCACATAATAAAAAAAATTGCTGGGACCATGTTATTAAAATGACAGAAGAGATAAATAAATTAAAAAATAACAAAAGTACAGGAGAAAATGGGATACCAGCGGAAGTATACAAATGGGGAGGAGATGGGCTTATGCAGAAGATAGTTAACCTAATAAAAAACGTGTGGAGAAGTGAACAAATGCCATTAGCATGGCACAACGCGATAATCTGTCTCATTCATAAGAAGGGAGATAGGTGCCAATGCGAAAATTACCGAGGAATATCGCTGCTGGATGTGGCATATAAGATATTGGCGCGACTTGTCCGGAACAGGCTGAGTGAGTACCAAGAGCGAGTCATAGGTGAATATCAAGGAGGATTCAAGAAAGGACGAGGCACCGCGGATCAAATTTTTACGGTAAAGATGATCCAATGCAATAGCTACGAGCAAAATCTAGGGCTGCATATGTTATTTGTTGATTTCCGCCAGGCATACGATACGATAATCAGGAGAAAACTCTACGAGGCCCTTAAAAAGCTGGGGATTCCAACGAAACTCATAAAATTAGTAAAAATGACCCTAATAAGGACCAGTTACAAGATTTTGATAGATGGGCAGGTTACGGAAAGTGTTACTGGAAACAAAGGTGTGAGGCAAGGAGACCCTATCTCGACGGTGCTGTTCAATTTTGTCCTAGAAGCAATATTGAGGGAAAGTGGTATTGAAGCGAGTGGAATAATTTACCAAAGAAGACATCAAGTAGTTGCATATGCAGACGACCTAGTTTTAATTACAAGATCAAGAAAAGAATTAGAAAGAATATTTAGGAAACTAGAAAGCACAGCAAGAGCATATGGGCTAGCAATAAACGAGAAGAAAACGAAGTACATGGAAATGCGTCAAATCACTGAGAGAGAGAGACAGTGGTCAGCTTCAAGGTGGAAGGAAGAGAGTATAAATTCGAGAAAGTAAACAGTTTCGACTACCTGGGGGTGACACTAACAAATACCATAGATGAGAGTGTAGAAATCCAAAAACGAATTACAAAGGGTAGCAAGGCAGTAGGTGCTATCAGTAATATATTGAAGGCCAAAGAAATCTCTAGGGCCGCGAAATTAAGAATCTACAAAACGATTGTACGACCATCCGTAACATACTCAAGTGAATTATGGGCAATGACGAAGCAGATGGAAGTAAAACTAGAAATATGGGAGAGGAGAGTTTTAAGGAAAATACGGGGAGGAGTGAAAACAAAGGATGGCGAGTCGGAGTGGAGACGAAGAACTAACAAAGAGGTACAGGAAATTTATGGCGACCCACCAATAACGGCATTCATAAGAGCCCAGAGGGTAAGATGGCTAGGGCACGTCAGTCGTATGCCGCACAACAGACATGCGAAGAGGATGCTGGAAGGAGGAGTTGGTGGAAAGAAAAAAAAAGGTCGCCCAAAAAAGAGGTGGCTGGAGGCTGTGGTGAAAGATGTGAAGAGAGCAGGAGTGGAAGATTGGAGAAACAGAGCAAGAGACAGAGGCGGATGGAGAAGAGTAATTAGTAAAGTTAAGGAAATGTAAAATATTAAATGTAAAAGGTGAAATGTAAAATTAAATGTAATCAAAACTAAGCCATGGGCCTAGAAGGCCTGCAGTGCTGAAATATATATATATTCCACATAATAAAAAAAATTGCTGGGACCATGTTATTAAAATGACAGTTTTAGTTCGCTCTACCGCCCCCCGGCTCACGTAAAGTCGAATTTCTCGCTGCCAAACGTTTTTTTGTCTTCTCACCTACCTGCATGTCTAATATTGCCGGGATATTCTAAATAATAAACATAATAGGGAGTATATACGGCTTTATTGAGCTGGATTTATTGCTGGAAAATTGCTCCACCAGTCCATAACCTACTAAACTAAAGGTTTATGTTCTGTGTAACCTACTCTCTCATAGAAAAGTAAAATAGATTTTCCGTTTAGCTTTTATTTTAACCAAAAATATTAAATTGAAGACAACAATATCTAGATATTTCTTTTTATTCTAAAATTTCAAAACCTAGCAAGTTTTCCACCTCAAATATAAAATTAGGTTAGTGCTACTTTTTGTCAAAAGCTCATTAGAACTTTTGCTTGTCTAATTCTAACTCGGGAGCGGAGAAATTAACAGAAATTAGCCTATTCGATTTATTTCATATTATATTTTAAACGTACAGATAACATAAGGCGTTGCCAGCACACTTTATTGAAACAAAAATAACAATTTCTTTTTGGCGAGTGCAAATCGAGAGCAAATTCACGCTGCTGTAATAATTTATACAAAAATTATGAATAATTCTTGCGTTTATGATAATAAAATGAAAATATTTCTGTTTATATTATACAGTGTGTAACAGAACACCTACACACTATCTTTTATCTTGAACCTACATGGATGGGATAAAAATTTGTTATATAAATCGTAGGTACACGAGGTATTCAGTAAAAATATTTAGAAATTTTTTGTGGCTCTGGAAAGGGTAGTTTTGGGGGGGGGGGGGGGTCTCGAGATTTTCAAATAGGAAGGTGGTTTAAGTTGTTTAAGAGGTATTTTTAAAACCAACAACTTTAAAAAAAGAACATATCGATACCTCAAAACCGTTTCAAAATGGCGGCCAATTATATTCAAATTCAGTCATTATACATAAACCTTTTCCCAACCGCACATGAACTATTATACCAAGAAAATTGGTACTATGATCATTAAAGTCCATTAAATTAGTTTTCCAATGATGTATCACATGAGGACAAAAAATAAATGTTAGTACCCCCTCTCTTTCTCAAAAGAGCGGTAACATTCAAAAGATATTGTCTCAAAAATCTTAAATAGGACGAGGGGTCAATCCTACCTCATTTTAAAGGTCTTTGGTTTTTCAATATTTCTCACCGTTATAAAATGGCGGCTCAATTTATAAAAATTTACTTCTTATTATCGGATGAATCACTCCCTCTACCGCATCTAAGGCAGTGAAACAGAATTTTTTTTGCTGATTTATAAAGTATGTTCACATAACATTTAAATCCACATGCGAGTTGGAGTGTGAAGGAAGGTCTCGCAGCGGTTGCTTGACAATTATTTTTATATGATTTAGTGTTCAGATTTAAAACTCTAATTTAACATTAAAATTTGCAGACATTCATAATGTGAACAAACATTGAGGAAGTTTCAACGTTATAACTACAGTGTGCTTCTTTATTTGCTGAGCAATTGGATTACTACAAAGATGTTGGGCCAGAAAAAGAACTGGATTCCCAGACAGGATCACTACAGGACTGCAGTTCGGATTTATGGAGAAATGTGTTATGGAGACTAATAATAAGCAGTCACAGTCAGAAGGAGAACAACCAAAATCAGAACCAATGTTACAACCCCACTTGCATTCCGAATTTGCTCGTACTCGGACAACTTGAATTCTGCATTTGCAATAATTTTGTATGAGAATTATTATTGTTAATCAAAAATTTTGGTAGTTATCTGTAATTCAAAGCTCTAGTTTATTTAATTTTTGGTGTTTTGAAATTTGTCAAATTTTTTGTACAATGTACATTTTATTCAATTTATTACACTTTAGCATTTTCTAAAGTGTATCTTCAATATTAGGATTTTTTCGCAAACATTTTTACAAACAATTTAGTGCGTTGTAATTTCAATCTTTAATTTTACATTTGATGTTCCAGATGTTCATAATGAGAGCAACATGAGGGAGTTTCTACATTTCAACTACAGGGTGCTTCTCAGAATGCAGTCAGAATGAAAATCGGAACAATAATTGCTAAAACAGAAGGTGAATTTTTGCAATTTTTACTTCAAAGCTATTTTACTTTGACTTTTGCTTTTTATATTTTCATATATCAATTTTTGGATAATTTTATTCTGGCCTCTGTGCTTTATTTAGAATATTTAATTAATCATAAATTTAAAAATGATATTTAAGTAAATATTCTGTTTCCTTATTACTCAATTTTTTTTTTATTGTAGATCGCTGATGGAAGTCTTCTTCTTCATTTGTGGATTATCATTGGAAGCAGCAGGGTTGAGGGTGAAATCTCAAAATCAAAATATTTAAATTTTAATTTTAATCGGTTAGAGATGCATCTTTTTTCGAACAGTAAAATTTCCTTTGCCTTATTTAAAGTTTTGTGTTCTTTGTGTTGTTTCTTGTAATGATGCGAGTTTCAAGAAACGTGCTATGCATGTATGTAAGATAATGAGTAACTTGAACAAATGCATACGTTACATCTCTACCACATCACTGTTAATTTACTTAATTTACAAATCTTAACAGGGGAATATTTATATAATTATTTATAACAAAAAACGGGTTATGGGTTGGGTAGCATTTCCCTGTAGCTTGGTGTATTAGGCAGCCATTACCTTCCCTTAACTCTTACCGTTATAATTACTGGTCTATTTATTCTAATCGGGTTATAATTGTAACTATTTCTTTTTGTATTTGTGACTCTTTTAATTCTAAATACCTACAAAGTGACTGATTTTCTTGACATGGTTTCATCTTTATTTCTAGTAGCATATTACGTACTTGTCCTTTCTGTTTAAGGAAGGGTGCACCCATGCACTGCATCTCATTGATTTTCTTATGAGATGATGCCATAGTCGGCATGAGCCACCAATTGTGTGTTTATAATCTCAATCACCGCAAGGTTAAAACTCCTTTTTTTCAACCAAGCGCCCATTACTGGCACGACCCTTCTTCGCACCCAAATTTTGCTGATAGGGTTGCTACTAGCTATTTTGACTTTTTATATTTTGTATATTATATATGTTATATAAGGCCCCCCCCCCAAGTTTCAAGTTGTGACATTTTCATTTCTTATGTACTTGCGGTAAAACTAACACCTTCATATGAAAGTTAACTGTTATGCTAGTAGCATTGCCCCTAAACTTAACTTTGGCGGGGAGGATTTGTCAAAAATAATTGGGAAACTAGTGAAAATCAACAACATGTTGTAGAGAGTAACTTATGGTTTTTTATTTTTGGGCGCTTAATATATCTGTGTACTGTTCTTTCTCTCTTTTTGGGAGAGTTTACATGGAATCGAATGAATGGGACGCATGTAATATGTAACAATGTAAAAGGTAGGAGGAAATTCAGAGTAAACTAAATTGTACAAATTTTTTAAAGCAATTACAAAGTTTCTAGTGACCATCACTGGTATCACTTCTTCAAACCCAAGTTTTATTCGTGGCACTGCTATTTGTTTCATCTTTATTTATAGATAGCACATTAGTTGTCGTATTTGTCCTCTCAAGTTCAAGATACACACACAGCATCTTGTTATTTTTCCAATGAGATGATGCCATAGTTGGCATGAGCCCCACCAATTTCCCCAATTTTTTTTTCGAGAGTTGAATAGTATGAATTGGAAGTGGTTGTTATCGCTGATCAAGTTTGCGACTCCAGCAGGCGGTAGTTGGCTATACACAAAGTGACTTCGAAGAGCCTAACATACTTGGTATGGAGCCCGAAAGGGGTGGCCATCGGCGACCCGGCATGTTGGGGAAGCTTACTTGTTCACCGACCTCGATACTTCCAAGTTTTGCTATGTGAAAAAGAGCGACTTAAAACAACATTCCTTATGGTAGGTAGCTCTATCTTTCTTGCCCGATTAACTTTTGATTAATAATTCACTGTTTACACTTTTTAAATTCATTTTGTTTTTCTATAATTTTGAGTTTACATAGCTTTTTACATGTGCAAGAGACTTTCCACCTTGTTTCATTTATACTTACCTGATTTTCTTTTGTTACTATAATTCTAATAGCTCATTCACTGATTGTATTTTTTTTAATTTCAGGTTGTTATTGGAGCAAGAAATGGCGAGGCGCCTCAATTGTGAAGACCTGGAATCATCAATCAGCCTTGTAGCAGAGAACTTCCCATCTTTTGAAGATGTGAAAAAGTGAAACTTTTCGTATTAATTTTGATTATTGTATTTACATACCTATTATTAAAATGTTAATTACAAATTCTAATAAAAATATAACAAAATAATATTTGCAACAATCAGCTTGTTTTAATTATCAGCTTTGTCATTTATCATAAAATTACTAAAATACAGCTGATGGCAAGTGGTCAAAAATTTGTTTTAAAGTTTCTAATCTATACAGTCAAAATTATTCAAAATTAATATCTCTGTATTGCTGTAATCCTGTTACCAAATAGTCAAAATTTGAAACTATACTCAAAATATTTTTGACAAACCTCTACATCGTTTCTGGACTCCTGGTAGCAAGTAGTTAGAATTTGACTTTAAAATTAAAATTTTTGCTTATTGATGATCTCTTCGCACTTATGTGACCCTAATAGAGAATGGTCAGAATTTCAAATTTTCGGATTCAATAAATACTCGTGACATTATACCTTTTCCCATTTCTGTGGTCCTGATAGTAAATGGAGAAACTTCAAGCTTGAGAACCTCAATTTTAAAATCAATTCAGAAAATATTGGTATCAGGATCACAGAAGTGCAAAGAGGTAGCAACTAGTAAAAATTTCAAGCTCGAAAACCCCACTTTTATAATCAAATTCCAGACAATTGCTATCAGGATTACAGAAGGACAATCAGGTGTTGCAATAATTAATTTTCTGAATAATTATCTCAACTTTTGGAATTAAAATTTACCAAGTTGGTATCAGGATTGCATACGAGGAAAAAGGTATTGCATCAAAATTATTTAAGGAAAAATGTAAATTTCCTGAAACAATATGCTAACCAAGTACTACCAGGAGCACAAAATAAATAAGGTGCTGTTAGGTATTTGTGGAGTTTAAAATTTCAAATTTTTGAGCAATACCTCAGCAGCAGGATCTCAGCAGAAAAAGGAGATTGTTGCCAATATTTTTGAATCTAAATCATTTAAAATTTTAAGTTGTTAACGCCTTTTTTAATGTACAATGATACAGAATAAAGACATCACAGTTAAATGCACATTTATTGTATATTTCTGTATAATGCAACATATAAGCATATTAACAAGGGCACATTTAAATACACAGTGTGTCATTCAAGTGTCGCCCCACTTTTATTTCCTAAACAATTGGAAGAATCAAATTTTGGAAGCTAACATATGTACAAAGCTTACTACTAAAAACACACTCCTGTACTCTGTTAATTTCCTTATTGTTTTAAATTAGCGATTACAGACTACTTTTAGAAATTCTTTTTTGGACGAGTTTTGGGCCCTAAAAAGAGCCATTTGTATGTTGTAGTTGCAGCTTTGCAAACTTGTAGGCACATCCTTGTCTGTTAGCAGGCGCTCCTGTTTAGCTGTGTGCTGTTGGAGTTCCACTAATACTCTACTCAAGCCTTTATTGTGCTCTTTCTGCCTTTTCAACAACTTTCCATTATCCCTATAAATAACAATATATAATTATTTAAAATATTGATTATTTACAAAATACGAATTAAAGACCAGACACTAACACGGCAAGTATAAAACATTGCATTAAAATTTATGATAGATAATACCTACTTGTACAGTGTCATTAACCATGTTTGGCAGGGGTACCTATGCGGAGTTCCCAACCAAATGGTATTTTCCATAGAAATATTTCTGTGCCCCAAATTGTTCCACACTTTTACGCAAGAAGGAGTATCTCAGCACCTAAAATGAAGTATTGATATTATCCTTCGTGTAATTTAGTAATTAATTGCTCTTACCCTTGCACTATGAGCAGACTCAGTAAATCCTACAAATGTTTTTGAATATTAGTTTTGCAGTACATATTCCTTGCAGAATAATCGAGTGAAAAAATTTACGGTTTAGATAGCTATCCTGTTGATCTGCAGGCACTTTTACTGGTATGGCACCATTCACGTCTAAGAAAAAACAAGTGCAGTGGTGCTACCATTCTTGTGTTTTCGCTTTGCAATAAGCCTTTTGAGGGCCTTATCGATGTCAAAACTGAGTGCATTGAAATCTGTTTTTTTTTCGAATTTCCCAAGAAAATCAAAACCAAGTTTTACCGCTTCCTCGCATTAACGGTCGTTTTCCCGAAGTTGAATTCCATAACTACTGTGCTCGCTGCAGTGATAATCAGTGTGAAGATATAAATTTTCAGGCTATATTAAATATTAACCTTTTCAATATTGATATTGAATATATGACAGTGTAATATCACAGTAGAAACAAAGTAAGGTTAGAATAGCATTGCGTGCGTATTTCAAATTTGACGCGCAAATGTATTTTTTTAGTAACTAAGATCTGCTGCGCCATCTCTCCGCCCAACATTTCGTGACGCCCATATCAAACTCGAGTGACAACACCATACTCAATACATGTTTCCTTTCCGCAAATTAGTATGATTTGCTTACAATAGATGTCGCGATACCGCGAACCAAATCACTTGATAAATGTATATATTTGTGTATAAATCATTATTCTCTTATGAAAAAAACATTACAAAAATTTTCATTCTGAACAATGAATTTGTCTTTTTCGCTATGAGCAACTAAAAGTGTTAAAATTACGAAATCGTGGTAACTTCTTTTGAAATAGACTGGGGAACACGTTCCTAGTGGTCAAAAAAAATAGCGGACGACCCCTCCATGGAGGAAACTGCAAAATACTCCATTTTTCAATTTTTAGATAGATGTAAATTCCAGAGATGTACTTTATTACTCTGAAAACTTCAATTTCTTTTCATCACATTTATTATGTTAAAACGGCTCTGAAAGTTTGACAATTACATTGTTCCTTACGGCAAAAACTTTAGGAAGGCGTAGCCAAAAATTTGCTTCTTTTTAACTCATGCTCCTTGCTAAACTAGTGAGAAGTAAAAAAAATGACAATAGTAACTTTTATGATCTTTTTGTAATTTTATACTGGAAACGAGTATTTTGTTTAATTTAAAGAAGCTTTATTTAAACAAACTGCAATAAATGTTAGAACATTAATTCAAAAAACTAATCACGCAATTCATTATTTCAATTATAGTTTAATTTTAAAGAGGTTCTAATGTTGGAGAAGATACATTTTAGAAATGTATATGTAAACGTTTTTTATAGAAAAAAAAAACTGAAATGAAATAAAAAAAACTTTTGATTATTTTTCGTATTACAGCATTAGTAACACCCTGTTATCTATAAATAACATAGATTAAAGAACTGTTATATAATTAGAACGTTGAATTTTAAAGGAAAATACACTCAAATAACAAAACTTAAAAATCCATAAAAACCTTATATGGAGGAAGATAAGAATCGACACCCGGTAGCAATAAACAATTACTGATTACTTTAGTCTGACTAACAAGAAAACAAAGGTAATGAATGATATTTCCCGATTAGTAAGCGCTAGACACCTTTCAAATATCGAATTGATGCTCCAGGTAATTTAAAAATTAATAACTTTGTAGTTCGGTGTGTACTTATATAAAGAAAATTTTGTTAACGTTTCTTCAGTCACAGCTCAATTTTCACTGCTTGCTTCTAACTATGGACCGTAACAACAATGTAAGTCTTATTTCAATTACATATTAAGTGTTTTTACAATTATAATTGCTAATTTAAATTAATCGTTTTTTTTGTAGATGCGTTTTTTGATTTTGGGAGCATTTCTGACAGTTGTGGCTGCCGAGGCACCTCTTCTACCCTATGCACCAGCGGTTCCAGCTCCAGTATACGGCGTACCTAGAATCGAATTACCTCCACTCAGACCTATTGCAACATCTTACAAATACGAAGTTATAAATCCTCCTAAGCCTATTGAAATTTTAACACCTTACCCAGCACCCATTTTAAAATCGTATCCAGCTCCCATTGTTCCCGCTCCCGTATACGGCATACCAAAAGTTGAGATAATCAGACCAATAGTTCCAGTAACATCCAGCTATTCTTACCATATTCCCCAACCAATTCAAGTTTTGAAAACTTTTGCAGCACCTGCTCCAGTGTATGGTCCTCCCAGACTTGAACAAGTGATTCCTGCTCCAGTTTATGTTGCACCTAAACTTGAAATTCCTGCAACACCTGTGTTGACCTCATACAAATATCACGTTCCTGAAATTCAAAGAATTGCAGCACCGCTAGTCAAAGTTGCCCCATATCCTGTTGAGATCCCAGCGTTGCCTGTAGTACCTCATACACGCTATGGTTTACCACTTCATTAAATTATAATGGAATTGAAACGTTGTTGTTGTTATTATTATTATTATATAATATTTATGAACTTTTGCTTCAATTTAATATGTTAAATAAACTTTGAATTTATAAAGAAATGTTTTAATAATTTTCCCACGGTGTTTGTCTTCTGTTTCTGAAACTAATTATAATTATACGAGAAAGTAAATTAGCAGGTATTTAATCCAATAAGCAAATTTTAAACTTTGTACACATTGTAACATTTTAATTTATTGTAAATAAAACAATTCTTAACTTCAACAGGTTTTTTATTTTAACCTTGTACGTATTTCGACATGTTGATTGTCGTTTTCAGAAACAATATTAAAAGTAAACAATTGTTGTTGCTATAGGAACAATAAATCTTCATAACTTGATCTTGGTTTTCTATATCTGCGTCCAGATGACTTGATTTCTCATTCCAAAACGTCCAATAACGGTGAATTTAAGAAATCAATTTGTTCATTCATTGAAGGTACAGATTTTAAATGTTTGTGTATTTCAAACGCTTCTAATATATCCAACTTACGTTTATCAGAACAAAAATGTAACCATTTTATACTGTTATTAGATGTCATTGAATGATTGGTTCTAATAGGTGTCTAACGTAATTGGATTTATGTGGGTGTTTAAACTTCTAACAACGTAAGAAATAAGAAAAGATTTGGTTTCAATTATGGCTAGAATAGACCACTACATGTTTCGTTCTTGTTTGAACTCATCAGGTGGACATAATTCTAACCATAATTGAGACCAAAAGCAAACAGGCATATATACGCCAGAAAGTATAAAACTAACGGGGAATTAAACTAATAACGCCCTCTATTATGTGCGGCGAGAAAAAGTTGCAAAGCAACAAACCGGCAAAGTTGCGATCGGAACCTGCTAAGCAGGTATCTGCGATCGCACCGGCCTCTAAGCACAAAACACAGAAACGCCCGTGTGGCAAGAAATAAGAAAAGATTTGGTTTCAATTATGGCTAGAATAGACCACTACATGTTTCGTTCTTGTTTGAACTCATCAGGTGGACATAATTCTAACCATAATTGAGACCGATCGCAACTTTGCCGGTTTGTTGCTTTGCAACTTTTTCTCGCCGCACATAATAGAGGGCGTTATTAGTTTAATTCCCCGTTAGTTTTATACTTTCTGGCGTATATATGCCTGTTTGCTTTTGGTCTCAATTATGGTTAGAATTATGTCCACCTGATGAGTTCAAACAAGAACGAAACATGTAGTGGTCTATTCTAGCCATAATTGAAACCAAATCTTTTCTTATTTCTTGCCACACGGGCGTTTCTGTGTTTTGTGCTTAGAGGCCGGTGCGATCGCAGATACCTGCTTAGCAGGTTCCGATCGCAACTTTGCCGGTTTGTTGCTTTGCAACTTTTTCTCGCCGCACATAATAGAGGGCGTTATTAGTTTAATTCCCCGTTAGTTCTAACAACGTACGTGTTCCTTGTACCTAATATCAAATTTCTAATTGTTTGTCCTATATAAACCGAATTACAGTGCGAGCAATTTAATTTATAAATGCCCGATTTTAGTAAATTGTCTGTTTTTTCTTAAGCATTAAACAAAGTGTTTAAAATGTTTTTTGTTGTTTTAAAAGTTATTTTACATTTATTTGTTTTGTTTATTTTTTGGCAATTTTTTCTGATTTATTGCCAAAATATGGAATTGACGCATATTTCATATATCTGATGAAGTAGTTGTATAAATTTTTTGTATAACTTATTTATAATTTTTCTGTTTAATTAGTATATTAGATACACTAATTAAATTAATTTCTGTAAGATACATAGTTCAATGGATGCCTATGAATGTTAAAATGTAATTTCTTTGTTCGCCGTATTACTTTTTAATGCAATCGCATTTACACGGCATACTGTGTGTATTAAAAACTAATATTGTTAAAGTAATTATAGTATATTATTATATGAGCGATTATGGCAGCCATTATTCACAAAGATGATGTTTGAGCCCACGAGCCGCAGGCGAGTGGCGCAAATCATCCGAGTGAATAATGGCCATAATCGCGAATGTGATACTATGCTTTTTCTACACCTATTAAACAAATAAATTAGACTCATTTTAGTGGTTGAATTATTAGTTTGCACAGATTTCACTACAGTGAATTATAGGTACGAATTATAGGTACGATTTTTCACGAAAATAATGCTAATAATTGCCATATAATTAAATAGGTGTAGAAAATGTATTTTATATACAGATAATCATTAACTAAAACAAAGGCTGACCAAGTATTCTCAGAGCGACGAAATAGACTTTCTTCCACAGAAGTTGAGAAAATACCGTTTTGAACTCAAATTGTCACAATTTATCTGAAGTCTATGAATAATTTGTTACTGTATATTCAAGACTTATGTTTTTGTTTTTGATGTTACTAATATATGTTAAGTATAAGAATATTACAGTTTTTTTTGACAAGAGTTTTACTTTTATTTAACCTAAAGTTGTTTTTTAGTTTATAAGATGAACAGTTTATTTTTTTATATTTTTTAGTGGTGGGTTGCGAATACCGATCAGGCACGTAACTAGAATCTTTTAGTAGAGTGGGCCACTGGTGGACCAAAGAAAAAGTATAGTAGGTACAGAAACATACCTTGACACAAAAAGAAAACTGAAAACAATCGAGTAACATTTTTATTTTTTATCATTAATTATAGGAAAAGAGGTACCTATACCACAGCAAAAGGTTCATGCTTTCTCCCAAATCTTAATTGTCATTAGAAATTCTTAAGTAGCTCATACAGGAGGTTGAAAAATAAGCTGTTTTTAATTTTTCCTTGAAATTTAAAATCTGGAAAATTAAATCTCAAGGATACTTTGGCTGAGCATTTAAAACAACTGTGTTATTATTAGTTGTCAGTGCCGTTTAATCAATAAATAATAATTTTTACATTTAAAATTAACCAAAAATCTAAATAAATATAAATAATAAATTATTAATTTACAAATTAAATTGCTCGCACTGCGATTTGACCCACCATTTCCAATTATAACGTTTATTCATATAATCAAAGAACTTGCTATTTTTAACTTTTTATTTCTGGAAATATAAATAGTGTACAAATTTTTGTCAATTAAAATTCATTTGCAGTAGCTTACTTATCTAAAGCGTAATAATCAACATTTCACAAGATACTACACAAGAGTAACAACTCCTTGGTTATGTATTTGTCTACTTAAAGTCGCAAAAATATCTCTTAATACTAACATCTAGGCTTCCGGGTTGGAGCCGCGTCATCGGTGCATGAACTGCCAGTTCATGCACCGATGACGCGGCTCCAACCCAGAAGCCTAGATGTTATTAACAACGGCCGCGGAAGCCTGCAACTTAGATTCTCTTAATACTGTTATAAATCACAAACAATTAATATTTGTTACTATTTTTCTTAGGCAACTTCTTTATTTTGATGTTTCTTCTTCCTGTTTAATTTTTCTTGTATTTCAGCCAAAGTCTTTCCTTTAGTTTCAGGTTGCACAAAGAAAACAAACAAAGCACCCAAAACACAAGCACCAGCAAACATTCCAAACATAACGTGCAATCCTAATGCTTCAGAAATGGGTTCGAAGAATTTAGTTACAAGAAAACCTAAAGATGCTCCAAAAATTGTCGAGGCTGATACAGCAACTCCTTTGATGTTAGATGCAAATAACTCTCCTAGTAGAATGTAGGGCAATGTGAATATTCCAATGGGGTTCATGATGAGGTATAGCATTAAACCCGTTGTTGGTAGCCACGAAAGGTAGCTAACGTCTGCATGTGCTTCATCTTGGAGGTAGAAGTAGATTGCTTCACCCACTAAGGCCACTCCACATCCTATACACGATATCATTAATAGTGGTTTTCGACCAGCTTTATCCACTATGGCAGCAGCGAGTAAAGCTGGAATTTAGAGAAAAACATCATTATTTTTTATATTATGAGTTTGAGTGTGTAAAAAAGTTTATTTTTTTTTCATATTCATATGCCTGTTCAATTTTAGATAATTAGGTAAAGTTAAGAACCATATAATGGTATAACATAAGCAATGGTTTTTGATACGTAGTAAAAGGCATCATGAAAATGTCGTTATAAGGGGTAAGGCACTCCAATAATACGAAGATAGTTCACGCCTGAACGCCAAAACCGTAACTTACGCAGTGGCAGTAAATTTAGTGATCCATGCAATTATTTTTAAAGCATATTACTGAACGTACTTAACTACCAAACATAAAATAAGACAACCGTTGTCATGGAAACCGTGCACTTAATATTCAACATGGCTGATGCAAATGTCAACTGTACCTTAAAACAGCGTTTAATTTGTTGCAAAGATTTTGCTGTAATGAAAGTGTCAAACCGACTGAAATGTTACTCAGACTCAGCTCATAATTTCAAGAAAATACACCTGAAAAGTATTAATTATTTAAATGGGTTTATCGTTTTAAATATTGTCGCGATGTGGAGATCAGTTATGAAAATTTTAATTATTGTTACAACTTATTCTAAAATTAGTAAGCTTTCATAACATTTCACAATATGTAAGAAGTACTGATTTAATCACACCCAGAAGTTATAATTACATGTAACAAATGTCCGTTGCATTTGCTCACTGCATTATTGATTAAAACCTAAATGTGTTTGCGTGACTTACTTTGAAGCCTATGTAAAGGTATATTCCTTGCATACCAAAGTTAGTTAACAGACAGTTAAACTTCTTCAAGCCAATCTCTTGCATAGCTACTACCTTCTCCGATATTTGTGGATTATGCGTAAACTACTCATATTTATGTAAGCGTATCAATTCTAACAAATATATTTTTCTTGCATTTTGGAGAGTTGTGTTCATTCTAGACAAAGTCACGAACTACGAATCATGCTTTATTTTGTATAAACTGTAACGTGACAATATGGCCGTGAGACTGTTCGCGACAATCCAGAAGGAGGAGGTTCAACTGCAACAAGTGTTATTTTTGCTGTCATTAAACGTGTTTTCTCCACTATTTCAGAGTTAGTTATTTATCGATTTGTATTGATCAAAACTTTAACGCCTTTATTGACAACTTCAATAACTCTCCTGGCAGTTTAAATTCCTCTTCTTGGATTATCTCTATTAGTCTCACGGCCAAATTTAAAACGATTAGTTTATTCAAATACTTCCGACATGTTGATTGTGCTTTGTTGAAACTGTAAATTTTGCACAAATCCTACACAAATGTTGATGTTATTACATAAAAAGATGCAAAAAATTGAGTTATTCCTAACACATCGACTAGCCAGCTAGGTGCCCTGACCAAAGTTTTTTTTTATTTTTTTTTATGGGCTATGCTCTTGTTAAAGTGATATAGAATCTTTTGTAAATCTACCTATTTTCATTATAAAATGTGGCCTCCTGATTTTTTATAGCTTTTTAGCAACACTGGTCTATTCCAATAAATGAGTAGATAGTAAATAGTATATATAACCCATTTTACCGTTATTCAAACTGGAAGTAGTACTCTTATAAGATGGAAAATCTTACCTGCAGGAAGTTGTACTACACCACAGATTATACTGGACACTTCGGCTGAAATGCTGCTTCCACTGCTTTCAATTATTGTTTGCATGTACGCTTCAATAGCAAATATACCAGTTAATTGTTGAATCAATTTTATTCCTGTAACATGAAAAAGGAGTCTTAAAAAATAAAGATCCAATCGAATAACTGGTTGTAAATTTGTATAAATAATTTGTTGTTGCTCACCTATAATGACAATCACTGATTTTCTGTATTCTTTTTTGGAAAGTAATTCCCACAGTGTCGATTTGTTTTTCAAAGTGTATTCAACTGTTTTCTCGATTTCTTCTAAATGTTCTTCGAGTTCTTTTTGATCCCGATTGTTCTTGGACAGTATAATCAAGTTTTCTCGGGCAAGATCTTTTTTTCCAGTTTTAATTAAATAATATGGAGATTCCGGCATAAAGTAGAATAATATCACGAATATTATGGGAAGTACACTGCAACTAATAGCTAGAGCAGTGTAGGAAACGAATGGTCCAATTGTTAGCACAAACAAACTTCCTGTTAGTTTTAGGATATTAAAAGTTGTTCCTAGTTTTCCTCTGATATCTCTTTCTGCTATTTCGCCAGCATATATTGAGCCACTCTTAAAGAGAATAATATGAAGGGTTATTTATCGAAATGCTTAAGTTAATTTGTTTAATTAATACTAATAGCATGCGCCAGCAAAATTGTGCTTTTTCTTATAACTGACAGTTGGAAACCAATTAAAGAGCATACAATACCGCCGGAAGGCGGGGCCAACAGTAAGTGGGAGGTATCTGTCAAACAGAGGTATAAATGAAACTTAAAAACATAACTACTTTTAAAAGCGCAAAATTTAAAAAGTTTCGTTTTTTTTCTGAACAAAGTTGCTGAGAGCTGGTAGTATAATGGCGTTAACTTTTAAGAAAAACATTGAGAACGAGAAGTATGTATAAAATAATGATATAAATTTGTGATAATATTTTTAGATCGCATTGATGTGTTCGTAGGTAGTCCAGAGCATATGGTACCGTAACTTAGTATGTAAATTTAACGTCTCTCTTACCGTTGTTACTATGGCAAAACCAAATCCAGCTATAAATCGAGTAATGCATAGAGCCAAAGCAGATTTTGCAAATATAACTGCAATCCATGGGAAGAACAGTGGGATGACGCTTAGTAAAAGAGATATTCTGGGTCCGAATTTTTCAACAGCCCATCCTGCATAGACACAGCCTGGAATTGAACCCAGAATGAAGCTAGAAGCTACCCAAGAACCCGCTTCCTGTAAGAATGTGTTATTATGAGTCGATGCACAGAATTAAAATTAAAATAGTAAAAAAAACCTTTTTTTTGGTTTATGAACGTTTTATATTCCATAAAAAAACTGGTGATATGTGCTCTGTAGGAATTATGGCGCTAAATTAAAATTTCAACAAACATCTGCGCCATTGCTTGAACACACTTACATGATTAGTGTGTTTTGACCTTCTTTACAAACTCGATAACTTGTAGAATAGGGTCTGTCTTACGTATAATAATCCTACTTAACTACCTGCGGAATACGTTACCATGTTATTTTAAAAATGTTTCTAAGCCACGAATAAACAGTTTGAGAGTTTATGCATTTTAAGCTTCGCCACTATCTTCGCCCTGTAACGTGCTGCGGCGGGAACTTCAAACTCGGACACTACTCTACACATTGAGTACACATCTACCTTGAAAGTAAATAGATGCATTTTTACTTTCCTACAGTTTCAGAATAAGGAAGTAGTGATTTCATGAAAATGTCCTGTTTTGAGATTTTAACTGAAATAATTGTTTTGAGCTTCCAGGAACTCAAAACATGTTTTTATTTATTATTTCGACAGTTATACTGCGAGTATTGAAAATTAACTATGCTAAAAATTACTGCTTGTGTAACAACGAGTATTAGTTTTCTTAACCCGCCAAGAATAATTTTCTTAAGCAAAACAAACACGAAGAAAATTTGAGCTTTAAGAATTTTCTCCGGTTATTTTTCAATTACTGAGTGAAATATGATGGATAATTTCATAAATAATAATTTGAACCTACTGATCAATTATATAAAGCACAAAATCGTATACACTGGGAAGCAGTGGACCAATACAGTTTTCGTGGCATATTAAAAATTGCATAAATAGTGGACGAATGAATGACAGGCGCACTGGCGGCTTGCATTAGTAAGCCGGTTATTGTGGCGGCCGGTCGCATACTCGTAAATTGCACACGCGTCATCCGAGTATTGCCGAAGGACAGCTTCTATATCTAAAACAACGTCTCTTGCTTAATCTCACGCGTCTTCGGCTTACGAAATTTCTTTTTAACCAAATGATGCAAAAACAGAAACTGTACAATAAAGCGTGACAAAGATTCATATAAATTGTTAACTTTATCAGATTTTATTTATTAATTAAAGAAGCAGAATGTTTGTACATCTAAAATTTATGTTAACTTTAGGTACGTAAAACCCAACTCATCTATTGTGTTGCCTAACTATTAAATGTTATTATTACAATAATATTTTTGATTGAGGTCAATACCTCATTTAATGATTATATCAAACACAGTTTATTTGCAAATTAAATTAATGTTTGCTGTATGTCTAATAAAAATAAATATTTACAAATGTATTCAAGAAGAACAAGTTTGGGAATTATTAATTTTTCAATTTTGTTTTTCATCTGAACGTAATTATTAAAACAATTCAGTAAAAATCCCACATAAGCATGTTAATAATATACTGGATATTCTATTAACATTTTGTGAGACTAGACTTTCATCTATACAAAATGTCATACCATATTACTTAAATATAAGACATTTCTTCTTAAGATATGTACAAGTAAAAGCAATCATTGAACAAACAGATGAACTATTACATTACAAACTCCAGCATCATGCGCACAAAACAAGCAATAATGTGCATTTTATGAGTATCGGCGAGCAACGGTGAGTGTAACCGAATTTAATCCAAATATTGGGAGCTCACGTTACAATAACAAACCAAAAGTTGCGCTAAATAACTTCGATTCGTAGTCCCCTACTCTACCTGATTAATTAGTTTATTTATTTTTTAAATTAAAAAACGTGGGGTTCGCACCACATCTCTGCAGAGATGTCTCCTATTTGAAATTTGAGAAGTCAAACTGCGTCTGTTGTAGACTTCCAGCCAGTATATAACAGTGTTTTCTGAGTTAATTTTCTACTGTGTGTTTTCTAAATATACACGCTAAGATATTTTATTTTTTTGCATAAAAACGGCGCCCCATACGAAAAAAAGTCAAGAGAGATTTTTTGTCACAAATTGAACGAGAAATTCAAAAATGATTTTTAATTTGAAATATCTCAGTGGCGTACCATTTTTTTCTTAAAAAAAATTGAGATCATTACCCGTATGCGCGCCAATGATGAACATAAAATTCTTAATTACATGTCAAAAAATTCGCAATAACTACCGCTTAAAACCCACCAAATTTCATTTGCATATCTCGACAGGTTTCAGAGCAATAAATAAATAGTCGGTTTTTAAGAAAAACTTTAACACCCCGTATCTCGGAAAACGAAGCATTTGCGGACATAAGTTATATAGCAAACTGTCATTATTTTTTCATGCAGAATCACCCCCTGAAGTTTGTCGCACTTATTCACTAACACCCTGTATATCAACGTTTTGTAGATACCGGATCCGGTTCCGGTATCCGGCGAATCCGGCCAATTTTTCGGATATCCGGTTTGGCCGGATTTTGTCGCGGATTCGGCCGGAACTGAGATTTTTTTCTCTTTTTTCTAAATACTTAAAAGTTAGATTTTTACTAACACAAATTAAAAATATAAGAATATTTAAAAGCAGTTTATCTTTATAGCTAGTTTATGTCATAACACAAATATACTTTAAGGCAGGTTAATTTTTTTCATTTTATTACATACACCACACCTACTACAAATTAATAATTGTAGTTGATAATAGGCAAATTGTGATGTAAAAAATCAACTTTTCTCCGTTGCTCATGGACAATCGGTTTCGATTCTTTAATACACGTTGCCTGTCTTAGAGAGAAGCCTCTCGCTATAGCCACTCAATGCAGCAGCCGATAAATATTTTTTTGCCTGTTTCGACAAAAATGGAAATATGAAAAACGGTATATAAATGCGGAATTTGGACTTGTAGGTTATTTATATGTTGATTTTTGAATGAAATAAGATATTTCGCGATATCGGGGAACGCCAGGAATAAGAAATATAAAATATTTACGTTCAGAGCGCGCCGCGCCGAGGCACACGACACAGATGGCGCTAGTATAGACATCATATAGGCATTTTTATATGTACTCAGCGACTTAATTAAAAAGAAAACGAAATGAAACAAGTTAATAGATGTTACTTAATAAAGTAACTTAGATGCTCAGATAATTATTTTCTTGTGAAACATGCAAATAAGTAAAAAAACTTACTTTTCTTAGCAAACATAAAACTATAAATTTAACACTATTCTTCATTTGTATTTACGCTGATCATCTAGATACTGTTACACCAATTTAAGATTTTTGTCAATTATTTAAACTATGTGCCAGCTGAGTAAATTTAAAAATTCGATGCGAGAACGTCAGCCATGTTTTTGAACAAAAGTTCATAGGAATCAGCACGGATGACGCTACGGCGATAGGCACTTGGCGCGTTAATTTAAAACTTTTAACAAATTTCGCGCATAAATAAGAAATTATTGCACACAAACCCACGAGCAAGTGATACTGAGAATTGATTTTATGCCAGAAATCAATAATTCTGCTAGTACAGTGCTGTAAAGAAAAATATATGCACGTCAACAGAACGTATGTGACGCTACCTGTTTATGTTTAATAGAACCATCAGTAATTAAATTCAAATTAAGAATGACTAGCGCCTCTAGCGTCAAAAACAAAAGGGTGCCACGGCGGCACGCTCTTAAGATATAAGCACAGCGGCCCGGGAATCCCCGAAGAAAGTTGCAAATGGATGATCCACCGGTAAACTATAGACCTATATAAAAAGAGAGATCAGCAAAACCACTTAAAAGTCAAAACTTTAAACCAATTGACTACAAAGAATGCAGTAAAAAATTGTATGCATCGAATTATTTACAGTTAGGATCCGGTTCCGGTTCCGGTACCGGTATGCGGCCAAAATCTACAGAGTCGGTTCCGGTATCCGGCTTTTTCAAAAAGTGGATCCAGCGGCATCGCTAAATTGTTTTCACCTTCCTCATTAAAAGCAAAACGGCTTGCCATACTTGGCTAAGTCAGCCCCTAAACATCTAAGCTTAATACGGTCGTCTAGTGGGCTTATACCATAAACTTATTATACTGCACAATTTATTTATTGACTATGCTTATATCTAAACGCGTCACTGCTGTTGAAACGTCAACGTACTGCATCTAAATACTGATAAATATGGAAAGCTAACATTTAGGAAAGTCCAGGCAAAGTGCTTTGGTCATTGGTTTTGGGAAAGATAGCCATATACAATATCCGATATGTGCATTGAAAATTGCAAAGAATTATTTTATTTAGAATTTTTGGAATGACAATTACTAAACAGCGGACTTTTAGTGGCAGACGAGCAAAAAAGTAAACAAAAACCATGACCATACTAAGTTATACGTGAAACATATATTGGACGAAAAACGTAATTTTTTGGATGAAAATTAAAAAAGTTGTTGTTATGAACTGCAATTCTTAAGTTTTTATTCAACGGTGGTTTTCTGTTCGTTATGAATGTCGATAATCCAAAATTTTCTTTCGTAGAACTTTCTCGTTGTATTAATGAATTTACACGTTCTATTTTCATTAATTCGTGGTTGATATTTTACATTTTAATTAAAACAAATATTTTTGCAGTTTCATAAAATTGTTTCGTGAAGTACTGTTAAAATTCATGACCATAATTCCTATTCTACGCTTATGAACCCTGTTTTATTTTATTTTACTATTACGTAAGCTTTAATTCCAGTTGACCAAATAAATAATACTGTCTGCACAAGCTAGATTAAGGTCAAACATATGGATGTGACACCATTCTAAGCTGGTAGATAATTCGTTTAAAAGTTTAGGTTTGCGCCATCTACACATTTAGAGGAATAATGCCAAAATTGCTTAATAATTGATTGCCTCATAATTTAAATACTGGCAAAATACTAGACTAGAAATCCGGACTATAATAATTACAAACAATATTTCAACAGGTGAGAACATGCAAAACTTTAATCGCTTTAAAGGTATTGAGAAAGTTTATCTCTATTTTATCAATCCGCACCATGAGCACACTCGATAGCAATGTTTTATTGTATTCGAATAAGCAGATTTGTGTTCTTACATAATAACATAAACAAACATGCTGATTGTAGAAAAAATCTGACGTGTTGAACTGCGATAAAATAATTTTGTTTTTTAACCATTTACAATCTTGTAAGATTACTTCCTATTGTTTGATTATTTTCATATAGACGCTTCGAGTGCACTGTTATTGTAAAAAGTATGCTATCGGCCTATCAGGCTGCATCGCTATCAGATATTTCATTTTAATTTAATTAAAAGTGGATAACTGTTCCGTGATCAATTTTTTTAAAGAAATTATAATTTTAATGGCAAAGACGATAATTTTTATTTTTGAAATAAGCACCTATTTAAAGAAGTAAGAGAACACTTTCACTTCTTCGTATATTCGTGATACACAAATGCAGCAAAATTATTAAGAAAAATTTAGTTTGAAATTCGTAGGTACGAATATTTGTAAATTTAAATTTGTCACAACATTCCTAGTACGAATAAAATACTTAATTACTTCAACAATATTTATTTATTTTAACCTTATACGTATTTCGCCATGTTTGCATGCCATTATCAAAGGTTGTATTAAGCAGTAAACCTTACTTTTTAATATAACCTTTGATAATGACATGTGAACATATCGAAAAACGTATAAGGTTAAAATAAATAAATATTGTTGAAAAAGCAAAATAAAGTATTTTATTTATACTAAGTATGACCCTTAACGAACTAAAGCTACAACTTATAAATAAAACAATTGCTGTAAGTTATTAAATAGAAATGACCTTGAAAACTAAATTTGGAGGTCATACGGTTTCGTAAAAATTTGATAAAATCAATAGAAGAGTGAAGGGCGATCCAGAAAAAAAATTGTAAACAAGCAGGTTAAACTATGTGTTCTTATGTCTATATAATTTTAAAAATGCATAAGTTGGTAGGGTACACCGAGCACCTGGGCCACTCTGTATGTATGCCAGAGATAAAGTTCCGATTTGATATTAAATTGAGGAATTTAAATGTTAAAGCTGTCCAAATTTATTTAACGGTCATTTGGAAAAGAAATCTAATTTAATATACATACAGGGTGTTCCACTAAGTACTGGCCGTAGCATATTAAACATATTGTAATTTGTAAACAAAAACATGCACACTTTTACAGATAGAAACGACTTACGACGCGTTTCGTCTTTATTACGATTTTAATCAAGTATAGTTTCGTATAGTATTAGTATTTGTAAATGCAAGGATAGAACTTAAGGCGTGCCAATTAGGAACTATACCTGACAGAAGAGTCCTCATAAAGACGAAACGCGTCTTAGGTTGTTCCTATTTGTAAATGTAAGCATATTTTTGTTTACTTGATCTATTACGATGCAGTTCGTATTCGTACCGACAGCGCTACCTGGTGGTTTGATACCAGTTTAGCCGGTTCACTCAAATTTTGCGCGGATTGTAGCTTTTCTGCTTTGATTCTTTACTGTACATTATATAGATGTCTCTAGGGACATCTATCACCGTTTATGATATTGAAATTTGGTTAGAATCAAAGTAGTTTGTCTACAAAATTTGATTACATTACACGGTTCTCTTGATAGCCATAGAATAAGAGCACATCACGTGTTTGGTGGAAGTGGTCGTTAGGTAAAGCATTCCGTTATCAATGCAAAGATTCCGGGTGCAACTGCATAAATTTTTTTTAAATTATATTTTATTTACTATCTTACGACAGGTTTATTACATACAAAGTTATGTAGGTATTTTTTTAAATTATTTAAATTTGTTCGTAAAATATTCGATGTCTTGATTGCATATTCCGGTGGTTTTTGTAATAGACAATACTGAATTTTTACGTATTATTTTGAATAATTTACAAAACAATTTAAAACAATGTTTCTACTTTTTGTGTTTTATAAAATTATTGTAAGAACATAAATAAAAGATAAAAAGATTGAAAAATGCATTTGTTGGGAATTGAACCGCGGATTCTCGTATGAGCCATACGACGATCCACGGTTTAATTCCCATTAATTAAATAAAATATAAAAAAAGACAGTAATGGGAATTTAACCAGGGTTTATCGTATTGCTTAGCGAATGCTATACCTCAGGACCATTTCCATCAAATATGTAATTCCTTCTCTTTTCATGGATATTAAAAGACAAGAATGTAGTGAGATAAAATTGTGTAGGCAACCCACTTTGATCCTAAACTAACTACAAGATAATTAAAATGCGATGGCCCGTACTTTGTGAAACACCGGGTATACCACAATAACCTCCATATCGATGATGGCGAATTGTGTCGAACAATTAGATTATAAAGCTTTATACCGAGTTAGAAGCTCAATAACAATAATAATCATACTAAAGTGGTTTATATCAGATACCAACGTGGAATGACGTTATCTGAAAATATTTTGATCATTTTACGAAAAACAACATATGCATAATTGATCATGTTGAGATATTGATTGAGAATAATTATTCTTACAATGCAAAAAGTTTGCATACATTTAAAAAGAGTAATATTAAAATCATGCAACCGTGAAGATATAGAAAAACGTAATCGCTTGGGGGTCTAAAATAAGATTAAGTACGAAGTTGACCTTAATATATACTGGTTTTTAACACTTTTTATTAATATGAGTTAATTCATTAAGTCATTATCAGTAAAATATCACTTCTAGAGTATAAATACCACCTCCCCTCAACAAACTTTTGGACTTGATATTTTACCACAACATTTGGTGTGCTTTAATGGGAAATTAAATACTATTTTTTAGCCAAAAATTTAATTTTGTATCATTTAAAATGGCGGCTGGGCGCCTTTTGAATTTATTGTAATGGAAGGAAGGTTGAGTGACACCTCATTTGAAAGGATTTTTAGTTCTGGGTCTGATCCTAGAGTTTCAAAGAAAAATATTTAGCCATAACAAAATGGCGGATTTTAAACAAATGGACTCACTCAATTCAAAATTGTTTTGATTTTTTTAACCAGTAGTCCACTTTTATATTTGCAGGACAACATTTTCCCAGAAATATCTCAGGTGGCTGGAAATAATATTGAAAACGTTATGTTCCAACAAGACGGTGCGCCGCCTCACTATTATAGGCCTGTTGCTAACTTTCTCAACGGACATTTTCTTGGAAGATGGATTGGTAGGCGGGGGCCTGTAGAATAGCCGGCTCGCTCTTTAGATTTAACCCCTTTTGATTTTTTTCTATGGAGAAAGTGTAGAGAACGCGTCCAGAAACAATTGAAGAACTGGAGCAACGCATTACAGACATTTGCAGAAATATCACTCCAGAAACTTATGAAAATGTAAGGCAGGAATTTCATAACCGACTTTTTATGTGCCAAGAAGTGAATGGTGAACATTTCGAACACTTAATTTAATTTCTTTTTGCTTTAATTCTTAGACTTCTTTTTCTTCAAACATTTGTCATTTTGTTATGGCTGAATGTTTTTCTTTAAAACTCTAGCAACACGCGCAGAACTAAAAGACCTTTCAAACGAGATGTCACTCAACCCCCCTTTCTATTTAAAAAAAATATTAAAATGGCACCCAGCCGTCATTTTGAATGATACAAAATTTAATTATTAGCTAAAAAATAGTATTTAATTTCCCATTAAAGCACAATAAATGTTGTGGTAAAATATCACGTCGTTCAAAAGTTAGTTGGAGGGCGGGGGGGGGGGGTTACTTTATAGACACAGTACAATGATTTTATGTAACGATTATGCGGCATTGGCATTATTAAAACACAAAACCAATGTTAACTGTTTAAGAGCAGTTTTTTTAAGTGTGGGCCGACGCGACGTAGGTTAAAGGCTCGGTCTGTTGGACGTTGGACCAAGTGCGAAGGCTTGCGGTTCAAATCCTCGCCAGAGGTCTTGTGCATGTTAAATAAGTCATCTGACCTGAGCACTTAGTGCCCTTATAAGTATAAGGATAAGAATTTTGAATTTTAATAGTAAAATTGTTTTTTTTTCTAATTTGGCTTACTTTACTGATTGTAGTTCCAATGGGAGAGTCATCTGATGTTAGTTGTGGAAGAGTTGGAGATGACCATGCTAAGTAGGTTGATGCACTTGCCATTGACAGTGTAGCTAGATAAAGAAGATACTCTGGTAAATAGTTACAACATATTTATGTTTTTGAAATCTCAACCTAACGTGAAACCTTTTAGAATTAAATGTTTGAAGTGAAAAATCGTGTTTTTTAATGTTATATTTTATTTTTAAAACCGTTAGATTTTATGTCTTATAAAAAAATAATTGTAAAATTAATATAAAAATTGTTTAATCATTTTTATGGTGCAAAGTAAAAGTAAAACGAAAAATTAATATTACTTACCAGTTACAGCAGAAATGTACTGCATATACCGCACTTCGTCCAGTGAAATAAAAAACTTCATTTTCTGGCAGTTGACCCACACCAACCAAATTTTAATATCTGAATAATAAACTACAAGACATCACTTGTCACGCAACATGTTACACACAATTAAATTCTTTTAATTTCACTTCCTCTACGCGACGTGCTCGATCGTGGCCAGTTTTGCAGATATGTAGGTAGAGAAATTCAAGTGGTGCACTTTGGATTTCGGTTTTTCGTTGATAAAAGTTCTTCAAACCAGTTATTGTACTCGTATACCGGGTGGCCGCGAGAACAGGTAACAACCGACCATTTCCTCAATTTTGAAATTTTTAATTAAATTTTTTTTTGTGTAATACACACATAAAAATGCACATTACGACATAAAATGGTGGTAATCTGGACTTCCGGTTGAACCGCAAGTGATAGCAATCTTGTTATTTTTAATAAAACACCCTGTATATTTTTGTATACTTGGATAGACCTTTAAATTTACTTTACAGCTATGTACAATACTTACCCATTAACTTTTAATTTGGACGCTAGAGGGCGTTTAAAAAAAACCTTTTTTAAGTTGTCTTTGAAAACAAAAGAATAATGAACTTTAACTGTTTTTTTTATTAATTTGTTTAAACATTTTATTGTGGCAAGACAAAAAATTCTTATGTTTCAAACGGTCATAATTTATTTTTTTTTAATTCCCTTACTTGAGTTTTATTGCACTTTTTAAATTGCTATTTTATTTGCTTTAATTTAATATCAATACCATACCTTGTTGGTATTTTGTTTTCAAAGCCTACTTAGTGGCAAAAACGTAGCTATTTTGAATATCAGTTATTAATACAATAGTTTTATTTTTTCTTGCTGTTTTGAAAATAATAAGGTATGTTATTGGTATTAAATTGAAGCAAATAAAACGGCAATTTAAAAAGTGCAAGAAAACTCAAGTAGGGGACTTAAAAAAAAATAAGTTATGACCTTTTAAAAATAGAGATTTATTTTTAAATTTTTTTAATATTTTCATGCCACAATAAAATGTTTAAACAAAATTATGAAAAAACCTCTAAAAGTTTATTATTCTTTTGTTTTAAAAACCAACTTAAAAAAAATTAATCATGAATATCATTATTAGGCATTTAAGGTTTTTTAAAAACGCCCTCTGACGGCCAAATTTAAAATTTAACGGGTAAGCATTATACATAGCTGTAAAGGAAATTAACAGGTCTATCTAAATATGCAAAAATATACAGGGTGTTCCATTAAAAATAAAAAAATTGTTATCACTTCCGGTTAAACCTGAAGTCTAAATTAACACCGTTTTATGTGGTAATATGCATTATTATGTGTATATTACCCAGAGAAGATTTGAAATTATTAATTTAAAAATTGAGTAAATGGCCAGTTGTTACCTGTTCTCGCGGCCACCCGGTATAGCTACTATTACTTAAATTGTTCCTAATATCTTGGTAACTGTAGGCGGTACAACTACAACAATGGCATGCCTTTGACAATTTATGAGGTAATGATTTAATACTTGATTTTTTTGTTTCTACTATTCGATTATAGATTGTAATCAGTGTCGGCTGTAGGTATCTTGCCCCCCGGCGCTAACATTTTCAAACCGCACAAATAATTTTCGCTATTAAAATTAAGCATTTTAACATCATACTGGAGCTATTTTTGTACAAGTTTAGAATGTTTGCGTTCTGTTGTATTTAAATGTAAAATAATCCAATCGCAAACAATACCAAAAAATGTCTTAAAAATATAAAACAATTTACTGATATAACTTAAACTTTATTTAAAAAAAAATAAGTTTTTAGAACTTACGCCTAAACCACGAACCTACATGGATGGTAAAAAAAATTTTGTATAAATTATACACGAGGTACTTAGTAAAAATATTTATATTTTTTGGGGATCCGGAAAGGGTAGGGGTCCGGTACGGTAGGGGGGCTGGGGGGATTTCACGAGATTTTCAAAAACAAAGGTGGGTCAAGTCGTACCTCATTTAAAAGGTATTTTTAAACCCAACAACTTAAAAAAAAGAAGATATCGATAGCCCAAGCCGTTTAAAAATGGCGGCCAATTATATAAAAAAGCGGCCATTACATAAATCTTTTCCCAACCGCACATAAACTATTGTACCAAGAAAATTGGTACCGAATGTTAAAGTCTATTAAATTAGCTTTCCAACGATGTACCACTCGAGAGGAGAAGTAAATGTTAGTATCCCCTATCATTCACAAAAGAGCGGGAACATTCAAAAGATATTATCTCAAAAATCTTAAATAGAACGAGAGATCCAGTGATACCTCATTTTAAAGGTTTTATTTAACTGAACAATTTTTGTGTTTAAAGTTTTTTAATATCTCCCACCGTTACAAAATGGGGGGCTCTATTCATAAAAATTTACTTAATTTGTTAGATGCACCAATATTTGGGTAGGCTAATTTCCCCCTCCTACTTAACTTTCTCATTAGTTTGCAATTTAATCATTTCTATTTTGTTTATCACAGAAATAATTGAAAGAATATTCAGCACACTACCAGTTTATTTCACATCCCTCTCTGAAAGCTTGTGAAAGATATTCCGTAGACTGAAGCAAATAGTTTAACGGCGCATGACTGATATATACAAGACAGCTACTGTTAAAACGAGACGGCCTCTGCTTATAGCCAGCAGTTTAAATAAATCACAAATTCTGAAAAAGTGTATGCTATTATTTTTACATGAAACATTTCTATAATATTTACACTATTTTAGCATCATATAGCATGTTCTTGCATGTGCTGACTTATAGTTAATGATGGCGTGTAAAACGTTAATACAAAAATACTTTTAAATATATTATAAATTACAATTTCTAAAGTATAAGCAAGTCCAGGTGAAGTGCTTCGCTTATTTTTAAACTTGATTTTACGTTGCCCTTGTGATTTTATTATTGAAATATGGAGGCACAAAATGAGGCAACTAATTTAGTTGTTAACTTAATTATAGGCATTTTTCTTTTCAGATTTTAAATTTTCTGGATAATACGTTTGTCATTCAATCAGTGATGCAAATAGCTAATCAAAAGTGGCACCGGAAATGAAACCAACAGAGCAATTTTTCAATTCGTCCTCATTATTTCTCAATTATAGATTTAAATTTCGCTCAATTTTTGTTTAATTATTTCATTTTTATATTTGTAATATTTTTGTATATCAAATAATTTGAAATATTTTAATTTTTATGGCTAACTCTTTAAAATTTGACTGGCTCCTATTATTTAACTAGAGCTAATTGATAGGCGTAGTTAAAATCAGGCAAATGCCAGAAAACGCGTCGTTGATATTAAAAAGTATCGCTATTTTTTCTTAATTTTTAAAATAGTTTAAATTTTAGCAATTCCTATTTTACTTTAAATAGTCTATCGAACTGATAAAAGTATATAACGATCGGCGTTTGCGTTTTTGAATAAATAATTAATCAATTTCTAATTTTTCAAAAATTCCTGGAAGGCGTCAGAGCAAAATTTGGGAGATAGGTAAAAAACCAATTTGTAGTTCAATGCAAGCTCTATCGGCCCGATCAGACAACTACTTTTTGAGTAAATGGGCGGTAAAAGCGAAATTTTCAAAAAGCTCAGCAGCCGTCATTTTGAAGCTAGAGAGTTCGGTAAAACAATTTTAGATTTTCCTTAAGTTCTTCTCTCAGATTCCGTGCTCAAATTTTCTGTTTTGGAAAAAACGCTACCAAAAAAAACCTGTCTAACTTCCGTTTTCGGTTTTGAATTTTTTTGAAAAGCTTAACTAGAACTACAGTTTTTGATATACTTCTTGATTTAAAATTTCATCAAAATCGGTCCAGTACTTTCGTCTGTAGAAGCGTCACCCACACACCCATCTACAGACAGACATTTTCTTAAAACCACTTTTTTGGGTTCCTTGAGCCCCAAAACGTGTCTTTCCGTTAAAATTTAGATTTAGAAAATTTTCATGAAATCAATACCGAAGGTATAGGAAGGTAAAAATACATATTGCACAATAATTATACAGAACTGAGAAAAAAACATGATAGGTTCGCCCGTTCCTATTCCTAGTTGTTCACGAAATAGTAAATAAAGTTTGGTCAGTAGATCAAAGAAATTATTTTAATAATTTCTTCAAAAATTTCCAATTTTTAGCTTTTCCTTTTACCAAAAAGTCTTTGTATAACAGGCTATTACGATACCAACATGGCCACTACAAAGACAGAAAACAAAGTTTGCCGAGTATTCACAACCACTAATTTAAAAAAATTCTATTTAAAATGGACGCCAAACTTAATACTAAATTTAGATTTTAAGAAATTAAAACTGTGAAATTTACTATTATTCGTACCCGAGACTTTCCATAAAAAATAATTTAAATATTTTGTAGTTGGCTGTTTCTTGTCTTACCCTAATTTTTGAAACTATTTTTTCCTATAGCTACCTAGGTGCGTTTACACAACTTTTACTGTTACACACTTGTAAACTTTACAGTTACGAACCTGATAATAAAATAAAATCCGACTAAAGGTATAAGAATGTCAAAACTCAAAAGCAATTTGTATATCATTAAAAGTACCAGGTTATTAAAAGATTCTTTGGAAATGGTTTTAAATAGTCTAATTAATACTACCTAATATGTTGTTTGTATTGTTTATTTATCTACAATGTGTATCAGAACACACGATAGCTCATTAAAATACAACATAACAAAATAGTTACCTACTTAAAATTTATGCGTAGTTTATTTACATCACAGAAATATAATAAACAACATTTAACGCTACCCTACAAAATTTAACAGTATGGAAGTTTATACAAAAATTTACCATTACACAATATATGAATCGCTGTTTGGGCCAGTTAAGGAATTAAAAATTATATTATTTAAAAAAAAACATTTTTATATGCATATTTTTTTTAACATCTAGGCTTCCAGGTTGGAGCCGCGTCATTGGTGCATGAACTGCCGACGTTTCGTCCTCGGTTGCACGGGACATCTTCAGGGCTGCGGTCACTTTGGGATCTGGAACACAACTGGCGAGACCGGTGCAGGGACGGGTGGGTAACAAGGTGTGACTGCTGGGTCTGTGATTGGCTGTCGGGCTGTAGCGGTTGAGCGGTTGCAGGGCGGGGCTTGGGTTTAGTCGGAAATAGTAGTTTGTAGGCATTGTGGAGGAGATAGCTGTGGTCTCGGTTAATATTGTCAGAAGCAGGGATGCAGCGAGCAGTACTTTTTCAAAATGCCGGATAACGAATATTCGGTATCCGGTTGCTCAGCCGGATAGCCGGATACCGGATTATCCGGTATAGTTTTTACTATCGAAGTAGTTTTAGCTTAAACACAGTAAAATTTAGTTTTTAATCACAGGGCATAATATATACTTAAAGGGTATGCATTTATGCAATGCACGAACCCTATGGTCTTATTTTGTAGTGTTTTAGAGAGAGGAAGCACAGGGACAAGGAAACTACTAAATGTACTATTTCAAGGATGTGCTAATTCGCGCTCATATTGTTATTTTTTTCACAATTAAGATTTGAAATCTGCCAACGAATTTGACTGTAATTACAAAAATTAATAATTTTTTAACAATGGTTAAAACTAAAATATCTTCTGTTTTGATAGATCCGACACCGTACGAGAAATCAACTGACTAAACCTAACATATAGGTCTTCGTTGACATTTAAAATAAAATATTGACGATTGAGTACTTTTTATAGGTTCCTTGTCTCAGATCTCTCTGTCACATGTACTGCAAAATTGAGACCTGCACATCATAGCAACAAGCGGTTCATGCATCTTCCTTATGTTATATGTACATATATTAACGTATGGGACATAAGTTTTGAGAAAAAGTTTGCCTTGAAATTTCTACTCGATTTTGATGTCTGATCTAGTTACCATGAAACCGGTAAACAAATCATAAGAAAAGATTTGGTTTCAATTATGGCTAGAATAGACCACTACATGTTTCGTTCTTGTTTGAACTCATCAGGTGGACATAATTCTAACCATAATTGAGACCAAAAGCAAACAGGCATATATACGCCAGAAAGTATAAAACTAACGGGGAATTAAACTAATAACGCCCTCTATTATGTGCGGCGAGAAGAAGTTGCAAAGCAACAAACCGGCAAAGTTGCGATCGGAACCTGCTAAGCAGGTATCTGCGATCGCACCGGCCTCTAAGCACAAAACACAGAAACGCCCGTGTGGCAAGAAATAAGAAAAGATTTGGTTTCAATTATGGCTAGAATAGACCACTACATGTTTCGTTCTTGTTTGAACTCATCAGGTGGACATAATTCTAACCATAATTGAGACCAAAAGCAAACAGGCATATATACGCCAGAAAGTATAAAACTAACGGGGAATTAAACTAATAACGCCCTCTATTATGTGCGGCGAGAAGAAGTTGCAAAGCAACAAACCGGCAAAGTTGCGATCGGAACCTGCTAAGCAGGTATCTGCGATCGCACCGGCCTCTAAGCACAAAACACAGAAACGCCCGTGTGGCAAGAAATAAGAAAAGATTTGGTTTCAATTATGGCTAGAATAGACCACTACATGTTTCGTTCTTGTTTGAACTCATCAGGTGGACATAATTCTAACCATAATTGAGACCAAAAGCAAACAGGCATATATACGCCAGAAAGTATAAAACTAACGGGGAATTAAACTAATAACGCCCTCTATTATGTGCGGCGAGAAGAAGTTGCAAAGCAACAAACCGGCAAAGTTGCGATCGGAACCTGCTAAGCAGGTATCTGCGATCGCACCGGCCTCTAAGCACAAAACGGTTTGTTGCTTTGCAACTTCTTCTCGCCGCACATAATAGAGGGCGTTATTAGTTTAATTCCCCGTTAGTTTTATACTTTCTGGCGTATATATGCCTGTTTGCTTTTGGTCTCAATTATGGTTAGAATTATGTCCACCTGATGAGTTCAAACAAGAACGAAACATGTAGTGGTCTATTCTAGCCATAATTGAAACCAAATCTTTTCTTATTTCTTGCCACACGGGCGTTTCTGTGTTTTGTGCTTAGAGGCCGGTGCGATCGCAGATACCTGCTTAGCAGGTTCCGATCGCAACTTTGCCGGTTTGTTGCTTTGCAACTTCTTCTCGCCGCACATAATAGAGGGCGTTATTAGTTTAATTCCCCGTTAGTTTTATACTTTCTGGCGTATATATGCCTGTTTGCTTTTGGTCTCAATTATGGTTAGAATTATGTCCACCTGATGAGTTCAAACAAGAACGAAACATGTAGTGGTCTATTCTAGCCATAATTGAAACCAAATCTTTTCTTATTTCTTGCCACACGGGCGTTTCTGTGTTTTGTGCTTAGAGGCCGGTGCGATCGCAGATACCTGCTTAGCAGGTTCCGATCGCAACTTTGCCGGTTTGTTGCTTTGCAACTTCTTCTCGCCGCACATAATAGAGGGCGTTATTAGTTTAATTCCCCGTTAGTTTTATACTTTCTGGCGTATATATGCCTGTTTGCTTTTGGTCTCAATTATGGTTAGAATTATGTCCACCTGATGAGTTCAAACAAGAACGAAACATGTAGTGGTCTATTCTAGCCATAATTGAAACCAAATCTTTTCTTATTTCTTGCCACACGGGCGTTTCTGTGTTTTGTGCTTAGAGGCCGGTGCGATCGCAGATACCTGCTTAGCAGGTTCCGATCGCAACTTTGCCGGTTTGTTGCTTTGCAACTTCTTCTCGCCGCACATAATAGAGGGCGTTATTAGTTTAATTCCCCGTTAGTTTTAAACAAATCATGTTTTGTTTTTATTGATAAATGTCAAATTTATTCAATAACTAAGTTCAAAATGTCGTACAAACTTGAAATTCGCCAAAGTATCTATCGCATTGTTGGACGGTTGCCCAAACGTGACATTGTTAACTTGTTCTTGATGAAAATGTTAGCCAGGCAACGATTTATAGGACAATAAGAGAACGCGAAGAGGGTATACCTTGTACTAATTTGCCGAAAACTGGAAGACCTCGTGTTTTGGCACAAAACAGGATTAATAAACTGGTACAATCCCTATGTTGGCCGAGTTCGGGGAGAAGCTGAAATACTGAGATTTATACCCAAAGATATTTACCGAAAATGCTTAATTTTATTAATATCCATCATCAGAACGACGATATAATATTTTGGCCTGATCTTGCTTCGTGACATTATGCCATGAGGACTCGGGTATGGTTGGAGCAGAATAACGTCAATTATGTACCAAGAGAAGATAACCCCCCAAATGTCCCTCAAGCCCGGCCAATAGAAGAATTTTGGTCATTATTGTGTCGAAAGGTTTATGAAAACGGTTGGGAGGCCCAAAATGAACAACAACTGCGGGCACGAATTTTTAGAAAAATTCGGGAAGTGGACCCGAACATCGTCCAAAGGAAGATGAGACAAGTCTTAGCCAAATTGCGTGCCATTGAGGACCATGGTCCGCTATCAGTTTTGTAGATTAGTTTTCATGTTGCCAAAAGATGTAAAATTAACCATTAATATTTAAGTTTGAATAAAATTTCGTTATTTTGCTGATTAAACCTGTTGATTTTTTTCTCAAAACTTATGTCCCATACGTTACTTCGTGATTTAAAAAATTATACTTATTTTTGTTGTTTGAAATCATTTCCAATTTTTAACTCGCATAAATGCTGATCTCAATAATATAAATTTAGTAATATTTTGAATTGATTGTGTGGTAGGCACATGGTGAAACATTATTAATAAATATTTAACTATTAAAAAATTTATAGATTATTAATAAAATAAAACTCTTGGTAATTGTTTCACAATTTGTTGGTTTTTATTTTCTCGACTTAAGTTTCAACCATCACGGTTATCGTCAGGAGTTTACAAATCAAACTAATGCTAAATCTTAAAGATGTACAATACTACCCTACCCATTTCCGGAATTTTGCGTCGCCGCCCTGACTCTAAGTGTTAACACATGTGTTTTTATGCGGTGTGGTCGTTAACTATATTTTTATTATTATTTATTGCCTTTTTAATTTCTAAATTTTCCAATTTAAAAACGTTTGCCTTTGTTTTCTACGTGTAAAATTTTTGTATCTGTTTGTTTGAAAAAATGATTGTTTGTAATACAATGTTGGGAAATACCGGTTGATTTATGATTATATTTAATTGATCTAATGTGTTCTTTAATTATTGTACTTAAAAATATATACATATAGGACAAAATGGCCGCAGTTTTAATACAAGAATTAAAGAACACATTAGATCAATTAAATATAATCATAAATCAACCGGTATTTCCCAACATTGTATTACAAACAATCATTTTTTCAAACAAACAGATACAAAAATTTTACACGTAGAAAACAAGGGCAAACGTTTAAATAAATTGGAAAATTTAGAAATTAAAAAGGCAATAAATAATAATAAAAATATAGTTAATGACCACACCGATTTAGGCAATTCACCGCTCCTTGACCTACAATATACAAAGCATACAAACACATGTGTTAACACTTAGAGTCAGGGCGGCGACGCAAAATTCCGGAAATGGGTAGGGTAGTATTGTACATCTTTAAGATTTAGCATTAGTTTGATTTGTAAACTCTTGACGATGACCGTGAAGGTTGAAACTTAAGTCGAGAAAATAAATACCAACAAATTGTGAAACAATTACCAAGAGTTTTATTTTATTAATAATCTATTAATTTTTTAATAGTTACATATTTATAAATTTAGTAATTTTATGCAGATCTGCAAAATACTGGGCTTATGGGGGTTTTTGCTCTCTTACTTTCAATTATTTTAGTCTATACTTCCAAATCAAATTGCATGCATAATCTCTTTTACTTGAAGAAAAATCTCCGGCCGGATATTTTATATTATCCGGCCAAACCGAATATTCGGTGAAATGGCCGGATAGGCCGGATAACGGATAAAAACCGAATATCCGTTGCATCCCTAGTTAGAAGTTTTGTGTATTTCTATGGATTCACGGATCACACGGTTGAGGTAGGTGGAAGAACGGGCTAGGATTTTGGTCTTGTCAAATTGAATGTTATGGTCTGTATCGGTTTATGTTCTGCGATAGCCGACTCTGCGGGACGTTTCAGTAGAGTGCAGCGCTCGTGTTCAGAATCTCGAACGCTGATCGGCCTCTTCGTCTCACCGATGTAGGCTTTCCCACAGTAGCAAGGTACACTATACACACCGCAGGATTGGAGGGTAGGTAACTTGTTTTTGGTCGGAGGAAGGAAATTGGTAGGTTTTGTAAAAACGGTTTTTATGTTTTGTTGTTTAAGTACGTAGTCTGATGATGCGGTCTGGCCAGTTGTGTTCCAGATCCCAAAGTGACCACAGCCCTGAAGATGTCCCGTGCAACCGAGGACGAAACGTCGGCAGTTCATGCACCGATGACGCGGCTCCAACCCGGAATCCTAGATGTTATTAACAACGGCCGCGGAAGCCTGCAACTTAGATCATATTTTTTTAGTTCGCGTAAATAAAGTTTTTTTTGGCAGAAATTGCTTTAATTTTCTGACATTTTTTTTTATTTTTATGAAAAAATAATATTAAAAATCCGTTTTTTTCAGACGCCCAAAAAAATTATTTTTAATCTGTGAATTCTGAAAAAATAATTAGGTAATTAAAAAAAAATTTTTTGTCGAGAGAAATTGTCGCAAAATTATTGTATCAGAATGCAACATCAAAATACTTTCTTTGTATGTCAGAAAATAAATTGTTTGTTAAATTTATATATTTTCTATATACACGATGTATCAAATTGCGTGTTAACTATGGGTATCTCGCTTATTTGAAGAGATACGACGATGGTTATTAGAGAAAAGTTGTGGAATTTTACACTAATAATCTAAGAAAAAATTGGAGCTATCGTGCTTAGTTTCTGAACAAAAAAAAAACTAAAATTTTGAATTTTTTGTTTTCGGCTGTAACTTATTTGTCATTTATGTTACATATTTCTAATTTTTTATTAGGTTTTATATAACTGCTACCATTGCATATTTTTGACTGTCAACTTTTTTCCCCTTATGGTGGGCATTTTAAATTTTTTCATATTTGAATAGAGTTTTAAATTCCGATTTCAACGATGTGTCACACTTTGCATTTTGTTGAAGTTTTGAGCATTTTATTAAAAAAAATATAAATTTTATAAGATTGCCATGGAAAGACCGCGTCATTTAATTTATTTTGAAAAAATTCTAGTAGGCCATGAATGCCGACAATAAGGAAAAAAAGTTGACAGTCGAAAATGAGCATGGTAGCAATTATACAAAACCTAATAAAAAATTAGATATATGTAACATAAATGACAAATGAGTTACAGCCGAAAACAAAAAAATCCAAAATTTTAGCTTTTTTATTCAGTTTATTCAGAAACTAAACAAGATAGCTCGAATTTTTTTTAGATTATTTATTAGTGGACACACAATTCCATAACTTTCCTCTAATAACCATCGTCGTATCTCTTCAAATAAGCGAGATCTCCATAGTTAACACGCAATTCAATACATTCATATAAAAAATGGCCAGAAACATAAAAATTATACAAAAAATTACATTATTTAAACGAACAAAAATAAACCATTTATCGAAAAGAAAATTTTGAACTAACAATAAATAATATAATTTTTAACCCCTTAAGTGGCCCAACGGGCTCTTCATAACAATACCACTATTATAAGTTGAAGTTTTTCTAATAGCACGTGACGTTTGCGTGTGTTGCCCAAATTGAGTCGCTACACTTAGTAGCTATACAGAGTGATTCAGAACAACACCGACAAACTTTCAGGAATATTAGAAAGAACGGATATATTTTTTTTTTGAAATAGGGAACACAAGGCTTGCAGCGCCTTTTTTGGCAATGCATAACGTCTAAGGCGCCAACGTTGCCAGTGGCGTAACCTGGAATTGAATCTGGGGATGCCTGCAAACTGATCCGTTAATTTTTAAAACAATATGTGTCAAAACTTCAGTATTCGATAAAAAAAATGGTGCCCTCTATCGACGAAATTTGCAACCCAACATGTAAATGTCATAAATCGTTTGACAACCCAAAACAAATATTTACTACCGCTATTTTATTTGAAATCTGTCAAAACACAGATTACCTCCTCCTAGTCCTCCCCTCTACGTTTGATTTTGTTTTTAATTTCCAATATGGAAACTCCACCTCCACTCATTATTAGTATTATAACAGCGTTTTGTTAATAAATATTTAATTTTTCTAACTACTTCATTTATTAACCAATTATAACCTTGTCTGCTCTTGAACTTTCTTGTCCCTATTCAGCTTTTCCTGAATTTCAGCAAACGTTTTACCTTTTGTTTCAGGTTGTACAAAGAAAACAAACAAAGCTCCAAAAAAGCAAGCGCCAGCAAACATTGCAAACGTCACGTGCAAGCCTAACGCTTCTGAAATGGGCTCAAAAAACTTAGTCACGAAAAAGCCTATGGTAACACCAAAATTTGTTGAAGCAGATATGGCAATGGATTTTATGTTGGTTGCAAACAACTCCCCGAGTAAAACATACGGTAGAGTGAATATTCCAATGGGGTTGGATATTAGGTACACCATTAAACCTGTAGTTGGTAGCCATGAGAGGTAGCTAACGTCAGCATGTGCTACATTTTGAAGGTAGAAGTAGATTGATTCGCCTATTAGGGCCACACCACATCCTAGGCATGATGCTATTAAGAGCGGTTTTCTCCCTGCTTTATCCACTATGCTAGCAGCAAATAACGCTGAAATTTACAGAACAAAATGTAATATTATTTTTTTAAATTTTAGTAGCTAATTACTAAGGAAGAAGGGATGTCTAGGGCATGTCCAAAGACTAAAAGAAGATAGTAACGTAATAAAAGAAAAGAGCAGAAAACAAAACAAATGTATATGCCGAGCGCGCAAGTTCTAAGTGAAACTTCTTAACGTGATCTCACTGAAAGCGTTTTTCCCATTAAACCTTAAGGCATTTATTAGCTCTTTACTGCAAAAATGACACCGGCATTAGCAAAAATTGCATTTGTGTCGAAGTAGATGTAAAATGTTGCAGGGAGTGTAGATGTAAAAATTTTAAACGCGCAAGTAGACGGGGATGACATATTGGAAGAAAATTTTGAATTTTAATTTCTTATTTAGGATTTGGTTCGTTTGTAGTTCTTAACTTAACATTATTCCATTCTGTAGCATATTTTACAGCTGAATGTTTATTTCAATATTTAATAATTGCTGTTCTGCACGATTACGTTTCTTAAACCAATATGAATGATTTTATGTTACAGCCAGATAACATTATAGGTACAATTCTTACTCTTCCAACTCCCAGCAAACTGTATTAGTACATATCCTTCTCGCACTCATGCTTGAACATTTACAACAATTTGAACAAGCCCAACTTTAAAGGGATCTACCGACGTTACTTTTGCAACGCGACTATACATTGTATGAGAAATATGTTCCGTAGATTGTTGCAAAGTTTTGTATGTAACAAAAAACAAAATTGATATCGTGAAAATAGAATTATTTTAGAGTTCGTAAAAATGTACAACAAAATTGTTTGTAACATACATGTAGTTATTTTTACCTCATAAATTATACACCAAAATAAAGGGCCATTAAAGAGCTACAAGTTTTAAAAAATCCAAGTTAGTAGGTATTTTAATCATCAACCTAGAGCTTTGAGAGTGCTACGGACATAGTATCCTTTATTCTTATTCTTCCGCCTACGTAAACGTATACAACCCACTTCGCGATCATGTGCGTACCGACGGCAGTTGGCTGCTATAAGCTTAAACAGTTCGTTGCCGGGAAGATGGTCGCGGCTGCGTATCCGTTACATTACTTCCGTTGTGGTGCATGATCCCACGATCGCATGTTGCACCCGTCGGCAAAGACGTTTCACTTTAAAAAGAAGAATAAAAGTAAAAACAAGAATATTGCAGAAGATGAGATGGAAGAAAATGGAAAATATGCGCTGTTGATGGGAGCAAATTCATTACTCAGCTGTCAAATTTGTATTTCTATAATAATATTTAAGATTACCTGCAGGAACTTGTACTACACCACAAATTATGCTTGAGATCTCGGGTGATATGCTGCTTCCGCTGCTTTCAATTATTGTTTGCATGTAGGCTTCAATGGCGAATATACCAGTTAATTGTTGAATCAGTTTTATACCTGTAACACAAAAACGAGAGGCTAATTATATAACAAGGTTTTTGTTATACATAGTAGTAGCAATAAGAGAATCAAAGTAATAGTGAAGTATAGTGATAATTTTCTTAATTTTGATCGAAAACAATGACTTCCCTTTTCTTAGAGAAGAGCTTTGGTTTCAAAACAAGATTCTTGTAAGTATTAGAGCTATGATATACTCCGTTTCTCGTAGATGCAGTTGTGTAATTCTCGAAAGAATTATAATGTAATAGTTTACTGTAATACTGTATAAAATTTCCAGTATAACCACGTGATTTCAGGATTACGATACTGCATGCGGAGAAAATATGAAAAGTTGATTATGAGACTAAGTGGGTTTGCTCGTGTATGTACACGTGTACGCACGCACAAGAATATGTCTCGGTTATAGAAATACCATAGCGTAGATCAGCATCCCCGGACCCTCAACGTGATTATCCGTCAAAACCTTACAATTATTTCTGATTGATTATTAGACCTAGTATATATTTGAGAATTGTGGCGGAACGTAACAGCGTTAACGTGTTACGTGTTGCGTGTTACATTAGGATGTTCAGAATTCATGTGTATCACATCGCGAGCACTAGAAAGAGTGCAGTGTTCACCAGTGATCGTTATTTGTTAACTCCTATTCGACTAAAAATAGTTAACGGTTTACACTAGAACCAGGTGGAGTAATGTAACATTCTTTGATGTTTGGTCGGGAAACCCACAAGACAGTAGATTGAGCGCAACGTGAACAGAAAAGGAGTAAATGATACAGAAACACCGTCCGCACTTGTGTTATATTACACTGTTATATTAAACTGTTACATTACGCCAGAATGTGTACACTGTACAAGGCGTATTGCTTTCTTCTTAGACTCAAATGTGTTTCAGGCGTTTTGCCTCGTTCTTACGCTCAAATGTATACAGAATTGTATTGCCTTTCTCGTAAACTAAAATGTGTACAAGGCCCAACTGTATATAAAGCGTCATGCCTTCTTTTGAGGTTGAAATGTGTACAGAGCCGTATCGCCTTACTCTTAAGCTCAAATGTATATAAGTCGTATTGCCTTTTATAAGGCCCTAATAAGTACAAGGCGTTTTGCCTCATTCTTACTTTCAAATGTGTATAAGGCGTAATGTCTTACTTTTAGACTCAAATGTGTACAAGGTGTATTACCTTTTTCTTAGGCTCAAACGTGTAGAATGCCTAATGGCTTCTTTTTAGACTCAAATGTATACAACGTGTATTGCCTTCTTCTAAGGCTCAAATATGTACAATGCGTAACGACTCCCTTTTAGGTTCAAATGTGTACAAAATGTATTGGCTTTCCCTTAGTTTTAAATGTGTACAACACGTAACGTCTTGTTTTTAGGCTTAAATGTGTACACGCGTATTGCCTCCTACTTAGACTCAAATGTATACAAAGCGTAATCCTTTCCTACTAGGCTTAAATGTGTACAAGGTGTATTGCCTTCCTCTTAGTCTCAAATGTGTACAATACGTAATGTATTCCTTTAGGGTCAAATGTGTACAAGCGTATTTCCTTTTACTTAAACTTAAATGTGTACAAAGCGTAATCCCTCCCTATTAGACTGAAATGTGTACAAGAAGTAGTACCTTCTTTTTGCGCTCAATTCGGTGCAAGGCGTATTGACTTCTTTTTGTTCTCAAATATGTACGCGTAAAGCCTTCCTTTTAGGCTCAAATATGTACAAAGCGTATTGCCTTCTTCTTAGGCTTAAATGTGTACACGACGCAATGACTTCCTCTTATGCTCAAATGTGTGTGTACAAGGTGTATTGCCTTCTTCTTAGACTCAAATGCGGACAATGCGTAATACCTCCCTTTTAGGCTCAAATGTGCAAATAGTGTATTGCTTTTTTCTTAGGCTTAAATGTTTACACAACGTCATGCCTTCCTCTTGTGCTCAAATGTGTACAAGGTGTATTGCCTTCTTCTTAGGCTCAAATGTGTACAAAGCGTAATGTCTCCCTTTTAGGCTCAAATGTGTAAATAGTGTATTGCTTTCTTCTTAGGCTTAAATGTTTACACAACGTCATGCCTTCCTCTTATGCTCAAATGTGTACAAGGTGTATTGCCTTCTTCTTAGGCTCAAATGTGTACAAAGCGTAATGTCTCCCTTTTAGGCTCAAATGTGTAAATAGTGTATTGCTTTCTTCTTAGGCTTAAATGTTTACACGACGTCATGCCTTCCTCTTATACTCAAATGTATACAAGGTGTATTGCCTTCTTCTTAGGCTCAAATGTGTACAATGCCTAATGCCTTCCTTTTAGGCTTAGATGTGCACAAGGAAGGTGCATTGCCTTATTCTTAGGCTCGAATATGTACAAGCTATATTGCCTTCCTCTTAGGTTCAAATGTAAACAAGGCGTAATATCTCCCTTTTAGCTCAACTCTATACAAAGCGTATTGTTTTCTTTTTAGTCTTAAATATGTACAAGGTGTAACGCCTTTCTTTTAGGCTCAAGATTCATGTGTACCAACACCGCGAGCATTCCAACGAACGCGGTGCTCGCTATAGTTGTTTGGTAATAAGTATTCGACTAAAAACTGGAATACCGTCTAAACTTGAACACGTGGTAATGTAACATTCTTCGATATTCGTTAAGATACCAACAAGAGTACTTATGAATGTGGAGTGTTGCTAAAAGGTCGTCCGTTATAAATTTAACATTGCATTTTAACTAACTTATTGGGCTTATTTAGCCTCACTTATCTATTTCCGCAATTGAACCATTACGCAACGTCATTCAAAGTTGTTAAAAAACTTGTTTGCTATTTTTACTCGTTAAATGGATTGTGGTAAGACGTTTCAATTTGGAACGCTATCTGAAAGGGTTTCAATGGGCATTAATATTGTTAAGTCAAACAGAATCGTTAATGGGAACGAAGTGATTCTATGCTTACCATTTTTGTTTTTTTTTTGATATGTGACAAAATTCTCTAAAAAGCAAAATACTGCAAGATGTGTTATAATTGTTTTAGGTTGAACCGGCCCATTCCCTTACTAAAAACGTTTATGATTTATACAAAAATGCATTGAAATTTTTTTTTATATAATATTGTATATCCCCTACTAAACTTTGTATTACCATACAATTATACATGATATACAGGGTAGTACTTATGATTTTTTGAAAAAGTTTTGTTAGGATTAAAGAAAACCAAAAACAGAACGAAAAATTCGTCTGCCCCAAAATTTGGTAGGAGGGGGAAATTAACTTTCCCTAATTCTGTCGCAGCTAAATATTATGTTGTATTTTATTCTACTATTAGTCATCAGTACAAAAATTTGATAACGTCCCCATGAAGTTTCGATTTTCAAAAATTCATAGAAGGCGTCAAAGAAATTAGCGGGCTGGGACACAATTCAAATTGCACCTCTATGAGCCTCCAAAAATAAAAATAAATCGTGTTGTCAGTTTTTCAGCAATATTTTTTGAAAATTTCCAAAAGTTTGAAATATTTTTAATTTCACAATTTTCAAGCGTTTAAAAATTCTCGTACAGAATCTGTTGCCCCCTTAGAGCTACCATACTGTCAAATTTAATCCAGATATGACAAAATCGTTTTTGAGCGATAGAGCGTTAAGGTCAGAATTTTCAAAAAATTGTTAGTTCGGAAAATAAGGTCTTCTCTCTGATTCAGTTTTCAGATTTAAAATACGTTTTCAACAACAAATTATACTAAAAAAATGTGTCTAACTTTCGCTCCCGGTTTGAGTTTCATTTAAATATCTTATTTTTCCTATGCATTTTTGATACCCCTTCTCCCCTATTCCAAAGCTTATTGAAATCTGACCTTTTATTCCGGAATTACAAATCGCATTTAAGTACGCATAAACCACCCGCCCTCTCACAGGGAGGCATTAAAAAAAACACGTTTTTGTGTTCCTGGAGGTCCAAAACAAGTATTTCCATCAAAATCTCGAATTCGAAAATATTCATGTAATAAATACTTTTCTCTATACTGAAAGTATAGGAAAATAAAAAAAGCTGTCGTGCTACCTATTTCTATTTTTGGAATCAACCTATTACAATATATGTTGAACATTTTTCAAAGTTAATGAAATTTTGAAAATTTCGAGTTTCGTAAATTTCAAAATATCGAAAAAAAGTGTAAATTTCGGAATATTGACAATTGAAACGTTTAAAAATCTTTTTAAATATTAAAAATGTTGAAAAATTTTGAAACTAATAATTTTGAAAATTTTCAGAATATTGAAAAACTTAAACTTTTAAAACACTATTTTAAAAATGCACAAAAATTAAAAGGTATTAATTTCCATATTGCATAAATTTCTGGACAATAAATAACAGAAAAATTTGATTTTGAAAATTTGAATATACAGGGTGTGTATAAATTGGTGAAAGAACTACACGTGGCGATGTTGGTCATAAAATTCTGAGTCGAAAATCTTAATACCAAAATGTTGGGCAATGCTTTTTCTGTCCTCAGGAACTATTTTAAAGGAACGTACATTTGACAACATTGGATCCACAATAAATTAATTACGGACAAGAATTTTGTTCAATAAACCCAATCGATTTTGCGCCTTAACCATCAAAAGTAGGTATTTGGTTGCGTAATTTGATTTATCTTTAGAAGCATTAATACGATAGTAATTATTATTTATATAATTTTATAATTACACTTTCAGTGGTAAACAGCCATCAATACCTACTAATTGATGCAATTACCATTATGGTCGATAATTTCAAAATTCGCATCAATTGGGTCGATCGAGTACTCGAAGTTTAAGCTAATAAATCAAAAAAAAACTAACAAAGTATTGTGTAATTACTGGTATGTCCCTGAAGAGGTAACCGTGATTCTTAGAAATGCACTAAAAGGAAGGTTGCACAATGGTTGCACGCAAGAAATAATTTGCAGCTGCAGCCCTCTTTTCTTATGGTTAAATATTTGGTGTTGACAATTTTTATTGCATTTTGAACACCTGCATAAAAGAGCGGAATTTATACGTAAAAGTTTTTTGCAGATAAAAACAAGCAATAAACTTCAAGAGGGTTGTTTATTAAATACTGCCCGCCCTTTATTGAATAATTGGCGATGACAGGGTTTTTATTTATGACAGCTTTTAAGGAAACATGCATTTGAATTTCCCTATACAATACAGTATCTATCTCATGCTGATTTTATGAGTTTCGAATTGCTTCACGATGCAATATACAGGGTGTGTATAAATTGGTGAAAGAACTACACGTGGCGATATTGGTCATAAAATTCTGAGTCGAAAATCTTAATACCAAAATGTTGGACAATGCTTCCTCTGTCCTCAGGAACCATTTTAAATGAACGTACATTTGACAACATTGGATCCACAATAAATTAATTACGGACAAGAATTTTGTTCAATAAACCCAATCGATTTTGCGCCTTAACCATCAAAAGTAGGTATTTGGTTGCGTAATTTGATTTATCTTTAGAAGCATTAACACGATAGTAATTATTATTTATATAATTTTATAATTACACTTTCGGTGGTAAACAGCCTACTAATTGATGCAATTACCATTATGGTCGATAATTTCAAAATTCGAATCAATTGGGTCGATCGAGTACTAGAAGTTTAAGCTAATAAATCAAAAAAAAACTAACAAAGTATTGTGTAATTACTGGTATGTCCCTAAAGAGGTAACCGTGATTCTTAGAAATGCACTAAAAGGAAGGTTGCACAATGGTTGCACGCAAGAAATAATTTGCAGCTGCAGCCCTCTTTTCTTATGGTTAAATATTTGGTGTTGACAATTTTTATTGCATTTTGAACACCTGCATAAAAGAGCGGAGTTTATACGTAAAAGCTTTTTGCAGATAAAAACAAGCAATAAACTTCAAGAGGGTTGTTTATTAAATACTGCCCGCCCTTTATTAAATAATTGGCCATGACAGGGTTTTTATTTATGACAGCTTTTAAGGAAACATGCATTTGAATTTCCCTATACAATACAGTATCTATCTCATGCTGGTTTTATAAGTTTCGAATTGCTTCACGATGCAATATACAGGGTGTGTATAAATTGGTGAAAGAACTACACGTGCCGATGTTGGTCATAACATTCTGAGTCGAAAATCTTAATACCAAAATGTTAGACAATGCTTTCTCTGTCCTCAGGAACCATTTTAAAGGAACGTACATTTGACAACATTGGATCCACACACCACAGGTGTTTTATTATAATGCACGGTAACTAAGGATGTCCGTTACATCGCAATACTCCGTGAATGTTTTACAATGGTGCCATATGTATTTTTTACAATAATAAGTTAACGAAGAAATGTTTAAAACACCCTTTTGGGGCTGAAAAACAACATCTATGAAAAAATATTTATTACAATTCTTATTTCTTCTAATTTGCAGCTCTTTCTGTCAACAGATAATGAATTAAAACACTTATTAAAAGACTTCATTTTCAAACTTTGAAGATCCCGTCCATACCCAGGAAGCATGGTACAATATTTTGGTATTAAGATTTTCGACTCAGAATTTTATGACCAACAACGCCACGTGTAGTTCTTTCGCCAATTTATACACACCCTGTATAAGGGTTATTTTAGATAATTTTCGATTTTCAAAAATTCATAGAAGGCGTCACAGAAAAACTAGTAGGCTGAGACACGAACCAAATTGTAGCTAATCTCAAGCTTTATGAGCATACAAAGTTGAAAAATCGTGTGGTCGGTTTTAGAGCAATATTTTTTTGGAAAATTTCCGAAATTTTGTATGTAACTTTTTCACTTTTTTTCACTTTATAGCTTTCAACTTTTGAAAAAAATATTGCACGGTAACATTGTGTCTATAGGGCAATTACGATCTAATATTTAAACGTGATCTGTCAACTTGTTTTTAAGTAACACGGCGCTAAATTCAAAATGTTCAAAAATACGAAGTTGGAATGTTCAAAAAAAAAGCGTTGAATTCACCCTAAAGACTCAGATTACGTTTTTACATTCATGAAATTTAGTTCATGAAAAATTGCTATCAAAAAAAAATTTCTTGCTTTCGCTACCGGTTTCGGATTTTTTTGAAACCTTATTTTGTCGATTTATTTTTGTTATACCTCCGTCCTCCAGATTTCAAAGCTCATCAAAATCCGACCATTCTTTCGATAGTTAGGGATGCACCACACACCCACATACCCACCCATCCACAGACAGACGTCTTTTAAAAAGTACTTTTTTGGGTTCCTGGAGGTCCAAAACATGTATTTCCGTCAAAGTCACAATTTCGAAACTTGTTATGAAGTCAATACTTTCCTATACTGAAAGTACAGGAAAGTAATAATTAGTAGTTGCGACCGTTTTGAAGCAGACACACACCCAAAATCGCGCGCGAACTTAATTTATACTATTTCGGAAAAAATCCAAATCCCTGCACAATTTTCATACGTTTACGTTCCTGCTTATATATACTTCGGTTACCAACAAAGTAGGTAAACAACATCAGAGTCACTACCCATGACATGTAATTAATGGGTAGTGACTCATGGTCATACAAGTTACATTAGACTCACCTATAATAACAATAACAGATTTTTTATATTCCTTCTTCGAAAGCAGTTCCCATAAACTTGATTTATTTTTCAAGGTATACTCTACTGTATTCTCAATTTCTTCTAATTGTTCTTTAATTTCTTTCTCGTCGCGATTCTTTTTAGACAATTTGATCAAAACTTGTCGCGCTAAATGCTTCTTTCCAATTTTAATCAAATAATAAGGCGATTCTGGCATAAAATAGAATAATATCACAAATATTATTGGTAAAGCACTACAACTCAGTGCTAGGGCGAGGTAAGACACGAAAGGGCCAATGGTCAGTACAAATAGGGTTCCCGTAAGCTTCAGAATGTTGAAGGTTGTTCCTAGTTTTCCACGTATGTCTTTCTCTGCTATTTCAGCGACGTATATGGATCCACTCTTGAACAAAGAAAAAACCTTTTGTTATTTTATTTATAATGTTGAAATACCGTCTGTCTATAAAGCAACCCACCCCGCAACTAACTTTTGAACGACTTGAAATTTTACCACAAAATTTGGTGTGCGTTAATGGGAAATTAAATACTATTTTTTAGCAAAAATTAAATTTTGTATAATTCAAAATGGCGTCTAGGCGCCATTTTAAATTTTTTTTAAATAGAAAGGGATATCGAGTGACACCTCATTTGAAAGGTCTTTTAGTTCTGCGTCTGATCCTAGAGTTTCAAAGAAGAATATTCAGCCATAACAAAATGGCGGATTTTAAACAAATGGACTCACTCAATTCAAAATTGTTTTGATTTTTTTATCCAGCAGTCCACTTTTTCATTTGCAGGACAAAATTTTCCCATCTCAGGTGGCTGGAAATAATATTGAAAACGTTATGTTTCAACAAGACGGTGCGCCGCCTCATTGTTATAGGCCTGTTTCTGACTTTCTCAACGGACATTTTCTTGGAAGATGGATTGGTAGGCGAGGGCCTGTAGAATAGCCGGCTCGCTCCCCAGATTTAACCCCCTTAGATTTTTTTCTATGGGATATCTGAAATCGAAAGTGTACAGAACCTGTCCAGAAACAATTGAAGAACTGGAGCAACGCATTACAGAAGTTTGCAGAAATATCACTACAGAAACTTATGAAAATGTAAAGCAAGAATTTCATAACCGACTTTTTATGTGCCAAGAAGTGAATGGTGAACATTTCGAACACTTAATTGAATTTCTTTTTGCTTAAATTCTTAGTTTTTTTAAATAAACTTCTTTATCTTCAAAAATTGTCATTTTGCTATGAGTGAATATGTTCCTTTGAAACTTTAGCATCAGGCGCAGAACTAAAAGACCTTTCAAATAAGGTGTCACTCGACCCCCATTTCTATTAAAAAAAATTCAAAATGGCGCCTAGTCGCCATTTTGAATGATACAAAATTTAATAATATAAAATAAATAATATAAAAAATAGTGTTTAATTACCCATCACAGCACACCAAATTTTGTGGTAAAATATCAAGTCGATTAAAAGTTAGTTGAGGGGAGCGGGTTACTTTATAGACACAGTGTATACGAATTTGTGGTATTGGAAAAGGTGAAATTTATGTTAATTTCCCAACCTGTTTTGAAGGGAAAATCGAACTTTTAAAACAATTTGATAGCTACAATTTTGTGTTTGGAGATATAAAAAAAAAAACAAGTTTGTTGACCCTTTTGCATATTTCCAGATCAAAGCATGATGATGATGAAGTAGCTAGCAATACCTACGCATAGTATATTTATTATTCAAACATATAACGACCTCGCATTTTTGTGAATTATGTGTAAACAACATAAAACATAATCACAACAACAATATTAGCAAAAAATAACAAAAAAATTGTATACACTAGCACGAGTGCAAAGTTCAAAATAGATTATACTATACCTATTAAACATAATTATTCTTACCGTTGTTACTATTGCAAACCCAAATCCAGCTATAAATCGAGCGATACACAAAACCAAAACAGATTTTGCCAGTATAATTGCAATCCATGGGAAAAATAATGGAATGAAGTTTAGTAAAAGAGAAAATCTAGGGCCAAATTTTTCCACAGCCCATCCTGCGTAAATACAGCCTGGAATTGATCCTAAGATGAAACTTGAAGCTACCCATGAACCTTCTTCCTGCAAGAAATTGTTGTTATAACAAAATAAAATACAAATTGCCTTATATTTATTTATAGATATAGTCGTTTATCTTATGGGATCGGTGATAAGCCGTAGCAGCAGAGATAAGCCAGCAATAAATAAATACACAGTGGGACGAAAGGACGGCATATTTATTATAAAAGTATAAATATTGAGTGTATTAAAACTGAGAACTCAACAGCTGTCAATGTTTCTTCAAGATCTACACCTCATTTTATGAAATTGAACTGGTAGAAATGTTGAAACACGCAAGATAAGGAGCCTGAATTTTGATTTAAAGAGATCTAAAGTTCAAATTATGGACCATAATAACTGGCCATTTATCAAGATAATAAACAAGCATGTATTAAAATTTAAATAGTTAAGAAAATTTATAAATATTTATTAATAAGTTCTAGCTTTACTTCGTTGAAGTTCATTTTAATTTATTGTAAATAAAACAATTCTTAACTTCAACAAGTTTTCTTTATTTTAGCCATATACGTATTTCGACATGTTGACATGTCATTTTCAGAGACAAGATTAAAAGCAAACAGTTGGTGTTGCTATAGGAACAATAAATCGTCGTAACTTGATCTTGGTTTTCTATATCTGCGTCTAGATGACTTAATTTCTCATTTCTCAAAACGTTCAATAATGGTGAATTTAAGAGATCAATTTGCAGACAATATTAAAAGTACGTAAATACTCATATAAGCGTGTTCTTTGTTTTTTCTTTGTTCATATATAAAAGTAAAAATATTCTATAAATTTTGCTTGTTTAAAATATCCAGATATTTGTACTAAACGTGTTTGTTATAATCAGTTTTTACTCTATACTTATTTGTTCATATACATCACATTTTAAAACTAAAAGCCCCATATAGTTTTTTCCCTTTGACTATACCACTCGCATTTCATTGAACCAATCACAAATTTCCCCTTCCATAAAATGAACCAATCGCTTTGTTTTATACTGATTAAACAATACGTGATTAAACCCACAGTAGCTTTGGAAAATTACTCGTACGTCTTAAATTAACGTGTTTAAAACTGACTTGCACTGGCTTTTGGGCATATTTATTAGTATTTTAATATACTTTTTTATTGCTTCTGCCAGAAATAAGTTTCAAATTTACTTATAACATAATTTATGAATTAAAAACAATAATTGTTTCTGTCGTCCACAAGCAAAAAGAAAAATACGAGAAACGTCGACGGTAGGCGATGGTAACGTGTCAACCAACGTAAATCGCGAGTGTTTAAATCATTGTTCAAATCATGACCGACCCAAATTTTAGTGTACATCTATAATAAATCAATAATATCATGCTTATATGCATTAGAAAACAAGTACATGTTTACATTAAAATTGTATCTTGTTTGGTAGGTTATAAGAGCGTTTTTACAACAACACTTCACAGCAACTGTAAATAAGAATGTCAAAATAAAAAATTAAATTTACAAAAAGACGCCACTACAAAACACTTAAAAAGAAGCAAACAATACCATGTTAAGGGCGCCGATTCCCGAAAATACCCGAGCATTTCCGACTAATTCAGTGTTACCAAAAATGCGTCAAAATTAACGTGAGTGATATTTTGTCAAGACGAATACGACTCGTGATACGATTTTTCTTTGATAAAATTGTGATGTAAGTTAACTCGTGCTAGTTAAGATTTAAGTAATTTACCATCTTAACTGGCACTTACATCACAATTTTATTGAAAAATCGCAATCACTCGCTGTAATTTTTATGAGAATTTGCATAGGTAAAATGATTTAAATGCGATATTTTTTTATAACAAAAAGGAAAAGTTGCGTGTCGAAAATTAAGAGCTTCTTGCTTATGGCAAAAACTACTGGAAAATTGCTGACAATTTTCTTTAAGTGTATATTTCATAGAAATTACATTAAATAAGATTTAGTTTTAAAACAAGCTTTACATAATAAACAAGAAAATTTCATGAAAGCCTACACCACTACCTCTATCCTTTAAGGGAACAATTTTAAAATTTGTTACAAGATACAAATTGCGGCAACCTCTGCTTGTATAAACGTAATAACATTAGCCAACAAATTCTTCTTCACACACATAAACAAAATTTTAAACCTGATATCAATTAAATTACATAGCGTATATGCACCAAATCCCAAAACACTTCTTTTTCATAATCGCCATTTACATAATACAACCAGGCATGGCTCTTACGCAGCAAAAATAGTTACGTTATCAAAAAAATGTCGAGATTTATTTACGAAAATCGAAAGAGAAGGTTCAACAAGTTAACTCAAGATCATTAAGCACAGCATGAAGAATCCGCACCTTTGACATTCTAAACAGGTCCTGTTAGAGTTGTAACCTACAAATTTAGACATTTATGCAACGTAAACGATTCTTCGTTAATTTCTAGCAGTAGACGATTCCTCATTAGGTTAATCCAAAGCCAGTCATGCGATTTGTTCGCTTGCTGAACTTTACATTTAACTTTGAATTAAGAAACCAAACCGCAACAGTGGAATTGTTTTCAGAATAAGTACGTAAAATATAATTTTTTGTTTTGGTTACAAAATTTCTTAAATAATGTTAGAAAAAATTATAAATAAAAATATAGTTTTTACCACAAGAAACAGGATCTAGAAATAAGCATTTTAAAAACTAAGTTTCCATCGTCAGCACTTGAGTCGAACTAAACTTAAATGGAGAATAATTTAATCCTTTTATGTGACAATCAAAAAACTATTCCTTCTGTTTTCTTTTGTTTCAAGACTTGAACGAAACAGTATTTCGCAAAAATTATGTTTTGGTAGGATGTCAAAACTTTAGACGGTTAAAAATAGAGACCAAAAATCTATAAAATTACATAAAAATAAAAAATACAATTTGCGATAAATTCGCCGCGCTTTTGTTATTATCTAACAGAAGAATTTGAATACATAGAAAAATGGCAAAAAATGTGGTAACTACAATTACTGTTCCATACTTCTGCTCCGCCCTGTATACAAAAATAAGTAGCCATTTTTTATATAAAAATAACCAAATCCTATATTACAAAATTGTTTGGTAATTGTTTGTTGTCAGTCCAACCAGTGACTGACTGCAACACGGGGCCAGGATGACCATGGGACAATGCTTCCGGTCTGAATATGGGAAGAACCTATTGTGGGAGTAGTGTTTTAATCAGCCTCCACAGGTTGACATGATTTAACAGTAAATGGTTGAATACCCGCAACGACGCGGTAGAAACCCCACCAGCTTACAGCTTTGGATGCATTACGAATTGTAAAGTTTAGGGAAACGTGGGCGACACCCAACAGCAGCTCCAAGTGTACGCTACAAATTTAGACAAACGAATGAAAAAGCCAGCCCCTCGCTTCGCACTCCTAGCCAATCAACGCTCCGGAGATTTCCCCCCGGGCTGGCAATTTGTCTCCGTGGTACCACTCAATAAAGTCATTGGTTAGACTTTGCGGAAGCTGGCTCTACCAGTTGGGCTACTCACAGTAACCAGTCCGCTACGCACCGTCCAGATTGGTCGGTAGCCGGTCTGATCTTAGTGACCAGTACCTCAAGTACCGTTGAGTGTGCAAATGCACAAACCCTTAGGTCCACACATAAACAGTGGGCGCGAGCAGACAAAGTGCACTTCACCTTTAGGGCCCAGTTAGTCGGCCCAGCAGCCACGCCACTCCTTCCTGCAGCTCACTTTCACCTGCCAATATCGTCGGCCTCCAACTACCCAGTTTATCACCTGGTCAAATTTATAACCCGTAGGGTCGTAAGTCGCCCCAGCGTAGTGATTGAGACGCAGGCATATTTATAACCATGGTCAGACAGCGGGGATCCCGTCGCAGGAGGCGCGCTGCCGGTAAAGTGTTAGGAACACATACTGAGGGCTATTACAACTTCACCTGGTAAAGTCACTAACACGGTTTTTCATGGTCCCAATTAAAGTAAACCTTGAACCTCTCCGGGGAGAGGTGGACGTACCAAGTTGAAATAACCAGAGTGACCGTTACAACGCCGATTCCGTACAATGTGTCTTTGTTTACGCTTCTCATCTAAGTGAGAGTCTTTGGTCGTCTCGCTTTTGTTTAGATACCATCGCTATAATCAGATCGACTAGCGATTTCTACTGGGGTAGAGTCACATGAGTTTTCTTTAACTTTTAGGCTTAATCTGCCACGGCCATCAGTGACAGCGGATTGAGAAACGCTCAACCAGCCCGTTGGCCTCAGATAAGACAGAAATAAATTACCAGTACGATATCAGGCTGCGAGTCGTCGCCTCCACTAATGAGGAGAGACTATCTAAACTCTGCAAATCGGTACTACAGCTGAAACGCAGCTCACCTGCCAAACCGCACCAAGACGACCCTTGGCTGCATAGGACTACTACTGCCACTACGATGGTTTTTGGCAAAGAAGAGTCTCTTAGTAATAGTCAAAGTCAGTGGCTGGAGTAGGCGCAGCAAAGTACACACCGCTGGAATTTGTATCGTCTGAAGTAACCCGAGCGTCTTAATACACGCTCCTGGAAGCTAGCAAACACTTCACCTTGTGAAATCACTAATCACTTCAAATTAAGAGTACCTTTAACCTCTCCGAATAAAGGTGGACAAACCATGTTGGAATCACCGAAGTGATCGTTATAACGTTGGCCACGTGAAAGGTCTTGTCGGGGCGAGGGTACCTAGCCGTTCCCTGATGTAAAGTCAGCGTGATTACGTTCGCCCCGACCCCGCACTTTGATAGTTTTTAAGGAATGCGATGGGATGCTGGTTTCCGCGGCTACATGGTCGCTAGTTTGCCGAGCTCTATTATCACTAAAGGCCGGATTTATATGCACTAACAGTGTTGCCAGTTACATTTTTCCTGTTGTACCAGAGAAAAAGCATACCTGGCGACACTGTTAGTGCATATAAATCCGGCCTTTAATTATCACAGTCTAATGCACAATGGTGGGAAGGGTCGCTCCTTCGTGGGTTGTTAAGGTAACTCTTTAGGCATGTACGATTACACTGCTCGCTTGTTCTTCAAAAAATTTGCATTATTAACTTGTGACTAGTTGATTTGAAGAATTTATTTTGGAATGGCTTTTAACAAGGCGAGGGTGTTTAGGTTATAAGTTATATTAAGATTTATTGTTGTAGGTTGAATAAGATATTCACCACGTAGCATGCAATATTTACATTTTTTAGGTAATTAATGTTTCAGAGTTTTGTAACAATTTAGATTCTATGTTAATTTTTATGAAATTTGATCAATTTTGTCTTACTTTACTCAGCGTTATTCCAATGGGTGAATTTTCCGATGTAAGCCTTGGAAGAGTTGGAGATGACCATGTTAAGTAGGTTGAAGCACTTGCCATTGAAAGTGTTGCTGTAAAAAAATATTTATAAATTACAGTTAATAAATAAATATTTATAACAAAATAAACAAATTATTGTAGTTTCAAAGTTTGATAATTTTAAAGAACGAATTCTTCATTTTTAGAGATTTTAAAAATAATTTTTAAACGCACTTCATTGTGTTAATTTAAAGTTTGAAACGGTTTCATCTAATAACCATTATATTCGCTAGCTTATTTACATAATTTCCCTGTAATTTTCCGTCCGTCTGTTTTCAGCGTCCGCCCCCGAATTAAAAATGAATTAAGTAATATTGGCTTCATTTTCAAACCGAATAAATGGAAATAATTGAAGTATTCTTGTTATATTTTCTTCGTTATTCAACGCATTTGTTTCTAGTGTATGTTTATTTTTATATTACAATAATAATTACAAAAAACAAATACTTACCAGTAATTGCAGCTATGTATTGCAAGTATCGCACATCATCCAAAGATACGGAAAACTTCATATTGCAATGTTTTATGCCGCACACCGGAAAACATGTAAACTTGAACTAAATCACGTCATGCATTGCAAAACACGTACTGTCGCACACCAGAAAATTGTGAACTGAAACTAAATCACAATACAAGTTAGCATCACGTAATGTGTTGCAGACACATAACTACCTTCTGCTTCCTCCGTCTTACGTGCTTTATCAGGGACGTATTTAGGAATACGATGTTTCTGATCACGTGCCAGAAACGCTCATTAAAAATTAAAACTAAAAACTAAAAAGTTAATAATAATAAGGTAATTTTTTTGACCCCTTATTATTTTAATTATAGGTATACCTATTCAAAATTGCGTTTGTTGTTATTTTATGACAACACGTAGTTAATTATTACTTAGTTTGTTATCGGTGTCGCTTTTCTTTCCAACGAGTTAAGAAACAGTAAATGTGTACGTGAAAAAAAACTTAGCAGAATAGAAATTTCATTGATGTGTTTGGAACTTATAAGCAGAAAATTCAACACTCTGAATCATCTAAAATAATGAACAAACAGGTTACAGCATACAACATTTACTTTGATATTAGGCAAACAAATTTTCAAAGAAATGCCACTTTTGAAGTTTTAAAAGGTATGAAACAGACCCAACGCGACATTCTATTTTCGGTGCACACTGTACAGAGTGCCCATTTTAAAACTCCGAGTCTAAATTTTTTTAAATAGGCAACACACAATACAAGTCACTGCCGACTATCATTTTAAAACAAAATATTTCTATAATTAAAATCAGGGCAATCATGTTTGCATTAACTTGTCAGTTTACTAATAAAATTCGTTAAGCCACATTACTTGAACGGTGCAAAACAAAGATTATCATCACTAATCTTTGGTGCAAAATGTATTCCAACGCTGACAAAGTGGACATGCTTCTAATTCTGGGTGAGTGTCGAAAAAATGCGAGTGCTGCCAGTACTCTTTGTATGCGCAACGCTTTCCAGGTAGACGAATTCCAACAGACAAAACATTTAGAATGCTTCTTCTAAATTTACAAGAGTATGGGCAATTTTCAAAACCAAAAGTAAGGGCACGGCAAGTTACGGTTGAACATAACGAAGTAGCTGTAATTGAAATGGTTACGGATAATCCCCATACAAGTCAAAGAGCGATTGCAAATGCCTTAAACATTAGCAAAGGTTCTGTTTTCAATATTCTTAAGGCGAACAAATTTCACCCCTACCATGTTTATACCATACACCATCTTGAAGATAGGGATTATGAGCATCGTGTTCAGTGTTGTCAACTTCTCAGACGGCAATTAAACGGCAATGCGGAATTTTTAATTGTGCTATTATTCTGTGATGAAGCGAGGTTTTCAAACAACGGCATGGTTAATCTACATAACTGCCGCTATTACGCCCAAGACAATCCCCGCTGGATCAGGATAACTCATTTTCAGAGAATCTTTTCTCTTAATGTGTGGTGCGGTATTATTGGCGATTTTGTAATAGGTCCACATTTCTTTAATGGAAATTTAGATGGTGAAATGTATTTAAATTTCTTAATTAATGAACTACCGGCTCTCCTCCAAACAGTTCCTCAAAACGTACGGAATAGCATGCGGTTTTTAAATGATGGTGCACCTCCGCATTTTCATAGGAATGTGAGAAATTATCTTAACCAACGTTTTGAGGGACGCGTAATTGGACAAGGTGCATTGCATCCTTGACCTGCCCGTAGTCCCGATTTGACTCCGCTAAACTTCTTTTTGTGGGGCAAAGTAAAAAATGATGTCTATGAAGTGCCCATTCGAAATGAAGAACATCTACGCGAAAGGATAATTCAATGTTGTTGCTCTATCACACCGGAACTGTTAGCTGGTGTTAGAGGTTCGATGCGTAGAAGAATTATACTCTGCGAAAACGAAGGGGGATGGCAATTTGAACATCTGCTTCGTTAGTTTTTGTACTATGTTCCTATTAAATTATTGTAGTTATTGTTGTCAAATATTAAATTTGAGTTATTAAAGTAACCTTAAATTTGTACTTAATCATTAGTAGATACATCTACTGTAAAACAACTCTGTTCTCAATTTAAAATAAAATGGTAGAAATGCATAGTGATCTGGGGGTTGCATTGTGTGTTGCCTATTTAAAAAAATTTAGGCTCGGAGTTTTAAAATGGGCACTCTGTATAGGTTATTTATTTCTATTTTGTTGTAGAACTACGTCAAATAAACAAAACTATACTATTATTACAACATTCTATATTATGATTTATGAGTCTTGGAGATATTGTTACGTATATCTGTCAATAACAGAATTTTTATAGTATTTAGTTTTGTGGTTGTATGACCTTTTATTATTGTTTGGGCCAGCGGGTGGTCTAGTGGTTAAAGTCCCAGGCTTTGAAACTAGACTCTCAACGGCAGTAAGTTCGAGTCCTCTGCCCGCCGGAAAATTTTCTGAATAAGTTAAGTGTGTCCATGGATGGTGTGTATGTTGGGTTGCATGTCTGTCAGGGGTGGGGTGCATGTTAGACCGGTGAAAGAGCGCAAGTCCGCTGAGCCCGGGTAAGGGGGTGGGATGGGAATCATGGAGTCATGCTCACGCACGGCCTCATGATTCCTTTTTATTTTTAAATTATTGTTTAATTTTTTCTTTTTTTCAACAAGATTTAAACCAATGTAATTTTCGAAACAGTATTATCTGGTATCAGTCACGCAGGGTGGAACCGTCATCAATAAAATATTGACACAGCGATGGTTCACCCGGTTAGCAACTAAAATATTAATTTTTTTTTTCATAATCAAATTGCTTAAAAAAAATAAGTTTATAATTATTTACTAATTACTAAAAGTCGGATTTGTTCGCACTAACAGTGTTACCAGTTACATTTATCCTGTTGTAGCAGAGAAAAAGCATATCTGGCAACACTGTGCATGCTTATTAATGTGGCCACAAAGTTGGATGATGAATTGGTTATCTGGAGAAGTTGGTATACGTGCAAATGTCTAAAATTTTACCAATTTCTTCAGATAACCAATCCATTACTCAACGTAGTGGCCACATTTACATGCACTAACAGTGTTGCCAGATATGCTTTTTCTCTGCTACAACAGGATAAATGTAAGTGCCAACACTGTTAGTGCATATAACCCCGGCTTTTATTCTTTTCTTGGTTTTCTTCTAAGGAATTTTGTCTAGGTCTATGATAGGATGTTTTCCGAGTCTTTTTTGAAGGTTTTGGGTGTTTCTGTCTTAAATTTTTTTTACGGGACTTTTTTTGACTTTTCTTGCATTTCTTTTCCGGACCTTTATTCGGGTTGTTTCACGTATTCTATTTCCGGGAGCGGCTCTGAATTCTGAGATCAAATCAGCTGAAGAAACATTCGAAGTTACTAAAAAAAAACAAGGGAGTAACCCACTGGTTTTGCTAGTTTTACTTAAATACTGGTTTTCCCTTGCTCCATGTTGAAAAGCCACAAATTACCATATTTTAAAAATTAAGAAAATTGAGCAAAACATGTAATTACATTCTGTTTCTCCAGGTTTATTATAACACACATGTTGGAAAATGTTAAAGTTTTGGAAAGTTCTTGGGAGTTAGGGCAATTCACTTTTATACCTGTTGCGGACATGAAAACGAACAAATGTTCTTTACTGACAGGCATTTTTCTTTAACGTTTTGTTGTCTTCTGTGCTACAAAACATATTTTTTCGATTAAATTCCGAAATCGAAAATTTGCGTGAAATCACCGGTTTAAAAAATATGAGAAAACGTCGATTGTTTTAAAGCAAAATTTAAAAATAAACAGATAATAATATGAGTATCTGTATATAAAATACTTAATCACTTTAACAATATCTATTTATTTAAACCTTATACGTATTTCGGCATGTTTACATGCCATTGTCAAACGTTATATGAAGGTAAACAAACAGTTAGTGTTGTTATAGCAATAGAACTTTTTTACTTATCTTGGTAATCGTCTGCAGATGACTTGATTTCTTATTCCAAAATGTCCAGTAGAGGAGAATTTAACAGATCAATTTGCTCATTCATTAACGGTACAGTTTTTAAATGTTTGTGAATTTCAAAAGCTTCTAGTATATCTAATTTACGTTTATCATCACAAAAGTGTAAACATTTTATGGTGTTGTTAGATGTCATTGAATGATTTTGTTCTAGTAAGTGTTTAGCGTAATTGGATTTATGTGGGTGTTTGTATTTGTAACAACGTACGTGTTCTTTATACCTAATATCAAAATTTCTAATTGTCTGGCCTATATAAACCGAATTACAATGCGAACAATTTAATTTGTAAATGCCTGATTTTAACAAATTGTCTGTTTTTGATTTTGCATTAAACAAAGTGTTAAAGATGTTCCTAGTTGTTTTAAAGCTTACTTTATATTTATTTGTTTTGTTTATAATTTTAGCAATTTGAATAAGAAATCAAGTCATCTGCAGACGATTACCAAGATAAGTAAAAAAGTTCTATTGCTATAACAACACTAACTGTTTGTTTACCTTCATATAACCTTTGACAATGGCATGTAAACATGCCGAAATACGTATAAGGTTTAAATAAATAGATATTGTTAAAGTGATTAAGTATTTTATATACAGATACTCATTAAATATGGACTTTAACGAAGTAAAGCTGGAATTGATAAATAAAGATAATAATATTGCTATATCTTAGGTGCGTTTTTGCTGCTAAGGCTAATCACCAATGCTAGCCACTAGAAAGCGACATAGTGAAATGTAGCCGAACCTTTATTTTTAGAGCGCTGACAAAATTAATTAGACATTTGTCAGCAATATTAACAGGGTTTAAATACTTATAATTTTATTAGAAATTAAAAAAAAAATACAAATACATAATGCATATTTACATGGAATATAATGATAATAAAACTATGTAATACTTCAAACCTTAAGTCACTTGGTACAAGCGTAATAGTAAGCACGTATTAGATTATAATTTATCAAAGATGCGTATTGTCCTTATTTTTGACAATTCTTCTACGATTCAACTTTTCCTGAATTTCAGCAAACGTCTTTCCCTTAGTTTCAGGTTGTACAAACAAACAAAACAAAGCTCCCAAAACACACATACATGCAAATATCCAAAAAGTAACATGCATTCCCCATTTGTCTGAAATTGGTTGGAATAATTTTGTTACCAGAAAGGCTAAAACAGTGCCGTACATTGTAGCCGCTGCTACAGCAAGACCCTTGATGTTGGTAGCAAATAGTTCTCCAAGTAGAATCCATGGTAGGGTATTCAAACCTAATGGATTCATTACAAGAAACAAAAGTAAAGCTGTAGTTGGCAACCATGAAATGCCACTAACATCTATTTTGGCCACGTTTAGAAGATAAAAATAGATTCCTTCTGCGGCTAAAGCTACAGCACAACCAACAGCTGATATTACCATCAGTGGTTTACGACCCATTCTGTCTACCAACGTAGCAGCAATGAAAACTGAAATTGAAGCAGTGAAAAATTGAAAATAAGTAGGAATGGTAACGGTTAAGGATTGTTACCTGCAGGAAATTGTACTACTCCAGCAAGTATGCTTGAAATTTCCGGAGAAATGCTGCTGTCGCTCGATGCAATTATTGTTTGTGTATATGATTCAATAGCGGTTATTCCACATAATTGTTGAAGAGTTTTTATACCTGTAAAATACAAAAAAAAAATCATGAGAATCACATCGAATATGTTAACGTAATAACGGACCTATTTTAAGTTTTAGAAAGAAATGTTAAAACAAGTTTTTGAAATCTACTCGCATAGTATACACGTGCTTCCGTGTTACTTCCGGTTTAACCGGAAGTAACACCAAAATCGATTTTTAAGGTAAAAGGATATTCTTTTGCACAGAGATGTACTTTTATATGTTGGTTACATAAAATTGTTTGTGAGAAAATAACCAAAAAATACTCAGAGTTATTGCAAATGTTTACGTTAATATAACATATAACGAAAAATATGTTATTAGTACTATCCACTGAACTATACTTATACTGGAACGCGCGCTCGGCCCGCCAGCCCGATCCGAGAGAGAGGGCCGCAAGGATCATCTCTGTCCTACTCTCGAGAGTATGTTCATGCGTAGAGTAGTCGATTGTCATGATTTGACAGCTTTACCGCTGTCTTCTCCCTCGCGCAGCGCATGCGCGGAGCGGTACGAAAAGGACAAGAATGATCCTTGCGCGCTATCTCTCTCGGCTCGCTTCTTTTCTATGGCAGAGACCGCCAGTGCGGGTCCCAGTATAAGTATAGTTCAGTGGTACTATCAGCATGAGTAATTCTAGAGTTATTTGTGGTGCTATAAAAAATTTGTGTAATTCAGGTTAAATTGATATTGTTATTAAAGTCCAGCAAATATAGAACAAATTGCAAAATAGCTGTAACAACATCATTTATTAATTTTATTTCTGGATTAATGATTGAATATGAGCTCGATTTCACCTGTTTAGGAAAAATGATATGGTCCAATGAAGGCTGTTTGCATAAAAATGGCATTATAAATAAACATACAGGGTAATTCATAACATTTAGGACAGATTTAAAAACAATGGAACAAAAATTTCTATAAAAATGGGCCCTGAAACGCTTGCTTCGGAGTTATAGCCTCCCCATGATTAAACATTTTAATAACTTTGTCGGTAGCTTCCACTAAAACACTTACAACACTCGATCCCTCCATAGAAGGACCCATCAAAAATTTGCAACCATGATACTAGAAAACTACATTTAACCATCATGTAAAGCTACATGATTAAGAAAAAATGTTTTTTAGCAAAAAAGTATTTGAAAATATTGTTACTAATTTCGGTCAAACTGGATATTAAACAAAATACTATTATTAAATACTACACAACTTTAAATATTTATTGCATTCAGTTTCTTCTACAAAGGAATAAGAATTATGTGTAATGTATTTACTGAGATACTCGGTATATAAAATAAAACAATAACTGGTAGTGGCGTCTAACTTTGTTTTTTTTTTCATGGGTTTCAATTTTGGTTTACGGAGAAATGTCTTTGAAAAATCCTTTAAATGATCACAGAAAAAAATCGCTTGGAAACAACTACGCTGGAAAAACACTTCCGGAAACAAACCATCTGAAATAAAGCCCCGGTAAAAACATTGTCCAGTAAAACATTCCCCGGGAAAAACGGAGTAAAATAAAAAAACCTACCCTAAGCGAAAGCACGTGTATTTTCATGTTGGTGGATCACTGTATAGTTACGAAAGAGCTTACCCTGAAAAAGATATGTGTTTTGTTTTTTGTTTTTTTATATGAATAAATGCAAATTTTGTTTTGAAATTATATGCAAATGTCTAAGTTTAAATATTGCAAAATAAATATTTTAGCTTTTGTTTTTCGAAAAAAATTTTTTTGCGAATTTTTTGGTGTTTTTTTCTCCTTTTTGAGCATTCTATTTTGGTTGTATTTTTTTTATAATGGGATTTTCTTTCTCGGAGTCTTTTCGCCACTTTTTCTCTAGATTTCAAGATTCACAACGTTTTTAAAAAATTTAAGTAAATTTAGTAAGCACTTGCGCAGGGAACCAATTAATAATTGAACAATAGTAGTAGAAGTCGTGGGCTACGCTCTTCGATTATTGGTTTATTTTGTTGTCGAAGTCCTAGTCTATATTCTGTATATGAAATCGGAACAACTTCCCCCGTTTCATCTTTAGTAACCGCACATTCAGTAACATGTCTTACAGTTCGACACAGCTTAATTATTATTCTATATACTTAATTCGGATCCCTTCCCCTTTTATCAACCTGTAGTGACCGTCCAATAACTTACATGCCTAACACAGGCTAAATACCAGGGACTTACGGGTTAAACTTACATAGCTCAAAATGAAACCAAACAAGTTTTTCGTATTTAAAAAAATTGGTATTGCAAGCTTAAGAAGTCGTAATACATTTCTCTAACCTGCAATGATAATTAAAGATGTCCTGTATTCCGGCTTTGAGAAAAGTTCCCATAGTGTGGATCGATTTTTCATGTCGTACTCAACAGTAGACTTAATTTCTTGTAGCCGCTCTTCTATAACTTTCTTATTAGTATTATTACTGGAGAGTCTGATTAAATTCTTTCTAGCAGCTTCCTCTTTATCAGTTTTTATCAAATAATACGGAGATTCCGGCATGAAGCAAAATAATATTGCAAATATAATGGGAAATGCACTGCAACTTAAAGCAAGGGCTGTATAGGACACAAAAGGTCCCACGCTTAACACGAACAAATGACCTGCAAGTTTAAGAATGTTAAACGTTGTTCCCAGTTTACCTCTGATGTCCTTTTCTGCTATTTCTCCATTGTACATGGAAGCGCCCTTAAGTAAAAAAAAAAAAATTAGAAAGGTGATTTTAACATTCTTGATGTATTTTACCGTTACTACAATTGGTAGGCCTAGTCCTGCAATGAATCTCAAAACGCACAAAACTATAGCTGATTTTGCAAACACGATTGCTATCCATGGTATAGTTAGTGGGACTGTAGACATTAGTAGGGCATGTTTGCGTCCAATTTTTTCTACCAGCCATGCTGCAGGGATGCCTCCTGCTAATGCACCAAGCAGAAAGCTTGAGGCTACCCATGAGCCTTCAGTCTAAAGTAAAAGAAAGTGAGAATGCTAATAGAAAATCATCGAAAACCAGACGACTCGTGTTTGTCAAATACACGAATATTTAGGTAGTTTGGCCGATTAATCAGTGAAAGGTTTGCCAATGCTCTAACCAGTGGCGGTTTCTCCACTGAGTCAAATAGTCATTGATCTCCCAATGAAATAAGAAAAAATAAATAATTACTTTTTGTTTGAGTACATAACATATAATACACACTATAATATTTTAAAAATGCTTTATAGTTAATTTTGGTATGAGATCTCTATGCGAGAACGTTTATTAAAGAACTGCCGCAGGATCCGAAAACGTTTGAATGTTTAAGTATTTACCGCGCATTAAACGAATCTATGCGAGGGTCATTTGGCTGGCAGTCCCCAATTCAGCTATACGCCATCGAATACAGCCGCCGGCTTAAAAGACCTTCAAATGAATAAGAGTGAAATTGAAAGCACATTGCGGTAAAATTCATATTACACAAGCTAAAAGAGGATAGAGGTATCTGCGTATTAAAGACTTCAGGGTCACGAACCCACAACTTTTGAAAATTATGCTGTCAGCTGTCCGTGATAAGCGCAGGCCAATAGCCTCCTAATTTGTGGGATTTGCAAGTACACGACGTAGTAGGTGAAAACATTTGTTGGTGTTGTTCGATGTCCATGCAAACTAATTTTGGATTGTGAATGCCATATAAGAAAATGCTTTCACTTGTTTCCACTGTCTGCTATTTTGTGATAATTCATTGTGTGATATTGACTGCAAACATTTAAAAACTAAAATTCAAACACATTATTTATCCGTTTACCGATAAAAAATGTGAAAAATTTTGTGCATTTTGACACATTGGCCATGTGGGTAATCAATTTACAATAATTTTATTCGAAAGTCTATCTAAGACTTCAATGAAAATGTTAGCGAAAATAAATTATTTTGCCAACGTAAAGGGTGGGTTTGAAATATAAGGCTACCTAAAACTTGGGTAAAAACAAATTTTTTCCAAAAAATTACTTTAAAGTGCTTCCCAGAACACCACACCACGAGCCGCCGCTGGCTCTAACGATTGTTTACTTTTGCTTACTTGGCGAGTCGTGTGGTGAGTAGACACGAATGATTCGGCTTTATGTTTTGACTGAAGTCTTTTTACCGATTTTCTAAAGGAAATGAACGAATGCGATAGTCAAGCAAATGGTTTCTTCGCGGCTTGGTAGGTATACACCAATGACGCGCATTCGCCATACACACGAGTCGTCTACTACTATTATAAAACATAAATAATGATTGCAGTTTTGCATTTTCTTCAAGTTATGGGAAGCGCTAGATTAATTTATAGGAAACATTCGTCCGATCTTTGAGCTGAGCTTACATCAGTGATGGTTATTCCAATAGGAGAATTTCCTGATGTGAGTTGTGGAAGAGCTGGAGATGGCCATGACAAATACATCGCACTGCTGGTCATTGCAAGCGTTGCTGCACAAAAAATGTGTATAGTAAAACTAAAAGTATAACACAAACTTTTATAGGTGATCAAACTAGAACTGTCGTAGTATTTAACATTGTTCTGAAAAGAAAATCATAATATATTTTGAATTGATTGTATGGTAGGCACGTGGTGAAACATTATTAATAAATATTCAACTATGAATGATTAATAGTATAATAATAAAATAAAACACTTGGTATTTATTTCACAATTTGTTCACTCGACTCGAGTTTCAACCATCTCGGTTGTCTTAAAGAGTTTACAAATAAAACTAAAAGCTAAAGATGCACAAAACTACCTATTTCTAGAATTCTGTCGTCGCCGCTTTTGATTTGAAGTATTAAAACATGTGTTTCCATGCTTTTTTGTTGACTGTAGGTCAAGAAGTGGCGAATTATCTAAATCGGTGTGGTCGTTCACTATATTTTCATTATTACTAATTGCTTTTCTAATTTCTAAATATTTTAATTTATTTAAAGGGGTGCTTTTGTTTTCTATCTGTAAAATTTTAGTTTGAAAAAATTATTGTGTGTAACATTGGCAATAGATGTAGATTTAGCATTAGACAAATTAGATTTAGATAACCAAACAGTTACAATAGAAAAGTCTATTTGTGCAGATATCATCAAGAAAGACCTACAATCACAATCCAAACAACAAAACATAAAAATTAATAACAATTCTCACAAAAAAAACACTTCAAGGGTTAAAAAAGAAACTTAAAATAAATGACTTAATTGTTTCGAAAGCGGACAAAGGTAATACAGTTACAATCATGAAAACAGATGATTACGTACACAAAGTAGATACATTTATTAATAACAACAGTTTTTCAAAATTAGACAAAGACCCCACTACTAAATACCATAACACAGTTAATGAAACTCTAAAATTTTGTAATAATCTCGTACCAGAAGGAAACGAATTCAAGTTCAGAATTATGAACCCACACCCACCACTTTTATATGGATTTTTAAAATTACATTAAAAAAAAACAATTAGACCAGTGTTGTTTCATACATTAACGCACCCACTTATAAGCTGTGTACAGAAATCAATAAAATATTACCTATACACATAAACTGTTTTTCAAAGTATTCGGTAAAAAATTCTTTAGAATTAATAGGCAAACTAAAAAAATTTCAGATACCCACTAATGCAAAATTAATCTCATTTGATGTTAGCAACCTCTTCACATCAATTCCAATAAAAGAAGCAAAAGAAATAACGTTCAATAAAATAAACAATAGTAATTTGACAAATATTGAAAAATTAGAACTCAGAACCATGCTCGCAACCTGCTTAGAACAAAATTATTTTCAATTTAACAACCAAATTTACAAGCAAGAGGAGGGACTACGATGGGATCCCCACTTTCACCCCTACTAGCAGAAATTTTTATGGCTAATTTTGAAGAAAAAGTTTTTAATTCAAACAACAATTTTAGTAACAATGTCAAAATCTGGATTAGATATGTAGATGATATTTTTTGCTTGTGGTTAGGTACAGACAGACAAATACAACAATTTTTATATAACATTAATAAAATTCATAATAATATTAAGTTCACAATAGAAACAAAAAAGAACAGTACCCTAAACTTTTTAGATCTAAGCACAAAAAGAGTAGGGAACAATTTAGAGTACAATATTTTCAGAAAACCCACAAGTACAGACATGGTCATACATTCAAATTCGAAACAACCAATCAAAATTAAAAAAGCAGCTTTCAATAGTATGATACACAGAGCCATTCATATCTCACTGTCTACCGAAAATTTCAATAAAGAACTTAGCACAATTAAATTTATAGCCCTAAAAAACGGATACACGGAGCAATTTGTAGATAACATTTTAAAGAAAAAACAAAAAGAAAATGTAAAACATCTTTTGTACAACGAACAAAAGACATCAATTGAAAAAACAATATGGTCATAAATCAGTTATATAGGTAGAGTTAGCTATAAAGTTTCTAACAGGCTCAAAAAATTAAATATTAACGTAGCTATGCACAATCCGAACAAACTCCATAAACATCTAGTAAACAATAAAGACACAATAGAAAAATATTCAAAAAATGGTATCTATCAAATAGACTGTCCTTATTGTGATGCAATATATATAGGACAAACTGGCCGTAGTTTTAATACAAGAATTAAAGAACACATTAGATCAATTAAATATAATCATAAATCAACCGGCTATTCCCAACATTGTATTACAAACAATCATTTTTTCAAACCCACAGATACAAAAATTTCACACATAGCAAACAAGGGCAACCGTTTAAATAAATTGGAAAATTTAGATATTAAAAAGGCAATAAATAATAATAAAAATATAGTTAACGACCATACCGATTTAGGCAATTCACCCCTCCTTGACCTACAGTATACAAAGCATAAAAACACATGTGTTAACACTTAGAGTCAGGGCGGCGACGACAAAATTCCGGAAATGGGTAGGGTAGTATTGTACATCTTTAAGTTTTAGTTTTAGTTTGATTTGTAAACTCCTGACGATAACCGCGATGGTTGAAGCTTAAGTCGAGAAAATAAAAACCAACAAATTGTGAAACAATTACCAAGAGTTTTATTTTATTAATAAACTATTAATTTCTTAATAGTTAAATATTTATATAAAAAGTATAAGGTATAACTTTTGTTAAGAAAAATATAAATCTTTTTTAATAAAGGTATTAAAAGGGCAAAATATTTTTACATTATAATTTAAAAAAAAATGTTTTAAAATTAAAATTACTACCTCCTCTAAGTAACAGAAAACACACAACCAAATAACACATTACAAAAAGGGTATTTGTTTAATGTCAATCCCAAATTATACTCGTTTATAGGAAATAATAAGAAGTTTTAAAATTCCACTTTTCTTAAACAGACACTTATCTTTGCTTCTTCACAATTACTATTGGTATCCTTGACTTGATAATTGTTGAATGAGTTACACTCCCTTTTCTGGTTGAATTATTCCAGAAAACACACTACTCAGATTCAACAAAAAATTTATTTATGACAGGGGAACTACAACAGCAATGCCCTCTAATGTGCGGCGATGAAAGTTGCAAAGCAACAAACCGATATTTGGTTGTGAAAAGAACTCGTTAAGCGAGTATCTACAAACACTACCGGTCTCTAGGCACGACATGTTTCGTTATATAGAAACTCATCAGGTGGACGCAAACCTAGCTACAGTTGAAACCAAAACCGACAGGCAGAAATATCTGATTGTGTTCCTCTATCTTTCAGTGAAGACATACTCAACAAATAAAATATATATGGTATAAAATGTCCACTCTTCTTACATTTTTAACAAGAAAATAAACCAAATGTACGTAAAGTTATAATCAAAACTACCTGTTTTCACAAGTTCATGACTACAAAATAAAATGCAACAAGCATTCCAAAGACTTCCATTGAGGAATAATCATACTCCAGTCCAAACAAACTAGCTCCAAGATATCATAGCAATATAGACTATACAGAGTGCCCATTTTAAAACTCCGAGCCTAAATTTTTTTAAATAGGCAACACAATACAAGTCACTGCCGACTATTATTTTAAAACAAAATATTTCTATAATTAAGATCAGGGCAATCATGTTTGCGTTAACTTGATAGTTTACTAATCAAATTCGTTAAGCCACATTACTTGAACGGTGCAAAACGAAGATTATCGATCACTAATCTTTGGTGCAAAATGTACTCCAACACTGACAAAGTGGACATGCTTCTAATCCTGGGTGAATGTCGAAAAAATGCGAGTGCTGCCAGTACTGTGTATGCGCAACGCTTTTCAGGTAGACGAATTCCAACAGACAAAATATTTAGAATGCTTCTTCTGAATTTACAAAGAGTATGGGCAATTTTCAAAACCAAAAGTAAGGGCACGCCAAGTTACGGTTGAACATAACGAAGTAGCTGTAATTGAAATGGTTACGGATAATCCCCATACAAGTCAAAGAGCGATTGCAAATGCCTTAAACATTAGCAAAGGTTCTGTTTTCAATATTCTTAAGGAAACAAATTTCACCCCTACCATGTTTATACCATACACCATCTAGATAGGGATTATGAGCATCGTGTTCAGTATTGTCAATTTCTTAGACGGCAATTAAACGGCAATGCGGAATTTTTAATTATGGTATTATTCTGTGATGAAACGAGGTTTTCAAAAAACGGCATGGTTAATCGACATAACTGCCACTATTACGCCCAAGACAATCCCCGCTGGATCAGGATAACTCATTTTCAGCGAATTTGTTCTCCTAATGTGTGGTGCGGTATTTTTGTCGATTTTGTAATAGGTCCTTATTTCTTTAATGGAAATTTAGATGGTGAAATGTATTTAAATTTCTTAATTAATGAACTACCGGCTCTCCTCCAACCAGTTGCTCAAAACGTACGGAATAGCATATGTTTTTTAAATGATGGTGCACCTCCGCATTTTCATAGGAATGTGAGAAATTATCTTAACCAACGTTTTGAGGGACGCGTGATTGGACGACGTGCATTGCATCCTTGACCTGCCCGTAGTCCCGATTTGAATCAGCTAGACTTCTTTTTGTGGGGCAAAGTAAAAAATGATGTCTATGAAGTGCCCATTCGGAATGAAGAACATCTACGCGAAAGGATAATTCAATGTTGTCGCTGTATCACACCGGAAATGTTAGCTCGTGTTAGAGGTTCGATGCGTAGAAGAATTATACTCTGCGAAAACGAAGGAGGAAGGCAATTTGAACACCTGCTTCGTTAGTTTTTGTACTATGTTCCTATTAAATTATTGTAGTTATTGTAAAATATTAAATTTGAGTTATTAAAGTAACCTTAAATTTGTACTTAATCATTAGTAGATACATCTACTGTAAAACAACTCTGATCTCAATTTAAAAAAGATATGGTAGAAATGCATAGTGATCTGGGGGTTGCATTGTGTGTTGCCTGTTTAAAAAAATTTAGGCTCGGAGTTTTAAAATGGGGACTCTGTATGTGCAGTATAATTTTTAGCACAATGCATTAATTGTTTATCCAATAATTTATTATTATATTAAATAATACATCTTAGACTTACCAACGACTGCAGATAAGTACTGCATATATCTTGCATTATCCAGTGTTAACGACAACTTCATGTTGGTGAAATTTTAATAACTAAAAACGATACCAATGGTAATCACTTAATAAAATAACAAGGCTTAGTTTTTGTGTTTTCAAATTTCTGTTATAGATACTTAAAATTTTAATTAATCACTAAAATGTAACTACAAAGCACTAGGTGAAGAACTACTTTACTAATTTACACTTGTGTTTCTCTCGATTCAACGATACTTGCGTATCATAACTTTGCACGAGTACCTATGCATTTAAGTACCTGACTAGTGCAAATACACTACATAGAGATTAGTGAAAGATAATTGAGTGTGTGTTATTTTTTTTGAAGATACAAGAAATGAACGAATTTGTTTTGTTTGTTTTGCATTAACTTGTTAATAGGTAAAATTCTGTTTCTATTCTAGAAAAGACCAGCTATAGCAAAAGAAAAAAATGAAATCATTACTTCTTTGATTATTATTTAACATACCTGTAGATTTTGATTTAGTCTATAAAAAATAACATTTTTGCATTCATCAAAAGTTTTGGAAAAATAAAAACAGTATGAAAATCTTTTGCAGTACAGAGACGGATCTAATAGTTTTGTAAAAATAAAAACGATCCGAAAACTGTCTGCAAAACAGAGTCGGATTTAGAAATTTTTAATTTGGAGAGGCGCATGCAGGTTTAGTATATTGGTTTTTCTGTACTTCTGGAGGATGTGAAACATTCCCCCCGTCCTCCACTTAAAATTTTTGGGTTCTCTTTCTGAAAGATTTTCAAAAATTAATGTAAAATCTGTTTTTAAGATAAAAATTAATGTGACTGCCGGAGCAATAGTTCAAATTAATTCAATGGTTTGACTTTCAAGTAAAAAACGATTAATAATAATTTCTCTCGAATTTCCAGAGACATTAATTAAAAATTGTGTTGGGTAATGATAAAATAAACAGAAAATAAAGAAAGCATGTTTATTATTTTGCTCACATATGAAGTACCTTTTACAGTTTTATATTTCACAACAAAACACAGTTTTATGTGATTAAATTTTTTTTATCTATTAAAATAATAAGTGTCTTAAAAATGTTGATTTCAAATTGTATCAATATCTTAGTTTTTTTTCTACAGGGTGTCCCAGAATAACTGTGCCTAACTTTCAGAAGTGATAGAGGGCGAGTAATTAAACATCTTTTACTAATAAACTAGTGTCCGGAAATACTTCCGTATCGAGATAATACGACATTAAGAAAATGAGTACTTAAAATAATCTTAATGTAGAAAGTAACGATTTTATTTATTTCCAGCGGTTGCAATTATTATTATTAATATTAAAAAAATGGTATTACACAAAAATTATAAAAATTGTTCAAAATTACGGCCGTCATTGTCGACACACAAGGTATAACAACGTGTGATTGACCGACGAATTCTTCGAAATATCTGTGGACGATCACGAATGTCATTAAAAGCAAGAATAATTCGACCCACTTACTCCTCTACTGTGTCGCATAGACGAGTGATTTAATATGACACCAAATACAAAAATCAATTGGAGTCATATCTGGCGAACGTGCAGGCCAAGGAATAGGACCTTGTCTCCCAATTCATCGGTGTCGAATTTGTGCATTTAAATAAGGCCTTATTACCATTACCGTGAGCTGCTCCATATGCATTATGCATGTCTGCCAATTCAACATTTGTAAACCAATGCATTTTTAATAATTGACATACAAAATTGACACACGACTGACAACGAACAAAATGTCAATATGTTTCTGTTGCCATGGATAATGTTCACTATCTGCAGCTGTTGTGCATGCATGCGTTACTTTCTACATCGAGATTATTTCAAGTACTCGTTTCCTTAAGGTGGTATTATCTCGATACGGAAGTATTTCCGGACACTAGTTTATTAGTAAAAGATGTTTAATTACACGCCCTCTATCACTTCTGAAAGTTAGGCACAGTTATTCTGGGACACCCTGTATAAATAATTATACAACAAAATTAAAATTAAATCAACGTTATGTGAGGGAACGTGTGCCCCCTGTGCCCTCCTAAATCCACCCCTGCTGCAGTAGTAGGTATACAATTGTAAAACAATTGAAGCATGCACAGTACGTGTAACTGCAATATTCAAATAAAAGCCCAAGAACTTAAGTAATTTCATTTATTACATTATTATCCATATATTAGTGCAGATTACTGCGATAAGTAAATGATCTCTTTGACGTTATTACTATTTATTAATGAATAAGAAAGCAAAGTGTATTTTGAATTAATTATTTTTTAGGATTCGAGATAAACGTATTACCTTACCTTGTGACTATAAGATTGAAAATTTTCCTTTTCCTAAACTTTTATATACGTAGGCACTTGTAACTTGTTTTGACACTTCATAATCATAACAATGCAAGGACACAGCACCTTTTTAATAAAATTGCATTTAATACTTTTTACCTCTGAATAAGTTCTGAATAAATCTGAGTTTATTTTGCTACAAGTTCTGAATTTTTACTTTCTCATACTTCTATTGAAATAAGGAAAGTTATGATTTCATGCAAATTTTCGAATTTCAGATTGTAACGGAAATATGCGTTTTGGATTTCAAGGAACCCAAAAAAGTAATTTTCAAAAAACGTCTGTCTGTCTGTGGGTGGGTGGGTGGGTGCGTTTGTTTACCTAAATCTCCGAACCCCACACCATTTTTTTTAAACTTTCTGAGCCGACAGAGCTTGCAATAAACTATAAAATTTGTTTTCTACTAATTTCCAAAAATTTCACTCTGACGCCCTCTAGAAATTTTTGAAATTGATTAGTTTTTTATTCCTAAACGCCGATCGTTATAAAATTGTGAGCAATGAAAATATTGATAATAACAATAAGATTAAACTGAACAACAAGGTTATAGAAGAGGTCGACAGTTACATATATTTAGGTCAGAGAATTAGCTAAACAAAATTAAATCACGAAGAAGAAATAAAGCGGAAAATCAGATTAAGTTGGACAGCATTTAGTAGCTGGAAAGAAGTTTTCTGAAGCAAAATGGACCAAAAATTAAGAACCAAATTATTTAACTAGAATATCCTGCCTGTCTTGACTTACGGTGCAGAGGCCTGGACATTGACAAAGAAAAATAAAGAAAAATTAAGTGAAACACAAAGAGCTATGGAAAGGTCAATGATGGGAATATCGTTAAGAAATTAATGGATAAGATCAATAACAAAGGTAGAGGACGTAGTGGAAAAAACATTAAAATAGAAATGGCGATGGGCGGGTCAAGTGGCGTGGTTGGAAGACGATAGATAGACAAAGATGGTGAAGCAGTGGAGGCCTAGGCAAGAAAAAAATATCGAGGAAGATATGAGATGGACCGACGACTTTAAAAGAGTGACCAACTACAACTGGATACAAAAGGCGCAAAAGATTGTAAAACCTTATTTGATTATTTTATTTTTAAAATAATTTAAAATATAAATGTATATATACATAGTATAAGACAATAAAATATCTGTTACTTTACATTGTAAATAACTTATAATAAGGGTCGTAGGTTTTATATTACTGCTGTGTATGATCCTTATTCTTGTCAATTCTACCTCTATTCAACTTTTCTTGAATTTCAGCAAACGTCTTTCCTTTAGTTTCCGGTTGTACAAACAAACAAAACAACGCCCCCAAAATGCACATGGAAGCAAATAACCAAAAAGTAACGTGCATTCCCCATTTATCTGAAATTGGTTGGAAGAATTTTGTTACCAGAAAGGCTAACATGGTGCCGTACATTGTGGCAGCTGCTACAGCGATACCCTTTATGTTGGTAGCAAATAGTTCTCCAAGCAAAATGTATGGTAAGGTATTTAAACCCAATGGATTCATTACAAGATATAAAAGTAAAGCTGTAGTTGGCAGCCACGAGATGGCATTAACGTCCGTTTTGGTTACGTTTAGAAGATAAAAATAGATTCCCTCTGCGATTAAAGCTACAGCACAACCAAGGGCTGATATTACCATCAGTGGTTTACGACCCATTCTGTCGACCAAAGCAGCAGTGAGGAAAACTGGAATTGAAGCAGAAACAAATTTAGATGACAGTGATGATGGTTATGGATTGTTACCTGCAGGAAATTGTATTACTCCGGCGATTATGCTTGAAATTTCAGGCGAAATGCTGCTGTCACTCGATGCGATTATTGTTTGTGTATATGCTTCAATAGCGCTTATTCCACACAATTGTTGAAGGGTTTTTATACCTATAAAATATAAACAATGTTACCATGTTACGCATTGTAACGAAATGTGCCTCTCTTGAAGCTGACTCTGATTACTGCTTTATTATGTAATTTGTGGTAAACAGTAGCAATCTACATAAGAGGGATTTACAACTTTATGGGAATTTTAAAGCTTCGGCTACGCTACCTTTACAAAATAAAAACTTATAAAACTGGAGTTTCTAAGCTTCTTCTTCTTATCGTTGCATAACGCTCGCGAGGTGTGGCATATTTTCTCACCTCCTGTTCTACGTGGTGTTTAAAGTGGCACAGGACAGTGGGGGCCTACAGTTTTACGTGGGCTCCGAATCACGGAAGTGCATGTATTTTATCTCCAGAGAAGGTTTTACTAGGCAATTTCCGATGTACAAAGTGAACCTAAAGCCCGCTAACCCTTAAAGATGGTTCTAGGAAACAATAAGCTCAAAGCTTACATAAAATAAATTACATTTTTCTAACCTGCCATTGCAATTAAAGATTTTCTGTACTCCTGCTTCGAAAACAGTTCCCATAGAGTCGATCGATTTTTCATGTCATACTCAACAGTGGATTTAATCTCTTCTAAGCGTTCTTCAATGCTTTTACTGCTGGTATTGTTACTTGAAAGTTTGATTAAATTTCTTCGAGCTGCATCTTCTTTACCAGTTTTTATTAAATAATAAGGAGATTCTGGCATGAAGCAGAATAATATTGCAAATACAATTGGAAAAGCACTGCAACTTAGAGCAAGGGCTGTATAGGACACAAAAGGTCCGACGCTCAACACAAATAAATGACCTGTAAGTTTCAAGACGTTGAACGTTGTTCCCAGTTTACCTCTGATGTCTTTTTCTGCTATTTCTCCATTGTACATTGTAGCACCCTTAAATAAAAAGAAGTTAGAAAAAATGTTTATACATTTTTGATTTATTTACCGTAATTACAATTGGTAGACCTAGTCCTGCAATAAATCGCAAAATGCACAAAACTAGAGTTGACTTTGCAAATACAATTGCAATCCATGGTATAGTCAGTGGAACAGCAGACATTAGCAGAGCATGTTTTCGTCCAAATTTTTCCACCAACCATCCCGCGGGTACACTTCCGACTATTGCACCTAGCAGATAGCTTGATACTACCCATGAACCTTGAGACTGAAAAAAATAGAATATCAGAGTGTTTATGGGCAAGGGAAAAGCAAAACGCTGCAATAGCTATTGTAGTGCAGTCCAAAGTCCTTGGTTTAAATGTCAGCTTTGTTTGTTTGGGTTTAGGTAAATACATTATATAATTATATCCGCGCGACTGTTCACTCACTAACTTTGTGATTTTGTTCGCGCTTTTCACAGGCGCGGCGTGAGGGTCTATAGCTTCCCTTCCAAACAAAGGCACATATTTGGTAAGTCCAGCTTTCTTCGAAGTGATTCGGAGTCATTTTAGTTGGGTCCATGGAGAACGGGGTAGATCTGCTTAGTAGCTTCAAAGATGGGTGCCAAACATGTAACATTATCCGCGAATGGTTCTTCATCTTCTTCTTCTTCTACAGCGGTGCAAGTCTTAAAACCTGCGGCATTCAGGCCAGAAGCCAATTGTGGGTACCGCTTGTTAAAGGGTTTCTCGGAATAAGCCGGTGCCGGTCGCAAAGACTAGCACCCTGTTAAGCGGTTCGCTTGATTTAGTCCTTCTTGCAAAGACCAGCCTTGTAAGAATTGGATTGTAACCCATTCTTCATTTCCAGCTTTAGATTGCAGTGGGATATTTCAAAAATTTGTTCCGATCCAGGCGGGTGTACGCTATTACCCCGTCTGGCCAGTAGTTCTGCTTCTTCGTCTTCCTCAATGTTGCTGTGACTTGTTATCTTTAGGAGTTTAGCCGAATGTTGCGCGCATTGTCTTTTTAGTGCTAATTGACCTAGCTCTAAAGTCACCCTGGAAGAGCTCAAGGCTTGAAAAGCTGCCTAGATACTTAACTTACCCAACAGCACTCGGTGCGTTTCCGAAGAGTAGTGGATCTTCAAGCTTGCTAGCTTTCTTTTCCTGGTAAAAAGAATTAATTCGGTCTTTGTGCGATTAACCGACAGTCTGTAAGTTTTGCTTCATTTTCCACGATTCTGAAGGCACTGTAAGTAAGCTAACACGTCACACGTAAAAATTTGCCTATCGCTAGGATTGCTAAAACATCTGCATAACCTTTGTTTGTACAAACCAGCTTCATTGAGCTCTCGTAGAAGGCCGTCTAGAACAAGGGATCATATTATAGATTAGAGTACTCCACCTTGTGGACAACGACGTCTAACGGCCACTCTCACGGTATCTTCGTTGAGAGTGGCTGTTGCTCTGAGATTATATAGCATGGATCTCATCCATCGGATAATGGTGAACTCATTTGCATGTTTGGTAGCGGCGGCACAAATTCTTAAACAACGGCTCCATAGTCGCAGTCGGAGCTATAAATTTGCCTCTGTTTTGGCCTCTGCGTTTGGTAGATCCAAAGGTTTATAAATTTGCCTAGGTGGCTGGATACCATTAATAGACAGGTGCAGGTGACATCGAGAGTGGCGTGTCTGCTGCTATAAGGGACCTCAGCCTTAGCATTGGGGTTTCGTTTTGCCCGTTCACACCCATGTCAAATTATCGACCCTGGGGGCTCACATCGCCGAAATCGTTTAGGTACCGGTCAGTATATCAACATCAGATCGGTTATCAACCTATCTTGGCGGTGTGTAGCCAATTAGTTGTAGAATTCCGAGTAACCTATACTAGTAAGCTCTGGCTCTGCAAGAGTATGCTCATAGACTCGCCATCGAGAAGAACTATCGTGATGGCACTGATAGGTCTACACACACAAGCAAGGGTAGTCGAAAAGCACAAAGTAGCTCGATCTTAGCATTTAAGACATCAGTGGCGTGGTGATGTTAGGGAAGTATTGTAATATGATAATGTTATTTTAGTTTTCCCTTTTCAAAAATCAACTATTTGCAACATTTTTTTTTCTTAATTGTAGATTGTAAAATATAAAAACGATAGCAAGCCTCATATAAGAAGCTTAATGGCAGAAGATGGTCTACTAATCGCACTTTTGAAACTTCTATTCTATAGGTAACAAGATGATTGGTTAAGATCCAAAATATGTTTCATGTCTTCCAAATTTAAGTAAGACAAAGTGGCTAAAAGATAATAAAAATAGGCATTTATGACAAAATTAACTATTATACTTTCTCTTAAGATCTTAGCAATTAGTAATTGATTTTACAAAAATATATTTCTCTAAACTTCGAACTGTCGAACTTACATCGGTAATGGTTACTCCAATGGGAGAATTTTCTGATGTGAGTTGTGGAAGAGCTGGAGAAGGCCATGCCAAATACAGTGCACCGCTGGTCATTGACAGAGTTGCTGCACATAAATCAAATAGGCAATGAAAGTAAAAATTAACCATATTTTAGTAGATTTTCAAACAAATTTTTATTAAACAACATTCTTCAATGATTAATTCAATTAAATACAATTTTGGTAAAGCGTACTATGGAATTTTTTTTACATTTTGTCCCAAATTATGGGAAACAAAATTACAATTTTTAGATCAACAATTTAGTAACTTCTTGATCATCGATTTTAGAATAAAAAATGTATTTTTTAAATCTGTCATCAAATTTATGACGTCATAAATTCATTTATTAACAGGTAAAATTCATCTTATGTTGCCAAGAAGTCATTTCTAGACGTCTAAAAACCGCTCAAGCAAGTTATAATAAACAAAAATGAAAAAATTATTCGTAAACTATAAATAAACAATTTTTTACGTCAATCAATACAATTTTAACGTCGAAATATGCTGCCATCTAACGGGATACTTATGGTGCTAGTGTGGACTAGAACCATATAGCAAACATATTGACTGTTAGGTGAGTAACCTGCAAAAAACAGGGTTCGCGTATATCAACACCGGCTTTTCAAAACGGACTAAATAATAATTAACAATAACGTAACATGTGCACTAGGGCGAATGGGTGAAGCGCGAGTCATAAAATCACAAACTTTGTATTAACTCAGCATAAAGTACATTCTTGGAGCAACTAATTTGGTGTTGCGACCTACTAAAACATCACTAATTTGAAAAAATTGTGACCCTAATAAATACATTTTGACGTCAAAAATATTGACACCGATTTGGTTTTGGTTTTTTGACGTCAAAATATTAATTGTTAATGTCAAAGAAAATTATTGTCGTCAAAATATCCGTTTTGTTAATTAAAAATGTATAAATTATTTTAATTGCAAAATAAAACAGATTTTTAACGTCACAAAATTAATGTCTGACGTAAAAAAATAAATCTTAAACTCTTAAATTTTAAATTATGTTTTGGAGTCAAAAACAGAATTATTGACGTAATAATTTATTTACTGACGTCAGAAAAGAAATTCTTGATGGACGTCATTAGTTTTTTGACGTCCAAAAATAATTTTTGACTACATAAATTAATTTTTTGATATTATAAAATCTGTCTAGGAGGTTTTGGCGCGAGCGATTTGGTGTTAAATTGCAATTTATTTTTTATCTACAACTGTGAGTCTCACTTTTCATAAAAAATGTTTTTGAAAATACAATCATAATACGTCTTAAACTTACCAACAATTGCGGATAAGTACTGCATGTATCTTACATTGTCCAGTGTTATCGATAACTTCATGTTAGTATAATTTTAATATGTAAAAACAATCGTAATGGTTATATTTTATCTAATAAGCAAAAAAACAATTACTGCTGTTCTTTTTCGTTTTTAAATTACTGTTATCTTCAACACATTACTAAAATAAAACTACGAAACACTAGGTGACCAACTAATTTACGCATAAGCTTGCTGTGCTTCTCTGAATATAACAATACTTTCATATCAGAATTTTGGCGTTTAAGTAAGTACAAGTATACTACATACAATTTAATCAAACGATAACCAAGTGCTTGTAATTAATTTTAAAGGTACAAAACAAAACGATCCAACTTGATTTTGGTTGTTTTGTACAAGCAACAGAAGTTTTAAGGTCAGTCAGTCTGTAAAAAATATCTAATACTTTGTTTTAAAAATAAATGTACAAGTACATGTAGATTTTGACGTAATCTGCAGTACTTGATCACGGATTAATTTTCTTATATGACAAATACTATTATTCGCTCTCAGCAAATATTGGATAACAACTTTGTAGAAATAAACATCGAGTGTTTATTACCGTTTGCACAAAAATACTGCAAATAATTTATAAAAATTGAGTAGTAATTTAATGCTACTAATAATAATGCTAACTTATTATACTACGATTGTCGCTACTTTACTGGAAACATAGACTACTACTGAGTGCTATAATGAAGAGAGATAATGGGTGGACCTAGTGGGGTTTCATGTAACCAAGTATATTTTGAAATGTTTTCATCATTTTGTAGTTAAATGTGACAATATGTATATTTTGACACTTACATTTCATTGAACCAATCACAAATATCCCCTTTCATAAAATGAACCAATCACGTTTCTTTTATACTAATTAAACTGCATGCTGCTGTTTAAATACCTAAGTGATTAAACCCACAGTAGCTTCAGATAATTGCTCTTAAGCCTTGAATAAACGCGTTTAAAACTGATGTGCACTGACTTTTGGATGTATTTATTATTATTTTATTATAGATTTTCATTGCCTTGGCCAGAAGTAAGTATCATATTTAATTATAACATTGTTTATCGCCTGGAAGTGAAAAGCAAAATAAAAGAAACGTTGACAGTAGCCGATGATAACGATATCAACCAACATGAATCGCGAGTGTTCAAATCATGACTGACCCAAATCTTAGTGTACACCTATAATAAATATACCTATAACATGCTAGAATGCAATAAAAAACATAAATATATATTTACGTTAAAATTGTATCTTGTTTGACGGTTTACATGAACCAAAATAATGTACATAACCTCAATAATTTTATAAAATACTACTTAGCAATTTTTCTCCAAAACATTTTTACAACACTTCACAGCAATAGTAAATAAGAACGTCAAAATAAAAAAATTAATTTGCAAAAAGACGCCACGACAAAATATTTGAGAACAAGCAAACAGTACCATGTTAAGAGCGCCGATTCCCGTAAACACCCGACCATTTCCGACTAGTTCAGTGTTACTAAGAATGCATCAAAATTAATGTGAGTGGTATGGTCAAGACGAATACGATTTTCCTTTGACTAAATTGTGGTGTAAGTTAACTCGTGCTAGTTAAGATTCTTCACTAGCACTCGTAAACTTACACCACAATTTTATCGAAAAATCGCAATCACTCGTTGTTTTATTTATGATTATTTAGATAATTAAAAGATAGTTTTAATGTTAATATGTATTAAAGAATGTGATAGCGAAATGTATTTGTTTTTTTTGAAATAATTTCATTTTGGTTGAATTAGAAAAAATCAACAGATAAACAAATTGCTTTACCTATAATCACTATCAGATCAAAATTCTTTCTAATCGTAAAACTTTTAATCTACGGAGGCACTTGTTTTAATACTTTAAAACAATGTAAGGACACAACACCTTTTAATCAGTTTGCCTGCATTCTTTTACGTCTGTATAAAGTAAATTTAGTTGATATGATTATACATGTTCGTACAATAAATTTTTGAAAAAGAGTTTACTTTCGCCATAAAATGGAAAATGTAGTTATAGAAACTTATTGAAAGTACAATCGAGGAAACGAAAAATGAGCGAAGCAGTTCGCCTGGACTTTCCTATACTTTAGGTATTGGTACTTATCATTAGAGTTCAGGCACTAAAAAACTCAAAAAAGCAGGCATTTAGACACGATAAAAATTAAAATATGGCACCAAAAATTGGCATTTATCTTTTTGTATCTATTTGAACATAAAAATAAAACTAGAATTAAAAATTGACGTATACATATACACGTCCGAAACTTACTGATTTTAGGTGCTCCAATTTTCGATTTTATTACTTTTTATGGTGCAGCCCCTTTACGTGCTGGGTCACAAAATATTTTTTTTCACAACTGGGGAATCCAGCAACGCTATAGCTAATTCAACTGAAGCTCCTCAAAAAAAGCTTCTCGATAATAGGCAAAAAGTGCACCTCGAAGGACGTCTTTTGTTTACAGAGAATTTACCAGTTTCCTAGATAAATGAACTAAATTAGCATACTAACTGTTTTACATTCCAGCTTTAAAGCTGATAGCGAATAACAGCTTAATAACTTAGTGGTTCGACTGTGCTTGCAAAGATGCAGAGATCTATAATGTGCGAGTTGCAAAAGAGAACTCCAGTGGTGTACCGTTCCGGAGGGATACTGTTTGTCTTTGCTTTTGTAAATAATTATTGTACATAATATAGAAACTTTGTTTATTCGTTTAACCTCATATATGTTAGTATTGTAACAACAGGCCAAGAATATATTGTACATAAGTTTTAATTCACAGTTTTCTACTTGTTCTCAACGAATTCTGGTTAGTTGAACTTCTCCAAGACCATAATTTCAAGAGAACGTTGACTCGTTACAGTTAGACGGTCAATCTTCACAAGGTTGTAGCTTCCTAACGAAAGGTTTTCGGACTCATATTTATAGGAACTTTTTTAATTCGTTTCAGATTTTGAATCTATCTCGAGAGTGTTACACGTGTTATGAACCTCACCGAAAAACTCGTGCATAACATTTTTCCAACAGGACAAATTCGGATACATTTATATCTGGCTGATTTTCTTGCACAAAAATAGCATATGTGCAAGTCGCTTATTATCTAAAAAAATCACGAAACGTTTTCTGTTTTTAAGCAAACTTTCAAGAAAAAGAAATTTATCCGAATTTATACGGAAAAGTTTTATTATGTAACTAACAATAAAATTATTTTTTTTGAGAAATCAACAGATAAACTAACTATCTTTACCTTGTTACTATCAGTTCTTTCTCTTTCTCAATAACTATTGTGACGGTGTTCTTTATTTAATATTGTGTACAATAATATAAGTACACGTCACCTTTGCAATCCGATTGGTTTCAATGTATTTTACTTTTACGACCGGATAACCGAAACCTGCTAATATAAACAGATAGTAAGCACGTTCAGATAGTATTTAAACATATGTGGAAAATAGTATTGAGTATACTTTCACTACAAATAGTGAAATTCAGTTTCCGAAATCGATTGAGGATGAGACGAAGGGTAAAGATGAGGATATGAAAAAAAAAGAATCGACAGGATTAGTACACCGGTGCGCTTGAAAAGGGGTGGGATGCGTTAAAAACCTAAGAGGGGTATTTTTAAATTAAGAATGATTTCAAGACTAGATAATTGGGCTAGCGGGTGGTCTAGTGGTTAGAGTCCCAACCTCTAGAACTAGACTCCCAACGGCAGTAGGTTCGAATCCTCTGTCCGTGGGAAATTTTTCTGAATAAGTCAAATCTGGCGTGTCTATGGACGGTGTGTATGTTGGGTTGCATGCCTTTCAGGGGTGGGGCATGTTAGACCGGTGTATAGCGCAAGTCCGCTGAGCCCGGGTAAAGGGGTGGGATGGGAATCACGGAATCGTGCTCACGCACGGCCTCATGATTCTTTAAAAAAAAGACCAGCTATTAAAAACAATTTATTAATCAAACATAAATATGAAATACATATATAATATTATATTATCTGCTAGTATCGTGCTTGCGTTGTATGTGTAATTTTTCTGCCTCTGTTTAACTTTTCTTGTATTTCCGCAAATGACTTTCCTTTAGTTTCCGGTTGCACAAATAAGGAAAACAAAGCTCCAAAAATACAGACAGCGGCAAATATCCAAAACGTAACATGCAGTCCAAATTTGCTTGAAACTGGTTGGAAGAATTTTGTGACAAGAAATGCTAAGGTACTTCCGTAAAACGTTGAAACTGATACAGCAATACCCTTGATGTTAGTTGCGAACAGTTCTCCAAGTAATATCCATGGTAACGTAAACACTCCCAGTGGGTTCATGACAAGATACAAAAGAAGAGCTGTAGTTGGCAACCATGAGATGGCACTAACATCTGCTTTGGCTACGTCTTGGAGATAGAAGTAAACTCCTTCTGCGATTAAAGCTATAGCACAACCTAGAGCTGATATTATCATAAGTGGCTTGCGACCCATTCTGTCTACTAGAGCAGCAGCGAGGAGCGCTGGAAGTAAAACAAAACAATTTATAAATCAGAAGTTAACATTTATTTTATCAAAGAATATCTCTAATTAGAAGTTGTTCAGAAAAAATAGGTAGGTATGCTTATATTTTCTTTTACTTTTTTTACCATTCCGTAGTCATAACAATTTATTTGCCCGTATTTGATCTAGTTGCTACAAGAGTGTGGTTCATGTTGGTTTTACACCAGGTGTATACCAAATAATGTTTATACGTCTTATTCCAAGAAACATTTTATGTTAAGATTTTATAATTCACGCATTACGCGAATCAAGAAGGTTGTGTTTCAATACCATATATCTCTCATGCGCCCTCTTTTGGAAGGTAGTTCTACTATCGATCAATATTGCAGGATAGCTAGTTCACAGTACTACCATTGATATCCCGTTAGGTGGCAGCATGTCACGACGTCAACAACTACAAAATTTTCACGTGAAATATTGACTTTTTGACTTATTAAACGATTGCACAAAAAGAAATCAAGAAGCTACAGGTCTGGACCGAGTTAGCTCGTGCTAGTTAAGAGTTAGGTAATTCCACTCGCGTTACGCGCGTGGAATTACCATCTTAACTAGGTGTACTTACACCACAATTTTATAGAAAAATTGCGAACACTCGTTGTATTACCTATTTATGATTAATTTTTATTATTATTATGTTAATTGTATAAATAAAAAAAATATTAGCAGTTGCTAACAGATTTTACCTGCAGGAAGTTGTATCACTCCAGCAATAATGCTTGAAATTTCGGGCGAAATGCTGCTGTCACTTGATTTAATTATTGTTTGCATATAAGCTTCAATTGCAGTGATTCCACTTAATTGCTGAAGAGTTTTTATTCCTAAAAAAATGCAAAAATTGGTATATATCTGTTCTGATAACATAGTGTCCTGCATAATCTATTTGTCAGCGGGGGGGGGGGGGGGGGAGTAGGAGAAGATAAATTACATTAAAGTAAATGAATTGCAACAATTGCGGAGATGTATAAAACAGTTCTCTTAAACTTTCCTACACTTTAACGGTAAGTAAAATTTTCATCAATGCTCGTATGCAAGTTACAGCGAAAACGTTTTTTTTGTGAAATAATTGTTAAAAAAATCGAATTTTTTTTTTATTTTTTGGAAAAATATTCCTCAAGACTAACCAGAAACAAAAAACAGAAGGACAAATTTGTTTGCCAACATTCAAGAGGGAAGGGGAAGAGTAACCCTCTTAAATTCCCCCATTTATTAAATAGAAGAACATGAAACTTCGATTTTAAAAATTTATAAAATGCGTCATAGAAAAATTAGGGGACTGAGACACGAACAAAATTGTAGTCCATCCTTAGCTCTACAAATCTACAAAATTAAAAAATAAATCGTGTATCCAGTTTTTAAGCAATATTTTTTTGAAAATTTCTGAAATTTTGGAATTTTTTTCACTTCCTAGCTTTTAACTTTTTAAACATTTTTGTGCATATTAACTTTGCGCCTCTAGAAGGATATAACGATAAAATTTTCGAACTCGATTTGTCAATCTGTTTTTTGAGTAATAAGGTGCTAAACTCAAAATTTCAAAATCGTAGCAGCCGCCATTTAAAGTTAGAAAAGAAGCATTTGCTTTGGCTTTTTATCAGAATCTGTCTTTGTATTTAAAAACTACTAACTTAGTATTGATAACTTATATTTTCAGTTGTTTTTGTTCAAAATCTATCGATCATGGGCGTGGATGAAGGAGATGTTCGACGCATCTCTTAACACATTTTTACACTCACACTATTTTCTAACTTTTGACATGAAAATTTTATCTATATACTAAGTTTAAGGTTAAATTCTACACCCTTATTCATACAGAGTGCCTAGGAAAACCTCGGCCTCTTTTCTTGCGGCGGCCAAGAGATGGCGCTTTAGTTAAGAAGAATTAAATTAAAATACTGGCAACAACGCAGAATCCAAGACGTTTTAGTTGTTTTGATTTAATATGTGGCGTATTTAATAACTAAAACGTCTTGGATTCTGCGTTGCTGCCAGTATTTTAATTTAATTTTTCTTTACTAAAGCGCCATCTCTTGACCGCCGCAAGAAAAGTAGCCGGGGTTTTCCTAGCCACTCTGTATGAATAAGGGTGTAGAATTTAACCTTAAACTTAGTATATAGATACAATTTTCATGTCAAAAGTTAGAAAATAGTGTGAGTGTAAAAATGTGTTAAGAGATGCGTCTAGCACCTCCTTCATCCACGCCCATGATCGATAGATTTTGAACAAAAACAACAGAAAATATAAGTTATCAATAGTAAAGCATCCATACAATATTTAATTTAAAAATCTCAATGTGGTGGGGATATTAATTACAGCGTGATTAAGCTGTTCCATATTTGGAAGCCTATAACTCCGTAAAAGAAGAAATTTGCACTAACGTACATTTAATTTAATTGCTCTATTTTTAAGTAAAGAAACTCCTCCTAAGTGGCGTCCATTATTTTCGCTATTATTTGGGATGGTTTTATAATTCAAAAATTTACAAACCTGCTATAACTATCAAAGATTTTCTGTACTCTTTCTTCGAGAAAAGCTCCCATAGTGTTGACTTATTTTTCATGTCATGATCAACAGTAGTTTCAATTGCTTCTAAACGATCTTCTATAGTTTTAGTTGGGGTATTGTTGCTTGAAAGTCTAATTAAATTCTTCCGAGCTGCGTCCTTTTTTCCAGATTTTACTAAATAATATGGAGACTCTGGCATAAAACAGAATAATATTGCAAATGCAATGGGAAAAGCACTGCAACTTAAAGCAAGAGCCATATAGGAGACGAAAGGCCCAACACTGAATACAAATAAACTTCCTACAAGTTTGAGGATGTTGAAGGTTGTTCCTAATTTACCTCTGATGTCATTTTCTGCTATTTCTCCATTGTACATTGAAGCACTCTTAAAATAAAAAAAAGATTACATATTTTACCGTCTACAATTTCAGATTATGTACCTAAGCGTCTTATAACGCAAAGACCGGATTTATATGCACCAACAGTGTTGCCAGCTATGTTTTTTCTGCTACAATAGGAAAAACATCTCACAACACTGCTGGTTCTTGTAATAAAGGCTACATTTGTATACATTCCAGTGTTGTCAAGTATTTTTTCCCTGCTTCAACAGGAAAATCATATTTGGCACCACTGTTAGTGGTTCATTAACAGAACCAGCAGTGTTGTGAGATATGTTTTTCCTACTGTAGCAGAAAAAACACAGCTGGCAACACTGTTAGTGCATATAAATCCGGTTTTTACATTATAAGTTAGGAAATTGTTTTTACCGTTGTAACAAGTGCAAGTCCCACTCCTGCAATAAACCGGACAATACATAAAACCAGGGCTGACTTTGCAAATATTATCACAAACCAAGGTATAGTCAGTGGAATAGCAGACATTAATAGGGAACCCTTACGTCCGAATTTTTCCACGCACCATGCAGCAAGTATGCAGCCTGGTATTGTGCCCAAGAGAAAACTTGATGCTACCCAAGAACCTGCATCCTACGTAAAAAGTAAAATTGAAATTAGTTTTTGCAAAAACAGACAAAATTAAAAAGTCGAACAAAGCTGAATGTTGACAAACACGCTCAGTTATATGGGGCGCCAAGCGTAAAGTAAAAATTTGCTGTGCATTTCGCGGTATTTAAGGCAATTTGTCTTAATATTTATTATATATATACACATTTAGCTAAATGCTTTTTATTTTAATAAATCGTTCTAGATTTAAATAAATTCTTAAACATTTGGTTTAAATATTCCAATATTTAATAAAGCATTAGAGATTTAAATAAGTCCTAAAACATTTATTTTAAATTTTCAAATATTTAGTAAACCTTTATGAATTTAGCCAAATCTGCACATTTGTTTTAAATATTTCAATATTTAATAAATGTTTGCAGATTTAAATAAGTTTTTACCGATATAAATAAATCCTTACAGATTTAAATAAATGTTTCAACATTTAATTTTAAGCTGTCACATTTAATGTTAACCTGTCATATTTATTTGACCGTGGTGAGCCCAGCCGACTTAGGACACCAAGACCGTTTACACCGGTAGTAAGGCGCAAGGCAGGGTCATGGTGGGAGCATTCGACGCTTAAACAAAACAGACTAAAAATTACATTCTCAAGGGAATGTTGAGAAAACTTTCATTGTATGAATAATAAATTATGCAATGTTTATGTTGTTAAATATGTTGTTATTGATGATTGAACCATTGTTTTTATATCTTTATATCTCTAAGGATATAAAAACAATGATTGAACTAACATTAATTGTACAAATTCTTGAAATACGGAAAACGTGTTCATAATTGTTGAACGTTATCGCTAGTGTAAACGATCTTGGTCTACTATGTAGGCTAAGTCTACCAAGGTCAAATAAATATGACAGGTTAATATTAAATATGACAGTTTAAAATTAAATGTTGAAATATTTATTTAAATCTGTACGGATTTATTTTTATCGGTAAAAATTTATTTAAATCTGCGAATATTTATTAAATATTGACAGATTTAAAACAATGTGCAGATTTATCTAAATACATAAAGATTTACTAAATAGTCGAAAATTTAAAGTAAATGTTTTAAAACTTATTTAAATCTACAACGATTTATTAAAATAAAAAGCATGTAGCTAAATGTGTGTATATATAATAAATATTGACACAACTTGCCTTAAATACCGTGAAATGCACAGCAAATTTTCATTTTACACTTGGCGCCCAATACAGTTAGGCTTCTTGTTAAACATACTAAAAATCTTGAGCTATGCGATGTTAGCCATTTTGTAAAAATGACGCCAAAAACAGTTTCTTGCCACTATCTCGCAAACGGTGACATTTAAATAAAAAGTGATCCTAAACAAAGTTGAAGAAAGTAAAATTTTCTATGAAAATATTTTGTTGTGGAGCAGCTCTTTAGCGCCAACAAAGCGAAAAAAAAAATTAAATATTTTAAAAAACTGTCTCTTCTACTTGTTGAAAATATTCATATAAAGATTAGTTAAATTGACAAAACTATCCACTTTTTAACTTCGCAGTGTGGAAATAAGTATAATTACTTGATGTAAGGAGGAGCGGTGGTAGCTCAGAGGTAGGCGTTTAGCCTCTAACGCTAAAGGTCTAGGGTTCGATTCCCTGCCGAAGCCATGCCGCAATAAAAATCTATACCGCAACGCGCCACTCACATTTCCCAATCCGGTGTAGGCAGCCGTGGGGTCTTCTGACCTAAAAACGTTCTCTGGAATTTAGACGTTCGGATTCGACGTTAAACTGCAGGTCCCACCTTAGGAGATTACGTGGCAGAGAAGACTGTCTGTGCCCAGCAGTGGGACGTAAAGACTAATTGCGACTTGATGTAAATATAGACATAAAAAATATAGTTTTGCTCCAACTTTTCCCAGACTGAGAATTTTGGACGCCGTTCCCCCCTGGCGTTATTTAGCAATTATAAAAAAAATGCCCCGTGACCTACCCTTCTTCCGTTACGTTTTCCACAGCTATTTCTAACATGTAGAACATTTTCGCCGTTTTAACGCCAAAGGGTTCCCGACAACAAAGTGTTACTAAATTTTTTTTAGAGGAAATTTCATGCTGTATAACTTTGCTAAGAATTATTTTTTATGTAGGTACCACCGTTCGCGAAATATTTACAAAAAACTTATATTCGGCGTCATATTTATGAACTTATAATTTTCCTGTACTAAGTAGTGAAAAAGAGACGCAAATCTACGTACAAAATAAGTTCTTGAAAAAACTAAAGGTTTTTTTTGTTCTTTACGTAAAAAGCTAAACACATTTCAAAAGTCTAGAACCAAAGCTCTATTACCGCATATAATAATTTTATGCAGCAAACGCTTCATACAAAATGTGTCTAACCATTTATGGATCATATTTTAATATGAGACATATTTTATGTTTTAAGTTTGAGTTTAAAAACGGATACTTGTTGGATACTACAGTGTTGCCGAAAAATATTTCAATCTTCTGCGAACTAAAGTCGTTCCTGCGCTCTTAGATTTGTTTCCAAGTGAACACAAACTGGGAATTCCAATTGGTCTCAACAAAACGGAGCTCTTCCACACTTTGGAATTTTTGTTCAAAAATATCTGATTTTATTTATAACTTCGTTGAAGTTCATTTTAATATATTGTAGCTAAAACAATTTTTAACTTCAACAGGTTTTTATTTTAGCCTTATACGTACTTAAACGTGTTTACACGCCATTATCAATGAACAAAATAATCTCTTAAACTCGCCATTATTGGAGGTTTTGGAATGAGAAATCAACTCATTTGAACGCAGATATAGGAAATCAAGATCAAGTTATGAAGATTTATTGTTCCTATAGCAACACCAACTGTTTACTTTTAATCTTACCTTTGATAATGACGTGTAAACACGTTGAAATACGTATAAGGCTAAAATACAAAACCTGTTGAAGTTAAGAATGGTTTTATTTACAATATATTAATATCTAATTTGTTGATAGTTTTAAACACATGAATTGGTCAGAGTAAAACATCAAGCGACCAGTTAGGTTTCCTGACTAAACATTTGTGAATTATTTTTTCTCCGAAATTTAAAATTTTTTTGTATAAATGTATTTTCGATTATTTCCTTCGTACCTACACAATCAATCACATTTATGCGTTATTTAAAAATTCCACAATAATTAAATACAACGTAAAATAGTAGTAATACGCCATCACATCATCATAACAACGGTATGTTATCAGCAGTTCCATATCGATAGCATCCCGTCATCATGATTAATATAAAATATCTAAACAACTCATTGTTCCAATTTCACAGCTGATAAATATAGATTCATTCTTTCTGTGTTACTACTATATTGTTTATAACATTATTTTTGAAATAATCTTGACAAATGTAACACGTGTGTTTTATTAAAGTTATCTGTAGTAATATACCAAGAGCTTAGTAATTTTACTGATAAATTACTGATAACTACGTTCGGCACATGCTTGTCATAATTAAAATCTTGCCTCTGAAAATCACATGTCAACATGTCGAAATGACAGAGACAATTATTGTTTTTAACTCATAAATAATGTTGTAATTTAATATGATATTTACTTTTGGCCGAAGCAATGAAAAACTATATTAAAATAATAATAAATATTCCTAAAAGTCGCGTTAATTTAAGACTTAAGAGAGATTATCCGAAGCTACTGTGGGTTTAATCGCTTATTTAAACAGCACCATGCAGTTTAATCAGTATTAAACCAACGTGATTGGTTCATTTTATGAAAGAGAGAAATGTGATTGGTTCAATAAAACGCGAGTGCTATAGTCGCTTTAATTCTGGTTTGAATGGTAAAATCTTTGAAGTCGAGCATTGTGATTAGTCTGCTGATATCTAAATGCAATAATCAGATACATTTTAAAATTTTCTCTCAAGCTTATTGCTAAAACGAAATTTCACAAAGTGACATTTGTGCTTATTTAATTTTTATTCTTATTATAATCAAACAACAAAATAATGGCATTTGACTCGTGAAATTACCAAGTAACAAGCATTCCAGAAGATTTCTAAGTTTATCGGTTTGATGGTTTTATTTGCAGTTGTTATATTACTACTGATAATAGAACTTTGGGTCAGACTTAAATAATCATTCCACAAAATACTAAATTTTGAACTTACATCGGAGATTGTTGTTCCGATAGGTGAATTGCCTGATGTAAGCTGCGGAAGAGCTGGAGATGGCCATGCCAAATACATTGCCGCGCTGGTCATTGACAGCGTGGCTGCGTAAAAATAAAACACCTAATAAAAGTGAAAACTATTTAAATCGCGTAAATAAGAAAAACAATTTTTAAAGCCGTTTTCCTTTCTTGAAAAACTTTTTTTTGACGTCTTAGAATAATTTTATGACGTCAAGGTATCATTAAATGGAGCTAAAAAATATTTTTAACGTCAAAAATATATTTTCTGACGTGAAAAATCATTTTTGACGTCAAAAATTAGTCTTGTAACATCAAGACTTTTTACATACGTATAAATTTAATTTTTGACCACAGCTTGGACTTTCTCTCGTTAAACATTGATTTTTTTAGTGCCAGTGAATCATTATTACGTATAGAAATTTATAAAGAAAAATATAAGTATGAATAAAAACATTTTTTTTACGTTTTAAAATAATTTTGTGGTGTCACAAATTGCCGTTTTGCATTAAAAAATCATTTATTGCCGACCCTAATTTATAATTCTCAGTTGTCAATAATTTCTTTTGACGTCAAAGGTGTACTTACTGACGTCAGAAACTGAATATTTGACGTAAAAAATGATTTATTGACGTCGTAAAATGCTACCGTCTAACACAGGTGGCGTAGTAGCAAAGTTATTCAATCGCCACATTAAATTGTTCGCTTATGTTTAATTTAGTTGCCACAAGCGTGCGCTTTGTGATGGTTTCATACAAGATTTATAGTAATGAATAACAAAGATATTTCTTACGGCAAAAAGCAAAATGTAATTTATTTTAAACAAAAAAAATTCCTTAATTTCTACAAGTTTTTTGTTTTAGTCTTATACGTATTTCAAAATGCTGACATGTCATTTTCAGAAGCAAGATTAAAAGTAAACAGTTGATGTTGCTATAGGAACAATAAATCTTCATAACTTAATCTTGATTTTCTATATCTGAGTCCAGATGACTTGATTTCTCATTCCAAAACGTCCAATAATGGTAAATTTAAGAAATCAATTTGCTCATTCATCAAAGCTGCAATTTTAAATGTTTGTGAATTTCAAATGCTTTTATCATCACGAAAGCGTAGAAATTGTATAGTGTTGTTAGATGTCATTGAATGATTAGTGTTTAGCGTAATTGGATTACTGTAGGTGTCTATATTTGTAACAACGTACGTGTTCCTTGTACCTAATATTAAAATTTCTAATTGTTTGTTCTATATAGACTGAATGACAGTGCGAGCAATTTAATTTGTAAATTATGAACTTTTTAGATTTAAACATAAAAAATAATTCAAATAATAAACTTAAATATTCTGTTTATAGAAAACTTACACAAACAGACATTACAATACCACACGATTCTTGTCATCATAAAACCCATAATTTAGCAGCATACAGGTCCATGATACATAGGGCTTTAACGGTTCCTTTAGGTAAAATTAGTTATAGTAGAGAAATTTCGATTATTAAACAAATTACAGACAATAATGGTTATAATACTCAACTTATTGATACACCAGTTAAAGAGAAAGATTATAAATTAGCTGTTCAGAAAATTTATCCAACTGCTTCATCAGATAAAACGAAATACGCATAAATTCCATATTTTGACAATAAATTAGAAAAAATTGCCAAAATTATAAACAAAACAAAGAAATGTAAAATAACTTTTAAAACAACAAAAAGCATTTTATACACTTTGTTTAATGCTAAACAAAAAACAGACAATTTACTAAAATCAGGCATCTACAAATTAAATTGCTCGTGTAATTCGGTTTATATAGGACAAACAATTACAAATTTTGATATTAGATACAAGCAACACGTACGCTGTTACAAATATAAACATATACATAAATCCAATTACGCTAAACACTTATTAGAACACAGTCATTCAATGACATCTAATGACACTATAAAATGTTTACACTTTTGTGATGATAAACGTAAATTGGATATACTAGAAGCATTTGAAATTCATAAACATTTATAATCTGTACCTTTAATGAATGAACAAATTGATCTCTTAAATTCACTATTATTGGACGTTTTGGAATGAGAAATGAAGTAAGCTGAGCGCAGATATAGAAAAACAAGATCAAGTTATCAAGTTTTATTGTTCCTATAGCAGCACCAACTGTTTACTTTTAATCTTGCCTCTGAAAATGACGTGAAAGGCTAAAACACAAAAACCTGTTGAAGTTAAGAATTGTTTTATTTACAATAAAGTAAAATGAACTTCAACGAAGTAAAGCTAGAACTTATTAATAAAAGCAATTTACTTATAGTTTACAAATAGTTTTAACATTCTGTAAGTACTTCATTTTTATTTGCTTGGGCGAGTTGCACCATCAAAAAATTTGACGTCATTAAATAAATTTAACAAAAAATTCATAGATAAATATTTTTATATAAAATTTACCGATTTTTTGATGTCAAAAAATTAATTGAAAAACGTCTGATAATCAATTTTTGACGTTAGAATGTATTTAGCAATTTGAGAGAAATGTGTCTTGTTTTACGTAACTTAGAAAACAAGTAAAACGGCATTCCATACATTTGCTAGTTTGAGCTACATCTTTGGTAATTAAAAAGAAAAACTTTTTTGCATAATTTGTATGGCTAAAAAATCGCACGACTTTGAACCTTGAAAACAATTTCAAGAAGTTCAATGTTTTGGATTTTTGTCTGCTGATAAAATTGATAACAAAGTCCCTTGATAGATTAATAGCAATATTTTTAGCCATTCATAAAATCTTTACCAAACGAACTTTCATTTTTCTTTTATAAAAACATTATTTTAAAGTTGCAACAATTAAAACTCTACTTAGACTTACCAACGATTGCAGACAAATACTGCATGTATCTTGCATTATCCAAAGATAGCGACAGCTTCATATTGGTAAAATCGTAACAACTGAAAGCAAATCCAACGCTAACAATTCACCTAATTAATTGTACCCAATTATTCTTTTCCGTGTTATATCTTGTAATTTGCATCCGTGAAATTTTAATAATAACTAAAATACAGTTTCACACCGCGAACTGAGTTGCGACAATTACTTTTAGCACAATTAACAATACAATAATGATTGTTGATATCAATATTTAGTACGAGTACTTCAATACACAAAGTCTACTCGAAAGATAAAATGAGCTTTTGAATGTTTGTTTAATGCACACCGTGAGAAAGCGCATTTTAAATGCCAGAAATAACCACGATTAATTTTGTTTGTTTCTAACTATTAATAATTTAAAAAAAGGTGTTATAATCTCTAATTCGGCAAAATGCTTAAGATTAGCATAATTTGATTCAAGGATATGCCAGTAAACAAAGGTAGATCGTTTAAATTAATTAAATCTCAAATTAGCATATTATGTCTATATGTTATGTAATCGCCGATTGATTCTTTTATTTAAAACTTTATCTTCCACTTTCGCAATTAGTTTGCTCTATACAGGGTGATCATTTAAAAACGACCCACCCTGAATATCTCGTGAACCACACCAAATATCAGAAAAATGTAAAAGAGCTTTTCTATAGAGGATGGGGGACACGCGATTGCGTAATCCTATCCAACCTTGAAAAACTTAAATGGCACTATGCCCTTTGTGACACCTCAAATTAAAGGTCTTTTAAAATGCTATCTTTTTACGCAAAGAAACTTAAAATCGATAGATTTGTTTTTGAGAAATTTAAAAAAATATATAAATTAGACAAAGTAGCATAGGCTGTGCAGAAACAATTAAATTTTAACGTAACTGTTCAAACTGTCCTCCATTTTCGGCTAAACACTGATAGAGTCTCTGTTCAAATCCTAATCTAACATTCTGAAATACCTCTCGCGGAATAGACCTACATTTGATTTATTCTTTGCCGTAGATCTTGAATATTTTCTGGCTCAGTTTTGTACACGATTGACCTTAAATGTCCCCAAAGAAAAAAATCTAGGGGCGTTAAGGCAGGGGATCGTGGTGGCCACTATATCGGTCTTCTTCTACCGATCCATTTATTCGGATTGTCGTTTAACCACTGCCTGACCGGTAAAACATAATGCGGAGGAGCGCCATCTTGTTGAAAACGAAGCTCCTCTTCTGCTAGAAGTAAGTTCCCTTCTTCATCACGTTGATTTTCTAAAGCCTCTGTTATTAAAGGGTTGATTATATTTTCTAGCATATTCAAATAAATGTAGCCATTTAAGTTCTCTGCTATAAATACAGGACCAAATATAGCATCTCCCAATATACCAGCCCACACATTTATTTTTTGCGGCCATTGAGTATGGCCCTCCCTAAAGAATATGCGGATTTTCATCGCTCCAATAGCGACGGTTATGTTTGTTTACAAATCCACTAAGATAAAAGGTACATTCATCACTAAAGCAAATGTTTTTAAATACATTTGGATTGATGTTTATCATAGCTGTCATTGTTTCGCAAAATTCAATTCGTCTATCAAAGTCTTCTTTGGCTAATTCATGATAAATCTGCATTTTATACGGATGAAATTTATTAAGTTTCATAATTTTCTGAACTGCACCATATGAAATTCCAGTTATGGCAGAAGAGAATTTTTTGGATTTATTGCAAAATGTCCTAAAACTTCGATTTGAGCTGCTTCATCTACAACTCTAGGCTGAGCTCTTCTTTCATTCGTAACAGATCCACAATCTCTAAATTTTTCAACCAACCCCAAAACATACTTGTGTGAAACATGCTTGTCCGGATGAGTTTCGTTGAAAGTAGCAGCGGTTCTTCGGACATACTGATTTTCGGCACCGTAAATAAAAATAATTTCAATTCTTCAGCTAACGTGTAAACCGGTTTTTTAAATTTCACAAAAATCTCCAACCGCAAAGTAAAACACACACAAACACTGTAATCAATTGAACATTAAATTTGCACAAATGTCAAAACATCATTCAATTGTTTCTGCACAGCCTGTGCTACTTTGTCTAATTTTTATATTTTTTTAAATTTCTCAAAAACAAATCCATCGATTTTAATTTTCTTTGCGTAAAAAGATAGCATTTTAAAAGACCTTTAATTTGAGGTGTCACAAAGGGCATAGTGCCATTTAAGTTTTTCAAGGTTGGATAGGGGGGTGGGTGCCGGGGTGAGTATTAGCGCGACGCGGATTACGCAATCGCGTGTCCCCCATCCTCTATAGAAAAGCACTTTTACTTTTTTTTGGATATTTGGTGTGGTTCACGAGATATTCAGGGTGGATCGTTTTCAAATGATCACCCTGTATACATTATTCTGATTATACATCAGAAACGAGCAAATCGTTTTGCCTGAAATTTACTGTATTTATATTTTAAAAAAAACTGAGAAAACTATAAAGTAATTAATAATAATCCTAATAACCAGGCGCGGACTGGCTACATTTTTCCAGGAGCGCAGCTTTAGTAGGGGGCCCGCGTACTCGGAATAATACAAAAACAAACGAAAGCTATTATAGTAGTTTGTACCTACTTTGCTTAATATCTTTAGACGCGCAACAATTTTCACAATTTTTGTCGAAAAATTGTGTTTCAAAAAATTGTTTCTGCGCAATTATTTTACAAAAATGCCGTTTCAAGCAATTGCTACGTCGAGAGACTACTTTCTAAACAGTTGCTTTTAAAAATTGCTGTCAAACAAATGTTTCTCTAAAGATTGTGGTTTCAAACAATTGTTGCATAGAAAAGCTGTTATTTAAACAATTTCTGTCAAAAAATTGTGTTTAAAAAAATCCTACTGCACAAATATTTTACGAAAAATTGTCGTGGAAAACCTTTTTAGAACTTTTCGACAATTGCTTTTCGGAAAATTGCTGACGAACAATTGCTTTTAAAACACTGTTGTTTCGAACAATTGCTACGTCAAAAAACTGTTTTACGAACAATTATTGTCAAAAAATTGTATTTCAAAAAACTGCTGCTGCACAATTATTTTACGAAAAATTGTTGTTTCGAACAATTGCTACGTGGAGAAACTACTTTCCAAACAATTGCTTTTGGAAAAATTGCTGTCCAACAATTGTTTCTTAAAAATTGTGGTGTGGAACAATTGATAAGTAGAAAAACAACAACAATTCCAACAATTTCTGTCGAAAAATTGTGTTTTGAAAAACTGCTCAATTATTTTACGAACAATTATTGTTTCAAATAATTGCGATGTCGGGAGACTACTTTTCAAACAATTGCTTTCAAAAAATTGGTGTCAAACAAATGTTTTTTTTTCGAAACATTGTTGTTTTGAACAATTGCTGCGTAGAAAAACTGTTTTTTGAAAAATTTCTTTCGAAAAATTGTTTCGAAAAGCTGCTGCTCCACAATTATTTTACGAAAAATTGTCATTTCGAACAATTGCTACGTGGAGAAACTACTTTCCGAACAATTGCTATCCAAAAAAATGTTGTCAAGCAATTGTTTAAAAAAAATTGTTGTTGCAAACAATTGCTACGCCGAGAAACTACTTTTCAAACAATTGCTTGAAACAAATTGGTGCCACATAAATGTTTTTCGAACAATTGTTACGTCGACAAACTGGTTTTAGAACAGTTTTTGTCAAAAAATTGTATTTTTAAAAACTGCTGTTGCACAATTATTTTACAAAAAATTGTCGGTACAAGCAATTGCTACTTCAAGAAACTATACTTTCTGAACAATTGCTTTTCGCAAAATATGCCAATATAAATGAACCTCCTCTAGCGAAAAAGTTAAAGACAAATTATTTGTTTGTTGAAGTTGTTTGGAAGCTATAGAGCATGACGCAGTTCAATTAATAATTTTTACAAAAGAAACTAAACACACGCCCTATCTTAAGAGATTATCAGTTATCTGGCACAATCCAGAAGCAAAGCTCTAGGAAGATTTTTCTGTACGGGGTTGGTTGGCTTCAAACCGTAAGCTGGCGCTCAATACGGAAGCAGGGCTCTAGGAGGAACCTGGTGCTATGGTTTGTTTCGAACCGGAAGCATACGTTCGATCTACAAACAAGACTCTAGAAGGAACCCGACGGAATGGTTTGTCTTAGATCGGAAGTTAGTGCTCGATCAAACGTTTGTTTTGGACCGTCAGGTAATATTCGGTTCGATCCTGAAACCGAACTGACGTTTCCGTGCAAATGCACCACTTTTTTTATATTTCCGTTGCTTAGTTATATAAACAAACATGCATTATTTAACAGATTAGGTTAAATAGTTTTCATTATGTTATATAAATTAATTTTGTTTGGGCAAGATATAATGCGGCCAAAGCTGGCCGAGGGCATACAATAAGTGAATCATATTTTAAAGAATATTTCCTGAATTTTTTTAATTTGTTAATTGATAATCTGTAATAAGCTCGAGAACTACCAACAAACAAAACAGAACTTGCATATCAAACATTAGTCTTTTTCTGTTACATTTATTGTGTTTACACACTTGCAATAATAAATAATAAATACATATTAATGTGGAGATGTTAACAATCAAGCTTGTTATCCTTATCACAATTGTTTTTCTGGTCTTCATCTGTAAATTTTCTACCCCGATTCAACTTTTGCTGTATTTGTGCAAAAGACTTGTCCTTAGTTTCCGGCTGAACAAAGAAACAGAACAGAGCTCCTAAAATGCACGACCCCGCGTATATCCAAAACATAACGTACATTCCCCATTTGTCGGAAAGAGGTTGGAAGAATTTGATTACAAGAAATGCTAAACTGCTTCCGTAAAATGTGGAAGCTGATACAGCAATACCCTTTATGTTAGTTGGAAAAAATTCTCCGAGCAGAATCCAGGGCAACGTAAGCACACCCAATGGGGTCATCAGAAAAAATAATAATAGACCTGTGGTTGGCAACCATGATATACTGCTAACGTCTGTTTCGGTTGCGTCGTGAAGGTAGAAGTAAGTTCCTTCTGCGATTAAAGCTATAGCACAACCAACAGATGATATTATCATAAGTGGTTTTCGGCCCATTCTATCTACTAAAATAGCAGCAATGAGAGCTAGAAAAAAAATAATAATATCACAACTAGTTTATGTGTAACGTATGTTAAATGTTATCACCTGCAGGAATCTGTATTACTCCAGCAATAATACTTGAAATTTCAGGGGAAATGCTACTATCACTGTATTCAATTATTGTTTGCATATAAGAATCGATTGCAATTCCACCACATAGTTGTTGAAGAGTTTTTATACCTGAAAAAATATTTATTACTAAAAAATAAAAATAATGTAGGGCAAAATTAGAATTTTCAATTCTCATGAATTGTTTTTAATTGCTTTTCGGTGCAGCATTCTTTTGCTTTGGAAATTTTATAAATTAAGCTGTAAAGTTAAACATGGCGTAAATAGAGAGATATTACTGTATTTCTTGTATATTATATTTGATTTATTGTTCAATGCTATTTTTGTAATTACACCAAAGATCAAGCAAAAAATCAAGCAAATTAAAGCACTTTTCACTTTCCACCTGCAAGTCCAGTCCGCAAAATAACACATATTGGTGTTATTAAATTTTACACTGACCAATATTCCCACATGAGTTTGGACCCAATTGGTATCGGTATGCGATTCGGCATTTCCGTGGTAACGTTTGTTTATACGATAACATGAAAAATGAGATAAGACGCGCACAAAACTGCAGATTATGTCAATTGGAAAAGAAAATATACTGAAAAAATATGTTCTTCAATCAGGATTTGAACCCAAGACCTCCAAAGTCCAAGTGTCTAGTGTAGTGCTCTACCGCTGAGCTATCGACAACTGTAGGAACAGCGGTAGAATTTCACCTACGGCAAAGCTTGGTGAGAAACTTTTTGTGATTTCAATTTGGTACATCTACCTCTCCTCAGGGAGGTTCAAGGTCTTAATTGAAACCATTGGGTGATTGATTTGACGAGGCAAAATGTTTACTATATCTAAATATGAGTTCCTAACCTGAACGACAGTACGTTTGCTCTGGAATAGGCACACCCGCTACCTAGCCAATAGCCACAGCTATAAATTTGCCTGTGTCCCAGTCACCACGTAGAGGACACCTAACGTGTTATAAATTTTGTTGAAAGGCATCGATTAGTATGTGAATGTGACGTAAGGGTCTCACGATCTAAGTGTCAACTAAAAGGCTCGGCACTGTTTTGGTAACGGTCGCTATAATAAGATTTACTACCGACCTATCTGAAGGTGTGTAGCCGACCACTACTAAAGACTGCGAGTAGACTCAACTCAGAGGAATAATTTTGCTACTACGAAAAGTATTACCAGTGACTTTAAACGATGCCACAGCTGCCAAGCTATTCCTGCAAGAAAACCACAACTTTCGGCCTACTGCAGGAAGGACCATAGTGGTGATACCAGTAAGTATGTGCGGGCAAGGCGCGTCATCATGCGTTCCGGCAGGTAAGCTGCGTTTTAGGTTGGGCACTAATCTGCATTAACAGTAGAGGCTTAGGTAGTTTTACTGCAATCAGTGGAAACTAGAGATCGCAGTCTGATGATGTACTGGTAGCTTGTTCTTGTTTCGTCTTAAACAAACACCTTGATTGAGCGGAGGTGTTTATCAAGGGTAAACGTGGCAGATTAAAGCGAAAGGTAGGCGCTATCACGTTAAAAAATAGATAAAGGCCTTTGGCTTCTCATTCTTAATAGAAACAGCACGGGGCTTCATGCTAGACTACCACATAATACTTGTAGTTTAAGCCGTCGGAGTAATGAGTGGTTTTTCGATATAGCAATATAAATATTCCAAATAGCGTAATATTAAATGTAAGTATTTATTCCCGCCTCTCTTCCCTTGAACAGGCTCATTTTTGATGAACGTTGTTTAGATTAGCAAAACCCTAATGCGTATAATTCACAAAAATCTTGTTCTAGTTTCTTTTATTATAGGTTACATGTAAGGGAAGGAAGTTAAAATGAAGAAACGTACTACAGTATTTCTGTTGGGTGAAGGTTTTTATACCATAATACAACTATTTCTATTCAACTATATAATAAAATATGTTTCACAAGTTAGAAACCACAGACTTCAAATTTCTATAATTATTCCTACCTGCTATAACAGTCACAGCTTTTCTATACTTCTCCTTCGATAGGAATTCCCATAATGTAGACCTATTTTTCATGTCATGTTCAACGGTAGCTTCAATTTGTTTCAACTTATCATCTATAGTTTTGCTGCTTGTATTGTTACTTGAGAGTCTTATCAAACTCTTTCGAGCTGCATCATTTTTACCAACTTTGATCAAATAATAAGGAGATTCTGGCATGAAAGAGAACAATATCACAAATATTATGGGAAAAGCACTGCAACTTAGAGCTAGAGCTGTATAGGACACGAAAGGACCTATAGTTAAGACAAATAGACTTCCTGTAAGCTTCAGAATGTTAAATGTTGTTCCCAGTTTGCCTCTGATGTCCTTTTCTGCTATTTCTCCATTGTACATGGAAGCACCCTTAAATAAAAAAATAATGCAGTTTTAATGTCACTTCAAATGGACAAAGATTCAAAAACTAATCTAAATTGTAGGCTTCCGCGTCTGTTGTCAATGGTTCATCGGTATTACGACTACAACTGCCATCGTTTCTTTCACTGTTACATATTCAGAACTGTAAAGTCTGCTGCTGCTGGAACGGTCGATGTGTGACAAATTTCCATCTGAACGTTCTGGTCTTGATTAAAATTATCAGGATTTTTATGGATTTCTTCTTCTTCTTCTTCTTCCAATAGGTCGTAGACCTGTTTTTTCCAATATCGTTATTGTTCTTGTGATACAGAGGTCCAGCTGTCTTTCCAGCGTTTTGGTGGTCTTCCAGGTATCGTGTTGTTCCTGGTTTGTAATCTCTGGCAATTTTTGGCAGTCTATCGTTGGGTGATAGACAACGATGGAAATCAATTCGTAAATTATGCGGGTGGGATAGCAAAAATTTTAGTACTGTGAAATTGGATAATGTGCCTTATTCTGTGTGTATGCTTGGCAACGTCCGAACCGGCTGGACGCTATAGCCAAATGCAGCGTTTGTGTTTGGAAACCCGAATTCTAATCGGCAGCTTTGTTCCACCTATGTAGGATTTCCAACATGAGCAAGGAACACTATACTAAAAAAGTAGGTGACTTGTCGATCGTCGACAGAACGTTTTTAGATAGTTACACAAAGCTGATCTGCCTTCCTTTAAAAATACAGTCCTTGCACCTGTTTTGTCAGTTGTGTTCCGGCAGCAGCAGAGTTCACAACCCTAATGATCAACCACGTAACCGCGGACAAAACTTTGGCAGTAGTAGTACCGATGACACCTGGACACCAAGATGCCACTAAGTTTAGGTTTAGTTTTCGGAAAAAATAGCTTACCGATGTTACAATTGCAAGTCCCAGTCCTGCAATAAACCGACAAATGCATAAAACCAGCGCTGACTTGGCAAATACAATCACAAACCATGGTATAGTCAATGGAACTGCTGACATGAGCAAGGAACCTTTACGTCCGAATTTTTCCACAAGCCAGGCAGAAACAACGCATCCTGGTACAGTACCAAGTAAGAAAGATGATGCTACCCATGAAGCTTCTGCCTTTATAATGGAATCGTATTTGGAAGTTATTAATGCATATTTAAACAGTATTTTTATTTACCAAGAAGTTTTTTAGATACGTCAAAATTGTTAAAATACTCACTTCGCTAATTGTTGTTCCAATGGGAGAGTCATCTGATGTGAGCTTTGGCAGAGTTGGTGATGACCAGGATAAATACATTGCCGCACTTGCACTTGATAACGTAGCTGTATAAAAACATATTAAGGAAACTCATAATCTAAATTGTTGGTTTCTATGGCGGCTAACAATGGCATCTTCGCTTCCGGGTAGGAGCCGCGTCATTGGTACTACTACTACTAGTACTGCCGACGTTTTGCTTTCGTCGACGCACACGGGTCGTCTTTAGTGCTGGGACTTCTACAACTGCAGTTGTGTTCCAGCAGCAGTAGTAGAGCCCTTCAGATGTCCCTTGTCCGCGGACGAAAGCGAAACATCGGCAGTAGTACTAGTAGTACCAATGCCGCGATTCCTACCCGGAAGCCAAGATGCCTTGGTGGTAATTTGTCTCAACAAAATAGTGTGAAAAAAAAAACAGAAACAACAAGTCATGGATACAATTAATAAAAGGTCATATTACTCGAAATTGTTTTGAAAAAGATAAAAATGATAACAAATAGACAAATAAAAATCAATAATGTGTTTTGTTCATTTGTTCATGCGTTTTACTGAAGATTGCAGAACAATTTTTTGGGTTTGAATCTATTTTCACGAATCGATTTTAGTTTAGAACTTACCGATGATTGCAGATAAGTACTGCATATATCTTGAATCATCACTTAATGATATCAAAATCTTCATTTTGATTGGAAGAAGCAACTGAAGACTAGTTTGAAATCAAACGAACTGAATTTATTACACGTTTTGAAACTGTACTGCAAACGAAACTTTCCTAAAATTTTACTACAGAACGTAAACTTTATCAAATTTAAATTGTGTTGTACTCTTCACAAAAAGTGATCAAATCATTTGTCAAGTCCTTGTAGAAAGGTAAAAAAATTGTTCAATAAACCAATAGTAAACTCAAACATATTAGATTGCTTCTGAAAATCTTTAAAACTTCCTCGCGCACTTCACAGCTAGAGATCTATAAATAAATACATAAAGGAATCTTAAGTTTTAGATAATTAGGTATTTATAACAATAAGTAATTGTGCAAATTTTCAAAATTGCGAACAATAAAATAACAATGAAGTCAACTATGCATTACCTAAAATCATGGTTAGTTAGACAAACACAAGTTGCTATTTTTTAATTACGACTGAGTATTGTTACTATTGCAGTACTTACTCTTTAAAAAACAATGCTTTCTGATATCAGATAAGGTACGTACTTAAAAATTTGTTCAATATACAAAGATTAAGTGAACTTTCTTTGTTAATCATATCCAACTTTACATAAGTAACATGAGAAAAAAGTCACCCTCGTCCGCTTTAGTATAACGGCCGTACCTGCTAGCCGGCGTTTTGCTGAGAAACAAAATTGATTTTAATTTTTTCGAAAAAGATTCCTCGGAATTCAGAAAAACCAAAATTGGAAGACACGTCCGCCAAAAATTTGGCGGAAATGGGAAAATTAAACCGACTAAATATTGCCTTAAAAGTTAAGTTAGGAATCTTATTCTACTATCACTCGTTAACAATTTAGCTTAAACAATTTTCTTTATCGTCCTTAATATTTAAATAATAGTTTACTTTCAAAAATGCATAGAAGGCACCATAAATACAATAGCGGGCAGGAACACAAACCAAATTAAAAAGCATCTTCAGCTCTATTACTCTATAAATTTCAGAAAAACCAAAAATGGAAGACCAAACACGTCCACCGAAAATTTGGTAAAAATGGGAAAATTAAACCGCTTAAATGCTGCCCTAAACATGAAGTTGCGAATCTTATTCTACTATCACTCGGTAACAATTTAGTTTAAACTTTTAACTTAAACTGTTTACTTTCAAAAATGCATAGAAGGCGCCACAAAAACAATAGCGGGCAGGAACACAAACCAAACTAAAAAGCATCTTCAGCTCTATTACTCTATAAATTTTTTATATAATCGTGTGGCCAGCTTTTAAATATATTTTTTTCTAGAAAATGTCAAAATCTGAAATTTTTTCAGATTACTGTTGTAGTCATTCCAAAAGTCCTCCTAGTGTGTAACATTGTGTAACTCTAAGGCATTTAGAATATTAAATTTCATGACGCTCTGATAATTCGCTTATAAATAAATAGGCGGTAATATCATAATTTTCAAAAAAACGTAGCGGCCGCCATTTTAAATCTAGAAAGTTCAGAAAAATGGTAATATTTTCGTTCAGGCTTATAAAAAGATTTCGTTCCATATTTAGAAAAATTTGTTTTCCGGGAGAAATGCTACCACAAAAACATGTCAAACTTCCGCTTCCGGTTTTGGATTTGTTTTAAAAGCTCATTTTGTCAACACATTTTTGAAATAATCCCTATATGCCCAAAACGCGTCAAAATCAGCTCATCCGTTCGGAAGATATGAGGCGTACAAACACATACACCCACATACCCACCCACCCATCCACAGATAGACATTTTTTAAACATCACTTATTTAAGTTCCTGGACGCCCAAAACATTTCCTTCAAAAACTCGAATTTGAAAATTTTCATAAAATCAATGCTTCTCTGTAGTACTGAAAGTATAGGAAAATAAAAACATAATTTTTAGTTTAGACAGTGGTTTATTTGTTGAAAAATTGTTATAACTGAATTTGTGTTGTTAATTTGTTAACACAAAATCGTTATAGTTTGTTATTATTTTACAATAAAATTGAATTATAATTACAAATTCTTGTTGTTATGTTGTTATACGTGTCATATTTTCTTACATATACCTAGGTAACTGTAATTATAAACACCCAAATTCTTGCGATTAAGGAAATCACGTATTTTGGGAACCACAGAAAAAGTTTTCTTGCTTGTTTCATAAAATCTAGTATTTAGTGTGAGCAGTGAGCAGAGCACTTCCCTTTGAGACAGTAATATAATTTTTCATACAACACATCGTTAAAGCAAACGAAGAAGCATAAAATTCGACGTTCTTTTGATTGGTACAGCTCTAAATCGAACAGTCTTCAACGCAGACTTATTGAAGGTAGGTTCCACGGCGGTGGAAGGCGTTCCAAGGACCCAAGGCATCGTAATGTGAGTGATTTATATTTATCCACAGTAGCACAGCCAGGAGTTAAACCTCACAATAACAATTTACAAAATAAACGGTGACTAGACCCTAGTCAAAATGTTTAGGTATTTAATTACCACTAGGTTAGCTTAATAATTTTAAATTTAAAAATATTTTAAGTGGCTGTTATGAAAAATTTAGAAACGTTTTCCTTATTGTTTCTTGCAATTACGAAAACTTATTCACACTTGCCTTTATAAATAATCACAACCAGGGAGCATATGTTTTTGAAATTTATTATTATAGGGAGGAAGTGTCGTGAAGCGAATCTTTTGTTAAAGTTGTTGTTATAACTTCCAAAATAATTTTATAGATATCCTTTTGGTCTTCATAAAAGTTTCATTCTACGACGACATTACAGCCAAAAGCATACAAACATTAGTTGTGATTTCTGAGTACTTCCATAATTTTAAGATACACCAAATTAGGAGCTTCTATAGCGTACAAATAATCTATATGATTAAATTTCTCGTCATTAATCAAAAATTTGTGAGCACAGTTTTTTTTAAGCTCCCTACATAATTTTATTACATCTGCTTCGGGAGACAACCAATCATTTTTGCTCCAGAATATGTAAACTGGTGTTTTTATGTTGCCTATTTCATAATGTGGAGGACGTATGGAATCATAACGAAGAAGATTTTCGGCAAAACCGTAGTCCCACTGTCTGAATTTACCTGAAAAGAGAAACTTTATTAAGATATCGTGTTTAAAGAAATAAAAATTAGATTTATTTGATGGAAATTTCAAAAATACAAAAAATAATTTGGAAAAAATTATTTTAGTTACTTTATTTGCCCTACAGTTAAGGGGGGGGGGGTCCAACTAGTGCGGTCACATGTACAAAACTACAAAAACACCCCCGCCCTCGTGAGGATTTAAAACCCCACTCCTCTTTATTATTAGCTCTAGGTTCAACGTACCGAGCCACTAGCCTATGAAGGCCGGCAATGTAGTTACTTAAACAATATTCTTTACCTGACTTGATCCCTTGAGCATAATGTAAAAATTGTTTTGTAGATGAACCAGCTGGTGAATGAGCCATAATTAATGGCAGGATACTTGTGTTCATTTGCTTTTCGTTGAAGCCCATTATGGAGAAAAGTTGATTCAAACAAAGTATTTGAGTGACAGAATTTTCACTACACAGCATATTTCCATGCAAGGCCATAAGCAAACCTTGATCTGGCACAAACTCGTTTAATCCAAAGAAGTCAGCAAAGAGCTACAAAGATAAGAAAAAATAGTTATTCAATTAATTCTTTTTTTTTGTGCGGTAAAAGGTGCAAATTAAAACACTTTGGTTTTAATGCTGGTGAAATTGATTAAAATATACAGGGTTGTCCAAAGACAACTACTAGTAGTCTTGAAACAACGTTTATAATTTTATTGTTAATTATGTAACTGATATGTACAAATTTTGTTATTTTACTGGAAACATGGACCTTTAATGTGTGCGCCAGAGAGGAGAGATAGTCGGCAAGCCCAGTGAGGATTCACGTATCCATGGATACTTTTAAATTTAAAATGGATATTTGAATTTTTTAAATAAAATTTTAAAGTTTCCATTAATACGTAAATCCCCACTTTCACCAATGTTCTCTATAAAAACTTGAATTTACAATCGTTATAAACTAATACAAGTACAGCAAGGTGCAGAAGTAATGTCGCAAATAGTAGCCGTGTATAGGCAACACACTTTTCAGGCAGACGCAAGCAACGACAAACAATGTTATAAAGCAGTTGCTCAAGTCGCTGCCTTTTTACACTCGACGTGGATTAGGTGAACTTTGAGTTTCTCGTTCAATTTTTGTTTTTTTTATGACTGGGGTCCCTGACCTAAAACTAATTTTATGTACAAATGCATCGTATGAAACTAAAACAATAACAGCTAATATTTTTACTAATATAGAAAGTAAACCAACATTAGGTCACAAAATTACTGTTGTATTTGAAAATAAAATGGAAAAGGAAAGGCCCCAAGGTTTTTATTTTAAAAGAACTAGTATCATCAAATTATAAAATCGATTGTGAAATTTCCACAGATAAATATTGTTTGCTATATAAAAAAATACTAAAAATAAAAAAATTATAAATTTCAAAAAATTTCCAAATTTTTAAAAAGATTTTCTAATCTTTTCAATATTTCAATATTTTTCAAAATTTTAAATACATTTTTTTAATGTTGAAACGTTTCAAACTTTTAAAAAATTCTAAAACTTAAACATTCAAAATTTTCAATATTTACAAAATTTTCAAAAAAAATCCAATTTTAAAAAAATGTTTAAAATATCGAAATCAAAATTTTTGGGTATAAATCTGAGAAATTTAAAAATTGCAAAAAGCATAAAATTCGACGTTCTTTTGATCCGCCCAGTTCTAAAGCAAACAGTCTTCAACGCAGACTTATTGAAGGTAGGTTCCAAAGCGGTGGAAAACGTTCCAAGAACCCAAGGCATCGCAATGTGAGTGATTTATACTTTTCTACAGTAGCACAGCCAGCAGTTAAAACTCACAACAATAATTTACCAAATAAAAAGTGTTACATTCGAGAATGAGCCCGAGACGGGACTCTAGTCAAAATGTTTAGGTATTTTTAACATTAGGTTAGCTAAATAATTAAAAAACAAAATTGTTATTAAATAAACATTTGCACAAGAAACCAAAATTTTTTAAATTTTTGAATTTTTTTAAATCTTTAAAGTTATTTATAATACTGTTAAAAATTGCAAAATTTTCAGTTTTGAAATCTAAAATTTAAGAAACATTTCAGATTAAAACTTTTCCGCATGTTTCTGAAATTTTCAGAATTTCCAAAAAGGTATTTTTTTAAGCGAAACTTTATATTTGAATAACCGAATATTTGTAATGTTGTGCACCGTTCACACGGCAACAGCAAAAAGATTTAAGCATTTCTTTGTAACAACGTTTGTCGTAGTTCGCGTCTGCCTGAAGAGTGTATTGCCTATACGCGGCTAGTATTTGCGACATTACTTCTGCACCTTGCTGTACCTTGCAACTTACCTGCAACTGTACCTCATAAGTAGCCAACAAATGCATAACTGGATTATTGATATGATTCATATACGCTACAGGCGCAAGACTTATATGCATTTTAATTTTTTTGTTGTACTCAGGTTTTTCAGAACACAAAACATAGAAAACCGTCGTTCCTTGCGAATGTCCTATGAAAATAAGCTTTTCTTGTTTAGTTTCATTCAAAATGTGATCTATTATAGCTGGCAGGTCATAAACACCAATTTCATGCCAACTAAACTGCCAAAATTCCGAAGAACTGGTGTTGAATCTAGTATGGTTACGTGAATATCTATTTCCGCGTGAATTTGGTATCCATACGTCAAAACCCTCATCGGCCAATATATATCCTAGAAATAGCAGTATAAGTTATAGGAAGTGTTTATGATATTTGTAATAATTTTATGATTCTTTTACGATTTACCTAAAGATTTGTTTGGACCTGGAAGTATCCAATCGGCGGAAGATGAGGTTAAACCATGTTGAAGAAGCATTACAGGCCTGTTTTTTGTACGCCCTGTCTTTCCGTGTGGAATTCGATGGACTGTTAGTACGTATCCATCTTCTGTTGTAACTACGTGATTTTCTACTGGATATTTGTATTTTTTGATTATTTCAGGCTAAAAATTTAAATTGTATAGGGCGTGGTAAATTTTGTAACTTTTAAGTAGCTTTTCAAATGTGTATGGATTTTTGAACAAAATAGTCATATACTCTTAACGTTGATACTGCAAAAATTATTCTATAAGACAATTTAGTATTATACAGGGTGTTTGGAAAATAATGAGACACGAATAAATTTTTTTTTGAAATTAATAAAAACCACAACCAGAACAAAACATTTTTCCTTGAGAGGTCCTTGATGGTAACATACACGCCCTTTATTTCTGAACGTCATCTCCACCTACCGATCAATGGCTTCCAACCACCCAATATATTGCCTAGGCAATTTTATAACCGGTTGGGTCCCCTTGACATAATAACTGGGACGCAGATAAATTTATATCCATGGCTAGGAAGCGCGTGCGTATCCACTGCACAGCGAACATACTGTCGCTCAGGTGTTAGGAACCCATCCTAGGACCTAGTGAACGTCGCACCTTGTGAAATAACTCAGCCAGTCTACCATGGTCCCAGTTAAGAAGACTTTGAACCTCTCCGAAAAGAGGTAGACGTCGCAATCGTGTTTGTTCTTGTTTTTCACCGAGATTAGAGTTTTTGGCCGTTTCTTTCGTTCGGAAAGAAGAACAGTCTGCACTCTTCTTTCTTTCGCGAGGAAGGATTTCCGTACCCATCACAATAATTGAAAACCGTAGGATTTAGCGACTTTCGGAAAGAGTGTCGTTTTTTTGTATTTTTGTATGGAGAATAGGAAAATCTTCTTCTTCTTCTTCTTTAGCCATCCCTTATGCCCTTAGGGCGTTGGGTTAAACATAGCTAGGGATTGGTTTTAGTGCTATGTTCCAGGAGGTGATAGAGTCCTTCGACTTTTAAACCATCACGCCCCTGATGGGGCGTGATGGTTTAAACTCCTATCAGCCTTTCGTACCTCTGTATTTGAGAGGACTTCCAACCCCTCTAACGACTGCCGCGCTGTTAATGCGACATCCGGGACCACCTATTTACCTGCCATTCCGAGAGCACGAGGTACCGCGTTGATTCAGTTTTCGGACGCCCATCCAAATACTGACTAGGCAGACCTATGCTTAACTTTGCTGATCGCACTCGAATGGTTATTCTAACCGCGCCAACTCGGGACCCAGAATAGTGAAATCAAAATATGTTATTTATGTAAACGTTGAGAGATACGCTGAGCACTTCGCTGTTTATGCCCCTGATTGATGGATTTGAACGAAAACAAGTGTAAATTTAAATAATCAGTAATAAAATATCTATATAAAACTTGATTCAAATATCTGGATTTATGAGAAAAAATTAATAAAGCGTGATTCCACATTTGGGGGGCTATAACTCCGTATCCGTACGAAGCAATTTTAAACTAAGATATATTTCCGGCTTAATCTGTCTATTTTCGAGTTAAAAAGCCGCTCCTAAGTGTTATATATTACAGAAATTAACAATAAATTTACATACCACTTTTAGTTTAGCGTCTTCTCTTAATCCAACGGAGAGTGTTTGAAAAAATTCACTTGCACGACGTCGTATTTTCTCCAGATCCAGCGAGTTTATTCTAAGCTGTATAGTTTGTAAATTATACGTTATATTGAGATCGTTTTCCAAAGTATTAGCAACGACCACCAGAACAGCAACACAAATTATACATTCTGGTAATTCTAATCGGAACATTATTTCCGATTAAAATTCTAAAGCTTTCACCGTTATTACCTCGCGAACTTGAAATCACAACAAATTCGAGAAAATACACTGTCACTCAAGTTAATTTCATGAAATTACTTTAGCGAACTCACTCTAGTCTGTTTTTCTAGGGATTGCAGAAAATGTTTAAAGAACGCAATTAGAAATATTATTAAATTTGAAAGTCGACTTTGTTGTATGCATACAATTTCCATATTATAGGTATGGCAGAGAAGGTTATGGTGCCATACAAGGACGTATATAATAGTAACATTAATAAATCCTTCTCATTACATGCAGCAGTAATTACTAAAGTGCATAGGTGATAGAGTAAAGCATTACTTAGTTATGTAAAGTTAGTTGTGGAAAATAATAATACATTTTTCAATTTTTATTTTATTTAACCCTGAAAAGCCGCCAATATCCATCCAAGGCACTCTGGTAATCATCGGTTACGTCCCACTGCTGGGCTCCGGCACTCTTCTCTGCCACGGACTCTCCTTAGCGCTAAAGTGGAGTACGGAGGACCTGCAGTTTAACGTCGAATCCGAACGACTTAATACCAGAAAAGGTTTCAGGCATTAAGACCCCACGGCTGCCCACACATAGATTTTTATTGCTGCATGGCTTCCGCAGGGAATCGAAGCCCGGACCTTCAGCTTTAGAGGTCAAGCACCAAACCTATGAGCGACCGACACCGTAAAATTTTAGGCGGAAAATATACTTCTGCTTTTTTAGATAAAAATAAACTTTATGTGTGGAACCTAATTAAATCAAAAGAAAAATTATTTTGCAAACAGGTTTGTAATGTTCTCGGCAGTTGGTGTTTCCCCAAAAACATAGATTTTTTCTTAACAGTTTGAAGTTGTTACAATGACAAATTGGAGTAATTGTAATATGATACTGTGATATGGATTTTTTAGGTCATATAGTCATTGTGAAACGAGGAGGAGATCCTACATAGAAATAATGCAAAAACGGCAATTTCAGACAATTTTGAGATTTGTACATCGATAGGAGAGGTAGTAGAATGAGAATCATTGCAATTGCCATCTTGTTTTATTTGAATTTGTTACACTAAATTAACAGTAACTGAATAAAGAAGTGTTTTTAGAACTTATTTATTCAGTATAATTTTAATTTTATTTAATAATTTCTGAATTTCTGCAAAATAATTTTTTTAGCTTGATTTATGAACTGCATAAATTACAAGTTTGAGTACAAAAATACTGCAAATAACATAATTTTTTTAGACAATAAACAATCTGATAGTTATAATTATTCTTTCCAATCCACGGAAAATCATGATGAAGAACGCGTAAAAAAATATTCTTGTTAATGAATTGTAGGGACAAACTTCTATGGCTTGCAAAACACAACAAAGCAAACAACTTTTGTTAATAAATGTGTGGACAAAAGTGTTTCCTTTCGGGGATAGAGCTTCTCAAAGATTCTTTAAGAAGCGCCTAAATGTAGGCAACTCAATTTACTACCTACTATTTGTTTTCATAACGACGGAAATTAATACAGGATAAATAAAGTCCTGTTTCTCACTTTTCAATTTCAAATTAAATTTAAAATAAATTAATTAACAAAATGTTTCAAAACTAAGGAATAGAAAAAACCAAAATTACAAAGTAAAAATCAACGATTTGAAAAATTTACAATAACTAATTCAAGAATTAACGAAATTATAGTAAATGTTTAAAATGTCGCCCCCCCCCCCCCCCCCCCCAGCTTCTACACACGAAACACATCTACGAAGTAAATTCCTGCGCACCGCTCCAAATATACCAGGAGTTTGTTGAACTTCTTGACATGCATCAAGACTACGCGCCGTAAGTTCTTCTACAGTTTCAACTGGGGTAGCATACACTAACGTTTTAACAATCAAGTGGGGTCAAAATTGATGTTATTTGAATGCATGTATGTCTAGATCGGTTTTTTTTTCAAAATTCCGTGTAACCTGTACAAAATAATTGAAAATGCAATTTGGGTTGCCTATTTTCAGGTACTTCTTAAAGAATTTTTAAGAGGTTATATTTTCCAAAGGAAACACTTTTGACCACACATTTATTGACAAAAGTTGTTTGCTTTGTTGTGTTTTGCAAGCCCTAGAAGTTTGTCCCTACAATTCATTAACACCCTGTATATATAAATCGTCGATTTAGTTAATTATTTATTATTTTAATACACTATACAGGGTGCTTCAAAAATATATTTTACAAATTTAACAGTAGATTCTATGGTGTTAATTTGTTAATATCACAAAATGTGTTTTAAGGGGTTACAACCCTTCATCAGAAAATGTCTGATTAACAAAACGACAAACTATGAAACAAATAAATAATGACGTGCTGTTTTCATCAGCCAATAGCGTGCCACTGCTTAATTTGAGTTTTTCATCAGACACTTCAAACAATATTTGTAATTTTTCCAGTCAATTATCGTTATGAACTTCTTCCTGTTGTTGTAATGTATCATGGATTTATTTACAGTACCTACTTGTTCAAGCACTTGAAATTTGAGTTTGAATGTTTATTTTTTGATTATTTTCAGATTTGTCAGAACTTTAATAACTCCAAAAATATTAGTCGAATCAAAAAACCGTAGAAGAACTTTTTGTTCAGTTTTTATGGTAGAATACCGTCCCGTAATCCGTGTCCGCGAGTTTCAGAACACCCTGTATTCTGATCTACCGGCTTCCGATGTAAAGTAGCGGGCAGGCCTCGGTGGCAGCTATGGCAGTGTAGGGCAAAAGCAGACTGATACTAGTAGAATGCGGCAGAATAGCACCCTTTTTTCGAGTGTTGAGATATTCGAGAAGAATCGATGTTAGGCAAAGTTTTATGTGGCTAACTGCAGAGAAATTATGCAATGATAGAGTTGTTTTTAAATTCCGCCAAGATAAATAATCATGGACACTATACTATACAATTATGAACAAACCGAGAGAGGTGGCTCGGCGCGGGCGGTTAATGCGTCCGCCTTTCATTCGGGAAGCCCTGGGTTCGATTCCCGGTCCTGTCGGCTGTCCTGCGTCAAGTTTTTTCCGCTGTTTTCCTGAGCCAAAAGGTGAATACTGGGACAGTACATTCCGCGGAAAACTTTTTTTATCCAAATTTCTTGTTTTAACCTATCCTTTTTCGGCTGAAGAGGAACTTAGGACTCCGATGCGGAGTCCTAAAGACCCCTATAGCGGCCCGCCCCTTCACGGGAAATAAACCATTAACCAGCTCTGATTTTCCTTCTCCTTTATGAACAAGTAACAAATACGTTCAGTAATTACGTTGAATTAATTGTTAGTTTAAAGACGCAAATTCGGAATAAACCCATAGGTGCAATGCCCTATCCGAGTCCATAACACTGTCAGTCGTAGCATCATGATGCGAATGACAATAGTCACGAAATCCGAATGAAAAGACGGGGTTCTTCGACGAGCAAACACGGGAGCCAACGAGATAAGAAAAATTTGATTTGAACATTCGGATATTACTAATACTGATATCAGGCATAGCAGACACAGTATTTAGGTTCATCCGAACTATTTTATCCGAATAAATCATTCGATTAATAAAATCATTCGAATGGCAATCATTCAAATATGAAAATGTTTTAATTAAGCCTATCACTGCCTCAGTCCTACTGAATCTCCAAACACAGGGAGCCGTTAGGCGCAGGGAAATAAGCGTGGACGCTGTACGCAATGAGTGAGTCATGTTGGGTGACCACAATGTCATTACAATTGTATTAGAATTACTTTTGTGAATTCAGTTAATAAATCCAACTGTTACAATAAATTAAAACTTACATTTTACATTTTATTGCGTGCCTTGTTTATCACAGAAAACAGATAATTTACAAAAAATGACAACATTAACTTAATGTTATTTAAGTACATAAATTTTAAATACTTAACTATTACACAACGCCATGTTCAACATTTCTATGCCTATTTAATTTCACCTGAATTTCAGCCAAAGTTTTGCCTTTAGTTTCGGGCAAAACAAATACAACAAATACAGATCCTAGTATGCAACATCCTGCAAATATCCAAAACATTGTGTACATGCCCCATGCCTCAGATAAAGGTTTAAAAAATTTCACTACCAGAAAACCCAAAAGGTTACCATACAGCATGAAAAAGGACACTGCAATTCCCTTGATGTTAGTTGCAAATAACTCTCCCAACAGGATATAGGGCAATGTAAATAACCCAATGGGATTCATAACTAAAAATAACACCAGCCCTGTAGTTGGCAACCATGACAAATATTCTACATCTGCTTTAAGCTCATCTTGAAGGTAGAAATAAATGCCTTCCCCTATTAAGGCTACGGCACATCCAAGGGCAGATATGATCATGAGAGGCTTCCGACCCATTTTGTCCACTAATGCAGCAGCAATTACGACTAAAATTTAAAAGCTGAATATAAATTGCACTTTGGAAATTAAAACAGTTGTACCTGCTGGTATTTGAATGAACCCACAAATAATACTGGCAATATCAGAGGGAATGCTGCTGTCTGTTAATTCAATTATAGTTTGAATATATGCGTCGATTGCGTTCATTCCACTGAATTGTTGAAGAGTTTTTATTCCTAAAAAATTAAAACAATTTATCAAGTGGGGATGCATATTGTTTAACAGCCAAAGTGACTTTGATAATATGCTCTCTAAAAGTAAGGAGAATTAAAGTTTGAACTTTGAATGGGACAAGAATAAATAATGCTTCCTATTAAAGGATTATATTACTGCTGATTTTTATGGTAGTTTAAGCCTCGGGCTTCCACGGCCGTTGTTAAATCGAATATGAACCGTCGACAACCTTGTTTTCGATGCAAAACAAACGGCGCTCTGAAGATGTCATCTGAAACCGAAAAACCCGACAAACCCGTTTCTGGTGCAGACGCGGTTCTAACACTGTAACGGGCTCAAAAATTAATAAATATAAACAACCATAATACTTAAAATTAGCGATTATTTATTTATTTTGGCAAATTGACGCGTTGGTGTCGCCACTAGTACGAGACGCGAGGCCGAACCACAACGATCTCACATGACTCAGAGGGTGGAAGTTAAGGGGTCAATATCCCGGTATGGAAAAATCACTTTTCGGCTTCTTCTAGTCGACTACTACCGGCACCAGTCCAGGCCCAGGAGCATTCTACAAATTCTCTGGGAATCCAGTCCGCTTGGTTGTGAGTCAACAGCCAGGCTAGCGGGTGCAGTTTGTGTTTCCACTACCAAACCGACTAGACCAGCCATGCACCAGCACTTAGACTTGTCAACCGAGAGAGAAAATCAGCATCAGTCACCAGCACCTAGACCATTCGATCGACAGGGAAAATTTAGCTAGCTTCAATGTCAGTCCGAATTTAATAGTACAGTTAAATGTAGTTCAGAATCAGATATTTTGAAGTCTGCTGTAAAGTATTTCACGCGTTTTTATTCCTAAGAGTTAATTTTGGCGCTGAAGAGTTTCAACTTATTTTGATTTTTTTCTCAACCCCGTTAATTACCCAAGATTCCGGAAGGCTCGGTTGGAGGGTTTCAGCGTACTTCCTTACTAGACCAGCATAAAAGAAATTAATTTCGGAGTTAAAAATTTTTATTTCATTTGATCTCTTTTTCCTTTAATTACATTAAGTACTTTAATCTTCTGAAAGATATTCCTAAAGTTCATAAAAAATTAATAATTCGAAGACACGACGTTAATGGGTACAAATCCGTCAGCAGTAATCTAGGAAACATTAAAGAAACTTTGAGATAACCATTCCAAGAAGGTCGTAAATTTTACGAAATTCTCGGCAAGAAATTCAGTTCATGCAACAGAATCGTTAAATTAAAACTTGTTTAGTTTTGTGATTATTTTTATTAATAGCAGACCAGCTAGGAGGAACCCCATTCATACTGTGCTCAATGAATAAGTAGGTGATTGTTATTAATCACGCCATTGTTTGTAAAATTTACGAAAAACATACCAATTTTTTTCACAAAAAATCGTCAAAGTTGCAAGGTTAATCAATTTTGTCAAAAAAGTATTTTTTCAGGTTAGTTTTTGTTTGTCAAAATACGTCGTGGCTGTTTTTGGATGTTGTCCATAGCAGAGTGAAAAAAAAGTAACTTTTATAAGGTTTCCCATGGCAGCCTGCACTAATAAACCATAAAATGAAAAAAAAATAGTTTTAGCATTTAGTTCTTACCAAACATCACAATTATAGATTTTCTATATTCTGGTTTCGAAAGAAATTCCCACAATGTCGACTTATTTTTCATGTCATACTCAACGGTGTCTTCAATTTCACTTAACTGCTGCTCAATTAATTTACTGTCGGTATTTTTACTCGATAATGTGATTAAATTAGTCCGTGCTGTAGCTTTCCTGCCAACCATAATGGAGTAATAGGGAGTTTCTGGCATAAAGAAAAATAATGCTACGAATATTAAGGGTATTGCACTACAACTCAATGCCAAAGCTGTATAAGATATGAAAGGCCCAACGCTTAGTACAAATAAGCTTCCTGTTAGCTTTAACATGTTGAGCATTGATCCTAGTTTCCCTCTGATGTCCTTTTGTGCTATTTCTCCGATGTACATTGATGCCACCTTCAATCAAAAGACAAAGTTATTTACAGAACATTTCCAAAAAAAAATAAGGGGCCCAATTTCTTGTAAATATTTTTTTGAATACTTTCTAGTTTAACAAAACAATTCGTTTTCTTCCCCTAACAAGTTTTGAGAATTTTAATGAAGATGGTTTAAAATAGTTTTTTAAAATGTAAACCCGTTTTACTGTAATTTCAATTTCACAAAACATAATAGCTCGAGCCTGCCGCTACGCTCCAGGCACTGCTATTCTATTAAAAACATTCTAGAGAGCATAACCGATAGCATTCCATCATCTGTTTGAGTAAGAAATATTCCAAAAACACATACACCATTGAGGAACCTTGGATTTATTACATTTCAAGCGTCGGCTAACGTCAGAGCTCTAGTGAACTCATCATCGCCATGAATGTCAACTTGAACGATGAGGTTAATTTATTTTCGTCTAAACGACGGAACTTGTTTAAATATTTGCACTTTTTATACTCCACAAGGTTAACTAACTTTAAAATGAAAAGACACATCTATTATTATTATTTTTATCTACATTATTTGGATTTGTAAATAATTTATGCATGAGATTACATTCTTTTTTTCTATTTGTGATTACTCAAATCAGCGCAAATTACTGTCGCTAATTCTGACACACTCACACCGAAATTGTAGTCTGCGATCTACAATCGTAAAAAGTAAAAAGGTTAGTGGCTAGTTTTAACTGGCACTTGATCGTCAGACTTAATCAAAATCAGACTGTCATTATTTTATTTCTAAACTAAAACTTCATTTTTACTAATATATCCTCTTTTACACGTTTTTTGTATTTTATTTTAATACGTAATAAGTAAGCTTATTAACTTACAACTGTTGCAGCTGAACCTCCAATTCCAGCTACAAAACGTGCACTTATTAAAAGCCATGCCGATTTTGCAAATACAACAGCAATCCATGGTAAAAAGAGGGGAATACCAGCAAGCAAAAGAGTACCTCTACGTCCAAGTTTTTCGACAATCACTCCTGCTAAAAGGCTGCCTGGAACACCAGCTAGTAAGGTAATTGATGCTACCCATGATGCTTCTTCCTGTATGAAAATAAAATTATATTTCACAAAGAATTTTGACTATTGCAGAAAATCATTTAAAAAAGTATAAAGTGAATATAGAAGGTGCAAAATGCGACTTTAAAGAGAATAATCCGTCAGCAAGAAATTTAGTTTCATAATATTTTGAGTGGTACAGATACCTGTGTGGATGATTATGATTAATGTCGATGGTGGTCAGCTCGCATCTTTGGCAGATTAAACTTATTGCCAAATTGTGTATGACCTATAAGGCTCTAAATAAAAAATGATGTCAGAAATATAATATTGACACAGATTTTGCTATAAACAAATGTACTACACTGCAGAGTCACATGACGAGCCGACAACTCTTTTTTTCTTTTACCACCTGCCATAAACGTAATCCGCCACGATTACTATTGATAACGGAGAGATATCCTCGCGGTCAATCAACGCGCTTGCTCAAGGCGAATTAAGAACGAATTAAAAGCCTTAGCAAGGCTCCACTGTTAGGAGCGAGCCTCAGTCCTCACTGGTTGGAGAAAAATTACCTAATCTCTACTGACTATGCAGATCCGTGCCGAAACTAAAACGCAGCTTACCCGCTTGGCTGCACAGTTTTACCACTGCCTCCACGATGTTTTTTTCCGTTACCGGGATGAGGGTTATGGTTTTCTTGTAGCACCAGCATGGCTTGACACCATTTAAACTTGCTGGTAAGACTTTTCCGAGCAGTAAAATCGGTTCCTCCTAGTTAAAGTAGTAGTAGTGGTACTGGTGGACTACACACCGCACAGAGTCGGTAGCCGGTCTGATCATAGCGACCGGTGTAATAGTGTAATAAAATGAGATTGCACACGTTGAGTAAAACCATGAACGTCACCTCCACATTTATTTCATTTAGAAAGCGGGTGTATACCCACCATTTTTTATCAACACAAGCAAAGTGGAAAGTTTTATCAAACCGAAGCTCTTGGGTACTCTAGACTGCACCCCTCCGAAATGTCAAGTATTTAGGGTTCACCCTGGATGCCGAGCTATGCTAGAGAAAACATGTCGACAAAAAAAATGAAAAGAGGTTTTACAATCCTTTGGGTTTGTAGGCGAACCTTTAAAAATCTCGGGGGGGGGGGTTATAACCAGTATTAATATTTGGATGTAATCCACCATAATTAGACCAATAATCACGTATGTGTCTTTGGTGTGGTGGCCTTCGGCTCATCCGTCATGCACCTAACTACATCTAATTCAGCTCCAAATACTAGCTTGTTTAGGAGTCGGGACAGCAATGCGCACTGCACCTACTGCGGCTGTGGAGACATTTCTCAACCTTGTGCCTCTTTATATTTAATTGAAACAGAGGCTCGAAAAGCAGCATATAAGCTAAAAAATAACGACCAATAGAAAGTCGAAAAAAGGTTCTTCAAAACCTGAAGCGACTGCCAAATGCCGCGTTTATTTTACTTCATTAAACCTTTTAGTAATGACATCCCCAACTCGAAGACTGCAGCAGAATTAAAGATTTTCTTAAGCTTGCAAATCTAGTCTAGTGCCAAAATAGATCGAAAACGGTAGAAAATTGCAATGTAGACGTTTATGGTGATAAGCTTAGGACAAAGTTTTGTTTGCCACAGTTTTCCAGGCAGAGATTTTTGCTGTCAGAGCCTTTGTTCTGGAGAACCTCCTTAGGGGTTCCTCCAACAAGCACAACTGTAAAATATGTACCGATATCCAATCGGCCTTCAAAGCTCTTTAATCTATCATAACCAAGTTAATGCTGGTCAAAGACTGTCGTCAGGCCCTAGATAAATTTGGTTCATATAATAAGGTCAAGTTGCTTTGAGTGCCTGAGCACAGTAACATTACTGGAAACTAGACAGCGGAGACCAGGCCTGGTTTACAACAGTTGCCGGTATTCAAACCCCGCAGGACAAGTGCGAGCTAAGAAAAAGAACTAGTGTCGTTCTCCGTCAAAAATTAGATGCACCTTGCATACCGGAAAAAACCTGCACTGAAGCGTTCCAAACAGTTTCTACGTTTAAGTAAAATGTATATTAAGATGGTGGTAAGGAAGTTTTACCTGGTCATGGTTTTTAACAGACACCACCACACTAAGGGGGTAGTCAATGATCTCCACTGCAGGTTTTGGGGAGAAGCGGAAAAATCTTCTCTTTATTCTCTCACCAACTGCCCAAGACTATCGCTGCTGAAACACAGTCACCTCGGCAACCTCCGAAGCCAGAGGAGCTGCAGCATATTCCAATCAGCAAAGTGTTGAAGGTCTGTACGAAGATAATTGTTGAACAAGCGGTGGTGCACTGTCGTACGAAGAAGAAGAAGAAGAAGAAGAAGAAGTACGCTTTCCATAGTGAACATACTGCTGCTCGGGTGTTAGAAACCCATCTTACTATGAGCTACCGACTTTTTCACATTGTGACATCAGTTCTCCATGGTCCTAATTTAGAAAACAGTACAGTACAGAGTAATTTATTTGTTCGAAGCCAAAATCTATTTGATTACCATATAAACCATACCTCAGTGTAACAAATTATGTAAATTTTTAAACACCGAGCACATAGTTTAAATTTTGCTTTTTCAATAACATTCATCTGCCAAAGATGCGAACTCGAAGAAAAAGTAAATATGATACCACTTTTAAAAATTATATCTGTACCATTTAATTTCCCACAGAGACGGAATGCACTTTTCCTATTTTTGCACAAGCAAAAAAATTTTTCGCTTAATCTAACTAATTATGATTATTACCCTAAATGATAATAGTACATTATACACTAAGGGAGAGAAGCGTCTTATTTTTCGCCCGAGGGCTACAAATACATCTAGGGAAAAATGGCGGTCTCTCCCGAGGTGTATATACTATTTTTTCCACGATCGGGAGTAGAAACACTTAATTTCATAAATAAAGAATTGTAATATGTCGGAGCGAAATTACAATATTTAGAAGCCTTTGGGATGTTTCCATGCAACGTACCATGACAACAGACATTTGTTTACAAAAATAAATATGAAATGTAATAAAGGCTCCCCTAGGGAAATTGTTGTCTTATTTCGTCCCTAGAGAGTAAATGCTTTACTTTTGTCACAATTTTGGTGCCATAGAAACCGACTTCTACTCCCGGTCGTGGAAAACAAAATTATTGTGATAGCTATCTAAGTAACAAAAAATGATTAATATAGAAGTCTTATCATTATAACAGTTTTTCTTTTTAGTTTAAACTAATAAATATAATAGAAAAGCTGGAATTGTAACACTTACAGTTGTAAGTGTTGTTCCAATAGGAGAATTTGATGATGTAAGTTTTGGTATACTCGGAGAAGACCATGTCTTATATGTTGCAAAGCTTGCTATTGATAGGGTAGCTGCATGTTAATAAATAAATTAGTTAATTCATTACAATTTTAAACAATTTTATTAAAATTTCCATTGTTGTAATGTTTGAAACCAATAACTGAGTTGTACAATACTTACCACTAACTGCAGATAAATATTGCATATAACGTGAATTGCTTATTGAGACAAATAGCTTCATTTTGATGTATTTGATTTTAAAACCACAGCACTTTATAATTATAACTAACTTTATTGTACTAAGAGAATGCAATACAAAACAAACATATCTACATATTACTACTAATGAGAGTTTTATTATTTGACTTATAGGAAGATTCAAAACCATAAAGAATTCGCCTGATAAGTACATCGGTCAACACTTCAGATAATATTCTATTGTCACTTAATGCAGACTAAGATTACACAAAAAATACATGATAAATACATCTATATATCTGTATATCTTCTATATATTAAACCGTTGCGTTGGGTTGAACTATAAAAAATGATCTTTGTAAGCTGTATGTAAGTGTTTTAATCGTATATGTATACCTTCCGCCCGTTAATTTTTCCATGCAAATAAGAAGCAGAAATCACTTTTTGAGTAGGCATGCTTTGTTTGTCTGATTGTAATTACCGAAATGCCAACGCAGTTTTCATAACGAACACATAATTTAAAGTTCGTCTAAACACTAACCTTTACTTTCAATTCCGTAATGTTTAGACTAGAAATTTACGGTTAGTAAATTATTGCCATGGCAGCATTGCAGACCAATATTAAATATTGTACGGCCTAATAAATACTATACCCATGCGCTCTACTTTAATAAGTTACATGGAAAAGAGGGTAAGTATTAGTAAGAGTCAGTTATAGATAGATACGCACTATTCTTCTACCTCAAGGACCTGATCTACATCAATATTGGAGGTTATAAACGTAACAAACAGTTAACTCCTGGCGTTTAAGTTTGTTTTTGTGTCGGTTTAAGTGCAAAAAATACGAGTTTTTCTGAATTAGGACGATTTATATTTCGAAATTATATGCAAACGTCTCGGGAGATGATTTAGTACTGTAGTAAACTATTGAAATAAGACACTTTAGAGGAGAGACAAATATAATGCAACTAGTTCGTTGATACAAAATTCCATAACTAATAAATAAGATATGAAAACTAAGGTGACCAAATAAAACAAAATAAAATCAACTCAAGATTAATTACTATATTTACGCCCCTCTGTTTAAAAGAGTTGCGGTTGGATAAAAGCTACGACATAAGCGTGACGCGCTTTTGCTCCTAGCTGCAAGAACCAACACGTCTTTTCAACAGTCTTTTTTACAGTATTAGCCTTCCATTTTACGAACAGAAACGATACCATCCGTAAGGTAAGAATTCAACTAGCAGAATCCGTGGACTGCGCCACACGTTTTTCTTTACAAACTGCTAACTGCGGCTTTTTTTATTGCGAATATGATATTTCTTTGTTAAGCGCGTCTAACATTTTCACACGCTTTTCTTTACAAATTTTTTTCTAGCACATTTATTAGAAGAGATTAGCCAATTACAATAAACCAAGGCTTAAAACAAGTAAATGGGCTGGCTCCGAAGTTATTTAACATAACTCTGGAATACGCAATGAGAAAGATGTCGACTGGCAGATCCAACCTACTATTTCAACAAGTCAACACAACTCTTAGCGTATGGGGATGATGTAAACATAATGGCTAGATCTATGGCAGATGCAAAAGAAGCATACATGCAACTAGAAAACAAGGCAAAAAAATAGGTCTCTCCATCAATAAAGACAAACTAGGTCCAATAGGCTAGCACATAATATTACCATAGAAGACGACAACATCGCGAACAAAGCAGGCCCGTATTTTATTAACTTGCGGTGTAAATTTAATTAATATTATTTTATAAGAATAATATTATACCTACCATATTATTTTGTAAAATAAAATATATTTAGTGTGAATCAAGCAGGTCTGTTTATTCCTATTTTGCTGGGTAGTTACAATGACATATAGAAATGTACAAATCGTTTCAACAACACATAAAGAATAAAAAATTTTCAATGCTTTGTTAGTTACACTTATTATTAGTATTGCTGTGCGAATAATAGCGCACTTCAAAAATTATGCAGCATTTGACGGTTTTTCCCTGACTCGTTGTATTTTTTAAAATTATTTTAATTTATTTGGCTTACATCACGCAAATGAATGCAAAAATATATCAGAATTTCATAGACTAAATAAGCTTTCAAAAATAATCCGAAACTGGAGGAGGAAGCGTTACATATTTTTTAAAGCATTATTTTTTAAATCGAATGTTCTAGATCTGAAAACGGAATCGGATACAAAACCGTGGAGAAATCTCAAACTTTTTTTAAAGTCTTTAAATTAGAAATGGTGGCCTAAAACATTTAAACATTTAGCTGTCAAATTTATGCAACCTTGCTGATTCAGCTGATGCAAGAGACGAAGTTTTATTGATAAAAATACGTTTAGATATGTTAAATGTTCGAATATTTAAAATAAAAGTTTTTGCATTTATTAACATCTAATAGATTTATTCAATATTAGAATATTTAATAAGCATATTTTAAGGATTTATTCCAATTGATAAACATTTATTAAATATTGAAAGATCTAAAATAAGTATATAACAGCTTATAATCATTTATACTAATTTATTAATAAATGAAGCATCAAGCTACAGCTGTATGTATAAATGTGTATAATAAACATTGGAACATCTATATTAAATCCGGCACTGTCTCAACTTATGCGACGACAAGCTTTTACATCTCGATACAGTTCATTTATTATTTTGAGGAAATGTTCATGTAACTGTCCCGTAGGGCGATGCGGTAGTTACAAATTATAAAAAAAAACGTGGCGCGAAAGCCCCGGGTTCAACTAGTTACAATTAACTTTTAATTTTCAACTTTTCTATTTCTGTTCAATTTTTGCTGAATTTCACCAAACGTTTTACCCTTAGTTTCAGGCAACCAAAATAAAACAAACATAGAACCTAGAATGCATACTGATGCATAGATCCAAAGTATGCTGTGAATTCCCCATGCTTTCGAAATTGGTTCGTAAAGCTTTATTACAAGAAATGCTAAAACACCATTGTAAGTGGTAAAAGCAGATACAGCAACGCCTTTAATGTTAGTTGCAAAAAATTCTCCTAGCAAGACGTATGGCAATGAATATACGCCTGTGTGGTTTAAAAGTAAATACAATGCTAGACTTGTTGTTGGCATCCACGATATATTGTTATATCTGCATGTACTACATCTTGAAGGTAGAAATAAATTCCTCCACCTATCAAAGATAGGGCACATCCCAATGCTGATGTGATCAGAAGAGGCTTTCGACCCATTTTATCTACAAGGGCTGCAGATATAAAAACTAAAAAATAGCTTTCGTAAAGGAAATGCAAAACACAAATATGTTACCTGCAAGTACTTCTATAAAACCAAAAATAATGCTTGAGAATTCAGGTGAAATGCTACTGTTGCTCGATTCGATGATTGTTTGCATGTATGTTTCAATTGCAGTCATACCACTACATTCTTGAAGAGTTCTAATACCTGAAAAGATGCATGTAACTTTTGCTTATTATTATTAACTAAATGCATACAGGTTCATCTATCTCAAACAAACTGAACAAGAAGTAAGAAACGTTGAAAGTAAAAAGGTTCAAGTTGACTGGGGTTATATTTGGTTTACGTTAATATTTTATTACCTTTAAAGAAAACAGATCCTATTCATCTCCTTCCATTAAAATATACCCAAACATCGATCTTTACAGGGTGCGAAGACGTCTCAACAAACTGATGAGGATTTTCAGTATTTGAAGTTTTCATATTTTGCGAGTTGGCATAGTCTGACAGACCAAAACACGCCTCATCCGTAAGATAAGAATAATTTGATTTGAACATTCGGATATTACTAATACTGATATCAGGCATAGCAGACACAGTATTTAGGTTCATCCGAACTATTTTATCCGAATAAATCATTCGATTAATAAAATCATTCGAATGGCAATCATTCAAACATGAAAATGTTTTAATTAAGCCTATCACTGCCTCAGTCCTACTGAATCTCCAAACACAGGGAGCCGTTAGGCGCAGGGAAATAAGCGTGGACGCTGTACGCAATGAGTGAGTCATGTTGGGTGACCACAATGTCATTACAACTGTATTAGAATTACTTTTGTGAATTCAGTTAATAAATCCAACTGTTGCAATAAATTACAATTTACATTTTACATTTTATTGCGTGCCTTGTTTATCACAGAAAACAGATAATTTACAAAAAATGACAACATTAACTTAATGTTATTTAAGTACAAAAATTTTAAATACTTAACTATTACACAACGCCATGTTCAACATTTCTATGCCTATTTAATTTCTCCTGAATTTCAGCCAAAGTTTTGCCTTTAGTTTCGGGCAAAACAAATACAACAAATACAGATCCTAGTATGCAACATCCTGCAAATATCCAAAACATTGTGTACATGCCCCATGCCTCAGATATGGGTTTAAAAAATTTCACTACCAGAAAACCCAAAAGGCTACCATAAAGCGTGAAAAAGGACACTGCAATTCCCTTGATGTTAGTTGCAAATAACTCTCCCAACAGGATATAGGGCAATGTAAATAACCCAATGGGATTCATAACTAAAAATAACACCAGCCCTGTAGTTGGCAACCATGACAAATATTCTACATCTGCTTTAAGCTCATCTTGAAGGTAGAAATAAATGCCTTCCCCTATTAAGGCTACAGCACATCCAAGGGCAGATATGATCATGAGAGGCTTCCGACCCATTTTGTCCACTAATGCAGCAGCAATTACGACTAAAATTTAAAAGCTGAATATAAATTGCACTTTGGAAATTAAAACAGTTGTACCTGCTGGTATTTGAATGAACCCACAAATAATACTGGCAATATCAGAGGGAATGCTGCTGTCTGTTAATTCAATTATAGTTTGAGTATATGCGTCGATTGCGTTCATTCCACTGAATTGTTGAAGAGTTTTTATTCCTAAAAAATTAAAAATTATTATCAGGTCAGGATGCATATTGTTTAACAGCCAAAGTGGCTTTGGTAATGTACTCTCTAAAAGTAAGCAAAACTAAAGTTTCAACTTTGAATGGGATAAGAATAAATAATGCTTCATTTTGAAAGATTATATTACTGCTGATTTTAATGTTAGTTTAAGCCTCGGGCTTCCACGACCGTTGTTAAATCGGATATGAATCGTCAACGAGCTCGTTTTCGATGCAACACAAATGGCTTTGTTGTATTCCAAATTCAAAACATAAAACATCTCTGAAAATGTCATCTAAAACCGAAAAACCCGGCAAACCAGTTTCTGATGCAAACACGGTTCTAACACTGTAACGGGTCCAAAAATTAATAAATATGAACAAGCTTGATATTTAAAATCTGCGAATATTTATTTGCTTGCAAATCGACGCGCTGGAGTCTTCAGTTCATGCAACAGAATCGTTAAATTAAAACTTGTTTAGTTTTGTGATTATTTTTATTAATAGCAGACCAGCTAGGAGAAACCCCATTCATACTGTGCTCAATGAATAAGTAGGTGTTTGTTATTAATCACGCCATTGTTTGTAAAATTTAAGAAAAACATACAAATTTTTTTCACAAAAAAGTTGTAAGGTTAATTAATTTTGTCGAAAAAGTATTTTTTCAGATTAGTTTTTGTTTGTCAAAATACGTTGTGACTGTTTTTGGACGTTGTCTATAGCACAGTGAAAAAAAAGTAACTTTTTTAACGTTTTCCATGGCAGCCTGCACTAATAAATCATAAAAATGTAAAAAAATAGTTTTAGCATTTAGTTCTTACCAAACATCACAATTATAGATTTTCTATATTCTGGTTTCGAAAGAAATTCCCACAATGTCGACTTATTTTTCATGTCATACTCAACGGTGTCTTCAATTTCACTTAACTGCTGCTCAATTAATTTACTGTCGGTATTTTTACTCGATAATGTGACTAAATTAGTCCGTGCTCTATCTTTTCTGCCAACCATAATGGAGTAATAAGGAGTTTCTGGCATAAAGAAAAATAATGCTACGAATATTAAGGGTATTGCACAACAACTCAACGCCAAAGCTGTGTAAGATATGAAAGGCCCAACGCTTAGTACAAATAAGCTTCCTGTTAGCTTTAACATGTTGAGCATTGATCCTAGTTTCCCTCTGATGTCCTTTTGTGCTATTTCTCCGATGTACATTGATGCCACCTTCAATCAAAAGACAAAGTTATTTACAGAACATTTCCAAAAAAAAAATTAGGGGCCCAATTTCTTGTAAATATTTTTTTGAATACTTTTTAGTTTAACAAAAAAATTCGTTTTCTTTCCCAACAAGTATTGAGAATTCTAATGGAGATGGTTTAAAATAGTTGTTTAAAATGTAAACCAACTTTTACTGTAATTTCAATTTCACAAAACATAATAGCTCGAGCCTGCCGCTACGCTCCAGGCACTGCTATTCTATTAAAAACATTCTAGAGAGCGTAACCGATAGCATTCCATCATCTGTTGAGTAAGAAATATTCCAAAAACACATACACCATTGCGGAACCTTGGATTCATTACATTTCAAGCGTCGGCTAACGTCAGAGCTCTACTGAACTCATCATCGCCATGAATGTCAACTTGAACGATGAGGTTATTTATTTTTGTCTAAACGATAGAACTTGTTTGTATATTTGCACTTTTTTACGCCACAAGGTTAACTAACTATAAAATGAAAAGACACACTTATTATTATTATTTTTATCTAGATTATTTGGATTTGTAAATAATTTATGCATGAGATTACATTCTTTTTTTCTATTTGACATTACTCAAATCAGCGCAAATTACTGTCGCTAATTCTGACACACTCACACCGAAATTGTAGTCTGCGATCTACAATCGTAAAAAGTAAAAAGGTTAGTGGCTAGTTTTAACTGGCACTTGATCATCAGACTTAATCAAAATCAGACTGTCATTATTTTATTTCTAAACTAAAACTTCATTTTTACTAATATATCTCTCTTTTCCACGTTTTTTTGTATTTTATTTTAATACGTAATAAGTAAGCTTATTAACTTACAACTGTTGCAACTGAACCTCCAATTCCAGCTACAAAACGTGCACTTATTAAAAGCCATGCCGATTTTGCAAATACAACAGCAATCCATGGTAAAAAGAGGGGAATACCAGCAAGCAAAAGAGTACCTCTACGTCCAAGTTTTTCGACAATCACTCCTGTTAAAAGGCTGCCTGGAACACCAGCTAGTAAGGTAATTGATGCTACCCATGATGCTTCTTCCTGTATGAAAATAAAATTATATTTCACAAAGAATTTTGACTATTGCAGAAAATTATTTAAAACAGTATAAAGTGAATATAGAAGGTGCAAGATGCGACTTTAAAGAGAATAATCCGTCAGCAAGATATTTAGTTTCATAATATTTTGAGTGGTACAGATACCTGTGTGGATGATTATGATTAATGTCGATGGTGGTCAGCTCGCATCTTTGGCAGATTGAACTTATTGCCAAATTGTGTATGACCTATAAGGCTCTAAATAAAAAATGATGTCAGAAACAATAAAATATAATATTGACACAGATTTTGCTATAAACAAATGTACTACACTGCAGAGTCACATGACGAGCCGACAACTCTTTTTTTCTTTTACCACCTGCCATTAAACGTAATCCGCCACGATTACTATTGATAACGGAGAGATATCCTCGCGGTCAATCAACGCGCTTGCTCAAGGCGAATTAAGAACGAATTAAAAGCCTTAGCAAGGCTCCACTGTTAGGAGCGAGCCTCAGTCCTCACTGGTTGGAGAAAAATTACCTAATCTCTACTGACTATGCAGATCAGTGCCGAAACTAAAACGCAGCTTACCCGCTTGGCTGCACAGTTTTACCACTGCCTCCACGATGTTTTTTTCCGTTACCGGGATGAGGGTTATGGTTTTCTTGTAGCACCAGCATGGCTTGACACCATTTAAACTTGCTGGTAAGACTTTTCCGAGCAGTAAAATCTGTTCCTTCTAGTCAAAGTAGTGGTACTGGTGGACTACGCACCGCACAGAGTCGGTAGCCGGTCTGATCATAGCGACCGGTTTAATAGTGTAATAAAATGAGATTGCACACGTTAAGTAAAACCATGAACGTCACCTCCACATTTATTTCATTTAGAAAGCTGGTGAATACCCACCATTTTTTATCAACACAAGCAAAGTGGAAAGTTTTACCAAACCGAAGCTCTTGGGTACTAGACTGCACCCCTCCGAAATGTCAAGTATTTAGGGTTCACCCTGGATGCCGAGCTATCCTTGAGGAAACATGTCGACAAAAAAAATGAAAAGAGGTTTTACAATCCTTTGGGTTTGTAGGCGAACCTTTAAAAATCTCGGGGGGGGGGGGGGGGAGTTATAACCAGTATTAATATTTGGATGTAATCCGCCATAATTAGACCAATAATCACGTATGTGTCTTTGGTGTGGTGGCCTTCGGCTCATCCGTCATGCACCTAACTACATCTAATTCAGCTCCAAATACTAGCTTGTTTAGGAGTCGGGACAGCAATGCGCACTGCACCTACTGCGGCTGTGGAGACACTTCTCAACCTTGTGCTTCTTTATATTTAATTGAAACAGAGGCTCGAAAAGCAGCATATAAGCTAAAAAATAACGACCAATAGAAAGTCGAAAAAAGGTTCTTCAAAACCTGAAGCGACTGCATGCCGCGTTTATTTTCCTTCATTAAACCTTTTAGTAATGACATCCCCAACTCGAAGACTGCAGCAGAATTAAAGATTTTTTTAAGCTTGCAAATCTAGTCTAGTGCCCAAATAGATCGAAAACCGTAGAAAATTGCAATGTAGACGTTTATGGTGATAAGCTTAGGACAAAGTTTTGTTTGCCACAGTTTTCCAGGCAGAGATTTTTGCTGTCAGAGCCTTTGTTCTGGAGAACCTCCTTAGGGTGTTCCTCCAACAAGCACAACTGTAAAATATGTACCGATATCCAATCGGCCTTCAAAGCTCTTCAATCAATCATAACCAAGTTAATGCTGGTCAAAGACTGTCGTCAGGCCCTAGATGAATTTGATTCATGTAATAAGGTCAAGTTGCTTTGAGTGCCTGGTCACAGTAACATTACTGGAAACTAGACAGCGGAGACCAGGCCTGGTTTACAACAGTTCCTTATGTGCCGGTATTCGAACACCGCAGGACAAGTGCGAGGTAAGAGAAAGAACTGGAGTCGTTCTCCTTTAAAAATTAGATGCACCTTGCATACCAAAACAAAACTGCACTGAAGCGTTCCAAACAGTTCCTACGTTTAAGTAGGATGCATATTATGATGGTGGTAAGGAAATTTTACCTGGCCATGGTTTTTAACAGACACCACCATATTATGGGGGTAGTCAATGATCTCCACTGCAGGTTTTGGGGAGAAGATGAAAAATCTTCTCTTTATTTTCTCACCAACTGCACAAGACTATCGGCACTGAAACACACTCACCTCGGCAACCTCCGAAGCCAGAGGAGCTACAGCATATTTCAATCAGCAAAGTGTTGAAAGGTCTGTATGGAGATAATCGTTGAACAAGCGGTGGTGCACTGTCGTACGAAGAAGAAGAAGAAGAAGTACGCTTTCCATAGTGAACATCCATCTTACTACGAGCTACCGACTTTTTTCCCTCGTGGTATCAGTCCTCCATGGTCCTAATTAAGAAAACATTGAACCTCTGAGAAGTGGTAGACGTACCAAGTTGAAATCAAAAAAAGGGGCGCTGGCGCGGTCACTATTTTCACCGAAGTAAAGGTTCTTGGCCGTCCTACCAAAATGACACTACAGTCTATTATAGGGAGAAATAGCAAAAATACTAGTGTTTTACATATACTGTGGTGTAAATCTATAAATACCAAACGGGTACCCTCTTGGTACTCTTCAAGATCATCCACCAAGAGGTTTTTAAGTGTAAAATAGCTTTAAACAATGTGTACGGCAAGACTAATTACGCACTGATAGACCAGAAAGTAGAATGGCAATCATTGTCACTAAAAATGTTGCTGACCGTATTGGTTGTAGGTATGTTTATTTTATTGGCAGACTTGTATAAACGTCAAGACAAATGTAATATTATTGGAACTATTTTCTACATTGCTGGAGTGCAGTGTAATTTATTTGTTCTGAGCCAAAATCTATTTGATCAGTGTAACAAATTATGTAAATCTTAAAACACCGAGCACATAGTTTAAATTTTGCTTCTTCAATACCATTCATCTGCCAGAGATGCGAACTCGAAAAAAAAGTAAATATGATACCACTTTGAAAAATTATATCTGTACCATTTAAATTCCCACAGAGAAGGAATGGACTGTTTTCTATTTTTGCACAAGCAATAAAATTTTTCGTTTAATCTAACCAATTATGATTATTACCCTAAATGATAATAGTACAGTATACACTAAAGGAGAGAAACGTCTTATTTTTCGCCCGAGGGCTACAAATACATCGAGGAAAAAATGGCGGTCTCTCCCGAGGTGTACATACTATTTTTTCCACGATCGGGGGTAGAAACACTTAATTTCATAAATAAAGAATTATAATAAATCGGAGCGAAATTACAATATTTAGAAGCCTTTGAGCTGTTTCCATGCAACGTACCATGACAACAGACATTTGTTTACAAAAATAAATATGAAATGAAATAAAAACTCCCCTAGGGAAATTGTTGTCTTATTTCGTCCCTAGAGAGTAAATGCTTTACTTTTGTCACAATTTTGATGCCATAGAAACCGACTTCTACTCACTATCTTGGAAAAACAAAATTATTGTGATAGCTGTCTAAGTAACAAAAAATGATTGATATAGAAGTCTTATCATTATAACAGTGTGTTTTTAGTTTAAACTAACAAATACAATAGAAAAGCTGGAATGGTAACACTTACAGTGGTAAGTGTTGTTCCAATAGGAGAATTTGATGATGTAAGTTTTGGTATACTCGGAGAAGACCATGTCAAATATGTTGCAAAGCTTGCTATTGATAGGGTAGCTGCATGTTAATAAATAAATTAATTAATTCATTACAATTTTAAACAATTTTATTCAAATTTCCATTGTTGTCATGTTTGAAACCAATAACTGAGTTGTACAATACTTACCACTAACTGCAGATAAATATTGCATATAACGTGAATTGCTTATTGAGACAAATAGCTTCATTTTGATGTATTTGATTTTAAAACCACAGCACTTTATAATTATAACTAACTTTATTGTACTAAGAGAATGTAGTACAAAACAAACATATCTACATATTACTATTAATGAGAGTTTTATTATTTAACTTATAGGAAGATTCAAAACCATAAAGAATTCGCCTGATAAGTACATCGGTCAACACTTCAGATAATATTCTATTGTCACTTAATGCAGACTAAGATTACACAAAAAATACATGATAAATACATCTATCTTTCTGTATATCTTCTATGCATTAAACCGTTGAGTTGAACTATAAAAAATGATCTTTGTAAGCTGTATGTAAGTGTTTTAATCGTATATGTATACCTTCCGCCAGTTAATTTTTCCATGCAAATAAGAAGCAGAAATCACTTTTTGAGTAGGCATGCTTTGTTTGTCTGATTGTAATTACCGAAATGCCAACGCAGTTTTCATAACGAACACATAATTTTAAGTTCGTCTAAACACTAACCTTTACTTTCAATTCCGTAATGTTTAGACTAGAAATTTAAGGTTAGTAAATTACTACGATGGCAGCATTGCAGACCAATATTAAATATTGTACGGCCTAAGAAATACTATACCCATGCACTCTGCTTTAATAAGTTACATGGAAAAGCTCGTAAGTATTAGTAAGAGTCAGTTATAGATAGATACGCACTATTCTTTAACCTCAAGGGCCTGATCTACATCAATATTGGAGATTATAAACGTAACAAACAAACTCCTGGCGTTTAAGTTTGTTTTTGTGTCGGTTCAAGTGCAAAAGATGCGTGTTTTTCTGTATTAGGGCGATTTATATTTCGGAATTATATGCAAACGTCTCGCGAGATATTTTAGTACAGTAGTAGATTATTGAAATAAAACACTTTATATAATGCAACCAGTTCGTTGATACAAAACTTTATAACTAATAAATAAGATATGCAAACTGAAGTGATCAAATAAAACAGAATAAAGCCAACTAAAGATTAATTATTACATTTACCCCCCCCCCTCTATTTAAAAGAGTTGCGGTTGGATAAAAGCTACGACACGTGACGCGCTTTTGCTCCTAGCTGAAAAAACCAATACGTCTTTTTAACAGTCGTTTTCTACAGTATTAGCCTTCCATTTTACAAACAGAAACGACCTTTGCTTGCTCAGCATTTATAAAATGCTAATCAAGGGACGGGGTTGGTATGGTGAAGTTTACAAAAAGCCGTAAGGTAAGAATTCAACTGGCAGAATCCGTGGACTACGCCACACGTTTTTCTTTACAAACTGCTAACTTCGGCTTATTTAATTGCAAATACGATATTTCTTTGTTAAGCGCGTCTGAAACTTTCACACGCTTTTTTTAACAAAATTATTTCTAACACATTTATTAGAAGAGATTAGCCAATTACAATAAACCAAGGTCTAAAATAAGTAAATGGACTGGCTCCGAAGTTATTTAACATAACTCTGGAATACGCAGTGAGGAAGATGTCGACTGGCAGATCCAACCTACTATTTCAACAAGTCAACACAACTCGTAGCGTATGGGGATGTTATAAACATAATGGCTAGATCTATTGCAGATGCAAAAGAAGCATACATGCAACTAGAAGACAAAGCAAAAAAATAGGTCTCTCCATCAATAAAGACAAACTAGGTCCAATAGGCTAGCACATAATATTACCATAGAAGACGACAACATCGCGAACAAAGCAGGCTTATATTTTATTAACTTGCGGTGTAAATTTAATTAATATTATTTTATAAGAATAATATTATACCTACCATATTATTTTGTAAAATAAAATATATTTAGTGTGAATCAAGCAGGTCTGTTTATTCCTATTTTGCTGGGTAGTTACAATGACATATAGAAATGTACAAATCGTTTCAACAACACATAAAGAATAAACATTTTTAAAATGCTTTGTTAGTTACACCATTGTTTTTATATCCTAAGATATAAAAACAATGGTTACACTTATTATTAGTATTGCTGTGCGAATAATAGCGCAACTAAAAATTATGCAGCATTTGACGGTTGTAACTCGTTGTATTTTTTTAAATTATTTTAATTTATTTGGCTTACATCACGCAAACGAATGCAAGAATATATCAGAATTTCATAGACTAAATAAGCTTTCAAAAATAATCCGAAACTGGAGGAGGAAGCGTTACATATTTTTTAAAGCATTATTTTTTAAATCGAATGTTCTAAATCTGAAAACGGAATCGGATACAAAACCGTGGAGAAAACTCTCAAACTTTTTTTAAAGTCTTTAAATTAGAAATGGTGGCCTAAAACATTTAAACATTTAGCTGTCATATTTATGTAACCTTGCTGATTCAGCTGATGCAAGAGCCGAAGTTTTATTGATAAAAATACGTTTAGATTGGTTAAATGTTCGAATATTTAAAATAAAAGTTTTTGCATTTATTAACATCTATAATGATTTATTCAATATTGGAATATTTAATAAGCATGTTTTAAGGATTTATTACAATTGATAAACATTTATTAAATATTGAAAGATCTAAAATAAGTATTTAACAGCTTATAATCATTTATACTAATTTATTAATAAATGAAGCATCAAGCTACAGCTGTATGTATAAGTGTATAATAAACATTGGAACATCTATATTAAATCCGGAACTGTCTCAACTTATGCGACGACGAGCTCTTACATCTCGATACAGTTCATTTATTATTTTGAGGAAATGTTCATGTAACTGTCCCGTAGGGCGATGCGGCAGTTACAAATTATATAAAAAAAATCGTGGCGCAAAAGCCCCGGGTTCAACTAGTTACAATTAACCTTTAATTTTCAATTTTTCTATTTCTGTTCAATTTTTGCTGAATTTCGCCAAACGTTTTTCCCTTAGTTTCAGGCAACCAAAATAAAACAAACATAGAACCCAGAATGCACACTGATGCATAGATCCAAAGTATGCTGTGAATTCCCCATGCTTTCGAAATTGGCTCGTAAAGCTTTATTACAAGAAATGCTAAAACACCATTGTAAGTGGTAAACGCAGATACAGCAACGCCTTTAATGTTAGTTGCAAAAAATTCTCCTAGCAAGACGTATGGCAATGAATATACGCCTGTGTGGTTTAAAAGTAAATACAATGCTAGACTTGTTGTTGGCATCCACGATATATTGTTTATATCTGCATGTACTACATCTTGAAGGTAGAAATAAATTCCTCCACCTATCAGAGATAGGGCACATCCCAATGCTGATGTGATCAGAAGAGGCTTTCGACCCAGTTTATCTACAAGGGCTGCAGATATAAAAACTAAAAAAATAGCTTTTGTAAAGGAAATGCAAAACACAAATATGTTACCTGCAAGTACTTCTATAAAACCAAAAATAATGCTTGAGAATTCAGGTGAAATGCTACTGTTGCTCGATTCGATGATTGTTTGCATGTATGTTTCAATTGCAGTCAGACCACTACATTCTTGAAGAGTTCTAATACCTGAAAAAATGCATGTAACTTTTGCTTATTATTATTAACTAAATGCATACAGGTTCATCTATCTCAAACAAACTGAACAAGAAGTAAGAAACGTTGAAAGTAAAAAGGTTCAAGTTGACTGGCGTTATATTTGGTTTACGTTAATATTTTATTACCTTTAAAGAAAACAGATCCTATTCATCTCCTTCCATTAAAATATACCCAAACCTCGATCTTTACAGGGTTCGAAGACGTCTCAACAAACTGATGAGAATTTTCAGTATTTCAAGTTTTCATATTTTGCGAGTTGGGATAGTCTGACAGACCAAATCACGCCTCATACGTAAGACAGTTTTGCATTTCACGAAACACTGTCAGTCGATAGAAGAATAAAAGCAGATCTTTCTTTAATATTGTGTGACATGTTCCCACAGCAAGCTCCAGTTGTTAGAACAAGTGACGAATAGATGTTTTTTCAGTAGCAGCATTTACTAGGTTATGGTGGTCGGCCGCTACCCTGTTTTTTACGATGCTTCCTGACTCACGACAAAGTTTAACACCGACTTCTTTTCGAATTTCTTCTAGGCAGCCATGAACGGAAACCAAACCAAACCTCGTCTACCTTACCTCCTAACGAAAACAATTTTGTAAAAATTAATGCAAGTGAATTGTAAAAGTATATTACTTTGAAAGAAATTGTGTTTCTTTACATAGTTGAAAGAAAAATTACCAAGAACACAAAAAGAAAAATGAACCCCCTACACCCCCACATTTTGAGCCAAGCAGGACGAGGTTACAAATTATTATATCTGGATCCAAAAAAGTAATATTTATACCTCTTGTTCAGTCAATCTGGGATGTCCCTGTATATAGCGGCAAACAAACTGGAAAATACATTCATGTTCGTTATAAGTCAATATTCAGGGTTCTGCATCACTTTTGCAAGGTATAGCTAAAATATACATAGATAGTTTTTCATTCTCTTCGTTTAAGGGCTCGTGAAATAATAACTATTGGTGTATGGTTTTACAACAAAATGTTATGCCACTTCTGATAGACCGTCGCAATATTATTGACGTGTCTAAAATTTCTTATCTACATGTTAATGCTTTATCCCGTTGTGAACAACTTTTCAGAAATACTGCAATTTTGCTTTATATTAACTCAATGGCCATGATGTTCACCTGACTTAAACGCGACAGAGCACGCTCTATCGATAAGAGATATAATCTATAATGTTAGAAGAACATGTGCCAACTTTATTATTAATTGTTCAGTATTAATAGAACTCTTTGAATTTATTTATAATATTTTTCAATCCGTTTATTCTAATTTTACCTCTACGCTCTAACAAAAGTGTAAGTAAAACCTTGTATTATATTATTACCGATTATAATAAACAATGAACTCCTGTATTCCTTTTTTGACAAAAACTCCCACAATGTTGACTTGTTTTTCATGTCGCCCTCTACAGTATTCTCGATTTCGACCAAGCGATCATTAATCATTTTTTCATCAGCATTGTTAGAGGATAACCTGATTACAGTATCTCTTGCAGAATTCTTTTTGCCCACCTTGATTAAGTAATAAGGCGATTCGGGCATAAAGTAGAAGAGTATCAAGAATACCAATGGAAAAACACTGCAACTAAGTGTCAACACTTTGTATGATACGAACGGCCCCACGCTTAGTACAAAAAAATTTCCTGTATTCATTAGAAGGTTGCCGGAGACTCCTAGTTTTCCTCGGATGTCATTTTCTGCTATTTCTCCATTGTACATTGGGACAGCCTTAAATTAAGAGAAAATTATTAAAATTTTATTCTTGAATTTTTCTTATAATATTTCATAAATTTAAATACGTTTTGCTGCCGTCATCAACTTGCCAAAATAAGTTCGTTTTATCAAATTCATGACAAGGTTTAGGAATATCATTTTTTTCTCTCACCGTCAGTGCTATTCCATTTCCTATTCCTGCCACAAACCGTGCAATGATCAACACCAAGGCTGATTTGGCAAATATAATTACAATCCATGGCACAAATAATGGTATGACTGAAAGTAGCAAAGAACCTTTACGGCCAAACTTGTCTACAATCACACCTGCTACTAAGCTACCTGGAATGGCTCCCAGTAAGGAACTTGATGCGACCCACGATGCTTCTGCCTGTAAATGAAAAACAGTTGTTTTTTTGAGAAATACATTAGCATTCAAATAAAATGTATCCTGTTCGTTATGGTAAAGAACTTACAGATGTAATGGTTGTTCCTATGGGGGAATTGTCTGAAGTGAGTTTTGGCAAAGATGGAGAGGCCCATGTTACATACGCGGCAACGGTAGTCAGTGATAATGCAGCTGTATTAAATTAACAGGTTAAGAATTATTATCTGTTCCAGCTACATAATATAATAATCATTAATTATATTAATTTCTCCGAAAATATTGCAGTATTGCAGTGCTAGCGTTATTTGCAATACGACCAAGGCCTATACCTATCACTGTCGACACAATAGATTTGGGGTACCGAACAAGATTACAACAGACCAAGATCACCAGTTCAAATATTATATTAACCTACTCTGTGTGCAATATATTCGCACAACATCGTACCGTCCTGCAGCCAACGGCGTGGTAGAGCGCTGGTACTGAACCAATAATGCCACGCCACCACACTCTGGGTGGATGCGCTGCCTACCGTGGTATACGGAATTTCACTACGTGCACCGGATAAGTTCTTCGTCTCTTTCCATTCTAACTACGCAGACCTATTATCATTCGTGGCTTCTGCTCAACTTATACGTCGCGACATAGATTTCGGTATGACTGTATGCAAATAAGTTATTGTTGTTTTGATTTTCGATAGTTGTCAATAAATATAATTGCAAAAATTGCAATTACTTCATCATATACTACCCAGAATGGGCTCTCAAACAAGTTGTAGCTCATCCCGATTAGACAACTACTTTTTGAGTTTATGTGGGTTAAAGACGGGGGAATTGTCTGAAGTGAGTTTTTGCAAAGATGGGGAGGCCCATGTTACATACGCGGCGACGGTAGTCAGTGATAATGCAGCTGTATTAAATTAACAGGTTAAGAATTATTATCTGTGTTCCAGCTCTATAATATAATAATCATTAATTATATTAATTTCTCCGAAAATAAACGTGGTAGCGTTATTTGCAATACGACCAAGGCCTATACCTATCATTGTCGACACTATAGATTTGGGGTACCGAACAAGATTACAGCAGACCAAGATCACCAGTTCAAATATTTGCTATTTGCCGCCTTGGCTAACCTACTCTGTGTGCAATATATTCGCACAACATCGTACCGTCCTGCAGCCAACGGCGTGGTAGAGCGCTGGTACCGAACCAATAATGCCACGCCACCACACTCTGGGTGGATGCGCTGTCTACCGTGGTATACGGAATTTCTTTACGTGCACCGGAGAAGTTCTTCGTCTCTTTCCATTCTAACTACGCATACCTATTATCATTCGTGGCTTCTGCTCAACTTATACGTCGCGACATAGATTTCGGTATGACTTTATGCAAATAAGTTATTGTTGTTTTGATTTTCGATAGTTGTAAATAAATATAATTGCAAAAATTGCAATTACTTCATCATATACTATCCAGAATGGGCTCTCAAACAAGTTGTAGCTCATCCCGATTAGACAACTAGTTTTTGAGTTTATGTGGGTTAAAGACGAGATCTTCATCGAATCTCGTGCACAAATTTCCAAAATTTAATTTTGAAAAAAACACGCTACCAAAAAGACATGGTAACTTCTGTTTCTAGCTTCGAATTTTTTTGAAAAGCTTAACTAGAACTACAATTTTCGATATACCTCTTAATTTAAAATTTCATTAAAACCTCGTTGTACGAGTTCACCCACTGACAGAGTTTTTTAATAACCACTTTTTTAGGTTGCTTGAGCCTCAAAACGTGTATTTTCGTTAAAATCTAGATTTTCATGAAATCAATGCTTTCCTATACCGAAAGTATTGGAAAGTAAAAACAAAGGTAATGCAGTTTTTAAAATAAACTTACCAGTAATTGCAGAAATGTATTGCATATATCTCGAATTTTTTAAATATGCAAAAATCTTCATTTTAAAAATTTAAAGAATAACTACAGCAGTATTTTGTAGGTTTCTTAAATTATGCTATATCACAAAGAGAGGTTTAAATCACTTTATTTTTTTTGTAGCTTGCTAGCTTGCTAGCATTAACAGAAATAATATTTCAAACAAACAAATTTTAGAATAACCTTCAGATAATTTTTATGCTATCAGCAAAAACCTTTGTACTCTTGTTTTTCTTAATGCTTATAATACACAAGTATTATCTATAGAATTTTAAAACTCCAATTGTGCTGGGTGTAATCCCCAAATGACGACGCGGTCTAAGCCGAAAGTAAATTGTAATATTGACAGTTCAAGAAACCGCGAAAACCTCAAAGAATATATAAACTCCAATTGTTTATACAGCAAGTACATAGTATAAAAAGTAAAAAAAGGTATTGCATTGCACTAAATATATTTATTTTAAAAACATGCATAGTGATTCAACCCCAACTATGGGATACATTGAATTTTTATTTAAAAAGAACAATAAAACGATATTTTATAGGGTTGAAGAGCAATAAAGGTTGATAAAACTTTTTTTTAATGTCTTCTTTGCCACTTTTCTGAGATTAAACGAGCTGCACATTTTTTGGCCAGTTTCTTTTTATTTTCTTCGCTTTTTCGTTTTTCCTCTTCTTTTTTCATTTTCATTTCATCTTCTTTTTTCTTTTTCTTTTCCTGCTTGGTTGCCTTTTTTTTGGTTTCCTGAACCACCGGTCCATAGTGTCCCGAATAACTTTGGTTCCCCACATGGTAATGTTGACTGCAATAACAATTTTTAACTTAAATGCTAAGTTGAATGAAAAACAAGTATTAGAAGTGTCTAGGCAATATACTACCAAAGTAGAAAAACCACAATTTGTTTTTTGTTGATTTTTAACATAAAAAGGCATAAAAAATAGTTTGATAACTCGACACAGACACGCTGTAGAACAGTAACTGCTAGAGTGTGTAATATTAGACACAAAGCAACAAAGACAGACACAGTTTTACACCTTTTTTGCTATGCTACATCGAAATCAACTTACTTACGTTACAAATAACACCAGTGATTCAATGTTCCCCATGGTTCATTGTACTCTCCCCTCTCCTTCATATGTGCTTATTTATTTCTTTTTAACAAACGGTTAAATCTTTTACGAACAAAGAAATAAAGAAAATCTATCGAATACCATTAAGTAAATAAGAGGAGATTGAGAAGCAGGAAGAATAATTAAATATCTAAACCTATGACATATTGCTAACCACTATATTAAAATTAGTTGTTTTGTTACAAAAAATACAAACAGCTTAAGACGCTTTTAAGCTGAGAAATGTAGAGACACCTTGAATCTCTGTCCTCTCTCTTTGTTTTTATCCTCTTTCTTCTATCATCTTTCTTTCGGTCCTCTCTTTTCCTACCTTCTTACTAGTTACTCAATATACAGTGAGCTTTTCTTTTTTGTATACATATCAGCTATGTATACTTTTATAAAAAAAACATGCCAATGCATTGTTTTACTGCAATCTCTAGGCAACCAACTGTGCAGAAAATAATAGAGAAAGAAAGAAAGGTTATTCCTCATAACGTGAGGTTATGTTCAATGAGTATATTTGTGAATAAAACGCAAAATTATTTGAATATCAAAATTTTTTTTATAAAACTATTATTTTAAAAACGTAAAATATCAACAATACACAAATTTTATGCTAAATTCAAAAAATCAAAACTAAGTGCTATTAATTTAACATTAAACAAATTGATTACTATTTCCACAGCCGACTATTCTTTTCAACAATTGAAACTTTGAAATGTAGTGTATAGTTGGTTGCCCACAGATTGCAGTAAAACAATGCATTAACATGTTTTTTATAAAAGTATACAAAAAAGAAAAACTCACTGTATATGTGTATTCTATCCTAATCTTGTATCTTCTTCTATGTACTAAATCCGGATCCCTTCCACAAGTCTCCACTTTGAATGGTGAGGGTCTTTCGCTACTAGAATCCACATATTGCGCGTTCAATATATAAAACGCAAATTCTCGTGTACAGCGGTTCGCTACAGTTTTCAATAGAGTTATGCAAAATTGTATGTATACGCTTTGTTTGTATTATTACAGTATAATCTGACGTTATCATTTCAAACACGAACTCCGACGTCAGCGTCACCAGATAACCCAAACATTACCTTCTCCGAAATGCGGTTATACTAATACCATGCGATCAAAAAAATCCTATCTAGTATAGCAAGTTTTACAAATTTCATTGCAGCTGAGCTAATAACAGGGCATCTATCTGGAAATGTTGTTTTACTACCTACAATTATTTTATTGCCTTCAGGTATTGGATTGTCATTGCAATTAAAAGAAAACAATTTCAGAACTAGAAAACGCAATCACCATTAGTAAGGATCAAAGACATACATTTAATAAACTACGAATTGATTTCCCAGAGTATAGATTCTCACAGGGACAATTGTACGTAGCTTATTCTACAGTTAGAAGAGTTTCAAATATGTAAATAAAAACACTAATTTTAATACCAGAGTACCAACAACGTTTTCTAATGTTTTAGTGGTAAAGTAGGTGGGGCATTATATTATAAATAGAATACAATCCTCTGTGAACAATTTATTTTTTTTAATAGTTTTATTATTTATTAAACATGAAAATTAAAATAATTAAATTAATTATAAATTAAACTATATAAATACAAAAAAATAATTGCCCCACTCAAGATTGGAACCTGGGACTTCTGCTTACAAGACAGTAACTCCACCCACTTCGCCACAGAAACATTATAAAACGTTGTTGTTATTCTGGTATTAAAAAGACACGTCTTTTATTTGTCTGGACAAATATAATGTCCTACGCATTTTGCATCTAGTTTTACTTTGTTGGGAAGCCCTGTATACAATACGGTTGGGCGCATTAAGTACATGTCTTACATCTCGACACTACTTATTTGTTATTTTTTTTTTAAAGAAGTTAACAAAGAAAAGTGTGAATCGTAGCCCACGGGTTCTGCTAGTACAATTTTAATTTCACATCGTCACTGTAAAATCACTGCTACGGATCGTGCAATAATTAGAAGTAGCGCAGATTTTTGCATTCTCATCTACGGCACAGATTTTAGCCCAATTTTTTCTGCATTTAATTCAGATGCAACTTGCAAGGCTACCAAAAATAGTATGATGTTGTTGTCTGTGTAAAAAGTTAAAAAGGGTAATAATAGTAAACGGAATGTTTGTGAAAACGACATTATATATTAGTAATTGATAACAACAATCACTTCAGATTTTAGATAATTTGATGTTCAACAAATAGTTTACTATAATTTCAATAATACTACAAAATAGTAAATTGCGCTACGTAAAAAAACACATTTTATTATTGTTACATTTTGGTATTTGGCAGATGATATTACGTTATATCACATTATACCTGATTTTTACAGTTTGCTATGCTTAAAGGGACAACTCGCTGAGGCTGACTCACCGCGGCCGACTCGCCGCTGATCCAGCTAGTCACGGCCGACTCGCCGCGGACCGACTCTCCGCGTAAGTTAATCGAATTTGCAGTTTGAAATACGTTAACGGCGACTAAACCATTTGGCAATTATGAACTATACCTCTTAAATAACCTATAATGTTTCTATTTTCATAGTCTCTTAATTAAAATCTCGTTCAAAAATCCATTAAAAAATTTTATTCAGTTTACTCTACCTTAAGTTAAAGCAATAAAATTAATATAACTAAATTAATGTATTACAAGAAAGTAGAAGTGCGCTGAACCGCCATTTTTATCTTAATATTTTGCTTTACAGTGTAATTGCGTGATTAGAATCTTGGCCATTTGATTTATTGAACAAAAGCAATAACAAATTTTAATAATTTAAAGCAGGTAACGCGGATAACTGTTAATTACCTACATATTAAAGCCTCTGCAAATATTCTTGGTAAATAATACAACCAACGAATTCTAAATATCCTATACATATTGCTATGATATTTAGAGGTGTTTGATTTGACTGGGGTATTGTGGTTGATGGAAAACAATTTTTGGATTGTTTGTTGCAGTTCAATTTGCATTTGGAGATTTATGAAGACTTGTAAGATTTTAATGTTCTGACTTATAAAACTCAGGGTCGCGTATTTTTGCTAGAATTCCTGTTATAAATTCTAATAATTGTTATTTTTCGTATGGTACTGAAAGAAAAGAAAAACACAACAGATTGATACGAAGACTATTTATGTTATTTGTAATTATAATTTAAATTAGAATTGTTAAAAAGGTTTAGTTTATAAGAAGTTTTAGAGTTACTTGATTTGTGCGTCGATAAATGTCAGTTAGGATGTCAGTGTCAAAATGACAAACGAATTCAAAAGTATACTGATGGACATGAGATTTAGTTGTTTGTAATAAAAATGAAAATCAAAGTAGGAAGAAAAAAGATATAAAAAAAAAAGAAATTTGTTTAATTAGTTACGGCTCGTCGGTGTAAATAAATACACAGAATTGAGATCCTCTGGAAGAAGAAAAGAGGAAAAACGGGTCTAAAAGTTATATAAAAGTAATAGCGAGAATAAAAGTGAAAAATACAAAGAAGTAACAACGAATTATATATAAAACCAGAAGAATTATAAATAAAAGGTGATCGAGGAAGTTTGTACGTTGGTGATGGTAGTAAAACCAAATTGGTAATAATATAAAAAGCACAAGAAGAAGATTCAGATTAAGAGAGAGTATTTGTTGTTGCTCGAGAGGCCAGCAGAGCGTTTTGCTAGAGCGAGGAATTAGAAGACGCTAAGATAAGTGTTTATTTGTTAAAAAAAGACGATAGTAGTTAGTAAAATTTATTGATATTTCGGAAACCACATTTAGAAATTGAGTTATTTAATAAAATTATTATTTTGTAAAGTTGATATCTTTGTGTGTTTATTTCTATTTAAAATTTAATTTAAACAATTTATTTTGCAAGCAAAATAACGACCCTGAGAAAGTTAAAAGAGTCTCATAGCAAGTTTAAATTTAATTGCGTGAATTGCAGACAGTTTAGGGATTGTATTCTAGTAATCACGAGACCAAGCATATCATTGCAATTAAAATTGGCACCTAACAACGTGGGGCTCGTTGATGTACACTGTGGCATTTTTGGTAAATGTTTGGTTACAGTTTTCAACATTAAGCTTATTTGATAAAGAACCCAAAATACTTAAAAAATTTATTTATTAAAAACAGAAAAAGTTTGTTGGAATAGAGAAAGTTGGTAGTAGCTAGCTATTTAGTTTTTCTTGTAGATTTAAAAAGGTTATAATTTGAAAGAAAAATGACAGAACAAAAACGCAGAATGATGTTAAGAAGTTCGATAAGGTAGATTGATGCAGAAGATTCAAATTCAGAAGGTGATAATGAAGACCACATAATAGAAGAGGTAGTAGCGGTAATAGAACAGCAGGGGCAAGAAGAGGTACAGGGAGAAGTACAAGATAAACCAGAACAAGGAAAAGAAGTACCACAAGAAGTAAATTTGAATACATTGATGCAACTGATGATAAGAATGGAAGAGAGTATGGCTAAGAAAATAGAAGAGACTGCGAGAGAAACTAAAGAGAGTATGGAAAAGAAAATCGATAATAATGCTAAGAAAATGGACAGTATGGAAGAGCGTATGGAAAAGAAAATAGAAGAGACTGCAAGAGAAACTAAAGAAAGTGTGGAAGGCTTAAAAACAAGCGTAGGAAGTATGGAAGAGCAAATGCAGGCTTTGGAAAAAAAATTAGATGATAGTGTTAAACAGCAGATTCAAAGTTTGGAGGACCGAATTGTTAAAAACATACAAGAAGTTACAGGTGAAACTGGGAGTAAATTGGAAACATTAAATAATGAGGTGTTAAATGTAAAACAGGTTCAACATAACACAACAGAGAAATTAGAAGGAATACAAGAAGCTTTCGTAGCATTGGAAATTGAACATGGGCAAATCAAAGAAAAACAGGTAAAGTTACAAAATGAGCAGGTAAAATTAGATGAAAAACAACTGGAAATTGAAGATAGAGTAAACCAAAATGAAAATAAACTAACAATTATTGGGGCAAAGACACAAGAAGAAAATAGAAAGCATGATGAGGAACTTGAGATAATAGAAGGAAAACTGGAGAATCTAAGTATTAATGGTTCATCAGGATATACTATCATGACAATAATGGGGGCACGTCAATTAAAAGGTGCACAAAAATTGAAAGGAAACATTAATAAACATTTCATAATTTTTATACTAAAAATGGACCTGAGTTATACGTTTACTGTTGTGAGAATCGTAGATTATGGACATAACAATCGCTTAAATTATAGAGAAAGAGGAAAGTAAGATGATGGTGATGTAAGTTCCTACAGAACAACTTCTGTTTTTTATAAATATTTCGTTTATTTAAATAGTTTATAATTGTTTGTTATTAACAACCACACATGGTCACCTAAGTTCGTCTAAATTTTAGTAACAAATTTTATTTGGCATTAATTGACTCAGGCGCGCAAGCTTCTTTAGTCAAAGAAAAAATAATTTTGGAAAATAAAACTTTAACAGAAAAACATTTAATTAAAATAGGGAAGTTGGAGTTGTTGTCTGCAACGAAGAAAAAAGTTTCTACAATATCGAAAGCAGTGAATTTAGAAGTTACAATAGGAAGTAAAAGTTATGTGACAAGATTTTTGGTCGTACCAGAGTTACAGTTAGATTTTATAATTGGAATAGATTTCATAGAACAAGAAGGGGTTAAAGTTGACGGCGAATATAAATGTATTATAATAAATAATGATAAAATAGAATGGACAAAAGATGGACTATATAATAATAAATAATTATGTCATAAGTGACTTTATAAAGGAGGAGCAGATTGGAATTCCTTGTTGGAGAACAAGAAGGGGTTAAAGATGACGGCGAATATGAATGTATTATAATAAATAATGATAAAATGGAATGGACAAAAGATGGACTATATAATAATAAATAATTATGTCACAAGTGACTTTATAAAGGAGGAGCAGATTGGAATCCCTTGTTGGAAATATAAAGTACAATTAAATAACCTGGTACGTGAAAATATTGACCTCATAAATGAAAAACCGTGTGTAGCAAGAAATCACATACATAAACTTGAAGTAGATGACAAAGCTCCATTTAATGTTAAAGTTTATCCGATACCTTTTGCGTATAGAATACAAGTTAAAGAAGAAATAAATAAAATGTTGGCAGATAATATTATAGAATCACCCACAACTAGTTATGTGAACCCGTTGGTGGTCGTTAAGAAGAAAAATGGTAGTCTTCGATTGTGTTTAGATGCTCGTAAAATAAACAATATTACCAAACCACAATATGAATCTCCGCAAACGATTGACAGTTTATTGGCAAGAATTATGGGGGCAAGACAGATACTGAGAAGAATGAATCATGTACAATAGCATGCAAAAGTAGTAGAAGATGTATGTGAGATCTTAGAACAAGCAAGAATCAAAAACAGCGCAGCATTGAACAAGTATGAAAGAAGGAAAAATAAAAATTTAAAAAGAAAGAAGTTTTATCAGATAGGTGATTTAGTAGTGGTTAAAAACTTAAAAGTTGCAAATAGGGCTGAAAAGATTTGTGCAAAACTACAATTGTCTTACATAGGGCCTTTCAAAATAAATAGGATTTTTGGGGAGAATACTTTTGAGTTAGCTGAGTTAGAGAGTGGAAGAATAAGAGGAAGATTTCATATTTCAATGATTTTTCCTTACAATATTAAAGAAGTTTAATGTTGAAATCGATGAAAACAAAATTTTTTCTTTATAAAACTTGTTTAGTTTAATATTCTAAAATTTTATTTTAATCAGGGGGCAAAAATGCTATGATATTTAGAGGTGTTTGATTTGACTGGGGTATTGTGGTTGATGGAAAACAATTTTTGGATTGTTTGTTGCAGTTCAATTTGCATTTGGAGATTTATGAAGACTTGTAAGATTTTAATGTTCTGACTTATAAAACTCAGGGTCGCGTATTTTTGCTAGAATTCCTGTTATAAATTCTAATAATTGTTATTTTTCGTATGGTACTGAAAGAAAAGAAAAACACAACAGATTGATACGAAGACTATTTATGTTATTTGTAATTATAATTTAAATTAGAATTGTTAAAAAGGTTTAGTTTATAAGAAGTTTTAGAGTTACTTGATTTGTGCGTCGATAAATGTCAGTTAGGATGTCAGTGTCAAAATGACAAACGAATTCAAAAGGATACTGATGGACATGAGATTTAGTTGTTTGTAATAAAAATGAAAATCAAAGTAGGAAGAAAAAAGATATAAAAAAAAAGAAATTTGTTTAATTAGTTACGGCTCGTCGGTGTAAATAAATACACAGAATTGAGATCCTCTGGAAGAAGAAAAGAGGAAAAACGGGTCTAAAAGTTATATAAAAGTAATAGCGAGAATAAAAGTGAAAAATACAAAGAAGTAACAACGAATTATATATAAAACCAGAAGAATTATAAATAAAAGGTGATCGAGGAAGTTTGTACGTTGGTGATGGTAGTAAAACCAAATTGGTAATAATATAAAAAGCACAAGAAGAAGATTCAGATTAAGAGAGAGTATTTGTTGTTGCTCGAGAGGCCAGCAGAGCGTTTTGCTAGAGCGAGGAATTAGAAGACGCTAAGATAAGTGTTTATTTGTTAAAAAAAGACGATAGTAGTTAGTAAAATTTATTGATATTTCGGAAACCACATTTAGAAATTGAGTTATTTAATAAAATTATTATTTTGTAAAGTTGATATCTTTGTGTGTTTATTTCTATTTAAAATTTAATTTAAACAATTTATTTTGCAAGCAAAATAACGACCCTGAGAAAGTTAAAAGAGTCTCATAGCAAGTTTAAATTTAATTGCGTGAATTGCAGACAGTTTAGGGATTGTATTCTAGTAATCACGAGACCAAGCATATCATTGCAATATATAAAAACTCAAAGGGTTTTTTTCTCCGGTTCCTCCAGCGGCTACCGCTTCACCAATTTGGACCATTTTTTTTTCAATGAAAGGTCTCTATCCTCAGATGGAACATGAAACATTTTTATATTATTATTCTACGTCGATTGTTCTATAATAATTATTTTAATTTGTAATATATATGAAGGTCGGCTAGACGCGCTTCACTTGGTGCGTCATCTACAAAACCGCTCCATCTCATTATTGGAACTAATGAATCACGTGACGCATTTAGACGGGTCGGCCAACGCGAGTCTGTCAGTGCATTGTGCGCTGGGGTCTCACTAGCTACATTTTAAATTATTTACGTTATTTTACAAAATTATGAGGTTAATTTCGGAAAAAGTGTAAAAATATTTAAAAAAATAAAAATAACCTATATACTACCAGAGGCGTAAATAAGAAGTTTCAGTGCATTCCAACCATTATTTAAAAATAGTAGAAATATTTAACAAGTTTGTAGAATTACAATACCTCGCGGTGAGCCGAACCACTAGCGTCTAGTCGCTTCGAAAACAATCGATCCTACCTCATCAAGGTCAAAATTACGTGTTAGTATACCGTCAATCAGTGAGTGAATTAAAATTTGGCTTCGTATTTTTTATTTAAAAATATAACTGCTCTTAACAAATAACCTCGCGTAAACAGCAAAACGCAACAACAGTGTGTTAAAAAAAAAACTAAAATAAATTTTGGTTCCAACCGAGATTCGACCCCACAACTACTTATGCAGTAAACAAACAGTACACCCGAACACACCCGCACATCCATCTGTGCCACTACGAACCTTGCGGTTATCGCTAAAAAAGTGCCTATTGAATGCGTGCACAATAGAAATGCACCAATAAAAAGTCTGGGTGGGATCGATTTTGGTCTAAGAGACTAGACGCTATTAGCCGAACCGCGGCAAGCGGCGAGCCGGGTTTCGCGGCGATTCAGCCGAGGCGAATCGGCGGCGGCGACTCGGCCGCGGCGAGTTGTACCGGACCGTTTGCTATGGTCGTCTCTTACAACGACTCCAGCAAATGTGAATGAATAAATATGTTGTAATTATAAAGTGGATAGGTACTAAGAAATATCGCCTGATAAAATAGATAACGGTTTTTTTCAAATTACTTGCTTTCGTTCTACAATTCTGTAACTTGCCAGTTGTAACTATTTAGACAATAATAAAATACAAAACTACGTAATTAAATAAATTTGTAACAGATCTTTTGCAATTATATAATTAATATTACAATTTATAACTAACAGTCAGTCCAAAATTAAAAACACTTACACATAAATTTTTCTATAAAGAAAAACGACGAGTTTATGTACTTAATTGTTCCAAAATTGCAACAAATTCTATTTTACTACGATAATCATGACACGCCATTAACTTCAACGTTTCTTTTCCTATTAAGTCTCTGCTGAATTTCTGCAAAGCTTTTATTTTTAGTTTCGGGCAAAACAAACAGAACAAACACAGCACCCAAGACACAGATACCAGCATATATCCAAAACATGGTGTATAATCCCCATGCAGCAACAATTGGTTCGTAAAGCTTTACAACCAAAAACGATAAGAATGCACTATAAACCGAAAATACGGATACAGCAATGCCTTTAACGTTAGTGGCAAAAATTTCTCCTAACAGAACATATGGTAGAGAAAATATACCAATGTGGTCCATAAGTAAATATAATGTTAGGCTCGTTGTTGGTAACCACGCAAGATTTTCCATGTCTGCATGCACTACATCTTGAAGATAGAAATAAATTCCTTCTGCTGCCAAAAATATGGCGCATCCAAGTGCTGATGTGATTAGGAGAATTTTTCGGCCCATTTTATCTACAAGGGCGCCGGAAATTAAGGCTAAAAGAAAATCAAGTTAGTGTTTGTAAGCATTATTTTAAAACATTATTTTAAAAGAAACAATCATGAATTTAGCATGTAGATGAAATTAAAATAAAGTATCAGATGGATTAGTAACAGTATGGCGGCGTTGAGACGCCGCGCGTTTTGAAGATATATTCTACACCCATCTTCAGGCATTTTGTCGTGAGTACGACAACTTTCATTTTTTTTAAACCGGTGCCACCAATTTCAATAGAAAAACTGTCCTCGAGACAAAACGTCTGAAGACGGAGGTAGATTAAAGCTCTGAAACGTTACTCAATACCCGTCAGACTGTAGACCCTATCGGACTTATCCGTCAAATAAAGTGTCTAGGTACCTACCTGCTATTATTTGTATAACACCAAATATAATACTTGAGTTTTCAGCTGATATACTGCTACTGGTGGACTCGATTATTGTTTGCATGTACGTGACGATTCCAGCAGTGCCGCCACATTGTTGAAGTGTTTTTATTCCTAAAAAACTGTAAAGTAATTTTTTTATGTTCGACTTTTATTTCCTGTTAAAAAAATGTAGATTTATGTTGAGTGTTTTCATCATTAGGAAGTACAGCACATATATAAACTTCAATTTTTATTTGGATATTATACAGGGTGTCTCAGAAAATTTTGACAATCTCAAATCACTGTATTCTGAACTAAAAATACGACGAAAAATCTTAATAAAAATTCGTCCTAAAATACTTCGTTTGCAAAAGATCCTCTAAAAGTGCTGCTTAAAATTAGCGACGGAATATTTCGAATGAAAATAATCGAAATATTTCGAGATATCTCGAGACGCTACAGAAAATCATATTCGTATTATAAACTATTTTAAATTTTTCGGATTTGTCCATTTCGGAAGCGGGCGTTGAAGTGATACCCCGTACAGTAACCAACTGCAAATGCCGAATGCCAATACATGATAGGATGACAGCACCGGTCGCGGTATTATGATGCGAATACACTAATAGAGACAAAAATTCCGGAACGCGATTGCATTGTTTCGCCGCGCCAGCACAACAAGAAGAATGCTTTGACTTGAACATTGGTACATTACTAATATTTGGAATAGCAAACAGAACAGTTTCCACCGCACTGATTTGTTTTTCGTAGTCATTTCAGCGCAGGGTTGGATTTGAAAATTTTATTATTGCCCTAAAAAGTAAAAATTATAAAAAAGTATGAAAATATAGAATGATTTATTAATATTTAGAATAACACTGTATTCCTGTTGATTAAAACAAGAAGTACACTTCGCAAAAAAAACTAAAAATTGATTAACCAAAATACTATTCAAAGCTGAAGCTTTACGCTGTTTTACCGAGCGGCCCGAGAAAAGACGATGAGAACGGGAATTCCGTCATAGGAGCATTCGAGAAGCAAGCGGGGAGCATTTTTACTAATTGTGACGGCACAGAAACATCCGAATAATTTTATCCGAATGAATCATTCGATTAATGTTATCATTCAATTATGAAAATCATTTAATTATGCTCATCACTACTTAAAACTACTTTATTTATTAATATCCTCTAAAAGTGCTGCTTAAAACTAGCGACGGAATATTTCGAATGAAAATAATCGAAATATTTCGAGATATCTCGAGACGCTACAGAAAATCATATTCGTATTATAAACTATTTTAAATTTTTCAGCTTTGTCCATTTCGGAAGCGGGCGTTGAAGTGATACCCCGTACAGTAACCAACTGCAAATGCCGAATGCCAATACATGATAGGATGACAGCACCGGTCGCGGTATTATGATGCGAATACACTAACGGAGACAAAAATTCCGGAACGCGATTGCATTGTTTCGCCGCGCAAGCACAACAAGACAAGAATGCTTTGACTTGAACATTCGTACATTACTGATATTAGGAATAGCAAACACAACAGTTTCCACCGCACTGTTTTGTTTCTCGTGGTCATTTCAGCGCAGCGTTGAATTTGAAAATTTTATTATTGTCCTAGAAAGTATAAATAATAAAAAAGTATGAAAATATAGAATGATTTATTAATATTTAGAATAACACTCTATTCCTGTTGATTAAAACAAGAAGTACACTTCGCAAAAAAATATAAAAATCAATTAATAAAAATACTATTCAAAGCTGAATGTTTACGCTGTTTTATCGAGCGGCCCGAGAAAAGACGATGAGAACGGGAATTCCGTCATAGGAGCATTCGAGAAGCAAACGGAGAGCATTTTTACTAGTTTTTACAGAAACATCAGAATGAATCATTCGATTAATATATTCATTCAAATACCAATCATTCAATTATGAAAATCATCACTACTTAAAACTACTTTATTTCTTAAAAGCAGCCATACCTATCAAAGGTCTGCGTTTTTGCGTGGGGAGATACTCTTTTCTAAATAACTTTTTAAAAATTATTTTCTTAAATTTCGTATATAGAATCCTATTCCTTGAACAAAACACACAAAAATGGCACTCTTGTTGAGAGTCACTAAACCCAACAGTTTTCGAGATAATTCAATTTTTGCTAAAAATCGAGTTGGCATCAAAAGGCAAAGTATTTTATCAAGATTCGCAAAAGTATGTATGGGACGCGCTGCGAGAACCTGAGGAAAACCTCGGGCAGCAGTTTAGAGAGATATGGAGCAAACGGTACACTCCGAAAGTTGAAAATTTTTACCTAGAGTGTACCCTATTGCAGAACTACGAATTATAGCTTATTTACGAAGCGACATGAAGAGTGGGCGACCGAATGGAGTTTTCAGGTTTGGCGGCGTGTACTGTACAAACTTTAAAAAACACACACACACCAAGGTCAGAAAAAAGCTCCTACAAATATGAGTGTGAAAACGCTTAATTACGGAGTTACAGCTTCTAGTCTAGACAGTTCAAACTGTTCCCTCTTCCAGAAACTGTAACTCCGTAAGGAAGCGTTTTTAACCCATGTTTATTGAAACTGTTTTTCATGCTTTAGTGTGTAGAACAAACTATTTAAGCATCTTAAAGAAACGCTAGACCGGCCGTAGCTCAGTGGTAAGAGCGCGGGCTACCAATGCAGCGGATCCGGGTTCGATCCCCGGCCCGGTCGTTCTCCCTCGCAAGGCAACGGGTAACCAGCGAGGTGCATTTTTTCCCAGGAAAACCTCTCTGGAGAAGAAGTGCATGCACTTCCTGGGTTCGGAGCCCACGTTAAAATGTAGGTCCCCTATGTCTGTCTGTGCAAAAATATCTATCGCCGCGCACCAAACACAGACATAGGAGAGAGGTAGCCAACGCCCTGAATAGGATACGGCACTATAAGAAGAAGAAGAAAGAAACGCTCAGCCCTTCATGGCAACTCAAATTTGCTCAAAAATGGCAATATCTCGAAAACCGTTGGGTGTAGCGTCTTTTAGCAAGCATACATTTTTGTGTGCTTTTTTCCAAAAAGTAAGATTCTTTCAAAACAAAAGAAAAGTTATTTGAAAAACAGTTTCAGTACCCCCAATGGCTCAAATTGCATGCAAAATATATTTTATTAGTTTGTATTGTGACACCTTTTTAACTAAGACAACACAGCAAAGTTACAACAGGCAAATTTAGTATTTCTTACCAATCATAATAATCAAAGATCTTCTATATTCTTGTTTCGACAAAAACTCCCATAGCGTTGATTTATTTTTCATGTCCGTTTGAACAGTATTTTCAATTACATTCAAATATTCATCAATCGTTTTCTCATCAGCATTTTGCTTGGATAATCTGACCAAATTATACCTTGCAGCATCTTTTTTGCCTATCTTGATTAAGTAATAAGGAGAGTCTGGCATAAAGTAGAAGAGTATGAAAAATGCCAATGGGAATATGGCGCATATTATTATCAAAACTTTATACGACACGAATGGTCCCACGCCTAAAACGAAAAAACTCCCTGAATTCATCAGAAGGTTAGCGGACAATCCCAATATTCCTCTAATGTCTTTCTCTGCTATTTCGCCATTGTACATTGGAACAGCCTTAAATTAAAAACAAAAATGATAAGAGTATTTACAAAAATGTTGTTAATAAAATTAAATTAAATAGCAATTATCCAAATTTAGAATTTTATATTTTTAAAACTCATAATAAGCATATGGTTCCATTGCAAATATTGCTTATTGTAAATTTTCAAACGGAATATATTTATAAAAAACAATTGATATTGCTCATAAAACTAATTTCTTTACAATAGAGGGCGGTCCAACGTTTACTACGGTCTTATTTAATTTCGAAACGGGTCAAGATAGAGAAAAAAACAATGTCGGCAATTTTTATCTTTCTGCGGAATCCAAAAAAAATTTGATCAATGTTATAAGCGCTGCGACGCGATTTTTAAAATTTTCTAAATAAACAATTTTGTCATGTAAATGCATAGAAGTTACTCTGAATAATCACGAATAAAATCGCAAATACGATATTTTGAATGCACCGGCTAGTAGCGTCTCTGCAGCACGCGGAATTTGTTTTAAAATGCCTGATGCGGCAGAACGTACCTATAAAGAACTTTTTAACATTTTATAAATTTAAATTATTTTCAAAAATATTTAAGATAATTTAGAAAAGTTTCAAAATTTACTTAAACTTATTAAAACTAATCAATTTTAAAAGTTTTCAAATTTTTAATATAATTGCAAACATTTTTAAATTTTTCACTTTTATCAGTTTTTTTAATTTACGATTTTTGGCTTCAAAAACGATGTGAACATGTTAAAAGACAAAAGAAACCAATTTACATTGAGAAAACACATCTGCGCTGTGTCGTTTACAATAGCGTCTAGTCTCTTCGACAACAATCGATCCCACCAAGGTCGGACTTTTTATTTGTTCATTTCTATTGCGCACGCATTCAATAGGCACTTATTTAGCGATAACCGGCAGGTTCGTAGTGGCACAGATGGATATGCGGGTGTGTTTGGGTGTACTGTCGTTTTACTGCATAAGTAGTTTTGGGGTCGAGTCTCGGTTGGGGCCAAATTTTTTTTTTATTTTATAGTTTTATTCAAAACACTGTTGTTGCGTTTTGCTGTTTACGCGAGGTTATTTGTTCATAGCAGTTATATTTTTAAAGAAAAAATACGAAGACAAATTTGCATTCACTCGCTGATTGATGGCATACTAACACACAAGTCTGACCTTGATGAGGTAGGATCGATTGTGTCCCAAGGGCTAGACACTAGTGTCGCTTATTTGAACACGTTGCCAAAACAACAACTATTTTTTTTTTTTTATTGTAAACTAATTTCCATAATTTTAAAATTCTCAAAAATTTTATATATTTTTGCAAAACAAATTTCTAAATTTTTAACAATTTTTCAAAATTTCAAAACTTCCAAATATTTTATAATATCATCACAAGCTTTCAAAATTTATTTTACAATATTTTCTAAAAATTATAAAAATATTAAAAGTTTCTTAAATTTCAACAATCTTAAAAATTTTTAAATACTTTAAAAATATAATTAAAATTTGTCAACTTTTCAAAACTAAATGTAAAAAAATTTCCAACTTTTTATAAAATATTAAAACATTTTTAATTATCTAAATTTAAACAAATATTCCAGATCTTGAAATTTGCAAACAATTTTCAAAATTCGTTCATAATTTTAAAATCTCCCTTATGCGAGAAGTCTCGTAGCGGTTGCCCGACAACTTTTTTCTCTATAATGACCAGTTTCAGAATAAAATAATGGCGTAATTAGTGTTAAACTACCCTGTATAATTTGATATCATCGCGAATATCATACTTACTGTCAGTGCAAGTCCACTTCCTATTCCTGCTATAAAACGTGCAATAATTAGAACCAACGCAGATTTCCCAAATAGAATTGCAACCCATGGCACAAATAAGGGAATAGCAGAAAACAGCAAAGTTCCTTTTCGTCCAAACTTTTCTACAACCCATCCTGCCACGAGACAGCCTGGTACGCCACCTAATATGAAACTTGCTGCCACCCATGATGATTCTTCCTATAAACATACCATAATATAGTCAGTCAAATGAATATGAATTTCATTGTTAAGGTAGTAAGTATACAATAATGATAACTTACCGGTGTAATGGTTGTTCCTATCGGAGAGTTACTCGATTCTAATTTTGGTAAAGATGGAGAGGACCATGCTATATATATTGCAGTGCTTGCAGCTGACAGCGTAGCTGTTAAATGTTCAATTGTAGCTGTTTTGTTGTTTTGGAAATAGCAAAAAACTTACCAGTAATAGCAGAAAGATACTGCATGTACCTCGAATTTCTCAATGATGTCAGCAACTTCATATTGAATTGTTTGGAATTTCACTGATATGGGCTTGCTGAACGAGTTTTTATTCACTAGTGAAGTAGAGCACTGAAAATAGCAGAACGTGCAAAAAATACAAATTATATTCTGATAATGTAACAATGCTCACTTCAAATTGCAGATAAGTTAATATTTGAATTAATAGGAAAACAGTTTTCTTGTTATCACTAATACGAGTATTACAAGAACAGTTCAAATCCGTGAGCAAATTTCAAAGAATTATAATTTGGTTATCTAACTTTACCAGAAAATATTTTACATTGTTACAAACAATGTGTTGCAAACATTATTTCAGTTGTGTTCCGGTAGCAGCCGAGTCCTGAATATGTGTAATCGGGGACAAAACCTAGGCCTTAGCAGCACCGATGACCTGGCTCCAACTCGGAAGCCGAGATTCCATTGCACCAATGTACAAACTACAAATCGTAACATATACAGGGTGTAACAGACCACCCACGCACTATCTTTTACCGCTAAACCATTGAACCTACGTGGATGGGGTAAATCGTACGCGGGGTATTCAGTAAAAATATTTACAAATTTTTTGGGGCTCTAGAAAGATTAGTTTGCGGGGGGGGGGGGCTAAGGGGGTTTATCGAAATTTCCGAAGACGAAGGTTGGAGGACTGCAGCTACAGTTGCAGTTGCAAAATATTTATAGTAAAAGTTATGTAGTCTAAAATATTAATTAAAACCACATTATAAAACGGGTAAGATATAATTTTTACATGTTCTTGTATTTTTATTGTTATTATCTTTATATTATAATACGTGTTATGGTTACTAATGGTTTTATTGATTTATTTATTTAATAACTTTCTCCTGCAGAATTATGTTACAATTTCATGTCTAATAACAAATTAAATAATTTTTTAATCATCCCTCCCTCTATGTTTATTGCAGGTGCTATAAATTCTTATACAAAATCGATGACAATTTAGTATACACTTTTATTTTATTACAACACTATCAATTTATTACATGTTCAAATTATTAAATTGGTGTTTAAATTATTACAGGAGATTTGCATAAAATACCGGCTATGGTGATACCTATTCACAAACAAATTGCAATCCTCAGTTACAGGAGAGAATAGCAGACAGCGACGCTAGAAATTCTGGTGCAAGCACTCGGAGCATTGATGCAGCGCATATGACAAGCCGAGAGGCCTTGGTAGGCAAGTGTAGTAGGCGCTTGCAGCCAAGGTCACAGTGGTTTCCGGGAGTCTGTGGCTCTATTTGGCCCGGTGGTCAAATCCGGGCCAGGACAGTTGTCAGCTCCCGGAAACCTCTTAACATAGAAAAGTTCAGGTCGTTTTTAAGGATAAGTGCTGTAAGACCTGAAATACAATACAATATGGCAAGCCGTTAAGTGTTGTACAATGAATATTACAAAACATTTATGATATGTGCTTTTTATTTCAGATATGAGGAATGCATTTTGGATATTAGAAATGCATTCCTAATATCTGGATTAAATGTAAATCATTAACAATAATTACGTTTTACGCATTTATATTATGGCAGTGTTATTGAAAACGCACTAAAATTGTGAATTGTTGATTTCTAATTTTTAGTACATTTATAATTTTATTATATTTTAATATATCGCAGTGAAATTGAAAATGTTTTATATCAAATATGTGATGATATTTTTATTGTGACTGTGATATTAAAAAAAGTTAAAAATGTCGCTGAAAAGTTGAAAATTATTGATTTCTAATATTTGGTACATTTATAATATCACAGTGATATTAAAAGCGTTAAAAATCTTGCAGCGAAATTGAAAATGTTAAGTTTAAAATATATGGTAAACATTTATAATATGACTGTAATATTAAAAAACACAAAATTATCGGCTAATCGTAAAAAATTAATAATTAACATTTACATTATTATAGTGATATTAAAACGTTAAAAATATCACAGTGAAACCGAAAATTCTAGATTTAAAATATGTGGTATGCATTACATTATACAGGGTGTTGTAGAAACAAACTTCTAGGGCTTGCAAAACACAACAAAGCAAACAACTTTTGTTAATAAATGTGTGGTCAAAAGTGTTTCCTTTGGAAAATAGAGCCTCTTAAAGATTATTTAAGAAGTACCTGAAAATAGGCAACCCAAATTGCATTTTCAATTATTTTGCACAGGTCACACGGAATTTTGAAAAAAAAAACGATCTAGACATACATGCATTCAAATAACGTCAATTTTGACACAATTCGATATTTTTGTGATATTTTTTGACTTTTCTTGCATTCGTTTCTTTCTGTGCCTTTTATAATTCGTTTTTTTTTCTTCGTTTTTTTCCTTCTGTGTTTCGTATTTTTGTGTTATGGCGAATTATACTTTTGCCGAACAGAGTGACATGATGTTCAGGTATGGAGCTGCTCGGGGTAACGCACGCGAAGCTGCTCGCCTGTACCAAGAACATTTTCCGAAGAGGAATCATCCATCGCACAAGGCCTTTAGTGTATGTAGTTTCACGTCGGCTGCGGGAGGAACAGACACAACTGTAGAGCTACCAGAACAAGGCGAACGGTGGATTTTAAGGAAGAAGTTTTAGAGAGTGGCTGAAAATCCTTCTACTAGTTCAAGAGCCATTGCTCATGAAATGGGAGTGAACCATGTTTCAGTATGGGAGGTACTACATGAGCAGCAGCTACATCCGTACCATCCACAGAAGGTACAAGCCATGGTTCAAGCAGATTTTCCCAGAAGGGTAGAATTTTGCCCGGAATTTATGCGGCGGTGTAATGAGGATCCAGAATTCCAAGTAAACGTTCTGTTTAGTGACGAGGCATCTTTTACGAAAGAAGGAATATTCAACAGTAGAAACAGCCACATTTGGGACGATGAAAATCCCCATGCTGTGGTTCAAAAAGGATACCAGCAAAGATTTTCAGTGAACATTTGGGCCGAGATTGTTGGCGATAGACTCATTGGACCTGGATCTGCTGCCCCAAAGGTTAACAGGAGTAATTTATTTAAATTTCTTGCGCCATTGTCCTGCTTGAACTTTTGGAAGATATTCCACCTCAAATGTGGCTGCAGCACGATGGTGCGCCTGCTCATTTTTCGGCGGAAGTCAGGGAATTTTTAAATAACGCTTTTCCCAACAGATAGATAGGTCGAGGAGGGCATGTGGCGTGGCCTCCACGTTCTCCTGATTTGACGCCACTTGATTTCTTTTTGTGGGGTCATGTTAAAACGTTAGTGTATGCTACCACAGTTGAAACTGTAGAAGAACTTACGGCGCGTATTCTTGCTGCATGTGAAGAAGTTCAACAGACTCCTGGTATATTTGAAGCGGTGCGCAGGAATTTGAAAAGTGGGAAAGAAGGCTTTATTTATCCTTAATTAATTTCCGTCGTTATGGAAACAAATAGTAGGTAGTAAATTGGGTTGCCTACATTTAGGCGCTTCTTAAAGAATCTTTGAGAAGCTCCTATCCCTGAAAGAAAACACTTTTGACCACACATTTATTAACAAAAGTTGTTTGCTTTGTTGTGTTTTGCAAGCCCTAGAAGTTTGTCCCTATAATTCATTAACACCCTGTATATGTCATATTAAAAACACAAAAAACATTGCTGGGAAGTTTAAAATTTTGATGTCAAATATGCGGTAGGTTTACAATATCGCTGTCATATCGTAGATGCCGTACTTCTTGCTCAGGAATACAGGGCGCGCTGATTGCCAAATAGATTGAGTGTTTCTAATTCGCCAAAAGGAAGAATTTGTTTGTCGCCAGAGTTTATGACTAATAGCGTTCAATATTATCAATCCTACATAAGGATTGATGCGTCCGTATGTGCGACTGAAGCAGAATTTCCAGAACTTACTTCCCAGTCGAAGTATAAGCTTTTGGGGTTTTAGTAGAGTTCCTACTGCATTTAATGTGTACCTAAGGCTTTTATAGTCTCTCACAGTCGGCTGTATCTTTAATTCCCCTGCCTTCCTCACTGCGTAGTTTGATTTAGTAAGGAATTCTTAATAATAGTTTCCCAACCTTATTAAATAGGTTTCTCGGCTGCTCTCGCCATATGGAGAGGTTGCTTTCCACCACGAAACTTTTCCGAAGGTTTTCTTCAGTTTGGCGATGGAATTAAGTTCGTAAACTGCAATTATGTTTATGGTTGAGCTGATAGTCTCTTTCCATCCCGGCTTAAGTTTTCCGTATACGGACATTCTTCCAGGCTGCAATACGTTCTCTGGGTACAAGCCCCAGTCTCAGTTCCGCAGATTCCTGTACTCCACCTCTATTAGACTTGTATTCCTAGTAACCTTCTACGTTCAAACGGTTCCTGTAAAAAGTAAGAACCTAACGCAGCTGTTAATGTCAGGAGTATTCCAATCTTATAGTAACTATTGGGGCTAGAACGTTATGATATAAAATATTATTTAAATTTTAAAAACCTAACTTTTTTTAAGTATTGGAATTTAGGCCCATTGTTTGTCTAAAATATTAAAATGATATTGCTGATGAAACAGTCGCTGCTTTATTCTGAAATATTCAGAAATAATAATACAATATAGTGATGGTAAGTAAACAGTTGAAAAACTTTGATTTCAAACAGTTTTTATTAAAAACAAACATTAGATTAATTTAAATAAGCTGACAGAAAAATAACTCTTAGCTCGCCGTGTAAAAAAAATAAATATTTTATTTCTTTTCTATACAATAAAAGAACAGTAATCGAACACAATCAAATAAACAAACACAATAAATAAATAATTAATTAATAAACTAGAAAAATACAAAACAAGCAATAAAAGTAACCATTTTCAGAATACCTAATTGTACTTATGGACCGGTTTCGCCCTTTTATGAGACTCATCAGTGTTGCGTAGTAACCAAAACATAAATAGCAACGTCGTTAAAACATATACCTAATAAATTTACAGAATTAAACCTACTGAAAATAATACTAAGCTAATACTAAATTATTATTATTATTGTTACATGGCACTAGACCACTCCATTACTTTTAACACCATTACTTGTAATAGTTTTAGTTTTGTTTAATTTTTCCTGAATTTCTGCAAAAGTTTTGCCCTTAGTTTCGGGCAACGCAAAGAAAACGTACGTAGCACCCAATATGCAACATCCTGCAAATATCCAGAACATTGTGTGCATTCCCCAAGCATCTGAAATTGGTTCGAAAAATTTGGTTACAAGAAAACCCAACAGACCCCCATAAAATGTTGAAATAACGGCAGCAGCAATGGTTTTTATATTAGTTGCAAATAGCTCTCCCAATAGAATATATGGCAACGTGTATAAACCAATAGGATTCATTAATAAGAACAACATAAGGCCTGTAAGTGGTAACCATGTTAAGTTTTCTACATCTGCATCCACCACATCTTGAAGATAGAAATAAACTCCTTCTGCAATTAAAGCTACGGCACATCCAAGTGATGATATGATCAATAACGGTTTACGTCCCATTTTGTCCACCACCATAGCAGCAATAAAAACTGAAAATTAGAAAATATAATAGTAAAATTGCAGGTTAGTTAGTTTCTCATCGGTAGTTACCTGCAGGTATTTGTATCAAACTACAAATGATGCTTGAGATTTCAGCTGACATGCTGCTACTGCTAGCTTCAAGTATTGTTTGCATGTATGCATCTATTGCGTTTAGACCACTGAACTGCTGAAGAGTTTTTAAACCTAGAATAAAAAACATATTTAATGACGATAAATATGAACAAAACACAATAAAAACAGCTTTACATTTAAGCAAACTACTTATAAAAATTGCATTGCCCAATGGGAGGGTTGCATAGTGGAGACACTTCAACTTTTATGTTGTTTATAAAACTTGCAGCAATCGAGGTTAGTTACTAAATTTAATAACATAAAATTTGATATTTTATTTTGAAAACATTCAACCTAAAATCGTGTTAAATGAATTATTTAAAGCAACAGTTGAAAAAAATGAAAGCCAAAACTAAAAAATGTCTAAGATGATTGAGGAGACATCTGCTGTCGAACATATGTAACAGCATAAAATACCGAACGTTGGTTGCAGCGCGCTCTACTCGTAGCTCTCTTAATTATGCAACTCTTACTTTCAGATACCTTCAGCATAGAGAAGTACTGATTTAATGAAAATATTCGAAATTTAAATTTTAACGGAAATACACGTTTTGGGGCTCAACGAACCCAAAAAAGTTGTTTAAAAAAAATGTCTGTCTATGGGTGGGTGGGTGACTGGGTGTGTAGATGTGTGACATCAGATGAAAACAATTTATATAGGCAACTCTACGATGTCACATACCGTACAAGAATAGTAAGAACGAAACCGCCCGCCCTACAGCTGATTAGATGCGCTTCGAAAAAAGTATTGTTTTTTTTTCTTAATTTTTGAATTAGGTGAAAATTCTTGCCAATCCTATTAAAGTACTTTAAATAGTCTACCAAACTGATAAGAGTTTATAACAATCGGTGTTTGTGTTTTTAAATAAATAATTAATCCCTTTCAAATTTTTCAAACATTCCTAGAAAGTGTCAGAGAAAATTTGGGAGATTAGTAAAATACATATTTGTAGTTCATTGCAAACTTTATCGGCTCAGAAAACTTAAAAAATAGTGTAAGCAGTTTTTAAAAAATATTTTTTTGAATTTTCATAATTTTGATGTAGAGCCATTGCGATCGTTTTTGAATCTAAAAAGTTCGATAAAACAGTTTTCGATTTGCCTTAAGTTCTTCTCCCAGATCTCGGATTCAAATTTCCAAAATTTATTTGTTTTAAACGCTACCAAAAAAACATACAACTTCCGTTTTCGGTTTCAGATTTTTTTAAAAAGCTTAACTAAAACTACAATTTTCGATATACCTCTTGTATTAAATATTCATCAAAACGGTCCAGTACTTTCGCCTTTAGAGGCGTCACGTCCACACACAGACATTTGTCCGAAACCACTTTCTGGGGTTTGTTGGGCCCTAAAACGCGTTTTCCGTTAAAATCTAGATTTCGAAGATTTTCATGAAGTCGATACTGCCATATGCCGAAAATATAGGAAAGTAAAAATTTGATTCGTTGGTTTCAAATTTTATTATATCGAATTATTTCAGTTTCGTAACCCCCCCCCTCCAAATTACCACCAAATTAAAGTAGATATCTGTAAGAAAATTATGATGTACCTAATTTTCTTATATCATATAATGTAATGTAAATAGGCTACGACGGCATCAACAATTACTCTTTCATTATTCTCTTAAAAATACGAAAGATTTTTTTTAATGAGACATTTACTACGGTGACGTTAAATGCTGTGATTTCGGGTGTCCGTTTTTGAACTGAACAATGCGGTTTTTAAGTTGTTCAAAATTTAAGATGAAACCGGACATATATTTGTCCGGTTATCCGATTGTTTGATAAGTTTTGTAATTATGTTTACTCTATACAAACAAATTAAACATGGGTATTATAGGAAAAATGATGAAAATTGTCACAAGTAGTATAACTAGTAATTTACCAATAAACCTGGCTTGGTTCTCAACGAATACTGGCGTTAAAACGATGATTTCAAGAGTGCGAATAGTTACTTAACCATTAACCCTTGTTTATCACAGGAAAGTCCCCCCCCCTCCAAATTACCACCAAATTAAAGTAGATATCTGTAAGAAAATTATGATGTACCTAATTTTCTTATATCATATAATGTAATGTAAATAAGCTACGACGGCATCAACAATTACTCTTTCATTATTCTCTTAAAAATACGAAAGATTTTTTTTAATGAGACATTTACTACGGTGACGTTAAATGCTGTGATTATTAGAGTTTTCGGGTGTCCGTTTTTGAACTGAACAATGCGGTTTTTAAGTTGTTCAAAATTTAAGATGAAACCGGACATATATTCGTCCGGTTATCCGATTGTTTGATAAGTTTTGTAATTATGTTTACTCTATACAAACAAATTAAACATGGGTGTTATAGGAAAAATGATGAAAATTGTCACAAGTAGTATAACTAGTAATTTACCAATAAACCTGGCTTGGTTCTCAACGAATACTGGCGTTAAAACGATGATTTCAAGAGTGCGAATAGTTACTTAACCATTAACCCTTGTTTATCACAGGAAAGTCGTAGAGACTAACAAAAAATTATATAAGTTTTTCTACTAGCAAAAAAGCAAAAATTTTTTGTGATGTGAAGGTACATTTTTTTGTGTAGTTAAAAATTAAAAAAATCTAAATCACTATGGCAGATTACCGCACAGACGCATGAAGCGCTCGCATGGGGCCTAGAGGCTTGCAAAGACGTCGAAACAAATAAAGCAAAAAAATATTATTTATGCAAAATTTAATAACAATTATTTAAAACAAAGTAATGGTTATACCGAGTGACGACCTGCATTCCTAGCTTTTTACAAAACCTACACAAACGAAAGAGTATGCGCTAAGTGTAATACACAAAATTGAAAATTGGGCCTGGGCCTTGCTACGCTTATAGTGCACGTGAACATTTAGATGGGCACCCGAGTACGATTGTTGAGACAGAAACAGCACTACAGAGCATCAGTTTACTCTTTTTGTAAAATAACCAACGTATCAAGTAATTAATTATAAGAAAAATAGAAAATTTGTAGGATGGTGTTTGTGTTAGAAGTTCCCACGCCAGCACGCTTAGAGCCTAAATAGGGGCGGAGCTTTAAATGTAGAAATTCTCAAACAGTTTACTTATGGCTTATAATTATATTTCAGATTACATTCTGACACAATCCGCAAGTGGTGACAATTATCAGTGATTGGAACATTACTTTTTAAAAGTAATGCATTACAATTACTCATTATTTAGCCAAAAAAAGAATGCATTCTCATTACTAATTACTTTACGTGGAAGGTAATGCATTACAATTACTAATTACCGAAAAAAGTAATGCATTATTTTAAACATTACTTTTGTCGTTATTAAATACTACTAATAATTACACCACACAAAAAACAATAATTTAAAAAAAAAATGTATTCTACATATTCCGTGTTTAAATTTAACAACAATTGCGTTTCAAAATTGTTATCTGCTAGAGCGTGACGTTTCGTTTTAAAAACCTCTGCTGCCAAAAGCAAAAATTAATCAACATCCAATTAAGCTTTCCTAAAATGTTACAATACAGATATTTCACACTGTACAACATTGTACATATAAAATAAGGGTAATTGGCAAAATGTATGAGTAGGTATTAGGTATAGCTACAAATTTGGAATTAATAATAAGTAAATATCTGTAAAATAATAGAGTAGTTTTATACTAGGTACTTAGTACTTGCCACAAGATGTTTTCTTAAATTAGACGATGCTAATATGTTGCACGAAAGTATTTTAATTTTTGGAACACGAACTAAGTACCTCGTTCTCAACCAAGCAACAAATTTCCTATGAAACCTTACTTAACATTCCTTCACTCATTGCTGTAGGTATTACACATTATTCTAGGAAAATAAGGATTTTGTTGGTCCCAGGTTTACTCGGATTTGTCATGTCATGACTCATGAATGATATTCTGAATATCCTGATTATTTATTCTGTTGAATATGAAAGTAATGACAAAAGTAATGTATTTTTTCATCACATTACCAACAAAAGGTAATGCATTCAAATTACTAATTACTTATCAATTAAATTAATGCATTACTTTCCTTATTACCGAAAAAAGTAATTTAATTACAGTAATGCATTACTTGTAATTCATTACTTCCAACCACTGACAATTATACGTAACTCAGACACCATTCGCAAAAAATTTATATTTTAAGATTTAAATACAAAGTATGTTTTTTTAAAAATTATTGAACTGAAACTTCTTTGCCGGCACCTACATTTTTCGTAGGGCTAAAATTCGTTTGTGGAGACGAGAGATGAAGACGAAAATGCGTCACGCTCGTATCAACGATTATCTGGAAATCTAAGCCTTAAATGAAAAAGAAAAATCTCAGTATCTGCCCGGCTTGAGCGAACGTTGGTGCGCATTGACATTGTAAGCATGCATTGACGTTATACTTTACTAGACGGGGGAATCGCATTAGCTATACTAGCTAACAGTGACTACAGTGAACTTGCGTGCTCAGCACACATTTTTTTAAATTTTTTTCTATATGTTTTTGCTTGGAATATTATTTTCAATTATTTTTTAATGTGTCAGTGTTGATTAATAACCATATAATACCAAATAATATGTGATTTTCGCTTATATTTTTGTATGCCAATGTGTGGAAATTTATTTAATAATTAAATGTTCTGTTTTTCTATTTATGTTATGTATGTATTTGCATTTATTTAACGACCTACAAAAATCGATTTATTTTAGTTCTTGGTAGCGTGGCTCCCAACCCCCTAACGCCATAATTGGGTGGCCCCACAATTCTATAAAATTGTTTCAAAAAGCCAAATTTTCAAGTACCCGATTACATTTACAAATAACTAGTAAATAAAGCTTTGAAACAATTGTATACAGCTTAGTTAGATAACAAATAGATGTCCTACAATATAACAGTAGGTAATCAAATTGTAATTGTTAATTTGGTCTCAAGAGATCGATAAAATAGAATACTGATTGTTGCTGTAAATGAAATTTTGCTCATATTATAGAAATTGCTATTCATATTTTTTAAACCCGGAGAGTCTCCCACTACCCCAAAACTGTATGAATATTGCCGAAATTATAATTACTGCTGCTATTGCAGATTTACTGCAAAAATACCGAGCTAGTAAGTCAGATATTATAGAGTATTGTCGAGTACTTGCAGTGCCAAACATTGCGTAGTATTTCCGAGACTGTGTGCAAGCACTACCGGCAGTGGCAGACCCCTCAGAATTTTTGAATAGATGTAACTCTTTTAAAGTAAAAACAGAAATGTCGAGTCTGAATTTAAACAATTGCAGTTTCGAATACTTAACATTGCTTTTTCATTAAATCTCCGTCTATTTTAATTAAAGTGCCCCCTTGACTCAAGCTTTCCAGCTCATAAAATAATTGGACTGATAAGCTCAAATAAAAAATAATTTTACTTACCAATCAAAAGAATTAAAGACTTTCTATACTCCTTCTTAGACAAAAATTCCCATAACGTAGACTTATTTTGCATATCCTTTTCAATAATATTCTCCATGTCACTGAATTGACGGTTTATCGCATTCGGGTCAGCATTGTTACTGGACAATTTGATCAAACTATTTTTTGCAGCATCCTTTTTGTTAATTTTAATCAAATGATAGGGAGATTCTGGCACAAAGTAAAACAGTATGGCAAAAACCAGTGGAAATATACTGCATCCAATGGTAAAAGCTGTGTAGGACGCGAAAGGGGCCACACTTAACACAAACAAACTTCCGGACAATCTTAACATATTGAAAGCTGATCCCAATTTTCCTCGTATGTCTTTTTCTGCTATTTCAGCAATATACATTGGGGCAGCCTATAATAAACATAAAATTTAGGTTTTTATTTAATTAAATTTTAATTATCATACCGTCCATGCAATTGCACCTCCTATTCCTGCAACCACTCGTGCAATTATCAGTACCTCTACCGACTCGGCGAAAAGAATGGCAAACCATGGTACAAACAAAGAAATGGCAGAAAAAAGCATAGAATTTTTATAACCAAATTTTTCCATAAGAGGCCATGATAGAAGACCTCCTGGGACAGTACCCAGTAGAAAACTTGATGCTACCCACGACGCTTCAGACTAAAAAAAAATTAAAATTAAAAAAATTGTCGTTAAAACAATACATTAAAAGAAGAAAAACTTACCTTACCTAATGTTGTTCCAATGGGTGAGTCAGCTGAGGTAAGTTTTGGTGTCAGTGGGGAAGACCATGTCATGTACACTGCACAACTTGCTACTGATAGTGTAGCTAAAAAACATTAGCTAAAGTAACAATTTTACTTTAAAAAAAAATTAAATACTTACCAGTAATAGAAGCAATGTATTGCATATACCTTGAATCATTAACTGTCATTTTAGTATATAATTATTTTTCCAAACACAACAAACTCAAATTCGATTTTTTGCGTTATCTCCCACACATTCGCGCATAGAAGGTTCAACTACATGTGTCATCATCTTGTTCCCTATAATGCTTAAATAGTAGTCACTTCAGACTTCAAGATAATTATCTATGTTTAAAAAAAAAGCATGTACAGATTAAAAACAATCAAATTAAGTCAAATACTTTTGAGACTTCCGTTTTATGCCATCAGCTTGCGTCACTTATAAAAGATAAAAAATCCAGGGTTGGAATCAAGCATTTTAGTTATTAACTGTAACGCGGCCCAAAACTGATAATTTAACCTGACAATCTAATTATATTCCCTATTTAATACGACTCGTTAAGATTTTTTAAATTTCATAAGTTAAACCACATCAATATCGCCGAAATTAGTATTGAGCGTCAGAAGCGTGCTAGCCTAAGGCAAAGATTCATTAGCTTTATCAACTGAGACAATTAGGTGAAAATCAAAGTTGAAGTTTCTGGTAAAAAATATTATAATTTAATCTTAAGAGTTGCTGAAGGTCTTAAATTGAAAAATATACAGAGAATTCCAGTTTAAGTGGAACATGGCAGGTTAACATGCAAAAAATAAAATAGCTGTATTTTAAGTCCCTAGAACTTTATCACTATGGTAAGATGACATTTTTTTACATCATCTGATGGCAATTTATTTGAAAATTTAATACAGATAAGGCTTTAAATAAATTATTTTATAATAATCAAGCCGCTAGTGCATTGATATAACCGGTTGCAAAGTAGGTTTTCGGATATCTCCGTAGCGCATAGGTAGAGGATTTGGTTCGTAAATGACAGGTTATGGGTTCAAATCTTGATGAGGTCTCCTTTTTTTTTAATTATCCTTAATTACTGTAAAAAGACAATCAGATTTATATTATTTTATTTAAAACTTAGAAAGAAATTGAAAATTTTATTAATAGTTTATACAGCAAAGGCGGCTTTTATAGAAAATAATGCATTCTTGTGCAACTGTACCTGTATGAAATTAATCTTCAAATGTAAGTCTGTACGGTTGGTTACGCTACTTGCAATAAAAATTAATCGGTACGGACCTGTACGCCCACGCTGCGGGAGTTCTTTTAAGGGGTCAAGCTTACAAGGTGATTTGTGAATTCTTATCAAAAACAATTTATAAATATCCAATCTGATAAGGGTTACTCTATATGATTTTGTCTACTCCATTCACGTGATTTCATTTTTTCAGTTACATTATCTAAATATATGAGGTGGTAAAGGTAAAGCAGGTGGTTCTACATTTCATGAAGGATTTTGCCCGGGTGGAGGGTATTTCATTAAATTGTTCCGTAACTTCAAAGTTATTTTTTTGCCAATTCATTATTTCCATATGGCAACGCGTGTGTCCTACATAAACACTTTTACAATATCATCGTAATCTGTTGGAATATCCTGAACTTTACTCAAATAATCTTAATTTGATTTTTGTATCTTGACGCGTATTACGTAGGTATGTCTATTTAAAAAAAATATGCTAATTCATTCAATTTAACCTAATCCAAACTACTTCAAGGAAGGTTATCGCATGTTTTTTGGTTGCGATATAGGTTGCGTGCGTAAATGCATCACAATATTATTGCATGCCGTTTGATACCAAAATTTTCTAATGTGTCAACATAGGAACTTAATTATAGATAGAGAAAACTTTTTTATTAATAATTTTACAAAACAAACTCATTCTTTGTAAAACTTTAAGTTTGGCGTGTAAATAACTAAAAAAAACATAAGTAAGAGTAGAAAAGACTGTACAAAATTTTATTGATTGTGGAGACAATAAAGAATAGTTATTTACGTCACTAGTCCGGGAAGTGACATATTAAAGTATGAGTTTAGATATTAGGAGCCGAGTCCGAAATTTATAAACGAATGCTTTAATAATCACTTCACGGACGTGTATCGTACAAAATTTTATTTCATTACTGCCAAAACCATTTTTTATTTGAATATTTTCTTTTTATAAAAACGTCATTTTTAAAATATATATTCTGTCAAATTAAACATTCGCTGTTGGTATTTCTCGTTGCTTAGCTACAAATAGATGTGTTTGATGAATTTTTCTCCAAGCAGTCCGGGAAGGGCTGCTAAGCAACACCTTCCGACCTTGGCCTGTAATGTGCCATTTCCCGGACTCAAATCAATAACGTAAAGTGGTATATAGCGTACAGTATAAAATAAAAAATATCGTTAGCTTTTGTGATTGTAATATGGCGTATAGGGGTCTGCGGTGTAATAGCCTCTGACCAGATTCCTAGATTTTGAAGATACTCCGCTAAAGGCGAGTAGGTTCGATTTCCACTTAGGCGACTTCACAGAGTTGTGTTTGTCAGTAAATTACAGCATTCATTAAATCATAAGCTCGATAGTTTAAGCCCCCGTAAGCAGCCACAAAAACACCCTGTAAGTACATAAAACCGGACTTAAATGTAGTACACCATATTGTGATATCCATACGTAGTATGCTAAAATAAACGGGAAGTCGTGAAAATCGGTAAAGTAGTGAACCAAGTCAGTCTATGAGAAAGTGGCGCAAAGATTACAAAAAAAAACAATTGATGGTGGTAAGAAAGTCAATATTACAGTTGTGTAAAAACCCGCGTATCTCCAATTCATATCCAGTCCAGGGGTTACTAGATTCTTTATTGAATTCAATACTACAACCAGTTTGTCACCTTTCTCCTACTACCTACTACTAAACAGTGTTTCCAAGTCACTTCCTTCAATTCCTACGTTTTACATAAGGGTCCGCTTTTGCTCCCCACTCCTCTCACCTATAATCTGGAGTCTGGACAATTGTGCCTCTCTGCTATATGTAGTCTTGTGTACGATTCGTCTCCATCGTTCTCCAGTAGCCTTCCGTCGTCACTCTGTCATCCCAACCAACGAACACAGCTGTGCAAAGACTAGGGGCTTCCCCAATTTCCCTAATGGGATCATTACTAAGAACAATTAAATTTCCAATGAGGTTGAATATACAAACTTGATATTCTTGACTATGCTTTTAATGTGTGGGGAGTGTCAATATTAGATATGTAATAATTTAATGGAAATGGACAAGACGTCATTGGTTGAGACACGCTTTGCGCTTAGCTAGGTGATTTCAACTTAGTACCTACGTTTTCCATTAGAAAATAACTGAAGATTACTTTAATTTGTAATCTGAAGTTTTCGTGTTAATGATTTCGCGAAGTTAGAGACAGTGTACATGCTTCCTACTCTGCAGGATGGGCGGAGATTCATTTTTATATGAATTTGTTTGTCTGGTTGTAAATTTGTCAGTAGTGCAGTATTTGGTAGTGAAGGAAATCGAATCTGCAGGTGAAAATGTCAAGTTCTAGGAAGTGGTTATAATGTAGATAAGTGTGGTGTCTCGGAGATAACCAAACCTCAGAGATTAGAAGAAGAGTACAACAATCATGGGCAGCATTCGGAAAATTAAGTTTTATATTGCGAAACAAAAAAATCCCCTATATATCTTAAAACTAAAGTGCTTAACTCGTGCATCTTACCAGTTATGAGTTATGGTGCCGAACACTGGGTGATGTCTATGAAAAATATGCATATGCTCAGAATAACCCTGTGTGCAATAGAGAGAGAGAGAGCTATGTTAAGATTATCTTTACCGAAAAACCAACGAATATATACGTGAAAGAACAAAAGTAAAAGACATAGCAAGAACAGCAGCATCTTTGAAATGGAAATATGCGGGACATATAGCAAGAGGGAAAGGAAACAGATGAAACAGAAAAATCCTCAAGTGGCGACCATATGCGTTTGAACGACCAAGAGGAAGACCACCCATAAGGTGGGTGGACGATATAAAACTAACGGCAGGGCTAAACTGGATACAAATAGCATCGAATAGAGAACGATGGAAGATTATTGAAGAGGCGTACATCCAAAAATGGACTTGAAGCGCTATCGAAGAAGAAAAGGAAGAAGTGGTGTCTTTGGCAACCTGGGTTCCAAGCGGCTCCCTAATTTTTTTACATCCAAAAATCAAATGCCGACCCAAGGAAGCACTCGCCCCAACGCTGTGGTACCGGTCGCGTTTATGAGACTAACTATCAACCAATCTAATCTAGTCCTGATATTGGTTAGTAAACTAGATCACTGTGGAAACCGCTATTTTTATTGGCGAGTTGGCCATCAGAACGTTTATAAATAACTGCAGATAATTTAGAAATTCCAAATGTAGATAACTTTGACTGTTTAGTACCTAATCATCAATCATAATCATAGTCACATATCTATCACGTGCTATTTGATTCAAAAAATCTCAGGTAAGTTCGCATTTCACTTCAATGAACACGTCTGAGTAGGTATATACTGGATACGACAAGGTAATCCGATTCAAACTAGATTTATCATAAAGACATTATTGCAATTATATCGTTGTTTTCGTCATCGTTATCATTGGATGCCCATTTCCCAATCCCCTGTAGATTATTACATGCTCAGAAATCTTCTGTTTGGTTCTCGTATCATCCCATGTTGCACTACACCAATTATTTGCACATCTTTTTTCTATATCGCCAATGAAGCTTGTTTTTACTTTTCTATTCGGGCCAGCGGGTGGTCTAGTGGTTAGAGCCCCAATCTCTAGAACTAGACTCCCAACGGCAGTAGGTTCAATCCTCTGCCCATCGGAAATTTTTCTGAATAAGTTAAACCCGGCGTGTCCATGGACGGTGTGTGCATGGACGGTGTGTGTGGTGTGTATGTTAGGTTGCATGTCTTTCGGGGTGGGGCATGTTAGACCGGTGAATATCGCTAAGTGCGCTGAGCCCGGGTAAGGGGGTGGGATGGGAATCATGGAGTCGTGCTCACGCACGGCCTCATGATTTAAAAAAAAACACTTTTCTATTCATATTGAAAGTAAAAGCAAAAACAAGATTCACAGATGACATATTTTTTCAAGGTTTTGACGGAACTCATAAAAGGCGGTTTTAAAAATGTTGGGCTGTGGGTGTCTTTAGCTTTAAAATGGTGGCCGCTACAATAATCCTTGAAAATTATTTCATATATGTCAAACGTTACGAATTGTACCTATAATTTGTTGTATTAGTAAAAATCAAAGCAGTTATGATCTATGATTGCTATCAGTTTAACAAGCTATAATCACATTTACGCTCATAAAAGCTCTCTAAAATAATTGTACATAAGTATTTGATAAAGTACTCCTATCCGCACAACAAATTAATCATTTTCGCTATGTCTTTCAGACAATGAAGGTCACGTTGAAATTCAGTGCTTTACTTATTGACCTATTTATTGATTGCACAATTTAAATATTGTAGCTGTGCAACTCAAATCAATTACCTGTGCTCGACCTAATCGCTCATGATTAGTCGAGTTGTCTTTGAAGATGGTTTCCTTACGTCACACTAGGTACAGCTTTTAGTTGCGTGGCTTCTCTGATGCACTATTATATTTTTTTTTTATTTGCCACCTTTATCAATTATAACCCTACGTTGTGTTTTATTTTTGCTTGCAAATAATTTTATTAACTTCTTCAAAGTAAACCCACTCTTACAAGGGCAAAAGGGTTGAGAATCAGCTTTAAATAAAACAATGATAAACCTTTGATTTTATTTATTGTTCAAAAAGAATTAAGTGGCTATGTAGAGTGTACATAAACTGTTGTTTATATCAGGCAATAAGTTGTCAGAAACATTCCCTTACGTTTTAACAATGGATTTCAATAAAGATCTCACAGCAATTGCGCTCTCACGAATTTGCATAAGTCACAAAGATATTTGCGCTTCCAAAGGACGCATACACCTTACTCCCTTGACCGCGTGGTTCGCGCTCCAATCCAGCACTCGTAATGCTCGAACTACTCAATCAAGATTTCACAGCAATTGCGCTCTCAATGAATTCGCATAAATCTAAAAGATATTTGCGCTTCCAGAGGACGCATACACCTTACTCCCTTGATCGCGTAATTCGCGCTCCAATCCAGCACTCGTAATGCTTGAATTACTCAATCAAGATTTCACAGCAATTGCGCTCTCAATGAATTCGCATAAATCTAAAAGATATTTGCGCTTCCAGAGGACGCATACACCTTACTCCCTTGATCGCGTAATTCGCGCTCCAATCCAGTACTCGCAAGGCATAAATTACCCAATCAAGATTGCTCAGCAATTGCGCTCTCAATGAATTCGCATAAATCTAAAAGATATTTGCGCTTCCAGAGGACGCATACACCTTACTCCCTTGATCGCGTAATTCGCGCTCCAATCAGTACTCGCAATGCATAAATTACCCAATCAAGATTGCTCAGCAATTGCGCTCTCAATGAATTCGCATAAATCTAAAAGATATTTGCGCTTCCAGAGGACGCATACACCTTACTCCCTTGATCGCGTAATTCGCGCTCCAATCAGTACTCGCAATGCATAAATTACCCAATCAAGATTGCTCAGCAATTGCGCTCTCAATGAATTCGCATAAATCTAAAAGATATTTGCGCTTCCAGAGGACGCATACACCTTACTCCCTTGATCGCGTAATTCGCGCTCCAATCAGTACTCGCAATGCATAAATTACCCAATCAAGATTGCTCAGCAATTGCGCTCTCAATGAATTCGCATAAATCTAAAAGATATTTGCGCTTCCAGAGGACGCATACACCTTACTCCCTTGATCGCGTAATTCGCGCACCAATCAGTACTCGCAAGGCATAAATTACCCAATCAAGATTGCTCAGCAATTGCGCTCTCAATGAATTCGCATAAATCTAAAAGATATTTGCGCTTCCAGAGGACGCATACACCTTGCTCACTTGACTGAAGGCAATTCGGACTTGCTTATCCCTCTTCTGCAGACGTCTAAATAAAACGGAAGCCTCGATTTTCCTCGTACGCTCAACATTAATCTCTTCAAGTTCTCTGTGCTGCTCTTCGTGACCAGTCAGATACCAAAATCCTCCCCACTCAAATACGGGTAACGTTTTTATCAAAATTGCAAATCCTGCCCCCAAGACTCGGTCGTGCATCAAGTTTTCCAATCAAATTTCAGTCCGGTTGTAAAAGTTAATTTCATTGGTGCAACACTACAAAATCCCCACACTCTAAAAATTCCCACTCTTGAGTTTCCTGAATCTGAATTTAATTATTATGCTAAAGCCACCCTAATTTATGTTAATGCGTGAAGCTTCGGCATTTCCTAGTATTTTAATTTCTTCAAACGCGGTACCTGTTCTCTGACAACTTAATCCCTGCTAATGTGAGCTCTGCAACTTGGGCTCTTGCGCTATTTCTGCAACGACACACATCCTCAAATGAAATATGATCTATGCAGTCGTAAAGGGGATTAAACTAAATTATTTCCAGACCTTTTACATAACAGAAAACAACACGTGCATTCCCATGCATGTGTGAATATACGTGTGTAAATTGTTATAAACTATTATAATTACCAATAATATCGTGGAATAAATATTTCATTATTTAAATATAATGTCTTTTATTCTTAATCTACCTGTAAAAAATTATCTACTCTACTTACCTTACCTTTCCCTGTAAATTTGTAATAAGATCTCAAGAGGTGAACTCTCACATTCTTCCCCTGAGAACTTATCAATTTTTTTTTTCTAAACAAAACAAAATTAGAAGTCTCACACGTTCCTATTGAGGCACTTTCAGCACTTCTCGCGTTACACAATACTCTACCTCACTGCACTGTGTCGCACTGTATGTGGCGTGCAGCAAATTTACATATGGAGCGTCGTCCACGGCCCTTCCTGAGACGGCGCCTCCTCCTTGAGCTCGCACCTGCTTCAGCTGTGGTCCTGGATTCACTCGTGCCTTCTTTATTCTTCCCCAGTTCTTCACCTCCTCGACGGAGATTGCCCTTTTGGTGCGGGACCATTTTCTGCAACCTCCGTGGTGGTGGCGTCGTTGCCGGCGGTTTATCTCTGGTGGGTGGCCTCTTGGCTGGTAGTAATCCCGTTCTCCATATTATAGTCTCCTTATCCTGGATCCTCTTTGTTGGTTGCTCCGGAATTGGGCCCTTCACTTCTTTTCCTTGCTTGGCCTGTTGCTTTATCTTCACAAACGCCTTTTCTGCCCTCCTCGCAGAAGCACATCCTGGGGTTGGCGGCCTTCCATTTTCCAAGACCATTTCCCAGTCAGCAATGAAATCACATTCCTGTGCCGTACTGTACACGTTATCTACCTCCAAAGGCTGCGACTCTACACTCACACCCGCTGCTTCTGATGTTGACGAAGCTTTGCTTTGCTCCTCCAGCGTCGAAGTGCTCGCCTCCGTCGTCGCAGGTCTCACCCAATTTCGCTGTGGCCGTGCCTTTCCACAATAATCTAGTACCATTAGTTCTGGTTCGATCAATTTTCTTGTCTCGTTTTTATTTCGAGGATCTCGCAAGATTTCATTTTCGGGGGTGTTTAAAATCTCCATGTTCACAGTATTCGACTCTGTGGTCAACTCTGTTTTTTTTCCACTGCGTTCCGCAATGTTTCCTTTGTTTCCAGGGCTTCATCTTCATCCATTTTCGTCGTTAAAGTTATCGAAAAAATTTCCTTCACATCTTCCACTGCACATATATTGTTTTTCAATAGCGGTATTGTAAGACGATTTTGTTCTTCATCGTATATTTGAAATACTTGATTTTCATAATTTATGATAGAACGTTGTCGTTCCAAAAAGTCAGTTCCCAATATTATTGGCTTAACCAAATGTTTTACGACAAGGCAAGGAACTCGGAATACGTGATCTTGAATTTCTAATGGAATTAGAGCTTGTACTCTAATTCGCGCCGCCGCAGGTTTTCCGACAGCCCCTCGTAGTTGGATTCCAGGAACTGGTAAATACTCGATATTGCTACTAATCGTAATTAATCGATCCCACTCGTCCTCCGAAAGGCACCTGACCTCGCTTCCCGAATCCAGTAACGCGTTAATCCAGCCACTATGTAATCGTATTTTTATTTCTGGTAAAATTCGTAACTTTGATACGTTAGCGTCTTCCGCTCCGTAAAAGTTTTCTCGTACAGATAAAATTTTCAATTCCCTATCGGGACGAACAGGATGCCAGTTCAAAGTTGTATATTTTAAAATTGTGGACATAATGGGTCGGTCCGGCTCTGCACTATTTCCTATTTGCATTTCTTCCCCATTGCAAGCCCCAGCTATTGCGTGTGGCCCTGGTTCCTCACAGCTGTTGCCTGTCCTATTGTGAGGGTTGCGCGGTTTCTTCACCCTCGTCCTACGCACGTGCGGCTCAACTTGAGATCCCGTTATGTTTTGCCGTTTAGCAGTATTCGTCGTAGGTACAGCATTTTGTCTCGGTATTTTGCTTGCAGGTGCATTATAATCGGTTATATTTCCTAAATTTTCGCATGGTGGAAGTGATGGTGCGCTGTTAATTTTGCGTTTTAATTCTTGTTCACCTGTTTTGCATTGATTGGCGGTGTTTATGACATTTGCGTACGTGATTTTATTTTTGTGTAGTTTGTTGTTCTTTTTTTTTTTTTGCTAACGTTAATTTTATGTGCGTAACTGGATGGTTTTGCAATTGTTCGGGTCGGCTCATTTATTTTGTACTTTAAGGCGAATTCGCGAGCCCGGTGTTCACCTCTCTCGCATTTCCCGCAGGCTGATTATTGTGTGTTTTAAAATTGCTTCTGTTCGTGACATTATAGTGTTTATTTTTATAATGATTGTTTTGTCGGCCGTTTTGCCACTTGTGTCTATCATTCGAGAAGCGCGTATCTCTCCATTCGTAGTTTTTTCTGTGGTTATTTGCAGAAAGTTCCGTCGCAGGCCTACTTTCAAAATTAAGTGCCCTTGTCTGTGGCAATGTTTCAGTTTTATTACGTGAGGCTTTTCGATCACCTCGTATCATATCAAGTCTGCGAAGGAAGTCTGCTGTGCCTGTTATGCTTCGGTCGTTTTGCAGTTGGAATAATTCGCGGACGTGCTCTGGGAAATGCCGCAATAAATCGCTGATTAACATTGCTTCTGGAATCGCCGGTGATAGACGACGTGCCTTGCTGATGTAAAATGCAAAGTGGTCCAGCATCGTTTGTTTTGAACTTACACTCCAATGCGTGGTGCTGATCTCATAACGCAGTTTTTGCTGCGAGTCCTCTCCCCAGAACGTTTTAAGGAAATCTTTTTCAAAATGTTCATACGTTGTCCATCCGTCTTGATATATGGATTTCCAGCTTTTTGCCTCATCTTTCAAAAATTGAAGAACCAGTTCCAATTTTTGCTCTGAATTAAGTTTTAATCTTCGTGAATACGTAGTGACGTCATTCAGAAAATCAATTGGATTTTTCGAGTCGCTGTTTGAGAAACTTGGCTTTTCCGGGAGCGTTGCCAGCAGCACTGTCTTTTCCCATGGATAAATAGGAGTTCCTTCCGCAGTTTGCTGGTTTACTAAGGATGATGTTGAAGGCATCGCGACGCTCGCGGTTGAGGCCATCTCGTGGATTTTAGATGAAGCAGATTCACTGGAGGTAAGTCTCCCGCAATTTGACATTGATTCTGTTACTTTAATAGTTGCCTTTACTGGTGGCACCGGAGTGCTCAACTTGTTTATCCTATCTATGACCCCGTTCATAAAATCTTTGAGACTTGTGGCGCGTTCTTGCTCTCGAATCTCTTGTGCTCTTTCCCACTGGAAAAACCAGTCTGGTACAAAAAGGGTTGGTAGTTCATCATCGTGATCTTCCCCATCGTGTTGGTCGCCGTTGCCCCCGTTGTCGTTTTCATCGATCTGGTTTCCGAGGATCACCTGCCCATTGTCCGCCTCGTTCACGTGTAGTAACACATTATTTTGTTCTGCTGAACTTTCAGGTGCGGTCGCTATGCTGTCTTTGTTTGTGTTCATTATGGATCTGTTTTATAACCCTTTTTTTTTTTAAACTGTTTTTCTCGTCCCCTTTGCTTAAAACCTCGTAATCCTGGTCACTAGGCGCCACTTTTCTGTAGCTGTGCAACTCAAATCAATTACCTGTGCTCGACCTAATCGCTCATGATTAGTCGAGTTGTCTTTGAAGATGGTTTCCTTACGTCACACTAGGTACAGCTTTTAGTTGCGTGGCTTCTCTGATGCACTATTATATTTTTTTTTTATTTGCCACCTTTATCAATTATAACCCTACGTTGTGTTTTATTTTTGCTTGCAAATAATTTTATTAACTTCTTCAAAGTAAACCCACTCTTACAAGGGCAAAAGGGTTGAGAATCAGCTTTAAATAAAACAATGATAAACCTTTGATTTTATTTATTGTTCAAAAAGAATTAAGTGGCTATGTAGAGTGTACATAAACTGTTGTTTATATCAGGCAATAAGTTGTCAGAAACATTCCCTTACGTTTTAACAATGGATTTCAATAAAGATCTCACAGCAATTGCGCTCTCACGAATTTGCATAAGTCACAAAGATATTTGCGCTTCCAAAGGACGCATACACCTTACTCCCTTGACCGCGTGGTTCGCGCTCCAATCCAGCACTCGTAATGCTCGAACTACTCAATCAAGATTTCACAGCAATTGCGCTCTCAATGAATTCGCATAAATCTAAAAGATATTTGCGCTTCCAGAGGACGCATACACCTTACTCCCTTGATCGCGTAATTCGCGCTCCAATCCAGCACTCGTAATGCTTGAATTACTCAATCAAGATTTCACAGCAATTGCGCTCTCAATGAATTCGCATAAATCTAAAAGATATTTGCGCTTCCAGAGGACGCATACACCTTACTCCCTTGATCGCGTAATTCGCGCTCCAATCCAGTACTCGCAAGGCATAAATTACCCAATCAAGATTGCTCAGCAATTGCGCTCTCAATGAATTCGCATAAATCTAAAAGATATTTGCGCTTCCAGAGGACGCATACACCTTACTCCCTTGATCGCGTAATTCGCGCTCCAATCAGTACTCGCAATGCATAAATTACCCAATCAAGATTGCTCAGCAATTGCGCTCTCAATGAATTCGCATAAATCTAAAAGATATTTGCGCTTCCAGAGGACGCATACACCTTACTCCCTTGATCGCGTAATTCGCGCTCCAATCAGTACTCGCAATGCATAAATTACCCAATCAAGATTGCTCAGCAATTGCGCTCTCAATGAATTCGCATAAATCTAAAAGATATTTGCGCTTCCAGAGGACGCATACACCTTACTCCCTTGATCGCGTAATTCGCGCTCCAATCAGTACTCGCAATGCATAAATTACCCAATCAAGATTGCTCAGCAATTGCGCTCTCAATGAATTCGCATAAATCTAAAAGATATTTGCGCTTCCAGAGGACGCATACACCTTACTCCCTTGATCGCGTAATTCGCGCACCAATCAGTACTCGCAAGGCATAAATTACCCAATCAAGATTGCTCAGCAATTGCGCTCTCAATGAATTCGCATAAATCTAAAAGATATTTGCGCTTCCAGAGGACGCATACACCTTGCTCACTTGACTGAAGGCAATTCGGACTTGCTTATCCCTCTTCTGCAGACGTCTAAATAAAACGGAAGCCTCGATTTTCCTCGTACGCTCAACATTAATCTCTTCAAGTTCTCTGTGCTGCTCTTCGTGACCAGTCAGATACCAAAATCCTCCCCACTCAAATACGGGTAACGTTTTTATCAAAATTGCAAATCCTGCCCCCAAGACTCGGTCGTGCATCAAGTTTTCCAATCAAATTTCAGTCCGGTTGTAAAAGTTAATTTCATTGGTGCAACACTACAAAATCCCCACACTCTAAAAATTCCCACTCTTGAGTTTCCTGAATCTGAATTTAATTATTATGCTAAAGCCACCCTAATTTATGTTAATGCGTGAAGCTTCGGCATTTCCTAGTATTTTAATTTCTTCAAACGCGGTACCTGTTCTCTGACAACTTAATCCCTGCTAATGTGAGCTCTGCAACTTGGGCTCTTGCGCTATTTCTGCAACGACACACATCCTCAAATGAAATATGATCTATGCAGTCGTAAAGGGGATTAAACTAAATTATTTCCAGACCTTTTACATAACAGAAAACAACACGTGCATTCCCATGCATGTGTGAATATACGTGTGTAAATTGTTATAAACTATTATAATTACCAATAATATCGTGGAATAAATATTTCATTATTTAAATATAATGTCTTTTATTCTTAATCTACCTGTAAAAAATTATCTACTCTACTTACCTTACCTTTCCCTGTAAATTTGTAATAAGATCTCAAGAGGTGAACTCTCACAATATCAAGAGCAGAAGCAAACAAAATTATATGTATATTTATTCTAAAACAGATGCTTTGTACTACTACGTACTCCTACTATACCTATTCTCTAAAATAATATTGCTGCTACTTTAAAACTGATTTGTACTTCAAGGTTGTTATTAATTAATGTAATTAGTAAAGTCTTTATTGGCCAACAGTTTAACTTATTTCTTAATTTGAGGTGTATTAGTTTCCTCCTAAAGATTGTTCAGTAGGGAGTTATATATCGTGATCATTTTGTGTTTTATTGAGTTGTTTCCATAGTTATGTTTTCTTATTATATTAGGGGTGTGATATTCATGTATCTGCTTGTTTAGGTGAATACCGTTGTTAAGGTGTTCAGCAAGTGAATTATTTTGTTACGGGTTATTAGCATGTAGTTTGTTTTTCGTTTTGATTGTTAGTTCATTAAGCCTCGACCATTCAGTGACTGTATTTAAGTCCCCTTGCATATCTTTGAACAGCTTTGTTGGTGATGACCTTTTGTAAAAAATATTAGTATCATCTGCAAATAATTATATCCTTCCATTAAGTTTATATTGACTAATGTCATTAATGTCTATCAAAAATAGTAGAGGGCCTAATACTAACCCTTGTAGTACACCGTAATCATTTTTTACCTTATCTCCATTTTCTTCATTAACACTAACGTTTGTTTGTTTAATCTTTCACCTCTTATACCCGAAAGTGTCGAGGTCTTTCACTGCGGGTAGGCTCTTCGCTTGTGTAATAGGAGGTAGTGGGGCCTTTTGGCCTTTAGATCGCTACGCCCCTAAAGCTTATGCCACCATTCATGCACATTAACGTATTGAACTATATTACTTAAATAACTTTGGAACCACTCCATCATAACTTCACTAGTCCCCAGCGCTTTTAACTTAGAAAAATGTGCTTTACTTTGTCGAATGCTTTGCTTAAGTCCCCAAAGATTCCAGTTGTTAATATTACTTTGTTGATAGTGAACCACAATAAAAGCTTCTACTGTATGAAATCATTGAAACAATAATAAAAAAGATAAGCGAACTCTAAAATCTTTAGTTATCAGATTACTAAAGCACTTCGTCTGAATTTTCCCATGTGTATACAAAATATATCTCTTTACATACGGGCACAGAATAGATACACTTGACACGGGTGAGTAATTAGTGCGATAATATCTCCTAGCGTCTTTATTACAGCAGTTAGACAAAAATTGTTAAGATAAAAATTGTCAATATCATAATTTAGTTTCGGCTTAGACCGCGTCGTCATTTGGGAATTATCGCAGCATAATCAGGTAAGCACCGACCTGTAGCTTATCTACTTTTACAAGCGTTTGCTCTAAATGTTTAATCCATAGTGCTCTTATTACTCTGAAGATGCAAGCTGCAATGTTTTGAGAAACGTTAGTTTGTATGGGTTCACAGCCAACAGGCATACGCCGAATAAGTATTCTTGTCCTGATAAACAAGATACATATCTAAGCACACAGCCCTCTTTAGGCAGGCAGAGCTCACGAACAACCATGGCTCAAACTTTAAGAGCAAATGCTTGTAAAGGCAAACAAGCTACAAGTCGGTCCTTACCTGATTATGCTATAACTACTATTTACAAAACTTTTGCGAATATCAAATAAATGTTTGTCTTAATGAAAGTGTTTTTTGCCTTATGAGTACTTTATGCCATATTCAAAAATCTCTGTACTCTCACATGACTGAGCAGTGACGTTATCGACAATTTTCTTAAATGGCATTTGTAGGTATACGTATTTTCTTAAGCAAGTTAAAAAAAAATTTTTCACGTATCAATAAATTAAAACTTTCATACTTTTACATTACAAACATTTCGAGACAAACGTAAAAACTGATTAAAGTAAGTAGGCCATGTATTTAAACAAAAACACTTCAAAATCTACGATACATTTACGATATTAACACAATAAGCAAAATAACGAACAAAAACATAGAGCAAGTTAATTCAAAAAAGGTTCAAAATTGGTTCCATTTATCATCCATATTGACAATAACATCTTGTTCACTGATTGATAAAAGTTTATTAACCTAAACTCACATTTTGAAGTGTTTCTGCTTAAATCCATGGCCTACTTACTTGAATCAGGTTTTTACTTTTCTCGAAATTTACATAATGTAAGAGAACGAAAGTTTTATATCATTAAAACTATAAAAAACTTCTAATTGCCTAAGAAAATATTTATGTTATGTATATTGCCAGTTAAGAAAACTGTCGATGACATCACTGCTCAGATAAAATTTTTGGAATGCTGCATAAAGTAGTTTTAGTTTATTAAGAAAAACGTTTAATATTTTCACTAATTTAGGAAATAGTAGAGATATGACGCAATTTATAAAAAACAAATAAAACAAAAATCGTTAGCTTTAAGAAATAACCTGAAACGAATAGTGCGACTAACAGCTCTGATAAATTCTTCTAGCGGTTTAATAATTAAGAATATTTTTATTATGTTCTTGCTACAATAAAATATTTAAACAAATTAATAACAAAAAGACTCAAAGTTCATTATTCTTTTGATACCAAATCCAATTTAAAAAATTATGAATATCATTATTAGGCATTTAAATTTTTTTTGAAAACGCCCTCTTGCGCCCACAATTAAAAGTTGATAGGTAAGTATTATCACAGTCTACCTAAATGAATCAGTCATTTCACTCTCCCAAATTTCGTGTACCCGAATTTCAGTGCGCATATTCAACGCTGTTCAATGCGTAGCATAAGGCGCAGTAGTTCTTCACGTGGTTATGACAGTTTGGCGTGGTTTTGCAAAGGTTAGATGACAGTTGACGCTTGTGACAGACAAGGATGTAAGTACATAATATTTAAATCAATGCGCGCGCTTTTTCAAATTCATAAATCTCGCCGATGGAATTGACGCGCGGCATAAGGCGCGCTGGCTTTTTGTGTGACACGAACATCAAAGTGCCGACAGGGGAGTGAAATGACTGATTCATTTAGACTGTGGTATTATCTTTGATTATAAAGTGTATACTCAATGGTATTATACATAGCTGTAAAAGAAATTTAGAGGTCTATCCAAATATGCATAAATATACAGAATGTTTCTTTAAAAATAAAAAAATTGTCATCACTTCCAGCTAAACCACAAGTTCAAATTAACACCGTTTTATGTCATAATAGGCATTTTTATGTAAAGTACCCAAAAAAATTTGAAATTGATAATTTAAAAATTGAGAAAATAGCCAGTTGCTACATGTTCTCGTGGTCACCTGGTATAAACTCTAAAATTATAGAACAAAATGCATTGTAACTCCTTTGGCGTCTCTCGTTATTTTGAGTATAACTACAAGAATGTTTCCAGATTCATTTAAATACACCAAGGCAATTCCTTTTTTCAACAACGGCAATATTTCAGTTATAGATAATGATTGCCCGATATCTACCATACCAACGTATTCAAAAATTTTTGAAATTATTTTGAAAACTAGATTGACGAAATATTTTGAAAAAAAAATCACTTCTACATAATTTTCAATTTGGTTATAAATCAAAATATTCTGTAGTTGTAGAATATAGTTAAAAACCTGGAAAAGAGTAATCACACAACTTCATGGAAAATACCTGTTGGAGTGCATTTATCGGTAAATTTTTAAAAATATTTGAAAATTGAGTCGTAGAGAAAAAATTTCGTTCTGTGGAACGATAAAACACTTCAATTCATCGATAACTTCGACTAATCGGAATTGGAGTTGTGGAGAGATTTTTCTATAGGAAACTATACGCGTTTAATCAAGAATACGAGTCAAATTCGAGTAATCAAAAAATTCAATAAATCAAGGTTCGAGACAAAGAGGTTCAACTGTATATTATTCGTTTATTTACACAACAATCATATAACAAAAAATTACAATTCCTTACTCAGTCACTTGTGCTTTTTATTAAAAATAATTACTAATAGCAAAAGGGATGTGCAAAATAAATAAGAACAGTTGACAATAAAATTGAATTACATAATCTTTTCACAGCATTTTGACCGATGAGCTTATTAAAAATTTTATGTGGTATAAACCAGGTACATAGAGAAACAGATACCTACTCGGTAAGTAGTAAACGTAACACTGAGATTTTTAAAGATCTTGAATTTTTTTAACCAAAAATCAGACATACACAGTACCAACAACATTCTAATATATCAAAAAACTACTTCTAAGCGTTCATGTTTATTATTAATAATAATTAGACTGTATCGCCATAAAGTAAGGATAAAATATCTTTTTTACGTGAAGTTACACTACTATCAGAGTTTTCAGTTTCACTATTTTCTAAAGGTTTAGCCAAAGAACTATTTCCAAAATAATCTTGAGTTTCCATTTCTTGTGTATCTTGAGATTTAGTTGTGATGATAGATGTTAATATGTCATCATCATCATCGACGTTTTGAGATTTGCTCAAAGTAGATAAGACGTCCTGTTTTGAGTGTGACCGTCTTTCTTCTCTTCCATCACCTTCAAACTTATTAAGCGACGTCTTAGCTACTTTGGAATTACCAAAACTGCCCATAATCGATGTTAAAACGGAGTCATCATCAATATCACTGGACGGAGAATTTTTAAAATCATAAATGACAGTTTCTTCTGAACTATTTAAATTTTCGGAATGATTCTGATCTGTTTCTACATTATTGGTTAAATTTTGAATAAGATTGTTTTGTTTTTTAGGTGAGCTTTGTAAATTCTGGGAACGTTTTTTGGTGCTGTTTGATACATTTAGAATATTTTTGGTATCTTCTGATATATTATTTATTAACGATTCTTCTTTGGTTTCAGTTTTCATTTTAGTTTCTGCCACCTTTCGTTTTCTTGTTTGCCTTTTGACTTCCGGTTTTGGAATATTGGAAAACATACGATTTCTAGCAGACCATTGTTTTAATTTGCTCATGTATTGCTGTAAAAAAGCAGTGAATAAAAAAAATGTTAAAAATGCCAAATATGCCTTATTGGTAGATAAGAATTTATTTCATCAGATACATAAACTAAAGCTCTGTTTTAACATTGATATAAAACATATACTAGATCAGGGGTTGCTTACCCTTGGAAAGTCCATGGAATAAATTAAAGGATTTCAGGAAAGTTTGTGAAAAATAAATATACATTTGAAATACGTTTTAGAAAACAGATTTTATTTTATTACTTATTTAAGTTAAGTTATATTATAATTGTTGTATTCATCGTGTACAATTTGCATTTGAATTATTTGACGTACCCAAATGATTTATTAAAACTTTTAATAGACACAACAGTTGGAAGCACTAGAGAATAAAAAAAAAGTAATCTGCTCCAAACATCAGAAACGATCAAACGTGTATGAAACCATTAATACGCCCAAAATCAAAAGCAAAGTGTTTTATACTTGAAATCTACACAAAGTGCATCAAATCAAATGGTACATTTAAACCAGTTCAAAACAAAGAAAAGTGTCCATCCATCGAATCCACTGTCGTTAGTGATTTTCTTTGACTGCAATGCCAGTAATTGCAAGAGTTCCATCGTAAAAACGCTTTCCTTCGTAGTAAACTTTCTCACATAGCCATATTGTTTTAACACTCAAAGAGCTTGAAGAAACCAGAATTCCATGCAAGAACGAGTGTGCATTTCAGCTAGACAAAGATCTAAAAAAGCAAAAACATTCCAAGGGTGCTTGTTTTGACCGCTAAGAGTTTGTTTGAGTTTTACTATAAATTGATTAAGTTTACGATAACAATGCAGTTTGATCAGGAAATACCTAGTATGCAACTAGTAGGTACCATTAATTAAAGTAAAACGTTATCAAAAATAATACAAAGAAATGGCCCCAAAGCCAAACCCTGAGAGACACCATGGGTTACCTATCTGAAGTGAGAGATAATGTTATTTATAGAAACACAATACATTGAGTGTTCAGACCAAATAAAGTCAAAAGGAACACCTTAGACACAAATAAACAGAAAATGCATCTAACAAACAAAAAATTTTTTAAACAAGTACAAAAATCTGTAAAATTACAACTACCTTTGTCTCTTCATCTGATGGCTCATTAAAGCTATCACAGAATTTCCAAGTTAATCGCTGCCACCATGCTCCATAGGGATACCGCAAATTAAGTAAGTGATTGGTGTCTTCTCTACAAGTAAGAAAATCATATTTAATTGTAATACGTTACAGCAAGGAATTGCATTTTTTTAAGAAGAGTGTAAAAGCAGTATAAAAATTATATTTGCGTTACATTAATTGTTCACATCTTGTGTACATAAAATTTGTCTACAAGGTAGGTCAGCTAAACAAAAAATCAATAAAAGTCGTATGTGCTGATCTGTGCAACAGCAAGTTGTCAATGTGGCCCTCACAAATTAATACAGATGACAACACAAACCATTTATAAGTAAAATAATAGAGAAGCGACAGTCGAATGAGTCACCCTGAGTACATAAGAATGTGTGATAATCTCTGTAAGGTAACAATACTGACAAAAACTAGAGAACAAAACAAGTTTTGGATTATTACTAATCTACTCCAACAATAACTTAAACGCTATTTAATCTTAAATAACATAGAATATTACATACTCGCAAAATTCGTCAAACTTTCCCAAAGCTGCAGGATTTGACCACTTCAACATAGTCCAAAACATCTTCTGATCTGGATGTTTCTACAAATGTAAATGTAATAGGTAGGTAACTACAATGAATATACAGTGAGCAGCAAAATGCTTGCAACAGATGGGGAAATTTTTTATTGTTAGAATTTTCCAAAAACCCATTCTTAGGTTCGCGTCTGCATCTCAGATAACTTAAAAATTGATTTAGACATAGATCATGTGACCTCGGGTATGGTGGGTAATTCATCATCATCACCATCATCATCTCACATGGAGCAGACTTGAAAGTCGATCCTGGATTACGTTAGGCCCACCCCATGCCAGTAGGTGGGTAGGAATTTATGTGATAGGTTGTGATGCCAAAAATAAGTTTTTGGAAAATTCTAATAACAAAAATTTTCCCCATATGTTGCAAACATTTTGCCGGTCACTGTATCACAAAATTTATCAATAGCTTACCAAGAAATTTCTGTTTGTTAAACCTATGTTAAATTGGCTCTTCAACTGCTTTATGATAGTTTTCGTTGTTACCTTATCCAGCTCTTCAACAACAACGGCAAAGAAATCACTTTCCTTTATTTCTCGCAATAACTTTGCACTATCTACGGTTGCTAAAATAACTCTATGAATTTCACCATCTAAAATTTCCTCGCAGTCTAAAAAATGTTAAAATATTTTAAAAAATAATACTTAAGAACTCATAAGAAATGTTACTTTTTGGTGACAATAATGTCACGACAAACCCTCCATGGTTTGTAAGGTGGTAATGCCAAGCATTTAAAGATTCTTCTGTGCACACAATTAATACAGGAGATTTTGGGGTTATGAAAGTATGTAATGCATTGAAAAAAGCCGAGACCTGAATTGGAAAATTCATATCATTTTCATGATTTAATATTGCACCTGTTTGCTAAAAAGTATCCAAAATTAGTTTATTTATTAAATATTTAACAAACAGAAAATTAAAACTTTATTTTAAGCTAGGCTTACCATTTTTCGAAAGCAGTCATACAAAAATCTAACACCCATTACATGATAATTGCTTAAATCTTCAACCACGTTTGCTGGTACAGAAATGGGAATCGAAGCATCCCAATGCGAAAGTAGTAAAGGTGTTGCTTGCATTATTTATCGTAAGCCTGTCCAGCAAAGAAGTACGCAATTTAGATATACCTATTAAACTTACACAAACCAGCACTCATGCAACCAATTGGTTAAATCTCGATAAAATATATAAAGTCATTACTAAAATATACACAACTTTTATATATAAAATTGCCACGAATATAGAAAAACTTGTTTTGTATGGATCACTTTCACTATCTAAAAAACCTTGCATTTTACATTTTTAACTTTAAACCTAAAAACATTTATTTTATTTTTTACACTAATCAAACAGCTGTGAACCATCAACAAGATACGGTATTTATGCATTGAATTGCACTACCAACTTAAATAAAATAAAAAATACAATACACCAAAAGTGACAATCAAGGCCGGTTCGTTCATCAAGCTGATTGGACTGCCCCGCTACTTGCAGTGTCGCCACAAGTGCGATAAAAACATCCCAGGGTCCATAAACAGTAGTTTTCCACCATGTACAGATATAATTTACTCGATGTTGTCTTAGTATGAATTATTATCTGGCAACACTTAAGTAGCGCGGCTTTGGAACGTTTCAATTTTCGCCACAGCGAGCAAAAACATACAGGGTACTTCAGAATAATGTAATCATCAGAGTCAACATACACGGGATGTCCCATGTCCCGGCGAAATTCTTTGATAACACCTTTGTTAATTAAGTTATCAAAAAGATATTATATACGTGGGCTACTTGACAATGTTTGCACATTCTACATTCATTTTCGTTTACACAGGGTGTTCCACGTTAGAGCGGCACACGAAACTTATGTTTTTTTAAATTGAACGTCGTACATTTTTGCGTATTCCTATTGGCCGTTTTATTCCACTTTTTTAAACAAATTTGCCATTTGCAGACGTCACTGATAAAACCTGCACAAGGCGTACCTACTTCTACAGATTAAAACAAAATTTTTTAGCTTTTTTTTAGTTTTATTCAATACCATGAACTATTCTAGAGATATTTTAAAGTTGAATTTGGTTATACAGGGCGCTTGTTGCAATTGCAACGGTTCAAAAACTTACAATTTTAATGTATCATACCAGTTTTTTTAATGGAACACCCTATATATTTTAACATAGATAGTTTTTTGCGCTCCATAAATTTTATTAAATAATGGTTATACCTATATCCAACGCTTTTTGAAAACCGTGAAGTCAGTAGGTACTTCCCTACATAAAAATTTTTGTAAACATTTTTGTTATAACGTACAATATTAGTTTTGATAAAAATGTCATTCCCAAAAGTCATAACAAATAAAAACAGAAAATTGTGTTGCCAATTTAAACAAATAATACATAAAATATCCTAAAATGAATAGAAAAAGGGCATCTTAAACCCAAAAAAAAGCCAAAAACTAGTGACAAAAACTTCAGAAATAAAACGTCACAAAGTTTATAAAATTTGAATATGCTTGAAAGATCCACATATTTTGTAATTACTTTAATAATCATAGCAATAACAATACCTGTTATAATTTTTACAGTGAGCCATGCAACAGGAAATATTCTAACATTTCATGCGTAAGAATATTACTTTTTTTTGATAAGTAGGTATCAAATTGAAAACTTTATAGGCGACCAGAAAACGATTCAACTTACCTATCAAGATACTACCAAGTTAAATACAGATCTGTGGATCAGGTTAGTTTTATGAAACCACATTCAAAATATTAACGATATCATTTCCAGATATACGAGTACATCTACAATCTAGTACAGAATTATTCTTTCTTCTGTCAATTGAATCAAATTGGCCATACATCTCGAAAGGGCTTACAGGCAGGATTTCCAATATATCTACTAAAAATAAGTTCAGGATTCCCCAAACCTATTGTATTAATTATAGGAGGTTGAACTAGAAGGAAGTTTCAATATTAGCAATAACAAATAATTTTTTAAGGTTTAAATGCCAACGACTGGCAAAGTGTGACATCGATTCTGTTTGTAGCAAATCAATTACTGGCAAATTGCTCAAAGGCAGGGCTGCTAATCACCACATACGACTGGCATTTCATTCCAATATTAAATCCCGATGGTTACAATTATTCACAATCAACGGTAAAATCTGATTTCACATTGTGTTTTATTATAGTACCGGGTGATCGTAAAAAAAATTATTCAGAGCAGGCCATGACCGAAGTGTTAAAGTTGGCAATACGTAATATAAGCCAATTGTCAAATGTTGACATTTGCAGCTGTCAACATTTGACAATTGGCTTATATTACGTATTGCCAACTGTAACACTTCGGTCATGGACTGCTCTGAATCATTTTTTTACGATCACCCGGTAGTACCTAAAGTTAAAAATATATACAAGGTGTTCATAAAATGTCATTCACAAATTGAAAGGTAGGTTCTTTGGTCAAAAAAATAAAATAAAAGTTAACTTAAGTACATGTTCAAAAACGCTTTCTAACTGTCCCAAATAAATCAGTGTAAAATTAATAACGAACAAGAAAATTAACTGCAAAATTTATAACAATAATTATTATTAATGGCTTGAACGTTGATCACAAACAGGGTGTTGGCCAAAAGTAATACCAAATTTTAGGAGCATGTACAGCTCATCAAAACAAACAAAAAAATCTCAATAAAGATGGGTCCTAAATTGCTTCGTTTTCGAGCTATGGACCTTCAAAAATGGCGCGGCGTTTAAAACAAAACTGCCTTATTTATTAATATTAAAACAACCACCCTGTATAAACAAAGAAATTCCAGCCATCTGACTCTTTTTACCGCCATGCATTTGAGGTTTTCTTCGTTAACGGAGTTTCACTTGCATCTACGTAGTTGCATTCTTCTCCGCAACTTTTCAAGGCAAAATCGAACAAGCTCGAGGGAAAGACTTGATTTATTTAAATCTTCTCCGATTTGCTACTCTGTATCCTCACCACGCTTTGGTGTTGGTCACAGTCATTCTTGTTAGATTTATTAAGTAGATTGGAATCCTGAATTCTGAAAAGCCGATCGATGTTTACGTTATGTTCCCAAAGTTTCTCCATCAATTGTCGGATAGCTAAGAGTTGGTCTGAACTTAACCTATGACTGCAAAAGCCCCCTTAGTACTCCCCTAGTATTTCCTTGACTAGTGGTATGATTCTTTTTCTTAAGATATTGCATATGACTTTATATTATGCGTTCAGAAGAAATACTCCTCTGTAATTAGACATTCAAGTTTATTGCTCTTCTTAACAAATATATATCGACGTAAAGTTATCTTGAATATAACTGTAGCCTGCTGCAGCGCAATGGATCAAGAATATAGCTCGCTGGAGTATGGATTATGTAGGCGTTAATATAGATTATAACTTTGGGTTTAAATGGACAACACACTATAATTTCCATGAAGACACTTTTGCTGGACTAAAACGCTTCTCTGAGGAGGAGTCTATGATTCTGAGAGATTATGTTCTACGAGTGCAAAAGTATATTGAATTGATTTTTATTTTGAAATCTCCGACTAACACAACGCCAACGGTAACAGTATAGTACTTAATAGTGCAATTCAAATAATTAGAACGATTTATTATTTATAGGTACCTGCAATAACCTATCCATGGAGCCACACTTCTGAAAAAGTCTATCATTGGGTGTTATTGGTATAACTTTCCTTACAAAATAATATTTTTTACAATTTGTATTAATGTTTGCAGGAATACTTAGGTGTTATGGGTTCTAAGGCTGCAACTGCAGCTACTGGAACAAAATATGAAGTGATACAAAGCGGTAGACAAGGTATTTGTATAGCTACAACATTAACGTTAAAATAACTATGAATTTACTGTAGTTGAAAAACAGCGTGGTCGAATCGACGACTGGTTATTACATGTTGGTGTAAACAAAGTTATAACAATACAAACTAAATTTGCAGCTAATATGATAGGTGATCCATATAAAAGTATCACTGTATGTTTTCACTTATAATATATAATGAACTGCAATAGTGATAAAAGCTACTTTCGCAGAAAACAGGTATGGAAGTGTTTGCTATTGTAAAAGAAATATCCATAGTTGCCGTTTATCAACCAATGAACTATAGAAGAACACATAAAAGATTGAGAATAGATGAAGTAGTTCGGATTGGTACTATCGTAGGGGAAAACGAAAGAGTGCCTAAATCTAATACAGTGCCTCTTCAAGCCATCAACACATTTACAACAGCTGTTACAAATAAAAGTACTACTTATAGTTTGTTATGATAACCATATATCCCTGTAAAGTAATGTTTAGTTTATTCCAATCGTCTAACTTCTTCCTTGTTCCAATAAAAAAAGTCAAACAAACAAAGGTTTTTATTTATGATTAATTAATTATTATATTATAACGCCATTACTGGTATACTTTTAACTTTCATCGTCGTTTGCGTTGATCTGTGTGTCAGCACGAAGTTGCCATATGAGTAATTGTATAACCTGGACATGACATGGGCCATATCTTGGACGTAACATTTTTATAACAAAAACAGTTAGTTTTGGTAAATTAATTAACAGTATTTTGTAGAGTTATAAAACACGCTTTTCGCTGTGTATTACATTCTTATAATAAAAGTTACTCAAAATATACTACTACATTCAACACCTCAGGTTATGATTTTTTATAAATTGTAGGTACCTCCTTGATTCTGTTTATTTAAAACAGACCACAGTAACATTGTATTGTTTATTTTTCACTTATTGTCATCCTGACTGCAAGATGGAATCATATTTTGATCCAACCATACCAACAGAGGTAATAACTGCGCGAAATGTTCGAATACTGGTTTGCTTAATGTCTTTCTGGACGATCGGTGCCATTATTCCATTAATATTTTGGCCAAGATCTTATGTAGGGTAAGTACAAATTTATGACATACCATCATTTTCATTTACGAATATTTTATGTTGCAGACTAGCACAATTAGAACATAAAATGTTTCCAGAAAGTAAAAAATACAAATTTGATCGATATTTATATTCTAATGAGGTATGACTTTTAGGTCTCATATGACTCGAAATTAGTTTACTAATTTATTGCAGGTTTATGCCTATATTGAAAAATTTACAAGGTTCCATAGACACAAAGCGCGTATTTTAACAATAACACCACCGACTTATGAAGGCAGAAACATTAAGGTGAACGATCAAAAAGTTAGCTGTAAATACCTAACAGGGAAACAGCATGTGCCTCCTCCGCAGCCAGACTGATAAAACACGAGTTGTGGCTTATCTATTATATTATTCCATCCTACACTGCAAATCACCAAAAGTACAGAAAACACTACATTTTCGTTAGTGACAAACATAAGATAAGTCTTTCGGCATGTTAATTATTCTGCATGTAATCACCGTCGTCTACACTTATCTGTACTGACACACAGATGATAATAATAATAACATTTTCAACAGCAAATCATACGCCATTATTGTACATTTTTGTACAGAGTGTTTCCTAAGTATGTTAAAAACTTTAGAAGATGATTGATTCATGGGGTTATTTCATGAAAAGAAGTTTATATAAACGTATGTATGAAAATGCTTCTCTACGGAGTTACGCCCTCTGAAGAAAAACCAGTAATCACTTTTTACCTTCCTCGCTATACGGAATATAGCTATAGAGAAAGGTAGTGTGATCGTCATGTACGATTTGAAGCAATTGCGATCATTCATCGAAGTTTTTTGAAAATTTTACGCCAATTTTTTCTCTTGGACTAATATGCGATGTTTGCGACGCTTAGGATTGGTGTACCTTTGTACCTTGAGTAATTTATTAGTATTGTGTATTTTCAAATATTCAACCCTCGAAGATGGTATACAAAATTAAGTCTGCGACAATGAAAAACTTTTGACAAAATCTATTGCATTTACCAGGAATTTGTTTATCACTAAATAAACTGAAACGTAGTGTGACCTGTACTTTTATCATAAGCAACTAATTTCCGCAACTTGTGTATTAATTTATTATAGTATATTATCAAAAGACTAGTAAACTGCATTTCGGGTTTTCACCAGTCATATCCTGGCTGCAAAAGGCGTAGTATATTGTATATCAAACATGTTTGCATTTCGCTGCTCTCTGTATTGTTATTAACTTTATAATAAACATTTTAAGGTGATGCATTTAAGATTACCACAATATTATGAGAATATACCAAAAAAAGGCAACATTCTTGTTGCGGGAGGTAAGAATGATAAGTAATAAAACACTTGTTACCCAATAAAATAAAAATTTCAATTTTGTTTAGGAATGTATGCATGTTTATGGGATTCAGTGTCAGCCGCAATTGATCTAATGCACAAATTGTTGGAAGATTGCAGATATAAAGTGCCATATTTATTGGTAAGTACAAAGCAAATTTTTAAAATTATGCACCTTATTGTTTTGACTTCCCTTAGTTGCCTATTTTTAGGGAAGATCACTGTTCAGGTTTGAACTATTTACCTGGGTTCTTGCTCAGATACAGGTCAGGTGCATTGAATTAAAATACAAGTAAATTCGCATAATTATTTATTATTAAACTTAATACATTATTTGGAAGAGTGGCGGTAGCTCAGAGGTAGGGCGCTCAGCCTCTAACGCTAAAGGTCTAGGGTTCGATTCCCCGACGAAGCCATGCCGCAACCCGCCACTCACATTCCCCAATCCGGTGTAAGCAGCCGTGGGGTCTTAAGGCCTAAAACCTACTCTGGTATTTAGTCGTTCGGATTCGACATTAAACTGTAGGTCCCCCGTACTCCACCTTAGTGCTAAGGAGAGTACGTGGCAGAGAAGAATGCCGGAGCCCAGCACTGGAATGTAAAGGCTCATTACGACATTATTTGGAATATAAGTTATAGTCTTAAATTACTTAAACATTGTAATTCCTTTAAGGACCTGCTACTAACCAACCTGGCAGACCAACTTGGTGGATTAAAAAATGATAAAAAATGACAATTCTTTATATATTATTTTCCACATTACATTAAACATACTTAAAAACAGTAGCAATTATAAATGAACAAAATAAACTTTCTCATTAGTTTTTTCCATAACATAATACCAACTACTAACTAAAGTTAAAAAATACATCCTAATTCTCTTGTGTCAGTTTTGAATTGATTGCAAAACATGGAATATTTTTATATTCCTGCAACTTTATGGTGAACCTTGTAAAAAACACAATTAAAAAATTTTTTTAAGGAATATGATTGGTATATAATTCCTGTGGTCAATCCTGATGGTTACGATTACACCTTAAGTATGAGAGATAAGGATGTTAAACAAGCTTATAGTCCCAAAAATCGGAATCCAAACAGACAGCCCGACAACACAAAGAATTGCTATGGCGTTTACCTTGACAGAAATTTCGGATTTCACTGGGGAGGTATTTTTTTAATTAATCTTTTTTTTTTACTTTGTTTCAATCAAGTTTTTATTTCTATTCTTAGAAAGCAAACATGTTGATTATCATGATTACTGCTGGATGGGTTACGCCGGACCAAAACCATTTTCAGAAAATGAAAGCAAAGCAGTTATCAACTTTGTGAAACAACTGCGTGGTAACGATATAATTATATCAATGTATCTACAATTACATGGAAGTTCGAGCAGAGATGACATTACATATCCTTGGCGGTTTACCAAAGTACCAACATTTAATCAGCCTGTGTTGGTCTGCAAAACAATTAATATAAATTTAAAAAATAAAAATTAATACTAAGTAATTGTAGAATAAAATGGCAAAAACTGCAGCTGCTGAAGTTAATGCCTTAACGGGTATCAGTTTTACATATATTCAAGGTGGTAAACGCGATTGTAAGTATAACTATAACATTAAATATAATTTGAGATATCATACGATCTAAAAGGGTACCAAGTTGAGAACCCAATTCTATTTGGTAGCGAAGATATGAATTATAAATTTAATTAAGGAATACTGACTATTTCTAAATGAATAATTTCAGTTGGAAGTGGAGTACTGGTTGATTATCTAATGGGTATTCTGCATATTTTATACAATTTCTCCATTGAACCAACCTACGAATCATTTGTCAATAGTACGGACATGCCAGAACCGCACATATATATGGAAAAAGCAATAACCATTGTATTTGCGTTAGTTAAGCAGTTACGTGTATTACCATCACCATCTACTGCTAATTCTTTAATTTTCCATCAATCCTATTTTCTATTTTACAATCATTTACTGTTCGTGATTATTGTTGTATACATGAAAATATAAGCAATATTGTATTATACTACTGTACGTACAACAATTATAAACAACGATTAGAAGAATGCATAAAAATTGCAAGGCACTCTAAATTTTGGTACAGCAGAAATAGTATCTACAGAGGTTCGTGGTAAAAATACAATAAGTTTATAGTAGGTTCTAAAACAATAATTACTTTCATTTGTTTTACTTTGACTTCCCTTGTTACTGTTATTGACTTTTCTCATTACGTACTTTCAAAGGCATACATAAGTCAATGTCAGATAACTTCCTTACAAAATGGAACCTTATTTTGATCCAACTTTACCAACAGAAATAATAACTCAGCGCAAACCTGAATACTGATTGCTTTAGTAGCTTTTTGGTTGCTTTGTGCAATTTATCCTTTAATATTTTGGCCATGGTCATATGTTGTGTAGGTACAAGTTCCAGTTTTAAGTCAAACAAACTAAATGCTTAAAACATTTTTTTTTGTACCAGTAACAAAATAAAAGGATTAAACGGGAAAGTTTCATGATAGTAAACATTGTATTTAACTGACTAAATATACCGTCTGTCTATAAAGTAACCCCCCCCCCTAACTAACTTTTGAACAACTTGACATTTTACCACAATATTTGGTGTGCTTTAATGGGAAATTAAATACTATTTTTCAGCCAATAATTAAATTTTGTATCATTCAAAATGGCGACTGGGCGCCATTTAAAATTTTTTTTTTAAATAGAAAGGGGGGTCGAGTGACACCTCATTTCAAAGGTCTTTCAGTTCTGTGTTTGATCCTAGAGTTCCAAAGAAAAATATTCAGCCATAACAAAACGGCGGATTTTAAACAAATAGACTCACTCAATTCAAAATTGTTTTGATTTTTTTATCCAGTAGTTCACTTTTTCATTTGCAGTATAAAATTTTCCCAGAAATAACTCAGGTGGCTGGAAATAAAATTGAGAACGTTATGTTCCAACAAGACGGTGCACCGCCTCATTATTATAGACCTGTTTCTGACTTTCTCAACGGACATTTTCTTGGAAGATGGATTGGTAGGCGGGGGACTGTAGAATATCCGGCTCGCTCCCCAGATTTAACTTCTTTAGGCTTTTTTCTATGGAAATATCTGAAATCGAAAGTGTACAGAACCCGTACAGAAACAATTGAAGAACTGGAGCAACGCATTACAGAAGTTTGCAGAAATATCACTCCAGAAACTTGTGAAAATGAAAGGCAGGAATTTCATAACCGACTTTTTATGTGCCATAAAGTGAATAGTAAACATTTCGAACACTTATATATATAATCTTGACCCATTTACCTTTCGGTGTAGGGTGTTTTACAAAATTACTAAAACTTTTTTATACTGTAGTTAACAATATACAGATAAAATTAAATTATTATTCTAAATCAATATCCACTCTAATGTTTATTCTGCTAAATTTACACTATTTAACCTCGACTTTCCGCACTTCACTATACGCCTTTAGCTATTCACACTATTTACACCCATCTTGTGTTTACTAATTTCCAAATCTATTGCTTCCTTCTTCAGTTAAGTTTTAACCATTGTAGTTATGTACAAACTTTGCCCATTCTCTTTTATTTTGTGCTAATGCTTTAGCCTCTTGCCAGCTTCGGTTTCTCTTCTTCAGGCTCTCCACTATCACCTCGTCCCATCTTCTTCTTGGCCTTCCTCTTGGTCTCTTTATGTTTGTTTTAGTTTGCCATATCGTTTTGGCTTGCCTGCTATTATTCATTCTGCATAGGTGCCCGAACCATCGCAGCTGTTGTCTTTCTATGGCCTTCCTTATTGGTTCTACCTCTAATGTTTTCCGTATTTCTTCATTTCTTAGTCTATCTCTTTTCGTTACTCCCATGATTCCTCTTAGGTACTTCATTTCGCTTGCTTGTATTTTGCTCTCTTGTTGTTTAGTTAGCGTCCAGCTTTCACACCCAAACGTTAATATTGGTTTAAATATCGTGTTATATACCGTTAGTTTTGTCTTTTTATTTACTTCTTTTTTTCTGATGAAGTTATTACCTAGGGCGTAGTACACTTTGTTGGCACTCTCTATTCTATTATTTATTTCAGCTTCGTTTTTCCCATCTTTCTGTATTGTGACCCCCAGATATTTGAAACTGTCTGTTTGTTCTATCTCTTTCCCATTAAGTTGGATCTTTGTTTGTGTATTGTTCTTTCCAATTACCATTACTTTCGTCTTTTCTGTATTTATCTTTAGGTTGCGTGCTTGTAGTGATCTATTCCATGTTTCTAAGTTTTCTTTTAATTCCTTTTCGTTTTTGGCGCATATCATCAGGTCGTCTGCGAACGCACACTCTGTTATGTATATTGGTTCCATATATCTGTATCCCACGTGAACCTTCTTGATGTGCCCTTTAACTTCTTTTGTTATGTCATCTAATATAATGTTAAAGAGTGTTGGGCTCAAAACTCCTCCCTGTCTCACTCCCTCTTTAGTCACAAATTCTTCTGATTCTGCGTTGTTTGTCCTAACATAGTTCCGAGTGTTTTTGTACAAGCTAGCTATATTTTTCCTTAGTCTGCTCCCAATTCCTCTTCTCTTCAGGCTATCCCAGAGTATTTTCCGTGGTACACTATCGAAAGCCTTCTGTAGATCAATAAATGCAACATACATATCCTTATTGTATTGTTTTTCTATCAATTGTTTTATTGTGAATATGTGGTCCTGGATTCCCCTCCCCTTTCTGAATCCACTTTGCGACTCCTCCATGTGTGTCTCTATTTTAGCTTTCAGCCTATTGTCTAGAAGTCTCTCATATACTTTACAAACATTGCTTAGAAGCGTTATCCCTCTATAATTGCTGCAGTCTCGCTTGTTGCCCTTCTTATGTATAGGCAATATTATTCCTAGCTCCCACTCTGTTGGTATTGTGCATTCCTCAGAAATTTTGTTCAGCAGTATTGTTAGCATCTCAATTCCATTATTCCCTAGTAGTTTCAACATTTCCGAGGTTATTCCATCATGTCCTGCTGCTTTGCCTCTCTTGAGTAATTTTATGGCTTCTGTTACTTCTTCTGGTCTGAATTCTTCTTCTTGTTCATTGTCTTCCTCCTCCCTTTCCATGTTTTCTTCTTCCTTATCCTGGTTGTTTGTTTGTTCGGTGCTTAGCAGTTCCTCGAAATATTCTTTCCAGCGCTTCGTTATGTCTACCTTTTCCGTTAAAGTTCTACCTTCCTTGTTTGTAATGTATTGGCATTTGTTTTCTTTACCCTTTCTCAGCATTTTCAGGATTTTATAGAACAGTTTCTGGTTACCTACACTGTCCTTTTCCATCTTCTCGCCAAATTCCTCCCACGATTTTTGCTTCGCTATCTTCACAAGTTCCTTGACTCTGGTTCTCTGTTCTTTATATTCTGCATAGTGTTCATTGGTTTTGCTTCTTAGGTATTTTTCCCATTTTTTTTTCTTTATCTTTGTTTCCGCTTTTATATCCTCGTTCCACCAGTGTGTTTTCTTTTTGGTTTTGTTGTTGTTCGTTACTCCGCAGGTTACTTTGGCTGTATTTATTATAGTTTCTTTAAATTGTATCCATAGCTCTTCTAGGTTGTGCTTTTCTGCCATTCGCTTTATTTTTCCTATTTCTTTTTCTATCTTTTCTGTATATTTATTTGCTGTTTCTTCTTCTCTCAGCTTGTACGTTCTTATTTTTGTCTTCTTCTGTATATCCATTTTCACTGCTTCACACTTAATGTATTTAATTTAAGCTTTAATTCTTAGTTTTTTTAAATAGACTTCTTTAGCTTCAAACATTGTCATTTTGTGATGGCTGAATATTTTTCTTTGAAACTCTAGGATCAGACGCAGCACTAAAAGACCTTTCCAATGAGGTGTCACTCGACCCCCCTTTCTATTTAAAAAAAATTCAAAATGGCGCTCAGTCGCCATTTTGGATGATACAAAATTTTAATATGGTCTGAAAGATAGTATTTAATTTCCCATTACAGCACACCAAATTTTGTGGAAAAATATCAAGTCGTTAAAAGTTAGTTGGGGGGGGGGGCGTTACTTTATAGACACAGTGTATACCGCCATAGTACAAATTTTTAATTTTTTAGTTAACAAAGTTTGTTATTTAATTTTTGTTTGAAGGTTTCTGTATTCATGGAAAAATGTATATACAATTCTACATAGTTAGATAAAAATTAAACAATTATTAAACGATATATAAAAGACAAAGTTGTTGCCACTACCAAAATCATCATTTACATGTAGAGGCGCTAGTGTCGCAGTTTGGTATACAAACTTAACCTCACTTTCTATTAACAAAATTAGTGTAACAAAAAATTAGCATTTAAAATAATTTAACCTTACAACTGTTGTGTTTTGGAATATTCATGTAGGTAAGATGTCCTTAATTATTACAGCATACTACTAATGGTACTTGGGCGCGAACGACCAAATAGTGTCCTGCAACCTGTTTTTTTTGACAATTCCATTATTTTTGTAAATAGATAAAATTTTCTAAAAAAAAACAGTTTTTCTTGCTTGCTTAAGTCTTTTTATTAAATATTATTTACATAACTATTGTATAATATATTAAGTTTGTTTATACAACTAATGTACAAGTGTATACACTAGGATATACAAACACAACATTATATCACAGATACACTTACTAGGTGTTTTAACACTGATTGTGTCCAAATTTCTATTTTTAATTTAGAAGGTACTAAAAATTAATGACTTAATCAACACCTTGTATCTATAATTGTTTTCAAGGAATGTACTTTTAATTCGATTTTTCACGGGACACATTTTGAACTTGACTTTATTTGTATTGTAAGTTGGCTAATTCTAAAACATTTTAATAATTTCTGTTTTAAACCATTTGATTATTACAATTATACTCATATACATGGTCAGCCAATAAGGCTACGGTGATCAATATCTCCTTTACTATTTAAAATAGGGAAACAGTTTTCAAATAAAAGTTATAGAGTACCAAGAGCACCACAGTTTAAAATTATTAGTAATTACACGGGGAATTCCATATGTGACTAAACACGTTTTATTTAATAGGATACCCTGTATATTTTTGCATATTCCAATTCGACTTTTAATTGCCTTTCCGAATGTAATTTGTTTTTGAAATTCTATTGCGGCGTTGCCAAGTTATTTAACTTTTTTTCAAAACATTTGGCATTAATTTACAGATCTCACTAATAAAACCATAACTAGAATTTTTAAACTCCCTGTATATTTTTACATATTTGGATAGGACTTTTTGTGCTCTATGGTTTTTATTAACCGATGATTATACCTAAAACCAACGCGTTTCGAGAGAATTAAATCCCGAGGCACATCTTATTAGTAGGTCAGCAAACGCCACATTTTTCAAAAAAAGTTGGATAACGTGGCAACAACGCATTAGAATTTCCAAAACAAAAGATATTTTGAAATATGTATAAAAATATTCAAAAATATACAGAATGCTCTATGAAAAAACATAAGTTTTGTATGCCACCCTTATATGGAACTCCCTGTATAATTAAAAATAATATTAAAATGGGATCCTCTTAATCACCTACAACTTCTAATTTAAAAAGTTTTCTGTTTTAAATAGTGAAGTAGATATTGACCACCTCGGCCAAGTAGACTTACACTTAATAAATTAACGTGTAGTACGAAGTCAAGTTGAAAATTTCATCAGAATCACTCTGACGAGCACAATAACCCTTAGAAAGTGCTCTTCAACATTAATTTGGCAAAAGTAACATACATTTGTCTCATTTAAATTACTTCATCCCAATTTTCTTAAAATTAAACAAACACCCAATTAATTTTCCTTATTTTTCTGTACATTTAAAAACTAATCAATCATTAACAAAAAAACAAAATTTATTATGGTCAACTTTTACTCAATGAATTCTTAAAATTCCAACAATTAAAAAAATAGTTACGCCTGTAACAATATTCGACCTACTTCATTTAATTAAAATTACCATACTAGCTTATCCGCCATTTTTTTAACAGGTTTTATGTCTGCTCACTTCACAAATCAAACCCTGTTAGTGCAACTCAGCAGTTCATATCTCAAACATCATCAAAATTAACAAGTTGAGTATCATACCAATATAGATCACAAAACATAACAAAAACCAGCAAAAACAAACCAAAACAATAAACAAGAACTACCTGATTACTGGTCACAAATAGTAACCATTTTAGCCAGGATCAGAGTTCATCCTTAATGTGTATACTTCTCTTATTTTCAGGCTGTTTTCCTACTTGTACATCTTTAAAAGGTGCTAAATGTAACCTAGTCATATGTCTTTGTATATCTTTGATATTCTGCGGTGAATGTGCTAGCAACAAATTAAGGTTTCGTAAGTGTTGCAGCTTGTATAGTAATTTGCTTCTAGTGAGTAAATCGGCATTACGCCATGCACGAAGCGTGTGGTCAATTATAGATAAGTTCTCCGCACGTACTGAAGCAATACATGATTGTTTCTCATCTTCAAACTGAAAAAAAAAATGGTTAAAAATCTTGGTGCAAACAAAAATATATTTAGCGAAATACAGTTCTGATAGGTCACAGGAAATGGCTTAATTAAGATTATTATGTATCCAAATCAAATAAAATACATTTTTATCAAAAGCCGCTTTACATTTATTGATGTCAAAAAATATTTTTGACATAAGCAAATTAATATTTAACGTCAAAAAAACATTTATCGACGTCTAAAACTTATTTACCGACTTCAAAACTGGAAAGACTATCCTTTGGCAGCTGAAACTGGCTTATATCAGTTAGTATTAAATAACAAATGGACATAAATGCTATTTTTTAACATTATGTATTTTCAGAATTCTGATGTCAATAAATGACATTTTGATATCAAAAATGCATTTATTAACGTCAAACGATCAATTTTTGAAGTTAAAAAAAAAAACATTTATTGACGTCGGAAAATGCTGCCATCAAACAGCTCAAATGGCGTAGTACCAAAGTCTTAACCGATCGCCACACAAAACTATTTGAACGTATTTGATCTAATTCCAAAATTGCGCTAATAGGTTTCTATACGAAATATACCACAGAATGTTTATATGTCCCATCCCAAAAACCATTCCGGTTCAGGTTTTTGGATTCACACATATTATTCCTAGATGTGTTTATTTATTATATATTGCAATCTCAATATAAATCATCCATTTGCCCTAGTACAGATGCCACATTATCCAGTGTTTCAACGAGCTGGTGTGGATGTGCGCCTTCTTTTGGTAGGTAGCTCCGCTATCGGTCAATACTGCAGTATGGTTCTAGTCTACACTCCCATTATAAGTATCCCGTTAGGTGGCAGCATTTTCCAACGTCAAAAATTCATTTAATGATGTCAAAAAATTATTTATTGATGTCTGAAAACATTTTATTCGTAGTTTACAAACAATTTTTCGTTTTTTATTTCATTTTAAATATTTCATTTTAAATAACGGTTCTCAGACGTCAAGAAATAATTTTTTGGCGTCGTAAACTGAAAAATATTATCCCCGTTTTTTAATTTTTTAATTTCTTATCGATTGGTGCAGAATGAGCCGTCAGAATGATAATAAGCTGCGATATTGTGTTGAGAAAGCTACATGATGCTGGTATGAATGCAAGACATTCTGTGATCCGTCCACTGAACTGGAGAGAGTATATTTGCTGGTAAAATTTTTTAAGAGAAAAAAAAATCGTTTTTTTTTTATTTTTTGGAAAAAGATTTCTCAGTACTAATGAAAACCACAGACAACATAGCAAATCCACTCTAACTAATGCTGCATCATTTTGTACCCTTAGGGTATTTTACAATATCAAATTTCACTCCGATCTGACAACTTATAAGTTTAAACAGAATAAAATATTACAACTATGATAACTCATTTTTGGTTAAATAGGCATTAAAACTTAAATTTTAAAAAATTCATATAAGACATCACAGAAAAATAACGGAGTGAGACTAGAAACAAGTTGTAGCTCATCCCCAACTCTATGGGTCTACAAAATTAACAAAAAATTCAGTTTTTGAGCAATATTTTTTGAAAATGTTTTTACCTTACAGTTTTGAAGCTTTCAACAAATCTCGTATATAGTAACATTGTGCTCCCATGGCGCTACTTCAATAAAAAATTTAATTCCAATCTATCAACTCGTTTCGATAACAAGCCGTTAAAAGTCGAAACTGTCAAAATTTTCAAAAAGTAGTATCAGCTGCCATCTTGAAACTAGAGTGTTCAGAAAACAGCTTTTAATTTATCTTTGCGCCCCCTATCACACTTAAATTAAAAAAAAAAATATACCAAAAAAAATATCTCATATTTCTGAATCCGGATCACAAAATCAAAACTTTTCGGCTCAACAAATTTTCGCTGTATACTAAATTTCATTAAAATCGGTCCTGTAGTTCCTGAGATTTCGCGTTGTACACAGACCAACATTTTATAAAAACTCCTGTTTTGGGTTCCTGAAGCTCCAAAACATGTGAATTTCCATTAATGTCAAAATGGAAGATTTTCGCGATCACAATACATTTCCATACTCATACTGGAAGTGTGGGAAAGTAAAAAGAAGAGGAAGATATTTTTAAAATGGCTACATAGTTCTCATTTAAAATAAAACAAAACAAAGAAATGAAAATTTAAAAATGATGACAGTTGCGACCACCATAAAAACACCTACCTTTGTTTGATTACAGAGAGTCCACATGGCATGAAGCTTTAAACTTGGATCTAAATTTGCCAAAATAAAACTCACCAAATTTGGCACTGTAATTGGCATAGTTATTGGAAAAACTCTACTTTCCGATTTTCTGGAAAAAAATAAAATTATTTTTTTCTGCTCTACATCCCTGTTGCACGCATACATCTCTATACCATTCACTACACATAAACTCACCTTCTAGCAGGAAATAATATAATAGTAGGATAACTATCCATGGTAAACTCCCATGGCAGTGAATTTAAATCCCCATCAATGCGTGTAAACCACATAGAACTCATCGAGGAAAATATTTTTGCAGTTGTTAGGAAAGTATAGGAAATTCCGTTACAAAATGAGCATTGTTTTGAGTAATATAAGACCATCACAGCCTTAAAAGTAATTTACAATTTAATATTTGTTTCTACTTTGAAATGTTAACAAACTACCTTATCTTGCTGCATCACCGTTGAAAGGAATGTTTCGGTATTCAGTTCAAGCAAGCAAGGTTCCGAGAGCTTCTTCGCATTACAGTTTCTTTGGTATGGATACAAATGAGTGTCTTTGTGTTTAATAGACACCAGAGAATTAAATGCTCTAGGTAAATTACTGGTGGTAAAATTATATATAAAATCCCTTAGGCTTTTGTCATTTAATGGTTCTTGCATAATATGATGGGTTTCCATCTGTAAAATGGTTGTTTAAATACAAAACACATAACGAGTGTCCAAAAAAATTCCTGGACAAGTGGTCTTTGGTTTTTTTCCTAACGCACGTCTTAGAGCTCCAACTCATGTTATTGTTGTGTACATAACCTTACTATAAACATGACATTTGATTGCAATAAAACACAATACCATGTTTGACAGTACCGAAAATGATTATATAGCTGCGCTATAGATTGCTCACTGCTGTGTGCAACGCTAAGCCCCATACGGGGATGCAAATTTGCATTTAATGGAAATGACCTTTGTTATACACAAAAATAAAATGCACACATCTGTATTATTCCATGAAAGGTAGCCGACAGGTGCAATGCTTCAGGCAATATCGCATTTTTAGGTCTATACTAGACATCACAAGAATTGGAATCAAAGTGTAGGGCGAGTTGTGGTAAATGCACCCCATGCTTATGTTTGAGCAATCTATAGCGTAGCTGTATAATCAATGTTACCAGCGTCAACCGTCACAACCAAAAATTTTGTATGAAGCTAGGACATGCGTTAATTTAAGTCCCGCACCAGCCTACTTGACCAGAAATGTTTTTCGACTTAAAAATTATTACAAACCTTTTCATTAATAATAACAACAGCAGTTTTATGTTTTTTAGTTGAGAGATCAATTCCAAGTCTTTCAGCAAAGTGATAATAATTAAGACTATCTAAAGCTATTAATGTTAAACTTGCATTGGTTTTGCAAGCCAAACCACTAACATTAATGTGTGCTTTATTAAAATTACGTGAATTGTGAGCATCAGCAATGGAATCAGAGAAAACCACTGGAAATACACTTTGAGCAATGTTACCAATCCGACATCTCTCCTTCTTCCAAAATTTTTGAAGATTTTTCGGCAACCTGGGATCATAATCATCTAAAATATCAAAAAAAGCTGCTTCATTGCGCCACATTCCAAAAATACCTCACCATTGAGCATTGATGTTTTAATTTGCTTTCCCATTATGTCTTCTTCGTGGAATTTCAAGTTATCACATGCCTTGAAATCTTTATTTTTTAAAAATAGTTTATGTTGATAAACATCTACACACTCTTCCTGTCCTTTATAGCGCTTACATTGAGCAGGTAGTCTTTCTTTAAGTAAATCCATTGCATCGCATTTGGAACAAGTATCCTTGGGAATTTTAGAGCTTGACAAACAACAAGAATTGTTGGCCCATTTTTTAGGAACCGTATATGTTATTACAGATGGAAATGATCTATCTTTGTCTATTTTCGATTTAAGTGGGCATGCTTTGAGCAGATATGTGTGTTTTAAATAATTTTCTGAAAAAAATTGTTTATGAGAAAATTTATTAAATAATTACACATTAAGAAACAAGAATGAACAACTTTCTGAAAAAGATTATTTTTAGACCAAAAAAACTGCACTAATTAAAAACAAACACCAAAATATAAAATTACAAAAATTTAGTTTAAACTCACCTATTCGCTTGGTGTGAATTAAAAGAGAATTTAACATTACACGATGCTTGTCATTACAATTGTAGTATTCCAATGCAACTTCATGAAGCTGTAAAAGTCAAGTTAATAAAGTGAATTCGTAAATTAACTAAGTTTTTGATTACCAAATCATAATAATCAACAAATGGTTCCAATGGATTTCTTGGTGTAAATAAAAGTAATGATGGACCTGGTTGAATGTATGTGGACAATGCTAAACTTTTACTACCACTTGGAGTAATCCACATGCTAACCTGATGCAAGTTTTTAAAAATCCATGTCAACAAAGCATCTGGTCTCCATTCTCCATCACTTGGGTACCACTAAAATACAATTTGAAATAACATTTACTAGAACATAAAAAAATATATAACAATTTAAACTTTAAGGCACCTTAAAAGTTATATTTTCATACATAACTTTTTTAACACCTAAATATTTTCATATACAGTTGAACTGTATGCAAAATGCATGGGAAATTATATTACTTCAGATTTTATGTCCCCATGATACTTGGCTAAGAATTTAAGCTGTATTATTCTTATTAGCCCTTGTTATTAGTGCCGTTCAGTCAAAAAAAAATAATTTTTACATTTAAAATTAAACAAAGTTCAAATAAATAATAATAAATTCAAGAAGTGTCCTTTTAAGGCTAGTGTTTAAGATGCTGATGCTGTATAAAAATTAATAAACGCTATATATAAAAATTAAAAATACTACATAAAAACTAATTAAAGTATATAAAAATTAATAAACACTATATAAAAAAAATACATAAAATTTTGAAAAACTATATCAAAAAATTATAAATGGTGCATAAAAGCATTTTTAAATATAGTTTTCATAGTATAGCATTTATAATGTATGCTAATGTCAATTTATTGCTGCGTAATTTTGTTTAAATATTGCCAAATATTGCTGCGTATTGAAGAATATATTCGAGTATTACAGAGTAGCAAATACAGTAGCATTGCTAAGATTGTCGCCGACAGTAGGAGACCCCTCGAAAAAGTCAGTATAGGGATTTTCAATTGATATGTTCTGTAGCAAATAAAAATATTCAAACCCTTACCAAAGTTTCATTCCACACGTGCAAACTAATAGAAGGTGGAGATGCATCAAAGCATCCACCGTTTGGTGCTGTTAAAACGGCAAACGCCACTTCTTGAAAAAGATCTTTCTCCAAAAATCGTAATGCTGCAGTATATAACACTGCATAATCTAAACTACCGGGTAATGGATTCACACAACCCACAACTACAGCCTACAAAAAAATCTTTCCTCAAACTTTAATTTTTTTTAAATTTATAAATCACCTACATCGTAACTAGAAAGCAGACCATGAACTTCTGCTTCCCCTGTAAGCCTTACAATAGGCTTTGAAAGAGCCATCAAAAACCTTACAAGATGTGCCGCAGTGCGAGGCCCTTTGTATTGAATTCCCTTCCCATGTGAAGGATAAGCGATCAAGACAGGCCAATTGTAAGCTTTGGCATATTGTCTACGACATTCACTGCCTGGTTGCCAACAATTAATAGCAGCAAAAGTAATTTGCTTCTGCATATATCTTGCAGCCAAATCAAACTCTTGCCTCATAGCCTGGCTCTCAGCGTCCCATGGAGCATAAAACATCACAAATGCAATATCCGATTCCCTGGCTTTTTCGATAGCTGCATTTAGTTGCCCCTGATACCAATCCGTTACGATAGAATTTTTTGGAAAAAATGGAAATGCTGCTGGGCTTTTCGAAATTTTCGGTGGGCTAAAATTGCATTAAACAGGTTACAAAATCAAATCTGTATATTGGGATTCATAAAACTTACTCGTTTGTTAGTGCAGCATATGTTAAAGCTAAGAATAGCATGATCGCTACTTCTTTAAATACGAAATACATTTTAAGTGCAAACTGCTGTAGTTTCTTTCGATAAGTAAATTTACTGGATTTGAATAAAAAATCCTCTTTCTCGTCCTCTTTAGAGTTTTGGCTGCTGTCGTCAGCTTCCGATTCTGCATTGTAATCAATCTCAAGTTTATCTGTAGGCACTGGGGGCAATAGTTGAGACTGCCCTTGTTCTTTGCCCAATTCTGACATGCCAACACGACTTCATTCCATGGATTTGAACCAAAACGCGAAATATTACAGTTTTCAAAATAAACACATTGTTGTAGCAGGGCTTCCTATTAAATTATTTTATAATTAAATTAAATACAAAAAAATTTTTAGAATTTAACCTTTTCGTATAACGTTTGACGTTTGTAGACGTGCCATTTACCGGCTAGTCTAATTCTTATGTGTTCTAATAGTATTGTACATTAAGAAAGTCGCAATACACGAATTCTCAATACGCAAATTCCAAAACTCGACCTAAACATAAATCTGCTTCAAGCAAACTATTTCGATGAAATTATTCCTAATTTTTTAATTTATATATTATTGTAGTTTTATATTAAGTTAATTAAGTTTAGAATGTACGCATCAAATTGAAATATTTAGTATTACTTTTTGAAATCTTGTTAGACATTTGCATATATTTTCCAAATTAAATTGGCCCTTACTCATATGAATCAATCAGCTAGAAAAAAAACACTTGTTTCTTTTTAGGGGACAGTCTTTCTTATTATGTAATGATCTACCCATAAAACATACACGAAGGATCTACCAGCATGAAAATGCACGTGTTTTAGTTTAGGGGATGTTTGTGTGGTGATTGTTTTGTCCGGGATAATTACTTTTAATTTTGGCCGCCAGAGGGTGTTTAAAAAAAATGTATATCCTTAATAATGATATTCATAATTAATTTTTTTAAGTTAAGTTGAAAACAAAAGAATAATGAATTTTCAGTGTATTTTGTATTAATTTGTTTAAACATTTTTTTCTATTTTGGTTCTTTACTGACTACTTTATGAAACTCATTTGGATTTCATAAAGCAACTCCTTAAAGAATTCGAAATTTTATTTTGTTAGGTTGGTGACAACCACGTGACAACAAAACCTTCACGCGTTATAAACATAACCTTCAAATTGTAAGTTCTAAAAATTAAAATTATTTAGCGTATTTTCCGCTACTTTGCGTAGCTCGGGTGGGGTGCAAGATAATTCTTCTTCCATCTTATCTTCAAATGTTAGGTATTTGAAAATAATTAAATCACTTTCAAACACAGTTTGTCTAAATTTTAATTTGACAGTAGTTTGAATTGTTTGAAACCGTTTAAAATGTTACCAACAGCCACATAACCAAAACAAAATAGGAAAAATTTTCCTAATCGATTATATTTTTAAATTAAAATATAAAATAAGGTAATTTTTAACTTTTTTGGGCCAAAATAGAAAAAATAGTATAAAATACACGTTTCATAAGACATTTAAGCGCACTTGTCCATTAGAAAACTCGCCGCAAGCGGCTCGTTTTCTAACTTGGACGCGTGCTCTAAAATCATGTCTTATGATACTTGTTTTTTAATATACTATTATAATGCCAAAAAGATTAAATTTTTTTTTTAAATCTCATTTTTTAACGGTCATAACTTATTTTTTTTCTCCTACTTGAGTTTTATGGCATTTTTTAATTCGCCAATTTATTTGCTTTAATTTAATACCAATAACATACCTTACTATTTTTAAAATAGCAAGAAAAATAAAATTGTTTTAATAATCGATACTAAAAATAGCTAGACGCCCACTCGCAACCAAAATTAAGAGGTAATGGGTAGGTATTATCTACTAAAGAGATGCTTGTAACAAGGTTCCATAACATTTTTTCCGGCTTGCGTCCTTTTGTGAAAGAGCTTCCGGAACAGCATTCTGAGGCATTGCATCAGAAAAATTGTTTTATAGATATACGATAAAAAGTTTAAGTTTAAATAGGTATAATTATAAGTGGGAATAGGCGGAAGAGTAGCGGTTGAGGCCAGTTGATGTTCCCCATAAGTGTAGGAAAAACAATAAATATAAATAGCTACATAATTATAATTAAACTGGTACTTAATTTTAAAGGTACATGTAAAGAAATTTAAACCTACTTTAACAAAACTATCATTTGAAGTAAAGTAATAGCAACAAAAACAAAAGTATTAACAGCGTAGGTCTTTCTACAGTCATTCGTATCTATACCACTAGGTAAAAAACCCATTTCATCAAATCTTGCTCCCAACCGTGCTATAACTTTGAGAGCTGCAAACGTTTCGTCACTTGTCCATTGAATTTCTTTTCCTGAAGGTGTTTCATTGTTGTTCATCCAAATTGCTATATCAAATGTAAAGCCTAAATTAACACCAAGGTGGGCCATAACCCAGTCATCAAGTTCGCCAGCTGCTTTATCTGAAAATCAGTTTGTTACATAAAAGTAATTGACTATTGTTATTAGTTTACCTACTTTGAAATTTTAAAACATGCCCATAATCAAAAGACCTGCTATGTTTTTTATATGCAGCCTTTGCAGCATGTTGAAGAACCCTTTGCTAGAAATTAAAAATGTTTTTAAATTCGTAGTTTTTTGTATAAATAGTTACACTAACATAAACCCTCCAAAATATAGGCCTTATGTGAGTATATCGAAAAGGATACATTAACAACCTTTTGTTTTGCTCAAGTGATACAAATATTTTTACACTATCCAAATGATCCGCTACTGTATCTCTTACAGCTTTTGTTTCATTTTGTGTAAATGGTTTATCTGCATAATCATCATCGCACCACGAAGCGTTTTTTGTATCAAGAAACTCAATCCATTGGAATTCAAAATTTAAACTCAAATCCACCCCAAAGCACCTTTTTTGTTTTCTTTGGTCGGGTTTTAGTTTTAGAGGTTTAGCCATATTCTTTGGCCAGTTTATCATCTAAATTAATAATTTTGCATATAAACTCAATTTACCTATTCGTTCATAAAATTTTACTAAATTAGAAACTCACATTTTTATCAGATAATGTTACATGATAACCATCAGGATTTAAAACAGGTATAATAATCCAAGTAACTCTGCTCGTATGTTCATGATTTTTATTATAATTTACCACTAAATCTTGAGCTAGATTCATAGCGGCTGCAACCGTTAACCAGTGGCAGCCCTTTATGCCTAAACGAAACAAGAATTAAGGTGACTCATGTACTTCCGTTATTAATCAATAAACAAATTACTAAAATTAAATTTACCTCCAATAACAACAATGGCAGGTTTCTGTACGTAGGAACCTACTGATATATTAAGATAGGGTATATAATTTCCCTTTTCCGTGATTGCGACTAATCTGGCTCTGACTTTTTTTATGGTCAAATTTTGTAATTTTACATGTCCATAAGGACATTCTGCCAATATTTTGAGTTGAACATAAATCTAGAATTTTAAAACATTAGATTTACCTAGCTTAGAGTAACCTAAAATATAAATGCTCTTACCGCTTGAAGTGAATGAATCTGAGATACGTTGTACTTAAGCACTTCCGTTTGCCACGTTTTAACATGTTTTCTTACCGACATACCTCTGCAAAAAAATTTAAAATATGTTCAAACACCACAAAGAAACGGATTCATTTAACATTTTTAACAAGATAAATTTAAAATTATAAAAATTAATTCTAGAAATCTGAGTATAAACAAAAAACAGTGTGGTTAGCCTACGGTCACTCCTCATACTGAAAATTAGTTCTTTCTGTCAGCTCTGACAAAACTCTTGTGTGTGTTCCAACAGTTTCCTTGCATTTGTGCACAGTCCAAATTTTAGCGCCAAATTACTTCTAAAATGCAATAACTATTCAAGAATTTCTAATTTGTAGTTACGCGGATCTCTAGAAGTGTATATGTATAGCTGATGTATACGGGTGTACCCAACCAAAAGTTGATACAAAAATTCTTATGGAAAATGTTATATGTTACAATTTCTAAAATATAAAAGTATTCTAAAATATAGAAAGTCCAGACGAAAGTCCACTGATTTTTTGTAGTGCAGATTTTTTCGTAAAATTGACGATTGCCATTTGTAATTACATTTTTTCTGTCTTTGTGGGATTAAGCACCAACCCTTCCGTTGTGCACCAAGTAACACTACTTACTTCTCTATTCTATCTTGAAGACTTAAATGTTCATGGTTTTCATCAGAGCTTGAATTACTTGTGTTGTTAGATGCAACAGTAAACACTGCAGGTAGTACTAAAATTATAATAAGCACTGTAAACCAGGAAAACATTTTCTTTGGTATTTTCTTAGATGACAGTTTGTTTAACAATAAATACTTGAGTCAATTTTTAATATAAGTATTCGTTGCCATAGTTCGTGAAATTTTTTTTTAATTTTGTATCTTGTCTGGCATATTTCTGCTGCCACAGATTTATCACCGACCGTAAACCACCAATACATTTACAAAACAATTTGTCTTCTTTTTACTTTCCCATACTTGTACTGAAGTATGGAACGTTATAATGTCATGCAAATTTTCGAATTTGAGATTTTAACGGAGGTCCAAAGAACCCAAAAAAGGGTTTTTTAAATGTCTGTCTGTGGATGGGTGCTTGCATTTATTACGATATATCTCTGGAGCCCCTTGACCGATTTTGATCAAATTTTGTACCTATTTAGAAGTTTTTTTAATTGCAGGTAGTTCTGTAGAAGGATTTTAATCAAAAGCGGAAATTAGATATGGTTTATTGATACAGATTTTTTTTCTAAAAACCGTTTTGAATTTTTGAATACATGGCGTTGTAGTGCATCTAAAGGCATATCAAATCCTTTTTTACCTAATGCTATATCTTCAAAATGAAAGTAGCTACAATTTTTTTAAATTATGATTTTGATGCCGGATAACTCAAAATAAAATATCCAATTAACACAAATTGTCATATTATTTAATAGCTTTTAATAAGTGTAATTAAGTGATGTACAAATATTTTTAGAAATATGAAAATTGTAAATAATGCTAGCTTCTCAAAATTTTGAATTTTGGACATTTTCAAATAATTATTCCTCAAAAGCTGCTCACGCCTACTTTTTAATTTTCTGAGCCGATAGAGCTTGAAATGAACTACAAATGTGTTCTTTACTAATCTCCCAAATTTTACTCTGACGCTCTCCGGTAAAAATTTGAAATTGATTAATTATATATTCTACAATGCAAACGCCAATCGTTATAAACTTTAAACAGTTTAGTAGCCTTATTTGAAGTAGTTTGGGTCCGAAGTCGTAAGCGCAATATCTAGCTAGCGCCTTTACGTAGCTGTGGCGTGCCAGCCCATTGTGTTTGAAGCGGGCGGCTTGTACCGCGTGTAGATGACTAGATGTAAATTTCAATTTAAAATATTATATGTATAGGAAAATACCAGCCACCTTATTTGCCCTTTTTATCATTGGAGTAGAAATCTTTAAATTTGTTCTAAAAGATGACAAATTTATATACCTAACTCCGTCGAGTATCGAACCCAGGTACCCTTCACCCAAAGGCAAATTAGCATACTAGCTACTATTACCACCGGCGCACAGTGGGGCAGTGGGGCCGCGGCGCTTAATTGCAATTAATTTATAATAAAATAACGTAATGGAAAAATTTTAACATTCGAAATTCTTGTATTAAAAGAAAGCTGCCAAAATTGTCTATTATAATTATTATAACTAAAGTAAATATTGAAATATCTGAAAAGTTTACAAACGAAAATTGCTTGAAGTTTTAATAAAAAAAAATTATCAAACAGGCCCTTTTGGCATATAATAAGATGAAGAATAAGAACAAAAGAAATAAATAATTTATGTAAATTTTATTTAATTTTTGTTGTTTAAATCCATTTGTTGCGAATTTCCTTTTTAATGACACCATTATCTTGTCACAAATTTCTAAGGCCGCTAATAGATTCTCAAAAGACAAAACTTGTTATGTAACGTATACTTCTGTAAAGAAATTGCCGCTTCTGTTAGCACGCCACTGGTTATTTTAGCGCCTTTCAAGTTTGGAGAAATTTCCTCCACTACTTGGAATTCATTTAGTGCTTTCCTTTTTAAAGTTGAGGGTTCATTTGATTTCAAGGAAAAGTGCCAGCAGCACGTGGTACCTTTTTTATACTGTTTTCTCCTACAAGCTACAAGCATGGTATCAAAAATTAATTTATTGTTTTCGTTTAATATATATACTTTTACCGGTGCAGCATTTGTTTTTGATTTCTTCGTTATAGCAGGTAATTAGAAAATTTATTAAAAATTTAATACTTACCATACTGAAAAATTTGGTATGATTTGAAACGTATATTTTTTTAAAGTTAATATTTGTTTTTTTATTTTAGATTTTATGGTATTTTGGTTTACATGCCTATTGTATATTTTTTGTTTTATTGTACTGCAAAAGATTGTAGACGAAATAAATCATTTAGAAAACGAAGATGCCTTCCAAAATGTTTCTGAAGATGTACTACGACCCCAAAAATATATTTATGAATTTGTAGTATTCCAAGATGTAAATGAAGATATACCTCACAAAGATGTTTCGGAAGATATATCACAAAAATATGTTCCTAAAGATATGTCTCAAGAAGATGTTTGTGGCGATCATGGCATTGGGGAACTAAAATTTGTGGAAAATTACTATGTAAGTTCAACAGATTAATACTGTAACGCTTTTCTACTGTAACATTGGCACAGTATTCCTTTTTATTTCTGATAAAATCAAAACTTATTCCAAAATTAAAATGTTTAAAGGCAAATTTTACCAGGTAGCAATGGGGGGATAACCATACCCATTGTTCCTCTTAACCTTCACTGACTTAACCAACGTGACGTCATTATTATAACCTGTTAAGAAGTTAAGCTTAAGCAGTTTTTACCTGCACGAGACCTGAATTTTCTACCTACTTATATCTTTTATTTAATTGAAATCCCAACATTTCCCCAAGTTGAAAAACGGAGCAGTGGCGTAACATCTGCTTGGTCTTAGAAGGCATAAACATATACCGTTTTGGGGCGCGAAAAGTTGTCAGCTGAAAATCTTTTAATTCTTTCAATAACGTTTTTAATAATGTTATATTGAAAAACAAATGTTTTATTAACTTAGCACGAGAAATTCAAATTTGTAATAAATGCTATGTTACAGTATATTTTAAACAGAACTATAAGGGAATTGTTAGAAATCATCCATATTTACTTTCTGTATTTTCGGTATAGGGAAGTATCGATTTCATGCAAATTTTCGAATTCGAGATTTTGACGGAGATACATATTTTCGACCCCAAGGAACCCACCAAAGTGATGTTCGAAAATGTCTGTCTGTGGGTGGGTGGGTTTGTGGTCTCCATAACTCCCAAATGAACGGTCCGATTTCAATGAGCTTTGGAATGTGGGGTTGTATATCAAAAATTCATCAGGGAAATAGGCTTTTAAAAAAAATCTGAAACTGAAAGCGGAAGTTAGACATGTTTTTGGTAGCATTTTTTCTAAAACAGAATTTTTTATATCTAAAAGTGGAATCTTATAGAAGCTAAGACAAATCAAATAATTTTTTTCCAAACTTTCGAGACCGTTACAACTTTTTGAAAATTTGACTTTAGCACCTTATTAATAAAAAAGAAACGCTTACAGCCCTATAGAGACACAATGTTACTGTGTACAAAATTTTCAAAATTTAAAAACTACAAAGAGAAAAATATTTTCAAAATTTCGGAAATTTTCAAAAAATATTGCCCAAAAACTAACCACACTGTTTTTTTAAAATTTGTAAGCTCATAGAACTAGAGATACTACAATTTTGTTCTTTTCCCAGCCCGCTGATTTCTCTGTGACGCATTCTATAAATTTTAACATTTATTTACTCAAAAACGAGCTATCAGATCGGGATGAAATTTGATATCGGAAAAGCCCTAATAGTTCACAATGTTACAATCAACGAGAACTTTTAAAATTACTAAAACTATGAAGTCAAAGAAATAACAAAATTTTTGACTTTTTCAAAAAATACTGCTCAAAAACTGGCAAACACGATTTTTTTTTAACTTTATGGGCTAGTAGAGCTAAGAAGCAGCTACAATTTAATTGGTATCCCAGTCTGCTAATTTCTCTGCGACGACGCCTTCTATGAATTTTTGAAAATCTAAAATTCATGGATCTTTGTTTAATAAATGGGAAATGATAAAAAAAGTTGTGTTTACGCTAAACTGCTGTAGAATAAGAGTCACATCTTAATTTTTTGTTGCAGCAAGGGGGGCAAATTCCTCTCTCACACCAATTTTTTGTGGGGGCGAATTTATCCTTTCGTTTTTGCTTTTTAATTTTTATAAATCCCAAGCAATCTCTTCCCAAAAAAATGTTTTTTTTTCTCATTTTCTCTCCGCTTGTGATCGGTGCGGGGTGGTGTTTCTCTCAGGTGTGCGGGGAGAATACATGGCTAGTTCCAATCGCTTATAGTAGACCATATCTATATATATTATTTTAAAATCTTACAAACTGATTTTATTTTGGCATTGTTGGCACCTAAGACGTTAATCCTTAAATATACTCTTGAAAACATAATAATAAACTATTTCTAAAGTAAGTAGGTACCAATAGGAAAGGCCAGGCGAAGTGCTTCGCTCATTTTTATAAGTGATTTTTTAAGCTGCTTTAAATTTTGTTATAAACTTGCCTGTTCAGCATGCCAAGGAAATAAGTAATAATAATAATATTTAGTTGGTTGAAAATTGACTATAACTTTAAATTTTAACAGCAAGGTGCTGATGATTCTGCACAAATTTCCACCGTTGAAGTTAATGAGATGGGATTTGTAGTTATTCGTAACGGTGCTGTAAGTAATAGACCGAGTTTCTTGTTCCTAGCACATAACGTTTATATTTTTTATGATTGCAGGAACAAGATGGCGAGATAGAGATAAGTGGTGAACCAGATATCAGGTTTACTCCAGGATCTTTGCATGTTGTAAGTTTTATTGTTATACCTGTATTTAATATACGCATTAACATGCTACATGTTATTAATTAATGATTTATTTAGTTGCATGATGCCATTGTCCTCGATATTCAAGAGCGAAGTGAAGATTTTAGTTGCAGTTAACTCATTATTGTGCCTAGTAGATATTTTCGGTACCTGCACGATAGGTTTTAATTGTTCAGTACAATTTCAGTTTTGTGGCTTTCTCTTTTCTTTTTTTTTATTGCATGTCAAAGATGAAGCCATCTATACTAATGCGCACTGATGAATATCCGTATCAATTCTGTGTACCAGAACTAAACTTTATAAAAGTATAATAGTACCTAATAAGAAACTAAGACAGTAAGTACAATTTCAAAAGTGATATAAATTTGTATTTCTATCAAATTTTAATATAAGTAGGTACCTATCTAGTTATATAATATTAAGAGAATTCTGTTCCTTTATTTAATGTGTGTGATAGTCCTTATTAGTATGTCCCTATTTTGTTTATAATTAAATAAATGTGATACAATAACAGTTACCTACAAAATCTGAAATAACTAAGGCTAGTGAATTACGTTTAATTAACTCGTAACATGCAATTATGGTTTCACATTTAATTAACGATGTATCAATAAGTGATATTAGGTATGTAACATATAGCTTATCTAGAAATAAATATAGTTCTGATTAAATACTTTTTATTTTCCCATAAATACCAAAAGTACATAATTATGATCCTAAAAACAATTAATATTTAGATGGATATTAACGTTTCGAATTTTCAAGGTTTTTGAAAAATGTCGGTATGCAAAATCTTAAGAACTACTGAATCAATTTTAATAAAATTTGAAACTCTTCAGTTAAATAATTTGTTTTCAGAACTACAAACAGAAAAAAGAATCTACCTACCATCTTGCTTCCAAATCTTTCGATTATTATTATTTAAGCGTCTAGCACTCCCCATTTTGACATAAATTTAAAAAAATTTAAATTATAGCTGACAAATAAATTAGGCTTGTCAGAAGAAATGGGCCAAAGATAGTTAATAAAATAAATAAATGTATCAAAAGTATAATCAATGTAATAAAAAAACAATATAATTTATAAATATTTATAAGTGAAATATATACAGGCTAAGTAAAAAGTAACGTAAAGAAATTTTTTTTATGTATAAAAAATTTAAGATCAACAAAGTATTTAAAAAACAACTTTAACCAAGGTTTTTTCATAGTATCCAAGGTCGCTCGATAGATTAAGTTAGTGTAGTTGATTAGGTACTCTAGTACAAACGTCATCAAGCCAAAAAGCACCAAAATGGTGACCCCTGCTCAACAAAACTGCTGATCTATGTTTTTTCCCATCTGTCAAACTAAACAGAAACTGCATGGTATTAGTCAGTTACTAATATAGATATAGATTTATGCAAGTTTCATGAAAAACAGTAAGTATGCCGTAATATTCGGCGTTTATTTATTAAAGTTTTATAATAAAACCAAACAATGCACACATTTATTTGGAAAATTTCTATAGGACTCTTACATAAAAAATACAGTGGTTTTCAGGACAAAATAGAACTTGTTTGGTTTTGGTTATTTTGTTTTTTTTTCATCCCGTGGAAAACGGAATATTGAAAACATATTTGCTGCACAACCAGGCGTTTTGTAAAAAACATTGTTAAAAGCAACTAAAATTTAGTTAAAAATATATTTGACATATCAGCTAAACTTATGTCTTTACTTAAATCATTGGTAAGCAGGTTAAAACTCCTTAAAAAATTGTATGGGTTTGATGCGAACTTTAAAAATTTGATATGATAGTAAATTTTTGGTTATTTTTTTATCGATTCACTTCCCTAACTATAAGCTTAGGTAACAAGCTATACATTCTCCCTGCACACCGAACCGAACCGCTACCCTGCACCAAGAACACAGCCTCAACTCACTTAAGCTTATGCTTTGCCAAGGGGAAGTCTTCTTGTATTCAGAAACCGAAATTCTTTATGAGAAAAAAACGAATTTAAAATTTTTTGGATCAAAGATTGCCTGAAATATATAAAAACCAAAAACAAGGATAAAACCGTTCCCCATAAATTTGATGAGAGCTAGAAAATAAACCCCCCAAATGGTGCACCTAAAAGTTCAAGTTGCAATGAGCAATTTAGCTTAAACAGAAATTTTTTATAAGCCCGTTTATTAAACAAAGATGCATGAATTTTCGATTTTCAAAAATTCATAGCAGGCGTCAAAGACAAGGAAGTGGACTGGGACACGAATTATATTATAGCTCAATTAATTAATTTAAAAAATCGTGTTGCTCATTTTTGAGCATAACTTTTTTGAAAAAGTCAAAATTTTGATATTTTTTCACTTCGCAGTTTTAGTAACATTGTACCCCTAGGGCATTTCCAATATCAAATTTCATCTCAATCTGATTACTCAATTTAGAATAAATAAGTGTTAAAACACAAATATTCAAAAATTCATAGAAGGCGTCACATATAAATTTGCAGGCTGGGACACGAACCAAAGTGTAGCTCTATAGACCTACAAAATTTAAAAAAAAACATATGACAGGTTTTTGAGCAATATTTTTTTGAAAATTACCAAAATTTTAAAAATAATTTTCAATTCATTGAATTTAGCTTTTCAGTAATTTTTGTGCACAGTAATATTGTGTATTTGTAAGACTATTACAATAAAAAATATGAACTCGATCTGTCTATTTGTTTTCGAGTAAATAGAAGCCAAAGTCAAAATTATCAAAAATTCGTAGCAGCCGTTATTGAAAAGCTAGAATGTTCAGAGAAAAGCATTGGATTCGCCCTTAAGTCTTGCTTAAGCCTGCCTCCTCTAGATATCTTTATCAAGGCAGAGGCAAGGATGCCGGCGTACAGGCTTAATTACAATTATAATGAAAACTGGCAAGCCAGTACCTCTGCTGGCCATACCAGAATAACAGACATTATCACAAACCCATGACAAATAAAGTAAACAACCATAAACCCTTTAACATCCAGCTTGACTGGAACGAAGGGACGGCATAATGTCGCAGACGGGCAAGCAAACTAGTCTGGTACACAGACGGGTCAATAACTTTACTGATAGAGATACTGGAGTAGGTATCCACGGGGAAAATCCCCAGTTCAATGCTTATGCATCACTGGGGCAGTATGCCACCGTATTCTGAGCAGAAACTCATGCAATAGATATATGTCTGCAGGAGAACATTGCAAAAAATGAGCGAAACACTTCGCCTGGACTTCCCTATACTTATAAATTAACATTGTTTTATATTTTCCAACACTTTTGATGTACACCTGTCTAGACCCGGCTAGTAAAAGTGAACAGCGTTTATAAAAACTTCAAGCGTGAAGAGCGTAACATTACCACGCTGACTTCGCCTGCAACTGAGTACATGTAAAACAACCGAACTGAAATGAACCGGAGGCACGAGTAGGGAAGCGTGTTGATGTTTGAAAATGTATTAATAACTCGAGAAGTATCAGTTTTAGCAAGAAATTACTCTTATTAATTTGTATTTAGAATTTAGAAACCTTTCTGATTTTAAAGCCAAAATGTCACGTTTCCATTTTAAAAAAGTTATTTTTTACCGTGGCCGCCATATTAAAATTGGAAACTCAAGTTTTTTTCTTAAATACAATCGAAAAGAATTTGCCCTACAACTTTGCTCTTGGGTTTGCGAGTCTATCTATTAAAATAAAAAAGTTAGCCTACACTGAACATTAAACGACCAGTACAAGAATACAACGGCTGTAGAAAGTATATGAAAGGACAAAAAGATTATTGTGGGACAAAATATTCGATTTTTTGATTTTTTGTAAAAAGATTCTCCTAGAGCAAACCAAACAAAAAACCAAATTTTTAATTTTTTATCATACAAATTTGGGGGAAGGGGGAACAGTAGCCCCCCTAAATATGAAATTATCGAAAAAATATTATGATATTCGGATTTTGCTGTCAATGATGAGCTATATTGCTTTAACAGAAATATTTTATTGCTTCCCGTTAAATAAATAAAAGTGTACCAATTTTCAATTTTCAAAAATTCATAGAGGGCGTCACAGTGAAATTATAACACTGAGCAAAAAACACAATTGTAGCAGATGCCTATCTCTATCAGCTTAAAAAGTTTAAACAAAAACGGGCGGTTTTGAGATTTTTTTTTGGAAAATTTCAAAAATTTTGGAGTGGTGCCATTGAGATCGTTTTTCGATTTTCAAAATTAATGATATTTCATGGTATAGTACCCTTAAGGGGCTACCAAACAAGATGTAGTTGATCCCAATCAAACAACTGGTTTTTGAGTAAATGGGCGTATAAGTCGAAATTTTCAAAAATTCGTAGCGGCCGCCATGTTGAAGCTAGAGAGTTCGGTAAAAAAACGTTTGATTTGTTCTAAGGCCTTCTATAATTTCCACTATTCCAATTTCCAAAATTCAGTTTCTGAAAAAAATGCTACCAAAAAAACATGTCTTACTTCCGCTTCCGGTTTCGGATTCTTTTTAAAAGCTTATTTTGTCGATGAATTTTTGATATACCTCTACATTCCAAAGCACATCGAAATCGGTCCAGCCGTTCCGGAGATATGAGCGTTACCCACCCACACACCCACCCACAAACAGACATTTTTTAAAAACCACTTTTTTAGGATCCTGGAAGCCCCAAACATGTATTTCCGTCAAAATCTCGATTTTGAAATTTTGCATGAAATCAATACTTCCCTATATCGAAAGTATAGGAAAGTATAAACTACCACAATAGAGACATTTTTGTGCTAAGTGATAGCCAGGCAGCTATAAAAGCCCTAGGTAGCTACCAGATTAATTCAAGAATAGTCGGGACTGCCTTCAAAATCTCATCACCCTTGCTAACCATAATAGGGTAACTATAATGTGGGTGCCGAGGCATAAGGGTATTCAAGGTAATAAATAAGCAGATACTCTTGCAAAAAAAAGGATCAGAAACGCCATTCACTGGTTCTGAACCAGTATTTGGAATTACCAAAACGTCAGTCCGTAGCTGGCTAATCGGATGGATAAACACACGACATCAAAACCACTGGAACTGTACAGAAGGACAAAGACACGGCAAAGTGATGCTAAGACAACCATCTAAAAAACTTACAGATGACCTACTGCAACTAAGCAGACAGCAAATTGGACAAGTGAAAGGGCTGATAACCGGCCACTGCAACCTGAGAAAACACATGCACACAATGGGCATTCTCAATGGAGAAGCCATCTGCAGACTCTACAATGAGGACAAAACAGCACCTCATGTCATCTTTGACTGTGAAGCTCTAGCCTGATGGAGACACATGCTCCTGGGGGGAGCCAACCCTAACAAAAGAATTGCTAGTGAAAAGGCTATTAAACCTAATAAAAACGGGAAACCTTTTCACTGAATGTGTAATGATGAGCGGCACAATAAGCCTAGAGGCTGCGGTGCTGTATGGCACTCAAACCAACCTTCATCATTCACCCTCAGGTAGAAAAAAAAATGGAGCGTTTACAACCACCCACTGACAGACTTTTTTTAAAACAACTTTTTTGGATTCCCGGTGGTCCAAAACATGTACTTCTGTCAAAATCCCGATTTAAAACATTTTCATGAAATCAATACTTCCCTGTAGTGTAAGTACGCGAAAGTAAAAATAGCTACCTGTTAATAAAAAATAAAAAAATAAAATTATTAGATATTGTAATAAAATACACACAAATTTATTTATTTTTAATTTATTCTTAAACTTTTTAACAAAATTAGTATAAAAATATTACTACAACAGATTATATTGCAAATAAGACATGTGTTCTAATTACGAGACCTTTTTTTTAAGTTTCTGATCTAAAGCAGATAATAATACATACAATTTTTTAATAACTCAATTATTTTTATCTTTAATTGTCTTCTGATACATCAGGTAGGAATAAATTACATTTTAAATATAAAATCAAACCACAAATCTTTGTACTATTTCACACATTAAACTGTTGAGCAACATTTCTTAAACACAGGAAATAATTAAGATTATGGAACAAAATGGGTCAATTGTTTTATGGTGAAGTCGCTGAGATCAGGTTGTCCAGTGAGATCCAGATTTTGCTCATTGGCAAGATGCAACAATGCCACAAAAGCTAATGGACAGCTCAGCTCTTGTCGTATTTTTTGTTATACGTCCAGGAATTTCCTTATAAATTTCCGAGAATTGCTTTCTGGATACTTCTCGTTTATACATGCCTTCATCAGAGATCTAGAAAAATGAACATAAGGAAAATTCGAAATTTCAAAATTCTTCTAAAAGCTTCACTTACTACTTCATTCGGCTTATCGCTAACCAAACTCTTCCAAACTGCAACTTGAGAAAACACAACATGCACACATGGGCATTCTCAATGAAGAACCCATCTGCAGACTGCCACGAGGAGGACAAAACAGCCTCTCATGTCATCTTTGACTGTGAAGCTCTAGCCCGATGGAGACACATGCTCCTGGGGGGAGCCAACCCTCAAGAAACTCTAACAAAAGAATTCCTAGTGAAAAGGCTATTAAACCTAATACAAACAAGAAACCTTTTCACTGAATAAGTCTAATGATAAGCGGCACAATAAGCCTAGCGGCTGCAGTGCTGTATGGCACTCAAACCAACGCTCATTCAATCTCTGGGGGAAAAAATGGAGCGTGTACAACCACCCACAGACAGACTTTTTTTGGATTCCCGGTAGTCCAAAATATGTACTTCTGTCAAAATCCCAATTTAAAACATTTTCATGAAATCAATACTTCCCTATACTGTAAGTACAGGAAAGTAAAAATGTAAACCTGTTCCCGTATAACCAAATCTATAAAGATGTCCTAGGCGATAGAGATATTTAAAGATGCGGTAAAGATTACGTGATACAGGTGTAATATGTATTGGAGCTGTACTTTAGCCTATACCTTAACTGTATAGATTAAATATTTACCGCATCTATATGATATCTATACTTGTTTCCAGTACAGTTTTATCTTTATCACATCTGTATCATCTATGCTATACCGCACCGGTACTTCAAGCAGGGATTTTATCTTTATCGGATCTGTAGAAAATATATACTGATTGTCTTTACAGTTGTACCTTTAACAAATCTCTACAATATCTTCATGCAGGCTATATCGCACCTGTAGCGCAATTACCGCTTTTGTCTTTATCGAATCTGTGCTAAATATATACTGCCTGTCTTTACAGTTTTATCTTAAGCCTAAAACCGCTGTGTATAGCGTCAATCTAAACACTATCTTTATTTGTTGGCCTTGTGTATAAAAACGTTAAAAATGGCGCATCAACAAGATCAAGAATTTAAAGTTTACGAATTTGATGGAACCTTGGAGATTTGTGTGCTTCCTACAATTATAATAATAATTTATGACATAATGATTAACCAAGGCTGCTGTCTCCAATGTGGAGTTATTTTCGATAGGGGCATCATTTACCACAATATCTATAAACCACAAGTAAATAAAATGATAACCTTCATCATAAACTGTTATTACACCTATAACCAATACTATACCTTTTGATGTGCCTACAGCAGAGAGCATTTGCTCAGTTTTGCTGTACTTATAACGTCCAACCGCGGATTTACGGGGGGTGGGGTAGTAGGGGTAATTACCCCCCCCCCTTCAAGGCCAAAAAAATCACCTAAAGCACTAGAAGTAAAGTGTTTTTGAACATGTAATTGGAAAAAATTTGTAAATAAATATATTTCATCGGCTAAAAGTTTTCCAGCGAAACACAATAAGAATGACTCAATTGCAAAGAAACTTTCTTAACGGTAAAACCTAAAACCAAGCCGGACGTTAAACAATGCATGGCTTAAGATTAGCTGTAAACCTTTATGGGGGTTTATAAACAGACCTGTTTGGAAAGTCCACTCACCAAAAAGATAAAGATATTTAAAGCTTATCCCAGCGCCAGCAGTACAAAGTAGGAACCGACATCAACATCAACATATTACGTGATATTTTCTTGAAATTACAATTCTGACCTCAGCAATGGCGAGAAATTCAGAAATAATGTACTTTAAAATAGTTGGTGGTAAAATAATACAAAGACATCAATTATTTCGAAGTAAGATTCTCGAAATGTCTGAACCTACTAAAACTGTTTTATATTTTATCCCCTATAATTCTTCACTGTTTATTTTTCTTAATACTTTACTCTATCAAAATAGTCTGTTTTCACGTGTTTCTTGAAATTTTAATACTATATATAATCTAACGTCGTTTATATCTGCTGTTTTCCACTTCGCTTGTATGCAGTTGTATTTTTTTTTGTTTCGGCATCAGTTTATTAAAAACTTAGCAAAGCTACAAACGATACACTTTACCAACTATTTATAAAATGATTTTACTCTACATTAAAATTAATGTAAAAAACAAAATTAGAAAATGAGAAACATGAAACACATTTAACTTTAAAAATTTCAAGAGCCCACAAAAATGTCTAACTTTATTATTAAGCGTCCAATGCGTTTTCTACGTAGTCCCTGTTAATCACGTTTTATCCAAGCATACTATACGCCCTTAACGAGATATTATGCAACGTCACTATAAATTTTACTGCAAAAAAAACGGTTTAACCCTAACTGTAATTCTTGGTAGTACATTTGTATCATATTGTCCATCATAACCTTCTGTAATACTCTTAAAACATTTAGCGGTCGAATCTTATAAGAGGCGAGATTAGCTCAGGGTGCAAGGAGACCGACTCACAAACCAAAGATGGCCAGTTCGATTCCCCGCTAAGGTAAAGTATGCAGCGCATTTTTAAAATTAAAAATCTATCAATAAATACATTAGTGTAAATGAAATTAGCTAAAAAATACAGAGGGGTTGTATAAAATATTATAAAAGAAAATATATCCGCGTAAAAAATATTTTTTTTTTATCTAAAATTAATTGCTTGAATTATCTATACCGCACCTTAATTTGGACGATACAGCATCGGAATAGTATCTTTAAAAACCTATATCGTATCTTTACAGTACCTTCATGTGCTCTATACGCAATCTTAACTGCATCTGTACTTTAACTATATGTTGTCTGTACAGGAGCTTTACATCTTATATACAGAGTTAGTAAAGACAACTATACCCAATCGATATGTAATCTCTATCGTCGCGCTATCCATAGGGTACAGAAAGCCTGTATCGACTAAAGATTTAAATACAGGTTCGATATAGGTTCTGTATTGTGTGGTTATACGGGTTGCGAGGCCTGTAAATATTACAAAAATTATATTAAAAGATATTGTAATAAAATACACACAAATTTATTTTTTTTTATTTATTCATAACTTCTTAACAAAATTAGTATAAAAAAATTACTACAACAGATTATATTGCAAATAAGGCTTGTGTTCTAATTTCGAGACCTTTTTTTTTTTAAGTTTCTGATCTAAAGCAGATAATAATACTTACAATTTTTTATTAATTCAATTATTTTTATCTTTAATTGTCTTCTGATACATAACAAAGGAATAAATTAAGTTTTAAATAGAAAATCAAACCACAAATCTTTGTACTATTTCACACATTAAACTGTTGAGCAACATGTCTTAAACACAGGAAATAATTAAGATTATGGAACAAAATGGGTCAATTGTTTTATGGTGAAGTCGCTGAGATCAGGTTGTCCAGTGAGATCCAGATTTTGCTCATTGGCAAGATGCAACAATGCCACAAAAGCTAATGGACAGCTCAGCTCTTGTCGCATTTTTTCTGTTATACGTCCAGGAATTTCCTTATAAATTTCCGAGAATTGCTTTCTGGATACTTCTCGTTTATACATGCCTTCATCGGAGATCTAGAAAAATGAACATAGGGAAAATTCAAAATTTCAAAATTCTTCTAAAAGCTTGACTTACTACTTCATTTGGCTTTTCGCTAACCAAACTCTTCCAAACTGCAACTTTCAGCTTTCTCATATCCATTTTCTTGGCTTGCATTGCGTAATTAATGTAAGTTTTTGGAACCTGAAGTTAATAAAATAAAAACATACTTACAATGAACATACGTTTTAATTATTAGAGCCCGAACCACACAAGACTTACTAATTCTGGTGCATCAACCAAATTTTCTCCAACGAAATTATGCTGCGGCATGGCAATTTCCTCTTCATTTTGAAAGTCTCCATCTCCATCATCAGCTGGCTCATGATCACCACCATCCATCTAAATCCAAAACAAACTGATTCTGTTTTCTACTTTGTATGTTTATTTAAATTTTTGTTTTAGCCAGATTAAAAGCAAAAGACAACAAATATTTAAAACAGAAGTAAACTTACGCCATGCTGAGAACAATACATCGAGTCATTCGGATTTTCATAATTATAAGGTCTGACTTCAGGCTCCTCAGAATTATTATTTTGTTCTTTGTGATTTTTTTTATCTGTACTAATAAATACGGGTTTGAGCATTAGAGATCTGTAGAAACTATTGTCGGTATGAATAACTTGAGGTAAGGTGCATCTAAAACAAAAAAAATGAGATCTAGTTGCTTGCCAATTCTAGATTCTTCTTCTCTTGTGTTTCATCCATTTTGACGCTGAAGATGAAGTTTTTCAAAGTCAAATTATAAGAAAATTATTAGCAGGGGCACTAGGGAATGTTTCGCTATGATATTTTTAATAAAGCTGTGAGCAACCACCACAGAACCTTCCTAGCATTTATTGAAAAAGTTTTTAAAACAAATCAGTATGTTGAAAATTTTTGGAAAGGTTATAAGTTTTTTATACTAAATCCGGAACTGTCTCAACTTTTGGTTACGATAGGCTATAATCTTTCATCTCGACACAACTTATTTATCATTTTGTTAGCAGTATTTGGAGTGAATGTTTTTGTTAACAGTATCGTGGGGCGACTTGGCACTTGATTTCAAAAGCTTCAATACTTTAAAAGAAGTTATCATTAAAAACACGGGCATAGGCCACGGGTTATGCATTGCGTAACTAATCTTTAAAAAATCTTACAGTAAACCCACTAGTCAAAAATTGTTCTGTCAGTTCCATTGGCCAAAATTTTCGTTGTTTATTAAGTTACTATAAATATTAGTTTGATACAACTTACATTTCTCTGCACTAAATTATTTCTAATAGCGGATCACGATATTATGAAAACAAAAATAAGACAAATTTATATAACATTTCGGAAGGCACGCTAGTCAGAAACATAGAATCAATGAACAGGAACTGGATTCGCGGGGACTTGTCACCGCCATACGATTTTATTGAATTGCACAAACTCTATAAACATCCGGATATTCCTCATAGTTCCTTTGGACTTCCCTTGGACTTCCTCTAACATGTACACCAGACTTCCCTTGCGGTTTACCCCCCAACCGAGATTTTTAATAAAAATAGCATGCACCTACTTAATGCATATTTTTTACAATTTACGAATTTTTTAGTCACTAAATAAATTTATATAATAAATATAAATTTACAACTTTTAGGACTTTTAGGAATTTTTTACAAATTTTAAGTTTTTTAGGACAACTGAGATCAAACAACATGGCAAAACTCGTCTTTCAATATTCTCGAGCCATAAAACATGCACATCTGTAAAAATTTTCTAGTTCCAAAATTTTGACGATAATAATACAAGTAAAAAAAGGATAAACTACATTTTTAGAAAATAATTTGATATAAAACTCAATAACCGCCAAGACAACATCCATCCAATGGCAATTCACAACCCAAGCGAAAAAAATATATAATCATTTACCTGAAGAGTAAAAGTCACTATCATTACAGACATTTAAAAAATATTTAAAACATGATGAGGGCATAGCACTATATATAGTGGAGGAATTTTTAAGTGTTGGTGTTTAAATTTTGTCTTCTCGTTTTTCTTCTTATTTATTTTTATATGTGCTGATCTTAATTGAGTTAACATGATTTTATAGAGTTTTTAAATTAATTTGCATTGTAACCAGCAATAAATTTTGACCTGGGTAGTGCCAATAGGCGAGTACTGGCCTGTACATGATAAATAAATAACAAAATAAGAAAATAATATTGAAGTTCTATTAAATTCTAAATTTTTACTTAAATATTTTCAATCAAGTACAAAAAAATTAATTGTTTAATTCACATCTAAGAAGATCCGAAAAGAAAATAATTATTGAACATGTTCATCGAAATTCAGGAATTCAAGGGTTCACAAAAATTAATGTTTTAGTTATATCGCCAAAATTTGAGAAGATACCAAAAATCTAATATCATATTCGTAAACTACATAAAAAAGTACTTGAATAATTTAAAGAAATTGTCAGCTATCTCTTCACAGAAAAAAAATTACAAGAAAAATAAAAAAATCCAAGTTTTTAACATTTTTTAGGGGTTCGATACTCAAACGAGTTGATCTTAAAACAGTGAACATTTTCTCTAATTTAACCAAATCGTTTTCGATACCCACGCCGAACATGGTATTTTGAGCACACCATATAAAAACAAAATACAAAATTAAAGTAAAATTTCAACTTACTTAATGGGACATTCATCAATTCGATACCGCTTAGCTTTATAAATCTTGGATTTATCAAATCCTGGAATGTCTGTGTAAAAGTCAATTAAAGCAGGCTGGATGCGGGTCTTTTTTGAGACTTTGTTGGTTTGTTTTTCTGGTTGTCCAGAGAATCTACTTACTAAAATAACGGAAAAATTTTAAAATCAAAAACAATTTTTATACTAAAAAAAATCATACTTGTTCGACGAACGTGTTTAAGTTTCCAGTGGCTTGGACCGGCCCATATTTGTGTAATAAGCTTATTACTCATAATGCTCACCGCACTGGAGTACGAATATTCATCGGCACGAACACCATTCTCCTCAGGTCGAAAGTCAACAATATGGGCTACTTTGTTTGTTAAAACTGCATCTTGTGCCACACCATTAACTTCCTCTTCTCCTGAACTTGCATATTGATTTTCGGCATCTGAAAATTTATATAAATTAAAAAAATATTTTTGTTACTGTAATAAAAAATCAACCTGCATTAGCAAATAAGTCATGTATGGAACCATCTAACTCCGGGATGGGAATGCCTTCTGCATCGTAAACAACCTCCTCTTCCAGTGCTGGTTTATTGGTATCGTCTCTCAATCTTTGTTAGTAGAAAAAATTAGATTTAATAAATAACAAAATTTACAAATTTGTTTCACTTACAGTTGAGCTTCTTGATCGGGATCCCATTCGTCAATTTCAAAGTCAGCAAAAGGTGCACAAATTTGAAGGTTTCTCACTTCATCGACTTTAAATGGGTACGAGTTTTCATAATCAATGTTCTGGTCTTTTTTATCATATGTAGGCCAAGCTTTTTCTTTACTCCTAAAGAAAATTTGCGTTTATTTAATGACGTACATGCAGAACTTTATAAACTGCTGCTAATTGTTTGTTTATACAATGGTCAAAGCAGTTTCTTGAAAGCTGTGATTCAGTAATTTGATGCCCACGACCAGATTTAGCTCCTCATCTCATGCTGTCCAAAAGCGACTATGAAACTTTAACTCATCCCTCAGCTTGCAGCCATTTGGCTTCAAGAAAAATGTAGTCTTGTAAAAAAAAACGTGCCGTTTCATTAACCTTGCAGACCAAATAACCATGCAGTCACAGTCCGTCTCAGTCTCTCTCACATGACAATACAAAAACAGTTTCCAATTGTAAATTATTTAATATAAGAATTAAACTTCGCACTGTTTGTTAAATAATTGAGCATATTTTATACATTATGTGCGTTGTTATTCAACAGCAACTGGAAAAACTATACCCCGAGATTCAGCCTAGATGTCCCAAGGTAATGACTTAATTGTTTTGCAACACAGCAAAAGGCAAGCGGCTAGGTAAGCCAGACTATGGTCTAGGCATGTGCCTAGGGCCCCATAAATTTTAAGTTGCTCCCTGGCATGAATAGTAGCCGAAAAAATATATTTGTATTTTATATTAGACGAATTTTAGTATTTCACATTTACTGGACGGAATTTCAACATTTTATTTTCCACTTACAATACTAATCTATAGTAATGACCAAACTCGTCAAATAGCGACTAACGTCAAAAACAAGTAAAAAATTGAAATAATGAACACCCTCTGTCAGTTATGTTTGCGACCTAGTACAAGTAGTCCATGAACCTGAGGCAGGGAGCATGACCCAGATAGTCACAAAACAAAGAAAGTGTTTTAAGAAAGATATTATGCACCGACAGACATTAAATAGAGTATGGCCCTCATAATTAATAAATACTTACAAGAGCATGAACTTATAACGACCATGATTCATGGGCAACTTATTTGTAAACAAGTTATCAATGGCACTTGATTCAAGATTTGTACGTGTTTGAAAAAAAACAGACTCCAATTTGGGGATATCACCCAAAAGCGATTTAGGGTCCTTTGCGACTGTGGTTTTCACACCAGAAAACATACGTCTTTTCTTCTTCTTCTTTGGACCTTCATTTTCTTTGTTCCCATCTGCATCTGCTCCTTCATCCTGGTCGTCACCATCTTCTCGTGCTTCTAAAATAGCAAAAATTTAGTTTTGGGTAAGTTTCTTTTATTTGTTTTTTTTCTTTTGATCTTTACCTGCATCTTGAGTATTAACTCGAGCCATACTGCTTGCAAGTTTAAGTCCTTCAGCATGAATATCGTCTACTCTTATTCCATAAATTTTGGCACTCACATCGAGAGAGGTACTGGCTACTTGAAGTGAGTCCTTGGTCAATCCTTGTGAATACAGCACAGTGCGCATGTAGTCTATAATTTTCAAGTTCCAAGCATTTTTGGAACTAATTTTCTACAAATATTAATAATTAAAACGCTTCAATAATAGAATATTAACAGAACTTACATTTTCGGCATACATCTTAAGACAAATTTGAAAGTGGTCACGTATCTCTTTCTCATTGCTCACATTAAGTTGAGGCGACTTTGGTGAACTAATACTAGAGAGACGTCTTTGAATTTCTGCTTCACTACGCCGTTTTGACCTTTCAAGCTCATCATCAACTTCTTCCTAATACATTAAGAACATTGGTAAGTACTTTTAAAAGTTACCCTGTAGCTACTTACAAACAACATATTTAAAAAGCAAAATGGAAATTTTGACACCGTTTAAAAATGTTATATTCTAGATCATAAACAAATAATACAAACTTGATTTTTGCTTTACCTGTACAATTAAGCTTTGATTTATTATGTTACTCAGACGTTTTCTGCTAGGTCCAGCGGAATTCGAAATATCTCGTAATAAAACACTTCTGCGAAGGTTTCCTAGACCCGTTACCAAAGGAGTGGATGTCAGCATGATGATTAGATGTCTTTTGAATGCAATAGATTCTTATTATGATTATTTAGGTATGGATTTAATAAGACAATAAATTAAACGATTCCTAGAAAAACACATATTATTTAAGCTTATGCAAATACAATTTCTAAATTGATAAAGACAACTTACCTTTATGTTGAAAGTTTGAACAGTTCCAAACATAAAAAGGTATCATAAACTCCCAAAACCCAAGCTGGTTTTTTGTGTTGTAAGGTTATGTTTGATTTGTGGCAGTTACAAATATAGTTCGTTTGAAGGGAGAATGATGATATTAAATAACAAGTATGTTGTTGTTGAATTAATATTACGTTAAAAGTAAAAACGGAAATAACAATAAACTGGTTGTAACAACAATTTGTTTATGTAAAATATTAAAGAGTGGCACAAAGAAATTAATAATAATACAATTTATCTATATTTTTTTAAATGATTTAAAATTTCAAACCCACTATTGCTATTGGTTCATTTTGAAATAGTTAACGTAATCCGTACAGATAGCGCCACTATTGTTAAATTGCTATGGTGTATTTCAAACCTTATGACAAATTTAAATACAATCAGTTTCAAACCAACTAAATGATTTACTTTTACATAGATTTTTTAGATGCGTGTAATTTCTGCCAGTAATTTTAATTTAACTTTATAAATGTTGTGTTAAATAATAGGTACAAAAATGTGTAATATATTTCAAAATATAACAAAGTGAAAATGTGTACATCATGAATAATAAAATAGACATAGGTACGAAATTTGGATGTAATGTTTCAATTTAGGGCAAAAATACCAATTAATGCAGGACTAAACTGGTTCTGATTCTGCGACATGTGCAAAATTCTATTGGATACGTTATCATCGCACTTGAAAGTAACCTCTCGGTTTAATGACGGTCACGAAAAAATGAATTTAATATAAAAGTAATTATTTTGTACGTTAGTATAGGAAAGTACAGAAAAAGTGCTTTACCCTATTTGTTTTACAATAGTCGGCGTCAAAAGTATTCCTAATTGTTTCTCAGAGAGGTGTCTAGTAATCCCTGGTTAAAGCCAAAGAAGGTGTTAAACGTAGCTAAAATGAAAAATTAGGCTTTGCAAATCGCATTTAAAATAAATACTTTAGTTTTAAAATAACGTATAACTTACATAAGCTAATCTTTTACGATATACATTTCTTATCAAGCATTGAACATGGATCTTATATAAGGGTCCGATACAGTGACGCAAATTATCACGTGACTGGAGGCTACATACGTTTGATGTTTGTTTGACAGTTGAAAATGTCTTGCGGCTCTTTTGACACGTGACTGGAGAGTAGCTAATTGTACTAATTACGCATGCTCTGCGTATTTTTACTAGAGTTCGCTTGCAGAGCATGCTTAACTAGGACAATTGGTTACCCTTCAGTCACGTGACAATATAGCCCCAAAGTATTTTTAACTGTCAAATAAACGTCAAACGTTTGTGTACCCACCAATAATGTGATAATTTGCGTCACTGCGCCCGAGCCTATTTGGTTGACTGTAACTTATTTAATTCCTACAGCTAGTCAAATAATTTTAATACCCAACAATTAAAATATTTATAATCATGTTTTCTGGTTAATTCTTTTTTTCATTCACTTCATACAGCATGTGCCACCTAACCTTGCAAATTTTAGTGGGCTTTGATTCGGCTACTTACGCTTTGTTTCGTCGGTAGTCGTAACTTAAACTAGCTCTAATTGGCTGTTGGACAGTGTGGTACACTCTACTAAAAAGTGAAAGTCAATTTATTTATGGTTTACGAAAAATTGTGAATTCTTTGACAAATTAAAAGGCCGTGCGCCATAAGGTTAGAAACAGTTTGCTTTGAGGAGGGATTAACGATAATTTAGGTTACGTATAAAAAATTCAGCAAAGAAACTAGAAATGTAATAAAAAACCTTGCTTTTGCTAGAGTGTGTAACGGCTTCTCGCCTTTTAAACTCACCGTCATTTTTTTTGCAAGGTTAAATGGCACTTGCTGTACAGCAAGTGCCATTTAACCTTGCAAAAAAAATGACGATAAGTTTAAAAGGCGAGAAGCCCTTACACTCTCAAGCAAAAGCAAGGTTTTTTATTACATTTCTAGTTTCTTTGCTGTATTTTTTATACGTAACCTAAATTATCGTTAATCCCTTCTCAAAGCAAACTGTTTCTAACCTTATGGCGCACGGCCTTTTAATTTGTCAAAAAATCCACAATTTTTCGTAAACCATAAATAAATTGACTTTCACTTTTTAGTAGAGTGTACCACACTGTCCAACGGCCAATTAGAGCTAGTTTAAGTTACGACTACCGACGAAACAAAGCGGAAGTAGCCGAATCAAAGGCCACTAAAATTTGCAAGGTTAGGTGGCACTTGCTGTACGTTAGTTTTTCTACTGCATAAAGTGCTAAAATTTTGTTAAGAGAAAAAAATATCTCCGCTTTAACAGCTGGTCACTATTTTTCAAGGATAGCGCAAACGAAAATAACATAATCTTGTATTTTTAGATAAGCAAATATAGCTCAAATTAATTTTCTTGTTCGGGAACAGAACGTAGCGGTTATTTATCTTGATATAATATGTTGCAATTTGATCAATTTTAAAACGTTATTGTTTCGAATATGAGGTTTTAGAATAAAACATTTTTTTTAAATTAATACGGAATTAAGTAGGTACTCCTGGTTATTTAAACAAACTAATTTCGTATAGTGTTTTCACCGTTTGTAATAAATAGCACGTTATTGTATTAAATGGAAAATTTCACATGAAAACGACACACCACTTAAAAACCAATTGAATTAAATTAGTGATTTATTAATATAAATCATTTGATTTAAATCATGATTTAAATAACGATTTAAATCAACATGGTTTAAGTCTTCGCATTCTGTATTGCCGTGAGTTTGTAATCTCAAAATTAAAAATCAAAGTTGTGTAACCGCTGCTTCGCTCTTCAATACTTTCGTAGTGCTGGAGATTCAGCTTTTCCGAGACCTGGTGTAGCTGCTGCTCCACTCTCAAAAATAATTCGTGGAGTTGTTTGGCTTTAGACCGTTCGTTAGTTTGAGCAGGATCGGGTTGGATCTCTTGGAGGAGCTGCACGGCACTGCACGGTTGCTTCGTTTTATTCTTTAGATCGTTCCACCTGATTTTTGAGAATAAATGATTTTTTCATGCCAATGCGTTTACTTATACAATGATGTTACAAAGAGTATTTTCTTTAAACTCCCACCTTTTGTTTATATACAAATTCATCCTAATACAAACAAAAAGTTTGACAATTTCGGGACTCATTATAAGATTTGCGCATAGATGGCGTTCTTAAAAATTTAAATTTGGCGCGGTTTGACAAATATTTGAATGTTTATACTTGTTTGATTGCTACTTGACGCTTCTTGACCTATATTTTGTGTACAATTAACTTATTTACTAAGGTTAGGTTAATTAGTTAATTTAGTATTTACTTTTATTAATGAAACCTGTAGGTAAGTGAAACATTTCTTTACAATTTTTAAGTAATGTTTATTAGTTTATTTATTATTGTAGTTATTTTTGTGGTGGTGTGTATTAGGAAAAATAATGATGCGAAATCCCCAAAATACCAGCAATGTTAAAGAAATTGCTACAATAAAGCTGGTTCAACATTAGTAATAATTGGTAAACCAAATAGCTAAATTCACCTTGGGAACAGCAAATAATGATAAATTTTTGTTATTTCCCTTCAATGGGCTGCACATACAACAATATTATGGCATTTTTTGCCTATATAATTACCCTGGTAATAAATAAATAAAAATTATATTTGCGTCATTTGTTGATAACGTTTATAAGGAGTACTGAGATTTTCAAAGTTTGGAGATAAAAACAATTGAACGGAGTACCAACACTAGTCTTCTTTACGTCACTCCTTACGCTCTTTTGTCATGATACAGTATAAAGGAAAAGGATGGTATACCACAACGCACAGTTTAAGAGTCACTGTGTGACGTCATCAAGTGTAAAAACAACGGCAAATTTAAAAATTAATTCACGGCAAGTCTGCAACCGGTGAATTTTAATCGTTTTTACAACATATAAATATAATAATTTAGCTACCATTTGTTGACAAATTAGAAGCACCTAACCTCTTTATCATTCCACCTGACATTAGAAACCGACAGAAGTACACGTACTGCGCCTGCGCACTGATAAAAAACAGGGTTTCCCAATAAGTTTTCACACTTGCGCAGAAGTTGACGAAATTTGGTCCTAGCAACAGCATACTATGTTCTATACTCTGTCATGCTCTTTTGTAAGTGAAGTTGTGTAGCAATGTAAACAAACATCTGCAGATGGTGAGACTATAATATAAATTAGATGTCGCCGATGGTTAGTTACTCCCAAAGCCAGTAGTACTAAAGTACATTTAAACCAGTGGTTTTATGAATAAAAATGTATGTACGAGTAATGTGTGTTTGTGCGCCGCTGCGCGTGTGCTTGTGGGCGTGAGTTTGTTTAAGCGTTTGGGTGTGCGGTTGGCTGTGGATTTGGGTTTAGATCTGTATATGAGTACCTATGGATGTGATTGAGGAGTGTCTGTACATAGGTTTAGAATTGAGTATGGTTTCGGTGTGAACGTAGTTTTAGGTGTGAGTTTGGGTGGCGGTGTGGATGTGCGTACGTGCATGCTTTTGTGCGTGTGAGTGCGTGTATGGGTAAGCGGATGGGTGTTGAAAACTGTGCAAAGAGTTTTATCATGAACTTACGTATACTTTAAAAATTTGCACTTTTCATATCTGGCTACTCATCACAGCTTTAGTTGCATATTTCAAATTTTATTAAAATCATTTCAGTGTTTTTTAAACGTTTAATTATATTTGAAATATGCAACTAAAGCTGTGACGGGTAGCCAGATATGAGATGTACAGTTTTTTAAACTATGCGGAATTTCATGATGAAACTTTTCGCCCATTTTTCAACACCCACCAAACGCGCATGCATGTACGCACATTCACACCGCCACCCAAACTCACACCTAAACTTACGTTCACACCCAAACTATACTCAAATCCACACCCATACATACTCACGTCGTTCACACCCAAACTATACCCAAATGTAAACTTTTATACGGACAGTCACATCCATACTCCACACCCAAACCCACAGCCAATCGCACACTAAAAAGTTTAAACTAACCCACATCCACAAGCACACGTGTGCGCGCACGCACACTTGTACACAAACACATAATATACTCGTACATACATTTTCTTTTTCAAAAACCACTTCAAAATGTGTAATTTTTCATCAAAATTTTAAAATCAATTTTTTTCCACAATCAAAATACATATCACTAATTTTATGCCTTCGACCATCCATGATCATCATTCTACGATGTTCAAACAGAATTATTCAATGTAAAACTATCAGCAATTATGCAGGTATGTTAAAATGAAAAAAGTTTCGGTTTCGCAGCTTGCACTACACCCGTTATTTATTATTACGGTATGACACTTAAATTATAGTGCACGCATACAAAAGAAATCTGCGGGGTTCGAACTAGCAGTCTCGAAACCTCCAAGTAATCAAATTATTTTAAGACGTCCTAGAAGAACCTGTGCTGAAAAAACTAAAAGAGGCATTTGCCTACCTTGTCAACAATTAAGCAACGCCTCTGTCTAAAAACTCCACCCTCATAGCTATTAGAGCCAACAAGTAATTTGCATGTTCTAATATATCTTGTGGCAATTTTAAGAACAAACTTCAGTGTCTTTACACTCATAAATGTATACGCACATCCAGAGTGAACAAGTAGTTAAGGAAATGTAGGAAGATTTTGGCACCTTGCCTTAGACTTTAGTTATTAACCAGAGGTGTCCGGCGTCGGGACGCCAGCGGAGTTTAGTGCGGGCCCAGAGTGGCGTCTGCGTCGCACTCGCGAAGTTACTTTGCGCTTCTAGTTTTTTTAGTAGTTGTTAGTTATTATTTTTAAAAGGATTTTCTAGTTTAGGGCATAAAATGGCAGAAGCACCTTGGAGGTAAGTAATGGTGTGCTTAAACCTTCTTCCAAATAAATGTAATTATTTTTGAAAATAAATGTTGATATTTAAACCGGAAACACCTTCCTCTCACCTCTGATGTATTACATCTAAAATTGCGCCAAGTACGCGTCATTTTTGATAGAGAATTATGATTGTTGTACATTAAAATAGTGCATATTTTCGTGGGTTTGAATATAATTTTGTAACAGAATTTGTGCCAAAGCTGCGGTTAAGAATAGACTTGAAAATGTGCCCGGCACCAAGAAAAATGTAGATTTCAGAGTTTTTATACGCTTCTTGATTTACATAAACGGTTGTTTTGCGTAATTTAGAATTTTTGTGCTGCCCTACATTCCAAGGAAATGTTTAGATGTAAAAGTGTATTATGCAAAAGAAAAACCTATAAAAGTAAAATCTAGAACTGATTCATGGAAATGTGTAACGCCGATTTAGTCATAGCTGTAATTGAGTCATGGGTAAAATTGGGCTCTTGGGACGTTTTTAGAAAATTGTATAAGTTGTTTGTTACCAAAACTCAGTATATGCATGTGATGAGCTAAAACTTGTCGTTTTTGGCATAAACAATAATATTGTAAGATAGATGATACTTTTAGTCTGTAAGAGTTCTCTGTTAAATAATTGCGATTTGAGAAAACTATGCTCCAAGTTAAATTTCATTTTCTTTCCATATTAAATAATTCCTATGACTTCTATTTAACATGACGTAAAACTGATGTTATGCGCACAAAATGCTTCAGAAAAAAAAAGTATAAAATCAGTTCCATTTTCTATAATAAAATAGAAAAATTTAATTTAAATCTATCACATTTTTTTTTGTATTTTCGATGCCATCTCTGATCCCTTCTTACAGTATTTGATCTGTTATTATACCGTGTGTCAATGGAATATTTGAAATATGACAATGAAACTTAGCATATGTAATATGTACCCAACAAGGCAAATTTTGAAATATTTGCCATTTTTTTTTGAGTTACGGTTTCATCGGAACTGACTCCACCTTTTGAATTTTAAATGGGACACCCTATATATGTTGACATTTTTGGAATCCTGAGAAAATTCTGCGTACACACTCACTATTATTGATACATTTTAAGCCTACATGATTTTTTTAGAGTCATCTTTTATTTTAAATCTAAAGTGCTATGACCGGGCTTAAATTAGGGACGAAAACGCAAAAGACACCAATTTATTTGTGTATTGAAATTAAAAAATCGAGAAAATACCTGTTTCAAGTGTGTCATGGAAAAATAGAACGTTTACAAAAAAAGTGGTTTCTTAAAATATGAACGCCTGTACTTACCAGAATACCCGTAAAAAACCATATTTGTATTTTTTTGTTATCGTCTTCCTGCCTTAGAATGATTTGAGCCCGGTCTTTAGATTTAAAATAAGAATTGACTCTTAAAAAATCAAGTAGACTTATAAATTTTCAAAGCAGGTGTACTCAGAATTGTCTCAGAATTTCAAAAATATCAAAATATACAGGGTGTCTCATTTAAAATTCAAAAGTTAGAAGCATTTCCGGTGAAAATGGAAGTAAAAAATGTGTCAAATACGTCAAAATGTGCCTGTTTGAGTACATATTACCTATGCTAAGTTTCGTTCCATACCTCAAAAACTCTAGAAAATACGAGCTGTCTAATGATTCCGTGGACACTTGGTGTATCTGCACGAATGTACTTACTTTTTTTTAATGTAAAAAGACTTAGAGCTACTCTCATCTTTTGGTTTTTTGTTTAGTTGAAAATGGATAAACTAAAATTCAAAAACCTTTTTTTGTTTTCAAAGTAAATTAATTCTTATTGGTCGTAAAACAACGACGTAAATGGTTCATAGTTCATACAGGGTGCTCCACGAAGCACGAGTCATAGCATTTTAACCATATTGTAATTTGGTTAGTATCAAAGTAGGTTTTGTACAGAATTGCATCACATTACATACTTATCTCAATATCCTTGCAATAAGAGCAAATTACGGGTTTGGTGTGGGTGGTTTGAGAAAGGGCATTCGCTTACCAATGTCTCAGGTTCGAATCTGATAAAATTCTTTTTTTCTCAAGTGGTCGCAAAATTGTTACAGTATTTGAAATAGAAATAAGAATTCAACGTCTTTACTACGTTTTGCAAATGTTATTTAGATTACGCAATAAAGAATTTTGTGGGAACATTTTAGAGTAAGGTAAAAAATACTTTGATCGGTACCTCAAAACCACTCCTACCAAACACATAATTTGTTCTTATTTCATAAATATTAAAATAAGTATGTAAAGTGATAAAATTCTGTAGAGAAACTACAACTCTGATCCTAAGCATATTATTGTACAACATCTTTAAAAGCTTATATAGCCCGCAATCCGTGAAACAGCTTATATAATTCCGTTCCGGTCAATAAAATGACTCTAGTTTTAAAACCTGTATAAACGAAATAAGAAAATAATATTTTTCAAGAATTTTTGGCTATGAAAATCTACCGAATTTAAATATTCAAAATTTTCAAAGAATTACAAATTTTTCATCTCTCATTGCTACGCAGTTAATCGAAAAATGTTTTTATAGATTAGATTATATTAATACAGGGTTCGCCATAATGACTGGTCACTTTTTGAAACTAAAAGATAAACTACTGAATATTAATTATACTGTCGGCCTCGGAGTTTCAGGCATTTGTTTAACGGACGGCGGAAACAACGCTGCGTCATATCACCCGGAATGTCTGCAGTTTCCTATCAAATTCAATCTTTTAATTAAGCAATATTTTAGGGGCAGTTTATAAGAACTGTACTTTTGAGGTATCTCCTGCACCACAAGAAATCGCACACATACAATCAGGCGATCTGGCTGGCCAAAATATATTGCCATTTAAAAATTACGTTTTTAGCAATGTGCACGAAAATGTTGCTGGAAAACGTAACTCTGTGATGACAAATTTGTTCAAAATTACCCAATAACGAGCCACAGTTACTGTGGTACCATTTTCATCTACAAAAAAATAAAGCCAAACGACTTCATTCCATTTTTACTCGATGCCATAACAAATAAGATAAGACACAAAACTGTTTCCATAACAACAACTAAGTTACAGTGTTTTAGAAACAGACCAGTCTTTAGAGAAAACCCTATATAAGTAGGTACATTATTTCTATCATAGAAAAAAAAAAAGGAAAATTTCTAGCCCTTAAAATTTTTCCTTTTCGCTGAGATACCATTTTAAGATTTTAAGATAACACAAAATAAAAAACCAAAACCTAAAGAAATGAGGAGCTGAGAACAAAAAGCTTTTTCAACGCTTTTCCCAGGCTAGTATAATTGAACTTGACAGTGGCGTAACACCACGTTAACATTGCAATTTTTTTCTGCTACAAAGGTTAGTTACTGGTATTGATTTGCATTGGTGCTAAAATCATAACATGAATGAATTACTCCCTACTTTTGTCTCATCGGAGTTTCCTTTTGTGACTCATTAAAAGTTTGGTTTTTATACAGTTTGAAGTAGAATTAATAGCTTATTTATTTGAAACATTCGACATATTTAGCGAAATTTACTTTTTTGGTTACAACTAATGTAAGAAAAAGAACACGAATAATAATTCTTTTATATTTACGTACCTAGATATTTGACACAGTTGTTCTAAATAAGTGGTCTATTCTTTAGGCTGTACTGTCCACTGTTAATAAAAGTCAATTAGTTAAAGCAGTATTAAAAAGTAGCTTTAAAGTTTTGATAGTCCTCGTTACCTTCTCTTCAATTTTCTATCTGTAAGCGACATTAAAACTCACACGCTAAAAACACATTAATACTGCTTGAAAATTCACCGAAAAAAATTCATCGAAAAGATGATTTGTCGATTAATAGCATTTCGATAAATTAATGTTTAGAGTTTTCTTATAAATCCATACATAATCAATTTTCTTAAATGCACACACAAATCTCAGAAAATTCACCGAAAATAATTCACCAATGAAAAATTCACCGACAGCAATTTATCGAGAAGCAATTCATGGAAACATGAATTTATCGAAATTGCAAATTATCGATTGACAAATAATACTGTCGATGAATTGCTGTTCGGTGAATTCGCTTTTCGATTAATTGCATTTCTATTATCTGCTGTTTCCATCAGTTGTCGGTGTCTCGGTAAATTACTGTCGGAGGATTTTCCGTCGGTATATTGTTTTCGGTGAATTTTCTTCGATCCCCACTTAATAAATGTTTTTAGATCCACACATGGATCTAAGAAAATTCACCGAAAACTATTCATTGACACTAATTTATCGAGCAGCAATTCATCGAAACCCTAATTTACAGAAACAACAGATTATCATAATTCAATTAATCACAAATAATTCTATTAATGAAATTTTGTTCGATGAATTCGTTTTTAGATTAATTCTATTTCAATGACCGGTTGTTTCGATCAGTTGTTGTCGGTGTCTCAATAAATTGTTGTCGGTGAATTGTTTACGGTGAATTTTCTTAGATCCATGCTTGGTAATTTTTTTAGATCCTTTTATGGACCTAAGAAAATTCACCGAAAACAATTCACTAAAGGAAAATTTACCTACAACAACTTATCGAGACGCAACTACTCGAAACAGCAGATTATCCAAATTCAATTAATCAACAAATGATTCTACGACGAATTGCTGTTCGGTGAATTTTCCGTCGGTGAATTATTTTCAGTGAATTTCTCTAGGATACACACTTGGCAAATGTTTTTAGATCCACACGTGGATCTACACAAATTCACCGATAACTATTCACCGAAGGAAAATTCACCGACGGCAACTTATTCAGAAGCAATTTCTCGAAACATTAATATATCGAAAGGGCAGTTTATCAAAATTCAATTAATTGATAAAGAATCCTATCGTTGAATTGCTGTTCGGTAAATTTTGCTGTTCGATTAATTGCATTTCGATAATCTGCTGTTTCGCTGTGTGGTTGTCGGTGCTTGGATAAATTGCTGTGGGTGAATTTTTCGTCGGTGAATAGTTTTTGGTGAATTTTTAGATCTATACATGGATCTAAGAAAATTCACCGTAATCAATTCACCGACAAGAAAGAGTCGCCGATAGCAACTTATCGACAAGCAACTAATAAAAACATTATCGCAACAACAGATTATCGAAATTCAATTAATCAATAAATAATCTTATCGATGAATTGCTGTTCGATGAGTTTTCCGTCGGTGAACTGTTTTTGGTGAATTTTCTTGTATCCACACTTGATAAATTTATTTAAATCTACACATGTATCTAAGAAAATGAACCGAAGACAGTTTACCGAAAGATAATTCCCTGACAGCAACTTATCGAAACATTAATATATCGAAACAGCAGATTATCTAAATTTAATTAATGAGTATCTGTTAATTATTTAATCAACAAATAATCTTATCGATGAATTGCCGTTCGGTGAATTTTCGTAGATGTCCACGTAAACTTTTTAACTTAAAAATCATTTAGAATGACAGTATTATGCTATAAATTAGTTATAGCTACATTTATTCATAAGGTAGCCTATGACAGGTTTTCCCAGGGTACCTGATGTATAATATAGTGGAAAGTCTTGTGGAGTGCAAACTAATTTATAGCATAATACAGTCATTATAAGTGATTTTATTGAATGCATTTTAATGAGACTAATTAAATCAAATTACTACTAATAATCATATTTGCAATTTTTTTTCTTAGTCGTTTTTAAGGATTTTTACAAAAATCGTTTTCGTTTTTTTTTCGAAAAATTTGTTATGCAAGTGTATGAAAATAATACACCATCTTAAAGAGAAAAAGCCCTTTCAAACGGCATGTTTTAAAATACACGGTCCTATTTCAAGTAAAATAATAACAAAAAAAACTTCAAATTGTTCCCTAAAATATTCTTCTATTCAACTAATTAATGAATTGTAGGGACAAACTTCTAGGGCTTGCAAAACACAACAAAGCAAACAACTTTTGTTAATAAATGTGTGGTCAAAAGTGTTTCCTTTAGAAAATAGAGCCTCTTAAAGATTCTTTAAGAAGTACCTGAAAATAGGCAACCCAAATTGCATTTTCAATTATTTTGCACAGGTCACACGGAATTTTGAAAAAAAATGATCTAGACATACATGCATTCAAATAACGTCAATTTTGACACAATTCGATATTTTTGTGATATTTTTTGACTTTTCTTGCATTCGTTTCTTTCTGTGCCTTTTATAATTCGTTTTTGTCGTTTTAAGATTTTTTTGATAATTATTTTCTTCGTATTAAGTGTTGTTTTAGGACATTATTTTTGTTGAATACTGTGCATGACATAATACCATTTGTTAGTAGAGAAAACGATTTTAGCAAAATATAATTATCTTTCATGATGAGTCAAACCCTAAAAATACAGAAAAATATTGCACCCCAAATTTAAAATTCCGTCAGATGCAAAAATAATAACGTCTATGGAAAAATTCGGAACAAATTTATTTGTGTTATTCTTAAATGTTCTGGATACTCATTGAGTAATTTTTTTTTAATTGTTCACGTAAATCTTGGATAAATGTAAAATAAATTATTTTATCTTGGTTAAACATTCCATCATAAACGACTTAATTATTGGAAATATTTTCTTTAGACACATTTTTATTTATTGATTAAGCGTATGTATTTATTTGTTTCTAAAAAAATACACTTATGTAACTTATTGTTTTCATCTAAAATTTCCATTTGCCAAAATAAATATAATAATCCGAAATATGTTGATCTAGGCTATCTTTCGAGCCCACCATCAACATTACTCACTTCAATTCGCCAAAATTTTCACGGAATAAAATGCGTCGCTGACGTCAACCGTCAAAACTAAATAAAAGGCACGTGTCAGCTGAAAATCTCGCCCAAAATAACCAAATTGACATTCGGCGAAAGGTTGTTGCCTTCTAAATTTATAAAATCACTCTACGGGTTTAGGTTTGCCTTGCCAATGCTACCAGGCACTTTTCTTCCGGTTTTTTTCAAAAATTTCCAAACGGGATGCATCAGCACTATTTCTGAACCGCACTGTTTGCAAAATAAATATTTTTCCACGATTTCCGAAATGCAAAATGTCGTTCACCTTGTCCGACGACGCCGCACGGTTTTTTGACCCCTGCGTGTTACAAAGTTCGAGACTCGCATCGGTGGCGGTTTTGGATCCGGGCCTGGCTTTTGAAATTTTCTTGATAAATTCTGGGGTTGTGACTATAAACATAAAGTATGAGTAATGAGTAATAGCTGAGTCAGCTGTATGTGTAATACATATTTTTCTTTAGTTCGTTCAACTATTTATTTATTGGTTTAACTTATTTGCAAGTTGATGTGGTTTGTGACCAATGGAAAATTAAAGCATGAGTTTTAATGTTAAAACAAACAGCAAGAATTATTTCTCATAGAAAAGGAGTTGTAGAAAAATTATATTTTTAATGAATAAGGTTGAGATTTTTGAAAAAAAATTGTTTTTAAAATTTTCCTAAATACACTCCTGGCGGTGTTATATTACAATAATATTAAAAATAATATCTTACCGTTTTGGGACACCCAAATATGTCTGATTTCTCCTGTAACTAATCACATAATATTTTACATAAATCAAAAATCAATCTTATCCAAACAAAAATTAAAAGTAGCTATGTTATTCTCAGGATTATTTTAAACTATTTGTAATTCCCTCAATCCAGACTTCCTTAAACAAATCAAAAAAGTTTGTTGCTTTAACATTAAACCAATTATTTTAGTCGGAAAAAATTCAAAAGCCAGCAAAATATTATCGAATATTTCCTTGACATCAGATTAAAGACATTTGGTGGTTGAACTGAAACTATTTTTGATGTTGTTTATATAAAACCGCAAAATAAAGGCGTATTTTTGGGAGATTTTGTCAGAGATCTATAAAGTGCTGTTAATTTAAATTCGGTGCTTTTATAAGCCACCTACTTCTTCTCTCTGAAAGTTTTTTTCTGATTAAATCTGAAAGTTCTTCTACGTTTTATTACGTCCATAAATTTTGGGATTTCAGTTTGTATTATTTTGATATCCAGAAAGTAGTTTCATCTTAAAGTAAAATTAATTATAATCGGAATTTAATAAGAATTCAATAAAGTTGAGCAATCGTAAATATAGTGAAAGAAGAAAGCGCATTCTTTGATATTAATTTCAAACCAAAGTCTATTTCGGCGCTGAATTCCAATTCTCAGCAAGATGTGGTTTCTTGTGAAAACGTGAGTGGAGAAAATGAATAATTATCTCAGGAATTTTTACAGAAAAATAGCACGTGCAAATTTTGTCTTACAATTAATTCGACATAATCAACAAGATGGTGTTCCCTATGAAAATTGAATTGGGGCAAAAATTCTAACGTTATACGGAATATATTAAAAATTTCTTAAGCGCAAAAGACTTTTTTAAAAGCTACAGACTTAAAAAACAAAAAATGAATGTTTAAACTTTACAAATTTTTCATTAATTAAATATTATTCACCAAGATTGATAAACAAAAAATTTCTGAAAGGAATTTTCTTTAAAAATGAAGCTAAATCTGTAAGGAAAGTATAATCAAAAATGTCTAAAACATAAAAATAAAAACGAGCTTGCTTAAGTGAAACCTGCAATATTTTGAGTCTTATAAAAGTACGGCCCAAAGGAGGAACTCTTTGGGACCAAACAAGTTAAAGATTAAATTAATATTCACATTTTGCGGTAATAATTAGATATTATCACCAAGATGGGGTTATTTATAAAAATGGAACTTAAATCATGTTCAATTTCATAATAGTGCTGCGCTACGGACTATTTTTTACAAAAAAAAAGTAGGTTCAAAATTTTATATTAATTCGACAATATCAACAGGATGGAGTTCCCTATGAAGATTAATTTGTGGATAAAATCCGCACGTTGGGAAATGGCGTTTTGCTTGATTTTCTGTACAAACTTAAGTAGCATATTTCTGGGGGTCATTCATTTTAAGTAGAAAATCTCTAATAAAACGCAAAAACGCGTCCTTACGGAGTTACAACTTTTCGAAGATGGAACTGTGTAATCACGCTTTAATTAATATCTCTGCCAAAAATTGAGATATTTTATTTAAATTTTGTATTAATATTTCGCACTATTGATGATTTACATTTCTACCTCGAAATTCGGGGCTCGAAATACGTTTAGAGATATGTCGCGTACCCCCCCCCCCCCCCCCCCCCATATACACCCCTTGTTAATGAATTCAACGAAAAACAATTAAAAATATAAATCATCATTAGTACAATATTTATACAAAATTTGAATCAAATAGCTCGACTTATGACGGAGATATTAATTAGAGCGTGATTAAACTATTCTATCTTTGGAAGGCTGTAGCTCCATAAGGACAAGTTCCGGACTTAGGTTTAATATATCAAAAGTTCTACAAAAGGCAATAGATTTTTTAAAATCGAGACTAGAAAACTCAATAAAATAACAATAAATTTTACAAATCTATATCTTAAAGCCGGATTCCTTCCCCCCTTTTCAACTGTTCATTCAGTAACATGCCTTACATCTGGACACAAAATATTTATTATGTTTGCGGGTTTCGATACTTGCGGAATGTATTTTTTATATTATTATATTTCAGCTAGGCTTCCGGGTTGGAGCCGCGTCATCGGTGCATGAACTGCCGACGTTTCGTCCTCGGTTCCACGGGACATCTTCAGGGCTGTGGTCACTTTGGGATCTGGAACACAACTGGTTGTGTTCCAGATCCCAAAGTGACCACAGCCCTGAAGATGTCCCGTGGAACCGAGGACGAAACGTCGGCAGTTCATGCACCGATGACGCGGCTCCAACCCGGAAGCCTAGCTGTTATTAACAACGGCCGCGGAAGCCTGCAACTTAGATTATTATTATATTTCTTTCATTAAATTTGCTAGCCATATTTATTACGAAAAAAGTGTGGAGCGTAGTCCACGGGTACAGCTAATTTTCCAATTAATTAGATACTGTCAACAAGATGAAGTGAAGAAATAATTCCTCTTCAAAAAGAAGCTACATCTTTAGAGAACGTATAAACAAAAATGTCTAAAAGTCGAAAGATAAAAACCAAATTGGTTAAATGAAGCATGCAGTACTTTGAGTCTTATAAGAACAAAGCTCAAGAGACGAATTTTTCAAAAAAAAAAAATTAAAAATTAATTTTAAAATTTGTGTTAACAATTATGTACATATATTGTCAACAAGCTGTGGTGCTTTATGAAGCCCGAATTAGAGAGCAAAACTATGACAAGGGGTTTCCCATAAAAAAATTTGACAAGAGTTTTCTCTTAAAAATTCTGGCAGGGGTTTTCCTTTAACAATTCTGACAGGGTCCTTTAACAATTCGGACGGGGGATTTCCCTTGATAAATTCTGACAGGGGTTTTAGCTTAAAAAAAATTAACGGAGGTTCCTCTTTAAACAATTCTGACAAGGTTTTTCCTTAAAAAAATCTGACAAGGTTTCCTCTTAAAAATTCTGACAGGGGTTTGCTCTTAAAAATTCTGACAATGGTTTCTTCAAAAATTGTGATAGGGGTCTCTCATAAACAATTGTGATAGGAGTTTCCTTTTGATAAATTCTGAAAGAGAGTTTTTCTAATAAATTCTGATAGATGTACTCGATTGCAAATTTTTCTGACAGAAGTCATCTCTTAAAAAATTCTTGCAGGGTTTTTTTCTTAAAATTCTGACAGGGGTTAAGGGTTTCCTCTTAAAACTACTCGCAGGCGTTTCCCTAAAAAATTCGAACAGAAGTTACCCTTTAAGTATTCTGGTAGGGATTTCTTTTTGATAAATTCTGACACCAGTTCTTCCATAAAAAATTCTGATAGAAGTGTTCTGCTCTAAAAAAACTGATAATGGTTCCCCCTTAAAAAAAACTGATAATGGTTCCCCCTTAAAAAAAACTGACAGGGGTTTCGTCTTAGAAAAAATTCTGACAGGGGTTTCCTTTTAACAATTTTGACAGCGGTTTCCACCTTGATAAATTTTGATATGGGGTTTTCCTCAAAAATTCTGCCAGTGGTTTCCCCTAAACAATTCTGAAAAGGGTTTCTCGTCAAATTCAGACAGGGCTTATCTCTTAGAAATTCGGACATGATTTTCTTTAAAAAATTCTGACATGGGTTTCCATTTAACAATTCTGGCAGGAGTTTTCCTTTAACAATTCTGACAGGGGATTTCCCTTGATAAATTCTGGCAAGTTTCTTAGCTTAAAAAAAAATTAATGGAGGTTCCTCTTTAAACAATTCTGACAGGGTTTTTCCTTAAAAAATTCTGACAAGGTTTCCTCTTAAACATTCTGACAGAGGTTTGCTCTTAAAAATTCTGACAATGGTTTCTTCAAAAATTCTGATAGGGGTCTCCCATAAACAATTGTGATAGGAGTTTCCTTTTGATAAATTCTGAAACGAGATTTCTTAAAAAATTCTGATAGACGTACTCCTTTAAAAAATTCTGACAGATGTCATCTCTTAAAAAATTCTTACATGGGTTTTTTCTTAAAAATTCTATCAGGGATTAAGGGTTTCCCCTTAAAACTACTCGCAGGTGTTTCCTGAAAAAATTGTAACAGAAGTTACCCTTTAAGTATTCTGGCAGGGATTTCTTTTTGATAAATTCTGACACCAATTTTTCTATACAAAATTCTGATAGAAGTTCTCCTCTAAAAAAATCTGATAATGGTCCCCTTTAAAAAAACTGACAGGGGTTTTGTCTTAAAAATTCTGACAGGGGTTTTCTTTTAACAATTTTGACAGCGGTTTCCCCTTGATAAATTTTGATGTGGGTTTTCCCTCAAAAATTCTGCCAGTGGTTTCCTCTAAACAATTCTGAAAAGGGTTTCTCGTCAAAATTCAGAAGGGCTTACCTCTTAAAAATTTGGACATGATTTTCTTTAAAAAAATTCTGACATTGGTTTCCAGTTAACAATTCTGGCAGAAGTTTTCCCTTACAAATTCTGGAAGAGTTTAATCCTAAAAGTTCCGACGAAGGTTTGCTGATGACAAGTCTGACGGGGGTTTCCCCTTGATAAACTCTGACAGAGTTGTTCCTTAAAAAATTTGATAGACATTTTCTTTTAAAAAATGTAACTACTGAATAATGTTGAAGAACATCTACTATCAAAAAAACTCTGAAAGCTTAAAAATCAAAAATTAACGTGTTTAAGTGAAGCTTAGCTTGGTCAAATTAAACTTAAAATATTCACTGCTATACTGTGAGTCTTATAAGAGCAAGGCTAAAAGTCAAAATATTTTGAGATCTTGAGAACAAAATTTAAACTTAATTTTTTTGCAATAAATAGATGTTGTAAACAAGATGGGGTTAATAATGAAGACCTTTTTAATCAGAATAAAATACTGAAATTTTGGGTAATACATAATTTTAAAAATTTCTAAAACCTGAAATATCTAAACGTGCTTGATTAAGTGAAGCTTAACTTGCTTAAATGAAGCTTGTAAAAAATACTAACTGCTTTGCTTTGAGTCTTATAAGAGCAAGATTCAGAGGAACAACTTTTTAAGATTTACCGGCTGGAAAAGACTAAAAATTGATATTCACATTTTGCAAATCATGACATAAAATTTCTTCTTCTAACTGGCACGTTTTTTCCGTTAAAGTTTCAAATTTCTTGTACATAAAAATAGAAACCAGCCTTGAATATTAATGTTAAAAAAATATTGATTCTTCTAGATACTGAAATGTAACAACCTGGAGCTAACACCACTAACTATAATAATAAACATCGGACATATTGGATGTAAATACATGTTTTATGTTAATGTCTGTCCATTAAATCCTCACTAGCATTACTCTTCAGACTTGACCTAGTAACAGCCATTTTATATTCGTCTCGGCCTGCAGTTTGTCAGGGAAACTTTCAGGGTCATTTTTTCTTCACACTTTCTTGTAAAATAAAATGGGAACGGGTGGGAGTCGCCACGGGCACGGGCAGGATTTAAGCGAAAAAGTGGTCGTTTTAAACCGATTTATGATTTTTTTCAACGGTTATTTTAAGAATCAGAATTATTTTTGTTTTAAGACGAAGGTCGAAGACCGCAACTTGTGCGTGAAATGAACAAACGGAAGCGAGAAAAAAGAAAAGAAAAAATCTAACTTCTGAGCTTATTATTTTTAGAAAATTTAATTATTACTGTTTTATTTAATTTTTTTCTGTTTTGTTAAGCAAATGATTAGAACTTTTAGCTGCAGAATGTATCGATGAAAGTAGGAATTTGCAAGTATATAAAAGCCTGTTTTATTTTAAAACTATAAAAATACATTTCAGGGCCGCAATAATTTATTGAAATATTGTAAATATTTAAATTATTGGCGTTAACTCATGCTTCTAGGCTGCAATTTAGGTTTATAATATACTGAATGTTGGATATAATTTATTATCGTCACATTTGAACCGTTTGATTTTTCAGTGCATTTATTTTAAAATAAATTTTTTTATTTTGAATTTTTTTCTTTCTTACTTTTAGTCTTTTTCTCTTTTTCACATGAACAAAGATATATGCAATAAAAGGGAGGGGGCAAAACTATTTAATATTTTAAAGGAAATAATCTATAGATTTCATTTTCTTACTTTGGCCTTAATCTTTTTATGTTTTCCAATAAGTTATTGTCATGTTTGGTGAAAGGATACTCTGATGGATTAAAAAATGAATTGGTAATTAAGCAATAAATTATTTCAAATGTCACAACTACATATTCAACCTTGATTTTAACTTTTTTTATGTTCTGTAGGTTAAATTTGTGTTGGGAAATGTTTTAGGCAGTAAAAATTAAAACAGAAAAAACAGGAATAAAAGAAAGGAAATAGAAAAAATTTTAATTTTCAGAAGAGGCGAAAGGTTAAACCTTGTAAATTTGCTACTGTATGTTTGACCACACTACTGCTAGAGTGCTACTGAAAGTCAATTTATTAATAGATAATATATGTATAGGTACATGACATATTTAAATTGAGCTAGAGTTTTATCTGTCAATAGATTGTTTAGAAGCTTCCCTCTCTTGAACCTCTTCTTCTGATAATTACATGCATGTTATATGCAAATTATAACTTTTTACAGCTTGAAAAGTGTAAATGTTTTCGACTTCAAAATCTGGCGCCTCAAGCGCCCACTGAGTAAATACAGTATGGTTCCTAAAACCACAGAAATGTTGCAATGGTGGTTGTGGTACTGAAAATAAATGAAATGCTACAAAAAAACAAATCAATACAAACTTATCTACTTTTTTAATATCAAATCGATCCTTTTGTTCAGAACTGCAAACTTGCTAGTGATGTCCTTATAAAATGGTTGCCTTTGAATAAAATCATGTAAGAATTTTTTTTGTATGAAAAACAGAGAATTCCCTGCCACGCGACGCGCCAAACTGAAGTAGTTGCGAGTGAATCGTAGAGATCTTCACATCAGTCAGACTAGTATAGTCGGATGTAGTAGCGTGACGCCATAGTTTCCCTAGAAACTGTGTTTGGGTCTGCAGAAGATTGCGTCACGCCAGGTACGGGTCAAGAAACTGTATCTGTTCCCACAATCGAAATACGCGCGCGATTCGTAACTCCACATTCAGTTTAATAGTGAAATGTGCGTTTAGGCGCATTACAAAAGTAAATATAAATTATTTGTTATTTGGAAAATATCTGTCTGTGTTTGTGAAAGCCGCTTCAAGATCTCAGGAATTACTACATCGATTTTAATAAAGTTTGTAATAATAAGGTATAACGAAAATGCATGAAAAAAACATGTTTTGCACGACAACTACCCGTAACCGGAAATGCAATTTACTAATTAATTGATTGCTTTTTACCTGAAATGCCTAGCTTTAAAATAGCGGATGCTGCTAGTATTTGAAAATTTAAGTTTTACGCCTGTACTCCAAAACGACTGGTCAGATCGCCCGGAATTAAATATAGTATTACATGAGCTCTAAGCAACACAGTCGTATTATATAATTTAAAAGAATTTTAAAACCACAAAAACCATTTAAACTAAAAAAGTTAAAAATCTGCGAATCAATTCTTTAATTTACTGGCGCCAGTAATGAATTTTTTTAAATTAATCCTTTCATACTGAATAAACGAGAGATGTTCAGGAATTCATGCTTGAGCTAGATGCTTGATCAGTGAGAGATAAACAATATTTTATGCTTAATTATAACTCGACAATTCCACGGACGTTGAGCGTAGGAACGTTTGGACGCTGGAGTGTTTGGGGGCAGCGATGTTTGGGTGCCGAAACATCTGCGCGCAGGGACGATTTTGCGCAGTAACGTTTGAGAACTGCGAGGATTGGGCGCAGGGACGTTAACTGCAGGAATATTTGGGGGTAGGAGCGTTTGAGCGCAAGAATGAGACGTTTAAGCGCATGGACGTTTGGGAGCAGGCACGCTAGAGCGAATGAACGTTTTGACGCAGTAACGTTTAAGAGCTGCGACGTTTCGAGGCAGGGACGTCTGAGCGCAGGGACGTATTAGCGAGAGTGAATTAAGATTCTATACTAAATAATAATATGGCATTCCGCGGAATTTTAGGCACATGGAGGGTTAGGCGCAAGGACGTTTTGCCATAGGAACTTTTTGATTGCAGGAACGTTGTGTTGCAGGATTGCTTCAACTTTGGAAGGTTTGAGCGCAGGGACTTTTAAGTGCAGAGAGGTTTAAGCAATGAAATGTATGAGCACAAGGACGATTTTGTGCAGTATCGTTTGGGAGCTGCGACGTTTGGTCGCATGAACGTTAGCTGCAGGAATGTTTGGGCGTAGGAGCGTTTGAACGCAAATACAAGACATTTAATCGCATGGACGTTTGTGAGAAGGCACATTTGGGTAAAAAGCGTTTTGGGCGCAGTAACGTTGGCCAGTTTCGACGCAGAGACGTTTGAGCGCAGGAACGTTTCCGCGCAGGAACGTTTCGGCGCAGCAACGTTTGCTAGCTGAGACGTTAGGGGCTCAGGAACGATTAGGCGTTGTGAAGTTTTGGAGCAAGGATGTTTGGGCGCTGAAACGTTTGAGAGCTGCGACGTTTAGGACAGTAATGTTTGGGAGTTTTAACGTTTGATAGCAGGAACCTTTAGTGCAGGCACTGGGACGTTTGGGAGTCAAAGGTGTTTAGAAGTAAGGACGTATGGGCGCAATAGCGTTTGAACGCAAGAATTCAAATCTACGAATTACCTAATTTGACCAGTAAATCCAATCGAGAAAACAACCGAATAGTGAATATCGTCATCATCAATCTTCAATTCCTTCTTGTGATGAAAAATCATAGAAGTTTTCAGCATTTAGAAGAAAAACAAAATTGCGCTACAACGTCTCTGTTCCGAAACATCCCTGCTCCTAAACGGCTGCGCCCAAATGGCTTAGACCAGGGGAATGCTTAGGATCAGAAACATTCTGATCCTATGTAGGAACTGTTAGGGCTAGTTTTTTTTATATAAAATACATTTAAAAAAAATATAAAACGTCCCCGCACCAAAGTACTTCTACCATTTCTCGGTATACATTTGCAAATTAATTTTTTTTAACTACGCCACTGCAGGTTCCTTGCAGCAATAACTTTTATGCGCACTTATTATCATTATCAATAATTGTAGCTATTATCTGTGGATTCTGCGTGCTACAAAGTCAATGATATTCATAAACTAATTGGCAGATAGAGAATCTAAATATATTTCTTATTACGTCAATAAACAATCATTATCAATTTATATAAATAAGTACACATATCGAATCACTTATTTACGTTATTACGACTAACAATCGATAAAACAATAACAAACATTCGGTGACTAATTCAAGATATCGGAAGCAAAAAAATTGGAGGAATTTTCGTGTCTGACCTCATACCGCATTATTCATACAAGACCGGAAAGACCATTAAGTCAGATTAGTTCTTGAAGTGTCTGGCCCGAAATCGTTTAAAAATCCCTCAGCATTATTTACCTGTCTGACTGATCTTTTCTGATTATTTTTACCGCCTTCGTGAATTCTTGAAAAGTTATAATTTCTTAGGAAAACTTTGCTCATTATGCAACATGATCGTTTGCTTTCAATTATTTTGTTGTGAATCAGCATAACGCTTTTCAAGCCATGCTGTCTGCTAAAGTTACGAATTTTCAATAGAATTTTAATGAGAATTGCTGAGACAACACCTTCAGTTTGTATTTGTCAAGATAGCGTTGACGTAATTGGAGAAATGTTGGATTTAAGTGAAAATGTTAAGGTCGTAATGTCGAAATGCAACATCCTTGTTTTTTTTTTACTTTTTAATTTTGGTGGTATTTGTTTTTGTGGCACAAAGAGAAACCTTGAATTTTATTGTCGCCTTAGGTTAGTACTGGGTCGTTTTATAAAAGTGAAATATCCAAAAGAGGAAAAAGTAATTGCTAATTTTTATGAAGAAAACTTGAACCCAATTAGCACCATTAAATTCCTTCGGCCTAACAATTTTCATGAATTATTATTCCAAAATTGTAATTGTACTTACAGAAATTTCTAAATTAATTTACCTACCTCGTACTTCATGTAATCAAAACCACTCCCAAAAATTAGTACAAAATCGCCTAAATTGCGCCCATTTCGAATAAATACTCGTAAATAAATTTAACTATGAAAAATTTGGATAAAAATAAAAGCAGAGGCCAATATTTATTTAATTTTATATATTTTTGAAACTCATTCACAGGTTTTCCTTCTTATTCCTCAAATATTCTAACAAAATTTCGAAATTAAAATCTGAAGTAATAGAAACTACGTAATTAAAGTAAATCTGAAAAAAAACTAATAAAAGATAAATTTTGAGAATTCTGGAAATTTTGTTAAAATTTTAGAAATATTAATAACATATAAATAATTACAGAAATTAAGAAAATTCAACAAAATCTAAAAAAAAGTATAACTAGCTCAATAATGAAGGTGTCTATAAAATTGCAATAATTTTCACTAAATTCAAGAAATTAATCTAAATTTCTAAGATTATAACTCAACAACAATTGTGAATATGAGCAGCGCATAGAACGGGAAGTTGATTTCAGATTATGCAAGCATAAGTTTTACGGCCAGAAAACCAACGCTTGAGAATTTCTCCAGATCTAGCAACAGTTAAATGTTCGGAGCAGAAACCATCTCCGCAGGATCTCCCTAGAGCTCTGCTTTTAAATCTAGCATAAGCTCCCAGCAAGGCACTCCTTCGGCTTTGTTTCCGTATCGAACGTAAGCTTCCGGTCTGAAGTAAACACGCCCCGCACAGTAAGCTCTTTCTAGAGCCCTGCCGCACCCAGCTCCTTCTAGAGCCTAGCAGCATTCCAACAAAACAATCAGGACCTGTCATCTGTCAGTTTGAGGTTATTAAATTTTAATGTTATAAAATAAAAAAAATAAACTTCAGTCCTACAGGTGTTAAATTACAAAAGTTTTCATGTGAACGCTTCCTTTATTGTAATGTTTAAAAAGTAATCACTTAAAAATTATAGCTCATTTGTCTAAAAATTTAATTTTTGATTTCTCCATAAAATGCAATACAAAATTACGTAAGAAAAATCCTCATTTCCTCAAAAAAACAAATACAGAAACACAAAATAACTTTTCTTTTGGATAGGGACTTATTCGTAATCTAATGTGTTTCGTCCTTTGCGAGCTTGAAAATGATCGTTATTTTTATTACTTATAAAAAAATCTTACGAAAATTTAGCACAATAAATACATATTTATATTTTTTAGTTAATTTCTATAAACAAAATATGACAGACAATACACCTTTCTTGTTTGTAATTATTATTATTTTCATGTATTGTTTTGATACAGAATTATCTCATAATTTTAACGAAAGTGGCAAAAGTACAAAAGTAACAATGAATATTGATAATTTAATTCGTTGAAAAAGTTTCGATTAAATTTGTATTGCAATTGGAATAATTAAATCAGTTTTACTATGTCATAATCATAATAGTATTCCTGCTTGCATTAATGAAATATGTAATAACAATTTACATATTTTAACATGACCTTGTTTCTTATCGACGTAACTCGCAATTAATTATTGTATTACTAACTGACTGTTATTAATAAATAATTATAATAATAAAACATCTTGTGAAATGATGCAAAAAAATTATTATGAGGATTTACAGCAAATCCCTAAATTTGTCTGATTTTGTAGGATTTACTGCTTAAAGGAAATAAGCAGAATACTTAGAAGTAATTATTGATATATATGTTGTCATTAAAAAATAGCATTAAATAAAAAAAAGAAATTTTACCTAAGGTTGATTATGGGTTTATTATAAAATGAGTCACATATTCAAAGCCAAATAACATTCCAGAAAAATTTTAAATTTAACAATTTTATCATTAAATTCTGATAAGTAAAAGCCGGATTTATATGCATATCGCATTTGCATTTTCTTTACGTTTTTTAATATTTCAGAAAATATTAAATAAAATTGTATTACTTCATGCTTCTACGTTTGAGGTACCTATAATATTTTGTCTGCATATTTGAACTCGTTCAGTGTTTTTGAATTTAAATTTTTCTGCGAGCTTAAGAAAATGTTCTTTTATTTTATTACTTTCCCACAAGTATCAAAGAACAGTGTGATAAAGTTGAATGCAAAGTAGTTTTATTGAAATCAAGTTCCTCCAGTAGAAAGTGCTATTTGTTCGTGTAAAATAATTTGTGATAAATTATTCAATGGAATTTCTACATGTATTCGTGTTGTTTTATCGACGTAAATATCAAGACGTAAATAAATAACATTATTTGTTACATAAATGTAGCACAACCAGTAGTGAATAGGTATTACTGTAATTCAGAATAAAGAAAAGTCTGGAAAATTGTATGACAATGCAGCGGGAGTTGCTTGCTAATTTGTTATCTGAAGTGGTTGCAAACAAGGAAAATTACAATAAAAACAATTTGCGCTTTAACAAATAGACAATAATATTTGCTGATACTCCAAAGGTTTCTGACACAACAAAGCAGTAGACTGTAGAGCTGCAAACCATAAAATTCGTAGAAAATCAAAGAAACGAAATTAAAGCATTAAATGACTGGCGGAACTATTGTAGCAAACGGAATTTCAGATTTTTTTAGCAAATGGTCGGTGGTATACTAAAAGAATTGTTACAGAGTTAAAGTTGATATTTGAAAATCGAACGTATTTAAAAAAGGAGTTGTTAAAAGTACTCGTATATAGTAAAAAGACAAAAGAATAGGTAGTCTCCGCATAAAAAATATAATACGGCTAGCTGGCTTATATTTGTTTATAAATATAGCAGTGGCGTAGCCAATTGATAAATTATGTTAATCTCATTGGTAAAAAAATATAATATAATTAATCACCAATAATCCAAAATAATATTCCTATAAATATAACCAACATAATCGAGTGTACAAAAATAAACAATAGCATCGATCAGTCATATAAAAATTTCTAATTGTTTGTCCTATATAAACCGAATTACCGTGCGAGCAATTTAATTTGTAAACGCCCGATTTTAGTAAATTGAAAAAAGAAAAAACAGACAATTTATTAAAATCAGGCATTTACAAATTAAATTGCTCGCACTGTAATTCGGCTTATATAGGACAAACACTTAGAAAGAAGAAAATTTTGAAGAAATTTTGATATTAGGTACAAGGAACACGTACGTTTTTACAAATCTAAACACCCACATAAATCCAATTACCCTAAACACTTATTAGAACACAATCATTTGATGACATCTAATAACACTCTTGTGATGATAAACGTAAGTTAGAGATATACTAGAAGCATTTGAAATTCACATACATTAAAAATCTATACCTTTAATGAATAAGCAAATTAATCTCTTAAATTTACCAATATTGGACCTTTTGGAATGAGAAATCAAGTCATCTGGACGCAGATATAGAAAACCAAGATTTTAAATACAACAGATATTGATAAAACGCGTTTAGACAAGCGGAAAACTTGTTTTTCCAACTCTGTAGCTTTAAAATAGCAACCGTTTTTTTAACTTTTGTTTCAACGCTTGCTTACTTAAAAAAAATTAAATTTTGGTGTCGCACCAGTTGTAGACAGCTTAGATGTTATGATAAGAAAGTATTACAGAAACCTGTAAAAACCGGCCACATTATTGCTTAAAAAATTGGTGAGCTTATACAGCCGCAGGATGGGCTATGATTACTAATTAGTAATGGGCATAATCGAATGATTGCCACATAAATAAATTTAATTATCGAATGATTCATTCGAATACAATCATTCGGATTTTTCTACGCGGTAAAAAGTAGTAAAAACGCGCTCCGCGCTTGCTTCTCGAATGCTTCTATAAAGGAATTCCTGTTCTCATCGTCTTTCCTCGGGCCGGTCAGCAAAACAGCGTAAACCTTCAACTATGAATAGTTTTTTATTAATTTCATCACGATTCATCGCTAATTCCATCCTGTTTTTAAAGTATTATTCTTATAAACCGCGAAAGTGGGCACATTTTACTGTTTCATGTATCAATTATTTTTTTAAACGAAGACAGTCACAAAAGCAATATCCAATTATCAATTATTAAGGTATAGATAATCAATTTTTATTGTTTTTATCAACAATCATACGCATTCCGGATATTCTGTCTCTGTTTGTGTATTGGCATCACAATGTCACAACTGGTGGTTTGATCGTATCATGTATTTGCACTGGGCGTTTGCAGTTAGCTACTGTACGGGGTATCGCTTCAACGTACGTTTCGGAAATCGACTAAACCAAAAATGGTACAAGAGTGAAATCATTCGAATAATTTTCTGTAACCTACCGAGGTATCTCAAGTAATTTGTACAATAAAATGGTTCGATTATTTTCATTCGAAATATCCCATCACTAGCTATAATTTGTAGCTTTCCTCAAGAAGCCAATTTTTCTGTGACGCCTACTACGAATTTTTGAAGTTTGCAATTTAATATTCTTTTATTTAATAAACTAGAAGTAATACAAAATCCACGAAAAGCAAGTTTGTTCTTTAGGACAGCAGAGTACGACTCAAATCCTATTTTTTAGGTATACAATGTTTAGAAGAGCTTCCCCCCTTCATAGTTTGGCTGACAAATCGTGTTATCTGTTCTCTGTTTTTTGTAAAATCTCAAATAATAATAATAAAACAAATGATATTTTTGCTTCTGTTTCTAGCGAGACGTTCCGAGTCTAAGCAATTGCGACAAAAAGTCACGAACTGTTTTGTCTTTATTTCATGAATAGGAGCTCACAATGTTTCAAAGGGTGCGGAAGGACGATGAGTCATAACCTCCTCAATATTTACCACCCAAACCGATGCGGTTATACTTGCGTATGTTTGGCAGGAATTGTCACATATATTATAACGTCTTAGAGGTTAAAGTGACGCTAATCTTATTTGAATCATGGCGAAGCCAATTGGTGCTTTTATTTTACTTTCCCGAATCATCGTGGTTAAATGTACCTCTGTCACAAAAAACAGCCGTAACGTGTGTTTAGTTTTAGAATGACCCTCCTACTTTTAAATTATTTTGATCATATTATTCATAATTTAATTCTAAAACCTCAGAATTTATGCTAATCAAAAGGGTTACATTAAATAATTGAAAACAAACCTCCTTTTATTGTTCACGAAAATTTTCTCAATAATTTTTAGGTAAAATTGCTGCTCAGTTTCGTTTTCGTAACTGTTGCACTTACCCCACCCCATCTTAACGAGCAATTAAATTATGCAACAACTTTCGTTTGCTAATTTCCCAGTACAATTCTAGGAAATTTTCATAAAAAGCTGTGTTTGCTTTTTAAGTCTGTTATTTGATGATAAATATTATTATGCAAGTAAATCTAAGCACACACGTGCAGGAGGAGAAAGTTTTCCTTGAATTAACCAATGCATGAATGAGCGCCTGAGTAATTCAGACGAAGAATCAATTTAAAACCAAAATTGAACCCACACCACAAAAACCACACAAAGAACGCTCGAATCGAAATGCAACAGATTATTAACTATATCTCTCGAGTCCCCACCTACGTTCGTTAGGTGATATCATCATGAAATACCGGTCAGTAAGCCGGTCTACCATGCGTCGAGTCGAAGTGACCAAAACGCGCGTCGGTTAGTTGCATTGTGTCGTTTAAACGCAGAACATCTTGGTTCCATGTGCTGTGCAGTTTGAGTGGTTGGAGATAAAAAACAACATAATAATGAGAGACATTGTAAATTCCAACGGTTTTAGTGCTTCCACTCTACAAACGAACAGTAAAGCAGCAAAGATGCCCAATAATTCGTCGGGCACTTTGACTAGGGCCGATTATAGGTCCTATAGGGATTTTGTGGGAAGTTATGGGGATAACAAAAATTCCAAAGATGATCAAGAAAGTGTATCCTCAACTGAAAGTGGTATTTCTTCTTACAACCTGTCTGAAAACAGAAGCAACAATACTTCCACCTCTAGTCTGAATTCTGAAGGTAATGGCACCAGCTCCAAAAATTTACCCAAAACCGAACAAAACACGGGGGTTGCCAACAGAACCGGTTCATTTCGGAATTACTTGGAAGGCTACAACAACAAGAAATTCAGTTCGGTTAAACCAGTGGCACGTAAACAAAATACAATCAAAAGCGAAATTGTTATACAAGTCAACGATCCTTTGGAGCGACAAAAAAGTTTGGGAAAAAATGAACCTGTTTTTGTGACAACAATAAATGGCGATGAAGGAGGGAAAGATTCGTTGGATTCATTTGCACCCCCGCCAAGTTTTTTGCCACCACCACTTAATTGTGTGCTACCACTTCCTCCCCAAATATTAAATGATCATCAAAATAAAGTTTATTGTTTTCCGCCACCTCCACCACCACCGTTTCAGGAACCAAAATGTGGTCATGATGATGAGGGTGGTTTTATTCCTCCACCTCCACCTCAATTACCAAACAGTGAGGGTGGTTGTGCTCCTCCACCTCCACCACCTCCCCCAAAACTACCAGATTTCAACAAATCACCTACATGTGGTAAAAAATGGGGTACGATTGAAGTCGATGAGCAATGCCCAAAATCGAAACCCAATCAATCTGAAAAACTTCCAGCCCATCACGCTGCTGCTACAAATTTAGCCAAAATATTAACCCAACATTTACTGCCAAGGAGGAAAGCGTTGGAAAGTCAGCTGGATGCCACCACTGAACAAGATTCGAACAAAGCAACTCCAAGTTCACCCCCAAGCAAGGTAAAAAATGAGCAAACTTTTCGCCTAGCACCACCACCACCGCCAGTGCCAAAATTACCCCAAAATGGACAAATAAACAATACACCAAGTCAGAATTATACATGCTTCATATCAGTAATGCCACCAATTCCAAGTCAAACAGTTCCAACACCACCAAAACTTCCTCCAACTCCTCCACCACCCAAGATTGATTATTGCACACTTCCAAGACAACCCCAAAAACCTACAGTGGAGGTATCGGCCCCAAAATTGCCCCGATCACCTCCCCCTAAAGTTGAAACCCACTTCATTCCAAAACAGCCCCAGAAAACAGCAACGGTGGAATTGCTTGCACCAAAATTGCCCCAAACTTCTCCCCCTAAGGCCATTAATGGGCGAAATAGCCCTCTATCTCCATCCCCCAAGATTGATTATTCCACATTTCCAAGACAGCCACCAAAATTGCCTCGATCCCCTCCTCCTAAAGTTGAAACCCACTTCACTCCAAGACAACCCCAGAAAACAGCAACGCTAGAGTTGTCAGCTCCAAAATTGCCCCAAACTTCTCCCCCTAAGGCAATTAATGGACGAGATAGCCCCAGTGGAAGCGTCGATTTTAATACGACAACCGTGGTGCCCATTAGCGATGCCACAACGAAAGTGAGCAAGAATGACCCAAATGTTAGAAAGTTGGTATACAATACATATCGTGGCCTTCTTGGGGCTTATAATAATAAGGCGAATGATATGATTGCGACCTTGCCTAGGAGTAGGGTCAGGGAGGACCAAGGAGTTTCCAAGCAGCTTGAAAGCATGGCGTAAGTTTTTTTTTGAATCTAATTATACTTTTTTTATGCGTGCAACAATGAATGAATGAATGCTGAAAGGAATATGATTGTAAAACGGACACTATTTTCTATTAGGGTAGTAAAAAAATAGAATTGGAAATCCAATATTGTTGGGCTAGTGCAGCGGTTCTCAAACTTTCGTATTTCGCGCCCCCCTTTTTTACCTTGAATAATTCTGCGCCCCCCGCATAATATAAGATAGATCAGAATAACCCAATACGCAGAAACTTATTTAAATCAATTTGGCAATATTGGCAACGCTGCCGATGTGGTATAACGCGTTCGTTGTGTTTATATGTTTGCAGATTTAAATTTGAAATAAAAATGTAAAAAAAATAATTCTGTCTTGTTTATTTATTCGACGCCCCCCCTGTACAGCTTTGGCGCCCCCCCAGGGGGGCGCGCCCCACAGTTTGAGAAGCGCTGGGCTAGTGGAATTTTTTATAAAAAAAATATTCGCAGAAAGTTGTTCAGTAATTTATTTTTAAATGTTTGGTATTTGTAATATTTTTTTCGATACGGATGATCAAGACATAAAAAACCAACTGCTACCTAATTGTTTAAGAATTTTAAGAATGTGAAAGTCCTCTCTGTTATTACAACAACGCTTTCATTGGCGTTGTATTTCAGTAAATATAATTTATGATCTTTTTCCTGGTCACCTTAATTTCTTTTTGTGTTTAAAAGGCACCATTATATTTATGGTACTTTCATTTTACTTTTTTTGTTGGTTGTAAATTTCAAAACAAAGTGGCTATGCAATAATAATAAATACGTTTTTTTTTCTGTTTTTCCAATCGACAAAATATCACCATAAAAATTGTATCTATTGTTTGTCCCATCTGTTTAATTATTATCATCTGTCCGTTATTGATAACGTTTTGAAAACACTCAATTTTTTAATTATTACTCATAAATTGTATCAATATTTCCCTGTTGCCATGTGATATTTGTATATTAGATTGTAGTAAACAGGAGATAAACTCATCTTAAATGTTAGGTTGGGTTTTATCGAAAAAGTGCCACACACAAGTATTCCAGGTAAATTTGTTTTATTAATCTTGTTGTGATAAGAACTTATTGACGTCAGCGATAACAACAAATCGTGAAATTCCCATAAATTTGATTTCAAATTAGCGGTACCGTGTTAATAAATAAATTGATAAGTTTATAATTTCAAATACATGTTTTTTTTCCAATTTGTCTATTTACCAAACCAATAAAACCAAAGAATAAGTTTATATGTTTATGCAATTCATAGAGTTTATGATTAGAGGTTTATACAGGCTGATTCAGAATTATGGTGCTAACTCTAGGCAGCAAAATAAGGATAAAATTTCATATACACAAAGGTCTTTTGGGCATTTTAAGAAAAGGCTGAGATCTTCATGGCAACTCGATTTTACAAAACATTGAATTGTCTAGAAAACTATTAGGTTATGTGATTTTTTGAGAATAAAATTTTTAGACAAAACTGCAAATATTGTAAGGATCTAAAATATCCAGAAGAAAATAATACGACACTTCTGGTGGAGCTATTCAAACAAAAATCAGTTGAAATACTAAGCTAAATCAGCAATGTTCAAGTATAGAATTTAAAATTTTTAGTAAAACTACAGCAAAAATTGTTTACAAACAGTGATTAGATTCACATGTTTGTAGCTCCGTACCGAAGCGTTTTTGGACATTTGTTTTACAAACTTTTTAACTAATTTTGGTGTCTAGACTGTCTTATGTAAATTTTGAACCATAATTCTGAATCACTCTGTATAGAACATAAAAGTAATGGTCTTGTTAATGTATAAATAGAATGTTTCGTTTGTTTTAATGAAAACGGTACCTTATTTCTTTATTAATTATTAGGATACTTCACAATTTTTATACGGCTTCTAAAAGGGGAGGGAGGTCCCTGAAAGTATAGTTTTGTAATCTAGCTCGTTATTAAATTAGACACAAAATGGGTTTAAATTTTCAGAACAATAAAAAATTAATTCTTTTTAATTTTTTTTTCGAAATTGCTTCATTTACCGGTTTTACGTTTTTCTCAATATACGAGCCTTCCTTTGTTCTCTTGCTTTTAAGTTTAAAAAAGGATCAACATTTTTGAAAAATAAAGGAGAAATTATATTTATTTGAATATCCAATCATGGCCTAAAAAACAATTAAGAAATAATATAGAAATTTCTGAAAAGATTATTTTTGAATCTCATTTAATTGTATACTCCACCGTTGAGCTTCATTAAATCCGAAACACTCTTCTATAATGGTATATTATTGGGTCCGTTTTGAATGGGTTTGCATGCATTTTCTCAATTTATTATTTTTATTATTTGTAGATTTCTTTTTTACTTGTATATTATTTAACAGCATGTTTTATCTATTGTAGGTTGCAAGGTGGTTTGGAAAAATTGAATGGTCGAACTAACCCTAACGTAGAACAGGATGAGGTGCATAATCAGTAATCGTAAAACTTAAAAGACTTGTGTATTTTTTATATATACGTTGACATTATAGCATGGAATAATTTTCATTTTTTATGCTAATAAGAGGGCGCAATTATAATAAAAGTAGGTAGATAAAACTTTATGGCGACCTGTAAATGTAATAGCTGGTTGTAAAATAAATGCCAATGGTATGCAGTTTATTTGCATGCGTAGTATGCAATAAGAGCGGACGAAGTCGATGCAAATTCATAGTTTGTCTAGACTGTTGTTTTATATTATTTATGTGAGTATAATTAATTGATTAATTTAGTTCCATAAGGTTGTTGTATATAATAAATTAATATAGATATGTAGTTCTGTCTTTTTTTACTTTTCTTTCCTTTGTTATTTTAATCAAAAATTAGCCTGGTAAATATCAAATAATAAAAACAATTTGTTTATTCAAATTCAATGACGTACAGTCTGTGAAATCACAAATCACGAGCCACCACTGAAATTCATAAATCGAGGTGTAAAAATTAAACTTGATTTTTTCTAAATATTGGTTCTAATTTGATACCAAGACATAACAATCGAATTTTATTTGTTGAAATAACAATTTATTAAAATCCAGAGGCGTAGACGTGATTGGGGCCTAAAGAACGAGCCACCAAAATTTATAACTCGAAGGTGTTAAAATTAAACTGCTTTTTTTGCAAATATTGGACCCAATTTGTTACAAGCCATTAGATGTGAAATTTATGTGGTGGAACAACTTGATATAACAAATTGGAGCTTATTTGCGATGGTTCCTTCCGCCAAGAGGAGGAGGGGGTGATTAAACTCATAAAAAGCTCGACTAGAGCAGGGAAGAAAGCATTATCTATTGCGTGAGGCTAGACATTTATTTTTGGTTTTTATACATCCATTTGAACACATCTAGATATCCAGGGGCTATTGAACTCTGCTTGAAATACAAATCGAGCGCCAACAATGAATGTATTTTATTTTTGGGACGGGCTGTGATATCCTTTGCGGGACACGTTCGGGGCTTCATCGTCTGGTCCAAATTTTCGTTAGTCATCTCGCCAATTATTTCCCTTGTTTTGTGTTACGTTAATGTTGGAAAAATAAGCAGCTGCGTGGATATCCTTGCTGATTTTATCAGGAAGGACGTGTGCTTTGGCCGCCAACTTGTGGGGGTGGTTATGGAAACCATGTTTGTTTTTTACATTCAGATCGTTTCTGTTTTATTTTAAATATTCGACTTTTGAAATTTGAAAATTGTGAGTTGTTGAAGGGTTTTTCACTAGTGTGAAAGTATTGTAAAGTTTTTCTCCAGTGTGAGCAAATGTTTGTAAAAATTAGTCAATTTGTAAATTTATTTTAAATATGATTAGAATTTATCTCGAAAATTGTAAAAATGCTTACAGAATACAAACATGAAATTTTGTGCTTACAAAATGTGTGCTTTTTGTGTCACTTGTTTAATTTTGATTAAATTTTCTTAATGGACCAAATCTACATGTTTACGTTAAGCCACTTTATTTTGGCACATTTTCTAATTTTATCAAGCCAAAAACAACGTTCTTTATTAATTAGAAATTCCACTAAAATTGTATTTGTGTAATAATTCTTGCAGTCAGGTGTTTGCTCTTTAAACACTTAAAACCTTTCTGCTTCAGCTATCTGTTTTTTGTAAAAACGATTTATAAAGCACGAAACCAGATAAATTGCCAAAATTTTAGTAGGAAATTTAAGGTCAGTTCAATGGCGTTTAAGTTTGTTCTATTTAAAAAATATCAAATATTTACAGAGGTGACAATTTGAAATATTATGGAACAGCCGTTGGTATTAATCCTGAATTTATAATAATTTATCCTCATTTCCTCAAGTTGTAACGAATATTAAGAAAAAAAGTTACGAACTTAAAATATGTTTAAGAAGAAGCCAAAGCAAATATTTTTAGTACATTAAATTTTTAATTTTTAGTGTAATGGGGGTTCTAAAATTGCTGGGAATTTTTATAGCCGGATAGCCCTACTGACATATTTAGTTTGTTGGAAAGAAATTCTATAAATAATATTTAATTTTTTCAAATTTAATTAAAACAAAATTAAATGAATCAAGCATTTCGCCGGGAAAACATAAACATTCCCACTGATATTGAGGAATAAAATCTGTCAGCTTAAAAATGGGGGCAACCTCTCCAATTTTAAATTTAAAAATTAAGTTTAAAGCTATCTGCTACTGATACTGATAAATAATTAAATTCAAATACGCTTTGGTTCGGTGAATAAATTTAGTTTCTAAAAATTCATAGAGGGCGTCACAGGACACTTATCAGGGCAAATAGAGGTCGTTCCTAGATTTAATAGCTTAAAAATGTAACAAATTGTGTTGCCGAGTTTGGTATTTATGAAACCGAAGCAACTGAAAAATAAAAGTTGTTGAATTTCAAAATTATTTTTTATCAAAAACATCCGATTTCAAACAGATAGATCGATTGTTTTGATTTTTTTTTTATAAAAACGGACGACAGACGTGCGGACGGAAAAACAAACGGACAAACAGGTGGCGGACGTACAGAAAAAACACTTAAACACAAAATATGTTTCAAAAATTCAAAGAGGGCGTCATAGCGAAGCTAGGGCGCTTGAGAAAATCTAAATTAAAAAAAATTGTGTGGCCAAATTCGGTTATTTTCTAAACTGGTAAAATTAAAATTTGATAATTGGAAAAAAAGCTAATACAGCTAGTACAGTACGAGACAAAATACGATTTGAGTTTTCTCCAAAGTCTAATTTTCCTTGTGACGCCCTCTATGATTTTTTGAAAATTGGAAATTATTATCTTAGCAGCTGCAGTAAGTAATATGTAATGGGGCTGCTCTTTGTCCCAAGTTTTTGGCTGACAAATTTTGTTATTTTATTTCTGTTGCTGTTTAAACCCAACAGACCACCCGGAACCGGACGGATTTTTTGCCTTTATTTCAGGAGAAATTAAGAAAATAAGCATGTGATGAGTATTCTCATCTTAAAATCACACTTGGGTCTAGAACGTTTTAAATGTATTTTAGCAAAAAAATACCTCAAGTTCTTTTTAAACGAAATATCTTGATACGGTCCTGTCATCGCGTAATTACAAATACATCACGTGCGTGTTGTTGATACGAACGTGTCCCTAGTAATTTTAAAATTACAAAAGTCAATACACTTAACATTAACTGGCGTAACATATGCTTTTATTTACTCCTTCCGCAATTCTACATGTGCTGTAAACTACTACTGATATTCTGCTCTAAAAAAAGTTTAGTTTGAGTAGGGCATTGAACTGAATTTTTGCAACTCATCTGCTTTTTGTGTGTCGGTTTTCTTTATGTACTACATCTCGACAATTTTTTTAACTAAACTGTTTAGGGCTTCGTCATTGACAAACTGAGATTTATTTTTGGAAATTTGCACAGCGTGAGCTCGAGTAATCAAGGCCAACTTATAATTGACCTTGATGAATTGACTCATTATTTGGGACATGATTAAAATATCGTTAAGGATTTTTAAAAATAAAAAGGTTAAGGTTAGATATATTTTTAAACTATATATTTAAATTTTAACATAAAACTTAATTTGTAAACTTGTCTAATTTGTAATGACTAATGATAAAATAAATCGCACTATCTAGAAGGAAGAGATAATTTGGGGTCTAGTTGTCTTGAAAGAAGTCAGGAAATTCCCCCTAGAAGTGATTGTGTTACAATAAAATAGTAAATTGATTGGCTCTTACGAAAATGCTAAAATTCTTCTGACGTAATTGTAGTGATTCGGCCATTTATATCAAAATAACAATTATAGAGTTTTTGTTTTGTAGAAAAACAGTTTTACAAGAATTCGTTAAAGAATTTAGAGAGACTAGCAAAGGATAATTACGGTGGAGGATTGAATTAACTCGTAAATTTGCAAATTTGACTGGTTTAAAAAAAAATTGAAAAAGTATTTCCAACACTGCTGTGGAGTAATTCAGTCGTTGTTAATTTAAAATTTTCAAAGTAATTTTTGAGTTGGAGATGCTCTAATTTATTGAAAGTAGTTTTGCAATATGTCAGTAGTGCTACATCATAGGCGTGCCTAAGGGTAGGCTTGGGTAGACTCTTGTATAATTGGGATAATTCCATCATCTACAAAAGCGATATAGAGATAGGCACTTAGGCAGTAAGACTTAGGAAGCGATTTTTTTATAAAGAATCCACGTACAGTGATAAATTATAATTATAAGTGTGACAATAACATAACGGGGAGTTTCCAATTTTTTTTTAATAATTATGGGATAACCTAGTCAGGCACAAAGCAGGATTTGTATAAAAAAAAGGAATTAGATGCTTTGTAAGGAATAAAATAATTGCAGAGTGGAATTTAATATATATCTCTTATTGTAGTGATTGTAGGGGGTTTGTAAAGAAATCGGGTACGGGTTTGACCGGGTAACCCGGCCACTATCGGATTATAGTCGGGTCCAGTAGGGTCTAAAAACAAGACCCGGTTTTTACAGAGAGAGCAATCGGGTACGGGTTTGATCAGGTAACTCGGCCAGTGTCGGGTTGGAGGCGGGTCCAGTTCGGTTCAGGTCTAAAAGCAAGACCTGCTTTCGCAGGGAGGTCAATCGGGTACGGGATTGACCAGGTAACCCGGCCAGTATCGGATTGGAGACGGGTCGGGTTCGTTTTAGGTCTAAAAACAAGACCCGGTTTCGCAGAGACAGTAATCAGGTACAGGTTTGACCAGGTAACTCTGCCAGTGACGGGATGGAGACGGGTCGGGTTCGGTTCAGGTCTAAAAACAAGACTTGGTTTCGCAGGGAGGTCAATCGGGTACGGGTTTGACTAGGTAACCCGGCCAGTGTCGGGTTGGAGACTGGTCGGGTTCGCTTCAGGTTTAAAACCAAGACCCGGTTGCGCAGAGAGAGCAATCAGGTACGGGTTTGACCAGGTAACCCTGCCAGTGTCGGGATGGAGTCGGGTCGGGTTCGGTTCAGGTCTAAAAACAAGACTTGGTTTCGCAGGGAGGTCAATCGGGTACGGGTTTGACTAGGTAACCCAGCCAGTGTCGGGTTGGAGACGGGTCGGGTTCGGTTCAGGTTTAAAAGCAAGACCCGGTTGCGCAGAGAGAGCAATCGGGTACGGATTTGACCAGCTAACCCGGCCAGTGTCGGGTTGGGGATGGGTCGGGTTCGGTTTAGGTCTAAAAATAAGACCTGCTTTCGCAGGGAGGTCAATCGGGTACGAGTTTGACTAGGTAACCCGGCCAGTGTCGGGTTGAAGACGGGTCGGGTTCGGTTCAGGTCTAAAAGCAAGACCTGCTTTCGCAGGGAGGTCAATCGGGTACGGGTTTGACCAGATAACCCGGCCAGTATCGGGTTGGAGACGGGTCGGGTTCGTTTTAGGTCTAAAAACAAGACCCGGTTTCGCAGAGACAGTAATCAGGTACAGGTTTGACCAGGTAACTCTGCCAGTGACGGGATGGAGACGGGTCGGGTTCGGTTCAGGTCTAAAAACAAGACTTGGTTTCGCAGGGAGGTCAATCGGGTACGGGTTTGACTAGGTAACCCAGCCAGTGTCGGGTTGGAGACGGGTCGGGTTCGGTTCAGGTTTAAAAGCAAGACCCGGTTGCGCAGAGAGAGCAATCGGGTACGAATTTGACCAGCTAACCCGGCCAGTGTCGGGTTGGGGATGGGTCGGGTTCGGTTTAGGTCTAAAAATAAGACCTGCTTTCGCAGGGAGGTCAATCGGGTACGAGTTTGACTAGGTAACCCGGCCAGTGTCGGGTTGAAGACGGGTCGGGTTCGGTTCAGGTCTAAAAGCAAGACCTGCTTTCGCAGGGAGGTCAATCGGGTACGGGTTTGACCAGATAACCCGGCCAGTGTCGGGTTGGAGACGGGTCAGGTTCGGTTCAGGTCTCAAAACAAGACCTGGTTTCGCAGAGAGATAATCGGGTACGGGTTTGTATAGATAACCCGGCCAGTGTCGGGTTGGAGACGGGTCGGGTTCGGTTCAGGTTTAAAAGCAAGACCTGGTTTCGCAGAGAGGTCAATCGGGTACGGGTTTGACCAGGTAACCCGGCCAGTGTCGGGTTGGAGACGGGTCGGGTTCGGTTAAGGTCTAAAAACAAGACCTGCTTTCGCAGGGAGGTCAATCGGGTACGGGTTTGACTAGGTAACCCGGCCAGTATCGGGTTGGAGACGGATCGGGTCTAAAAACAAGACCCGGTCTTGGAGAGAGGTTAATCGGTTATAGGTTTAACTAGGTAACCGGCCAGTATCGGGTTGAAGACGGGTCGGGTCTAAAACCAGGGGACCCGGTTTCGCAGAGAGATCAATCGGGTACGAGTTTCACCAGGTACCACTGCCTGTTACGGGTTGGATCCACATAACAAAATCCTAGAGATATTAACAGGGTACGGGTTTCATTAGGTAATCGACCGGGTGCGGGTCCGCAAAACAAGACTCGGTTTTGTGGAGATGTCAATCTGGTAACCCGGCCGGGTCGTGTCTACAAAACAAGAATCGATTTTGTAGAGATATCAATCGACTACAGGTTTGATCGGGCAACCCGATTGAGTCCGAACCGGGTCCACAAAACAAAACCCGGTTTCGTAAAGAGGTCAATCGGTTACCGATTTGTTCAGGTAGCATTGCCAGGTTAGGGTCAGGCTTACACAACAAGATCCGGTTTCGTAAAGATATCAATCGGGCACAGGTTTGAGCGGATAACCGACCGAGTTCGGGTCGTATACTGCTCTGGTCTACAAAACATGACTAGGTTTGAAGAAATGTCAGTCGGTTACGGATTTGACCGGGTAATCCGGCCGCATCGGATCTTCAAAACAGGAATCGCTTGCGTAGAGATACCAATCGGGTATGGGTTTGATCGGGTAACCCTGCCGGTCTGTTGTCCAAATACCAAAAACCAGTTTCGTATAGATTTCAATTGAGTACGGCTTTGACAGGGTAACCCGACCGGCTCGGGTCCAAAAACGTGATCTGGTTTCGTAGAGGTGTCAATCTTGTACGGGTTTGACGCGGTAACACGGCTGGGTACTGGTCGGGTCGGGTCCACAAAACAAAGCCCGCTTTGGCAGAGATTTAAACTGGATACGGGTTTGCCGCTTAACGCCGCAGGATCTGGTCGGGTGCGAGTCGGGACCACAAACCAAGACCCATTAAGTGATATGGTGTGAGTTTGTGATCAAATTAGAGTTTGAGAACTCTGGTTTGAAATTGGGACTTGGGACCAGGTTCGGGTTTGAAGCCGGCTTTGGTTTCCGCATCAGGTCGGGGTTGTGTCGGGTTTGTGTTGCCCAGTTCGAGTCGGGTTGGTTACAAAAATCTAAACTCGTTTTCATCTCTATTGTGGGGAAACTTCCACAAATGTTGTAATATAGCCGTTTTAAACGACGTAGTTGGTTTTTAAGCAATAAATATACCCACATATAACTGCTGATGAGGAAAATTGAAACATTTTTGCTAATCTAAGTGGCTTTTTTTGTCAGGTAGTATCATAGCGGCACAATATAAAGTTTCGTTAATTTAAAACAAAATTAAATTTTTGCTAAGAAATAAATCAATTGCAGAACTGGATCGGTTCATCTTTGATGAAACAAATTTCTCCCGTAATGATTGGGGTAATTCCATCATGTCCAAAAGCTATAAATAAATAGGTAAAAAAGTCGGGAAAGTTTTTTTTTTCCTTTTAGGGAATATCCATTAGACACAACTAATGAGAAAATTTCCATTTCCAGTTGTAAGAAAAGAATAAGATCCATATTTGGTCAAATGATTTTGTTCACTGCACGTATCCTACATACCTTATTTATCTTCATCAGATAGCATTGCATTTCAATAAAAATAACTTGAAAATCTCTAAACGGAATTCACGCGTGGTGCACGCATTATCGTAATTTATAATAAATTATTAGTTATTAGAATAATTGAATTGTATCACGATTTTATCTGCTCTGCTGCCTAGAAAGTTAAACAGAAAATGATTTCCTTCTAGGGCATATTCGGTCAATGCCAGGCGTGCCAACGGACATCGATTATTATTAATACGCGTTCATTTGCTTTATTCTTGTAATTCCGACAATTCCTCACGTCACTTTCAGTGCTAACCTCAAATAACACTCCGGAAACGTGCACTTCCGCATGAGATTATTTTGAATTTCCGTTTCACAAACATCTGACACTGTAGACAACGTTTTATCCATCGTTAAGATTTTAAGAGTTTACGTCGGTACGTCGACGTTGTGACTTTAACTACCCAATTTTAGATTTGTTTTATTTTTGGATATGAAAGAAAAGAACACAAAGAAAATAACAAGACAATATCCTAAATTAAGAAGTGATGAAAAATGAGAATTTTATAACATTGCTTATCTTATTATGAAACATACAGGGACTTCTCCGAAAAAAAAATAATTAAAAAATTTGATGTAAATTTTTAATGAGAAATTATTCAAACACGTAATTTTGCTTTGATTTTGATCAGTGCTGTTTTTAGAATTTTGTCTGAAATTGGAGGCAGAGCACTCATTTCTTATTATATAATTGGCACTTGGCTGGTGTACTAAAGAAATTGAGGTCGGTTTTGTTTGTGTTCATGTTCGTGATCTTTTAGAGCAAGTCTATTTAGAGGTTCTGTTTACCTACATCCCTGAGAGTAACTCCAAACATTTAAATATTAGCTGTTTTTCTTATGTAATTTACTTTAGTTCTGTTTTAACAAAAAAGTTCGAATATTAGAAAATATTTAGAATGTTCCAAAACTTTAAGTTTCATTTAAAATATGGGAATAATGGGCAAAACTGTTATAACAGTAATATTGTGTTTAATTTAAATTTTGTTTCAAAACTAAATATCTTAAATTTATTGAAGAAAGTTGTGCATAAACCCTTGCAATAAGATACAACCAAATATAATTATTCCCAAAAACAATGTTTAAAATAAGAATTGCCGAGAGGTGTTTGGCGAAAAAACCTGGAAAATATTCAACAGGTATACCACGAGTGAATTAAAAAATAACCCTGAAAAAAATTACGAAAAATTGTTACGTAGCAATAAATGTTGGTTTTGCTTAAAAGTTTCTCTATTGATATGCAGATAGTTTGAGCATTTTGTGTTTCACGACTTGTATATTATTTTTCTCAAAGGTAAAATTTGTAAGTGTATAAATTTTTATATAGGTACCTTTAACTATAGAAACGACTTTAAAAATATTAAAATCAAGAGGTTTTAAAACGTACACAATGAACGTAATAATTATAGCAAAGCATTATTATTAATCTTAAATAATCTCATCGAATTACAGACGATATTTTTATTTCCTCTGTATAAAATATAGTTTTAACAACTGAAACTTGGTTACCTTCCAGTAATTTAACTCAAACTGTCTTTAGATAATATTGCTCGGCGGTTTCATGATGTTATCATGACATTTTGCTTCGTCAAATCACTAGGCAAAAAGGTTTTTCGATAACTTAAAAAGCTCTTGTGTAATTACTACAGATAAAATTTTCTACGTCGAAAACGTTCGGGTTAAACTATAGGCTGCTGAAATATGTTTGTTAATATAAATACAGATTGTCATTATTTTGCTGGAAACTTAGAGAACTCTACTTCTTTGTCGCACTCATTAATTGCCTATGTGTCCAGTAAAACATTGAGAATCTGTGTACTAAAAATTGTTTAATATATTGTTTTTATATTTTCGGGTTTTCCTCTTAAAATAATAAAGAAAATTGTTATAAGTAATTTATATTATAATTAAACTCTCCTAAAAGGTAAAAATAATTTGGCGCTAAATTGGCTCAAAAGAATGTCGAAAAATTTCTCTTGCAGTAAGTAGAGGGTATTTCCGCGTATTTCTTACATAAATTTGGCAGCCAATAAGTGAATATTGTAAAAACTTTACAAATCCAAATTCAATGTTTTTTTTAAGAATATTTTAGCTTTGAAATGGCCGCTACAATTTGTTGCAAATTTTTACTTTAATCTCTGTTTACTCAAAGCGAGTAGGCAATTCGGTATACAACTGGGAGCAAAAAATTGGATTTTCAAAAAAAAAACCCCAAAAAAATCGATTTATTTGATTTAAATCTGATTTTTGTGATTAAGCTGATTTTTCAAATTAAAAACAATTTAAGTACCTCTGTTTACTTGCACAAACTATTAACGTACTATCTGCAAATTTTTTGTTTAAGTATTTTATAACAAGTATAACGTAATGTTTGACAAACACGTTAAGTATCTCATTTTTGATTGATAATTATTGTTTTTAATAAAGTTCATAGAGTCGCATCTAAGCAATGCTTTGCTATTTCCCCACCCCACTTATCCTGGATCAGCGTATAACAGCTATACAACGGGTCGGCCCCCTTACCGCAACTGCACTTTGCTGCGCACTGTCATTATCACTAAAAAACATCCCAGGGAGCATAAATAGTGGCATTCCACCATCTACAAAATAAAAGGGTAACTATTGAACAGTCATTAAAAACTTATTGTTAATTTTTTATATTGTTTACATGGTGGATTGCTACTATTTATGCTCTCTGGAATTTTTTTTACCGATAATGGCGGTGGCGTAGGCGCGGCCAAGTGCACACGGTACATATGTGTAAGCCAATAACAGAGCTGTCTCCGCTGTCCCTTTGAATTATTGTGCAGATTTATTTTTTATTTTATGTATGGATTTGTGTACAAGTAACAATTACTATACAACGGATCCAGTTCAGACAAACGGTATAATTCTACAGCACTTTTATGTAATTCTAAGCTTACTGGCAAATTGTGAACATTATTGTACGAATTAGAAAATTTCACACACCCCGCTCAAAAACCAATTGATTTAAATCAATGATTTTTTTAATTAAATCGCTTTATTTAAATTTTGATATTTGCATGTCAGGACTGTTCCAATTTCTAATCGTATTTAGTAAGTCTCGAGAGTAGAAGTTTGATGATAAAATATTTTTGAAAATATGAAACGTATGAAGCAGTCCAGCAAAGTGGTTTCTCAATTTTTAACTTATAGAGAAAAGCTTGCAGATGCTTTGCAGATATCAATAATGAGTTTACGTCGATATAATTTTGTTCGTATTAATTTTAACATTCTAGAAATATTACGCCAAATCGTTGACATTAAATAATCCATATCGAAATAGACTGCTGACTATAACATTACATTTTCAGTGTGTAAAAATAACAATTTCCTGAAAATATGACGCTTTTGTTGTGATTTTGCGGCTCCTACGTAAATCTGCAGTTCTAAAATGACAAAACCAGCAAATCTGCAGGAAGATGAGGTTTATTCAGACGTTTTGACGTAAATCCATTTCTATGACTGATATCCTATTATAAATTGTCACGTACAGTGTACGTACACCCCACACCTGATTACATTGCAAGCGGCTGTTTCACTTTGCGGTTACTTGAACTGTTTTGTGCGTGAGTAAATATCATACTTGCTGCACATTGTGTATTCGTGGAGTGTGCATGGAATATTTGCCGCATCAGTCGACTTATTTCCGTTCCCAGGATGATGCATATGCAAATAAAATGATGTTGTCTGACCTACGGTCCGCTGATTCACCGATGTATTTGCCTTGAATTGTTTGTCTGATGGACTTTTGTTGGTTGGTGCGAAAGTGACATTGTTGTCCTGCATCGAAAATGAGGTCCCAGTTACGTAAAATTATGCTAGGTTATTTTTGATATAATAAAATTGGCACGTATACGTGACATATAATTTTAGATCATACCTGTGTATGATCTCAATTCGCGTGTTTGGCGTTGGTGCTTATTTTATGTTGTTAATCATCTAGCTAGACGCGCATCCGCTAGTTAAATTTAAATTAAATTATTTCGCTACCATTAATAATATAAATTAATGTAAATGTTTGTTGCTTTTTCAGTCCAATTGGAAATTTTTGGAAATATCTTCCTTGATCGGGATTCGAACCCGAGTCCGTTAGCTATTCAGGCCAATGCTCTTATCAACTGAGCTACCGAAGACGGTAGAAGAGGTAGCTAAATTGGCAAAGGGCGTTGGCCTACAGGTCTCCGGTTCGAATCCCATTCGACGCAGCTATTTTTTTTTAATTAACTAATTATGACCGAAAAAGCCACGAAAATGTACATTAAGCTAGTTTTAAATATCTCAGGAAAATTTCTTGAAATGGTCCTTTTAACTTTTTATGAGGTCTAAATTGCGTTAAGAAAATTAATTCAAACTAAAACTAAAAAAATGATTAGATTAGTTTTAAATTGCCACCCTTTTAGGCTGTTAAAGGAAGCATTAATTCTAGTTTGTGTAAAACCTCGGCCGTTACCTGCACGTCAATGGTTTAAGGCAACTTTTATTTCTTTAATTTCTAAAAGAGTGCTCTCAATTTTAATTATTCTGACGGTGTGACGGGTGTCCGTAAATTCTTGTCCTCTAGCAAAGGAGCACATTGTACGTTTAAAAATAAGACGAAAAATCCCTATAAATACATTTCCACTAAAATGCATTTCTGATAAGCTACAGGCGGTTGGAGACAACCTCTAAGATGCAGCTTTTCTTGGATAACTTTTGATCGCTTTCAGCTAGGTGCTTCAAATTTGATACGCAGACATTCTTAATAGGCTGCTACATACTGTGTAATTTTTATCATAATTGGTTACGGGGACCGGTTATTTCAAGGCGACGTGACTACATAAAAAAGTTCTAAAAGATCTCAGTTTTAAACGTAAAATATGCCCCCTTGCTAGGGGACAGGAATTTTCAAACACCCTATATCGACCAATCACTACGTTGCATTTCCTGTTTGAATGGCCAATAGAAAATTCCTAAGCCGGATATTTTAGACGAACAAAATTATATCACAAGTAATACAACTTGTGATTCCGTTTTTTGGATAAACGTGGGTTGATTGCTAGCAAGTGCTAAGTAAGATTAAAATTAACAAGCACGAGTTAACTCAAGTTTATCATAGAAAAAAGACGGCCACGTGTTGTACATATTTGCAATGATTATTTTACACCAATTAAGTACGACGTATTTTAAATTACCGTATCGTATCGGAAATGATCGTCGTTTTTTGCGTGCCCTGTCACTCTTGTTGCTAACAATCGCAGACATGCACCGAGTTGTTTTATCATAATTTTATCGTTGTTTTTTCACTTATTGAAATCTACTAGTGGTTTTTTCGCCTACACATTTACCGATTGGTTGTTAACTCAGCAATCGATATAGCCGCGAATAAATTAAACTACTTATTTGTTTTATTTGTTAGGTTTAAAAACGCAGATTATTTGACAATTCAATACACAGAAATAATCCACTTATATATGACGTGAATCTGAAAAAGCAATCGGGGTAAGTTACTCAAACTTTCTGCTTGCCAAATTGTATTTAATTTCCGTAAACGTATTTTTTGATGGGAATACGCGAATAAATTTAAGAAAACTTGAGTTTTTATATGTTAGTTTTAATAATAAAGTTAAAGACAGTTTAATATGTTATTTGTGAAATCATCCAATCATACACAATGGAATTGAAAATGAACCACGGAAAATTACTGACCTTTCATGTTTGTTATGCTAAAGAATGTTCAAGTAAGTAACAATCGTTGCTACGCAAACAAATTTTTGTTATTTCTTGCCTGGTTATTTTTAAAATTTATTTATGCTAAAACTGTTGAAAATATTAATAAAATTAAATAAATCGACAATCGATTATTTAATTAATAAATTATTATATTTATTGATATTTAGAAAATTCTAACGATCGTTTTTACTCAAACAATTGTAACAATTAAAAAAAATTGAGCATGTCTGTAAACTGTGCTCGGCCTTACTTGGTAACAGGCGTAAACTCATTAGCAGTAATTACGTTTTTTGAAAAATCTTTGCTATTTTCTGCCCGCCACTGTTTTTAAGTCTTTCTCTATTTAATCAACATAAACATGCAACTATTTTTAACAAAAACGATTATTTACAAGTAAAAGAACAAAAATCCAATTTTTTCATATAAAAATAATTGTGAGACACATTCAAAGGCTGAATATATTTTTCCAGTCGTAAATCTGCTATCTCCACCCAATTAAGATGTTTTTATACTTGTTATATGAACAAGTCGTAATTTTTTTCTAAGATTCTAGAATAATTGAAACCACCTGTGCTTGAATGAATGACATTCATATCTGATTTACGCTGCGTAAAGTGTGAGTCACTGATTTAATTAAGATAATGAGAACCTCGTCCATATTACGTAGTCATCTTCAAATAAACCACGCACTGTCCTAGACCGAATCTTGCATTTTAAAATCGTTTCAACGCTTTGAAGTTCAAAGTTGCTGTAAGTGCAGAAAGGCATTTTAAAGTTTATGTTACGAGCAGTTGTGGGCACTTGACTACTTCACTTTGCAATTAACTGCGATGTTGGATAGTAAAATGGATTTCTAAGACGTTTATTCTCAAGTTCAAGATTATGACAATTAAATTCATAGTTTATGGTAATGAATTAAATCTTCAGACCTCGATATCGTTGATTGCGTTGTGGATGCCTTTCGAGATTCTAATTAATACTTAAGCAAAGGGCTTTCTAATTGTGGAGGTGATAAGATGAAGGGATTTGAGTTGTAGACGTATTCTATCCATAATTTGCATAACATTATTGAATGTAGAATTTATTTTTAATTAATCACAATTTAGAAGGTTTTTCCCCAGTTTTACGGTGCACGTTGTTGATAATAATTTTAATAATTACATTGCGGAATTTCTTCTCGAAAAAATGACGACAATCAAATGTTGGTTGTGTTTTTCGAATTCTGTAGAATTTATTTTTAATTAATCACAATTTGAAAGGTTTTTCCCCAGTTTTACCGTGCATAATTACATTGCTGAATTTCTTCTCGAAAAAATTACGACAATCAAATGTTAGTTGTGTTTTTTGAATTCTGGGCAGCATTTTCGCATTTTGAAGGTTTTTTCTCAGCTGAACACGGTTTCCTCAATAAATTTTCTGAATTTGCTCCTACCTACACCTTTATCTTATTTATTTTTTTGTCACCTTATTTACATTGTATTTGCCAATTTTCTTTCTGTTTATAAAAAGGCACCTGGAGCATTTGCAATACTAAAACCTTTTTCATTCTGTTTAGATATAATATCGCGGAAGACTGGAAATTTATTTCTAAATTTTATCTTGTAGTGACGTATTTTCCCGTCTGTTAGTGCAGGGACGCTGAGCGTCGCCAGCGGGTAACGACGTCTCCAAATTTAGCCACGGTTGGGCTAAGAATAATCGAAAGCTTACGAGTACTACATTTTATGCAAGTGATTCATTTTGTGTTGATTTTATTGGCAGTTTATGTAAGAGAATCGATGGTTTATTTTTAAAGCTTCCCCAAGGAGTACGAATTTAAATTTATATGCACGCAATGTTTTTTAGTGCTTCTGTTAAGTATTCTGAATCTTTGAAATAGCCAAATTCCAATGTTTTCCAAAGAAAATTTATTAAAATATAGAAAAACACTCTCTGAACAAAATTATTGAAGAAATGTGTGCACTGTGCAAGATGAAAACGTTCGGCATATTTATCGTGCATACTTCCCAAAGAAGGGAAGGTAAAGTGGTGCTGTACATTTACCTAAAAAGGAGAAGAGGAATTGAAGGGATCTTAAAAATTTTGTTAAAATAGGCAGTAAGTACACGGAACCGTGAAAAACTCTGATAATTTCACAAAATGAATGGAAGGAATCTTGGAAACGTTCCAAAGAAGGGTGAAGAATCTGGAAAAGAGTTTAAAAATTTTCCACAGAGGAAGAAGCGAAGGAGGGAGAAGCGTTTAGAAAAGATACTGCAAATTTACAAAAAAAAATAATTAAAGGAATCCTAAAAATTTCTTTAAACAGGAATAACAAGTGAGAGGGGCCTTGAAAGGCTGCTAAAAAAAGAAGAGACGTCTAGAAGAGATCCTGCCCATTTTCTGAGGAAGGTAGTAACGTTTCGAAAAGATCTTGAAAGTTTCCCAAAGAAGGAAGAAACGCCTGAAGAGATGCTGAAAATTTCCCAAAAAATGAAGCGATAAATTGAAAGGATCCTGAAAATTTGATACAAGGGAACTTGACAGACTTCTAAAAAGGAAAGCGCATGAAAGAGATCCTGTACATTTCCCGAAAAAGGCACGAACGGTTCGAAAAGATCTTGAACATTTTACAAAGAAGGGAAGAACGCCTGCAAAAGACGCTGCAAATTTTCCAAAAAAAAAGGAAGAAACGAGTCGAAGGGATCCTAAAATAGTCTTAAAGACGAGGGGGATTCAAGTGAAAAGGACCTTGTAAGACTCCCAAAAAGGAAAAAAGCGGTCGGAAGAGATCCTGCACATTTGAAAGGTATTTTGAAAATTTCCCACAGAAGGAAGAAGCGAATGAAAGAAAAGACCCTAGAAATTTCCTTAAGAAGATAGGAGGTGGCTTAAAGAGATCTTGATATCTTCTCAAAGAAGCGAGAAGGGAGAGGCTGTAAATTTCTTCAAAAAAAGGGATAAACGAATGGAAGAAATCTTTAAAACGTTCCAAGTTGAAGAAAGGTAAGAAATTTTAAAAATTGTCCACAGAAGCAAGAAGCAAATGAAAGAAACCCTGAAAATTTTGTTAAAGAGGTAGTGGTGACTGGCAGTGATCCTGAAAATTTTTCAAAGAATGAAGAAACACGTAGAGGAGATGCTGTAAATTTCCTCAAAAGGGGAGGAAATCATGGAAGGGACGCTGATAAGTTTTCACAGGTGGGGAGAACAAATGAAAGAGTTAAAGAGATTCTGAAAATTTCACAGAAAATCGAATAAAAGTAATTTGCAAAACGTTCCAAGTTGAAGAAAGGTGGAAAAGCTGAAAAAGATTTATATTAAATTTCCCGCGGAAGGAAAAAGCGAATGAAAGAAGGGACCCTACAAATTTCCCTAAGAAGAAAGAGGTGGCTGGAAGAGATCTTGATATCTTCTCAAAGAAGGGAGAGGCTGTAAATTTCTTCAAAAATGGGAGAAACGAATGGAAGGAATCTTAAAAACATTCCAAGTTGAAGAAAGGTAAAAAAATTTGAAAGAGATTTTAAAATTGTCCACAGAAGCAAGAAGCGAATGGAAGAAACCTTGAAAATTTCGCTAAGGAGGTAGTGGTGACTGGCAGTGATCCTGAAAATTTTTCAAAGAAAGAAGAACACGTAGAGGAGATGCTGTAAATTTCCTCAAAAAGGGAGAAAAGCATGGAAGGGACGCTGATAAGTTTTCACAGGTGGGGAGAACAAATGAAAGAGTTAAAGAGATTCTGAAAATTTCACAGAAAATCGAATAAAAGTAATTTGCAAAACGTTCCAAGTTAAGAAAGGTGAAATCTGAAAAAGATTTAATTTAAATTTTTCGCGGAAGGAAGAAGCAAATAGAAGGAACCCCAAAAATGTCCTTAATATGGGAGAAGTGGCTGGAAGAGATCCTGCAAATTTTCCAAATAAGGGAGAAATACGTGGGGGATATGCTGTCAATGTCCCAAAAAAGGGGAGAAACAATGGAAAAGCTGCTGATAAGCAGGTGAGGAGAACAAATGAAAGGGTTAGACAGATTCTAAAAATTTCACAGAGTGGAAGGAATTTTGAAAACGTTCCAAGTTGAAGAAACGTGAAAAATCTGAAAGAGATTTTAAAATTTCCCATAGAAAGATGAAGCGAATGAAAGAAACCCTGAAAATTTTCCTAAGAAGGTAGAGATGGTTGGAAAAGTCCTGAAAATTTCATAAGGCGTAGCCGAGAACGGAAAAAGCACTTTTCTCCAAAGTTGTACATATCATTTTTTACGCCAATTCCTTCGGTAGCTTATAATTACAGAAAAAGAATAACGTCAAATAAGACGGCAAAACAAAAAGTTTATGAAAACATCTAAGCTTGTGCAGCGGTTGCTATGACAGTACTGTCAACATGTTTGTTTTGTTTTTGTTTATCACACCTAATTTGTATTTCTTTCTTAAAAATCTAGGAGGAAAAGTAACTTTCCTCCCTAGGGAGCAAAATTACTTTTCGTCCCGCTGGTAGGGAATAGCTTCTTTTTGCCATAACGTTTATGTACTAGTCTTGTCTTTTGAAGCCTTGTTTGAGAGAATTGTATCGTGTTTTCTTTTATTTTTCTCACTGACATATGAAGTGCGTGCTTGTCTGTCTCTATTATTTTTTTAAAGTTCAGATGAATTATTGCAGTACCCAATCTAGATTAAAATCGAGAAGAAACCAGGTTGGTCCATTAAAAGTAACATTAGCGCTTCCGAACAATGAGCTTTGATTTGTATTTTACCAAGTAAAGTAGTCGATTTGCGCAAAATTTCTATTATCGATCAATGATCCCCCCTTGGTGGTCCTTGATGTGATATGAGATGAGAGAATTATTTGTCACCACATCAAGGCACTTTGCCCCCCTCCCCACCCCCACCCCCACTATTGGAATTTCGAAATTTCAGCTTCAAACTTGGCGTGAAGGTGTAAAATAACCACAGGAATAACCTTTACTTGCGAATAACTTCTGGGAGTTTAAATTTTGGTCGTTTACCTGTAAGAGGTAATTAACCAAGCAATTGCCAAAATAAACGACTTATTTTTTTAAACGGTGTTATTAAACCTTTTATTTATTTAAAAATGAATATGGATCTATTTCGTATTTAGTATGCAACATCTCCTCTGTTTTCTTGTAACACTTTCATTAAATTCTTCTTCATTTTCAATCGACCCAAAAATGTTTAACGTGTTTTATCTAACAGCATGCATTTGTAACTGAACAACCAAAGATTTAAAATAAAATTCCACTAAATTAAAGCCTACAGTATCGTTTGGACGACATTGATATTCCATATAAGTCCTCGAAGGATGGACAAGATATACAGAAGGTTCTCTGGTTTTTGCGGCACGAATGTTTATATGTTGGCGGTCAGTCTTGCCATCGAATGGGCACGTGCATATGGTGTAGTGATCCAGAATAGTAATTAACGTGGGTTAATTTGCACTTTTAACTGCATTCGTATGTGAGATTTCAGCGATTGCTAAATGCATTCGCGCTATTAATATACTTGGTGCTATTGCTGCGGTTCAATTAACACTCGGCGTATTTTTGAGAGTGCTTCACTTTAGTCCACTTGGAATTTCTGTGGGAAGCCTAAACAAGCGTGGGTTTTGAGGTATGTTACGAAGTTTGGTAACTCTTTGTTTAAAAACAATAAGATTCGGTTGAAAATCCTCCGTCCCAGACGTAATAAATACGCGGATGGTTTGAAATTTAACACCGTCAGTCACGGTGATTTATTGTTATTTAAAAAAAAATAGAAAAAATGGTGAGTGACGAATGACAAAAGTCTAAATTGTTTTATCCCCCAAGAAAAAATACGAGGTCGTCGTTATGAGCTTCCAGAGTAATCCGTGCATAATGAATCTAAAATAAAATCGAGGGCAAGAGCACATAAACCACGTGAAGTAATCACCTTCAGCACCTGCTGGGAAAAGAAACTAAAATAAACTGAAACCTGTCAGGGAACCCAATGAAAAACAACAAGAAAATAACGTCTGTTAACATTCCGTGTAAAAAAGGAAAGATGCACCCAAGTGCAATTATTTCAGACTCTTTGCTATAATGATATATAAACAGGATGTCGTGCAAGTTTATTCAAATTTTTTGTAATTACGTTGTTAATAAACTGGAAAATCCGTTTCTATGAATTAATCCAAGTTTTCTTTTTAATTGCTATTTTTCATTGTAAAATAGGTGTGTAAATTATCCAGATCGAAATGTTCTGTTTAAAATTTTAATGTGTTTGTTATCGTACTGTACCGGTTTAAATTTATCCTTTTTATGCCGACGAAAAACCACTGGGAAAAATTTCAAAACCATTTATTTAGCTTTTCTAGTTTCCATAACTTAAGATGTAGCAGAAAATAGTCAAATCAAGTTGACACCTCCTCGTATTTTTCTCGTTTCTCTTTTTGACACCGAGATGGCGCTGAATGTGTTATAGCTTTCCCCGGGAAAATCGACTTCTCCTATTATTATTCTTGATTGCAGATTTTTCCTCGAAGAATACTTTGTTTTTTTAGTGCTATTTTCTCAGGTAATGGTGCTCCGATTGTCTTGAAAATTTAATAATGTAAACTCTTAATTTTTTTGGGTTTTGTTATATCTGAACCAGTATTTTCCCTTTTTTTTGGTATAAAGTAATTGATGCTAAAAACAGCAAATTTTGTGCAGAATTCAATGCTTCAAACCAGAGATATTGGAATCGTAAAATTTTCCACATCAGTTTTGACTCCCGAAACAGCTGAAATTTTACCAAATTTGCCCCAACAGAGGCGAGAAATCGTTTGGTCATGCCGAAATTACTCAGAAACAAAACTTTCAATTTAAATAAAATATTTTGGTCAAAATTTTTGTTTGCATAGCGTCGTGAAAATTTGTTACGAATCGTCGTATGCTATTTTCTGATGTAATGGTGCTGCGATTTAGTCCGAAAGCGCACGTCTTCTACCTATTCAAATACATCATCTAACAGGGTGAGTCGTTTGAGTGTCCCCTCCCTCTTTATTTCTTAAATTATTGAGAATATTGAATTTTTTAAATAAAAGATTTTTGGGACCTCATGCCATTCAATGCCACACTGACTGACTGAGCAGTGACGTCATCTACAATTTTCTTTAGACCCATGGCTTGCTTACTTGAATCAGTTTTTAGTCTACGTAGTGGCCGGGGCTTGCATCTCCTGGTGGTGGACTTAGAGGGGTGCTGTTTCGTTTGAAACGGACTGGGGCTGAGGCGGTTTCTTCAGTACCGGCTAGATTGCTGTAGGGCTCGTAGCGCTGAGGGTAGCTTCATCGAGACTTGGGGTACCCGCTGATTTGTTCTGAAAGGGACTAACAGGGCTTGGGGGACTTCAACGGGACCTGGTGTGCGTAGATGCCGTTTTACCGCGTAGTTCTAGAAAGACTTGGGTGCTGGTTTGCTCGTGGGCGAGCCTGTAAAGATGAAAGAGCCCACAAGGATGGTAATTTTTCCCGGATCTGAAGCTAGTACTCGATCTCGGGGCCTACGAGGATGGTTCTAGGGACCGCAAGCTAGTGCTTGATCTGGGGGTTGGTTTCTGACCGGAATTAGTGCTCGATCTTTCTCAAGCGTTTTGTCTCATGACGGTTCTGATCGAACTTGAGCTTAAATTCATTTTTACGTGTTATTGCATTTGTTTTAATACCTTTTTGTTGCCAAGGGATACGTGTCCAACACAAACAACGTTTCCGCGTTTTGATATCTTGTTGTTTTTACGCAATTTTTAGAATGTCGTGAGAGAATAAGACTGACCGCGCGGTTATGGTGTATAGAAAGAAAGGGGGATAAGGAGCGATTTCTGTGCCATTCGCGAACTTTAATTCGTAGCGGGACAAGACCACGCCCTCCTGGACGCTGCTTGGCTGTGAGCGGGAACAAGGAGATTGGAGTTGTTGTTTATGAACCAGTATATTTTTCTTGTTTTTTTTTGATACGTAACCGATGTTAAACACAGCAAGTATTCCGCAGAATTCAATGTTTCAAACCGAAGATATTGCAAATTTTAAAGTTTTCCACATCAACGGAGTTGAAAAATTTTTTTATGCTGAAATTACTAGTTTAGTGCGCCATTGAAATATTCAAAAATGTTTTAAAATCAGAATCCTTCAGAATCGGCCTCAGGAATTTAAATTACCTCGGATCAAAATTCTAATTTTTATTTCTTCCATGATTTTGATTCTTGGGGTTTACTACTAACAGAAAATATAATATTTTGGTTTTCTTGTAAATTTTTTAACATTTTGGAGTTTTTAATGCCGTTTAAATGTAAATCTGCAATCATAGCGCCATGTTAACTTAATTATGTATGTTAAATTTTGTTAAAATCGGAAGTATTGTTTAAATTAATTTTTTTGTAATATTATTTATTGCTATTTTAATGTTCTCTTCCGTTTAAATAAAAATTTCGAAGAACAGGGCCGTGCTAGTTTAATTCTCAATATAAAGCAGCTAATTAAAATCGGAACAATTTTCAAAATGAACCTTTTGTAAGTACTATTATTTTCTGTTATTTTAATCTTCTTCTTCTTAATCGATATCTTCATTTACCGGGCCGGTGTAGAGGTAGTCCCATTCACTCCGGGTTTGCCTTATTGCTATGTTCCGGAGGGTATTGGGGCTATTAAGCCTTTAACCACTATGTCCCCTCAGCTCGGCCATTTGCTTATCCATCTATACTTTGAGGGTGATTCCAACCCCTCTAACAACTGCCGCGTTGTTAATGCGACATCCGGGACCACCTATTTGCTTGCTATTCCGAGAGCACGAGGTGCCGCGTTGACTTGGCTTTCGGACGCCCCTATGCTTAACTTTACTGATTGCACTCGAATGGTTATTCTAACCGCGCCAACTCGATACCTTCTGTTATTTTAATGTCTTCAAAACCCAAATTTTAATATACATGGTTGTGTTAACTTAATTCTCAAATTACGGTTTATTAAAATCGAAAAACGTTGTAAAAATATTTTTTTATATTACCATTTTTGGATACTTTCAGTATAGGGAGGTACTGATTTTATAAGAATGTTCACTTTCGAAATTTTGACGGAAATACATTTTCTGTGCCGTATGAATTGGCCGATTTTGATGTTATTTATTTAAAGTCGAAAAAAAAAATTGAAAATTAATTATTTGTTTCTGGAGGCATAGGGGTGCTTACGTAAATCTCAATGCTAATAATTATCGTAAAAATGTTACTGTTGTTTTTATGTAAAATGCTGAAGTAAACAGGAAACTTTAAAGGCGTATGAAAAATTAGGAGTTTTCAAATTAGGTTACAAAGTTAAAATTTATTGCTGTTTTTGTACCAGTTTTTAATTAAAAGAAATTTATATTTAAAATATGTCATTTTTAATATTTGAAACGCAACTTTTCCGGCAAATCGATTTACAGCTTTGCAAAACACTTATCTAAAATTTAATTTTATTTTTATGTATTTTGAACATTAGGTTGTTAGTTGTTTATAAGAGCCCATTATTTTAAGGTCTCTTCTTGTTATTCTTTATTTTTAGCATAAAAGCCACACCTATAACAACAATAAACCAGGACCATAAAAATAGCAACCAGTTCTATTCCTAGTAGCTGTCCTATCGCTATTATCAACCCATTAGTCTTTGTTATGATAACCTGCCCCAGTTTTCGATGACGTGAACCGGCCTAGTTAACGCAAAAATCGCTGGTTACATATTTTTGGTCCTCTTTGTTCTTATTTCGTGGCATACTTGGCTGAATACTTGGGAAGTTAACGAGCTAAATACGCATCTGAAGGTCCACTGCTACTAACAAGACCTCATGCACATTTATTTATAGATGCACCTGGTGTTAAACTGCTTAGCTTTTTATTTTGTCGCAAAAGTTACATATTTTCATATTTCATTCAAAAAAAATGAAAAATTTGGAGATGTTAGCATTGAACAAGAAATGTAGACCAAGTTTTTTGTAAATGAATTTTTCAAAATTTAGTGCACGTCATGTACTAGTAGTATACCTATACGAATACATCACCTAATAGTAATATTAATGAATATACAGGGTAAGTCATTTGAGTGTCACCCCCTACTACATTCTAAATTATTAAAAAGTATTAAATTTTTTTCTTTGGGACTTAATGTCACAGTGACGTGACTGAGCAGTGACGTCATCAATAATATTCTTTAGATCCATGACCTGCTTACTTGAATCACGTTTTGGTCCAAGTAGTGGCCGGGCCTGTACCGGGACTTGCATCTCCTGGGGGTGGGCCTATTAGAGTGCTGCTTCGTTTGAAATGGACCTCGTGGGGCTGAGGCGGCTTCGTCAATACCTTGTACGTTGTTGTAGGGCTTACGCTGCTGAGGGTAGCGTTGTCGAGACCTGTAGTAGCCGCTGCTTCGTCCTGGAACGGCTTAACAACGGCACAGGGTGTGCGGAGGTGCTGTTTTACCAGGGACCTTACAAAGGAGCTGGGTGCTTGCGACTCGTAGAGGAGCCTGTGGAGATGATTTGACTTGAACCAAACGTGGAACTCTACGGGGAGCCTACGAGGATGGTTGTTTTTTACGTAACCGGAAGCTACTGCTCAATCTCGGGATTAGTTCGTATGACTATGAAAAGAGAATGGTTTCAAGGACCCGAAGCTAGGGCTCAATATTTCTCAAGCGTTTTGCCTTATGACCGTTTCGATAGATCTTAAAGATGAACTGATTTATCCGTTGTAACCGTTTCGCTTCTGATTTGTTTTTCGTGATTTTTTAAATATTGGCTTAGTAGGGTCCTTCGAGATGTAAATAAACTAGAATTGGTGATTTTTAATTTTTTATTGCTAATTTATGGACATGGAGCGGTTTCTGTTTCATCTACAAAGTTTAATTCGTAGCGGGGTAAGGCCACGCCTTAGGGTCTTTGGTAGGCGAGTGGAGTAGGCGCTTGCAGCCAAGGTCACAGAGGCTTTCGGGAGTCTGTGGCTCTATTTCGCCCGGCGCGGTGTTCGAATCCGAGCCAGGGCAGTTTGTCAGCTCCTGGAAACCTCTTAACATAGTTCTAAGTAGTTTTTAAGGATTTAGTTAAGGTAGTACGCACAATGGGGCCGACAAAGTGGCCTAAGTGCTGTAAGACCTTAAAATACAATACAATACCATGCCTTTCTGGACGCCGATTGGCTGTGAGCGGGATCAACGGGGCTGGAGTTTTCATTGTTTCAAAAACTTCGTAGCGTGTACATCTAAAACTGCTGGTGGTGTTTTGTTACGTCGTGGTATTTTGCCATTTTATATTATTGAAACGCCAAAAAAGTATCTAATTGCCTAAGAAAATATTGAATTTCCATTTAAGAAAACTATCAATGACGATACTGTTCATTAGGCTCTAAACAGCTTTTATTAAGAAAAAAAACGTACTAATCTCAATAGTTTAGCAAATAGTAGGGGGGTGACATTTAAATGACTCACACTGTATTATTAAAGTATAAATTGAAACTCGTTTGATTATTGTCTGTGTGCAAGGTCATTTTTATAAAAATTACCTTCAACCACAATCCATAAATAAATCACATCTGGTGCTCACGTTATGAAGAACCCAGACGCATTCTGAAAGTATTACTGAAATAAAATAAATTAAAAAACCGAGCCATAACAATTTACTCCTTATATGGCTCATCTTCAAAAAAGGAAATGGAAAATTAAGCGTATAAAGTGCAGGCGCCAGTTACGTCAACTTGAGGGAGGTCTATAATACAACTTGAACAGAACGAGTGCACTTATCCGCGAGTTTACTAAATGGATTCTTTGTGGAGATATCGCACATATCACTTGAAGATTTCTTTTAACTCGGGATATTTTTATTGCATATTGTTAAAGCAGTTTTTGTTGCCATCTGTCAGACGGCAGACGTCCGTAGGAGTGAAAAATATCCAGACTGTGGTCGCTTAATTTTTATTCCTTCACTTGCTGATTATAATATGTAAAACTTTTTACGTTGGTTAGCTTTTGAATTATTGCTAATGCAAAAATACAGATGGAGACGTCGTTGACCCCACCAATCACTTTGTTTTACTTTTATCTTAAAACTGTGGCACTTTTTTATACATAACTGAAATTAAATATCGTTTCTTACATAACCAATTAATATTCTTTACAGAAATTTAACAACATTTGAAATTCACGATCCATAAAACGAAAATTTGTAATTAAATTTGAAAAATGCAATATTTTTATTAAGTAGACATTTATAGGTAATATCCTATGCAGCTGAAATTAGAGAAATGTTCAAGAATTATAAATTTTTATGTGGTAAGTCTTAAAAATAGGATTTACAACTCGTCTGCTAATGTTATGCAGATTGCATTATATTCATAACCTGTATTTATTTATATGACTTTTGTATGTATTTAAATTAATTATTTAAAGGTATCATTTCGTCCCACTTAATCGATTTCACTTATGTTTGAAATCACCTTCTGTTGAATGTATGTAGGTGTATTTATATGTATAAAGAATAAATGCTTTCAGTTATATTGACCTCACTTATTTGAAATTAATAGTTAGTAATAGAATTTTTTCTGTACTTCATAAGTGGGCTTGAAAAATTGTTCATGAGTAATGTGACGCTGAAGGCTGATGCTTATAGAAAAGCTGGATTAGGTTATAAGTCAACACCAGGGTGGGCTCGATAATGACTAGGTACGATACCGGGCGAAAAGATATTTTGGCGCCTCCCCCTGTGACGTTTCTTAAACAAATTTGCTTAACTATGGAATTATACACTGTGTTTATAAAATAACCCCCCCCCCCCCCAGCTAACTTTTGGACGACGTGATATTTTACTACAAAATTTGGTGTGCTGTAATGGGAAATTAAATACTACTTTTTAGCCCATAATTAAATTTTGTATCATTGATATCAAAATGACGGCTGGGCATTTAAAATTTTTTTTTTAAATAGAAAGGGGGGTCGAGTGACACCTAATTTGGAAGGTCTTTTAGTTCTGGGCCTGATCTTAGAGTTTCAAAGAAAAATATTCAGTTATACCAAAATGACAAATGTTTGACGATAAAAAAGTCTATTATAAAAAAACTAAAAATTAAAACAAAAAGAAATTAAATTAAGTGTTCGAAATGTTCACCATTCATTTCTTGGCACATAAAAAGTCAGTTATGAAATTTCTGCCTTACATTTTCATAAGTTTCTGGAGTGATATTTCTGCAAAATTCTGTAATGCGTTGCTCCAGCTCTTCAATGGCTTCTGGACGGGTTCTGTACACTTTCGATTTCAGATATCCCCATAGAAAAAAATCTAAGGAAGTTAAATCCGGGGAGCAAGCCGGCTATTCTACAGGCCCCCGCCTACAAATCCATCTTCCAAGAAAATGTTCGTTGAGAAAGTCAGAAACAGGCCTATAATAATGAGGCGGGCGCGCACCGCTTTGTTGGAACATCACGTTTTCAATATTATTTCCAGCCACCTGAGACATTTCTGGTAAAATTTTGTCTTGCAAATGCAAAAGTGGACTACTGGATAAAAAATCAAAACAATATTGAATTGAGTGAGTCCATTTGTTTAACATCCGCCATTTTGTTATGGCTGAATATTTTTCATTGAAACTCTAGAATCAGACGCAGAACTAAAAGACCTTTCAAATGAGGTGTCACTCGACCCCCCTTTCCATTAAAAAAAAATTGAAATGGCGCCCAGCCGCCATGCTGAATTTTGAATGCTACGTTATTTGATTATTGGCTAAAAAATAGTATTAATTTTTTTAATAATTTATAGACAGACGGTATACATACACACAGATACAGTGGCTGATTTGCCGCAACGCTGAATAGCTTAATGCAGTGTTTCTCAAACTTTTTTATTTTGAAAAATTCTTGTAAGTACCCCAATAAAATGTTATGTACATTTTATTATTTAGTTGGATAATTTCCATATACAACAGGATGTAATTCCAAGATGATCGTGTACATTTTGAAGGTAGATATCGGATAGGCATGTAGGCCTCGATCCGGAAGCCCATCTTTGCAGAGTTACAACCTCTCGAACATAGAACAGTAGTTTAATCAGGCTTAAATTATTACCTCCGCTATAAATTGAGATATATGATTTAACTTTGGCATGGCTATTTTGCTATCTATATTATTAACTTGTTTTCGTTTAAATCCATTAATCAAGGGCGTAGATATGAGGGGGTAAACGACGTATGTCTTAACATATTGTTTACATACTCGAGATTTTCTTTTGACGTGTAAATCGCATACAAACATACGTATGTACAGTGCCTAAAGCCAATGGTTTTGAGATAAATTTGATTTTTGTAAAAAATCGAGTTGCCATGAAGATCTGGGTTTTTCCTTATGATGTGCATTATGCAAATAGTTTGTACAGGATTTGTTATACAATCAAAGTTTACAAAAAGGCATGAAGAGGTAACTGTCCATATTAAGCAACATTTTTATTGCTTTGATATTTCAAACTTACCCTCAGCGCATTTAAGGGAAAAACTCAGACTTTTATAACAACCTGATTTTTTAATCAAAACTAAATTATGATAAACGGTTGAATTTAGCGACTCTTAACAATTGTACCGTTATTGTGGATTTTTGTATGAAGAATAAGATTTGTAAGTTAAAAGAAAATACTAAGTGTGTTAAAAAAATACGTTAAGATACGTCGCCCCGCGCCTGGTTAATAGATTTAAACGAAAACAAGTAAAAATGCAAAGTATCAATAGATAAATTTTTAAACAAAATATGAATCAAATATCTTAATTTATGGCGGAGTTATTAATTAAAGCGTGGTCAGACTGCTTCGTTTTTGGAAGATTTTTAAAATTAATAAAATTGTAAAATTTTTAGAATTTTTGGAAATCTTTGAAATTTTGAATCTTATTAAATTTTTTAGTTAATTTGGAAATTTGACAATTTTTGTACATCTTTTGGAAATTTTACCTATGCTTGGGGGTACTCGTATCACAGTTTGAGAAACACTCTAGAGCGTCAAATTTGGGAAGACGTCAATTTATCTTTGTTTTTAAATAAATAAAAAGCCATTAATTTTTGAGTACTTATCATACTAACTTTTTATTATTGTTATAATTTTATATTTTTGTAACTTAATTTACCAAAAAAGTCTATTGTTTATATAATATTATTATTTGCATACACTTTTTTACAAATTACTATACCACGATTGAATTGAAAATAATCGGGGTAAAAATAAGAAAACTTGTTGCCTAATAACCTGTGTTAGTTCTGTTTGAAGATTCTTCTTTCTTATGTAAGAGTAACTTACCCCGATCGTTTTTTAAGATTTTACGAGTACTATATTATGACTGAATTCTTTCTCGCAAAATACATAAAACGTTCAAATTAATTATGTTTTCAGAACTAGCAAAGAAAACGAATGAATTGATCGCTTAAATTTATTTAAATAATAATTAAAATTTTGTTCCTAAAAAATATCGTGATTTAATTTTTACATTGGCTAGTGAATCGGCAAGTGTGATTGGTCGGTTATTATAAGTGGAATAATTATTTAAAAAATTCTTTATTTACGAATGAAACTTATTAAAGAGTATAATTTTCTGTGTATACCTCATAATTTTCTAATCGAATTGTAGATCGCAAAGCCACTGACTTTTGCATTAAATGAAAAATGTTTAAACAACTTAGGGGCGGCAATCTACTGCCAGTCTGTAGGTAGCCAAACCATGCATTCGCCACTGCATGGATGAACATAAAACATACACGAAGCGGATGAATAGGTGATACTGACATTTAAGAGCACCTTTTAAAATATTTGTTTATTTTTGTGGTGAAAATCTAAGTGTTATGGAGGTGCGAAGTTTGTATCTAGAATTTACACGTTAGTTGTAGGGAAACAAGCTGCCAATCTGAATGTTTATCCCAATTTTACTTATAATGCTACTTCTACTTTTTGAGACTGTTAATGAGTAGTAAAAGTTTTGCAGGTTATGTGAGTTTAAAAAGTTTTTGTACGTAATATTCTCGGTCTGATTAGGTCTCTACCTAACAGCGCCTTAAACGTTATGCCTAATACCCGAAGGACAATAGTTTAAAACTTGCCTAAACACTTGTACTAATTAAAATTGTTAAATCTCCCCACTTTACGTTAATAACTAAAACCAATATTTATCCCAATTCCTTCAAAATACCTTTAATCGTAGAAATTATAAAAAGTTTCTAATTTATTTCTGTGTGTGTGCTTTAGTTTTAGGTTATTTTAAGCGGGAAAATGCACACATTTTTGTACGCAAATATATAATAAATCTTAACTGAAAAGCATAATATGTTGAAGTGTATCAATAGTTTGTCGCTTATTTGTGTAGATTGGAGTTGTCAATCTAAAATTTAGTGTTTGGGGCTCTCAAATTTTGCGCCTCTGGGCAATTGGCTAGATTTGACTGTTCCAAATGAGGATTTGATGGGTCATTCTATTGGTCATTACCATAGCAATGACAACTTTATTTAATAATAACATTGCTAAAAAACAAACACCGATTAGTTATTATTTTTGCATGCATTATCAATTAGCGTTTTCTATCACTGCACGTGGTTTTTGATAAAACAGCAGTCGCCCGTTCGTTACAACGGCCCTGGTGAAAATTATTAATTGATGATTGAAATTGTTACAGAAACCTGCAAATAAAAAACGATTAAAGAGCGAATTGTTGTAAAATATATTGATTGCAATATTTATACCTACGTTTCTTAATAAAGTTGGGCTTTGTGGCTTTGTACTATTGGTTTCTTATGTACCCAGTTATCTGATTTTTTTTTCCTCTTCATATCATTTAAACAGGAAAACGTTTTTTTGAATTGTAGTACTTAAAAGTTATCTAATCGCTGCACCACTTTTAATCTTAAAACCATAAGTTTTCTTTGTTTCTAATTTGTGAGTCATTTCACAGCTCAAATGTTCAAGTTTTATTATTTACGTTTGTCAGCAAAATTAAATTGACAATGCAAATAAGTAACTATTCAGCAATAACTATGTTCCCTTCTGTGTAACTTAAAAATTCCTTATAGAAGTCTTTCTGTGCGATTATTTATTTTTTGTTACTGTGATTTTTTCTATATTAATTAATTTTTCCTTAATTTTGATCTGCTTTATTTTATGGCATTTCAATTTTTTGACTTTTGTTAACAGTACTGTTTTAAACAATTTTTGTAACTACACCAGCGCGAAGTACTTACTTTCTTTCCTATACCAACGACAATGATTTAAAAAAAATATTTTCTGAATATTTTGTGTCATAACGTTATGTGCTGACAGGTTATTGACTCGTCGTCATTACTTACGCTTTGGATTCCTAGCCCAGCAACCAGGTCGAAGAGGGGGTTTCAAATCAAAAAAGGCAGGAAGTTTTGAAGCTCCTTAAGGACATTCTGATTTTGCAAGCCTGTAGTTATGACGCTCGCTCCGCCATATTGGTAAGATGACGCCCACGAGCAGTTTTTTTGGAATATCTCGTTTGCGGTACATCCTACGACAAAAATAGCTATTATAAATAAGAAAGAGGATTAAATGTCCGAGAAATTATGTAATTTACAGTTTTTTGTAGAATCCATAGTTTCGGCGTAAAAGCCGAGGAAACTGTCTTACGGTCACTTTGACCGATTGAATCGGACATAATTTCACTCAGCTGCGGAAAAGGAGGATACTGTGAAAAATCAACGTAGTAGCTTCTGCACATCTTCATTGCCTCGAGTTATGCGTGAAGGGTTCATATACACATGCTGCTCTGTAGCTGCGTTACAGAATTTTTCGATTTCGTCGCAAACATTGTGCAGAAATGACGGGATTTAAAAAAAATGTATAGGACACAACAGGTCGGAAAATTTTCATAATAGGTATTTTTAACGTAGGATGTACCGCAAACGAGATATTTTGAAAATAAACTTTCTTTGGGCGCCATATTGCGAATATGGCGGCGCGAGCGTCAAAACTACGGGGCTGCAAAATCAATATGTCTTTAGGGACACCAAAATAGACATAATCTCCAAGTTTCAAAGCTTCCTGACTTTTTTTGATTGAAAAGTACCTGGCTATTGCCTATCGGCCTATCCTATAAGAATACACGTGTAATTAGAAGGCAGAGCAAATTGTAGTACTCGCTTAGACTCGAAAGGCCTATGAAAATACACTTACTGAAGACGTCCTGGAAGCCTTAATGAAGACAAGCAAGCGAAGCCGAAATTTGTCAAGGCATTCAATACTGCTTCCAAAACGAATTAAGTTTCGGATCTTAAGCTACTGTTTTTGATAAAACAATTTAACTTGATTGCTGACTTTGTATTAGTTCTGTTTTATTGAATGAAAAGGTATTAGTTTATAAAATTAAATAATTCATAAAAGGCGTCACAGGGGATTTAAGGAGTTCGGTGGACAATAATATGATAATTCTTTCCTAGCTCTAGCAGTTGACAAAATTGTAAAAAAATCGTTTCACCAGTTTTGGAAAAATAATTTTTTGATAATTGATTTGTATAGTTTCCAAAGTGGAGAACATATTTTTGGTCGTTATATTTTACTCCTCTAGTGCTGTTGCTACACCAAATTTCTTTTATTTATTTTAACGTTGAAGTAAAACTTAAAAAAATTGTAGGAACCCCAATTTTAGAACTTGAGAATTTTGTTTTCAAAATCTTTTAGTAATATCAGCTTTTGAATTTAGGTACGATACCAAATTTTACATGTACAAAATTTCATACCAACAAGATTTAATTTCCGTTTCCAATTTCTAATCGTTTTGTAAAACATGTTTTTGAAATGGTATTTTTTTGTTATTCCAAATTTCATTAAAATCGGCCGTGCAGCTTCTGAAATCTTAATGAGCCACAAACACACATAGAAACAGACCTTTTAGAAAATCAATTTTTTATTCCTTATGCCCAAACCGTGCATTTCCATCAAAATCTAAAACATTATTTTTTATCACCACCACGTGGTGTTTACAAGAAGTGTTGGAGAATAAAAACCTTTGCTTTTCATGTGCTTATTTACAAGAGCATAAAATGTCCACTTTTGAAAAATTATATTTTATTTGAAACTTTTAACATAAACAACTTGTTATTTTAAAACAATAAAAACATTTTATTAAAACGCACACTAAAACGTATAGTATGTTTAGTAGCTAGAAAAAACGTGCCATTAGCTTTAAAAGTTTGTGAAATATACATAAAAATCATCATCATATAATGGTAATTGTTATTATCCTAAAACATTCTTAGTTTTCGAATTTAAAAATGGTACCAGGACGTAATAATTCATTTAACAACACGGTACGTTTTTTCTATGAGCTTAAAAAATAAAGCAAACAATAAAACCTGATATATTACACCAAAATCAATAATGTTTGTAATGGTGATATTTGTGCCCTTGTTTATGCTCATGTTTATGCCCATGTTTATGTCCATGATGATGTTTGTGTTGGTTCTCACTATGATGTTGATGTTTGTGTCCATGATTATGTTTGTGACCGTGATGATTTTCATGTTTGTGTTCGTGCTTATGATCGTGTTTGTGCTCCTGATGATGTTCATGCTTATGTTCATGCCCATGTTTATGTTCGGAATGATGATCATGTTTATGTTGCTGATTATGCATATGCTTGTGTTGATGCTCCTGTTTATGTTGGTGCACGTGCTCTTGCTTATGTTCGTGATTGTGTATATGCTTGTGCTGATGATAATGAACTTCCCCGTGTTTTTCACTCGCATGATGTTGGTATTCGGAAATATCAAACGCCGGGACATGCTGGTGGAAATGTTCGCTATCTATGGTTTCTATTTGATGTGGTCCCAAAACGTGGGTCGTTTGCGAGGTCTTGTAGTCATCATAAGCACTAGTATTGGCCGAAGCTTGAATTTCATATCCATTCCTCTCGTTTGCAACTTGGGTAGAGAAAGTTTGTGGTCGAGTTTGTTCCAAACCCTTTTCAAAATTTTTTTCAAAATTTTTATACAGTGAATCAGCCTTGTCGATTGGATCGTATCGAAGACTCTTTGCGGGGAAGTTATTAACTTGTGTTAATCCTAATCTATGTTGGTGTTGAAGGCCCAAAGCGCTATGTGATTGTGCAACCCCTTCTGGTCTTCCTTTGGGAAGGTAGAAGAACTCCAACTGTTGTTGTCGTGGTTGGAGTTGGTAACTCTCAGAAGGTTGTTGATGGTTTTCGAATAGCTGAGGGTTGGTTTCGATTTCCAACCAAAGGAGACCAGCTATGAACAAACTCGCTGTTGCCTGGGAATAAAATTATGTTTAAATAAAATAAATTTAAAATTGTCTTAATCTTACCCAAGTTCCCATTTTGCTTAACTTAACTGTGCAAGCAAACTAAGTTGAGTATGAGTTATGATTCTGATCGTTTAGCTTTTATACAAGAAGAAAATTCTGCTTTCCCCTTGTACTATCAAGCGATTTACGCCTGAACAATTAAATTAAAATGCGTTTGTGAAAAGTTGCATATTGTGTGACTATAGAAAACCAATTAATTATACTGTTCCTACCATCGAACAATATGTTATAATTACGTAGTAGTGCGAGAAATGCGTGCGAGTAAGACTAACAATTATTTATTACTGCAAAAAACGCATTTCAAGTGTGAAATCGCATAATAATTATTTAGATTTTACGGAACAAGAGATCTGCTGATTTTATTAAGGAATATTTAAGGAGTATTTATTTCAGGCGAAGTAAATTATAATTGAAATTGTTCCTAATTATTTTAATATTAAGCTAGAATAAAATTGTTCGTTAATATTTAAAGAATAATTTTTTAATAATTATTTTTTTTGTAATTTCAGACAGGCTCCCTCATCCTCTGGAGCGGTAGGGCACGCACCTTCCGCAAGACTTAAGTCTGATGTAAGTTTTTAAATATTATTCTTTTAATGGTATTTTATTTGCTAACAGAACTAAGCGAAGTGATTCAACATTTCAGAAATTTTAGAAATAATTTATGTATGGTCTTAAATTACCCCAAACTCCCACGTAATTCTGTTATAATTCGCTCGACATTAGATGTAGCAGAGATTACTAAATTGGTTTGCATAGTTTGGCGTATTATGTATTGCTATTTCTGATTTTGATATTATGCCTTCCTGCAGAACAAGTTTACTTGTAAGGATAATGGCCTCATGCATTTTAAAAATAGCCTCCGAACAAATTAGTCGAGTGGTCAATAACAAGAAGTCCTTCCTCCTGCAGCGCATGACTAATCTGTTCAAAAAAAATCTATCTATAACAAATCTAACAATAAAGCTGTCAACAAAAATAATTATACAGCATTCCGCCATGCAGTGCAAATGCATTTGCAGTCGTAGTTACTTGTCATATTTCAGACGCACACATAAAACTAACCTAATAGGTCGATTATTGTCGCATTTATTTCTTGTCAGTTGCTAGGAAAGACTCGAGTATTTCATTTTAATATCACCCACACTTTGTGTAGTAAAGACGTGAGTCACATACGGCGCCTGCTTATCTAAGTACATCCATTAGCCATTTTCGCTTCGGTGCTTTGGAACTGCCATTTGTTTTTCTTTAAAGCACGTTGCATTTATTGTTTGTTGAAAATGCGCGCAAGACCGAAGATAATAACGTAATTGCGAAATGGCACACAATTGTAGGTCAAATGGTAATTGCAGCTGCAATGAAATAAATTGCTTATGCATCACTTTGTATTATTGTACTTCTAATAGTAGCAAAAATCCCTAAAAAGGATTGTTACATGTGTAATAGTTGCATCATATCAAACTCGTTTTTTATGACGATCAAGGGAAATGAAGCATAATATACTGGTTCGGCGAGCTTTACGTCTATTTAAAGATCAAGCTGTCCGGGGTTCAAATCCCGGTACTGCCATGGGTGTTTATTCATAACTAATTCTAAAGGTTCATCAAGAGTTCGAACATTCATTCAACTAATCCAACTAACAGTTGTAGTAACAAATCAAGTTCATTTTTAACAATATGTTTAATAGATTCCAGGTCGCACAGTCGAACCTCCACTTTGTGTCCAAAACGCTATGTTAACAAAGGATAAGAAACCCTTCACATATACTCCAGGTGGAATAGACCTTTCTGAGATAAGATCTCCCAGAATGGCAAGGAGATTAGAACTCAACGCTATGAATGAAGGAGTGGGTCCAGTGCCTCAGACACAACACCCAAATTATCCAACAGGGCCGCTTCCCCCTTCTGCCTTAGCAGCTATGCAGCCTCAGCTTCAGGTGCAGGTGTTTCCTGCAGGCGGGATTCCACAACCACATCATCATGGTGGTGGAGGTCCTCCACCTCCTCCACCGCCACCAAGCGGTGTGCCACCACCGCCTCCTAAGGCGCCACCTATGATGAGATCGGCATCCCCTGTACCCTTGGATGCGTTTGAAAGACCTGACATGACTAAAATTATTCCTGAAAATCCTATGGCTATGCTTAGAAAAACATCAGGGCCTGTTATCAAAAGAGATCCTATTTTTAATAAAAATACTTATGATTCTCCACCACCACTACAACCTCAACCGGTGAGACAACCAGAGTTGCCTCCTCAGTCTAAAACAAATACGTCTGGTCTAGGTTCAATTTACGTACCTCCTGTAAATCAAAATACGACTCCGCCTTCACCACCCCACAGGCAACCCCAGTCACCACCATTTGCAAATCAAAGAGAACCATCTCCGAGCACGGCTCGTTCACCACCAGCTTATTACAAACGACAGCCATCACTTACTTCACAAGACCCTCCGAATATATCTCAAAGACAACCACCAGCTGCTGCAACTCCACCACAGAGAGATCCGCAAACTCCAGATAGTCCCAAAGCGACACTTAGCAAAGCTCCTACCCCATGGTTACAAAAGCGTCCTCAGCAGCAACCGGAGGCACCAGAATGGGCTGTTAATGATCGTGGTCGCGATTCGCCAGTTGTTCAAGAACAACAGAAACCTCAAATTCAACAGGAACGACCATGGCAGCAGCAGCAGCAACAACAACAGCAGACAACACCTTGGCGACAACAGCAGCAGCAGCCACAACAAGAGCAACAATCACCACCGCAAGCACAATCACCGCCGTGGCAACAACGACAGCAAAAGCAGCCAGAATCTCAACCCTGGCAACAACGCCAGCAGCAACCCGAAGCGCAACCGTGGCAACAACGCCAACAGCCACAACAACCGGAGCCACAGCCATGGCAGCAGCAGCAACAGCAACAAAGACAACCACAATCTCCACCATGGCAACAACAACAGCAGGCCCAATCACCTCCAATACAGATTCCTAAAGGAGGAGGAGTTAGGAAACAAGTTAATATTCGGGACAGGCCACAAGAGTCTGGTCCGGTTGAGCGTACGGAGGTTGTAATAGTAAACGAGCCTCCTCAGGTCTTTCACCATCCTGGAACAACTCAACGAATTATCATACGTCAAGCTCAACCTCAGCAAAATAATTATCAACAGCAACAGCAACGTGCCGATGGCCAGGGTGCTCGAATTATACCAGTCCAAAGAGATGGTGCTTCAAGCAACGGTCACGCCAATTCCCCTCAGCAACAAGGATATGTTCAGAAGACACCCACTACTCCTGGCAGCAACAGGTAATTATATGTGCTTGTAGTATCAGAATTTGCTTGACCGACGTCTTCGCAGTGACGCACGGTCACTTAATCGTCAGCTAAGTTGGAATTCCAATCCAACTCAATCAAACACCTTTAGAGTACTCCAGAAGATAACCAATACCGATGGGGATGATGACGAAGATCAACCGGTCATTGAGCACTCCCCCAAAATGCCCCAGCATTTTCCACAACGTCAGGTTTCGATGAAGCAAAATGACGGCGATCAAGAGCTGATGAACAAGTTTAAACAAGGTATGTAAAACTTATGGAAACTAAGCAAAATATGAAGAGCTGAACCGTTTTAGGATTTGTTTATTTTTGAGGATTTGATTTTCAGAAATTCATATAAATGAATACTACTACGAATATCCAAGGTACAGAGGAGGCCACATACCATCAAAACTATTTTGGATGCTAGACGATAGCGGTAAAAATTATAACTAAATTCTTATCGTGGTGATGGTGTATGGTGATAGTTACCTATAATACTTGGGAAAATCCTCTTTGTTTAAATGTTTAATATTCCAAATTTACCAAAAGAGCCGATAAGTTGGTACCTTATACAAGCTGTTAGCATTTTGAGGTGTATATGAGGTTTCAATTAATTAGTTCTATTGAGTAAACATACTGATAAATACTTTTTCGATTTGGAAAAGAAACATAAGTATTTGGCCAAACACAGTATCTGTGATTGAATACATCAATTGGTGTTTTAAGAATATACCAATAGCCCCAGTAGTGAGACCTTGTTTGGCCAAGTAACCATATACAAAATATATGCCAGCAATACGGTACAAACTCCGTAGCAATGTTAGATGTTGCTTTCTGGGCATGATCGTTGCTTGCTAATGCTTTTATATCACCTTAACTAGGTTTAGATCAAGATTCTTCCCTTCACAATGAAGTAGATCCAAGATACCGTGGCCCTCATATTCCTTCAAAGGCCTTCAAACTCCTTCAGAGCATGACAGGTGGTCCAGATGTGCCTCTCATTTCATCCACCGGTACGCTTTGGTTGACAGGATTTCACATACTTTTTATTTCAATATTATTTAACCTGCTTTCGTGCTTGCTTCGCCTAACACCGTAGATCGCACAAATTTTCGTTTATCACATCAACGTGGAATGATGAGTCTTCTAGTTTAATTTCGTTTGTTTAGTTCCTCAGGGTCAACAGAACAACAGCAATCGTGGTCCCAAAGTCAGGACAATTCCGATTCAAATAGAAGGTAAGTGTGTTGAAGGTGGTTCAAATAATGGTAGCTTGCAAATACATTTTTATTGTAGGTGATGGCCCGACAAAAACTTACGTGCCACCCAGCGAACAAACCGTTTCGGAACCAAAAAAATACATGGGCAGTTCAATACCTGGTCGATCTTTTAAGATTTTGC